>CM061275.1:42739205-45239205 GCA_030848825.1 Tadarida brasiliensis
GCCTAATGAGACACCGAATGTGGGGCACTTGCTCTGTAGTCCACAGACACGTTCACGTACGGTGCACCTGTTCCTCACAATGGCCACGGAGACTCGGAGATGTGGAGCCTGCTTCGTTTCCGCCATTCTGACCTTCAACTGAAATATCACCTCCTCAGAGGCCTTCCCGACATCCCGACCTGAAGGGCTACCCAGTCAGCGCCACGTCCCCCTAGATTAATTTTCTGAGTGACATTTATCACAGTCTGGCTTTGTTCTACAAGTGTGCTTGTCTATATTGTCTCTGTCCTCCTGCAGGACAATATAAAAGTAGGACACTGGTCTGCCTTGCTCACTGCTGTATTCCCGGGACCCGAATCCTGCCTGGCCCAGGGCAAGATGCAGGAAGTGTTTGCAGGAGGAGGGTGGGGAGACCGTGGGAGAGGAGGTGGGGGGACACAGGGAGAGACTGTGATGTGTCCACTAAGAGGCAGAGCTGAGACTCACATCTGAGGCTTTGCCCCCCAGCCTGGGTTCTTTCCCCTACACCCAACTTGGGGGCCACTCTGGGCCAGCACCCGGTTCTGAGTTGGCAGGCTGGTACCCAGGACTCTCAGACTTCAGTGCAGAACAGCTCATTAACCCTGAGTCTGAGCTCCAACAAAAAGAGGAGCAGGGAGCAGGTATGTGTTCACCTGCCGTTACCAATCCCTCCCTAAAGAAGGCATGAAAATGTGTCTGTATTTAGGCCCATTACACTCAATGAAACATCAATCAAGGACCAAATAAATCAAGAGAGATTCAATTTACTTTTTTTAAGAGGAAGAAATATAAAGTGTTCTTTTTAAATTAAGAACAAAGAATAAAATTCCTATTCAGTAAATATAGCAAACAAAAAAGTTTTTTTTATTGTATGACTAAGTAAGAGGAAGAGGCAAAGATTAAAAAGAAGGAGAGGGAGGAAAGGAGAGAGGGAGGGAGAGAGAGGAAGAGAGGGGAAGAGAGGGGAAGAGGGAGAGAGAGAGGTGGAGAGGGAGGGGTACAGGGAGGGAGAGGGAGAGGGAGAGAGGGAGACACCAAAACCCTCGTGTCAGAGATGAGGATTACACCCCTAGCCTAAGTTGTCCAGGTTACAGTGGAAAGGGCGCTACACACCTTCGCATCTGCCAGGAAGGTGCTTGATTTGCCCATAATCAAGTCTGCACCATAATAAATGGGTCTGGCATGGGATTTTTATTCCAAACGGCTGTACAGTTGGTCACATGTATTCTCCGTCCAATGGCCTAGATCCAAGTGCCCCTACACAGTGTAAGGGCCACGAGGACACACGTTCTCCACTGACCTACCGCCCGCCCCTTCCCCTCCACTCTGCTTTAGCCAGGCATGTTCCAGATGCTGATTAGCAGACTGTTGTGTTTCCTGCTCTTCCCAATTCTCTGTTACTTATTGGGGATGCAAGGTGATAGAACGTATTGGGGATGCAAGGCGATAGAACTTATTGGGGATGCAAGGCGATAGAACTTATTGGGGATGCAAGGCGATAGAACTTATTGGGGATGCAAGGCGATAGAACTTATTGGGGATGCAAGGCGATAGAACTTATTGGGGATGCAAGGCGATAGAACTTATTGGGGATGCAAGGTGATAGAACCTATTGGGGATGCAAGGCGATAGAACCTATTGGGGATGCAAGGCGATAGAACTTACTGGGGATGCAAGGCGATAGAACTTATTGGGGATGCAAGGCGATAGAACTTATTGGGGATGCAAGGCGATAGAACTTATTGGGGATGCAAGGCGATAGAACTTATTGGGGATGCAAGGCGATAGAACTTATTGGGGATGCAAGGCGATAGAACTTATTGGGGATGCAAGGCGATAGAACCTATTGGGGATGCAAGGTGATAGAACCTATTGGGGATGCAAGGCGATAGAACTTATTGGGGATGCAAGGTGATAGAACCTATTGGGGATGCAAGGTGATAGAACCTATTGGGGATGCAAGGTGATAGAACTTACTGGGGATGCAAGGTGATAGAACCTATTGGGGATGCAAGGCGATAGAACTTATTGGGGATGCAAGGTGATAGAACCTATTGGGGATGCAAGGCGATAGAACCTATTGGGGATGCAAGGCGATAGAACTTACTGGGGATGCAAGGCGATAGAACTTATTGGGGATGCAAGGCGATAGAACTTATTGGGGATGCAAGGCGATAGAACTTATTGGGGATGCAAGGCGATAGAACTTATTGGGGATGCAAGGCGATAGAACCTATTGGGGATGCAAGGTGATAGAACCTATTGGGGATGCAAGGCGATAGAACTTATTGGGGATGCAAGGTGATAGAACCTATTGGGGATGCAAGGTGATAGAACCTATTGGGGATGCAAGGTGATAGAACTTACTGGGGATGCAAGGTGATAGAACCTATTGGGGATGCAAGGCGATAGAACTTATTGGGGATGCAAGGTGATAGAACCTATTGGGGATGCAAGGCGATAGAACCTATTGGGGATGCAAGGTGATAGAACTTACTGGGGATGCAAGGCGATAGAACTTATTGGGGATGCAAGGCGATAGAACTTATTGGGGATGCAAGGTGATAGAACCTATTGGGGATGCAAGGCGATAGAACCTATTGGGGATGCAAGGTGATAGAACTTACTGGGGATGCAAGGCGATAGAACTTATTGGGGATGCAAGGCGATAGAACCTATTGGGGATGCAAGGTAACACAAGGCAGGAGGGAGGAAAGGCTCTCCCCTGGCCAGATAAACTGCCCCATTTCTCCTGAGCAGAACTGGACTGAGGCCTGCTCACGGGAGACCAGGGCAGTCACGGCTCCTCCTGAAGATGCGTCTTGCAGGACCCCTCCGTCTACCTGCTGTCCATCATCCCCATCTGCTCCCTACTCCCCACCGAAGAGAGGGCAGTGGCCCTGCCCAGGATCTGCAGAACACGGAGTGCAAGGCCGCCCTGAACTGTGGGTTCTTAGATTGTTGCAACTGGAAAACACTTGGGGAGCATCTTCCCAGCCTTTATTTCCAGGCAAGATAAATGAGGTCCAGGGAGGTCAGTGACTTGCCCAAGATCACATGGCTGCTTCATGGGGCTGAGTCAGGGCTAGAAGTCAAGTCATATCTACCCCGCCCCCAGTTAATACCCTCTTTCCCCCACTGCTGTTCTTGGTCTGGCTGATTATGGTGCTACAGGGTAAACAGCAATGATGAATAGGTGGAAACAATGTCTAGAATTATTTATTTAAGGCTCTATTTTTGCCTTTAAGACAGAGAGAGGCTCTGAGAGACCTGTCAGCTGGATATGGTCAGGTTCCCTTGATAGTCCATAGAATTACTTCTGGGCAAACCAAGGGGTGGGGAGGCTCTCTCCAAGTCTAGACCACGGCCAGCCTCCGAGACAACTGGAGTCACTCAGCTGTGATCCGGAGAGAGCCAGGCTTCAGTAACTAAGGTACAAACCAGATGGTGACTTAGGCTCTGCCCTTTCTGAGACAATCCTACCAACCCAGGCAATCGAGCACAGTGGAGTAGGGGAGACCCCTCCAGTGATGGTCCAGGCAGCAGGGCAGGGAGTGGGGGCACGAACTTCAGACACCAAGAAAGGACAATGTTGACAGACAGGACAGGGGCAACCTGAGTCCAGAACCAGGCAGGATGGCCAAGTGAACTGCCCAACCCCCCGAACTCTGGAATCATCCATTAGCCCAGGATCCCAAATAGGTGGGACTAAATCTGTGAGCCAAATACTGACCACAGCAACCTCAGCGTAAAGAGACCCCCTTGCAGGGAGGGTCAGCTAGCTTTGGATTTGAATCTGCCCCTACTGTCTGGGTGAACTCGAGCAAGTTATTTAACGCTTCTGGGCTTTGGTTTCCTTACCTATAAAATGGAGATACCTACCTAATAGGGTTGGATAGGATTAATGATGATAAAGTCTAGAAACTGCTGGGTACACTGGCTGGAAAACAATAAGCACTCAGTAAATGGTAGATAAACTTTCTGAAGCCCTGCAGGGACTTGGCCGTCTGGCAGACCCATGGGCTCCCAGGGACGGAGCTGTGACTGACACAGTCCCTCAGAATCCTCATCGCTCCTCACACGAGCCAGGAAGTAAAAGCTGGGCACTTCTCTACCACAGGATGCTCCGTCAACAAGACACACGCACCCCACCCCCAGCCTCGGAGAGCCGGGGAGGTCTGACAGCAGCCATCCAATAGCTCAACCGTGTGACTGGAGGGTCACTGTATATCATGCTGCCACCAATACAACACTCACAATTCCTGGCAGACAGACGGTCTCCTGGGATCCCCAGACCCATAAATACCACAAAGAAGCAGACGGAGAGAGAGGATGAGCTCCATGTAAATCACCCTCTATCTGCAATCCCTATAGGCAGAGCATGAAGCTCGCTCCTGGGAATGGGATTTTTGTCGAAGGAAAGAGACTTGTATCCAGAGCTGGATGCTCAGAGGGAACTGAGATAAAGTCCACGTGAGATCTGAGTCAGGAAGAACCACTTCGGAAGGAAGATGGGCAAGCCCCAGATGTTGCCTCTCGAGCGGTCCCCACCGCTGACCACACAGCCTCTCTCAGTTTAGTCGCCCATCCCTATCCGTCTGCACAGTGTCCACTGTCCACGTGTAACTGTTACTAATGCCTCTGTCCACTCTCAACAGCGTCCTGGCTTGGACAGTAAGTTCCATGATTACCCCAATTCCAAAGTGGTAAGAACATCTCAGCTGGCCAGAGACGGAGAACAGCAGGGTGGACTCAAACAGGAGAGGTCTTGGAGGCTCTGGAGAAGGCAGCACCGTCATCAAAACCCACACATTTGCAGGAGAGAGAATTCCATATTTTCCATTAGTGATTTCTCTTGAAACTGTCAACCGGAAGTTTTCCCGCAGTGTCCATCCCAGCTCCCAGCCCCAGTAAAGACAGTCCCTTTTCTCTGCCTCTGATATCAGCGAAGATAAAGCAACTCTCTTATTTAAGCGTTAGAAATATCCTTCAGTTCGGTGAAAACACTTCCTGTACTAAGCCATCCTGGCTCCTTCCCCCTAATGGTGACGTCTCTATGACATGGTGCTGCTCTGGGCCCCTAAGAATAGGTAAGAATCAATGTTCCAACACCATGGCCTCCAAAGGGAAGAACATGTGAATCATTAAAAGCCCCCAGATGTTGGTCACCCACCCACCCACTCAGCCTGACCCACCCGCTCTGAGCAGCCAGAGTCACAGCCCCAACAAGAGGGAGGATCCCCCACTTGAGCAAGTGGCTAAACTGCACCCCTCAGTCCCCAGAGCGAGGCAGAAGCCTGGAGCTCAGGGGATGCGGGTGGTGTCTCCCATCATCCTCTCCTGGGCAAGGACACGAAGCAAAGAGGCGCAGAGGGCTGGGGTTCCATGGCTAGGAAAGGACACCAACCACTCTCGTGCAGGGAGACCGGACTGCGTGGGAAAGCAGGTCACTCTAGGGAGTCTGGCTTCTCCACACCCCCTTCCTCCTCTGAGCCTGAATTCCCAGTCCTCTCCCGCATAGGGTCCACTCCCTGTCTGCCGACCCGAGGCTGCAGGGACACCCAGTCCCGGACCGCCTCCAAAGGTGCACGCAGCTTCCTTCACACAAACTACCTTCCTTCACACAAACTTCGCTAGGAGCTCAGTCCCTGCTCAGCGAGCCCTACCCTCGAGTGGTCCCCCCACAAAACTTCCCGGTGCCCAGGACTGGGGCAAGAGGCCCCCGGCTCACGGAGACCCGCGGTGGCACCTGCTCCGAGCCCGGCTCGCTCCTGGGCGGCACAAGCTTCTCTCGCTGTGGACTGAGCAAACGCACGACCACGAACGAGATGCCAGCCCTGCGCGCCCAGCAAGGGTCACACCGCTCACACCCCACAACCCCAGCGGTGCGAAGCTTTCCCACGCCGGGAAATTGTCACGGAAGTTGCAAAGGAAAAGGAAGCGCATGGAGAAGAAGAACCGGCTTAGAGGGCGATTCCGAGAAGGTTCGGGCAAACTAGGATTCTCCACGGTCCGTGCCTCCCCAACAGGTAGCAGCCCCGGGACCGAGCCTCAGCGGCGGCCGGGGGAGGGCAGCGCAGCCCCGGGCAGCGGGCGCCAGGGCGCAGACAACCATTTCCGAGGCAGCAAACACCCCAGCCCGGGCTTACCTTGAATTAATGCAGAGTCCCGCGCTCGGCTGAATGAGGGAGCGTGCTAGTATTCCCGAGGCATCCTTGAATGATTTTAAAAGAGCAAACACGTGGGGGGAGGGGAACGGGAGAGGGGACAGGCGAGACGGTGAAATTGAAGTGGGGAGAAGGAGCAATCAAAAGAAAGCAGGGGGCAGGAAGGCAGGAGGAGGCAGGGGGGTGACACGGAAAATAAAATAGGAGAGACAGTTTTTTACAAAACCTGTCTCCTGCCCACAGAGTGGAAAGGAAATTTCTGACAATTCAAAAGAGAACTGGCACACGTGCCCCCAAGAGGGGCAAACGGAGTGGGGCGGGGGGCGGAATAACAAAGGAGACGGGAAGTCTGGAGCTGCATCCACACCGAGGAAGGAAGAGCGGTCCAGGCCGGGCAGCACCCGCGAGTGGGCGCGGGCGGCTGCGGGCTGCGCGGGGCGGCAGGCGGCGTGAGCGTGCACACCGGCCCGGGGCGGGGCGCGGGCTGCGGGGCGGGGCAGCGGGGCGGGATTGCCTGCCGGCGGGGCCCTGTGTAGTAAACAGCCTGGGGAGAGAAATTTAAGGCAGGGTTTCAGTGCAAAAGTTCAGTGGCCTCAAACTTCCACAGGCCATTTCCACTCGACAACACCGTCCCTGTTTGCAGGCAGGAGTGGGTGAGAAGATCCTGCTCGTGGTCCTCACGCCGGCCCTAGGGTGCTGGCGCTTGCCTGGCTGGGCAGGAGGACCTTGAAGGGTGGGGGAGGTTCAGTTAAAGAGCACACAAAATAAAATAGCCCTAAACACAGTCAAACTGGCATCTCCAAGCTTTCTAGATCTGAATCGCTGAGAGTGCCCTCTCCCACCCTTTCCCTGACTCTGCACAGCTGTCCCCACAGACGAGCAGAAATGCCTCCCAGAGCCCTCGCTGGTGAAAACCCCACCAGCCCACCTCTTCAGTCCGGCTTGGCCAGGTGGCTGCACACAGCTGCCCACCCTCCACCAAAAGCTCAGAATCAGAGCGCAGAAGGGAGAGAGGGGAGGAGGAGGGGGGGGGGGAGAGAGAGAGAGAGAGAGAGAGAGAGAGAGAGAGAGAGAGAGAGAGAGAGAGAGAGATTGAAGTAGAAGAAGGAGGAGGAGGAGGATTGAAAGGGGCAAGAAGAGAAACAAAGGAAGAAGCAGAGAAAGAGGAGAAAGAAGAAAAGGGGGGGTCTCTCCCTGGCAGTTCTTGTTCCTTAAGGCCTTCGCACAGATGGGGCAAGTCCTCTGAAGGCTTAGTTTGAGGTTTGCCAGAATTGAATGAGGACAGTCAGACTTTCCCTACTTAGCAGTGAGCTCCTTGTGGCTAAAAGCGGGGATTCTAGTCAAGCTTGTACCCGGTACATCCACCTGCCCCCAGCCTGGCACGTGTCAGAAAACATGCATTGAAGGGAACTAAGTAACCATAAGACCCAGGGCTCCTCTCCCCTTCCTCTTAGTTTGGCATGAAGGAAAGGAAGGGAAGACCAAGGGCTGTGCAGCCTCCTTGGCTGGTGCCCATTCACCCTCAGAAGGTCTGGTTGGGAGGGTCAGTCTGTGAGGACTCAGAACTTCGACCTCTGAGTCAGGTACGTCCTGAAAATGATCACCAGCCCTGAAAGGCAGTGAGTCTCTGGTCTCTATGAATTAGACTTTTGGAAAGCCAGGCCTTTAGCCCTGACATTAAAAACTGCTCCATCTGGGTATTAGAAAAAAAGAATCAGAGCTATACATCAGTTGTTCAGAGGCTGACATATTTTTGGAAAGCCTTGCAGATCTGGTTTCCTTTATTAAGATTGTTTTTTTCCAGTTCAAGCATCAGAACACAGTGGGAGCTTCCCTTGTGGCAATCTTGGGCCCTGCCCCAAGGGAGGCAAATCCTAGGGCACCCTGAATCAGAACCCCTCCTCTCCAGAGAGAAGAAGCACAAAGTGGAGACAAAGAGGGAGAGATGTTCCCACTTTAGGAAATCAACTGCAGAATCTACAGGGAAGGGGGATGACTCCATTAACCCCAAAATGGACTCTTCGTGCCCCCCCCCCCGCCGCATACAGACACACAGACACATGCAATTACCAGCCATTGAGCCCCTTGTCCGTCAGCCCGCAAGCAGGAGCATTCACACTACAATGTTTGGGCTTCTTTTTATAATGAAAAAGTTTGAAGAGAAGGGAGACCAGAAGGCTGCTGGTTTTCCTGGCTTGGAGTCTCCTGAAGAGAAGAGCATCCACTCAGCTCCCTCCATCATCAAAACAAACAACAATTGTGCCCACAAACAAGCCTCATGGGCCCATTCACACTCCTGGGAGAGGGCCGTGCCCACCAACCGATGGTTCCGGGACAGATCGCCTTAACCTACCCAGGAAGGTGGCACCGCCCCAGATGCCAAGCACCGCGAGCCCTCGGACACACCTGCCATCTCATTGTTCGCCTCTCTGGTTTCAAGTAACAACTAATTAGAACAATATGGTGTCCTTTCAGACATAACAAAAATATTGCTTTTGATTCTTATCCCATTCGGATGCGTTGTGGCTGCTGTCCAGCGCCTTTCGCTCTAGGCAGAGGCGGTGGGGAAGTTGGCTGGGTACAAGGGTTCAGTTCAGCATGCCGGGCCTGTCTCTTCACCCCAGCAGACATCTGCCCTCCCCACTCCTCCGCCTCTTCTGTACACAGCAGGGGGAGAGGTCTCAGTGCTCAAGGCACACGCTCCTCTAGAGCCAGACCAGCAAGGGAGGCCTTGGACAGCCCTGCCGCAGACCTGCGCCCCATACCGCGCCCCCTAACGGGACTTCATTCTGGGGCCCTGGCTTCAAAGAAAAGACCCTGGTTTAATAATTCAGCCTGCTTGAATGCCATTTAGTAGCCATGGCAACCAGTTCCCTGACATCTAGTTGTACGTAGGATGTGGTTGGAAGGGGAGAGAGAGGGAGAGAAAGAGGAAGGTAAAGGAGAAAGGAAAAGAAGGAGACCCAGCTGAGATTTCATCTAAACTTTGCTCTCATTCCACAGGGTGTGACAGTCCTGATGTGTGCAGCCAGGGAGTCTCAGCTACGTGCCTCGACTTCCCTCTTTCCCCATCGATCCCTCTCTCTCTTCCTCTCAGACCTACCGGAAGCCAGGCGACCTGACTCAGCATCCCAACTCGACAGCTTTCCGACTGGCAAATGCCTTGCTTCGCCTCAGTGTTCTTATCTGTAAAAGGGGCGGCGTATGGGTGCTCGCTATGGTTCCTTCGAGCTCTGACAGTCCGTGTTGTATGGTCCTCTCTCTGTCTCTGTCCAGCCTGCATCTCCATCCAGCTGTCTCTGTCTCTCCCTCTCTCTGCCTCTTAGTTTCCTATGTTTCTCCATACCTATATCTCTCTCTGTGTCTCTCTCGTTTTTTTCTCTCTCTCTCATGAATATCATTTGCTATCAGATTTCACAGTAAAGCAGTTTGTTTTTTAATAAATATCCCCTTCTCCCTTGCTGGAAAGTGTCCCATCACCTCCCTTCACCTGGCTAATCCCCCTCATCCTTCAGGTTACAGACCAGACATCATTTCCTCTAAGAAGCCCTCCTGCCTGCCTGGTCAGCCCCCAGGGTGCCCTGAGGGGCCCTACTGTACCCATCTCCCTGGACTGTTGGTACCTCACCTGGCATGTGAGCTCACTATACACAAAAACCGTGCCTCCTTCATTGCTGTGTCCCTGGTGGCCGCTTAATAAGTCGTGGTTGGGTTGAAGGGTAAATCACCTCGAAGCACAGATTTCTGAATCC
Source organism: Tadarida brasiliensis (assembly GCA_030848825.1). Classification (NCBI taxonomy): domain Eukaryota; kingdom Metazoa; phylum Chordata; class Mammalia; order Chiroptera; family Molossidae; genus Tadarida; species Tadarida brasiliensis. Next base: position 42,749,146 of record CM061275.1, read on the forward strand.
CTGCTTGTTAAAGACTCAAGACACTCCCCGGAGGCACCGGCGTGAGGAAGCCAGACGAGAGCCCATTGGAGCCTCAGCCACTCCGGGACTACCACGGGTGGGGGCAAAGAGAGCGCCTCTCCCCAGCCGCTTTGATAAAGTGGTGAGCCAAGATCAAGGGACCCTTTCAGATATTTTGGTGGGGACAGTCCAGAATGAAAATCGTTCCTAGGGGGACTGAGGATGGGCTCCAGCAGGAACGGAGAAAGTGGATCACACCCAACGGTGGCTCCCATCAGCCCGTCTCTGGGGCTGTCCTGGTACCACGTGGTCAAACTCCAAAGGCAGCAATGGCAGTTCCCTCCGAGGTATCAGCGCTCTCGGCAAGCGCCTCACATCAAGGAGCTTGCAGCCGGTTAGCCGGACTTTCTCCTGGGAGCAGGGCCATCCCGAGAGCAGACGGGGCTGGGACAGTGCTGCCAGGGGCACACGGGCCAGCAGCTGAGGGGCCACCAATGTGGGCAGTGTTCCTGGGCCCCGCTGGGAGCCACCACTGTGGGTTTCTGTCATCCAGGAAGTGGCTGCTTTAAAAAAAGAAAACAGTCTTTTGATAGTCATCTTTTGATGGACAAACAAGACCTATCCATTCTAGAAACCTTCGCTGTAAATGTGAATGAAAGGCAAGGATTTGGAAGACAAGGGTTTCTTCCCAGTGCTCCCTAATGAATTCTGTTCCATTCATGCGTTACACGGAGGGGGTGGGACGGAGCTGATAAACACACAAGCCTCATACTCATGTGCCTAGAGCTCCCATGAAGTGGGACAGCCTCAAGCACAGGGTCCGGCTCTGCAGGGTGTACAGTCCACGTTCACGACTCAGAAACACAGGCATGTCTCTCTGCAGCCCCAGCCTGCATGTAGCTTCCCCCCCAAACAGTCCTTCATCCAGATGGAGCTGCCTTACCCTCAAAGATCTGCCAAGTGACGTGCCATCTCCCTGATATCACGCACATGCTGAATGACACATTTCATCAGCAGATTTGTATGTGTTGTCCCCACCACCCCCTCCCCAAGCGCCACGTTCTCATAACCTTCAAGCCACAGGCAGGCTGACCAAGCTTCAGAAGAAGGGAAAGATATAAAGCAGACAGCTAGAAGAGAAAGAAAAAAAAAAAAAAAGACCAGCACGTATCCTGGAAAAAGACACTGCTTTGTAAGAATGACGCCCCACACCTGAGTTAGCCTCTCCACCAGCCTGTCGGAGAAGCTCAGACGGGGCCATGCTGACTTTTCCCATCCCAGGGGAACAGTACCTCCCAGCTGGTGAAAAAACAAGTCCTTTTGTGCAATAGAAGCCTGAAATGGAACAAGTCAGCTAAAAACCCTCCTGGGTGCCCAAACCATGCCACCACATCACCCTCCACTACAGGAAAACACTCGTCCTCTCCCACATGCTCCAAGCAGCTCCGCGCACAGCACCCAAACACTAGGACACACCTACGCTCCTTCACCACCCTGGAGCAAACCGGAAAGCCTGTGGCAGCGAACACTCACGCTCATTTCATACACACACACACAGGCTGTCAGGGCATCACACCCCACACACACAGCAAGCGAGACGTGGGCACACACACATACACACTACCTTCCTGGGACATGTGAGCACGTGCATGTGTGTGTGTGTGTGTGTGTGCTTTGCTTGGAGACTGGTGACGCTTTGGATTATGAGGTTTCCATGGTTACCTTCTATGGAGGGATCTGGGGTAATTGAACTCTTGGGGTTCACCATTCAGCAGATGCAGCTCGCTCACTCCTGCACGCTCACGCGCTCACTCGTTGCTCGGTCTGCATTTCATCACCGTCAGTGTTCAGTTACAGTTTCAAGTCAAGAACATCGTAATGGAGTTGAACCTGCCTAGGACTCTGGCTTTACCTTGGAGGAAGCAAATCAAAAACTCTGATGTCAACATTCCGGTTGCTTTAGAAGAGTCTCAGACTAATTAGGGTCTAGCGGCAGCCATGGGTCAGATAGACCCATCCTTTCTCCCCTGTGCAAGAAAGACAACCATCCCAGAAAGGGTGAGAAAGCCATATTACTAATTCACAGACCGCTCTGAGAGAAGAAAACAGGAGGACCCGGCCAGCATACACAGGGAATGGGGGCAGGGCTTCCACAACCCCCCCTCTCCACAGCCTTTCCAGGAGCCTCTCTAAATGGTTCCCTTCTGTCAAATGGGAGCCAAGTAATTTCTCCGGATGGTGTTCGCCTCAGACATGGTCCCATCTATACACAGGGGAAACTGCCCAGATCGGCTTGTCAAATAAAGGATTTCAATCCACTCATGAGTCCAACAGGACAGACAGAGCTGGGCGCCTATTGGGAAGTAATGGCCAGACTCTTCTTCAGACTTCGATGACATAAAGGAGTAAAGAAAGGAAATAACGTCATTCCCTCAGTGGACAGCGTGGTCGGGCTCAGATCGCCGTCGGGAACAGGGAAGCTCATTGTACTGCGTGATGAAGGGGAGCCCGGATTCCTGCAGGCCTCGAGCAAGGCTCTTAGCTTCCCCCGGCCTCAGCATCTTGTGTTTCTACGATTCTCGGTTTCTGTGGGTCCCAAATGTTTTCATGCATAGGAGAAGCCCTTTGGCCTAGTACTCTGACCTGCGTATAGGACAAGGACCCGGCTCCAGGGCTCCAGGGCCACCTGAGTGGTAAGTTAGATAGATCAGAATTCTTTTCCAAATGTCCCTCTCTTTTATACTCGTTTACATCCTCCATCTCTGCTCTCAATTTTCTCCTCCAACCCAGAATGAGCAATGTCTAGGAATCAGTAGGAGGAAAGAGAAAAATCACATGTAAGTGAATAGAGTATGCTTTCAATATTGATCTAACTACTTACAAAGCAGAACCTGAAGGGAAACCCACTCGTGGAGAAAGGAACAATGTAGATAATTAGCCCACTGAAAAAGAAGACCTGGAAGGCAAACAGCCGAGGTGTGACTTATCCCCATACAGAAGAGAAGAACAAGAGGCAATGTAATCATTACGAGCTTCAGTGAGCCCCACGTTCTCCCTCCAACCCCACCTCACCCCGTGTTACGGGTTGAATTGTGTCCCCTCCCAAAATTCACATACTGAAGTTCTGACCCCCAGCACCTCAGAAGGTGACTGCATTTGGAGACAGGGCCTCTAAAGAGGCAGTTAAAATTAAATGAGGTCACTGGGGCAGGCCCTAATCCAGTATGACTGGTGTCCCTATAAAAGAGAGTAGAATGCAGCCACACACCGAGGAGAGACCACGCGAAGACAGAGGGCCGACCATAAGCAAGGAGAGGGGCCTCAGACGACAACAATCCAGCCGTCACCTTGACCTCAGACGTTCAGCCCCCGGAACTGTGAAACAGTAACTTTTTGTTGCTAAAGCCACCCACTCCCGGGTAAGGGTCCGCTGTCACCATGCTGACTGCTACAGCCTGGGACCAAACCGCGGAAGGAGCACCGAGATGAGACAGTGAAGGATGGCTCCCACCGCCGTCCAGAGGCTGGGCTCTGGGGTCTGACCACCGGGGTGCACTCCCGCTCAGCCACTCACCCAGCAGCACCTGCACTCGGGCAAGGTTTGAACCTCTGTTTCCTCATCGGATGATCACGACACCTTCCTCCTAGGCCAACTGAAGGGGATAAGGCCTGTCAAGCACAAGTACTTACTAGGAACAGTGCCTGACATAGAAAAGACTCGGTAAATATTATTACAAAGACAACCAAACAATTTTTTAATTGAAATGTTTAAGAAAAAAAATAGCTGGGTTTGAGTCAGCCATCTGGGTTGGTCCTGCCCGAAGACCAGGACATGGGTACGATCGCTTCCCCTGCACTTTCTGGCGCTGAAATTGTACAGAGGTCCAGAATCGCCTCGCTACCCTTCAGAGAAGGCTGCAAATTTAAATCCTTACATCACACACACTGACTGCTTTAGAAAACACCCATAAGCCCGGCATGTCCATATTTCTTCAAAACCTCCAGTCTGTGAATTCTCCTCTGCCATAGGCCACTTGAGGTTCCCAGGCTTTCACGGGGCCTCCTGGTGAACACAGAGGTGTGACTTATCCCCCATACGGAACATCCCTGACAGATCTTTGAAGGAAGCCACCCCCCAGGTCTTCGCTCCAAGGACAACTGATTTGATTCTGTCTCCACTCGGTCCCTGTGGGAAGTGTAGAATCAGAGGAGAAGGAGCGGGGATTTAACCTAATGCCACCAGAACAACACAAGCAAGAATTCATTTCCATTGATCGGGACAGATGGCGGCCGCAGGGTCCTGGAAACAGCAGGCAGTGCTCCCAGAAGCTTCTGCCTCAGCCTCGAGGACACTCTGACGATGACTCACCAAATGTCCCCTCCCTTCATCACCTGGACCAGAGGCCGCCCAGGCAAGTGCTCACCTTGGGGGCCTGTGACCTGATTGCTGCTGGTTCTGCTCTGCAGCATCTCCAGCCTGTTGCCCTGCGGAGCCCTGGCAGGAAACGCAGACCTACACACAGTTCTGGGGACTCCAGTGACACCCAGACTTCCATGGGCCGCGTCTGCCTCAGGAAAGTCCCAGGCCAAAGAAGCAACATTAGCCCTGACTGGTTTGGCTCAGCAGTTAGAGCATCAGCCCACGGACCGAAGAGTTGCGGCTTTGATTCCAGGTCAAGGGCACATGCCTGGATTGCAGGTTTGATCCCCGGCCCCAGTGGGGGTTGTATGGGAAGCAACCAATCGATGTGTCTCTCTCACATTGATGTTTCTCTCTCTCTCTCTCTCTCTCTCTCTCTCTCTCTCTCTCTCTCTCTCTCTCTCCCTCTCTCTTCCACTCTATCTAAAAATCAATGGGAAAATATCCTCAGTTGAGGATTAACCAGAAAAAAAGAAGCAACATTAGTTCCCCATCTTTATTCCAGGGAACACGGACATGGGAGTGTGTCCACTCAGAGAGCCCAGCAGTATCCAAGCCATCAAGGCCAAGGATCCTGGAGCAAAGAGCAAGTGAGCCATCAGAGGAAGCTGTCAGCGATGGGTGCATCGTCCCCCGGCGTGTGTCAACCCTGCCTTCCAGATACACAACACCCTTAAACTGCTGTTACATGCAAAGATGGCCATTTAGAATCTCTGGCTTTCCTAGGCCAGTTGAGGTGGGGACAAGAGAGAGTGGAAGAAAAGGAAAAACAATGAAGTCATGAAACCTTTGTGCAAGGGGGGACCGCCTCGGTCATTAAGGCACCAGACATATGCCACCTTGCTTCTCCGACTGCTCTGAGCTATCGATGGCAGTGGCATATTTTTGAAGAGCTGTTTTGGGAAGGAAAACACAAATATTTTGACAGGTGAATCTAGCTTCTTGTCCACTAGAAATTGGTAGTTCCTGAGTCACTCGTTAGCTTTTTCTCTCCAGAAAATATATTAATAGCTCAGGCCTCTTAATAGGAAGGTTTGGGCACCGTTCCATCAACTCCTTTATTTTTTTATCCTCACCCGAGGATATTTTTTCATTTATCTTCAGATAGAATGGGAGGGAGAGAGAGAGAGAGAGAGAGATAAACATTGACGTGAGAGGGACACATTGACTGGTTGCCTCCCGCACAACCCCGACCAGGGCCGGGGAAGAACCGCAACCGAGGTACAAGCCGTTGGCCGGAATCGAACCCGAGACTCATTGGTCCGCAGGCCGACGTTCTACGCTGAGCCAAACCAGCCAGGGCTCCACCAACTCTATCTCGCGTTTCCCCAGACAAGCTCTGCTAGTGTTGGAAAGCGCCGCTGTGGGCTTCGGTGTCCCTTCGCTGGCTTTGCCAGTCTAGAATCCGCCCCCTTGCATCCATTGGCTCTGTTATGTAATTCGTTTAATAAAAAGAGAGAAGAGAGACCCACACTCTCACCAGCCCCAAAGTACCCTAATCTTTACTTCCCCTAGTCTGGAATTCTATTGCTCATGGGCTTTTGTAGGTAATATTGAGTCCATTTCCACAAAGTGAGCAAGCTTCTAGGCTGGCCAAATTAATTTAATTCTGCAAATAAAATTCTGTAAGGATATTGAATCCAAATGTCCCATCTTTGAGACACAGAGGCCTTCCCATCAGAGTCAATAGCAGGGCCTGAATGTCATCTCTGCACCTCCCACGCCCCCACGTCTCTCTGCAGATCTGGTGACCAAGCCCAGGACCCACATACACTCATTATTTATTCACATTCTCTCTCTCTCTCTCTCATCATGATAAAACATACGTAACATAAAACTTACCCTTTCCATCATTTTTACGTATAAAATTCAGTGGCATTAAGTGCATTCACCCTGTTGTGCCGTCATCACCACCATCCACCGCCAGAACTTTTCATCCTCCCAAACTGAAACTCCAGAGTCATTAAATAAATAACACCTTCCCATCCTCTCCTCCCTGAATTCCTAGTAACCTCTGTTCTACTTTATCCATTAATGTAACTACTCTAGGTGTCTCTTATCAGTGAGTCATACAATATGTGTCTTTTGTGACTGGCTTATTTCACTTAGCGTAATGCCCTCAGGGTTCGTCCATCTGTAGCATGTCAGATGCCCCTCCTTTTTAGGACTCACTAACATGCCATTGTATGCATGCATGTGCACATTTTGTTTATCCATACATCTGCTGATGGAGATTTGGATTGTTCCCACCTTTGGGCTGTTGTGAATAAAGCTGCTATGAACATGGGTGTACAAATATCTCGTTGAGACCCTGCTTTCAATTCTTTGGGTCTATCCCCAGAATTGGAATTACGAGATCATATGCTGATTCTATGTTTACCTTTTTCAGGAACCACCAAACTGTGTTCACACTCTCTTTTAAAAGGCTCTCATATGCAGAAAAACCCTTCCCAAGGACATAAGTAACATCATGTTTCCAAGGATTCCAAATTTGGCCTGGGACAGGTTGCCTTAATGTCCTGAGTCCTTCACCCTCCCATATCCACACCATTTGCTGAGTAAGTGGCACCTCCCACAAGAAGGCATAGGACAATTCCTGGTCTTTGATTGGCACAGCCATGTGACTTGCTTCAGCCAATGGAATGACAGCAGACATGATACAAGCAGGAGCTTGAAATATGCTTGCACATTGTGGCTGTCCCTCTGCCACCTCTGTGAATCAAGAGAACATGCCCCGAGTGGCACACTGGTCCCAGGAGGAACAGGAGTGACACGTACACAAAGCTGGCCCAGCCACTGCAACCAGAAGCAAAGCCAGCCCAGCTGACCTGCTGCTCCTTGAGAAAAAAAATGATGATTGTCTAAAGCCTCTGAGTTTTGGGGTGGCTTATGAGAGAGTGTTATTGTGGCAATAGCTGGAGGTCCAGGTACAGGCCCATTTATTGTTTATCCTAAATGTAGGCGAGAATGCATTTTCTGGAAAATTGGTAAACAATGTAAGAATCTCATTGACTCCAGGATTATTTTTTTAAACCACCCTATCCTGAATTAAAATCTAGGCATCCGCCCTGGCCGGTTTGGCTCAGCAGTTAGAGCCTTGGCCCACGGACCAGAGAGTCCTGGGTTTGGTTCCTGCTATGGGCACGTACCTCAGTTGCAGTTTGTCCCCGGCCCCGGTTGGGGTCATGCGGGTGGCAGCCACTTGATGTGTCTCTCTCACATCAGTGTTTCTCTCTCTCTCTTCCTCCCTCTCTCCCTCCCCCTCTATCTGAAGATAAATGCAAAAAAATGTCCTCGGGTGAGGATAAAAAAAAAAATCCAGGCATCCCCTCTGTCTCACAGCTGTCTAGAACTGCCTGCGGGTCCCTCTCAGTCTGTTTTCTATCTGACTTTGTCATCAGGTCTTATTCATACCAAACCCAGCCTGTGGCATAAAGTGGGATGTTCCAAACAGAAAAACCAGTGAAGTAACTCTTTAGAAGGCTGTGATTATTTGGAGCTGTTACAGGTCAGGAAATCTTCATAACCAGCCAGGAGGGAGGCTGGCCGCGGGCTGAGAAAAGCCCACAGCCAGTCCGGGCTGCTCCATGTAGAGTCGGACCTCAGCTGGGCCGTCTCAGACACTCAGTTAGTTCCCTCGAAATTAACCAGCCTCAGAGGGAAAGTCACAGAAACTGGAGTTTCCAGAGACTGAAAAACTGGAATGCCAGTTTATTCATTTATACAGGGGGCTGTCCTTTCTGGGGCCTGGAGCAACGGACTCGGATTCTGTAGCCAGCACACCTCCTTCTTGCTATCAGCGAATCTGCGAAACCAAATTAGTCATCGAAGGCTGCCTAGTGAGCACAACATCATAACAAAGGCAGGAGGATGGTGCTGGTACATTTTATCCAGGCCATGGACAATCGTAGTAAGTATTCCCATCCAAAAATAGAGCTCGGTTCTAGGGGAGAGTGTTGGTGGAGTGTTTGTCACCTTAGGGGCTAGCCCTCTAATCAAATCAGTATTATCTTAAAGTTTTTAAGATTTTTTAAAACTGATTTTGAGCCCTGGCCGGTTTGGCTCAGCGGTTAGAGCGTCGGCCTGCGGTCCAGAGAGACCCGGGTTCGGTTCCCGCTAAGGGCATGTACTTCGGTTGCAGTTTGTCCCCGGCCCTGGTTGGTCGTGTGGGTGGCAGCCACTCGATGTGTCCCTTTCATGTTGATGTTTCTCTCTCTCTCCCTCTCTCTCCCTCCCACTCTATCTGAACAAAAAATGAAAAAATGTCCTTGGGTGAGGATAAAAAAAAAAAATTAAAAAAAAAATGATTTTGAGAGAGAAAGAAAACGCTGATTTGTTGTTCCACTCATTTATGCATTCATTGGTTGTTTCCTGGATGTGCCTGGACCAGGGACTGAACCCACAATCCGGGAGTATCGGGGTGATGCTCTACCCAACTGAGCCTAGCCCATCAGGGCCGTGATCAAAGTTTTTAAAAACTAATTTAATAAACAAAGCATAAAGACCCGAGCCTCCTCTGGATGTTTAGAGTTAAAACAAATGTCTCGTTACCTTTGTCAAATCCAGCCAATTCCACTTCTAGAGTGTCTCTGGAATCCAAACCCACGGCCAGGCCTGAGGCCCGGCCACCATCACCTTGCCTGGACGACTGCACCGCCCCTCCCTGGTCTCCTTGCTGCCACTTCGTCCCCTCCACGCCTTTCTAAAACCACCCTGCACCCCCAGAGTGACTGTTCTAATCACAGACCAGGTCACACCCTTGCTTAAAATCCTTCAAGTTATGAATGAATAAAGAAAGTGTGGTGTATACATACAATGGAATACTGTTCAGCCTTTAAAAAATAGAAATGAAGCATTATACAGAAATGTCACATTATTACTCTTTTTTTTTAATTTTTTTTTTAACCTCACCCGAGGACATTTTTCATTTATCTTGAGATAGAGCAGGAGGGAGAGAGGGAGAAAGAGAGAGAAACATTGATGTGAGAGAGACACATCAAGTGGTTGCCACCCACACAACCCCAACCGGGTCCAGGGATGAAGTGCAACCGAAGTGCGTGCCCTTAGCGGGAACCGAACCCAGGCCTCTCTGGTCTGCAGGCCGCCGCTCCAACCACTGAGCCAAACTGGCCAGGGCTCATTATTCCTCTTATTACATGTTGATAAGTGTAGGCAGTGCCATGTAGGTAGAAGCATACTGAACTGTTAGTGAAGACTCAGATTCTCATCACAGTTTTGCCATCAAATTACTGTGTGACATTGGAAAACTGACTATGACATTCTGGGCCTCAGTCTTCTCATTCAACTCATGAGTGAGTTGAATTAGGTGAACATCACAGACAGGATGACTTGAGTCTTTGGGCAGTATGGACAATAAGTGCTGGAAATTCAGAGGAAGGAGAAACCAATAGACGTATTCACAGAATGGATCAGGAAAAAAAAAAAAAACACGGAGTAAAGCAAAGCCAGGAGCACTCTTGGCAAAACAATTTAAAAAGTATATCCTGTTGGTCAGGAAGCAAATTGATGGACACAGACTGTTCAAAAACTACTTGTGCCTAGAATAAGAATAATGTAACTGCAGTGGCTGATCTGAAGGCACCCTGCTCAGAAAATTCCTTGGGCTCACAGAGCCTTTTGAGTGGGGGAAAAAAAAAAGTCAAGTTGACATTTCACTTGCAAGGTGAGAGTAAGCGCTTCTCTTATTCAGTGCTGTGTCCTTATTTTACTGATGTTAAATTTTAATTTCAATTAAAGTGTCAGGATCGTGGCCCAAGATTTAACTTGATTAAATCGCTAAGCTGTTGAAATAGCCATGTTTACTTTCTTGATAATTTTCATCTTGGCTTTAAGCCCCTCGACTTATGTTGAAATCTTCAAATATACAGATCCATTATTTACTTATTTCTTTTAAAGCTTCACTCCTACTATCCTGCCCTGCATACTCAGAGCCCTGAATTAATAAAATCGGCCTGTCTTTCTCGGTGTGTTCTCAGCATAGTTTCAAGACCACCTACCATGAAATTTGCAGCCGTTTCTTTCTGCTTGGAACCCAGGGTTCTGAGCTGTCAAAATTGTTTCCTGGTTTCAAGCTCAACTCAACTCTAATAGCACGTCCTGTGCTAGGCATTGCTGGGTAGATACATTGTTTAAGAAATGGGACCCAGCCCTCAAAATCACTGTAGTCTGGTAGAAAAGACGGGACATGTGCACATGAAATTACTAGAAGACAACATAAGGCATGATAGAGTCCCCGGACACTCTGTTCTTTGAGAGATTTTAAAAGATGAGATTAGTGACAAATGGAAAGGCTTAATGAGAGAAGTGGCACTTGAGAAAGATCACAAACTGTGAACGTCATCCAAAAGACAGGGTGTGTGCTGGATCCAGTGACTGTTCATCAGGGTCCTTGTGCTCACGTGGACACAGCGTCCCCCTGATGCGACGAGGTGGCCATCTCCCTGTCAGGCTGAGGAACATCCTCATACACAGGGGATGTGACCCTACACCTGCTCTGAAAACCAGGATGCTTTTGAGCATGAGGCCAGCACGCTCGGAGGTGGAAGGTGTGACACCGAGACACCACCCAGCTCCACGGCCGGCAAAGGCCACACTGAGGCTCGGAACGCAAGGGGCAGGAAATGCCCTTCAGAGATGCAGCGAACCCCACCACCAGCCTCTACCCGGAAAAGGCAGGCTTTACCAGAGATGGAGGTGAAAAATCATTGTTGAAAGACTCTTATGACCAAAAATAATCTGTACTGAGCCTGTCCCAGGCTGGATTCCTTCATGAACTTCACACTCGTGGAAAAGAAGTTCTGCTTCTGCTATGGAGAGTAAACACCAAACAAAATAACAGCTATAAAGCCGAGGGGGAAGTATAACATTTAGTATTTGGTCATGATAGCATCTCAGATCAGAGGAGAAAACATGATGTAATAACCGTGTAACCATAGAGGGGAAGATCGGAGCAGACCCACTGCCCATACTGTAGTCCAGAATACATTTCAAATGGATCAGAGATTTAAATATAAAAAATTAAATCATACAAATAGTTGAAAAATGAGAGTGAATGCCTCTATAACCTTGGAATAGGGGAACCTTCCTAACTATGACTTAAAATCCAGAAGCAATAAAAATATTGATACATTTTATTACATAAATAATATAAACATGTGCATGGGGGGAAAAAACTAAGAAAAGAATAAAGGCAGTCCAGCTGGTGTGGCTCAGTGGATTGAGCGTCATTCCATGGACTGAGAGGTCCCAGTTCGATTCCTGGTCAGGGCACATGCCCGGGGTTGCAGGCTCGATCCCCAGTAGGGTGTGTGCAGGAGGCAGCTGATCAATGTTTCTCTCTCACACCTATGTTTCCATCTCTCTCTCCCTTTCTCTCTCTCTAAGAAATCAATAAAAACATATTTATTTAAAAAGGAAAGAATAAAGGCAAATGGCAATGTAGGAAAAACTCTTTGTAACTTATTCATAAAAAAAAGGGTTAATATCGTTAACATAGAGAGACCTTTTAAAAATAGAGACCAACAACACTTTTAAAAATATAATATATAATAAAGATGTGGACTGAGAGTTCATAGGAAAAAATGCAAATGACTCCTAACCACATAAAAAGATGTTCACCCTCACTCATAGTAAGAGCAAAGCAAATTCAAACTACACTGAGATACCAGCTCTCAACAATCAGACTGGTAGAAATCTGAAGTTTGACATCATATTCTGTTGAAAGGCTAGTGGGAAAGCAAAATAATATAACCCTTTATGGGTTAGAGTTTGACAATATCTAACAAAATTCCCAGAAAGCAAGCAATCTATCAAAGACTACCAGAATCATGTCTAATGGATGCAGAAGCCAGCTTGAATGGATCCCTCCTAGCCAGAGATGGGACAACTTGATCTTGAGGACAATTGTAGTCAGTTAAAATGCATTAAATAAGTTTAAAGCCACAATTTATTATTATACTTTTTTAAAAACCTTTATTGATCACCCTTGGAAATCAACTCATTCTTTTGGAATCTGAAAGAATCAAGCATGTATTTTGCTCTTCCTACACAAACGAAGGAAAGTTAAGAGGGATAGTCGCTATGTAGTAAGGATATTAACTCTTTGTGTTAAAACAAAACAAAACAAAAAACAGAAACAAACTCATAGATACAGAGAACAGGTTGGTGGTTAGACAGAAAAGAAGGGAGATGGGGTAGATGAAATGGGTGAAGGGGTCCACTGTATGGTGATGGATGGTAACTAGACTTCTGGTGGTGATCACTTTGTAGTGTATGCAGCTGTTCAATCATAATGTACCCCTGAAACATACAGGGTTATACACCAATTTTACACCCATTAAGAAAGCAATGTCTCCGCCCCCTTAGAGCCCTGAGGTCATGGTATCTGCCGTGGATTAATCAACCCTGCTAATGTGCTAAGTCTTTCTGAATCCCTCTCTTCCGTAGCAGAGGCTCACACTCTTCTAGCAAACCTGCTCCACAGGCAAAATTACTCAGAGAGAGTGAAACCCAGAATTTATAATAAGTCTAGGATCCGACGCATCTTCTCTGAACTGTACAAAGATCCGGGAAATTACATAGAAAACCCAGTTCCTCCTGAGGGTGGAGAATCTCATTTTTATCCTGGGATGCGACATTGAAGCTCAGGGAACCACAATTGAAGGTCAAGCGTTAGGGCAGGAAAGACAAACAGAAAGAAAGGGAAGGGAGGAAGCAAAGGTGGAAAGTAGTGCAGACCAAGGAAGTCTAGGAGACCCTTGGAAGAAGGAAGAGGCTCCCAGCCAGAGCCAGGGGCTGATGCCATAAATCCATTCTCCTCATGCAAATCTGTCTTGATCTGGAGGACTAGCTGACAATTGTCCTACTGAATTTCACAGGTGGCTGCTCAATGATCAGAAATATGAGTGGGTTGCATGGTTTAGTTTATACTCTGATTCAGAGCAAGTGAGTTCATCTCAGCTTCGGCTGCCTCGTTCTCATCACCAGATGCTGCAGGAGCAGACAGTGAAGCGCAAGTGAAGTCTAGGTCTGGCCCCATCGGGTCACATGCATCGCCTGGAGAAGCAGAGCTCACACACCTCGTCCATGTCTCAAGTATGGAGCCACTCTGGGCTCTAATAGACAGGCTTCGCCTGCTCAGAGCTGGGAGGGTGGGTGAGAAGCCAGAGCCATCCATGGGTTCGTAATGATTCCCTGTAAAGAGCTGGTTGAGGGCATGACAAGAGTCACCAACTAAACTGGTCAATGCGTTGGGAAACTAAGGTCAATTGGGGTCTCACTGCAGTCCTGTCTGCTACATGGACAGCCTCTCCTCCATTCCCAGCCTCCTCTCGGAAGCTAGTTCTCATTGTAATTAGCTCCCATGTGGCTTGAGCTTCCCCTCTGGAGGTCTCTGCACTCTTCTCCTGTTCTACTTCATCGTAGCATCTTCACTGCATCTAGGCAAACCTGTACGTCAAGTTAAATATGCAATCAAGCACCGCAAAAAAAAAACACAAAAATGCCATGTTTTTATTGTCTGTAACAGAACTTAACTCATGTGCCCTCATTTCTTTCTCTCCAGCAGAAATCAACCTTTCCAATTCAAGGTCACTCAGCCTCTTTAGGATTTAAATATGGTTAATTTGAGATACACACTCTCCCCCGTACCTGCTCTCCTTCCCTTCTTATTCTAGATTCCTGTTTTGGAGAGGGGCAGGTGTCGTCCTGGCTTCTGGGGAAAGACACCTGGTCCTCGAGCTGTCCTCGGTACTGACCGACTCCACAGAGGCGTACCTCATCTTCTGTGGTCCTCACCATCCATCATCCTGCTATAGCTTCTCACCAGCGGGTACAGGCACTCTGCATCTTCCTTGTGGAATCCAGGCCCAGGCTCCTTAGGGCCTGCCAGCTTGTCCTCCGCCACTTCTGCAGCCACTGTGGGTGACATGGAAACTCTTTGCATGTCCTCTGCCACCACCTTGGAGAGGACAGAATCGTGTGGGATTTCATGAAGCTGTCCTCATGCTGCCAACCTAGACTTTCCCCAGCCATCACTATTCTACAGCCCAGGGCCATGTCGGGGGCAGGGCAGCTTGGTCTTTGGGCTACAGTGCAGGGAGAGAGACGCACAGTGTCTTCTGCTCTTGGAGTTCTTTCAGTCCATTTACAGTTTCAATGCCCACCCCACCCCTCCCATGATTCAGCCCCGGGAACAGGGATGCTGGGCCCCTTCGCAGAAACTCTTAAGTTCTAGCATCTAAGTTCTAGCTATAGCCACTTTGCTTTGGTTCTCCTGCTTCCCCCAGCTGGTCACATTTTTATCTCCTTTTGAGTGGGAAATAAATTATGCCATCCTGCTTTCTAAATTCTCAGCTCTCTCGATGTTGGCTCTTGGTATTTAAAGCTGAGCTTTTTAGAATTAAAAAAAAAAAAAAGAAAGTAAAGCCTTAGTTTTTAAGATAGTTGTTTATGCTAAGCAAGTAAGAAGATTCAATAAAAAATCCAATGGACGTCCTTGTTCTAGCTCCATCCATCTGTCCCTGAGAGCAGTACAATAAAAAGCTAGGTGTGCTCTGGATAGGAGGGAGAAGGAAAGAGATGTAGTGTGGGGATGGAAGCAGGGACTCAGATTCTAATGATCTGGATTATGATAATCATCCTGGAATACCTTCTCATCCTCTCCCAATTAATGTCTAGTCTGGCTGGCTTCTGCCCTCTCCAAGGTTCTGTCTCTAACCCCCTGGCCCCCAAGCAGAACACCCACCAACTTCAGAACATGCTGTCCGCACACCTCCACCAGGATGCCTTCCCTGACTACACTACCCATCCTGGCACCCACTTCACATCAGCAGGCCTCACCACAGGCCACCTGTCTGCCGCTGTTACTGTCTGGATGGGGTGTCCAGACAGGTCTACTCTGCAAAACTACCTCTGGCCTCTGGACTGTTTAGGAAGGCTGCAAGGTGACCTGTTGACCTGAGGGCCCCCCAGGCCAGCTGAGAGAAATAAAAAGAAGACTTTGGGACTGAAAGACCTTCCAACTTGCAGTGGGAATAAGGAGATGGAAAGGAAGAAGAAACCTGAGAGATGAAGGCTGTCCCTGGCTTGTTGTTGCTCGAACCCTCCTCATGTCCAACCTCTCACATGCTCATAATCTTTCTGTTTTTATTTTCTATTGTGACCAAAAAAATTTTGATTTTTTTCTAAAAATATATATATATTCTTGAGTAGCAAATGGAGCTGCGTTTCTGTGCCCCAGTTTTTACAGCTCTTTTCATGGACTTTTAGCACTTCCCATCATAATGTCAACTATTACCATTTTGTTCTTTTGGGAAGTTGACAATGAGCACACCTTGAAGTCGGGGAGCGGCATGTGTCCCCGTGCGTCTCCTGACACGCTCCCCACCGAGGGGGCACCCGGGAGCTGTCATCTGCTCACCAGATGTCAGCAGGAGAGAGTCAGGTTTGCCGACGTGAAGCATTTCAGAAACTGGCTAGGAACTGGGGCAAAATATGGAATTATTCTTCGGAGATCTTTCAAAAGGAGGATCATCTCGTCCTCCCTAAAGTGAGTTTAGCATCCTCCTCCTCCTCCGTCCTCTCATTCCGCCACCCTCGGTCCCAAGGCTGGACTGTTGCTGCCGAATTTCCCTCGGAGCCCGAGAACAGGGGCCCCGCTGCTTGCTGATGGTTGCCATTTCCAATAATCCTATAATAGCAACACCGCGAGCAACCAGCTGTGCACCTTGGAATGTACTCAGCCGCTCCGTGGGGCCCCACAAATTAGACCGTGAATCAGCCACTTAGCACCCCAGGTTCCCAGTCCCACCTGCTGTTTCTTCCCAGATGATCTGGGCCAAAGTTAGAAAAAGATAATTCTAGGCCCGCAAGAACGAGTAGAGAGGCCCTGGAGTCAGCGAGCTGAAGTTACTATTCCAGGACAGGGATTCGGGAAACCTTTGAAGAGCACGGCGTGGTCAGACGGCCCGTCACGAAGATTAGGCCACAGGTGTCTTGTTTCCTCACATATTTGTATGGTTGGGGGAGTGTGTGCATGTTTGTAAACCTAACGAAAGGCTGAGGGTATAACGTTACCTACTTAATAGTTTCATGACTTTAAATCATTTAGTATAGTCTGTTTCCATATCTCATTTAAAACAATGGTATTGGTGGTAATGATGATGATAATGATAATGATAACAATAATAGTAACTATCTACCTCACAATGCTGTTAAATTAGATATGAGCCCTGGCCGGTTTTCTCAGTGGTTAGAGCATCAGCCCGCAGACCAATGAGTCGCAGGTTCGATTCCAGTCAAGAGCACGTACCTCGGTTGCGATTCGCCCCCGGCCCTGGTTGGGGCCGTGCGGCCACTCAATGTGTCCCTTTCACATCGATGTTCTCTCTCTCTCTCTCTCTCTCTCTCTCTCTCTCTCTCTCTCTCTCTCTCATCCTCTCTCTCCCTCCCACAATATCTGAACAAAAATGGGGGGAAAAAGTCCTCGGGTGAGGATAAAAAAAAAATTAGATATGAAAAACACTATAGAGTTGTAAAAATATTATCATTCCAATTTCTGACATGCTCCTAGAATATTTTTATTGCAATGGAACCAAAATCTAATTTCTATCAGTAATGTACTCTGAAAGCACACACACCAAAGCCGAATTCCTCTTTGCACGTGACAGTCCTTTAAGTGTTAGAAAATCGTTCCAATGTCATTCCCAAAGCTTCTCGTTTCCAGGTGAAAGGTGCTTAGTATTCTCTGTTGCCCCAGACCTATGTCACGTGTTTAGTCCTGGCCTTTCTGGGCTTCTGCGAAGGTCCTTTTGGCTTCTCTGAGTCTCTGGGTTGCTGAGGCCCTTAGACTACTCTGGTGCCTCAGTGAGGGAAGCAGGCTCCATCTGTAGCTTATGACCGACGCCAGGCCACTGCCCCACCCTCAGCACCATCCCCACACCCCTACACCAACTTTGGCCCTTACTTGCTCCTTGTTGTAGCCCAATTAAAATGGGCCTTGAGCAGCACACAAAAAGGGGATGGGGGTGCGAAAAAATCTACACCCCAAGCTTAGACCCCACTGAGATTTCATTTTACCCTATGGAAAGCATATGATTTAGAGAGCGAGAAGAATCATTTATGTATTAGATTTATATAGCTTCTTTCCTCTAAATCGCTCAAGGCATTGTACCAGGAAGTTTTAATGAATTCACATATTATTTCTTCTGTGCTGCCGGGCTCAGCTTCTCAGAACTTTGCAAATGCCATTTCGCTCACTTGGGCTGAGCTCTCCTTCCCCTGAAGTGCAACCATTTCTTGTTTGTTGCACACCCATGGGCCCTGTGGTACGGAGCAGGGTGGAGCGTGCTGAGCTGCAGCAGAATCGCAGATCATAGAGCCAAAGGAACCTTTAGAGAGCATCTAATCCATGCCATCGTTTTAAAGATGAGAAACCATGACCCTGAGAAAGGCTCCCTCGAGGTCACAGCTAGTCAGGGACAGCACTAGACACTTTTTTTTACTTCTCTCATCTGAAAAACAGAAGAAAAATGAAGCAAGGCTGCTCAGCACTCTGGAGAGAGACAGAGCTGAGAGCAACGGGATTCTTCTTCACATCTATCTTGGCTTTTGCCATAAATCCTGCAAGCGTCCAGAGAAGAACAACATAATGATTAGGTGAAGACAAGGAGGGGCTGAAGTCAGGATCAAACAGCCGAGCCAGCTAGGTCAGCTCTGTCAGCAATGATTTAAAAGGATGGGGCAAGACAATGGTTCGGTGTTTCACAGTAAAGTAGCAAGAGGAAAAATTTGAGTGGCACAAGGGAAGATAATTGGGCAACAGGATAAAGCTGAATCAAGAAAGGAAAAGTTAAGGCTGAACATATGAGGATGCCTCCCTACAGACTCCCATGGGGACCCGGGGCCCTTTATTGCGAACAAATTCTTTGTGTGGATAGCAAAATGAGTTTGTCATGCTTCTTCTTCGTCATCTTAGTTCTCGTAATGATTTATAGGATATATATATACATACACATGCAAAGATAATGTTCAAGCACTCCTACAGTCATGAAAATCCCTCCCTGAAAGCCTGTTCTCTTTTTTAATTAATACCCAAAGCAATTAAACCAGGGCATGCTCCCATTACCTGCCAAGTTTTGTTATTTTTAAAATACAACAGCACAGTTTCAGATTCTATTAGTTGGTCCGCACGTAGCCTTTCAGAGGTAGTCGCCTTGGTTTCCCCACACATGAACTCTCAGCCAGGTGGTAAAATGGCCCCACTTTGGGCTTGCTTTTGCTTGAAAAGATTCTCCTTTAACAGGTGCCAAGCTGCCTGCCCTTTCCCCAAAGACTTCTCCAGAGGGAAAAGCAAAGGGCCGAGATGTGGTGTGCAAGCTCACGTGAGTTGTGGTGTGCAACACACACCTAGCCAGCACTTGAGAACGCCTCCAGCTGCCCCACTCTAGACTTCTCTTCCTTTTGGATGTTTCGGAACTTAATAGGCACGTGTGGCTTCTTGAAAAACCCTTCTGTTTGTTCTGAGGGTGGTAGTGTATTGTTGACTTTGAGTGAACTCGTGTCATCAGCAGCAGAAGCCCCAAAAGACACTGTAACAAACAGTCAAACAGACCTCAAAGGCGATCTCCAAATGCTAGGCCAGGAGAGCACTCGAGATGCTCTCTACTGCAGCTGCAGGAATTTTCAAATGATAGAAGCCAATCAGGACACCCGAAGGGCCTTTAAAAAGAAAAGATCTGGTGTTCAATGATTAATGTTCATAAAGAAGAGTCCAACAAATTCCCTGGATAAAAATTAGCCGATATCATCGCCACCCCCCAAAAAAAAATTTACTTTGACAAATGGGTGTTTATCCTTAATACTTGAACAAGCACCTTCATTATGCAAGAGAACTGGGCAGGTGCTATGGGAAACACACAAAAATATAAGCCAACCCTCACCTCAGGATTTTTACAGTTTATTGAAGATATAAGACAAGGACATGTAAAAAGAGACCCCTAAAGGCAGTGAATGAAGAATACATTGATTTCAGGTGAGGGAAGGCATCAGCAGCAAACTTGGGAATACTCACATGTCCTGGGGATACGACCCGAACATTCTAGAGACTGAGGAAGCCCAACAAGCCAAAGGGAGAAAGAACAACTGAGATTCTATCCTGGTGCCAGGAAATATCAAATACAGCTTCAGAGTTGGTGTAAGCTCTGTCTCCTGTTAGTGACAACAGACCCACACTTACTCCACCCACCACCCCAGGGCCTAATTACCTCCCAGATGGAGAGTGAAGGTTGTCTAAGATCAGTCTCCTGCCTTGGGAAGTACAGGCAGATAGAGGGGCCAATGCACCAGTAGCCAACCTCCCCCCGTAGGGCTGCATAAGACTGGTGGTGCAGTTTCAAATGTTTGCCAAGAGCAACAGAAGGTGTTTTCCCTCTTGGAATTTTTGTTTTCCTCCCTCTACCCTGCCTCTAAGGGTAGCTCAAATATGACTCAGAATTGGAGCCTCTGGCAGTCACCCTCTTTATCTGCTAAAGGTCCTCTGGTATCTGTGAGCTCTATCTCCCACCACTCAGAGTAAAAAGTCATAGAATCAAACAATCCCAGTGTCTTCCAGATATTGGAAACTTCCACAATATTTCCCCCAGATGCTCCTCAAATCTATCCAGTGAGAGGGAACTTTCACCCCAGTGGACAAGTGAATGCCTCTTGGAATGGTTTTGATTGAGCAGCAGTTCCCCCTTACTTGGATTTCCCTGATGCTTCCTTGAGTTGCTCCTAATTCCATCTCTTGGGTCCACCAGATCTAGTCTAGTTCCTGTTCCACAGAACTGCCTGTCAGAGGTTTGAAAGTCCTCAAGTCCTTTGAGTCCTTTCTTCTGCAAGAGCAACATAAGACTTCCTTCAACCATTTCAGATATCACTTGGTTTCAAATCCTTTATTTTCCCATTTGACTTATTAATGCATTAAGAGATCAACTTGCTATAGCTCTCTGAAGACCAGCACCTAAAAATGAATGAAACACTCTAGACATAAACTGGCTAGTATAAAGTAAAATGAAAACTCTTCATTTGAGATGCTTAGATACTGTGTCTTTACAAATATAATCTAAAACTGTATTTAACTCTAAGCTGTGGTAACATGGCATGTGCTTACTATAGATAAAAATTCCTAGCTGCAAGTGCTTCCCACCTGCTCGTGAAATAATTGATTTTTGTTTATTATGCCTCCCTCACACAGCTGAGCATTATCCCCAAAACTATCTAAGGATGTGACATTCTTCATGCTCTTTCCATCCCTTCTACTTGAGCCCCAATTATAGATTCAAATGACTGTTTCAACAATCTAGGAAAAGAAACATTGTGCCTGACCAAGAAATCTCCATGGGAAGATGTCAACATGGAGTTCTGTGACATGGGAATAAAGGCTTCTGGCCCGGCCGGTGTGGCTCAGTGGTTGAGCGTCGACCCCTGTACCAAGAGGTCGCCGGTTCGATTCCCGGTCAGGGCACATGCCCAGGTTGTGGGCCTGATCCCCAGTGGGGGGCATGCAGGAGGCAGCCAGTCGATGTTCTCTCTCATTGATGTTTCTATCTCTCTCTCCCTCTCCCTTCCTCTCTCTCTAAAATCAATAAAGAAAAAATATTTTTTTTAAAAAAAGTCTTCTGCAGCCCCAGAGGACCCAGCACTGCTCCTGATCTCCACTCTGCGCCCTCACGTCCAGTGTCCCTAAACCAATCAGAAAGGCTGGAGAGAAAGCCTGAGGAGTGAATGAACCTCTCTAATATCGAGGGAGAAGAAACGAGACCAGTAAAAATCATTTTTCTAATATTTTAACCTTTTAACTGTTATAAACACTAACAATGTGTTGTGGAGTGTATAACATATGTAGAAGTAAAATGTGTAACAAGAATGAACAGGAGAGGGAAACACAGAAGTACGTTATCCTAAAGCGCTCACATTATCTATGAAGTAGTGTGACATTAGTTACAGGAAGACGGTGCGAATGTAAAGATGCACGTTGCGGGACTTCCGGTCAAGATGGCGGCGCAGGGAAACGGGGTCTCGCCTCCTCCCACAACCACATCAAAATTACAACTAAACTACAGAGCAACCATCATTCAGAACCACCTGAAATCGAGCTGAAGGGAAGTCCTACAACTACGAAATTAAAGAAGAAGCCACATGGAGACGGATAGGAGGGGCGGAGGCGGTCGGGCTGGTCCCACACCCACACCCACGTGTGCAGATAAAATTCAGGAGGACACCTCCGCTACAAAAGTCCTCCCTGAGGAGTGAGGGGTCCCCATCCCACACAGGTGCCCAGCTCAGGGCTCCAGTGCCAGGAAGAGACGTTCCCGTCACTTCTGGCTGTAGAACCAGCGGGAACTGAGGCTTAGGAAGGCTGAGGCAGCTGGAGCCCCAGGCAGTTCCTCTTAAAGGGCCCGCACATGGACTTACTTGGACTCGCTCCTTCTAGGCTCCAGTGTTGGGGAGGCAGCTTGAAAGGCACCAGAAACATATGGGGAAGAACTGAATTGTTCGGCATTGGGACAAGAGCTGGAGAGGCAGCTTTCTCTCAGACAGACGTGCTGGTGGAGGCCTTTGTTCCTTTGGTGAGCCCTTCCCCCAAGCAGCAGATGGCCATAATATCTGGGACTCCAGCAACCTGGCTCAAACTGTTTTCCCCACCCTGGTGATTCCCTGAGGCCCTGCCCCACCCAACCTTCGGGCCCACCCAAGCTGTTACCAGTGGCTTTACCATAGGATTGGCCTGTCTTGGATCCTGCTTCAGATTTTCCTAAAATCTCTCAAACAAGCAGCATCTGGTCTCAGCAAGCCCCACACTTCTCATTAAGTGGCTCCAGGCCTGGCACTAGAAGCAGCCAGCCTTGGTTCACAGCTAGGCTTTCCCTGGGCACCTACAAGCCCAGCACAAGAAGCAGCCATCTGCTGATCACTTTGTAGCCAACACACCCACCCAGTGGATAGCTTCAGACCACATTGAAGTACCACCACCCAACCACCTCCACAAGTGACACACTCAAGGAGTGGGCTCAGTGGGTACCAGAGCCCTGCTGAAGTAAGTCTTGCTCTGTGTGTTGGGCCTCTACACTGCTGATTCTCCAAGGGAGTCAGAGGCCAGTGGTCAGTGGGCACAGCCAGTCCTTGAAGCTGATCAGCCTGAGTAAATCCCTCCCACTGATGTGCCAACAGCAAGCAAGACTCAATTACAACAGTAGGGTGTACAGTCCACATTAGGGGTACACCTTGAGGACCCAGCTGGGGTGATCAGGGAGGCTGTGCCACTGGATCCTACAGGACACCTACAATAATAGGCCACCCTACAAAGCCTAGAAGACACAGTAACTCTACCTAATACATAGAAACAACCACAGGGAAGCAGCCAAAATGAGGATACAAAGAAACATGTCCTAAGTGAAAGAACAGAACAAAATTCCAGGAAAATAACTAAACAAAATGGAGATAAGCAATCGATCAGATGCAGAGTTCAAAACACTGGTTATAAGGATGCCAAAAGAACTTAGTGAGACCTTCAAGGAAATTAAAGAGAACTCCAAGGAACTTAGTGAGAACATTAACAACATAAAAAAAAAAAAAAAACAGTCAAAATGAAGGATGCACTAACTGAAATAAAGAATAATTTATAGGGAATCAATAGTAGAGTAGGTGAAGCCAAGAAGCAAATCATCAAATTGGAATATAAGGAAGCAAAAAACACCCAATCAGAACAGCAAAAATAAAAAAGAATCCAAAAAAATGAGGACAGTGTAAGGAGCCTCTGGGACAACTTCAAGCCTACCAACATTCGCATCATAGGGGTGCCAGAAGGAGAAGAGAGAAAGCAAGAAATTGAAAACCTATTTGAAAAATAAAGACAGAAGACTTCCCTCACTTGGTGAAGGAAACAGACATAAAGTCCAGGAAGCACAGAGAGTCCCAAACAAGATGAACCTGAAGAGGTCCACACCAAGACACATCATCATCAAGATGCCAAAGGTTAAAGACAAAGAGAGAATCTTAAAAGCAGCAAGAGAAAAGCAGTTAGTTACCTACAAAGGAGCTCCCATAAGACTGTCAGCCAATTTCTCAAAAGAAACTTTGCAGGCCAGAAAGGAGTGGCAAGAGATATTCAAAGTGATGAAAAGCAATGACCTACAACCAAGATTACTCTATCCTGCAAAGCCATCATTTAGAATCGATGGGCATACAAAGATTTTCCCAGACAAGAAAAAGCTAAAGGAGTTCATCACCACCAAATCAGTATTATATGAAATGTTGAAGGGTCTTCTTGAAGGAGAAGAACAAAAATATGAACAATAACATGGCAAATACATATCTATCAACAACTGAATCTACAAACAAAATGAGCAAGCAGAACAGAAACAGACTCATAGATACAGAGAACTTTTTGTTGCTTGCCAAATGGGAGGAAGCTGGGGGGATGGGTGAAGAAGATGAAGAAATTGAGAAGTACAAATTGGTTGTTAGACTGATGAACCTCAAAGGGAAAAAGGGAGGGAGGGCAGGAAGAGATAAACCGAAGAACTTCTATGCATATATGCATAACCAATGGACACAAACAATAGGGTGGGGAAGGCAGGGGCGGGGTGGGATTGGGGAGGATGGGGTCAAAGGGGGAGAAAAGGAGGGACATCTGTAATACATTCAACAATAAAGATAAGTTAAAAAAAATGCATATTGCAAGCCCTAGCGCAAATGTCCCCCACCACACACACACACACACACACATACACACACACACACAGCTAGTAAGCCAATAATGGGGAGAGAATAGAATAATACAAAATGCTCAATCCAAAAAAGGTAGACCAAGAGGAAAATATGAACAAAGAACAGATTAAAACAAACCTGAGGAGAAAACAAAAAGGATATTCATTTAAACCCAACTATATCAATAATTACATTAAAAGCAAATGGTCCAAACAGTTCAATTAAAAGGCAGAGATAGACTGAATAAAAAAGCAGAACACAAAAGAATATGCTGTCTGGAAGAAACCAACATGAAATATAAAGCCAAAGATAAGTTACAACTAAAAAGATGTTTAAAAGGTATATGATGCAAAACTAACTAAAGGAAAACTGGAGTGCCTATGTTAATGTCAGAATAAGGGATATAACCAAGGATAAAGAGCCACATTTAATAATGATAAAAGGGTCAGTTCCTAGAGAAGACATCATAATCCTAAATGTGCTATACCTGACAACAGAGTTTTTAATGCAAAAAGCAAAACATATAGAACTGAAAGAAGAAATAGATAAATACATATAGTTGAAGATTTCAACATGCCTCTCTCAGTAATTGATAAAACAAGTAAACCAGAAATTCAATAAAAATACAGAAGACTGTAACAACTTTGAACCATCTTGAACTCATTTAGATTTATAGAACACTGTCCGTCCCACTCAGCACCATGTACTCAGAGAACTTATAATGTTCTCTGACTACAACAGAATGAAGAAATAAGATCAAAAAATTACCTAGTAAATCTCAAAATGTGTTGAAATTAAACAGGATGCTTTCAAATAATCCATGGGACAAATAAAAATAATTAAAAAATTAAAACATCTTGAACGGAATGACGCTGAAAACACATATCAAAACATGCAACTAAAGAAGTGCTTATTGGGAAATTCATCGCTTTAAACACATATCAGAGGAGAAGGAAGGTCTAAAATAAATTATCTAAGCTTCTACCTTAAGAAGCTAAAAGAAAGAGCAAATTAAACCCAAATTAAAAGGAAAAATATACAAATAAAAGCAGAAACGAATGGCTTAGAAAATTGATAAAATAGAAAAAAATCAATAAAACCAAAACTGGTTGTTTGAAAA
Source organism: Tadarida brasiliensis (assembly GCA_030848825.1). Taxonomy (NCBI): domain Eukaryota; kingdom Metazoa; phylum Chordata; class Mammalia; order Chiroptera; family Molossidae; genus Tadarida; species Tadarida brasiliensis. Next base: position 42,774,456 of record CM061275.1, read on the forward strand.
GATCATTAGCAGTAACTTCAAAAAACATGAAATATTTAGGGAGAATTTAAACAAAATATCTGTAAAAGGTATAAACTTTAAAATACAAAATATTGTTACGTTAGATAAATTAAAGTAGACCTAAATAATTGGAGATATATACTATATTCATGGACTGGAAGACTCAGTATTGTTAAGATTAATTCTCCCTAAATTGATCTGTAGATTTATATTGAAATTTCCATTTAAATGCCAGCAAGTTTTCTTGTAGAAGTTAACAAGCTGTTTCTAAAATTTATATCAAAGTTCAAATAACTTAGAATGTCCAAAATAATTTTGGGAAAAGGATAAGGTGGAAAACTTACACTACCTGGTTTCAATACTTACTATAAAGCTACAGTAATCCAGACGGTGTGGAATGAGTATAAGGATAAACATAAAAACCAGTGGACTGGAATTGACAATCTAGAAATAGATCTGCGCACATATGGGTCAATTAATCACTTTTGATAGAAGTGTCAAGAGAAAAATCCAATGGGGAGGAAATCGTTGTTTCAATAAATGTTGCTGAAACAGCTGGATAGCTCTATAGAAAACAATGAATGTCAATCCTTCCTCACATCATATAAAAAATAATAATAACTTGATATGGATCATAGAATTAAATGTGAAAGCTAAAACTATAAAACTTCTAGAAGAAACCATAAGGGGAAGTTTCTGTGACCTTGGGATAGGCAAAGATTTCTCAGGGAGTATATGAAAAACATGAACCATAAAAGACAAAATAGGTAAATTGCCCTTCATCAAAAATTAAAACTTCTGCTCTTCAAAAGACATCATTACAAAAGTAGAAAGGCAAGACACATAAGAAAATGTTAACAATACATGTGTGTGACAAAGGTCTAATGTCCAGAATATTTAAATAATGTCTCAAGCCCAATAGTAAGAGAAACAACCAAATTTTACATTTGAATATATTTGAGCAGACGCTTTACAAGATGATATATACAAATCTCAAATACATGAAAATATATTCATCATCATTAATCATAAAGAAAATTTAAGATGAAACCACAAGGAGATACCACTACACATCCACTAAAGTAACAAAAATAAATGTTTAGCTGACCATATTAGGTGTGATGAGATGGAGCAGCTGGAATTGTCATAGATGTCTGGGGTTCTATAAAATGTTTTAACCACTTTGGACATAGTTGAGCAGTTTATGAAAAAGTTAAAACTTACACTTGTCATACGACCCAGCAGTTCCGCCCGTAGGATTTTATCCAAGAAAAATAAGAACATATTTCCACAAAAAGAGTTGTTCACAAATGGCTGCAGCAATTTTATCTATAATAGCTCAAAACTGGAAACAATCTAAATGTCTAACAACAGGTGAACTGATAAGCAAGTTTTGGTATATCTGTAAAACAGAATATGATTCAGCATTTTTTTAAAACTATGTATTACACACAAAATGGATAAATCTCAAAAACATGCTGAACAAAAGAAGCCAGTCTCATAAGAGTACTTGCTATTTGATTTCATTTTTATGAAATTCTATCAGAGGCAAATCGATGCTATATTTTTTTGCCAAGTATTATGAATAGTGGGGGTATTAATTGCAAAGGTATCTTTATATCTTGACTGTGGTGGTGTTTACTCGGTTGTACACATTTGTCAAAACTCATCAAACTGTACACTTAAAATGGGTGCATTTTATTTTATGCAAATTATACCTCAATAAAGTTGTTCTGTTTAAAAAAAAAAATTGGCCAAAAGAACAAACCCAGACGCTTTCAGACTTTCACTGAGGACCCTGCAAAACTTCTCCCCACACTACTTTTCCAAACTTGTTTTTCATATGCCCCAGGTCCACAACAAGCCTCAAATTCAAACACAGTGGCTTACACCTCTCCTCCCCAAACGAGAGCCTTCCTCAGTGCTATGCTTAGCTGCCTGGGCTGCATACAACCTCCTCATTCTGCAGAACCCGGGTGCACGACCGCTCCTTCCTCTAGCTCGCCCCGGTTTTCCCACCCTCTCTTATTTGTGCCACTTCACTGTTTCGGTTGTGCATTGTTTGTTTTTATGTGTGTTCCTCTCATCTCCCAAGGTAAACTGCTACCCTTTGATATAAGTCAGGTCTGGTTCTGTCTGGTATTTATGTTCTGTGGAGTTGCTGGGAACACTGAACCAGCCAACACTGAACCATTGCTCCTAGGGGAAAACGCAGGGTTGGACTCCTGGGATACTCTGGCCACCACATTTCATCAACCAATCAGTACATAACCTTGTTTTATGTGTGTTTCTGTTCAAAGACATCTTGTCTAATATACATTGTTGATTCATTGAACTCAGGGCCAACACAGTGCTGGAACTCAGGGCTGAATAAAGCCTTCTCTGACTCATGTATTTTCTCCCTAAGGCACATCGCAGCCTTCTCGTGCTTGGGAACACCAGGCAATTAAATAAAGAAATCACCAAGAAAAATGCAAAACGTGGCAGTAAATGCATCACAAGAAGGATACTTAGCGTATGAGAGAGAACAAGGAGGCAGAGCAAACTTGCCCCGCACGACACATGTCCGCAAATGAGCACGAAAGAGCCACGGGGATCGATTTGGGGGTTATAATACATTTTGGCAAGCAAATGAAATCATAAATATAGAATCTACAGCGTTCACCTGTACTTCCCTTAGTAGGCATTCAACAATTTATGCAAGCAATCGGAAGGACGGACAGAAGGAACTGACTCAGGACGTCACTGAAATCTATCAGGAACCCGTGTTTAAAATTCATTTTAGGAGGCAGATTCAGGCTGGAAGACAAATGCTCCAAGTCGGTTTTTGAGATTCCCACAGAGACAAATTGGAGGCCACCGCCAGGGAGAGACTAAGGAGAAAATCTCACACCACCATCTGCTATTTTAATATCCATTGAGGAGAAAGGGTTTCTTCTTCTTTATTAGCAACTTGAAAGTTATCTACTTATGGCTGGGGAGAATGGATAAAAGAAACAAATTGATTGTCATGTTTCTAAAGCAAAGGGATGTTTGCCATTTTATTTTTTAAAGAGAAAATAGACTAGAGAAAGAATACACACGATTTAATTCAGCCCATTAAAATTTCTTCCTAAGAATCGGTTGCATTTCTAATTCACTTACAAAAAAATATCTGAAAAAGAAACAAGCAATTCCATTCACAATAACCTCAGAAACAATCACATACTTAGGAGGCAAGATTTGAACTCAGGTCTGATTGCAAGCCATGTCCGCGGGGCTGCAGAGCCTCATCCTGCTGCCTGGCTCCTTCCTGTCCCCACCCATCTCCCTCCTAATGAGACTGACTTGTTTCTAGAGACTTCTGGTCACAAAGGGAAGAGGTTCTCCCAAGCCAAGATTTTGAGGACAAAGAGGACCATTTCCAAAAGAAAAAAAGGGGGTGGGGGGTAAACTTCCCAGGCCTGACAACAGTCCCACCAGAGAATAACCATCACAAGCAATAACAGCCAGCGTTTATTGAGCTCTTACTGCAGCCAGCTGCAGGCTACATGCTTCATCTACATTCTCTTTTGAGAATTCTAGAAAAAGCAGCTCTCAGAGTGGGCCTCACCCTTGGAGCCAGCACCTACAGACCCACACTACTCCTGTGCTTGTCACTCTCTGTGCCTCGGTTGCCCATCTGCAAAGTGGGACAATGTTAGTGCCTACCTTATGGAATTATTTTGAGGATTAAAGGAATTAATATTTGTAAAGCTCTTAGCACAGTGCCTGGCAAGAAGCAAGTGCTATGAGTTTGCTTGTGTTATTTGGATTCCAGGACAAAGATCAGTTCATCTCAGGGACAAGGAAGCCGGAGGCTCGGGCTAGGTGTGAGAGAAGTGTCTGTCCCTTCTACAGCAGCAGTCCCTCTGGCCTCAGAGGGATGGTATCCATCCGTCCTCACATCCCAGTTCCCAGCCCAGTGCCTGGCTCACAGCAGGTTTTCCAAAAAGGGCTGTTGGATGCTGGATTTCTGCCAGTGGCTTCCTCCTCCACCCCCATCCAATCCTGGTTCATAACTTCACATATGGAAACCGGGTCTTCAGGAGGACACACGTCCCATGGAGCATCCCCTGGCAGGAGTTCTCTGCCTCCCGCCCCGCCCTGCCCTCTCCGGCTGGCCTGGCCCCCTTGTCCAGACTGGCATGACGATCACTCTCACCAACCCCGCTGGGCCTGCCCCTTCTCTCCTTTCCCTGCAGAACAGATCTCAGGCCCTGGCCCAACCTTAGAGATGTGGTCTTCAGGCCTCATGGAAGGAGATCAAGTCTCTGAAATAGGCTGCAGAATATGGTCCCCACTTTACAGCTGAAGACACTGAGGCTCGGGGGATTAAGTGGTAAACAGGGAGGCCACATTTTTTGGCTGGGGGAATGCCAAGCTTTGAGCCCTGGTCTGTCTGACTACAAAGAAGAATTCTTTCCACTGCAGTATGTCCCTCTGCACCTCTCCTACTTCTTCCCTCTCTGTCAACTGTCCCTTTGGAAATGTGTCCCATTTCCCCCAGGGATTCGCCCTTCCTGAATCGGTTGTAAGAAGTAGCCATCTTCACTAACTTGTGTCCTGTGAATATCCAGCCCAACCACAGATGTCCTCCTGTCCTCCTGCTTCCAAAGTCCCCTCTATACACACACACACACACACACACACACACTGTGATACCGCAGTTTGTGGGTCTTTTTGTCACAATTTTTAAAAATTCTACCAAGTAGACTGGGGGTGGGGAAGTCAAATAGTTACTATATTTATGCCTTGAATGGATTTAGGTGATAATAAAGGCGGATGTTGCTATAGCAACGAACGTTGTAGGATCCCATACACATCTCTTTGCTTTTGTGCAAAGTGTACTGGATTGTAGCTAACACCTCCCCGAATGGTCTGTGCAGAGCCTGGCACACTGACCACGTGGGCAGGTGAGGGCCAGCTCGCACCGTGGCGCTCCTCGGTGACCAAAGCAGTGGCTGCAGCCTGTGGTCCCAGGAGACCTGGGCCCAGCACCACCTCAGGGAGAGCGTCTGGACTCTGCCCTCTCCCTCCTGGCCGAACTCTGTCCTCTGCTCACCTTCTCTTACCCTCTTCTTCACACTGGTTCTAAATTATGCCAACTGATTAATGACATCCAATCAAAGCACAGAGGGGATAGACTTGGCTGGAATTTCAAGGGCCCATGTTCCAGCCCCAGCTCCGCCACCTCAGAGCTGCCATCCAGTCACTGCATCACCTCCCCGAGTCGGTCCCCTGCCCCCTGAGAGGGCGACTTGCCTGCAGATAGTGTGAGCCTAGCAGGATTCATTCATTAAGTAGGTGAGCATGATAACACGTGGCACTCGCAGGTCCCACCAGTATTTGCCTTTTTTCACAAAATAGAAGCTTTAAACCAAAATAAAAAATTCCAAATTGTAGAAATTCGGCCATCAGCTAACTGGTGGGGGGTATGTGTAGTGTGACCATCTACACGTGTGGCCATCACCTGGTGACAAGAACTACATCCCCCACCATGACACGGCTGTGTGCTCAGGAGCTCAGTGTCCGGTAGGGGAGGCAGGCAGGTGAATGACAGTGGACACGCAGTGTGATGGATGCCATGACGGGTGTGCTCTGAGCCTCCGGCTCCTCATCTGTGAATGGGAGACAACGTCTGACTCGCAGGGCTGTTTCTGGATATCTTAACTGCTCCATGCTTTGGACTACCACCTATTTCTAATGGTTCCCCAACATCTAATGTCCCAAATACCCATCCCAGACCTCTTGCTTGGGCCCTACCTCCGTCTGTGCAGCTGGCAGCTGTGTGTCCTTCACATGCCTCGAGCACACCCACAGGACCGACCAACCAACCACCTAGCTCTGTGGACGTCACCTCCCCAGGAGCACTGGGTGGCTGCTCTCCAATCCTGAAATGACTGCCCTGGTCCCGACCCTCAGCGTCTCCAGTTCTAACGAGCCTTCCTCATCCTGGTCTAGTCCTCATCTCCCCCACATCCCCACAGATGCCAGAGGGCCCCTTTCACCATGCAAGGTCACCATGGTGTGTCCCCATCAGCTACAGACAATGGCAGACTCCTCTATGAGGCTCTTCAGAATGCAGCCTCCATCCCCTTCCTAGCCTCACTGCCCTCCACAGCCTCGTCCTCCCCACTCCGGACTCTCACACCTGCGCGTGCCCTACAAAGCCATGGCACTCCTCGCCCTTGTGTCTTTGCTTAGCTGTGTGTCCTCCCTATCCCCACATTTCCTTTACACGCTTTCCTCCCCTTTCCCTATCGATTCACATTCAGACATCACCTCCTCCTGGAAGCCTTCTCTGATTTCCCTGGGCCGGGCTCCTCGAACGTCATGTACATGTCGCTCTTGTCCCACTGACCGTGTTGTCCTCTGTGTATGTGTTTACTTCACCTACCAGACTTCAAGCTCCCTTGTGGCACAGACTAACCACAGTTCATTCATACATGTGCTGGGCCCCTAGCCAGGACTCCAGAATATGTCTGATGAAAATGTGAATGAATGAAATATTTGAAAGAGTATCTTGCTCTGAAAATTGAAATGAACCCATGCACTTTCCAGCATTATTTTCTATCCAGCTGAGCCAAGCAAAGGCAATAGTGTTAAACTGGACGCTGCCTCCAGACCCTAGCCCGACGGTCAGGTGCACGTGGCAGCCTTGGGAGGTCAGAGCACCCAGTCATCCAGGCAAACGCCAGCCTCGGTGCGGCTGTGAAAGTATTCAGGAGGTATGGCGACATTTACAATGCGTTGACTTCGAGTAAAGGAGATGATTCCCAATAGCCAAGGTGGGCCTGATCCAATGAGATGAAAGGCCTTACAAGCAGAACTGAGGTTTCCCTGAGGAAGAAGACATTCTGCCTGTTTCTGCAGCTTCAGCTCTTACCTGAGACTGTCCAGTCTGCCCTTCCTGGTGGCCACCCTATGGGTTTCAGACTTGCCTAGCCAGCCCTCACAATTGTGCGAGCCAAGTCCTTGCACGAAATCTCTTTAAATATATACACATTCATATATATACTGTACATATACACTATTGTACATATATATATTATAGATATACCATATACACTATTGTACGTATGTATACTATAGATATACCATATACACTATTATACATATATATACTATAGATATACCATATACACTATTGTACATATATATACTATAGATATACCATACATATATAGAGATATAGCAGAGATATAAATATATATATATATATATATATAGAGAGAGAGAGAGAGAGAGAGAGAGAGAGAGAGAGAGAGAGAGAGAATCTCCTATGATTCTGTTTCTCTGGTAGAGCCCTGACTTGCACACTAGCCTTCAAAGCACTGCGAGACCCCTGGACTGAGCAGGCCCAGAGAAGAGACTATTTAGAGCCCTTCAGATGTCCCCAGCACCCAGGAGAAGTGGGTGGGTGGTGAAGATCATGCTAGGTTTGCCACAGGAGAACCTGAGCACAGGGTGACTCAACAGCTTTCTGAGACGGCCCAGTGGGACCGCTCGTCAGACGTGCCATCTCCCCGGCCAGGGCCCCCAGCAGACCTCGTCTGAAGCATCGGCAATTTATATTAGTGAGAAGAAACGGCTGCTCTAGATTATTAAACTCGGCCAATTACTAAGCAAACAAACACGCCATTGCAAGCCAGAGCCCGGGCTACCCGAACGTACTCTGCTCCTTTCATTTGACATGAGTCGTTTAGTTTTAATTAGGACAGTGCTTCACGGCACGTTAGTAGGACTCCTGTAGTATATGTTGTAGAAATAATAAAGGCTTAGCAACGAGACCTGTTTCAGCACTCTGCTATTAAACCTTCAGTGAGAAGGGAGGTGAGGCTGCCAGGCTTTTTATGGAAATGATTGCGCTTGGAAATGAGAGCTCTTAGAAAGAGCTAGGTGAGACAGAGTCTGGCGACGCCCCAGACTCAAGCAAACCCGGGAACACAGAGGAGCAAGCCCACTGCTGAACCGCAGGACCGTCCAGTCTCTCAGACCTCAGTAAGGCCCGGGGCACGCCCCTCCCCCTTGGCCAACAGGGCAGATGGATGCTTCCCCGGAGAACCCTGAAGCAGTCACCAGGACATCCTAAACTCGGATCCTACTTGGTCACACTCAAACCCCACTGACCTGCACCTTCCTCTGCAGACCATCTGTCACCTCATAGGAGCAGAATCAGGATTTATACCACACTCTCTCCCCAGTCAGATGAGATGGGCTTCCCCCCTTTCTTCCCCTCTCGTGTGATTGGTTGAGTCGCTCCATCATGGTGGAGCTCAGAAGAAGGAGAGCTAGAATGCTTCCCTCCCGCTCACCTACTCAGTTTCAACCTGAATTCCACCCCGAGCCTTTCCTGCCCTCTTCCTCCCCTGGCCCCTGGGGACGCTCATCATTTATCCCTTAACAGAAAAGCATCCCCGCACTGTTTTCTCTCCATCGCTATCGTTTTAGCCTCTCTGTTCTCTTTTGTGGGACCAAAGGTTGTCTTTTAAAGTGGTTCCAGGTATCACTGAACAAATAGAAGATACTTGCCTGGGGAAGGAGACAACTGCTCCTGTCTCCAAAGTCGCCATCGTGTTACAGAAAATGCACTGATCTGAGAAGCAGGAATATGGTCCAGGCCAGCTCTGCCACACTACCAACTCTAAAATCTTGGGTAAGTCATTCGCTGCTCAGCCTCAGTTCCCATTTTGTAAAATGTAAGCTAAACCATTTATTTCCGAGATGCCAGAGAAGAGGAAGCTCATTTCTCCAAGACCACCTCTTTTATGCTCACTGTACCACTGCCCCTGTCCTGGGTCTCTCTTCTTCTCCCTCCCTCACTCCTTCCCTCCAATCCTGCCTCCCTCTCTCTCTCTCCCTCTTCCTCTCACCTCCTGCCCCCTTTGTCTCTCCCTCCGATTTCAGTGAGTCACCATCAGGGCAGACAATCTACAAAACTACATCCCCATGTTTCTGTAGCCCATCCTGTGGGACCCAGATTGCTGAACCAGTGGAAATTGTCCCTGAAGCTCTCGGCGTCATCAGGAGGAGGACTGTGGGTGTGGGCACCAGCTATCTCATGGGAATGCTTCAAAGGCCCCTGGAAAGTGAAAGAAGCAGGGAGCTTCAGCTCTTGGGAATAAAATTTGGAGACTTGGACAGTGAGCGCATGTGGGGAGACAGCAATGGGTGTGTACAGCATACTGACTGTTTTGTGAACGGATGTGAACTAACACTACTAAGTGCATGGCACTGAGCTCGGTGTGTGTAATGAGAAAGACACCATCCCTGCCCTCAGGGAACCCGGTGCACAGTGGGCAGATGGGCGTGACAAGACGGGCGATGGGCACAGCACAGAGAAGCAGCAGCGGGCAGGTGAGGGCGCTCGGAAGACACCTGTGGGGTTAGAATAGACTTGTTGGAGGACAGACCTGGAAGTGTCTTCATCTGACTCAGTCTCTCAGCAGCATTTGATGCCATTGATACTCCCTCCTCCTTGACACACTTTATCACTTTATTTTCCTCCCCTCCAGCCACCCCTTCCTCATGCCCTTTGCTGCCGCCTTCTTGTCTTCCAACTTTTTAGATGTTAGAATGCCCAGCCCTTGATCCTCAGACCTCGTCTCTTCCCTGAGGCATAAATAGCTTTACCTGTTGTGCCAGGGGGTCCTCACAAGGCACAGGTGGGACACTCGGCTCCGATCTTTGGAGAGATCTGTTCGTGAAGGTGGCATTCATCAAGGACACCAACAGGAGGTTTGGCGTTCCCAAGGACTAGCAACGCCGGGAGACTGACACCATCCTTGGTCAGCCTTGGTCCTGGAGGAACACGGAGGACATGGTGTTACCAGAGCCCGTCTGAGAGCTGGAACCACGGTGGGCTAGAGCTCCGTGGAGTTGTGGCTGTGGGAAAACCACCGTGGAACAGTGGCCGAGCAGGGAGAATGAATGCTCGCCCTGTTCCCTCCCTCGGTGCACCCTTTCGGTCAAATCCCACCGGGAGCCAAGGGCAAGGCAGCCCTGGTGAACAGTCTACGCAGCTCAGGCGCCACAGAGCAGAGCAGGACAGAGAACAGGTCTGGGGCCAACGGAGCTAGCTCAGCTATGGATATTTCTGGTTCCTCTCCTTCCAGACATAAGGTAGGTCCCACATTCCCTGACCCCACCCTGAAGTTAGAATGTGCAACCTGCTTTAGCCAAGGTGACTTCCAGACAAGAGTCATCACGATCCCCCTTCCACCTGCGCTCATGACCAGTGATAGTCCAGAGGACGAAGACTCAGTCAGTCTGGGCCCCAAAGTGATGAAGTCGTGGAGTAGAGTCCCGTGGTGCCCCACCGTGGACATGTCGCATGAGCGAGCATATGCCCCTGCGATTCGGGAGTGTTTGTTACTATAGTTCTGCCCAGTTTATCCTGACGGATACATTGCAACCTCCCTGCCCCTTATACCTCACTATCCCTTATTTTCTTTATCTGACTTACCACCACCTGACACGCTTCGGTGTTTGTTCATTGTCTGCCTCCCTCCTGTAAAGTGTAAGCCACAAGGGCAGAACTATTTGGTGACACTGATTTTCAGCACCTAGAAGAACACCTGGTTAACAGCAGATGCTACAGTTCTTGGTTAAAGAGAGGAAAGAATAAAGGACTCAGAATGACTAACCTGTGTTAAGTGTGTCCTGAGCACATCCTGCGGAAGTGAAAGATTAAACCAGTCACTGAGGTCACCCGGCCGAAGTCATGGACTGAGTTGTGAAGGCATTTTGACTCCAGTGTCTGAGCGCTTGACCATTCTGCCAGGCTGCTTCCCAGGAGAGAGGGGGCTTGGCGGGGACGTGCGGGAGAGGCCGTTCGGGGCACTGGCCATCGGCTGGAGAGCCGGTGCGACTTACGTACTGCAGTGTGTTCGTTATCATGGCAGCCAAGAGTGACAACCGACAAACAGGGTAACCAGGAAAATTAAAAACTTTGTTGGACTATGTAAAAGTAATGCTAATTACAGTCATTTATGTGAATTGCTTACCATTTCTGCCTAATTACCAGGCAGCAGAACAATTATGTAGATCTTTAACTAATGTCAACCTAACTTTGATTATAACTGTAAAATCTAAAAACAAGAGCTTCGTCCAACAATGAGTTGGTTGCTCACGGAGACTGGTTCTCTGCCCAGAATGTAAAATTAGAGAAGAACTAACTTGTCCTTAAGAGTTACTGCCTGTGTTCATAGTGATCTTCCAGGTATCAGGGTTTAATCGGGACTGGAAGATCCTTGAGGTAGGTGCTATCTCATTTTTCCTGATACCATGATCTCCACCCAACCCAGAGCCTAGGTCAGCCCTAAATAGAGGGGGCCCTACACCAGTGTTCATCTATCTGTGCTCTCTCTAGAAGAGATGTGCCTCAGTCTCCCCTTGCCGCCTGGAGGATGCGAGACTGGCTGGAAGGCACCATGTCTGTATACTGGTCTATGGACGGTGGCAGGAGCCTTCGCAGGCTCCCTCTAACAGGCCTTCACAGGAGGGCAGGGGAGGGTCGGATAGGGCTGGCGGCCCAGAACTAGCTAAGAGGAACCCTTGAAATGTTATAGCACAGAGTGCCAGCTGTCCCCCCAATATTCATTCTCTCCTAGCGTAACCTCTGTTTAGCAGGGCACATGGCAGCCCAGATGAAGAGCATGTTCCCAGACTCCTTTGCAGCAGATATGGCCAATGGCATGTCAGCAGAAGCGATGGATGCAAATTCAAGGCAAAACATTGAGAAGGAAAAGCAGGAACCTCCTTCTCCTCTTTCTCGTCTGTCCCCTCTTTCCTCTGGCTAGGGTCCAGGCAGGATGTTAGAGCTTCCACAAGCTTCCTTGGACCCAGAATGAGATAAATGTAAGTGTGAAGATGCCGCAAGATCAAGGGAGCCTGGATATCAGAACTGTGGGGCTACAGTGTCCCCCCGTCACAGAGCCTTGCACCGTGCACACGCAATAGAGGTAAATCACCGTAAGAGCACAGAAAACAGTAAAATAATTATAAGTGGTGAGTGTTGAGTATTCATTACCTTTGTTTTTAATACGGGTTATCCCCTTTTAAGTTCATATAATTTGATTTTTAATGATGGCTATGTGTAACAATCAGCTCTCACTATTTCTGAGACCTGCTTCAGGTCTTTGTTACAGCAGCAAACCTGCACCCTAACGAAAACGAAGGTGACGCAGGAGGCGGGAGGGGGGGCGGGATTGTGTTCTCAGGTGTACGTGACACACAACGCAGTCCATGGATGACGCAAGGCTGCCTGAAAAATGAAGTTGCTCCATGGATAACCTTGAACAAAACATTCTAAAGATTCTATTAGTTATTATTTTAAAGCAAACAAACAAAGTCTCCTTGTAGCCTGACTCCAACTTGAACGTATCCACGTCTGTGCAGAGCTGTTCTAGATGATCGTTCAGGCCCTTCCTGCTGCAAAGCCCAGTGCTCCTGCACGGTCCAGCTGAGCGCTCCCGCCTCTTTCCTACCTGCCTCTCTTGGGACCTTCTCTCACCAGCTTAAGGGCAGAGAGACCATCTCTCTGGTGAGAAGCATAGTCCCTGACCTCACCTCCCACCTTACGAAATGTAGAATAACGTATAAGCAAGCCATTCATTAAATAAGTGTGCACAGATTAAGCAGAACAAAACATGTCTTAGACTAGAGTAATGTGGTTAGTAGAATCCCACTTTGTTAAGTCACAAAGAGAGGAAGGCAGAGGGAGAGGGAGGGAAGGCAGGAGGGAGGAAACAAAAGGGAGAAGGAAGGAAGGAAGGAAGGAAGGAAGGAAGGAAGGAAGGAAGGAAGGAAGGAAGGAAGGAAGGAAGGAAGGAAGAAGGGAAGGGAGGAAGGGAGGGAGGGAGGTCTCCAGCAGGACCGAGTCCAGTTGCCCACAGTAATCTGCTCATTATTTCACCCTCTTTGGGCTCTCTCCCCTCCTTTCTCACTCCCCCACACTCATGTTTCCTGGGATCACCCCCCAAATAAACTACCTGCACCCAGGTCCTTGTCCCAAGGTCAGCTTTTGGAGGAACCCCACAAACGCATGTGGAGCGAGGCTCCCGCCAGAGAGCACCGTGGGAGCTACATCCGACTGGGAGCGGAGCTGCCCCCAGCCACTGGGCTCTTCCTGCTGTAAATGGACAGCTGGAGAAGGGTGGTCCATCCCGAGTACCGCGGGGAAACTGGCTGCCGCTACACGAGGGGCACAGAGGACTAAGACGGTGATCGAGGGGCTTCCCTGTGGCATCTCAGTGCTTCCACCCAGGAACATGGGCCCGTGGGAAACTGTGGCAACCCGATAAAGATGGGACCGCTACGGTCACGGGTCCCGAGGATATGAAGATGTGGATCGTCTGCGAGAGCCCAGGAGTCACGGTGCTGGCGGGGGAGGGGAAACAAGGTGGGGGAGGGGAAACAAGGTGGGGGAGGAAGAAGAGAGTGTTATGCTGTCTCTTCCCTCCTTGGTTCCTGCTGCCTTAGATGAAGAGCAATGGCCCACACTGCAGTTTAGGTTCCAGACTGCAGGAGAGTGACCCGACATCACCCTACGATGAGAGGGGGTTCAGGGGACGAGGGGAGTCCCCTGTGTTGGAGACACAAGTAACTTCACCAGCGAAAGGACAAGGACAGATGCCAAGTGACACAGAGGGTAGACTGTGCTGAGCATTCTCCATGTAGTCCCCAAAAGGGCCACCCTCTCTGTCCTGCTCTGACCCCAAAGGCTGCCCTCCGTGGGCCGCTACACTGGCCCGGGCCTCCAGCTGCTGGTTCAGCCAGTGCAAGGCAGCAGCCGGGGGTCAGAGGGCGGCAGGAGAGATGCCTGGGCACTGTCTGTCTGCTCCCTCCGCGTCCTGCCAGGCAGGGCAGCGACTGGCTTCTCTATGACGACAGCCCCGGAGTGGGGGAGGGGGGTGACCCCTCTTCCAAGCTCCAGCTCTCAGGGCCTCCAGCGATATGGCTCCCAGCCCTTGGCCCTGATGGCCTGGGGGTGGTAACAGCTTCCAGCTTTGCTCATCCCTGATGCGTCACCACTCTGTGTGGGCTCCCTGAACGCCGTCCGTACATAAATAGAACCTTCATTAAACGTCCTTCAGTTAAGCCCTCTCTTCCCGACTGGGATCTGGACGGACAGAGACAGGGCGGTGGACAGTGCTTGGAGGGGAGGAAGGTGAGGGTGGCCCGGGCTTCCTGCCCACCCGCTGACACGGGGAGCCGGGAACAGGTTTGTCTGACACGTGCTTCCAACACGTACGGTTTGATACCTGCTTCTCACCCTCCCTCGAATCCCTTTTTCTGAAGTCACTCGGGCAGATGTGGTTTTGCCTGGAAAATCTTCTTAGAGGAGGTAAGTGGCTTCTAAAAGAAAAAAGACAAAGCAGCGAGATGGCCGTGCACAGTGTCACCCTCACTGTCCCACCGAGGGGATCACAGCGGGCGGAGGACTGTGGCCACAGGGGGTATCTGCGTGTCAAACATTGCGATCTCTTTCCCTCCCAGACGACCAGCCGTCCAGCTCCTGGCCCACATGTGCCTCAGCCCCAGGGATGGCGGGAGTGGTTCATCTTAGGTACAGTTTATTCAAAGATATTACTGGCCACGCACCTGCCCTGTTCTGTGTCCCAGAAGACTCGTTTCCCAGGCTCCTTTGCTCTCCAGCAGCTCAGCCCATGGCAGCACACACCAGGGGCAGAGTGGAGGGTGAGGAAGGGAAAGGCCGGGGTGTTGCTCCTCGTCTCTCTCCGCTTTGAATTCACCTCCAAACATGGCTCTGCCTCCCCCCTGATTCCAGCTCCCCTGACATCCCCTCCCTCCCTGGTCCCAGCCCCAACCAGTCACCCCTGGTTTCTAGACTCTGATAAGACCTGGGTCCCAGAGGGGGACAGCTTCCCGCTGAGCTGGGCCTGGGTTCCCCACTCGTTTGACTCCTCAGCCCTCCCACTGCCCATGTGATGAAGCGCCCTCTGTTGAAAGACTAAGCGTGGCTTCTGTTTCCCTGATGGGACCCTGACCGATACCGTGATTTGTCCAAGATCTCACGATGACAGTAAGCGGCGGGGAGACTCAAACCAGTTCCGCTGACCCCAAAGCCACCCTGCCACCCCAGCTGCCTCGAGGACGCCAGGCCTTGGCATCTCACTGAAGCTTCTGCTTCCCCTGGAACCACGTACCAGTCCTGGGAGTCCGGGTGTCACATGAGCGTTAGAAGTGACTGTGCTGGGGACCTGATTCACCTGGGTCAGAGCTCACGCGAGACCTGAAATGCAGCAGTCACCAGGCCCGGAAGGTAGGCCTCTCTTTGCTTTTGTCTGTTTTCTCATTTGTTTATTTGTGTACAAGGAAATATCAAGTCCATTTAGGAGTCCCCCACACACACCCGACCGCATGGAAATGCACCTCGAAATCCTCTGGTTTGAAAGAGAACTGCCTTACCCAACACTTCCCCAGAATGGGGAGGCGCTGGCTGGGTGGGCGCACCCCCGGAACGGCGTGGCCCGCTCCCTCCGCTGTCCCCGGGAGGTTACAGAAAGGCCAGAGGACCCCACCGTAGTTGGCCTGGGTATAGCCCTCTCCAGTTCCCTTGCTGGGGGAAAATGATGGAGACAGCACGGTCCTGGCTCTCTCAGTAGCTCGATGTGAACCAGGGCCCGAGGTGCACCACCCAGTGGAATAATGAGATTTCATCCACGGAAAAGAGGTTAGGTAACTGGAAATCAGCCCCCTCGCCATGACGAAACAGTCGGGGAAGGTCAGACAGCCAGCCAGCTCCATTCCCAGCCCTCCATCCCAGCTCTGAGGGGCACGAGGGTGGAGATTCACGGAGGGCCCAGTGGAGAATCCACTCTAAGTGATCGAACTTGACGGTCTGCTTAGACACCCCAGGAGCCTGGAGGGCTTCTTTCTCTGCTTCTCAGTCCTGGTCTGTCTGCTCCCCCTGACCTGGGAGAACAGCCGCCCTCAAATGCTTCTCCCTGACTCGGGGATGTGGGGAATGGTGAGGACAGGCGGCGAGCATTCTGAATGGCCACCGCGTACTGAGCAGGGGGGGCAGAAATCTCCGCATCGTGACAGCAGCACAGACACAAACAATGCGCTTTATTCACGACCTGACAATGGATGAGCGCCGGTACAAAAGCCACATCCAAACCACAACTCCGTCGTCAGAGCAGGTGGACAACAAAGGTCACCTCACACGCACACACACGCTCACTCTCCACGGACAAAAGTAAAAATGAGCCCAGGCAGAAAAGCAAATCAATACTATCAGTGAGTTCTACGGCTACTAAGATAGCCAAATCTCCCGAGGACCTCTGAAAGCTCATTCCCAGTTCCCGTCCCCAGAAACTGCGGTGGGGTGGGGGGCGTGGAGGCCACGTGCAGGCCCCACGCAGGCCCGCCAGGCAGGCTGGCTCAGGGAAGTCCCCCCAGGAAGGCTTGCCTGGGGTCCCTCTCCATTCACATAAAAGGTGTGGCCCTTCTGTTCCAGTCACAGCCAGTACAAGGCAGTTCCAAGAATTGAGGGAAAAAACTCCTCAAGATGAGGAGACATCATTTGGAACGTCAAGCTTCACACTGTTTGCATGGCTCAGGCATTTATATAACGTGCCTAACTCCAGGCATTGTTCTAAACACTTTACCCATGTTAATTCATGCCGTTGATGCAGCCCTCACCCCAACTCTCGGGGCAGCTGCTACCATTCTCCCCCATTTACAAAGAGGACGCGGGCACAGGCTCGGTGATTGGCAGAGTCACGCGGGAAGTGCGGGCCAGGGCCCCCCCCCCCCCCACAGTCTGACTGAGAGTGAACGCACACCTGTGTTTGTCGCACACAGGCTGTTGGAAAACTCACACTCAACAGAGCTGTGAGCCCCCGGAGGCCAGGATGGAGGGTGAGCGCCCGCACGCAGAGTGGGCCCTCCATCCACATCACTGGCCCGAGGGCCGGCTCTGTGCCAGGCATTATCACACCGGCTTCCACGCTAGCCTGGCCTCACACATTGTCCTCATTCTCTCTCCCTCCTTCGTGGACCCGGGACAAGTCTCAGAGGCAGCAGAGCGGATGTTCCAGGTACACCCCTGCTGAGATTTCCTGCTGCTTTGCCCTCCACAGCTCAGAGCCACTGTGGCCTCCGGTTCTGTGGGAGCCTGTGACGTGCCTTCCTTGGCGGGAAAGAGGGGATGACGGGGGTGGTAAGACGAGGGCAGAGGGGATGGCAGGTGCCGAGTCCAGAGTGCTCCCCCAGGCCGTACCATCAGGGAGAGAGAGCCCGTGCTTGCAGGGAAGGGCCGGTTCCATGGGGACCTCTCCACATTCAGGACGCCCCTGGCCGGCCTCGGGTGGCGTTTCTCTCTGTCCCGGAGAGGCTGTCTAGATGGCATGCATGCCCAAGTCTTCCCTGTCTCTTCATCCACGCCCTTTACCATGCAGCTTTGCGGATTTTATTTCCTTCTTTCTTGAATCTGGGCCTCGACACGTGACTTGCTTTGGCCGATAGATAAGGCAGAAGTGACAGTGGGTAGTTTTCAACCCGGACTCAGGAGAGCTTGTGTGTCTGCTTCCCTCTTGCTCCGCCCCAAACGCCACAGTCTCTGGGTCTCCTGGGGGGCTGAGCCCAGGGTGCGCAGGGTCATCTCATGGGCCAATTAAGCAAGAAAGCAGCACCCGCCCGAGCTGGGGCCTCTGAAGCCCCTGGGGACCCGATCTGATTGGAAATGAGGATCCGAAAAGGGAAGGTGGGCGTCGTCCTCAGGGGGCGGCAAAGCTGACAAAACACTCTGGCTTTCGTGGCGAGGGCAAGACTGGACCTGAGCGTCAGAAACGCAGCTTCCGCTAACTAGCCAGAGGCCTGTGTAACTCAGTCACTCTCCAGGGCCTGTTTCCATACCTAGGAAATGGAGATGATATGTGTTCTCCGAGGCTGGACTGCCACCAAATGTCCTCTAAAGTTGTGTGACAGCCACCACCCGCAGCCCCAGGCACCCCTGCCCACCCTGCTCTGGGGTGGGAGTGACATTTTCCACCGCCTCCCCAGACGCTGCTCGTCCTTCTGCCCTGTGGCTTGCAGGCCTAGCGTGGCTCCCCTGTTTCGAGCTCCACGGAAGCCCCTTGTACTCCCTGGTCCCGGTTTGAACCTTTGATCGCGGATTTCCGTTTCCCAGCTCCCTCCCTGCCAGGCTGGGCCCCTGGCCGGGCTTCCCTTGGCGGGTGTAGATTTGCCATCAGTATCTCTTGGCTTGATTCTTCTGGTCTGCCCCAGCAGGGTGGCCTCACGCCCACACTGAAGGTCAGCCCTCGGACAGCATTATGGCTGAGGAGCTGGAAAAAGCCTCAGAGGCTGGTTTCTGTTCCTCTAGTCACTACAGCATTCTTTTATCCATCGACCCCCCCAAGTGAGACCCCAGACCCTCAAATGGGCTGTTCCCTGGCACCTTAGACAATGGCACCTTTCAAAATCTCATAGGGACTCATCTCCCTGAGTGACGCCACCTCCACTTGAGATGGAAAACCACCAAGTCCATCCTGTCTGCCTGACTGAGTGGCAATGCTCACACCTGGGGGCTCAGGAAAAGATGGGGATGTGAGGGGCAGCGGGGGGTCCCCCAAACTGCACTTTCCCAGCCAGACAAGCAGCACCTGGCGCTCACCAGCTCCCTCCGGCCTTCTCAGCCCTGGTGGAGAAGACGGGTTATAAACAGCTGAAGCTACCGGTAATTACAATTATTTTAGACTGTGGAAGACTCTGCCCAGGAACAAATCCAGCGCTGTAATCGAGTCTGGCAGAACAGCGGCCTCCTCAGGAGGAGTGGTTGACAAGGCCCACCCAAGAAGGTGATGTTTAAGCCAAGACCCAAGGATAAGGAACAGCAGGCAGAGGGGCTGCATGTGCAAAGGCCCTGAGGCAGGAAGCACTCGGTTTTATCCTAGGAAATGTAAGAAGAGCCATGTGACCAGAGCAGAGTGCAAGCAGAGGAGGACGGGAAGGGCCGGGGAGTGGGCAGGGCCAGCCTGGTCAGGATGGGGAGTCACGGGAGATGCTGGGTTCCATTCAGTTCATTGGAGGATTTTAGGCAGGAGGCTGACATGGTCAGTATTTTGGAAAGATCTCTCCAGTGGTGTGGGGCAAATGCAAATAAACTTTAAATCAGAGCAGAGCCGGTTCGGATAGCCACAAAAGATGGCATTCCGATAAACAGGACCAGCTAGAAAGCAACTCGCTAGAAATTTCTACTTTCTGGCAAGAGACAAATACGATGGAACCATCTCTGTAAAATGGTTTATAATTATCTTACCTCAGAACAATGGTCTAATTCTGGTTCCTCCATGGACTGTACCTCAGCTGAATTTTTCAACTACACAAAGCAGAGAAGATATGTACCTGTTCTGTCTTTTCAAGATGAATAATATAGCACGTTTTTAAGACTTTGAAAACATTCTAGGATTTCTTATTCAAATAAAGCCAAGGGAGTGTGCCAGAAGTTTAGCGTGGCCACGCTGTGGGAAACACCAGGGTCTTTCCGTGAAGGCAGCCCTGTCCTCAAGGGGCTCGCACTCTGATTCGGGACAAGTGACAAAACAATGTAAAAGTCCCCGTCTGGGACTGGCCTTTCCGTTCAAAACAAGGAAGACGTATCATAAGGCTGTGCGTGAGAACTCGTTAAATGGAGTGCAGAGGAAATGCCCAGCACTGTTACAAGTGGGGAGAAATCCCACTTAGCTACACCCGGATGGGGAGCTCGGGCGAGGCTGGCTCGGACCCGGGCTTTGGCGCCACCACGAGGGTTGGGAAGGTGCTCCCAGGGGGAACTGGATTGGACAAGAGCACCAGCAGGGTGTGTTTGGGGGAATCTGGACACACTTCTGTGTACACACTGATTATTGCGAACATACCCTGAGTCACACGTGTATCAGCATCAGCAGGGACTGATCTGGGTATTATGATGCCTGAAACATATGATTTTTGTGTCCACTGTAAGAAAAAGAACACAAAATACCTAATATAAAATTAGGTATGAATGAGCATATTTATTTCAAATAAGATAAGAAATAACAAGTTATGACTGGAGGCTAAGAGATCTCCGTAGGGAATTTACCAGAAATGCTTGCATAGACCTTCCCCTTTGCACACGGAACCCTCCCGGGACCCCCAGGGCCTGGGGCCTCTGCCCCATTCACTCCAGGTAAATCTGCCCCTGAGCACAAGCAAACGAGAGATTGACTCGGACTCAAGTTCATGAGAACGGAAGGAGTCTGCAACTGGTCAAGGCCCCCACTGGCCAGTGACACACAGAGGACAGTTACTGATGTGACCGGGCACATGAACCCACAACCCATCTATGCATTTGGGTAGCCGCTGCTGCGACTGTGTCCCTCACGTGAACCCCAGCTGAGCCGTGGTAGAGTCCATGGCTCATCTCATTTGCAGGTGCTGTCCTTTGGGTAATGGTGACAAAGCTGGATCTTGTGGCTGACTCAGCAGGTCTGACATGTGAATTTGCCGAATGCTTCCAGTTATCAGCAGGTCACTACTGGGTCAAGCATAGCAGGATCTAGGTGCTCCCATCATGCATCAGGCTTGGCCACTCCCAAAGTCTCACGTGTGCTCTCTGACCTGGGCTCCAAATCGGTAGGAGGACCCTTTCTGACTCACCAACCACGGCTGAAACTTTAGTTTCCACAGCTGTGCCCCCTGGGGCAGCACAGAGCTGGGTCCCCTCAGGAGACCTCCCTGACCCTCACTTTGTGACCCCTAGCATCCCAGCATCATAATACAATAAGAACCTTCGGTTGTCACCCCTTCCCTCCCAGACTGCAAGCTCCCCCAAAGCAGCGCCCCCTCCTCCGTGGCCCACCGCTAGTCCCGCACCCAGCACACGCCTGGACGGTGGGCTCAGCACGTGTCCCGAGTGAACGAGCAGTCCGCCTGCAGCGCCAGGACTTCGCTTCCCAAAGCCAGGCGTCTGCGTCGGATTCGCTCACAGCTACACCCCAGCACCTGGGACAGATATTTGTTGAATGAATGAATGACCTTCTGAGCCACAAAGGACAACTTAGCTGCCTTCATTTCACAAATGGAGAGACGGAGGCCTAGAGAAACTCAAGACCTGCCTACAGTTAGTTCCACAGCTCCACAGCCGGGCCGGGCTCGCGGTGCCAATGAGGGGCGTCATCCGCAAGGCTCTGCCTGTCCCTTGTTTGGAGGCAAACATATGCAGGTATCGCTCCTCTGCAGAACAGCTGCCCCAGCACCTGCGGGTGTGTGAGTGTGTGTGTCCCCTGCCCCGCTCTGCGGAATCCTGCGGACAGCTGGCCGCTGCAGCTCATGCCAGTGCTGTATTTTTCCAAACTCGGGAACAAAACATGAAATAAAAACAACCTGCTCAGGGTGGGTGGGAGGGTGCCTCGAGCAGAACCGGCTTCCTCGTGCAGGGCAGCAAAGCTCCACAGAGAGGGTTTTCTCTGCAGTCCGAGTGCCCAAGCGAGTGACTCACAGGAACAGAGCAGATGCGGAAGACTTCGATTTCGCTGAAGGATTTGGCGTGATGTCTGAAGACACTGAATTTGCAAAATTCTTGCGTAAGAACTGTGTCGCGTGCAACAAAAATCTGGCTGCGGGGCCACGGATGGGGCGATGCTGACAGTCCAACCCATGCAGTGATGCCGTGGTCACTGACACAGTCTCCTCCTCCCCCGCACCTGCCCGGGGCAGCAGAGGCACCTTGAGGACCTGCAGCCTCAGTGACAACAATAAAGCTCCGGATATTTCCATGGAGCCGTTAACTTTCTAAAGCCACTCGGCCACACCATCGTATCTGAACCTCGCTGTCAAAAGTGGAGGCTCAAAAAAGTTAGGTGACCTCCCAAGGTCACAGAGCACATGGGTGGCCGACACCCAGCTCTCAGGCCCACTGCTTCCCACCCACCTGAGGCTGTAATAAGGATGGAGGCAGTGGCTCACTGTGGGGGGACATTTAACCCTTTCAGGACATGGGGGCACCATATATTTTAATGCCCACATGGCACTGTTTCCTGCTAGATCAGTTAGTCCCCCTAGTGAGCGTTTGTCAGTGACCAGTCCTTGCCAGGCTCAGGGAGGACTCAAGTGAAGGGGGCAAGAGACCACAGCGGCTGGTCTCCAAATCTAACCACAGAGGCTTCTCTAAAGAGCCCGAGATTTTTCTTTCTTTGTTTTTTTAATTTTTTTTTTCCTTTATTGATTTTTAGAGAGAGAGGAAAGGAGAGGGAGAGAGAGATAGAAACATCGATGAGAGAGAACATCGACTGGCCACCTCCTGCATGCCCCCCACTGGGGATCGGGCCTACAACCTGGGCATGTGCCCTGACCGGGAATCAAACCGGCGACCTCTCGGTGCATGGGTTGATGCTCAACCACTGAGCCACACTGGCCGGATGAGCCCAAGATTTTTCATGAGCAACATACTTGCCATTAGTCCCAGGAACTAGGTGCAGTAACATCCCAAACTGAATTCTTGGTGTTCTCCCCTCATACCTGGCTCCCCGTCCATTGTTCTTCACCATGATGGATACCACCAGCCAGTTTGATGAACTGGAAACTTCAAGTCGTCCTTGACACCTCCCTGTCCCTCACCCCCCAACCCGATCCATTTGCCAAGTCCCACTGACCCCTGAATACTATCCATGTCCCCCTTTGCCCCGCTTCCCTCCACCTCCGTCCAAGCGATTGAGTTTTGCTTGAGGTGATGCCAATAGCTTCCTACTATTCTCCTCATTTCCCTCCAGCTCCCTCCAATCTGTCCTCCGCACTGCAGCCAGGCGGGCACTCATAAAGCACATTTGGACGTGTCGCTCCCCTGCTTAAAACGCCACCACAGAGAGTATTATCCTAAGCGAAACAAACCAAGCAGAGAAAGAAAAATATCACATGATCTCACTCATTTGTGGAATATAATAAACATAACAGTATGGGGAACAGGGTAGACCCAGAGATGTGAAAGTAGGGTACAGACTGACAACCCTCAGAAGAGGGGGTGGGGGGGGAGGGAAGAGATAAACCACAGAACTTATATGCATGTATGCATAACTGATGGACATGGACAACAAAGCTGGGGATGGGGTGGGGGGATGGGGAGGAGGGTGTCAATGGGGAAAAAAGGAGAAACATCTGTAACAAAAATAAATTAATAAAAAAATAATAATAAAAAAAAAAAAAAAAAAAAAAAAAAACGCCACCACAGTTCCCATGCATCAACTCTTCAGCACGGTCAAAAGGGTCCAGCATGATCTGTCCCCTGCTGCCTTTCTGGCCTCGCCACCGCTGTCCCACCCCTCACTCTCCAGCCTCCAGACACCCAGGCCTCCTCCCTGCTCCTCGCTGATGTTACACTCTCCCACTTCAGGGTCCCCACGTACCCTGTTCCCACCATTCTCTGTCCCCCACCTACTTCCGCCAACCAGATTCCTAGGTTTCCTTCCAAGCACAGCTCGAATGCCATGTTCCAAGGAAGCCAGCCTTCCTTGGCCCTCGCGCTGAGTCAGACTCTCCTGGCAGACACTGCCACAGGGCCGTGTGTTTGGTTTGTACGAGACCTATCGCAGTTTGAATCAAATAATACTCCATGACAATGGCTTATGTCCATTCATTCACTACTTTATTCCCAGCAACAGAATCAGCACCTGGCGCATGATCAGAACCCAACAGACGCTTACTGGGGGGGAAACTGAATGAATGAAGCACAGACATAGCAGATGGGGAGACCGAGTCCCACTGGGGTGAAGGACTCGACAAGGGGTATGAAATCTGCCAGGATAGGATAGACCATGGGAATCATCCAACCTTTGGAGATAGATCTGGGAAAGAGTCTCCCCTGGAATAGGGTGAAATGTTTCTATTCAACAGGATTGAAGGTTGGGGCAAGGGAAGTCGAAAATACACACAACGTCAGACCTAGTCGTGCGAAGGGCTGTCAAGAGAGGGCCCAGATCTCCATCCTCTCAATTATCCACCCAACCCAGGACGGGCAGACCGTGGAAGAGTCATGAGCCGGAGCATTCAACAAAACAAAACAGCAGCTGTGGGCCGGCAGTGGCACGGAGGAGGGGGCGGGCAGGGAGGCAACCCCACCCTGACTGCAGAGCTGGGAGAGCTCCCTGAAGCACCATCTCATGAACACTTACCAAGTGCCCCCCTGTTCCTAGCCGAATGTCTGGGTGAACACTTAGTCTTTACCTCATGGAGCTCAGAGTCTAGAGAGGAAACAGTTCCAGAAACACTTCACTGCAACCTGGTAGTTAAGTGCTAGAGCACAGGTAAGTCCAAGGTGCTGTGGCAGCCCAGAGGAAGGACAATTGGCCTCTGAGACAAGTTGGGGAAGGGGCTGCTCAGAGACAGTGCCACCGAGGGTGGCAAATGACCATTCTCAGCAAACTCCCATCCCAGCCAAGGATAGCTTCTGTTGTCCTGCAGTGACACATGGAAACAAAGCACCCCGAAGAGCAATGACTGTCCCCAAGGTAGCCCTTCAAGTGGCCAAACCAAAACCAGAAGATTCTGGGGCCTCTCGTCACATCCAGAGAGGTGAAGGAGAAGTGAGCACACCACTGAGAGAAAGGAAACTGAGGGCAGAGGGCAGGAGGACAGCAAGTCAGAGGGCGTGAAGCCAGCTGGTCCAGAGGTTGCCAGCCCACGTGCTACCCGGGCTCGGATAGTGTCCCCCAAATTCACGTTCACCATCAACCTCAGAATATGACCTTATTTGGAAATAGGGTCTTTGCAGGTGTAACCAAGATGTGGTCACACTGGATTAGGGTGAACCTAATGCAATGATGAGCACCCTTGTTAAAAAACACGTAGAGCCCTGGACGCTTTGGCTCAGCGGTTAGAGCGTCGGCCCGCGGACCAGAGACCCAGGTTCGGTTCCCGCTAAGGCCATGTACCTTGGTTGCAGTTTGTCCCCGGCCCGGTTGGGGTCGTGTGGGTGGCAGCCAGTCGATGTGTCTCTCTCACATCGATGTTTCTCTCTCTCTCTTTCGATGTTTCTCTCTCTCTCTTCCTCCCTCCCGCTCTATCTGAAAATAAATGCAAAAATGTCCACGGGTGAGGATTAAAAAAACACACACGTAGATGCACCGGGTGAAGACGGCCGTGTGATGATGGAGGCAGATTGGAGCGGAGCATCTGCAAGCCGGGAAGCACCAAGGGTGCCAGCAAGCCCCAGAAGCTGGGAAGGGGCCAGGAAGGATCCTCCCCGAGCTTTCCGAGGGAGCGCGGCCCTGCGGCCCTGGCTTCCACTCTGCCGGCCCCGCTGCGAGAGAGCACGTCCCTGTTGTTCTAAGCCGCTCGTTCCGCAGTAATGTGTGGTGACAGCCCAAGAAATGAACACACGTGCCCGAGGACCAACTAGGAGGGCAGCTGAGGGAACCGGCCAGCATCGGGAGCCCTGCAGAGCGTGGCCGCAGAGCGGCACCGGTGACTCAGCTCCAGCCAATTGCTGCCAAGGGGCAGCGATGTTGCCAACTATGCCCATGTGTCCAGAAACCCATACTTTTCTAGGAAACCTCTGACTTCTAAGTGTTAGCTCAAATGGTTTTCCCATTTGTTTCATTCTTGGATTTTTTGCTTTTTTGAATCCGTGTGGGCCGGAGAGGGCAAGACCATTTTGCAGAGATGCATGAGACAAGGCGATTTATGTCTCAAAACTCATCAGCAAGAGCCAGGACTGGAACCACACCGCCATCCACTGCCACACGCCTGCCACCCGCCACTCCACAGGCCCTCTCTGCCCCAGGAAGCCGGTTCCGCTCACCCCGCTCAAGGGACACACTCCTGGTGAAAGGGGTCGACTCCTGGGCCGGAGGGAATAGCACAGACCAAACAATGTCCCTCTCTCCCGGCTGCCCTGGTGGGCCATGGTTCCTGCCAGGCTGGGTTCCCAGAAGAAGCCACCTGGGTTCACAGCTGAGAAGTCCTCAGCCACAGAGAGAGTGTATGCTGGGTCAGGGTCTGGAGAGGCATGGACGAGGGACTGGGGTGGAACGGGAGGGTGGGGGGTGTTACAAGTACAGGAAGCGATGCAAAGAGCCTCCCCTGGCGCATACCTGAGCCTTCAGCGGGTGGTGCTGCCCCATCTCTGGGCCAGGCGGCTGGTAGGGGAGCCCACCCCCAGCAGTGAGCACAGAGATGGCGCCACAGCTCAGCCAGTCATCACAGCATAAGGAGCTCGTGAGGGCCAGGGAGGTGGGCCTAGAAGCACAGCACATCAGAAGAGGGGTGCCCACTCTCCCCACAATGCCATTGCCTGTTTAGAGAGATTTTTGCTTTGTCTATATATGTCCACGAGCTCTTGGGAATGAGAAGAGAGGCCTGTTCTGTTTTTTGGACGGTGCCTGGTATGGAACCCAGTGTCAACACCCCTGCGAGATGCTCCTTTGTGACAATGGAGATGGCGGTGCCGATGCCACAGCCACACACTCAGAGACCTCACCCTGTCACACTGAGCAGCGTCTTCTCTTGTGGGATGGGGATGCTGCTTGGAGAACAGGAGAGAAATAAAGACAGTGATTTTTTTTTGATCCTCTGACAAGATGCAAGGAACCTTTGCTAAAAGCTTTTCCTGAAGATCAGAAATTCAATTCACAGCACTACTTGGCTCTAGCAAGCTCATTATATCATGTAGTTCAACAGCCCCCGTCCTCCGCTGTCACTGGTCCTCGCAGAGGCCAGCCAGGCACGAGGCAGACGTGGGCAGGGGGAGATCTGTGACTCTCACCAGGACCTCTGGCTAGTGCAGGTGCCTTCATCCAGGCGGCTCAGTGAGACCCCCAAGCATATACACACATAGGCACGCACAGCACACTACCTGCGTGGCAGCTACTGAAGATGAGAAACTGGGGTAGGTCCGAAAAGACAGCAGCCCCTGTGTTAAAACAGGACTGATGTGCAGAGGCAGGCCTCTCTGCTAAACCCTAATCCCCCTGGCATCCGTGCCCTGCAATTTGCATAAGTAAAGAGCAGCTCGTTAAGAACACATTGGCAGCTCTGTAACCATGCAGGAAACCAGCCTGGTGAGCCCCAAGCCACCCGAGAGCTCCCTCACCCAGTTGTGCAGCCTCGGAGGCACAGAGCAGGGTCCGTCATGTGCCATCTGTCTGGCCACTAGAAGAGCAAACTAGACCCTTATGGAAACACAGAAGAGACTTAATAAATATTTGTTGAGGAATGAATGATGGTAGGCCAGGTTTGCAAAGGGTGAATCTTACTAAAAAGAGAGAAATGTTTGAATCACACCGGTTTGGGGAGGTATTTCTCTGTGTCTAGCCATCCACTGAAGGCTCGAGGAGAGCGGTTTATAAGTCAGTCATGCATCTAACCTCCTGTTACCTTTTCCTACCAATTGCTCTATGGTGGCTCTGACTCAGGTCACAGATGGGGTCCAGGATTTGGGAATTTTAAAATGCCTCTTGGGATATGGAAGCAACCTAAGTGTCCATCAATAGACAAATGGATAAGGAAGATGTGTTGTGTATATATATATATACAATGGAATATTTCTCAGCCATAAAAAAGAATGAAATCTTACCATTTGTGGCAGCATGGATGGACCTGGAGGGTATTATGCTCAGTGAAATAAGTCAGACAGAGAAAGACAAGTACCATATGATTTCACTTATATGTGGAATCTAAAAAACAAAATAAACAAAACAGAAACAGACTCGTAGATACAGAGAACACTGATGGTTGCTGGAGGGGAGGGGATTAGGGAGGTGGGTGGAAGAGGTGAAGGGGGTGAGAAGTACAGATTGGTAGTTACAGAATAGTCTTGGGAGGTAAAGTACAGCACAGGGAATACAGTCAGTATTCTGTATGCTAATAACTGTATGATGCCAGGTAGGTACTAGACTTGTTGGCGTGATCGCTTCGTAGGATAGAGAAATGCTGAATCGCTATGTGGTACACCTGAAATGAATATAATCGTATGTCAACTGTAATTGCAAAATAAATTTTTAAAAGTCTACAATAAAAATAAAATAAAATGCCTCATGGGGTTCCTAGTTGCTCCCTTGTTTGAGAACCATTGCCCTTGAGCCTTCCTGCCGGCAGGTGGTCCACGGAAAGGCAACGTGGACGCCACCAGGAGCTGGTGAGAAATGTCATCTCGGGCCCCACGCAACCCTGCTGAGTCAGAACCTGGTGGCTCCTTGGCGCACACGGTCTGAGAGCACCAATCCCGAGGCTGCTATCAGGGTGGACTGTGTGTGAGCTGGTGGGCCCTCTGACAGCCAAGAGTCTCCTGTCTGAGCCCTGTCAGGAGTGACCTGTCACCAGGTGTGTGTTGTCCTTTGGTCACATCGTCAGTCCACATCACCATCCCACAGGGCACAGAGGTTGGACTCAGTGGCCTGCCCTGGAGGTCCTTGGCTGGTGGAGACTCCTGAGGTCAGAACCCCGGACACACTGGCACCCACACTCTTCGGGGACACTCGCCGCAAAGCAGACCTAGGCGCCCCCATCTCACCACATGCAAACCCAGAGCAGGGCTGCCTTCGGAAGCACAGGCCGCGAGCCTGGAAACGGCAGGGGCGTCAGCTCGTCTCTGCTTCGGTGCGTGTCCCCACGGTGCAGAAGGAAAGGAGCGGAGCGGAAAACCACAGGTCAGCAGATCCAGAGCTGGCCTGGGCCCAGGCTGGCAGTGACCTCAGCAGCCACTCAGGGAGGGCAGGGCGGGCAGGCAGGAGAGTATTTTGTACCTGTCTCCAGGGCCCTTAGGAGCCACCAGTGGCTTCATTGTTCTAGGTAGGCTGCCCAGAGTGGCCAAGCTAAGGCTTCTGGTGCGGTCAGATAAGGCTGGCCCTGTGTCTGCCAGGAAAACAGCTGCCCTCCTCTTCACACCAGCCCTACCTCACCCCTGCAGACCATGGCCTTTACGGTCATCATGGGCTTTCTCCAGTGCCCACCCTCCTCACCCAGGCAGTGCCACCCCCTACCCCGCCTGCAGTGTGGGAACGCCGCTGGGGTGTGAGACAAGGAGGAGGCTCCCGAAACCCTGCCAGTGCCAGTTGTGGGGTATTTTTAGCCCAGATCCCTCTGGAAAGGCAGCTTGCAAATCCTACTCTGTCAGCATGCCCCCCCCCCCCCCCCCGTCCCAGGAGGAGCCCGTGTTTCCTTGGTAACCCACAGCAGGGAGCCACGGCTCTGAGGGTACCTGTAACCCACCCACAGGTATCAGGCAGAGGGATCCAGGGCACAGGCACCATCAGGCCCCACCTCCATCCCCTGCAGACTCCCAGGAAATGGAGCCCCAGGGCTCCAGAGTCCAGGAAACCCGGTCAGACAGCACGGTGGCCTCCGTGGGAGACCCTGAGGCTTTGGGCTTTCAAAGGTGTCTAAGCCACTGTTAGAACAGCCGTGGTGCCTGCTTCAGCTCAGGTCTTTAAATTTTCATGAAATCTCTGCTTGCTGAAGATGGGTTCCTCAGCCTGTTGGAAGGTTAATTATTGATGTGAGGGGATTCTGCAGAGAAGCAGAGGTCAGACGGGGAGGCCCCACCGGCCTCCTGCCTGCTCTTTGTCCTTGAAAGGGGCTGGGGCGAGGCCCAGCGCTTCTGAGGCCCAGCGCTTCTGAGGCCCAGCGCTTCTGAGGCCCAGCGCTTCTGAGGCCCAGCGCTTCTGAGGCCCAGCGTTTCTGAGGCCCAGCGCTTCTGAGGCCCAGCGCTTCTGAGGCCCAGCGTTTCTGGGCGGTGGCAGTTGCTCCTTCCTTATTGTTTCCTCACTTTTAATCAGACGCCTGGTGAGGCTGGGCCCTAAATCTCCAATTCATCCCCCTCTCGACAGTAATGAACTTGGAGTGAAGCTGACGGCTGTTAGTGAGCTCACAGCCCAGAACACACTGAGCAAGTCCTGCTGGAGCCAAGCCACGCGAACTGAGCTGTTCGACCAGCTGAAGAGGAAATCGGCACCATCCGCGGTCAATCAGTTACCTCCCAGGATGGAGGCTGGTTACTCGGGGGCCTGAGAACATAAACGTATTAACAGAACTAACCACAGAGTCTCGAGTAATCGCATTGACTCTCTCGTTATTCCACAGTGAAAACAGCTCTACTGGATTTTTTCGTGGTTAGATCAATAACACCTGCTTATTATAAGAAATTTTTAACAACACAGCAATGTATTGGGGGAATACGTCAGGATGACCTGCCACCCAGACGTAACCGCTGCCTGCTTCTGATGGCCTGTTCGCACACACCGCACACTGCTTACATACACACGTGTGCATTTTTACACAGGTGGAATTGCATTAGCACACTGCAGCTTGCTTTCTTTATTTTTGTCACAGGGTGTTTGTGAATTTATCTCACTGTTTCCTCACCCAACCTCCCTGCCAGGTACCCAACATTAACAGCCTGTCATATTAGACAGGCTCAGCTAATGAACAGATCCCCCTGCTCACGTCCGCGTTGAAAGTGTCCTCTCCTACTCCTGGGAACTATTCACCACACTCCCATAGCAGGGGGCAAACATTCTATCAGTCTCCCTGCAATATCCCAGGGAAAGTGATCCTGTAAAACCCTAAATCACTTCTCTGCCAGAAACAGTCCAACAGCCTCCCCTCTCTCATCAAGACAAAAACAGAGGCTTTGAAGTGACTCACAAAGTCCCACCCGATCCACCCCCTCTCCATATCACCTCTAATCAATCTCCCTTTGTATTCTCTGCTCTCGCCCTACTGGCCTCCCCTGCCCCAGGGCCTTTGCACCTGCCATTTCCTCTGCCTGATCCAGTCTCTCTCTAGA
This sequence comes from Tadarida brasiliensis, assembly GCA_030848825.1. NCBI lineage: Eukaryota > Metazoa > Chordata > Mammalia > Chiroptera > Molossidae > Tadarida > Tadarida brasiliensis. The sequence goes on from CM061275.1 coordinate 42,805,243, forward strand.
CATCCACAAGGCTTGTTCCCTCACCTCCTTCAGGTCTTCATTTTAATATCACCTCAGGGAGGCCTGTATTTGCCACTCCATTTAAAATTGTATAACCTTGTATAACCTTTCCTCCAACATTCCTTCCCTGTCTCTTGTTTTTACTCCAGACACCTATGTCCAGCCAACATGCCACATATTGTACTTACTTTTGATCCGTATCACCCCACCAGGAGGTAGACTCAGCAATGGCAGGACTGTTGACTCTGTTTGTGTGCTGGGTATCTCCAGCACCCAGACAGCTCCTGCCACAGGTACGTATTTGCTGAGTGTGTGAATCGTGCAACCCTCAGGGTTAATCAGGAGGCCTACACAATCAACAAGTGCTTGTCCAGTAGCAGCAAGTCCCTCTACAGCTACACGTTCAAGGTCAAATGGTTCCGTGAGCCTCGGTGTTCACAAGAGCAGGCACGTGACTTGTTCCTACTCGATGCTCTCTGCTCCTCAGTCTCCAGGAGCAGCGGTCGCTCCCCTCCAGCTGAGTTATTAGTCCAGACGGTCCACGTGGGCTCCACACAGAATCTGGGGAGACCCCTCCCTCTGAGTCTTTGAAAGGGTCCCTTCATCAAGCCCTGCCACACACACACTCATCCATGGGTGTGGCCTCTGGCTTTCTGCAAAGGCCAGCCAACTCCTCTGCTCAGCCTAGGCTGTGGGCTGCAGGCTGGTGGTCCTGACTGTCGCCAGCCCGGCACTGCAGCTCACTACATCCCCTCCTGTCCCCTGACTGTGGAGACAGATCCAGAAACATCGGCCTCCTTCTTAGGGCACCGGGAGGTGCCTACAGCAGATATTTTAAACCTGAGGTTGGTTGGTTTGTCTTAGGTTTTGGTTCGTGTCTTGACTTGACCATTGATGATTTATGAAACATGGACTGCCTTTTCAAAGCTTATTACCTGGATCATAGCTGTAAGGCAACAAACTTCTTTTGAATTGTAATCTAGTCCACATTGAACTTGTGGAAAGTGGCAGGGTGGGTGCACTTGGGGGGACAGTGGATTAAGATCTCCCTTTCCCCTCCTTGGAGACCTTCTGACATCTGGCCAGAGAGTCTGTCTATGGAAAGACACACACACACACACACACACGCGCACACACGCACACGCACACACACACGCACATGCACACGCACACACACACACAGCATTCACAGCCCAGATGGCAGGAGTCTGAGTGCCAAGCTCTCTCTGGCAAAAGGCTGTCGGCCTCCACTTCCAACCACACAGGATCAGAAGCACAGAGACCAGACCTTGGCCCTGCTGTTGGCACACCCTCTAGAAACTAACACATATTCCAGCTGCCGCCTGGGCCAGTGCAACCCATCTTCCCTGTGCTCCCCCCTCTACTGCCTCCCTTGAGAAGGAGGAACTAGCCCCTTTCCAGAGCCTCCCACCCTCTTCTTCCAGGGAGAAGCAGCCCAGACCTGTCAACAGCGAGCTCAGGAAGGGAAGGAGACTAGGCCACCCCACTGTGCCCGAGTCCCTGCCAGCGGACAGGCAGATGGCTCCCTCCATCCCAGGAGGCCACTAGCCAAGGTGGACATGGGCTCCTTAGACTCTCTCCTCCCAGGGTGCAGCACAGTTAAATTCTGTTTAATGAAAGCATCACTGATTTAGCAGAAATGTGAAGGTGGAAACACTAGTAAAATCTGTAGTTCTATCAGTTTAGAGTTTTTCTCAATGTAATTATGTTTCTTTCAACTTCACAGAGTAATATGAACTCCAGGCTAGACGTTAGACCTGAAACAGCTCATTCAGTACCCACGAGTGGCCAGCAGGTACGTATTGTGATGCCGTTGTGTCCTGGGGAGTGCACTGACGTTCAGAGGGGTGACAGCTGGTAAGTGGTACCCCTATGACCACTTATATTGCATTGATCTTGGGTGGATGGATGGGCGGATGGATGAGTGGACAGATGAAGAGAAGAAAAGGCAACTAAACCCCATAACTTCCCAATTAGCTAAACTAATGAAACAGTGAGGCTACTTAGAGGAATGGATTAGGCTGATTAGTAATGAGCATTTCAACAGTTACGAAAAAGAAAGGGGGGTCAGGAGGACACTTACCATCAGCGACCATGCTCGGCGGCCAGACTGCCGAGGTTCACATTTCAGACCCACCAGTGACTCGCTGGCTAGCCGTGGGCGAGTTATTTAACCTCCCTGTGCCTCTGTTTCCCCGTCTGTAAAGTGGGGGTATTATAACTTAGGAGGTTGTCGTGAGAATTCAATGAGTCACGTAAGTAATATGAAGAGCATTTAGAACTTGGCCTGGCACCCAGCGAGTGCTCAGTGACTGTTGCTATCATCATCCTCATGTTGTAGGAGGACACCAAAGCCCGCGATGGCAGATTGTGCTCATTCTGTAATACTGCAATGATGCCACGTTAGATACTACTTGTTGGCAATGCTTTTATCTACTTATTTTAATCCTCACCTGAGGACATTTTTCCATTGATTTTTAGATAGAGTGACAGGGAGGGAGAGGGAGGGGGAGAGAAACATCAGTGTGAGAGAGGGACATCGACTGGTTGCCTCGCTCGTGACCCTGACCTGGGCTGGGGGTCCAACCTGCGCGGGCCGCGCTCTAACCACTGCACCACCCAGCCAGGGCGGCAATGCTTTCATTCAGTCAAGGTGCCACAGGAGCATTTGAGCACCCTCTAACCAAATGATCTTCAGCTGTGGTGAGGATCTAGACTATAAATAAGATCTCGACTTTTCAACTACAGTTGCCTTCCTCATCCGTGATTTTACTTTCCATGGTTTCAGTTACCAGCAGTTCGAAAGATTAAAGGGAACAGTCCAGAAATAAACAATAAACAAGTATTTACTGTTCTGAGTAGTGTAATGAAATTTTGCACCATCCCACTTCATTCCACCTGGGATGTGAATTATCCCTTTGTCCAGTATGGTCAAGCTGTTGCTGCTCCCCACCCCCCAGTCACTCAGTGGCCACCTCCCTTATCAGACTGACTGTCACCGCATCGCAGTGCTTGTGTTCAAGTCACCCTCATTTTACTTACTAACGACCCTGAGGAGCAAGAGTAGCGAGACCTGCCTGAAGCGCATCCTTTAAGTAAAAGGTGTGGCCCTGACCAGGTAGCTCCGTTGGTTAGAGTGTCGTCCTGATATACCAAGGTCGTGGGTTCCATCCTTGGTCAGGGCACAGACAAGAAGCAACCAATGAATGCGTAAATAGTGGAACAGATTCTCTCCCCCCCCCCCCATAGTATAAATATAGTATACATAGGGGTCAATACTATCCTAGGTTTCAGGCATCCCCTGGGGGTCTCCTGCCGATAAGGGAGGGCTACTGTATCACTTTTAAAAGGTGATGAAATAAGACAGAGACCTTGCTTCATCAGAGATCAATGCACACTTACACCATTTGCTATCATGGGCATTCACAGAAACTTCATATTGATTGGGAAAAAATGGCTCTGTGTTATTTTTAAACTGCTATAAATATTTGTTGGGTGAATGAATGTTAGTGGTTATCATGCTACTCTAGACTCCTTATCCCAAGACCATGATAAACTCATGATCTGAAATCCCATAGCAGAAACCCTTGGAGCTAGACACATTTCAGAATTCAGAATTTTCCAGTTTTTGAGCCATTAGCGTGCAGATTCTTTCTACTCTGCAATTCCCCCCGGGGGTCAGGGCTAGCCCCTGTTGGTTCCCCGGCCTAACAGCTCTGCGAGAACTGTGTGTGTGAACTGAAAGTTAACATTCAGTGGGTTTCATCAAGACTCCAAGCAGGTCAACATCAGCTCAGGTCAGGTTTTGCCACCAAATTAGTTTCTTGCAAACAAATAGAACAGCTTTGGGCTCTCCAAGTTTTTTGGCTGTCAGAACGGCACTTGGGGGCTTTGACCTGCAGTGGGCATGAGCTGTGCTCCCCCGCCCAGGCTTGGCTTTGACCTGCAGTGGGGATGAGCTGTGCTCCCCCTGCCCAGGCTCGGCTTTGACCTGCAGTGGGCATGAGCTGTGCTCCCCCGCCCAGGCTCGAGGAAGAGCTTGGTTGTGTCTCGCCAGCGCTGACTGAGCACGCACTGCCTGGGCGCTGTTCTGAGCTGGTTTACGTGAACAGTCTCACTCGGTTGTCAGAGCAACTATAAAGGGCAAGTAACCAGCCACGGTCGCACACTAGTGGGGCTGATATCTAACCTTGGGCGTCTGAGATCCACCAATGACGGTCCCCAGCCAACGGCACATTTCCAATGTTTACCTTCTTCTCTCGCTCTTTAGCTTTCTGTTCCTGTCTTTTAAGGAGAGTTTTGATATTATTTCCTCTGTTTTTCATTGAAACTAGTAGGGAGAGGAGGTGTCCAAAAATTTTTTTAATTTGCTTTTATTGTTGAGAGTATCACAGACGCCTGCCATCCCCCCCACCCCTTGCGCCATCCGCCCAGCTCCTGCCCACCCCAGGCCTTCACCGCACTATTGTCTGTGTCGAAAATTATTTTTAATCATGGGCCTTTATCTCACACTGTCCATGACACAGACTGCAAATCCCTCAGGAGCCCCTGGGAAGCCACTGGCTTCTAACAACTACTACAAACACTTGCGCAGGGCCCGCCAAGGCGAGTTCTGGGCAGCAGAATCCTACTGAGCGGACCAAGGAAACGATGCGTTCACGCCAGAACCTCACTCAGGTGCTTCGAGAAGGTTAAATTCAAGGTCTCTCTGCTCAATTTTGCAAATACAGGGTCTCTTGTTTTCCCAACAACCCCATTCATCCCATTTCACTGCATCCGGTTTAGGGAGCGCCAGCCACGTGAGACAACGGTACAGGATGCCAGAGCCGTTACTTTGGAGCTGGGGACCGGGAAGCGGGTGGAGGAGGCACAGGTGGGCACAGCAGGGCACAGCAGAGCAAAGAAAGTGCAGGGTGTGACTGGCAATGCAGAGGGGTCTGGCCAGGCCGGAGCGGAGCTCAAAGGCTGATCCTGAATTCCTCTAAACCCCACACTGGGGGATGTGCGCCTCGCCCACTGTCCCTGGAAACCCCCTGGAGGCCGTGGGACAAGGTGCCCAAGGACACTTGAGACCGGGTTGTCCTGCTCCCGGCCATATCCGCAGTACCTGGAACAGTACCTGGAACAGTACCTGCACGCAGCTGGACTCTGTGCACTGTCAGGAAGGAATGAAAGAGTGAAGAGGTGAGTAGATTTATGCTGAAGAACATACTTGAATAAAGAAGAGGCAGGAGGCCTGTTAGGAATGCACAGCAAGTCCAGGTGTGAACCGGGGGAGAACTGAGTGGTGGTGGGCGTGGAGAGGAGAGGACACAGCCAATCAACAGTGATGGCGAGCTCTGCAGGACTTGTTAACCAATGGGATACGTCTCCGGCCTCAAAGACACCTGGCTCAGGGGCCTGGTGAAGAAGGAGAAGGAGGAGAGGGCTCTTCCCCATGGACTGCTTGGGGGAAGACCTTTGGGCTCAGAGGCGTGAAACAGCCCGAGGCCACGCTGAGGAACGGCCTTCGCACACTCCACTGAGCAGCTGTGTGGGAGCAGCCGGAGCTGGTGGGCACAAGTACACAGAGGCCTGCGTGAGAGCCAAGGCCCGCAGCCGCCCGCGGAGATCAGTCTCCCCGGGGCTCCGTTCCCGCTCCCCATGCCGTCCAGCCCCTCACCGCAGGGACACACCCCTGAGGACAGAGGGGCAGCCATGAAGCAGGAAGGGGAGCAGGAATCGGAGGGAGCTGCAGGCTCGTGGGCGGCAGTGGGTAATGCCAAGCTGGAGACTGCTGGCAGCAGGGAGGTATTAGGGAACACAGGAGACTCGGGGAGGGCCCATCTCACACCAGTGAAGTTCAGGAGACTTTCCAGCCGCATCAGAGCTGCAGCGGGCAGGCAGGCCGATGACGAATTCGATTCTTTCCTGGGAGAGGGCCAGACTGGCTCCTTTTCCCATGTATAGGCATGCTTTTTAGGTTTGGGGTGGCGACTTCATCACCTTGGCGTTCCCTCCACCCTATTCCAGAAACTTTGAGAGCTGGAGAGGAGCCAGCTCCCCATGGCTATGTCCAACCCCCCTCCCACCAGCCTCCAAGTCTAGGGATCTGGGCACGGGGTTCCAGGTGGCCCAAGGGAGACACACAGGGTGGTCCCTCCGACAACCAGCCCTCGGACACCACATGGTGCACAGACTTTGGAAAGCTGAAATCTGACCACAGATTCCTGAGGGCTCCTCCAGAAACATCCACACAGCGGTCAGTGGGTCAAACCTCCCCAGGCTCACAGAGAAAGCCGAGGCCGAGGAGTGGGTGACTCACCCAGAGTCGCAGAAAAAGCCAAAGAGCCAGAGGAAGGGCCCTCTCTAGGAGTGGCTGCTACTTGAGAACAGCCCCACCATGTGGTCTGCTCTCACAGGACCATACTCTAGGGTTGGAAAGGGACATATTTATTGAGCACTTACTACATGCCCTGTACTGGACACTGGAGACACAAAGATGAATGTGACATGATCCCTGCTTTTAAGGAATTCATAGTTCATTGGAGAAACAGACTTGAAATCAAATAATTAGAAGGAGAAAGGCCGTTCCAAGGATTCAGTGAGACAGGGATAGCAGTAAGTCATTGGATCCTCACACTAACACTTCAGGGACGTGTTGTTAGCCCATTTGACAGATAAGGAAACTGATGTTAAGATCACTGGCCTCAGTTCACACGCAGACATGTCAGTGGTGTGCTGGAGCACATCACACAGGCTGTGGGAGGCCACTTGCTTCTCTTCCCGGCTCCTCAGTCCGGGACACCCCACTGGGAACCTGAGATCCACCCACAGACGGGCCACAGAAACTGGGGAACACTACAAATCAGGCAACAGTCTGGGTTCAAACCCAAGACTGAAACCAAAGACTTTTCCCAGTCTCACCCAGAATCTTCTGCATTGAAGCATCCCCTCTGGAAAGCCTGCCTCCCCAGGAGAATCACGCCAGCCGATCCTGGACAAGGCCGAGCAAGACAATGGACGAGATCTGCCTTCTGAGTCACAGAGGGCTGAGCAGCTCAGTGAGGTCACCACCTGTCCCCTTAGCTCTGAGCTAGCATCTCAGCTGACACACTGGGGCTCAGACATGCCAGTGGGCCTGGGCCTGGAGGGCATGGAGTAGGGGCAGGAGAAAGAGCTGAAGAGGGAGAGTGACGCTCCGTTCTCTAGAACACGAACTTTAGAGACCATCACTAGTGTGACTGATTAATCTTTCTCCCCCAGAGGCTCCACAAAGACAAGGACAAGGCTGGTCTTGCCGACCATTATAGCCCAATTTCCAAGCCCCATGCCTACATCATTTGTTGAATGAATGAATGAATGAATGAATGAATGAATGGGGCAGGAGGACATCACAGCCAAACTGTACAGAGTTGCCAAGCCCAGGCTGCCTCTCAGCACACTTCCCCCACAGCCGCCCCCTACACTGAGGAGGGGAACTGACCCAGCCCTGAGGGAGGCTACGGAGCCAGCCTGCCTGGGTAGACCCCCTTCTGCCACTTACTGGCTGGGTGAGCTGTGCCTCAGTGTCCTCAACTGTAAACTGTGGTTGGGGCTTCTATGTTTTAAATGACATACGTACAATGTCTGGCAGTAAGTGCTTTGTGTTGATTAAATAGATAATCCCCCCCCCCTCCCCCCCCCCCCCACACACACATCACTCCTCTCTTCAAATGCAATTTTCCAGCCCCTTCTACTCCAGAGAGGACTTTCCTGGGGAAAAAGTTTCCAGAATCCTCCTCATTTCCCCATCCCTCTTAATCTCCCCAGCTCCACCCCCTAGCATCCTGACCCACCCACCCACCTTGGTCTTTCTTCAAATTACCCTGAGCCTTGCCCAGCCCCACTGGACCCCATAATCCGGTAGCCGCCGCCCCCCCCCAAGGCTCCAGGGAAGGTACCCCCTTCCTTTCACCTCCTCTCTCCAGGAGCCCCGCTCCCGACAGGGAATGGGGTGGGAATAGGGGGGTTGCTGGAGGCAGCCTGGAACCTTAGCTGCCACGAGAGCCCGCACATTGTGGGCGGATGCGCCACCCAGTGGCGACCTGAGGAATCGGCGGCGGAGGCAGCCCGCGGGGCCTGGAGGCTCCCCGAGCCCTGAGCTGCCCAGGGCCTTTGCAGGGAGAGAATGCCAAAGGAAGGGAAGGTCGGCGGGTGGAGAGAATTTCACCAAAAGGTCTGGTAGGCTCTAGGTCACAGGGAATAAGCAATTAATTCCGTCGGGGAAGCAGTGATTTCAGGCCAGGGCTGCCTCTGGGGCCCTTTTCTCCCTGTGGGTTGCGCACCTCCCTCCCTCCTCCTAAGGCTTCTCACGGGAGAATATTTGGCTGGGGGCCCAGGCTCCTGTCCCCTGATATCCCTGGTTTCCTTGTACCAAGTGAATCACACCCCCTGCCCTGGGCTGATGAGGAGACAAAGGCAGAGTCTGGGTGGACCTGAGGCCGAGAGCTGCGCTCCCCTCCCTGTAGGAGGCACACGAGACCCAGAGAAGTCCAGTTCCAGTCCCAGCTCTGCGGACTCTGGGCCCACCCAGCCCTGTGCCTGCATTCCCCACCTGGGAAAGGACGATAAACATGCCCACCCAACTTCCCTCACAGAGGGGGTGAGACTCCAAGAAGATGCTGAGAAAAGCATTTGGAAGAACAAAATCCATCACCATTCAACGTTTCTGATCCATGACTTCAGTCATCATGTGACAACAGGCAAATACAAATACACTTGCTTAAAAAGTAAGACCCTCAAGTCCTGACAATTAAAAACTCCTGCCCTGGCCGGTTTGGCTCAGCGGTTAGAGCATCGGCCCGCGGACCAGAGAGACCCAGGTTCAGTTCCCGCTAAGGGCACGTACCTCGGATGCAGTTTATCCCTGGTCCCGGTTGGGGTCGTGTGGGTGGCAACCAGTCGATGTGTCTCTCACATCGATGTTTCTCTCTCTGTCTTCCCCCCTCTCCCTCTCGCTCTATCTGAAGATAAATGAAAAAAAAAAAAAATGTCCTCGGGTGAGGATAAAAAAAACTCCTCAAAGGAGAGATTTTTTATTTAGAGGAAAAGATGGGATCGTGCAGTTAAGATCCAAAAATACAAAATTCTGTATGGGAGATTTCCACGATCAAGAGGATTTTGCTGTATATTAATAGAACTTGGAATGCATCTCACTCTTTAGGGCTCCAGTGGAATAAATAGTATGATCCCCCAAAACATTTGGAGGATGAAGAAGCCAAAACAGTTGTCTAGGATGCTACTTGGAACCACTTCAAAGGTATAATCCCAGAATCACGGCACCTGACCTTGGCCTGTGACACCCTGGCCACCTGGGGCATCAGATTGCGTGAACACCTCCACTGGTCTACCTGCAGAGGTGTGCTCCCTGCACAGGACCCAATCTGCCTGCTGGTCCATAAAACGGCTATGGAGCAACACACGAAGGAAGAGACAGACTTACCACCAGACTTATTGTTTTTTCTCCTGTTAATCTAGTCTTGTATCAATGTTACTATTGTTGTTTTTTATCAAATTCTCGTATCTTTTTAAAAAAATTTTTTTTCTTTATTGATTTTGGAGGGAGAAGAAGGGAGAGGGAGAGAGAGATAGAAACATCGATGAGAGAACATCAATTGGCCACCTCCTGCATGCCCCGCACTGGGGATCAGGCCCACAACCTGGGCATGTGCCCTGACTGGGAATAGAACCAGTGACCTCTTGGTGCAAGGGTCGACGCTCAACCACTGAGCCACACCGGCTGGGCTCAATGTTATTATTTTATTACCAGACCAGCTAAGAACTAGAGTGGGGGAGGGGGTAATTCTCTCCCTTGTTGCCAGCCCATGCATTGGCCGGAAGCTCAGTCCCATGACACCATCTGACTGTTGTGGACGCTCAGAAATAGTCTTTCCACGTGTCAAGGGGAAAATAAAATCAGTTCAGTGAATACATAGTATTTTTTCTGCCACCCACCCCTCCTGAAGCAGAGGCTTCTCTAGGAGGGAGCATGAATGTATTGTCTTTGGGCCATTCTCTTAGAATATAGGCCCACAGCAATGCTCCCCATGTCCCCCGCAGATCCTGGAAGGTCTCACCTCACCCGCACAGTGCAGCCGCTGTGGGAGAAGGAAGTGGCCTCGGGAATGGGACAGAGCTGGGCTCAGCTCGACGTCCGCACTGGGACAGCCCAGCCCTACTGGGTCAGCTTCTTCCTCTGGGAAGTGGAAATGGTAACACCACACGGACTGGTTACCACCTGGAGACAACACACATGAAGGGCGACCCAAGCGGGAGTGGAATGTTCTCTGGCCCTCCTCCTCTCCCATCCTCCCCACACCACACCACCCTCTCCAGGCCAACAAAGGAGGACCCAGGGCTGCCAGGGAGGCGAGTGTTCTGCTTTCTTTCCAACCAGGCTGACTTGGCCTGGACGATTGGATAGGGCATTCAGGTCAGGATGATCTGTGAATGTAATTAAGTGCACGCAAAATCTGGAAACCCTAATCCCTCCAGGTCCCAACCAATGCCAGCTCGACCCTTTTCTTTCCTGGACCCCACCCGATGCACCCCACACTTGACGCCCTGAGTCAGATGGCCTGGGAAGCTGAGAGCCAGATAGTGTGGGTGGGGAACTGGTTGTCTCATCAGCTCCTACCGGCTGGGGCCTCCATGCAAACCCGTCTGGGACACATTCTGACACAAGACTTTGCACTAACCGCTGGTTCCGAAACACACACAAATCCGGGCTTGTGCTTTTCCCCTGCTTCTCCCACTCGGGGTCCTCGGACACACCTGGTTTTAAAACTAGGACTTGGGAAACCAGAGGCAGCACCCCCCTCGGCCACCCTCCTAACACCCCGCGGCCGCTCCAGGGGCTGGAAAGGGGAGGCATTGTTCTCCCAGCAGCAGGAACTGTCCCAGCTGCACATATCTGTGCTTGGATCGCACCAGCCAGCAGCCGGGGTGTGCACGTTGCTAGGGGAACCTGAACATGAGTTTCAATTTGCAACTTTTCTTCACTGCCACAGCGTTTTCTCAACTGCAAACAGACACACGCTCAACAGCAGGGCCACGGCCTTGGGCCCCACCAGGAAATCCCCTGCTCACCCAGCTCAGACAAGACTACTGTGCCTCTTGTTTCTCTTGCTCTCTCTTTTTTCTTTCTGGCTTGCTTTTCAGCTGAGTCGACAACCACACAAATAAGCAAGAATTGTGAAGAACTATCCATTGGACAATACTGACTGATCACCTACCATTGCCAGGCACTGTCCTGGGCCCTGGGGACACAGCCAGGAAGAACAGGTCAGACCCCGTCCTCTGGAGCCTGTGTATTTGTCAGGTTCTCCAGACAAACAGACCAGTGGGAGATAGATAGATAGATAGATAGATAGATAGATAGATAGATAGATAGATGTGTGTGTGTGTGTGTGTGAGTGTGTGAGTGTATTTCAAGGAATTGGCTTATGTGATTGTGGGCACTGGCAAGTCTGAGATCTGTAGGGCAGGCTGGCAGGCCAGAAACTCAGGCAGGAGTTGAGGATACCGTCTTGAGGCAGAGTTTCTTCTTCTGTAGGGAAACTTCAGTTTTTCAGTTAAGGCCTTTCAACTGATTAGACGAGGCCCACCCAACCTATCACAAGTCATCTTTACTTAAAATCGACTGATTGTAGATGTTTGCCAGGTCTGCAGAACACTTTCACAGCAGCACGAGGCAGTGTTTGACTGAGTAACGGGGCGCTACGGCCTGGCCACGCTGACACAGACCTGAAGCATGCCGGTGATGTGCAACGGGGAGGCGTTCTGCTAAGGACAATGGGGAAGAAGAGAGTGGGGTGAAGAGCAGCCCTGGCAGGGGGACAACAGGGGACCGACCCGCGTGTATGCCGTTCAATACAAACCTGCATGAAAATGAAGTCGTGAACATACCTCGGCCCTGAACTGAAAAAGTGCAACAAAAGTCCTCACTTAGTTCACCTCTGCTTAGTCATGACTTGGCCACGTGGTGAGCAAGACAGGGGGATGCCGTTTGTATAACGCGTTCGTTTTACTCAGCAGAAGAGAGCCTCCCAGTCTCCTCGCCCTGTTCTTGCTGCAGACAGGAATTCTGTCGCCAGCCCCCTGGCTGAGTCCCCTGTTCTGCTCCCTACCCCCTTCACTCCTCGGCTGCCCCTCTGGGTTCCTCTGGTGCCCTGGCCCACAGCACACCCCTGGGCAGCAGGCCCCCCTCCCCACCTCTGCTCCTGCAGCCCCTACCGAGCCCCAGCCAATGGCCTCCTGCGGTGCCCACACTCCCTGCCCCTCCTGCTTCAGGGCGTGGCCTCAGCCTGGAAGGGTCTCCTCTCGCCCTCTCCTCGCCCTCTTCCCGCTCAGAAAGGCCAACTGTGACCACCCTGTAAAAGAGCATCTCCCTGTGACTCTCTGTCCTCTTAGCCTGTCTTCTTTGTCTTCACAGCACTTAACTTAAATACATATTTCTTTGTTAGTTGTCTGTTTCCTCTCTCTGATGAACGCAGGGGGCAAGGGCTTTAGGGGTGTGTGTGTGTGTGTGTGTGTGTGTGTGTTAAAATAACCTAAAATTTACCATTCTAAATCGTACATTCGGTGACATTTAGTTCATGCGCGATGTTGTACGACTGTCACCACTACCTAGTTCCAGAACGTTTCATTCCCCGCAAGGAAACCCTGTACCCATTCAGGTCACCTCCCATTCCCCCTCCTCCAACTCTGGCCATCGGTCCTGTGCTCTCTGTCTCCGGGATGTGCCCTTCCTGGACATGGCATATACATCACATCCAGCTGTGGCTTTTGCGTGTGACTCCGTTCACTCGGCATGTTTCTGAGGCGACCCACGTCGCAGCAGGTCGCGTACTTCAGTCCTTGCACGGCTGAAGGCTGTTCCAGTGGGGGGACACGCCTGTGCGTTTCTCTGTCCGCTGCTGGGCACCTGTGTGGTTGGTACTTCTGCTGTTGTGAAGACTGCTGCAGTGAGCGTCTGTGGACGAGTGTTGTTGGAAGGGAACTGTTGTGACCGCTCTGTCCCCCTGGCCAGTGAACAGGCCTGCACAGGGAAGGGCTCAATACGTAACAGCTGTGGTCCGTTTCCTCCTCAGACAAATAAACAAATGGCTTGGGCATCCTGGGGCTCCAGGCCCCTTGCCCCACCCTCTGTCAGGCCCAGGACGAGACCCCTGAGTCTTCCCTTCCCACACCCACGCTCAGTCCAGCCAAATCCCACGCAGCAGGGGGCAGGGCCCACCTGGCTCCTCCCAGCTGCCCACTCCCCAGAGGTCAGCAATCTGGTGCAGCCATGTGACCTTCGTGTGGTTCTGCGCTGAGAAGCCAAGCAGAGCTGGGGAAAGCGAGGCGAGAGAGAAAGGTCCTCTTTCCATTCACAGCTATCTGACTGTTAGTATAATTGCTCAGCAACTAATCCTCAGGCTGGTGGGGGCGGGGGACACGGGTTCTGAGATTAAGTGAGGAAAGCACCCACAAGCCCTCAGTCAGTAGTGTTCTCACCCCACATTCTGCCCTGTGGGTGACCTTGTACAAGTCCCCTGAAGCCTCTGAGCCTCGGCCTCGGGAAAGTGAGCTGCCTGGTCATTCCAGATGACAGGCTGTGGGCGCTGGGCGGCCAGAGGGCCGGAGAGCTGGAAGAGAACTGGGTGGGTCACAGAGTCAGGGCTCTGCTAATGCCCCGCCCACAGAAGCAGCCACGGTAGGACCTGTCCTCTGAGTTCACAAAGGCGCTGTGAATTGTGTTCAACACAAATTAATAAATAAACACTCAAGGACTCCGTTCACCAGGATTGTAAAGAAATAAAACCAGAAACAAGGTCAGGGTGAACTAACGCTAGCTGCTAATTGTGTTTATTTAGCCCGCATCATAAAATGTCACCGTTATTGGCCCGTCATCTTCACACCTCATTGAAAATCCATTAGAACAATGGCCGGGCCATTAACCCCGACTTTCAGACAGAACCTGCCCCCGGGCAGCTCTTTGACTCGGGTCCCTTTATTAATAGTGAGTGTAATTGCTTGCTGGATAATTGTGATTACTTACCACGGTTTAAATATGGAGGGGGAGCTCACAGAGGCCATCTTTTCTTTGCATCTTTTTTCACTTTTTAATATGCGTGAACTCATCCCCTCTGGCAAGATAATATATTAAAGCTTGAATTTTTAAAACAGATACAGAGCTGATGACTTAATTTACAAAAGAATTTGCTATAGGATTTCTTAAATAGTCAGGTCCCCGAGCAATCAAAATTATTTGATTTACAAAATTTCAATTTGCTAACATCTTTTCCATATTATAACTTGAGCATAAAGGTTATATTTGAAAAAGAAACAACTACTAATGAGTACCCTAGTGACTGGCTGAGCAGAGAGCTCAAGGCTTGCATTTCTAGACAGGGTGGCCAGAGGCGTATTTTATAGACAGGTTGAAAATCAGCCTCAAAGCCTGGGGTAGGGCTGTGACCTGCTAGGACAGGCAGGGCAGACAGGTGAGTCAAAGCGAACATCAATCAGAGAAGAGGGGGCCCAGACAACAGCTGTTTGAAGCTACTTCAAGAAGACACTCCTCGTGTGTGTGCGCGTGTGTGTGTGTGTGTGTGTGCGCGCGCACCAACAGAATGTGTGACCCCAAGCAAATCACTGGCCTCGGTTCCTTCCTCTGTGAAATGAGGAGGTGGAGGGAGGTGAACTTTAGTGCATCCGCCAGCCTCAGCCTCCCTAACTTTCAAGAGTAAACCCTGCGGGCCTGGTGTTACCATAGGTTTGATGGGGAGTTGAGAAGAGTAGTAATTACAGGACTGGAAGGCAGAACGTACAGAGAAGAAAGCCCCCAGTTCCCAAAAGAGAGCTCCTCCCCCAGCCACACGCAGTGAGACAGACCCACCCTGCACCACTTCACGTGGCATCTGTATTAAAGACCAAGGCGCCTCTTCTAGTATTCCGTCAGCTACCATTACTCCGCCCTGAAAACCAGCCAGGTGAAATTGCAATGCCAAGTGTGTGGTAACAAAGGCTAGGCTCCACTGAGTAGAAATGCGTTACTAATTATTGCTAAGATTAGATTCATAGATATCTTACATATTTGCATTGAAATATCAAGTATGTAGGACTTGGACTTATGATTCCACGCAAGGTAGGGAAGTTATGACTATGGGAAGCTTAAAAAGTTCAAGACAAACTGGTCTTGGGCCACTTTACTCGCCGTTCCAGACTGTTCATCCGATGTCCACTAGAGGGCAGTGGCACATATAAAATGTGAGCTCTCGCACAACCATTAGCTGAGAAGACCCTGCTGGCAGAGCCACTACAAGGAAAGCCTCAGTAATTATTAGAGCTGGTCCACTTTCTCTGGCTCTAAGTGCCATATGCCTCTGGAGGAGGGAGCCCAGGGAGGTCTGGTGGAGCCTGAGCTAGCTCTGAAACCGTGAGTGAGGCTGGGACAGAGGAAAGCTTTTGAGAGAAATCATGTTCCAAGGCAGGTGTTCAGAGACCCAGGCTGTAAATCAGGTTTGCCTTCCCGGTTCTGCTCCTAACAGAACGTGTGGCCCCAAGTACATCACTGGGCCTCGGTTTCTTCCTCTGTGAAATGAGGAGGCGGAGGGAGGTGAGCTTTAGTGCATCCACCAGCCTCAGCCTCCCTAACTTTCAAGAGTAAACCCTGCGGGCCTGGTGTTACCATGGGTTTGATGGGGAGTCACAAAGGCTGGTAATTACAGGACTGGAAGGCAGAATGGTGCTATAAATTCATGCTTTAAGGCCTCCTCTGCTCCAAACACTTAATAACAGATGAAATACAAAAATTAAAAGTCAAAGCCTTGCTCAAAAAGATCAACATCTCCAAGCATCAGAAGAGCAGAGACAGGCTGTAAGCAGGGATGACCCTGTGGGGTGGTGGGGCTCCAGGCCAGGAAGCAGGCGGAGGTGCTGAGGAGCTTCTCTCCTGTGCTGAGATGGGGATACCACATGACATATGACGAAGTGTCCCCAAACCCGGGACTGTGTGGGTCTCCCATACCCAAGAACCAGGGCTATAAAGTGCATAAAAAACTGCTTCTGGGACTGAGATTTATACAAAACTTCTCAGCCCCAAATGAGGAGGAATCTGGTCCCCTGGCCTAGCAACAGGATCAGGAATATCCCCAAATCGTGACAGCAGGGACACCTGAGCTGAGGATAGAAAATCTGGTTCTGAACGAGGGTCCTGTGGAGGCCAAGAGGAAGCAACTGCAAAACTACTAGGTGGGGGGGGGGGGGGGTAGCACAAAACAGATGAACATTTCTAATAATAACTCCCGAGAGAGAAAGGCTAAGAAAGTCTGTTAAAAATTGCAATTAAAAAATGTAATGGCAAGAAGTGAATTCACTGCAGAGGAAGTGAAAATAGTGGGGCAATATGATATTGAATTTTAAAGTAAGAATTCACTATTTATTCAGCAAATATTTGAAGCACCTGGGATGTCCTAGGTACTGTTGACTGTTTTAAGTGCTGAGGACATAATAACAAACAAAACAAAGTGACTGCCCTCATTGGCACTCCTGTGGAATGAGACAGACGCTTGAACTTTCAACTCTAACTTCCATTGGAATGAAGTTACACTCTAGTGGAGGACACAGATAATTTTTTTAATATTATAATCCGCCAAGTAGTAATAAGTGCTGTGAGGAAGTGTTGGATTCTCAAAGATATAAAGAATAATAACAACCATATATAAAAATATAAATAATGAAACAACAAATGGGCGAATTAAACAAAAGCAAGTTATGAAAAAGAACCAATTGAAATGAAAAATATAGGCATTAAAATATATAAACTTAGTAGCAGTTTAAATGTTATGAAGTCATAATGGAAGAGAGATTCATTAATTAGAAGGCAGTACTGCAGAAATCACTCATAATGCAGCACAAAGAGAGGAAATGTATTTTTTTTTTAATATAAAAGAGCAGTTAAGAGGCATAGACGGTAGAATAGCAGGCACCAACATACAGCTAATAGGAATTCCAGAAGAAAAGAAAGTTACTAATCAACATGGAATTCTATACCTAGCTAAACTATCATTCAAGAATGAGAAGGAAAAAATATATATATTAGGCATACAATAATTAAAAGAAATTTTAGGCCTTGGGTCCCAGGTAAAATAATTACTAAGAAATAAAAATCACAATGCCAATTTCAAAAATTTAGAACTAACAAAAACAACATTTCTGAACAATAATAACAATAATGGCTGTGATATGTGTGTTTCCAGCTATGAGCCAGGAATTATCTTAGGCATTTCCCAAGCCATATATCTCTCAGCTCTCAAAGTTGGTTTATGAACTAGGTAGGTATTGTTAACTCCTTTGTAAGGATGAGAAAACTTTTTGGTAGCACAAGATAATCATGCTGCTATGGACTGAATGTCTGTGTCCCCACCAAATTCATATGTTGAAACCCTAATCCCATTGTGATGGTATTAGAAGTGGGACATTTGACGTATGATCAGGTTAGATGAAGTTACGAGGTGGGGCCCGCGTGATGAGATTAGTGCCTTTATAAGAAGAGGAGCAGACACCAGAGCTCCCTCTCGCCACTGTGTGAGGATGTTGTAAAGTGACCATCTGCAAACCAGTCAGAGGGCTCTCACCAGAGCCCCACCATGCTGCCACCCTGATCGTGAACTTCCCAGCCTCCAGAACTGTGAGAAATAACTGTCCCTTGTTTAAGACCCCCAGTCCATGGTATTCTGTTACAGCAGCCTGAGCTAAGACACACTCATGAGTCTGGGTCTGTACAAAGACAGGGAGCCAGTGAAGCAAGACGAGAGGTACAGGTGGAATTTTACTGACCCCTGGGAACAAGAATAGCAGGCCTACGCCAAGTACAAACAGCTATTCGATGGGGAGGAAGTGGACGGCACTCTAATGCAGAAGTGTTTTATGCTGGTGATTGCCCTTTGCCCTATTCACCTTTCCCTTAGGCCCCCCTGACTTGGCCTCATTTTAAACACTACAGTATCAGGAACACCTACCCATCTTTTAACCAGAACTGGGTTTTCAAGCTGTAAATAAAGAGGCATTTATGGGAACCACACACTTGAACTGAGGTGCCTAAGGGCTACACCCAGTAATCTTCTGGGAAGATTTCAAACACACCAATGCTCACCCCGCAAGCTTCACGTTCAGCTGACCTCAGCTGCTAGCTAGGCAATGGGATTCTTTAAAGCTCTCAGGTCCACGTTTTGTCATTCACAGCTAAGCACCACTGCTCTAAAACCAGGTGAGATGTAGGAGAAATATCTTCGCTGCCCCAACAGGCCGAATCTGGGACAGGGGTCTGTCAGGCCCTCTCAACAGCCAGGACAGGCACTTTGGCGAAGCTCAGAGGCCACTGTTCTGACAGCTTCAGGAACTGGTTCCCCTTTCCTTGACGGAAAAGTGTAAGTTTTCTCTGAAATCCAAAAAGGGGAAGCGCACTTGCCAGCAAAAGTAGCAATTCTCCTGGCGTGGAGGAGAGCTTTCTCTCCCTTTGGTGGGTCAAAACTAAACTCCAGCAGCCTAGATCAAGGGCACTGTGAGGGGACGATTCTCTTTCCTCCCCTCTCTCTCCATCTCCCTGTCCCCACCCCACCTCTCTGTGCCCCAGACACCCCCACCTGCAGAACAAGGTACCTCCTTCATAGGACGGGGTGAAGTTTGACACGTCTTAGCTCTCACTGTAGCAGATGTTCTTTTCTTCCCCATTTTACAGGAATGATAGCACACGCTTTTGCACACACTGTTCTGCATCTTATTTCCTTCACGCCAAGCGTATCTGGGACCTTACTGCCCTGTCAGCACATAGGAGATTGCTCAGTCTGAAATAATATGCCTTTGTCTCTGCACCACCATTCACTTAGTCCTTTCTCGATGGACATTTTGGTGGCTTCCGATCTTTTACTCTTACAAACCATGCTGCAGTGAATAACCTTGTACATGTTTCATTTTGTCCAAAGTGATAAATTCCTAGAAGCAGAATGCTAGTCAACAGGTATGTGATTTGTTACTTTTTGCCATCCATACAGGTTGTATGGATTCAACGTCCCATTGGCAACACAGAAGAGTCTCTGTTCCCCATATTTTTACCAAGTGTTGTCCCCACTTCTCTGTGGTTTCATTTTCTATGGTTTCAGTTACCCATGGTCAACCTCAGTCTGAAAACATTAAGTGGGAAATCCCAGAAATAAACAATCCAGAAGTTTTAAATCGCATGCCGTTCTGAAGAGCACGATGCAATCTCAAGACGTCCCTTCCATTCCGCCCTGGATGGGAATCGTCCTGCGTGCGACCCCCCGCGAGTCACCTAGCCATCTGTTATCAGACTGACTGTGGCACTGCTGAAGTGCTTGTGTTTAAGTAATCCTTTTTTTTTCTTTTTAAATCCTGAGAGAGAGGAAGGCGGGGGGCTGGGGAGAGAAACATCGATTGGCTGCCTCCTGCACCTGCCCCGACCAGGGATTGAAGCTGCAACCTGGGTATGTGCCCTGACTGGGAATTGAACCTGCCACTTTTTAGTGTATGGGATGATGCTCCAACCAAGTGAGCCATCTGGCCAGTGCCAAGTAATTCTTATTTTACTTAATATTGGCCCCAAAGCACAAGAGTGGTAACGTTGAGAATTCAGATACGCGAAGAGAAACTGTGAAGTGCTTCCTTGAAGTGAAAATGTGTGGCTGTATAGTGAAGAAACATAATATGCATAAGGTTTGCTAAGAGCCTCAGTTTCAGGCATCCACTGGGGGTCATGGACACATCCCCTGTGGGTAAAGGGTAGACAATTGTATAAACAGTTTTTTGTTGTTGACTTGATAAGTGAAAATGATAAATGCTATTTCTCTGTAGCTTTATTTTACAAATTTCCCTTGTTATGAGTAATGTGAAGCATATTTTTATGTTTATAAATCATTTGTGTTTCCTGTTCTGTGAACTTTCTGTTCCTATCTTTTGTCCATTTTCCTACCATATAGCCGTTTTTCTTATTCATTAGTAAAAGGTCTTTACATAGTAGGAATACTACCATATTTTTTGTGGTGTAACATTACTCTTCAAAATTTGCTTTTGCTGGGTTTTCCCTACATAATTTTTAATGCAATAGAAGTTACTTTTTTTCTTTATGGCTTCTGTATTTTCTGTCATACTTTGAAAGTTCTTCTCCATTCTAAACTAGTCATTAAGATTATTTTTTAATCTTCCATAGTTTCTTCTAGCATTAAAAAAAATTTAAATAACTGATTTATTCTGGTATGTATCCTGATATAAAAAATGAGGTATAGATCCAATTTAATTTTTTTTCCAGATGGCTACTCAGTTTTCTCAACACCATTTATTGAATAATTCATCTTTTCTTCCCAACTATTTGAAATGTCATCATAAGTTAAATTCCCAATAAGTTTTGTCATGTGGTCTATTTCTGGACTTCGTATTTTGTTCCAGCTGCAGGATGTCCTATACTATTTTAATTACTGTATTTTTATAATATGTATTATAGCTTTAGGGATGGCTTCCCACTCATTTTCAGCCTCTTTTTCCATGTGAACTATTAGCTTTATTGGGATTTCTTTTAACTTATGGGTCAACTAAGGCAAAACTGACATTGAATATGATGTTGGGTCATTTTGGGGGGAAATCATATTTTCCCAGAAAAGTATCCAATATGTATCAGATTTTGCAAAGTTAGGGGGTTCTCAAGGCCACCCTCAGTTCAACAATTTGCTAGAAGGACTCACAGAACTCCCTGAAAGCTGTTTACTCTTGGTCCCAGTTGATTTCAGTGAAAGGACAGGGATTAAGACCAGTCAAGGAAAGAGCTGCACCAGGCAGAGTCCGGGAATCCTCCAACACAGAGCTTCCAGGTGTCCTGTCCCAGGGGAGCCGCGGAGAGGACTGCTTTCTCCAGCTCCAGGAGGCAACAGTAGTGACAGAGTTGTCAACCAGGGACGCTCACGTGAGCCCTGGTGTCCAGACTTATCCTGGGGCTCAGACACACAGACATGACCAACTGCCCATGTGGCTGACCGTTAGCCTCCAGACCCTCCAGAGGCAGAGCAGGTAGTGTGTGGCCCAAAGCTCCCATCACAAATCACATGGTTAGACTGTCTGCTGTGGTCTGGGGCCCCCAGGCAAACAAAGACACCTGTATCGGGCAGGACATTCCAAGGGCCTAGAGATTACCTCCCAGGAGCCAAGGACAACAGCCAGATCTCTTTTTGGATAAAGTAATTTTTTTACTATGCAAGTTTTTAAAAATTTATTTACATGGAGTTCAACAAAATAGTTTCTAAGGATTCTTTCCATTCCCCCCATCTGTGGTTATTTCCCCTTCAGAGCTTATTTGTACCTTCTTCCTTCTTTACTCTTCAAAGGCTTAGCCGACAATTTATAAGTCTGATTGTGTTTTCAAATAATTAATTTTGACTTTATCATTTCTTATAATTCATTAAATATAAAACTTTCTGTCTTATAATTCATTGACTTCTGCTTTAAATTTTATTAATTCCTTTCTTCCACTTTCCTTAGGCTTATTTCCTTTTTTGTAGCTACTTCAATTGGATGCTTAGTTCATTTTGTCATCCCTGTTTAATATCTTATTAAGTCATTATAAGACTATGTGTGTTCGTCTGGGTTCTCCAGAGAAACAGAATCAATAGGATATATAAAGAAAGTGATTCTAAGAAGCTGGCACACCTGATTGTGGGGGCTGAGAAGTCCCAAGATCTGCAGGTGACAAGCTAGAGACCCAGGAGGGCCAGTGGTGTAAGTACCAGTCTAAGCCTGAATCCAAAGACAGAAGAAGATGGTATCTCCGCTCAAAGACAGTCAGAGAAAAAGGATTCTTTCTTACTCAGCCTTTTATTGTCTTCAAGCCTTCACCAGATTGGACGCGGCCCACCCATACTGGGGAGGGCCATCTGCTTTGTTCAGTCTGCCAACTCAAATGTGAATCTCATCCAGCAACACCCTCATAGACGTACCCAGAATAATGTTTGACCAAATAAATGGGCGCCCTGGGGTCCAATCAAGTTGACACATAAAATCCCACTATGCATTGTCTTTGGGGCACTGCTTTAGCTGTACCTCCTAAATGCTAATAAATAATTTTTTCATTATTGTTATTTTATATATAATAATTCCATCTTGAAGTCGCTTGTGGCTTAAAGCAGGGAGGTTTTCCTACTGAATTTTGACTGAAAAATAAGTACAACTTGCCTTTTTGTATAAGGCTGATTTGATTTTCATGAAGCCAATACAAAATTGAACCATGACCTCCTCGGGGCCCAGATGTTACTTTGGAAAGATTCTCTCAGAACTTGAAAAACACACTTAAATATCAATGGAAACATGCACCTACTTGCCTAGATGGGTTTCTTAACAAGATCAAGAATTTCCAGGTTGAATCTGGAACCTAAGAGAGAAAAAAGAATCCACCATCTCTCCCCCATCCAAATGGTCATAAATAACATTATTAATAAATATTATAATAACTACCACTGTACCATCTAACATATGTCTTCGGTGCTTTATATATGTCATCTTATTTCATTTTGCATGAGTTCTAAGATAGGGATATACTCTACATTTCAAAGATGAGAAAATGAAGTCCCAAAGAGGTTACATAACTTGCTTAAAATGACACCTCTTTTTAAGCAGAGGAGCTAGGATTTCACACCAGCTCTGTGTGAATGAAAGCCGAGGCATTTTTTCAGGAGGCCTCTTTTGTCTCTGCTCTGCCCCAACTTGCAGCAATAAAATGGTCCTGCCTCCCTTGGTGAAATTTATTTTCCAAGCAAAGAGAGTACATCTGCTGCAGTCCACGCTCGGTCAGGGAAAAGTCCAGCCTGGAAATCTGGAACTGAGAGGCAGCAGGCCACCAGCCATGGAAGGCCTTTGCCTGCAGAAGCCATATGGATAAAGACAGTCCTGAGCCAAGAGCTAGTGAAGAGAAAGAAGAGGATGTCAGGGTGGGGGCTGAAAGAGTGGGGGCAGACACAGCTGCTTCAGGGGGGGACACTGATGGTGGAGCCAGCGTGTGCCGGACACACCCATCACCCATGCCAAACCCATCAAGTTCATCTCAGCTCTCTGGCGACTGCCCTCTAATGAAATGAGCAAACGACTTCCTGTATTGAAGGTTTCAGTTAGCATCACTGGCCAAGTCTCTGCAGGGACCCGAGAAGCCGATCACACCAGGGCTGGAGGCCCTGATAGCAGCAGCCAGAGCCCACCGGCACATCTCAGAGCGCCTGCCAATGGGCGGATGATCAGAACCCTGCTGCCCAGAGATAAGGAATGCCGTTCTCCAGCCCCCAGAAGGGCAGGGCTTTATATAGCAGCCTGAGTAGGCTGCAAGGGAATGTCCTGGCTGACGGCCTCTCTCTAGCTCAGGCAGCGAGGGGAATGGGTGTGTGGGAAGGAGGGAGCTTGTGCATAACCTCATGTGCCCTGATCTGCTCGGCAGCCTTGTCTTAGCAAGGCTTGCGATCTCAGGGAAGAGACATCGTTTGTAGATATTTTTTTACTTTCTTTACACTTCTCTCTCCATTCCAAATTCTCTACAGTGAATCTGAACTCCTTTCATAGTCGGCAAACACAAACACAACTTTAAAAGAACAGAAAAAGACAGAGGCTCAAAAGGAATGCCTTCGGTTGGGAAGTCTAGTGGCCGGGCCCTCTCTGCTCACGGTCCCCTCATGGGCCAATCCTCTCCGGCCTTCTCTGGGTTCTCCCAGGGAGCCCTCTGGGAGCCCGCACTCGCCTGTGTGGCAGGAACAGACCAGTGTTCTCAGCTCCTCCCCGGCCCCTGCCTTCCCCACGCCCTCTCTGCTCCCACTTGTCCCAATGTCATCTTCTTGACTTTGTTGTCTTTAGATAAGGTGGCCAGGCCCCTCATCTCTGAGGGGTGCGGGGTCAGCCGGGTATGTCGTCCTGCCTGCCTCCTGGCCCCCTAACCCTAGCTTAGCGATGGACAAAAATAACAACAGCACCCACCTCACAGAGACGATCCTAGGATTAAAGTACGATTGCCTGCAAAGTGCCTGACACATTGGAAATGCCCAATAAAATATTAACTGATTATCAGTCCACATTACTCCTTCTCCACACCCACCCACCTTGAATGGCCCCATTGACCAAACTTGGCCAGGATGACTTTCATTGTTTCCAAAAATAACTCCTCCCAGCAGGGGTGAGGATTCACCAGGCTGACTGGCACTGATTCAACGCAGCAGTTCCAAAAATGCTTTGAAAGGTGCCAGGCTCCGTGGAATGTCGGCGGCACAGAGCCTCCCCGTGAGGCAGCAGTCCTCACCGGGATGCGTGAGTCATGGCCCGGCTGCTAGATAAACAGATAAACGAATAAACCCGTGACTTCGTAGTGCAGGCGTCCCGGAGGCTGAGTTCAGCTCGCGGCCGGGGCGATTTTCAGGAGACAAGAGTAGGTGAAATATTAAGCGATCACCGTTTTTCGAACACGTGTTAAATGCAAAGACTCCAGCGTGGAACCTGAAAAAAGATGAGTGTCTGCTCTGAAAGAGATAACAGTTTGGTCGGGGAAGTAAAACGCAGCTACAGGAATAGAAAGCGCACGCAGCGAAGCAGGATGTGATCCAGGCGGGTGACAAGGCGGAGAGTTTGGATCAGAGTTCCCTCTTCGTTCCGGAGGTCAGAGCAAATGACACGATCGGTAAGTGGGCACCAGGCCTGCACCTGTACAGTCAGGAGAGTCTGAGAGAAAGGTCTCCCATTCCCCTTTGCCAGGTAGGAAGACAGTGGCTCGGAGAAGCGCAGAGCCCTTAAGCCATAGGCCCACAGTCAACGTGGCGGAGGCAGAATTCAAACCAAGTTCTACCTGCTCCACAGTCCACGTTCTTGCTTCCTAATCCCAGGCGCTGCTAAAACCTCCCTTAAATCTGGCTCCCGCAACAGACCCGGGGTGTCTGTGACAAGCAGGGGGGCTCTCGCTCCATGGCTGCGGCTTCTTCTGATAGAGAGGACGCTGCCCAAAGTGGCTGGCGACTTCCTTGGAGATACATCAACTTCCGATCGCCTGCAGTATCGTGGGATGGGATGCAATGACTTCTGAATCTAGAGCCAAGTAATAATTCTGACATTTTATAGCTTTAATTATTTAAGCCCCTCCTTCCACTTCGTTTAATTTTTCCCAGTTCAGAGACTCACCCCTTTTATCACAACAGCCCATAATAAGCAGCACGGACTTTTCAGAAATGACATAGGAATAATCTTCCCACGGGGACCTTTGCCCCCACCTTTAAGTCATTCAGACTTGGGGGATTTTTGTGATGTAACAAACAGCACCCGCCGTCAGCACTGGAAAAGTCCCCAGATGCATCTGGGTGCTGCCACCACTGGCACCAAGATATCATTCGTGCCGACTGGTGCGGTGCCCAAAGTCTGCGACACCAACATCACACAAAAGCTAAGCATCACGTTCCGAAGGCATCAGTCCGTCCCATGCTCTCGCCTCTCGAGGCACTTTGGCACACGTCTTGAAATGGCCTGCTTACTGGTCTGTCCCCCCAGCCAGACTAGAACTTCCTGAGTATGAGGACGGTGTCTTCTCCGCTGCTGTATAATTCCAGGGAGGAATGACAACTTTGCTGGCAGACACCATGACCAGGGCGGAATGAACGGTGGCTGCCCAGAGAGGTTTTAGAAGGCTCGCCGGGTTCCTGGATGGAGATTTGGAGGGCACCCTGGTTGTATCCAGTAGCCAGTTACAAGTCATCTTTCGAGATGGTTCCATCCACAAGTGGTTAATTCATTCCTTTGAGGCTGATTTCTGTTGGCTTCAATTTCTGCGGATAGATTTTTTTTTTTAACTTTGTCTGCAAAATTCTGAGACGTGCCCGACTGTGACTCGTCCTCTGGACATTTCTTTGACCCTATCACTGCTATTTTGTAGTTCCCACCTGCCCCACCTGCAAGGTTTTACGGCATTTGTGAAGAAAGGGACACTAACAACGTATTCTATTTTAAACATAAATAACGAGACGATGTATTAAAAGAATATTCATTATGAATGCATACATGCATGTGCATCTATCTGTATTCTCTAATGATCAATACTTGATGAAGCGCTTGCTGATTAGGTAAAATGGCATCTCCTTCCCCTCCCTCTAGCTTTAAGTTGGAATAATCGGCACAGCCTTCTTCCCGCTCTCCTCTTCCCTTTCTTCTTCCCTGTCCCACACGGAGGGGTCAGCCTCGGCCCCCAGGGCCACAGACAGGGAGACAGGGCTGCCTGTGGAGGTGCTTTGCTGGTCACCTGTTGGTCCCAAGGACACAGGGTGCTGGAGGGTGAGGTCAGGGAGTGGAATCAGGGAGAGGAGGCAACAACACAGCTGGTGATTGGGAGATTGGTTACACTAAGCAAATGAGTAACTTATCGAGCAAATAGGTACATATACTGAGGAAAGTGAGAGCCAGGTTGGAGAAGGGGTTACAAACATGGGGGAGAGCTATAAAGAACCTTGAAGGCAGATTGGAATTGGAGGCACAAGTATCAATCTGCATTTTTTACCTATATAAGCACAGGTAGATATACAAGTAGTTACAGATTTAAGTGTGTACACACATGTGTGTGCATACGCGTGCGTGATTTCCTAGCTCTCCCCGCTGAAAGGACCTAGAAGCAATGACACCCCAGTAACAACAAACACACCAAATGCCCAGCTCTTGATTTCTAGTACCATCCCCCACTGAAAAGAAGTAGGGCTCTTTGGCTAAGTGGCTAATTCCAGGCACAAGCAGGGAACGTACAAGATGAACCTGGAATATGTCGTTGTGCCAGGAGGTGAGACCGTCTGAGAATGAGGGGATTGGGCCAGACGGACACAGGAGCCACCCTGAGGGACCACTGGCCATATCTGGGACAACCCGAACATAAGAATAAACAAGGATAGCAATGGAATACAACCTACCGAATAACTTAGAGTACTTACTAAACTAAATATATACGCACAGCAAGTGGGAAAGCTCTTTCCTCCAGGACCCTGCCAACTGAGAAAAGGAGAAGGAGTGATGACAACAGAAAACAATCCTTAGGCAACAGCCAGAGTGATGGTTGATTCCAGCACAAGACATCGGTGGAGGCCAATTTTGGTGGATGGATGATTGATAAAGAGCAGGAATATCTCCCTCCAAAATGCCCGTCAGTGGAAAAGGGGGAAAGAGTGACTGCACATGGAAGAAAGCTGACAGACACCGACATGACAAAATGGGTCATGGTGGTCAAAGGGTACCAAAACAAGATCGGTAGCACCCGTCGCGGGCTGGGCTGACGTCACGTCTCCCCCAGCCCACCCCCATGGGATTCGCTGAGAAAAGCACAGCAGCATTTCTGCGCTGTTCTTATCAAGGAAGCATGACCAAGCCTGGTCATGAGAAGACACCAGACAGACCCGTTCCGTAGGGGCATCCTACAGACGATAGGCCTGTGCTCTTTTAAAAGAGTTGAGGACACGAAAGACAAGGAAAGACTGAGGGACAGCTCCAGACTGCAGAAGACTGAAGAGGCGTGAGGACAATGCAACGTGTCCCTGGACATGGTCTGGGACCAGAGAGAGACACTGCTGGGACAGCTTGAAAACGCTGAACTGGGGAGCGGCGGGCGGGGGGTGTGGTCTGTGGATTGGAGAGCAGTGATGTATCCAAGTTCATTCCCAGGGGAGGGTTGTGACAGGGAATGAGAGGAAGGTCGTTCTCTGCAGATTAAGGAGAACTGGCAGACTCTAGTTCCAGTTACATGAAAATGATTAACACTCTGCCACGGTCCAAGGGACCAGTTTCCCCCAGCCCTGAGTATTCTTTGTGATAGTCCATCACTTCCCACCACGGGGTTCCCCCTCATGTTCTTTAATGTAATTATATATTTGAGACCCCTTCTCCCTCTGTTTTCTGACAGTGGGAACTCCAGCATCACCTCGGCCTCCAGCACCCTCTTCCCCCTTTGTCCTTCGGTCTGTCGCTCAGAACTGATCTTCTTCCTGACCTGCGCTGCCTGCTTCCCTGACTTCGGGGCCTTTCTGTTCGTTGCGGGGTGTGCAAGGTTTGAGTCTTCCGTGAAGCACTCTTCCCGTTAGTTAGGGGATTTTTTGACAAGAAAGGTGTATCTAAGCCCATTCTCTGTAAAAAGCCTCACTGCCTAAGTGGTACCCTGAGTCCTCCTCCGTCTCCATGGCGATGTTCTGAAGCTATTCCGCTTGTGTCCGTTCAAGGCCCATCGAGTGAGTTCTCATAGCAGAGCCCGCACATCCCGCCGATGCACACGCAGACGTTCCGCGTCGGAGCAGATTTCGGAACCGTAGCCATGCTCTGGTTAGCTTCCACTTCACCACAGCAGCCTAGCCTTTGACGTGGAGAGCCGCCTCATCAGCTGACTTCATTCATTCCTTCCTTCATTCACCCGGGCACAGTAAGGGAAACAGACATGAAAACTGACCTCTTCCTTGAGCTATGGGGCTGGGAGCCAGGGATGGTTTCGCTGGAGCTCCTAAGGGGATGGCTTACCTCCTACCTGGAGAGGTGGCCAGCTGACCAAGGAAGGGGAGGGGCTTCCTAACAGAAACAAAGCATGGGTAGGCCTGGAGAGGTGCGAGAACATCCAAGATAACAAAGGTCAAACGTCAGATAATAAGGCTGAAATGGAATGGAGCAGGGTGGTGGAGGCAGAGGGGAGACAAAGTCAGGGCTAGAGAGAGGAGAGGGTGAGCAGTGAGATCCTGGCGGACTGTGTAAAACACGAAGGAGTTTGTACCCCTGAGGCACTATGAAGGATCTCAAGAGGAAGCGCAGCATTATAGGGTTCACTTTCTAGAAAGCTCTCTTGCACTGCTGCTCTGGGGTTTGGTTAAATAATAATGGCCCAGAACAAGAAAGAAGCCAGGGACAAGCTGCTGAGGGACGAGAGAGGACCAGAGACTGCAGGTGTGCATGGGAACGGTTCAAGTACCACTTACGAGGCAAGCCAGGTAGGACTTCACGACCAATTAGATGGAGGCGTGAAAGATAACTGACGATTTCTGGGCCCCTATGATGTCCAGGAAAGGACCAGGGGAGGGGAGAAGAGGGAGGAAGCACTTAGTTTGTGACTGGTTTGAGGAGTCTCTGGGACGTCCAGTAACAAAATCAGAGACACCCCTGCTTTCAGTTCACGAAAGAGTGACACCTGGCTCATGTTAACCAAAGGAATGTGATGGGCAACTTGGGGAGATGTTTTCAAGTCGGGAGGTCTTCCCAGCATCCCTAAATCACATCACAGAGGTACAGCTAAAACTCTCCTAGTGAGGATAGTGCTGTTGAAATTTCACCTTCATGCCAAGAGCCCAGTTCACACCACAGATAAAGGGGTCTTCCTGCTGGGCAGGATTCTGCTCTCTCAACATGGGGTGAAGGGATACCAGACATCCCGGAGCTCTGGGATCACTGAGTTCACGCCCTGGCTCTGCCCTTACTCGCCCTATGACCTTGCGCACTTTAGTTAACCTTTCTAAGACTCGATTCCATCATTCATTAAGCAGGGGCTCAGAGCACCTGCCTCTCAGATCGTGAGCCTTGATTCAATGAAATGGCCCAGTAAACACTGGCTCCCTCTCCCTCCCCACCGCACCCGTCATCTCAGATTTGAATCTCCATTAGTCATTCTCGCTGTCTCTACCGTTTATCTCAGTGTCTTTCAACACCCAATTCACTTAGAGAAGCCTCATTTTCTTCACATTCATGGGCTATTAGCTGCTCTGACAACTTTAGGTGATGAAATGCCACCATTGGGCAGCACAGGCTCAGAGCCTAAGAGCCCGCTGGTGCGGGCTGTGCCCCCAATCGTCCTGCAGGGGGCAGCATCGGGCAGTGTAAGGCAGCGTCGGGCTCCCCTGAGACTGGCAGGTCTGGGAAAGACCGCGTAGGAGGCGTTTGAATGCAGACTCCAGCTGACAAAGGACCCATTTTACTCCACGTGAGTCTGACACGCGCCTCCCAGGGAGTGAGTCTTTGGTGAACGAGGGAGCAGGGAGTGATTTTCTGAAAGCACTCCTGGCCCAACAAGTCCAGCCAGGTTTTTCCCAAACCCACACCAGGACTGACTACTGTCACTTGTATAACACGGATCTGCCCGAAGCAAAAGGCACCTCCTTACCGGGGGTCCCAGGGCCCTGCCAGCAGATGCCTCTGCCCTGTGCAGTAAGGGGACGGAGCACCTGGCCAGGCCCAGATGGGTAGCCTACCCCCCTCTCTACCAAGTGTTTTTCGTTTCTCACACCCTCCTCCCTGAGAGGGAGTCTTGGAGGAGACAAAAGAAAAAAAGGGACACAGCTCTCCAGTCCCAGAAGCTATGACTGTTGTTGACAGACGTGCAGATGTGAAACTGGAGAAAAACCCACGGATACGTGTTATCACGTGTTCTGCTTTGGTTCGAGCTTGGTGGCTCCGTGTTCCCAAAGCCCGGGAGGCATGTCAGACCTGGGATGATTTTCTGTGACGTGTGGATTTGATCGCACAGAAAAACAAGAGGCACAATGTTTAAAATCAATCAAGATTGCCCAGGATATGGGGCCCCTGTAGGGATAGCTGGTCCCAGCTGTGACACTTTGGAGAAAGGGAGAGATTAATGCAGGTGTCATTATGTGTGTGGCCTGCAAGGTCCAGGGACCTCACTCCTAAGACGGCCTCGGACCCCAGTGCCAGTGGAACACACTGGCCACTCACTCTCCTACTGACTGGCTGGGGAGGGAACCGCTATGTCACTGTGACATCAGCAACTTCCAGGAATCACTGAGTCAGGCCCTGAGGCAG
Organism: Tadarida brasiliensis; assembly: GCA_030848825.1. NCBI lineage: Eukaryota > Metazoa > Chordata > Mammalia > Chiroptera > Molossidae > Tadarida > Tadarida brasiliensis. The sequence goes on from CM061275.1 coordinate 42,836,101, forward strand.
GACCCACTCACTTCCTCTAACCAGGCAGAAGGGGGAGCACTCCCCACCCCCACACCCCCACACACACCCCCGCAGAGCTTTGGGCCTGTTTTTCCGCCACTGTCCACCGGTGCTCAAGACAGTCAGGATGTGGCCCAGAATAGGTCGGCCTTGCAAAGAGACACCCTGGTGTGGTGCCAGCTGTGCCCACGCCCTCCCACACTCTCATGCCCTGGGAGAGGCCCCCAGTGGGAAGTCAGACCCGGCTCGGAAGTGAGGTGCCCACGTGCCTGGGAGAGGTGGCTTCGCTGGTCACGGACACCTCCTCATGAACAAGTCAAGCTGTTTCTAAGGGGGACCTCGTGACAGACGAGTTAGGAGGGATTGAGGAAGAGGGAGTTGGGGCTGGGAGTAAATGCAGAGAGAACACCCGTGCCCACTTGGCACCTGAGGGCTGCTCCAGGAACAGGCGGCACTACAGACAGTGGAGGGGGACTAGGCCCACTCCTTTCTCCAAAGAGGGTGGACACCCACGCAGCCAGACACGTCCCATGGCCAGGAAGCCAGGACAAGGGTCGGAGGGTATCTGTCTGTAGCTCTCAGAGGATGACTTTCTCTGGCCCCTATCCCAGCGTGGTCACAGGTACAGCCCCTCTTCCCCATGGGGGACCCTTCCCTTCCCTGTTACCAGGAGGATTCGAGCCAGAATCTGTCCACACCCAGCAGAGTCTGTTATCTTTTCACTCAACCTGATCCTCTGTAAGCTACTCGCATGAAGAAGAAAATTAAGCAGGAGGCACAATTTTATAGCCCTGCGCACACGTGCTCTTCTGTGTTTTCATCTTTTTTTATATTGTTTCACTTAATAGCAACAAAACCTTGCCAGGTAAGTATCACCATCTTGTAGACAAGAAAACAGGTTCAGAAAGGTGAAGGAATTCTCCAGGGTCACACAGCGAGAGAGGGACAGAGCCAGTCTTGAAAGCCAGGTCTGTCTGACTGCAAGGATACTCTGTCTCAAAGTAAGAGCCTCCTCTGAGTGAGAAATTACAAAATTGGAATTTCATTCAGCAATTCACAAAATCCTCAGGCTGGAAGACATGCTGAAGGCTGTTCGGGCCTATGACCAGGCGGAATTCTGCCTCTCCTGCAGTGTCCTGGCTCCTGCGTGGATACACCCACTCCAGGGAGTGCCTTCTGTCCTGACTCAGCCAGGCCCGCTCAGAAGGATATTAGATTAATATGATGAATCTCTCCCTGTACCATCCACAGGCTGAGTCTGCCCGCGGGAACACAGAGAACCTCAGCAGTGTGGCACTCCTCGATGTCCTGTCCAGACCACACACCCTCAATCCCTTCCCGTCTGTTCTAACGGGCGGCCGCCCACCACTCTCCTCTGCATCGGGTCTGGTTTGTCTGCTCAGTGTCCAGGTGAGACCCCAGCATGAGAAGAATGGGACCAGACTGCAACCCCTCCGTTCATCTCGTGGGTCTTCTTAGGCTGGGACTCATTTTGATCTCATCATGAATGAAAACCGTTAAGTGCCTTTCCCATGTGCCGTCCCTAAGCCACATGTTCTTCTGCCCCTTGTCCAGCCGGGTCTGGGTTGCCCAACAGTGCTCCTGGGTAACCTGGCCATCCCCCAGCCACGGGGGCCCCTCCTCCGTGTCCCTGGCACCACTAGGGCTCAGCCACATCTTCCCTCTGGCCCCAGCTCTGGATGTTATCTCTGAGGCTGCCAAGGGGCACCCTGACCCAGTCACCCCACACCAGGCATGCTGACTCTTAATTTCCAGCTTCCTTACGAACCTGAGAAATTCTCAGCACACCCTCAGGCAGGACATGCAGAAGCAAGGGTCACTCTCAGGCCCTCCCTCTTCTGGAACACAACTTGCCAGCCTTTCTACCATGCCGTCCGTGGGTACCCTGCACAGACACCTGCAAGGGATGTTCTTCCCAGTGATCCACTTCCTGTCACCGGGTGTGGGCTGTTTCTACCACCTTGCCCACCCCCACCCTGGGTCCGAGGGTGCTGGACGGGGCACACAGCCTCTCTCACCCTGCCTCCTCAGTCCTTCCTTCTGAGTCTGGCTCCAAGCTTCTCCCAGCACCAGGTGGCTTTATCTTCCTTCTACAGGGCAGGTACTCCTCTGTGTTGAACCCCGTTTTCAGCACCATGGCCTAGCACACCTCTCTACGCTCAGATCCCCACGCTTCGCTCCAGACACAGAAAAGGGACCTTCTTGGCAAGTAGAAAACTCTCCCTCTCAACAACGAGATCTGAAGATTACTGATTATTAATTCGCTTGCTGTGACTTTCAAAGATCTAGTTGGAAACACGAAGCTGAGCGAGACATCTTTGCTGTAGGGTGGGCGGGACTACCCGAAACCACAGACCCAGTGAATCAGGGATAGGAGCGCACTGATTACTGAGAGTGAAAACGCATTAGTCTAATATCTCAGAAGTAATATCTCAGTCCTTTCTCAGTTCAAGACAAACATCTGAAAGGGAACTCTGCCTCCCATCCTCACACTTTCTCCTCACCGCCAAATCCATTGAGCATCCTGAATGCTCCCAGCGCTCCACTCGACTCGTCACAAACACATCCCTGTTATCTCTGCAGGGTCTGCCTCACTCATTAGTCATCCCAGCCTGTGGCATAAAGGTCACACCCACAAGTGTGTGCCCACATCGCTGTGTTTTCAACACAGGCATTAGCGTCTTTAAAATCAATGCCACCGTGATTAATTTCACCCCGGCCATGTCACTCTCCATCCACTTAATACAGATGGGAAAGTGGGACTCGTGTGGGTGTTTAAACCACAAAGCCCCGTTTGCAATCAACACAGACGCAATGAGGTTTAACCCAGTGGCTACAATACCTCCCCTGGGACCTTTTCAGAAGCGTCAGCCCCCACACTACTCCTGGCTGGCACGGTCGCCAGGGTCTGTGCTTCCAGACCTCATCTTCACTTAACCCCTCAGATGCCCTCCAGCCACTAAGGACGCGGGCAGCTCTGCCTTGACCTTGACCAGTCAGCAGGATTCTGTGGCTTCTGCCACGCCCACCTCCGCACACTCCGCCACCTCTGTCACCGGCACATTTTCCCCTTGCTGTCTCCAATGCACCTCGGAGGCATTCATTCCGAAAACCTCCGAACATCTTCACGCAGGCGCTGTCCTGGGCACCGCGGCTACAGCGATCGCCGGGCCGGGGGAAGCCTGGCGTCCTTCGGAGCCCCGCAGGCGAGAGCACGTGGGCGGCCAGCGCGTCCTTGTTCTTCCACGGAAGTCAAGAGGCTCGTGGGAGAAAGCACAGAAGGAAGCCCTTCAGAAAGGGAGATCAAGGAAGACCTCTCTGAGGAGGGGGCTAGTATTTACTTGGACACCTGCCAGAGGAGAAGAGGCCTCAGGGAGGAAGCCAGAGCGGAAGCCCAGAGGCAGGGGTGAGCCAGGGTCCCCCAGCAGCCCGGGGTGTGGGGGCTGAGAAGAAGGAAGGGGGTGAGAGGCAGAAGGCCACGTGGGCCTGGCAGGGTCGGGGTGAGAGCTGGGTTTCACTCTGTGCTGGGAGGTTGTGTGAACTGATGAAAGTTCCAAAGATCCCTCTGGCCACTGGAACTTGGAGCTGGGGGTTGGGGCAGGGGAGGGAGTGAGAAGCCGGTCAGGTGACCGCCCTTGTCTCCCCAGGGTGTTGGTAAAGAAGATGGAAGGATGGAGATACAATTTGGAGGGCGTTATATTTGGAAGGTAGGACTGACCTTTGTCACGTTGTCATCAGATGTTAGGAAAGTGCATAAAGGACCATCTCAGATGCGAGTCACAGAGACAGGAGTAGGGCATGTGCCTCAGACGCGGGCCTGGGTGACGGACTGAGAGATGTGTCCTGCTGTGTGTGTGTGCGCGCGTGTGTGTGTGTGTGTGCGCGCGTGTGTGTTTGCATGCACTAGTGTGCACACACATGCAAATGATTTGAGGGAAAGCTAAAAGCCTTCTAGAAAGATCCAGTGGGGTGGGGGTAGGAGGAGGCAGAGGAGTGCCAAATACTAACAACCTGCAAATTGAAAGAAGCTGAGCGTCTGGCCACGCCGCCACGGCTCCCCATAAAGCACCAGTGGGCAGTTCCCGGTCGTGGCAAAGGCAGGGCGAAGATGAGCGGCATGGCACCCTGCGCTGCGCTCTCCGATTGTTCCTCATAAACAGGGGGTCTGGAGCTCCAGGTGGACATTCTGGGCTACCCGCCGAACGCCGCCTCCGTGTGTAACAATAAGTCTTCGAAGGAAGGGGTTCCCAGTTCCTAACGGGGGCCTGTAAATAAACCCTTGGGGCCCAGGCCACAGAGCAGGGACTCTGCCCCTCCGCCGAGGAGGCCACCTCCCTCCCCACGGGCACAGCGTCTCCCTACGGACCGGCCTCGGCCGCGGACTCGCCTTCAGCTTGTGGCCAGCTCTGACGCTCAGATTTATTTTCTTCTGTAGCTCTGCCCAGAAGGGTTTCAGCTGTTGGTTTTCGTGCCAATTCATAGTAGAATGGCCCAGAGGAGTCATAGCAGGAAGCGTTTTTTAAAAGAGTCTTTTAAAGAGAACCATACCTCTTTATGAGCAAAGGCTAAAGAAAGTATATTATTTTGGAGTCAAGAGTGAAAACCATTTGGATTTTAAAGATGTATAAGGTAACCCAAGAGGTCCCGGACCCCACCAGTCTGAGACACAGGAACAATAGGAACCCCCATTCGGCTGCTCCCGAGTCACACCCGCTCTAGGCTCCCTGCCCCTGCCTCGAGACACCCTGCCCGGTATTCCTGGGTGTCTCCAGCAGGGCTCCTGAGAAGGTCTCCAGAGAGAACAGTGGTCAGAACTCAAATGGACAGGGGCTCCACTAACGACCGGGGCTGTGAGCCTCAGTTTCCTCAACTGCAAATTGCAAACTGTAAACTCTGGCAGAGGGATTGAGTCTCGCCTCAAGGTTCTGTTCTGAGGGTAAAGTGATCTAATACCGAATAAGGACCAAAGCATGGTGCCTGGCATCTAGGAAGTGCCGAACGCATGGTGCCCACCAGGAGCACCACCATCACACCGTCCTGTCCCCTCCCTGCTCCCCAGAGCCCTCCCCTGACCAGGGTCCTTCCCAGGCCTGTTTGCAGGTCAGAGTCTAGTCACAGCTCCCAGGGATTTCTCCAGTCTCCGTGCGAGTGTGCTCCTGGCCAGCCTGCCCCACCGGACATGCCCAGGCATGCCTCCCTCGCCCTCGGCCTCAGGCTGGCTGCTGCCACGCAGATTCAGACAGAGGCCCAGGGACACGCAGGCAGGAGCACTCCACTAGCAGTCCCACTGCTCCCTGTCCCCAGCCGCCCCCTCCTGCAAGGCATGCCACCCTCAGGTCCCCCCGCCAGGACACCAGAGCAGCCATGGCTAACACAGAGGCGCAGAATTGTCAGCAGGCCCTCGGAGAGGCCAACGGTGAAAACCAAAACTAAATCACCTACGATGACATCAGGCAAATGGCAGACAAGATCTGGGGCACAAGGACACTTGGGGTGGCAGACGGAGGGGGGGGCACAGCAGCTTCCCACTCCTCGCCTGGAAATCCAGCATCGGCAACAGAGCCGGGAGAACGCTCGAGGCAGCGTTCCCGAAACTGAGGCTGGAATTCCACTCTGTCATTTGTCGAGTGACCTTCGACAAGCCTCTCATCTTCTGGGGGAAGCACAGCTTCCTTGCTGAAACCAGGAGAGCAGCCTAACTCCCGTGGCCATCAGCAGTGAGGCCACCGCGGTCACCTTCGCCTTGGCGACGCTCAGCCGACGCCTCTTCATTCCCTCTGAGCACCTGCTCTGCGCGGAGGCCATCAGGTCTGGGCGGCGAAGGGTAGCAGAATACTCCAGCCCCAAGTATGCCACTTTGGCATAAGGATTATTTTGAGTAGGAGGCAATTGAGAAGAAAGTTCAAAAAAGCTCTCCGCCTGCCCCCTATTTGCCTAAAAGCAGAACATAAATTTGTAACGTGTGCCCTCTCCTCTCCCTACCAAGAAGGTCAGAAGTCAATCACCAGAGACCATCTAGGACCCTGATCCACCCAGAAAAGGCACCAGAGGCACCTACACCATAAACTCGACGAACCAGCCCTAACTTCCACCAGTTTGCCCCATGTATTTGCCGTTGCACAGTTTACCGCCCTTAGAAACCCACCACCCTTTCCCTGTCTTGTCTCCTTCCTATAAACCCATTGTTCTTTTGTTACAATGCTACATCAGCCCAAGTTCGAACACCCCTTCCATTACTCATCACGGAGAATTCCCGAGTGGGTGCCCACGTGGTGTACATGTCTGTGTGTGTTCCTCTCATTACCTGGCTTCTGTTGGGCTCCTTTGCAGGGCCCCAGGCGACACACCTAAAGTGGGTGGAGGAGAAGGACCCTTTTCCCTTCCCTACAGGAGGAAAGGCCGGTTGGCACAGGAGTGGGGAGAGGAGGGGCACCATTCCCAGTGGTGGGTCAGGGGCCCTCAGCCCAGACTGCAAGTTAGAATGATGTGAGATGCTTAATGCCAGGCCTGAGCCATTCTCAGGCCGGTGAATCGGAATCTCCGGGGGGTCCGCCACTGTTCCCCGTTTAGAGAGCAGTTTCCCGCTTACCTCCCATCTTAGCTGGAACCTGCTTCCTCTGGGAGGACATCCTCCTCCCCCCAAATCTGGGTTACGGGCCCCTCCCATGCTGTCCCAGACCACGTGTGCATCCGTAACCCCACCTCTTAGCTCCTTTAGCTCATCTGTCCTTCATCTGACCCAGAGTAGACACTAGATACATACTTATTGGATGAAAAAAAATGAATGATTTGCCTCTTCCCTGAACTCGACCTTCTCACAAAGAATCGTAGTTTACCTAAATCCAAAATGTGGGTTCCGAAGGTGTTTGCCCTGTGCGGGGGGGGAGATTCGGGCCGAGGCCGAGAACTGCAGAAATGAGGGAGCGGGAAGGAGTCACCACTCAGCGGCTGCTCCTTCCCCGCCACTCAGAGGTAAAGGCGCAGAGGAAGCGGTCTCTTCCCTCCTCGCCATGGCCCCTTGAGCCATAACCCACCTCCCCGCACGGCTGTGGCACTCCGAGCCCGGGCACTGTGTCCAGACGGGGCCCTGTGCCTCCCACAAGGCCCGGAGCTGCGGCGGGAAGGCCGGCTCTTCCCTGGGGAAACGGGCAGAGCAGGCCTGGCCGGAGCAGCACTCTGGGGACATTCTTTATCTGTGACATCCCTGAAGGTCTCAGGAACCGACATTTGGGGCAGGGACTGCGTGGTTGTGCTGGTGACTGGCCCACAGCTCCCAGGACCTCCGAGGTGCTGGGTGCCACTGGGAGGCCCAGAATAAAAGCTACGCCAATCAGTGAGCTCAGCCCCTCAGGGGAGCACGAACTGACCGGTCAAGGCTCGTTGTTTAGGGTCGATTATCTGTGGCCATCCTGGAAGTCCAGCCAACAACTGACCTCACCAGGTTCAAAAGCAAATCTTCCCATCCCCTCCCCCACCCAAAGCACCTCCTGTCTGCCACTTCTCGTTTCTATAAATAACCCCGCCATCCTCCCAGCCAACATTTCCGTCATTTTTTTATTCCTCCCAGGCCCCCAGCTCTCTGGCCCACTCATCACCCTCCCCTGACCTAGCGACCCTGCAGATGCGGCCTGAGGCCCGCACACCTGTCCCTCTGCGCCCCCCACGCCCACAGCGGTGACAGTCTACCTCGGTCTCTGCCACCGTGTCTTCTCCTTCTGTCCCCTCAGACCACTGCCGGGACAGCCCTGACCGTGAGACTCCTGCATCAGACCCCACCCCACTGGAGAAACAGCATCCCAGTGGCATTAAGACTCCACAGCACGGCTCCACCTGGCCTCCCCGCACTCTCCATCGAATGTTCTCTGCCCAAATCCCCGTGGGCCCTGGGCCCCTGGGCCTGCTACCCTCTCCATTTAAAAGAAGCATCACCCTTCCAAGTGTCAAAGTCCTGCTCATTCTCCGGGGCCATTTCAGAAGCTTCTCCGTGGGGTCATCCCCGAGCCCCTTCCACGGCTCTGCGATCAGGCCCTGTGGCACGGCTCTGCAGGGGCCACCTTGTTGTCCCCTGGCCACAGTGTGAACAGCAGCCCGCCCTTCACTAGCCGCGGGAGGGTGTGAGAGCCCCTGAGCCTCTGGGCCATGGGTCCCTGCCCTCCAGGGCTGCTGGGAGGACTAACATTGTAAATGCCCGCTAAACAGCGCTCGATACAAAGTCTAGTCCTTCCTTAGGTGGCTCAGACACAGGTGCACGGCCGTCTCCCGTCAGCCCTGCTCCTTTTCCGCTGTCCCCCTGCTACAGCGAGTGACCTCTCGGGGGTTTCTGAGCAACAGCCTGACCTTCCTCCAGGTGCTGCCCCGTCACCGCCCTGCTCCTCACGGCTCCTCACTGAGCAGGGCCAGGCCCCCCTCACCACACGCACATCACTTGGGCACCCCCACCGCCACCACTGGAGCTGCAGTGTTCCCAGAGCCACCAACCGATGATCTTCAAGTGACTTGGAAAGGGGAGGAAAAAATCCCATGTTGGTTGCTGCTAAATGGACCCATTTGCAGGAAATCAATCACACTTAGCTTTGAATTAGTTCTCAGTGCAGATTTCCTGCTTCGAGGAAGGGAACGGACTGGTGATTAGGCCCACCTTGCAGATGGGACCAGAAGACAGATGCTGAGAAGGCCTCACACAGAGGACAGGGCAGACGACTGGGAGACTTGGAGGGGCGACATCTCAGGATGGAGAGGGGATGGCAACCCAGGAGGGGAGGCAGCTTAACTCTGAGAGGGCTCCGGGAACCCCCTGACAGGAGAAGGGCCAGGGGAAGCATTGCCGGTAGCCCCAGGCCAGTTTGCATTGTCCCCAGCAGAGAAAACAGACCATTCTCTGTGTCCTCCATGACGTCACCACATGCGGAATGTGAGCCCAAAGGAAGACCAGAGAAACACAAAGCAGCACACTCGTTATTTTTGTGTCTGCTTTACTCTTGACGTTCTGCCTGGAGGCCTGCATGGAGGAGGAGGGATATTCTGCCACCTGGCAAGGGACAGCTCCCTCAAAGCCACTGCCAACTCCCAAATATGAAATTCTTTCAAGTCACTTCCCTAATGGCCTCAGGAATGCACACTTTACTCCCCAGGTGAACCTCATCAAAGGGCATATTTGTCAACACAACTTCTCCCCACCCCTAGAGACCAACCATTACAGCCTTTTCCACAAGTCTGTGGTTGGTAGCAGTTCTGACTGGGACCAACCTTCACAGCTGCGGGGCAGGGCTGGGCTGGACCCCAGGCTGCTCAGCGGAAGGAAACCCAGCTGCCTCTCAGCCACCCCTCCCTGCACCTACAGCCCACACGGTCTCACTTCCTCTTTCCTAGAACAGAAGTACGGCAACCACCTCCACACTGCACTTGGAGCTGTTCGTGTGTCTTCTACTCCGGGACTGGCTTCTTTTCTGCACGCTTGTATTCCCTGCAGACAAGTTTTCCTCTCCATGCAGCTTTCTCTTTCTTGCTCTTTCCCTTTTCTCTTTTTGACCTAGGCCCCTAGAGCGCCCGTTCCTCTGAGCTTTCTTCCTTCTCCTCCCCTTTTCAGGGCTCAGTCTCTCTCTGTCCCTTCTTCCCCAGTCCTGAGTCTGGAGGGCCCTCCTCCTCCTTCCCAGGCCCTGGGCCACTCGATCTCAAGCTCCTCCTTCTCCTTAGTTGGAGAGAAAGCTGGCCAGAGAAATCTGTCTCCTCCCCCCACTGCCTCCCCCTCTCCCCTCAGGCACACAAAAGGGGACAGAGGCACCAGATGGCCTAGTGCTAGCTGAGGGGCTCAGAGAGGTGCCGCCCACAGAGGCCCCTGCTGGCCCTTCAAGCTAGTCCAAGCTGCTGCCCAGCCCAGCCGCCCAGCTGGCAGAGGAGCAGGGCATGTGGCCAGCCTCCTCAGCACCAGGCCAGCTCCCCCTGCCAGCTCCCCCTGCCCAGCCTGCCCCTGGCCAACCCCAGGGAGGGAGGCACGCTTGCCAGCTGAAAAGCAGAGTGTCACTGCCTGTCTGAGCCTGAAGCACCAGGGGCGGGGCCTGATGGCCTCTGGGGACACTGGGCTTTCCCAGGAGGAGGAAGAATGGCTGACAGTTTGCTCTTTCTATGGGACAGGTTGTGCCAAGGAGGGGCCTCAGCAGTGGGTGACTGGGCCACAGAGGAGCAAACTGTCCCCAAGCCCCCCCAAGGGAAGTTTGATGGTATAGCATATCATGTCAATGGCTACTATTTATTCGGTGGTGAGTTGAACCACGCGTTATGCTAAGTCCTTACTGGAATATCCCTCATCCTTCAACAGTTCTGCAGAGAAAGTATTTGGATCCCCATTTTACAGACAAGGAAACTGAGGCTCAGAGAAGTTCAATGACTTGCAGAGGAGCTGGAGCTGAGCAGTGGGTAGACTGGCCTCCCGGTCACGTGACTGGGGAAGGCTACTTTTATCTCTCAGAGCCTGCTTTCCTAGTGTAAACAAAGTGGAGATAATGTTTACCTCCCCAACAAGTCGTGAGTAGTGCATGGTGCTTGGCGTGGTGCCAGGTGCACGGTCGGTGAGCAGTTGACATCAGCTTGCCTTCACTTCCCTTCAGAAGCCTGCGGTTCCAGAGTCCAGACTTCAGAGCGAAGAGAAAGGGGCGCGGCCCGGGAGCGCTGCGCACGTCACGCTGACCTTTGATTCGTGCCTTAGAGTCCGGGCATCCTATCCCAGGTCAGCTGGCTCCTCCCACAGGGCCGCAGGACAGACCCAGGCCACGCCAGCGAGGGACAGGTGGTTTCCAGGGCGGGGCCTCTGCTCAGATCTTCGTGGAAAGGGCTCAAAACTGACCTACTCCACCCACAGAAGGGCAAAGCCCAGCCTTGCTGAGAGTTTCTGGAAACCTGTGGGTCCGTCCAGGGTTCCCTAGCCTTCCCCTCCTCACCCAGCAGAGCACATATGTCCAGAGCCACTGTCACCAGCCGCCCCTCTGGATAGGGACAGGCTCGGCCCCGGTCTTGTCCGGCCACCGTCAGCCCCTCAACCACTCTGTCCCAGCGGCCCTGGCATCTTCTAGGCCCTGCCCCAGACCTGTGTCCCTGCTTTGAAAGGTGATGATGCCAAGCACACCCTTCACGGAGTTACCTTGAATCCCCTACTCCCAGGAGCCTGGGTGAGACCTGTCCCTTTCACCCTTCAGCTGGAGATGGGGTTCTAGGAAACCCCGGGACCGGGAGCCACGGGCCTAGAGTACCCTCAACCCAACATTCACCCCCCAAGCCACGTGGGTGATGTTCCAGCACAGGCACTGATTTCCTCTCCTCACCCGACATGGGGAGGCAGTGCCCTTATCAGAATTTTCTAGAAGGGTGGACTGAGAAGGGAGGGCTGTCATACAGGCTGCCACAGCTGGTGGGTGGGGGACTCAGGATTCACTCCCAGGACTCTGAGTCCCGGATTAGAGAATGGCATCTAACCCTCACTGTGGCGTCTAAGGCCCTAGGGAGCAGCCCCTGCCTCGACATCCCTCCACGGGCCCCTCACTGCCCTCGGCCACCACACTGGCCTCCGGCCTCCTTTCCACTCCTCGGGCTCCTCCCCAGCCCGGGGGCCTTGCGCTGGGCGTCTTCTCCCCTGTCACTCTGGGAACTGCCTTATTTTCTTTCCTTCATAGCACTTATAACTGAAAGTATATTATTGACTCACTTATGGGGATTTTTTGCTTCTTTGGCTTATTTGTGTATTTTTATCTGTCTCTACGGCTGACCCCTCCCCACAATGTCAGCTTCCCGAGAACTCCGTCATGGTCCCCACCGCACCCCTCGCTCCTGGAACAGCACCTGACCGGCAGCAGGTACCCCGTAATCATCTGCTGGGTGAATGACTGATGAATGCTAAGGGACTCAGCGGTGACACCTGACAGCCAGGCATCCCCGGAGAGGGAAGCTGCTGCCCCCTGTAGAAACGCCCCGCAGCGCTCCCAGTAGGCCCAGCGAGAAGCCGGGGCTGGAACACAAACCTGACAAGGGTTCCCCCGGGAGGGAGAACTGTTGGGAAGTTGGGGGTAAAGAAAGGGGCCTAGAAGTGTCAGGCTTGTGCTGGTGGCTGTGGTTTCTAAAGGCCACTCGAGGGGGGTCCCGCAGTGGCTCAACATGACCAACATGAAAACTTCTAGAAAACAGAGAGACTGGGGAATGGAGAGAACTAAATGCCGTGAGCTGAAATGGAAGAGGCTCCCAGAGCTTGTCCTCATGTGTGTGGGCTCTTCCAACCTTCAGGGTGGCCTCCTCCAGAAGAAAAAAAAGGAGGAGCGGGAGGAAGAGAGGGGGAGGGGGGACGAGGAAGAGAGGGGGAGGGGGGACGAGGAAGAGCAGTCAAATGAGGCAGCCCAGTGGCCTCACAGAGGGAGTAGACAGTTTCCAGATGACCTTCACAGTAAAGGTCACATGGGGAAGTCACAGCTTGCACACTGACCTCAGAGAGTTGCGGGGCAGATGGTGCGAGGTGGAGGGTGGACAGGAACCTAGCAGCACTGTGAAATGTCCAAGTCCCTCCTTGTCCAGCTCCCCCCGCCGGGAGCTCTTCCTGCTCTGAGACTTGTCCTTGGCTGTACCTCTCCTGCTCCCCAGGGGGATCGTCGGTGCCTGGGGATACATGGGCACAAAGCAGTCCACTCTGAGCAAGCATGCGGGTGGGGGGGCATAGGGCACATGGGCAGATCTGCAAACAGGTCCTAAGCCGGGGGGACAGGAGTGTGTGAAGATCTGAGAGGAGAAGTGACAGTACAAACAACCAAGGTCTGGTCCAAAGGGGCCTTCTAGTCAAAATAATGGGTTTCCGTTTATCCTGAAGGTCACAGAGAGGCCCTCTCCAGCAGAAGGTCGGGCAGGAGAGGCTGGGGAAGGCTCCAGGCAGAGGCCACTGTGATGACCAGGCCAATAAATTATTAGAGCCTGGGTTAGAACCATGGCCCAGAATGGAAAAAGGAAATGGATTGGAGAGACACCTGAGTGGTCAGAAAAGCAAATGTAGAACATACGGATGAGAGAAAGGGAGTCCACATTTCAGGAGCTGGACCAATGGCCATTCACTTAGGGAACTGAGGAGTCTACGGTAGTGGACTTGGTTTTAGATAAAATGAGTTTGCAGTACCTGAAGGACAGCTACGTGGTGCCCACAGAACTCACAAGCAGCACAGAGGTCCGCCCTGTCTGTGAGCAGTCGCTATGTGCTCTTAGGCCCCCACGGCTCTGTTTTCTCAACTGTACAATGAGGCCGATACCTGCTTCATGGGATTATTGAAAGAATGGAGACTAGAGCAGCCAGCCGTGCACCAAGCACCAAGCCCCCAAGCCAGCACATGGTGGGAACGCCATGAATATTCGTTCAACCTGAAGGTGATCATGATCATTGACGTTGTTTATATACCGTGACCCGGAGTGTGTGGGCAGCTCGATCTTTGCATCACATCCCCTCGGGGCAGTACTGGCTAGGTGGCGAGGCCCGAGCTGCCTGGACACCAGCCACTGAGAAGGGAGCTGCTGGTGTCCACCTCCTCGGCTCCCACGCTGGGGGTGTGCCTGCCACAGCCTGCCACCCACAGCCTGCCTGCCCAGCGGGATTCCAGGGACCAGGAGGTGTTCCCCAGCCTGACTCAGGCACACTGAGAGCCTGTTTCTGACATGCAGGCCCTAAGGCAAGTCTTGCTCTGGGAAGATAAACAGGTTTTTATCACCTCCACCTAGGACAGAGCCTCAACCTCTGGCTTCAGCAGTGTGACACCACGGCTAAGGTGAGAGCTTCTTGAGGGCAGGGACTGGGTCCCTCAAGTCCGCATTGTCTCCTGGCACCTAGAGCCATGCCAAGTACATGGTCCAGGAAGGTTTGTTGAATTTTAACTCCTTTGTGTTTGGTTTCTGCTTCTGAGCCAGAATGTTCTACAAGTAAACAAAGTTAGACTCAACATTAGCACAAAAATATCATTCATGCTGCTCACGGTTAACAGTGTCCAGGGCCAGCAGTCCCCACCTCTTCCTCCCCCTTCACAACTCTGCACCGACCCCAGCCTCTGGCACCGAGGGTCTTGGGAGTAGATTCCCAACTCATTCCTGAGATAATACATTAGGTTCTTTAATGAGGTTAAGTTCACCAGCCCCTAAATGACATCACCTATCACCTTCACACACTGGTCTAGGAGCACTGGAGTGGAACCAGATACTGGGCCTGCTCCCTAACACCCCCCCCCCCAGGGGCTTGCCACTGAAAACAAGCCAACTAATATAAACCCACCTTCCTCCCCTCCACCTCTTCTCCTCTGCTGGCTCACCTCTGTGACCTCTCTGGCCAGTACAAAGCAGACACCCTTGGGCTGCTTCTCACCCCAACCAGCTACAGCCGTAACACATGCTAACTCAGCCCTGTGCCCTAAACAGCAGTTATGATGTTTCAGCAAAAGGGTGACTTTCAGACCAGCCTCCCCTCCCCCGGGATCCCCTGGGCTGCCTTGGCCCCTCATTCAGTGACCAGCCCAACCTATCTGTGCATTTGGGGCAGACCCCGACCCTCCCAGGTAAGCTGTCAGTCATCCAAGGACCCCACTTAGAGAACAATCAATTTCTGTTTCAGAGATTTGGGAGACCTGGGGAGATTGTCCTAAATGAGATCCCTACTTCCAGCACAAACTCCCAGTTGCCTAGCAACTGTAGGAAGGGATCTGGGAAATCCAGAGCATACTCCACAGTCCCCTGTGCTGTGATGAGCTGGCTCAGTGTGGCCCACCCAGGGGGGAATGCGCTGCAGCTGATAATTATCAGGGGTGACAATCATAATCCAGACCTGCTATTACTGTGTTTACGGAGGAGCAATTGCTACAGAAGCTCACACCACTGGCCTTTCCCAGGCCCTCACCCTTCCCGCCCCATGCTGACTAAGGGAGTAGAAATAGCCCCGGGCTGTTCCCAGGAGTAGAAGCTGTAGCCTCAGAGTGCCCCAGGGTGCTGTGACACCGGTTCTGCCACTTCAGCTGCTCCCCAAAGCTGTGAGTGGCCCCCACAGAGGCAGAAAGAAGGATGTAAATGAGGCTCAGGGCACATGCCCTTGACCTGGGTAGAGGCGGGGAGCATCCAGGGCCAAGAGAACCAGAGATGATGTTTGGGATGCGGGATGGGGGTGGGAGGAGAACGAGTGGTCCTGTTAAAGGGATGCTGGGCTCTTTTTCTTTCCTGAAGCCAGTGGCCTGCTCTCTGCCTTCCGAGTGGCCCACTCAAGGCCAAGCTAAGGATGAGGAATACATGTGGGGTGGAGAATGTTAGGCCCCACCCTCCCTCCACCCGCCCCCACGCCCAGCCCCTTCTGGTCTCTATGTCTCTAGCTTTGTCAACATGACATTCCCTCCAATGTCATGAAGCCAACAAGGAAAGAGGCTAGACGGAATCGATAAAGCCATCCCACTTGCTTCTCTCTTGGGAGCTCCCTTCTTTATGAACTGCCGACCTAAGCTTCATGGGTGAAGAACACACCCAGACTTTCAGCGAATTCTCTGAGAATGACATGGCTTCCAGCTCTGCCTTCTGTGTGGTCCCTCCAGGCCCTGGGTCCTGACTCCTGGCTCTAGCAGCCATGTCCCGATTGCCCCCTCTCTTTTCTTTGGTTTCTCTCCCTCCACATGGCAAAGGTCCGACCATCATGGAGCCGACCTGGGGTCAAGACCGTGAGGACCAACTAATCAAAATCATGGACTCTCAGACTGTTAGATGTTGGCATGACATTAGATACAATCTCATCTAACGTCTCCTTCAGTTTGAGGAAACTAAAGCCCAGAAGGAGAGAGTGGCTGCCCCACAACCACACGGCTGGTTAATGGAAAAATGAGAACTGGAGCCCAAGCTTCCTGACTGCCACCCGGCTGTTCTTTCTGACACACCAGCCTGCCCTTTGACTCTGCATGCACTTCCGGTTCAGATCACAGGAACAGTGTGTGTGTGTGTGTGTGTGTGTTTATCTAGCATTGTAGGGTTAGATACCAAACACTGTAAGCTTAAAAAAATTTTACAAGGCTCTTATCCTATCCTCACAGCTTTGATTTCAGGGAAATAAGGTTGACATCACTCTCGTATGGGCTGGGAAACAGGGGCCAGAAAGAGTCGTCCTGAGTCACAACAAAGATGTGTCAAAAGTGGGAAGAAGGGTTCATGTTTCCTGACTTTATCCACTGCTCCTCCCACGGTGCTCCATGCCTCCATAAATTACCCAGAAGTACCCAAGTGCCGCCTGTCACAGGTCGTGCCCTTCCAGAGAAGAGGACTGGTTACAGCCAGACCACCATGTTCCGAGCTAACATGCGTCCTCATGCAAGTCTCTGGTTTGCTGAACGTCATCCTTGAGGAGAAGCCATTGTTCCCCTTCTCTTTTCACTGCCCCCCTCCCAGCGTCGCCGTGCCCGTGGGGGAAGGGTGCTTCTGCTCCTCTGTTGAGTGCCACTCTTGGTGGGAAAAGGTCAGTGAGAGGTGCCTTCTCAGTGTTCCTGACGCCTCAGGGGTGGTGTCGGTGGGTGGGGGCCTCCAGCACCTTTTGCAAGCTGTGGGTGCTCCCCAGGAAGCCTGTCTGTTAGAGCAGTTAGCGCTCCAGCCGCGGCCTCTGCCCTGGACGAGGGGTGCTCTGCCCAGGCTCTTGCAGACATTGTGATAAGGCGGTGGTTCTCAGACTTCAGAGAGCATCAGAATCGTCTGGGGGGCTCGATAAGCACAGATTGCTGAGCCCAGAGTTCCCGGTTCAGTGGGTCTGGGGTGAGCCCATAAAGTTGCACTTCACGTTCCCAAATGACACTGATGCGGCTGGTCCTTCTGGACTTGGAGAATGGCACTTTGAGAACCACAGTGATAAAGGCCACGACTCAATCTGAGGTCAACTACCCAGGTCTAGAGTCTGGGGAGGATCAGAGAGTGTGCAGAGCGGGGCTGGAGTGGGAAGGAGTGTGACCGAGGACCAGTCAGCTACACTGAAATTCGGCATGTGCTAGTGGTGTACACACACGTGTGACTACTAATGCTCACCCCTGGATGAGTGTAGCAATTTGGGAGTTGGGAGCCTAGAGATGAAAGTTCCTGGCTATTTTCACTCTCCCCCTCCCCTCCACTCTCAGCTGCTTCCCTCCAGAGAAAGTTCTCTGAGCTTCTGCTCGCTGGTGCCTCAGGGCAGCAGGCTGGTGGGTGCAGTGGCAGAGAAAGCCACGCCATGGGTCTCTAAGCGCACCTGACTGCAGGGCACAGAGACTTCAGAGGGGTCACAGCAAGTAAGAGTGGAACTCTCTGGCCAGTGGGCGAGGGGCCCAGATAAATCGCTGAAGAGGGAGGCACTAGGCAGGGACAGGGAGGAGGCAGGGACAGAGAGGAGGCGGGGACAGTACAGCCCCAGCCACTGCTGTCTTCTCTTGGCAACTGTCCCTCTCCCCTCCTGGGCTCCTTCAGAGGACCCAGCCAGGGCCAGATGTCTGCCAGATTTCCAGGAGGGCAGGAATCTAGTCCCTTGGGAAGTGGAGGGATGGCATCCAGGCATTCACTCCCCCACCCCCGCCTGCTGGTCCCTTGGAGTGGGGAGGGAAGGCAGAGGAGAGAAAAAGACTGTCCCTCTGCAAATCAGTGAGCACGGCTGCTCCAACGGACCATGACTTCCCGGGAGGGTGGGAAGCAGAGGACTGACAGCTGAAAGGCACGATGACTAAATGCCGAGAAAGCACACCCAGCCCTCCTGAGTCACTTCCCAAAGGGCTTCCCAGTGGCCAGGGGGCTTCATGTGCCCAGCACCTGCCTTACCTGTAGGCTGAGAAGGCATACAGTATATCATTTAAGGGGGAGCCGGGCAGATCTGCCCCCACATCCCAGTAAGGCCAGAAATTCCTTTCCATGGCCGTGGGACTTAAGCTGCTTGGGAAGAGAAGCATGCTAGGGAGGGGCACGTAAAGAACTCTGGGATGCTTCTCTGCAGCCAAAGATGCCATCTGGGAGAGGGTGTGGGGGACAGGAAAGCAAGTGGGGGACAGAAAGAGAACTGGAGAAGCCGCTGCCCGCCCCGTGAAGAGGCCCCGCACATGTGGCCTCGTGCTGGTGCCAGAGGAGCGTCCCAGACATGCCACCCTGGCCCCTGTGAGCAACATGTTTGGCCTCCTCCCTGCCTCCACACCCTCGCCTCTTCCCGCCTCCCACCTGTCAGGCATGTTGCAAGACTCCTTGACCAATGTTTACAGAATGCTCCGAAGAAGAACGATCCAGTTGCCAAATGCCTGAGTCATCTGGCCTAGTCACCCTTTGCTTCCCACCAGGGCGGGATCAGGCTGAGCAGCATTTCTTCACGAGGCCTCACGGGCTCAGCGGCCGAGGACGCTTCCTAGACCCGCCTTCTCCAAAAGCAGGCGGGAGGGAAAGACAGACACCTTTAGCAAGGGCCTGATATACACAGGGGCTGAAACCGCTGCCACACATTCTACATGATCAAATGGTACGACCTTGTGTGGCTTTATGACACCCATCTTCAGCTGAGGCAACAGGAACAGAGAGGTTAAGTGATCTGACCCAAAGACACAACTAGAAAAGAGTAAATTCAAGAGTGGAACCCCATTGTCTTCACCTGGGTTCTCCCAACGGCAGAGCCTGAAGAAAGGCTGAAACGTGAGTCACTCGTGCATCTGGGAATGTGACCCAAGGTGGCAGAAACCGGGGGGAAGAGAAAGCCAATCAGGCATTGCCTTGATGCTGGACCTAAGGGTCGAGCGGTTGACCAGTCCCATGGGACCATCTGAGGACACTTGGAACTGTATCTCAGGGTCATCCACCGTGAAGACGGGGGAAGCACTGATCCACTGCTGTGGTTCCATGGTGGTCACGAGTTGCCCCACAGGTATTAACTCCTCTGTGTTTCTGATTTGCACATGCACAGGGCTGGGAATCCTGCGTAGAACCAGCTGCAAAGACTCGAAGTGGAGCCTGGTCCCGCCACGCCATCCGCGTAACTTACACACGGTCAGTTAGGCACTCAGGGGAAGAGTCAAAATGCAAATTACAGCTCGGTCATGACGTCCATCCATTCATTCAACAAATATTCATTGCAGGCCCACTGTGGGCCAGACACTGGGGTTTAGCAGTAAACAAGAAAGGCAACATCCTTGCTCCTATGGAGCTTAAGTTCTAGTGGGAGGGGTGGAGACAAGGACAATTAGCATATGATAAACAAGTGCTGACTGTGCCAGGCACTGTGCTGACACTAGTCCTGTCCTCTAAGCCCAGTGAACCCTTGAACATCTCAGCCAAACAGTCAAACACAGAGACAGGCCCCCGTGGCCTTGGAGTCTCCAAGAATGGCCAACTCCGAGTAGCTGAGTTGCCTGGGTTACATGTCAACAACTCAGCTCTCACACTTGATGGGCCACAGTGGGCAGAGGGATGGCTCCCTCTTGGTCACTCTGCCCAGTGCACCAGCCTCAAGGTCAGTTCCTTTGAGGCTAAAGAGTTAGTTCATCTTCTACCCTGTCTATCAGCTCCCAACTCAGCCCCGCCCCTCCTCAGCCTTGCCCTTTGCAGGCAGAATTTCAAGGGCTGCTGCCCAGGTGTGTGACACGGAGGACCCTGAGTTTAAGTGAGGTGCCTCTGGCCCTCCTTTGGTTTGCATGGAATATTGACCAGGGATTGGCAGCTGAAACCCACCACCGAGAGCTAAAACCAGAAAAGCAACTGGCATCTGGCTGCATCCCTCGCAGAGCCCATCACATCCATCATCTGGGCAGGAGAAGAGCTTCCTGCAGCCCACAGAGCATCCCACGATTCCCCTGCAGAGCCCTTGTCAACGGAGCCCCTGGCTTCGGTGCATTCGTCAAAGCAAAGAACCCGCCATGATCTGAATGCAGACAAGAGCAGAACTCTCAGCAGCCGCCTTTTGTTTCTCAAGTTCAGCATAGAAAGAAATCCTATTCCAGCACTCTCCTATCCCAGAGAGGTCCTAGGATAGCCCAAGCCACAGCCGTGGGTTCACGGGCCCTGTAGTCCAGAGTGTTTGAGCACCTTGAGCTGGCAGCCAGGACCTGGGGTCAGCTCAGAGTCCCTCAGCTCACAGGGATGGCATGAAGACAGCAAGAATGACTCCTGATCCTAGCCATGATGTTTGGAATTTTTCTCCCTTAACCTGTCCCTACCCTCAGCAAAAGCTCCTGGTCCTAGATCCCATTCCTCCGGGCTCCTGGTCTGTGCTGGATGGCCCTTTTCTGTGCCTGCTGGTCTGCTCCCTGCAGTAGATGGTCATCCAAGCTGCTTCCCCCCTGCCCCCCAGAAGCTGCAGGCTAGGAATCCTGATTGGGGGCATGGGAGTGCCCCCCGACACACACACACACACACACACACACACACACACACAAGGCCCTTCAATCACATACCCAGGTCCTTCCAGAGCTACAAGATATGACCCCTGAAGGACATCTGGGCCTGAGATTCCAAGAGTGTCCCCAGCTGTGGGAGAAGGAGGCTATCCCAGGACACACACAAACATAAACCAACAAAGCAGCAGTTTCCATCCCAAGGATGCCGGTGACTCCAATTAAACTGGCTCCTAGGTTGCTCCCCTGAATAAACCAATCAGAATCCTTGTGAGGGACCCTCCTGTCCCCCAAACATTCACTATCCTGCAGTTCACCTCCACCTCCCCCCCCCCCTGGGGCTCTCCCTGGCTCACAGGTCCTGAGAGTCCCTACAGATGCTGGGACTCTTCCTGAGGAGGCTGCTGAAGGCAGATGGGGGAGGGGGTGCGGGGGGGGGCAGGCGGGAGTGCTGAGCACTGGCCAGGGAAGGAATTCTTGGGGCTTAGCAGGACTCCTCTTGCCAAACGAGGGTGGGAGGAGATGGTCCCCAGAGCTGATTCCAGGCTGCCCAAGTGCCGGGATGTCATCTTACGCAGCAACCATGGCAAGCCCTCACCTGCCCCATCCCCAGGCCCTGGTAGGAGCCAACAAAACAGACCTGTCTTCCTAAGTCCAGGCCCTCTCACTGACACTGCTCATTTTTTAAAAAGACCAGGAGAGACTGCACCTGCTGGTCTCTTCCTGGATCTCAGTGACAGATTTTTCTGATTCACCTCATTACCTCCTCCTACAGGAGCCCATTCATGCCCACCTCATCACCCCCTCCCCATTCTTATTCCTGTCCCCATCCCACCCCAGTATATCCCCACAGGGTGGACTCTGTCCTCACTCAGCGTCCACCCTTGCAGACACAGCCCCACTCCCTCAGCACTTCTCTGCCCCTCTCCTACAGATCAAAGCCCTGGAAATCTTTTTTTTTCGTTATTGATTTTAGAGAGAGAGGAAAGGATAGGGAGAGAGAGATAGAAACATCGATGAGAGAGGACATCGATTGGCCGCCTCCTGCAAGCCCCTCACTGGGGATCGGGCCCACAACCTGGGCATGTGCCCTGACCAGGAATCGAACCAGTGACCTCTTGGTGCATGGGTCGACACTCAACCACTGAGCCACACCAGCTGGGCAGCCCTGGAAATCTTTTAATCCAGCATCTCAGGAAGGAACAACTCACAGGGCAATGGTGTAGAGCAGTGGTTCTCAACCTTCCTAATGCCACGACCCTTTAGTACAATTCCTCATGTTGTGGTGACCCCCAACCACAAAATTATTTTCGTTGCTACTTCATAACTGTAATTTTGCTACTGTTATGAATCGCCATCGGAAATATGTGTTTTCCGATGGTCTTAGGCGACCCCTGTGAAAGGGTCGTTCGACCCCCAAAGGGGTCGCGACCCACAGGTTGAGAACTGCTGGTGTAGAGGATGCTGACCTCTGGACTTTGATTGAGAAGTGATGGGGACAGGATCCCTCACTCTGGCCTGGAGCCCTTCCTGCCTCAGTTTGCTCTGAGCACCAGTGGCCTCTGCAAAGATCTTCAACGCCAACATCACATCCCTGACTCTCCCACAGCATCTATCGAGCAGCTGTACAAAGTACACTCAATCTATAATTGATGAATGGAATCCCTGTATAACTGGAGCCATTCATTGAGTGCTGCCAAGGACCATCAGTATATTTCAAAGTTGCAGGCTCTTGGAGTCGGAAGGGACCATGGAGGTCATCAGTTCCTCCCCTGTCAGCACAGGAACATGCAGTGCAGGATTTCTGACAGGTGGACATCTAGCCTAGGCTCCTTGACCATCTCCGTGACTGTGAATACCCTCGGGAAGCCCAGCCCATCATCACTGAGATCTCCAATTAGGAGAAAATCCTATTATTTTGTCAGAAATCTCTCCCCACCGCTGCCCACACTCCTCCACACAATGGCCACAGAAATGTTTGCAGGACTTGTGTTTGCTGTGAGACAGTAAGCCCCCTGAGGCACCCTCACTCAGTGCCCAGTAAGTGCCCTGGCAGACTGGTTTGCTAATTGAAGATAGAAGCAAATTCCTCTAGAACACTGGGTGAGCAGAGCAGAAGGAAAGGAAGCCCAGCCCATGGCTCTGCCCATACTTGTCCCAACTCCATATAGCCAGGTCTCCGCCCCTTCACACTTTCCTCTGCTAAGGAAACAGCAACGGAAAATCACACAAAAACCTTAGAGTTGTTGGGCTCTCATCCTGACCCTCATTCCCATCCCAGACCATCAAAATGTTGATGATAACACTTTCCCACCTAAGGGCATGCTTACAGAGAGAGCGAGGGTGAGCTTTCCCACACTGAAAAAACCAAAAACCTACTCCTTCTGCTCAGTGATCATGACACTTAATAATCCAGAAGACGGAAGACAAACAGCAGTTAACTTTGGACCGGGTTTCAGACCAGCTTTTCCAAAGCACAAGTCCATTTTTTTGTTTTTCATTCTGAGGCTTTCAACGCACAGGATGCGGCCTGTAGCACCACAAACCTGCCTGGCAGTGTTCCAGGCATTTGGATATGAAGTGAATGGAGATGCAAAATACACTACACAAATAATAGTCACATAACTAAGCACCTTTGGTACTGGACCACGGGCCTAGAAGAGACCAAAGCACTTCCTTGCCTGTGTTCCTGGGGCCTGAAATTGGGCCTGAGCCAGGAAAAAGAGTGGAGGGAATATCAAAGAGCAATACTCATGAATATTTATTCCCTGAAAGGCTGAGTTTGAAAGTTAGTGGGGGAAAGAACTAAGTAGGAGTGATAACAATGGTTGAGACGAGGTAGTGTTCAGTGACAGACCTTTATAACTATAACACCCTACGCAAATGCGAAGTACTACAGACCATAAGAGTAGGTTCACACAGACAAGGTGCTCAGAAAATATTTAGACTCGTTTTTCTTACCTGAGGCATAGTTCTACCCTGGGGCTTTTTATGGGGTGGAGGAGGCAAAATAAAAGCTGGTTTTTATTTTGGACAGAAAAGAAACAAAAGGCAATGAAACATGAACAATGTTAAGTGCTCACTGTCTGCAGCACACATTGAACTCTAGCCACCTGCCTTAAACGTGTCCACCCAAACCTCTGTCCCCTCCAGGCCCAGGCAGGCAGTCCCAGCATGGGTTCTGGGAGATGGCAGCAGCACCTTGGTTCTGGGATGGCCTTGGGCTTGACTTTGCCGAGCTAAAAAGGAAAGACGTGGAAACAATGCACAGCCCTCCCACCGGATTCCACCTTCTTCTGTTGGCCACTTCCTTCCTTCCCTCCTTTTTCCTTCCCTTCCTGCAGGAGCTGCTCTGCCCCACCTTCCTTCCTGGGGAGGAGGACCTGCCCTTTCCTCTTCTAGGGCGGGTGCCAAAGGGATGAACAATGTGATGTTGAGGGGGCAGGGGCAGAGGTGAAGGGAGTCAGAGGTGGGAAGAGACAGACGGTGTACGTGCTAAAGCAGAGTGGCCAAGCAGAGGTGGAAGAAGAGATGTTTTACTCCTCGAGTTGCACCAGGGGTTCCTGGCTACTTCCCACTCTCCTTTAGTTAAGCTCACAAGCAAAGAGGCTGCTAATGGCAGCGGCAGAACCCCCCACGTACCGGCCCACCCATGGTACCCCAATAATGTGATTCCAGCGTCGCAGGAAAAGGGTGGTGTCAGCGAGAGACAAGGGGGCTCAATCTAGGTATCCTTTTGCCATCTCTTCCGCTGTCCACAGCCCTCTGAGAGAAAAGAGTGGGAAGGGAACCAGGAAAGAGGCAGAGATGTCAAGAGGGTTTCCGCAAGGCTAGGACGGCTGAATACAGAAAGGAGGTTTAATAGGCAGGGGAGCAGACAACAGAAAAGGTAGCTCGGAGCTTGCAAAGTATAAGGAGAGGGAAGCAGTCGCCCTCATAATAAATGTATTAAGGAGCGGGCAGCATGGGGGTGGGACAAGGTCCATGGAGTCGTGTTTTAAGGCAAAGCTTTGGAGTGAGGGCCAAACTGGAGGTGGCGACACAATAGAGAAAGCACCCCAGGAGGCAGTTGTGCGGGTGGACCGATTGAGAGATGAAGAAGAGAGTGGGAAGAAATCAAAGAGTCGGTGGAGAGAAGGGGGGCGCCAAGGCAACGCCCGGGAGAGCCCTGCTTTGTCTGGAGAGGGCGGCGGGGGCAGCACGTGCAGCCAGAGCGCCCAGGGCCGCCAGGCTCCCCGCCGAGGACCCGAGAGGAAGCGTGATGAGCAGGGGGCATCCTCCGCCCCTCCGATTAGCCGGGCCTCTTGCTGGAGGCCCGCGCTGCAGAAGGGGCGCATTGTTAGGTCCCAAGCCGCAGCAGATTGCCGCTGTCCTGCAATACCCTCACGCCCTGGCACCGAGCCACTGGCACCACCCGGGGCTTGGAAATAGCTGCACTGTTCCCATGGTGACGAGGCAGCGACTCCGGCCCCCGCCCGCCTGCTGAGCTGGCCGGTCCACCGGGTTGCAGCGGCCTGCCCGCACCTGAGTGCCCCCCCTGGTTACCCCGGCAACAGTGGCCGTGGCTGCAGGAGGCAACCCTGAACCTGGCCCCGCCCCCGCCCCGCCAGCGTTCGGGCGGGGCGCCCGGGGAGCCCGCGCAGGAAGCCGCCCTCCCTCCCTGGTCGGCCGGAAAGGCGGCAGCAGGGAGGAAGCTCCCCAGCGGCGGAGCTCCCGTGCTGGTCTCCTCGTCTCCTCGCCCCTGGCACCGCCCAACCTCCCTGCCCCTGGAAATCTTCTCCGGATCACTCGCCCTTCCTCTTGGGATGGGAGGAGACCTTGGCAGAGGACAGATGAAAGAGGGACCTGGAAAATAAAGTCCTCTCCTGCACTGGGGCAGGAGAAACCGGAAAGTGTGGGCCCAGGAAGCACTTGGCTGGAGGGGAATCGCCCTGGGGAACCCCCTCCCCAAGTGCACTGCACCCCTTGAAAAAAGTACCTATTGCTCCAATCTGGGGTTACCGGCCCCACCAGAGGAAGATCTGGATGGTGCATGACCCCCACCCCATGCGTTGTGTAGGTGTGCTGAAGAGGGAACATTGCAGATCCCCAAGAGTGTCTCCAGCATCTATGTTGACAGGGTCAGAATTGAGACTTTCTGACCAACCAAATGTGTGTGGTTGGGGCGGAGAAGAGGGACAGACCAAAGAGAGTTCCATTTATACTGTCCCTCTTAAGGGACAGAGCCTACCCCTCACTTAACGTGGAATGTGAGTTTCCTTCAGGACAGAGCCCCTGGCACATAGAAGGTTCTGAACTAAATTGATGGCTAGCAAATGAGATGATTAAAACCAGGTAGTGCCTCCCACATTCAGTTGTCCTGGGTGGGCAAGCATCCCAAGGAAATACGCTCAGAAAGTATTCAGGGTCCTTTGAAATTTGGTCCCAAATCAAACGAACATAAAACAATAACTAATGTCTTGCATTAATAAAGGCCTTTCCTCTAAGAATGTCACCACATTTCACATGTATTTTCTTCCTCAAACTCCATAAAACACCAGAGCAAAAATGGATTCATAAAACAAGAGTGCCAGCTATCTGTGGTCCCAGTGGAGGAGCATAAAGAGTTCACCTTGGCTAGTTTGTGGAGCTCTGCGTTTACTTGGAAGTGGTATAGTGCGGTTGGTTACCTTGGTCTGGAGGAAAGAACAGTCAGAGGACCTAGGTGGGAGACCTGCTGGGCCATGTAGGCCTAAGTTTCCTCATCTGTGAAATGGTGGTTATAAGGATGAGATGAGTCAATGTATGAAAATTCTTCATAAACTATAGGATATGCCACACAAATGCTTTCGTTTTGGGGACATCTATAAGTAGGTACACAAGTCATGATTCATATACTGTAGCTGCAAAATGCTTTCCCAAGACTGCTGGTTATTTCTCCAGATATCCTAGTAAGGGACAGACAACCTCTGCAGTCTCCTCTGAACTGGGGAAGAAATGCCATCACAGAGAAATTCAGTTGTTTTTCCAGGGCCGCTCCTGTAGCTTTGACTCAGGTTGGCATTAAAACACCAATCAGTAAGACTTCCTTTTGACTTCTTAGCCTAAAAGATAGCTTCGACTCTACGTGCTCCGAGTGTAGGCACCCAAATCCACGCCCAGAAGAGTAGCCCCAGCAATAAACAGACAGGAAGTCATAAAGAATAAATGTTGACAGAGGACCAGGAAGACAATCGCTTGTCCAGAGAGCAAGATAAGAGGGTGCTTGGACTCGCGATCTGCAAGTTGAGAGGCATGGGGGCAGGACGAAAGGGTTCCACGTACTGCTGAATTTCATTTAATATTACTATGGACTGAATTGTACCCGCCCCCTCCAATTCCTAGGTTGAAGCCCTAACCCCCACTGTGACTGTGTCTGGAGATAGGATCTTTAGGCGGTTATTAAAGTTAAGTGAGGTCATAAGGACTGTGGCCTTACAGAGGAAAAGGGAGATCTCCTCCCCACCACCACGTGAAGCTATGATGAGAAGGCAGCTGTCTGCAAGCCGGGGAGAGTTCTCACTAGAATCCAACCAAGCTGGCACCCTGGTCTCAGACCTCCACCCTCCAAAACTGTGAGAAAATAAATTCCTGTTGTTTAAGCCACCCAGTCTTTTGTTATGGCAGCCCGAACATACTAAGACAAATGTGTCTTTGCTTGGAGCTGAGCACCCCTCCTACCACCTCCGCCACCTGGCGCTTTGTTCAGCACTTCCACAGTTGTTTCATTTTTCACTTGTAACCCTGAGTTGGAATTGGCAGAATTGATTTGAAAATGAAGAATTTAAAACTCAGAACGATTAAGTGACTAGCTGGAAGTCATATGGACTGTGCGTGACCAAACCAAGACCCAAGTCTCCCCAGACAATGTCTCACCAACTGATGCTAAGTACTGACCACGTGCTAGGTTCTGATCTAGATTATGGGGATAGAAAGATGAATGCGATTTAGAAGGGGGGAGGGCACAGTCTGGTCAGGAAAAGAAACATGAGCAAATAATTACAGCAAGAAATGTCTGCAAGGAGTAATGGGCACAGCAGGTGTGTGGGGAAAGAGGTCCAGGCACAGGAATCCTAGGAAAATACTGCTCTGGGGTGGGGTGGGGGGGAACTGGGGGGGGGCGGAATCACAAGTACTGCTGAGAGCGGAGGACAGTGGAGGAAAAGAAGAGGCAGGGATGCCCCTGATGCCATCAGAGATACTGCTCTTCCTCCTGGTCAGGGACTCTGAGTGCCTCCTCAGGGTCCTCGCCAAAGGAGAGAATTGAACTTGGACAGAGATCAAGGCTGAGAGTCCTTGAGGACCTAATCTCCCTAAGGAGAAGTAACAGTAAACTCTTCAAATAGGTTCCTATTGATATTCTATAGTAATTCATCTTTGTTTGTTTGACCTGGGGGTCTCCTAAGGGTTAGTTATTGCAGCCCTAACATTTGTAAATAAGCAATAATGTGCTTTAATTAGGAGATGATTGCATACCAATAGCTTTACTAGCAAAGTGTCAATGTTTTCACGGAGTCTCAGGTCCCCATTCACACAAAGTCTAACTGAAACCAATACTTGACCATTCCTCACAGTAGAAATGCAGAATGCAGATAAGGAACTTAGTTAATGTCTATCTATTCCCTTTGGGGAGCATTAGTCCAAGTTCTTACGGGTTATAGTTACACATGAGGATTCACTGATCTTCTATGTTTTCTTTATGAGTACAAGTTGCATACTTGTGTTTATCACATCTTTAATCCACGCTGACTTTCAGGGGTTCATTACATGCTGCACTCAGATGCCCTGGGGGCCGGGACTGTGGGTTGGGGAAGGATGAGCCGAGTAGCACTACGAGCACTTCAAGCCCCTCTCCCAGAAATCTACCCCAGACACCGGAATCCTCCCACCCCCAAGGGGTCCTCATTCTGAGCACCAGGCCAGCAGCCAATTTAAAGACTCTTCTGGGATTTCAACATCTCTCTGTCTGGGATGAATGAAGACTAGCACCTCTATCTCACTGGAGACCTCATTAGAACTTGAACTCTGGTCTTTGTTTCTTCCCAGTGGGTTCAGTACAGTGGAGGAGGTGAGGAGAGAAGGGGGGTCTGCAAGCCCACAACTCCCAGAGCAGCAAGAGTCCGACAGCCTCTGAGAACTGGAAGTGAGTAAACAGGCAATTACCTACAAGGCAGCCGGGTAACCGGAGAGGTGGCTGCACGGATTCGATTCTCCTCACTGCCTGCCAGGCGGCTCCTTCCCTCCAGCCCCCTCCCACCCAGCTTCTCAGGGCTCATTTCCCCACCCTCTGCCTATTTTCCCAGCGCAGTTCCACCCTCGACAGCAGCAAGGTCCCAGGGCTGAGAGGCAGACAGCTCTGTTCTGCTGCATTCTTCTCGGTTGGGCCATTGTCACATCACTGCTCTTTGTCTGTATCGTGAGAAGGGAAAAGAATCGGATGGCGCTGCTACCCTCTCTGCTCAATACCCCTGCAGCCTTCAGATCCTTTGGGGGAAGACAATCTAGGAAGAAAGGGGTGACTCAGACTTTGCTTCTCAGAAACTGGAGTGGGCACCCAGCTGGGCTTTAGGAAGTGTGGGGCTGGAGTGAAAGAAACCTTACATTCCTTTCTCTCTTGTGGCTCTGTGCTCCCTCTTGCCTGAGGCTTCTAGGCTAGCTCCCATTTTTTAACTTTCTATCGCTCAACTGACATCAGTGCAGATCCTGGCACAGAAGGGCCTCTACATAGATAAGATTGAGGTCTAGCACTTATCTTCAAAGAATTTACAGTTCAGAGGGGAAGAGAGAGGTAGGGAATGCCAGGAAATTAATGCCAGGCAATGCACAGTAGGTGCCTGAGGAGAAGGGTGCTGTTGCTATTAGCCCCATTAATTTCTCCCCTGGATTATTAAACAGCCCTCTAACTGGCCCCTGCCTTGCTCTGCCTCCAGTCTTTCCTCTTCTACCATTTCCAGTCCCGTTGTCACACTATAGCCAGTGATGGATCTAAATGCAAATCTGATTGGGTCCCACTCCTGCTTAAAAGTCTTCCTTGGCTTCCCCATATCTTTCAAAAGGAACAAACCCCCAAGCATGGCATGCCTGGTCTTTGTAGTCCAACCTCTCCTAATCCTTCGGGGCGTGTTCCACTCCACACCTATGTTCCAACCACAAGGAAGCATTTGTAAGGTCCAGATTCAATCTGGCCTTAGGACCTTTGCACATGCAGCTCTAGCTGCCTAGAATGCTTTTCCTCTTCAGTTTGCCTTTAGGGAGTCAGCACAGAAATAACCTCCTCTTCCCAGGACTCCTTTCTTGACATTCTGTTTGGGTTAAGCACCCCTCATCAATATTCTTTGATCACCATAGTATTAAACCTGAATTGTAATGAGTTTTCCACCCCATTTCTCCCCCTAGGCATCAAGTTCCTCACTCATCTTTGTACTCAGTGCCTGGCACAGAGTAGACGATAACTAATGGTTGAATGAAAGGCTGAATGGTGGGCAGGGAAGTTCATGCAGAATGTGGGGAGGCATTAGAGGCTTTTGAATCTGAGACTGACAACATCACCAAAACTATGTTGTAAGATGCATCATCTATTAGTTCTAAGGTAGGGCTAGGAGGGAAAGGGAGAACAAGCTAAAGTCATAAGGGCTTGAAGCAAAGAATGAAGAAGGTGACAGTGGGAACTGAGAAGCAGGAATGGAAATGAGCTTCCCTGTGAATGAAGACAATGCTATGCGCTTTAGCAAGTGTTTGGATGTGTTGGCGGGGGAGAGGGGGGAGAGATGGGGGAGGCCAAGGTCTGCAGCCCTGGCACCTGAGGAGCTGGGATAGAAGCAGCAGACAGAACTCAGGAGAAGGCACTGGAGGCAGGTAGCAGTGGGGAAGGGCTGCAGGGAATCTGAGAGGAGATGGTCTGTTTTTAGAAATAGCTTCAGCTAATTAGGACAGGGAGCAAACAGACGGGAGGAATTTTGAGCTCTGGGTTGAATTTTGTCTCTGGGTGGTCTAGGCATGCAAAGACTAACAAGTTAGGGCCTCCTCGTGTTATCCTTTCAGAAAATTGTGAGGAAGGTCCAGTAATGATGTTGATTTGTGAATCTCTTACAGCTTTAGCACAAAATGCTCCCACTACCAAGGAGAGCTATTCATTCTTTTGCATTTCCCCCCATTTCCAGAGGACTTTGCTGGGGGCTGATGCTGTGTCTCCGTCTGGACAGGGCTGTGTGTTATCAAATACACTGCAGTTCTCAGTCCACTTGCTACCTTTTCCTGTTCTCACATTCTTCCTGTTTTCTGACTCTGAGTTTATTTTAGTCTCATGTTTCTCTTGAAATCATCAGACATCTGTCTCTCTTGCTTTTCCCATCCATCCATCCCTCTCCTTTCTTCTACTCCTCCTCTCATCTCCATCAACTCTCAGCAGTTGCCTTCAGAGACCTAAAACTGCTCAGTTTCCTTCTCTCAGTATCTGGAGCCTCTGCTGGACATGTCTCAACCTGTTCTCAGCCTCAGACTAATCCTCTATAACACTGAAAATGACAGATGAGGTCAGACTTGCTTGGGAGGAAAGAAGAGAGAACTTTTTACCCAGGAAACCACACTCATTCATAACTGGCTTTCCAAATGAGAAAAGACCAGGAATATGTGTATGTGTGTGTGTGTGTGTGTGTGTGTGTGTGTGTGTGTGTGTGTGTGTTTTCTGCTGAGAACCCCAAATTCTGCTTTCCTCATAGCACAAATCTGTATTCCAATATGTTTTAAACTCCTAATATATAAAGAGGATGAAGCATCAGAAATGTTTAGATTAGCAGCTGGTGGCACTGGGTTTGGGGAGGGTCCTTTATCCTCGGGAACCTCTCATAGTTCATTACCTTGCTAACTGGTGTGCTGGAGTTTAAGCTGCAAGAGTCAGGGCTGGGAGTGAGGAAGAGAATGTGGGCTGCTGATACTAACAAGGTCCCTGGAGTGATGTATTAGTGTCTCCAGTCTCCTTTTATTTGACAGGAGAAGGAAAAGAAAGTGTTGATGCCTTCTGATAAGAGACCCATCCTTAGTAGTTTACGTATTCAGGCCCCTCACCTCAATATCGCTGTTTCTGCAGCCACTACTTCTGCCTTAAGACATTCGCAGGCCCTCTGAACTGAGCCAACATCCTCCCTAGCCACGACCCTGGCTCTCCTTTGCCTTTTATGCCAAATTTCTTGAGGAGGGAGATACAGCCAGAGCCTCCACATCCTTTCCTCCCCTCCCTTCATAATCAGGTTTTCTCTCCCATCTTCTACCAGAACCTCTCCCAAAACTCACCAGGCTTTAGTTCAGTGACATGGTCTTTGTTCTCACTTTCCTTGACTTTTCTGCTGCCCATCTGCTCGGGCTCCACTCCCACCTCTCCGCAAGCTGAGCTTCTGTGATAGCGCCCTCTTCCCTTCTATCCCTGCCCTCAGGCTTCCCCTCACCAGGTCTGGAGCCTCTGCCCTCTCTGTTGCATGGAGAGCGTTTGCTCTCACTTTGAAGGAACATCTCTAACGTGGCCATGACCCCCTAAAGAGCAGCGTTGGAAAGGCCCAGAGGCCTGCAGATAGTATCTTATGGCTGGAGGCAGCATATGAGGGAAGGAGTAGCGAGAGGAAGCTAAGCCTTTGAGTGACCTCAAGCTGAGTTCACACTTGACCCTGAGGTCAGTGAAAATAGCTGCTTTTTCTTTTCTTTTTTTTTTTATCCTCACCCGAGGACATTTTTTCATTTTTTGTTCAAATAGAGTGGGAGGGAGAGAGAGGAAGAGAGAGAGAGAGAAACATCGACGTGAAAGTGACACATCGAGTGGCTGCCACCCGCACGACCAACCAGGGCCGGGGACAAACTGCAACCAAAGCACATGCCCCTAGCGGGAACCGAACCCGGGTCTCTCTGGACCACAGGCCGACGTTCTAACTGCTGAGCCAAACCGGCCAGGGCAATAGCTGCTTTTTCAACTTTAGAGTGCGTGCAGATCACCTGGGGATCCTGTCAAAATGCAGGCAGCTGATCGGGGCTGGGGCCTGAGAGTCTGCTTTTCTGGAGAACTCCAGATGACACCCTTGCTGCTGGTCCCTGGACCCTA
This sequence comes from Tadarida brasiliensis, assembly GCA_030848825.1. NCBI lineage: Eukaryota > Metazoa > Chordata > Mammalia > Chiroptera > Molossidae > Tadarida > Tadarida brasiliensis. Next base: position 42,868,570 of record CM061275.1, read on the forward strand.
CTTTGAAAGCAAGGGGCTACTGTCAGATTTGGGGAAGTGGGGTTCTCTGTTGTTTTTGCATCTCCTCTGGACCGTAGTCTGACTTGAGGGCCAGATCCTGTCGTTTGCATCTTTGTATTCCCCCTTGATGAGCTCCTTCTGGGTGTTCCTGTAAATACTTAATAGATGGGACCCAGGGCTGAGTTGTTTATATCTTCTAGCTTTGCTTTACAAACACTGATTTATCTTCAAATCACAATTGTGAGGCAAGTGGATACTTTTTTTTTTTTTTTTTTACTATAAATAGAAACCAAAAAAACGTTGAATGACTCTCCAAGTCGTGAGTCACATTTTCAGATTCTGGTCCACAAGTCCCCTGCTCAGAGGGGTCCCGGGAACCAGTCCAGGGTGAATTCTATCACTGCCTCCGCTTGGGGCCTCACTTGACCATTCAAGTCGACCTACTCACTGTCTGGGCCTCGTTCACTCTTTCCTGACTGATAAGTAGTAGACTCTCCCTCTCTGTTCCCTGGTCTCAGAGGAGAGTTCAGGAGCCTCAAGGAGCTGCTTGCTCCTTGGTGGGCCAGATGTCTGATGCTGGGGTGACTACAAGGCTGGGAAGCCGACAGCGGGGCTGCCCACACGCGGGAATCGCCCCCACGCAGCATCTTTACAACTGCTCTCCACAGTGCAGGCTAGGATCCACTTGTAAAATACATTTTGACAAGGGGGTGGGGTGGGGGTGAAAACCACAGAAATCAGAGTAATAACCACCTGAGCGTAGCGTCGTCCCATGTACTTCAAGTTCAGCTTCTGAAACGGAGTCTTTGCTCTCAGGGATTTCTCCCAAGGCCATAAAAAGAAAAGCAACTCCAGTCTCTAAAGTAGGTCACACAATCAGAGAGAGAGAGATAACTGATAAATGCAGATGCCAAGGCACGCTCACCCTTTTCCAAACCAAAAATAAAACTGGGAAGTTGTCGGAAGAAAATGGGAGGTTGGGTGCAGCTTGAGACAAGCCAGGGAGAAAGAAAAGGGGGGCTGATCCTCCCTGGGTCCACCGCCCACGGAAGACCTTCAGCAGAACTTGACTCAGTGGCAATTCCTCCTGGTGACTGTCCTCCACCCCAGTCTCCCTTCACACTGAGACTCTAGCTCACTTTCTGCTGGTCACCTCTGCGAGTCCAGTGGGTTAGAACGACTCCCCCAGTCCCGATTCTGGTAACTCACAGTAAAAGTTTGTATTAGTCAATCAAAGCCCCGATCGGGGAGACCAGGCAGAGAGGTGCGTTTGGATTTGCTTCATCAGAGCGGCTCTGTGATTCATTATCTGTTCTAGAAAGCGGCATATGCGGCTCCAGGAAAGGGAAGGGGGATGGGAAGCGCCGTGTAGCCCACGTCTGGGCTGCCCTGGCTTTGCCTCTCCTTCCCTCCATCTGGCCGCCAGCCAAGCTGGTTTTCAGCGCTGCTCTTGTTTCTAGGATGGATGCTCCCACCCCACCCCAGCCACTGTGATGGCATTGGGGGTCTGGTGAGGCTCCGGGGTTAGATGACCAGCTACCACAGCTGTGGCCTGATCTCCATCTCCGAGGCAGGCGTGGAATCTCTGGAAACTCTGCGAGTCTCAGGGTCAAGAAATCCAACTCTGTCCTTCTTAGCGGGTGGTGGCGTTCCCAGTGCAGCTCTTCCCTGAGCACGCAGACTCCGGGCAAACAATGAATGTGAGTGTCTTCAGGAGCGGTGGAGGGAGGGGAGGCTTAGAAAGACCCAGACAGACAGAGAAGCAAGGCCATGCACTGCAGGAAGTGTCTGTGCCACGGAGGGCAGGGGTGCTGCAACTGGCTAGAAAGAAACAGCCGAGCAGATGTGGATGAATTCAGAGAAAAACTCTAATGGGTGGTACCTGGGTTCAGGACAGGGATCAAGTGTGGGAGCAGCCTAAGAAATCCTGCATCGGAGACAACGTCAGTGCTTTGAGCAGAGGAAATAGAATGGTTTTCTTTCACCACAGAGAAAGCAAGTCTCTAGCAGCTGCCCTGCTCCGAGGTTTGAGAGGTGGAATGGGTCAAAGAATGAACAGGTGGGAACACATGGCTTTTGGCACATCACCAAGTTCTGGAAACACTGAAAGGAGTCTGCCTATGGGAATGATTGGCCTAACAGAGGCCTAGTTCACAGGGGAAAACAGAGAGCTGGGACCAAGGATGACTTGGTGCTAACTGGGTAGAAAAGGGCAAGCTGAGTCTCACCTTCATCCTTTAAGTTAGGGATGTGGCTTATCACACAGACACAGGGGCTTGTGACCATGTTCCAGAAAACTCTATTATATAAAATAAGTAGATTTACCAACAAATATCACAGGCCGACTTTATGCCAATCTCCTAAAAGAATAATGTCTAGAGATGCTCAGATATAGTGCTAGGGACCAGCCTTTCCCCCCACAGCTTTCAAAACCTGATGGCCAATCCTCTTTCTCACCTTCCCATGAGTAGGCAGCCTCTTTCTGCCCATAAGTGGGCAGGGTCCAGTGGTGGAGGCTGCAGCTGGTCAGAAGAGCAGGGGAGGGAGAGAGGCCCTTTCAGGAATGCAGTCCCTGGAGGCTTCTCCCGCCCAGCTTGTAAGATTCCAAAAGTCTGAGATAAACCCCAGGATATAGTCCAGCAAAGATGCTTTGGGCTATATTCCTCTGGGATAGAGCAATTGCTAGAGAGGGATTTTATTTTTAAAACCCTCCTTCCCACTGGGGGAGGGGGGAGGTGGCAGGCATTGGGAAAGACTGTTTGGATCAGGAAGGAAGCATTCTACTAGATGTGTGTATCCTGTTACACTTTCTGCTCTCACATATTCCCTTCTCTATTGTACCCTCAAGAATTGTCTGAAAAACTCCGAGGGCATGAGTTAAGATCACAATGATTCCTAACATAACTCTGCTTCTACTATATTTTTCCTCCCAAGGTTTCCACTGGGTAGAATTTTAAATCTGAACAATGGTTCAAAGGCTGAGAGACAAAACTGTTCATTACTGGAAAGAGTGCCAGGAATCCTGGGAAGCAGACCTCACTCTCCACTGGAGTTCTGCACCTAATAGTAATGGCTTCTTTCATAGTCACGGGAGGGTTGGATCAGTGTTTCTTTTCATTCTCGTTTTCTTTCAGTAACTGCTGGGATAAAAGCAAGTCTAGGAGAATAAAAATTTCACAAACAGGACAAGAATAAAATATTTAGGGCAAGAGATCAGAAGTTCTTTGGTTATCCAGTGAACTGAATTAACTCTACTTAAAAAAGTATAAGGAAATAAATGTCCATCAAACCCCATGTCACAGTGGGTATTAGCCTTTCGACCCCATCTCACAGGCTCTAAGCTGCGTTGTCATGCCTAGCAAGTTGCAGTAAGAGACCCAGACTAATCCAGTGACAAAATGGAGTTTTGTCATTATTAATTCTGTTCCCAATATTTACTATATCTTTATTCTGAGAAGCATTCTACCGAAGTTGTTAAATGGCCCATTCTCTTTCACTTCTCACCCCCAAATCCAGTGATGAATAGTAGGAATGGAGGGGTTATTATCACTGCATTAGGTGCCTTAGAGCAAACCCAGTCACTTCAGAGGGGCAGTTCAAGTTGTCTATCATTAGTTCCTTTCCCCAAGTTCAATCTGAGTGGGAAGACAGTTTTAAAGAGACATGCTTGAGAAGTACCGGACTGAAACTTAACACCTTTACTCATTATTAAAGTGATCTTCTTGGAGCACTTTGAATATCTGGTTTTTACATGGCAGTCAAAAAAAAAAAAAGTTTTTTCCAGACCAGAGCTAAGGTTAATCTGATCAAGAAAACCCCCCCACCCCCATCCATCCACCCACCCACCCAGCGCAGTCAAAAGTAGTTAGGTACTAAAACTAGTCACACTGAGTCTGATTCAGTTGTGTGTGATAACCCCATCCTGGCACTGGAAAGGCTCTTTTCCGGGACCCATCAATTAACACGGCTTAAGAAACAGTCTATACCCAAGCAATTCAGGCTAAAAATAACTCTGCGGGCTATTTTTTTTCCTTTACTCATCCACAGAAAGCATGTCAACAAGATCTTTGCTCCTTGAGTGTTTTCACTCCTGTTTACTCCTCCGTGAAAACAGCTGTTTGATACAATCAGGAAAGTTGCAGGGTTGGTGTGAGACATAACGACCAGCAAAACTATGCTGATGGAACTAAGCTTTGGGATCACCAAGTGTCCAGAGAAAAACAGAAGAATAAAAGAACCCAACATTCACAGACAGAATAATTTACAAATAGATTCTCCCTTCCCCTCCTTTCTTATAAATCACACAATTCTTTGACCATAATATATCTGATTTATACACAGAATTCACTTCTACCTTAACAATATTAACTAACAACTGACTGCTTACTATGTATAAGGTACTTTTCTAAGAACTTTAGGGGCATTCACTCATTAATTTGCACAACCCTATGAGGTAGATGATTATTTCAATTTCACATTTGAAAAAACTGAGGCACAGAGAGACGAAGGGACTTGTCCAACGGTCCTCAGCTAAGTGGCAGAGCCAAGATACAAAGCCAGGAAGTCTGGCTCAAAAACCCATGCTCTAACCATTACACATACTGCTTCTGCAACAAAAAAGATAATGACCTTTTCTGAATTCCTACAAAGCTGTACCTCCCTATCAAATGTGTCCATTAACAGCCTCTAAATTAAGCAGACATGTGGTCTTATGGCCCATCTTAATGTGAAAACAAGGATCAACAGGAACTTTTGTCTCATCTAAAACATATCAGTTCTCTTAAATACAACAAATGTTACCCCCTTTCAAATATAAGAATGCACTGAAATAGCTGTTCAAGCATCATAATTACTTTCTAGCAACAGGAAATGTTTGCAAAATTAAGGCCCTAGACACCTCCTTCTGTTTAAGCAGTCAGCACTCAATGGATCTCTTGTGGCTATAACAGAACTTAAATAGCTATCTATGAAAGAAAAACAAGTCAATTTTAACAAGACCCTGGTTAGAGAATGTTTAATTCTATGAATATTTTATTATGGTGATAGAATGTAAAGTACAAGTTCCTTATGTGTAATGAATCACCTATAGATTCGCAAAAATATCGAAGCACTGGCCCACTCAGATGTGACGGAAGTTCATATAATCAGGAGTTTAGAAAGGCCAAAGCACCATTCATGTGCTCCTTTTGCTCAAAGGCCCTAACTTTACTTAAAACTTTGTCTAATCTTTCCTTAATCTCTTAAACACTCTCTTTATTCATAAGCTTTATAAGCCAATACCATATTTCAAAGTACTAGCAACCATATTTTAAGACACCGTTCTAATTGATTTACTTCTGAAATAGATTATTGAATAACTATTTTGCCTTAAACAAAAAGCTCTCTCCAATGCAGTAACTGTAGTAAAATGAACGGATGACTTGGCTGTGATCACCTAAGTGTTTACCACCACCCAAACAATGATGTCACCATTTGGATGACAAAAACAAATCAGGAAGTTTTGCTAAATAAGTTAAATTTGCCTAGCCCTCCTGGGCCTCCTCCCATATCTGCTTTGACACAAGCAATTTCCTTTGAGAAAATTACTTTTACTTTCTACAGCTATAACAACAAAAGAAAAAAAATACATTGAAAAGTCTATCCTGACAGCCACTGGAATGCAGAGGTGACCTGACCAGCTGGGCAATTCAGTCTCATCAGTTTCCCTCATATGTCAGGTTTTTTCAGTAATGAAGCTGAAAGATGTTATATAGTTTAACAGGTTCTATAGTTTGAACAGGAGACAAAATGAAAGTTTTAGTGAAAAACATTTTTGTGGACAGGAAAGGCTTCCAAAGTTGGCACTTAAGTTATCTAATATTAAGACACCATCAGATTGAGCTGTAAAAAGTCAAACTGGCCTAAACTGACTTTTTAAAAAGGCAGTTGTAGTGGCAAGTTTAAAGAAACTGGCAGGCCACTGATATTAATATCTAATAGCAGTCCTCTGATCTGGGGGAGAAACCTTAAACGTGTCTCTCTTGATACTTAGTGAAGTCAGCAAACAATATCCCCAGTCTGTTCTTGACTGATATTAAGAACCACACCTTCAATTTTCCAGCCTGGACCACAGTTCCCCTCCCCCACCTCTGTCCCAACCCAGACAGGTGATCACAGACAAGGAGGCAGTAATATTGCTTCAAAATATTTAATACGTGTTAGACACGTAAAGTTACATTTTTATACAAAAATCAATACAACGAAGGAGAAAATACTGTACAAAAACCTCGTCAGCTCCCCCAACCTTTATACAACAAAGACTGGAGTCACCGTATCTACAAAACCATAAGGTCTTTCCACTTAGGGGTTCTGTCTGTAAACTTTGTTTCATTAAACACTTTTTAAAAGCACTGTGTAGTCGGTTTTGAGCTAGAGCTTTTAAAAATATATCTTTTCTCTATAAACTCCATTATTTCCAAGCTTGAACTCTTCTGTGAAGTTCAGCAAGCTTCTTTCCCTGCGGGGAAGACAAGGGCCGCGACGATCCCCCACGATGCCCCTCTCCCGGAGTCATCGCAGGGCTTAAACGTTTCTTCAGTGAGCAAGGTGGGGAGGGAGGGAAATAACACAAGTCTCTGCTCCAGGCTAAATCACTCCGGTCTTATGAAACCCTGCGAGGAAACGCCACGCCTGGCCTTGGTATGGTTCTAGCTTTCGTGTGAGGGGCGTGTGTAAAGTCCCTTCCTGCCTCGAGGACGAATGGGGAACTCCCCGGCCTTTTAGCCGCTTCCTTCTCGGTGCTGCTGCTGGAGGAAAGTCCCCGTCTGCCCCCATCTCCGCGGCCCGGGGGAAGGGGCGCTGCGTTCCAGAAGGACAGAAACAGTCCGAATTCACAAGACAGACTTACATACACAGACACATACAGACACAAATTAACGGTCGTCCTCCTCCGATAAGCCTCTCGCTCCCCAGTCTAAGAGGTCCCAAGTGAGAGGCCAGCCGCGGGGCCCCAAGGCCAAGGGCAGCCCGAGGGCCCGCGGCACCCGGTCTTCCCAGCGCTCGGCGCCGGCGGTCCGGCGTCCTCGCGGCCAGAAGCCAGCCCTCGCGACGGACGCCCGTGCTCAACTCCAGCCCGCCTGGGGACGGGGTTCAGAAGGCCTCGATGGCTGTGCTCCAGGGGTTCATGTCTCTCAGCACCCGCTTATCGCAGCAGATCTGCCCGGGCTCGGCGGCTTCCGGACCGCTCTCCTCTCCCTCGGCTTCCTCCCGGCCGCCCCCCGGGCTTTTCCGTAAGAGTCCCGAGAAGCTGGAGCCGAAGATGCTGATGAGGTTAGCCACGTTCCCGGTCTCCATCTCCTCCTCGTCCTCCCCCGCCCTGCCGGGCTGCTCCTCCAAGTCCCGGCGGGGCTTCTTCAGAGGGGTCGCGCCGGGCGCCGGGCAGCCCGCGGGGCCGCAGCCGCCCACCCCCGCCGCGCTGCGCTTCCTGGGGCACACGGGGGCCGGCGCGGGGGGCTCGTCCTCCGCGCAGCAGCAGTCACCGAGGGGGGACGCGCCCGGCGCCCCCGGCTTGTCCTCCCCCCCGGGGGGGCAGCCACAGTAGCGGCGAGCCTCTCGGGGCTCCTCGGGGAAGACGTCCGAGCCTCCGGCTTGGCCTCCGGTTCCCCCGGCCGCCGCCTCTCCGGCCTGAAGTGTGTCCCTGGCGCCGGTCACGGTAGCCGCGGACTCCGCGTCACCCGCCCGCAGCGCGCCTGGGACCGCGGGCGGTTCTGGCTGCGGCTCGGGGTCCGGCCAGGCGGCGGGGGCGGCCGGCGGGGGCGGCTCTCCCCAGCCCGCGGACGGCCCGGCCGCCGGCTCCCCGGGCAGCTGCAGCGGGGCCCCCGAGGGACCCGCGAGGTAGAGCCCGGGGCACGGGTCGCTCAGGTAGACCTGGCGGGCGCTTCGCAGCACCAGTGAGACCAGCAGGTTCTTGTGCAGCTTGATGCCGCCGCGCTGGACCCGCGAGTTGTAGATCTTGCCCAGCGAGATGCTGACGATGCGGTGCGCCTCCAGCTTGAACTCCATCCTGCCTGCCGCCCCTTCGCCCGCGGGCGGGCGCGGAGGTGAGGGCTGAGCCCGGGTAACGTTCAGGCGCGGGGAGAGGAATCGGGGGCCTCAACAAGTGTGCCCTAGGGGTGGGCCCTCGAGACCTGAAGACTACCCAGAGGAACCAATTTCGATGACGCGCTCAGTGACCACCGCGTCCCCCCACCACGGACAAACACCCAGTTCCTCGTCCGGTCGCTAACTGAGGGCAGCCCCGCCACCCAGCGTGTTATATATGGTCCTCGCCCGCCAATCGGGAAGGACCGCCAACCATTCCGGGGCGGGCCGGCACGCCCTCATGAGCTGCGCGCGGCCAATCGGAGCCCGAGGAGGGGCGCCAGAGCCTTTCGAACGTTAGTCCCGCGGAGCAGGCTCTTAAAGGGGACGAGGCGCGCAGTCAGGGACGGATGGGGTGGGCGGTGGGTTTGCCCAGAGGGTGGGTGGTAGGGAGGAGGCGTAGCCACTACTCTGTTTGTAAGTAAAGGTTCTGGCTTGTGCGCTGGCTTGCCAGGAGCAAAGCAAAACAAACCATTCAAACTTTCACCCGAGATTGGAGGTGGACTTTGCTCCGCAATAAAGTCCGATCCTTCCCTGATCATCTCCCCTCCACCCCCACCCCAACCTCCATTTCCAAGGCTGCGCACACCTGAAAGCTCCTGGTCACCCCTGGCAGAAACGGAGATGACAGCTAAACGTGGCAAGGAATACCCCTGGGTAACAAATAGTATTACTACAAGATATTTAGCAGATACTAATTTTATATGAGTCCCTTACCCCCCTAGAGTCACATACACCCTTAGCATCTGTTAATTCTAAACCCGAAAAAAGAAAAAGGGGGTTCTATCAGTTTGGGTTGTTTATCAAGAGATTGTGTCTAGGCACAAAGTTGTTGGTTCTCCACTAAAGCCAGCATCTGTCACTTTGTTCCCTAGATTTTAGCACAAACGCCGTTGTCGGGTAGGTTTCCACGGACGGTGGTACAGGTTCTCCACAATGATTTTCCTTCAACAGGAGGACTGACCAGCCACCCTTGGAAAAATCTAGCAAGTTCTAAAAATACAAATAGAGAAGTCCTGTGTTCTCATCATGATGTCATAATTTTATTTTGTGTCAAGGTAAAAACATAGGGGAACAGTGTTCCAGAATTTTCGGGTCAGTCAACAGCTTACATCTACTGACACTTAGGACATGGCATTAGGGCAGAATCACCACAGGGGTGCCCAGGGTCCTGGACTGGGTTCCTGGAGAGTCAGTTCCAGTGAGTCGCACTTAAACTCCACCACAGATCTGCCGGATGTCTCTGGGTAAATAACCTCAGGGCACTTTAGTTTCTCCAGCTCTAAAAGGGAGAAATCACATACACATCTGCTCTATTCAGAATATAAATGACAACTCAGCTACAATCTGAATCATAAAACTAAGCTCAGCTTTCTTGGAGGCTATGTGGAACCGTTGGCCTGACCGGGGTTTGGCCAAGGGGTGTATAGTAAATATGGTTTTGTGACTTTAAGTGAAATGATGTATAACGAAACCAATTTTTACCATAGGCTAATAGACATAAACAAGAGTAAAGTTCCTATGGCATCCCATCAATGTTATAAGGAAACAACTTTGAACAAAATGACATTGTTCAAGGACTTGCTATATTTAGTTAGGCGAAATAGTAGTGAAAAGTGGGCTTGATTATGGCCAATTCACAATCAGAGGTTTCCAAAAGGATATGATGGCTCAGTAACATCACCTATGCCCACGACTGATTGATGGTAACTGAGACACCAGTCCATGAGACCCATAGTTCCTTTATAGTTTCAGCTCATATAAAGGACATAATATAATAACAAATAATTACAAAAGCAACCTGTACATTTGAGCAATAAATAACATGGGAAATATTTTCTTATTATCTCTTTCTTTGAGAGTTGTTAGTCACTATAAAACACTGATTAAGAGCACAGATTCTGAAAACAAGCTTCCTGAGTTGGAATCCCAGCTCCACTTTTTTTTCTTTTTTTACATATGTTACTGATTTTTTAGAGAGAGAGGGAGAGAGATAGAAACATCAATCAGGTGCCTCTTGCACGCCCCCTACTGGACATCTAGTCTGTAACCCTAGCATGTGTCCTGACCCAGAAATCAAACCAGTGACCTCTTGGTGCATGGACGACACTCAACCAACTGAGCCACACTGGCCGGGCTCCCAGCTCCACTTTTTACTTGCTGTGTAAGAGATAATAATACTGCCTACCTCTGAAAGAGTTTTTGTGAGGCTAAAACAAGGTAACGTGCAAATCTCTTAGAACAGCCTGGCACATAATAAGCAACCAATGTACATTAGTTATCAAAACACATCACCCCCAGCACAACCTTGTCATGGGAGAAGAGATGTGGGGGTGGAGGGAACTCAGAAGGGAGAAAGCAGTTGTGTTGAAAAACCCTGAAGCAGGATCCACAAGTTCCAAGTAGCAGGAACAACAAGGTCCTCCGTGGGGAACATCCCACTTGGCAGGTGTGCCAGGCACCTAGAGTGAGTGGAAAAGGCTGGAAACAGGCTGGGCCTACATGATAGTGGGTCATGATGGCTCAATGAAGAGATGGGGCCACTGGGAGCTACTAAAGGTTGTTGAGTAAGAGAACAACAGAATGGATTCTAGAATGGTCGGTATACTTAATTATAAAGAGGACCACTTCATTATAAAGCTCTTGTGGGAGTTCAGGCAAAGGGTCCTGAGGCCTGAACTAGGTGGAGAGAGCAAAAATGAAAAAACAAGAGTCAAAAGGAACGTTAGTGATGATCTAGGAAGCCGCATCCAGGTCACTAATAGAGCCAGCCTTCGTGAAGCCTTCTTGACCCACCTGAGCTGGGCATTTCGCCATCCTGACCGTCTGAAGCATGCTTCATCATTGCCCTCATCACTTTCCCGTGTCACACCCAGGGCCCCTCCCCAATGTGCTCTCAATGAAGGCAGGAGCCCATCTATATTTGTAGCCAGGAGATAGTGAAAATATTTAACAACTGGGTGACACGGGCACTAACCACCAGAACAGAGTCCTGGAGGCCCTTAGAGTGCCAGGGTTATGGGAGGGGGCTCCTGCAGGAGGGGCTGGATGGCCAGAAAGGGAGTCACTCAAGGGACCTAGGACAGAGGTTCTGCCCGCTGGCATGGCTGCATTTCAGTATTTTAACAACTGGGGTGGCCATACCAGCAGACACTGAGTGATTGATTCTGCACTTGGATGAATGAACCCCTAATGATGTCTGCCAGGCACTGTGCTATGCACTTTGCAGGCATTATTTATAATCCTTATAAAGTTCCGAAAGCACATGTCATTTTCTCCATTTACAGATGAGGAAACTAGGACTCTAAAAGGTTAAGTAATTTTCCCAAAGTCATACAGCTGTAGGCGGAGAGGTGCGATTCAACTCGGAATCTATTTAACTCTAAAGCTTGAGGGTGGGGCTCCGAGGCTCCATTGCCTTGTTCCACCTCCTACTTGCTGTGTGACTTTTGGAGTTATTTCACATCTAGGTGAAATGAGAAAACCATGTCCTAGCTTTGTGACATGGGCAAGTTATTTAACCTTTCTGTGCCTCAGTCACCTATTGTGTAAAATGAGAACAATAGAAGTACCTCCAGTCTTTAGTACAGTTTCTAGCAGCACACAAGCACTTTCTAAGTCTAGCTGTTGTTATTGTTATACCAGTGCCTAGCACATAGTAGGTACACTGTTAGTACTTGTTGAATTTTAAATACTTTTTTCTACTATACCACATAATAGGTGCTCAATAAATGTCTGCTGCCTTGAGATTCAGCATGATTGTTATTATTATCAGAATAGTCTCTAATCCTGAGACAACAAAATGGAAACTTGAGACCTTATCTCCGGAGGGCCCTGGCTCTTATGATCAGCGAGCCTCACCTCCATCTACCAAAAAAAGTGGGAAGATATAGAACATATTCTTCTAAGCTTTAGGAAGCAATTTGCTGGCATCAATCTTTGAGATTTTCTGTTAAGAAAAATATTAGCACTATGAGAAACACTACGGGTATCAGAAAGACAGAAGCAACTGCTCTGGAAGAAGTGGCCAAGCATATCCATCGGGTCTGTTCTGTCCGTCCATGAGCAAACTAGCACGCTGAGTATTGTCCACAGCTGTTCCCTCCCACTCAGGCACTGTCTGGGCTCTGGCCTGGGGATTCCTCTGAGTACAGGGCCTGTCTGCTCGCTGCTGTTGAGTTTATTTTTTGTTTGCATGACTAGCTGAAGACTAAGTATTATTATCAGATGATTACAGAGCTTATACTGCTTTAAATTGAGTCTAGTCTGTATAAGAACAATGCAAACTCACTATGGATTATGCGCACAATAGCTCTGTGAGAAGTAACAGTGAGTGAGAAGTGGGGGGGGATAAAAGTAAGTTCAATGGGGATGGAAAGAGACTTGACTTTGGGTGGTGAGCACACAATGTAGTATGCAGATGTCTTATTGAGCTCTACACTTGAAACCTGTATGGTTTTATTAATCAATGTCACCCCAAAATTTTCAGTTTAAAAATCTTAAAAGTTTGATCCAAAAAAAATAAGTTATCTGCACTTATTTAGAAATTTTTTTGGTCAAAGTTGCTCATGTGAATGAATAATTATTTGCATGACAACTGAGTTCTTTAGGGGGAAAGCCCTATAAAAACACAGTATTAGCACTTTATGTAAGCAATACTCCTCTTGCTCTTCTGAGAACAGACAAAATATTTTTTAATTCAACTTTTTCTCTCTCACAATTCTGGCATATTCTACATCCTTTTTTCTCTTGGCTGCTTGACTACTGTAGAATTTCTTTATCTCTAAATAGCATTTGACTAGGGGTGGGCACCAAAACCTGTTTTCTTTCCTTCTCCCCATTTTCTTTTCTAAACTATTAAGCCCCACCCTCCTTCTTGTCCTAAATTTCATATCTCAGTTCAGAGAAACTTCAGTTTTGTTTTTTTTAAAATATATTTTATTGGTGTTTTTTTTGAGAGAGAGGAAGGGAGAGAGAAATAGAAACATTGATGTGAGAGAGAAACATTGATCAGCTGCCTCGTGCACGCCCCCCACTGGGAATGGAGCCTGCAACCACCTGACCAGGGATCGAACTGGGACCTCTCAGTCCATGGGTGATGCTCAATCCACTGAGCCACACCGGCCAGGCAAAACTTCGGTTGTTTTCATGATCTTCGTCATACCTTGCCTTCTGTAATACTCCTAAGGAAAGCAAATTCCTCAGTAAGTAGAGCACTCAGACTCATTCAGGTGAACCTAGTACACTCTCAAGTCACAGAATGAGGAAACACCAGCATCAGAAACCTGCCCTGTTAACACAGCAGCCACCAGGCAATGTGGCCCGCGCAGCTGAGGAATCGAATTTTAAATTCCATGTAATTCAAACCTAAACACGAAAACATGATATATAAAATCCTTGTCCTGAAACCCAACTTTCTTGTGTCATATTTCTGAAGTTGGAAAATTTAGCTTCAGAATGGATGTTATAATTGTAAAACACACAGCAGATTTCAGACTTAGTACCAGAAAGAGAATGCAAAATATCTCATTAATATTTTTAGAATGGTTACATGTTGAAATGATACAATTGTGGATATATCAGATTAAATAAAATATATTATTAAAATTAATTTAACCTGTTTCTTTTTACATATGTGACTCAAATTATATTTCTATGGGACAATATTGCCCTAGGGATAAAAAAGAGATAGGGAGGTGTGGACATATAAATATGCATGAACATATTGTGAGCAATTAACAAAGGACCTTGATTGGTGAAGAGGGAAATGAGAGGAAAGATTAAGGAAAAAGGAAATGAAACATAAAACAGTTGTGGAGTTGAGGAGAAAATCAAAGGAATATGTAAAAACAGAGCTAGCTGACCAGGAGAGAGTTCTTTCTAGAACCGAGAAGTCACCACAGAAGTAGAGAAACACAATCTACGTATCTGAATATGACGACACAGAGATTATCACAATATTATTTTTAAATGTGGAATACACACATGCACCCTTAAATTTCGGAGAGGACTCACTTGGGGAGCGCCATTCTCATGTGTTATCAGAGTGCATTCATTCCTTTTCTCTGGAAGTTACAGGACCATTTGTTTTCAATGTGTCACTTTCCTGCACAAACCCTCCAGTGGTTCTCCGTGACCTTTATGGCAAAAATCCACCCGCCGGGCCTGCTCTCCAGAGTGGTACCCAGTGCACTGCCAAAGACAAGCAGCCTGGGATGGTGAACAGAACCAGCTACGCCTGGGCACAGCTGCTCATGGTCCTTACCTTGTCACATTGGGGAGAAGGAGGAAATCACTGGTCCTCAAGCTGTGGCTGCACATTGGAATCACCTGGGGAGCTTTTAAATCTGGAGACTCCCAGGTCTCACCCACACAACTTAAATCAGAATCTCTGGGGTGAGATCCAGGCATTGGGATTTTTTTAAAGCTCTGTAGGTGATTTCAATGTACAGCCACACTTGAGAACCAGTGGACTAGCTGATTGTTAGGGATCATTTCAGGTCTAGAATTCTATGATTCTATTTGTCTAGGCAATCTTTTCCAACCTTTCCACCATCCTGAGCAACGTGAATGCCCCAACCTCTTCCCCAGCTAGGCAGGTCTAATCAAAAGTATGTGTCGCCCTGGCCAGTGTGGCTCAGTTGGTTGGAGCGTTGTCCCATATACTGAAAGGTTGTGGGTTCAATTCAGGGTCAGGGCACATGCCTGGGTTGCAGGTTCAAACCCCTATTGGGGCTTGTACCACAGGCAACCAGTTGATGTTCTCTCTCACATCAAATTTCTCTCTCTTTCTCTCCTTTCCTATAAGCATATCTTTGGGTGAGGATTAAAAAAAAAAAAAAAAAAAGGATAGGTTTCCTGTACTTCCTGAACAAAATGCCCTCTCCTTCCTGCCCAAATTCTGTACTACTGCTTCCTCCAGGAAGCCTTCCATGCCCACTGGTGTTTATAGTGCTCACTTGGACACACACACTCTCTTATAACCTAACAGTCATTTGTTACTTAAAACCACAATATCACTTGTTATCTTGTGATACTTCTTACTTTGGTTTTGTATTTTATTTACTCACATATTATTATTATTATCTTTTAAATCATTCATTCTTTCTTTCTTTCTTTATGTATTTGCATTTATCTTTCAGATAGAGTAGGAGGAAGAGAGGGAGGAAGAGACAGAGAAACATCGGTGTGAGAGAGACATATTGAGTAGCTGCCACCCACACGACCCCAACCAGGGCCGGGGACAAACTGCAACCGAGGTACATGCCCTTAGCAGGAACCGAACCCGAGACCCTCTGGTCCGCGGGTCGATGCTCTAACCGCTGAGCCAAACCAGCCAGGGCTACTCATATATTATTTATTTAACTTGTATGCAGATATATTTCTCATTTCCCAGGAACATTATAAAGTTCCGGGAGACACTGCATTACACTCATTTACATCCAGAACCATGAATATTGGTATGTACATATCAAGGGATCAATAACTATTTGATAAATTAATTAATGAGGTACCAAAATTTGAAGCTAAAATATTTAAACACAGCCAACTCCAGGATAAAACAAAGAAAAAGGAATACTCAACATAAATTATTTTAGTGGCATATTAACCAAACTATCACTGCAAATAATTTCATCTTACCCTGGCTCGTAGTTATTCATGACCCTAAGCTCAACTATTTCCCTATAAAAGCTATTTTTTCACATAAAACAAGTTGATTTTTGATAGACAGTTTGCTTTTTTTACCATGCTATTTATGAATGTGTGATTCTATTACTGAGAAAGTAATTGCTTGCCTACTCTGTTCTGACTGAACATTTATCACGGGTTAGTGATGTACTGAAAATCCTGCTGGGTATCAGCACCTCATTTAGGGGCAACTTATATATATTTCAGCCAATAAGGAAGTCTTGCCTCTTCTTCCCACTCCCATTCTAATAGAACAAATTCTAATTCATCAGTCAAGTCCCTTTTAGATCAACACAGCTGACTTAGTGTTAACATAAAGGCTTATTCAATTAGAAAACCAAAACTCTTTACCCCTTTTGTGCTCATTTTGACTAAGCAAATTCTGAGTATTTGCACAGACACATTCTCCCGTGTAAAAGGAAGTTTAAGACCTGCTGTCTCACCAGGAGCTAGGCGGGATTAGCAGATGTGTGTATAAGGCGGTCTGAGCTCTTTAGAGGAAAACAACTAAAATAGGCAGCATTCTCATATCCTTCCCTGCAGCATCGTTTCATAAAGTTCTCTAAGTTCAACTCCTCTCCTAAGTGATCATTCCTTTTGGTATTCTCTGAAAATACCAAAAGATCATTTTGAGAGGAAAAAAAAAAGTGTCCTTTAAAAGTCAAGGTGGAGTAGACGTCCTTCCATATGAGAATGAATTAGTCAAGAAAGAAAAACAGACCTCCAGGTAGTTATAGAATGTTCTTCTAAGAAGAGTAAGATTTTGGTTCCCAGCCTTTTCTCCCCCATCTCGGCCCCTCCCCCCGCCCCACCTCTCTGCCCCAGGCTGAGTAATGCCTGGGAAGCTTCAGAGGCCTGCGGCGGCCGAGGTCGAAATCCCAAGGAGCCTCTGTGCGGTCTGGCTCTTTCTGTTGGATTTTGAATTTTTCCACGCCGTGATGGAGTGCGTGCGTGTCACCGTGGGTGTTCCGAGCAGCGTGTCTGTTTTCCAGTGTGTCAGTGGGAGGGCGCCGGCGGGTGTTGTCAGGGCGGGGGACCTGCTTAGTCAAGGGGCTGAATAAATGCTGCGATCTGAATGAACGGCAGGGCGCCTGATGTCTCTTTTCTGTTATGATGGAGATTTATGGTTTGTTTATTTGTTTTGAAGCTTATAAATGATTTTTAAACTATTGTACTTTTGCTTGGTTTGGGGGCCAATCTGATTTTTCTATGTGTTTCCAACTGGTTTGAAGAATTGGGTTTGTTTAAAAAACAAAATATTAGTTTGGTGCCTGTGCTTGAGGAGGAAAAGGAGCCCTTTCGCCCCCTTCCCCTCTCAAAGACGGGAGAGTAAAATAAAATGCAGGAAAGGGTATGGCTTTGCCTTCTTTTTTTGCCATGAGATCTAACTGGACTGGAAGGGTTTGACAAACAATTAACAATCCTTCCCACTCAGCTGCTGTTTCCCAAAATAGCATCTCCTTGGCTGCCAGGGTAGATGGGGGCCTTCAGGGGAGGAAGACACAAAGGTGCCCTCTTTCTGAAGCCTGCGTCTCTGTTCGATCTTGAAGGCAGAGGGGAAACCCAGGGGATTAAATTAGCAGGCAGCCGAGGCTCCACCTGGAAGGGAAATAGATAATAGGCTTTAAAGACAGGAAACCGCTTCGTGCTCCAAAATAATAATTTTCAAAAGCAACACATGATGGGTGCTGGGGAGGTTTTTTCCCCCCTCTGTTCATAATTTGGAAGCAAAATTGCCCTTTAAGATGCTATTCAGTGAATGAGTCAGGTCCTCTGGTATTCCTGCAATTCTGCTCACCTCGCCCCGTTTGGAAGGACTGCTCCAGCCAGCCCTGTCTTACACCTGACTCCCAGTCACAGACATTGCTCAACACCAGGTCGAGAGCGATCTGATTAGGGCGGTGCTGCCTTATCTTCTTCTGCCTGGTCCTCTCCTTCTTGTTTCCGTTCCCCGTTCTGCTCTCTCAGCCTGCCACGTTCACCTCTTCCTCTGCCTTTTCTCTGAAAAACTGCCTCTCACACCCCCACATGTCAATCTGCTCCACCAGCCCAGGCTCTCTGGGGTCCTGGGATGTCTCCTGTCATGAGTGGGGAAGTGGATGGGAGGGAAGCACACAATGCACTAAGCAGAGGGAGCAGACCAGCAGCACGTCTTCCAGAAGGTCAGGAGCCTGAAGATAGAGGAGGAAGGCGAAGAAGTGGAAGGAGCGGACATCCCCCCAGAGGATTAAAAGGTTACACTTACCAAATCGGAGTCTAGACTTTGCTGTTTTTAAATTTCCCTGAAAATATACACGGTATTAAAATAGCTATCAAAAACAGAAATCTGTTCCACAAATTAATTCACAATCAACCTCAGCTACTAGAAACTGTGGGTTTGGTTCCTTTTGCATTGTGTACATGCTTCCACTCCAACAGTGACATGATCTGATCATACAACCACGCCCTTCCGGACTGGGACTTCCCGAGGGCAGCAGCAGGTCTCCTGTGGGTATCCCAGTGCCTTGTACAGAACTTGGTCCGGAAAACGCACTCAGATGTTGGAAGGACTCAAAGTGTTGGGGTGAATGGATGGATGAATGAATGCATGGATGGATGGATGCATGGATGGATGGATGGATGCATGGATGCATGGATGCATGGGTGGGTGGATGCATGGATGGATGGATGGATGGATGGATGGATGGATGCATGGATGGATGGATGCATGGGTGGGTGGATGCATGGATGGGTGGATGGGACACTAAATAGTAGAGGAAGACACTTGAAATACTCATACCTTAACTCTTTTTCTCCTAATATTCTAGAAAAGGGAATATATAATTGGCAAACTTTCTTCTGACAGATAGGCAAAATAGAGAAGGGATATGATTAACTCTGATGTTCCAACAAGACTTATTCTGTATCCTCTCCAGCACCTAGTACTGTACAGAGCTACACTCAGCACACGGTTGTTGAATCAATGCTTTAGAGAGGAGAAAAACAGCTATTTTTCCCTTGAGGAAAAGGTTTCCAGGAAAGAGGGTGGAGAAGTAATACAAATACAGTGTTACACTATCTTTCCCATCTTTGACTCAGTGAAACATCTTAAAGAAGCAAAAGCCTCATGATCAAAAGGGATATTTTGGAGACCATGATGGGCTTTTAAAGAGAGAGAAATGGGAGTATACATGGGGTGTGATAATTCCATAGGACCCTCCTTCAAAGGCATTTGCAGCTCACTCAGATGTTAGACTTTCAGATCCAGAGATGCTTACATTATTTTTACTTTGGTAAGGACTCTGCATGATCGAGGGACATTAGTTAGGAGGCAAAACAGAACGCTTGCAGCTCAACACACTTCTGCTCTGCCTCAGACTGGAGTGGGGAAAGGCTGTGTGAGTCCATGAAGGGCTGGAATGAGGCTAAGCAAATACGTGATTATGCAGGTATGTAACCAAAACTGAGATGGTTCAATCTGAGATGTGTCCCTCCGCTACATTTAAGGCCATTCATTTATTTAACTCCTCCCCCACCCACAAGCCCCACAAAAAAACAACAGAAAGCACGGGACAGCTGAGATTTACATAGGCCAGGAACTTTACCAAATTCTGAACACAGAATATGCCTGGGAGGTATTAGAAAGGGCAGTTAATTGGTTGGCTCCTGAATGTGTTAATCCTGAGCAAAGCTGTGTTACTGCCTCATTAGCACATTAATTCTACTGACTATTCTCTGCAGTCCTGTATCATTTAATATCCTGGGCATTTCTGGAGGTTGTTTTACAAAATCAAGTTGCATTGACTAGAATTGCAAACTAAGACTCTTGGCTCAAAAGCCCTTGTTCAGGAACATTTAGGTTAAGAAAAGATAAGGTTGGAAATACGTGCCTGAAATACTGAGCCTGGTTCTTTCTTCTCTGCTCAGAAAGCCCGTGGTTGGTCCGGGCCCGGGCATGGACCCTTGCCTCTACTGAAGCACGCAGGGAGGGGTGAGCAGTGTTCCAACCCCACCAGCTGTGCTGGAAATGGGCTCCGGGACCGGGAAGGACTCAATGCCCCCATCTCTACACACTCATAACCACTCTCCCAAATGAGAAGAGGGGCTCAGTCACTCCAAAGCCACTCCTTCAAGTTGGAGTTCGTTGCCACATTAATTTTTCATGCACCTTATTTTTGCATAAACTCTCTACAGTTTTCTGCGTGTATGTCTGTCTTCTTACTAGATTATGAAATGGTTTAAAGTAGGGACCTTTTTTTCAAACTCTTTTTCTCCAGTAGAATCCAGCCTACTGTCGCATACCTAATTGGTACCCCATAAATATGGGTTGCTTTGAATTTTTGAGAGATAGCATGGGACAGTGGAAAGAACACTGGATAAGAAATCAGATCTTCCCGTGAGTTCTGCCCCTCGCCAATCGGGTGACCCTGTGCAAGTCAGTGCACTTCAGTCCTCAGGATCCTGATCTGTGACATCGAAGGTTCATCTAAGGTCCAACACACTGGAAAAAGAGGAATGAGCGAGTAGCCTAGCTTTATGTGCCAAATTAGTGGCAGTGGAAGACTATTTAAAGGAAAAAGGAGATGAGACATGTCCTAAATGTTTCTGGGGGTTATTGAAATCCCTGCAGTTCAGGTTCTAAACCGACAAAATGTTAAGACGACAAAAAGAACCATCATAATATTCTAGTTAATTAACTTAAAAAATAAATTCTTCAACTTCATTCATCCGATGAAGATTCACTGATTGTCTCCTATGGGCTAGGCACTGCACGGGACCCTGGAAACACCGGGCTGAGTACGGCCCCCTCCAGCCTGCCTCCACGCAGCTCACCTCCTTGTAGGGGAGAGAGGCTGGTGAGAGTGTAGAATTTCATTGTGATCAGTCCTGCAACAGGACTGTGTGCAAGGACAAGGGTGGGACCCGAGGGCAAAGGTAACTCCTCTGTGATGGGGGCACGTGGAGAGCTGGGGGCCATGGCTCATGGTGCCGGAGAAAGAGGTTTGAGTTACTTATTCTTCTTCTAGTTGCAGAAGAGGATAATGAACAGAAGATGAGGGTAGGTGGGGGAACTCCAGCCACCGTCCAAGCCTTAATGAAGAAGCATCTTCCCTCAAAGCATCTAGAACACCCCATTTTTCTGTGTTGGTCACTGCTGTATCTCTAACACCTAGGACAGTAGCTGGTACATAATGTGCTCAAACAATAGTTGTTGAACGAATAAAAAGAATACATTAGCCCAGCCAGTGTGGCTCAGTGGTTGAGCATCAACCCATGCACCAAGAGGTCGCTGATTCGATTCCCGGTCAGGGCACATGCCCAGGTTGTGAGCCAAATCCCCAGTGGGGGGCATGCAGGAGGCGGCCAATTGATGTTCTTTCTCATCGATGTTTCTATCTCTCTCTCCCTCTCCCTTCCTCTCTCTCTAAAATCAATAAAGAAAAAAAAAGAATACATTAAAACACATCCTCTGTCACCTTAACCCTAACTACCTCTTGACCAGTTCAGAGTGGTACACGGTGGCATCACAGAGGCCAAGGAAGATTTCAACAAAGGAAGTCTGTTCAGTGATGCTAATTCATGTCCTACATTGCAGAAAAGACAAGTGAAATTAGACATGAGAAGTATATTGGACAGTTGGGAGTGTCCCGGTGACCTCCCCAGCAATGGTATAACTGGCGTGGCAGCGACAGACATAAGTCCTTCTGCAGAGCGTTGGAGGGGAAGTGAGGCGTGGAGACAGCTGGACAGCTTTCTCTCAACAACTCTGTGCAGAGGAAAGTAGAGAGAGAAATCCAGGAACTTGGGAGGGTTTCTGAAAGCTAAGAAAGATTTGTTGAAAGGCAAGGAACCTTCATCCAGGGGAGGGCTACTGGGAGGAAGAGAAAAGGGAACCAACCACTACTGAGTTCCCATCTTAGTCCTCTTAACAACTCTCAGGAAGGTGTAGGGCTGATGGGTGAGGAAACAGTTTTGGAGATGGTTTTTAAAACTCGCTCAAGACATGCTACAACGTGGATAAACCTCGAGGGCATTGTGCTAAGTGAAATAACCCAGTCACAATGACAAACCCTGTATGATTCTACTCATATGAGGTACCTGAAGCAGTCATAGACGCAGAAAATAGAATGGTGGGTGCCAGGGGCTGGGAGAGGGGGACAGGATGGTGTTTAATGAGTACAGAGTTTCAGTCTGGAAAGATGAAAAGCGTTCTGGAGACAGGTACACAACAATGTGTACCTACTGAACTGTATACTTTAAATGGCTAAGACGGTGAATTTAGGTTATGTGTATTTTACCACAATTAAAAAAAAAAAGTTCTTAAGATCACACAGCTAGTAGATGGAGGAGGTAGGATTCAAACCCTTGTCTGGCTGGTGTGAAATCTCTGCCCTTTTTCTACACACTTCCACGAGTCTATGAAGTTGAAGCTGCAGCAGGGAGAGGGGGAATTGGTGAGGAAAGGTCTTGGGGGGAGTCAGTAAAGGGTGCGATCGAGAGCCTAAGATGAGGGGCCACCCCAGAGCAAAGAGTAGAACACCTCTGCTGAAGGTAAAGGGAGCTGGGTTGCAGGTCCTTTTGTGGCTGGGGAGCTAAGGAACTTTTGATAACCTCCACCTTCTTTGTGAAGTTGGAGGCACATGGGGTGGGACCAAGCAGGGAACTTGAGGGACTGAAGAGCACTTGGAATCGCTGTTATGGACAAAACTGAGCAGGGTTATATTTCTAACTAAATGCCAAGCAGAGTTGAGATTGTGGCCATCATGCCTAACTAAATATGTGGATAAATCTCATGGGGAACTCCCTCTGAAGAAATATGCAGTTAACTGAAGTTCATTCATGAGGTTGACAAGTACAGGCAAAATGGGAAGCATTGGTCATAATCCTAGGTCACCTGGAGCCCCCCCAAATGGGTGGTTGGTTTATTTATAGACTCAAGGTGTAGCTGTGAACAGCTAGAACACAGCTGCTGCAAAGGAACCAGCTCGAGACCCAGTAATCAGAACGGTTCGAGTGTAATCAGTGTCAAGGGGTAGCCCCACTGCCGAGGCTTCAAGTGCAAATCACCTTGAGCTGCCCCCATCAAGCAATGAGAGTTGTCGGTCACACAGGTAGATGACGCTCACCTTAGGTAGGGGCACCTTCAAATTACGAAAGGCGGCAGCAAGATCTGGGCACCAAATGCCTTGTGCCTTTTCTTCTATGGGGTTTTTAAACAGTGGAAATGCCCCCAGCTTTCCCCAAACAAATTACTTTTGACGTTACAACACAAGGTGACCAAATTCTAACAATACAGCCTTTTCAGATTATTCTACTGTTAAGGGGTCCCCCGAAGTGTTTTAATTTACAGTCTACTGACTGCAAACTAAATGGGATTTTTTTCTAAAAAAGAGTTTTGGGGGTAGCTGTAATAACAGGCACAGATTACTCTAACAAGCTCAACTGTCAGTCACTCTTGTTATTTGGCCGATTTCTACATGAAACTAGTTTCGTGTAAGCCAGATAATTACAAGTTATCCTAACAGAAATGGGTTCCTGCATTGTCCTTCAATTTTTTTAATGTATTTTGAAATAATTATAGAGTCACAGGAAAGCATAAAGATAGTACAGAGAGGTGCCATGTACCCTTTGCCAAGTTTCCTCCATGGTTACATCTTATAATTGTGGTACGATATCGGAATCAAGAAACTGATACAAGCAAGATGTGTGCATGGTTCGATGTCATGTTATCACACGGGCAGATTCATGTGACCACCACTGCAATCAGTATACAGGACTCCCATCACTAAAGCTCTCTCTCATGCTACCCATTCCGCCCATGGTCCCCAGCCCCGGCAACCACTCACCTGTTTTTCATCTCTATAATTTTGTCATTTTGAAAATGTAATAGAAATGGAATTATACAGTACGTGACCTTTTGAGATTGGACCTTTTCACTCAGTATAATGCCCTTGAGATTCATTCAAATTATTGCCTATGTAAATAGTTTATTCCTTTTTATTGCTGAGTAGTATTCCATAGCATGGATGTAGTATTGTTTAACCGTTCATCTATGGAGGTATATTTTGGTCGATTCCAGTTTGGGGCTATCACAAATAAAGAACTGTGCACAGATTTTAATGTGGACATAACTTTTCACTTCTCTGGGGTCAGTAGCCAGAAGTGTATCTGCTAGGTAAGCATGCGTTTAGTTTTTAAAGAAATAGCCAGACTGTGTTCCAGAATGCCGTTACCATGCTCTGTTCCCACCAGCAATGGATAAGTGACCCAGTTCCTCCACGTCCTCGTCAGTTTAGTGTTGTCACTCCTTTTTACTTTAGCTGTTCTTACAGGTGTGTAGTGATAGCTCACTGTGGTCTTAATTGGCACTTCCCTAATGACTAGTGATGTTGAACATATTTTTGTAAAGAACTGACGTTTATAATTGGTTTCAGAGTTTCTTTTGGCAAATAATTTCACTCTCTCCAAGCCTCAATTTTTTTTTCATCTGTAAAATGAGAAAATTTAACTATTTGACCCCTAAACAAGCCTCCAGCTCTAACCACTGCGTCTACCCTGGGTGAGTTTGTTTGCAAGGTGAAGAGCTTTTAATTTTCCCTTTGGGCATCAGCTATTCCCATCTGCCAAGAATTGACAAGTAATAAATCTTATCCATGGCCTTCATTGACATTTCCATGAAATGTGTGACAACTCCCTATGGGCTTCATCTGGCCCTCCAGGCCTTATTCAGCATTTAAGTCACATTGTCAAAGCCTGAGCAAAAAGACTCAGACTTTCATGAATTTATAAGGGACTTTATTGATTTTCTGATTCATTGTAAAGTTTTTATTCCTTTGTTCCCAAGGTTCACTATAGAGCATAGATTTGAGTAGGTGATACCTTACAACTTTCATCAAGCATCAACTGAGTGCCTACTGTGAGCAGATAGGGTGGTGTACTGGAAAGAGCACGAGCTGTATATGGAGAAGGACTTGGGTTTGAATCATGCCTCTGCACTTATTAACTGTGACCTTGTCAAAAAACATCAAAAATTATCTGAACGTCAGCAAAATGCAGATGATAATAGCTGCTGACAAAGTGTTATGAGGAATAGACATAACGTATGTAAAGTGCCCAGTTCATAGTAAGCACTCAATAAATGGTAGCTATGATTATGTGGGACAGAGGGAGTGAGTCCCCAAAGAAAACCTAGAAGAAAAGAGACATGGCATGTGCCACACCCTGTGCAGTGAGCCTTCACACACACACACCCCTCATTTAATTTCTACATCAACTGATGCTGGGAGACAGGTAGTTACAAACCTGTTTTTATCAAACTGAGGCTGAGAAGTTAAATAACTTAAGATCACCCTGATACTAAGTGAAGGAGATGGAATTCAAACTGTGTCCTTAAGGGGTTTATAGTCTAGCCAGAGAGATAAGCTGGGCAGAAACAGATAAATACCAACAGAGAGTGGCCAAGTGCCAGCTGAACAACAGAGCCAAAAAGCACTTACCAACTTAGAGAGGGAGTTAATTCTGAGGATTGGCCAGTTGGGGAAAGCAAAAGGAAATAGAGGATTAGAACTTACTCTATCTCACTGCACATCCTTGAGTGCCCGGATGTCACCATCACAACTGCTTGCTGGTCCTGGAAGCCCAGCCCAGCTGCTGCAGGGATGGAGGCAGCACTCAGCTCTCCCAGTCCTCCCCTCTCCCTCTTCTCTTCCATTAATGGAATATTTATGTGCAGGCCCTCCCGTTTCACTCTGAAGTTTTATCAGCAAAACTGTTTTTCAGCATTACCACAAAAGGTCACTGTCAGAGTGGTAATTCTTCTATTAACACAAAACCCAGGTCTATTTTATAGAAATGTGTTCTAGATGATCTTCCTTAAAGTCATTTTCTATGATGTGAGCTTGATTTGCTTACAAGCAAATGTCTGGGCCATTTCTGCACTTGGTAATTTTCAAAACATCTCTGTTGGGCTCTGCTGCCTCTAGTCTGGCCCGCAGTAGGTACTACTGAAATTCATTTTGCCAACATGCATATGTATTGAGTGGCTCCTGTGAGCCAGGCACTGGAGTCTCAGGCCTCATGGAACATACATTCGATGAATGGCTGATTAACTAATGAAGGCCATAAGAATCTAATTTGAACATCAATATCCATGGCAGATTATTCGTAAATAAACTCTGAGGTATTAATGAAAATATAGTGTATACAGTGACACACAGAGAAACTACTAATTTCTTGTGGCAGGGAACAATCCTTGAAAATTTCATCACTGTGCCTATAAACACGTTATCACGCGGACTGGTTTCCAGTCGGTGAAGCTGGGCAAATTCACAAGTCTTTGAAATCTGATCTTAATTTCTATTGCAAAGGCCTCCATTGGGTTAGAGCAGCTTGTCTTCCATCTTCAACCCTCCTTGACCCTCAGGGATCAATGACTAATTCAGTGTTTAAAGAGTAAGGTAGAGGGCAGCCCAAGCACTCGGCCTCAGGGATTCCATCTGGTTTGCAACTTCCTGTTGTGTGTAAGGCCGTGTATTTGTAGCTGTTGTGTGAGTAATGGCGTACAGGCTTTTAGATCATTCAAAGCACATCCAAGGGTTTGTATTCAGCAGCTGATGAGACTCAAAATGTTTTACTTTTTATTATTCCCAGCCCTCCAAGTCACCCCAGAATCATCACCTTTTAGAGTTTGTGTCTTCTCGATGTGTTCCCGGAATTCTCTATTTATGTGACTGTCATGTTCCTTAGGAAAAAATAGAGCTTTTACTCAGTTCAGGTAACAGATTCACCTGAAATCCACAGATTTCCTCCAAAAGGAGAAAAAGCAAAGGCGGCTTCGGCTTGAGGTTGACTGTCTCATCACGTTCTTGGTTTCACTTCCTTTTCCATTCTGGTGGCTTCTTCCCATTTTGGTCTGCAGCCTCCTGTTCCCTGAATTTACTTTCCATTCGAGAAGTTGTTTTCTCAGAAGGTGTTTTTCTTCTCTCTGGCCCTGGTTTGCTTCTTCAGAGGTCTGGCTGCTGGCACTTGCCTCTGACCCAGCCTCGGCCACCAGGGCTCCAGGCCAGCCCGGCCTTCCACTCAGTCCCTCAGCGCTCACTGTCCAGCTCCAGCCGGCTCGGCTCAGAACCTTCTGCTTCCAAACTCTCTCACACCAAACCCCTGCCAAGGGACAAATGCAGCCGCTCCTGCCTAATGGGCTCAGCGAACACTGAACTCAGGGAAGAAGGGGGAGGGAAAAGCACACATGATCCGTCCTCCTTAGAAGAAACAGTTTCACATACTCCCGAGGTCATTGATAAGAACTGATGAAATCTGTATTTCAAGAACTTTAATAAAATAACGACCCAAATGACAATAGAGAAAAAAAAATCCAGATTATATAACAGCTCTATGGCCCTCAAGAATAAAAAGATATCTACTAGGTTTCAGATTTAGGGCCCCCAGGATGACTGAGAATTCATTTCTTAGCACCTCTTCTCATAGCCTTTAAGAAAAATGGTGGTTTGTGTACGAACCTCTGAATTCTTTCCTTATCCCTAATATGTGGGGAGGGGGGAGAAGGAATGTGGTTAGAATGTTTGGGATCCCTAATTTCACAGACAAGGCAATGACGAAATAAAGTTATTAAATAATGTTAATGCTGTAGAAACCTTTGAAGAATTCAGACTAGTCCTTGGGGCATTCATCCTGAGCTCTGGAATGTCATATGAGCCTGAGTGAGATATTTCCCCTCTATGATTTCAGTTGTAAGATGACACTGTTCTTTTTCACCAGTGCATGAGGACTAGCTAATTAAAATACTGTACTGGTTCATTCAAGAAGTATTTACTGGGTTCCTACTACATACATACAAGGCATTGTGCAAACAGACTGTGCAATATGACAAAAATTTAAAAATAGATTGCCATAAATAAACTCCATGATAGGATTATGTAAAACCTTTCAGATAATTTTAGCTCTTTGATATACAAACAGGGTGTCCAGTTCTACTGTTTTGGATAAATTGACCTGTTTTTTTCCACTACCACCCCTCCCTTCCAAACTAATTCATTCATCTTAATCTACAGCCAATATCCATGTATTTTCTAATGGTATGACCAGAGCTGCCATGTCATGTTTCACTGACTAAGCCATCCAGCCTGGGTCAGTGTCCACCCAAAGGAAGGAAAAATTATCTAATCTGAACAAATGTCCCGTATGGGTTAGCTGTGGCTCTGCTATAACCTCAGTTGGTTCACGAGCCAGAAACAGAATAAATGGGCAGAGTTGTGTGTTGTGATCAAAGAAGATTTACAACAAAGATACATTTGCTGGCATATATGGTGTTTATCTTCACTTACTCCTGTAAGTGGCCATATTTGGTGTTCCTTTTACTCAGCCAAGCCAACAGTGGGAAAGCAAGAAGAAAACTTGCTGGGGAAGGAGACCACAGTGAAAGCATTGGTGAGTTCCCCTGGAGCCACAGTATGGCTCCCCATGGTCTGAGTGTTTCCAGAAATGTTATGTCCAGGAGAGTCCAGGGTCCTGGGGTCTGAACTCATATTTAACTTACTGAAAAACATTAGCATCTCCCTTCTGGTAGAATGTGACCTTCTTACTGAGAATCAAAGATGACAGGCAAACAAGAGGTAAATGATAGAGAAGATTTTAGGGGTACAGTAAGGTGGATCAAGGGGATGTTAATTCTCACAGTGGGGCTTTTATTTACTCTCAGTGGATGGGGAATAAGCATGGAGAATAAGCATATGTGTAAAGGTGAGTCAGGCCCATCTATAATAAGCCAGTAGAGGAAGGACAGAAATTAGAATTGAACCCTATTCTGATAATAAACATACTATCACTTTTATATTATTATTGTTTTTTTTAATCCTCACCTGAGGACATTTTTCTATTTATCTTCAGATAGAGTGGGAGGGAGGGAGAGAGAGAGAGAGAAACATCAATGTGAGAGGGACACGTCTACTGGTTGCCTCCTGCACAACCCCGACCAGGGCCAGGGATGAACTGCAACCGAGGTACATGCCACTGACCGGAATTGAACCCGAGACTCTTTGGTCCAGGAGCCCACGCTCTAACTGCTGAGCCAAACCGGCCAGGGCGTATCACTTTTATATTAAAATAGTACACTTGTATCTAGGTATTTGTAGTTCCACTGAAGGTGATCATATGTCTGATAATTACTGCTCTTACTCTCCCACAGAAGACAGAAAGAATGAGATCACTTCCACAGATCCGACCAGGCATAGTTCCAAGATTCCAAGCTACCAGGCAGATGCCATAAGAATGGACACTGGCTTTCTCTCAGGCAGGGAAATATGTAAAACAATCTGGAGATTCACAGGCCATTGTAGAAACTCACTGGGTGCTTTCATAGGGTGGTCCAACGTTGTCTGCAGGGTCACAGTCATGGCACCCACGATCAAACTCTTGCATGATACATTCTCATGAAGGAAGAAAAAGGCCACTTTATGATGTAGTGAGGTGCCCTTCACTGGTGGTATTCAAGTGGAGGCTGAATGCTCAAGTCAAAGGCACTGGAGAAGACATTTCTGGCCCTCTCATGGAAGGTTCCTTCCAGCTCTGAGATTCTCTAATTTACTTGTAAATCATCGTTGACAGATGGGATATAGGGTAGGGCTGTGTCATGAGACAAGCTATATTTAGATCCAAATGTGATAAAGGAGTCCATCAAAAGAGCTTGAAAGCTGACAGTCTTTTTGGAGCCAAAGAACAAAGAAAACTGTGTGGCTCCCATCTTTGTGCCATAAACACTCAATCCTGTAATATCCATGTCTGTCGTGGGTGTACCGGACTTGAGTCCACAGGGGACAGAGGTGCCCATGGTTCCCAGGGGAAAGACAACTGGAAAAGAGCTATCCTCAATCATTGAACTGATGCAGGAAGGTAGATGACTTCATTTTTCTCTGAAAGAAAGACTTTTTAGTCAGATACGTGCATTTCCCCTTATAGCTCAAAAAAATTATGCAATGGTAAGCAAAATCTGAGAAGCTGGCATTGACATTTTTAGCCTACTTTGTCAAGATTCTCTTAGTATTCGACACATTTTAACTCAAATTCACAAATTCCACAAGATAAAAAGCAGGAATTCACAGTGTGTCATTCTTGAGACAGGTGTGTCATTGTAGAAAGAAAAAAACAACATTTTTTTTTTTTTTTTGCTTCAGCAACTCTCATTTATTGAATTGGGATTAGTGCTGTACTTTGTAAAGAAAACATTAGAATGACCCACTAATCTCTGAGTTGATTTTCTAGTAATGGGATAGTTTATACATTGATATAATAACATGCTTTTTTTTTTTTTTTTTTTTTTTTTTGCCCAGCCGGTGTGGCTCAGTGGTTGAGCATCAACCCATGCACCAAGAGGTTGCCGGTTCGATTCCCGGTCAGAGCACAGGCCCAGGTTGTGGGCCTGATCCCCAGTGAGGGGCGTGCAGGAAGCGGCCAATCAATGTTCACTCTCATCGATGTTTCTATCTCTCTCCTTCTCCCTTCCTCTCTCTCTAAAATCAATAAAGAGAAAAAAAACTTATAACATGCCTTTTACCGTATCACTTGAATTGGGGTTGAAGTCTGTGGTTATGAACAACACCAGACTCCTGGCCCACACTGGGTTCAAACCCATGAACCGGGTCTCACCAATATTATGCTGTGATCAATGTGAGCATCTACTGAAGCCGGGGGTGGGGAAGGAGGGAGATGACCTTGCAAGATAGCAGGGATCATTTCTGTCTTTTGCTACATCCCAGCATCCAGTACAGTGCCTGGGACATAGTAGGTATTTAATATATATATATATGGAATGAACGAAAGGTTTCCCCAAGGTATCAAGAGCCTATATCCCTCCCATGTCTCCTTCCCCTGAGTCCCATTTTCCAAAGGTATCTACTCTTCAACATTTCATGTGTTGAAAGATGAATTTGTTTATTTTTTTAAATATGTTTTTATTGATTTTTTAGAGAGAGAAGGAGAGAGAGAGAGAGAGAAACATCAATGTGAGAGCGAAACATCAATCGGCTGCTTCCTACACACCCCCTACTGGGGATCGAGGCCTCAACCCGAGCATGTGCCCTGACCAGGAATCGAACTGGGACCTCTCAGTCCACAGGACGATGCTCAATCCACTGAGCCACACCAGCCGGGCTAAAAGATGAATTTAGAAGGAAAAGGACTTTCATATGATTGGGTCAGAAAATGTTGGTCAAAATGGGAAAATTCACTGATGTCTTGAAACAAAGGACAAAACAAAAAGTTAATAGTAATTAATAATATGGATATAGTTTAGAATAAGACAAATCAAGATCATTCTGTCTTCTCTGACACACCTTCTGGGAGGACAGTTCATGGGGACAGAAGTTGTCCTCCTCTGTTCATGTCAGGCATCACCCATGTAACAAACCACTCTGTGCGCTACGTTATGTACGTGTGTGTTCCTATATGGTGGAAGAGCTGTTCCAGGTCCTTCTGTGATCACAAAGTGGGGCCCAACTAATTCTAAATGGACAGTAGAGTGGCAGGTGCAGAAAATAAAGCTTGTGGAGCTGTAGGAGTGATCATCGCAGCCCCCCTGGACCCTTCCACATGCCTCTCACCTTGGGGCCTTCTTCTCCAAGCCAGGAAGCCAACTCCAGCCAGGGCAATGGCAAGGACAATGGACCCAGAGACAGCTTTGATCACCAGAAGGATAGTTTCCGAATCTGAAAGCAAGCACATGAGGAAAAATCTACAAGTCTTCCTCCCCTTCGATATTAACTTCTGGGCACTTCTGTCCCTGTGATCATCAGGAAGCCCAACACCATTTTCCTTACTCTCGCTTCTCACTTCACAGCTCCATTCAGGGAAATAATCTAAAACAGGGGCACAGGAGTTCTCAAAGTGGGGTCCGAATGCCCCAGGGGCTTCAAGACCCTTGCAGAGAGCGCATGAGGCCTACATCGTGACTTGCCTTTTCTCTCTCTCACTTGTGCGCAGTGGGGCTTTCCAGAGGCTGTATCACACGTCATGCCACCTTTGCTCTGAAAGCTAATGAAATATGTGCTCGTGTTCTCGGGAGTTTAAATGGAAAAACTTTTTAATTTTTAATATAGAAAATAGCAATATAGATGATCCACATAAGTGAAGCTCTTTGGGATCCTCAATCATTTTTAAGAGCATTCAGCAACCCTGCCCTGAGACCACAAGGTGAGACCTCTGATTTAAAGGACCCATTCTAACGCATGCAGTGACCCATGCTTGCTCTCACCCCCCTTCCTTGGTCTCACGTCCCTGAAAGCACACCCTGTCCTTACCCTGAGGGACCTGAAGAACCATGTGGACGTCACAGTGCTCCACGTGACAGGAGTAAAGGTCACTGCTCTGAGGATCCAGCTCCACAGATATCCATGTCTGATAGGTCCCATCCCCACTGGGAAGAATGTCTCCATAATCCATTTCCTGGATCATTTCTTCTCCGTTTTTCATCCAGATCATGGAAATTTCTGGGGGGTAAAAGCCATGAGCTCTGCAGAAAAGAGTTGTAATCCCTGGAAAGGTTTCTTTGTGATTTACTCTGACCAGTGGAGGCTCTAGGAAAAAGAAGGTAAAGTTAAATAGAAATATCATATGTGTGAGCATACAATGTTAGAACTTGGCTCCTGGGTTTCCCAATTCGTTTTCTTCAGTGCAGGAAACATCTAAAACCAAGAAGGACCTGGAACCCAGGTTCACCACCAACAAACTGATTTATTGTACACTTCCTGCTAGGGCAGTGTGCTCAGGAACACTGAATGTGGAGTTGTACCCTGTAGCTGAGCCACACAGTTTGTATGTGACTGCTGGTGACAAGTGATTCAGCAAGTCTGGAGATTAGAACTCAGTGCTCCTTTTTCTCATTTCTGTACTAGGGCAAAGATATCACAGTCATCTCAGCTCAGCTTTGGCTCTGAACTGCCTTTGTACTCAAGCTGGTACCTTGGTGATTGCTGTGGTCTGAATGTTAGTGTCCCCCCCACCCCCAAATTCATATGTTGAAATCCTAACCCCCAAAGATGATGCTATTAGGAGGTGGGGCTTTGGGGAGGTGCTTAAGTCATGAGGGTAGGACTCTAAAAAATGGGACTACTTTCTTATGAAAGAGGCTCCAGAGAAATCCCTCATCCCCTTCCACCATGGGAGGCCATAGGAAGAAGTCAGCAGTCTGAAACCTGGGACAGGGTCCTCATCTGACCCTGCTGGCACCCTGATCCTGGACTTCCAGCCTCCAGAACTATGGGAAATAAATTTCTGTTGTTTGGAAGTTACCCAGTCTGTGCTATTTTGTTATAGCAGCCCGAATGGACTAAGACAGTGATCGTCACCAGACAAACGTGCAGCAGATCACGTCATGGTTATGCCCTCAGAGGGGCTATGAAATTCCTATCATGGAAGGACTCCAGCAGTGACAACAAAGAACTGTCCATTTGTGGTCTTGCCTCTTGACCATGCTGCTCATTTTCCATATGGTGCTGTCCTTAGTGTTTCTTGTTGACACTGACCAAGACATGAGCCACACAGAGCCCAACGCCATCCCCGGAGGGGCTGCTTCCTGCTAATCTCGACTCGCTCCTCACCCCACCGTGCTACCTGCCACCCGGATACAGGGAGGACTTCGCCTCCACAATACCTTCCTCTTCTGTTTCCTGGGGCATGCAGTTCAGTAGGAGAAAGAGGCTTTCCAACATTAACAAGAAAATCTAAACGCCACCAAGAGAGACTCTGCTTGTTGACAGTACCTGTAAGAAATGATCACAGATCCTTTTCCAGGAGTGGGTTCTGACCAAAGGGTTGAGACCCCATTAGGACACCCACGGTAGAGAGAGAGGAGGCTTACAGAGGGAGCAGGTACACTGAAGTTAGACTTCCCACATTCTTCTCACACACCCTAGGTGCCCAAGCTTCCCCCGTTTTTCCAAAGAGTGTTAGCCTTCAAATCCCAGTTAAACTTTGTCGGCCGTCTCCTAGTGCTGGCTCACTGGGAACAGCAGGCCAGGCAGCTGGGCTTCTCTGCCGCCAAAGGCCACGCTGCTAATCAAGGCGAGGGAGTGGGGGCTCCCGTGGCCCCCTTCAGATCTGGCTGGCCTCGGCCTGAAGCGCCTCATGGTTAAGGGTCTCACATAGCCCCCAGCTGGCCTTAGACTTCAACCAGACCCTGAGCTGTCAGACATTTCTCCGTCTGGCAACGGTAACATGTCATGGGTGAACAGAGACCCACAAAGAGCTTTCGTACACATTATTTCACAGCCATCTCTGTGAGGCAGGCATATCGCACCTACTGATTTTACTCAGGGTTGTTGCTCTGCTGGCTTAGCATCTATTAGCCCCATTTTTTCTGATAACAAGAACCCCTTCTCCTGAACACACTACCTGCATTGGAAAAGTAGTCCACCGCACCCTAGCTCGTGCTTCTTTTAAGAGGCACCAATCTCAACCCTGCCACCCAAACATAACCCGAACTGTGCGCCCTGGTCATTCTGTCTTTGCGAGCTCCCAGCTCTGACCTCAGACCTTCTGTGCCCTGCTCCTGCCCCAGGAGACTGTGCTCAGCAGGCTGCACCTCCAGGGCTCCCGCGCCCCAGCTACCTGTTGGGTCTGGCCTCTGGCAGGAGTGCCCTTAGCAAGATCGGAGAACTAGAGGAGAGAAAGGCTTGTCCACCAGGTGCCCAGCCACTGCAGTCTGCCAGTGACCGTGGTCCTCCACAGCCACAGCTCTTGCTAGAAGGTTCTCCCAGGGGACCAGCCCTTGCTGGGCTCTGGTAACGACAGATCTGAAGGCGAAAGAGGAGGGACTAAGGGGTGTAATGGCTTCCCTCTGCTGCAAGTCTCTAGGTATTTCACTATCCCTTACCAGTGTCCCCAGCCCTGACTGTACCTCTAAATAATCTTGTTCTTGACTTGCCCTCAGTTAAACATCTTGGATGTGCCATTTAGTGCCATTTAGTTCTATGTAACCCATAGTCGGTCTTAGAAACTTATCTGATGGGCACAGTGATTGGTGCAAGGGGTGGCACAGGATTCCACTGAGGCCAACCAGAGTCCTCCTGTGATTAAAAAATTCTTGGTAACTACAGCTGGGAGAGAGAAGCCCATTCTTCCAGAATGGCGACGCTATGAGGACATGAGCTTTGTGTTGGCTGCACGTCCTCCCCTCGGAGAAAACCATTCAAATCTTGGCTTTAAGTCCTCAGGTCCCCACACTGCCCTGATTTCTGCCTGTCCAGTAGCCTCCCACTTTGTGCTTAGGCCAGGCTCAGTGGGCTTCTGTTAACTACAACTGTTAAAGTGAGATAGTTATTCAGCTAGTGGTGGCAGAGTTGAAGCTCGAATTCCAGTTATCTGCCTCCATAGTGGAGGCTCTTGGAAAGATGGTCCATATTCGTAGCTGGGGCCCAGATGCCTCCCGAGGGCCCGCCACAGCTCTGGAAAACCCCCATTAAAGACCACCCCTGTGGGAAAGGCACATTGTGCCCAGCGGTTTCCTGTAGCATGATACAGACATAATTCACTTTCAATAAAGTTATAAGTAAAAAGTTCTATAGTAACTAAAAGTTGACTAATTAAATCCAATCTTTAATGTGTAAAAGGAGTTTTTCACCAAAAGAAATCTTATCATAAATCCTTTAGTAAAGCAAAGACCCTCTGTCTGTCTTCTTTGTGAGTCCAGATTCTCACTCATACTGGTGTCAGGGGAGCCCTTAGTTACCACACAACCTGTAAGAACTGCCCCACTGCCCAAAGTATTTGCGACTTATCACTGACAGGAGACGGAAGAGCTTGTCTCACTGGATCCCCACCAAAGGAGGTGCCCCCGGAGGTAGTCCACTTTCTCGAGTGGAATTGCTGAATCTCATCCAGATGCTGATAAGAAAGTAACTAGGGACAGTGTTCACAGGAAGTCATAGACCATGGTGGTCTGACTAACTGGATTTCAGAATAGGGTGAATATAACCTAGATTAGAGGACATTATGTATAAAACCAAGCGTTCTGGGGGTGCAGGCCAAGGTGTTCTCTTCCTTTTACCTGTTCTTTGTAGGGTATCTTTGCCATACTCCAGGAATCTCTTTAACCAGGCAATACATTCTTCTTCCAGCCAATTCTTCTGGTATTGTAACTCATGCCAGTTGGCCTCCCACGCCCTCTTGGTGATGAGAGCCACATTATCTATGGCTGTCCAGGACAGCGTGTCTTTATCAAAGATAATGAAATCCTCTCCGTCGTATGCATATTGCAAAAAACCTGTGGTGTTTCCATCCTCCAGCAACTCACAGCCAATCATCCTCTGGTACGTGTGAAACCCTGGAACACACAGGCCAGAAAGGGGTTTGCACAGTGGCACTGAGGTGAACGCCCAGGTGATGTGACTGGGGGCGTGGCTAGGAGCACCCTCCACCCCAGGACAGAGTACCCTACAGGCCCACCATGGCGTCACTGTCTCCAGTAGATTCCTGTGACATAATCCCACCTATCCGCAGATATTTGCGGCGTACCTATTGTGTGCCAAAGGAACATGATAATTCCTGCCTTGGGGAATTATAGGGTAACTCCTATCATGGGAATGATTGATTGATACATTTTATAGTGCAGTGGAGGAGGGAGAATATGCAGGAGCCAGAAATATCCCTGGAAAAGTTAATGTCATAAGTCATGATGCGTAAGTGAGCAATTCACTAAGCCTGGCCACCAGGAAATGAGACACGGAATGGCCACATATAGATGGGAAAAGAGAAGGTACAGGTGGCAAGCCTGAATGATGTTGGGATAGGGATATGGGGAGCAAAGGACAAAGGACAAAGTGCTCCTGGGGGTGGCAGACAACTGGGAAGATACATAGGGCAGATGGCAGGCACTGAACCCCATCAACCAATTGTCCAGGCTTTGCCAAAAGCCACCGAGAGGGCAACTTGGCAAAAGCTCACACACGCTGTCAGCCCAGGGACCTCTGGGCCAAGGTGGGGACCAGGGAGGGGACGCAATCGGCTGCATTCACCACCTGAGTGATTGTAGTGACGCTGCAGACGCTCCAGCTCCACCTTGAAGGTCTGCTGCCAGCCCCGCAGCAGCTGCGTGTACCTCTCCCAGTGATCCGGCTCAAGGTGCTCCGCCATCCACGGCGCCCGCGGCTCCTTCCGCCGAGAGACACTGTCGTATGTGGTGATGGGATGAGAGTCCACATACCCCACTGAAATGAATTCAGGGATCCCGTGGCTGGGATCTGAAACGCCCAGGCGGAAATATCTCAGAGAATGAGTCCCTGGGAGGGAGGCAGAAAAGGAAGCTAGAGTCAGAGCCCATCCACACCGGTAAGCGGCGGTCCCTGTAATCCCCACACCGCGCTCCCGTTCAGCTGCGCCCACTCCTCCCTAGCTCTCGAATCTTGCGATGTGGCCCTTGTCACTGCAGAGCACCTTGGATGGGTGTCAGGCTCCCATTCCCCAGGCTGACTACCACTTGATGGTGTTCATGCCTTCCTCTTCACTTATAAATATATATTTAACAACAACAACAACAACAACAAAAACAAAATGTTAACCATCAGCTCACAAAATGGTTGGGTCAGCTTCTGTGCTGTCTGTCTATATTTTTCTTTTCTCTGAAACTACTTCTGAAAGAATTAATAACGTGCGGACTGTCTGTTAAAACCGACCACCCGGAGTCCAGGGTACCCTAACCTTAACCACTAGGGAGACAGGATTCCCAGGGACTGACCTACCCTGCTGGAGGCCCTGACTGTACCAGTCTGTAAAAGCAGAACGTTTCTCCCCTTTCTCCTTGCCTCTCTAGCTGGGGTGCGGCAGCTAGTTAGGGTTCCGAGTGGGCACCCCAGGCCCCTGAGCACCTCCCTAGAGGAGGTATGTCAGCTGCAGCTCTGAGTAAAACGGAGGCTGTTCTTCTCCAGGCTTGGGCAGAGCACAAGGGCCCCCCCAGGTCTCTCTGCATTGCTTTGACCCTTTACCTCCCCCTTTCCCTTCCTGTGGGGGCAGGGCAGAGTGGGAGGCAACAGAGTGGAAGTCTGAGGTTGGGCATCTCATCATAAGGGTGCTGGTTCTTATGACATGAGCCAGGGATGGAAGCAGAAGTACAAGTTCTATCCCCAAACCAATATTCCCACGTTCTGCCTTCTCTCCTATTTATCCTGCTTACCTTCTACCCACTGTGTTTGGTCCTAAAGCACTTAAGCACTGGCACTTAAGTCTTTTCCTTTGGCTTTCCTGCAAGGCCTAGCACAGGGAGCTTGGCATATGCTAGGAACTTCCTAAGAATTTGTGACTTAGATCAGTGGCAAAACATTTTATTTCTGTTTTGAAATAAGGAAATATACAGAAATGGATGTGAATCTCTTTTAATCTGGAACTTACACTTTAAAAAATACTTTTCATAAAGCGCAGGCTTTATGAAATGGGGAGCAGAGCTGAAATCTAATTTACATGAAGTCTGCAAAAGGTGGATGTGCTTGAATCTGTCACTGACTTTGAAACAGTTCTATTTCTCCACATCTGGAAAGGTTTTGTGGCTCTGCAGATAATGCAACTGTTTAAAGGTAGAGGCAAAAGGTAGAACAGGTCGTGAACATTAGTGCTCACACCTTCCTAGCATCCATCTGTGTATTCAGCAAACGTGAGGGCCCCTCTGTGCCAGGCTCTGTGCTAGGCCCTGAGCACACCACACACAAAACAGATACAAATGTCTGCCCTTATGGACCCTACACTTTAATGTGGGGGAAGGGAGGAGACAGACAATACCAAAATAAATGAAACATATAATGTCTTTTAATAAGTATAATGGAGTCTGGCCGGTGTGGCTCAGTGGTTGAGCATCGACCCATGCACCAAGAGGTCACCGGTTCAATTCTCGGTCAGGGCACATGCCCCGGTTGTGGGCCAAATCTCCAGTGGGGGGCATACAGGAGGCAATCAATTGATGTTCTCTCTCATCGATGTTTCTATCTCTCTCTCATTCTCCCTTCCTCTCTCTTTAAAATCAATAAAGGGGAAAAAAATTTTTTTAATTAATAAAAAGTAAGTATAATGGAGGGGAAAAAGCTGCAAAGAGGACTAAGCAATACAATTTTAAACCACAAGGTGACTTCTGTAGGGAATGAGGGAGCTAGGCAGATACCTGGGCACAGCAGTCCAGGCAGGGGGCACTGTGCAAAGGTCCTGAGGAAAGGACCTGCCTGGCATGTTCCAAGAAGAGCAAGAAGGCTGTGGCTAGAGCTGAGGCAGTAAGGGGGAAAGAAATAGGTAGGAATTGCTTCCACAGTTATTCATAGGAAAAAAACCTCACAGAAATCAAATTCCAGGCACAGAATGGGAGAGGAGAAGGAAGCAGGAATTTGAAAAGAGATGGTGTTACTGAGCTAAGTTGCATTAGTATAGAACTTCCCTTGGAATCTGGGGTTCCATTTATGACATCTGGGTCTGCATGCCTAGCAAATGCCAACAAGTAAAAAGAAAAAGGTATCTTGGGGCATTGCTGCTCAATGGGAGAATTTTTTCTAAATGAGTATCACTGACATCATCACCACACACAGTATTTACCATTCTTGTCATTTCGCTTTCTTATAAAAAATACCATTTCCTAAAACTCGGTATTATCCAGAATTTACAAGAGGTAAGTAGGAGAAATATGGTCTGTTGACAATGCTGTCTAAGTCCAGGGTACTGTCCTTTTCTCCACCCTCATCTCAGTCTAATTCCTGGTTTCGGAGCAGCCCTCCACCAGCCAGCCTGCTCTGCCCCTAGAGGCTGGCCTCCATCTGTCGGTCATCTGCCTGTCCACCCCTCGTGCAGCTGCGGCCTGGCCCCGCTCCAGGACATCACTGCCCTCCCTTTCCTTTGCCGAGGGCCCAGTTACCCATCTGGTGTGTCCATAGGTATAAGTCATGCTTACTCCTTAGTTTGGGCTTCCAAAATGTGACCTCAGCTGTGATGGGTGGTTGGTGGACAGATGTTAAATCAGTGACTCAGAACAGAAGAGATCGGGGAAAGTCTAGGTCCCTTTTCTCTCATGGTACGTTAGACCTTGTGATCATTTGCATCCTATGGATATATTACCCAGACGATCAGATTTCTAGTAGAACTAAGAAGGCTGAATCATTTGAAAAGACATATATTTGATCATTTTTGATCTACTAAAATGACAATTTCATATGACTCAACCTAAGAATCTTCTGATTCTTTCTTCTTGCTCCAATAATTATGAAATTAGGTTTCTCTCTTCCTTTCCGTGAACTGACTATCAGCATCAATTCACTTATTGAACTGAAAGCTACGATTTAGAATTTGCTCTTCTGTTCAAGCCAGTCAAGCTGCTTCTCAAAGGGCATTTGCTGCAGGTCCCAATAGCCTCTGATAGACATTGCTGGAAAGCCCGAGCAACATAGCCAAATGGCTCTTGATCAGACATAGTGGTTGCTTAGGGTCTTAAATTATGTTCCTTTAACCTATAGATTAACTGGTTAGGCCATTTTTACAAAAGGCTGTGAAAATGTCTGGTTATAAAATAATTGATAGTGTTTTCAGGTATTCATTCATGGGGGCAATTTTTATTTATTGAGTATGTACCATGTACAAGGGATTATGAGGCAATGTCAGGAAGAGAAAAAAGAATCAGATAGCAGTCCTTCCCCCCAAGAACTTACAGTACTCTAGGAGGACTAAAGCATGTAACATAAATAAATACGGTGCAGTGACACATGCCAGCAAGATGTAAGTGCCACCAAGGAGGCCCTGACTGAGTGCTCATAGGAGAGAGAGCCTGCTCTCATGTGAAGCAATTCCGAAATGCTCCAAGGAGGAGGTGACAATCCTTCTATGAAGTTGGGCCCTCAGTGGCTACAGAGGGCCGAGGGCCACAGCATCTGAATCATAACCATGAGAACTGCACTTATATATATAAGGTACCAGGCTAAGCCTTTGATAAAGATGAGTTCATTTACTCCTCACAGCAACCCTTTGAGATAGGTTTGAAAATTCCAATCTCAGTAGGTTCAGAGAGATGAAGAAAACAGCCCAAGATCATCCTTAGAATCCATATGTGAAGGAGCCAGGATTCACTCTCTGACCTCTCAGACTGGAAGCCCCTCTGCCATAGACTCCCAGTTGGTCCTAAGGCAGGGACACTTCCCCAGCCCAGACTGCTTCAGGCTCCCCACTCCATCACTATTGCTCTCTCCCGCCCCCTTGTGTCAAGGATGACTCACTGTCACTGATTCCCCCAGTCCCTGGAGGCTCAGGCACCAGCCCTTCCTACAATTGGCTGTGGGCCCTGATTGGATAACCAGGTCAACAAAGTCCCTATTATTTGTTGGCCCTCCCAAGTAGCCTTATGCCTTAATACAGTCAGAATGATTATAATTTCTGGGAACTACTCTTTGGAATTTCAGGCATCCTGGGAATGAGGGGGAGAAATGGATGGTGATATTTTTAGTTAAGAGGACCCTTGGACACTTCTCAAACCAAGCATGCAGGCTGTGGATGGTTCTACGGGCAGCAAGAACTCATCTAACTACAGGAACTTACTGAGGGCCCCAAAGTGCTGAATGTGACAGGCTGACTTTTTAGCTCCTCTTTTGAGGTTACCCTTTTGGAGGTTACCAATGTCTCCATTTGTATAAGTTTTATTCTTTTCTGAATTTTCAGTAGGCACAGCCCTAGTGCTAGGGATGCAGCGATGGACACAGCAAAGTCCCAGCTCGCTGGGCTAATTTCTAGAAGGCAGTGGTGAAAATTGTGGAGAAAAATAAAGCAGAGAAAGAGATAGAGTGTGAAGAGGGCTGATCTCTTAGATAGAAGGACCAGGAAAGTCCTCTCTGAGCAGCTAGCATTTGAGCAGGGATGTGAATAAAGTGAGGGAGTGAGCCATGGGAGAAGAACCTTCCAGACAGGACAGCAAGCCCAAGACTTTGGGGAGGTTGTGTTTGAGGAACAGCAAGGACACCACTGTAGGACCACATAGAGCATCAGAGAAGAAATGAATGAATGAGCTCAGGTGTTTTTTGTTTTACTTTTCTCAGTACTCTCTCTATACAATGATGACCATATGTTTCATATTTCCCAGAAGAATTCCAGTTTTGTGAATTTTATTCTGTTTAAATGATTCATTGAAGTTGTAACAAACTGTGATTTGATACATTGTATTCTCGAAAGGGTTTTGATAATAAATATAAATTTGGATGTCAGAAAAAACTGTCCTTTGTCATCTGTCTCAATTTGGGTTTCATAAAGCAAGTGTTTAAAAAGCCACACGCTTTATCTTTAACCTAGGCCTCCTTCCTCCAGTTCTTGGCAATCCTCTGGAGTAAGAGGGTGGTCGAGGTCAATGAATTTTAGTGAAAATAGACATTCCAACTAGTCAGAAAAAAAAATCTACAAATTACTTGAATTTCTCAGATTTAGATAGATTCCATGTCAACCAAGAAGAAGAGGGCCTTAGGGGAGTAAAACGTTGTCTTGGAGAAATTTCTACTGCATGTACCTTGGCAACAGCTCCATGGAAACAGACGGAAGGCTAATAAAGTCTATAGCAAATGCCCATATTTTCTCGTGTTAACTCTTTGAACTCAAGGTCATATCTAAACAGATAATCTGTAAGTCTGTGTTTTGTACACTAGTTTGGTTGTCAATTTAGGGGACTTATCCATCATCAGTCTTTTTTTTTTAATTTTTTTTTCTTTATTGATTTTAGAGAGAGAGGAAAGGAGAAGGAGAGAGAGAGAAACATCGATGAGAGAGAACATCCATTGGCCACCTCCTGCATGCCCCCCACTGGGGATTTGTGCCCTGACCAGGAATTGAACCGGCGACCTTTTGGTGCATGGGTCGATGCTCAACCACTGAGCCACACCGGCTAGGCATCAGTCTTTATCTTTGAAGGATTCCATCATTCATGAGGAAAATTGATATAGCAGATTGATACATCCATAGAATTATGAATAATATCAAGAGACTGACGTTGGTTATTTCAATATTAAACACAAACCACATATGGCTATGCAAGAGAGGTCCCATGCATGCCCTTATGCACCCACCCACATCAACAGGTCACAGTTTCACACAGGCTGAAACGAAGAACAAGATGAGTTGTAAAGCATGAAACATCATTTTTTTTTTCCATACAAATTCTGCAACTACAGTAAACCACAGTTGCAAATTTGCAGTCATTATTGCTGCCCAAGTTCTCTATGGCTCACAGTCAGATAACTTCAGTTTCTTAGGGACATTACCTTTGAACATAAATTCACTCAGGAGGCATTTATTAAGTGCCTATTGGTCAACTAGGTAGTGCCGGGGAAATAAAGAAGAGAAAAATGAAGAGACTTCTCCCTGGCTTTAAGGAGAGCCTTGAAGGAAAGATTTTTGTAAATAGGAAAGTAAAAAACTGTGAATGGGAGTGAGTACACAGGAAGGAGCAGTCTACTGCAGGCTATAGAGTCAATGAAAGAAACACACTGGAAGTGATATTGGAGTTATCTTGACACTTCCTGGAGTTGTGCCCCCAAACATTCCCTGCATTTCCATGTCTAGAAGCTCCTACTGAGGGCCAGCATTGGGCACATGTATCAAGCAGACCAAGTCTTTTTTTTAAAAAACCCTGGCTCCCTTCCCTTTCAGCATCCCTCCATGTTCAAGAACTCTCAGTCAGGGTCCTGGCAGGTAACAGCCTTTGCTCCAGATGAGTTCCATGAAGAGACCTTAAGAAGGGACTCCGTGTATGGGGTATGAGCAAGATTAAGGGAAAAAATGAGGGATAATGAGGCCCAGAAGCTAGCAATGATGGGACAGCTAGGGTTGCAGAGATAAGAGTAGCAAATTGTGTTCCCGAAGCCCAGTGGGAGCTGGAACCATAGGAAGAATGGGGCTATTCAGGGAAAGCTAGATTGCAGAGGAACACAGCTACCACCAGAGAAATTACAGGGGAAAGGAGGAGGTGAAATACCCCAACCTCTCTTTCCTCCTTGCTCTGTGTCTCCTGTTGCGTGGAAATCAGCCTGCAAGAGACTGGGTGATTCAGTCTGTAGAAATCATCCTCCAGGGCACAAGAAGGGACAGAGAAGGATGACGTCTAGGAATAAAAAGGAGAATAACCAGCACAAAGTAGACCCTCCCTACCCTTTATCAAAGTGCCAAGTGTCCGTATCCAGAGGCGCTGTAACATTGTCGAGAAGCTCTGGACTGTGGGCTAGAAGACCGATGTATACGTCAGACTGTTCATTACATGAGCTGGGTCAACCTCTCTGGGCTGAGTTTTCTTAGACTGGGTTAGTGAGACCATCACATGAAAGATTATGTTTAGGGGATATTGTGGTCATATTATTGGAGAGCTCTTTAAGGATCAAATGCACGTAATACATAAGCTTTTTACCTTCTATAAATATCACCCTTTCCTCCCTTCCTCTTTCTATCATCTGTCTCTGACCCTCAACCCCAATCTTTCCCATTTCTGATTTAAATGGTGGGGTTTTTCTGGATTAGATTTCTATAGAAGCAGAAATTTCTATGTCTGTCTTGTTCACCTTCGTATCCTCAAAAGTTCCTGGCACGCGGTGGCCATCAACCAACATTTGTGTAATTAATTAGTACACAGACCACGTGAAAGAGTCCTTCAGGTCCTCCCATGAGTCACCGCGCGGTGGTGGCTGAGACAGGGAGCCGGCCCCCAGGAAGGGAAGCCGCTTAGGGCAGAGAAGCCTGGTGCTTCCAGCCCATGGGCCTTCTCAAGTACTTGGGGTAACTGTTTCCCCAGTTACATGGGCCC
This sequence comes from Tadarida brasiliensis, assembly GCA_030848825.1. NCBI lineage: Eukaryota > Metazoa > Chordata > Mammalia > Chiroptera > Molossidae > Tadarida > Tadarida brasiliensis. The sequence continues at coordinate 42,913,145 of CM061275.1, forward strand.
CTAAACCGTGAGAAACTCTTCGGCTCAGCTGGCATCTCTCACACGCAGTAAGCAGGTCCAGAACCATAGTTTTTTCTCTCTGGGATCTTTGTCACAGGTGGAGCTGTGGCAAGAAGAAAACGGTCAATAAACCTGAACAATGAATCCGCCCCACGGGTCGAGGCCCCTGCAACGCGGAGGAGCAACAGACGTAAAAGAAAGGGTCTGGGCGGAAAGAGGGGGCTCTGCCCCAAGGAAAGTGAGGACGTCACCAGGGGGTCTTTCCAGAAGCCGGAACACTGTTCCCCGGAGCCGCGCTCCTCCGGGTCGGGGGTGGGGAGGCGCCTTCCCGGTCACCTGGGGCTTTAGGAAGACGAGCTGTCCCCCCGCGGCCTCACCTCGGCGGTCGGAGCTGACAGAGCTGGGATACTCACGGGCAACGCTGTGCTCCACCGTACAGACAATAAGGAGGGCCAACAGGAGCACCATCAGCCCTCCGAAAGTCCTTTCTTTCAGATTCTTTGAACCAAAACACCGACAAGTCCCTGCAGACCTTTCAGAAGAACCTAAACTCCACCCACTCAGTGATTTAGCAACTGCCTGACGCTCACTGTCCTCTCCCAATAAAAACAGGGGAAGTATGCAGTGTCATCAGTTGCTAGGTAGAATAGAGAGAAATGACAGCGCCCCGGTGCTTTTAACCCTTTGAGTTTCAGGCACTGTTAAATCCTTTCGGTGTGCCTTTCTGGGTCCTGTTACCAAACGTTTAAAATTATTATTATTATTAAAGTATTTTTCAGTTACAGTTGACATACAATATTATATTAGTTTCAAGTGGCCTATTTCCAACTTTTAAATATTTATGGAGCACAGCTATGTGCAAGGCACAGGGAACCTAAAGATGAATCATTCCTTATCCCTTTGCTTCTTCCCTGGAGCATAGATTTCACCCCCAGGTGGATGCGCAAGATTCATACAAGGTTCCCAGGACTTGGAACTCCCTGCTCCAGCTTCCTAGAACGCTCCAGTCCATACAGCTGATATAGCACATATCACTTAGACTGTGTTAGCATTTTTAGCTTAAGTTCATCTTCCCTGCTGCTCTAGCACCCAGCACAGTAAACTTTTTTTTTTAAGTTTGTTGAATAAAGGAGAGCAAGAAAAAGGCCTAAAAGTAGGTTCTGAGGGGCAGCCTCTTGACTTGCTTGATTAGCAATCCCCAGGATTAAGCTGTGACTCCAGTGTCATCAGGAGAGTATGACAAGTTGAGAAACAGTTTAAGCTTATCCAGGGAGCTGGGGAACAGGCCCAGACAGGAAAGAGGAAGTAGAGGTGTCTGGGAGAGATGAGTGGAGACTAGGCAACAAGGGACCAGGGTTTGCATCCCAGCTACTTGACCTTGGGCAGAATCCCAAATTGAGCTGAGGCTTAGTTTCTTCAACTTTAAAAGCATGTCCTGACATATATTTCATAAAGTTGTTGAAGTAGTAGATGAAGTTATGTTTATGATGCACCTGGTAAGTAGTAGAACTATACATATTAATTTCCTTCTGTGGTAGGTGGATAATGCCCCCCGCTGCTTCCCCCCCACCCCCACACATCTTAAAGATATCCACATCCTAATCTCCAGAACCTGTGACTGTTACCTTATATGGCAAAAGGGACTTAGCCTATATAATTGAATTAAGAATCTTGAGATGGGCAGTTTATCCTGGATTATCTGGTGGGCCCAATGTAAGTACAAGGGTCCTTATAAGAGGGAGACAAAAAGGTCAGAGTCAGAGAAGATGTGACAGTAGAAGCAAGGTTGAAGTAATGCCACTGCTTGGATGGAGACAGGAGCCAGGAATGCAGATGACCTCTAGAACTGGTGGGAGAGGGAACAGATTCTTCCCTAAAGCCTCCAGAAAGAATGGAACCCTGTCAACACTTTGATTTTAGCCCCACTTTCAGACTTCTGACCTCTAGAACTGCAAGAGAATAAATTTGTGTTGTTTAGGCCACTAGCTTCATGGCAATTTGTTATAGCATCAATAGGAGACTTATTGGGACTTTAGAGTCACACATACAGAATCACTATCACCCCTCTTGAGCCATCCCCAATAAACCTCTAATTTAAGAAGAGACAGTGGGTCTGCCATGTAACCTCAGTTCAAGCCTCCTAGCTGTGCTGTCCAAACTTTTAAGTTAAATTCGAAAACCTGCCCTATGTAGAAATTCTGGAGTTACATCTGAAAATTATGCATGTGTATCAATCATTTAGCACAATGTCTGCTACATAGTAAGGAGATGTTAAAATCATTAGTACTATACTGGTATTCACTAGTTTACCAAAAAGGATTGTGGTTTTCCTTCTCCGTGAACCAACAAATTCATAGAGATGGCAAAGAGCATACCTGCTCTCCTACAATGATTCAAATTCATGGTTCCTCAAAAAGTTCACTGAATTTGAATAATGTATCTTAACTTTTAATACTCGCCAAAATCCAGTCATTCATACATTTCTAATTTACTCTCAAAAACATTTAAAACTGCTAAAATTTGATGTACTATTGCAAATGTGGTTACTTGGTTTTCTCACTTCTCTTAAACATTGTTTTTAATTTTTTTTGTATTTCTGATTATCCAAGTAAACATTTCATAGTGCCAAACTTTAAATGCATTTCATTTTTACTATGCATAAAAATTTTCTATGTATAAAAATATTTCTATATATAAAATGAACAGAGTTGAAATCATATCATATATACAATTTTGTGTCTTGTTATCTTCCATACATGTCATTAAGCACTTTTAAACAACATTCCCAATGACCATCAAATGGGTATTCCATAAATTCTTAATCACTTTCTAGTATTGGATATGTAAGTTGACTGGAATTTCTCCTTGTTTATTTTAAACCAGTGTGTAGAGGGTAAGTAAGGGTACAGGTGTTGATAACAACCAAGGAGAAGGAAGAAGGAAGAAAACATACCCAGTGTGTGAATATGTGTGTGGCTATCTCCTGGGGACGGGCTGGGACATGCAGACAGCTGTGGCTGGACCAGTGAAAGCCAATATAAGTAAATGTTTCCTGGAGTGTTCCAGGGCATGCATCTGCATATCAGGGTTTAAAGAGTGGGGTAATGATGAAGAGTATAATACCTAACATCGATGTAACACTTTTCTCCCTACTCAGTGTTATCTTCAAAAGGATTTAGGGTGAATTCAACAACAAACAACCCAATTAAAAAATGAGCAAAAAAACTTCAATAGACATTTCTCCACAGAAGATATACAAATGGTTAATAAGCACATGAAAAGATGCTTGCACTTTAATCATAGCTTTCCCTTCCCGGGGGCAGTGGAAGCCAAGGTCTTGTCTGGTTTGAGAGAGGGTGAAGAGGGTGATATATTAAAGAAAGGGACACCCCATACCTTATTCACATACATTTCATATTTCAACCCTCCACTATCTCCATTGCTGGTACTTTTTCCAAACCACTAATTATGGGAATTCTCCAAGCCTCTGTCCTCTATCCTCTGTTTCTGACCTCTCATTTGTGGTTTAATTAATAAATTCATGAAATAGATAATAAGAGGCTATGCTAGGCTTTGAGATGATAATAACGTTTACCTCCAGGAGTTTAGGGTTTAGTGGGGAAAATCAACATGCTAGTTTATATCCATCCTATATCTAATCCTCCTCCTGTGTTCTCTTTGCTGGTGACTGGAACTAACAACTACCCACTTCCAACTCCAGAACCCTGCAAGCCTTCCTCCCTCTGCTTTCACCAACCCCCTAACTCCCTGAACCAATCAGTCAGTCACCAAGTCCGCTGATGTTGCCTCTGAAGTATTTCTCAAATGTATTCCTACTCTCCATCTATTTGCCATGAGCCTATCTCAGGACACTTTCATCCCTCCTCTGGACCATGACCTCCCAGCTGACCTCCCAGCCACCATCACAGTATCTGTCTCAAATGCCAGTCTGACCTTGTCAATTCCCTCAACCGCCATTCTACAGGAAAGTGTCTACAGTTCTTAACTTCAGCTCTAGCTCCTCCTACCATCATCCATTCACTCCTTCCACTCTGGCAACACCCTCTGCTATGGCTCCCCCACAGGCTGCCATGCTGTCTCCCTCCTGCCTCTAGTCGCTGTTTAGAAACAACCCCCTCCACACAAACACACACACACATCAACTGGTAGCTTGTCTCTGTGTTGCTATGGCAACCTGTGCCCTTCTCTCGTTGTGTGTAACTACCTATCTCTGGTCTGAGAATTCCACGAAGGCAAGGACTAAGCCTGTTCTTCTCTGTGTCCTCAGTGCCTGGCACATAGTAAGAGCACAACACATGCCAGGCACTGTTCTAAGCACTTTTCACACATCAGTTCATTTAATCCACATGACATTCTATGAGAAAGGTGTTCTTATGGTGTCCATTTCACAGGTGAGGACAGTGAAAAATGAATCAATTGGCCCAATACATAAAAAGTAGCAGCAGAATTGGGATCTGAACTCAGGCAATCTGGCTCTTAATCACTGTTCTCATCTGCCCCTCAACTTACATGTATTTGTTGAGTGAATGAAAGATGATCCCTTTCCACCTCCCCATCTCAATATGTCCATAGTCAAATAAAGAGTTCTCTCCTCATAGCCTCTTTTCTCCACATCTGATCTTCCCTGCTCCTTCAGTCTCAGAGAAGACTTTAGTCTGTAACTTTCAACTCTCTCCTCCCTAACCCCATTCAATCTCTCATCACATCCAGGAGTTTTGTTTTGTTTTTTCTTGGAAATATTTATTAGATTCATCTCAGTCTGGTCTTCATCTCTTCAGGCCAGATGACCACAGCAGCTTCTTGACTGGTTCTCTGACTTCACTACCTCACTCCATTGGGACCTTGGGGTTTACATGCATTTTTGTTGTTGTTGTTAATCCTCACCCGAGGATATTTTTCTATTGATTTTTAGATAGAGTGTAAGGGAGGGAGGGAGAAAGAGAGAGAGAAACATGGATGTAAGAGAGACACACCAGCTGGTTGCCTCCCACACTACCCTGACCAGGACCGGGGATTGAACCTGCAACCCAGGTATGTGCCCTTCACCAGGAATCGAACCTGTGGCGGGGGGAAGGGGGGACCATGCTCTAACCCTGAGCCAAACCAGCCAGGGCTAAATGCATTTTTTTAAAATTTTCTTTTTCCTTTATTGGTTTGGAGAGAGAGGAAGGGAGGAGAGAGAGATAGAAACATCAGTGAGAGAGAACATCAATTGGCCATCTCCTGCATGCCCCCCACTGGGATCGGGCCCACAACCTGGGCATGTGCCCTGACCAGGATCAAACCAGCGACCTCTTGGTGCATGGGTCAATGCTCAACTACTGAGCCACACCAGCCGGGCACTACATGCATTTTTGTTTCACACTTTGCAGCAACCCATGAGCTCACCTTTTATAAATGAGAAACTGAATAATAGAGCCCAGGTTCAAAGAGGGTTTGTCTGGCTCCAGGAACTCTTTCATTTCAAAAAAAAAAAAAAAATGGTGATCTTGGGCAAGTCACTTAACTGCCAAGAGTCTCAGATTTCTCATTCGGAAAATGGGGATAATAACAGTAATCACCCCATTGTGAGAGCAACTGAGATAACAGCACAGTGCCTGACACAGTAGTTGCTCAATGATTATCAGTGATTAAAGCTCACAACTCCCAAAGCATATCTACCATATGAGTTGGCTAATTGCTCTGACTAAAATGCTTTCTGGAAGCACTCTTGAACCATAGCTGAGAGGGAGTTGCCCTTTCTTTGTCCCTCAAAGGTGCTTTCTCTCCCGGGGATGCACCATACTACCGTATGAAAAGTTACCTTACCGGTTAATTGCCGAATGCTGAGCAAAAGAAAACACATCCTGGTCTGATGGAAAGTGCAGAGAATCTGTGACTACCCTGTCCAGGCTGTGTGGCCACAGGAAATCTTGAAGGCTCTCTGACTTTCCTCATCTACAAAATGGGAATAATACTACCGCCAACCAGTATCGAGGTAATGCACAAGCAGCTTTTCGTGCGTTGCTGGACGTGGAGTAAGACCTAAAGGAGTTGTGCAACATTGTCCTAGTCAGATCATGTTCATGAGCACGCTTTACTGGAAGTCGAGGACAAGATGGATTTATACATCACGTTATCAGAGTCAAGTATTAAAAGTACGTAAGGAGAGGTAACGACAGGATTGTGCAAATCAGGTACTATTGTGTATCCTGAAAACCCACCTGTCTTCTTAAGAAAAAACAAGCGGCTCCTCCTCCTGACTCCTGAGAGGCGGGGTGAGAGAAGACCCGCCCTTCTCCGACGCCCCCAGAGCCCAGCCTCCAGGTCGAGTGACGCGCGCACAGGCCCCGCCCATGAAGGGGCGGGGCGGGCTCTGGTCACGTGAACGCGGGTGCGGAAGTGGTGTCGCAGGCCGCGTTGGTGGTTGGCCCGGGCCTTGGGTCCCGGGGGCGGGGTCAGGCCGGCCAGACCCGCCCGGAGGAGCTGGGGGAGGAGGCAGCAGTGGGGGCTGGCACCAGGTCTGGGATTCGATCTGCGGTCCCACCGGGTGCTGGACCAGCGGCGGTCCCGTGCACCCCGGCCTGCGCGCGCCCGCTGCTCTGGGTCACCCCAATCCGAGGCGCAGGCGGCTGCGGGAGGCGGGAGGGAGGATCAGAGGGCGCGGGCGCCCTGTGCGCTGAGCAGGCAGGAGGCGGCCGGGGGCCGGGACGCCATGTCCATGGAGGACCCCTTCTTTGTGGTGAAAGGGTGAGTGTCGTCGAGGGCTCCCCTGGAGGAGGAGGTGGCGATGCTGCCTGCCCCTACCTCCCCGCTCTCCTTGCTGGAGGGGGAGGGGAGACAAGTTGAGGCTGGGGAGGGGAAAGTGGGGACAGCTTAGCCTTCAGGGCCGTGACCAAGCGTCCAGAGACATCCCCTCCTTGACCTACCTGGGCTGTGAAATCCGTGCCCCCAACCAAGCCCCTGGGGAGGGGGTCCCCTTTGGCCGGTGCGCTGCTGTGTAACTTATGTGGGGGTCGAGGAGTTCAGCAGCTCTGCAGGTGGGGAGGGAGACACGGGTCCCAGCCCAAACTGGGGCTCTAGTGGAGCACCGGGCTCTGCTTCGAAGGAGGGAAAACAGCATCTGGGCAGGAAAAGGGAAATGGCCCTCCTGAGCTTTGTAGTTGGCTTTGACGGGGGTGAGCTCCCATTGTCCATTGAGATCCGAGCGCTGGCCCGCAGACTGGTGGGACCACAACCAGCCCGGAGGCGCCCCAGCACGTTTGCAGGCAGGGAGGCGGGGGCGGTGTGGCTCTGGGAGGCTGGGGAGCTGGCCTCCGGAAGACAGCTCAATTCAGTGGGGGAGTTTTTACTGAGTAATGGGACGGGAGGAAAGCAGTCGTTCATGCTCAGTGATGATGTTGGAAGGAAAACAAAATGAAATCAGCCAAACAAAACTTTCCTCGGCTTTCTGTTAGCACCGGGATTTTCCCACAGTGCTAAAGGAAACGAGTGCTTTCTTTTTAACTCCCTGATTTCATCCAGGCTATTTGACAGGTTTGTTCACTTGTTTTTCCCTTTGAGCTGTCCTGACTCCATGTTTGATTGCTGCATTGTTTGGAGATAGAAACTTTAATTTCACTTTGTACTGTATCAGCTTTGTAGCCATTAAACAAATGCAAAAAAGATGGAGTCTGATGTTTTTACAACTTGTCAGCTTTATGTTATAAATATCAAACAAACAAATCTGAGAACTACAAAGTTCCCAGAAGATCAGTACTAATAACCACACGGGGTCCCTTTGCTTTCAACTAGTTGCTACTAGCTTCCTATTTCTATAGTGGTGAAAGTTGACCTGGTTTAATTTTTTTTAAGGCGTCTTAGAAAATTTAAATGGTGCTTTAGGTGAAATACTTTATTATCCATGATACAGTAAAATTTATTTATACACTTCTTAATATTTCCCTAAAAGGGTTTTTCTTCACCTTAGATGTGAAAATGTTAAGTTGTACTTTTTTTTTTTCTTTTTTTTTTAGTAAAAAAATTTTCTCTGCCTGGAAAATGTGTTATATATTTTATTAGATGGATTGATTTAGGGATTAATTTTTAAATGTTAAAGCTGTGTGTTTTCCCCCAGAATGAAAGTTCTTAATTCTTAGGTTGCAAAGGTTAACTCTGGCAGTGGAGACCAGAGAGAATCAGAAATCTTTTGTTTGATTTTTAATGGAATTTGTGAAAATGTTAAATTGCTGTGCCATCTTGACATTTTTTTTTCCCCTCGAGATTATCCAATACAGTCTCCCGATGTTTGCTCACTGATTAGATATGACTGCTTTATTGGAACATTAGCCTGGAGTCTTGGTTGATTTTGACATCATTTTATTGTCCTTAATGGGCCTGAAGGCAATGACTCAATATCTTCTGCTGTGCAAAAGTAAAGTTAGCCAGACTGTGTATGTGACGGAGTATTTGGGAAGCCATGTCCCTCTGTTCATTAGAAGTATTGAAAATGCATCACACAATGTGGAAAAGTTAAAGATGCCTAAATTGTGGCCGTTACCCTAGGAGCTGATAGTCTCATCTGAAAAACAACTGACCTCAAAGCTTAAGTAGAAGTGACAGGTGTAAATGATAAAGTGCTGAAGTGAATGCTACAGAAGATAAGTGCCCCTGGAGTTTGGAGAAAGGTGACTCATGAGGGATGGTGATGGTTGGAAAAGCTTTGGGAGGTAGTATTACATCTTGAATTAGGTTTTAAAGATGGGTAGAATTTAGGTAATTCAGGCCTGTCTCAGCTAGACTCTTGTCATTGGTCTTCCTGCTCCCAGTCTCCTCTTTCAGCCGCCTTTGGTTGTATTGGGTCAGTGCTATCCAAAATACATGGGAGCCACATTAAAAAGTAAAAATAAACAGGAGAAATTAATTTTAATGCCATCTTCAACTTAATAGGTTCAAAATATTTCAACATGTGATTGATCAATAAAGATTATTAATGAGATATTTTACTTTTTTTGTATTGTCTTTAACATCTGGTGCGTATTTTACACTTACAGCACATCTCAGTTTGGATGCTAATTTTTCATCAGAAATACTTATCTGTATTTAGAGTTTATTAAACTTAGAGTTGAGAAAGTAGAGTCACATACTCAAATTGTTCCAAGCATACTTAAAAATGTTACTGGTAATTGCATTATGTATTAATTTAATTTAAATGAATTTAAATTAGATTTTTAGTTCCTCAGTCACACTAGTGCGTTTCAAGCCTTCAGCTGTCACACGTGGCTTCCGTATTAGGCAGCACAGAACCCAAGCAGGGGTTCCCAACTTAACATCACTTAGTGGCTGCCTGTTGCCTACGGAATAAAACCCAAACAATTCCTGACCGTCGTGATCCTGCCCTCCTCTCTTCTCCCTCTGCCTGCCCTCCTCCCAGAGTTCCAGCCCTGCCTGACCCAGTGCAGTGACCTTGACCACAGGGCTGGATGCTCTATTCTGCCTGCCCCAGCTCTGCCCCATTCACCCACCGGCTGTCAAGATCCGGAGTCAGCATCTCCACTGCCTCCAGGAAGTGCTCCCCTTGGCACCTGTATCACATTATTGCACTTCTTCCTCTGTCTTTCATCATCAGATTATGAGCTCTGAGGGTTGGGACTGTTTATTTTTCCTGTATTTCCAGCCCAGCACCTTGGATATTTAGCATAAATGTTGAATGCATACTCTTTGGTGGTGGTGGTGGTGGTTCACGAGTGGGAATGCCAGTAGCAAAGGCCCTGAGATGAGCATTGTTTGTTTGGAAATCATCATGGCAAACATCCCAGGTGGAGTAGGAAGTTTATCTGGGGAAGAAATAATAATAATGGCTAACATTTCAAGGATGCCACTCCTATGCCAGGCATTGTGTGCTAAGTAAGCACTGTGTGAGACTTTTCATTTTGTAAGAACAGCTCTGTGATGTGGGTCTTGGCCACATTCTAGAGATGAAGAACTGAGGGAGCACAGAGGGGTTAAGTTACTTGCCCAGGGTCACACAGCTAATAAGTAGTCGACCCAGGATTCAAATTTGCACTGCCTAATTCTTCTCATACTGCTAACACTTCACAGTACAAGGTAGAATAAGGTCAAGGAGAGTTTATCTTGAGGCCACTGGAGATTTTAAAGCAGAAAAACGGCATGAAATTAGGGTTTTAGGAATGCTGGTTTGGTAGTAGTGTTGGCTACATCGGTGTGGGGAAGTTGAAAAAGGAGACCAGTTGGAAAGCTGTCCTAACTATGCAATGATGAATGCCTGGGTGTTTGAGGCTCCTTTTTGACATCGTCAAAGTCCTGTCCAGAGCACAGAGGAGAAAAGCCCACTACAGGGTTGGGTGGGGTGCCCCTTAGGGCAAGTGTGTCCCTACCTGGTGCAGACATTCCCGTGGTACATACTATGGTGTAATTCACACTCCATGCCTGAACCTCCCGGCTCTGCTGATCACCTGTGGCAGGCCTGCGTGCACCCTCTCCTTCCCTTCAGCGTGGCCTCGCCGGTTGATCCTCTGTGCTTCTCATGGTGACCTCCATTGTTCCCGCTGCAACAGGTGCCCCCATGTGTCTGTGCACCTCCCGCGCCTGTCACTCTGGTGCAACTCTCCTCAGTGCTGCATATGCCCGACGCAGTGGGGTGGGGATCGTCTCTTTCTTCTCCTTCCCCCTGCCTATGAGCACCTGATCGGTCCTCCTCTCAGCCCTCTTCACTCCTGACCCCGCATTCTCCTTCAGTCCTGGCCCACTTGGTCATCGTGTCCTATTGGTGCCATCACAAGGACTCTCTGGAATCTTCTCTAACACTCTGGTTTTAGTTCCTCTACCCGAGTTCATCTCCGTGCCCTCTCTCACCGTAGTGTTAGTCCAGGTTCTGGGCTGGGGATCAGCATTGAAATAGTGGCATAAGTAAGCAGATGAGCAAGATGGTTTGAGTTATGTTATATTTTCCTGTCACTGCCTTTTATCTGTATATGAAACCTTTTATTTTTTGTTAATCCTCACCTGAGGATGTTTTTTCTATTGATTTTTAGGTAGAGTGGAAGGGAGGGAGACAGACACATCGATTGGTTGCCTCCCACACGACCCCGACCAGGGCCGGGGGTTGAACCTGCATCCCAGGCACATGCATTTGATCAGGAATCGAACCTGTGACCCTTCAGTCCATGGGCCAGCGCTCTAACCACGGAGCCAAACTGGCCAGGGCTGTATATGAAAGCTTTTAGAGCATGAGCTCCTTGAAGGCCAGCATGCGCATCTTTCCTGCCCACAATGCTGAGAAAACTCTGTTTATTGATACAGTCACTGGGAAAAAAAATAATTGTTCGCAGAGGAACTTCAGTCTAGTACAATTGGATGTAAGTCATATCTCGTCTCCTACTTTTTAAAAATCAGAATCAGATGTTTCATTGTAAAAACATTGTAAACATTGGTTATAAGTGCATTGAATGCCTGGTACTATATCTGGTTCCTGAGGCTGTAGTCTAGTTTGGAGAACACCGGGCAGAATCGAAGAGGATAGGGGAAGACAATGTGCATTGTGTGTACGATCTTGGACTGGAGTTGAGATGCTGTGGAGATTGAAAAAAGGAAAGACCCGAGTGGGAATGTTGGTCAAGGACACTTGAGTGACGCAAGTAGGGTCTCAATCTGGGCCTCAAAGGAAATGTCTGCTTTTCGTTTGCAGAGGTGTAAGGACTCTCCCAAGCTGGGGAAACACACACAAGTCTAGAGCCAGGAATGAGAAAAGGGAGGGTGGAAGACGGCCTGCCAACTGAAACCAAATTTGTTTTAGTGAGAAATCAGGTTGGATATTAAAGTCGGCCAGCTTGGGGGAAGCAGAGGCATGGAATACCCAGCTGACGAGTTTAAATTTAATCTGTTTCCTATCATAAATTCTTAACCAGGAGGCGGTTTTCACTCCAGTTACTATTCACTTGCCTGTGGTCAAACAGCTTTTCGGGGCTCAAGCCCAGGTGTCGAGTCCACAAGGAAAATCCACTTGTCTGGAGGCTTAGCAAAGATGGAAGGAAGAGGTCTTAATATTGAAAGGTGCCTCATACTCAGAGTCCGACACTTGGGACAAGCAGCCAAGGTGGCCGAGCCCCAGCCCTCTTATTTGCTCAATGAGTGCAGATTAGTTATCTTGAAAGTTCCTTCCAGATCTAAACTCCAGTGATTGGGCTTAAGTAGGGGTTGTGCAAGGTGAGAAGTAAGAGGAAGAGTCAAAGATGACGCTTGTCTAGACAAGTTCTGAATCTTGGAAAACAGTGGCGCTATTTACTAAAATGGGAAGTTAGAGACAGAAGTAGATTTTTAACCCGTTTTATCTTTCTGTTTGAATACTTGCCTTTTTCGTAGGGAGGGCATGGTTTGTTTGGTTTTAAGCAAACGGAAGGATCCTGTAGGCAGCTAAAAATATAGGAGCTAATCCTGGGTGGGTGGTGAGGGTTGGAAATGCAGTTGGGGAGCCATCAGCTTAAAGGGGTCTTTGACCCTGTGAGTGTTGACGAGAACCTAGAAGCTGTGAAAAGACTGTGGCGGAAGAAACATTGAGACCAAGTGGAGGAAGAGCAAAGAGAACATTGGTAGAAACTAGAACAGTGTCACAAAACCAAAGGAAGTGAGAGTTTCACGAAATAGATGAGAAGGCTGTAGTGTCACGTCCTCTGAAAATGAGGATGAGCTCAGGTGACAGGGCTTTGACCTGCATCACTGGTGGCACTAGTACCATCCCAGGGGACTTGTGGAAGCAGAAGCAGGTTGAGGGCAACATTGTATGTAACTAAGTAAAGACAACTTTTTTTTTTTTTAACCCACAAGACTAATCTCAAGATTACTGTTTACCCACTTAGGGGTGGGATTTTTGGGTCATATGGTAAGTGTACGCTTAACTTTAAGAAACAGCCAAACGTTTGCCAAAGTGATTGTACCGGTTCGCATTCCCCCAGTAACGCATGCGAGTTCCAGGTTCTCTGCCACCTGGTCAACACTTGGCATTGTCAGTGTTGTTGTTTTTTCTTTTTTAAGCCATTCTAAGTATGTAGTGGCATCTCATGGTGGAGTTCATTTGCATTTTCCTGATGACTAATGGTACCGAGCATCTTGTCATCTTTGTCTTCTGTGGTGAAGTGACTGTTCAAATGTTTTGCCCTTTTTTAAGTTGAGTTTGTTTCACTTAGTTTTGAGTTTTTTAAATATATTAAGTTTTGAGATTTTAAAATATTTCAAAAAAGATGTGACACGGATCAGATGTGTAGGTTGCTGAAGTTCTCTCCCTGCTCAGTGCCCATTTCCGTACTCTGCACGAAGCGCCCTCGCCACCCTGTGAAATAAGACGCTGTCTCCGGGAAGGGCACGTCTGTGATCGAGTCCCAGGCTAAAACAGCTCGTTTTCCCCCGCACAGAATCTCCTTTTTACTTGACAGGATGACTGACAAACTGGTTGTTGAGACTCACATATGTTCTCAAATCTCAAAATTATCTAAAAAATACTTGAGATACTGTCTTTAAAATGAATGGGGCAGCCCGGCCGGTGTGGCTCAGTGGTTGAGCGTCGACCCATGAATCAAGAGGTCGCTGGTTCAATTCCTGGTCAGGGCACATGCCCAGATTGTGGGCCAAATCCCCAGTGGGGGGCATGCAGGAGGTGGCCAATCGATGTTCTCTCTCATCGATGTTTCTGTCTCTCTCCCTCTCCCTTCCTCTCTCTCTAAAATCAATAAAGAAAAAAAAAATTTTTTAAGTAAATAAAATGAATGGGACAAACCTGTCACTTCATGGAAAACACCTGACAGTATTTTTGCTGACGATAAAATTAGAGGCCCCCCTACCTTTTTAAAAAGAATTTTGGAAAGCTTTTATCAACTACTGTTATCTTACAAATTCCCAATACTTGCATGTTCCTGATGAGATTGGTGGTGATATTATATGATTTTGAGTTCTGTGTAATTAAATGAATCAGCATTTGAAAGATCTGTGAGACTCAGTAAAGTAATACTTTCCGAATGACCAGTACATGATGTTATAAAATCATACATGGGTAAAGACCCATTCAACATACAAGATAGAGTAATGGACTGGAATGTGTGATAGTTCAACAAGTCTTTGATACAGTTTCGGGTTCCACATTGCAACCTTTAAGAAACTGCCATTTGTCGTGTTTTGGTCCATAATTATCTGCAAAAATGATTAAAATACTCCTCCCTCTCCCAACTATATATCTAATGAGGCTGGATTTTCATCATATACTCACCCAAAATGTATGTCAACAGACTGAATGTAAAAACAGTTATGAGAATCCAGCTGTTTTTTGTTAAACCACATATTAAAGAAATTTGAAAAAAATAAAAATATTAAACAGTGCTATTCTTCCCGCTATTTTTTTAGAAGTTAGTTTTTATGAAAATGTGTTAACATGTAGTAAGTTTATTATGATTTTTAACTAATTGATAAATATATTTTTTAAATGTCTGTTTGAATTTCTATATCAACCTAAGTTTTTCGGAGTCTTCAAGAATTTTGAAGAGTACGGTTGCTACTTAAAGTCTGATTCCGGCATCACGGTTGTGTACCAGTGGGGAAACGCGGGGCGCCCGAGCCTGAGGCTTCTTGGGTTTGACGTGCCTAGTTCTCCAAAAGGAATTTATATTTACTCTGCAGAATTAATACATTTTATATTCTTTAAAATGAGATCATTGTTCTCGATCCCTCTTGAACCGTCTTCCGTTATCACAGATGATACTCCATACGTACGAATAAACCGAGTGCCTCCCATTATGGGAAGACGTGTACCTCTTTCTCCACCACATCAGTGGAAACCTCAGTGAAGAGGAGAGACAGTGAATTTACATCTCACTTCCTTAGGCCTTCCCCTGTTTGTCTCAGACAGAGTTTCTCATCAGGACCCACAGCAAGGCTGGCGGGAGAGGAGCAAGGAGAGCGTTGCCCAGCACGTACACTGGGCATGAACATGCCTGGCAGACGCGCTGCGGGCCCTGGAGCGCAGAGATTCCTGCAGCCTGGGCCCCGTAGTTATGAGTCTCTGTTCAACACTCCGCCTTTCGCTCATCAGTATTCCACAGACGAAATATTGTCAGACACTTGTCTTCATTTGTGTTAGCGCTTTCTCTTCTGGTGCTTGACACGTCAGCAGGAATAGGATGTGTGCAGTTTGGTTAAGGCTCCAGACAATAAACACCCTGACTGAACGCACAGAAGAACTGGTTACGAAATCATGGAGGAATCAGAACAGATCTCGTAGTTTGGGAGCAGTACAGTTATTGTCTTTGTACATAAGAGACCGTATGATTATAAAATGACTCCTTTTTTGGCTTTTATATGTGGTAGTGTTAGATTATAGCATTTAACTGGTCGATAGTGGCCCAGCGGTGGGGGAAACGTTTTTAAAACCTTGTGACAACATCTAATCTAAAAGAACACTAGGTCGCACATGGCACGTCTGGCCTAGGCCCTGTCGAACCAGCAAACACACCAATCTGCTCGACAGCACGGCTCAGTCCAGGAAAGTGGATATATTTAAAGCTAATAATGTTGGGAAATCTAATGAGATTTGGGGTTTTAAAATGTCCCAAATAAAAATACTTAACCTCTAAAAGATTAGCTGAGTTAGAGTAACCCTTTCTCCATGCTTTTTACACACCCGCCCCCGTTCCACCCCCCCCCCCCCCCCGGAAAGAAAAGCTGTGTAGGACTTTTCCATCGAATATAAATTACTATCCCACCAAACAGCAGCACGTGGGAATGTTAATGGCCCTTTAGTTAATATCACTTCTACTACTGTGTTAAGCATAGTCTGTTCAGAGCATAATTAAATTTTTGTCCTTCTCAAACAAACTTGATATTAGAGCTGCTTAAATAATGGCTATTTCATTCTGGACCTCAGCTGAGAACATAATACTTAGATTGTTACTTTAGAGTTTTGAACTTTGATATTTGTCCATGAAGAGCCTTCTATAAAGACTTGAATACACTTTTGGGAATGGTGGTTGCTGCTGGGAATGGTATGTGACCGTGTTAGTTAAGTCACGTAGGAACTTGTTCATGGACCATGTCTGTGATGCCTGTCCTTCCTACCTTGATTACAGAGAGGTACAGAAAGCCGTCAACACTGCCCAGGGCTTGTTTCAGAGATGGACAGAGCTCCTCCAGGACCCCTCCACGGCCACGAGGGAGGAAATCGACTGGACCACCAACGAGCTGAGAAACAACCTCCGGAGCATAGAGTGGGACCTGGAGGACCTTGACGAAACCATCAATATCCTTTTTGGTGCAGTCTGAGCCATTTGGGGCAAACAGACAGATGGGAAAGTTTTTATCCAGATGTCTCAAGCACGTAGATTGGGCATCTCCGTTTATAATCGATGGATGTTCTCATTTGGACTGTGACACACTTAAAATAATTGCCCAGGAAGCTAAGGCAGAGCAGCCAAATTCTTCTCCAGTGCATGGCCAACCCTGCAACATAGAGCAGCGTAGCGCGATGGTTTTGCACTCAGACCCTGGAGTCAGGTTGTGTGTTCAAGTCCTGGCTCTGCCAGTTGCTAACTGTGTGACTTTGGGCACATTTCTGTGCTTCAGTTCCCTTTTCAGTAGGAAGTTAGGATAATAATAGTACCTAGTTCATAGGGTTGTTGAAAGTGTAACAGGTAGATAGCTTAGAATGGTGCCCCACACACAGCGAGAGGCATCTTTTTCATGAACAGCATTTAGTAAAATCAGATCTATTATGCTAAATTATGCTATTGATGTTCAATAAGTCCACTGATCTGACAAACCAGAGCACTGTAAAAGCTGAAATGATGTGGCCTTTTCCACTGGAAAAATTCTATTTAAACAGAACTTTAGATTGAAGGCATGCCAGTTGCATGTTCTGAGTTCTATTTTGTTTGTTTCTTTTAAGTGTGATAAAACATCAAGGAAACCATCATTTCTATTCATCATAATGACCCCAGGCTCCTTTTAAATTATTAAAAGACAAGTGTGTTCTCTAAAATGAGTGGCACAAAATATGTGAGAGGGTGGGATCTAAAGCAGTTACAGGAAGGTACGTCTTCCCTTGAGATAGGAGGGAAGAAAAAAAGATTGGAGGAGATAGAGAAATTATGAGAGAAAGAGGACAAAACTTTTTATTTATTCATTTTTTATGTTTTTCATTGATTTTGAGAGATAGAGGAAGGGAGAGGGAGAGATAGATGGAAACATCAATGAAAGAAAAACATTGACCAGCTGCCTCCCGCACCCCCCCCCCCCACCAGGGATCAAGCCTGCAACCTGGGCATGTGCCCTGACCAGGAATCGAACTAGCAACCTCTTGGTGCTCAGGTCGATGCTCAACCACTGAGCCATACTGGCCAGGAGACAAAAGTTTTAATAAATATTCATCAACCAGCAAATAGTTATTGAGTGTACCATGTACTAGACTTTTTGTTAGTTACTGAGATTGGATTGCTAAGCAAAACAGTGTACCAGCCCTCACGGAATGACAATGAAGGGTAGAGAGGGACTTAGGGGGACAGACATTAATCGAATTATAGCCCAAATGTATACTGCAGACTGTGAGAGAAAACCAGAGAGCCATGTGAATGTCTGATGTGGGGTGGCAGGACCAAGCTGGGGGCGAGGAGATCAGAGGGAGCTCTGCTGAAGGGGCCTCCATCTCTCTAGAGCGGTTAGAGCATCGGCCTGCGGACGGAAGAGTCTCTGGTTCGATTCTGGTCAAGGGCATGTACCTCGGTTGCGGTTTGATCCCTGGCCCCAGTTGGGGTTGTGCAGGAGGCAACCAATCGATGTGTCTCTCTCGCATTGATGTTTCTCTTTCTCTCTCTCTCTCTCCCTCCCTCTCTCTCTGAAAATCAGTGGAGAAGTGTCCTCGGGTGAGGATTAAAAAAAAAAAAAAAAGAATCAGGGTTAGCTTCTTGCCGTAAGTGGAAGGGTTTGGAACTGCAAGTGAAAAAGGCTTGCAAAAGCTGGCAGGGGAAAGATGATCTGGGTCAAGAGAAGAGATGCACACCAAATGCTGGCCGGCATCTGGAAGAGCCCAGCCCCGCTGCGGTCAGCCAGCCAGGAACTGATGGTGGACCCAGTCAGGCCTGTGGGTCCTCACCTGGCAGGTGTCTCCACCTGGGGGCACAGGATCCTCCTATCACTGCGGGCAGAGAGTCTGAGAACGATGACTGTCAAGTTGCCTGTCGTTTCAGAAATGCGCAGGACTTTCTTGCTTGCCCGTGAGAGATGCTGTGGTCTAATGTGATGTGGTACGTTAGGCGCTACACAATGACACGGCTTTACCTTGACTTTTTGACCCACGCATAGTTGAAGCAAATCCTAGAAAATTCAATCTCGACGCAACCGAACTGAGTATAAGAAAATCCTTCATCACAAGCACGCGGCAAGTTGTCCGGGTAAGGAATGTGATCTTATGGTGCAAGAAATAGCCAGACTTCTCAGAACTCTTTCCCTTAATTGTACACTAATACAGCAACTCTGCAACCACTTTTTTCATATGAATTAAATGCCACTTCCCCACATAGAAGTTCTCCATTTGAAAAGAGAGAAGAAATCTGTCTTTAGCATCATCAGGCGTATTTCTTAGAGCAGAAATGAGAGTCGGCTGCTGGCTTTGGGAAGTTGTTAGTGGTATCGACCTGTCCGCACCTCTCCTTCCTCCAGACCAGCTACCGTTCCCTCTGTGGTCCTCTCTGTACTGTATTTCTGGGCCAAAGGAAGAGCTGCTATTGTAGAAACCATGTGGTTTCTTGATGGATTGGCGATCACTTTGCATTGTGCAGAGTGATTCTTCTGGGTTTGGATGGCAGCCTCTCACCATCTGAATTTCAGCTTCTGGAACTCCTGCCGCCCCGTTGCTGACATTTCCACATACACTGCGTGACAGGCTTTCGGGGTTCTCCAGAGCAAGGGGCATCTCTCCGTGCAGGAACCAGTGCACGTGAACAAATACCTAGCCTCCAATTATTTAGAGAATAACCTATTGTTTAAAAACCTAAGAAAATAGCATTTAAGTCAAAACTTGTATCATTAAGATACGTTTGTAGTTGGAAACTGTATGGCGAAGCCATTTGATTAGCATAACTAGATGTAAGAGAACCAGCTGTCTTTAACATATGTACTAGAAAGCAGCTTCCTTGAATAAAAAAAAAGTTGGGATCATATCAGCGCTAACATATGGCTTTTTAAGAGTCATCTTAGGCAGGAACCTTGGTATATGTTTGCCAAAGACTTTATGTCATGTGATTTCCTTTTGAAATTATTTCAAATGATAGATTATCACTGAACTTGAAATATTCTTGTTCCTTGTTTTATTCATTAGTTACCTTTCTATATAGAGAGATCTAAATAGCCCAGTTGGTGTGGATCAGTGGTTGAGCATCGACCCATGCACCAAGAGGTCGCTGGTTCGATTCCTGGTCAGGGTACATGCCCAGGTTGTGAGCTCAATCCCTAGTGGGGGGCATGCATGAGGCAGCCAGTCGATGTTCTCTCTCATCGATGTTTCTCCCTCTCCCTTCCTCTCTCTCTAAAATCAGTAAAGAAAAAAACTTTTTAAAAAATAAATAAATAAATTGTTTATAGACAAACATTTTAATGGCAGTAACCTTTCGGACCTCCTGTCGACCCCATCTGCACAAGGAGCATTTGGACTAGACATTTCTAGCCGGCTAAGAAAGCTAGTCTGATCAGGAAACCCCATTGTTTGGCGATGTATTGTTTGGTAAAGTAGATAATCCTCCCCCATTATTTGTTTATAAATATAGTTTGTTTTTTTATTTTTTGTAAAATCCTTCAGATTTTCTGTAGGACGCCTCTGTAGATGTTGGTATTTAAATCGTGCCTTGCGGTGAAGCCTCTGTTTCTTGACCTTCTTTAAGTTGTTCTCTCTGCAAGGTTGTACTTGTAAATATTGCAAATTGAAATTCAGAGGTTAATGTATTGAATGTTAAGTTAGCTGGTCTAATCGGAAGTAGAACCCAAAGCTTGTTTTCTGATATCGGAAAGTTGTTTAAAGTTCAGCCCTTGAAAGCAGTGTCCTCAATCAGGTCCGTACGTCACAATGTAGCTTCTAGAGCTGAGGGCTAAGCCACACGCAGCTATGTGATCCAACTGAATACTTGACGGTTGTAGCCATTCTTGTTTTAATTTCAATAAAGCCCAACTGAAGGCCCGTAGGAGAGAAGGAAGCAGTGGCTACTTTGAAAGTCGAAGCAACGTGGTTTTCACTCACACTTCCCACAGCAGCAGTTAGGAAAGTTGTGGCTGTCTCTGGTCAACCCTGCGCTTGTCATGGGTCTTGGAAGAAGCTTCTCAAAGCCCGATACCTCAGCGTTGGCATCTACAAAACAGTCTGCTGGCCAACAGAAATCAAGTGTTTTGGCAGCCTTGAAGAAAAATCGGATTACAGTAATTATGTACTCAGTTCAAATCATTTTACAGTATATTGGGTTGTGATTAGTTGATAAGCAAAGTGACTCATATTTAACAAAGTGTTTTTTCTTCATCGCAAGTAATGAGTCCATTCATTTTCTTTCCATACAAAATCATTTCTGATGCCACTCTGGAAATTCACTCTGGTGTTAGAAATAGTCTGTACTTCACGTGAATCCTACTCAGAGGTAACATAAGCGAGCTGCTGTATCACTGCTCGCAAGTTCTCACGGGTGTGCAGTGGTAACTGGCCTAGTGCTTCCACGTGTCGTACTTGAAGATGCCGGCCCTTGAGCACAGGCATGTGTGAGCCCCAAGGTTGCCATTTTCTGACTGTGTGACCTTGAGAAACCACCTTTTTAGACCTCAGTCTCTTCAACTGTAAAATAGAGGCCATGCCAGCTTCAGAGGGTCGTCATGAGAAGTCAGCGGTAATGTGCGTAAGCGTTCACAGTGTTTCTGGCTTATGGTAACTTCCCAGGAAATACAAGTTCCTTTCCTCTGTTCTCCTACTTAAATTTAGTACCCAGGTGACCTCTTTTTAAGGGGATATTGTTCTGCCCAGCTGGTGTGGCTCAGTGGTTGAGCGTCGACCCATGCACCAAGAGGTCGCAGGTTCAATTCCCGGTCAGGGCACATGCCCAGGTTGTGGGCCAGATCCCCAGTTCGGGGCATGCAGGAGGCGGCCAATCAATGTTCTCTTTCATCAATGTTTCTCTCTCTCTCTCCCTTTCTCTCTCTCTCAAATCAATAAAGAAAAAAAAAATTTTAATGGGGGGATATTGTTCTCTTTATTTCCTTTATTTATGAGACTGAAAAAAGCCAAAAAATGCTGTCTTTTTGTTATGCGAATTTTGAGTGTAGAAAATGTTTACGGTGACTTTGTTTCGTCTAATGGTATTCATTTGTTTCCTGGTCTTCTTACCTCATTAGGACATGAAGGATCAGATGTCAGCTTCATCTGTGCAGGCAATAGCTGAAAGAAAAAACAGACAGGTGAGTCAACATCTGACAAATCAAAGAAAATACACAGATGCTGGAATTTTAAAATGCTGACAGCTGTGTATCATGTAATCAAGCAGAACCCTGTGCAGGCTGAGCCTGGAGGGAGGCGGGCAGGTTTTGTGGAAGGCCAGTCATCAGCCTGCCCTGCGCCACGGTCAGCTGTCCCTGCCCCTCCCTCCGCCACCCTGCTTCTCTCCTCTGGGCCTCACAGTGCCCTGTGCTTGCCCAGCCCTTTCCACACAGCCGTTCATTCCGCACCTGCTGGGCACATTCTGTGTGCCAGGTTCTGTTGAGGGCTGTAATTGCTTAGTTGTCTTTTTCTCTGCTGGACCCCAGGCTCCTTGAGCGTGAGGAGTTTCTTTAATTTCTAGCTGCTATTACATTGCCTACCCCATAGAACTCACTAGATATTTAATGATTAAAATTTTATGAAATTTAAAATAAAATGAAAGACATTTGAAGAATCTTAAATGTGTGTGAATTTAATGTGTTAAATTAAATCATTTTAAGTATCTTTTTTTTGAGATGAGGTCCAATTTTCATTAGTTATGACAAATAAATTGTGAAACCTAATACATTTCTGAAACCAGAGCACGGGCATTGATACATCTAAAATAAAAGCTACAGGAGCCCAATTCTAGGTCTCTTTTCAAAATTAGACACTTTGGTGTATGATAGAAATTCCTTTCCAACTGATAAAATACAGCCCTTAAAAAAAAAAATACAACAATCACTTAAAATATAGGCTTGATTTAGATTTTATTCAGACTCCATAAAGTTACCACTAGTCCACTGTCAAGAAATCAGCTCACCATTTTTAACTAACTAGGAGTCATTAGTTCACAATATAACCCCTACTTTACACCTGTGGGTGTTTGTTCACCCACTTAATTTTGAAAATAAATATAAAAGCTCAAAGAAGGAGAGGGGCTCTCCAAGCATCACCTCACTTAATTTTCCTGTTTCCTTTCCCTGCGTTTCATCTTAAAGTCGTTTTTTTCTTCCGTCTACGTGCCCTGTGAGGGTGAGGTAGGTAACCCTATCCTCTGTGACTCCTAATCACTAGACAGTCTAGTTGAACAAATAAAATGTACGTTTATCCATTGCCTTTCCAAGTGCGGCTTGGAGTTTTGTTTGGGGCAGTGGGTGAACCGTCTTGGGGTCACAGGTTGTCAGGGTTCTCAGCTCTCGGGCAGGCAGTCCCCCTTGCTGCCTCGTGCCAGCACCAGGTGCTGTGCTCTCCCTGCCCAGCCAGGACCTCTGCCCTGGCACCCACACCAGGCTGGTCTCCCAGTGCTCTGGGCCCTCCCTCCATCTTCTCTCCCTTCCAACAGACTCTTGGAGGTCAGGCTGATGAAATCCAAGCTACTTCGCAGTGAAGCCTAGACAACTCCTAACGCGGGTCACATGTCCACCTAAGTGTAGCCCGTGCATAAGCCAGGAGGAGTAATCCTGGCTCTGGCCCCAGGAGCACACACGTGATGATGCACTATAGCCTTTTTCTGACCTTGAAAAAGTTGTCATTGAGCCCCAGTGAACTCCATAGAGGTCTTTAGAGTCTTTGCAGGAGAACCAGTAGCTGTTTTTGTTTTTGTTTTATTTAAATTTTTTTTTCCTTTATTGATTTTAAAGAGAGAGGAAGGGAGAGGGAGAGAGAGAGAGAAACATCGATGAGAGAGAACATCGATCGGTCACCTCCTGCATGTCCCCCACTGGGGATTGGGCCCACAACCTGGGCATGTGCCCTGACTGGGAATCGAACCCGCGACCTCTTGGTGCATGGGTCAACGCTCAACCACTGAGCCACAACAGCCGGACCCAGTAGATGTTTTAAAGCTTGACAGCCCTGAGGCCAGGTGGGGGCAGAGCCGTCCACAGAAAGCCTTGGTCTGCTTTATACCTGAGCCGGTCACCATCCAGCCTCCCGATGAGACTAGGGCACAGGCCTGCTGGAAGCTCAGGCGTCCTGGGCCTCTTCTCATCACTGCCCGGATTATGCTGTGCACCCCCAGCCTAGCCCCGACTGTGCTGTTTGAGGTCAGTGACGGTATTGAGGGGTTACTAAAGAGCTTTTCAGACGGAGAACCAAGTAATGAGTGAGGCTTTTGACAGCTCCAGAGAGAAAAAGCAGCTGGTAAGAAGATCTGGCAGCTCTGTAAGGAAAAGAGCCGAGACCGGCTCTCCATTCCTGCCTGGCCCCCTGCACAGAACAGTCCCAAACGTACCCTCTTCTGGCTACCAACGTCCTTGAATTCCTACTGGGGAACCCGACCCTGGCATCTGGGGGCCCTGGTGGCGACACTGACTCAGGGCCAGCCCTTGCCCCAGTTGTTAGGGTCAGGCACCCACTGTGGCCGTACCTGCCCGACGGGCATTGGGATCTATTCGTGGGTTAAAATGAACAGACGCTGAGGGTTCTTGTGCCTTCTGTGTGTGAGACTGTGACTTAGCTTCTTGTCATTCTAGGGCCTCCCCCCTTCAGACACAACCACCTCTCAGACCACAGGGCTCTCGCTCTCCGGATCAGTTAGACCGGAACCCGTGGATCTCTGGTGAACTTCCTCGGGTGCTAGGCAGAGCCGGCCCAGAGACTGAGCTCTTAGATTGTAAAGCTGTGTACGGATGGGTGTTTGTTGATTTAAAGTTGGCATTTATTTGCATTTTAATGGAACAAAGCCCATTTGTGAGTCCCATTGGGAGAGGTGGAGACAGAGTGCCCCTCCTGGCATCCTTAAGTCAGACCACATAGGCACCGACCTCCACCACTCTGTCCACTGGACCGGGGAGGTGGATGGCGAGTGTAGACGGGGATGGAGCCCTGGTGCAGAGATGGTAACCACTTGTTCCCTACCCGGCGGCCCCCGCCCACTCTCGCAGGCACTGCTGGGAGACAGCGGCGGCCAGAAGTGGAGCACCGGAGCCCCAGATAAGTACGGACGTCTAGACCGCGAGCTCCAGTTGGCCAACTCCCACTTCATCGAGGAGCAGCAGGCCCAGCAGCAGGTACCGGGGACCGCGCAGAGGCAGGGATGTGCAGGTGGGCGCCTCCCTGGCTCCTCTGCCAGCCAGGGGCCTGTGCTGCTAATGACAGGCAGGTTGGACCTGAGCTAGCCCTGCGGCTGCCGTGCCTGCCTGTGCAGGGCCTGCATAGTGGAGGTTCCTAATGCCGCCTCTGGAGCAGCTTCCAGGGAACCGGGCTTGGTTAGCTCCCTTGGGAAAGCAGACCAGACCTCCGAAACTGACAGACAAGGCCACCGATTGAAAAACAAACAAAAGAACCCCTCTTCCCCAGCCTCCACTGCAGACTCGGTTTTTTGTTCATTTCAACAAAGGCACGCTTTCAGAAAAATTGAGTTTTTTCATGGAAAATTATTGTTGGTCCCATTGTATATATAAAATGATTGCTTGAGTGGAGGTGAAGGGTCGAAGGAGAGGGAGGTTGATTGTGTCTGTGTTGCTGCTTTTGATGTGTAGTTGTAGTAATAAAAGGAAGCTAATAACACACCTGAGGATTTGAGGATTATCTGCCCATTGAAGCCATTGGTTCCTACATATTGTTTTCTGTACGTATTTTAATAGGTTATATGGTTTGTTGCCATTAGCACGTTTGCTTAACCAGTGTCTGCTTAGATTGCTATTAACCAAGAAAAGGATTTTTTTAGTTTGTTTTTTTTTATAAAAAGTGAGGAGGCTACCACACAATTAAATGAAATATCTGTCCCTCAGCAGTTGTCCTTGAGGTAACTCACTGTCACAGGGCTGCCTCTGGTGTGTCCTTGAGAGGACAGGACGTGGTTTTCCCACGTCGAGAGCTTTGCCAGCCTCTCGTGTTTGAGTGTGCTGTGGATTGAGACCTTGACCCTGGCAGTGGGCTTCCTCTTCCCAGCACCCCCACGTCTCAGTGGTCACTGCACAGGTGCTCTTGGCCATTGTCTGTTCCCTTGCTGGACTCCCGCCAACCAGAGGCCAGCTCGCTGGGTGGTGGTAAGCCCCGCTGACTGTTCACAAGTCAGATCAGCGGGAGATAGCAGTAGCTTGACAATCCAGCTTCTTGAACAGTGTGTTCTTGGAGGCGCCGGTCTGCTCCTTTGATTTCTGGGCTTTGCTTCTGAATGAGAATTGTCCCAAGTTGGCAGAGAAGCTAGCAGCTGCTGGGGTGCTGGGCTTGGAACCAGGTGAGATGGGTTTTAATTGCTTGTTTCCCATTCTCTGCTGCCAGCTGATCGTGGAGCAGCAGGATGAGCAGTTGGAGCTGGTCTCTGGCAGCATCGGGGTGCTGAAGAACATGTCCCAGCGCATCGGAGGGGAGCTGGAGGAACAGGCAGTGTGAGCACGAGACGCCCTCTCGGGGCCCTGAGCTTGAGGGGAAGCGCCATCTCCCAGGACCCCTGCCAAGCCTGACAGTTACATGACTCGTAAAACAAAAACTATTTTATTCCTAGCTACGTTTTTATTCTGTTTTACCGACTAGCCTCTCCAAAAGAAGCAAATTATCAGTTAAAATATTAAACAGGGTGTAGGCAAAGTTAGGATTTTTTTCCCCCAACACCTGCAAAAACAGATACAAATTCCTCTGAGCAGGTACTTGAAGGGCTGGGAATGGGAGACACGGCTCTGCGGCCTCTGGGGAGACCCGTGTCCTGCAGGGGATAGGACATGAGCTGACATTATCATCCTGCGACTCACCCTCGACAGCGAATAGAACTTTTTGCTTTGCATCTTAAATTTCAACTTCATGAGAAAAACTTAAAAATTTAACTCCAATTAGTAAAAAATCTTCCCCTTTAAAAATCAAAAGTAAAGACACACAAGGAAACATAGCTGGGTTTATTTGTTTTTCCTTAAGCACAATCTTTTTAAACTGAAGTATGATATCAAAATCAGCATTCTTTTTTTGTTGTTCAGATAGAGTGGGAGGGAGAGAGAGAGAGAAACATCGACGTGAAAGGGACACATCGAGTGGCTGCCTCCCACATGACCCAACCAGGGCCGGGGACAAACTGCAACCGAGGTACGTGCCCTTAGCGGGAACCGAACCTGGGTCTCTCTCAACCGCAGGCCGACGCTCTAACCGCTGAGCCAAACCGGCCAAGGCTCAAAATCAGCATTCTTAAATACTACTACATAATACCTTTACCATTCTATGATATATTTTTTTCTGAAAAAAATAAGAGTCCACTAGGATATATCAGAAGGTCTCCCATCTCAATTTTGTGTTCAGTGTTACACATTCACTTATCATAAATTCAGACTGGGCCTGTCCTTGGTAAAGGAGTGAACAGAATAGTCCGTATCTCTGCCATCAGAGAGTCTATCACTTACTGGGTAGACTGGACACGATGTAAATGACTACGCGTCACTAAGTGGAGACAGAAGAGGGAGGTCTGCTGGGATGGGGGGTGCGTGTTGCCTTGAAAGCCCCGACTTAGCCCAGCTTCCAGTTCCCTCTACAGAAATATTCACATGTGTGATCACGGGGCCCGCCCTGGGCCCTGCTGAGGGCGTTGGCTAATATACGGCATATAGGACATACTACTTTGTTAAACACCAAAAATTCTGAATTCAAAAATCTGTCCCAAGGAGTTCAGATAATAGATTGGGGGCTCAAATCCAGTGTTGCTGGTCATGTTTGCTCAAACGAAGGCCGGGATCCTGATTGAGTTCCACGGCCGTGTGTCGCGAGGCTGTGCTTACCAGCTGCCTTGTGCACCTGCTTCTCTTCCCAGCATGCTGGACGACTTCTCCCACGAGCTGGAGAGCACTCATTCTCGGCTGGACAACGTGATGAAGAAACTTGCAAAAGTGTCTCACATGACCAGTGGTACGTACGGCGTTTGGAGCCCGAGAGTCCTTCCTTAATCCTAGGAACAGTCTCGGGGGTTCTCGCACAGCATTTCCCACAAATGGTTGGTAGTTGGTGGCTTTTCTCCTGGTGGAGCAACTTTCTTTGCAATTACAAAATCCTGTTTTTATTTTCTTTTTTTCTGATTTCCTTCCCAAAATAGGGCACTTATTTTAAAATAGTAATTAAGGAGCCAGTTATTGTTTCTCCTGGACGGCCTTTCATCGAAAGAAAACCCCTACCATTTCAGAATGAGATGCCCTTGCAGATCTCATTTAAATTGTTCAGATTTAAGTCCACAGTGAACTGTTCCAGCAAATCTGCACCAGGATGGGGATGAATAAGTAACAGTTTTCAAATTAGTTACTAGATAGGAAGATGTGTTCCAGTGACTGTTGTTGTTTTTTTTATTACTATAACCTGTCTCCTCTGTTACATAAGAAATAATACATTTTAAATCAAAGAAAACCCAGTATTTCTTTTTTCTTTACTTGGTGGGGGTGGTGTGGTGAGAGGAAAGAGATGAGCCTTGAGGTAAGTGATGTGCTCCTGAACCACAGCACCCCCTCCCCCATGAGAACTTCCTCTGTCTCTTGACACCCCGTTTTTCTGTTGGTTTCCCCGTCAGATACATGTTATAGAGTCTAATACTTTAGCCTTTTGAGGCAAGATTAAAATACATGTGTATATTTGCTTTTCAGCAGTTTAACTCATAGTGAAGTTACATGAACAGTTCTCTGGGGCTCAGTTTCTCATTGATTAAAAAATAGGGTGATGCCTGGCTCTCACGGTCATTGTGAGGATTAAATGAAATCGTAATTCGTGTACAAGTATTGAACAGTGTCTCCCATGTATTTTAGTACTTGGTAAATGTTTGTTTTAAAAGAAAAATCGTAAGACAGGCAGAAGATGGCCCTAAGGGGCAATGACCTGTTATATCCGAAACCAAGGGGAGCTCCCAGCTGGCCCCTTTCCTCCTTTCGTGCCAGGATCAAGCACATTTGTGCCTCTAGCAGGCTCATCATGGCCCGAAGCAGGCACAGCTTAGTCCATCTTTGGTACCTTGAGAGAGAGATTTGCACAGTCATCTTTCTGATTCCCTCCCTCCGCTCTCTCCGTCCTACCCCGCCCTCTGCGTACAGAAGAGCTTTAATGAAGTATTGTAGAACCAGTTTAAACACCAGGCCTCTCACTACTGTATGCATTAGTCGCAAAGTCAAGTAGCTACTTCAGCGCCAGTGTTGTTCGGGTAGAGCAAGCGAACAAAGACGCACTGTGTCTGTGCTTCCCAGCGTTCCCGGCAGGAATTCTGCAGAAAAGCACTGGCCTGTGACCCGCTGCCCAGTGCGTATAAACAGCACCGCAGCTTGCTCATGCTTGATTCTCCTTTCTCCCGAAAGAACGGTTTGAGGAATAAAGTAAGAACCTGGGTTATATTTGTGTAGGAGCGAGCACCAGGAAGCAGCACTTGGCCTGAGAGGCCCTTCAGGGTGGTCAGCTTGCCTGTGGTTTTCATTTTCCTCTTTGCTTGCTCCCCAAAGATTGTTCGGGGCCTCCCGCTTGGCGGTGACTGTTTCAGTGCTAGGACGACCATTGGTGTTTGTCTCTGTCCTCCATAACTTTTGGGAAAGTTCACTGCTCTTTCATCAAGCCTGCACCCACAGGAAGTCTATGAAGACACATGACGTTTGGTAGGCAGTGACCGAACCCGGTTCCGCGGTTTGAGAGGCCGAGCATCTCTCCCACGGCATCTCTCCCACGGCCGCTGCTTACCCAAGGGATTCTGTCTCCTCATTTTCCCACCCAAAGCATATCCTTTTGAGTAGATACCAAGGTGTTTTCTTCCCCTCACTTTCTGAAATTCTGTTGTCCATCTTTTCACTTTAGGGGAGGAAAATATTTTGGGAGGGAAAAAACCAAACTACCACTGGAGTCCCCTTTGTCCCCTGCTCTGAGGCAGGTCTGGAAACCTGGCTAGGACTTCTCACTTGAGGTCACAAAAGCCCTTGTGGTTAGTCCCACCCCTTCTCGGGAGAAGTCAGCTCAGGTAACAGCTCCCTGGGGTTACCTAGTTCATGCTTCAAAGAAGCAACTTCCCACTTCAAAGGAAAATGGCTTGAAAAGAGCATTCCTGAGTTGTGCTAGCCTGCGTGATGGATGTTCTGGATGAAAACCCCTACTTAATGCGGTCGCAGGAAAGAACGATTGGGGGTGGGGTGGGGGGGTGGAAGCTGATGGAAAGCCAAAAGGTGGAAAGCCGGTTCAGTGTTGGAAATCCGGTTTTGGAAATGGCAGGCTGCCTGGGGGTAGGGGATGAGTGCAGGAATCAGGTGTGAGAGGGGGGTGGGGTGGTTAGGAAACAATGACCTGCATTGTTTGTCCTGGAAGACTATGGACTATTTTCAATGATAGTGGTTTAAATTATTGTAAACATTTTTAAAAAGATGAAAGAATGTTAAATATGGTACTGTTCTTCACCATCGAAGTAATAGTTAAACGGATTGAAATAGTATCTGGAGCAGGCCAACTGTGCCTACTTTGGAATAGTTCTGCTGCAGCACAGGAAGGTACAGACTTGGGGCCTTTGTCCTAGTCAGTTCGGAAGTGAGCTTCTAGCTTGTCTGAGGCAGAGCAAGCTGGTCAGCACTGAGGAGGTGTTTGCTTCACTTACATCGTTTAGTGGAAGCTGTACTGGCTCCTTTTAAGACTTTGCTCTCCAGGACATTTCATTGAAGTTCGTGTTTTGTGGACTAGCGTTGCCCTGTGGAAAGTTGTACAATCTATCTTCCTAGTTCAGACCTTGTTATAATGTGATTCTCAGTAGCCATGTGTGCTGAGATCTGCAGCCTTTCAAATGAACTTCTGATGAATCAGTATCCGTTGATCGTTTAACTGGAGCTCTTACTTCTAGCAGCTGACCTACATTTTCATAGCCTAGTAAAGTTCTTTTCTCCCAGTCTGACCCTCTGGAAAACGGCAGGACTCATCAGTGGCAAGACCTCTCCCTGTCTAGGTCTGCACAAGTGAAGGAACCACCCGTGAGGACGGCATCCTGGGCCACGGGCCTCAGGACGTGCCTGAGGGTGTTCTGGTTTGGCTCTCGGCAGCCCTGTGAGGCAGCTGTTGTGGAGTTAGGGGGTCACAGTCAGGTTTGGGCTGCAGCTGGGATCCCCTCTGTCCCTTAGGGCCTCCTTGCTCTCCGCCATTTAGATGGACTCTAGTCACCTTGTTTCCTGTGCCTTTTCTGAATTGGTGGGGCCGAGTTTCAGGAAAGACAGTTTACTTCCATTTACAGAGAAGCGGTGTAAGTTACTTTAACACGGTCACTGGTTGAGTAGTCTCACTTCTTTCTCGACTAGGTGTGGTGTCATTACTCATGCCCGTGATCCCTGGAGCTTGCTTTTTCAGCTCTTCATTCCCCAAAGTGACCAGAAGTAGCTTTCATCCCCTTTTCATCCTCCCACAGTGCTCCGAGACCCGGACAGGATTACTGCTGATTTGAATGATTTGACTTTGGGGGGAGATGAAAGCAGATGGGCTTTGATCCGTAGTGCCAGGGCCAACACCCTTCCCAGGGGTGCAGTCACCACCAGCAGAAAGCTAAGGGCCTCGGGTTCTAATTAAAGGCTTCAGACACGAAGCACCTACTTATCACGGGGCAGCCCTCGGGACGGTGGAGTCGCCAGCGCAGGTGCAGCGCAGGCCAGGAGCCCCGCAGGTCCAAGGGCCCCTCTGCCCCTGTGATTTGCACGTCCTGTCGCTTTCCCGCTTCAGAGTGTGGCCTTAGTTTTCATGTGACTGTCTCGGGGAATGTCAAGTCCTGAGCGCTAACCCTCGTGTCCTGCCTCGCAGATCGACGCCAGTGGTGTGCCATCGCCGTCCTCTTCGCGGTCCTGCTGGTCGTGCTGCTCCTCTTCTTAGTGCTGTGATGGCACAGGGACCAGCAGGACAAGCAGCCCACGCTGTGCCGGCTCGCGCCTGCCTCTCCTGAGAACACGGCCTGCACGGACTTCTGTGACCCCGCCATGGAGGCAGCTCCTCCGTCCCGGCGCTGGCGGGGCTGGTGGGAAGAGGACGGACCCACTGCACACTCCTGGCATTGCCTGTCCTGAAGACAGCTCGCCACTGCTCTGCCTCCCTGGACCTCGTCCCCGTGGAGGGCCTCCGAGGGGTCCAGAAAAATGCGCAGACTCAGCCAGTGTTCGCTGTTGCCATTGCATCCCTCGGCGGCTCGTTCCTCCTGCTCAGACCTCTCCCCGCTCAGACGGCGGCCGCTGGCCCATCCCGAAGGACCGTCGGGAATGGGCTCCTGGGCTGCTCCACTGCCCTTGTGGGAGCGTCCTTTAGCCCGAGAGCTGGCCCTTATGGAGACAGAGGCCCAGAAGCAGTTTGTGACAGAAAATGCATGATTCTTTTTGCAGGGATAAAATTGCTTTCCCAGGCACATCTTTTGTGGTAAGAACAACTCGTGGGAAATGAGAAGCACTGGGCTTCGGGAGTGCTGACGACCCGTGGGAGGAAGGGCCGCAGGCCCCTGCGTGCGCACAGCTGAGGGAAGGGGCAAGGTCTTGGGGGGTCATTGCCTGGCTGAATTCAGGTGGCTGTCCCACAGCCTCCTCCCCAGAGGTGCATCTTGTATTTTTAGGCTGCTGCGCGGCAACGTGAATGGATTTAGATGCTGCGGCGCGCCCTCTACCTTGGCGGATGGGGCTGGGAACGGTTAGCACGTCGACTACATTTAGTCAGGAACTGTAATGGCACAGAGCCTAGCTCTGGACCAGGCTGTTCTTGCCCTGTGAATGATGGCAAAAAGGGGTAGATGAACTGGTTTGCTTTTTCCCTAAGGTGACAGCTTGGTTTTTATCATCCATTCCAATCACTGAGCCAATCCAAATTTAAATAACGCACACTCCCGTTGAGTTTTAGTTGCCGAGACACTCAACTTCAAGCTTCCGGTGACTCTGTAAATGCTTCCGACGTGCACGTGTGTGGGGGGTGTTTTATCTTCCTTTGCACGTGGGAAGCGCAGCGACTCCAGGTAGAGTTCTAGGTGTGACTTCTCATTTCCTCATCTTTTGGGGCCCAGTCCTACCTTTTTCAAATTTTTGTTTGTATTTCTTTGTTTTTGTTTTGTTTGGGGCTTTATTCTTTCTTTTTTTCTTTTTCTTTTTCTTTTTTTTTTTTTTGGTGATTTGCAATGCTGTACTTGCCCAGCTAACTTTTGAATGGCACTTTTTAATAAACATTTGTAACAATTTTTTAAAGAAGGGTATTTTCTCATGTGTAGGGTGGTGGTCGGTAAAGCGGCCTGCGTGCTGACGAAAGCTGAAAGCAGCTTTGCAAAACCGAAAGGGTGGTTCACGCCCATGTTTACACTCAGCTCCATATGATATACAAACAAGTTCATTTCTTTTCAAATTAGCAAAAAAAAGGTAATTATTACAAAGGACTTCAGAGGTAGGATACTAGATTATTTGTTTTACAAAGTTTGGAGACATTCGAATAGTGTTCTATAAACTTAGAACAGGGATGGTCCTTAGATTTGCATTCAAATGTACGAGTCTGTGTTAAAACTGTTAAAACGTGGGCCTTGTCTTAGTGCTCTCGGCCACTCTCCCTGTCACACGAAGCACCCGAGTCTGAATTCCCTGGCTGCCCCACTGGAGCCGTGCTGTTGTCCTGCTCTTACCAGGTTTACTGCGCCCAGGAGCCGCAGGAACCGTGTGTGGCAGGAGGGCCTGTTGGGGACACACCTGATCACTGATGAGCAAGACAGTCCCCTGACTTCAGGGACCAAGTTTTGTGACCCCGAGGCTGAATTACTCCACGTTTGGATGTGTTCAGAATCGGCATGCTGACCTCACCCATCTCGGGTCAGCCAAACAGTGGCTGTTGTCGAGCAGACTCGGGCTGCAGCTGAACAGGAAACGTTTACTGACAATATGAGCACCACGTGCATTCTCCCTGCAGGGCCTCCGCTCGCCACCGCTCGGAGGAGCTGTTCTTCGACAGCTGGACTCTTTTTTTAATCCTCACCCGAGGACATTTTTCCATTTTTTGTTCAGATAGAGTGGGAGGGAGAGAGAGAGAGAGAGAGAGAGAAAAACATCGACGTGAAAGGGACACATCGAGTGGCTGCCTCCCGCACGACCCAACCAGGGCCGGGGACAGACTGCAACCGAGGTACGTGCCCTTAGCGGGAACCGAACCCGGGTCTCTCTGGACCGCAGGCCGACGCTCTAACCACTGAGCCAAACCAGCCAGGGCGACAGCTGGACTCTTAATGTGTCAGAGCTGGCTCTGCCCAGCCATCACCTCTGGCCCCAGTGGCTTGATCCTGGGCCCAAGCCTGTTTTGCTGGCAGTCACGACGACGCGTGGTCATCTGGAGGCCCCCCACCAGACTCCAAACTGGCGATCCAAGGGGACAAGCCAGGGGCTGAGGTGAGGCTAGGCTCTGGAGCAGTGGTTCTCAGCCTTCCTAACGCCGCGATGCCTCGATACAGTTCCTCGTGTTGTGGTGACCCCCAACCATAAAAGTATTTTCGTTGCTGCTTCCTAACTGTAATTTTGCTACTGTTATGAATTGCCATCGGAGATGTGTGTTTTCCGATGGTCTTGGGCGGCCTGTGAAAGGGTCGTTCGACCCCCAAAGGGGTCGCGACCCACAGGTTGAGAACCGCTGCTCTAGAGTCACACCCTGCAGCAGAGGTGGGCGCTCCTGCAGTCCTCACACCGTCCCACGCCCCTCTAGAGAGCTGGCAGAATGCCACAGATCACAGGAAGAGCTCAGTTTAAGTTTATGGGAAAAACATTTTGCGAATCAGCTGACTTGGGGGTAGAGTGGAGAGTGAACCACGGAGAGTTTGCCAGAGTGGGAACCCACCTGCAAAACCGAATCTGTTAGTTTCCAGTCACACTTCCGATCTGTCTGTGTGAACTGTGGACAGTCCCAGGGTCCCCGTGCCGCTCCGTGTGGCGGTGGTGTGTTACAGGGGCATCTTCACGCCAGAGGGGGAGGAACTTGGTAACCTGCCCATTATTCTCTGCTTTTAGCCAGAGTTAAACAGACTGATGGGTCTGGGAGCCAACGACTTGGCAGCGTCCCCCCTTCTCACCTCGTAGATTAAGGGCTGTGAAGAGAAACCCAGTCTGACTCCAACAGAAATCTGTCTCTGTTGAGTGCGGTACCTTCTGCATGGGAAGGTGGCAGGGCCAGGATTTCTCC
Source organism: Tadarida brasiliensis (assembly GCA_030848825.1). Classification (NCBI taxonomy): domain Eukaryota; kingdom Metazoa; phylum Chordata; class Mammalia; order Chiroptera; family Molossidae; genus Tadarida; species Tadarida brasiliensis. The sequence continues at coordinate 42,947,679 of CM061275.1, forward strand.
TGGTAATTTTCCTGGCTGTCAAGTGAGACCGTTACCTTTCCAGGGAATTCATAGCATTGGAAGATCTAAATACTGCATGATAGATATGAGTTGCTTTTCAACTCTGTGGACTTTGAACTGTTCAGCTCTACCTTGTAAACTGTGAGACGAACTGGTAAGCACAAAATTCAGTGTCTGGAAAGCTGAGGTTCTAACTGTGGAATGCACCACCTTTCATTCTCCCTCTGTCTTCCTCTCGCTGGCATTTCTTTCCCTCCCGGATATTTTAAGAATAATTTTTTCTTAAAGAGTGTTCTATGTCCATCAAGAGCAGAGAGAAGTTGCAACCAAAGGATTTGCAGACTTACAGCCCCGCAGTCCCTCCACGCCGCCCCTGACCAAGGTCTGGTCTCGAAGACAGGGCTCCATGGAAAGATCCTGGGAGGCCATCAGAGGCTCTGCCCGGGGCCTCTGCTTCCGTGTGAGGGCACCTGGCTGGCATGAGAAGAGCAGGTGGTCTTCCTGTAGTGGCCGCTGTCCTTACCCAGCTCCCAGCCTTCCCAAAATGTACACTTATGCTTAAAGTAAGGAGGCCCTGTTCTCGCGAGGCCTGTCATTGTCACCGTGCTCACTAGTGCTCCCTGGGAAACTGCCGTCCGGGGCCAAGTCCAGACATGGAGAGAGAAGAGAGCAGCCCCGCTCTGCCCGGCGAGACCGAGCCGGGTCTGGGGCTGAAACTCCCAGCAGCTGACTTCGGGGTCAGTGTCACAGGAGGCTCAGAGGGCTCACCACGCAGCTCAGTCTCCTTGTTTTGAAGATGAAACAGTTACAGCTCCCAGAACAGACACAGGAGTCGCTCGGTGCGTTGCAGCTGGGCTGGTAGTAACTTGGGGTCACCCCAGCTGTGATGTTGTCTGCCGTCGGACAGACACCAAAGCTCCGAGAGCGGAAGCCGCACCGCGGCCAGGTGGCTGCCATCCACACGTGCACGGAGTTCTGTGTTAGTCTCCGACCTTGCAGACACTTGGGGAGGTGAGGAAGGAGAAGAACGTGTCTCTGACATAAGCTCATGTGTCGGTGCTGTTTTCCTTCGGACGCAGCCTGCCCTCCTGCATGGACCGGGTTTGCCAGCTGCAGCCAGACCCTTGTGAGCAAGTATTTCACCATTACTTTTGTAAGGTTATGAGTTTTCAAACCCAGAAGCCACTTGATTATTCAGGGGGCGTCAGATACCAGATCACCCTGCATCGCTGTTCTCTGACCAAAGCTTTCCTGGCCCCAGTGGCGGCCAGGGCCGCGCTGCAGCCAAGCTTTCTGTCAGCACCGGGGTGGGGCCAAGTTCAAGGTGGTTCCTTCCTGCTCTGCCCAAAGTCGGTTTAGCTGAGACCCACTACTGAATGGCAGTTTCGATCCTATAATTAAGGTCTGTTCCGGGAGAGGCAGGATGTCCTAATACTCAGGAAAATAGAGTGTGCCCTGTCATCTGTGCAGGGTAAGGAGAGGCCAGTCAGCTGTCCCTAGCAAGGTGTCACTAATAAGTTACTGGAACTGCTTATAAATGCCATGTGGTTGTGTCCTAAGTGACCCAGGCTGGGAGACTGCCCAGGGTGATTGCCTGGAAACCAGGGAGGGGCCAAAGACAGCAAGCTGTACATTATCATGGACTCATTTCTTGTAAGTGGAAATACGCTTTCACTGGATCATTTGTTATTAGAAATTAGTGCGATTTAAAAACAGGACGTGTAATACGTGGCAATGCAGGACTAAACCGTCGCATTTTTCTTGTGAGGACTAATAACCTTATAGCATCTTATTTTTAAATAACTAGAAGGTACAAAAAAGAAGTGAGATCAAGGATTAGAACTGAAAAATGCCTGGGTGATTTCCAGATGGTGCTCCCCGCTGAGAGCGCCAGCGCCCTGGTGCCAGACTCCTCAGCGCTGGGCACAGGGAGATGGATCTTTCTCCTCTACAGTGGGTCTCCAGTGTGTTGTGGGGAGCAGCATCGCCTGGAACCTGCTAGAAATACCGCTGCACAGGCCCCACCCCACCTGCCGAATCAGACTGGGAGGTGGGGCCAGCAGGCTGTTTAGCAAGAGCCCCTGGAGACTCTGAGTCCCACTCCAGTGTGAGAACCACTAATAAACCACCCTGCAAAATAAACCATTTTCCACAGCGTTGGTTGTGACCCTGACATCAAACAAGATGTGATAACCCTATAAACTTGAAAAAAAAATTTTTTTTAATACTTGTGTAAAATAAAACCTCAACTAGCCATCCTTTAAAGTGGTATTTTTACACCCTGAAGTCTATCGGCAATGTTTCTTTCTTCTGCTCTTGAAGTCATGTTACAAATGTATAAAGAATTCTATTCAGTATTAAAGAGAAATGGAGAGACCACGAGCTTCGTCCTGGGTTGCTTTGTTTTGTTTTTTAAGTTTGATGGGTTGGTTTTTGTTTTTATTCTTTTCATATCTAAACATGGCGTCCTCCCTTCCTTCTAACCCCACTAAGGAACACGGACGTGCGCGTAGGCCTGGGGTAGGGAAGGTCTGGCTGCCGGGATCTGAAGGCTAAACTGTGCTTTCTCTGGCTGAGCGGGTTGTATGGATTCTCAGGTCCCCAAATAATGACACTGTGTATTGAGAATATTATACAGCACTGTTTCAGTTGGGACTAGAGATCTGAGGGAGCAGAGACTGGAACCCAGAAGGAAGTGAGGGAGTCCTTTATCTCCCCTTCCTGAACGTTGGCTAACAGTGCTGGCATCCGAGTGTGTCGGTGGAAGAGCCTGCCCTCAGTCCTGTGTGGCATGAGGTGAGGAGGTGCGCAAGCTGCCTGAGGCGGGGCTCGTCGATCCATTTGCCATCACTGTCCTCATTAGCTGAGCACCTTCTAGGATATGCCAGGCAGGTCTTTGACCAGGGCTTTAGGGACCTGATGGGGAGCAAAACACCGGGTTTAATTCTCACAACTCCACGAGGGAAATACTGTTGAGGCCCAGTTTATACCTAGGGACTGAGGCATGGAGCAATTAAAAGAGTTGTGCCCAAGGATACAACTAGTAAGTGGTAAAACTGGAACCCAGGTCTGATTGGGCCATTATACTGCCCCCCTTATAAGAAACATGGCGCCATCTCAGTGGTGGCAAGCGGGTGCTTCACCAGGCTGTCTAACCAGAGCAATGGCGAAGGAAAGCTAAGGAGAGGAAGAGGATGCCAAGAGCTGTGGTACCAGTCCGCGGTGGATTCGAGCACTGAACTAGCAGTGCCCGATAAGCGTGGACACCAGCTGCCGTGTCCATGCCTCAAACCCTGTAAGAAACTGCCTGCATCTCAAACCCTATAAGCCCACCGTGGAGTTCAAGAAATCTGGTCAAGGATCTCAGGCAGGTCAGCCTTGATAAAATACAGGGTTAGGCAAAGGTAGGCTTACAGCTGTTCGTATGGGAAAAGACATGAGGTTATATTATTAACTCAAAAGAATGTTACAATGCAACTGTAGGCCTCCTTTTGCCCACCTCTGTATTTTCGGGCTTTTGTTTATTTGGTTGGAAATGTGTGCAAGAAATAAGTGAGTCAAACTCCTAAACTCAGAAAAGCCTAGAGACAGTCTGAGGAGCCCAGGATGAGAATCAAAGTTGTGGCATCTGGACTCTGCTGTGAGCTTGCAAGCCTGCCAACATTCCTTGTTCCTGAGATGAACCAGAGCTGGATGGAGGCTGGTGAGCCTGCTGCTGGCTCTTCTGGGAAGGTTTTCTGCTCACCAGGCGAGTCAGGCCTCCTGCCTGGGGCTTCCATTGTAGCCTTTGGCACACTGGTGGTCTCTTTCCACAGCTGTAGCTGTCTCCACCTGGGGATACGGCTTCCCAAGGGCAGGGCAGGCCTCTCCCCAGTACCCGGCACCTGGCCAGACCCCTAAGGGCAGCGCCACACTGTGAGTAGGGGCCTGAGCCCAGACTGCAGAAGGACAAGACAAAGGCAGGCCCAGCGGGCAGCCCCACATCCGCAGGAGAGCCCCGTACCCTCCAGGCCTGGCAGGGCAGCTGTTAAGGCCTGGCTCCGTAGGCAGATGTCAGAGCCAATCTCAGCAGCCCCTCCTCCTCGGGGCCCAGCACTCCGCGACCTGGTCAAACCCACAGCCTGGGAGAGCTGGGCACAGTTTCTTGCCAAGGAAGGCTGCTGCCATTTCTAAGCAGGTGCTCTGGCTCTGTAGGAAAGATGGAAACTTCACAGAGGATGGGAGGGGGGAGGGGAAGAGAGGGGTCCAGGGACAGCAGGGCCTTTTGAATAGCTCCATAGCCAGCCTGGGGATTTGGGTGGAAAATGGGTTGAGCAGATGGGCTAGGGAAGTCCAGTTGTCGCCAGGTTAAGTTTGGTGCCGGCCAAACAAGCAATTCTATGTTAAAAGAACCACAACAAAGAGCCCTTGGTACCAGATTCTATGGGAGCTAGGAGGTGGGGCCAAAGTCAGCACCCAGGTTTCAGGTAATGCTTCCCACGGCAGGCACCTTATATTTTTTGAAGGCTACCAGGGGGTCCATAGGTGGACAAGGAGAAGGGTGGTTCTAGCAAAGGCTCAGAATAAGCTATGCAAATGGGTGGGTGAATATTTGGAGTTGGGGCATCCCCAGATCAGGGAACCAACAACCCAGCTGCTGCCCATAAATAAATACCCAGGTGGGAATCCTATGCCTGGAGGCCAGTTTGGAGAACCAGGAAGTCCAGTCACATTGCACTCCTGGAATAGGGGCCTCCTCTTGGCAACAAGGGTGTAAGATCAAGGATGCGTCTTCCCCAGGGGCCGTGCACACTGACCAGCCTCCAGGCCCAGAAGGTTTTGGTAGCCTCCAGCCGGCAGCTCACAACCCTAGGAACCAGGAGAGGCCAGATGGAGGGACCAGACCGCCTCCACCCTGCAGGGCCAGTTCTTTACTGCCCTCCAGAGCAGGGCCTTTAATGACACTCAATTACAACTCAGGACACACACCTGGAAGAAGGGTTTCCCCAAGCAAAACCTACTCTGGCCATGTGGGAAGCTTTTTTTTTTTTTTTTTTAATTCTAGTCTTGACCTACAAGATAGCTTTTGTAACCCACGAGTGGGTTATGCCTACAGTTCAGAAACACTCTGGGAAGTGAACTGCCCGCCCTTCGCCCTGCTTCCTTCCCCCATGGGCAGGTGGGAACGCCAACCCCATTTCCCTCCAGGAAAACCTGAGTGAAGGCCCTACACCCGCCCGAGTGAAGGTCAGCGAGGGGGCCACGGGAGTTGGTTGGGGGTGAGGGGGCCACCGCCCTGCCTGCAGTCTGTGCTGGTGGAGAGGAGGTGCCCGAGGGCCTCCCAGTGAGGCGACTTCCACAGGGTCCCGGGAGGACGGATGGACGCAGGCTAGTAGTTCAAGGGCGGGGTTCAAGTCCTGCCTCTACTAATTATTTGCTGTGTGACCTTAGATAAATAACTTACCCTCTGAGTTTATGGCTCCTAGTTTATAACCAGGAGATAAGTGGCCCCTCCCTTGCAAAAGTGTCCTAAGGATTCAGGAGTGTGTCCTTAATGCCCCCAACAGAGCTCTGGAATATCTGAGGAGCACACAGAGCAGACAGCACAGTGACTGCACGTGCCTGAATTCCCAGGTTAACCTCGGTTTCCCAAATTCGAGCCGCGCCTGCGGTTCCTCCCACGCGCGAGATCTGGGGACACCGCCTGCACCAGGTCCCTACCCCTATGCCCCTATGCCCCTATGCCCCTACGCCCCCCCACACACACACTCACTCGGGTGGGTCCCCCGCGGTTCCCCTCACCCCTCCCGCCAGCTGACTCTTCCGTCCCCTGGCAGTGCTCTGCGCTCTGCCTTTGTCACCAGGGAGGCTCTGTCCCTCTGCCCCCTGGCCTTCCCGCCCCGTGCGATCCTCAAGAACAAAGTCAGGGTGTCTTCATCCAAGCCTCCGAGCACAGTGCCTTGCGTGTAGGCGGTGGGGGCGGGTAAACCTTACCCTCCACCCCCAAGAACCCAGGCCCAGGTCTTCAGGCTCCCACAGTGCCGCTGCCTGGCGGCCCTGGCGGGCAGGGCACCCGGGTCCATCTCCTGCCCCCGCGGAGGCAGGGGGGGGGGGCGGCCGGAGACAGCGGCGGGAGGCGGCAGGCGCGACGACCAAGGCTGGAAGGCCGGCAAGGCCGGTGCCTCCCGGTGGCCGCGCGGCTGGGACGCGCAGCCCGGCGCAGAGCCCGGACCCGCAGGCCGCCCTGCCCCTGTCCCGACTTGCAGGCGACACCCGCATCGGAGCCAAGCCGCCTCGGCGGAGGGTGTGGACGACTGGAGCGAGCCGGTGGGCGTAGGGCGGTTGCCGACGCACAGTCACTGGCCTGCGACAGACCTTGGTCCCCACCTCCAGGGCACCTGGCGCAGGTGGCGCCTGAAGAGGGTAGACGCCCCCGAAAACAAGTTAAAACAGGTGTCAGTGGGGGCGCGGCCTGCCCAGGACTGCCAGGCTTCTGCTGCTGGCTTCTGAACTTGCTCCCACCCCGTCATCCTAAGGATCTCGACTTGTATCATAGCTAAAATTGGTGCCACTGTGTGTGTTCATGTGAATCGAGGTCAGGACACACGGAGCACCAGTAAACTGCCACGGGGTTGGAGTGGAGGTGGGGCACAGGTGAGACACAGGAAACAGCCACACCTTCGCACATGCCATTCATTTTCTGTGCCCGACAGTCCTTTCCCTTCCCGTTAGTTCCCACCCATTTTACAAAACCCTGCGTGGGCGCACCTCCTCACTAGCCTCCTTCCCCCAGCTGACCCCTGACCACTCCCAGGCTCCTTACCCACGTGGCCTGGGCCAGGTGCCACACACCTGGCCTTGTGGTAGTGGTTGAGCGTCCTTCCTAGATTCCGCAGCTTGAGGTAGAGCCTGTCTTTCTCGGCATCCTGAGCACCTGCCTGGCACAGGGCCTGGCTCCTAGTTCTAAGTGAGGGTTCGGATGGTCCTGTGGGTGATACCAGGCTGGAGCCTAGGCAGCAGAGATGGGGAAGGTAAGAAGGACATCTGGAGGAACCCAAGTCCTCTCCCGCCTAGACAACACATGGCCCTGTCATCACTTTACCCCAGGAAAGAGTGCCCTCTGCCATCTTGGAATTAAAGCAAGGCAGGGCTACTTCACACAGTCCAGATTGCCTCCCCACTTCTCCCTCCCTTTTACCTCTTCCCTCCTCTTCTCTTCCCCCTCCTTCCTCCCCTTACTTCTTCCCCCTCCTTCCTCCCCTTACTTCTTCCCCCCTCTTCTCTTCCCCCTTTCCCTTTATCCCCCATTTCCCCTTTCCTTTACCCCCCTTCAACCCCCCTCCATGCCCTTCTAACAAGCCTTTTCTGGCATTGGGGGGTGGGGCAGGCACTGTAGTAGAAAGAGTGGGCCCTGAGTCAGAGGAGCCAGGTCTAAACACCCTGTTATCGTTGGTGCAAATGCAGACAATAAACAGGACATTCCCAGCAGACTACTTGAAGGACTAAATAAGATGTGTCAAAAGCCTGGCCCCCCAACCTGGGAGGTAATAGACGCAGATGCTCAGAACTCCTTAGAGCCCTTTCCCTGTCCTGTCCCAGCTCCCATGCCCCCATTTCCATTTCTTCCCAGCTGGGGCTGGAAAGGCAAGTTGCCCTCACTGTAGAGAAATCAGAGGTGCCTTTTGCCCCTAGAAGTTTTTTCAACAGGAAATTTCCCCAAAGTTTCATGACCTTTGTCAACAAAAGTTTGTCCCTACCAACCTAAAGTGGACAGAAGCGCAAAAAGGAGAAACTTCAGACAAGGGAACATTTTGCAAACCAGAGAACCACAACCTCTGCCAGAAACCAAAACTGGCTCTGCTGAGACAGCCTGGAGTCTGCCTTTATAGAAGTTGCCCTACTCTCTGATTGGTCCATTTCTATGCAAATGAGGAATCCAAGTTTGCACAGCCTGATTGGTCCAAATAGCACTGTCCTGATTGGTCAGAATCACATGTTCTGATTGGTCATTATGGAGTTGCTCTAATTGGTCAATAAAGATGCAAATGAAGATACCACTATGCAGATCTGATTGGACAGGGTAGGTCTCAGCCCATTGGTTGAAATGATTCCAGGAACTCCTTTATAAGGTTTGGCTTGTCACCTCAGTCTGTGCCTTTTCTCTGATGTCCAGTGTGTATGAGGCCTTTGTAAATAATGGCTGCTAGCCTCTGGTTATGAATTTGGGCCCTGTTAATCACAAGGAGCCCTTTTTAGAAGGTATACTTCTTCTTGGGTCAAGATCTCCAGGCCAGGAGCCACCAGGGTTTCCCCACATCTGTACTTTCCTGCTATGTGGGGCCATTACTACACTTTGGGGAGCCCCAGGTTGGTCTGTGAGGTGTCCCAGTTCCCTCTCCACACCCCGAAGGCCCACATACTTGTCCCCTTTGCCCCTCTGCTCACCTACCTGAGCTTTCCCGTTCTTCCTTCATCTCCCAGCCCAGGTCGGCCCAGCTCCCCATCCTGTCGTGTTGTGGGGTTCTGGGAGCCCCTGTCACCCCAGGGCAGTAAGAAGGGAATAATCCTGTGCATAATCCCCCTAGAATGGGAGAACACTCACACTCCACAGCACTGCCGCCCCCTCCCCTCATCACTTCTCTTAGGCCACATGCCTCCTTCAGTGACTTTGCTCCCTGAAAGCTGCCTAACACTCATTTTAACCCCATTCTGCTGAAGGCTGTGTTTGTCTTCACCACAGCCTGCACCCGGCCAAGTTCTGGAACAGCCCTGAGCTGCCCACATCACCCCCCAGCTGCACCTATTCAAGGCCCCTTAGCTTCCTTTCACCTCCTGCTCATAAACGGACCTTGCCCAGGGCTGCTGTCCCAGCCGGAGGACTGCCTCTGGAGGCTTCTGCATTCACCCTGTCACCTCAACCGCAGGTGCCTCCTTAGCCGTCCCCTCTGGTGTGTCCAACAAGCCCACTGCTATGCTTTGTCCTCCCTCCTCCTCCCCACCCCAGGCCTCTGCCTATGGACAGTAAAGGTCAAGTGAGTGAGCGAACAACCAGCCCAAAATATAGCAACTCAGGATAGAAGTTTCAGCTTTGCTTTTTAATAAGTTAAAATTGACACATGGCCATCCATTCCCAAAGAGTCCTAACTCTTTGCGTAGTGTTAAGGCCTAGAGGAGGGAAGTGACCAGGTGGGAAGGCCATCCCCCTGGCCTGTGCCCTGCCATCCCTCTGCTGGTTGACCTATCCACAGCTATGATCAGGGAGTTTGGGCAGAGAGCGTGTGGCCGGGGATTGCCTGGCACTAGCTGCAGCCAGTGTCCAAGTGCAACAGAAGAAGAAGACAGAGGCCCTCATGGCCAGGCCCTGGTAGCTCCAGCCTTGCTCTGGGAGAGGCCGAGGCCAGGGTGGTGGGACAGGGCTGATTAGGCCGGTCTCATTGGCCACAGCTGCGCTTCCCTGAAATTGGTCTCGGTTTCTTTTTTTCCCCTTCAGTTTTATATATCACAACAAATTCTTAATATTCTGGCTACCAAATCACATCTCCTAGATGTTCTCACACCAGATCACATGTTCCAAATTTTGGTCAATGACTACAAGATTGTTACTCTAGGACACTTTGACCGTTTCTGAAAAAAGAACAAAGGTGTGGAATGGGAGCTAGGAGAAACGAGACTGAAAAAGGCAGGCTCCAGGCCAATATGGCCCAGCTCTTTCTTTGGTCCTGGAGTGTTGGAAGCCGCAGGAACCCTTGACAAGGAGTGGGATGGGACCTGGAGGTGAGACAACGCTCAGGGACCAACGGAATGATTTGATGACTCTCCTCCCACTGCTGACAAAGGTGCAGGAAGCCATCGACACCACCTCAGGCAGAGGCAGCCATATTTTCGTTTCCTTGTTTTGCATAAATTACATCTTTAAACGAAATATACAAATAGGCTCCTTCCCTCTCCCTAGGGTGGTCAATCACAGAAGCCTGGCCATAGCCTAAGGCATTCCACACCACCCTTCTCTTCCAAGCAGCTTAGTGCAGTGCATTCCCAGTCACCCACCGCCCCCCACTGGGGTGCCTCCTGGCTTCCGAGGGGGTGACAGTGAGGACCAAAGCACCTCTGAATTACCGTGGGACAGGCCTCTGCCTCAGCACACGGAGTGACAAACTCTCTGCATGGGCCAGGAGCTCCTGAACGTGAGCCAATCCCAGCCCTGCAACTTTGGCCCCGTTCACCTCGAGGATCTCATCCCCCACCCCCAGCAGCCCCGAGTACAGCTTGGCCGTGGGCGCATCAGCCATCTCCTGCACGTAGAAGCCTGCAAGGGAAAACAGGAGAATTTAACAAGTGAAATTAAAGACATGCAGCTCTGGCATGCTGACAGGTGGGTGTTGTTTGGGGAGCGGGGGCAGGTGCTCATACAGGGCACTTATGCGTGCGCACACACACACACACACACACAGCCTCATTATTCCCACTCAAAGCCATAACTGGCTTTATACATAGATATAGTGTGCCCGTCTCCATAGTACAACTTCATTTCTCCCTCTCCTCTTTTTAAAATGCCTTCAGCTGTAATTATTCATGCATACCCCAGTGTGAATGAGCTTATCTTAGCCGTTTCTGAGATGAGCTTTAATTGTAGAATAGGGAGGAAAATGATGTTTAACATTTGAGAAAAAGACCTACAACATGCCTGGCACTGTGCTGGGCGACACAAACAAGCCCCCTGCGGCCCTCAAGTCGCGGAGTCAGGGGAGGGCGTCAGGGAAGTAGCTGAGGTCCCGTCCCGGCCTGGTTTGCCTCATGGTGTTTTCTGGAGCGAGCCCTGGCCCCACTCTTCCTCGGCTATGGTTCCTCACTTGGAATTTGGAGGCCTCTGGGCAAAAGCCCGGACACATAAAAATCCTACCTCCATATTTAAAGCCATGGGGCTCACTTTTCCCTTCTTCACACTCACTCCCCCCCCCCCCCCCCCCCCCCCCCCCCCCCCCCCCCGGCTCCCACCACCTCCAAGAGGCCCTGCCTGGCCAGCACGACCTTTCCCAGGTCTCTAACGTGCAGGTGAGCCTGGGGAGACCCCACTTCTCCTCCTTCCTTGGGTCTGACTCGAGGAACCCATGTGGGTGGGACAGGCTGTGCAGGGCCTCAGGGCCGGCTAGGCCGGGTGTCCCTGGCCTCTGCTGGGACAGCAGTGCAGGAAGTGTGGCAGAGGGGGCCCCTCTCACCAAAACTTCTGCTGAAAACCTTTCAACCCCCTCCAGGTGCTTCCATCTGAGAGATCAGAAGAGGAGCGGGCTCTTCCAGGGAAATCTGGGTGAGCACAGGTGTCTGAGGCACCAGCCCAGGTCGCTGGAGGAGTGAGGGGACACACTGTGCGGCTGACAACACCTGCAGGATTCACGGGGACAGCTCAGCGCCACCTCAGCGCCTCCCTGCGCACAGCCCAGCTCGGCTGGCTGGCTCCCTCCACACTGAAGCTGCCTGTGCATCACTCCCCTCCTCCTCCTCCCAGAGTCAGCTTCTCCAGAAGGGACTCACGAGGACATCTGGGCCGGTTCCTCACTCTGACCTGAAGCCATCTCTTGGACCAGAGGGAAGTGATCTCTCTGGTCCACCCAGCCCAGCTTCTGGCCTCAGTAGTCCATATTTTCAGAGCCCTGCCTCTGAGATGTGGGTGTGAATGTGCATTGACATCTCCTCCAAGGCATCCACAGGTTTGTAGCTCTGGGTTTAGCAAATCCAACCTTTTGACAGTTCCAGGTCCCTGGTCTGAGCGGGGGAGCTCCCTTTCGGTGCTTCTCAGCCACGCTGAGCCTTTCCTGCAAGGTGGCCTCCCTCCCAACAGGTGCATCTGCCACCCTGCCTGCACAGGCTTCTCTCCCAGCCCTGCCCTATCTCCACCTCTCCTGCCTGAGTAGCTGAACTGCTTGCCTGCCTGTCTGCATGCTGGGAAAAGGCAGGTGAGGATGGGAGGGGTGGAGCCTGCAGAATGGCAGCAGGACACAAGGTGGGGAGTGTTGAGAAAAACACAGCTAGAACACAGAAGAACACAGCTAGAGCCAGACCAGACACGGATGTCATGCCAGCCATTGTGGGGAGACTCTGGGGTAGGTTTTACCTCTGAAAGTCATGACAGAAATATGACAGAGAGACTGCTACGGTAGGCATTTATTATCTGCTGGACATGGCCTTTGTTAAGGATGTACAGTCTCTCTGTAGTTTTAGAAGCAGAAGGCAAAGCCTGCTGTTCTCTCATGCTTGTATAGAATCGGACGTGGTACCCAGCAAGTTAACGCCAGCATCTTGACATTTCAGGGAGGAATGTGAACCAACTCCCGCTCACAGCCCCTCTGAGGCCTAGGAAAAGGGACTCTTGACTGCTGGAGGATGGCCTGGAGCCAGGAGGCCCTGTTCTGCAGGCATGGGGATCTCGGTGACATCCAGCGACCAGCTGCAGCAGCAGGGGCAGGACACCACCTGGGCAGGACAGGGAAGAACTCGCACCAACCCAGCTGAAGGGCCCCCCGGGGATCAGGCCAGGACAGAGCCCAAGGAGCCCTTGGTGATTACAGACCCCTGCCTGTCAGAATTTCATGGCAGGTGATGGGGAAGGGGGTCCCACTGCCTGCAAAGGGGCCTAAAGGACTTTCGGGGAAGATGGGGGCAGAGTGCACGCCTGGTTGTGTACGAGCTCACACTGCCAGGTGCTGCTGCTCCCTGTCGGAGTTCTGCTGCCCACATACATTCTCTTTCTGAAGAGGAAAGGGGAGAAAAGCGCCAGGCACTTTTCTCTGTAGGGCACTGAATGCTCCTTCTGACTCTCCGGGGCCTGGGAGCCAGGATGCAAGGGAATGGGACTCTCAGGAGCCAGCCCTGAGGGAGGGACCTAGATGCAAGGACAGGCAGGCACACTCCACGTGTCCACACACTCAGCAGCTGGAGGAGGGGATGGTAAACACACCAGCCACATCAAAGGAATCGCCTCTGAGAAATGGCAAGCACAAACGATCTCCCTCTGGCTCCCCAGTGAAAAGCTGGCCTTCAGGATTCTGATTTCAAGAATGTCAGCATACAGCAGAGGGACAGTGGGGTCAAGCCTGCCAATAGCTACCCCCTCCAGCAGCCCCATACCTCGACTCTTCAGAAAGAGGCCCTGTGGGGCGAACTCCAGCCCCTTTGATAAGAGGCTCTCTGAGTCCAGAGCGCCACTGCTCAGCCAAAGACCAGAACAAGCCCCTGACCACAGCCAGCAGCACCAGGGCGGTTACAAGGTCCCAGGGCCCTGGAGCCCAGAAAGCGGAAGGGGTGTACCTGAGTCCCGGCGCCCATTCCCCGAGGCCACACAGAAGCCAAAAGTGCCCTCTGGGGAGCGCTGTAGCTGCAGCTGGCTTGTGCCATCTGGGAACACTTCCACCACGCGGCCCACTGTGCGCGCCAGGCTGGGGGCACCCACGTCCTCCACGCTGAGGGCACGCCGGGGAGGGGCCTTGGCGAACCTGCAGGGGACAGAAGACAGAGTGAGGGCAGAGAGGGCGGGCACTGGGCTCCAGCCCTGGGCTTGAAGATGACTGTTTCCTCTCCACCGGCAGGAAGAGCCTGCGAGGGCTGAGCCGGCGTGTTCCCACAGACGTCTGAAGCCCCTCGGAGCCTGCTACTGAACCAGAAGACCCCAGCCCAAGAGCAGTCACATTTAATCTTTTCAGATAGCGCTGTAGCAGAGACTTCTCTGATAACCTGATGAAAGCTATAATTTTATATAAAATTTCCAGGCGTTAACAGACACCCTGAAGTCCCTCCGTGGAGCTCCAGGCAACAGCAGCTAACCCAGAGGGTCTCGCCTCCAAGCAGAGTCACAGGTCAAGGGCCTCTGTGGAGGCCCCTGTCTCTGAATCTTTCATTGGATCGTTAGCTGGGCTAAGGGAGCTCTCTGAACATTCTGATTTCAAGATGTCATCAGGTAGCAGAGGAATGGAGGGGTCAGACCTTCCAGCTCCACCCCTCCAGCACCCCACACCTTCTCAGAGCTCAACAGCACAGGGCATGGCAGTGAGGCGGGGTTCCAAGGCTCCCGTGGCACCTGAGGCTCAGATAACTGGCCTGCCTTTGTCTTACTAGGATCCCATTCAGGGCCAGCGGCTGAGCGGGGAGTTCAGCTTATAGCTCCACTGTCCATTCTGAGTTTGTCCTCCAGACCACTTGTCCACTCGCTCGCTCTTACCTGCCAGATTCACTGTGGTCCCCTGGCTCCCCTACCAGGTACAGGCTGGACCGGTCCACCTTGCCACTGAGCAGAGAATGGAGGTTCTGAAAGGAGGCAGCTTTCCGATGTTGGTGAGAGGGTGACACCTAATGGTAAAGGTCCAATATTGCAGGTGAGAAAAAACCACCTTTGCAGGGCTTGACAGAGACGACCCTGACCCCAACCCCAACTCCAACCATGAACCTGAGGGTCCTGTCTCTGGCCCACAGGCCAACACTCCAACCAGTTTTTTTCTTTTTTTTTGGTATGTGCCCCTAGCGGGAACTGAACCCGGGACTCTCTGGTCCGCAGGCCGACGCTCCAACCGCTGAGCCAAGCCGGCCAGGGCATGAGGATCCTGTCTCAAAGTCCTGGTAGGAGTTTTAGTCATTACTTCACAGTGCTCAGGAGGAATCACCATAACGTACACCTACACAGCTGATATGGTCTGAAGCTTCAAGTCGTTTTAGTTTCTTTGCTGAAATAACAACTTAGTACTCTAACACCAATTATCTCACTTATTAAGAAAAATCTTATTTTCTTGTTAAAAAAAAGTAAAAGCAAATTAATTATAGCATAACAATTTTAGAGTTAAAATCTTAAATATTGTTTTGTGATTCTTTAGTATCCCTTTTAGGATCAATTGCATTAAAACTTTTTTAAAAATCTAAGTGTGTGCCTTAAACCATTGTGAATAAAAAGATGGAAGAGACAAAAGTCCCTCGAGGAGGTCCCCCCGTGGTGGGTGTGGGCTGGGCACAGGTAAGTTGAAAGCCCTAAATGCAGCTGTACGCGCTCAGCTGAAAGCGCGGACCAGGTGCAGGGAAGCAGAAAGAGACTTCGTTTGGCATAGGAGGTGTGGGGACACTAGAGGAGCTGACACCCGAGCGAGACTTGGCGCACGGACTCTCCAGGGCGCCAGGCAGAAGAAACAGCAGGTGCAAAGACATGGACAGACGAGAGAAAGCTTGGCAGGTCTGGATCACACTCATGGTCTGGCGGCTAGGCCGCCGGGGTGATGGGAGATGGGCGGAGCAGGGGCCAGACCAGGGAGGACCTCACATGGCCTGCTGAGGAGCCCCCACTGATGCTCCTTAGAGGACTTACAGATCTGATCTGTGCCTAGAAATTGACCCAGGGTGGAGGCCATTCTGAAGGTGGGGGGTGGGGATGATGGAGGTGGAGGCAGGGAGAAGCAGCCGTCTGAACAAATATTACAGACATTTATTACATCTGGAATCCATGCTCTGGAGTAGTGGTTCTCAACCTTCCTAACGCCGCGACCCTTTAATACAGTTCCTCATGTTGTGGTGACCCCCAACCATAAAATTATTTTCGTTGCTACTTCATAACTGTAATTTTGCTGCTGTTACAAATCGCCATCGGAAATATGTGTTTTCCGATGATCTTAGGCGACCCCTGTGAAAGGGTCGTTCGACCCCCAAAGGGGCCGTGACCCACAGGTTGAGAACCGCTGCTCTAGAGAAATAAGGCACATTATCAAAAAACTTAAGGGGGTGCTGATTCGTATCAGAGTTCAAGAAGGCTCGTTCTTGAACGTGAGAAGTCACGTTCAACTCAGACCTGAAGGACAAGCAGGAGTTCCCCAGGGAGGAGAACCTTCCGGTGCAGGCTCAGAGGCAAAGAGCCACAGCCCTGGAGGGTGTGGAGGCGGCGGCATGGCTGGTGTGAGAACAGGCCCTGCCCGCTCAGCAGGGCGAAATGGAAAACAAACCAAGGCCGCATCCGCCCACCCTCTCAGCCCACACAGCCGGTGGCACAGCAGTCTAACAGGAAGTCGTTCACCCCGAGCCATGTCATGAACAGTTCTGGGCCAGACGATTCTTCTTTTATCTTCTTTTTCTAGACCTTGAACATTTCTTTCTACTGCTCAGTCCGCCCTGCACTTGCTCCCACCCTGTCTCACTAGCTTACTTTCTCCCTTCGCCCACTTGTCTTACAAAATCTCTGTTACGCTAACTTCCCTTGAGGGGGTTACAGAGACCAGAGCTCTGAGGGCAACACACCTGGGTGCCCTGGCTCAGATCACAGAGGACACATCTAACTCCATGGGGACGGTGACTTCCTCGGGCACGGTGCCACTCTAGGCTCTTCTTCCCAGCTTTTGGATGCTTTGCTTCTGTTTCTTTGCCTTCCATTCATTCATCCAGCAAGTACTTATTGAGCACCAACCACATACCAGGTAGTGTTCCTGGTGCCAGACTGAAATGGAATTTTCATTCAGCCTGCAAATGAAAAGCTCCAGTACCACAAACCACAATCACCTGCATCCTCTGCTCAGAAGGGGAACAGGGGCCAGAAGAACAAACATAATACCTGGAAACACCTGGAACAGAACAGGGTTTTCAGAAACCTAGTTCAGAGTCAGTGAGCTGCTGTTGGTTTATCCCCAGCATGTGGGGAAAGAGAACTCAGCAGGCTGCCCTGCATCCACTCACTCATGCACTCATTCACTCACTCACTCATGCACTCATTCACTCACTCACTCACTCACTCACTCACTTATCCCTCACTCACTCATTCACTCACTCACTTACTCATTCCCTCACTTACTCACTCACTCACTCATGCACTCACTCATTCCCTCACTTACTCACTCACTCACTCATGCACTCACTCACACACTCACTCATGCACTCACTCATTCACTCATTCCCTCACTCACTCACACACTCACTCATGCACTCACTCACTAATGCACTCACTCACTCATTCCCTCACTCACTCACTTATCCCTCACTCACTCATTCACTCACTCACACACTCACTCATTCCCTCACTCACTCATTCACTCACTCACACACTCACTCACTCATTCACTCCTTCACTCACTCACTAATGCACTCACTCACTCATTCCCTCACTCACTCATTCCCTCACTCATTCACTCACACACTCATTCCCTCACTCACTCACTCACTCACACACTCACTCACTCACTCACTGTGCATTGTGTCTACTATACTCACCACTGTACTAAATAAATATTGGGAACATAGAGGTCAAGTGATGTTCCCTCAAAGAAGTCACACTCCATTGAGGGGAGACAGACAAATACTATGTACAAGTTCCACCAAGGAGGGAAGCCCAGGATGAGATGGAAACAGAGCACAGGCCCCCCCAGTTCAGCCCAAGGAAGGGCAGGGAGCGGCTTCCTGGAGGAGGCAATGACCGAAGTGTCCACAGATGAGTAGACATTAGCAGGCAGAGAAGGTGGGAGAAACATTTCAGATGAAGGTTCAAAGTTAGTGTGTGGCCTTCGTTACAGAACTTCAAGGTCAAAGACAACTGGGATGGAGTGCTAGAAGGAGAGTGGTGAGAGAAGAAAGCAGTCAGATCAGAAACCCTTTGGCAATGTCAAGTGACCTGAACTTTATCCTGAGGGTGATAAGGGACCAATGGCCTGTGCTAAGCCAGGGAGTGGCAAGGCCAGATTTGCGTATCAGAAGGGTCACTCTGGAAGCCAGTGGAGAAAGACATGGCAGGGCTGCCAGTCAGAAGGTTGTTGAAGTAATCCAGGTGTGAAGTCATTTGTGCTAGACTAAGAGTCACTCTGGCCATGAAGAAGGTTCTAGAATGACCTCCTAGACTCCAGGTCTTGGCAGTAGTGACAGAGTTGAGGGAGAGGGAAAGGAAGGAGCTTAGAATGAGCCCCGCCAGCAGCTGGTGGGGAAGTGTGGGATGCTGGACCCCCACTGTGCCCCGGGGATCCAAGTCTCAGGGGTCAACTGGGGAGACAGGAGCCTCCCCTTCCCCAGCGTGGCCTCCTGGGCGGCCCCCTCTCACCATCCACTGCAGTGGTGGCTGCACCGCCCTGGCCTCACACAGCCGTTGGCTGGGCCCTTAGGACTCACCAGATGCAGGGATTGTAACGATGGGGCTCTCTTCACTTTGGGGGTGCTGGTGTGTGAGGCCGAGCCAGGCGCAGGGGGCTGCAGCTGCTCCACACTGTAGCTGCGGGACTTGCTCAGCTTGGGCCGTGTGCCCTGGCCCAGGGCCAAGAAGAACTTTTTCAGCCCCAGGGTGGTGATGCTGCCGCTGGTTTTCTTGTTCCTGTCAGGAGGGGCAGCTGAGGGCGGGCCAGGTCCTGCACTGACCCCCGGTTGGGCTCTGAAATGCAAGGGTGGACATGAGGCGGGGGAAGAGGGCTGGGGAGGCGAGGGCGGACTGCACCGCAGGGCCCTGTGGGCCCCAGAGGCGCCAGCACCAAGCTCTGTGGAGGAAGTGGCAGCCGGGCTGCGGCAAGAAAGGCCCGGTGGCCTTCGGCGGGTACTAGGGGTAGCGTCTAAGAACAGCTCAGACGAGACTCTTGGTGTCACACTCAGATGTGGGTTCACCAATCATTCATTCATTTGCTTATTCTCTGTTCTTCAGAACCTCTTCTAGGCCTCTCATAGGGGACATGTGGCAAATGACCAGGGTAAGTGGTAAACAGACAAGGTCCTTCCTCTCAGGAGCTCGTACACAGCAGACCAGGAAACAAAGGGGAGAAAGCACCAGTGCCTGCAGAGTGACAGGGTAGCCAGGGACGGCCTCTCTGAGCAGATGACATTTAAGCTGAGAGCTGAATGGCAAGAAGAGTCAGCCCGCCGAGCCCAGAGGTGAGAGTTCCGGAAGAAACAGCTGGGGCGGGAGGAGGCTCGGTGCAGTCAGCATCACAGCGGGCCGGGCGTTAGGGCTTGGACGTCATGAGCAAGGGAAGGGCACCCGGCGACTCAGGCCGGCCGGGGCCAGATTACACTGAGCACATAAACCGAGGTAAGCGGTTTGAATTCTACTCCAAGCTGAAGGAAAAACCATGAGGCGTTTTAAGTAGGAGAAATGACATCACTTATTAAAGTTTTCAAAAGATACCTCTGACTACTGTGTGGAGAAGGAACTGAAGGGTCAAGAGGGAAGGCAGAGGGCAGCAGGGCTGTTACAGTGGGCCAGACAGGAGTAAGGCTTCTCAGACCAGGGGGATGCCATCGGGCGGAGCTGGGGCCGGAGAGGAATGGCCGGTGAGCTGGAGTCGGAGGACAGGCAGAGGGGCAGCCGAGAGGACGCCCGGGCCCGGGTGTGAGCACTGTGCAGTGTGGTGTGTGCGCTGGAAGAGGACCTGGGGGAGCGGTTTTGTTAGAGAGATCGAGAATTCAGCGAGGTTCTCAGATACCCTAGTGGACATGTCAGGGAAACTGGGTGCACAGGTCTGGAGTTTGGGGAGCACACAGGGCTGGAGATGGAGACTTGGCTTTCGGCGGCATGTGAAGCCTTGGGTCACATGTCACCAGGGATGGTGCAGAGCAGAGAAGAAAAGGCCCTGGCTAGAGGACTGGCCCACCAGGCGTTGGAGAGAATGTTCCCTCCGCACCTGGTTGTCTCCGAGCCGAGAGCCAGGAGCGCGTGCTCTCAAACGGATTGCCCATCCTGGGGCACCTTGAGTGCTGGGGCGGCTGGCCAGCTGTGCCCAGCGCAGCACCTGGAGCTTGACGCCATTCAATGAGTGATTGGTGAATGAATAATCAAGCACATTAGACTGGAAATGTTTGGGAGAGGAGCACTGGGGTGCCATGGTTAGACCTAAGTCTGGGAACGTAAGTCACTCACACTACCACTCCAGGGGGGCTCTTTCTTCACTTAGTGCTCCCGGTCGCCCACCTCCTACGATCAGGGCTCACTCTTGCTCCTGTCACTCACCGAGATGATACAGGCCCTTTGGAACTGGACTCTGTCCTCTGCAGGACTCCCTCTGGTTCCTGGCTGGACTCTGGCTCCTCTAAGGCCAGGGAGAAGGTGACACCCATGGAGCTGATGGTGTTAACACCTGCGGAGGTGAGAAAGTCATGGAATCCTCCTGCAACAACCGCAGCATCCCTCCCATGCCACTGACCCATCCCTACGGGGAGGGGACAGTCCCCGCCCAGAGGCAGGAGAGCCAGAGGAAACTAGAGAGAGGCAGCATTGAGATCCAAGAAGCAGGGACAGGGTCTTACTTACTGCTGTTACCCCATCACCCCCAACACAGTCGATGATTAATTAATGCCTAGTAAATGAAGGGGCTGCTTGTCATGTCATGTCCCTCCTATATCCAGAGACATATTTGGGAGCAGGGGAATATTTTGTATTCCCGGGGCATCTGGGATGTGCTAGGCAATGAGTTAAACCCTCCTCAGAGATTATTTCAAGGGTTCCTAGGAGATAGGTTCTGTTATTACCCTCAGTTACAGTGGAAGAGCCTGGAGTGCTGAGGGGTCAAGGGACATGCCCAGGACCTCCTGGCTAATGAGAAGATGAGCCTCACCTGGGCCTCTGCTCCAGGCCCCGAGGAGGGGAAGGCGGGGCTGCCCAAAAAGGTCAGCGGCTCTCAGAATAGAAGCCCCACAGGAAGTGGTTAGGGGCAGCCAGCCTAGAGCCCACCAGGGAAGGAAACCACACCTTAGCAGGGGCGGAGAGAGCTCAAAATGAGGCCTGCTTCCCCGAGGTTCACATGAGCAAGGGAGGGACAGGGAAAGTGTGTGTGTGTGTAGTGTGTGTGTGTGTGTGTGTGTGTGTGTGCAGGGGGGGGGCAGCACACGGGGTGGGGGGGCCTTGGCATCCACATCCTCAGTAAGGTAGGTGGCCTGTCGTCTGTCTGTCCTTTCCTCCACTTGTCCAAGCCCTAGGTCTCCCCTGAACCAGCCCAGCGGCAGGGCTGCCAGAGCTGTGGGCACAGAAAGCAGACCATGTGGGGTGGGCCTGTTTCTTCTGCCTGAAAGTGAATGGCTGCGGTGCTCACCTCAGCTCATACTGGGGATCAGAGCTAAGGCTGCTGATGCCCAGGATTTGCCCACATTATGAGGACCCCTTCTAAGGGCAGAGGTAATAACCTACATCCTTTCCTGCTGAAACACACCAGCTTGCCCAGCAGGGCTGGGGGTCTAGGAGGGCTCAGGTACCAGAGAGCAACCCCAGCTCCTTGTAAGAGTTTTGCCTGCTGGTCACTGTGTCCTCTGGACAGCATGTCTGCATCTAGCCACAGAAGGTCTCAAAAGCAGGACTTCTGCTGAATGAATTCACTTATACATTCATTCCCCACAGTGTCTAGTATGGTGCCTGGCATGTAAGAGGTGCTCGATCAATGCTGAATGAATGAGTGAATGAATGAAATGGAGATGTTGAAGGGGCATTTGGCATTTACTACTCTAAGCAAACAGTAAATCCTAGAGCTGCTGCTTCTCCCTGCTCTGCCGATGGTAAAATCCCCTGGCAGCCCAGGCCTCCAGCAGCCACACAGCTGGGAGCTTCTCTCCACCCCTCGGGGGTCCCAGAAGTCAGAAGCACCAGCACCACTTCCCCACACTCTGCCTCCCCAGGGGGAGTTGGTAACCCACCTCCAGGCTGATGTTGAACCCTGCACCCAGCCCACAGACCCTGCCAGCTTCCCTGACACCCGCCATTGATCTGGAGGGCTCCCAGGAGCTGCTAGGAATGGTGCGTGGCTATGTCACCTCTGAAGATGAGCAGTAAGAGAAGGGTGTGTGAGGCCACAGGCTTGGCCTGGAGTCTTGGCTCTAGAACTGCCCCAGACCCGGGGCAATCCCTTACCATCTCTGCAGTTCTCCAGGGGTGCCTCGGGCTCCTGGCTGCTGGCATCCTTCTCCACCCTGCCCTCAAGGATGGTGCTTCCCCGGGACTCCTGTAGCCCCCCAGGCACGCTGTTGTTGCAGTTGTTGGCGGAGAGGGCCAGCAGTGGATGCCTGACTTGGCTGCAGGGCTGGGTTTGTGGGGGCATGAGCTCACAGGTCCTGGGAACTACACTTCCTGAAGGAGGCAGGGGGCTGTCCACGGGCTCTCCCCGGTCACCTGGCCTGCGGGGTGCCTTCCTGTGAGACCCAGGTGAAGTGGTTTTCCTGGAAGAAGGAGGAGTTGGCAGCCAGCCTTCTGGGGAAAGGGAAGCGGTTAATTTCGGGGCCTGGTGTGGGGCAGAAGGCTCTGCATGACTCTGTTGCAGGGGGGCAGTTTCCAGAGACTTGTGGCTTTCTATAACCTGGTCTTGTCTGCCTGGCCCCGAGGATGCCAGCTTCATGAATGAGGCCTTGGCACAGGTTTTCCCACACAGAGCCCAGGAATCCACAGGGGGAGCCCAGTGATTTCCCAGTCCTGGTTGCAGCTGCCCCTGGGGCCCCAGGGAGGCCCTCTCAGATTCCTCCTGCACACAAGCCCTGGAGAAAGGGTCTCCTGTGGGGAACAAAGTCCCCTCAGGCGTGTGTCCTCTGCCTTCTTTCACCCCATCGGAAACCTCCACCAGATCAACCCCAGGCGGGGTGGGAGGGCTCCCGGACAGCTCCCTCTCCACCTTCCGGAACCACCTGTGGCCTCCACGCGGCCTGGAGCCCCGCAGCCGGGGGCTGCTGCCGCGGGCCCTGCTGGGCTGAGAGGCCCCGGCCTCCTCGCTGTCGGTCCTGCAGCTGTCCGAGGTGTCCGTGCTGTCCAGGGCGGAGTCCACCTCCTCGGGGCGCACAGAGTCCCCGATGTGTGTCTCCCGGATCAGCTCGGTGCGGAGCCTCTGTTGGGCGGGGAGGGGCCTGAAGGGGGCGCTCAGGCCCCGAGAGCTAAGGGGCTCTGCCAACACCCTCTCCAGTCCAGAGGCAGACTCCCTTTCCCAGAGGCCCCTGGGGTCCGGAGCTGTCCTCTCCAGGGCAGGGCGTGGGTCCTCGATGCAGCTCCCGCAGGCATGGCACATCCTCTCGCTGCCCCGTGCGGGCGGCGGCGCCGGGAAGGCCCTCGGGTCCAGGTGGCCCACCAGCCTGTGCAGAGCCCCTTCGCCAGCATCCCTGCGCAGGAGGCCCCCCGCGATGAGGTCGGCGAGCTCGGGCTTGGAGCGCAGGGGGCCCTGGTCCGCCATCTGCAGCACGGAGCTCAGCACCTGGCGCTGGCGCTGCTGCAGCCGGTCCAGGTAGCGGGACTCGGCATCGCGGGCCGACTCGTCCTCGAAGCGGACGTGGGACGAGGAGGAGCCGCGCTTCGGCCACGGCCCGCTGCTGGACTCCCCACTGGAGGAGTCACTCGTGCTCCCACTCTGCGGGTTGTCTCTGCAGGCAAAGGGCGTCCTCCGGTCCAGGGCTGGGCTCCTCCCGCCATCCCTGATGGGGAGACAGCAGAGAGGTCACAGGCAGAAGTGAGGAGCAAGTACCTGGGGTACTCCGTGGCAACTACCACCCCAAAGTTACCCCAAATCAGGTGCCTGGGGAGTCATGCAGCAAAGCAGAGTAGCTTACAGCCCATCCTGATCCTGGGACAGCGCTAAACAGAACTACAGGGCCTTCTTCACTGTGCCTGCCCCTCGGCTGCCAGCTCAGCCCAAGTTAAGATGAAACATTATCAAACTCAGGATTGTACAGAAGGATGACCCCAAAGCCCTCGTGTGTGTGCAGAAGAGGACATGAGGCTGGCTGACACGTGAATTGTCACAGTACTGTATTTGTTGTGAAGGGTTAATGGGAAGAGTGTATTTTAAGTCTCTACAGAGACTGTGTGGGACCTGAAGTTGGGGTTTCTTGCTCTTGATCCGGGTAATCATCTTGCTTAGACAAGGCTTAGACAGTGACACCGCTGCTCTGGGGCTCTGTCTTGTCTGGTCCCACACCCCTTCCTTAGGCCGGCCCCTCCCCAGCCCCTTACACACGCTCTCATCCCAAAAAGCTGTGACCAGAATTCTGTGCTAGGAAAAGTCTCCGCGTTCCGTCATCGACCTTTGCTCTGGACGACACTGTGCCTGGTGGTCACGTCCTGCTCAGCTCGAGGAAACATCCACACAAAGCTACACCAGGGCCCGGCAGCTGGCTCACCTGGCTTCCAGGCCACTGAGTGAATGGACCCAGGTCCACGGGCCATTTTCTGTCAGAGGCCACCTGAGTAAGGACCATCTGAGGACGCCACCTATACCTGGATAGCTTTAGCCTGTCAGGGCCTGAGGAAGGGGCTCTGGGACAATCGCTGTGTATGTGTGTGTGTGGGGGGTGTCACTGTCCATGGGTCAGCTCTCCCGAGCATTCTTGTCCAGGAAAGAAAGGCTTTAGACGGAGAAACAGCATCACCTCACCCGAGGAGGAAGAAGGGGAGCCCACCGAGCAGAGGTCTGCCACACACAGACAGGACACTGGGCTGCCAGGCCCGCCAGTGCAGGAAGGCCCTGGGAGATTCGGGACCCTGGCTCGGACGCAAGGACCCCTACACAGGCCCTGGAGGGCAATGCCCCCCTCCGCTGACAGGATGTGAAGAAAAAGCCCAGCTTGGAAGACAGTACATTCCTCATCTAAGAAGGGAGTCTGGGTCCCATCAGCCACATCACTGGCCTTCACTTTTACATACAAGGTGGTGAATTAAGCCATCCCGGAAGCAGGCCAAAGGTAGAAATAACGTGTGTTCCCAAAGGAGAGCTTAATTACATGAGGCACCTTCAGCTCAAGCACTGAAGCCCAGAGGCCTCCACGGCAGTGCCGGGACTGCACACACAATGTCTGAGGGTCTGGGAGACGCGTGCAGAGCTCACAGGGCACTTCGGCAGCAGCGAATACCACCTGCCACGCCCCTCGGGATGAGACCCAGCCAGCAGAAGCCTCAGTGTTCCTCTCAGAGGACCCATGAGGCTCAGAGCCTGGCTGAATGGCCCATGGGAAGATGGGAAGGCCCCTTTCCAGAGCCCACTTCCTGCGACAGTGCTGCCCTAACCACACAATCAACACAACCCACAACTCTGCCGTCACCACGCAGCCAGTCTCTGACACAGGACAATGCGCGACGGCGTCACCTCCCAGGCCCTGCATCTTGCTGACATGTTCTACCCTCCTGGGATTAGACCAACAATCCAGGCGTGCCTGTCCCCAAACAGCAAGGGTGTGTGCTTCCAGGAGCTGCTCCCGGTCTACACTGTGTGTTTCCAGAAAAGGCAGCTACTGCTACCTCTTTGCCTCCCGGAAAAGCCTGCCTGTCTGTCTGGGCTTGCCCCCGCCGCCTCCACCAGACCTAGGATAAGAAGGCCTTCCGGAGACGCTGCGCCTGCCCCCACTCTTCCACCATCTCTCACCAAACTGCTCTTTGGAAGGAGTGATGGCTCTGGGCTGGGGGGAGGGGGAGCACCTGCATCTAACCGAGGCCCAGGGCCCGTGTGGCATCTCCATGTTAACTCAGCACGGCTCTCCAGGGTGATTTGACAAGCGTAACCTTTAGAAGCATCTGTAGCAAGCCATCTGGTGTTGATTTTCAGCTCTACCCTCTGAGGATTCACCAGTGCTGCCAAGTCAAAGTAATTCCTTTCTGGACACAGCAGCTGCTAAAGTGGGTCACCTTGCATTTCTATAGCATTTCTAAGGCCAGGGGACAGCCTGGCAAAGGGGAACATACTTTAAGGTCAGCGGCTGGGGTTGCTGTGAGCTGCTGATGTGATTTGGGGAAGAGGAAGCAACCAAGAGTACATTTAAACAGTCAAGTCTGTTTTTCAGGTAGACTTGCCTATTTTGAGGCTACCAAACCCAACCTATATACCTATGGAAATTGGAATAGGAGGGTTCTGTGGAAGTCTAAGGCTCTGGACCCCATATACATGCAGAAGAGAATAGTTAGGTTACTTCAGAGAAGCCAAGCCCATTCATAACTAGTGCCCTCCGGCCAGAGGAAGACAAGGCACAAAATGTGGAGATAAAAGGGTAGCTGTTTGGCACCTGTTGCCAGGGTATGGGGTCTCCTGAGCCCCTCTCCTAAGGGTCACACTGAGACTGAACACAGCGGCAGGCCACAGCCCTCTGCTCATGCTGGAGTCGTCTCAATGGTGCTGTGAAGGCCCTCAGCCTTTCATGAGTGGGCTCAGCATCCTCTGTCAAATAGCACGTGGTCCAATTCCACTGAGAATCCTTGCTCCCTCTAGTGCAATGGTTCTCAACCTTCCTCATGCTGCGACCCTTTAATACAGTTCCTCCTGTTGTGTGTGGGCGTATCTGCATGTGGGCGGACCCTCCTAGAGATGGATAGAGGAGCCGTGTCTCAGTTCCTAAGACCATCGGAAATATGTGTTTTCCGATGGTCTTAGGCGACCCCTGTGAAAGGGTCGTTCGACCTCCAAAGGGGTCGCGACCCACAGGTTGAGAACGTGGTGATGCAAACTGGCAGGCATGGCATGCCCACCGTGCCAAGGAAGCCACAGGCCTTGTCAACCACACAGAGGGTCCTGCTCAGGCCTGGTGCAATCTGGCATGGGCTGGCAGTCTCATCTCGGGCCCCGAACTCCATGTGTAAGTGGCTCCTTGCGGTGCACCGTACAGGGAACAGTCACAATGATGGTGAGGGGGTGTCACTCAAGGAACAGCCACATATGTGAAGTGCTGGTCTGAATGCCCTTGAACTTGTTCCTTTCCTGTCTCTTCATCCTCATGCTCACCCACAGCTCCAGCATCATGGAAACAGGGTAACACCCAAATCTGCAGTTCTGACCTCTCTCCTCCCCTACAGATCCCATATCCATAGGCAACCCCATCCAAAGACTGGCCCTGCACCCAGGCTTCACCCCAAACCTTCAGACACCAAGTCAGAACCCTGGACTCCATCCTGGGTTCCCCCCTCGTACTTCCTGCCTCTTGTTAATTACAGTGGTTCCCTCCTTATCTGTGAATTTTCTTTCTGTGGCTTCAGTTACCTGCAGTCAACAGCGGTCTGAAAATATTAAATGGGAAATTCCAGAAATAAAGAATTCATAAGTTTTAAATTGCATGCCATTCTGAGTTATGTGATAAAATCTCGCGCTGTCCCATTCCATCCCACCGGGGACGTGAATCATCCCTTTGTCTAGTGTCTCCACACTGTATGTCCTCCCTGCCCATTAGCCACTTAGTAGCCATCTCAGTTATCAGATCAACTGTGTGGCATCACAGGGCTTGTGTTCAATTAAGCCTTATTTTACCTAATAATGGCCCAAAAGAGCAATAGTAGTGATGTTGACAATTCGGATACGCCAAAAAGAAGCTGCAATGTGCTTCCTCTAAGTGAAGAGGTATGAATGGATAGAAAAAGCATAGGATATATAGGGTTTTGTACTATCCGTGGTTTCAGGCATCCACTGGGGGTCTTGGAACATCCTCTGTGGACAAGGGGCGATGGCTGTAAATTACTTTTAGGAGATAACACTCAAAGTACTCACTCCATGCTAGGAGCTATTCTAAACCCATTATTCACTCACATAACCCTCACAACAACTCTGTAACACAGGCACGACTACAATTCCTCTTTTGCAGGTGAGGAAACGAGGCACGCAGACTTCCCCAAAGGCACACAGCTAATAAGTGGCAGAGCCAGAATTCCACCCAGTGGTCTGGTTCCAGAGTTTCTTACCACTTCTCTGCTGCCTCCTTAAACCTGCTTACTTCTGGCTCTCGGCAGTCTCTCGCCTCCAAACCCCCCTCCCTGTCACATTGCACCAGGACCGTGGTGCAGCCTCCTCACTGCCCCCAGAGCCCCAGACCCAACACACCCTTGCAGCCAGGACGGCTTTGCTGAAATGCAAATGTGATCATGCTACCCACCTGCTTAAAACCCTCTGTGGTGCTGCCGGCCGGTGGCTCAGTGGTTGAGCATCGACCCGTGCACCAAGAGGTTGCCGGTCAGGGCACATGCCCGGGTTACAGGCTTGATCCCCAGCAGGGGGCGTGCAGGAGGCAGCTGACAGATGTTTCTCTCTCATCACTGTTTTCTATCTCTCTCCCTCTCCCTTCCTCCCTCTCTAAAAATAAAATAAAATGAAATAAAACCCTTTGTGGCGCCAGCTGTTAGGAGAGACATGTGAGCGACTGGCCTGGCAGAGCTCTCTGGCCTTCACACCATACACCCAGCATGTCCTCAGGCTCCGGCCTGGACACACTTAGCACCGTGCTTCTGCTCGTGGTTTCTGCCCTGGGATGCTCAACCCTGTCTCCCTCATCTGTCGCTTAAATATTTATGTCTCCTTCAAGCCTCAACTTATGAGCGCCTCCTCTCGAGCCTCCTGTCCTCCCAGGTGAAGCCACAGATTTCCTGCCATGCACCACGTGTCCCCTCCTCCTCCACCACAGTCCACAGCATTGTGTTGATCCGTTTGCCTGCCTTTCTCCCTGGAGACAGTGACCTCTGTCCCCACAGGGAGCTCAGACTATGTGCCACTCATCTCTTCAAATTCTCAATGCTTAACACTCAGTAGGCCCTCAGTAAAGGTGTACTGGCTAACTAAATGAATCAAAGCAAGCGCCTGATGTGGGAAACACACACACACACACACACACACACACACACACACACACACACACAGAAGGGAGGAGTGAGCAGAGGCATTTTGGCTAGTTCCCATCTCTTCTCCCTGGCCAGCCTGGCCCAGGCCCCACTCACCGGCCGCCCTGGTCAATGGTGGGCATGATATCATGGCTGGCACGGAGGGGCCGGGTCCTGGCCTTCATGCGGGCACGCTGCAGCAGGTGCTTGGCTTCCTCGTGCCTGGGGCTCCTCAGCGCGGGCTCTGGCTTGGGTCCAAAGGTCCTGCAGGGCGACACACAGCCCAGAGCGGACGGGGGAGGGATTAGAAGAAAATAACACGGATTAGGAGGGCTTTAACGGTGTCCAGCGCAGCTACGCCGGAAGAACCCTGCCTGGGCAGCCTTCCTTGTCCAGCTCCCACAGAGGGCATCTGGCCTGGGACCTGGGGAATGGCCCTGAGCTACTCTGGACAAGGCTGCAGAGCTCGTCCACCTTGGACATCTGCTCAGGGACCACAGGCAGAGGCCGCGGGAGGATCTAGAAAAGGGTAGGGGAGTCGCCAGATTATTCTATTGTTCCTTCCCTGGGCAGACAGCAGGAGTTATCTGGGTGGGGAGGGGGAGAACAGGGCCTGGGTTGTTGGGCTGGGCCTATGCCCAGCCAGATGGTCTTTACACGCATCACCTCCCTCTCTCCTTCTGTCTCTTTGCACCCACATATACCCTCTCAAGCTACCCAGCACCTCCCTGAGCGCCCCTCACAGGCACAAGGACTCAGGGCTCTCCCCATCGCAGCTCTGTTCCTTGGGGACATGACATTTTCATAAGTCCTGCCTCAGTGTTTTCCTGCCTCAGTCCCAACCCAGACCCATCAGGCATGCGCTGAGAGCTGAGAGAAATTAAGCTGAACCCACACCAAGTCGGCAAATGGCTCGATTTTCATCATAATAAGGGTCCTCACCAGCCCTCACAGGTGCTGCCCCCCAGCCAGTCCAGAGCTGCAGAAAATGACAGCAGCCCTTTTTCAGTGCTGTCTCCCAGACAGTGACACACAGCCAGCCCCGGTTCCAGCAGCAGCAGCACCCCCACGGCCTCCCACGGAGAAGACGCTGCTCTCCGTGGAGCTCACGCTCCCAGCCAGGCTGGCCGAGGGCAGGTGTTCTCTCGTTTGACAGACGGGGCTGTTCCGGAGCAGGGAGGCGCACTTGGCACACTGCTCAAGGTCGAACATCAGCTGAGAGCACAGCAGACAACAGCCAGCCCCACGGCCTCCAGCATCCTCCCCGCGTCCTCTGTCCCCTTTCCTTCCTGGGTCCCAGGGCAGGGTGAGGATGTTTGTGGCTAGAGTCAGACATGCTCTTTGGTGTGACTTCAGCATCCGCCGTGGCTGCCCCTGTCCTCACAGGGAGGGTCCATAGGAAGAAAGCTCAGGCAGGGAGAGGCTCAGCAGGGCTTAGAGCTCAGCCTACCCCATTCTTTCCCACCCGACACGTAACCTAGAGAGGGGCCTCGTGCTGACACGGGAAAGGCACCAAGTAGTTTCCTGGATGTGAGTGGCACAACTCTGAGGCCTCCTTGGGGCCTCCTTAGACGAGCTCTGGGCAGTCTAGGATTTTTTCTTTACCTCCCTCCCTTCCTTCCTTCCTTCCTTTCTTTCTCTTATTATTTGTACCTAACCATGCTTTGGGACCCAAGGAAAAAAAAAAGACCGGCTAGAATAAAGGCACCATCTGTGCCCATGAACCCTGGCAGAGCCCAGGCAGTTTTGGAACCAGAGGGTGGACCAGAGTGATGTGAAGGCGTCTCCAGGCCCCACAGCTCCCCGCGCAGGCAGCTCCTCCAATGCACTGCGGAGAGCAGCCCGCTCCCTGGGCTCCGCTCCGACAGCAGAGATAATGAGGTTACCAGCCTGGAGAGCCACCCCTGCAGCTGCGGGCCTCTGGCTGCCAGCCTGCGAGCGCGGAGCCTTCTGGTGACAGCTGCGCTTCCCTGGCTGTCGGAGGGCGTTTGTCACAAGACCTGGTGGGCAGGCAGGAGGGCCCCAGGCAGCTGGCCAGATGCTGCCAGGCTCGGCCTTGCCCCAGGTTTCTAAGCCATTCTCCAGCTTTGCTATTTCCTTTCTCTCCCTCAAACTGGAGCGGTTGCTTTTTTCTTTTTTTTTTCCCATCAGCTGCCCTGCTTTGGTTCCTGGCACACAAAAGCTGGTTTCTCCACTGATTAGCAAAGCAGGCTTTTGGGGAGCCTGGAGGCATCCATGCAGTAACACGCTGAGCAAGGGGGAGAGGGGCAGTCACCTTCACAGATGGCCACCAAGGTCAGCAGGCAGGCAATTCCTAGTCGTGGTGCTACTGGAGAGGGCAGGCGCTGCCCAGCCCTGGGAAGGGCAGGTGGTCTTTCTCCTGAGAGGGGCAAGCAGGTGTGGTCCTGTGGGATGGTGTGCCTGTCCCAGCCTAACTGCCCGCCTCCTATCACCCCATTGTACCGCTCCACCACAGGGGCGCCACCCCCAGCAGACAGGTGGGTGCAGATGCTTCCATCTGAGGGAGCCTTTCCAGTCTAATCTTACCCTGGCCTCTGCCATGGGCACACAGCCCTGGAGCCAAGACCTTCCCACTATGGACTGTAACCCATCATCCCAGCTCGCGGTTCTTTGGGAAGTTTCCTGGGAGGGCTGGGCAGTTAGCACAGGGCCAGGTAAAGGCAATCCCACCAAAGAATAGACAGCGTTGCCACTTTCTTGAAAGGCCACACATCTGCGGCTCATTCGCTCAGCAGGTAGGCACGGGGTCACGTGGCTGAGTGTTTTTCCTCCCTGGGCCTCCGTTTCCCCATCTGCGAACAGCAGGAGTTGAATGGGGGAAAGGACTCACTTCCCCGTGAGTCTGTCTTTGGCCAGGGAGTCTGGTGTACCCCACTGTGGGTGGGGGGGCTGTGAAGCCCTCTCCCTACAGGGTTCACACCACAAATGTCTGGCTCTCAAGGAGCAGCAAACCCTACAAAGACCTAACTGATAGGACACCTGGAATTCCAGGTGAGTAGTCCGGCCCTTCCCTTCGCCCCTCCAACCACCAGTGAGTGTCCTAAGCTGCTCGCCAAGGACGAGGGGCAGCATGTGAGCCCTTCCCCTCTGGTCTGTCCATCCACGCCAGTTTCTTGGTGGAGGCAGTTCGAGAGCTCCGGTTCTCTCCTCGCCAGGGACATCAACGGGACAGAGTGGCCTCTTCCTGCAGCCATCGTAATCCTGGATTAAAACACTAAGCTCCAGCAAGTCTGGGTTTAACCCTTTTATCCCGGGAACATGATTGAGGGAAATGATTTGAATACAAAGCAACCTGACACTTTCCAGTGTACAGGACGCGGCAGGCAGAGAGGAAACACAGTGACAGAACAGGTACCAACCTTCTGCCTGGCGTCCGTTCCGCTGTTGTGTGTGATCTAGCCTTCTGAGGAGCGCTCCTGCCGTCACACTATGTGCGGTTTCCCGAGTGGGAGGAAGAGGAAAGGAAGGCCTGGGACTTTTTATTCTGACGTGTGCTTCATGAGGACGGGGGCCTCATCTTGGGCACCCTCCTCCCCGGGCTGCAGGACGCTGCCAGGACAGAGCCAAGAGCGGAGGTTCTGGGCAGCCAGCCTCGCTTCTAATTCCGGACTGCCACTTCCTAGCTGCGTCACCCTGACCGGTTACTCAGGGGCTAAGCCTCAGTTTCCCCATCTGCTAACTATGGGCTCCCCACTTAACGGGTTGTTAAGTGAGATTGAGTCCCTTGAAACAGGTTGGCACTTGGTAAGAGTCAATCAGTGGTAACATGTATTGTTCCGATTGCTGTTACTATTAGCACCATTATTTTGTTAGGTTACTCTCCCCGTTGCTGAGAAAGGGGGCGTTCCTGAGCGGGACCTGGAAGCACTGTGCCGAAGCGGTCGCCTGGCGGTAGTCTGTAAGGGAAGCCGTGTTTGGAAGTGACACCGCAGCTTCCTGTGACAGCGCGCTTGGCAATGGTTTTGCTCTGGACTTTCAGAAACCTCCACAGAAACTCAGTTCCACGGAACGAGGCCCCAGAGGAGGTGCTGGGCAGCAGAGGGAATCAGCGGCCTGGACAAGAAACAGGAGCTTCTCTCAACAGAGGAGGGAGAGAGGGCGTCCTTAAGAATGGCGGCTCTGAACACGCCTCCTTTAACACCTGTCAAGGATCTGGGCGGAGCCCTACAGAGCTCCTTAAGACATCAGCTTCTTTCGGGGGAGAACCAAGTGTCTCTGTCCTTGCCTTCTTGAAGAAGGCTAACCAATTCCTTACTGGGCTGGCCCTCTGGTGTGCGGGGACAGGTGTCCAAGACACCCCAGATGGGGGACAATGGCCTGCTCCGCTCTGGTGGCCAGGAAGGAGGGAGGACTTCCCACAGATGACTGGTCTTGGGTAAACTAGCTTTCGAGCCTCTTTATTCATGAAGATGGGGACCCCACTGAGATTTTCGTGTGTGAGTGTGAGAGTAATAATGACATGGCATGACGTTCCAGGTGGCCCTGGCTGTGTTCGGCTTCAGGTATCAGCATCCTTCCTTCTCCATTAGGGTTTGGAACACTCGATGCTTTGGGAGCAGTCAGTACTGGAAAACACTGGGGAGTGGGTAGTTACTTTTTCTTTCTAGTTTTGGTCTTGGTGGTTTTGGGAGTGGTAAGAGGGCTTTCCTCTAGTGTCCCTTGAGTCTGTCTATCTGAGTCAGTGGGCAGGATGGGGAACAGGGGGATAAGCAGGGTGGGCAGGGCTGTCATTCTTCCTTACATTCTTGCCCTGGGGTGTCCTCAGGGGCACCTACAGCCGCGAGAATCCCGGGAGGTGCAGGAGTGTCTCTTCTCCCGTGCTCACCCCCAGGTCTCATCATGACCCCCTGATCCTAGGGGCTCCGAAGATCCTGAACCTGACCCGTGAGCCAGAATGACCACCAAACACTCGGCTACATGACACATGTGCCAGGCCAGGGCACGCCACGACCCAGCACGGCCGGGAGATGGTCATCCCACCACGGAGGACGTGGGTGCGGCAGGAGAAGACGGCGACTGTCTCCACTGCCCACTGCCTTACTCACAAACTCTCGTGAATGGCCTCAGCCTCCTGCCCTCCCTGGATCCGGCCAGTGTCATGCACACAGCCCACCTCAGACCTTTCCCAAGCACTTCTGCAGGTCTCAGCCACCTGGCACGTCCTCTTCTGTCTCCGCCCACACCCTGTCAGGTCCACACAGGCGTCCAGCCCTGGGCCAGCCCTGGGCCAGCCCTCTCCCACACTCACGCACGTGGGCCTCTGCCAGATGTCTTCTGCGTGTCCGTTCCATGCAGCCACTTGGCAGCGCCGGGTCCCGGAGGCACGGAAAGCACAGTTCCTGCCCCCAGGGAGCTCCGGGAGGAGACACCAGCAACAGCGGTGGCCACAACTGGTCAGAGGGGGCACGTGGGAGCGAAAACGGGAATTCCATCTGAAGTCACACGTAGTGGCGGGTTCACAGGAGAGTCTCCAAAAATGCGAGGCAATATATCAACGTTAAAAGTCTCAGATTTTCTCACAGCTGTGGGCCTGACCACTTTAGTCACAGGCCAGGCCTCTGCCTTTCTTGAGGGTTCCCTGACTGCCCTCGGCTGTAAAGTCTTCATACTGCTTCGAGGTAGGGAGTTTGGACCCTGAGTAATCACAACAGGGGCCCGAAAACTGGGACCCACCGGGTGTGAGCGGCTGCGGCTGTCGTTCTGCTCCCTGTCTCCTGCCACAGGGATGGGGGCCCATCAACAACCTAGGAAGTCCTCGGAGCGCCTTTGTCATTGCCACAGGAGGGAGACACCCCTCCCCACTCCCTCAGAGACCCTCTCCTCCACACTTTCCTCCAGCAGAGCAGGAAATAAGACCTGCAAACACACACAGGATCTGGGGACCCCAAGTTCACACACACAAGGCCCTGGTTTGAACCAGGGAGAGCTGGGTGACAGCCTCTGGGATGAGACTGCCTCGAGGCTCCGGGCTCAGGGGCTGCCCCGATGCTGTACCCACCAGCTTCGTCTGGTACCGGGGTCCGGGGTGAGCGTTGCATTGACTGCCGCCGCTCCTCGGGTTCCCCATACCTTTTGCTCAAACTGGGTTAATTTGGGATCCTAAGGCAATTTGTAACCCGATTATAAGATTACTTCAAGAGAAGGAAGAGGCAGAGCTGGTCCTGGCCATTTTACAGAAAGAGGGGATGGGCATCGCAGGGCTCCTAAGAACGGATGAGGGTGTGGGCAGGACAGCCCGGCCAGAGCGCCGGTTCCGTCCGCCCGTGATCAAGGCCACCGAAGGCACGGGCCCCACTTTGCCCTCTACAACCCTCTCCCCCAGATCCAAACCCCATTTCCTGAATCAGCTCACCAGTGCTGTATGAGAGAAACAAGCATGTCTGGTGGAGCCTGTCATCTACCCTTATTTGACTACACCTGAGAACACCAGGCTGGGGAGGCAGAAGACCCCAGACGCCCAACTCAAGGAGACAGCTTGAGGCAGTGCAGGGCAAGGGTTAGAGCACAGACCTCGGTGCCAAGCAGCTCTGAGTGCAAATCCTGGCTCCGAGCCTTAATAGCAGCACGACCCTGCACAAGCCACTGATCCTCTCCCCAGAAAGGTCTCTGTCCGTGAACAGGAACAATTCGACCCTTAGCATTTAGGGTCCTGGGGCATTTCTGGTGTTCCCTTGGCCGCTGGTGGTCTAGCCTCCATGGCTGACTCCCCGTGACTACCCCCAGTCGGACAGTGATTGTCTTCAGCTCGGCACTCGTTGTCATTCATGAGCTTCCTGATTGAGCGCCATGCAGAGCAGTAACAATCGTGGACATGATGAAATGCAGGTTGGGTTCACGTGGTCAAAATGGTTACTCACTCGTCACACTGAGGGCACTGATGCTAAACTTGGCAGTGTGAAGCAGGACCGTTTAGGCCCCAAACCCTGAACAGGTCTGAGGGGCTCACTGCCAGAGAGTGTCCTGCTGATGTCCTGGCCCCTCCAGGACAGCCATCAAGGTGTATGGCCACAGCCTCAGAACCACTGCCAGGGCCCTAAGCCCTTGGGACACACACTGAGCCCCAGGACCCCGATCCCAGGTGGCACTCCCGAGGAACAGAGCTGAGAGAAGCATGCCTTGTTTTCAAGGTCCCCTGGGAAGTTCAGCCACATGGAAGTGGCCTCCATCAATCCATCCCTGTAGGAGACGGATGGAGCGTTGCCATGTTAGAGACCATTTAATAGCTGCTCAGGAGACTCAGGATAGAGCCACATGAGTTGTCCTGATCGAGGGGGCCGGAGACATGGCTGCCCTTTCCCCCATCCTTGAACTAGATATGTTCTCTGGCCCTTCGGCTGGGGTGCCAGCTCAGCAGGGGCCTGGCTGTAGATCGCCAACAGACACCAGTGGGCACCCTGACGATCTTCCACCCAGACCAGAGGACAGAGTTTCCCCATGCCAGCTCTGTGACTGCACACGTGCTCACGGAACCCTGGAACTCACTGCGGCACACGTTCTCTCTCTACACACGCACACCCCACATATATCCATGTCATGCCATACACATATATCTACACATCCTACACATGCACACACACCACGTATACCCACATCATACAATACACACCTACACATCCACACACACCACACATACCCACATCATACAATACACACACCTACACATACACACACACCACTTCATACAATACACACACCTACACATCCACACACACCACTTCATACAATACACACACACCTACACATGCACACACACCACTTCATACAATACACACACACCTACACATGCACACACACCATGTATACCCACATCATACAATACACACCTACACATGCACACACACCACACATACCCACATCATACAATACACACACCTACACATGCACACACACCACGTATACCCACATCATACAATACACACCTACACATGCACACACACCACACATACCCACATCATACAATACACACACCTACACATGCACACACACCATGTATACCCACATCATACAATACACACACCTACACATCCTACACACACCACGTATACCCACATCATACAATACACACACCTACACATGCACATTGACACATCCTACACACACACACGCACGCGCACACACACATACATACTACATATATACACATCCTACAATAAATACACTCACACCTACACAACCTACACACGTGCACCCCCCCCACATACCCACATCATACAATACGCACACACCCATACACATGCCCGCACACACCCTACCTGACCCCTCACTGCAGCTGCGGCCAGATTACACAGCAGTCCAGAATCCCCATCTGGAGGATCCCGCACAAATGCCACCTCTCACAGGACCAGGGGAAGTCCCTCCCTGCCCCACAGGCGAGGCTCCCCTCCTTCAAACTGGGGGCTTTATCACTTATTATCCAACATGCTAGTCAGGAGCTCGGCTCCTCCTTTCAACAGTGACCTCCGGACACAAGGCCGAGCGGCGGCACCAGGGAGAAAGGGCGGCAGCAGTGGGGGCAGGAGCAGTGGCAGGGAAAAGGCACCGTCCCCACGGACTCGAGGTGCAAGAAGCGTCTGCCCAAGCCCCTCTCCTCTCTGGGCTCCCCCACACTGTGACAGGGCTGGGTGAGGATGGGAGGAGAGGCTGAAAAGAGTGGTCATGAAGGCGGGAGAAGAACCTCTGACAGGGAGGCAGCTATGATTCCAAATCCTAAACGATGAGGGATGAAGGAGCCAGACAGCCCCTCTCCGGCAGGCCCCTGGTCAGAGCCGCTGAGAAGGCCAGTAACTGAGCAGAAGCCGAACCACCCGAATCTGGGCGGCCCTTGTTTGTCAGCGGGACTGGAGGGGCCCTGTCCACATTTCCTGGAGGGTAGGTGAGACTGAGTGGAATTTATACAGGGAGTGACCTGGTGATGAAGAAGTAACACCGCTAACCTCTGCACTCAGCGGAGACCGCGAGACCCTCGTGACTGGACAGCTGGGGACGTGGGGCTGCTCCCAGCTCTGGGACCTCTCTTAGCCTGGTCCACCAGGATCTCAGCACAGACTCAGGCTGAGGCCCACCTGTGAGCACACAGCCATGGACAGGAGCTCAGGCCCACAGATGGCCCTGCCCCCACTGAGCACACTCTTCCCATCCTTCCCCTGGGGACACTGCCCACCCCCTCATCTCCTGGTGTGCCCACCTTCCCCAAGACACTGGTGGAGGGGCCAGAGCAAACTCAGTGGGCTATCATGGCGAGATTGGAGGCGGGGAGAGCCTTTGCATGACCCCAGCGCACCACCTTGACTGGGAAAGGAATTGGTGCGGTATACGCTTTGCACTCGTACACTTTCCCTAAGGGTTTTTACCACCATTATTTCATTTTAGACTCACAGTCCTGTGAAGTCAACCACACAGACACTCTTTGTCCCACTTTAGAGATGAAGAGACCAAGGCCAGGCAGGGGAACCGACTCCCAGAAAGCAAGAGCAGGTCGTTTGCGATGCTCTTTGCACGGTGCCTCGTGCCCAGTGAGTGGTTCTGCCCAAGTAGCAGGCAGGCCCCAGGCTGGGGCATGGGGTGACTGGCACCCTCTACTCTGTCTCAGGGTTGACAATCCATAGTGGCCCACTGTCCCCTGGTCTGCCACACAGGCTTGCCTGCCCTTGTGCTTTCTCGGGGTGTCCTCCCCCCGATGCTGGGTAAATGGAGGGACGATGGTGAAGAGGGAGGGAGGAAAAAGGTGCGCTCTGAGCTCTCACCTGTTCTGGTCTGAGTCCTGCAGGGAGATGCCCGAGTCCCAGTCCATGTCCCCAGATGGTTGCTCTAGGAACCAGAACAGAAGCAGAGATCAGGGCAGAGCCAGCGGCTGGGCTCTCCACTGCCACTTAATGAATGTCAAGGAGAAAGGTTTCTCCAGAAGCCATTTACTCCCCAGATAAGTCCACCCCTTTCCTCTGCCTGTGTCTCGGCCTGAGAGGTGGAGGCACAGCCTGTCGTGGTGGCTGTGCTGGGCCTTGCCACCAGCTAAGGGGCCCACATGGGTCCTCTAGGGAGCGCATGAGAAATGAGCTTTGGGGAGGGGAAGGAAAGAAGGGACAGAGGTGTCTCCTCGGGCCTGAACACTTGCACATCCCAGTGGTGCTACCCACTGACAAGATGCTCAACCACTTTGTGGGGAGGGGTTCACTGGGGGAAGGGCATGTCATTGGAGGGAGATGCAAAGAGCCGCTCTAGAAAAGGCTACATGACACAGGAAAGAAGCTATAGTAGCCGCCACCCCCAAGCACAGAGGGTGGCCTCCCATTGGCCTGGGGAG
The DNA here is from genome assembly GCA_030848825.1 of Tadarida brasiliensis. Taxonomy (NCBI): domain Eukaryota; kingdom Metazoa; phylum Chordata; class Mammalia; order Chiroptera; family Molossidae; genus Tadarida; species Tadarida brasiliensis. The sequence goes on from CM061275.1 coordinate 42,986,477, forward strand.
TCACAGGGGTGCTCAGAGATGGGGCTGGCTGTGAGGTGGTGAAGAATCTATGTCAAAGCCAAGAAGAGGAGGACATCCTGATGATTCAGGCGACAGGCAGCATACTCTCTCCCCTCTCCCGCCCTCCCCCCTCCCCAGTACCCCCTTCTGCTGCCCTCACCACCCAGTGGTGAGCCTTACCTGGTACAGATCTGTCCCAGGATGGAGTCCAGGCTGGGATTCCCACCTTGGGGGGACCCTGTCCCCCAACAATTAGCATCTCCTGCAGAAGAAGGCGATTCCTCTCCACCTGCTCAGACAAGGGCAAGGTGCTGCGCCCAGCGCCCAGAGCCCCCAGATCTCCAGCTCTCCAGAGCCCCCCCAGAAGGGCTGGCCTCTGGACAAAGTCCTCCTCCGAGGTCAGAGACAAGCTGTCCAGGTCTCCCCCTGTGACTAGATCATCCTGAAGGGGGCATGACCTTCCTTTCCTCAGGCTGGGCACGTGGGTGATTTTGTTACAAGGTCTCGGGCCCCTAGTTCGGCCTGGAGTGACTCTGTGGACGGGGCTCTTTTGCATGGAGCCGGGCCCTGGCAGCAGACCCCCGTCATGGTCTGGCAGTGTCCATGCTGTTTCTGGAGTCCACAGGCTCCTCCCATTACAGCACTCGAGCCCCGGAGCGGGCGGCCTCGGAAGTGTGGGGCCCCCGTTCCTGGCAGGTTCCTCCTCGTTGACACTGCTGTCCAGCTGTCCTTTGTTCGGGTTCTGAGCATGGAGGACCACACTGGCATCTGGCGAGGGAGACCCTGCTGACACAGTCCTGGCTCCTCCCACCTTGGCTCGCCGGCATTTGGGTTTCTTGGGGGATGGCCGCTCATGGGCAGCGAGGCAGGGGCTTGCCCCCTGTTTGCTTGCTGCCATATTTTCCTTCAAGGCCCTGACCTTGGACTCCAGCACGGAGGGTCCTTGGAGCTGTATCCCCCGTGCCCCAGGAGGGTGGTGGGTCATCAGGCTGGGTGCTCTGTCTTCCTGAGGGCAGGGCCAGGGTCGTGGGAGGCGTCCCTTATTGGGCTGTGGCTCACTGCCACTTCTCTCCATAGCTGAGGTTACCTCCATGGAGCTGGCTGTTCTGCTCCCTGTTTTGGGCTCTCTGGAAAATAAAACAGACGGAGCTCCATAGACCCAGCACCTGGCTAGATCCAGCAACCTCCTAGGTGCCCCCAAGTGCCTTCATAGTGAGCCCTGTCCAGACGAGAGTAATCCGGAAACAGAGCAGGGGAGACCCTGTAGATAATGTGAAAGTACTTTGAAAAGTATAAATTACTGGATGATACAAATAAGGTATTAATGAATTTTTTTCTTCCAAGTCTTAGCAGTGTTCTAGGTTTTCAATCCCCACTTTACAGATGGTGCACAAGCATCAAACAACTAACCCTATGCCAAATGTGGACCGGAGTGAAAAACTAGGTCAGATCTCCCAACCCGTGGCCTCTTGCTTTCCTGACAGGTGATCTCAGTGAAGATGGGATAGCACACAGGATCTCAGGATCTGACCCTCAGATGGAGAGTGCCCCAGGCACACTCCCACTCCCACGCTCCAAACCACAGGACCACAGCATGGTGCTGTGCTCAAAGGGTGGCCATGATCAGTCACTAAGTCCTACCAGCATCTGCTCTGTGCCAGGCAGGCCTGCAAGTGCTTTCAAACATACTCTCAAAGAGTCCTCACACGAGTCAGCCAGAACAGCATTATTACCCTCATTTTTACAGATGGTGGAACTGAGGTACAGCGAGATTATGTCACATGGGTGTTAAGGAGAGGCCGGTTTGGAATGCAAAGCTTCTTGTTCCAAAGCCAGGGCTCCTCCAAAGCACCCAGTGGTCACTGCACCCCACTCCCCTAATCCAGTCTAGAGAGGTTCAGTGACTTGCCAGAATGCCACAGCTACTTGGTGTCATGGTTTGATGTCAACGTCATTACAGGGAATGGAAATGAGCTCGGGGATTTCATTCACCGAGTTGCTCTGTGCACACACAGTCTACAATGTCTTCATATTTATCCTGCTGTCTGAGAAAGTGTTCCCTCGTTATCACACATCTAGATACGTCGCACTTGAAGTAAACTGTGTCTATAAAAATCCATATTGACATATATTACAAATTAGGAGTTATTCACTTCATGTGTTGACTAAAGATTCACCATAGAATTCTCTGAAATGGCAAGTCCCTCTCTAGTTGTTTATTACAATTCAATTTATAAAAGTCTCAGGCATGTGCATATTTCACAAGGCAAAATACACACACAGCGCAAAATGTCCCGTCAGCTCCCAGTCAGTGAAGTTTAAGGGCTTCTTTAGAAGGCCGAGATCAGTCACTCTGCCAGTTCAGCTAGAATTTAGCAGCTTTCTCCTTGCAACCCAGCCACCAATTTCTGTCTTCTAAGGTTCAATCCGGAGAACAGGAGATTAAAATGTAACGGGAGCAGTTTCAGCTCAATTTTTAAAAAGAAAGAAAGAAAGGAAAACTTTCTGACGGTGGACTGTGACCTGTATTCCAGAGCTAATCCGTCTGGGGAGGAGAGCCCTCCAACGCGGCGGCCTGGGGGACGATGGTGCTGATGCTTGCAGCCGTCCCAGTTGTGGCCCAAGGGCGGTATTAGCTCAAACTCAGCCAGGCTGAAATGAAGGTGGGCATGGAGGACGGCCCTCCCCCGACCCTTCCAGTCCCGAGGCCCCGCCACCCGGCCACCCCTCCGCTGGCCGGGCTCCTCGTCTGCTCCGTACTCACTGAGGGCCGCCGCCGGCAGGTCTGGCCTCCGCCTCCTCCATCCCCTCCATCCCTGGACCAGCGAGCCCTCCTCGGGACCCCTCTCCTTCCAAGGCCTGGGGGCCGGGCTCGGCTCCCCGCCGGACAGGCAGCCCCGGGCCCGGGTGAGGTCCGGCCGCGGCCTCCCTCCCGGTCGGAGGAGGGAAGCGGGTCGGGCGGGGAAAGCAGTGGCATCGGCTGTGCCACGAAGGGGAAAGCAGCCAAGCCCGGCGCCTCCCGGGCCGGGACAGGGAGCGGAGCGGAGCGCTGGAGGGAGCGGAAGGGGCTGAGCAGCGGGCCTGCCCCGCCCGGCCTCGCCCCTGGGCGCCCGCTGCAGCCGCGGGGCTGCCGGCCGGACGCCGAGCCCCAGGGAGCTGCTTCTCCGGCGGGGCGACAGCCAGGGGCGAGCGCCTCGCACACGTCAGCGGGGCGGGAGGGCAGGCGAGGCCTGGGCCGAGATCGGGAACACGCCTGGGCCCTGCGCGGGGACAAGGGGACTCGGGGCGCTCGGCCCAGCTGACCCCTCGCGGACCCGGGGCGGCTGCGGGCAGCGCCGCTGTGGGACGCGGCTCAATGGGAGCAAAAGCTAAGAAAACAGCGCGCTCTTCCCGGGCTTCGCGGGAACGGTGTAACTCTACACCCGGCCGGGTGAGCTTTGGCTATCCGGGTGGAAGCTAAGGAATGCCCTTTGTTTAGACAGCTTTTCCAGAGGAGTCACGGGCCCTCTCTGACAGGACGTCCCCATCAGCCGCAGGAGCTGTTTCCTCCGACGTCAAGGTCATTGGTTTCTGCTTTGCAGAGGCTCGAGGGTAACCAGAGTGGAGGTGGGTTTCCTCATCCTGTCCTGCCAAGGGGAGAGCCTGGTGCCAGCGTTGCCAGCCCCCCGGGGTAGGGACAGGTTCTCAGGGTTCTGAGGACCCCTGAAGGCACCTTGTCACTTTCTCCAGACCTGGGCTTCACCTGCAGCTGTGGTCCAAACCCACCAGAGCTTGCTTTCTCTTTCCACCCAGAGAGAGGTGCGGGAGCCTTGCCGATTTCCAAACCTGTTTCCCCACAAAGGATGGGAAACAGTCAGAACCCAGGAGATTCTGCAAACCTCTACAAAGGGAAAGTGCTCATTCATCTTTCCTGCAGCCAGTAAGCTTCTCTCTCAAGCATGGGTTGCTCTTTGGTTTGCACTTGTACACCACAGTCACCATGTCGATGACAGGCATAGCAACAGTCAGGACATACAATGAGCCAAGTGTAGGTGCCAGGTGGAGGCCACCGACCTTTCCAGAGGAGGCCTGCCTCTTGAGTGAGGAGTTCCCTGCAGAAGGTGGGGCATCTGGGCAGGGCCAAAGCACCAGGCCTGAGAGCAGCTGTGGGGAGCTGGGGTAGAATCGCCTTGGGCTAATTTAGGAACCTGAGAGATTATCAGGGCAAACCCCCTGTGTTATAGAACAGGCCCAAGTTCCCACAGCTCTCGTGACAAGCGGTCTCCAGGAGGGGCCAGTGCTCTTGCAGTTAATCCCCCCACTACACACACACACACATTCCCAGAGCCAGTGGTTTCTCCAACAGGGCATACTGTTCATTAGTACTGATCACTTCATAACAGAGGAACATACCATTTATGAGGGCGTACTGTGCACCTGTGCTGAGCTGAGCACACTGCATTTCTTCTATGGCAACCTTCAAAGATGGGCCATAGATGGGCCTTTCTGCAGATGAGGAAACCGAGTTAGGTGATCTGCCCAAGGTCACAGAGCTAGTAAGTAGCAGGCCTTCTGGAGTCCAAGGCCCTCACATGGAAAGCTTTAATTTAAAAAAATAAAATGTGAAGTGCTGTAATAGTCAAAATATGCAGCACAGCCATGATGTCTGGCCCTTTCTTTCTGGGTCCTTTCTGCCTTCCTTAATCCTGCCTTTCAAGGTAAAACCATTCCTCTCCTCCAAATGCAATGTCAAACCTAACAACAATAATACCATTATTATTATCAAGGACCTCCTATGAGCTCAGGTACTCTACATAGGATCTTTACAACAACCTTGCAAAGTGGGTATAGGGTCCCCCACTTTAGGAATAAATAAATCGGGGTACAGACAGATTAAGGGACTTGCTCAGGGCCACACAGCTAGCAGAGCAGAATCTGAACCAATCCTGTCTGGCTCCAAGATCTTCCGTCTTGCTTCTCTCTTCCAGAGGATCTCCAGACTCAGACTCTTGGAGGTAACTTCTCCATGAGTCCTGCTCCTACCCCTCCCCCAGAAGTTAATGATCTGTAAGGCAAGTTTCTGAAAGTTCCAGCAACAGGCTTAATGTTTAAAAGAAACCTGCCCCCCAACCTTTTGAGATGCAAATAATCACCTTCAGTTTACTCATTAAATTTATTTTACACTTAATACAGGGGAACAGAGTGTCATATCAATATAGAGGCTTTGAAACACCACATGCTTAAAAACACCAATAAGCAAATCCTCCCAATGCTATTAAAGTACTGAGACACGTGAATTTGTGGGTACTTCTCATTCATCTGGATTCTGTTTGGTTCAGCAAATATCTGTTTAGCTCCCACTGTGTGCCAGGCACTGGGGAGACATGTAATACCACAGTGCCTGTCCCTGAGAAATTTCTGGTCAAGTGGGGCATGGAAAGGGCAGGCACATGAATTTTCTGTATAAGCTCTCCCACTGAAGGTAGCACAGGGTGTTGGAGTCAGTTGGTTCACAGGAACACATTGAGGTGTGTGTTGGGTGGGAGGGGGCATCACAGAGAGCTGGGTCTTGTAGAATCCGCAGGAATTAGCCAGACAGGGGCGGGGAGGTCATTTCAGACAGAGAGATTAGCATAACCACAGGCATCGAGGTGTGAAACTGCCCGGTTTCAGTATTACTAAGTGTAAAAGTTAAACTGGGAAAGGCCAGGGAGGGCTAAGGCTGCAGAGCAGGTGGCCTGGCCTGGTTGAGGGTCTCAGGGCCAGGTGAGGAATTTACACTCCATCCTGAGAAGTGGCATCCCTAGAAGGTGGTCTACCCTGGGCCTCAGCCCCTCAGCATGGCACATTTCTGGGCTGGGGAAGGCCTTTTATAGCCTATGCATCAGACTCTCATTTCATTACCACCTTTTGGAGAGAAATCTAGGAAGAACACAAATACATGGCAAGTAGCAATCACAGAGCCCTCTTCCTCCATTTGAACAACGAGGGAAACCCACTGTCCACTCAGCCTGGTTGAAAAACAAGCCTCACCCCCTCCTCCCTACCTATCCCCAACATGCTCTGAACACTCAGCCAGAAAAAGGAGCCCTGTGGGATGTGGAAACTGGGTTTCACTTAGAACGAAGGCATAGGTGAAACATAGTCCCTCAAGGTCACACTGTTAAAGCCAGGTATGTGTGTGTCGGGGGGGGGGGGGCACCTGTGCCATCCTTCTGCTGTACTGCCTGAAGGAGTTTGTCCAACTGGAAACCTGCATTTTCTGGTTGCTCCTGTCTTGGTCATGGGGCATGTGGTCTGAGGAACACCTGTTCTCTGCCCCAGGACCTTCACTCAGGCCTCCTGATTTCTCTTCAGCATAGGCTGTCTCCCATGCACCTGCCTCTCCTGCTTAGAGCCTTCCCATGACTTTCCAAGAGCTGGTCTGACCTGTGCCTGCGTAGAGACTCTCCTGGGACACTGGTCTCACCTATGGAGATTATGATTCCTTAGCTTGGAATAAAGTCCAGGAATCTGCTTTCTAATACACTGCCCAGGTGATTCTGAGGCCCATCAGTTTTGAGAAGCACAAGTCCTGGGGTTAAAACTCAAACAGTTTTGTATGGTACATGGTCCCTCCTGCCTCAGCTCTCACCACCCCAACCCGAACCCGAACCCTAAACCCTGTCCTGCAAGCCCTCCATATTAAACTGCTTCCAGTTCCCTCGACTGCCGCACTGACTCGGGTCTCCTTGCCTTTGCCCAGGCTTTCCTCCAGTCTGAAACACCCTGCTTCACTCCACACACACACCAATTTCTCCTCCTCGGGAAAGCTCTCCCCAACACCTTCCACAGTTCTCCTGACCTGGTTAGAGCACCCTGGGCTCGCTCCTGCCAGAACACTTATCACTCTGAGTTGTCAACATCTGACACTTCCCAGAGCACCTCCTGATCTGTATCTTTGTCCCTGGCCCTTAACATGTGCCCGACAAAAGGTATTGACTAAATGCCAGATGGTTAAACGAAAGGAAAAACATCCCTATCAGGTTAGGATGCCTAAGAGGAGAAGAGGGGGCACCATTTGCCAAGAGGATCAGGCCATTTCCAAAGGATTTGGTTCATTCTCTCAGTATGGCTGGTCCTGCCCCAGGGCCTGTGAGGTCAGTCACTGGCAGGACAGCACTGGGGCTCCCTGACTGACTCCTATTTACACCTGATGCCCAGGCCTCCTTGCCCTGCCCCTCTTCTTTCTTCCCCAAATGGCCATTGATCATAGATAGCAGGGTGGGCCTTCAGTTCAATTCTCAGTGAGCCTGGAAATTCAGAGATGAACTAGCTCTCAGAAGAAGACTGGATGGGGGCAGGGAGAAGAGAAGAGAACGAGAGAGAAGTATGAAAACAGGCTGGGAGAGGACACCAGAGATACATAGTTGGGCAACATGACAGCAGGGCACCTCCAGAGAGCAGCCACCTTATTTCTTTGCTATGCCTCTCTGCACACTCCAACACACACGTACACACATGTATGAACACATGTGTGTCATGCTCTCCCATGCCACACCTACCTGAATGGACTAAGTCCCAAGAAGAACAGAAATGGGGTTCTTACCTGGTCAGGGTCAGCCTACACCACTCCTCCAGGCTGGCAGGCAGGGAGCCCACTGGGATGGGGCGGACTTCACTGCCTTGGAGGCCCACTCACCCCGTATCTACCCTGACTCTGCTAGGCATCTGGTCCCATGCCTTAGTCCAAACTGCAGCTTTTCAGTTCATAATCCTAATCATAGGGAAATGACTGTGATTAGGGAAATATTTTAATACCGTCCCTCCTACTCCACGCCTGCCCTGTGGGAGGCCGTCATCAACAGGACACCTGACTTTGACCTGTCTATCAATAATCATTGTCATCTTGTCCAAGTCAATTTTCTCATCTACAAAATGAGAACAGATTCAGAGAGGAAGATGTTGGAGGATGACTGAGACCAATAGTCATGCTTGTGACAATTTTTGATCTTGATAAAAAAACAGAAAGTGCTTGGTACTATATTAATGATTTACTTAAGACATATGAGAAACTATGAAAAAATGTTTTAGTATAGTCCTCATACCAATTGTTCAATTAAAAATTACAATGATTTCAATGGAAGCTAAAACTGTATTTAACAAAATTCAACAATGCACACAGAAGTAGAGTCTTCCTCAACACAATAAAAATATCTTTTTTAAATCCAACATCTAACAGCCAACATATTACAAAATGGTGAAACCCCAAGGTAGTCCTATCAAAATTAGGGACTGAACCAGAATGCTTTGCATAACCATCTTTGTTTAACAATGGTCTATAAGTTCTGAAATGTGTAATTATTTAAAAGGAGCATAATTATAATGTATAATTATTGTAGTGGAATATGAAGTCATTATACTTTGTAGATGATATGATTGTGTACTATGAAAAACCCAAGCATTTGATTTGGTCAAGGCTCAAGTTCAGGTCTGGGTATAAGCTTGATCAAGTGAGAGACTGGTAATGAGGACAGTGGAAATGCATTCTACTTGTTGAAGAAACTGCCTAAGGAGGTTTTCACTCAGGACCTATGAGCTGGGACCTGGGTGTGAACATCCCTTCCCACAGCGCTCCCTCCCACTGCCATCTGCCTCCCACCGTCCTTCCTGGGAAGGGCGGATCCCAGCCTGTGCGTTAGAGCAGCAGCACAAGTCAGATTTCCAAGAGGAAGGAGCTAAGACTCAAGGTGGCCTAGGAATCGGTCCACAGTTACAAGGCTGAGGGGTGACCCAGCCTCCAGCCCTGCTCCAGGCCTGGCAACTGAATTTCTGGCTGAGTTATAGCAGGGACTAACCTTCCAGAGAGTCCCACGCATGGCCCCACCAGACCAGGCTCTCGGATGTGTGGCCCCAAGAATACTTCCCTTTCAAATCATAGCCTCTCCAACCCCATTAATGCCCAAAGAAGAACAAGGCTTGGGCTTGACTGAGGGGGGGTGCCGCCTCAGGAGGACAGCTGCTCACTGTGCCCCCTCCCACACTTTCGGTGGCAGGCAGGGAGGGAGGAAGGGCTGGCTGTGCCCGTGCAGGTCTAACCTGGCCAAGCGGAGTTTCTCACTGTTTGATGGGGAAGGGTCTCCCCAGAGTCTCAGCAGCTGCTTTGGGCGAGGGGAAAGATAGCATACACTGGCCACCTGGGAGGTAGTGCTATTGCACTGGAAAGCCCTTCATCTTTCTATCTTTGTTGTGCCCTTTCTCTGGACTATGCCTGAGACTGCTCTGGAAAAGGAGCCCGCTGCCTGTTTACCCTGCTGCTGGCAGCCCCTTGAACACACGGGCAGGCAGGGAGGGAGGGAACCCACCAGAGAAGGCCAGTCCTCAGGGCCCAGGAGAGCCTGCTTTTGCTGATGTGGAAGCTGCCCTCAGGGCTTTCCTGGTGCAGACTAGCTGCCCAGATCTGCCACTGTCTGGGGCCTTCAGGAGCAAAGCCCTCTCCAAACCCCAGGCTGCGCAATGCCTTGTCCTGTGGGGGTTCCTGCCTCCCCGTTCCCTCCCGCCCCCACCAGCTTGGGAGGTTTTGCTGAGGATACAAATGAACCTCAGAAGCAGCCTCTCTGAGCAGAATTCCCTCCACTTCTGTACTCCATTGGAAAGTCTTTCCTGGGTTAGATTAAGGTACGTGATGAGTGAGGTATGGAGGGAGAGACCCAAATATGAGAAGTCCAGGATTAGACTTTGGCAGCTTGGATTCAGCTTTGGGTAAGCTCCATCTACTTGCGCGACCAAGTGCTGGTCACTCTGGGCAGTTTAGTTCCTCACCTGGAAATAGCAACTGGACTAACAGGTCCCGAACTGAATTCCTCAGAACCTCAGGGTCCCCTGACGTATTAATAGGTCTCCAATGAAAAAGAGAATTCAGGTCCAGTAAGTTTGGGCAGACAATGTATGTCATCTCATCCTCCTGGCAGGTCTTTAGGCTCAAGGGCATTGCAAAGGCTCAGGGAAGTCCTGAAGTGAAAACAAAACAAGACAAAACTAACCCCGTTTACCTTTGTTGAACCTTGCCTTTCTCAGAGGTAACTGACCACGGAAGCCATTTCCTTCACAAGAGCAATAAACATCCTTTGGAATATACTGTGGGACAACCTGGTCCTGATAACCTCTCAGGTTCATTCCTGCTGGGATAGTCTAGGATTCTCAACCCCATGGGGAGGAGCAGGCAGCTGCTGTACCCCAAATCCCAAGATCCCACAGAAAGGGCCAGGCTATATGCAGAAAAGGCTCCCTCAGGGCAAGTGACAGCCCAACCCAGCTTTATTTTATTTTAAAAAGGCTAGTGCGCCCTGGCCGGTTTGGCTCAGCGGTTAGAGGGTCGGCCTGCGGTCCAGAGAGACCCGGGTTCGGTTCCTGCTAAGGGCATGTACCTCGGTTGCAGTTTGTCCCCGGTCCTGGTTGGTCGTGCGGGAGGCGGCCGCTCAATGTGTCCCTTTCACGTCGATGTTTCTTTCTCTCTCTCTCTTCCTCTCTCTCCCTCCCACTCTATCTGAACAAAAAAAGAAAAAGAAAAAATGTCCTCAGGTGAGGATAAAAAAAAAAAAAAAGGCTAGTGCTATGAGACCAAAAAAGGAGAGACTTCTAAAAATCTCAATTTCCACTCTGATTCTTTGTCAGCTTGATTAAGCTGATTCGCCTTAAAACTAACAGCCTCAGTTCGCCCATCTGTAAAGAGGGAGAACTAGAAAGACTTGGGTGGCACCCACTCAACATTAGTCCTCAGAACAGAAGTTTCCCAACCTGGGCTCCCTACACACCTAATGAGGAGGGAAGCATAAGCTGCTTCCAATATTTAAAGAAGTCTAATGGAAAATACTTTATCATGAGAAGTGTCTTTGCTTTCGACTGGTATTTTATCAACTCAGTTTGACATTGGTTGTCATGGGGACAGGATTATTATGCAATAAATATGGTTGGTTTGGTGGACAAAATCTTTACAAACTTAGGGTACAAACTTAAGGTACATGGGAGTAATAAAAGTATTAGCCAGTAATGAAAAGGTAAGGAGTGCCCTGGCCGGTTTGGCTCAGCAGTTAGAATGTCGGCCAGCGGACCAAAGAGTCGCGGGTTCGATTCTGGTCAAGGGCATGTACCTAGGTTGCAGTTTGGTCCTGGCCCTGGTCTGGGTTGTGCAGGAGGCAACCAGTCAATGTGTCTCTCTCTTTTTCTACCCTTCCCCCTCTATCTGAAGATAAATGGAAAAATATACTTGGGTGAGGATTAAAAAAAAAAAAAGGTAAGGAGCTACTGACCCAAGAGGTTGGGTCCAAAATCAGTTTAAAAGTATGATGGTGGAGAGCAAGGGGTAGATGGGACCCAGGGGGAGGTTAGGGGTCTTGGGAAGATGCTGCCCCAGGTGGCCTCTGGGGTACATCCAGGGCTGTGTGCAGAGGTATGTGTTTCATGATGAAGTGGCTGTGACAGTGGCCCTTTTCAGACCATACTGGGGAAGGGTCTCAGCTGGCTGAGACAGGGTGTAGCGTGCCACCTCTACTAAGCTGAGAGCAGAGACTTCAGAGTCCCCAGAAGGCCAGTGGGCTCAGGAATCTAGGCCAAAGTGGATTCCATGCAACTTTTTGAAAGTCTTCTGGGAGTGGCAATGTCTGATGGTTTTCAAGCACTTGAGCTCCGATTTTATATGTGAAAGTCCCACCCATTGGGCTCCACATCACCCCTTCATAACCAGCCACATCTGGAAAGGTCCCGTGTGGTGTGGTTCACGGCTGTTTACCCTCTAAGAGGCTGCTCACCCAGAATCACCTCTCTAATTTCCTACTCTCTTTTCTCCCCTTGGGCTCTCCCCAGATGTCCAGCTCTATTTTGCAGTAGGAAGACCAATCAGAAGCTATGCAGTAGCCTTGGGAGCTGAGCCCAGGTGACTTGTCTCTGCACCCATAACAGCAGTGGTGAAAATCATGGTTTGTAGCTACAGGTCACCAAAAACGGGGTTAAATTTTTCTAATTCTTCAGTATGAAGCATATAAGACAAAAAGATCTTGTTAACATTGATACTGCTAATAACATCTCTTGCTAGAGTTGGGCCATTTCTGTGAAGATTTAGAAGTAAAAAGAGAACTGAGTTGGATTCCATCTGCCCCGGACCTAAACCAGGATGTTGGTATTAGCTAACAGGCTAAAGCTGAAAAGGACTTTTCTCTAGACTCTAAGAGTCTAGAATATTGAGAACAAAAGCATTTCACTGTTTTTTTAAAATTATGTGACCTGATAAGCAAATGCATATTTGGGGTGGAGGAGTTAGCCGTTAATTAAAATGCAGGGGAAACATGAAAGACTTAGGTATGGACCAAAGATTACTGGGTGTACTGTTTCTAGTGCATCCTCCCAGATTATCTGAGTATCTCATAATCCTATAAGTTGTAGAATAACTGTTAGTAATTCAAATGACTTTTGTCCATAGAATTGCCAGTTGTATTTGGTGGATCTGCCCCATGAATACTGACCAGTTTTGCTGATTTTGCACTTATTTGTAAATTATATCTTTTAATGTTTCCTGTGTGGGAAGCTGTCCCCAGTTGTTAAAAAAGAAGTGCATCCATTCAGATAAGACATTTCTAATAAGTGAATTATAAGATGAATTATAAGAACAGGTTTTTGGCACTAGAAAGTTCTGAAGAAATAAATCTTGACAGATCTAAAACTATTATTTTTTAAAGGAATTAAAGAACCAGAATAATATCTGCCTATGAAGGGATGAAGAGGAAACTCTAACTTGAGAGAGAAAACTCAGCTTCCCCTGGAGTGGACATGTACTTTTAGATAAGTAGTTTAGAAATAATTTTATCACCTTTCCCTGCTTCTCTCCATAAAACTATAATAATAGGAACTCAATAAACACATACTAAATTAATTTTTAAAATTTCAAAAACTCAATTTCCTTAGGAAGAAGTGAGAAACTAGAAAAAGTAGTTCAGAAAATATAAAATTAGTTATTACTATTCTCATAAACTTAGAAAAAGATCTAATCAAAGTTGTCCATATAAAGATAGAAGTCACTAAACACAGTGGAAGGATTCTGGATATGTCTAAGATAGATGGATGGGGAGTGGCCTCCACGAGTCATCTGGGATTGTACCCTCAGCTGGTCTAGGTCTTTGTCTTTTCATCTACAAATTGAGATTACTTGTTAACCAACATATCGAAGATGCTATATATTTGGAAAATGTAAAATACTATATGTATACAAATGTTGAGCATGTATTATCATCAGATTATAGGAGGGGGTATTAAGTATCCAGTGATTTAAATACATTCACAACATATCTTGAATTTAATCTGGAAACTCCACATTATCACATTCTGGTTTAGCCTACACAGAACTATAGTAAGAAAAGAGCTTGTGATATTAAAATTAAAAGGCTTTTACACTTTTGTCAATAAAATATTTTCTTCTTTGCACTTTGAGTATATTCATCTTAGGGTTAACTTTAGAATTTTTCCTAGACAGACAGAAATAAGGAGTGATAACTAATCCAGGAATTCTACAGAAAGTTCTATGTTCCCACACAGGGCATGGATATGTAGTGATACCAGGTGTCCAGCTCTCCAAAATACAACTGAACATAGCATTTCACCCAATACTTGAGATTCTTTGCATCAATCCCATTAGTTTAAAGTCACACTTTATATATTAAAGAAAAAAGGTCATTTAAGATTAAGAGTTAAAATGTTTGACCTAGAATGTTTGACCTAAAACCCTTTCACAAGAGGACTCATGTTCAGGAATCCAAGAAACCCAGAGAGAAAAACACAATCACACACACCATTCACCAGTGACAAAGGAGTCAGCAAACTGTTGGAAAACAGAGAGAGCTTGTAATAATGAAAAAAAGGACAGAGTTTTGTAACCAATCACTTATTTTCTTTTAAAAACACATAACCACATTAACTTTTTGCTTTATACAACCATCTAGAAACTATAAAACAGTACCACATTGTGCATTTAACCTACTTATCAAGAAGGGAATTCCACACTTCATAAGAATTCTACCCATATAAGAAGGAAAAAGGAGACAGCTCATAGCATAGTCACAGATACAACATGAGTCCAAGCAAGCATCGATATCTTTGACGTCACCTTTTCCATTTACCAGAGTGGAGAGTAAGAAAGAAAGCAAGGGAGAAAAAAGAGGGAAAGAAGCACCCACAGAGGACTAATCACATTCCATAGTTACTTTTGACAACTATAGCTCAGGGTTTCATAGAATAGTATCATTTGACCAACACAATGTGGTAGGGCATGACAGGAAACATGAGTAGAGGGAGAGGGTTTGAAAAAAAACAAATAAATTTTACACCCTATTCCCCTCCTAAATACTCTTCATTGACACAAGCTTCTGTGCTAATCTGGAAAATAGCAAGAAATTAACCTTCACAATGTGATAAAGCTTAAGAGTTCTGCTCTTTTTGAAAATATGAGTAGCTCACAATTTTACTTTACAGTTCAAAAGAATAACAATGTCATGATTAATTACTCTTTTGAGATTCCCCACAATCTTTCACCTAATAATCTTTCTGATTATTCTCACCATGCTGGTGTTGCTATAGGACAATCAGGGAAGTGTGGGTAGGGACTTCAGAGATCATGACAGAGATAGTGAGATGGAATCCTTGTTCTTTCTTAGAAGTCCACGTCTTTCTTGTAGTAAGTCTTCCCTCTGATTGGCGGTGGTTCAGAGGAAAGGGCATAGGAAGAACTAAGGTAATATGGTGGAAGTTTAGTCAAGTAACTGGTTTGAAGGTACACAGATGAGACTGTAATTAGCAGACACACTGAATCCAAGGCAAACAATTGGTTATTTGATTGTCCTCCTTAGGTTGATGGCACCATAAAACAAACAAACAAACAAACAAACACTGAAGGTGGCTTTGATTTAATAATAAAATAAACCAAAGGTCTGCTACCAGGAAACATACATTAGATGAAAATTACTACAATTCTCCTCAGGGGAAACTCTCATCGTGCCCCTCTCATGCCCTCTTCCATGATAAGCCAGTAACTTTCTGGAAGGTTGTTTTTAGGGGGCAACTCAATATCAGAGTTTTGCCAATTCATACAAAGGCATTATGAGCCATACCAATTAGAAGGCAGACTTCTCATATCACTTAAATTAAGCTCTTCCAAATCTAATGAGATGCTTTTACTTTTTCATATTTGGTGGGTGGAATGTGGTTAATGCTGGTTAAATTATTAGTTTGTAGCACTGACCAGCATAAACTTCGTATACTCTAATGTAATCAACTCTATTCCATATTACACTGTGCTCTGACATTGTATAGATTGAAATTCAATGCAGAAAGTTAGCTTTTAAGATTCACTATCAACTGATACCTCAAGTGAAGAATGTATGTTTAAGTAATTTGTAACATCTCACCTAAACTCTCCTTGCTTCAGCTAATTATCATAAGCAAAAAATAAAACTTAGATGCATCGTAAAAAGAAAATAAACAAAGCTGATAAATGATTTACTCTTTACCTAACTTTTCCCAAAGTTCCACCGGAATTTTTATTGACTTAACCTAGTGACTACAGATTGGCTTTTTCATTAGATTTGGGAAAAGTATGGTGATTTATTAGTTGAGAAAGCCATAGATTCAACATGATTATTTTTTAAATCTGAGAAGCTATCTTAATTTTTAAAATTTAAATGTTATGTAGCAAGAAAGGCAAATTTTATGCAAACTAATAAAGAAAACAATAATTTGAAATTTGTTTACCAAATAAAGTGCATTAACTTCAGAGAATTCTAAGTTTTTGAATAAAATGATACCATGGATAGCATTATTTTCTACATTATTTTCCTTAGACTAAGAAATTTTTCTAGTCATTGCTTAGAAAATGACATTTGGACATAAATAACTATTTCCTGAATAATGCAAAGTAATGGAGAAAGATGACAGGAAAATAAAGGCAGGTCCCTACCAGCAACACAATCACTGGGAAGAGAGATCAGCAAGGCATCACCCCTGCGCCGTGGAGATCATGTACCTTCCTAACTGCCTTGCATCTGCTTCCCAGGTCCAACATCCTCTTGCTCTTTTCTGCTATCTCCACAATTACTTGATTTCTCTTCAACTGCATGTCTGTTCATCTAATGCCTGTATGACTCAGCAACAGATTACTTTCTTTCATTCTTAATTTGCATTAGTTTACCTGGTAAGCAAGGATGAATTGCTTTCTCTAGTTATCATGAATGTACTTCAGTCAAACCATGGTGGATTTTATTTCTAGTAAAATCTCAGTTAAATTCTTAGAACTCTCATGTTGAGAATATTGGAAAGTCATATATCCTAGGGGATGAGTCCTATTTTCCTTCTTTAAGGGTCCACATAGGTTACTGCTGAGGTAACTGGCGTTCCCCTCTCACACCATTGCTTCTGAATCTGAAGTTAAGCAGCTTTCTTAAGGAGAATAATGGTAGATGCTGGAAAAGAAAGTTGCACATGGGTTTTCAACTTCTTTCCAATCTTAAAAATAATCATTATAACCTAATTAATAATGACTTAATCTTTATTTTGTTGTCTCTCTGTATGATATGAAATCATCAATTATTCCATTTTAATGGTATAGGCAACCTTAAATATAGATGCATATTTGTGCATAGATAGTCACTTTTGTCTTCTAGTTTCTCTACACACATCAATGCTTTCCATACTATCTATCATAAAAGAAAAAATGAACTTTATTATTTTATTTATACTTGCTTTACATTCCTTTGGGGAATATTTTAACTAATATCATAAATTGCATAATTCTCAAAATAAAACTACAATTTCTAAGCCTAAAATCAGATGAAATTTTTACCTTTGGTTAGATTGCTGTTCCTTTCAAATGACTGTGATATTCATTTCCTAAGAGTCCTACTGAGAGTTTCAGTGCACAGGAGTCTCCAAGAAAATTTTAGGTTGGACATAGCATTCGCAACTGCTAGAACATAAAATTTAGGAGAGAAAAATGCACATTGCCTTTTTTGGAGGAAAAAATTTAAATGTATATTCTGTCTCCCAAACTGTTTCCTCTTGATGAGGAAAAGCCCTCTTTTTCTCTTTACAGCTTTAGGAGAAACAGAAAGCTGTGTGTGTGTTTAAATACATATTTAAGCATCTGTCATGGTAAGCTGAAAGTTGCATAAGTCTCATCATTTTTGAATAGACTATGCTAATAGGACAAATACACCAGAAAAAAATACATTCTAACATTATATTATCTAAGAATAAATAATACTGATTAGGGCCTAGAATCATAACAGATGAAGAAAGACCAAATTGGCTATAGGACACACTGAGGAGATCATATGCCAGAAGTCAACTGTAAGATTTCATGTGTGTCACTATACAGATTTACTAATAGAGTAATGAAGTTGATCAAATTGCTCTGGATACACATTAGTACCACCAACTTTATTTGTACAAGAAATGACTGGTCCACTGGGCTTATCTATATAACTCAGTAATAATTACTGCCATTTCCTGACAGACCAGTGATATTTCCCCCATAGTTTTAAAGTACAAAAACAATAGTTAGGGGGAAAAAATCCCAAATATAAATAATGCAACCTTTTAATTTCTTAAGGGGCACTAACTCGTTATCACTGATTATTATAAATGATTCAGTTTATTTAAACTAAAAAAAAAAATCTCAGTAATTAAAGTTTTCCTCTTTCGTTTTGGGACAAGAAACATGCTTGGCAAAACACACAAAAAGCAATAAAAGCCATAACTTTTTTTTCAAAAGAAAAAAAAAATTTCGATTCACAAAGGGAACATTTTGGAAGCTTGTCAGAATCAAGATGGAAGAAATCCCTTTAAAAAAAAACCTATCTGTCAGTTAACTGATAGAATTTTGATAGTAGACTAACACTAATATAATCTACTGAAATTACGACAGGGACGAGTAAAGACTGTGATGCATGGGGAAAGAGCTGATAATAGAAGGGGTATATTAAGGGACAGTAACCATATGTTTTTTTAGACTAAGTACGTGATAACAGCTGCCCTTCCACTAATTTGTTCCTTTGTCTAAAATTAAGCTGAAAAAGACAGAAGTAATTTAATTTCACAAATTTGGAATCTTCATCTAGATCTAGGGGGGATGGGAGGATTAAAACATGTTTTACTTTTCCTGGTATTTATATTAATTTTGTTAGATAATGAAATGCTAAATTTAATGCTAACCACATTCAAGAACGTAAAATCCCTTACAGTTTTCGGGCTTATTTGTGTTAAGGTTAGGAACGTAGAAAAGAAATTAGACAAAGAAGTGAAAATGGGCATTGTGAACAGACGGTGCTAATCTGAAATGTCTAAGTAACATACTTTTTGTGTATGACCAAGCTTAGACTCCCAAAATTTTAAAAGTGGGTTTTCCAACGGAGGATGCCATGAAATCCTATGTTCATCTTTTAAAACTGCTGGGAGAAATGGCTGCCAAGGTCTGTTTTATCAGTGTAATGTGAAAGAGAACTATGAGGAAGGATAATTTGTTCTATGCTCTCAAAAACATGGTTTCCCCAAGACAGACTTAATTTGATCACCATCTGGCTAAAGGAAGTGAGACCAGAAGAAGAGCTATCCAATGAGGGTGTAGAATCTCTGAAATAGCTTTGTCTTCTAATTCAGAGTTAGTAAAGGCTATACTCCAATTACCCTACATGCTGAAGCTTAATAAGGCATAACTTTAGTTGTTATGGTTGGAATATGGGCAAATGTATTCCACATCTGCTCCTTAAAGAAAAAAAAGGTATCAGACCTCTTAAATAAATTTCAACCAGTTGTGTGAAAGTGTGTGGATGCTTTGTTATGAGAGACATGCTCAGAATTCTAAAGCAGCAGCAACTTAAAAAATCAGTAATGAAGCTTTGGCTTAAAATTAAAAAGAAAGAAAAAACTCTGTCAAACGGGTGCAAGTTGTCTCATGAAAGAGGTATTGTAGACTAAACCCTCCTAAATGCTGTCCAACATTAGTTTCCCCGTCTTCTTTCACTGTTATCACCTTCATTGCACAGGAGTTAATCATTCTTTTATGGTTAAGTTTCATAAATAATGAGAAAACTATATGTAACAAATACATCATATTTCCCACCCACCCAGCAACCCTCCCCAAAATAAGAAAAGTTACATCAAATTAAAAAGTAGCTTCATGAATGAAGGTACTGCTCTAAGTTGCACTTTCCCTGCAAGTGCGGCCAGTGCTTTTGCGCTGGGTATGAAGGAAAGAAAAAAATTCTCCACATAAACTGACAAAAAATTTAAAAACCAATGTCCGGTTTCAACCAGTCAAAACCGGGCCGAGCAGAAGCCAAGGTATCTCAGTACCATCCCATCAGAGGGTCCTTGCAATGCCTGTTCTTCATCCTGATAGGTATCTGTGTCCTTGTGATTGTAAACAATCCATTTGATACTATGTTTTTGTTCCTTAAAATGTCCTCTGATTGGCAAAATGAAGTAAATATTTGTTTTAAAAATAGAAAATAAAAATTAAACCAGAATAAATGAAAAGAAACACAGTGAGCTTGTTTGGAGTCCATAGGATCCGATCTGGAAGAGCTCGGAAATGCGTTATGTGTCTTCTCCTGTTTTCGGCTGGAAAGGTACTAGAGGTTGCATTGGTCGAGGAAAGAATCGTAGAGTAGGAAAACCAAGGATGTTAATCTGGACTTCAGAGGATTCAAGTGTTTGCTTCATCATCTGTGTCTTCTATCAATACCTTAGTGTCACGAATCTTGGACCTAGTGGCAATAAGGGAAAAAGAGCACTTAGTTCATTACTAAAAGACAAACACATCTACAGTATCAGGTCCACTTCCAATCTGATCACCATTAAGAATAGATTCTAAACAGGCACTATACACTGCACCAGATGGGCTATTCCTGGAGTTTCATTCAATTTTAGTATTATTGGAAAAACACTAGGAAACCAGACTGCAACCTGAGGAAGGTAATATAAGAACAATGGCAGGTCATGTGCAACAGAGAGTCGTATTCTGTAATAAGAAGATCTGAGTTTGAGTGCTGATTTTGATATTATGATGTATCTCTTTAACCTCTTTGAGTGCCAGTTTTCAATCTCTGTACAGCAGTAATAATAATACATATTACATATTATACTACTCTCACCTCATGGAGATAGTGTGAATATCAAGTAAGAAAATGGATATAAAAAGCATCAGTAAAGCATTCAACAAATATAAAGAATTATGATGAGGATGGCAGAAATAATACCATTTGAGGTACACATGAAAAACCAAGAGAGTTAGCCTGCAGAAGACAAGACCTAAGGAGAGGTATGACAGTTGTCTTCAAACTGTTGACAAATGATCCTAGTTGGGCTCTCTAAGATAACTTAGTCTCCCAACTAGGATCAACTGGTTGAAGTTATAGTGAAACATATCTAGTCCCACATAAGCTATTTATCATGGTAACTATCCAACAATAACCATGAGCCTCATGTAATTATAAACTCCATCACCACTGATATCAATCAGCAGAAGATGATCATCTACTCAAGATGTTCCGGAAGAGATTTCTTCACTGGATGAAAAATCGGACTAGATGTTAAAATATGCTGCAACTGATAAGCCCCGTGAGGTGAAAGTGGTATTTGGTGAAGAAGGTATTATCATTCCTTCTTGACAGAGGTAGAAACTAACATTCAAAAAGGTTAAGGATGTGCTCAAAGTTGCATGAGTCACAAAGTACTCAGATTCAGATCTTCTTATTTTAGATTCTCTGCTTTCTACTTGCACAGAACCTGCTCCATTTTTCTAAACATCTTCCTCTGGTTGCAATCTAGTATTTCAGTGTTTTCCCATGAACACCTGAAAATGAACATAATCTATTGCCAAAGAGCTTCCTAGTTTTTGAAACAGAAATAGTATATGTTTAGATTGCCCTCTGCTGGCAACTAACAAGGACTAGATTTTCAAATTTAGGAGCTCAAGGACATAACCACCTACATACAGCATTGTCTTCCAGCCTTTTGTGGCATTTGTCTTGCTGACCCCAAATGCCCCCACACGCTCTCCTGTTCTTCAAAACTCTGGTTCCTTGCTATAATAGTATCATGCTTTGTTTTGAAATTCTTCCTACTGACCCCTGACCACTCCTTTTTTTTTTTCCCCAAGGACATCAAGTTTTCTTTGTTTTGGGGGTGGGAAGGGAAACAACATTTCTACTCAATTAAGAGAAACATTTTTATCAGCACAGAAGTCTTTCTTTTTTTTTTTTTTTTACATTTATTATACCATGAATTCATAGGGAGTGGGTTCCAGCAGCTCAGGTTCCTTTGCATTGGCTCTCACAAAGTGTGCTTCTCTGGGTGGAACAGGCTGACACTTAGTTGAACCCAGGTAACTTTCTTTTTGGCTTTCTTCTTTTTCTGACCATTTTCCTTCACACATTTCAGGACGCCATCTCAGCTTGTAGACTGCTTAATATGCTCAATACATACATTAATTTTCTTGGCAAGAATATTGCCCTTAACTTGTTTGTTCACAACAATGCCCACCACATGCGGGGTGACACTGTAGACTCCCAGTTTTGCTACGGTAACATTTGTGGGGCATTCCTTTTGAACAGTGCCCATTCCCTTGATGTCTACAATATTACCTTTCTTGTAGATTTACATGTATGTGGCCAAAGGAACAATTCCATGTGTTCTAAAAGGCCTAGAGAACATACAGTGGGTGCTTGTCCTCTTCCTTTTGTGTTAGTCATTTTGGCAAATTACTGGAAGATGGCGGTTCCGGCCAAAAAGCCTGACCATTCCTTTTCTGTCCTTTTCATTTATTATTATTTTTTTTTATCTTGCCTGTGTTTGTTCCCTAAGACTCAGTTCCTTGCTCTCTTCTCTTCTTGGCCTTCTTCTCTTCAGAGCATTTCCAACCTAAAACTTCGGCAATTTCTACACTGCTCCCCTCTATTTACAGGTTCTCATTACTACTGCCTATTTTTTACTTCCTTTAAAACATCTCCTCTTACATTCCTTTTAGTCCTATTGTAAGCATTCTAATCCAAATCCTTAATGTCCCATACTTTAAGAAACTAATATACACTGCAGTACCATTAAAACTATTTTCATAATGCTATTCTTATCTGAAAAAATTCTGTGACTCCTTTCTGCCTACATGATTAAGCTTGTACTTTTCAGCCTTTCACAATCACACTTCATACATTCAGCTAAATTTTCTTATGACTATTCTAATCACATGGTTTTTCTTTTAGCGCCTCATTTCCACTCTTACGTCTTTACTGGGCCTCTGGCCTATTCAAACACTCCCTTATCCTTTACAAAACCGCTCATGTTCGACTATAAGTCTCCTCCTTCATTCCAATCCACTATGATATGTACTATCTCTAAATTTCAAATGCAGCCACAATATATCCTACATTTATTGTTATTTTTAGCAACACACAAAGTCAATGACTGATAAAAATACTATTGCAGGTATTTAGTAAGAAAATAAAAATAACTTATACTTATTGAGTTCTTTCTGTGAAGAAACTGGTCTAAACCCCATGTCACAACAAATTTAATCCACTTAGCCATCCTATGAGCAGGGACCATATTAATCCTAATTTATAGATGAGGGCTAATATAGAGAAATTAAGTAATTTGGCCAACGTTATATAGATAGCAACTGGCAGAGCCACAATTCCTATAGTTTATAACTTGAAATTATTTGTATACAAAACATACTGAAGAGTCAAATAAATTATTCTCTAAGAAAATTTCTCCAGTGTAATTTTAACACCAAATCAGTGGGCATTAATTAATGCATTAATGTCATTTTTCTATGTGCTCATTAAGACTTTTTTATAGGTTGGAGCATGTGAAATTATTGTTATTGCTGCTTTTTGCAGGTGAAAAATGGTTGAATACCAGCAGTTTCATTTGGTTTATCCTGATAGCTTCTTAGTTTAAATGTTATCCAGTGCTAAAACCCGAAGGAAATTTATCTCACGTAAGTGGAAGCCATACGTACTGAGAAGCGAGGCGAGGCCTGCGTAGGGATATGCTCTGGCTGTATTTCCATGGCCGGTTCTTCTGGCGGTTTCGTACCCCGTCATCCTGGTCCATCATCTGCTCTAGAAGTGTCTGATCATCTGCGTTCAGAGGGGCTACAGAGATGTCTCGCACAGCACGGAATTCACCACAGTTATTCAGATGTTCATTCTCCAGGCGGAAGAAGTTCCACACAAATCGCCTTAGCAAAATGGAGTAGAGTAGGCAAATTACTTATAAAATGTGAACATACTACTATAACCTGTAAACCTTCCAGTATATCAAGTTTCCATGCATAAAAGCCAAAAACAAGGAACTAAAGGCTAGAATATTAAAATAAAATAGGAAAAGTTGGCATGGTGAGGGGGGTAGGGGAACAAGAATGAAGTAGGCAAAGGGAAGGACTCATGGCATGCAATTTCAGAGTATTCTTTTTTTCACTATATTGAACATATATTAATTGAGTGCCTACACTATGATGGGAAAAGGCATTGAACGAGACAGACCAAGCCTCTGCCTTAATAGGGTGTGATTTCTAGTGGCAGAGACATAATAAATAGTCAGCTAATGGTAAGTGAGCTAAATAAAATAAAGCAGGGCAAGAAAATAGATCATGCTTTTCTGAAGAGATGGCATCCAGCAGAAATCTGAATAATGCCAGAAGTCATGTAAAATCCTGAAGAAAAGTGTCCTAGGCAGAGGAAATGACAAGTATAAGTCCCCAAGTTGGAAAGGCCTTTAGTGTGCTGAAACAACAGAAGGCGGCCGGTGGGGCTGGAGTGGAATAGGAGGTTAAAATGGCAGGAAATGAAGATAGCAAGGTAGAAAAGGACCTGATCCACAGAGGGCCTTATATGCCATAACAAAGAGTTTAGATTTTAAGTGTGATGGAAAACAAGGAGGGTTCTGAGAAGAATGATGTGATTTGTGTTAAAAAAAAAAAAAAAAAAAAAAAAAAATGCTTGCCTGGCCAGTGTGGCTCAGTGGTTGAGCATCGACCCATGCACCAGGAGGTCACTGGTTTGAATACCAGTCAGGGCACATGCCCAGGCTGTGCGCCCAATCCCCAGTGAGGGGCGTGCGGGAGATGGCCAATTGATATACTTTCTCATCAATGTTTCTCTCTCTCTCTCCCTTCTCCCTTCCTCTCTCTCTAAAATCAATAAAGAAAAAATATTTTGAAAAAAGAAAAATCATTCTATTTGCTGCCCTATGAATAGATCAGAGGGAGGCAAGAACAGCTGAAGGAAGACCAATCAGAAGCTACACAGTAGTCCAGGAAAGAGATGGAGACTTACACTAAGGTGACAAGAAGCAGGCAGATTAGGATTTATGAAGATGGAGCTGACAGGATTTACTGGGATGTGAGTGGTCTCAGGGAATGGTGACATCATTTACTAGAGATCTGGGTTGTTCCCATTAGGCTAGAGCCATTAGATATACAAGGGGAAAGTTCAGTAGCTGGGTGGACATGAGCTTGCATTTCAAGGGAGAGTCAGGGCTGGAGACAACAAAAGGACAGTATTTCAAGTCATAGGCTTAGGAATAATATAAGTGGAGGAGAGATGAGGGCAGAGGATTAAACCCTGGAGCACTCCAGCATTTACAATTTAGGAAGGAAAAGAACCAGTGAAGGTGTTAGGAAGGAATAGCTAGTGAGACAGAAGAGTGTATTTTCTGAGAAATCAAGAAAAGAAACTGCTTTGCTGAGAGTAAAATAAGTAGAGAACTGACCACTGGATTTAGCAAAGCAGAGAGGCAGTATAACCCAGGACCACAGATTCTGGGAGACTATCTAGATTCAAATCATGGCTCCACCACTTAATAGGTGTAATGACCTTGGATGAGTTATTTAACCTATGCTTCAGTGTTGCCAATAAAATGGACAGTAACAGTATCTACCTCATAAGATTGTTTCGAGGATTCAATAAATTAATATATGTAAGGGCTGGGAACAGTACCAGGTACATAATAGGCAATATGGAAGTGCTTGCTATTATTATAGATTATTTTAAAAAATGATTCAGTATGAGTATGGGGAAAAAAAGACTCGAGTTGAATTAAAGGGAGTCTGGGGGAGGAGTGAAAGAATAGAGGCAGCAAGCATGGATATTTCTTATTTTGTTGTAAAGGAGAGCGAAAAATTGGGCAATGGAGGAGGAAAGTAGATTCAAAGGAGGTTTTTTGCTTTTGTTTTAAATGAGTGACAGAACATCTGAATTGTATTAAGCAAAAATCTTTTTAAACAATTTAATTTATAAAGCAGCATACGGAAAAGAGAAAGAAGTGGGTGGGGGAGGTCTTGACATTTGGGACAGTGAAGAAGTGCTGACAAATGGTTTAGAGAGAGCAAATACACTGTTTCCACATTCAATCTTTATCTTTCCCGTTTATCTTTGTTTCTAGGTTCTTTCTTATTTTATCAGGCCATCCTGATAAATGTACCCAACCTAATTCAGAGGAATGTTATATACCTGGTTTGAAAATATCTTTATCTCACCTCCATTTGTGAAAGAGATTTTCACTGGGTAAAGAGTTCTAGATAGGCAGTATTTTCTTTCAGCATATTGATGGTATCATTTTAATGACTCCTAACTTTCACTGTTGCTGTTGAGAAGTCAGCTGTCAATCAAACTGCCACTTTCTTTGAAGATAATCCTTTCTTTTGGGCTGCTTTGTTTTTAAATAAGCATTTAAATTAAACTATAATATAGGTATATGAAAGTGTGCACATAGTAAGTGTGCAGCTTGTTGATTATTATTAAAGTTATCACATTGTAATTACCATTCAGAAATAAGAAATATAACATTACCATATACCAAAGCAGCCTAAATTTATGGCCCTCTGTGTTATCTTCTAGGGAGTTCACTGATTTACCTTTCATATTTAGCTCTGTAATACACCTGGGATCAATTTTGCATATAGTCTGCTGTAGGAGTTGAGATTCATTATTTTCCCCTATATGGATCTAGTTGACTTGGTATCATTATTACAGAACCTGTTTTTCTCCACTGTTATTTAGCCACCTTTGTCACAAATCAGGTAGTGTCAACACGTGTGGATGTTTCTGGACTTCCTATTCTGTTCCAGTAGACACTGTCTATTCTTTCACCAATGCCAGACATTGTCTTAATTACTGTAACTACATAATAAATCTTGATGTTTGAAAGTATAAGTCCATTAACTTTATTCTTTCCAGGATATTCTTGGATATTCTGGATTCTTTCTATTTCCATATAAATTACAGAACTGGCGTGTCAGTTTTCATACACATACATCTTTCATTAAATTTATTCCTAGGTATTTGATATATTCTGATGCTGTTCAAAATGATATGGCTTTAAAATTTTTCATTTTCTAGTTGTTTGTGACTGTTTTTTAGAACACTAATTTATATCGACCCTGTATTCAGGGACACAGCTACATTCATTTTAATAGTGTATTTGTACATTCTTTTGAATTATCTACATATGCAATCATGTCACTGGTAAATAACTATAGTTTTATTTTTTTCCTTTCTAACCCTGATACTTCCCTGCCTCATTGCACTAGCTATACTTACATGTATGATGTTAAATGGTGACAGCAGGCATACTCATCTCATTTCTGATCTCACGGTCAAGCTTGCAGTGTTTTACCATTAAATATGATCTGTTTGTTTTTTATAATCTATTTTTTTCATAAACAGGTATTGACCTATTTCAATGGCGTTTTCTACATATAGAGGGTTTTTCCCCTTTATTAATGTGGTGTCACACGGATTGATTTTAAATGTTAAATGATTTTAAATATTAAATCTTACATTCCTAGAATGAATCTAACTTGGTTGTTCATATTTTATATATTGTTGGATTCATTAGCTAATATTCAGGATTTCTACATCTCTGTATATGAGACAGATTGGTATTTCTTGAAATATCCTTGTAGGTTTAGATACCAAAGTCATGATGGCTGCATAAAATGAACTTGGAAGTGTTCCTTTTACTGCCTCTGTCTCTAGAAGAATTTCTGTAAAACTGATAATATTTCCTACTCAAGTATTTGGAAGAATTCCCTGGGCCTATAGACTTCTTGTGGGGAAGATTTTAATATGAATTTAATTTCTTTAATAGATATAAGCCTACGTCCTGGCCAGTTTGGCTCAGCGGTAGAGCATCGGCCTGTGGACCAATAAGTCAAGGATTTGATTCAGGTCAAAGGCTTGTACCTCAGTTGCGGTTTGTCCCTGGCCCTGGTCAAGGTCGTGTGAGAGACAACCAGTTGATGTGTCCCTCTCACGTCGATGTTTCTCTCTCTCTTCCTTTCTCTCCCTCCTACTCTATCTGAAGATAAATAGAAAAATATCCTCAGAGGATTAAAAAAAAAAATAGATATATGCCTATCAGATTTTCTACTTCTTCTTTATTGATTTTGGTAAACTGTGCTTTTCGAAGAATTTGTCTATTTTAAAAATTTATTGGCATAAAAGTACTCAATATCATCTTGCTCTTTTTAAAAAAATCTTTAATATTTTTGATATTTGTGATTTGTGCCTGCTTTACTTTTTTGCTTGATCAGTCCTGTTTTGACATTTTCATCCATTTTATTAGTCTTTTAAAAGAACTCTAGCTTTGTTAATTTTTCTCTATTGTATGTTTATTTTCTATTCCATTAATTTCTGGTTTTTTTATATTTCTTTCCTTCTACATTCTTTTGGGTTTGATTTTGTTTTTAAATTTTTCTAATTTTTGAGCTGCATGCTTTTCTAATATGTACGTCTAAGGCTATATATGTCCTTCTAAGCATGGCATTAGCTGAATTCCACATTTTCTTTTGTCACATTTTCAATTTCATTCTGTTCAAAGTACTTTTTAAATTTCCACTGCAATTTCAACTTTGATCCATTAGACATGTACTGCTTAATTTCTAAATATTTGGGAATTTTCAGTTATCTTTTTATGATTTTAATGCTCTAAAATTTCATTTGTGGCCCAGCATATGGTTAATTTGTTAAATGTTCTCATGCATTTAATATAATGTGTATTTAGTCATTGTTGTATGTAGTGCTTTGCATATGTCAATTAGGTCAAGTTGGTCAGTTGACTACCTGTTTATTACTGAGAAAAGTATGTTAAAATCTTCCTCTAAATTGTAAATTCATCTATGTCTACTTTTTAGCAAGCCGTATTTTAAAGCTATGTTATTAGATGTATACAAATTTGAACTGGCTATCACAACTTAATCTCAAGTCTCTGGGTTTGGCAAATTTCTTTAGTGCAAAATTGGCTTTAGTGCTCTGCTTATTTTGGGGTACCTGCTTTCACTTAGATTTGAGGCTATCTTGTTAGATCATTGATGTTTTTAGGAAGATTTAACACATTATCCAGCATTTTTTTGTTTCCAGTGAGAACATTGGGCTGAATAACCAAAACTAAAAAGTTGCAAAGAATGATTCTCAAAAGCTTTTCATTTTAATTTCTGTTCTAAGAATTTTTATTTCCTAAATTTTACTCATAACCCTTCTGATGGAGCCCAATTCTAAAAACGTTTATATGTCCTCATCAGTAGTTACTTAACTTTGTAAGAATTAATCTCTTAGTCCTACAGAATTTTCCAACTCTGAGGCTGATAACATTGAGAAAAGCTATAAAATATAAGCTTTGCAAGTATAAGTTTTAATAAATGTTAATTCGGACATCTTTTAGGTAAAAATAATCTTTGATAAACTTTTCGGTAGTTTGCTTACCGGAAAACCTCAAGGGGAGCCAAGACAGTAGCAATGATGTCCCCAGTATGAGGCATCAAAGTCGTGGAGGTAACTGAGATTTGGATAGTCCAAGCAAAGCGCAGTATCACATCTTCTATGATGGCACAGTAGTAATAGGCCTGAGGAATAATAAGCAAGTTGAGTACATCATGTTTCTCAGAAATAAGCACACCTATCACAGCAACATGACACATGCATACTTTACCAACAAGCACAGGTTCAAGAAGAAAAAGAGTTTTATTCTATTTATATTTTAGAAAGATTTCACAAATTTAGTTTCTTTTCTTAAAGGGTGCAACATTCAAAATGAAGTTTAACTGAATTTCAGTCATCATTTAACAAATATATCTTCACTCCCAAATTATACACCACCAGGCTCTCTTCTAGACCCCAGGAATACAAGCCAGATGAGATCTTCAATCTGACTGAGATGACATTCCAATATGTACTTGATATGCTAATGACTCAACAGCTAATATTAGAAAAGATTGACAGATTTATTAGCTGTGTTATTTGCACTTTCTTTTTTTTAATTGATTTTAGAGAAAGGAAGGGAGAGGGAGGGAGAGGGAGAAGAAGAAGGAGAAGTAGAGGGAGGGAGAGAGAGAGAGAAAAGGAGAGAGAAACTTCTGTGTGAAAGAGCAACACTGACTGCTTGCCTCCTGCACGCACCCACAACCTGGGTATGTGCCCTGACTGGGAATCAAACCTGCCACCTTTTGGTGTACGGGATGATGCTCCAACCAAGTCACACCAGCCAGGGCATGCAGTTTCATTTTCAAATTTCTTTACCCTGTACTTGCCTTGCTTTTCAATTTCAGTGTCAGTAGACGAAATCAGGCTTCAATTTCACAAACATGGTTGACTTTAAGGAATGTTTCATTTTTACCTGGGGAAAGCAGCACTCAACTAACCAATTCTTCCAGGTACTAGTACCCAGTACTAAGGAGTCCAGTTTTAGCTACAGAAATCTGTACACAAACTGTCAATAGACCAGAACCATAATTCATGGATTCACTCATTATTAATCTCTGGATAATTAGCTCTTTAATAACAAAAACACTTCCTGGAACTGGGTGTGGGGCTCAATATTATTCACTGTTAATTCCTAGGAACTGATTTTAAGGTTCAGAGCCATGTTCTTAATTTTTAAATGAAGCTCCACTGGACTCCACAAATAGTTTCTTCTCTTTTTAAGTGGAATGAATTTTATTTCAATATTTACCATTTTAAAAAGGAACAGATATGAAATTTGCAAATTATTATGTAGGAAAGCATATACTTTATTTACAAGGGTCATAAAAATACGTAATAATAAAGAAGCCAATGGAAAGATTCTATTCACAAATTTTATTATATAAAAACCAGTAAGTTAGAACTATTTAAAAGGAGGAATGGATTAATATTTACATAAAGATACAAACAGTTCATCTAAACAATCAGCATAATAAATAAATGTATTATTCTCTCTTTCACTAAAGGCAAGAACAACAGAAGGAGCAATAAGGCCACATACATTTGGTGGGCATAAAAGGACCATTTTTACCTGAGCTCACATCTGCTCTCTGACTTGTGCTTACCATTACTGATTTTCCTTTAAAATGAGATTTATGGAGATATGTATAGTATCTTGGTCATGTATTCCAGGTTTGCACATTGGGATTACTGCTACAGCTTACATAAAAAAGATCACTGTCAACGAATATCTCCTTTTCTGCTTTCATCTGCTTATCTGGTTACCCTACATATTCTCATTCTTTGCAGCCACTCTCCTGTCATTTATTTTAAATCCTCACACTTGAAGACAGCGTTACCTACTCACCAATTCAATATTACACATTCACCCACTTTTCAAAGTATCATTTTGAGGTAGTGGTGACATCCTGCCATAGTATAAAATATTAGTGACCCAATCTATACTCCCCTCCCCATCACAGAATTTTATAATTGGGAAAAGATCAAGAAATTACCTAGTGTGTAACACACTACCTTATAGAAGAGAATACACTGTAGTCTGGTTGCCTAAAGTTATATAGCTAGTTAGAGAGTGAGCTCGGATTAGAATTCACTTATCAGGCTTCCCAGTTCACTGTTTAATTTCTTTTCAATATCTGAGTAAAGATACGCCTCTTGTGTTTTTATTCACATATAGATAAATCCTAAAATAATTCCTAAAGAATTATCCATATATTCCAGATTGAATTGGCACTTTAACAAAAGCTGGTTGAAATGAATGAAAGAAACTTTCTTGATGCACCAAGCAAGCAGGCACTCCCTTTCCGGTGCTTTCACAGCACTGCTCATTCAGTCAAGTATTTATACACTCATTCCACAGACATTAGGTCTACTATACACCAGGAACTATGCAGGGCAGTGAGGGATATGGATACCTAAACAGATAATTATAATACAATAACTGCTACAATGAAGTTTGTATAGGGTAAAATGAGATTAGGATGAATAAATAGCTAAATATGCTTAGAGAAATAAAAGCTTCTTAGAGAAAGTAACCCTAAAACTGACTTTTATAAAGGAGGAACAGCAGTTTGCAAGGCAGACAAAGAGAAGAGAGGGCATTTGAGAGGAGGGAATGTTCACAAATAAATCATAAATCATAGTAAGCTATTTGTTCCTCTGTTAGCTTTTATTACCTGGTATTGCAATCTGTTTACTTATTTGTTTATAATATCGTTCATGGCCTCTTTAAGAACCAGAACTTTCTTTTCTTTTTTTTTTTATCCTCACTCGAGGACATTTTTGCATTTATCTTCAGAAAGAGCACGAGGGAGAGAGGGAGGAAGAGAGAAAGAGAAACATCGATGTGAGAGAGACACATCTACTGGTTGCCACCCACACAACCCCAACAGGGGCCGGGGACAAACTGCAACCAAGGTACGTGCCCTTAGCGGGAACCAAACCCGGGCCTCTCTGGTTGGCAGGCCAATGCTCCAATTGCTGAGCCAAACCGGCCAGGGCTTTATTTTCATTTTCTACAGTGTCCAGCATATAGTAAAAACCTGATACTTTTTGCTGACTGAATGAGTACTTTTTAGTAAACACTTATTTTTTCTTATTATATTAGGTTGGGGTTGGGCATACATTGTAATAGGATTTAGCTACACCTGAGGTTTTGTTTGTTTGTTTTGTTTTTTTTAAACAAACACAAACACTGTACATACTTTTTGGGGGTATACAATCTCTTCCCGGAGGAAGGTGTTTTCTCCTGCATTCTTATCAAAGAGACCCCAATCCATCTTCAGATCCCAGATGAGGGTATAGCAGGAACTGATGACACAAAAGACAACCCACAGGTAAAAGAATACCTTGGTGTCTGAGTGATCTTGTTCTGAAGAAAGAAAAGGGAAAGGAAAAATTACTAGATTCAAGTAAAATTCTTTATTCAATAAAACTAATTAAGGAACAGATTCTTTCTCTGTACCGCAGGCTGACGCTCTAACCGCTGAGCCAAACCGGCCAGGGAAAGGAACAGATTCTTTATACAGCTCTATAAAGGAAGTAAGATTTTAAACAAATCTCCCTAGTAGGATCATTGTCTCACAAAGGTTAAATAAAAAACCCGATTCTCCTGAAGTCCAAAGTAGTCATCAAACACTTATCAAACTCATAAACGTTGTACAAATGTGCATTTGGAATTTTGGAGGCTTTATGCCAAATATATAGAAATCCAAATAACTACAGTGGAGGCTTTTATTTATTTATTTATATTTTTTAAAATATTTTTTTCTTTATTGAATTTAGAGAGAGAGGAAAGGAGAGGGAGAGAGGGACAGAAACATCGATGAGAGAGAACATTGACTGGTCACCTCCTGCATGCCCCCCACTGGGGATTTGGCCCACAACCTGGACATGTGCCCTGACTGGGAATTGAACCGGCGACTTCTTGGTGCATGAGTCCACGCTCAACCAGTGAGCCACACTGGCCAGGCGCAATGGAGGTTTTTAATATTACAAAAGATGTCATTTTAGTTTTTGCCATCAGGTGGCAGCTTAGGGTCAAATATGAAAAAAATTTATGAAACACTACTTAAATGCACTGCATCTGCTTCAAAAATTTCTTGGATTATTTTTACTTTAGACCAACATTTCCTTCATATACTTAGATCTTGTCATACTCATTTGTGACGACAATCAGATAATTTTCTAGATAAAATACCAGAAAGCAACCAAATGATGAGAAATTTATCCTAAGACACGTATACAAACAAATTTCTCTCAAACCACAAAGCAAAGCATAATATTTTATTTCTTACAGAGGTTGTTTACTGATACAAAGGCCCAATGTGACTTTATGCTGGGAACACTATAACCTTTGGCTTTACGCTAAAAAGTATCTTTATAGTGCACTAAATCAAAATAATAAAATAATATGTAAATATAGTTATACAATTTAGTCTTTTTTTTCACTCTTAAGTGTTTCATATATTCTCTAATGAAATTCTTTGTTAACTTCGAGAGTCATCATGATATTATTTGTGTTCTCTAGGAGCAGGATATACGCAAATAACTACTCATATGGAATCATCAGGGGGAACAGATACAAAGCATCTCATTTTTAAAAAGTTTAAATTTTGATTAGTTTCCCAAAGGCATAGAAAGCAAATAATGTATCATGCACTATCCACAATCCTTTCTTTTAAAATAAACAAGTGTTTATTAATCAGTTTCAGGTATTAAAGTGTTAAGTACAGTATGATTCAAAGGCACCCTTTGGCCATTTGTAATCTAGTAAGCAAAACAACCATTTGTTCCTGATAATAAATTTGAGCTCAAAATGAATTATAAACAAAGTACTATGAGAACATCAAGGAGAATTGGAATGTTTCCAACAGTAGGAAATAAGAGGAGGTAGCATTTGAGTTATTTCTAGAAAGATAAATAAATAGTGCTACAAAAGTCAGGCAGATGAGGCAAGGCCATTCAAGGCTAAAGGAAGATAAAGAAAAGGCATGAGGGTGGGAAAGTGCAATGTGTGTTTGAGAAGCTGTAAGTAATCTAAATCTAATGTGGGTGAAACACAGAGGACGTAGGGAATGGGTATGACTTGAAATGAGGCTGGAAGAGACATTTTGTGTCTGACTGTAGAATGCCTTCTTGGGCCTTAGGATCAGATCTGTATTTTTTTTTTAAAAAATAACTGTTTGACAGGTTGCTTACATCAGAATTATTTAGTTGGTTAAAAAAATACAGATATCTCAGAGCTCCAGTATTGTGTGAGTTTGTACCAGGCTCATGAGAGCTAATTGTTAAATTTTCATAAACTCTGTAAGCTGGTTGTTAAACACAGTCATTATTAAAAATTAAACTGCATAAACTTACAATTAGTTATATTAAAAACAAAGGTAATAAAACCTCAAAATCTATTACTTCCTAATTACTTTACTAAATTTTGCTATTATTATTCTTTTAAGTTATGTATGTTTATTGTATCTCTATGATGGAAACACTATGCAATGTTATACATCTTTTCCCAACATTCAATATTATCATCTTAACAGCTTGGAACTGGCTATGGTGGAAGTATTTACCCCATTGAAATCAGCAAGCACTGCAAATCAGTGCCCCCTTCTCCCCACTCCCACCCAAGAGCTGGTTTGTTAAACATGTACCAGCACACCACTATGCAGCTTCTCCTGGAAAGTCAGTGGTAAGGAACAGAAACAAATATTTTTTAAATAGTCCACAAGTGATTATAATGAACAGTCAAACTTGGATATAAACACATTTTCACGTTTAAATTACTTCAACATAATCTTTTTTTCATCAAAAGCAAATTAGGTGGATTATTTATACTACAACATTGTGCCATATGAATCATCAACTTAAAAGGCCTAACAGCCCTGGCCAGTTTGGCTCAGCGGTTAGAGCATCGGCCTGCGGTCCAGAGAGACCTGGGTTCGGTTCCCGCTAAGGGCATGTACTTCGGTTGCAGTCTGTCCCCAGCCCTGGTTGGTCATGCGGGTGGCAGCCACTCGATGTGTCCCCTTCACGTCAATGTTTCTCTCTCTCTCTCTCTTCCTCTCTCTCCCTCCCACTCTATCTGAACAAAAAATGAAAAAATGTCCTCAGGTGAGGATAAAAATAAATAAATAAATAAAAGGCCTAACAAAACATTTCTTAGCTATCTAGGTTTAGTTGGATGTGCTTTGACGTATCTGTTTACCTCATTCTATAGATAGACACAAGGTTTAGCTTAGTAGTACAGTTCAATTATTAGCATCATGG
Organism: Tadarida brasiliensis; assembly: GCA_030848825.1. Lineage (NCBI taxonomy): Eukaryota > Metazoa > Chordata > Mammalia > Chiroptera > Molossidae > Tadarida > Tadarida brasiliensis. Next base: position 43,021,501 of record CM061275.1, read on the forward strand.
TTGCATTAAAAACATCCCATAACTCATCTACTATGGTTTGCAAAAAATAAAGCAAATTTAGCCACTTAACAAAATTCACACTCTTCTCTTATTTTCAAAACAAGATCAATACAAAGAGATTAAGACAAGCAACTGAGCTGTAAATTATATTTGCAACTCTTTTTCTAATTTAATGCTTACTATGTGCCAAGTGTTACATATAATATCTCATTGACTTTACACAACAATAAGCCATCATTTTGTTTGCTGGAAAAAAGTAATGAATTGAGAATACAGTAAAAGATACACTCATCAGGAGGTAACAAAATGAGTATTTCTCAGGTAAGTATAAGTAATATAATATCAAGTCTTATTACTGAAAGCTAATTTTCTTTCCTAATTAATGAAATCACTGAGTTCAAATTATTGTATAAAAGGAGATTATGAGGGGAAAGTAAAATAAAAGAATTAATAATGAAACTAAAAGCAATGTGCTAATTTTCTTCTATTTCTCTTAGATTTTTAAATATAAGTCCTATCCTTAGAGGATAATTCTTAAAATGGTACAATGAGTCAAGTGCCTCCTCCCTCCCTCCTTTCTAAGGCTATATTATTTCTATAAAATTTCTAAAATACATACACAAGGACTTAGTGACTTTTAAAAAAAACAAATATTTTAACAAAATATTTTGGAATAAGAAATGTTTTATCTTATGGACCTTTCCAAACAATGATTAGCATACACCTGGTATACATATGCTACATTTTGGTCTCTTTTTAATTATTACCCTTATTTGATCTTTCTCATCTCCCAAATGAGGAGTCTTCCCCCTGAAATCATCTGCCTTCATTGGTATTCAGGAGATAGACTGGAAAAATATTATCACTTTAGGCAAGCAATTATATCTAATTCTCTCTTGGCTAACTCTGATAGCCTACTTTAATGATGTTCAGAATCACAGAAAATCAAGTCATTGCTATTCTACCCCTAAGCTTCTATTACACACCTACCATGTTAGAAGCATAATTCATACTGGACATATTTATACTAATGACATCAACTGAATCTAAAACAAATAAAAGTAAGGTTCTTAGAGTTTTTTACCCACAGCCATCACAGGCAGGATAAAGCAAAATAACATGCCAGGCCCTGGCCGGTTTGGCTCAGCGGTTGGAGCGTCAGCCTGCGGTCCAGAGAGACCCGGGTTCGGTTCCCGCTAAGGGCATGTACTTCGGTTGCAGTTTGTCCCCAGCCCTGGTTGGTCGTGTGGGTGGCAGCCACTCGATGTGTCCCTTTCACGTTGATGTTTCTCTCTCTCTCTCTTCCCTTCTCTCCCTCCCACTCTATCTGAACAGAAAATGAAAAAATGTCCTCGGGTGACGATAAAAAAAATAAAATAAAATAACATGCCAGGAAAATTACACATGGAAGTCATCTTAAAACATATTTCAGGGTGGATATTTTTTATATGAAAAAAGCAGCAATATGTGAAAAGTGAATAGTCTTATTTTCAACCCAAACCTTTCTACTTTCTACTCTGGTAATAGTTTACTAGTTGTAATTTGAAATTAAATAAGAAAACAAATAACTTAGACTGGACACCATTTTCAAAGCTCAAAGATATATAGGCAAGCTGAGTTATGAGTTTGGCATCCAGCAAATCCTTGTTCTATTCCTATTACCTAAATAATCAAACCACTGAATTATAAGATTAATATGGCTCTCTGAAAATTAATGGATAGAGATACTTCCTTGATCTGTTGTGGATTTTACTTAATACATAAGGTCCCATGTATTACCCCTTCCCAGGTGATTATCATATTTATCCTCAGGGGAAGAAGAAAGACATTATTCCTATTTTACAGTTAAGGAAGCTAAAGGTCAGAGAAATAGTAAGTGGAAAGATAACTGGATTTGAACTTAGAAGATCTGGGTTTAAATCCAGACTCTGTTTCTTTCCAACTTTGTGATTATAGGAACTCAGAACCTTTAAATGACTGAGACATAAATGGAAATCAGTAGGCCTAAGCATAAATGAGGAACCTAGAAACAGGAATCTTTATCCAAGGTATATTTTTATGAGAGACAGTGTTGTTTCTCTAAGCCCATCTCAACTCTAAAATGAAACAGTTCCATAAAACTATGAAGTAGTAACATCAGAAACATTTCTAAGGCATATAAAAATAGAATTTAAAACTATATACATAGTATTTCACACTGTATATAAAATCATGTTTATAGAAAAAGACAGAAGTGGTTATCCCTCTTGAGAGACATAAGATTATTAAAGGGGCTTACCTTTAACTTTATGTATTTCTATATTATTTGAATATTATTGTTATGCTAATATATCGATGTTTTACTTGTATAATTAAAAAGATAGAAAATGGGCTAAGAAAAATAGTTGCTATTAGGGTGGTGATATTTTATAAATGATTTAAACAAGCTTTTAATGTTACTATATTGTTTTTGTAATAAAAAAGAAAAACAGTGCATAGGAATTCATTTATTCAACAAATATTTATCGAGTGTCTACTACAAGCTGCATTACTTATGATACAGTCAAAATCCTTAATATTAACTCCAAAAATTTTTGTTTACTTCTCTATTAAATAAACATAAGCTGAATGTCTATTGGGTAACCAGGTATATTTTAGAGAATGGAGATGTACTGAAAAACTATTAAGGACTATGTATAAAAGAGGAGAGATAAAAAGTAAATAGAAACAACGTGTAAGTGCAATTGTAGACTTGTGCACAGAGGAGGAATCAATAAACCAGGTTTTCAGGGAACAACCAGGAAAGGCTTCCTGGAGGAGGCTCTGCTGCTTGAGCTGTCTTGAAAGGTAAATCTTTAGTTAAACAGGTTTATGAGGCTGAGAGAGCCACATCCAACTGAGTAGAAAACATTCATTCATTTATTCAATAAGTGAATACCTACTATATACCAGATAGTTCCTGCCCCAATGAAGCTTTCTATTTAGTAGGGGTAGACAATGATCAGATATACAAATAAACAAGATGATTTCAGACAGTGGAAAGTACCATGAAGAAAAGAGAATATGGTGACATGATGGAAACCGGAAAAATTCCTTTAGATAATGGTCTTGCAGAGGTCTCTAAGTTGATACCTGAATAAGAAGCAAGCCACATGAAAAGCTGGAGGAACAGTTATATATGTAATATTAAATTTTCAATAACCACATGTTAAATATTAAAAAAACAGGTAAAATTAGTTTTAGGAATACATTTTATTTAATCTAATAATATAAGCTCAAAATATAATTTTAATATTCAATTATAAAATTATTAATAAGATCTTTACACTCTTTTTTGCAAACTAAGTATTCAAAATGCAGTTTGTACTTCATACTTGTAAGACTCATCATTTTAGACTAGGCACATTTCAAGTGCTCATAGCTGCACGTGGTTAGTAGCTACATTACTGAATAGTGCATAAAAACAACAACAAAAAGACAAGCTGAAGACTAGGAGAAAATATTTGTAAATATCATCCAACAAAGAGCTGGTATCTAAAATATATAAAGAACTCTAAAAACTCAACAATTAAAAAAAAAAGAATCCAATTAGAAAATGGGCAAAAGACACAAAGAGACATTTTACTGAAGAGGATATACAGATGGCAAATACGCATTTGAAAAGAAGCTCAAAAAAATTAAAACCACAATGATATCACTATACACCCATCAGAATTGCTTAAATAAACAATAGTGACATCATAAAATGCTGGTGAGAAACTGGATCACTCATACATTGCTGATGAGAATGTAAAATGGTACAGCCACTCTGAAAATAGTTTAGTAGTTTTTAAGAAACTAAACATGCAGCTAACATACTACCCAGGCATTTATCACAGAGAAGAAATAATTTATGTTCACCAAAACCCTGTACATGAATGTTTATAACAGCTACATTCATAATAACTTGAAATTGGAAACAACAACACTGTCATTCAGTGGATGAATGGTTAAACCTTGATACATCCATACCATGGAATACTACTCAACAATAAAAAGGAACAAATTATTGATTCACGTGACAACCTAGATGAGTCTCCAGAGAATTATGCTGAGTGAAAAAAAAGAAGATCTCAAACAGGACTATATGATACCATTTATATAACACTCTTGAAATGACAAAATTATTAAATGAAATGAAGAACATATTAGTGGTTGCCAGGGGTTAGGCAAAAAGTGGGACAGGAGGAAAGATACAATTTAAGTTATCCAAAGATTTAATATATTTTTTTAAATCCTCACCCCAGGATATTTTTTCCATTTATCTTCAGATGGGGGATGGGGGGTAGAGAGAGAGAGAGAGAAGGAAACATTGATGTGAGAGAGACACACTGATTGGTTGCCTCCTGCACGACCCAGACCAGGGCCAGGGGCCAAACCGCAACTGAGGTACGTGCCCTTGACTGGAATCAAACCCATGACTCTGGTCCGTGGGCTGACACTCCAAGCACTGAGCCAAACTGGCCAGGGCCAAAGCTCTAATATATATATATATATATATATATATATATATATATATATATATATATATATATATATATATATATATATTTTATCCTCACCCGAGGACATTTTTCCATTTTTTGTTCAGATAGAGGGAGGGAGAGAGAGAGAGAGAAACATCGACGTGAAAGGGACACATCGAGTGGCTGCCTCCCGCACAACCAACCAGGGCCAGGGACAAATTGCAACTGAGGTACGCGCCCTTAGCGGGAACCGAACCCATCTGGACCGCAGGCCAACGCTCTAATCGCTGAGCCAAACTGGCCAGGGCTATAATATTTTTAAAGCAATTTAAGGTAAAATATAAATAAGATTGTTAGTGTAATATTTTAAATTAGCACAATGCCAAGTAGATAAAAGCTACTCAAGAAATACCTGTTAAAGTTAAATTAATAATCAGAAGCAATTAATATCAAACATTTGATTTTATGGCGGCAGCAGGACTTAAGCCAATACTGACAAATGATAAATTCTAAAAAAATCTATTTCTTGTGTGATGCAATAGTCTATTTCTTGTCTGCATTAAGCTAGAGAAATTATAGCAGAATATCAAATTTCAAAAGCATTAAAGATCTGAGCTACTTTCAATAGTAAGCCAAAAATAAAAACATTTATCCAAATGACTTAAAAAATTTTTTTTGTGTATGCCTTTTTAAAAATTAATAAAATGAAAGTTTCCCTAGAGAATTTTTAAGAATTAGTGTATCTATATAGTATAATATGACTAAAACTTGAAAATTCAGGCATAGCAGCCTGCTATTCAGGGTAGAAAGAGGATAACAAACTGGCCATACCCCCAGAGAGGAAGCTTCAGGACTGTGTGTGCTCACTCAAACAATGAAATGACTATTTGCACTGAAGGCACTGAACCACTGCTGAGGAATCCTCATTAGGGAGCACAGCACCTCTTCCAGAATATTAAACAAGAAGGGATCTAGAATGGACCTGGACACCGGAAAACAACAAGCAAACATAAATGAACTCAGCTTTTAAGTCAGTAGAGACTATCTTTTGTTTTCCCCTAGTATTTTTAAAAGTCTAATAACAAATGCTTGTTAGCATATTAACAATAAAGTTTAAAGTAAAATATGAAGTATTTTTAAAAGAAGTTTTTTCTTCTGTATATTCAGAGAATGTCAAAGAGCAAAATACACTAAGAATTTATGAATACTTTAGAATGTTAGAAATTGTAAATGAAAAACAAAACCGAATGAAGCACTCTTTCCCCATAAACAGGGTAGGAATGACAACACAATGGCTTTTTCTATTGTACCTCCCACAGGCTTTTCCTTGCCAAAGCCAAGGAACCTCAAGGACACACAAAAAACCATTTAAAACTCTCCTGTCTCTTCCAATCCCAATTTCAACAAAAAACTTGTAGGAGTTGGCATCAAATTTAGGCTTGTAATGAAATGTGAATTCTTAAAATATGGAGATTGGCTGCTAGCTACATTCTTTTGTTTCTAAAATCAATGATAGAAAGGAAAATACACTGAAATGTTTAAATGTGTTTCCTTCTTACTCCAACACGTGAGGGCTATCTGCAAAATTATCATCCATAGCCTCCCGAAAATGGGCCTAAACCACCTCCCTTTTCTTTTAAAAAATGATTCTAGGTATAGAGTTAATTCCTGTGCCTCCACTTTTATAAATTATGCAGATAAACTAAGACATATCTTTGAAGAAAATCTTGAAAATGCCCCCAATAATGCTGTTGCTATGGTAACTCTTATAGGTTAGCTCTCTGAAAGGACTCAGAGTTTGAACAAGGTTACTTCACCATCTTCCCCCTTCCCCCCTCATAAAACGTATCCTTTGCAATAATAGCACGTACACATACAATAGAAAAAGATCTAACTCATTAACCATACAGATTCTATTCTTTTGGCCCAACCATTATTTCCAAAGTTTATTTTTCTGATGTCTTTTCTCTTGGAATACTGCCCAAGAAAACAACAGAAATCAAATGCTACTTTTGATTATCACTCAATGTTAAATTTTCTATCAATGGTCCCTTTGAGTTGTCTTTTCAGTCTTTGCCCCTCTGTTTTAGGCTTTTTGGTTAAAAAAAAAAATGTAGTGATATAAATATTTAAACTCAGGGATATAGTTAAGATATATAACTAATGGTCTGTTGAAAAAAATGTTTGTTTTTTAAAAAACTTGACTGTGGGAATATGAATCAAGTTCAGTGAGTAAACACGTGTTACTTGAACAAAAAGCCAAACACATTCCTAATTGACACTTATCCCATACAAGCCCCCCACCCAAGGTGATCATAAGGGTTTCTCTTAAAAAGACTTGCCAAAAGAAAGACATACATACATGAACTCTATACAGCAATGAGAATTATTTTTCATTTAATGATAAATTCCAATTATGTAGCAAGTTAAGAGTGCATAAAGTGATTTCATGTGCACTACAGCACTACCTTACTTAATCCTTACAAATTGTGAAATAAACAGAACAGATATTATTATTTACATTTTAAAGGTGTGGCTTTGTCTGGGGAGAAAAAAAAAACAGCCCTAGGCCAAAGATGAACAGTAACACTTCCACCACTCACAAATTTCATGGCCCTGGGCAAAACACATAATGGGATATATGGAATCCTCCTTATCTCAATATAGACAATAGAATATAGCTTAACCTCTGGGAAGTCTTCTCTGTACTTCTCATCCTGAGGCCTAGCGACTGGGTTTGGGACTTATGCTGTTAGGCTGTTCTCGTATCTTGCTTATCTCTTTACCCTTTATTTTAATGTCTTTTTAAAATTATTGTTATAATGGTAAAAAAATACATAAGCATAACATTTACCATCTTAACAATTTCTAAGGTGTACAGTTGAGAATTTTTAAGTATAGTCACATTGTTGTACAACCACTTAATCCTTTTTTACTTGACTATTTCTTATACTAGATTATAAATTCTTAAGGGCAAGAATCATGTTTTGTTTGTAGCTCTATTTTTAGTGCCTAGCAGAGCCTGATTCATAGAATATTCTCAAAAATACTGAATGGCGCTTGCTCTATCTCTCTCTTTCTATGCAACCACTTACAGACCCAACTTAGAATTGAGAAGTGAGGTGTTTACACAGGAGTCTATCTAAATATGTTAATTTAAGTCAAAACTTTTTTTTGATATGGCCAACTGGTTTTCTAACTAGGGTATATGGCAGATATTCTCTATAAATTGGATGAGTATAACTTGTAGTTCCAAGACTTGTTTTCAAAAATACATTTAAAGAATGTGATAAGATAAAAGCAATTCATAAAAAAAAAACTGCATTGGCAAACATTACTGAAATTAACACTATTTTGATTTTCCTAATTGTTTCTTGAGTATGTCTGACTAAACAAGGAGTCTCTAAAATTAAATATCATATGAATGATCCTACTCAAGCTTTTTGGTATACTGTTCAGAAACAGAAAGTGAACGACTCTAATGACTAGTTAGCAAATCTTTTTATTCAGTTTATGTTCAATTCCTTACTTTATTAGTTTATTTTCAACAAAAAATCTTGACAGATCACTAAAAATAATTATTGATGACAGAATACTATGCAATTTTTTGGTCATAGAACTTGGGATTTGTTCATAGAAACTGAGACACTGCAACAACAAAACTTCCATTCTCATGTAGATACCTATGTTAACAAAGTTTCTCAGAGTTTACTTATATAAAAACTGAAAAATGCAATAGTAATAGTAATATAAATTTCTCTCATTAAGAGATGTTTATGTATAATAATTAAAATTTGTACTACACTTATAATATTATTTTGATCAACTAGAGACAATAATCAGGGTAATGATAATTACAACAGAGGAAGAAAAAAATATAATCTCATAGCACTTTCTAGTAATAGAAAATTAATCATTTAATTTACATTACATATACATATCTCAGACAAAATCATTAAAACATAAAAATATATTACATTAAAATAAAGTTCAGTGGGAAATAGATGTAAAATTTCTAACAAAGAATTGCTTCATTAAAAAAATAAATCATGGTATCATGCTTTTATATTTAGATTGCCTGGATGCATTTAATAAAAATATTTAGCCGTTTTGTTTTAAAATGTGAATATTTAAAATACACTGGAAACTACATTTTTGTTATTATTTAAACTTAAAATAAAAAATTTCAGATGTAAACTGAAAAATGTCCAAGAAGTAATATAGTTTAAATAATAATAGTTTAAAATAATAAAATGAAATTAGTTTAAAAAATTCTTTGAACGGCCCTGGCCGGTTTGGCTCAGCGGTTAGAGCGTCAGCCTGCGGTCTGGAGAGACCCAGGTTCGGTTCCCGCTAAGGGCATGTACTTCGGTTGCAGTTTGTCCCCAGCCCTGGTTGGTCGTGCGGGTGGCAGCCACTCGATGTGGCCCTTCCACGTCGATGTTTCTCTCTCTCTCTCTTCCTCTCTCTCCCTCCTACTCTGTCTGAACAAAAAAATGAAAAAATGTCCTCGGGTGAGGATTAAAAAAAAAAAAAAAAATTCTTTGAACGGGTATATGAGCAAAAAAAGTCTAAAGACCACAATACTATCCAAACAACTGTTCTAGCCTTAGGTTTTTAGATTTGGAGTGTTTGCAGATTTAAGGAATTCACTTTTCAGTTTCATACTAAATTGTATCAGTATAGTTGAAGATATGCCCTAAAATGCCAAACAAAAAACAATACTTATTTTTATCCAGAATGTGAGAAAAGTAAAGGGTTCTTTTGTTTAAGTATATAATGATATCTCATTGTGATTTTCTTTTTTTTATTTCTTTATTGTTGAAAGGAGGGCCTTTATTCCCCCATTGACCCCCTCCTCCCCGCTCCCACCCCTCCCATGTTAGTAAAGAGTTCCTGAGTGATACAATACCACGTATCAAATCAGTTGCCTGATTTACAAATTCTCTAGTAATAACCAAATCATGATGCAAGCCTGTACTGAGTGACAGCATCAAGAGTTAAAATTATGAGAGCTTTGAATTAAAATTATGAGAGCTTTGGAGAGGTGTTTCCTTCACTGAGGTACTTAGTTAAATTATCATCTAACAAGAAAGCCTACACAGTGGTAAGATTATTGGCTGCATTATCAATTATTACTGTAATCACAGAATCTACTGCAAAAAGTAGAAGTATGTCATAAAGTGTTCTGGGGACCAAACCGCAAGCCTTACAAAAACAAAAAAAACCACCCCACCCCCAATCTTTCATGACCATTAGACACACTTTAGATAAGTAGTGGTTCTAGAATACCAAGGCTCCTAAAATAAAATGTCTCAAAAAAAAAAAATCACTGAAAAATTTACCAAAAATTATCAAAGTATTTAAAAAGAACAGTAATAATTTCAATCAGTAACATTTCTTTACCGCCCACTGATGAGAGAGTACAGGCTCTAAGGTGTGGGCTGATACTTACTTAAATAGACAAAGGGGGAATACATTTTAGTGAAAGGAAGCAAGATCTTTGATAGACAGTTCTTCGAAAAAGGTTAAAAATTCAAAAGCCGTGACTGCATGTGGCTCAGAACTAAAAGCTTTTTTTCTCCTACCGACAGAGGAGCAGTCTCAAGTAATAACTGGTTGCCATGGAGATAAGAAACTAGAGAGATCAGAGAACTCAATTTGCAGTTAAATGGGCTGGAAACACTCCTTACAACTTGGTGAAGGAGAGTGATTAAAAATATACATGATTGCCAGAGGGACTCTTTTTCACCTAGCATTTCCCAACCTCATTAATGAACAAGTCTAAAAAAACAAATGAAAATCAAAGGTGTCCATATAGATTGAACCCATTAAACATAATTCACGATTTCAAATGGTATCACAAATCCTTCTATTCCGGATGACTTTGATTCTTTAAAAAATTTTTTTTCTTTATTGATTTTTAGAGAGAGAGGGAGAGGGAGGGAAAGATAGAAACACTGATTAGAGAGAACATCGATTGGCGTCCTCCTGCATGCCCCACCCTGGGGATCAGGCCCATAACCTGGGCACGTGCCTTGACCAGGAATCAAACCAGCATGTTCTCTGTACATGGGTCCACGCTCAACCACTGAGCCACACCGGCCGGGTAGACTTTGATTCTTTTTAATGGTTCTTGTTAGTAAATATTGGAATGAGACTAAAATTGTGTTCAAGAACAAACTAGTACAGCTGAGGGGACTGGAAAAAAAGAACATGACAACTGGAAAAGTATTGCAGAGTAAGGAACAGATTCAAGTAATAAAAATAAGGATTTTGAAAAATCTCTTCAGAGTCAATCATAGAATACCTTTGTGAGTGCTGTAAAGGGCTGCAAATGTCACCATGAAGAAAGTTGTAGAGTATTTCCCAGCATTCACCAAATGAGGAAAGGCCCTTTTTGTGTCTCGGTATCGGCGCAGGCACTGGATAAAGCGAAGCCAAGCAGGAATGCACTGAACAACGGCCCGCACACCATATGAATATTTGTTGCAAATTTCTCGTTCTGTAAAGATTTCAAAGAAGAAAAATTACAATTGAAAAAAAACAAATTGTTCACATCCTTTATTCGTATACTGTAACTACTAGAAGTCCATAAAAGCAAGGAGTCTGGGTTTCAGAATCACTTTCTTCTTTGCAACTATTTTAGTCTCAAATTTTTTAGTGGTAAGTAAGCTAATGAGAGAAGATAAAATACATAGGAAGGACTTAGAGGGAAAATCCACCCTCGCAGGTTTCTGACATCTCTTCTGGAATCACTTTCTTTGCAGTGTGATAAAACCATAATAAAATTAGAAGATGAGTATATTAGTCAAAGAGTTATTAGTTAGCTCTGTATCTGAAACACCTGGAAAACCTACAAATATCACTGGTGACTCCAGTCAATTTCATGAACTCCAAACCACTATAATATATCTACTATAGCTTGTTCATACACCTATCGTCCTTTTTGCTTTAAATGGAGAGAACAGTTATCTTCTAAATGAGAAGTTGATAAATCAATTTTTCTTCAAATTGATTGGGAATGTGATCAACCTACAATACAGTTGTCATTTGCTGGCAATCAATGAAAATGTGTTGGCACTGGCTTCACTAACTTTTGTTAGTCCGACGTTACATAAGCTGTCTAAATTTGGTCTTTGTCATTAAGGCAAAATTCCTTTATAACTTGAACTCCTGGTACAAACTAAGAGTGGAAAAAAGAGCCAGAAGAAAAACAAGGTTCCCAGCAAGATAAAAAATAAATTGACTGATGACTTTCTCAAAGCACTCCGTCTAACTCTAAATAATCAGTATTTTTGATCATTAATAAGCAATACTATGATGGCAACTGTTAGCACTAAAGCATTTGTGATATAACTACCAATGTACTATAACTTTTTTTTTTTAGTTTCAGAATTCTTTAAAGTAAGTTGTAAATCTCTTGGCAAATGAATGGCTAAAATCATAACATAATTTAAGAGCCAAATTTTGTCAGATAAAGAGATTGCTAAAAAAGTGCCAAGTATATTAAATTAAGTTTGTAATATTATTGGATGAGTTTTCACCATGATCTTAAATGTCTCAGCTATCACTCCCAACATTTCTTGGTGTACATTGGCAGTTTAGTAGTGTGGATGCACATTCATACTCTACCTTCTGAATTCTTTGGCAACAGGCCCCCACTTTCATCCCATTTGAGCTCAAAACTGTAGAAGCAGATCATATATTCCAGGTCCATCAGTATCACTGACAGGCTGTTCAGCTGATCAGCCAGCCAGAAATCAGCAAAGCCTACCTTATGGAAGGGAGCTGTAAATACTCGAAACTGGGAGAAAGAAAAAAAAATTGGAACACAGAGAAACAAGAAAATTCATATTAAACTTCTCTAATTCATGTGTGACCATGCAGCGTAATTACTTTTGCTAATAAAATGGAAACCAATGAACCAATCACAAACACAGGGACCTGGCAACAGTGGCTAGATTGAGAATTAGTAGTGAAGGGAATAAGTTGAATGCATAACTAAGAAAGGAAATAAAGCCGGGTGTGGGAAGGCAGAAATAGCTACAGTTAGAAAATAGAAAGCAGAGAGGTGTGAAGAGTTGAAGTCGAAAGCAGAGAGTGGCAGAATGTATAAGTACTGATAGGATGTCTAACATTAGGCTCTAAGGTAAATTTTGCTGGAGACCCATGTGTTATGATAATTTCTAGGATATTCTCCCGTTTTAGCTCAGATGGGAGCTTTGCTAAATGAGTACAAAGCTCTCCTTGGCCTACAAAGTATCGACAGGAAGGGAAGGATAGTTCATCTCATTGTTTGAAGCATGCCCTCTTCTCTAACCAGTCACTTTCATTTCACTAATACCATGGTGATAATTGTATCTGTCTTGAAATTATACCACAAAAATCATCCCACAACCCTACTGTTATGAAAACAATGATAAATGAATTCAGGTTAAATGTACTGAGCACTAATCCATGCTGTGTATTTTTCTCATAATGCATTTCTTATCATTCACTAACTATAACAATTCTATGAGATAGGTATTACTCATATCCCCATTTTACAGAAGACCTACAACAACTCATCTTGACCTCTTCTGTGGAAGCCTGTTTACCACTGCAAAGAGAAATTCTGGCATTGCAGAGAGGCAGGATTAGATTCTAATGTAGCCCTGGCCAGTTTGGCTCAGCGGTTAAGAGCGCCGGCCCTCGTACCAATGAGTCATGGGTTCGATTCCAGTCAAGGGCACGTAGCTCGGTTGCAATTTGTCCCCAGCCCTGGTTGGGGTCATGTGGGAGGCAGCCATTCAATGTGTCCCTTTCACATTGATGTTTCTCTCTCTCTCTCTCTCTCTCTCTCCCCCTCCTACTCTATCTGAACAAAAATGGGAAAATGTCCTCAGGTGAGGATTAAAAAAAAAAAAAAGATTCTAATGTAATCACCAGACATAACCTCAAATTGTATGCAGAATGCCTTGACAGGCCTTGAGAGAGGTAAAGATAGGATGAAGGCAGCTCTAATCCTCACTCTGTCAGGCCCTTTCTATGTAGCACAGGTGAGAATGGACTCCTAAAATAAGGAATTCTGACTAAGTAGCAGTTTTGAGAAAATAAATCTGTAGCTCTCCTGCCATCTAGCTATATTCACTTAGTAGATATATTCAGTCTGGGAGACTATGGCTCTTTCTTCTCAGACTTGACTGGTTTTTTTCTATTCTTTCTCTGAATATTTCCCTTTATTATTTCAGGAAGATAAATGGCTATATTACAAATCAATCCTGGGTGTCAACTACCTGTGACAGGTAGTGCCTTAGAATTGTGGAAGTTAGACCAGGTAGGTGTCTGCAAGACACAACACAGACTTTGAGACATTATGTTCTGGACCTGATATATTTTGAGTCCATGGCTCAGTCTCTTGACCACTCACTCACTCTTTCAATAAGTTGTATAGTAAGCCAGAGAGACAAGCTATATATTGTCTGCAACCATAAGCTCCAGATACAGCAAACTCTTTAGGGAGGGAGTGGGCAGTTGGAGTTTGAGATGTTAGACATTTATGCATGAAGAGGTTCTGATACCAGTTTATATAGTATTCTAGGAAACTCTAGGGTATAGAATAGACTCAAAAGATTCAGAGACAGAAACAAGAGGATAATTTAGGATATACCATCAAAGGATCAAAAAGTCTAACTCAACCTCTAGTCACTGACTTTTGTGAAACTGGTAGCTTAAGACAAATTTTTGATTTCTAACTGACATGAGACATATTCCCAAATTATATAGCAATGTACTCTATTTAAAAACTTTAAGTAGCTTTCTATAAGAATAAAATATTTTTGTTTAGAAAACCTGAGTCACTGTTTATGCTTACTAACTGGATTTCCAATTAGGGCAAATACAGATCTACAGAGAGGATATATGTATGACCTAATGAATGTAAAAAAAAAAAACAAAACACAAACCTGTACTATTTTGACATATAACATTAATATCAAAATAAATGAATTTCCTATAAAAATTTTTTTAGCTTGGGAGGGGGAGGAAAGTAGCATATATCAATTCCATAGATTCAAATTTAAATATGGATATAAATGGTGCCCAGTGCCTACTACTACGGCCATACCAGCCAGGGTGTGACATGTTCTTTTCCCACTAAAAATTAAAGAAGTGAAAAAAAAAAAAAGGAAACGTAGTTTTACTTTAGGATGAGGTTTTAAAAAGAGCTATATCAGAGAAACATAACTAGGGTGGAAACATTCTTGTAAATCTGTTAGAAGTAAGTCTAAGAGTTAAGTTTTCTCAGTGAGATTTGAATTCAAGTAAGTTGATAGGTCTATTAATATTAAAATGATCTATAAAAAATGTTCCTGGTAACAATTATTATTACAAATAGAACAAATCACAATGCTTCCTTCTGTATTTTACTGCTTCTGATAGTACATTTTATAATTCTATGATTTTTTTCTTATTATATTACCGTTGCCAACCTATTCCATCAACAAATCCTCATTTATTAGCACATAGCAGATGCATAGATAAATGTCTACTCAATGGGGAATCATTCTGCTAATAAGAGGAACCGGTCATGCATGAATATAGCTTACTATTTAAACAAAGAAGGATACACTGGGGAAATGCTCACTTAGTATATAATGTACACAACTGTATTACTTTGTTATTGCAATGAGACAGTCATATTAACACCTAAGTTTTCTGAGTCTTTCAAACCTCATTTCAAAATAACTATAGAAATTTCACAATAATTGAGGCAGGGAACAATAGATATTTATAATCTCAAAGTCATTCGCTTGTACCAGAAGAATACTACATTTTTTAATGCAAATAAGTTTTAATACTCCACAATCTAGCAATAAAATGACAACCTCAAAATAAGAAAAGTAATCTCATAATGTTGTACAAACTGGAAATGATTTTAGCATAGATTTCAAGAGAGAGAAATGGCTCAAATATTTCTTATCTTTAAAAAACCCTTTATGACTTATCAAAATACTCTTGTACATCTAAGTTCCATACTCAGAATTCAAACCTACTGTTAGGCCTAGTGGTGCTTTACTTAAAGGAAATTATTGGCTCTTTTAATTATTTACATTTAATGAAATTGGAGGAAAAGAGGGAGGTTCTCAATTTGTGATAAATTCTAGTGGAAAAAGAAGAAATAAGAAATACAAATAAAAAACAATCAACTTTGGGGGGGAAAAAATGAAGGAGATTTGAGCCATTTTCTTTTCCTGATTGCTATGAATACTCACCTATATTAAAACACAGGCCACTTTTTATTTATTGAGTGTTTATTTTACTTTTTAAATAGGAAGGCCATATTTTATGTCTTTAGATTTAAAAAATTTAGTTAATGCTATATATAGGAAGTTTATTGTTAAGAACAACAAAAATCTGCTAACCCTAAGGGGCACACAAAAGGATAAAAAGAAACAAAAACTACAGTTTTCAAGGAAGTATACTTTCTAAAGTGAAAAAAAAAATGAGGCAATAGTTATGGGAATTCTGAAAGTGTGTAGAGAAAATGGTCACTTTAATCACTAATCTTTATTCTCCTGTTAGCTATAATTCATAATCTTTATTCTCCTGTTAGCTATAATTCATGAAAGCATTCCTAATTGATTTTCAACACAGAGCTACTTTAATTTAGAAGTAAGCATAAATCCCTTCCCAGAGTTAACTTTACACTGTCACAAAAAAATACACCTACCATTTCTGCATATCTTAATACTATATTCTATACCCTAATACTGAGACTGCATGATTTTGCAGTCATTAAGAAATAGATAAAGTGGAAAAAGAAATGAAATGTATTATAAACAAAATCAAAGTCAGTTTCTCAAATTAAACTTGGTGATCTAGCAAGACATTCCTATTGCTTTTAGAGAACCAATCTTTCATAAAATAAAAATGGTAGACTACTTAAATCAATTTAACAGGAAAATAACAATTTTACTGCTTTTTAAGAAAAGGAAACTTACAGAGTTCTACATGTTATCAGAGCTGATTAATCTGTATAATGAAGTAACTAAATCCATCATGAATTAATTATTATCATTAGCAAAATCATTTCAGTATCTGGAAACTTCATACTCCATTTTCAGAAGAAAAAAATACATGTATGCTTTTGCCAAAGATGCTGCACTGTGTAACATCAGGTGTACCAGGCATACTGCATTCTTTGCCTCTAGAGCTGGGGCACCACTCACATAGATTACAGGGTGAACCATGCTTCTGGAGCTGTGCAATACAGCGCCTGGGTTTCATCCTGGAGGAAACCAATGACCAGCACAGTATACCACTCTAAAAATGATACAGAAATTTCAGGACTTACCAGCAGTTTAAGCAGCCAAAACCGGGATTTATAATAGAAAGTTTTGGTGGGGTTGATAAGAAAGAAAGCCATAAATCCATAAAGGGCAAGTGGGTACACATATGTGGGGATGACACTAACTGGAGCAAAGAAGCATGCCAGAAGGCTCAGGCACCACAATATCCCAAGGAATCCAGCAATCTGATAAAGGATGGAAAAGGCAAAAAGAGAAAAAAATTTTTTTATTTTTTTATTTTTACCATTACTCAGAATCTCTTTAATAAAACAAATGGAAGAAAAATGTTTAGTTATTAAGTCAATTGTCCTCTTCAAGTAGAAAGTGGATTTCAGTACCCACTAAACCAGCTGTACAGCTAAATGAAAATTATATTTGTGAAACTTTATGTCTTGCTTTGATTACCTCAAAGAGATGCTGATGAGACAAATTGCTTCTTGGATTAAGTTCAAAGATGAGCACATGATTTACTCCAGCCTGTCTCCAACCATACGTGTTGATGCCCAGTAGGAAAAGGAATTCAATCAGAAGAAAGCCACCCCGATAGATTCTTATCAAGGGCCATATACTTCTATCTTTTTCAAGTTTAAATATAGCTGAAAGAATATCAATTAATTGGTTAGTTAGAATATTCATAATGTCTCATTTATTGTCTTTTCTCTTAATTCTTAATGACATAGCCCTGGCATAGGAATTTTTTATAAATAAAACCTAAATTTAGATTATCTAAATTTAGAGCCTGTAAACTTGCTTCTAGGTTCTTTCCCATGTTCATTTCCTCTGCAAAATCCCACCAGAATAATTTTCTAAAATTTGACTACTACCATTAGTTTCTTAGATTACAGAGAACCAAGGTAAAACAGTTTAGAACTACTACAGCATCAGTTCTGTCAGCTGGGGATTTCTGGCATGACACAACTTCTTTAGCTTTGTTCTGTCCATCATTAAACTTGATAAAGTAATACCTACCTCACAGAGTTGCTGTGAAAATTAAAGGAAATAGTACACATGATGGCAATGTGAAAATTAGAAAGTGATATAAATGATACCAGTTAATACTTACAGAATGCTTATGATGTGCTAAGGATTGTTCTCAGTATCTTTACATATAATAACTCATCTAATGCTCACAATGGCTCTATGGGTTGAAAACTATTATCACCATTTGATTGATGAGAAAACTAGAGCACTGAGAGTTTACATAATTTGCTCAGGGTTAATAAGCTAGTATTGGGCATAGCCAAAATTTTAACTTAGTTTTGCTTCAAAGTTAACCACTACATTATATTGCCCATATGCCCACACAAATGTTCAGTATCACTATTACTCTATAGCTCTCTAATAACATTCAAACACTTTAGCCTCCCAATCAAGTTTTCCACAATCTGATCTCTAACTCACTTTTTCCAAATTTATCTCAAAGTACCCCCAAACATTTTAATTCTTATCTCCTGATGAGTTTTATTATCCTTTTAACAAGTTTTTGTTTCACATTTGCTTATGTTGCCCCTTGTACGTAAAATGGCCTTGCTCTTTCTTTCCAAAAATTCAAATTCTACTTATAATTTAAGAGCCATATCCTCGTCGTTCATAAATTCATTGAACCAATATGTTTCATTTTGAGCCTACTATGTGCCAAACATTTCAATTTGGGTAACAACTTCTCAATTTTTCTAAATAACTATAAAATGTATTGTTAGTACCATTCATTTGATATTTAATTATATACTACCTTATATACTTAATTTAAATAATCACTTATTATTTAACTTTGTATTCTCTATAGTATATAGCACATTAATAATTAAAAAATACAGGGTAGAGAAAGCCTTTGCTTTAGAGTCAAATATGATAAACTAGATTTCAAATCTTAGCTATACTAAAGGCAAATTATTTAATTTTTCTAAGTCTCAGTTTCCTTATTGGTCAATGGGGGATAATATCTGTTCTTTCTTAAAAGTTTAAGAAGATTAAATATGAACAACATATATTAAATGACTAAAACGATATTTTCATTAATTTGACAAATATTTATTAAGTGCTTATTATACATGACACCTTTCTAAGAGCTGGGGATTCAGTAATGAACAACAGACAAAATACCCGTCAGGAAACTTCTATTCTGTATAATGTCAGATAGTGATAATTTTTTGAAGAAAAAGAAATGTAGGGTAAGGAGATAAAGAATGATGTTAGGTGTTATTTTAGGTAGGGTGGTCAAAAAGACCTCTCAGGATATGATTATTTGTAGATCATTTGCATTTCCTTAAGGAAACAGAGAATGACTCATGTCAGTATCTGAAGGGATAGAGCTCCAAGTAAAGGGAAAGTAAAAGGGCCCGACGACAGGCATAAGCCTGGTGTGCTCCAGGAACATGAAGAAGGCCAAGGCCACTATGATTGGAATAAATGAGAGGTAAAGTGGTAAAAAGATAGCCAGGGGCAGATCAGGTAGGTCTTTGTACTACTTTGTCAAGACTTAAGCTTTAACTCTGATGTATGAAGCCAATGAAAGGTTTTTACACATAAGTGACATGACCAGATGAATAATTTTAAAGGGCTACTCTAGCTGTTGTGTGAAGAATAGATTGCAAAGGAACAAGTATATTGTCACTGTATAAAATTAAGGTTATTAAGAATATATAAGAGAAATTTAAAAAATCTAAACAGGTAATTTTTCATCTTCATGAAAGTAAACATGAAATACGTAAATTTCAGACAAATTATTACATATCAGGTCATGTCCCCTTGAGAAACTACAGCAATTATGCACACTATTTTTTTATGTGAATGTTTGAAAAAAGAATCGTGCTTGTACATGCATTACTACTGCTGTGTTTTTCTCTCAACACTGTTATCTTTTAAGCACCCGCTGGGAGATAAATAAGGATAGACAGCTGGCTTTTACTATATTTACCCTGACTCTCCCCATACCAACACAAAGATCAAACAAAGAAGGGCTCTGAGATGAGAGAACATAATGCACAACACTAAATGCATAAACCACGCATTAAAAAACAACTCCGAGTGTCAAACTAAAACTGAATCTATATTTACGAAAGGAAACAAAACCTCAACTTGTCCCTGAATTTTAAAAAACTTCTTTTCTATTCATTCACATAAAAGAATGAAGAAGTTTATTTATTCTTATGTCTTATTTAATGATGATGATAACACCACCACTGTCATCTAGGAAATTAAAAAATTCCACATACATATGACTAAGGTTTTCCCTACAGAAAGAAAAACTCCCAACATACACACCATGTATACTGATGTAGTGCTTCCCAACCAAAAACAGGTTTTTCTTACACTTCTTAGCTAAACTCTATGAACTGATCTCAAGCTATCTTTCTTATCATCTAATAATACTCTCCTTTACCATAGGTGAATATATCACTTCTCTCCTTCATAATCTACTCCCTCCTCCTCTGCTCCATCCCCTACCCAGGCCAACTAAAATGAAATCTCTGCTCATCTGTCTCCTTCTCTTAGAATGTCTTTCATTCCATCAATGTCCAGTATAAATATCATTTCTTCTATAAACTCTTCCCTGATGCTCTCATTTAAAAGTAATCACTTGTGCCCGGACGGTGTGGCTCAGTGGACTGAGCGGCACCCCATGGACTGAGAGGTCCTGGTTTGATTTCGGGTCAGGGCACATGCCCAGGGTGCAGGCTCGATCCCCAGTAGGGGGCGTGCAGGAGGCAGCCAATCAATGTTTCTATCTCTCTCTTCCTCTCGCTCTAAAAAAATCAATAAAGACATATTAAAAAAAAAAAAAGTAATTGCTTGTTCCTTTGACCTGCTTAAAACATTTGTGGCATATATGTTTGCATGCTTTACTGAGCAGAATTTAATCCTTTATTCATGATTTATAGTTATCATTATAAGGGTAAGTACACAGACTCTTGAGGTATACCAAGATTATTTGCCCTTAAAGTCTTCAAATGAAAGAACCTTTGAGATGTGTGTCTTTGTGTGTGTGTGTGTGTGTGTGTGTGTGAGAGAGATTTAATTTTATCTTGGTCCTTTCTCTTCCATCCATTCAAACTTCCACCAATATTGTTTCAGTATTGTCCCTACTATGTCCCAGGCAGTGTTGTAGGTGCTGGAAACGGTGAACAGGAGAAACAAATGGCCATTCAGGCATCAAGGAACTTACATTCCAGTGGGAAAACAGGGACTGAACGAGGTATTTTAGGGTAGAGTGATCAGGAAAGGCCTTACTGAGGAGGTGGCATTTGAATAGAGACTATCTGAATGAACTGAGGGAGTAAGCGTAGACATCTTGGGGAAGAGCCTTTTAGGCAATTATAAGGGCCTGTAGATGGGAATGAGCTTGGGGGTGTTCAAGGAATAATAATGACACAGTGTGTTTGAAAACAGAGTGAAACTGAGAGTGGGGAGGATGACAGGATGTAAAGTCAGAAAGGCCCATAGAGGCGAGATTATGCAGGGTCTTATAGGACATAGTAAGAAGTTTCAATTATACTGAGAGAAGCCATTACTGGGTTTTGAAGAGGAGATTGATTTGTTCTAACTTTTTTTTTTTAAAGACAGTGGTGGCTATAAGGAGGTAAAAGTGGCTGCAAGGAGACAAGTTCAAAAGACCGGTGCAGTATATTAAGGATGGCACTGGTGCAGGTGGTCAGATCAGAATACATTTTGAAGACAGAGCAATGGGATTTATGATGGACTGGAAATGAGGTAAAAGGGAAAAGAGAGGCTAAAGGTTTTTGGCCTGAGAAACTGATGAAAAGTCATGCCATATGGAAGTGAAAGTGTATTTGAGGGTAAAAAAAAAATCTGTCCATGTAAGTCTGAAATGCCTATTAGACATCCAAGTAGCCAATTAGATAGCATTCAGAGAAAAGAGTATATATACTTGGGAGTCATGAGTATATAGGTGGTATTTATAGCCAAAGATTTGAATAAGATTGCCTAGGTAGGAAACGAGATTTGAGGATTAAGCCCACTGGTATTCCCCAACATTTAGATGTCACAAAGAAGAAAAAAAAAAACAGCTAGCAAAGGAAGCGGAAAGAACTGCCAGAAAAATATGATAGAAAAACCAGCAGAGTGTAGTTTTCCAGCAAAACCAATTGAAGAAAAAGTTTCAAGAAGGAGCTATCAACAATGTCAAATACTTCTGTTGGGAGGTTTAGTAAGATTGTACCTCCCTTACTGTTATATCATTTCTTGATGTTGGGAATGTATTTGCTTCTAGCAATTCCTTCTACCTCTTTCTAACTTTAAAATTCTATAGAATAGGATAGATACTATATAACCAAGCTTCTTAAAATTATATGCAAAGTAATTGTAAATAGTTTCTGGAAAAGATGGGAAAGAATGTCCAAAAAGCAAAGTAAATAAATCAGTACATAATTTGCAATATTTTATTTACTCTCATCTGTAATCAAGGGAGCTGAGGTTCTTGATAACAGAACACTGAAAAAGTGTGAAGAAATTGTATACAGACACTGGAAAATTATGAAGAATAAGAAGTCATCAACTATTTTAAAGTAATATTTTAAAGGATAATATACCCAAAGGGAACAACAAACCAAAACAAATTACTTCCCCCAATCCCACTTATTTATAAGAACAAAAAACTTAGCCCTAACAGATTTCTTTTTCAGTAGCTTTAGTAGTTTGGCAGTAGCTTTGACAGAAGGACAGAATATCATTGTAAAAATAATTTAATTAAACATTTAAACTACTTACCGGCAAGTACAAGGGTAACATTCAGTACAATGAATATTCCACAAAATAGGCCAACTCTAAAAGTAGTCCATGCTGGTGCAGGCTGTGGATAGAAAAACACAATTTTGGGTATAGGGCAAAATATTGAGTACATTTAGTATATGCTGTCATAAATCAGTGGTATGAACCTCAAAGTTCTACCATGAAAACAAAAATATTTTAAGATCTGTATTTTTATAAATCTGAACCAGAGAATCACCCCTCATCATTCTATAATACTTGTATAGAGTTGCCAGTTATTTAAATTCTTTTATAGAAATCTGAGTCACTAAATAAGATTATAATTTAGGCATCAAATTATATATACTCTGATTTTTATAGGAGAGATTTAGTGCAATTTAGAGGTCTTTGAACATCTTTTGTCATACTTATCCCTAAATATTTCATATTTTAATTATCAACAGCATTATTTTAAAAATTTAATTTCCAATTATACATGATGGTATATAGAAATGTAACTGATTTTTATATATTGATCTTGTATTAAGCAACTTTGCTAAACTCACTTACTAGCTCTAGAAGCTAATCTATGTTCATTAGATTTTCTAGGTTATCATGTCATGAGCAAAAAAACAAAACAAAAAAACCCCATCATTTTTACTTCTTTCTTTCTAATCTGAATGCCTCCTATTTCTTTTTCTTATGTTACTACACTGGCTATAATCTCCAGTACAATACTGAAGAGAAGTGAGTATCTTTTTTTGTTCTTAGTTAGAAAGAAAGCATTCAATGTTTCACCATGAAGTATGATATTAGTTATAAGTTTTTCATAAATGTCTTTTATTAGAATGAGATGAGGAAGCTCTTTCTGTTATTTTCATTCCATTGTGGTCAGAAAACATTTTCGAAGATGTAAATCCTTTTTAATTTATTGAGACTTGTTTTATCACACAGAACATATCACTTAAATGTTTTTTGCTATAACAAGTATCACTTAATAAATGTTTTTTTTAGATGTAACTACTGTATTTTGAATGAAGCTATAGAGTAGCCCAGCACATCTGACAACAACCCACTCCCTCACCATCAACAAATACACATCTCATCTTAATCATCTGGTGAGACCACAAAGTTAGCACGTCAATAAAAATGAACAAGAGAAGTATAGGATAAGAAGAGATAGGTGGGAAGACATTATAATTCATTATTAAGTGAGATCTGACATCTAATTTTTTAATACAAAAATAACAACAGGATTAATTAAAAACTCTGAAACATTTTTTAAAGTAATGAAATCAGTATATTTTACCAGTTAAATAGATTGCATTAATTAAACCAAACAAACAAACAACTGGAAACAAATACTAACCTGAGCAGCTCCCAAAGGGGGAACGCGTAAACGCTTCATAGCTTTTTGTCTGTCACCATCTTCAAGTTCATTGGTCACTACAGCCTAAAAAGATACATGATTAAATTTCTTTTTATCATCTCCCGAGGATATGTTTATTGATTTTAGAGAGGGGTGGGGAGAGAGAGAAACATTGATTGGCTGCCTCCCATATGCACATCGACCAGGAATCGAAACTCAACCCAGGTATGTGCCCTGACTGGATATCAAATCTGCAACCCTTTGGTGCATGGGACAATGCTCCAACCAACTGACCACCTGTCCAGGGAACATTATTAAATTCTGATACAGGTCACACTAAACTTGAATGCATAAATAATTGTGAACCATTTATATATATGGTACTCTGATAACCTCTTGGTGAATGAGTACTGATTAAGCAAAAGAAAAAATCACCAGTAAGAACATACGTTTATATTCGAAGTTAGCAATCAATTATAATGGAGAACAGAAATGAGGAATTATTTCATTAAAAATAAGACATGTAAATTATTGAAAATATGTGGTACACGAGTGAAATTACTATACCTCCGTTTCAGAGATGAGCTGATTGATTTTCTTGCATGTATAAAATGGGGCCACCTCTACATGAGCTACTCGCCAATCTGCTCCACGAGATGTTTCCAGGATCTTGTCATGCTTTTTAAGGATTTTTCGAAACCCTGTAAAATTCAGATTCTACAGAAAGAAATGAGAAACACTACTATCATTTCCACCACCATAAAAGATGAAAAATAAGAAGCACTATGTGTAGACAGAGCTGACTGAGGATTGAGTACCGAAGGAACTGGCAATGTTTTCATAAAAGCATTTACTGAAAGGTAAGACTCTTCTTTCTTATTTTATTTAATTATTTCAAGGTAGTACGTTATCAGTAATAGAAAAAAACCCTAAATATGAACCTTATTATTTCTATATCAAGTAAATTAATGGAAGTCCTAAACTCAAAACATTTTTGTTTCCATTTTCCTGTGAACAATTTTTCTCAAAATAGCTAATTTATATTATTCTGATTCTTTGATCAAAAGAGTATTTTCAGAAAATATTTCAGATTTATCACGCTGAACACATTTATAAGATCTCTGCTGTTTGAAGGACTGGTATAGGTATGCATTTCCCCCCTACTACTATATAAGCATGTATAAACCAGCATGGAAAATAGATAATCTATTTCTCTTAACTTTCACTTTGCTTCCATCTATTTTCAGTTTGGAGATGGGATTGCAAAGAAGAGTCAGTAGAAAAGAAGTGATCATACTTGTAGGGTTTTGCTGATAATGGATAGAAGCTAGTATTTTTCTTCCATTTTTACAGTATCAAAATCCTACTTTTCTACATTCTCAAATTCTGTTGTTTGATCAACATGCAAAAAAAAAAAGCAGGAAAACATGGATTTACAAGGTTCTTTAAACCTGGCAATTTGAGCTCTCTCAAATTTGCTGGTCACATATTCCCATTAGTAAAAAAAAATGAGCACTCACTCCAAACTAGGCTTTGCTTGCTTGCTTATAATTTCTTTCTCATACTTTAATGGATCATCTTAAATTCTCCTTGGGGTACATACATTATGACTTGGAGAATGCTTTCAATCAACTTTTCTTGCTCCTCATTCTCAAAATAAATGTATTCTTACAGAATAAACAACCCTTGAAGAATAGAGGATAAAAAAAAAAACTTCTATAATTTACAATTAGTTTTGTTTTCCCAAGGAGCTTTTTATAATGACCCAAAACAAAAGCTTCTAGTAAAGTTAAAAAACTTAACAAGCTATTTCCCTGTAATGTATAAGCATAATTAATAAAATATGAAATGCTAATGTTTTTATAAGAAAGAAGAAATATATTTTATAAAATCCTCACCTGAGGATATCTGGATATTTTTATTAATTTGAGAGAGAGAGAGAGAGAAACATCAACATGAAAAACATCGATCAGTTGCCTCCTGTATGCTCCCAGACCAGGGATTGAACCTGCAATCTTTCTGGTGTATGGGACAACGCTCCAACCAACTGAGCCACCTAGCCAGGACCATTTTATTTCTTTTTAAAAATAAATTATATTCTTCTAAAATTATTTTCCAACTGGGTGTTTCTTTCAATGATAAAATATTAAACCACCAAAGAAGAAAGCAGAATTATAAAAGGGAAAGAAAGAAATAAGTATATGCATTAACAACTTAGATCACTGCAGACATGAGACTACATTGATTTTTATTTTAAAATACCAGTATTTATACCTGGTAATACTTTTGTTGTATAGCCTTTAGTTTTTATATAGAATATAATCCTGTGATGATCCTAACCATTGATTAGAAGTAATAATCACAAGAATAAACTGGAAAAAAGAATAGTACATAAGGTCTCTCTAAAGATGAGGGAGATGCTCTTGCCTAATTTACATGTTTATTATAGAATGAATCATGTGTTTTTCAATAAATTCTTTATAGCCCGGCCAGTGTGGCTCAGTGGTTGAGCATTGACCCAAGCACCATGAGGCTGCTGGTTCAATTCCCGATTAGGGCACATGCCCAGGTTGTGGACCCAGTCCCCAGTGGGGGGCATGTAGGAGGTGGACAATTGATGTTCTGGCTAATCAATGTTTCTATCTCTCTCTCCCTCTCCCTTCCTCTTTCTCTAAAATCAGTAAAGAAAAAGTATTTTAAAAATAATAATAAATTAGCCCTGGCCGGTTTGGCTCAGCGGTTAGAGCATCGGCCCGCGATCCAGAGAGACCTGGGTTCGGTTCCCACTAAAGGCACGTACCTTGATTGCAGTTTGTCCCCAGCCCCAGTTGGGGTTGTGTGGGTGGCAACCACTCTGTGTCTCTCTCACGTCGATGTTTCTCTCTCTCTCTTCCTCCCTCTCTCCCTCCCGCTCTGTCTGAAGATAAATGCAAAAATGTCCTCGAGTGAGGATAAAAAAAAAATTTTTTAAAAAAAATAATAATAAATTATTTATAGATTTAACTTATAAATAAATATATCCAAAAAACCAGTGAATAAATGTCCTGTATTTCCAAAATTTCACATACATAGTTCAATTTTTCAGATTGGATTTTTAAAATATTAAGTGATATAGTAGCTTAGATGTTCAGTCTGTATATACATTTGCTGTGAAAATATCTTTTTCACAAGATTAAAAAAATAGTTTTATTGCAGCCTGTGGATAATAAGACTAAAAGGATTCTTAGTAGCAAGATAAAAAGTCAGTATCTTTTATATTGCTAGTGTTAACTGCAGGAAACTTAACTGTCCAACTGCAATTATGGAAATTTCGTTACAGGTTTGCAGGAATACAGAAGCTCTTACATAGCCAGCAGTGGTTGAGTAGACATATATTATTTCTGATTTCTACTCATCACAGCCAGAGATGTCTCTAAATATAGGAAGCAAACTATTAGTCATTGAGTCAAGGGCTACTCCTGAATATTGTACAAAAAGGTTTTAGAAAACTTATCTTCAAAAACAAAAGTTTTATTAAACTATTTACCACCCCTGATAACATAGTTTTACCCAGCAAGAACATGAGAAGTCTCAATAAGAACCTAAAGAATAATGGATGTTAAGAACACTTTTTGGATTGGCCCTTTAGTACAGCTCCAGGTAATTCCATTTATTACAATTTCTCAATTATTTGAAGGTTCCATACTCCAGGGTAAGAATCTAAGTACCTGATAGTTCTGCAGCAGGATAAGACTGAGGTAGAACTCGCTGAAGGCCAGTTTAAGGTCTTTAATATTCCTATGTTGCACACGTTCCTCATGGGACAGGTGGAAGACTGGCTTTCTGCGCTGTCGCAGCGTAGTAACACCAGTGCTTTCTTTCTGCGCATCCAGTGATGACTGAAGTTCATTCTGAAGTGTAGCAAACCTGCGCTGAGCTTCTGCAAGCTTTTCTATAAGAAATAAAACAGAATCGTCAAATTTATCAAGATAAAAATGGTGGTGAAATTTCTCACTGACCTGTCTGAATTTTTACTAATTATTTGTTTGCCTAAAATTTTTAGGGGAAAAAGTTACATGTACTATTTAGAACTGAATAGGGGAAAAAATGTTTGGTACAACACCCTCCTTTCATTCTACCCTATACTTCCCTCCCTACAAAACCTCAAGTGTATCCTTCTTTTTACAAATGAAGATATAGAATTTAAAAAGCCTTTAAGAGTAACAATGCAAAACGGTGCAGCCACATTGTAATTAGGAAAAGAGTTTGGCAATTCTCAAAAGGTTAAACATAGTTACCTTAAGATAAAGCAATTCCATTCCAACATATATACCCAAGAGAACTGAAAACATATGTTCACACGAAAACTTGTATACGGATACAAACTAGCATTCATAATAGTAAAAAAGTGGAAACAACAACCAATATGTCTATTAACTGATGAATGGATAGGCAAAACATGGTATATATGTACAATGAAATATTATTTAGCCATAAAAAGGAATGAAGTACTCATTAATGCTACAACATGGATGAATCTTGAAGACATCACGGTAAGTTAAAGAAGCCAGACAAAAAATGCCACATACTGTATGATTCCATTGATAAGAAATGTCAGAACAGGTAAATCTACAGAGATAGAAATCTATAGTGATAGATTAGTGGTTGCCAGGGTCTGGGGGGAAGAAGAAACAAGGCAGAGAAAAAGAAAGAAGGAGGAGAAAAGCAGAGAAAGAAAATGAAGTTGGTTTCATATAGCTTGATTTTAATAGAAACTTATCAATCACTTTTTTTTTAACAAAATGGAAAGCAAAATATATTGTGGATAGTATATAAATAATTCTAGTTTTCATCAGATGCTTCTTAACAAGAAAGCAAGCCAGGCTGATGCTTGAATTCACTCTCCTCTACCCCCATCTTTTAGTAGCTCTTAAGTAGCTGATTCTGCTGTAATGAACTTAAGATTCAAGACAGTCATGATGTAGGAAGAAATGCGAATAAGACAATAGGCATTTTACCCTAATTAATTAAATATATATTTAATCCACATTTTTAACACACATAAAAGCAAAGAACAAAACCAGCCATCAATTCTTACTTTAAATATGTGAGTATTAGATACATATAATCACTTCTAAAAGGAACATTTAGTATTTTAATGAAAGAGATTCTTATGTTTCATTACATATACTTAGTGGTAAAACAATATACAGTGTCTCAAATTCAATAAGAATAAAGAAAAATGAACATACAGCAAGACACTGTATAACAGGATTATAGGAATAATTGTGCAAAGTTCTGAGTAACTATTATCCAATTGGTCTTGCATTTATATGAAGCCTGAAAATAATTAACAGCCAAGAAATAAATCTTTCTACTGCCATAATTTTCCTACTTATAAATAACACTTCTGCAATCTTCTTTCTTCCCTCCTTCAATCCTTCCTTTTCGGTAAAGAAAAGTTAAACACATAATACTGCTGAGTACCTAACATAATAACTGAAGCCAAAAAATTAGGACAGGCCAAAAAAAACCCTGAAATTGTTTAGAAACAAAGGAAAAAGCTCTTAGCTCTTTAAAACATTCCAGACAAGAGAAAGAAAGGGTTTGCCTGTTTTAATTGTAGAATATTAAAAGCAACAGATCTATATTCTAAGTTGTTTTTAGGGGTTGTTATTGTTGTTGTTGTTGTTGTTGTTGTTGTTTTTATGTAGGAACATAAAACCTCTGCTGAGAAGCTAAGTATTTTGAATGGAGGGAGAAAGCAAACTGGTTCAAGAAAAGAAAAGATGTAACATGAAGTTTTTAGTATTACTAATGGAAAAGGACATAACTGGTCACCACAAAACTACAGCCTTCATGACTGATGCCATTTTTAGTGTTAGAAGAAACCTGGGAGACTTCTAAGTCAGTGATTAACAATGTTATCACCAAAAAGGACCATTCCTTTAAAAAATTACCTTCTCCTCCCAGGGTCTTCAAATATTAAAAGATTTTATCTGTAAATCTAAATAAATCTTATTAACCAAAAATTTGTAATAAAGAGCTATAAAATAACTTATATAGGGTTTTCTGAAATTTTGAAAATAGCTTCTGACTCCTTACATGTGGAACCTAGAAGGCTGGGAATCAATTTGCTCATTTTACAAGCAAGTATATATGGAGGCCTAGGAAGGTTAAATGGTAAACTTCCTCTAAAAAAATAATAAGGTTCAAAAATCCAAAATGTAATTGGGTAGGTAACAGAACTAGTGTGAAAATAAATATCCACATTTTAGTAGTATTCAATCTATGTTTTGTTTGTTTGGCTTTTATAGTATTTGTTTTGGGTATACAAGGCTTCAGTCAAGACTATATCTCACTTAAAAATGACCATTTTAACTGACCGTTAAATATTTTTGTGAGATATAAGTGGGTGGAGATAGGTGTATAAGCTGACCTCACCCTTGTATTATTTATAGCTTCTCATGTGCCCTAGTGTCTGAGGATTGCAGTTACAAGACAATCTCCCATGAAAAAGGCAACTAAATAAGGAGAAAAATGATACTGTCAAGGACAAGTGCCAAATTTTATTTCTGTCAATCATGTCTTCATATTACCCATCACTTCCTGACCTGGCAAAAAGTCAGTCTGAAGACTATGAATTTGTACCTACTCTGTGATGACATCAAGAGACATGCCCTGATGGCCCTGCCAATACACACAGAAAAAGGAAGTCATTAAATCACAGCCCCCAAGTTTTTAATAGTAGAAAGCCTAAAATTGTTCTTGAAAAGTAACCAAGTCTAAGATACCATTTTTCAAACTAAGGGTTATAATCCAATATGGGAGTCATAGAAGCAATTTAGTGCATCACAAATCAGGATTTTAAAAATCAAATCAAATAGAAATAGTTAAATATGGAAAACAGAATAAATTTCAAGTAGTAAGGATAAGTATTGTTTCATGAAAAAATATTTAAATATATTACATATACACACATATAGATGCATATGAACATACACAAAACACACATATCTATGTGCAACTCAAAATATCAAAGGTATGTATCTATTGTTAAGAGTAGATATTTATTTTTCTTTGTGGAATAAGAAGCATTATCTATTCTTTGTGATCAAAATTATCCATTTAGAGCTGGGCTCAGAAATCCTCCCCCAAAAAATCATAGTAAAAGAAAATGCTATTAAACTTGACCTCATTTGTTTTTCATTTATAGCCTTAGATCATATCCAATGGCTTTTTCTCCGTCTCAACACTCTTTCCACTGCAAATGCCTTCCTCTTTTAATCTTCTCTTCCTCCGTCTACATTACACAACTATCTACACTGCTAGTTCCTTTGTATCTCCTTCCTTCTGATTATGGAAATGATGTTTGTACTTGAAAACTGCCATTCCTTCTACACATTTTCCCCTTGCTAAAAATTTATCCATTTGCATGGTTTCAAATAATATTTCTATTTTGTCTCTAGCCATTTATAATGTAGTGAGGAAGACATGTATATATGTCATGTCCTTTAATGGCTTTGTGCCTTTGCATAAACTGTTCCCTCAGCCCAGGAAGAAGTCCAGCCATCAATGAAAGATGAGAAGGAGGACACAGAGTTAAGATATTTGCTTCCCTTTTTATTTTTTGTTTGAAGGGAGTGACTTGTTAAGGAGACTAAACCAGTAAAAAGGGAAGTTAATACATTTATTCAATAATTCTTAGAGGAGATAATTACTGGAGCAAGGTCTCAAGGAACTGAAATTCAATAAGTAATTGTAGAGATTTGCCATGGGCTGAATAGTGATATCTTTTCTACAATGACTGGAGGAAAATGAATAAGGGTAAGAATGTCTACAGGTATTTGAGGGGGGAGGGAGTGGCATAGATCCGCGTAAGTAGCATACACCAACAGGAATTGAAGGCTTTTATTTATTTATTTTTGGTAAAGTAGGAGGTTAATAAGCATGATGGGGAAGATGGTGGGGTGAGAGAACTCAAAAGAATGGTGTAGGGTTTAGAAGAGCATTTTGGAGCACAGAAAAGGGCATTGATTAGGACACACAGGCAGCTTGGAGGACACAGTTAAGAATGCAACAATGAATTTATACTGGTTCAAATTTGTTCTGCTCTATGATTTTTTCCCAGCTGTTCTAAGCAGCTCAGGAATATGTATGAAGAAGGCAAATGGCTGGATCGGTCACAGTTGGAGTTTTGATAGGCAGAAGCATTACAAGGCAATAAGAGTAAAAAGGGATTAAAAGTACAAGTGACAAAGTGGTTAAAATGACTGATGGAGAAGGAAGTACTTCTGGGAGGTGTCTGATCAATTGGAATGAATACAATGAGGGAGTCAAGAAACTTAAGCTCTGTGAGACAGTGAAACAGAGGTTAAAAAGGGGAAGTAAACATATATTATAGACAAAATTTAAAAGAGTAAGTTATAAATAAATAGAAATTCTAATATTTTCTTCTCAACTTCAACTGCCTCTTATAGATACCACTCTGCAAACTGTGCTCTAGAGAGATATATACGAGTGTTCCACAATGCAGTGGGGGTGAGGGGCATAAAACTGTCATAATTAAAAAGCTGAAAGCATGTAATTCAGCTCTGAGAGAAATGCTACAATCAAATTTCTCACTCGTTAAAGCTTTGGACTGGGCTATAGTGAAGCTCTATCAAGGTACTGCTTCACAAGGAGTTCCAAATCCTTGCAACTACAAGAACATCTAGGCAACGACCATGTAAGACTTAAACCCTGAGGTAGCAGGTGCGTACACACCTCAGCGAAAGAAAATATCCCTAAGTGCAGTATAGTGAGGGAAACAAGGCCCAGTTTTAAAACGATGACCATAAGTTAAAACAATGACATGATAGAGTTTCTTCATTCTTTGCAGCAGAAATGGTCTCTTGTATGTTGTACAAAAAAAAAAAACACCACTCACCTGAATAAAATGTGTTGATTTTGGCAAGTTCCTTTTCACAGGTTTGGAAAAATTTTTCTTCAAACTTGGCAAAATACCTCTTTACTGTGTCCTCATCTGTAACTGAAAGCAAGGAAAATAATATTTAAATTTAATGTCTGAAGGCCAATTAGGAAAACTAGGTAAATAAAATGTAAGGTTACCTTTCTTAATCTTCAAAATGACAATATACGAATTTCTTTGAAAAAATGAACTGTGAACCATATTAAGAAAAGACTAGCCCTGGCCGGCGTGGCTCAGTTGGTTGAGCATTGTCCCATGCACTGAAAGGTTGTTGGTTCGATTCCCAGTCAGGGCACATGCCCAGGTTTCGGGGTTCAGCCCCTAGTCAGGGGTGCGTACAGGAAGCAACTGATCAATGTTTCTCTCTCATATCGATGTTTCAGTCTCTCTCTCTCATATATATATATCTCTCTCTGATAGATAGATATATAGAGATATATATAGATATATCAATAAAAATATATTTAAAAAATAAAATAAAAGACTAATCAAAGGTCTCTTCCCACAATTTTTTTTATTTGAATGAGACTCTCTAACCCTCTCCCATAATCAATTTATAGTGGTGGAGAAAATAAGTGTTCTAAGACTTTAGAAGAGGAATACACTACTGTAGACAGAGGTGATCAAGGAAGATTCAAGGTGTTGGCAGTTGAAATGGATAGGATTCTTCAAGAGAGTAGATAAAATATTTCAGGGGGAAAAAGATGCAAGAGACAATGAAGACACGAATATGCCATGTTTCTGGAAAAATGAGTTGACTGTTCTAACAATATTAAATTGCTGTCTACTCATTTTTACTTTAGCTGCACCAGACACAGAAAAAGAGATGTAGACTGATAGTTATAAGTTAGATATTCCAAACCTTCAGATGCTGGTTAGGAACATAAATGAACTGAGCAAGTGGGTGACTGTGCCAGTGTGGTAATAAATGGCAACTGCCACTTTTAGGATAAGGAGTGGTATGGATTCTGACAAAATGGAGAGCACATGTCCATCTAGTTAGTTGCTGCCATGTATGGGGCCCAGATTGTGAGATCCTCCAAATTTTCAGGAGAAGCCATAAATCTAAATATTTTTAAAATATTGTGTGCACCAATCAATGTAAGTCTGCAGGCTGGATCCATTGTGTGAGTTCAGACATATAGCATATTGATTTACTGAATCCTGTAAGTACAAATATATGCAGCTTTAGGAAGCCCCAAGCCTAAAAGGGTATGTTTCTTGCCCAAGTGAGGTCTGACTAGACTTCAGATACTTATCATAATATAGAACCATCCTATTTCTGGATTTCTGGGGCACTCTTAGCCTAAAATGTGTAGAAAAAGTATAGGTGCTTTTATGCTCCCCACCCACCCCCCCCTCAACAAATGCCCCAAATCTTAGTGCAATCCCAGAAACCCTTAAATAATTCACCTGTCCAGGAATAATAGAAATAGTATTTCCCTGAGTAATACTCAACATACACACATATACATATTAATTTATAGTACCAGAGATATTTTTAGAGAGACATCGATTTGGTTGCTTCCCACATGACCCTGACCAGTGCCAGGGACCAAACTGCAACCGATGTACGTGCCCTTGACCAGAATTGAACCCGAGACTCTTTGGTGTGTGGACCAATGCTCCAACTACTGAGCCAAACTGGCCAAGGTGTACCAGAGATATTTTTTAAAAGAAATACTTAAAATGAAGTTCTAAAAAGCAAGCCAAATCTATTCAGTTAATTTGAATAATACAAATGTTAAAAAGTTAGTACTACACAAAACATTAACTTTTATTTATATACATCTATTTCTCTATTTCGGATGCTATAGAACTGAAGAGATAATGCAGGATTCTATTGATTTTGCAGTAAAGAAGGGATGCCACTTTACGTACCTCATGTAAGCTCAGCAATTTAGGTACAATAAAGGCTATAGCTGCCCAAGGTCACTGAAAATTATTTTTTCAAAGCACAGACCTGACCTTGAGTTAAAGATGCTCCATGGTAACGGATGCTGCTCTTATAATAGCATCTCTAGCTGATTTAAACTAAGAGTAATACCTTATTCTACTTAATGACCTACTATTTTTTCCCTTTTTCTTTTATTCTCTATTGTATTGTCAGAAAAGAAAACCCCAAAGCAAAAAATAGACTTGGTCATATTTACTTGTTTCTCTATTAACAACTTTCATTAACCTAACGTGATAGAAATAAAGTTGTTCAGCAAAGTAATTTAAACATAGCTTCTGTTTTAAAAATAACTTTACTATATATTAATGTTTATATAGATATTGCATATTCAGCAACTTCAACTATTTAAAATATTACCAAGACCCTAGAAATGAAAATAGAGTCGTCCCTCGCCACTTCGCGCTTCGGTCTTACGCAGCTTCACTCTATTGTGGTTTTTTCAAATACTATATGAAGCCAGGAAAGTCGAAGCGGAAGTGGCGAGGGACGACTGTATATAAATAAAGAATCCTACTTTGCAGAAATTCATTTATCGCGGTAAAATCTGGAACTGATCAACCGCAATAAACGAGGGCCGACTGTAATCTAAACCTCTGAGAAACTAAAACATATGTAACACATTTTATGTACCAAAGTATGAACATTATACCCATAAATCAATCTCATGTGAATTCTTCATTTTCTCAACTTAGAGACTATTTTATCTAAAATACCAGCCGTCTGTTAGCTAGTTTTCTAGTTCACATATAACTTAACAGCCACAAATCAGAAGAGGGATGAGTAAGGTTACAACAACACTAAGAAGTAACAGCAATCAGAGAAAAGAAAGTAAAACTACAGATAAAAATAGCAAGAATAGTTATGCAAAGTAAATTAAATGAAGTAAAATGGTCTTGTCCTCTCAGATTCCAAAAAAAATCATAACTAAGTGCAATTAAAAGTACACTATTGGTGAAGGAATTAGAAAAACATAATGAAAAGAACAGAAAACAGTGTCCAGAAATAAATCTGCATATACATAGAGATTTAGATTAAGATAAAGGTGGCTTGGGACAGTGAGAAAATAATGTACTATATAATAAATAGGGATGGGTTCAAAGACCATCCATTTAAATCAACTCCAAATGGAGTTAAGAAAACAATATTATAAAATACTAGAAAAAAAAATTAAATAACTCTACAAGGGGAAGTCTTCCTAAAACTACACAAAGCAGTAGTCATAAAGGGAATGCCTAGCATTCTCACAAAATGAAATATCTCCATTCCACAAGATACCATAAGCTACGTTACATGACAAAAACAGGGAAGCCCTGCTGGTGTGGCTCAGTGGTTGTGTTGACCCATGCACCAAGAGGTCGCCAGTTCCATCCCCAGTCAGGGCACATGCCCAGGTTTGGGCCAAATCCCGTGTGGGGCATGCAGGAGGCAGCCAATTTATGTTCTCTCTCATCGATGTTTCCATCTCTCCCCTCCCTTTCTCTCTCTCTCTAAAATAAATAAATAAATAAATAAATAAATAAATAAATAAATAAATAAAATTTTTAAATTTAAAAAATGGGAAAACAAATCTGTAACATTTAAAATAAAGGGTTCACATGCAAAATACATTTTTAAAAATCTTACAAATCAGTATTACAAAGATATTCCATAAGACAAATGGGTAAAATGGCCAATGAACAAATAAAAGGATCCTCAACATCCCAGATATCAGATAAATGCAACTTTAAAGTAATAAAATATAATTTTTCAACTATCATATTGGAAGCAATTTTAAAATGCTGATATTATTTTGGCAATGGTGAAGGTAAATAAACACTCTCACTCCCTGTTGGTAGAAATGTACATTTATAAAGCCTCTTAGAAAGACAATCAGACAGTAGCTATCAAAATTTTCAGTATATTCAATCTCACATGGGAAATATATTCTAAAGGAATCTGCACAAATGGATGTATGTGCAAGGATGTTCAAGAACCATTATTTTTAATAGTGATAAAAAAACCAAAGTGATGTCCAACAAGAGGTGAACAATTAAATAAATTCCAATAATACTGTATAACACTATGTAGCTATTTAAAAAAAATAATATACATACATCCTGGTATATATGATAATCCAAAAACACACTGTTGAGGAAAAACTTTAAATAACAGCATATATAAAGCATGATTTCATTTATGAAATAATATGTGCATAAATTAATATTCTTAGGTTCATTCACAGAAAGCAGATTGCAAGGATGCATACCAAACTGTTAATTGTGGTCATCTCCTTTGAAAGAGTAGTTATGAGAAGGATTCTCTCATTTTGCTATCTACACTTACTGTATTGTTTGAATCCATTACAATGAAACTTATTCATGAAGAATAATTTATGTTGTATAAATAAAGGGTATTATTAACTGGAACTAAAAGAGAAACATGTCACACCCAAATCTTTAAATTATACAGAATAAAACCTAACCAGCATAGCTAGTTGAAAAGAGTATCCATTTATAGGTACATAGAATTTAGAGGCACATAGAATAATTATGCCTTTTACTTCAGTTATGAGAAGTTGGTAGAATACTGATTTACACATCAATTTCTATTACAAGATGCTTCCTATACCCTATCTGCTGAATAATGTTAGAAATTAGTAACTTCAAATTGGAGAAACAGAGAATTTCAGCATTCAGAAACAAACTAGCCCAATTCCCTTGTTTTATAGGTGAGGTGTAGAGAACTTAGATAACATGAGGTTTTTTTCCCCTTCCAGTAAGAATGTAAAGTTTTACAGAGACTCACTGTATTTTCTTAATATAAAATAAAGAATATCAAAGTGACTACTATGTGTTACATGATGGACTGAATTGTGTGCCCCCCACCCCCATTTATATGTTGAATCCCTAATCCCCAGTGTGACTTTATCTGGAGATAGGGCCTTTGAGGAGATAATTAAGGTTAAATGAAGTAATAAGGGTGGGGCCTTATTCCAATAGGAAGAGACATCCCTCTCCCTCCCGACCTCTCTCTCCCTAGATGTGCACACTGACAAAAGCCCATGTGAGAAACAGCAAGGAACCCTCTGCAAGCCAGGACCAGGGGCCTTACCAGAAAAGCCAGTGCCTTGATCTTGCACTTCAAGCCTCTAGAACTGTGAGAACTTAAATTTCTGTTGTTTAAGGCATCCAGTCTGGGGTATTCTGTTATGGCAGCCCTAGCAGACTACAAAAATGAACTTAACATGAATTCAATAATTACTCACCAAAGACTAAGCCTAATTCAAAGAAAGCTAGCATAAATAAGTGAAAATTTTATCAAGAATATTAACAATTGTAAGATTAGCATCAACAGAAAAAAAAAGGAGGACAAAGGGGTGAAAAAAATCTAGAATTCATGAAGTAAGACTCAGAGAACACTTTGCTCTGAGTTAAATAAATATTAATTGAGTCAGTTATACTAAAGAAAGAGAGAGAATGAGGCAAAGATTTTTTTGTAACTTCTATTTTTTTGTAACTACCTCGAATTTGTGGATGACAGGTAATTTCTTTCTCATCCACCCCTAAATTACTAAGTTAACAGCAAACAACCCTAAGAGTACTAATAAAGGTAAAATATTCCTACTGCATAGCAACCACCATTAAGTGCTTTTTTACAGCAATTTTCAGGAATACTTTTATGTTTATACCATCAGTGTCATCTTCTACATACAACCTCTCAAAAATCAATTCTTTAAAACCACTATTAACTTCTTCAAATATCTTACATGTTCCATTCAAATTTTTATTGCTGCTTTCAATTTGCTTAACTGACAGATCTGTGAGATACTGGTAGGGATTATTATTTTTTTTACCTTTATAGACCTTATACCCAACATAATGTCTGATACAAAGTATGTGCTCCATACATTATTTTTTTGAATTGTAAATGTTGAAACATATTTAATAATTTTGTGAAAATTATGATGCTTTATTAGAGTTTTTAAAAAATAAAGCTCCAGCAATTGAATATACATTAGCAAAAGAATAAACTTGCACCCCTACCTCACACCATATACAAGAATTTGTCTAAATGGAGCAAAGGCCTAAATGTCAAAGATAAAACTCTCAAAAGAAAACAGGCATACATTTTCATGACCTTAGATGAGGCAATGGTTTCTTAAATATGACACAAAAAGCATAAGTGATGAAGAAAAAAAACTGATAAATTGTGCTTCATCAAAATTAAAAGTTTTTGTGTTTAAAAAGGCACTATCAAGAAAGTGAAAAGACAATCACAGAATGAAAGAAAATATCTGCAAACCATATGCCAGATAAGAGTCTAGTATCCAGAATATATAAAGAACTCTTAGAATTCAACAATAAAAAGACAAATATCCAAATTAAAAATGGGCAAAGGATCTAAACAGACATTCCTCCAAATGGCCAGTCCCACATGAAAACATTTCAACATCATCAATCATTAGGGAAATGTAAATCAAAACCATAATTAAAAGGACAGATAATAACAAGTGCTGGCAAGGATGGGGGACACTGGAGCCCTTATATACTGCTGGGTGGGGGGGGGGTGTAAAATGGTGCAGGAACTTTGGAAAATAGTTTGGCAGATCCTCAAAAATTTAATTATGAAGTTACCACATGATCTAGCAATTCCATTTCTAAGTATATACTCAAGAGAAGTGAAAAACATATGTTTATACTAAAATTTCTATACAAATGCTCATAGCAGAATTATTCATATAGCCAAAAAAGTGGAAAAAGTCCAAGAGCCTATAAACCAATGAATGGATAAACAAAATATAGCACCATCCATAAATTAGGATATTATTCAGCCATAAGAAGGAATGAAGTGCTATTACATACAACAGCATGGATGAACCTTAAAAACATAGTCAAAAGGAAAGAAGCCAGATGCTAAAGACAACTTGTTGCATAATTCCATTTATATGAAATGTCCAGAACAGGCAAATCCAGAGACAAAAAGTAGATTAGTGTTTGTCAGGGGCTGGCAGAGGGGAGAATGGGTAGTGATTAAATGTTCTGGAATTAGATAGTGGTGATGGTTGTACAACCCTGTGAATATACTGGAAACTACTGAATTATACACTTTTAAAAGGTGAGTTTTATAATGTTTGAACTATATTTCATTAAAAATATTTTTAACTCTAAGTTTAACCCTGTAACAAAACACACTGATAAATTAAAGCATATTCATTTATTCAACAAATAATTGTTCTGCCTATTAGATAGTAGGCTCTATGCTAAATGCTGGGGATATAATGATGAACAAGACTGATGTGGCTCCTGCTCTTGTAGAGTCTGCATTCTAGTGACTGAGGCAGGAAGAAACTCATACAAATAAACAAAGAATTACAAACTGAAGAATGTTGTGAAAGCAACAAACAGGGTACTGAGACAGAGGGTAGGTACTAGGATGGATGACTATCCTTTTTGGCAGAGTAAGCGATGATCAGAAAAGACCTCTCCATAGGAGATGACATTTAATCTGAACCCTGAACCAAAAAAATAAAAAAGATCAAGGGCAAAATAATTCCCAACAGAAGGAATGGCATATTAGGAAAGAAACTGGGGTGCCTGAGGACCCAAAAGCAGGTCAAAATAAGGTTAGGGAGGGATAGGCAAAGGCCTTTACACACAGGAAAGCCATGTTAAGGAGTTTGAATTTTAATCTAAGTTCAATGGAAAGTACTGAAGGGTTTTAAGGAGTCTACAAATAAAGGGGAAAGTCAAAATAATTTACTTTTTTTGTTTGTTTTGTTTTGTTTGCTTTTTATCCTTATTATTGAAAGTATTACAGAGAATTAGTTTACTTTTACTTAAAATTTTAAAATAGCATTCCCAGGACATTATGCATGTGGGTGAAGGAGAAGAATGTCAATACATTCAAATAAGTTTGGGAAATACAAGCATAAACAGCATTAAGCTGATCTCTTTAAGGTAGGAATTCTCAAATGGGTACAAGTTTGCCTCTCGGGAATCATTTGGCAATGTCTGGAGGCATTTTTGTTGCTGAACTGGGAGGGTGTTACTGGAGTCTAATTGATAGAGACCCAAAGAAGCTTTACTATGCTAATATACATTGTTATTATTCTATGAAAATCAGATATAGTATAAAGTATTTCCCAAAGTTTCTTATAGCAATACAATCCCTCTTGGGTGGGTGAAGGGAGAATGGCAGGAAGAAGCTGGGTAAAGGGGTGAAGAAATATCTATTAAAAAATTTAACAAACCGCCCTAGCCAGTTTGGCTCAGCAGTGAGAGCGTTCGTTGGCCTGCAGACCAAAGAGTCATGGGTTCAATTCCGGTTCAAGGGCACGAACCTTGGTTGCGGTTGGGTCCCCGGCTTCAGTCAGGGTCCTGCAGGAGGCAACCAATCGATGTGTGTCTCTCACATCAATGTTTCTCTCTCTCTGTCTCCCTCCCACTCTATCTGAAGATAAATGGAAAAATGTCCTCGGGTGAAGATTTCAATAAATAAATAAAAATATATATAAATTACAGGGCGAAAAAATTAACAAACCCACCCAGCCGGTGTGGCTCAGTGGCTGAGCATCGACCCATGCACCAAGAGGTCACCGGTTCGATTCCCAGTCAGGGCACATGCCCAGGTTGTGGGCTTAATCCCTGGTGGGGGGCATGCAGGAGGCAGCCAATCGATGTTCTCCTTCATCAATGTTTCTGTCTCTCTCTCTAAAACTCAATAAAGAAAACAAAAATTAAAAAATAAATAAAGCTTTCAAACAACTATAACTATGTAACTATTTCTTTCTCTCTGAAGTGGCAGGCACAGAACTAAAGACAGAATGCACTTATAATAAACATAATACCAATATTCCAGTCAGACATAAACCAAAGTATGTTTCATTCATTGTTAATTCTTTAAGATCCAGAAACTATATCTTTATTGAAAATTTCCCCCAATATTCTCAAATTTTATTCTAATTGCATAGCTACATACCAACTTAAAAGAAAAAGTTCTTGGCTTAAACTCTCTCAAAGCCAGGGTTTTTGTTAATCCTCACCCGAAGATAGTTTTTCTATTGATTTTTTTTTTTTTTTTTTTGAGAGAGAGCGGAAGGGAGGGAAGGGGAAAGAGATAGCAGAAAGGGCCGGGGATCGAACTTACAAACCAGGTACGTGCCCTTGACCGGGAATCAAACCCTCGACACTCTGATCGCTAGGCCACACCAACCAGGGCAAAGCCAGGATTTTACATGCTTCCCTCCTCCTTTATATTCTGAGGCCATTCAGTATTCTCCAAATTAGACCAGAAAAGCAGCCACTTATAAAGAAACTGTTCCAATGACTGACTGAAAATTAAAATACATCCCAGAATCACACTGAGTGAGATGACAGAAGGAAAAGTACACAAAACAATGAAATTAAAGAAATAAACTGGTGGGGAAGGAGTGGAGGGTCGGGGAGGAGGGTGTCAATGGGGAAAAAAAGGAGAAACATCTGTAACAAAAATAAATTAATTAAAAAAAAAAAAAAGAAATAAACTGGCTACTAAAATGTAAATTTTGCAAATGCTTAGTCATTTTATATATTTAAATAGAAGATTTGAACAGGCTGGTAGTTTCTATTTCCTTAAGGAAAAAAGAACTTATTCAATTAAATTTAAAAACCTTACCTAATTTCTGATCCAAAATTCAAAGTTGGGCTTTTAATTATATATAGACAAATTTACCATCTAAGCAACTAAAGCATATTCTATAGCTGTACCTTTCTTAAAACAAAACGTGAATTGGAGGTTCCAGTCCAAGATGGTGACATAGGAGGCTCCTAAATTCATCCTCTCCCACACACACTGAATCTACAGCTATTCAGAACAATTTCCTCTGAAAGAAAGCCAGAATCTAACTGAGTGACTCTTACACACTGGCTGAATGAGAAAATGCCCACATCACCCACACTGAAATGGTTAGGAAAGGCTGAAAACACACTCTCACTATAAACACCACCTCCAGCAAAGCACCAGATAATAGAGAAGGAACTCCAACTTCTCCCAAAGGAGAGAAGGAGTTGGACCCCACATCCAAGAAAGAAATAGATAGCAATTCAATGGTAAGGGACTTCAATAATCCAGTTTCAACAATGCATAGATCATCCAGACAATAAAAATAGGCAAACACTGGATTTAAACAATAAATTGGATCAGATGGACCTAACAGACATTTACAGAACATTCCATCCAACAACAACAGAATACATATTCTTCTCAAGCACACACAGAACAGTCTTCAGGACAGATCATATGTTAGACCACAAAACAAGTCTTAATAAATTCAAGGCTGAACTCAAATCAAGGATCTTTCCTAACCACAATTGTATAAAACTAGAAACTTTGTCTCAACCTCTATAGCTAACCTGAATTATATTCAGTTCCCTGAACCAGCCATCCTTTTACTTTCTTCTTACTTAACACAAGCTGCTCTGCCTGAACATATTCTCCCTAAGCACCCCAAAACCATCTCTTCCCTTAGCCCCAACATTCATACTCACATTGCCTTCCTTGTTCCCCGACACCCTGTTAAATAACCCTCTTTAGGGTTATTTAAGGGTTATGGACAAAACAGTCCTGAGCATACTTAACACATTAAATTACTGACTAACTAAACTACATCTCTTGGGACAAGAAGTATCAGGTTAATTTTAGGCACAGAATGAGAAAGGGTACTAGGGAAAAGCTATGGGAAGCTAGAAAAGGAGAAAAGCTACAATGAACCTGTAGTGTTGGAGAAGAATCAGAGATATCATTAGTATGAACTAATGGTTGTTAATATATATGCAGACAGACATAGAAATAAATATACCTATGTGTATATGCAAGGGTTAATATACACACACTCCTGCTGGTCCTCTGGTATCAGAGTATAGGAGCAATTATACTCTAATAGCAATGAGCATTCCTAGCGCTCAGATCTTGATTTCTAAATATCATTCTCCAATAAAAGGAGTCAGGACTCCTGGGAAAAGAGGTTGATTCCAGGGCTGGAGCAGGTAAAATACAAAAGGAGCCTGGAATATCTTGTGATACCAGAAAAGAAATTCTCACAAAAGAATGGGGGCATGTAACCAGCCTGAAGAAGCTCCCAATGGCCAAAGCAATAGAATAAATTATAGTACTGTATTATAATCCATAGAATAAAACCTATATTGATTAAATAATTGAATAAGTAAATAAATGTGGGAGAAAGAACAGTTCTCCCTTACAGAAGAATTCTAATTAATAAATGTAGAAGGAATGAGAGTAAAACAAAATCACCATTAGGCAAACACCACAGTATTAAACGACTGTAGGCAAGATCCACCCATAGATGCTAAAAATCAGTGGCCAAAAGTTTAAGGAATAGGAAGATATTTATCAATATAAAGGGGGAATTAGTAACTTTACAGTGCAGAAACTGGGTGGACACTACTTTAAGCAAGT
Source organism: Tadarida brasiliensis (assembly GCA_030848825.1). Lineage (NCBI taxonomy): Eukaryota > Metazoa > Chordata > Mammalia > Chiroptera > Molossidae > Tadarida > Tadarida brasiliensis. The sequence goes on from CM061275.1 coordinate 43,065,731, forward strand.
AATCAAGGTTAACATTACCTGTAAAATAACATCATATACCCCCTGAAATGATGCACTCTAAATGACATATCGCTTCTGTGGTATTCTTGACAAAAAGGCATAACCTGAATCTATTAATAAAATAAATCACAAAAATAAACTTAGAGATACTGTACAAAACAACTCATCAAAGTACAGTAATCAAAATGTCAAAGTCATGACTAAGGAACTCTCACAGATTGAAGGAGGCTAAACAGACAAACAACTCAATGCATGCAATGTGGGATCCCGAACTGAATCCTTGTATAAAAAAGAACATGAGGAGAAAAATCTGGTAAAATTCTAAGATGGACTGTAGTTCACTCAATAGTGTTGTATCAGCACGTTAATTTCCTGGTTTTGACAGCTGCACTATGGTTAAGTAAGCTGTGAACAATAGGGAAAACTGGATGAAGAGTATACATGAATTCTCTATACTAGTCTTGTAACTAACATGAACTCTCTATACTATTCTTGCAACTTTTCTATAAATTTAAAATGATTTTAAAATAAGAAAGACTAATTCAAGATGTCCAGGGTTTGAAGGCAAATTTAAAAACAAAAAATAATTCATAACTAGTCGAGAGAATGATTTAATTGTAATATACCATTCCTCATGCTGCTTAAGTTATAGGAGGCCTAATAACAAGTCTTAAAATAAATGTTATATATTCAACATCAAATATTTTTTAAATGTCTACTATGTGCCAGATACTGTGCTATTGACTAGAGAAGTACAGTGATGAAAAAGGCTAACAGAGTCCCCACCCTTTGAGAGAAAACAGATACTAAACAAGTAATTAGAAGAGCAATGCATGTTAATAAAAAGGGAAGCACAGGGTGCTAGGGAAGCATGCCATTAGTACTAAGGGAGTGTAAAGTGGTCAAGCAAGTCTTCCTGAAGAAAATGACATTCCAATTGAGATACAAAAGAAGGAATTGAGGAATGTGGGGTAGGAAAGAATGCAAGAGTTGAGAGCATGGCTGACTTGAGAAAAATATCCAATACTGATGAACCATATCAGGTGAAAATGAGGCTGAAAAGAGAGGCAGGGTGCAGATGAAGGGGCTATGTTAGTTCATACAGTAAAATCTCTATATTATGAACTAATTTGGGCGAGGGGATATTTGTTAAACCTGAAAGTTTGTTATATAATAAAGTAAGTTTTCTGAATGTGTATGTTAAAAAAATGACAAATTAGTTAACCTGTTTTTACTTATGTAGACACACTTGTGTAATTAAATATTATGAAAAGTTTAATTTCACAGAAAAGTTTTCTACATGTATTACAATAATTTTAAATTTACACTCAATAGGTCTAGTAAATGAGGGCATTCACTTGCACGGTGAGTAAACAAATGCACATGGCTGGGGCGTAGCTTAGCACAGGTGGGAACATCAGCCAGCAGGTGTTAAAACTGCTGCAGAAAGTCACGCCATGTGACAACAAAACCAATTACCAAATACCACTTGCAATGCGGTGTGATCACATGCTAATCATCTGCCCAACACTGCTTATGAGCAGTGATTCTTGGATTTAAATATGTAGACTATACTTGTAGATATGTAATGTCTGTCAGTGAAATTACTATAGTTTTTTCCAATATATGGCTTATTCACTAAAATTTGTTAAAAATAACAGTGAATTACTGACAAAAAATAACCCGTTAATTTAATTATAAGCAAATGTTGGTTAAAAGCATTTAAAATTAACATGCTGTCAATTTTCACATATGACATACGGACCGGGAATTTTGTCCACATAATCTGAGGTCTGTTATAGCGAGGTCCGTAAAATTGAGGGTTTACTGTACTTGTAAACAGTAAGCAGGGGAGTAATGTGGTTGACGTACTTTTACCAAGATTATTTTGCATTGAGGGTGAAGAGAGTGAGACTTTAATTTCTGAAAACAAAGCAGACAGACTTGCTGAGGAACCTTCACCATACAGAACGCCTAAAATACTGGGTAAAACCGAAAAACCATCTCTTTAAATGCACAGCTGAAAGAAAGTAAGAGACATTTTCAGAGAACAAAACCTAAGAGAAAACACAAATCCCAGGAGAAGATGAGTACTGAAGCAAAAGACTACCTCCCCAAGGACATCTGCAGAGATATGCTAGCTAATGGAGTTATAAACTATCAAAATTAATACTTACATATAAACAGTCATAAGCTCAAAACAAAAATGATTATTTAAAAGAAAGAATACAAATTAAAAACCAACAGATAAAGATGTCCTTCACCAGAGATAACTTGATAGACATGCTGTAAATTAAGTCCACGGGCCCTACTGCTGGGAGCACCAAAGTTGACCAGGTTTTTTCTATCCAGTTGATCCAGCTATTCTGTTCTTTCTATTCTATGTATTAACATAACATCATTCAATAAATCCTCATTTTACTTAGTCATTCAACTTCAATCCCCTGTGATAAAGAACTCAACTGATAATCATTTCTACACTTAAAGTAGAACTTATCATACATCCAGAGGAGAATAATTTCTACTTACATTAGGGTATCTGTCACAAAGTGAATTATAGTACATGTTTAGGGGAATATAAGCTTACTTTGTCCTTTTAGGCAACTTTATTATACAATTTAGATCTTAAAACAAATCAGTTAATTCCTTAGTATAAATGCAGTTCTCTTCAGGTGACTTAGTTATTATAAACTCAAATAATCTAAGCATCTTTTAGCTCACTTTCGTGTCTCATGCCAAAGTCACTAGACTTTGTACAGCCCTTGGCTCCCATATTTCTCATAGAGGCCTGGTGTTAGCATGCCCTTATTATTCATTAAGCGCTAGGAGAGATCATAATTATTCTAATAAAGATTATGTTTAATTTGAGAGTAAGAGGTATTTAATTCTACCTTTGCTTTTTCGACTTCAATAATTTGCTCCTTTGCACAATAGGACATGCTCTGTGTGTACAGGATTGCAGTTCCACATCCTCCCATGTTTAACTCTGAACATGCATTAGTACCTCAATGACTCTTTCATAAGAAAATTCGATCTTTTGTTTAACATTTAAAAAAGCATCAAACTAAGAAAAATAAGTATTAAAATATAAATTAATACAGTATTTCTACAAAGCAACAGGGTGGGAATTCTTTAGAAAAGGACAAACAATATTCAAAATGAGTTCCCAAGACCAAAAAAAGAAAGAAAATCAAAGACACCCCTAAAACTGGCATTCTTAACCAGAAGTTCACAGACTATAAGGAATTCCTTCTGAAACTAAATGTAAAATGTTATAGATTCCAGGAGACATCTCTATTTTTCTTAAAATACTTCATGACTTATTTACCTTAGAGAAAGTTAAGACCTACTGCTTCAGAATGCTAAAGTCTGTGAAGAAAAAGGGATACAACAGCAATTCTTCCTTGTTCCAGAATGCCTGGAACAAATTAGTCCATGCAGACTGCAGCTGACTGAATTTACTGAATGTTAGCCAGTGAAAAGCATTGTTTATTTCTGAACTTATTGAAATCTTTAGTCTAGACTGAGAAATGGCTCTATTTACTAAAAGAAGGGATCTGAAATGTCTAAGAGGCTGGAATATATTCAGTGTAATAAGAAGCCTTTAATTCTTATAGCAAAGTTTATGTGCTCCTCAGACTCACATTCAATATTTTCTAGTTAAGTTTATTAAAGGGTAGTGTGCATAAACCCTACAGAGTGAAATACCTGATGATTATGATTTCATTATACAAAATCCTCTTCATCTTTTGTTCTCAGTGTCACAAAGAATTGCATAAATGTAATCTTAGTCATGTCTCCAATCTAAACTCAGGTGGCATTTGCCAAAAGGAGATTTTAACAGAATTATGGGGCGTGAGGGTTTCACAAAGAAGCATCAATTTTCACCATTTATTTTTGGTACATGAAGTCCAGAAACAGACCTATGAATCTTCTATGAATGAAGCAGAGCCTCTTAGAAAGCTATGAATAGGATATAATATATAGTTTCTTGTGTTCACAAAGCACTCAAACTAAATAAAGCTTCATAGTAAACATTAGTTCTAGGCCAACTTCTACTAAGTTTAAATGAAAAAAATTTAAAGTTCTTATTATAAGAGTAATAAACCTACATTATAAAAAATCATCAGTTCTCAGCCACTATTTTGGCATATTTTTTTTCTATGAACATATACAAATATGTATGTGCTATATAAAATTGGGATCATTATCTGTGTGTGTGTAGTTTATATCCTTTTATGTAATATTATGTTAGGAGTACTTTCTCATGCTATTACATATTCTTTAATATCATGATTTTAATGGCTTCATAATGTTCTCTCATGTGTATATTCTAGTTTATTTCATTTTCATATTATTGCAAATTTACATTATTTTTTCAACATTTTGCTACTTGAAGCCATGCTAGAATACACAATTTCACCCTTGCATTTTCTGTCCATAAACCTGATTATTAAGATAAAATCAGAGTATGAGAATATTTATAGTTGTATAACGGAGCCTTAAAAATATAGCAATTAAGTGATAAAATTATTTCTAAAATGCGTAACAGATTACCCAAATTGGTAATTCACAGAAACTTTTTGAAGAATCTATCTTTAAATTTCCTAATCTAACCTCTTACTGGTTTAAATATTCTTAAATAAAATCTGCATACTGGACTTGGAGTAATCAAAACAGTGGTTGAGTCTGAACCTCTAAACACTTACTAGATGTATGAGCTTGAAGAAGCCACTGGAATTTCTCTAAACTTCATGCCAATCTATAAAATGAAAGTAATAGTATATGTCCTGATGACTTCATGAGAATATGAAAGAATCAAATTACACCTAGCAATTATTAAATACTTACTATTTTCTAAGGCAAATTGTATGGATTTATCTCCCTTAACATTTACAGCCACAGGGCAGGTAATATTTTTATCCTCAGTTTCAAAATAGGGAAACAAGTCTAAAGAAGTTAGGAAATTTGTCCATAGACACAAGGCTACTAAATGGCAGAACTAGGCTTAGAGCCTAGGCCTTGAGCTCAAACTGTTAACTGCTACAATAACCTGTTTCTTAGTCTTTTTTCAATGAGTTGATGAATGTACTGTTAACTGCTACAATAACCTGTTTCTTAGTCTTTTTTCAATGAGTTGATGAATGTAAAAGCACTATAAAAAAAAAAGTAAGGAATTAACCGAAATAAAATAAACCAAATGACTGTATTTTCTGAAAAGGGGGGAATATAACTATGCCAGATATATACCAATTTTTCTTTTTTTTTATCCTCTATACCAATTTTTCTAATTCACTATCTCCTATGACTACTTGAAAATTATATTTAAAAGATCACCAAATATTATTTTTTCAAATAAATATATATAATGAGAAACCAGGTGCAACTTTTACCGAGTTAATATTCTATAGAAATCCTGAGAAAAAGAAATGTACCAAGAACTACCAGTTTACATATTTAAAAAAATTCTACACTATTAAAATGACTGAATAGATCCACCTTTTAACAGTCTATTCTCTCTTGAAAACTACAACTCCTGTTACTATTTTAATGAACAAAATTTCAATTATTTTTTAACCAGTCACACCTATGATATCTAAATTCAATTTCCTATTAAAATTGTTTTATTTTCAAAGGAATGGGTGGGCATTTTGTGCATTTCTACACAGCTTGATTCAGCTGTGTGTAGTATTCTGAGTTCACCTAGTGTTTCTCAATGGCAAAAACATACATAAATAAATGCAAAGTTCACGTTGTATTCCACCTGTTCCCTAATATATTAATTGCCTGTGAACAAACTCATATTTTCAAAACAAGTATTATAGCAGAACTAATTATATTTAGAAACTAACATCTGGACGCTCTGTGTGTTCATTCATTCCCAGGCCCTCTCAGGAGATAGAGCTAAGGCATATATATGTATAAACATCCACATACCATGACTACCATATATGTTGAAAACCATGAGTTTATCGTAATTTCTCCAATGCCAACCCAACACCACAGAGTTCATTCTAACTTTATCCTTCTCCATAGCTGCAAATTCCTTCCTTAAAAATTAGAAACCTGGTCCCTATTACCTTCAACATATTTACTTATTTGGCTGCAGTGACCCACTCTGGCCCATGCAGGTGCCCTCCTTGTCCCATTCAGGCTCCATACCATATACTGGGTTTTTGGAATAAATTATTGGGGGGGGTACAAAGGGAGATGGGAGAGTAAAAGGAAACAAAAGACTTTAAAGAAGAGGAGAACTGAAAAATTTTAGGGAGAAGAGCCCACTCTTACGAAGTTATCATTAAATATTTCTCTACAACATAAATCAGTTTATCCTTTATAAAACTTTATATTGTGGAAATTTTCAAACATATACAAAACTAGAGAGGACAGTATAATGAATACACACACACACACACACACACACACACACACACACTTATCAAGTAGCAGGACAACAACAAATAGATTGGATACGGGCAAAGAAACCAACAGTCAAAATAAATGATAGTAACTTTTCCACAGGAGTTATTCATATAGTGTAAGGCATACCAGATCCCGCTCTTAGGAACTCATATACTATAAGAAGGATAAACAAGTAATTAAATAGATTAAGATGCTTTCAGATTACTATAATGGCTATGAAGATAATGAAACTGGATCATCTGATAGTGTTACAAGGGCATGGAGAGTGACTTGAGAATGGGTGGTCAGAGAACACCTCTCTGAAGAGGTGACATCTGAATTGAGACCTGAATGACAAGAAGGAACTAGCCTTGCAGAGACAGGAGAGCAAAGGGAATAGAAAACATAAAGGTTCTAAAGAAAATTTGACATGTTTGAGGACAGACAGGTTTCAGTGGTGGGAAGTAGTACTGTAAGACAACTATAAGAACAATAGTTGTGAAAGCTGAGGAAATAAAAGTGCAATTTAAAATATATATTTACCCACTTGTTAACCACATATATGAATACATTGTTTAGCACTGTGTTAGGACTATACTAAAAGTAGAAGGCATTTCCTTCTCTCAGCCAAAACACAATATGTTGATTATACATACGTATATCAAATTGATAACATTACAAGATGGTACATAATTTAGTGATGAAATGCATAATATACTATGCCAAAAAAAAAAAAAAGAAAGGAAGAAAATTAGTCTTCTTCTCAGCATATTTCTTAGTAATTCAACTGAAGTGACAGTTCTAACATTTTCAGCACTGCCTCTTTAAAGATGACTACATTATCAGGTACTTTCTAACTGCTCTACTTATTTTCAGAAGAGATTCAACTATGATTTGCTGAATGTCTACAATATGCTAGGTCCTGTGCTAGGCCTGCAAATAACAATCCTGAATTGTCAGAATTCCAGTTACCATTTTATACAGAACAAAGTTAGGCTCAAAGTGATTTGCCAAAACTCAACTAAGTGGCAAAGTCAGGATACAACTGCTGCTTAAACAATGTTCCTTCAGGCCCTGGCCCATTTGGCTCAGTGGTTTGAGCGTCAGCCTGAGGACCAAAGAGTCCCGAGTTTGATTCCCGCTAAGGGCATGTACCTCAGTTGCAGTTTGTCCCCGGCCCCGGGTGGGGTCGTGTGGGTGGCAACCAGTCGATGTGTCTCTCTCACATCGATGTTTCTCTCCCTCCTTCCCTCCCACTCTGTCTGAAGATAAATGTAAAAAATATCCTCGGATGAGGATCACAAAACAAAAAAACAATGTTCTTTCTATATAATATACACCTAAACTACCTTCTGTTTTTGTTTGTAAATAATTAAAAGCAACTTTTAGATACCTGATACTTCTTTATTATATAGAACTTCTATCAACTTCTAAAGCTTTATGTTTCAATATCAAATTGGAGAAGTAATTTTTAGTTCAATAATTCACTGCGCCTATCTAAAATCATTATCAGTAACCTTACCTTTATATTTTCAGTACTCTTTAAAAGTACATTGATACTGTCTATGATGATCTAGTAACAAGCCAGAAGACCTGTGTTGTATTACTTTTTAAAAAAATAACTGAATGTTTAATTTTACTGTACAATCAAGACATTTCAGAGGTACAGCCTATGGAAGACCATTCTTCCTCTGAGATCTACTAAATCAGAATAAATTAATCCTCAGTTTAAAATTACAGTCAATCAAACCTCTTCACCACAATCAAATTGTTTAACCATGGTGTACAGTTGAGCAATAAGGAAATTCCTAAAAATCTTCAAAGAAAAGTGATAGGAATAGCTATACAAAGAAGATGAAAATCAGACAAGTTTCATATGCCCAAAACCAAGCATATAAGACTTTTGGTAAGAAACTGCTATTGTTAAAGCTCTCAGAAAAAATATATATATAAGAATATTGTCTAATGTTTTATGGTAACCTTTTATATCCAAATAATCTTAATTATTTAATATCTACAATAAAACTATACCAAAGATAACCAATACATTTAACTATATAATTCTTTAAAAAAAAGGAATATTCCTTTTTAAAATTTACTCATCTATGCTAACTACTATGCTTTATTTTGCCACATTTCTTCAGTTCTTCTTTTATAACCAAAGTTCCTTTTCCATCACATTGTGTCTTCTGCTAGCCATGGTTAGCATTCAAGTCTGCAAGTAAATGTTAATTAGCTTCAATCTTATTTTCACTCATACTCATACTATCTCCTTTCTCTTTTTCCATTACTAAGTGTCATAGATGATGCTATCATTACATTGCTTTCTGTATTTATAAGGGTCCAAGCTCATATCCCCAGACTTATGGGCGACATATTTATTCCCCTTAGACATTAACTCTTCCTTTCTCCTTCCTCCTTGATGGAAACAATTTTCAAGAGTCTATATGAAAGATGAGCTCACCATCCCTTACACACTTAAAATTATACACATGTTGGTGAGATTTATGTTAATGATTATTGCCATCTGCTCTTTCTATTTTATAGGACAAAGGGTCTGCTACTGCAAATTGAACTACTGGTTCACTGAAATTATTCTACCTCTGAAAGTGACCTACATTTAATTTTCCAGGAAATGTATAAAACAGTAATGCACTGTGACAATGATAATATTATGGAAGAACACACAGAAAATTTTAAAATGCTATCAGCAGGGTTGACTTCCCTTTTATTGCCATTTAACTTATAAAACTAATGTTAATGCTCACAAAGTAAATCTACTAACATAAAACAACTGCCCTAAATTTTTAAACAGTAGCAGGTAAAAGATACAGCTTAAAATATATAGTTTCGGTTTTCTGTAAAAATAGAAACTTCCATTTTTAATAAATTCATTCCAAGTATTATTTATTAGGTACTGATGTAAAACTCATGCTTTGAGTAACTGGCCTTCTTAGAAAAACTATATTAAAAAATTCCTCTATTGTTCAGCCGGTGTGGCTCAGTGGTTGAGCGTCAACCTATGCACCAAGAGGTCACCAGTTCGATTTCCAGTCGGGACACATGCCCAGGTTGTGGGCCCAATCCCTAGTGGGGGGCATGCAAGAGGTAGCCAATCAATGTTCTCTCTCATCGATGTTTCTACTTCCCTCTCCCTCTCACTTCCTCTCTCTCTAAAATCAATAAAGGAAAAAAAAAATGAGAAAAAAAATTCCTCTGTTTACTAATGGCAAGAGAATTGATCATTATGATCTCAAATTAAGGAAGTTACTAATAATTAGACAAAAGATACATAAATAAGAAATGCCTTGTAGCTTGTGGATGAACAATTATAAAAATATAAAGCATGTATCAGGGTAACTTTCCCCCCAATTTTAGGCCAGTAACCATAAGTTCAATTTGACAATTTTTATTTAGCCAGGCTCTGTACAAATTAGTATGGGATATCTGAGTATTATTAAATACCTTTTCTCCCCAGAAAATTTTATTACCTTAAAACAGGAATTGGAGAAATAAGAAAATTAGTATTTATTAGACAGGAAAATATATACATAAAGCATATGGATCAGAAATGAAGAAAAAATTAAAACTGTTTTAATTCACAGGCAATATAATGTGTACGTACCATATCCATATAAAAACACCACTAGAACTATTAAATGAACTTAGCTAGGTTTCAGATAAGGAATATATATATATATATATATATATATATATATATATGTATATATATATATAACCAAAACTACATGGAAAACTAGAAATGTTGGAAAGATCAAGTACATAAGACCTAAATAAGTAGACATATATCATGTTTATGGATTACATTATTTAATATTGTTAATGTGTCTATTCTCACCAAAATGAGCTATGGATTCAATGCAACCCCAATAAAAGTCCCAGCAGACTTTTTTGCAAAACTTAAGAAATAGATTTTAAATATGAAAATGCAAAAAACCTAGAATAGCCAAACAATTTTGAAAAAAAGATTTATACTGTCCAATTTCAAGATTTACTATGAAGCTATGCAGAACTTTTCAACATTTTCCATCTCATGGTACATGAGATGTAAAAAAAAAAAAAAAAAAAAAAAAAAAAAAAGTATAATTTTGATTCATTCACACTGTATGGCTAGTGTTGTGTTGGCTGTTGTCATTTTTTTATTTGACAATCAGGGAAAAGAGGTCAGTGTCCCTGACTAAGGTACTGCTTGTTTAAAAAATACTTGCAGCACACAGGTTAGTAATGAAGACGTGTTACAACGTACAATAGAAAGCCCAGAAAGAGACCTGCATATGTATGGTCAACTGGTTTCCTACAAAGATGCCAACATAATTCAATCATTCCTTTATATATTTTCAAACATTCATGAGGAGGAAACACTATTAGTCCATGTTATTCTTTTGGAAATAACAGGATTAAAACGTGTAAAGGCTTACTTTTCCCTGATTAGTAACATTAAATCCACACAGAAAGGTATCTCAATGTTTCATCTTCTCTATGTTCAGCAATTAATTCCTCTCCTATGGGAGTTGGAAAGCAATCAGCTACGCACTACAGAAATATAGCTACTTTTATTTAAACTAAATGAAGGTAAACTAGAAGTGAGAAGAGTGACTATAATGACCCCTAATAGATATCCTGAATATGTAAGAAAAAGAAGAAAAAAAATCAACAGAAGCTTTAGAAAATGTTTTATTTCAGATTAAAAATGGAAAGAAAAATCACCATAATAATGGAAAACACAATGTTGTCAAAGAATCTATATCTTTGTAGTGACTGAAAAAGAAAATCAGCCCATGATTGTATCCAATGTTGAAATGCTTTTTATAAGATCATTTCCTTATTTACACTGGAAGGTAACAAGATGAAAAAGAATAAAAATTAAAACCAAAATTTAAATTACTCCCATTTGTTGAAAAAATATTTTCAAGAAAATGTTGATAATTGCTATGATTCATAGTTGTTCTTCAATATTCAATAATATTATATATTATATACTATATACTGTCTCTCTTTGAAACATAATGAAGTATTTTTAGACCTCAATGCTCCCAGCATATATGAAATTCAAAAGAAAATTATACTCCCTCATCCCTTCATTTGTTCTTTTAACTAAGGTAGTTTTAATGCTGGTGAAAGTGATAATACTAGAGGATACAATAGCCTTTTTTTTTTTTTTTAATTATTTTTATTAATTTGTTTTTGTTACAGATGTTTCTCCTTTTTCCCCCATTGACACCCTCCTCCCCATCCCCCCCACCCCTTCCCCAGCTTTGTTGTCTATGTCCATTGGTTGTGCATACATGCATATAAGTTCTGTGGTTTATCTCTTTCCCCACAATACCCCCTCTTCTAGGGTTTGTCAGTCTGTACCCTAACTCTATGTCTCTGGGTCAATTTTGTTCATCAGTTTGTTTAGTTCATTATATTCCACAAATAAGTGAGATCATGTGATATTTGTCTTTCTCTGCTTGGCTTGTTTCGCTTAGCATAATACTCTCCAGGTCCCTCCATGTCATCTCAAATGATAAGAGATCTTTCTTTCTTACAGCTGCATAGTATTCCATTGTATACATGTACTACAGCTTTTTTATCCACTCATCTATTGATGGACACTTGGGTTGTTTCCAGATCTTAGCTATTGTAAATAGTGCTGCTATGAATAAAGGAGTACATATATTCCTTTCTGATTGGTGTTTCAGGCTTCTCAGGGTATATTCCTAGAAGTGGGATCACTGGGTCAAATGGCAGTTCCAATTTTTAACTTTTTGAGGTAACACCATAGTGTTTTCCATAGTGGCTGCACCAGTCTGCATTTCCACCAGCAGCGTACTAGAGTCCCCTTTTCTCCACAACCTCACCAACACTTGTTGTTTGATGATTTGTTGATGGCGGCCATTCTGACAGGTGTGAAGTGATACCTCATAGTTGTTTTAATTTGCATCTCTTACAATAGCCTTTTAGCTAAAGTCAATGTTAAGATTTTCTTTCACCAACCCTGATTACATTTCCTATGACAGATATTTTGATTCTGTTTGAAAAGGCCAAAGGGGAGAAAAGGATAGAAAAAAGCAGTATTTAATGAATGCTTGCTCTATGCTACACACAGTGGTGTGCTAATAAATGCTGAACAATCAGCTCTCAGTATGTACGTGTGTGTATGAAAAGTATACGTGTTTATTACAGATTTTGCTGATATAAAGTATAGGACACAATTTTAAAAGTGTAATGAAAGGTATACAATACTCTTTATTGTTAATTTCACAGACCCAAATGCTTCTCACAAAATGCTCTTGTTGATTTTGCCAAAGTCACAAGAAGTCAACCTAGCGTTACAACTGATAAATGAGTGTAACTCTAATCTTTATGTTGTTTGATACTTTCATTTACATAAAAAAGTGAAACAACAAAGATGTATGACACAACCTCACCTGTTCATCAGTGACATGAGCAACTGCTTTGCTAAATTAGGTAATAGTTTAGAATATGCCCTCCATTTGTTTGTGCTACTCACAATAACAGGCAACAGATACAACAAACTTCCAAGTTTAATCTACTTTATTGGCAGTTTCTTAAATCCAGACAATCAACAAAATAATAAATCAAGCTCTGATTTATAGTATTTACCAATTTCCTTGGTACAAATACTACCATGACAGCTTTCAAGCTACCAATGAATGAGATAGCATTGAACACAAAGTTGGGAAGAGATATGCAATAGTACATCATTATATAGTGTTTCATCATACAGACATAATTGACATAAATACAACTACAATGTAACAAAATAATTAGGAAGTGATGAGTTGTGAGCACTTACTGCCCTCCCTCCCACTCTGTCTGAAGATAAATAGAAAAAAAAAATGTCCTCAAGTGAGGATTGGAAACAAAAAAAAGATTTCTAAAAATTTAACAATCAGCTTTTGAGCGCTAGTACAAACCAGCTCTAGTACACTGCTGGCTGGAGAGCATATACATGTTTCACAAACAAGGGAACTAAACCTCAGCTGTGATTTGTTCAAGATCACGTAGTTGGTAAAAAGGTAACACTGTGATTCAAGCGAGGGAATGACTGGCTAAATCTGTGCTCTATCATACCAGATTATCAAGGATATAATGTATACAAAACTTTTAACTTTAATATTAAAATTCACATAAGGATGTTTTTCTATGCAAATGTTTAAGTGGAAACTTGTTTTGTTATATTCTTTTAAATTCAAAGAACAGATACTCTAATCGCTTTAAATAAGAGGTTTGCCACATGGACATGAGTTTTGGTTGGAAAGCTAGGGACCTACCCACATAAATCTTGATGGAGGTGTGCCTGGTGGGAACTGAGAAGCCATGGCAACTGAAAGACTCTATTTTTCTGTGTACATGTGCTCTGTTTATTCTCTACAGACATCTGCATCATCCCACATTTAATTAGTAGTAAAGTCTTCCCTATTAACTTAGTGGGAAAAAAACTTCACTAATCTGAATTCCAGATAGCTTACTGAGTATCTATTAAGTAGAAAACAGTAAATATTAAAGAAACAATAATGCCTATATTTAAGAACCTTAAAATCTAATAATTAAGGCAAATTATAAAGAAAATAATGCATTCATCTGTGAACTTTTATGGGCTAAAAAGTACACATAAACAATTCATTACCAAATGAATGGATAAGAGCTTTAACATAAGTGTCTTAAAATCAGTTTCTGTTTTTCACTCCATATTTATAACATCTTCTGAAAGCCAGTACTGATAGCCAGTAAAAACTAAGATAGTTGTAGGCAACTACAATAACACCATGAGGCTAAATTGCTAAGATTACCTGCATTCTTTTATTTTATTTTTTCAAAGTATACCAACCTCTAAGTTTTGTATTGAGGCAATGAAATTATATAACACTTAGATGCCTTGATCAAAATTATTAAATAGCTTGTGAGTGAAGTGATTGTTGCAAACATTAAATAAGCATGTATTAATTACTAATGATTAAAAATAAAAGACTATTCATCATAAAAACAATATAACTATCAGACTTTAATTTGAAATATGAACTATAAACCATGCTACATAAAATAAATATATTTTAGAGCTAGGTAGATAGATGGGCATTTTATATACAGAACAACAAACTTTTAAGTAATTCCTATACTCATGTTCCTCACCCAAAAAAAAGATCCTCTTTCAGAAGCTTATAAAGATTACCCAAGGAAATGTATTAAAGAATAGCTCAGTTCTAGCAAGGTCTTTTTGTTTGTTGAGAGGAGAAGGAAATAGTTTTTTAAATATCTTATTAAAAATTCAAGCAATCAAGGTGTTAGTTTTGATTAAAATGTAGTAAGCACACACCATCTGTCTCTCCCAATGAATTCATCTATAAAGCATAAACAGAATGCATGCAGCAATTATCTGTGGGCTCTCAAAAGTAAAGAGGAACAGATAGTTTGAGGGAAAAGAATTTGAAGTACCACCAAACCGGCAGTCAGTTTACCAAAGGGCAATGTTAAGTGAATGCAAAGATGAGCTACAGACCAGGAGAAAATATTTTCAAGTCACATAATCAACAAAGGACTTGTATCCAGAATATATAAGGGAACTCTCAAAACTCAAAAGTAAGAATACAGACAACCCAAACACAAAATGGGCAAGAAACTAGGAAATAGAGATCGCAAATAAGCACAGGAAAAGGTGTTCAACACCATTAGCCATTAGAAAAAAGCAAAATTTAAAACCACAGTGATGAAATGTTCTAAACTTAAGATTGTGGTGATGGTTGCATAACTCTGTGAATATACTAAAAACCACTGCATTGTCTACCCCAAATGAGTAATTTTTGTTATGTAAATTATAATAAAAATGTTTAAAAAATAAGATACCATTTACACACATATTAGAATATCTAAAATAAAAAATACTAACAATATCAAGTATTGGTGAGGATGCAGAACAAATGGAACTCATGTTGCTGGAGGGAATGAAAAATGGTACAGCCACTCTGGAAAACAGTTTGGCAATTTCTCACGGAGTAAAACAGACTTACCAAATGATCCAGCAATCCCACTCCTGAGTATTTGGAGAAATAAAAACTACATTCACACAAAAACCTGTCCACAAATGTTTAAAGCCTCTTTTTTCATAATCACCAAAAACTGGAAACAACCCAAAATTCCTCTAGTCCTCTAGCAGATAAAGAGAAACAAACTGTACTGTACATGTTACAATGGAATAGTACTCAGCAATAAAAAGGAATAAACTATTGATCTAAGCAACAACTCACATGAATCTCAAAGGAGCCAGTATCAAAAAATTATATACTGTATTATTCTATTTATATGATATTCTCAAAAAGACAAAACTAAAGTGATGGAAACAGATCAGTGATTTACAGGGGTTATGTGTAGGAGGCGAGTGTGAATAGCTCGAGGAGATTTTGAGGGTGATGGGACTGGATTTACACGTGTTAAAATTCATAGAACTAAACCACCACAAAAAGCTAATCTTGCTGTATGTTAACTTGAAAAATACAATTCAAAATGTCAAGCAATCAAAAAACAGTATCAGTTTATATTATCGTTATTGCAAGAGGCCATTTCACAGCAAAGAGAGGGAGATGAAATAAAGAGGGAAAAAATAGTTTAAGTCAAATCATATTTTTTAAAGAAAAGTCTGTATTAGGTAATATATAATCTGAATTGCTGGAAGTATATCAGTGATAAGTCCAATGTTACTGCTTGCTGCGTTTATTTGCATAATGTCTCATTATCCTTTTGGTCTCCACTCCTCAACCCAACCCCTACCCCAGTTATTTACAGGAGGCCACAGATGTCTCACAGGTGTTCTTATGTTCTTCACATTCTGCCACTGTTTTGTTGATGTCTGATTCTTATAAAATCACTTAAGGGAAGTGCTTTACTATTGCTAAAGTTGACTTTACAAAGACGCAAATCTTCAAAAGGTTGCTTTAGTCCTCAATATATAAGGGGCATGCTAGCTTCCTGCAGAGATGAGGAGAATGCCCTCTCGTAATTATTTCAGGTTCCTTTAATGTGGCATACTTTTAACTCTAGATCTTGGTACATATTGATTCTTTTTTTTTTAAGCTGCTTTAATAATTTATTCATTTTTCAAATACAGTTGACATACAATATTGTATTCGTTTCAGGTGTCAAACCCAGTGATTAGACATTATATAACTTACTAAGTGACCCTGATAAATCTAGTACCCACCTGACACCATAGTTATTACAATATTATTAACTATACTCCCTATACTGTACTTTACACATCCCCGTGACTATTCTTTAACTACCAAAAAATTTGAAGCTACTTTAAAGATTAGCATTTTGCTTTTCAATGAGTCAATCTCTCCTCAGAATCTTTTTTTTTATTGTTGAAAGTATTACAGATGTCCCCCTTTTTTCCCATTGACGTCCTCCTTCCCGCTCTTACCCCCCTCCTGCTTTCCCCAATCTAATCTGTGTCCATTGGTTGTGCATATATGCATATAAGTTCTTTGGTTTATCTTTACCCACCCACCATCCCTCTGAGGTTTGTTAGTCTGCTCCCTACATCCATAACTCTGGATCTATTTTGATCGACATCTTATTTTATTCGTTGTGTTCCATAAGTAAGTTCCATGAGGTACCTGTCTTTCTCTGACTGGCTTATTTCGCTCAGCATAATACTCTCCAGGTCCCTCTATGTCGTCTCAAAGGGTAAGAGATCTTTCTTTCTTACAGCTGCATAGTATTCCATTGTGTCAATGTACCACAGCTTTTTTATCCACTCATTTACTGATGGACACTTGGGTTGTTTTCAGATCTTAGCCATTGCAAACAGCGCTGCTATGAACATAGGAGTACATATATTCTTTCTGATTGGTGTTTCAGGCTTCTTAGGATATATTCCTATAAGTGGGATCACTGTGTCTAATGGCAATTCCACTTTTAATTTTTTGAGGAAGCACCAGATTGTTTTCCATAGTGTTTTCTAGTCTACATTCCTACCAGCAGTGTGCTCGAGTCCCCTTTTCTCCACATCCTCACCAGCACTTGTTGTTTGGGGATTTGTTGATGGCCATCATTCTGGCAGGTGTGAGGTGATATCTCACAGCCGTTTTGATTTGCATCTCTCTGATGATAGAGATGTTGAGCATTTTTTCATATGTCTCCTGGCCATTTGTATGTCCTGTTTGGAGAAGTGTCTATTCAGGTTCACTGCCCATTTGTTTATTTTTTATTTTGCGAACGCAGTCCCCCACTACCACAAATTATGCAGTCAAGTTTCCCACATTTGGGGAAATTGCTGGGGTCAGCACATCCGGAGTGCAGTGGATAAGCCTCGCCCTGGGAAAACCACCTTCGTGATCATGGTATCTCCCCTGCCAGGTAAGTATCACTGCCCATTTTTTAACTGAACTGTTTGTCTTCCTTTTGTTGAGTTGTATGAGTACTCTATATATTTTGGATATTAACCCCCTATCTGATGTATCAGTGGCAAATATGTTCTCCCAGATAGTGGGTTCCCTTTTCATTTTGATCCTGGTTTATTTTTTTAAATATGCTTTTATTGATTTTTTAGAGAGAGAGGGAGAGATAGAAACATTGATGTGAGAGAGAAACATCAATCGGGTGCCTCCTGCACGCTCCCCACCAAGGATCAAGACCACAACCCAGGCATGTGCCCCGACCGGGAATCAAACCGGGACCTCTCAGTCCATGGGACAACACTCAATCCACTGAGCCACACTGGCTGGGCTTGATGTTGGTTTCTTTTGCCATGCAGAAGCTTTTTAGCATGACATAGTCCCATTTATTAATTTTTTCCTTTGTTTCTCTTGCCCTGGCCGATGTATCAGTGAAAATTCCACTACAAATGATGTCTGAGATTTTTTTCTGCCTACATTGTCTTCTAGGATTTTGATGGTTTCACAAGTTACATTTAAGTCTTTTATCCATTTTCAGTTTATTCTTGTGTATGGTGTAAGTTGGTGGTCTAGTTTCATTTTTTTGCATTTACCTATCCAATCTTCCCATCACCATTTATTGAAGAGACTATCTTTTCTCCATTGTATGCTCTTGCCTCCTTTGTCTAATGTTAATTGTGCATACTGTCTTGGGTAGATTTCTGGGTTCTCTGTTCTGTTCCATTGATCTATATGCCTGTTCTTGTGCCAGTACCAGGCTGTTTTAATTACGATGACTTTGTAGTATAACTTGATATCTGGTATTGTGATCCCTCCCACTTTGTATTTCTTTTTCAAGATTGCTGTGGCTATTTGGGGTCTTTTTTGGTTCCATATAAACTTTTGGAGTACTTGTTCCAGATCTGTGAAATATGCCATTGATACTTTAATAGGGATTGCATTGAATCTGTAGATTGCTTTGGGTAGTATGGACATTTTAATTATGTTGATTCTTCCAATCCATGAACATGATATATATTTCCACTTTTTCATATCTTCCTCTATTTCTTTTTTCAATGTCCTGTAGTTTTCTGAGAACAGGTCTTTTACCTCCTTGGTTAAGTTTATTCCTAGGTAGCTTATTTTTTTTGTTGTTGCAGTGGTAAATGGGATTGTTTTCTTTTTTTACTTTTTATTTCTGAGTGTTCATTATGGGTGTATAAGAATGCTCAGACTCACCAAAAAACAAAGAGAGAGGACCCAAATAAACAAAATCAGAAACGAAAGAGGAGAAGTAACAACTGACACCACAGAAATACAAAGGATTGTTAGAAAATACTATGAACAATTATACGCCAACAAATTGGACAACCTAGGCAAAATGGACAAATTTCTAGAATCACAGTCTCCTAAAACTGAACCGGGAAGAGTCAGAAAACTTGAACCAATAGCAACTAAGGAAATTTAAGCTGTAATCAATAAACTCCCAGCAAACAAAAGCCCAGGTCCAGATGGCTTCACAGGGGAGTTTTACTGAACATTCAGAGAAGAACTAACACCCATTCTCCTCAAACGATTCCAAAAAATTCAAGAGGGAGGAAGACTTCCAAGCTCTTTTTATGAGGCCAGCATAATCCTAATTCCAAAACCAGATAAAGACACTACAAAGAAAGAAAACTACAAGTCAATATCCCCGATGATCATAGAAGCCAAAAACCTCAACAAAATATTAGCAAATCAGATCCAGCAATATATTTTAAAAAGTATTCACCATGACCAAGTGGAATTCATCCCAGGGATGCAAGGCTGGTACAATATTCGCAAAACAATAAATGTGATACACCCATAAACAAAATGAAAGATAAAAATCATATGATCATATCAATAGATGCTGAAAAAGCACTTGACAAAATCCAGCATCCATTTCTGATAAAAACGCTCAGCAAAGTGAGAATAGAGGGATCACATCTCAACATATATGAAAACCTACAGCCAACATCATACTCAATAGGCAAAAACTAAAAGCATTTCCCTTAAGAAGAGGAACAAGTCAGGGATGCCCACTTTAGCCATTCTTATTTAACATAATACTGGAAGTCTTAGCCACAACAATTAGACAAGAAGAAAAAATAAAAGGGATCCAAATTGGAAAGGAGGAAGTGAAACTGTGATTTTTCGCAGATGACATGATATTGTACACAGAAAACCCTAAAGACTCCATCAAAAATCTACTAGATTTAATAACTGAATTTGACACAGTAGCAGGATACACATTTAACATCTATAAATTGATGGCATATTGATTCTTTAACTTAAAAAACTTCCCCACCTGTTTCCTAACTAATTCATCCTCCAAGTGTCAGCTAAAACATTAATAACTTAAGGCAACATTGTCTGACCCTCTCAGATTATGTTAAATTTCCTTCTCACATTCTTCTATATTTCTTTCACATTCTTCTATATTTCTTCCTCACATTGTTCATATTTCTAATAACTTATTCAAAATCACTGCTAGGTTATAGACCCCATGAAGACAGGGCAAGTGTCTATTTTGTTCAATGCCTTATTATATCCCTGCTGTCTAATATATGGTAGACACACATGACTGGTTGCTCTATGCCTTGATAGATAATGCTCTTTCTATCCCTGAAGGTATAAAAATAAGGCTGTGGGGCCATCTCAGTAATAATATAAAAGTGATTCATGCAAAGGTTGGGAGCTGAAACTAGAGGACCTTCAAAATCCTCTGAAATATCTTATTACAATGTGAATTACAAAATTTCAAATAATTAGAAAACAATGAAATATATTTTAAAAACTTCTGAATATAAATTATTCTTTACTATCTTATTTGCAACTCAATTTTAAAAACTATAGTGCCTTAGAATTATTAAGAGTTAAGATAATGTATTATTATTATTATTATTATATTGTAGATGAAGGCAATCATTAACAGGGAGTTCAAATTAAGGGAATGTCAGCTGACCAGCTCTCACTATTTGATCAATCAATAAAATACTTAATGACTATATACAAATCAAATACTTCAAGTTCTTGACACAGTTTAGTAACCAAATGTACTTAAAAGATACTTCAAATAAAAATTCTGGCCAGTTTGGCTCAGCGGTTAGAGTGCCAGCTCTCAGACCAAAGGGTCAAGAGTTCGATTCTGGGCAAGGGCACGTACCTGGGTTGCAGGTTTGATCCCCAGCCTTGTCAGGTTGTGCAGGAGGCAACCAATCAATGTGTCTCTCTCTCTCACATTGGTGTTTCTCTCTCTCTCCTCCCTTTCACTCTCTCTGAAAAGAAAAGAAAAAAGAAAAGAAAAGAAAAGAAAAGAAAAGAAAAGAAAAGAAAAGAAAAGAAAAGAGAAAAGAAAAATATCCTCTGGTGAGGATTAACAACAACAAAAAAACAAATTCTGGCCCTGGCCAGTTTGGCTCAGCGGTTAAGAGCGTTGGCCCACGGACCAAAGAGTCGCAGGTTTGATTCCACTCAAGGGCACGTACCTCGGTTATGGTTCGTCCCCAGCCCTGGTCGGGGTCGTGCAGGAGGCAACCAGTCGATGTGCCCCTCTCATGTCAATGTTTCTCTCTCTCTCTCTCTCTCTCTCTCTCTCTCTCTCTCTCTCTCTCTCTCTCTCTCTCTCCCTCCCTCCCTCCCTCCTTACCTCCCTTCCACTCTATCTGAAGATAAATGGAAAAATATCGTTGGGTGAGGATTAAAAAAAACAAATGCTGAAAAATACCTAATTTAAAAATAAAAGGATCAAGCTCAATTTTGTTCTCCCAACTGAATTAAAAGATGTTGCCTGTTTTTGTTTGGAATACATGTCATTTCATGGAATTAATTATTTAGCCAATATTTTCTTTCTTATGAAATCTGGTGTTAATTAGAAATCAATTTTTCTTAAGTCTAAACAAGTTAAATGTCTAGAGAGCCATAATGTAATACCCAACTCTGTTTAAAAACATTTAAAAAGACATTATTTGATCAGTTTTCAAACAGACTTGGACTATTAAATACCGAACAGACACACTCTGTTTGACAGTATGTAATACGGATTTAAGTGTTTCTGCCTTTCAACAGGCATTATTCAATGAAGCCACAATAAAAACATATTAAAGATCAATTCTCCCTCATGAGTAGTCAAGGAAACTAAACTGCATCTCTGTTATTCCTCACTGGCTCATTATAGACAAGGATCTCGGGATCCTTAACTAATTACATCTGCAAAGACCCTATTTCTAAATAAGGTCACATTCTGAGGTTAATATTTTTCTGCTCCAACATCCCTCCCTCTAACACAGAAAGGCATTGCTGATTAAATAAAACCTTAACTTTTGCCATAGATACCAATGACATCCTTGTGGCTGCTAAGGCAACAAGGAAAAAAAAATTCAGGTTATATATTACCTAATTTGAATTTTCTAAAAACAATGATTTTACTTAAACCTATTTTCAGTCCTTATCTTTTGAGGCCCTTCCTCCAATACTGACTCATAGTTCATGAGGTGAATTTATAGTTCCTATCCCTTCACTTTGGTTTCCAAGATACTAATCTTCAGCGATAGGTTCTTCCTACTAAAGTCTACTTCTCTATGAGGAGAACAGAGAAATCTTTAACTCTGGACCATATCACTACTTACTGAGCTCCAGACTCACACAATACACTGAATATTTGCCATAGACTGTCCCACAAACACCTTAAACTCAACATATCCAAAACTGAATTTAGCTACTTGGAAGTATAATGGTTAGGAACAAGACTACAGTGGTCTGGAATCAAGGCTACCTGAGCTGAAATCCTCACCCTGCCTCTTATTAAACATCTGACCCTGGAAAAGATACTCTAATCTTTTTTTGACTATTTCTCTCATCTGTAAAATAGGAATAATAGTTATAACTATCCTACAGATAGAGGTTATAGTTTATAATAGTGACTAAAGTCAAGGCCTGAAATGGTCAATCCCTGTTTCACCAAGGAGATACATTCATTCTATGTTGAAATGTGAGTTTTATGGTAATGGATTGTGGAGCCAAAAAAACTGCAGTGCTTCTTAGAATCAAAGATGTATTTTCCACACCACCATATTTTGACCACATTTGTTATCAGTGATGTGTACATAACAGTTTTTTTCTGAAAAGCTTGATAGTAAATTGATAACTGAGTAAATATTAAAATAGATATTGCCTCTCAACATAATGACTAATTTGTTGATTAAGAATGGCATCTTTATTTGGGGTTTGGAATATCAAGTGATGTTTATTCTAGCTAAGCACTATTTATTTCTCTAGTCATCACTAAGCTTCAACTAGTATTTAAGTTCTTTAAAGTGAATCTGTGGTTTAATTATCAATTTGTTACTCAAGATTTTGCCCATGTCAGCCTCCAGCCCCCACAAACCCTTATTTACCTTTCAACAAGGCAGTCCACATTATGACTCACACAAGTCCCAGGCACTTTTTGACTTCGAAGCCACTACCTCCATTTTTTAAAATATTGAAAATTATATTATACAACTGCATTAGTATAAAGATGAATATAATCCAGGTGGAATTCATTATATATTTATTACTTTATACTCATTTCTCTTCTGATTTTAAAATAAATTAAAATTGAAACCGATGTCGTGGGCTCCGAAGAGAAACATGGGCCCTAAAAACTGTTCTTACAGTACCTACCTAATGGATAAGTTAGCCCTGCTTCAAGAATCTGCTTTAAAGTCACCTCTTATAGATATTCTTTGACCTATTCACAAACTTGCCTCAAGGCAGAAGGTCACCTTCTTACTCTCACAGCACTTGTTTTTTTTTCTCTCATAATATATATCTCAAGTGAATTAGACCAAGGCTTACTCATTTTTTTACCACCTCTCCTCACCTCCAGGATTTAATACACGATTCTGATTTTTTTCCTAAATTAAGCGTTAATGTATTTAGGAGAACCCACTCTTCTTCTCCCCGTCTTTATAGAAGGATGGGTAAAATAGAAACCGCAAGAACAGAAGAGACTGATGAGCACTAATGGTCACACACAATATTCAGATAGAAAGAGGTTTCTAACATGTGCTACAGTCATTAAATAGCCAAATGTCTCAATAGGCAAGCTAACTACTCTTGGTAGATAAAGTATCTGAATGATCCTACAATGAGTTATCAATTTGGGATAATAAAGAACAGAGAAACCTGAAGATGGCTTTGCCTGACCAGGGCTTAATGGATATAGAACAAAGAGGAGCTTCCAGAAGAAGATCAAGACAGATAAGGGGGAGGAAAAAAGGAGGAGATGATTTTACTCTCAATATCTTTCGGAATGGTACTATAGTATATCATTCAGTGCAGATGGGAGTAGGTTCTCAAGAGGCAGGGGCTCCCAAAAAGGAATAAAATGAAAGTAGTTCCTGCCTACTACAACAAGTAAAAGCAGATCCTTATGTGAACTCCTCTTCACTAGAGAAGACAACTATGATATATATGTCAACAGAATTTCATTTGATGCCTTTTGTTGCAAAATAGCCCTCGTACAATTAAAGATTACATAACTAATATAAAAATGATTTTAAGAGCTGAAAAATACGTGCATATGCTAAACTTCAGAAGTTTTTTTTAAGTTGTAAAGTTTTTGTTATGCAGTACAGTACTGACTTTACTACAATTTTGGAATTACGTAATTTGGAAGCCTTCAATAATTTATGAATATTTTAGGATTATACAGGGTCCAACTCACTAAAAAACTGTCAAATAAAAAGCAGAAACTGAGAATGGAGGAATATGTTTATAATTTCTACGCTCTTTAAGAAAATGCAAAAACAATCTTTAAAATTTTTCAAATTTCAAAGCTATATGGTTTACCAGTAACTATCGTTCAAAAACTGCGAAAAAATCCTAATATATAAAGGACACCTTCCATGTTAAAATATAAAATTAAAGAGAATGTTCTCCATTCACCCAATATAATTATTTCATTCTTTTAAATACAGAGTGATGACAAAATAAAATGTATTCACATTAAAGGTCTTATGAAACATTGATAATTCCCCTGATCTGTGTAAACACACCACCTGTCCAAAACACAGTAGCCTATAAATAATCATAGCTCTCCCCATCCCAAAAATGGAAACATCATATCAGGAGGAAAGCAAAGCAAGAGAGACAACTGTGTCAAGTTGAAAAACAGTCTGAACTCTATTTTGGGAGCAGTGCTCTGATGGTCAAGCATTTAGCTTTCTTAGGCAGGGTTTTTCAAAAGAACAGCTAAATCTCAGGTTTATAACCATAAATTAATTTATCACTTAAGAATAAAATAAAATTACATTTTTGTTCAACTCAGTTACATTATACATCAGATCATTTCACACCACAGGCCAATTTCTCAACTAATTCCTAGTTTTATTTAGTCTTTTTTTAAAATGACAGTTCTAAATAAAATTAAAATATATATCTGAATATATAAATTAATTTAAATTAACATTTTAAATGCTTCTGGTTTAAGGTTAAATTCTCTCCTTTAAATATTTGTGTTGAAATGTTCATTGTGTATAACAAAAATCTAAACCCTAATACTGTTTCTGAGAAAGACACATTTTAACTGTATTCAGACAATGACTTTCAAACTATGATCCACATAACCAATGGAAAAATGATGGTTTCAATTCCTGCTCAAATCCAAGATAGGCACAAGTTCTTTCCTCACCTCTACAGAAACCCATTTTGATACTATTCCAAGTGACATTCCAGACAAGTTACTAACAACTACCTAAGTCTATCCTTAGTCTGTCAGACTCAACACTCTCAGACTAGTTGGCTAAATGTTAACAAATGGTACCAAAGAGAAAGAAATGGAAAGATAGTTACCTAAAATACTGAATTCTTACAACCTAGATTTTTCCAGTGTCAGCACAGAATGGAGAACTATCCTTTTAAACTATAATAACATCTAATCACCACATGCTCTGATTTTACTCTTATCAATTCTATTTTTTATAAATTTAACTGATTAAAGCACTCTATAAGGGCATAACTCTTGAAGAGAGTAACATATAGATAATTTTATTTACTGGCTGGTACAAGAAAGGACTGTAACATTCTAAGTTTGTTTCTAAACTTTAGCATGCATCACAATCCTCTGAAGAGCTTGTTAAAACACAGATGGCCCAAGCCCCGTTCCCTGATTCATGTCTAGCTGAGTCCAAAAAATTGACATTTCTAACAAGTGCCCAGGTGATACTGATGATATTGGTCCAAAAAAATCACACTCTGAAAATCACTGATCTAATAATGTTAAATTGTAATACACATTTTCATGCCCTACACATAAAATCATACCTCAGATTGCTTTAACTCATCAATTTATAAATGCCATTTTATGACAACAGTTTTCAATTTTCTGTTATTGTACGGCAATGACTGTGGCCTATTTCCTCGAGTCTTTATAATATACTTCTACCAAGAAAGCAAAGCTTTCAAAACGCTAAGGAGCTGTCACATCACCTACTGCTTTAAGACAATGGAAACCGAAAGTCTTCAGAAATTCTATCCTATGTCTCTACATAATTATATTTGTCATTCCTCATTAATCAGGTTTATCCTCTAAGAATTTAGGTCTCTGGTTTAGGTAACTAAGTTTGTTTCCCTTTTAATATTTCTTGAAAGATAATCTAATAAACTTTATTACCATATTAAAAAGCAGCTCCTTTCCCATCTCCTAGCACTCTCTCTTTTCTTCTGTCAGAACCCCTTAACTTTTCATACACCATACTTTGGCTCTATTAATCTCTAAGAAATAAAATGTTAGAAAGGTGCTAAAATGCACTAGTATTCATTAAAAGTCTAATTCAAACATTTTGATCCACCTGACAGAACCCTAGCATGCCTCTCTCTCCAAGCTTATCTTTCAGATTCCCTCACACAATCCCTATTTCTGCAACTCTATCTGCAAACTTTCCACTAGATTTCATTCTTCTCAACTGTAAATAAAGCTCTACACTCTTCTCTTTCAAATAACATCACTATTAAAACCAGTTTGATCTAGGTATTAACTCATTTTTCCCTGACAGCATACAATTCATTCCAATCATTTTTTATCTGCAAACATATATAGGTATGCCTCAGAGATATTGCAGGTCTGGTTCCAAACTACCACAATAAGCAAATATTGCAATAAAGCAAGTCACACAAATTTCTTGGTTTCCCAGGGCATATAAAAGTTATGTTTACACTATACAGTACTTTATTTAGTATGCAATAGCATTGTCTCAAAAAATGAACATAACTTCATTTAAAAAGTTTATTGCTAAAAAATGTTAACCATCATCTCAGCTTCCAGTGATTTGTAATCTTTGCTGGTGGAGGGTTTTGCCTCAACGTTGATGGCTGCTGACTGATCACCATGGTGGTTGCTGAAAGTTGGGGTGGATGTGGCAATTCCTTAAAATAAGACTCTTCCTTTCATAAATGACTTCCCTGTATCATGCAATTTAGTTTGATAGCATATTACCCACCGTAGAGTTTTTCAAACTTGGAGTTGATCCTCTCAAACCCTGCCATTGTTTATCAACCAAGTTTATGCAATAGTCTAAATTCCTTGTTGTCATTTCAACAATCTTCACCAGGAGTAGATTTCATCTCAAGAAACCACTTTCTTTGCTCATCCATAAGAAATAACTCCTCATCTGTTCAGGTTTGATCATGGGACTATAGCGATTCAGTCACATCTTGAGGCTCTACTTCTAATTCTAGTTCTCTTGTTCTTTCCACCACATCTACAGTTACTTCCTCCACTTAAGTCTTAAAGCCTTCAAAGTCATCCATGAGGTTGGAAACTTCTTCCAAACTCCTATTAATGTTGGTATTTTGACTTCTTCCCATGAATCATGAATGTTAATGGCATCTAGAATGGTGAACCCTTCCCAGGTTTCAATTTACTTTGCCCAGATCCATCAGAGGAATCACTAGCTATGGCAGCTAAAGCCTTACTAAATGCATTTCTTAAATGATAATAAGACTTGAAAGTTGAAATGTTTCCTTAATCCATGGGCTGCATAATAGACGTTGTTAGAAAATTCATAGAACTGAAGAGAGCTGAAGCCTTGCTCTGGATTAGGCTTTGGCTTAAGAAAATGTTGTGGCTCGTCTGATCTTCTATGCAGACCCCTAAAACTTCCTCCATATCAGCAATAAGGCGTTTCACTTTCTTATCATTCGCATGTTTATTGGAGTAGCACTTTTAATTTCCTTCAAGAACTTTTACTTGCCTTCACAACCTGGCTAAATGTTTGGCATCAGAGACCTACTTTTCGGCCTACCTCAGCTTTCAACATGCCTTCCTTACTGAGCTTAATCATGTCTAGCTTTTGATTTCAAGTAAGAGACATGAGATTCTTCCTTTAATGTGAACATTTAGAAGCCATTGTAGGGTCATTAAATAGCTTAATTTCAATATTGTGTGTCTCAGAGATTGGGGAAGCCTGAGGAAAGGGAGAGAGATGGGGGAACAGCCAGTCGGTGGATCACTCAGAATACACAACATTTATCAGTCAAGTTCACTGATAAGGGTGCAGTTTGTGGTGTCCCATACAATTACAACAGTAATATCAAATATCATTGATCACAGATCACTATAACAAATATAATAATAATAATAAAGTTTGAAATATTGTGAGAATTACCAAAATATGACACAGAGACACAAACTGAGCAAATGCTGCTGGGAAAATGGCACCAATAGACTTGCTGGAGGCAGGGTTACCACAACCTTCAATTTGTAAAAAGTGCAGTACCTGCAAAGTGCAATGGAGCTAAGTGTAATAAAATGAGGTATGCTTGTATTACATTTGAACTATATGGTTTTGTACCTTTCAAAAAGTTCTTTTTTAGCCATGTGTTTTATTGGTCTAAAAAAAAAACTGTGACGTTTTATTTCTTTAGATTCTTCCATTTAAGTAAAACTATATTCCATATAAGATGGCATGCAATAAAAATTTAATGAATACCACAATTTTAACAAATAATTTTATTAAAAGTTCTATTGGCGCCCTGGCCGGTTTGGCTCAGCGGTTAGAGCGTCGGCCTGCGGTCCAGAGAGATCGGGGTTCGGTTCCCGCTAAGGGCACGTACCTCGGTTGCAGATTGTCCCCGGCCCTGGTTGGTCGTGCGGGTGGCAGCCACTCGATGTGTCCTTTTCACGTCGATGTTTCTCTCTCTCTCTTCCTCTCTCTCCCTCCCACTCTATCTGAACAACAACAACAAAATGTCCTCGGGTGAGGATTAAAAATAAATAAATAAATAAATAAATAAATAAATAAATAAATAAATAAATAAATAAATAAATAAAAGTTCTATTGGCAGATATAGAAAGACAATTACATTCCTTCTAGGAAGAAGACACAGCATAAGCAAAAATCAACTCACTAAAAAACATGCTGAGTTTTTTTTTAAAAAGCAAGAAGCAATCTAGTTTACTTCAGAGAATACAGAGAGGTACACCTAAAAAGTTCATGTGGGGTAAACCCATTTGAAAGTAAACAAGCATGAGTTTTATCTGACAGACAGTAAGTTTCTGAGCAAGAGGGTAGTAAGATTGGTTTTTCAAAGTACAATAGAGTAAGCAGTTAAAATCCAATTAAGATACTACATTACACTGCCCAAGCCAGTGATTCTTAAACTATCTAGTCTCAGGATCCTTTACACTCTTAAAAACTACTGATGACCCCAAAGTGCTTTGTTTATATGGGTTATATCTGTAAATATATACCAAATTAGAAATTGAAACAGACATTTACAATATTTATACACTTAAAAATGGTGGTGGATGTTAAACTTAATGAAGTAATTATTTCACTGTGTGTGTGTGTATTCATTATAGTATACACCTAAAACACACACAAAGTTTTGTCAATTATCTCAATTTAAAAAACAATCCCAGCCTGGCCAGTGTGGCTCAGTGGATGAAGCAACATCCCATGGACTGAAAGGTCCCAGTTCTATTCCCGTTCAGGGCACATGCCCAGGTTTCGGGCTCGATCCCCAGTAAGAGGCATGCAGGAGGCAGCCAATCGATGTCTCTCTCACACTGATGTTTCTATCTCTCTCTCCCTTCTTCTCTCTCTAAAAAAATCAATGAAAACATATTTTAAAAAGTAAAAAACAATCTCATTAACATGGAGAGCTAAGTAGTGAGAAGAGTGCCATTGTTCTACAGTTTTCAAATGTAGATAAGCTTTCAAAACTCAAATTTTTGCTCAAAAGCTCAAAATTTTTTATTGGCAACAAATATTATCGGTTGTTTTTCTTGAAGTGATACTTTGTTCATTTTTTAGGCAATGTCTGCAAAAATATCCACATGTAAATAACCATAGCCTGCCTGTCAGCTGTTCTTGTGAGTTAAAAAAATACATATTACTACCTATATGGGGGTCTGTCACTGAGACACTTTGGTAACAATACACTTTAAGTGATAGATGAGCATCAAAAAAGTATTTGTAAGTTGGGCAATCGAAGGCCATACCTTTTAGAAAACATAAAAAAACTTTTCAAGAAGTATATTTTTAACTTTCCAAACTTTTCTTATGGTCACTATTAAGACATTTTCTCCTTGGGAGGTGGAGAATGGGGAAGCTGAATGGACAGTGATGATTTCAGCAATTAAGATTGTAGCTAATTTGATTCCCTTGGAGTTTCTTGGGTGATTGGAGCATCTTTTGTTCCAATGAGGCAATGTTGTGTGGGTTCCTGGATGAGGGCTGGTCACCAGAAAAACCAAACCATAATTAGAAGCTTGAAACTTTAAGCCCCATCTCCTATCCTCTCAGAGGGGGAGAGGGGCTGGAAACTGAGTTAATGATCAATTATGCCTATGTGATGAAGCCTCCATAAAAATCCAAAAGGAGCCCTGGCCAGTTTGGCTCAGCAGTTGGAGAGTTGGCCCGCGGACCAGAGTGTCCCAGGTTCGGTTCCCACTAAGGGCACGTACCTCAGTTGCAGTTTGTCCCTGGCCCCAGTTGGGGTCGTGTGGGTGGCAACCAGTCGATGTGTCTCTCTCACATTGATGTTTCTCTCTCTCTCTCTTCCTCACTCTCTCCCTCCCACTCTATCTGAAGATAAATGCAAAAATGTTCTCGGGTGAGGATAAAAAAAAAAAAATCCCAAAGGTACAAGGTTCAGGGAGCTTCCAGCTTGCTGGGAGAGTGGCATGCCTAGAGAAGGAGGCATGGGAGCTCTGCCCCCCTTCCCATATACCTTGCCCTATGTATCCCTTCTATTTAGATGTTCATCTATATCCTTTATTACATCCTTATATAATTAATTGGTAAACATTAAGTGTTTCCCTGAGTTCTGTGAGCAACTTAACAAATGATAGAACCTAAGGAGGGGGTCATGGAAACCCTGATTTATAGCCAGTCAATCAGAAGTACAGGTGACAACCTAAGACTTGTGATTGGTGTCTGAAGTGTGTATGGAGGGGTGGCCTTGTGGGACTGAGCCCTTAATTTGTGGTATCTGACGCTAACTCCAGGTAGATAGTGTCAGAATTGAATAGAATTATAGGCCATCCAGCTGAATTGCTGGTGAGGGGGAAAACCCTCCACATTTGATGACCAGAAGTTTTAGAAATGAAGTGTTCTATGTGAGTAATAAAAGAGAGTCACACAAGAGAAGTAAGTTTTTCTTACTCAGGAACTATATTCAGGAATTATACTTACCTCTAACTTGAAATGTCCTCCACGCTTTTATCAAGGCCCCCATTACAATCATGGGCCACATAATATACCTTAATTTGTATCCACTCTGGGGACACATTTTCATAATCTACCCGAATCACACCATAATTTGTCCCAGTAATTTTTCATGCTGACCCCAGGCCAAAAGAAATACCTAATAAGTTCTATTGACTAAGTAGTTAGGTTCAAATAACTCAAGTATTTATGTCCTGTTGAGCACTGCATAACTGAAATCACATTAGACATCACTACACTCATTCCCCAGTTTCAGTGGTTTCCACACGGTACTTGCATTTTACCTAAAAACACACTGAAAATCCATCTTTACAAATACATTAGAAAGGAAGGTAGTAAGATCTAACATTGAAATTGCAGACGTAGCACTAGTAGTTTGAACAATTTCCAACAGATGTCAAGGAATGCTGTATTTCCCTCAAAATTTTTTTAAATATTCCATTGGTAATCCTGTGGCACCCCAGGGCATCTCTGGGCACAGTCTGGGTACCTCAGGTAAAGTAGATATTAGCAATGACTTTATTCTGTGAAAGAATGAATGAAAGGTTAGCAACAAAGACTAAACAAGTAACACAATGAGCAAGGGAGAGAACGGAATTGAGAGAGAGACAGGCGGTATGGGAGAGCAAGAGAGATAGATAAAGAGAGCTTAGAACATAGCAGAAAAGACAATAAAGAGAAGACAAAGATAGGAAGAGACAGACAGATGGTCACGAAGAGACATGCACAAAGACATACAGAAAGACAAACAGGGAGAGACAAAATGATGAACAGGGAGACAAGTGAAGACAGGGAAAGAAAGACCAAAGGCAGAGAGGGGAGAAACAGATGGACCAACAAACAGTCAAGGATGGGGAGATACTGATGGGAGGAGACAGAGACAGACAGAAACAGATGGACAAATGGGGGGAGACACAGGAGAGAGGATCAGACAAGGATGAGACATATTAGAAAGACAAGGAGAAATAAAGGGAAACAGAGTAGGTCAGAGAGACAAGAAGAAACTGTCAGTGAGAGAAAGACAGGCAAGGATAGGCAGATATCAGGACAGAGAAGGGGCAGATGAAAGGGAAAATGACTAAGAAAGAGATAGAGAGGCCACAGGCACAAGGGCGAGAAGGAGAAAGAAAAACAGGCAGGAAAAAAAGAAAGGAACTCAGGGAGGGTGAAAGAGGAAAGAAAAAGAAGCTTCCCCTCATACCACCTTCACCCAGGGGACCAGGGATTGTATTCATCAATTCATTACTTAAAGGCATGATCCCTACAGTCTACTAGTGCATGAAAAAGTACCAGGAATTAGCACAACCATTATTAACAACACTGAGCTCTGCACACCAGGGGTTTTTCTGCCTATAGGGGAAACTCTCTCTCTCTCTGCACATTACTAGCAAATGTAATCTACACTTTCTTACTTCAAATATTAATATTCTCACTGGCAGAATTTCATAGAGCATTGTGAGCTTCCAAGGGTCTCTGCTCCAAGCATCCAATATAACGTACCAATTATTTGTTTTTCCTAGAAAGACTATAATCACATAAAATTACATAGAAACCAACTTTAATGGAGGAAAAAAACTAAACTCTAATGCATTATATTTTCAGGACATACCAGCTACACATTCCCTTTCAATGCGTTCTGACTAGCATTACTTTGGGTGGTTTTTTTTAAGTCATTTATTGAAGTTTCAAAATTAATAAAGCAGAAAATAGAGAGAATACTATTAGCCCAACATGCTCAATGTCCAGCATTAATTATTAACATTTTGTCAATACTACTGTCACATTTTAATCATAATAAAACTCTAAATGTATTCACAACTTTGTTTCATAAATGCATTTTGATTTTAAAATATTGAACTTTAAATCAATTATTTTACTGCTAATCACCAAATTCCAAAATTAAAGGCATGACAAAAACAGACAACTATAGACCAATATGCTTCATGAACATAGACACAAAAATCCTTCACTAAATTTTAGCAAAAGTCATGACCAAGTGGTATTTATCCCAGCAACGCAAGGTTGGGTTTAGCATTCAAAAGTATATATTTACTGATAAGATTTATCTTGCTTCTTTTTATTGTGGTAAAATTACAAAACATAAAATTATCATTTTAACCATTTTTAATTGTACAATTCAGTGGTATTAAGTACATTCACAATGTTGTACAACCATGAACACTATTCCCAAACTTTTTCATCACTACCTCAAACACACACAGTAGAACCAGTCTTGTAAACCACAGATGATGTGAAAGTCAGATGCTAATATTCACAAAAACAGTAGGCAAAACTATTGGCTAGTGATTAAATCCATCTGATAATTCTGAAAATTAATATTTGTAATATATATTCAATTAAACTGCATTTTTACTTAATCTAAAAACAGTATCATATTGACTAAAAATAGTGCCTTAAATAGTCTCCTCAGCTTTTCTAAACGAATTTAACCTAATTGTTTTATTCTAATTTCTCACTAGGGGTTCTAAAACATAAAAAAAGCTAATTGGAAATACCACCAGCATCCTCCTCGTGTTGCTAAGTTAGCACCAATACCACCACCTCCACGGAAA
The DNA here is from genome assembly GCA_030848825.1 of Tadarida brasiliensis. Classification (NCBI taxonomy): domain Eukaryota; kingdom Metazoa; phylum Chordata; class Mammalia; order Chiroptera; family Molossidae; genus Tadarida; species Tadarida brasiliensis. The sequence goes on from CM061275.1 coordinate 43,099,841, forward strand.
AAACAAGAGACCATGAGAAAAAAATTAGTATGTAGATTGAAGATATCCACAAGCAAAATCGGGACCCCAAAAAGGCATTTCTTACTAAGAAATAAAAAATTAAAATCTTTCTAAAATATTGTGCACAAATGCCCAAAATTTATATTTATAACAATCAACTCTTTGCTTGTACTGGGACATTCTAAAAACAACAACAAAAGTAGTGTTGTTTTTTGTTTTTTAAGAATTGGGGTAAAAGCAAGAAAAGGAAAACTAAAACCAGGAAGCACAGCCTTCACCCTTCTGGGTCCATGACATGACACACAACCTATAAATTAAGAACAGAGAAGAATGAGTTCCTCCTATATCCCACAGCCCTATTCAGACAGTGGTGTGTCAGCACAGTAAAAAGCTATAGTCTCGCCCTGGCCAGTTTGGCTCAGCGGTTAGAGCGTCAGCCTGTGGTCCAGAGAAACCCAGGTTCAGTTCCCGCTAAGGGCACGTACCTTGGTTGCAATTTGTCCCCGACCCTGGTTGGTCGTGCGGAAGGCAGCCACTCGATGTGTCCCTTTCATGTCAATGTTTCTCTCTCTCTCTCTCTCTCTCTCTCTTCCTCTCTCTCCCTCCCACTCTATCTGAACAAAAAATGGAAAAATGTCCTCAGGTGAATGAAAAAAAAAAAAAGCTATAGTCTCCCAAAACCAAATGTCACTGTGGATAGTTCTAATTGAAAATCAATTCTACCATTGATCTGGGCCCCAAGGCTAAGGCAACTAGATTCCATTTTATGTAGGCCCCTTGGTTAAGGCGACTAAAAGACTCCATTTTGTCACCAATAGACATTCCTTGATATTCTTCCAATAATAGGTTAATTACCCCTAGACGTAAAGGAATTTTGCCAAAGATTATAGTTGCTCGATGAGTTGGGAGGCATTTGCAGTTTCCTGAGTATAGGTATTTGCAGGTACTTGTGCCTGTCGGTGAATAATGCTAATTTTGACTTCTGTAGTCTCTGTCACTCCCACTATTGTACTGGTTCCTTGAGGGGAGGGGGGCAAAAGGAGGAGGCAGTTTCTGTCTTTAAAATGGGACGAGCAAGGAGAATCGTGGCTGTTGATCTGAGAGGAAACTATGCCCTCCGCAGCCCGCCGGCAAAAGCTCCTTTACAATTCGGCCATGCGTCTCTGGTTATCTCGCCCTCAGGTTATAACACTATTAAATAAACTACTTCATTCTTTTAAAAAGTGAACAAAAATTATATATCTATTCAGGTTTTCTGACCTTGCTGCTTATTTTCCAACTACTATAAAAAATAAAAATAAAAAAAAACAAGAAAAATTCTCTCCTGAGAGTTTTTATTTTGATTCCCCAAAATTATAAATCTTAAATAGGAGTGCAAGGAAAGATCAAAACAGGAATATATTTCTATCAGTGACATAGATTTAAAAATTAGCAAGCAAAAACATATGCCAAAATTACTTTACAGTAATTCTTTTTCTTTTTTTTCCTCACCCAAGGACATTTTTGCATTTAACAAACTGTCCCCTTAGTGGGAACCAAACCCAGGACTCTCTGGTCCGTGGGCCGACGCTCTAACTGCTGAGCCAAACCGGCCAGGGCAATATTTTTATGTGTGATGGGGACAGAGACTATCCTTTAGAAATTTACAAATAAAATGATACAATTTCTGAAATGTGCTTCAAAATAATCGGGGAAGATTAAACAAGATTAGGCATTACATTGATAATGATTAAGGCTGGGTGATGGGCAAACAGGAATCTGTACACATTCTCTTTATTTTTTTATGTCTTTGAAATTTTCCATAATAAAAATGGGGGGGGGGGTGCATGGAGGGGACATTTAACCTGTGTGCTAGGAAGTAGCTTGCTTTTTTGTTTCCTCAGGAAAGACACTAGAGATATAAATAAAATTCTTAAGAGGGTTGGTTTGGAATAATTTGCAGGTAACTGGTTAAAGACAGATAAACTGTCCTTTCCTATATATTATACACTCAAGCCTATTGGCCAGTTTTTCACTTTCTGGGTATCATACCTGAATTTTTCTTTGATACCGTTTGTTCAAGCTCCTTTCAAAGTGGGTAGAGTAGAATGTGAAATCAGTACCTCATTTGGACTTCTAGCTCTGGTTCACAATTTGAAGAAAGAACATTACAGTGTTGTTGTTGTTTTCAATTCAGATTTGGGAATATGATAGGCCAAAAATGGACTCTCCCAAAAGATATCCATGTCAAATTACTGGAACCTGCAATGTTATCTACTTAGGGTCTTGCAATGTAGTTAAGGATCCAAAGATGAAAGTATCCGGAATTATCTAGGTGGCCTTAAATCCAGTAACAAATGTCCTTAGATACATGGAGACCAGACAGATGGAGAAGGTAAAGTGAAAAGGCAGAGACTGGAGTGAAGTGGCCACAAACTAAGAAAGCCAGCAACCACTAGAGGCTGGAAAAGGCAGATGCTCCCCTCAAAATTGTAGGATTGTGGCCCTGCCAACACCTCGATTTCAGACTCTAGCCTCCAGAACTGTTGAAAGAATAAATTTCTCATATTTTAAGCCACTAAGTTTGTGGTAAATTGTTATAGCAGCGACAGAAAACCAATAAGGGTTTAGCTACTCTTTCAATTATTGACTACCTATTCCTTCTTCATTATCTCAATAACTAGAAGTTACTGAAAATCTAAACGATTTTAGAGCATCTTTTACATTCTGAGGGCAAGAATTTTTGTTTTTTTCATTCTGTGATGTATAACTACTGGTGCTGAAAAACTACTCTCTGATCAAAACTTTTTATGCTTCTTTTTTCTACCTTTCTCACTGGTGTTCTCTCACTAAACACCTAAGGTGGTGGCCCTGCCTAAAGAAAACAAAAAGAGCATAAAGAAGAATTTCCCTTCCTTTAAACTCTGCCAACTTCAAGATTTTAAAATTGTTCCAGTTTTCTAACAGCTGCTAGAAAATTCTATCTAAAATTGCCAGATTCATTAATTTGGTATGTTGTTATCTTTTACTCTACAATGTATATTCCAATAATTCCCAGAGATTTTTTGCTTCATCGTGTAATGTTTTATACTTATCCCTTCTCTGCTTCACAATCTTTCCTCAAACTTACCAATAAAAAAAGAAAACAGCACCGTGTGATAATCAATACAGTGCCTTTATATGTTTATTGATTATTATAAGCAAAGGAAAATTTTAAACACTAAAGATACTTTAAATATTCTACTGTGCCACAAAGAAAGGATTATAAGCCTGTGTTCAAAGCATTTCTTCATTTCTTCTAGCTTCCTACCTGTATGCTACTCAAAGCTTATATTTATTTTTATCATATAATTTTACCATCTTATGTTCTAGCAATAGCATTAAATTACATTTAAGTCTCTTTCTGTGAAAGAAAGTAGATATTTCATCAACTCAAATAGTAATGCTATTTACTACTCAGAAGCACATCTCTCCTATTACTAAAGTAGTTTGAGATTAATGGCATCTTTAAAGAATTCACAAAGTTTATTTTTGAAGACAATATTTGCTATCTAGAAGTTGAAATTTCCGCAAAACAAATGAATATGCAATCCTTTTCCAGTAAACATGAAATTAGCATACCCTTCAGAAATAACTTCATTACATTACATGGCTTTAAATATCAATCTTTGTCAACCTTTCTAAAGCAACTTAACAAAGGATAAAAAAATACATCTCTCTTAAAGAGATGACAATTATCTTGGCTCTGTCTTAACTTCACTCTTAGCCACCTGTACTTTTTTTATGGCTCTCAAAAAAAGCTTGCAGTGGCTACAAATGAATCCAGCATTTCAGTTTTGGAGTTAAACTGTCTGCTAGTCTCTGATACACAGTCTTCTCATGCAACATTAACCCACTACAAGCAAAAAGATTTTTGAAAATCAACAAAAAATCACTACACAAAACAACACTAATAGAAACGTGAAACTCAGTAAAGATACTCTCCTACCACTGCTCAGCTAAAAATGTAGCAAATTAGCCAAGAATGTAGCAAATAGCTCTCCCTATTATAAATAACAAATGATTTTATTTTTAGGTCAGAAAAGCCATGTAAATAATTTTAAAGAGATAATAATACAGGATAACAAAATAGAAAACTGGAGGGAGGGGAGACACAAGATTATAAATAACATAAAAGTAATGTATTATGAAAGCATGGGTTTGACAGTAATCCTATACATGCAAAAATTACTTCATGAATTTTAGAAATTTAATTCAGTTTCCCATCCTCTAGAACTAAAAAGCAAGCTCACATCTGTTAAAACAACAAAGACCAGGGGACAGAGGTGAGGCGGAAAAAGATGCCTAAAGTGAACTCTGTCCATTCAAGCATATAATCAGAATGAATAATTTACAAGCATACTTTCATCTTTGATGCTACTAAGAGCTGAATTCTAAGGAGCTTAGGGAGACTGTAACACATCTGCTAACCAAGTAGAATAAGCAGAGGGAACCTAAGCAAAAAGGATCCAACAAAACCTGTTCACAACACTGGGGAGTGGACTTAAAGAAGAAATGGCAGAAAAGCAGGGACTAGTAGTGGTCAGTGACTTATGTCCTGAACTATATCTATTCATTCCATTTCAGAAAGTCAGAGAGCTGTATTAAGCTAACACTAGCTATGTATATTCCCCATCAAAAGTAATACTTTATAACGAGAGGCAAAATGTGGAAAGAAAACAATCAAAGCATCTGTAGGTCTTTTCATTTTAATTCAAATAATCCAAAAAATATATTTATTTCACTGAATAGACATTATGAAAAAATTATCCAACAATTCATAAATGATTTTTCAAATCTATGCCTATTTTATGTATCTTTGAAAGGAGGCATAACACATGTAAAAACATGAAGTGATTTAGTTCAAAATATATACACTCACCCAGTAGCTTACAAAATATGATTTCTCAGCAATCAAAGGGAACTCTATGCTTGGCACTCAGACAACACAAATGCACAAAAACACAAAATCTTTAAACTAGGACTTTATAGCATCCGCTTCTCCTCTGGTTTTAAAGAAATGCTACATGTGTCACCTCAGACTATACCTTATGAAATTAAAGCATCAGCATTATAAAACAACAATAAACAATACACATAGCCATCTACCCAGCAAGTAAAATTCTACATCTAAAAATTAAGAAAAGTTAAAAATTAAAAAACAAAGAAGCAAGCTAGGTTAATTTACACACACACACGCGCACACACACACACACACACACACACACCCATAAACAGTACTTTGATTTTACGGAAGATTGAGGGAAAGAATTTACTTTTATTCCAACTCATTGATGCACTTAGCAAATCTGTAAGGTATGTGACTATTTTAGATACTAGGCATAAACAGTGAAAAAGGACAAAATCTCTGGTCACAAGGGACTTACATTTGTCTTAAGAGAAGAAATCAATGAAAAAACACAAGATATCAGAAAGTGACAAACGCTATGCAAAGAAATAAATTAGAATTATGTAATATAAAGTGATAAGTAGCTACATAAGATTGGGTATTCGGAAGGCCTCCTGAAGGGCACAGTCACTTGCCCTTCAAGAATGATCCAATGATTCTCAACAGAGAGCAAGAGCTAAGGACCTATAGTAAGACCAAGCTTGGTCTGATTTAGGGACAGAAAGAAAGGCAGTGTGTCTGGAGCCTAGTGAACAAGAGGAAAAATGGCAGAAGGTGAAGTCATAGACATAGGACCAGATTAATTAAGGCCTTGTAGGTCAGAGTAATAAATTTTTACATTACACCCTTGGATTGTAAGAAATAGCCTTACGAAACTCATCATAATGCTTTTTGTAAAATTGTTGTTGGGGATATTATTCACCACACCAAACAAAATACTACTCTTCATGAAGGTCCAAAGAATGATTTTCTCAAATCTTATGTATGTTCACTAAAAGCTGATCTTTTTCTGAGAAACTGGTATAAATTTACTTTATGTGAATTCTGAAATTAATCATGTTCTCCTCTATTCTCTGAATGTGAGAAAATTCAGAGTTGAATTTATAATTAGCATATGGCAATTATATAAAACCTTATGGTATCTATTTCTTTTAATAAGCTTTTAATTTTAGAATACTTTCAGATTTATAGAAAAGTTGCAAAGACGGCCCAGAGAGTTTCCATATACCCCCTGTTCACTTTTCCCTATCATTAACATCTAACGTTAGTATAGTGCATTTGTCACAATTAATGAAACAATATTGACTGACATATTATTATTAACAAAAGTCCATAATTTACTCAGATTTCGTTCATTTTTACCTGATGTTCTTTTCTGTTCCAGGATCTTTGCAGTATCTATTCTCTATATTAAATTTACTGCAGCTTGGGTGGCGACCACTCGATGTGTCTTTCTCACATCGATGTTTCTCTCTCTCTCTCTCTTCCCCCTTCTCTCCCTTCCACTCTATATCTCAAGATAAAGTACAAAAATGTCCTCGGGTGAGGATTAAAAATAAATAAAAATAAAATAAATTTACTGCAGCTTTAACGCACTTTTCTGTCTTCATTTTTGCCTTATTCTAACCTCTACTAACTACTGTTATCCAACATATATTATCTAATACTATAAACCTTTCCCAATACTTCCGGGAACTATGTGGAATAATAAAAAAAATTAGTAGAGGAATATTTCTTGAAAGATATAATTAGCTTTTCCCCAACAAATCAAATAGTTCAGTATTATTCAAAGTAACGTTTCATAAATCTTTTCAAAATACAGAGACAAAAAGAAATGTCCAACTGAAAATTTTACTTAAAGATATCATTTGGATAAAAATGCAAAGTCAATATAAAAAAAGTCTTTTTATGTTTCAATACTAGTTTGAACTCTAGAATTCACCTTCTGTTGCCATATACAGCATTAAGTAATCCTGAATGTTCTTGAGTCATGAAAGCTTAGCTTGGTCTCAGAGCACACAAATCTAAAATGAGAGAGAGGCAAAATGGTCATCTAAAGTCCCTTTCAATTAGAAATGTCAATGATCTCTTACTTCTGTGACCAAGGTTGACTTTCAGATTCTCAGGTTTTTCCATCACAAGAGTGAAAAACATTAATGCTTCTAAACAAAAGACACTACATTTTAAAAAGAGAATGGCAAAATAAAGTTTGAAGCTTTAACTGAAATTAATTCAGAATAAAAGTGAAAAGATCAATGTAGTGTATAAATTAAATGAATAGTATATAAATTTGTATATATACAAATTATATGTACCAAAACTATCTTGGGGAAGGAGAAGGTTTCCCCAAAAAAGTTGTGAATATGTACCCAATAGACAAATTCCATCAAGTGACTGAGACACCAAATTGCAGGGGGGGGGGGGGGGGGGGGGGGGGCGTCATGACAGAAAAGGTGAAAAGTATAACAACTTATATTTTCCATTGTTCTCTATCACTAAAAATTTGGTATGTCAAATGGGTAATACTATTAACAGTTCTGTTTTCATATCTAAAATAAAATGTCTTTCCTTGAAACAATCCTGATTATTATGGTGTAAATAATTCACTGTGGAGAACCTTAAGTTTGCAGCTTAATTTTAACCTGTCCCAATAAATATCTCATTGACAATACCTCATTAACAGAAGAAATTGTGAAAACACAATATAGTTTTAAGGTTTTTTGTGTGTTTTTTTAAATTCTCACCCAAGGATATTTTTCTATTTATCTTCAGATAGAGTGGAAGGGGGAGAGAGGGAGAGAAAGGGAGAGAGAAACATCGACGTGAGAGGGACACATCAATTGGTTGCCTTCTGCACGACCCAGACCAGGGCCGGGGACGAACTGCAACCAAGGTACGCGCCCTTGACTAGAATCGAACCCAAGACTCATTGGTCCGCGGGCCGACACTCTACCGCTGAGCCAAACCAGCCAGGGCAGTTAAAAGGTTTTTAACATCACTTTCCAAAAATTCCTGGAAACATTACTCCATGAAAGATTGACTCTAAGGACATTAAGTGTGCGTCTACCCCTCCACATTAAAACAAAACAAAACAAAAAACCCACAACCCTAGTCACTTTATAATACCTTTATTCTACACTCATGTATGTTGCTCTACAAGTCTTTCTTTTAAAAAAACAAACAAAATAAACAGTAATACATTTATGCCATTATTTAAAAATCAATATTGTATATAACTTTAACATAGAATTTTGTTACCTTCTCAGTCATATATTTCTAAATGTAAATGGTTACCAAAAATAAGAGATTATACAGAGTAGTTAATGATGTATATTAAAGGAGATTAGAAATAAATTGATAAAGAATGCCTAAAAATAAGTCTTTAAACATTTTTATATATATTATTTTAGAATATGAGCATTTCCTAGTTATAATCATAAGACAATTATTTCAAATAAAAATAAAGACCTTTTATTTTTCATGAATCAGTGTATAAATAAATGACTCATAAATTTCACTCTCAAAGAATAAAGTAAAATAACCGTAAGTCCAAATGTTTCTTTGAGTAATAAAAGCAACATTAAGTAAATAATCCTTAATTTCTTAATATACTGAAATTATTTTCTTTGATTGATTTAATTTTAAGTAGGACAAAAAGCCCATTTTATCAATGAGGAGTAAAGGCACGCTCTTGAAATGTCCTAAGTTAGAAGAAAATAATAATTCAATAGTGTAAAAAATACTGTAAGCAGTCAACTTCTTACCAAAAAAAACTTTCATATACTGTGCCTTTGATCTAACACACTCACTTCACTCTTCAAGAATCCATTTCAAGTCACCTTTATTTCACTATACTTATAAGTCCACTCCATCTTAAAAGTAGTGTGAAATATGAGGAAGCAACTTATTTTACTATCATCTTAAGTAACAAATCAGCACAATATTTTTAATTCTAATAATGATGTTAAGTTATAACCATTTAACATAGGTAAATAATCAGTATAGCTATTACTTAGATTTAATTCAATACAATAAACATTTTAAAAATAAACATCCTCTGATGCAATATAAACAAACAAAAAAACTCCTCTATGCTAACAGAATAAATCAAACTATCAATGAACTTAAGAAGCTATAAACCTACTGGCTAATTATTGTCTAATGAAAATTATTTAAGACTTATGGCAGCGCCCTGGTCAGTTTGGCTCAGCGGTTAGAGTATCGGCCCAAGGACCAATGAGTCGTGGGTTCAATTCCAGTCAAGGGCACGTACCTCGGTTGCAGTTTGTCCGTGGCCCTGGTCGGGGTTGTGCAGGAGGCAACTAGTGGATGTGTCCCTCTCATGTTGATGTTTCTCTCTCTCTCCCTCCCTCCCACTGTATCTGAAGATAAACAGAAAAATATCCTTGGGTGAGGATTTTTTAAAAAGATTTATGGCAGGGATTCTCGACTGGGGAGACTTTAAAACCACCAATGCCTGGGCTCCACCCCAAGATCTTATTTTAATTGGTCTGAGATGATCAGTATTAGTAGTCGTAAAATAAACAAAAAAATAAAAAACAGGTAAATTGAGTTAAATGTGCTGTAGATTTGAGAACCACCAATTTATGGTATACTCCAATTTTAAGAGTTAAAAAATAACAGCCCTAGACAGTGTTGCTCAGTTGGTTGGAGAGCTGTCCCATGCACCAAAAGGTTGCTGGTTCAATTTCCAGTCAGGACACATGCTCAGGTTGCTGACTCCACCCCCGGCAGGGGATGAGCTGGAGGCAGCTGATCGATGTTTCACTATCACATAGATGTTTCTATCTCTCTCCCTTTCCCTCCCCCTCTCTCTAGATATTCAATAAAAATATATTTTTTAAAAAGAGAAAAAGAAAGAAACCTTGCTCACTGGCACCAAAAGTTTTAAGTATACTAAAATTTAAGGTATAGAGAAAAGGTCAGTGACAAAAGGAGAGAAAGACAATATTAAAAAAAATAATCAAGGCTTATCAAACTTTTGTCCTTTAAAAATGTTAAAAGTTGAAAGTCCCATGTTGAACTTTGTTGATAAATCTGCTCATATTGTATTATTTTTTAGATAACTGCCAAATAAAAACCTAGATATATGAACTCAATAGCAAAGATAAAAGAATGACAAAAATATAACACCATATAAAAAATAGTAAATTAATATACTATCACAACGCAAATGAGAAACAAATTATAGTTCCTTTAATAAGTTTCCCTAACCTCAATACTAAACAGAATAAATGTTTCTTTAAACCACTTTCCAATACCTTTAATTCTCCAGTGTCTCAAAAGAGAATTCATTTTAAGATGATTAAAAAGTACATGGCTTTAGTCTGTTTATCTGAGAGTACAAAGAACAAACAAGTACAGATATTTCCCTTATAAAAGCAGCACATACATCTGGATGATTAGCCTATAATACTCCCTTTACAACAGGGTCCAAAGAAATTAACAAGAAAAAGAAAAAGTTCTTAACTTTAAATAATTTTCATTTTAGCACACTTCATGGAATTCCATTTTTCTACAACAGCTAAAAGTATTAGGTGGACTGGAAAGTAATGTCATTAAAGTAATGACCTGTTAAGGGCAGAAGTGGAAGCAAATCCGTGTCAGACAATGGAGGAACTGTCAAACACTCTTAACCAACCTTGGTCGACCATCCAAGAACATTTGCAGCAGATTGGTAAAGTAAGCAGAGCAGGTGTTTGGGTCCCACATAATCTGTCCGAAGAAAACAAAGCTAACCGGTCCACCACATGCAACTTATTGCTTCAGTGGCACAATACTGAAGCGTTTTTTGATCGCTTGATCACTGGAGATGAAAAATGGGTCCTCTATGATAATCCGAAACGCAAAAGGCAGTGGCTCTCTCCAAAGGAATCACCACGAAGTACAGCTAAGCCAGGTTTATACCCAAAAAGGCACTTTTGTGTGTTTGGTGGAGTATTCGCAGGGTCGTTCATTTTGAAGTGCTGAAACCTAGACAAACTGAATGCAGACCTTCACTGTGAACAATTGGATTGAGTAAATCAATCTTTAATTGAGAAGTGCCCAGCGATTGTCACCAGAAAAGGTGTTATTCTGCAACACAATAATGCAAGACCGCACTGCATAAGATGAACCCTGGAAAAAATTAATGAATTGGGGTGGGTGGTATTGCCTCATCCACCATACTCGCCTGATATTGCACCATCGGATTTCCATTTATTTCGATCGCTACAACATTTTCTAAGTGGCAAAAAATTTGAAAATTTGGATGATGTCCAAAATGCCATCTCCCGATATTTTGCTCAAAAACCAACTGATTTTTATCGATCCAGCATTGAAAATTTGCACACTAGATGGCAAAAGGTTGTTGATAATGAGGGTGATTACATCATTGATTAAAAATAAAAACTTGTTAAATATTTATCTGTTTGAATTTAATGTAAAAAAACGATATTACTTTCCAGTCCCCCTAATATATGAAAATCACAACATGATCCAGCATGGAGGGCTAAAGAAAGATCATCATAACTTTCAACATATCTCAGAGTAATCTTTGTTAAAACAGATGTTAAAACTTAAAAAGAAAAAAATTAAAGATAAGTTGCCCAACCTTGAGAATAAAATTAAAAGAATCACTATTAAAGCAAGTTATACAGGGTGAGAAAATCCATTTAACGTCCATGTAATTTCATTTTCCTCACATTCTTAAAATATTTAGGACATATCAAATAAGAGATAATAACCCAAAAAAGAACTAAATATTTCGATAAATCTTAAATGTCTTCAGTTAAATATTAGAGAATAAAATGCATTATAAACCAAAATTCAGTGATATCTAAGTGGCAATATCCTGGTAAAGATTTTGAGATATTGAAAGAAGCACATTTTCAATTCAAAATGGTTAGAAATGAAAGATGTTTATTTCTATGTCACTAAAGAAAACAAAATTTTAAATTACACATTTACAGTTTTATTAAACAATTTCAGCATCTATGTCATAAAAATAAGCCTGAAAAAGCTTGTCATTAGAATGACTTCATAGAATTCCAGTTTGGTATTTCATAAAGATATTAATCAGTATTACTCTAGAATATTCTTGGCATATATTTTTTCACATTCTTCTCTCCTGAAAAAAATGTGATGTAAAAATTTTAAAGAATACCAGCCTCAGAAAGAACACTCCCTCGAGAAACGGTTGTTGAATTAGCTCCTAATTATTTACTGACACAAGACCCCCTCCTACTTTAACTTAGAACTCTCCAAACCTATCAAAGGTTAAACCCATAAAGAATGAGCTAGTGAGCAGAAGCTGAGGTAACAGAAAAAGAAGGATCAATAAAGGTAACTGCCCTTAGGTTATTTTATGACTGCCAAACTGTGCACTTGCATACATATAAATGCTTTTCTCTCTCTCTCTCTCTCTCTCACACACACACACACACACACACACACCCAGGGGGGGGGGGGTAAATATGCTCTGTTGTTTTACTAGTCCCAGTCTAAAGGCATGGCATAAATAGAAAGAAAAACCTGTGTTGCTCAGACTAATTTTGGACTAAGGCTTCACCGATGATTGATGGATAAAGAAACAGATATGAAAATACATTTGGAAGTGAGGGGTGAAAATGACACAGATAAGAACTTTGACTCTAAGCCAGTGATTCACAATGCTAAGGTTGATTTAAGGACATATAAGAGATCCATAGGGAAAATGTGAACTAAACCAACAAAAATTTGAAATATAATGTAACCATAATATATCTTATAAAAATTTTAAAAGATCTACGTAATAGGATAGGTTATATTGGTTTCATACTGTGCAGTTTAAAATATCATTCCTTAAAAAGGGATTTTATGTGACTACATGTAGGAAGGAGTTAATGCAACTTACCTTCCACAGAAGGTGCCTGGTCTTGAGCTGAATACAGCATATCCTTGAAAGCCTATTAGGAAGAAATAAAAGGAATACATGAATTGAGTAATCTTTACACTAAAAGCAGTTGAAGCTAAACAATTACTTCTTTTTCAATATCCACACAATGACTATATATGGTTCCCTAAATTAAGAATTTAGTGAATTTTCTCCTTTGTTTCTCTTGCCCTAGGAGATGTATCAGCGAAAATTCTGCTAGATGAGATGTCTGCAATTTTACTGCCTATGTTTTCTTCTAGGATTTTTGTGGTTTCATGGCTTAATTCTTTTATCCATTTTGAGTTTATTCTTGTGTATGGTGTAAGTTGGTAAGTTGGTGGTCTAGTTTCATTTTTTTGCATGTACCTGCCCAATTTTCCCAACACCATCTATTGAAGAGACTGGCTTTACTTCATTGTATGCTCTTGCCTCCTTTGTCAAATATTATTTGACCATAATGGCATGGGTCAATTTCTGGGGTCTCTGTTCTGTTCCACTGATCTATATGCTTGTTCTTGTGCCAGTACCAGGCTGTTGTGATTACAATGGTTTTGTAGTATAGTTTGATATCCAGTGCTGTGATCCCTCCAACTTTGTTCTTCTTTATCAAGATTGCAGCGACTATTCGTCACTAATCATCATAGAGATGCAAATTAAAATCACAATGAGGTATCGCCTCACACTTGCCAGAATGGCTACCATCAATAAATGAACAAACAACAAGTGCTGGCAAAGATGTGGAGAAAAGGTAACCCTAGTACACTGCTGGTGGGAATGCAGACTGGTGCAGCCACACTGGAAAACAGTATAGCGTCTCCTCAAAAAATTCAAAACGTAACTGCCATTTGACCCAGCAATCCCACATCTGGGAATGTATCCTAAGAATCCCGAAACACCAATCAGAAAGAATATATGCACCTCACAGCAGTGTTATTTAGAATAGTTAAGATCTGGAAACAGCCCAAGTGTTGATCAGTAGATGAGTGGATAAAAAAGCTGCGGTACATTTACACAGTGGAACATTGTGCAGCTATAAAAAAGGAGCTCTTACCCTTTGCAGCAGCATGAATGGACCTAGAGATTATTATGCTAAGCAAAATAAGCCAGTCAGAGAAAGATAAATACCATATGATCTCACTTACATGTGGAATCTAATGAACAAAATATACTGACGAACAAAACAGGTCCAGAGACACGGATGCATGGAACAGACTGACAGATCTCAGAGGGAAGGGGGGTAGGAGGGGACAGGAAGAGATTAACCAAAGAACTTATATGCATATATGCATAGCCCATGGACACAGACAACAGTGCAGTGAAGGCCTGGGGTGGGGCAGGGGCTGGGTGAAGGGGGGCAAATGGGGGACATCTGTAATACTGTCAACAATAAAAATAAATAGACTATTTAGTGAAATATTTCTATTAACTTTAAATAAGCTAAAACAAAACTACTATATTTTCATACCAATCCAGTATTACCTAATCTTTAAGACAAGGGCTAATTTGTACACTTTAAAAATTAAGGGGCATTTGAAAACAGTAAAAAAGTCACCCGAGAGATCACCAACTCTCTGACTAAAAGATAATAGTTATAGAAACTGAGAACAACAGTCCTAGAGGAATACAATGGAACACTGTGTAAGAAGATATGAAACACTGGATACAAATTTTTTAGATTGTGTTATAAACATAAAATTCACCATCTTAACCATTTTCAAATGTACAGTTCAGTAGTGTTAAGTACATTCACACTGTTATGTAGATAATCTCCAGAATTCTTTTCATCTTGGATAGAAAAACTTTTCAGTGGAGGTGAGGAAAGTCCTCCCTAACAGTTCAGGACTATAAAGATAGTAAAAGGTTTTACTGTTTTTTTCCAAACGAAGAAATCAACTAACAACCACATTTAGGTAAATTTGAATGGATGTACTTTGGTCTCTTTAAGTGGTTTGGGGACAGGAATGAAAGCATTGCTTCATATCTATCAAAATGGTAGAATTAATTAAATGGATAAGGCTCCAGAGCTGAAGAGCTGGTCATGAGCTGAGGTGGCTGTATCCAGTCCCATAGCTTCAAAGCTTCAAATACCATCTAACTATTGGTGATTCCTGAATTGGCCACCAGCTTTCCTCAACTTCTGTACAACTACATTTGGAGCAAGATAATTCTTCGTTGTGAGGAGCAGTTTTGTGCATAACACGATTTTTAGTAGCACCTCTGGCATCTAGGGATCCACTAGATATCAGTAGCAACCACCCCATAAAAGTTGTGACAACCAAAAATGTCTCCAGACACTGCCAATGTCCCCTGGGGAACAAAATCACCCATCCCCATAACCAGTGGCCTAAAATCATTCAAGCATATAAAAAAACAAACAGCTCGCCCTGGCCGGTTTTCTCAGTGGTTAGAGCGTCGGCCCGCAGACCAATGAGTCGCAGGTTCGATTCCGGTCAAGGGCACGTACCTTGGTTGTGGTTCATCCCCGGCCCTGGTTGGGTCATGTGAGAGGCAATCAGTCTGTGTGTCCCTCTCACATCGATGTTCCTCTCTCTCCCTCTTTCTCCCTCCCTCCCACTCTGTCTGAAGATAAATGGAAAAATATCCTTGGGTGAGGATTAAAAAAGAAAAAACAGCCCGGCCAGTGTGGCTCAGTGGATTGAATATTGTCCCATGGACGGAGAGACGGAGAGGTCCGAGTTTAATTCCCGGTCAGGGCACATGCCCAGGTTGCAGGCTTGATCCCCAGTAGTTTAATCACCAATAGCCAAAGATTTAATCATCATACCCATGTAATAAAACCATAAGAACTCCAAAAAACTTCAGGGTTCAGAGACCTTCCAGGTTGATGAACACATCAATGTGCTAGAGAGGGCATAAAAGCTCTGTGCCACCCCTGTTCCCATACCTTGCCCTGTACACCTCTTCCATTTGGCTGTTCCTTAAGTTGTATCCTTTACAATAAACCTGTAATAGTAAACATAGCACTTTCATGAATCTTGTGAGCCACCCTAGCAGATTATCAAACCTGGAGGTGAGGGTCATAGGAATCCCCAAATTTATAGTCAGCCAGGCAGAAGTGTGGGTAGCTGGGGTACTCCATTTGCAGCTGGTATCTTAAGTGGGAGTAATCTTGTGGGACTAAGCCCTTAACTGATGGGGTCTGTACTAACTCCGGAGAGTTAAGTGTCAGAATTGAACTGAATTATTTGACACACAGTTGGTATAGGAGAAATGGCTGTTGGTGTCAGAAAAACAGAACCATCTTTGGTGTCAGAAGTGGTGATAGAAAATACCCAAACAGAAATCTTTTTGGAAAAAAACCTTTATTAGTGGGCCACAGCTTTTCTAAGATTACATTTGAAGCTCAGCCTCATGTTTACTGACCATTAATTCTTACACTTATTTGTGTACAAATGCCCTAAATGAATATGACAAGGTATGGAATTTCTTTTAAGAAAAATGTATGTATACACACTCATTATTTTCTTTACAATTTCTGATGTCTCAGAGACCACTAACTTCATCTAAAAAAAAAAAAAAAAAAAAAATTTAGTCCAGAATATCTTAACCAAACATCAGAAAGTCTTTATTTCAGTTTAGAGATTGATATTTTATATTAAAGTCCTATACAGCTGTAGAGTAGTATTTATGTTACAGTTTTTCCATAGGATATTTTAAGACAGTAAATGAATACACTGCTTAGAGCAGAGTAAATAGCTAGAAATATAAAAATTTAAGAAGAAATAAACCAATAAATCCAGACAGAGAATACTTATGGAAATAAATCTATCATGGGAGCAGGTATCAGAAATTTAAATGTTTGAATGAAGTTCTTGTACTTCAGGAGTATAACAGGCATGTGTACAAAAATTAAATGATGTGATAAGGAGCTAAATAAACCATCAATAACTAGCAGAGTGGATTGTACACAGTAGGAGCTCAATAATTCTTGAATTCAAAAGAGTTTCTTCTTTGGAGAAAATTACTTTAAAGGTGATTGAAAAAGCACACTAAGAATCTCTGACATGTAGTGAAAATGAATTAAATTTGCAAAAGAAAAGCTTACCAAATTAAGTCATTTAAAATGATTAAAATTTATAAAGAGAAAAATGATAGTCTTCATTTTGATTATAAAACTGAATCATAATTTCATTTAAATCAAGACAACCCTCAGCGAAATCATGGACAACTCTTTTTACTTCTTACTACTTCAGTTTTCCTCAGAATAAAAGACCTTCTATGTTTTTCATAGTAATAGACTCTAAAGAACTCCATAAATAGGATATCAGTCTATACCTGTGACAACAGAATAGCCCCCAATTGGGAACCAGGGGTGGGAAAAGCTTACAAAGTGTTGCCTATATATTAGTACCCAGATCACTTGCCTGCGTTAGGAGGAATACATCCAAATATACAAAACAACAAATCCAAACAGTTTCCTCAATTCTTGCCCTTTTACTTTAAGGACATCCAATATTTTATATAAAACTCTGAATCTGTATAATAAATAAAATCAATACGTATTCATTATGTCCATTACAAAAGATTTATTTGATTTCCAAAGTTTTCAAAACAATCTTGTTCATCAGCATCCTCTGTTATTTTTGTTATAATGTTATTGAAATACATGTAAACTAGTACAAAACTCTTCTTTTTAGTGTTTATAAGAACCCTATTTACTGTTTATATAACAGTAAAATCTTACAAATTAAATCCAAATACAACCACAAAACCAACACTATTCACCCAACAACATTAACTTGACAGGATAACTTGTTTGAGGAGACAAAATCTCAACTGGTAATATGCACACCATGCTGACTGTCAATATACCTGTTCTTCTGAGTTTGGAATGCCTATATGACTTTGTGTCAGATGTGATGTAATTCCCTTAGTACCTCTCTCTACATGAAGCAGCACAGGAGAGTGGCTAAGACCTACCAAGTCAGACGGTGTATATGAAAATCAACTCTACCATTTATTACTTTGGGAAAATTAACTGCTCTGTATTTCAATACCCTCATCTGTAAAACAGGAATAGTGACTACATATACCTCACAGGTCTACAGTGAAAATTAAAAACTTTTAAAACAGAAATGCTTATATTAATTATGATTCATGATTATACATGAAGAATGCTTAGAACACAGAAGATGCTCAAAGAATGTTAGTTAATAGAATGTGAACTACCACAAAACTTATGTCATACAGTGGGCTGTGGCATCATTTGGCCCTCTACTGGCCATTTATGCATTAGATATGCTTCAGTTCTTATGAACTCTTAACAAAGTAGTATAGTACTACCTGGAGCCAACATGACTAAACAAGAATAAACATAAACACTATAATCTCCTGGCATTACTAGTTTATAAAATAGGCATCTAGATGATTTAGAATATGCTCCTATTATACTTTCAGATGATTGCTGACATGAACACACTAGTGTATTTTTAATTCTCACAGGAAACCTATAGACTCCCAAGAAAATACATGAATATCCCAATTGTGTATGCTTTAAACAACAAGGTCTCCAAATACATTACTTGAACTTTCTACAATATCTTGTACAAAATAGTTATAGTTCAAATTTAATATGTATTCAATAATACTGCCAATACAAATTTCTTATATTAATTTTTAATAACCCATAGCATATCCATCTCTGATCTCCTTTCCAAAGCACAGATGGTTTTCACAGACCATTTCACAGACCAAGGAGATCAGAAGCTAGAAAAATTCCTACTTCTTATCAACTCGCCATTAGCCTAATATATAACATACTATAAATATTATCACCTCTATCAATAAAATATCTAACCTATGTGGTTCTCATTGTTTCAACATTCATTCAAAGTCAACACACTGCATGCAATCTAATTATTGCATTAACAAACAACAAAATAAACAGGCATTTGAAGAGAAAGGGCAGGGAATATTTGTTATATACTTTAAAGGAGTCATAATCAGTGCTTTATAATTGAATAAAATTTATATCAGATTCTTTTTATCTGAAAATTTTTCCAAATAGAACTCTTGAATAATAAAATTTTGGTATGTTCTTTAATATGTACATTGGCACTGATCTATAGTACCACAGAAATGTTCTCCAATTATCTCTTTTTCTGTTTCTACTTCCTCTTTTCGCATCCCCCGTTTAATTTTTTCCACCAAATACTGGGTAGTCTGTAAATATTTGCAAGTCAGTTACATCTGACCTGGTTTTTGTCTCATCATCTAGAAATTAGTCAAGTTTTCCTAATACTAAAGTGCTAAGGACAGTTCTGTAAATCAAATGATAAACCTCAGGGCATTCTAGCATTCTCATGTGTCCTATAAAAAGAATCCTCATCTAATTAATTTTCAATTTTATCCCCAAATAGAAATAAACTAACCTAGCTGTTTTTTTGTTTGTTTGTTTTTCTAAATATTTTTTCTTTATTGATTTTTAGAGAGAGGAGAGGAAGGGAGAGGGAGAGAGAGAGAGAGAAACATCGATGAGAGAGAACATCAACTGGCCACCTCCTGCATGCCCCCCACTAGGGATCAGGCCCACAACCTGAGCATGTGCCCTGACCAGGAATCGAACCACCAACCTCTTGGTGCATGGGTCGATGCTCAACCACTGAGCCACACCAGCTGGGCTAACCTAGCTGTTTTTGATGATAGAAATAATCTATAAAGTCAATAAAAACTCTTATACAAATTCTTATAATCTAATATATTAGAACTTAAAATTAATGTACTCTTGTACCTACTTAATAATTCTGAGCTTGTAGTATATTAGAAGGAGTATGCATGACTCCTCTCATGGAATTCCAAAGTACCATAAAAGGCAATTCAATATGCAAAAGTTGTTAACAACAGCACCGGCCCAGTGGCTCAATTGAGCAACATCCCTTACACCAAAAAGGTTGAGGGTTCGATTCCCAGTCAGGATACATACCTAGGTTGCGGGTTCGATACCCAGTCAGGGCGCATACAGGAGACAAACGATTGATGTTTCTCTCTCTCCCTATCTCCCCCTTCCACTCTCTCTAAAATCAATAAAACATATCCTTGGGTGAGGATTTTTTTTTAAAAAGTTGTTACAACATTGTATTATTTAATTTATTAAATGTATATCAAGTGTACAAAAATATATAATTTATAACAGGAAGAACTAATTTGAAATATATCTTGTTACATTCATATTTATATATTTCCATACTAACTCTGACATGCACTGACATAGCTTTTACTATTTCTATGTGAATATATCCCAAACCTATATTTTCAGTCACATGTCTGCTAACCAACTCAAAATGCCCAAAATTCAATTCATTTTCTCCCCAAAGCCTGCTCTTCTTGTGTTCTTTATTTGTTAATGTCACTGCCAGTATCTAAATCACACAAATTCACAATCTCTGTTATTATGGTCTCACTCATTCAACAAATAATTTACTGAATATCTGCTATGTGCCAGGCACTGTTCTTAGGCACCTGGAAAATAAAAATCCCTGTCCCAGAGGAGTTAACATTCTTCATTCTCCTTTCCACCCCTGAGTTTAGTGATCTGGTACAGTCAATGCCACTACCACAATCTCTTTTACATCCATTCTCTCCTTTTCCTTTTATTTGAACTATTTCAACAGACTCTCAACTGGTTTACCAACATATAAGCTTTCATCTCTCTAACACATCTCACAATCTGCTGCCAGATCAATGTTCCCAAAGCACCAGGTCTGATTCTCCTGCTCAAAACTTATAAGGATTTCCCAATGGCCACAAAATAAAGCCCATACTCCTCTGCTGGCCTCTAAGGCACCCAAAATGGTCCAATCTATCTTTGTAGGCTTATCTTCCAAACTGAAGAAAACCAATTTCATTTTTAGAACCTAACCCTAATGCTAAATGAATTACTTGTCACTCATTTTAGCAACCTCAATATTTCTTTCATCTTTGCCCTTGTTTACAACTATTGCTTCTAGCTGGAATCCCCTACCCCTGCCCTCATCTTTTAAATCTAACTTCCAAATCTTAACTATACTTTAAAATCCAGATAGAATTTAACTTCTTTTATGCTTTGTTTTGATTCCTCCAGCTAGATGTCATCATTCTCTCCTCTGAAATACTGTAATACTCCATTTGAAACCATTTATAGCACTTATTTCTACATTATGTTTTAGTTATCTGTTACTTCTTCCCCATTTGACTGAAAAGTCATGGTTTTAACCACCTTACTAATACTTGTATAAAAGAGCTGAGCAATAGATATTTCTAGATTTTAATATTATTATTAAGGAAGTTACTAAGCTTTATTCATTCAATGAACACTACTGGATGTCTATTCTGTGCACTATGCCAGGCTCTAAAGAATACAGTTGACCCTTGAACAACATAGGTTTGCACTCCATGGGTCCACTTATACATGGATTTCTTTCAAGAAATACTATAAATGTATTCATTCTTCCTTATGACTTTCTTTCTCTAGCTTACTTTATTGTAAGAATACAGTATACAGTACATATAACATACAAAATATATGTTGACTGTGTTATTGGTAAGACTTCTTGGTCAACAGTAAGCTGTCAGGGGAGTGGGGGACAGTGCCCCTAACACTCAAGTTGTTCAAGAATCAACTGTAATGTTAAATCAAACAAGGAGAAGGCAAACATATTAATAGATCAATTAAAATATACATGTTAAATATTTTTTTAAAAAGATGAACAAAGCATATTGAAGGCCTAAGGCAATAGCAATGAAAAAATAAAAGTAGATGAACTATGGAAAAGGAGAGATACCAAGAAGCGAAACAAAAATCAGGCAAACAATTAAACATGAACGGAGGGAAATGAATATCTCCAAGATTTTGAGCCCAGGTAAAAAGAAAGATAATCAGTGATAGTATTAACTGAGTTGGAAAAACACCAAAGAAAAAAACGTGGGCAAAGAAAAGACAGAAGTTTGGGTTGACAAACCACTTTAGGTATCCACGGGACAACTGAGATGATGAGCAAATAGATGAAAACAGAGAACTACAACTTGGAAGGTATGTCAAAACTAGCGGTTAAGAGTTGGAAACCATCTATATATAAAGGTGATTTTAAACTGCCTAGGGTTTAGGTAAATGAAATTTATCAGAAAGTGAGGAATGGGCCAATGACAGAATCTTTTGGAATACAAAACAGCAATAAGGAGAAAATTAGATGTATATGGTGCCACAAAAACTAAAGGAGCATTTTAAGAAGGAAGAGACACTAAAAACTCTCAATGGCTGCTTAGAGAAGAGATACCTGCACTCCCATGTTCACTGCAGCATTATTCACAATAGCAAAGACATGGAAATAACCTATCAACAAATGAATGGATAAAGAAAATATGGTATGTATGTATGCATTTAAGTGTGTACACACACACACACACACACACACACACACACACACACTGGAATATTATTCAGCTATGAGAAAGAAGGAAACCCTGCCATTTGTAACAAATTGGATAAGTCTTGAGGGCATTATGCTAAGTGAAATAAGTCAGAGAAAGACAAATACTATACGTTATCATTTATACGTAGAATCTAAAAAAGCTGAACTCAGCCTGGCTGGTATGGCTCAGTGGACTGAGCATCATCCCATGGACTGAGAGGTCCCGGTTCGATTCCCAGTCAGGGCACATGCCCAGGTTGCAGGCTCTATTCCTAGTAGGGGGCGTGCAGGAGGCAGCTGACTGATGTTTCTCTCTCACATCGATGTTTCTATCCCTCTCTCCTTTACTCTCTCTCTAAAAAAATCAATAAAAACATATTAGAAAAAAAAACCTGAACTCAGAGAGTAGAGAGAGTGGCTACCAGGGGCTGTGGTGAGGAGGGGAGGGGAGAAAAGAGAGGAATGGGGAGATATTGGTCAAAGTGTACAAACTTCTAGTTATAAAATTAACAAGTTCTGAGGATCTAATATACAGCATGGTGATTAAGGCTAATAATACTGTATTCTACACTTGAAAGTTGAGAAAAGTGTATCTTAAATGTTCTCACCACAGAAAAGAAATGGTAATTATGTGATGGGATAGAGGTGTTACCTAATGCTATGGTGATAATCATTTTGCAATATATAAATGCATCAAATCAACATGTTGTACACCTTAAATTTATACAATGTTATGTCATTTATATCTCAACAGAGCTGGAAAAATAATTTAAAGATAAATGAGAATATATGAGTGAAAAAAACAAATCCAGAAAAGGTTCATTATACTAACAGATGTTTTGTTTTTTGAGCTATATGGTGAATATAGATGCATAGTCTGTGTATGTATGTATCTATTTATCTAATTGGAATGCTGCAACTAAATTATAGAGAAAAATAGCTAAATTAGAATGCCTAGACTCTGACTTTCTACTTTAGAGCCTATAATGGAAACTACCCATATGTAAGATTAAGAAAGTTAAAGAAAAGAACATTAAAACGCTGTTTAGAGGTCAAGGAGGAAGAGACTAAGAGGAGGTAATTAGAACTGAAGATCAGGAGTTCACTGATGACCTTCAAAAAATGGTTCCAGCCGGGCTGGTGTGGCTCAGAGGTTGAGCGTGGACCCATGCACCCAGGGGTCGCCGGTTTGGTTCCTGGTCAGGGCATATGCCCAGGTTGTGGGCCTGGTCCCCAGTGGGGGGAGTGCAGGAGGCAGCCAATCGATGTTCGCTCTCATCGATGTCTCTATCTCTCTCTCTCTCCCTTTCCCTTCTTCTCTGTCTAAATCAATAAAGAAAAAAAATTTTTTTTTAAAAAATGGTTTCAAGCACTGGCCTCTGTGGCTCTGTGGTTAGAGCATTGGCCCATGCACCAAAGGGTTGCAGGTTCCATCCCAGTCCCCAGTCAGGGCGCATGAAGGAAGCAACCAATTGATGTGTCTCTCTCATATCGATGTTTCTCTCTCCCTCCCTTCCACTCTCTGTAAAAATCAATGAAAATAATATCCTCTGGTGAGGATTTTTTTAAAAATGGTTTTAGTAGAGTGATGGGGCAGAAAGCTAGATTAGATTGAATTGAGTACACATTAGAACTAAGGATAAGATGGTAACAAATACTAATGAATAATAAAAGTAATAATAGGTAACATTTATTGATTGCCTACTTTCAAGATATTGTTTTGAGTATTTTAAACATTTTACTTTAACATAGGCTCTCAACTCTTAAATGTAAATATGATTCTCATTTTACCACTGAAGATCTAAGACTGAGAAAGGTTATTCAAGTATCCTGCCTATGTATTGCTCATTCTATAATCTATGCTTCTTTGATAAAAAGATATGTACCTCACTATATGGAATGAAATCTTATTTTCTAAGATTTACCTCTAATTTTGGCCTCTTAATTTCGATATTCTCCCTTTTATTTCCAATACTTTTCTAAACCATATTTACATCAGGTGTAGTAACTAGCCTCTGAGATGGTCCCCAGTGATTCTTGCCTCCCAGGTAGTAATGCTCTTGTGCAATCCCCTCCCATACTAAATAGGGCTGACCTATATAACTAATAGAACACTGTATAAATGACAGAGTACTACTTCCAAGGCTAGGTCATAAAAGACACTGTAGTTTTCATCTTGCTCTGTCTTGGGATAACACACTCTGGGGGAAGGCAGTCATGAAAAAACTGAAGCAGCCCTATGGAGAGGTCCAAAGGGTGAGGAACTGAGGCCTGAAAAAAAGCCAGGATAAACTGCAATTCATTTGAGTGAACCATCCTAAAATCACATCCTCCAATCCCAGTCAAGCCTTGAGATGACTGAGGCCCAGACTGACATCATGACTGCAACCTGACAAAATATCCTGAGCCAGAACCACCCAGTTAAGCTGCTTCCAAACTCTTGACAAAGAGAAATATAATATATGTTTATTTTTGGTTTAAGCCACTTAGTTTTGGGGTAATATGTCATATAGCAATAGTAATACATGAGGATACATCTGAGAAACATCTTCATATCACAGAATATACACATTATTAGATCATAACCAACATCTCTGGCTTGTCTTAATCAAAGTAGCTAAAATTTTTATTCCTATAAAGATACAAAATTATGGAAAGGAAAACTATAACAATTTCAATTTTAGCAATAATAAACAAAACTGTGTTCCTTTATGCCAAAGCCACCAACATTGTAATTTTACTTACACTGAATGCCCTTGAGAAGTCATATAGTCACACTTCTGAGCTGAAGCAGGTCTGACAGAAGAATAAATCAGCATCTTCCTTGTCAAAGGATCCTATTCTGACGAGAAAGCTGGTAACAAATGCTCTCTTCTAACTAATTAAATCTCATTCTTACTTTATTTATTGTGGAAACAGTTGTAAATTCTCTGAAGATAGAGAGCAATCTCACTTCAGTTTTTATAGGCCACAGCATCTAGCACAGTACAAGTTCAAAATATGTCTGTAAATTGCACAGATTTTCCAACACAAAACCTAAATGTCCAAAATCAGCACATCAGTTAATTTTTTAAGTGTTAACTATTGTTAATTTTATTGAATTATTTTATAGCATTTGATATTTCATGAACTATCAAAATGCAAAGTCCTTTCTTATTTTTCCCAATTTCCATCACCTTTTATTTCTAAACAAAACTCAAACCTCTTTCATTTACTAATCCCAAGAGAGGTTCTTAGTGCTTTTGGCTTCTAGCCCTCTTTAACATATAAAGTTTATACAGGTCGGCAAAACATGTTGGATTTTTGCCCAAATGTAATAGTTATCACAACATAAATTCTCACTTGTCTTAGTAACAGTTTGCCAGTTTATCTGAAAGAAAACAAAAAGGAACCCAAAGGTTCTGCAATAACCAACATCTCTGGCTATCTTCTATATTCCTATACAAAGAGGTTCTAATCCATGGGTCTCAGACCACTTCACTGCCCCAATTTCAATACTGCAAAACCTTAATAAACTAGATATTCTCTGTAGGCTACATAATGTTTCTGCAAATATACTACTACTTGTCAAAATATATGAAGATATTTGTACTTAACAAAATACTACCAACTTTCGATTATGTTAATTGTAACACACACCATTATTTTATGTACCATTAAGGAAGAAAAACGTTACCAATTAAACTATGACATCTGTATGATGAATCCCAAGTTCAAAGGTGTTGGAATGTGGAACAGGAGAATGTGTATCTCAGAATCCACTAAATATAGTAATTCATTTTGTCAGAATGTAGATTCTCAAGCAATTAGTTTCCAAGAAATTTCATGACACTGAAAGAGGGTCTTGTTATACTAAAGACTGAGTATCAATATCCTAAAATAAATATTTAATGAATAAAAGTTACTCCTCTTATTTTTAATGATAGGAATTAACAGCTATATTTCATTGAAAACTACCTTGTATAGATCAGGTCCTTGCTGGCACTTTCATATATTATTATATCTAATCCTCACAATATCCTTGAAAGGTAAATATTATCTCCATTTTACACACAAAAGAACTAAAGTTCAGAGAAATAAAATAATGTTTTTTTAAAGGTCTCACAGCCAATAAGTGAGAGACATGCAATTAAAGCAAAAATTTATATAAAATTAAAGCTATTTTATCTACTGCCTTCAAATCTGAATAGATCTCATATCCTCAAGGAACCCTTTCATGTATTCTACTCATTCTTCATTTCTATTCTATTTTCCTGTTGATAGTCAAATTTCTCAAATGAAAAGTACATAGGTGTTGCCTCAATGACTTTAACCTTTTAAACTCGGAATAAAGTTAGCAAAACGCAAGTAATGTTAAAAATTCACCAATGGGCTCCTTTTGCATATCCAAAATCCTAGTCTTAATCCTCATTCTCATTGACCTGTTTACAACATCACTTCTGATAGTCCATTTACCCTTAAGACTCTTGATTCTTGTGACAACATATTTTCCAAGAGTTCCTCTATTGTGTCTCTACATACTACTGCCCTACATACTACTTTTCCTTAGTAAATTCTTTATTTACCATTTTAATTATAACAGTCTTATCTTTTGATACAATTTTTAAATTCCAGCTACCTATCTCTACTTATAGACATTTCACACATGAAATCAGCATATTTAAGATCTAATTTCAAGAGTTTACCTTCTCAAAAGTAGCTCTTCTCTACCAGTTTCCCTAGTTTTAAATCATAATGAGTTCTTCCTTCAGCCCTTAAATCTATACCAGTGTTATACTTCCTGTCTAAGTGATTTCCAATAATTAATTCATTTTATTTCACATGATCCTCTAAAGTAGGCATTATTATTATCCCCAGTTTAAGGATGAGAAAATTGTGGCACAGAACGGCTAAATGACTTGCCCAAACTCACAGAGTTATCACAATTTCAATTCTAATTTCTCAATCTACCAAGAACTGAATTTTTTAAAGTCCATTACACTAAGCAAACAAATCCTAGGGAAAACATTTTGCAGCCCTCTTTAGCAAACATCTAATAGCAACATAATTTGAAATATACTTATATTTCAAAAGCTTACTCTACTCAAAAAGAAAAGTTTATCAAAAATGTATGAACTGGCCCTGGCTGGTGTGGCTCAGCGGTTAGAACGTGGGCCCGCAGACCAATGAGTTGCGGGTTCAATTCTGTCAAGGGCACGTACCTCGGTTGCAGTTCATCCCCAGCCCTGGTGGGATTGTGCAGGAGGCGACCAGTCGATGTGGCTCTATCACATCGATGTTTCTCTCTGTCTCTCTCTCTCTCCCTCCATCCCACTCTATCTAATAATAAGTGGAAAAATATCGTCTGGTGAGGACTAAAAAAAAAATGTATGAACTCACCCTGGCCGGTGGTGCTCAGTGGTTAGAGCGTCAACCCACGTACCTATGGGTCTCGGGTTCGATTCCTGGTCAAGGGCACATGCCTGGGTTGCAGGTTCAATCCCTGGCCCTGGTGGGGGTGCCTGTGGGAGGCAATCAATTGCTTGCTCTCTCTCCCTCCCTCCCTCCCTTCCACTCTCTCTAAAAACCAATGAAAAAACTATCCTCAGATGAGAATTAACAAAAAAACCAGACCAGCCATTACTTCAGCAGGTGCTGGAGAACAGGTCAGACCACAACTAAATGTATGTATGATGTAGGAATTAAGAGCAGGGGCTCTTACAGTCTCACCTCTGCTACCTACAATTAGCAGTATCAACATAATTACTTAATGGCTCTAAGATTCAGTTTTACCAATCTATAAACAAAGCTAACCACCTAGCTAAACATCTTGCTATAAAATGTTTTTAAAGTACTTACCATAGTGCCCAATACAGCAAGCATTCAAAAGATAACAGCTGTTATTATTGCCACTGCTACCACCAGTGTTTTTATGTACAATTCCCATAAAAGCAAGAGCTCCAAAGTATGACAGATTTGATTTCAAATTATAGCTCCACTAGCCTAGGTTTCCTCATCAGTAAAATGGAGATAATAAATCATCTATCTTGCAAAACTTGTAAAACAGCTGACACCTGGTTCCTAACTGCTCAATAAAGGTTAACTCCGTTCTTCTTAATGATAAGCTGACCACATTTCCACTAATTCAATTCAAAGAAAAGAGAATGGAATCCCAGGGAGCCAGCTGTCCTTTATAGTGGTGGGGCAAGGGGGGTGGATACCAAAGAATCCTCACCCAATTGGTACCCTTATCCTCTTATGTGCTTCCTTAGAGAGCTTTTTCTCAGGCCATCTCCTTACTTTCTGATAGGAGTCTCGTACTCTTAAGGTAGCAACTCTCAGAAACTTTTTCAGAGAACCCAAAAGGTCAAAACTATTTTCATAATAATACTACAACTTCATTTGTTTTTTTCACTCTCATTCTATCAAGAGTACACAGTGGAGTTTTCCAGAGGCTACATGAAGTGTGATGTCATGTCTCCGATGACTAGTAAACGTGCTTGTATACTTTTGAATTTTAAAGATTTCTCAGTTTTACTTTCTAATACAGCACATATCAATAAACATTGGAATCTTCAATACTTTTAAGAGTTTCAAGTGGTCCAGAGACCAAAAAGTTTAACACTTCTTTGAGGTATAGAAAAAGCCCACAAAGCACATGGATTCTGTGAATTACAACTTTACCAACATAGCCTAAATAAGTAACTCACACAATAATCTAAAAACTCCCCACTTTCCTGTCTGATTACATTTCAGCCCTTCGATCTTCAAAAAAAAAATCACTTGTTCACTAATTATTTATGAATAGTCAGTGACAGAAATGGGTCTAAGGACTTTTATCTCTCCTTATTACTGGTGTATAGTCTGTCTAAATATTGCAGGTCATCCTCAATAAATAAGAGATGACTATGTTTTCTTAACCAACATATTGTCCCTCTTGTTACAGAGATAACAAAATTGTAAGTTATGCTTACAGCAGGTTAATTATACTTTCCTCTGACCTCTAATAAACAAACAACTTTTAAAGAATTTTCTGATCAGTCCCTATAAATACCATACACCTACTTAGTGATGGGGAGAAATAGCTAACTATTTCCTCCCATAAACAAATTAGATTTGTTTAAATTTAATTTAAACAAATTATGACACAGAGTTTGAAAAACGAAGGAGAAATCTTCCATATCATTTACACAAGTGATTCAATTTTATATCAATATTCCAAGACCTCAATCTGTAATCTTCCCTTTCCCCACCACTTTTAATTTTGAAAACAGTATGCTGACTGAAATATAAAACAAAACACACACACACACACAACTTGTGTTTTTTTTTCCTATTTTTAAGATAATGAAAGAGTTAAAACTTAGTAACAAATCTCAGCCTGTAGCAAATAGTAGAACCCCTATAAATATTGGTTGAATGAATAATTTTTAAGGTATTTATGTTCATGAACTTTGCCTATTTGGCTTATTTTAGCATTTGCTAGGTAAGGGGAAGACCTGAAAAGGCAAGAATCCTAGTGAATTCTGACACTCTCTCAATCCTAAAAGCCAATTCAATACCAGGCAACCCACAACCCAGCTTTGGTTAAGCTATACAACTGGAGCAATTTTCCAAACATTTTTTATGTCAAATCCCTATCAAAAAATTTAGAGAGAGATGTATTATGTACCTCCTATATATATTTACTTATTATTGCCCAGCTGGTGTGGGTTGGAGCATGGTCCCATGCACTTAAAGGTCTCAGGTCTGATTCCTGGTCAGGGCAAGTACCTGGGTTGCAGGTTCAATCCCCAGTGGGCCCCAGTCAGGGTGCATGCAGGAGGCAACCAATGAATGTTTCTCTCTCACATGGATGTTTCTGTTTCTCTCCCTCCCTCCTTCTCTCCCCCCTCCCTCCCTCCTTACCTCCTTTCCTTTCACTCTCTCTGAAATCAATGAGAAAAACAAAACTGTGTACATTGTAAAACAGAATTTTAAAAAATATTTTTATTTACTGATTTCAAAGAGAGAGAAAAAACACCAATTTGTTGTTCCACTTATGTATGCATTCGTTGGTTGATTCTTTTACGTGCCCTGACTGGGAATCAAATCCACAACCTTGACGCTCTAATCAATTGAGCTACCCAGCCAGGGCCAAAACACAGAATTTTTAAAATAGAAGTTATTAAAAAATGAGACAATGATAAAATAACTTTTACCTTTCACTACAAATACTACAAAAATATTTTTAATCAAACATATTATCATCAATAACAATACTTTAGAGAACAAAACTGAAAAGCTTCATTATTTTTTAAAATCTTAATTTAATATTGTTGTGATATAGTATTCTAGTTCAAACTTAAGGATTCAGTTGATTTTGAAACTTGATTATGACTATACACTGAAAAATTCCCTCAGGATACCTCCTAGACAAGGCCACCACATCAATCCATTTTTAGTAAAATTTTATTTCTTCCTTGTCTTATGCATAAAAATGACTATAACTAATAGTTCTAACGCTATCTTCTCCTACTCCATGGAAATTTTGGGTACTCTCCTTTGAGGTCTATGACGCAAATTACTTGAAACCCCTAACCAGCACAACTCAATCAGTCTCTCAAATGCTTTCCAGATTAAGACTAGATTTGAAGCCAGGACTAATTTTCCATGGTCACCCCAGGTCAAATAAGATTCTTAGGTTCTTATGATCTGGGCCTTCACCCAAAAGCTGTTCCAAAACCAACCTGCAGGAATGAATGGACAAGTATAATCTTTCCAGGATACTTACCCTAACATATTTCATTATACAAAGATAATAATGAGCAGTAATACCTTCCTGTCTTATACAACATTCGTTCACTCATTTAAGAAACATCTGTAAATGCTAGGCAGCTTACTGACACAATCATGTACAAGTGTATCTTAAATATGCTATAATGTACTTCCATTTGCAGAAGAGCTGAAAGAAAAAGTGTGATTTGTGCCCCATCGGGTGGCCAAACTGGAAATTTCAAACAAGTTCCAGCAAGGCAAGTTAACCCTAAAGAATCAACACAATACCTTTGGGAAATTGAAGCCTACAACACAAGTGTTCTCATAGGAGAGTTCTATAAATGAAAATCACAATAATGTTATGGCAGTGCTTTCTTACACTTGAAATTAAGGGGATGTGCAGTTATGCAGAATCTCTCCTTTCCCAAATCCTGCAACAAAAAATTAATCCATGACAATCACTGTTTATTTAAGTTAAATAAAAGAGTTCCTTTGGGTCAGCTTTCCATTCACAGATTAAAATCTCATCAAACATTTTGAAAGAACACTACTAATTTAAAAGGATGTTATTAGTAACAGTCCTTTAAATTCTTTCCTCTTCATATATCAAACATAATTAAACCATACAAACATAAATTTAGAGCCAGATGAGCCCTTAGAAAATATAAGGCTGTGAATTAGAAACCATCAAATCTGGATGGCTTTGGTAACAGATGAAGAACCTAAAGCCCAGAAAGAGAAAGTGATTTAATCAGGATCACAGAGCTAGGCTAGTATGACCTGACTCCCAATGCTTAAACATCTGTGCTCAAGAGTCTAGCTATCTATATATGATCCTGGACTAGTGACTTAACGTCTCTGGACCTTAGTTTCCTTGCTGAAAAAAACAAGGAGATAGATAATCTCTAAATTTCCTTTAAACTCTAAAATCCTAAAATTTAGGTACCTCATTATTTTAGTATCTTACAAAGCTACAGCATACACTGACAAAAACCATTTCTGGTTCTTGAGAAACCAAAGAAGCCCAGGACCCTAGGGAAGAAAACACAAGTCAGCAGCCTAAGGCACCAAATATATTTGCTTCTTTTGCTAATATTCTGTAAAATATTAACGTAGTCATACTAGTCTATTTGGTTGAAACTGGTCTAAGTTAATTTTAATTAATCAGTTACAGAACTCTAAAATATACAATCACTGATTCTAAATTTTTTTTAAAAAAGTGGTCTTATAAAGATTTATCAATGTTCTATTTTATATGCCAAGATTTACACTCAGATAGATTACTGGAAACAGGAACAGTCTACGCTCATTTGTGTTTATTCTTTATTCTTTGTGTAAAAAAAAAAAAAAAAAAAACTATTCAGAAGTGAATCAAATAGATTTTCTTTATACAGTTCTCCATGCTGCTCTGTTCTTTTATGCTTTCTTATTCTGCCTATTAAGACCTAGTCTAGGACCTCTACAATTTATTTTCCAATTAGAAACTCCAATAATTTTCAAGATATTTATAGATCACTAACAAATAATTTTAACAATCCAAGGAAGAAAAACAAAAGTTAAATAAAAAAACCTATGAACTACAATGAACCTTAGAAAGCTCTGACCCTATGGAAAGGCAAAAACACTGTCCCCAGGGTCTCATGGCTAACATATACAAGAACTAGCACTTACTGTGTGACCGTGTATACACAATAATATATATAATTATAGATATAAAACAAAATTGTCAGCTTCTATGTAATGCTCTGCTTATTTCAAGTAAAATTTAATATAGCGAAATGACATAAAAACCAAAGATGAAGCATAATGGTTCACAGCACTAGAAACCACCCTAGGCTAGAAATCAAATATACCAAATTTCAACACCAATGCTTGAATAACAAATTCAAGTGTCTGTTCTACTAAAAGTGTCTCAAGAGCATCATCTTCATACATGAGAAACTACATATTATTGCATTACAAGAAGGTTCTTTTTTCTAGCAAAGGCTAAGATCTTTTATGATGTTATTTTTTTCCCCTAAGTTTTCAAGCTGCCAAAATTTCTGGACACTAACTACTCTTCTGTATGCCTCTTTAGGTATTTTTAAAGAACCAGCACCAGCTCTTAAGAAACAATATACAACACATAACTCCTAGCCCTATTTTAAAAATGTCTTTAATCTCTCCAATTCACAATGAAAAGTGCTCCTTATAATTTTGCCTACCAAACAATGAGCTTATCCAGGACAGGAGTCACATAGTAGGGACTCTCTGCAGAATAAAATTTCAATTACCCACAGTAAATGAATTTTTCAAAAAATGATTTATAATTGGCCTGGGAGGGATAATGCAATCACACATTTGCTCAGGAATTTTGCTCTTGTGACCAACCTAGAGTAACCATTTAAGACTAGTATCCAAATGGACTATATATGTGAATGAGGAGTCCCAGAATTACTGTGGTTACTCCAGCCACAAAGCTGACATTACAAATCAAGAGGTAATTGCATTTTCAAACTAAATCATATGCTTCCACTTCCAGCCCCAGATATTCCAAATTAATACAATTCTATGAAACAGTTAAGTGCTGTAACACTTAAAATGAATCACAGCATTCAGCCACTATTACTTCTGCCCAAATCAAGCATGCCATACTATACAGCAAGTGCAAGATGTTGCCTCAGCATGCTATGTCCTATGCCTCTATGAAGAACTGGCAGTGGTGCTGAAAATTACTACTAGCAAGATGAAAGACCAATACCATCCTTTCAATAAAAACCATCGTCTGGACTCTAGCCAAGGTTTTAAAACTGACTGAATGTTATTAGGAACAATAAATCAAAAACTCTCCAGGCTGAAAAGCTAGTCCCTTATTTCATTCTTACAAATGTAGCCACAAAACACTATAAGAAAATTAAGTGACAAGAAAAGAATTAATAATTCTAGGCCTTTCATTTCTGGCAATAATCAAATACTGTATGTTACAAGGTGAATTTATTTTACAATCTTCCAAGGTTCTGTTTAACCTACCTACATCCTTCTCCCTGTCTTCTTCAATTATTACAACTGCTATATGAATAAATAAACTCGTGCTATTGACTAAACATCCTTTCACTGAACTTGAATGTAAATGAAATAGAGAATGAAAATATTTTATTTCAAAAAATCTAGCTAGCATATTTGTGTTCATATTGATTTTATACTCTTTGTTCTTGCACATAATATAGATGTGAATTCCTGGAGCTTACAGAGAAGTCTTTCTTTCTCTATCCAGGAGCTGAATTGCCAGCTACTGAGAATAACCTATTGCTTTGCTTAAATCCCTTCAGGTATCTTACCTTCTGAATCTATAAATGGGTTCATTATCTTTACTTTTCCCTGTATTAATGTAAGGTTCCTTATCACTCTCTATTAAATACCATACAGGAGCTGTTATCACAGAAATTAGGGGGGAAGGGTACCATGATTTCTGTAATACGCAGGTATGGCTTAAAAGTACATTGTTTACAATACAGTACTTTTCTCCCTAGTTAACAAAAATTTTAGGGGGGAAAAAAACCCTGAAATTTTTAATAATTCTCTTCTTTCCTCCTTCCTCTTCCCCTTCAATCCCTTCCAAAACAGAAGAGCCAAAACCTAAGATGTGATTACTTTGTATACTTCATGCAATCAGTAAAAAGACGAGTCTTATTATCAGAACAGAATAGTTGACTACAATACGTTTGCATACTGTAACCACTGCATCTGTGATATACATTTAAATCAAGTTTTAACCCAGTTACAAAGCCTTTGTCAACAGTGGGCAAGTGCGGAAAAGCAAAAGGGCTCTGTAGGATGAAGGAAATCATCGGAGGGGCTTATCTTGGAAGAGGATTCCTTGGAGAGCGGTGAGGAGTGAGAAACGAGAGCAAACCTGGTTGCGGGGGCGCTCGCCCGGGTGGGGACGAGAGGTCAGGGTGAGCGGGGATGCGGGAATTAGCGCGGAGCCACCGCGACCCCGGCTGCCCTCGCACCCCGAATCCCCCACCTGCGGCTCGCCCTCCCACCACCATGCCCCAGCCCCGGCGGGCAGTGCCCTCCCTCCCGGCCCGCCGCCTTCATATCCGTTACCCCGCCGGCAGCGGGGCTGCGGGGGAGGGGAAGGTCAGCGGGGCCCGGAGGGGGCCGGCGCGGCGGGGATGCCGCAGTGGCTCCCCGCAGCCCGGGTCAAAGTCCGCCCCGGCGCGGGGAGGCAGCAAGAGCGGAAGGCGGCCGCGGAGGTCGGACTGCCGAGCCGGTGGCCCCTCCGAGTCCTCCCACACCCCGGCCGCCGCCGGTACCTCATACTGGATGTATTGCTTCCTCCACTCGGGAGTGATGTGCGCGGAGAGGTGCTCAGCAAACTTCATCCTGACGTTTCCCCCTCACTCCCACTCGGGTCCAGCAGTTACAGGCGGCGGCAGCGACGGCGGCGGCGGCAACAGCGATTCCGACTCCTCCCCACATGGGCCCCGGCGCGGCGCGGCGCTGAGCTTCTCTCCTCCTCCGCCGCCGCCGAGGTCTCCTCAGAGCCGCCCTCCCGCCATCTTCCTCCTCCTCTCCATAGCCCCGCCCCGTCCCGCCCATTTACGTCATCGCCATGGTAACCGCCTACGCCGCGCCGACGGAAGGGACTGAGTAAGGGGCGGGGTTTGGGCACATTCCTTAAGGCCCCGCCTCTTCTGGGCCGGACGTGCTGGAGGCACCTCCCCTGACCTCTTCCGCCTGGCTCCTTTTGGCCTTACAGCTGCTCTCTACAGTCTGCCTGGGTAGCTGCAGTGTTGTTATTGCTTTTAATATTAATACTGTAGCAACAATTACCCACAAAACACGTTTGTATTTGCAAAGAATTGTGCAAATGTTTTCCATTTTAATATTTATTCTTCAAAAAACCCTTAACCTACCTATATGGATGGATCAGAATTAATCCAAATTGAGTAACTAAAACAGACTAATAGTTAAAAGCCAAATGTATTTAAAGGAACCAGATTTTACATGCTCTAGGTGCTCAATAAATGCTTGTTGAATTTAACTAAAGACATCATTACCAAAAATTGCATGCTGCTTCTGAATTTCAATGTAATTATCCAGTCCAGGATCTACCAGAAAGGCCAGTAACAACACCACCTAGCCTCAAACCAGGACTGGGGCAGTACCAACTGGACCTGTGAGTAAGCTTTCTGGGGATTAGGAGTAGGGTTCAAAGGGAAACCAATGTTGAGAGGAAAGAGAATACCCTAGAGGTACAGTAGCAACCTCACACCCAGGAAGATCAGAAATGGATCCAGCATGGAGGCTGAACTGTCCTCCAAGAGCATGGGACACTACTTTGAGTGTAAGAGTAATTGTCCTGGAAGACCTGACTTGGGACAGAAACCTAGGTCCTTCCCTGACTGGAGGAGCCCTAGATAATAATAGCTAACATTTATTAAGCACTCACTGTCCATGTACCAAACACAATTCTAAATTTCTT
Source organism: Tadarida brasiliensis (assembly GCA_030848825.1). Lineage (NCBI taxonomy): Eukaryota > Metazoa > Chordata > Mammalia > Chiroptera > Molossidae > Tadarida > Tadarida brasiliensis. The sequence goes on from CM061275.1 coordinate 43,136,296, forward strand.
ACATGTCCTTTAATTTTTTATTTTTACAATTTTGATGAGACCCAGAGACTAGGGGACTACTGTGACCAGGACAGTATTCTGAGATACCAATCTCTGCTTTTGGCTTTTATTTCTCCATGTATTTTTCCCCTTTCCCTTCCTCTTAATTCATGCCAGTAGGGGTTCTGCAATCATTGTCTCAGGAGAGGAATGAGGCATAATGGAAAATAGGCATAGGCTGTGAGTCTTTCTGACTTTTGTTATACAAAAGCCTCAACCTCTTCTCAAAGGGTAATCAGGGTCAAAAAAAAAAAGAAGAGAAGAGAAGGAGGAATGAGGACTCCTCTCTCACCTTAACACCATACCCTCTGCCCACCATAACAATTCCCCTCTACTGGAGGTAAATGTAGCCAGGAGAAAGAGATCAGCAAAACAGAGGGCTGTGCTCCCAGGAAGAAGGCACACCACAGAGAGGAAATAGCTGCACAGTGTACCTAAGAAGATGGAACCAGGAGCAGCTGCAAACAAGATTGCTGGGCCTTTAGCCAGAATGGACTAGAATGGTAGATTCTTGGCAGCAACTCCTGTAGACTATGGCATCCTGCTCCCAAACAGCACCATATCTTGGTGCCTTAACTGTGCACAGTATTCTGGAACCATGGCCCAACCCCGAGAAGAAAAGAAATCCTCAATACTATCTCTATAACCAACAATTCTTAACTTTTCTCATGCCTAATCTGGAGTCCTGACACTCAGTTGAACATAAAAACCCTAATTTATTTATAGAAGTAGACTTAATAATAAGTTTCCTTATTCTTAGCATTACTTCAGAAATTTCACTGATAGAACCGTCATATACTTAGCATTTACTGGAAGTAAACACTTTCTTTAGAGCAGTGGGCTAGGTACTATGAACGATATTCTGAATAGTTTTACTCTGAATCAGAAGGGTCCCAGGCCTTACACTTTCTTTCATAAATAAGCATGTAACTCTTCATTTAACAAAACTTTATTGAGCTCTATGATATGCCAGTCATGCCACTTTGAGAATGAAGGAGAGTTCAAAAATAAATAAGACTGTGTTTTCCTTGGAGGATATCACAATCCAGTCAGAAAAACAGGCAGATAGACTAATAGCTAGAACACAGTGTGATATGTACTGTAATTGAGGCATGTACAAGGAAACCTACATCCAACTGAATGGTGATCCAGAGAAGGTGATTTTGAAACATGGTCTTAAACAATAATCAAACTGGGAGAAAGACACCTAAAAATCTCAAAGACAAAAAGTAAGGAGTCAGGATTGTTAAAGAATGGCAAGAAATGCCGTGGCCAGTTTGGCTCAGCGATTAGAGCGTCAGCCGGCGAACCAGAGAGTCCCGGGTTCGGTTCCTGCTAGGGGCACATACCTCGGTTGCAGTTTGTACCCACCCTGGTGGGGGTCGTGTGGGTGGCAGCCACTCAATGTGTCTCTCTTACGTCAATGTTTCCCTCTCTCCCTTCCGCTACCTGAAGATGAATGCAGGGGTGTCCTCGGGTGAGGATTTAAAAAAAAAAAGAATGGCAAGAAATTGTCTGACCAGAATATCCTTTAAGGCAATTAAATGTTTCCTCCTCAAAGACACTCTCCCTATCCCCCCCTCTCCCTTCCCCAGTCTGGCCCCCATGTCCTCCTGGTGCACACCCTTCACTGTATTGTCAATAATAATTTGTATAAGACAATGAGCTCCTTCAAGACACATTGTTCATTTCTCTTGTTTTCTCCAATTTAGCATGGTGCCTGGCTGGCATTCAAGCATTCAATAAATGTTGAAGGAACAAAGAAAAGAAAGAAGGAAGGAAAGAAGGGGGAAAGGGAAGGATGGAAAGGACAGTCCACATGAAGGGAAGTTGAAGGAAATAAAATTAAGTGGGAACAAGATTGTGAAGGAATAGATCATGTCAGCATAGGCAGTGTGGGGTCTTTAAAGAGGTTTAAGCAGTCAGCCTTGGGAAAGTGGTATAATGCAACTTCCTGGCTTTGAACACTGGCTCAGGGAATAGACAGACCTGACTTAAAATCCAAACTCTGGCATTTGTAATCTGTGTGACCTTGAACAAAGTACATTCGCTTTTAAGGCCTCAGTTTCTTTCTCTCTCAAATGGGGATAGTAACACCTCCCTAACAGGTTGTTATGAGGATTAAATGAGATTGTACATATAAAGCACTTAACACAATGACAGGCCTCTGGTTGACCACGCAAAAATTGGCAGCCCCTGCCTGGCTGGTGTGGCTCAGTGGTTGAGTGTCGACTCATGAACCAAGAGGTCGTCAGTTCGATTCCCGGTCAGGGCACGTGCCCAGGTTGTGGGCCCAATCCGCAGTGGGGGGTATGTAGGAGGTGGCCAATCGATGTTCTCTCTCATCGATGTTTCTATCTCTCCCTCCCTCTCCCTTCTTCTCTCTCTAAAATCAATAAAGAAAAAATCTTTAAAAAAATTGGTAGCCCCTCTAAAACCTCTGTTAGCAGTGTGAAGGATGGACTAGAGTGGAGGTAAACCAGAGACCAATTAATTAACAAGCACCTATGTAGCACTTACTCTGTGCCAGACGCTGTTTTAAGTGCTTTACAAACACAAACTTATTTAATCCTCACAAGGACCCCAGGAGACTGCTACTATCATTATCCTCATTTTAGAGATGAGTACACCGAGACAGCACAGTTGTGGATCTTGCTCAAGGTCACCCACCTAGTAAGTGGTTGAGCTGGGAGTGAACACTGGCAATCCAGCTCCAGAGTCCTTGCTCTTGACCACTACATTACTCTGACTGTTGATACAACAACCCACAGTTATAGTGATGGAGAGAAGGAGGTGTGACATGTGACTCTCTAGTGACTGGGTAGAGGATGCTGCCATGAACTGAGATAAGGAATGGAAGTGGAAGGCAGGTTTGGGTCATTATTGGATGTGTTAAATAGTTAGCAACCTATGAGACATACAGTACTCCAACTGACGATACAGAACTAGAGGTTGGGGAAGAAATAGTAATGACTGAGGAGCCATTCACATTTAGGTAATAATTGAGTCCTGGTAAGTCTGCCCAGAAAGAGAGCATACACTGAAATGGAAAAGGGTTCAAGGGAACTTCCTGGTGTGAGCCGGATAAGGAAGATGGGACAAGGTATGACCAGACTGGCAGCAAGAGAATTAGGAGAGAGTAGTGTCAAGGAGGTCATAAAAAGATGGAATTTTCATAAAGGAGGCAGTGATCAAAAAATGTCAGAATCTACAGAGAAGTTGAGTAGGGTAACTCCTAGGTCATTGAGTTTAGCAATAAAGAGTCACTAGTAACCTCAGAGAAAGTGGCTTTGATAGCATGACGGGTTACAGAAGGCTGACCAGTAAACAGCATTTTGTTATTGTGTATCCTAAATTATATTTATTCTGTGTACATATTGTAGGATCACCAAGAGTGAAAATTTAATAGCATACTCAGCTATTTATCTAGAAATTCGTAAGTGCTGAGTCTGAACACTTTATATTTATCACATGTAATTCTAAGTTTGGGAACAGTTATACTTACCACAAAGTAACTGTTCTAAAACTTAGAATTATGTGTGATAAATATAAATATTGCTCTGTTGCTTGAGCAAATGAGACTAGTGATCATGCTGAAGAGTGAGGAACTGACCTGCAGAAGGATCAAATCTTATACTGTACCTCCCACTGACGCTGAATAAGAAGAATGTTCAGAATAGTTATCTCTGGGTTACAGATTTCAAGGGATTTTTACTCCTTGTATTTTTCTGTGTTGCTTTCAATGTTTACAAAGTGCATTTATCAAATCTATAAAAACAATAGTGTTAAATAACCCCAGAACCAGCGATGCCCGGGAGTGTGAAAGAGTGTCTCTGCAGTATTAGACAGTGTAAGCCACAGGGAAGAAACCAATGGACTAGGAGATACAGAAAATCAAGGGGGTGGAAGCTCAAGCAAGGGCCCAGGAAAGGCTGAAGAGTACAGACAACGGGAGGGATTAGTCTCTGCCATCATTTGAGAAGAGACTTGACATCGTTTGAGACTTGGGGGTGAGGGTGATAGAGTGATTGGGGAAGACATACATGAGTTTGTAGTTGGAAGGGAGGGAATTTAGGGGAGTTGCCTGTAAACTCCCTCTTTCCTCTCTGTAGGAGATACATTCATCCATTTGCTTGGGGAAATGGGAGCAGAATTGGGGAAGAGGTATTCTAGTAGCTCCTTGAGTTTGGAAACTATTTACTTGTGATGGAATCAACTGGGATGATTTTATCAATTTTTCCAGCTGTACTCAGCAGTCTAGGAGCAGGGGATGAGGGAAAGAATAGTGGGATTGCTCCAAGATTAGGAATTTCAGAAATTGCCTCACGACAAGGAGATAAGGACATTGAGGAACTAATGGAAACAAAATAATAACAATTTTTTTTTGTATGTCACATGTATTATTTAATCTGCATGGCAATGGATAAAGATTAAAAGGATATTAGGATAAAATATTATAGCAAAGGATAAGGATTATAAAAGGATATTATAATGTCCATTGTACAGATGAGAAAACTGCGGCTTAGGGGATATGGTGGGCACTTGCCAGGTTTGGGAGCTGCCTTCCTAGCCGTCAGGATCCTCCATCCCTTAGGTCTTGATGGGACGCAAGACCCCAGCTCCCACTAGGCCTAAGGTGGGCAGATATCCTTATCTCACCACCTTGGCAGGAAGCATGTGGCCCAGATTTGGTCAAATAGATGCTCCCGTCACAGATCTTGCTGCATGTGGAAATACTCAAAGACTCAGCCGTAAGTAGAGCATACTGTCAGAGGCTGCAGCAGACTTAAGAGTCCAGAAGTGAAAATGGCAGTGAGTGTCCAAAGTTGGACTGCCAAAGGCATTGTCTTAACCTAACTGTTTCTGTGACCATAACCTCTGCTCTGTTCTTGACTGTGAGCTTTTCTTGGCTTCTAGCTTTTTCTTAGATTTGTTTACTGGTCTTCACATTGATACTGTGAGCAACCCAAAGCCATCCAATAAAATCTATTTCTGTTTAAGTTAACTAGTGTCATATTTTCTTGTTTATAGCCAAGAATCCTGGGTGGGTCATGGAGATTAAGAACTATGCCCCTGGCTGTTGCTGAGGAGGTACTCAGTAATCAGATGAATGTAATGATTTTCTGTGAATGTCAGTCAGCCTCTCCCTCCAGCCACCTGGGACCTGGTCAATGGGCTCATGAGCAAATGGTCATAGTAGCAGGGGATGGAGGATATGCAGGAGCACAAAAATATTGCCTTTCCCTTGCCAAGGCTGATCTGTCAACTGTTGATTGTTAGCATGCCAGCAGAGATCAATGCTGAGTCCATATAATACCATATTTGGGGTGAAGTAGACCAGTCAGATATCTGGTGGCAGGTTTATTACATTGATCTCTTTTCATCATGGGAGGGGGAAGAGGGCAATAATTTATCCTCATGTGAATTGTTATTCCAGATATGCATTTGCCTTTTTTTGCCAGCAATACCAGCTGCAAATGTCTTTATTTACTCACAATGTCCCATTCAATATTGCTTCTACCAAAGAAGTGAAAGAATGGGAAAATGTCTATGGATTTCACTGATCTCACCATATATCTCATCATCTACAAACATACGCCATTACAGAATGATATTATGACTTACTGAAGACGCAGTTATGGTAACATCCAGGAGACACCATTCTGAGTAGCTGGGGTGCTGTGCTATAGAAGAAGTTAACGCTCTAACCAGTAGCCGATCTATGGTGATGCTTTTCCCAGATTACATGAGTCTAGAAACCAAGGAGTAGAATCATTTTTACATATAAGGACTTAATTACAAAGTTTTTACATCTGTTTTCATGATGCTTGGCTCTCTGCTGGTTTAGAAGACTTAAAGCCCAGAGAAAGATTGCTCCCACCTCAAGACTCAACAATGATTCCATTACAGGGGAAGTTGAGACAGCCATTTGGCCAATGTGGGCTCTTCCTGATGTTAAGTCAACAAGTAAAAGGGGGTTCCTATACTGCTGGAGTGACTGGTCCTGATTTTCAAGGGGAAACAGTCTCCACTACAAATGAAATAATGGGTATGAGTGGTTTTAAAACCAAGAGGAACCTCTAGGTCACCCTTAATGCTATTTTGTCCAGTGGTAGAAGTTAAAGATATAGCAACCCAATACAGGCAGGATCACCAAGGGTTCAGACCCCTCAGAATGAAGGCTTGAGTTACCCCATCAGATAAAGTAGCACAACTAGCTGAGGTGCTGGCTGAAGGTACAAAAAGGAATATGAGATGGGAGTGGAAGAAGGTTATAAATACCAACTATGAGCTTGGGATCAGATGCAGAAGTAAGGCCTGCATTAGCTACCCCATTTTCTTCTTTGCTTTTTCATGCATAGAATAACAAATTTCCTTTGCTTGCCCTTTCCTTTTTCCCTAGCATTTTATACTACTGTATGGTAGGAGGTGGTGAACTTTATAAGTTCAACCTCAGGTTACAGCATATGAATGTGGTACTGTGACCAGGAGTTCCTTTAGGCCTCTCTGGTTTCTCAGGCAGCAGCCCATTTCTCCAGCCCTTCCAATGACTTTGGAAACACCTAGTTCCCTGTCCTCAGCCTTTCCTGCTCAAAACTGCTACAGCAGATTTCTATATCTGTACCCAAGCTCTGACCAAAAAGCAAAACAAACAAAACAATACTGCAAACAATGAAAATAAGATATGTTTATTTTGCCCTGCTCGGTTTGGCTCAGCAGTAAGAGCATCGCCCGCAGACCAAAGAGTCCCGGGTTTGATTCAGGCCAAGGGCACGTACCTCCGTTTCAGTTCGTCCCCTGCCCCGGTTGGGGTTGTGTGGGTGGCAACCAATCGATGTGTCTCTCTCTCACATCGATGTTTCTCTCTCTCTCTCTCTCTCTTCCTCCCTCTCTCCCTCCAGCTCTATTTAAAAATAAATGTAAAAAATATCCTCCGGTGAGGATTAAAAAAAAAAAAAGATATGTTTATTTTGTTATTCACTCAAAATGATTATGGGATAGTGGTTTAGGTTATTTGTTTTGGTTACTGTAAAGAGTTTTTGCTTTTTATTCAGACTCTAAAAATTGCTGTAGGCCATCACGTAGCTCACTTTGACACACCTTTGTCTTTTGTGAGTTTCACAGATGTTTTGATCAAAGAAGAATCTCTGTTTTCTGCCAACACTTACATCTTTAAAGTTGGAGAAATAACCTTTCCCAAACTGTAGCTAGTTCCTTAGGGACAGGAACCAGTTCTTATTCACTCTTAACAGCATTTATCACAGTAGACTCCACGTAGCAAAATAAATAGATCCTTTAATATGTGCTTTTCCCTCCAGGAGTGAAAAGCATGACAATTTTTTAATCCAGCCAGATCCAGTCTTATTATAAAAACATGTAATCAGAATCTGGACTTTTCTCCAACACTTGGGATGGCTGGAAACTAAAGCTTGAGTGAGAGACCTGTCTGCAAGGGGTAAGACAGACAGACTATCCAGAAAAGAGTGAGAAGTCTGAAGAATTCAGGGAGTGGGGCTTTTGTTAGCAAATGTGTTAAAAGTCCTACTGGGATACATAAGCCTTTTGGTATTCTGTTCAATTGCTAATATATCTAATCAAAAAACTCCCAACCTCAAGGAGGCTTGATTTTCATTTTAGGTTTTTTTCTCAATTATCAAATCAACACACACTAATTGTAGAGAATATAGAAACCACAGAAAAGTGTATAGAAGCAACAACAAAAAATAGAGCTCCCATGTCACCCAGGAGGAACTACTATCAACCTTTGGGCCTATCAGTTTCGTCTTTTTAAATTAACATAGTTGAGGAGTTAGAGACAGTGAGAGGTTGGAGCAGAAATGTATCCCTCTCCTGTAAGTGTTAAGTGTTCCTGACATCAGGGTACTGGTCTCTAAGACAAGAGCACCCCCTCCCCACTTCACAAGACACCTTCACACACTACCCAAAACCTCTGACTTGGTCATTAAAACAAAGAGATGTTTTGTCTTGACTCCAAGGGAAGGAGTGACAGATTGATAATAAGAAAAACCAGTTAGAGAAGCCCAACACATCCTTCCTACCAGTTTACAGTGCATTCCATCTCCCGTCTTTCCAGCTGGCTTCTGAGAGCCGGGATCAGGGTAGAGGAGGGGGGAAGAGGGCAAAGAGAAGAATCAGTTAGAAGTGGGGAGATAGGGAGACGGGAGTGTGTGGACGAAGCGGAGCATGTCAGTGTGCCTGGGAGCGTGTAAAGAGTGTAGACTGCGCAGGTGTAATTTGAAGATAACGCCTGTGGGCCCTTGCTAGTGTGTGTCAAGGCAGAAGCAAAGAATGGGGGAGGAGAGAATCAGGAGACTGTCTACTTAATTAAGAAAAGCATTCATCATTTCCTGCTCCTGCTCTCTGTTCATCTCTAAAAACTGTTTTCTGATGACAGCCAAAAAAACACACAAAAAAACCCCACAACTTTTATTTGTTTACTTCCTGAAATCCTGAAGTGATCCACACAGCCCCAGTCAAAGCATGCACGAAACTGAAAGTTGATTTTTCTCTCTGCAAGTGAACTGGAGGTTTGGGTCTTGCTTAATGCTGTCTTGCCTGAAACACAATGGGACAAGTTCTCAGTGGTGACTTCAGTGCTGAGCAGGTGATTAACTTCCAGATTTTTTGGAGTAGAAACTAAACAATTCAGTAATATATTGGGTAATGCTTTCTTTTACACTCCTCTGAAAAGAAACGTGTTGACTCTATCTCCAAAATATCTCTTGAATCTGTTCACTTCTTCCTGTCACCGTAGCCCCAGTCACTATATTCTCTACCTCAACCGTAAGAAGTTTTCTAGCTGGTGTCCCCCTCCTGGCCCTACTCCATTGTGCGTGCAACAGTCAGAGCATCTTTTAAAACATAAAGTTCATTATGCGTTTCTCCTTAAAATCCTTCGATGCTTCCTGTGGCGCAAATGCTGGAATCCAGAATCCTTACATGGCCATTTTGGATCAAGTCCTCGCCCTCCCTCCCCTTTATCTTGTCTCATCTTCCTCCTCATTCACTGTGCTCCAGCTTCACTAGTATTTTTCCAGTTTCTTTGAAGCATTGAGCTCTGTTGCACCTCAGAGCCTTTCCATGTCCTGATCTTCTGCATAGGATATGCTTCTCCTTTCTTACTCACCCTTTGAACTTTAGCTTACATATCATTGACCACCCCAATCTCACTTAGGTTCTCCCTATTATACATAACACTCTGTACATTTCTTTTACCATTTCTATTACCATTGGTGAATATGTATTTATTTGTAAGACTGTTAAGGTTCCCCAGCAGATGGTAGAATCTAAGAAGATAGAGATTGTGTCTGTTTTGGTTCTGCTGTATCCCCTAGTGCCTGGCACAGTACCTGGCACACCATAGGTGCTCAGTACTTCTTGAGTGGATGATTTAAATTATCTAAGTTTGAAGAGTTTAAAATAATAATTACCAAAAAGGTAATTTTCTCGTGTCTGTTTTTTCCTAATGCAGGACCCTTAAAAGACACTCATTAAATACTGTTGATTGATTAACTTTAGATTGATATTTTGAGTGGGAAGAAAGGTATCACACCTGGAGGCAGGTTAAGATCAAAGACACCCAGATATATTATGTCAACTATACTTTAATAAAAAGAAAAAAGAAATAAAACACACACACACGCACACAGCACCCAGGTGTAATTATAGTCAACCCCTTTCTTACTGTGGTGAAAGTGAAACTGTCATAGTGAGGGTTAGGTACAAACATTTATAATTACTTTAATGATAGGGCCTCTTACAAGAAGAAGAAATCAAGGTGTACTGTAGCTGAATATTACTGGCATGGTTGTGTTATGTGCAGTGAGAGGCTATGACTGGTAGAAGGGACTGTGGACTGAAATAAAATATCTCACTAGATTCAGTAGGCTTGGAAAGAGGAGAAGAGTAAATGTGAAGCATATGGAGAAAACCCTTTCTAACAGAGCAGAAGATATTTCAAATCTTGAGCAGGAGATTCGGTAGACAGCCCAATCTAACAGTTATCAATGATTGGCACCATACTGTGGATTAATTTTTGCATAAAATTGTATCACAGGACGCTGTAGTTTTAGAAGCTAAACTACATTCACTCTAGTATCCCTATTGATATTTCTGGGCATGTCTGGGTATAGCAGAGGTTTTATTTGTACCAAGGGCCATGATAACAGCCATCAGACTGGGAGACAGAGAGGTGAGGCTCATAAGATTGGTTCAAAGACTCTGGCTCAAGGTCAGTGTCAGTGGGAGGGATGATTAAGTCCCAAACAGCATCTGTGCTCATGATTGTCTTCCAGCCCAGCTGAGTTTAGGTTGCAGGACCTGCGGATGGTGGACAAAAACAAAGTATAATGCGGATCTGTCTACAAACCATGTGGGGAGGCACATGTAGGGGGTCAGGTCAAAATGTGGGAAATGTGAGGACTCAAAATGGACACAGCAGACCAACCTATAGCTGGATCAGAGAAGGCATGGAAGAGGACACCAGGTGATAGTGGTATTAAGGAGAGGAGAAAAGCATGTGGAAACAAAAAGTACTAGTTCCAGACCACGCAGGACTTTCAGAGCTCTTTCAGAACTTTCAGAAATTTATTACGGGTTGAATTGTGTCCCTCCAGAAAGATATGTTAGAGTCCTAAGCCTTCGTACCTCAGAATGTGACCTTATTGGAAACAGGGTCATTGCAGATGCAATCAAGTTAAGATATGGTCCTTAGGGTGGGCTCTAATCCAATATTACTGATGTCCTTATAAAAAAAGGAAAACACCATGTGGAAATGGAGACACACCAAGGGAATGCCAAGTGATGACAGAAGTAGACATTGGAGTGATACAGCCGTAAGCCAAGAAATGGCAAGGATTGAGGACCGCCACAGAAGCTAGAAAGAGGCAAGGAAGGAGGTAGCATGGCCCTGCTGTCACCTTGATTTTGGTTGTTTCTATTGCCTTAAGCCACTCAATTTGTGGTACTTTGTTACAGCCCCCCTAGGAAACTAATCCAGCATTGGAGACAAGGAGATTTTCAGAGTGAGTAGGATAGAGCCAGAGACATTGTTTCACTGCTGTTATTTTGACCCTAATTTTTCTCATAGATTTGTGAGGCCAGAGAAACACAATTTCTATATAATAATCATATACATAACATGACAAACCACTACGCTTTTATTTGCTAACTTGAATTTAGTCAGTTAATGTGCCACTATCTAATACATTTCATGCAACCTTAAGACCTGCCTGTGTCTAATTAAATGAGAGAATGTATGGAAAGCTCTTAAAACAGCACCTGCCACCTGGTAAACCGGTAAAGCTATAAATGTTAGATAGAATCATTATTATCATTATCTCATTATCTTGATCCTAGAGCTAGCTCTCGGCAGCTCCTGTCTCTTTCGCATCTGAGAGCTGCCAGGAGCTGCTGAGAAAACCTCACACCTAGGCAGGCAGGTGCCACTAAAAATTAAACATCACCATCCTCGCCAGAATCCTCCACCCTGACTGGGTTTCCCTAGTAAACGTTCTCTCCCCTTTCTACAACCGGCATTTCAAATCATGCTTCTTCAAACCTCCTCCTCCCTCCTTTTCTCAACTTACTTCCAGCAGGAGAGCTCGATTCCTAGCGCTGAGAAGAGAGGAGCCCTTAGAAAAATAATGCCAACTCTCTTCAGCAAACCTATCAACCTAGATGTATCCACACCTACCCTGGACTTTCCCGCTATTTGGACATTTGAGGGGCCCTGGCTTGTTTCAAGTGTAGGGAGTCTTTCTTCATTCTTACCTCTTCCTCCTTCACACGTTCATTCCATAACCAAGGGTTGCTCATTCTATTTCCTAGATGTCTTGCCAATCCACACACTGTGGGTTATATCTATGGCCACCAGCTTGGCTCATACAAACCTGATTGTGTCACTGTCCTAGTCAAAACCCTTCAGTGACTTCCTACTACTCTAAGATCCAGAAAGTCCTTCACATGTTTACAAGACCTCCCCCTGCCCCAGCCCCCTATAATCCAAGCTCTATCCGTTTTTCTAACCTACCTCTTTCTCTGTACTTTTTATATGCTATGCTCTAGGCTAGAGAGTAACTCAAAATACCTCCACTTCCTTGTTAAAATAACTAACAAATAATGCATATTATGTGCTGGGCACATAGCAACTCATTTGTCAGGACAACAAAACAATCAGCTTAGTACTGTGACTATCCCCATTTAAAGGTAAGGAGATAGAGGCGCAGAAGTTAAGTGACTTGCCCAAAGTTATAAGGAAAGTAAGTGGTCAGCCAGGATTTCAGCCAGGAATACTGGCTGTGCAGTGCACGTTACTGTGCCACTCCAACCTTGTTCTCACCCTTCTGGACCCTCCCTCAGCCCCAGCATGCATCCCCATCCTCTTAATGTGGCTAATTCCACTGGCTCCTTCATGTCTCAGGGTAAACATCCCTTCCTCAGGGTCAGACCTCCTTGCTTAATGTCCTCATGCCTCCCTAGCCTTCCCTTGTTGTTATTATTTAACATTTACCTCCTCTGCTAGACTGTAAGCTCATGTCTGCTTTGTGACGACCACATCCTCACTTCCTAGCACATGCCTGACATATTGTAGGTGCTCATGAAGTAAGTCATGATTGAATGAAAGAATGCACAATTGCTAATCACCTCGAAGAGCTTCTTGTATATAGAACACATAACGCAGTGCCTGGCACATAGCAGAGACTTGATAAATACTTATTTGCTATTGTGTTCAGGAAATGGCAAGGAAGCCGGTTTGACTAGTGTCAAGGGTGTGAAGGGAGGTTTTGGCAAATGGTTCAAGTCTTTTTAATGAGCTGAAGGAGGAGAGACTTGCATGATGGAAGGGGTTATCAGCAGTGTGTCATCTTGCAAAGGCAAATATTAGCATTTCAAAATCCCTCCTACCCAGCCCAAGATGGTTTGGGATTTTTCTTTTAACCACATCATCCAATTTTCTCATAGCAGACTTCAGCAGAGTGTAATTGGTGTGCCCAGGGACCTTGGCGGGGTCAGAAGCATGCATGCTCTAATGACCCAGGTGAAAACAAAGATCTACTGTGGGTATGTTCTGAGTAACACAAACAGCTACCTCCTCCCTACTCAAAAATGGCCTATCTAAAATTCTAATCTCCCTGAACACAACTGAAGATTTCCTATTCCGATCTCCTTTGAAAACAGTAAATAATTTATTATCCTCCAAAGGTTTCCTGGAACAATGGGTTAATCCCTTTAAAAGCATACCTCGGGACACCCTAATTTCATTACAATTCTAGACTTGAATGCTACCAGGTACATTTTTTCCTTCCCTAAACTGAGTGGTGCCAGGGAGTCTAGAGACAGCAGTCAGCAAGGCAGGTTCAAATCAGTGTCTCTTTGAGGCTGTGTGTTGGCAGCCAAAACAACAGCAGGCTCAGCCTTCAAGGAGCAGTCACCTTCTTGTCACCCTTGAGTGACCCTCGATGGGAAAACCGGAAAGAGAAAGGGTTGACTTCCAGGGAAAACAGCTGATCCACCACCTGTACAAACACGCACCTAACTGACCTGACACGAGTGTCCATGGGGAAGAGCTCCGGGAAACCAGAGGAATTGCCAACTTGTGGAGTCAAGTCACTGCATTCTGCACATGCCAGCCCCACAAAGGACTGCACTATCTGTCAGAAATCACCAGCGCCACAGCATTGCCTCATTCCAAGCCATTTTGTTAAATCAAATCCCCACCAACTACAGGGCAGTGATTGTACAGGACTCCTGTCACCAGATCAGCATCTTTGGCCCTGATTTCACACCACAGGAGACACCTATTCTTTTCCAACCTTCTGGTCTATGGCTAGCTCTTAATTATATTTGCCGCCAAGAACCAGTTAATGAAGGGATATTTCGTGGCCTTTGGCAGAAACCTCAGACTCAGCAACCAAGGAACTGAAAGCCCTGACCTCAAGGCAATCTCCACACCAGCCTCCTGCCTGATGCATATTTCAGAGGTTTCCAGGTTTTAAAGCATGGATTACTTTTGCAAATGAAAAATTGAACAAGCAAAGCATTTAGTGGCATGTTATTACAGTTCCGATGATTTCGAAAAGGCTGCTTGGTTTAACCAGAGGCAGAATTTCAAATGAACATAGAAACAAATATCCATTGCTTTTTCCCCCACCCATTGTTTTGTTTATTCTACCTTGATTTAAAATGTAGTATCTATTGATCTCCACCTAAGGTTTCTTACCATTATAACATGCATATATCAACCTACTGAAAAAAATATGCATATTAATAAAAGATTGAATAGTTTCAGAGGCATTCAATATCCAGCCACCTCCAAAATAGGTTGTTTGTTTTATCTAAATAGGATCTTGCATGGTAATGAAATTTTAAGCTCCACTCAAAAATAGTGTCTTCCATAGAAAACAATGCTGGAGGTGGGGGGCAGGATTGGGAGGAGGGTGTCTAGGAGAAAAAAAGGAAAAACATCTGTAACAAAAATTAATTAATTTTTTTAAAAAGTAGTGTCTTATTCCTTCAAATATTTCAAACCTTTCATTTATAAGGAAAATAATTAAAGCAGAAAGTAAAAGAAATCAGTGTCTTCGCCACTAGGTAGCACTGAGTCGTTGCCTGCCGGGTATGTGGCATTTCACTAGATGCCATTCATCTAAATACATTCATTGTACACCCACTACGTACCAGGCACCTTCTGAAATGAAAAGATTACAAGCACACAGACTCTCCTCTCAGTTCAAATCTGGAAAGAGAAACAGAAAATGACAATACAATGTGGTAAATATAATGGGAGTACAATATAAGTTAGCTATACTAGATGTATAGCTGTATAAATGAAGGAATTAATGAAGGAATGAATTAGCATGGATTTTTACAGAGTATATTAAATTCAGCACAGACAGCAGACAATAAATATAAGAGTATTCAGCAAAAATGGAGCATGGACTATTTTTAAGTGAAGAAAGTTTCAAGAGGACTCTAAAGATTACCAGTTTTAGCTGTAGGGTTACAAGAGAAGTCCTACATTCGATCTATGTACAGTGTGTTGGTAAAAGCAGATTTGAACACAAAACATATATAATAGTGAAGAACTAAACTGCATAACATAGGAAAAGTAAGAGAGCTAGGAATCAGATTGTTACCTGATAGTATTATGACTCTGATTTTGGATTTATGAGTGTTCTTATCCAATTATCATGGCACACCTGTTTTAATTTCTCCATTGTTACTGCAATTAACCACCGTATAAGTTACTCTAAATAGAAGGTACTGGAAAAGGATATAAGATAAAATCGAGCCAATTCTTCCTCTTTGGGCCTTCAACACACATCATAATATCCATTTTCACTACAAAGGGAACAAAACTCTCATTTGTCACTCCCTCAAAAGAAAGATAACAATTTTATACATCAAACAAAAACATATCAAGGACTTCCGTGGGCTCAAACTCAGCCCCAGAAAAAAAGAAAGAAAATGAAGGTATGTGTGTGTCCAAAAATGTGGTAAGTTTTTATCTAAAGAGGCAGTATGCTGTAATAGATTTGCTGCTGAGGAAATGAGCTTCAACGTTATTATTATTTTGCTCTATTTTGGTCATCATTGCCTCATCAATAAAACAAGGCTAATAATGCATACCCTACCTAATGGATAAGAATGCATGCTTCTTAAATAAAGTAATATGTGTGACATTTTTGGAAACATTGCGAAATATAAAAATCCCTTATTAGATTTGTTGACGTTTGAATGACAGAGTTCTGATAGGATGGTATTTTTCATCTCTAAAGGATGAAATATTTTCTACAGGGAAATAAAAGCATATTACAATGTATGAAATCTTCTCTAACAATCTATGCAATACCAGGAATGAAGTAATAGAAATACTACAATTTATCTATTTCAGGTATAAATATCTATTTCTCGTTCCAGGGCAGTTTCTTTTCCCTTCCTTCCTCCCTTCCTCCCTTCTTTTCTCCCTTCCTCCCTTCTTTTCTCCCTTCTTTTCTCCCTTCTTTTCTTCCTTCCTCCCTTCCTCCCTTCCTCCCTTCCTTCCTTCCTTCCTTCCTTCCTTCCTTCCTTCCTTCCTTCCTTCCTTCCTTCCTTCCTCTTTCCCTTGCTAACCCTTTCATCTTATCTTTGTAAAATTTTCTAAGGTTATTTCTTGGCTTTTCTTTTAAAATATTATTTTGATTATCAAATCTTTATTGAAAACCTGAAGAAAAAAGATCCTAAAACTGTTCTTTCCCCTAACAAAGTCTAGCCTAGGTTCTGCCAAGAACATCTAAAAGTTGGTAAAAATAGCACATTTCTTTATTTGGACTCAATTGACTTATACTTCTGTGGATCTGTCCAAATGTTAAATAATAGTTACCTCTGAATAGAGTCTTCTTTGCCCAAGATGCAGTAAAAAAAAAAAAAGAGTTTCAGATGAGTCATTTAACTAGAATAATTTCCCTTTGGATCACTAGAGTCATTGTTGGAGGGCGGGGGGGATATAAAGACATGTGAGTAATTTTCCATGTATCTAGGGTTCAACACCTGAAATGTCTCATAGGCCTTCTGCATCACAAGACAGTTTATTTAAAAACACAGGCACATCCTCCTCTCTGCTGCTGTATGTCCCTTCCTCTTGAGCCGCTGAAGGCAGGCTCATCAAGCATGAACAGTGTCAGCCTGCGCCCCTTGTGCTTGTGTGTCATCATTCTGAACTCGGAATGAGCACGTCTGAAAGAGCCAGGCAGAGAGCCCTTCTCCTCCTTGCCGTTGTCACCCTGACCTTTTAACAACAACGACGATAACAAAAGTTATTAATAATCTCAACTGCACGTGCACAATGCAAAGGTACAACTGCCGTAACTCTATGGAGCCACAGTCAAATCACCACCCACACATTTGCTGCTGTTACTGGGGGATAAAGGAAGCATGGCTTTGCCTCAAAGAAGGGGGAGGAAGAGGTGGAGGCAAAGGAGAGGAGGAGGCAGAACACTGTCTTTGACAGGAGTGTTCCAACTGAGAAAATCATTTCTCACCCTCGGTCAGGAGCAGGTGAACCACAGAAACAGGGAGCGTTGTTCATGACCCCTGCCAGAAATTGCAAGGAGACTAGCACACTCATCAGGAGAGACAGTGCCCTGCATAGTGATCTCAAGCTTTGATTTCTTTGGTTAAAAGAGACATTTCAAATAATTGTATAGCCAACATTCCTGCATTAGTCTGTCTTGCTATTGTATATTGCATGGATGCTCTGCTAGGGAAATTTGATCAATATATTAGATTCCTGGCAGAAAGATGCTATCAGACAATGCATGTATGCCTTGACATAGCTCAATTTCAATTTATCCAAGAAGGTATTGATTTTCCTCTCACGGAAGTGCACATGCACATACTAAGAGTGCTTACAGAGGATGGGGGGTTGGGAAGGCATTTATTTAAGAATAGACAGCTCCGCCATTCCCCAAATGTATTCAAAATACCCTCTGGCTTGGTGACTTAATATTTGGATGATCTACACAAACTCCTCACATCAGGATTAAATCAATGGCTAATGAGAAAAAAACAGTTTTTCTGTGCTCACTCTTTGAATACTAAGAACTCTATCAATTTCTTCAGAAAACGTGGCCCTTTCAGAATCCTATTCCAGGCTCACTTCATGTGAAACGGCTTCCTGAAGTCACCTCTTCCAGCTCAACCGGAATGAATTCTGTATTATTTGATCACAGTCTTCTTGCCCAATAACACTTCCTTTATCACTCTCTCCTTCTCCCCCGGTTTCTGGCAGTCTCTTTCTGACTTAGACCATCGTGGAAGTTATTCAAGCTGCTCACTGAACATTTCCAGTTCTTCACCTTCTGGGATTGGGCTAGGATTATACTCCCTGGTCCCTCTGTAGTTAGGTGGGGCTGTGTGACCAGTTCTGACCACAGAGTTATAAGTAAAAGTAATTCATGACACTCCCACATTGAGATTTTCATTGTCTATGGGGGAGCTTCCAGAGGAAAGTATTGATATATTAGACCTCACACAAATTACGAACACCTCATTAACAGAGGTTTTCTCTAGAGAGAAAATGTTATTTGGGAGAGAGAAGTAAAAGAAAGACCCTCTTTTTATTCTATATACTTCTGTTCAGAATTTTTTACAGTAAGCATGTATTATTTTTATAATTTTAAAAACAATGAAAATGAAAGAATTTAAACATAATTAAGCAAGAAAACAAAAATAACCTCCAGAAATAAACAATAGGCAAAATAATAAGATGTAACCAGAAAGTCCTGGGCTTGTAGTCTTAATGACTTAGGTGACTTTAGAAAGTTCATCTAGCATCTCTGAGCCTCAGTTTCCTCATCTGTCAAACAAGGCAATGACTGGATAACCACCATGAAACGTTCAGCTCTAGAATCTTTGGATTCCACAATAGGCCATGTCCCTTCCTGCTCTGTTACCAAGGTTGTGTGCAGCTCCAGGTTTTCAGGCCACGTTTTAGACAAGGCATCAAATACATTCATGAATTTACATATATTCCAAGATCACAACCTTATGAAAAAAAAGATTGTCACCCCATCGCCCAGCTTCTGCTTAATTATGACCCTTTTTGTTTTATCTAATAACAGTTCATTACACAGACCTATGGATGAATCAAGTAATAAAATAATTCTTGGACAAACAAGCTAATTGGCCGAATAGTTCTTTTTTTTTTTTTTTTCGTATAATACATTGTAATCTCACTTCAGAAAAAATGCCACTCTGAAATTATTTCTTTTGCTAGCTCTGGATAGACAAAAAGGAGGTTAAAAGAAAGGGAGAGGCACAATTGCCCTGGGAACTCAGGGGTGCAAAGGAGGAAGGCTCAATTCAACACTATACATGAATGAACAAATACATGAGAAAATTAGAGAGATTTTGGATCTCTTCTCCACCAGTGCTCCAGCTCCTCCGCTTGGTGTTCAGGCCCTGAAGTGAATGGTAGGAATGATGTATGTACTTTCAGGGCCTGGAAGAGAATCCTCCAGAAGCCAAAGCTCATCCTCAAAGAGCTGGACCAACTCCATCAAGCACAGTATAGGCACAAGCAGATGCCTCCCAAGTACCAGCATTCCACCCTCTCTCATTTTCCACGGGAGACACTGAAGTACAGTGCAAAGAGACCAGACTTTGGAGCCTGTAAAACCTGGGCCCACATGCTGTCTCTGCTATTGACTATCTCTGTGACCTTGGACAACTGTAAAAACTATAGGATTGTCAAGAAGCTTAAACAAGATAACACATGGAAATGCCTACATTTTCTGGGCACACAGTAGTCAGTTAATGAAAAACGTAATTGTTTTTCAACTTTTCATTCCCAAAGGAACCAGGCCTTGAGTTTTGCCCGAAGTAGGCCTGGAGGCCCGCTTCAACAGGATTTGTCTCTCAGAGCAAGGGACAGCCCACGTGGAACCCACTCTTGTGGATAATAAATCGACAGTTTGGGTGTTAACTTCCAAATCTAGAACTGGTCCTTAGCTCTCTCCTGGCCATCAGACTCACAGCTGAACTGTTTGGCTCTGGGGTCCCTCAAATGTTACTGGGGTCTACATTGCAGGTTGGAAGCGTCATGTAGCCAATGGAAGAGTGGGAAGGGCTGCAGGATAAGGATGAAAGGTTATGAGTGGCTTCTACAAACTGTCAGATCAAGTTATTTCTAAAAGAACAGGGATTTTAAACTTCTCTCTGAGGTGCTTACACTCTCCCAAACTATGTGCGTAGGATAACGAAGGTAAAGATCCTTCAGTACACGCCTGACTTCACCTCTTTCCTAACTGTGGGACCAAGAGTAGAGTCGGGTCCCAGAACTGTCACGTTGGGGCACTTTCATTAAGGGGACTCACACCGTAAGTGGGCTTCTTCTTCTCTCCAGCTAGCAGATTCTTTTTATTCTGTTAGTTTTAATTCCTCTGAAAGAGAATCTCCTTGGCACACCCAATCTCGTCATGCCAGGCCCCCCCTGGGAGGGAGTTCCCATCTCTGCCTGGGAAATCAGGGAAGGCCTTAAAGGATGATAGGTGCTGTGTGCAATGTATGTGTGTGGCAATTGCAGAATTATGCTGCATTAGTCTAAATCTAGGGCCTTTGTGCATATCATTTACTTTTCTCCTTCTCTAAATCATGAGTCACTTTCATTCTTAAGAAACTCCCTACCTGAGGGAACTAGAATGCCTCTGTCTCGAAGTCTCTCTCTCTCTCTCTCTCTCTCTCTCTCTCTCTCCCCCTCTCACCCCCACCTCCTTTCTCTTTCATTTTGATATATGGATACTTAAGAAAATCTAGAATAATATTTTCTCATTCATTCACTCAATATTCAGTGTCTGCTATATGCAGAACATTTTACAGACCACCCGATACAGTAGTTATTGTTACAAAATACACTTAATTCAAAAAAACAAGTCTTAGTAGGGTCAAATAACTTATTTGAGATCAAATAGCATGTATAGTAAGGGAGGAAAGACTTGAATCCAGGTTGACGCTCCAAAACCTATGTACTTTCCACTACACCACACTGGGATGACTCACGAAATATATGTTAGATCTGATATAATTGACTTACATATCAATAATTTGCCATTAGGCACGAGCAACTAACCTCTGACACACTCTAGCCAAACATTTTCCTAAGCTGAGAGTTCGGACAATGTACCCAAACTAAATACTCATAAAATAATTCAGTGAGTTTGAAAAAGTTCTCCAAGCAGATTTTTAAAAACCAGTTTATTTATTTATTTATTTATTTATTTATTTATTTATTTATTTATTTATTTATTTTTATCCTCACCCGAGGACATTTTTCCATCTTTTGTTCAGATAGAGTGGGAGGGAGATAGAGGAAGAGAGAGAAGAGGGAGAGAGAGAGAAACAGCGACGTGAAAGGGACACATCAAGTGGCTGCCTCTCGCACGACCCAGCCAGGGCTGGGGACAAACTGCAACCCAGGTACGTGCCCTTAGCTGGAACCGAACCCGGGTCTCTCTGGACCGCAGGCCGACGCTCTAACCGCTGAGCCAAACTGGCCAGGGCAAAACCAGTTTATTTTTAATACAAGTTTGTTTCTAACATGTAATACCTGTAGAAAATTCTGTCTCTGGCATTTGTCCCTTTCCTCGGCCCTAAGAAGCATATATATTTATTAACTGGTAATAATGCTGCCTTCTACATCATGATCTGTCCATTCCCTGCTGAGCTCCCTATGTTTGCTTTTGGTCAGCTCAGCCCAATTCATTGTAGGACTAAGAAATCAGTTCAGTTCTTATGAGTAACTTTATTTTTGCACCCAATCTTTAGGACTGGAAGAGTAACAGACGCTTATGGTATAAAAGACAAAAAGATGTCTTGGGAAGTAAAAAGCCCTGGCAATTCCACCCTCCAGACAGCTATTAACAATGTGGCACATAGACTTTCAAGTTGCCTTTATTCATATACCAACACATATTATATTTATACATATTTTTACATAAATGGGATCTGTCATACATACTGTTGGGCGATTTTTGTTGCTTTTTAACAAGCAAACATCTTAGCTATCTTTCTTTGCCAGTACTATAACTTGATCTCAGCTTTTGGGTAGCTTTTGACAAAGGAAAAAACATCTGTTTCACAGAAACAGAATCAATTTCAAATGTTTTGCAATGCACGCTCTAATCAAAACGAAGTCTAGGTGAGAAAGTGGTGATGGTGCTATATATTGAAAAAAATCCAAGTAGGTTAATAGTTGCTCCTTCTAAACAGTATGTTGTTGTAACAAAGACTTTAAAAAAAAATTGGGCCATTACATCCATTTTTTGAATGAGCAGCTAACAGACAAGAGGTGGAATGAGGAATGTTTTGGAAACTACCCCCTCGTGGAGTTGCCTTTAGGTAGCGGATTGTAGGCTCTGAGGCATTTCCAGCAGCTTACCATTAGCTGGAAACACGCTTCCCAACACCTCAGCGCTGATCTGTTAAAGCCTCTCATTTAGTGAGAAACACAAGACAGATGATTCAGTGTGCTGGGCAATTCATTAACCCGTCAAGGGCTTTCTTCCTGAGCCCAGGATAACAGGCAGAAAAAGAAATGTAATCCTTAATGGATAACAAAGGGCGCTGCTGGAGGGACGGGAACACACACATACAAGACACGTGTCTTTCCTTTATCATCGGAAGCAACCGGTTGTCTCCTGAACTCACAAGGACTTTCACCGTAGATTGATCCTGCTTGGGAGCAAGAGGAGTTTCTTCGCAGCTGTCATAGAAATGGGAAGTGACACATGCCATAGACTGCACTCACAGAACGCCATATGTCTGGTATCTCAGGTCTTGGACTGTCCAAAAAGAACCAAAGAAGTGGACAGAACCCTGGCAGCATTTTAGAGGACACCAAAGAGAATATATGTTCTCAGGTTGAGCCACAAAAATTAATATTAGTCCAGGGGTTGCCTGACATTTGGCCTACTGCAACCCAATTCATAGTCTTTAGAACACTGAATATATGTTATTTTTATGTTTTTACATAGCGTTTGGGCTTATCAGGGAATGCTAAGGCTGGATTTACAGGAAGCAAATATTTTGTGATAATATTTTATTTTGTGTTTTTAATCCCCACCCTATATGTTTTATTAATGTTTTTATTTATTTATTTATTTTTATTATTTTTTTATCCTCACCCGAGGACATTTTTGCATTTATCTTCAGATAGAGCAGGAGGGAGAGAGGGGGGAAGAGAGAGAGAGAAACATCGATGTGATAGAGACACATCGACTGGCTGCCACCCACACTACCTCAACCTGGGCCGGGGACAAACTGCAACCGAGGTATGTGCCCTTAGCGGAAACCGAACTCGGGACTCTCTGGTCCGTGGGCTGACACTCTAACCGCTGAGCCAAACTGGCCAGGGCTGTTTTATCAATGTTTTTAGAGAGAGAGGAACAAAGAGAGAGAGAGAAACATCAATGTGAGAGAGAAACATTGATAGGTTGCATCTCCCACGCTTCCTGACCAGGGATCAAACCCCCAACCTAGGTATGTGCCCTGACCAGGAATCAAACCTTCAACCTTCTGGTATATGGGATGATGCTCCAACCAACTGAGCCACCTGGCCAGGGTTTATGATGATACTTTATTGATTTTTTTTCAAACTACTTTTTTCTTCTTTCCATATTTTTTCTTTAATCCATGACATCCAACTGTGATTCCTGGTTTGGGAATCTTCCTTTTTCAAATGAAAAGTTTAAAAGTGCAAAATATTTAATAGAAGCTAATCCTTCCTTTTTTTCCCTAAATCTTTGGTTTGCTGTCATTAAGACGAGATCCAACAAGTAGGTTACCGGAAAATTAGTGTAGTTTCTCAGTGTAATACTGTGGGAGTTGGAAAGTAGGTTTGGGAAGGAGAAAAGGAGGATAATTGAAATTTCTTAAGCTATTTGCAGAGCTGCTTTACATTTTCTGCAATATTATTCTCATTAACAATACTTATGTTAATAATTATTAGGGTGATCAAATGTTCTAGTTTGCCCAGGAGAGTCCTAGTTTCTGCCTGTGGTCCCAGTATAATAATTAATAGCATCCACTTCCTCTTTCAAAAGTGTTCTGGCTTGGATACAAAATGATATGATCACTATTAATTATGCAAGACAGTATTCTGCCATCACAATGGAAGTAGGGTCATGGAACAACTGTACTTTGAACTGTATATTAAACAATGACAGTTTTCTGTCAAAATTTTAAGTGCACATATCCTTCATCCTAGAAATTTTTCTTCTCTGAATTTATTCTATAGAAATTCTCCTGTTATGAGCAGATTATATATATGCGTATGCACGCGTGAGCTCATACACACACACACAAACACAAAGAATGCTTAATGAAAACTGGAAAAACTCTAAATGTTTATCAATAGTCTAGTTAAAGACAATGGAATCCTAGGTAACTATTATAAAAGAAGGTGGTATGTATGTCTCTATGTGTTGATGATATGATGAAATGTTCAAGACATGTTTTTAAATTTGAAAAGCAAATTGCAGAGATATATATACGGCACTGCTTGTTATGGCTGGACCTGAGAAGACTTTATGTTCTCCCATCATCTCTAGCTCCCACCTCCACAAAACATGACAAATAAAAATCAACCTAAATACTAACTGGTTAATATGCAAATGAAATTTCCTGTCTAACCAGATTGCCCCTCCCAAGCCTCTCCAATATAGAAATTTTGGAGATGCCATAACCTATAATAAAATGCTGTTGTAATATGTATGTTGGAAGAAGATTCTCAAAGCTATTGACAGATCACTTCTGTTATTCCCTTTTGTACTTTCATTTTAGCCCATAATCATATATTCCTCATAATTCTAAAAAAATAGTTTAAAAGAAATACATATCAAGTCAGTTTGCCACGTAAGATCATAAGATCAGAAGTGTATCTAGAGCATCTGAGACTCCTTTATTTACAAAGAAAGATTAGCGAGCCAGAGCTCTGGCATTTTTCCTGTAAATATATTTTGGAGCATATGCTATATTTATCTCCCAATTATCAGGGTAATTGAGGAAATAAAGTTGAAATGTAGTTTTTTGCTTCCAATTTTTTCACAATCATTTTAACTGGATCAGTCAAACAAATACATTAGTTGCTTCCTCTGAATCTCTGTAGAAATAGATTATAAAATATAAACCAACTATTTAAAAAGGATGGACTTTCCCTTTTTTCCCTTTCATTTCTCTGCTCTATCTTCTAGGACAAGTGTGACTCCAAAGGCTCATGGAAGAGGAATGAAGATTTGAAGAAGCTTCACTGTGAAATTACTAGATCAAATTGTGCCGTTTCAATTTTCAGGGGTTACAAAATGTTCCCACTTAGTTTTAATTGTGGAGTGAAGCAAGAAGCAAAAGAAGGATACGCTGATACAAAAATCTAGAGTTGAAACTATCCTTCGTAGATAAATATGCTGTAATGTTCATTTCTCATTCCTCACTTGCACCCCTTCTATCCACTTGGTGAACAGTTATCCTTGGAGTGAAGATTTCACTCCAGGGTCACCTGCTCCTCTCTGCTTCCTGGCTCCCCTCCCACCCACTGACTCCCATGCCCACCTCCTCCTTCCTGGCATGAGGACTTTTAAATTAAGTACTTCCTCCTCTCTATCCTCCTGTACTCTCTTATAGGGCTTCATTTATTTTATTTCTGTTTGTTTCATCCTTTGCTCCAATCCCCTCCGCCACTCCCTAACTAGACTGTGGCTTCCTTCAGAGTAGGGACTGATCAATATGCATATTTGAAGCATCAGTGCCTGGCACAATACTTGGCACGTAGTAGGTATTTTAAAAATGTTTTTAATGAATGAAACCTTGGCATATATATATATATATATATATATATATATATATATATATATATATATATTCCCACCTCTACAGAAAGAGCCGCAGAAAATACTCCAAATAATTTCAAGGTCCCCCAGGAAGGGATTCTCTTGGGCAGGTACCGCCTTGTTTTCAGTTGGCTCACTGGCTGGAGTTCAGAAGCTGGTCTGCATTTCATCCCCTAGTGGGTATTGGGTTGAAATGTTTTCTTTACACTACTTCATTTTGTAGTTTCCCTAACCTTTTTTTCTGGGAAATCAGAGCTCCATCCTTGAAGTTAGCTGGGTGAGACAACACACATTCTGCACACACCTGTTGTTATTGGCTGTCTTAGCTGTGCACAACATTCTGGATGAGCTGGCTCAGGAGACAAGTGACTCAAGTCATTTTCCCTGTAACCAGGGGTGACCTGGAGCACTTTAGGCCAGGAAGAAATTAGTTTCTCGTACTCTAGCTCTGTAGCTCTGACTGTAGATGAGTCTGGGCATCATCTGGGCATCCATCAACATGACTGAATTAGTTGCTGCTCTATCTGATGGTAATGGCGATGGCGCCTGGCTATAGAAAACCTTCCCCGCTTGGCTAAAAGCGGTTGTGACCTGCTTACACACAGATATAATGGGAGTGTGAAAATCTGCATTTGACTGAAGCTTTAGATTCGAGACAATTAGAGATACAGTAGCATTAACTGGGCAACCTCTTTTAAAACCCAGTGAGTATGGAGCTATTAGCTATTCAAATGATGTGAATTAGTTTAACACTTATTGACTGTTTCTAACATTTAACTGAGTTGTACCTGGGAAGTAGGCACTTGGATGGAGGGTGGGGAATGAGAAAGGCCAGACAGAAGTGATTTGGGAGCACAGACATTGGTTACTAAAGACCACAGACCTGGCACTGTAGAGAAAATGGGGGTGGGAGGCACTCAGAGGGTGGGGTGAGTGTTACAGAAGGGTTTAGAAAAGAATTCTGAAAGGGAGAATCAGAAGGCTCCTAAACATTGTGAGTAAAGTGGTCCCTTATTGCATTTCTGATCTCCTAGTCTAGTAAGATCAAGAATAGGTTGATCTAAGGTAGAACCAGGAGGAAACACTGGGGCTGATAAGAGTGGGCAAGACGAGTGAAATTGTGAGGGCCTAATGATTTTTAACATAACAGTTGTTTTCTTAATTTTAGAAGTAACATACATGCAAGAAACCTGGAAAACATAAAAAAGCGCGAAGGACCTAACAAGCAAACAAACCCAGAATTAACTCCACCCCTCAGAGACAACCTTACCATTTTTGCATGTATGCTTCTGATCTCCTGTCTATGCACATGACACTCCTGTGCATGTCTTTTCTAGCATGTAAACTATACCTTACTGCACGTGTCTGAGCCTCACATATCTTGAAGTGTGAGTGAAGTTGCTATGGGACATTTTTCTCTGTCTTTTGGTTGTTCTGGTCACGCTGTCCTTCCCACCCCACTCGCTGGCCTGCTGCAGGGAGGTTGATTGCTGTAGACGGACCCTGCTCACCCAGGGCTGCTCTGCTCACTGCCAGGGTACAACAGCTCTGCTTAAGAAGATGACAAGGCTCTGCTGATTCGTACATTACTTTGCATATATTTTCTTTCTAAGTATAAGAGGCTTTTAAGTGAGCATGTAAGATAAAACAAAATAGATCGATTAATGTCATCTATAGCCTACCATTCAAGGCCTCTCATTGGTGGAACTAAACCATGTAATCACCGCCTGGGGTAAGGAAGGAGACTCCGCACACCAAGGAAAAGGCTGGGGTATGCTGAAGGAGACATACGCTCACAGTGCACAGGGCACCTGCCCTGCACCTTCTCCCATCTCTTATGCTTCAGACTCTTGACGCCGGCCAGTGGGGCAGAGCCCTGCCTCACCTTCCTACTTCCACCACCTTAATTTAATGCTTTTTCCACATGAGGATTTCTGTGAAAGCCTCATACGCCGTCTTCCTGCCCCTACTCTTGCTCCCTTCTACTCCATCCTTACCATTTGAAAATAAATGAACTTTCTAACATGAATATTTGTCTGTTTCTGTTGCCTATTACTATGTAACAAGACACGCCAAAACTTGGTGGCAAAAGACAACCGCCACTTTATTATGCTCACGGATTTTGTGGATCAGGAATCCAGACAGAGCATAGCAGGGCTGGTGTTTCTCTGCCCTGTGAGATCTACAGCCAGGATGACTCGAGAGGCTGGGCTGGAATGGCTGGAATTGGAAGGTGGAATCCTAAGATGCTTCATTCCCTGCATGACTGGCACGTGGGCTGCAATGCTGAAGGATGGATTCGGCTGGGACTATCGACCAGAGGACTCACGTGTGGCCTTCTCAAAACCATGGCCTCACCATGGCCGGGTGGGTCAGTGGGTTGGAGTGTCATCCTATACACCAAAAGGTTGTGGGCTTGATCCCTGGTCTGGGCACATACGAGAGGCAACTGATCGATGTTTCTCTCTCTCTCTCTCTCTCTCTCTCTCTCTCTCTCTCTCTCTCTCTCTCTCTCTCTCTCTCCCTTCCTCTTTCTCTAAAATCAATGAGGATTTTTTTTTTAATCATGTCCTGAAGGTAGTCAGACTTCTTCCGTGGTGGCTCAGTGCTTCCAGTGCTAGTGTCTCCAAGGAGAAAGGTGAGGTTTCATGGCCCTTTGCGACCGAGCCTCTGAAGTCACATAGCTCCATTTCCACTGTATTCCATTGGCCAAAAAGCCACCAGCCTGAATTCAAGGGAAGGAACATAAACTCCACCTCTAGATGGGAATAACATGAAAAATTTTGGAGCTATGTTTTAAATCATCTATCATCTATCTATCTATCTATCTATCTATCTATCTATCTATCTATCATCTATCTATTTTCTAGATTTGTATAAGCATAAAAGACAATTAAAAAAATACACACCAAACTGTTAAAGATGAGAGGAGGGAAGGGGACTTTCACTCTTCATTCTCTACACTTCCAAGGAGGGGAGCTAGTGGGATTACAGGAGATTTTCATTCTGTACAGAAAATTGCTTCCCATGTTATCTCGAGCCTGCAAAGGCTGAGAATGCGATGGTAGGTCCTGAGCACATTCTGAAAGAAAGGGCCAGGCCGCCGGGCTACGCAGGGCCTGCGAAGACATGGTGAACCAGCGCTGCCAGCAGCAGCGTGTTACCCACCTTCAGGCTGTGGAAGAGAAGCTAGAAACATCCTTTGTGGGGTTTAAGAGGCTTTGTAGAGAGTGGTCCTGGTGCTGTGTTCCACAGACCATCTCATCCCCCACTCTGCCATTGGAAACACTCCCTCACCTTAAACCAAGTGAGAGGGCTTCACAAAAACCCTTTGGAGATCTTGACCTGTGTCTCCTGGAGTTTGAGGGACCCAGGGGCTGGAGACTGCTTTCACCAGAAGGAGCCTAAAGGTGAAAGGCTGGCTGGGGAGGCCTGCCTTGCAACAGAACAAGGAAAGAGGACTCATTGCCAGGAAGCTGCACTTTCACTGATCGGGTGGGGGAATCAGTGAAATGGAGGAAACCCTCCATGGGCCACTGTGAATGGCATGAGCTATGCCACCTAAGAGAACCTCCTGGAAGGCGAAGAGACCTGGCAGAAGTGCACTATAGCCAGGGGTCCCTAGTAGATGGATCTCCAAGGTACAGATGCCACACCAGATGACAACAGTATCAGTCACACCAGTCTTGGCCAGTTGCCCCTAATCTTTCCTCAAGGGCCTAAGGGAAGAGCAGCTGGAGGTTAGAAAAGGGAAAGAAAAGACTGACCATGCACTCCTCCTCCACTCCAAGCTTCCCAGACTGAAGCAAGCCTAGCTGGAGGAAGGAGTTTTAAAATAAATAAATAAAAGACTAAGGTGTAATACTAGACTTGACATGACTTTTGCAGTACTCAGATGAGAGCATTCTTGTGACAGAATAGGATCAGAAAAGCTATGGATTTCATTCTAGAATGGGTTTTCTAGAGCAGTGGGGATATGAGTAAGAAGCTGCTGCTTCTGAGAGCTGTAGCATGTTCGGTACATTTAATAAATCTATTATGTGCTTTTCTGATTTTCCAAATTTTATTTGGGACACATATTCCTTGTTATTATTTAAATGCACACCTAGTCATATCACTTCTGTGCTTAAACCCCTTCAATGCCTTCGCTTTGCCCTTAGGAGAAAGGTTAATGTTAAAACATAGTTTCCAAGGCTTTTCATGATCTAGCCCCTGCCTACCTCTCAGCCACACATCCTATTGCCCAGCCATATGGACATAAAGGTTCAAATGCATCATGGTCTCCTGTGTCTTTTTTTTTTTTTTTTTATCCTCACCTGAGGACATTTTTTTTTTCATTTTTTGTTCAGATAGAGTGGGAGGGAGAGAGAGGAAGAGAAAAAGAGAGAGAGAGAGAAACATCGATGTGAAAGGGACACATCGAGTGGCTGCCACCCGCACGACCAACCAGGGCCTGGGACAAACTGCAACCAAGGTCCATGCCCTTAGCGGGAACCGAACCGGGGTCTCTCTGGACCGCAGGCCAACGCTCTAACCGCTGAGCCAAACCGGCCAGGGCTCCTGTGTCTTTCCTCAGCTCACATTGTTCTTTTGGCCTAGAATATCCCTCACCCTTACCCCTATCTGGAGGGTTGGCTCCGATCACCCTTCAGCTCAGCTACCACCTCTGCAGATCCCAAAACATTTCAGTGGGAGAGTTCATTTAGGTCAGAGACTGGCCTTTCCAGTTGTTATCTCCAGTGCCTTTGACCAAGTAACACAGCAGGCACTCAGTTTCCAACCCTATAAACAAGCCCTCATAAACAAATGATGGTTGATGCTCAGTTCAATGTTTCATAAGAGGAAAGGCAGGAGAGGCCAAGAAACATAGTCGTTGACTGTTTTTTCTGAGCTGATGAAAGGAGTTAAGCTCTTTGTGCCTCGCTGCTGTGAGGCAGAGGGTACCGCGGAAGGCTTTGGGAGGATGATAGCTCCCCAGTGTTGATGAAGTTCATCCTCTGCCCGGCTGCAGGTCTGGCCACTGACCTGCCCAAACAGGGACCACTTTTACTTGAACTAGACCTTGAAATCTGAATGTAGATTGTTGCTCTGTTCTAATTTGGTCTTGGTAAAACTACCCTGTAGGTTTCTGACCTGTGGGTCTTTCTCCTGAACCTGTTTCCTGCTAAGGGGATTCGATCATATTTGGGGTGATGGACGTGGGGTGCTAAGGATCCTATGGGACATTTTGGATGAGAGTTAAAGCTCTAGAAGTCATGTGCAGACAAAGCTGGATCATACAGAGTTCTGGAAACTGCGAATTGTGCTTCAGAACTTGATGCCACACCTCCATCACTTCCCTTCTGCATTGCAATCTACTAAAACACACTTGTGGTTTTGCTTTGCTTTCTTTTGTTTTGTGTTGCTGCAAGCCACATTTCCTTATTAAACAGGTGGCTGTTACCTTTCCAGAATCAGCCACTGAAGTTGCAGATTTCATTTCTAACTTGATGTAGACCTACCTGCTTCTTGGTATTCTCTCCTGTTAATATTAATAGGCAGCCATGAGGTCCTCAGGTTCTTAGATCAGAAGGACTATGTAATCCTTCATATTTATGAAAGGTTTAAAAGTTTGAAGATATTCTGGAATTCTCAAATACATTATATCATCTGAATTCTACAAAAACTTATGAAAGAAGCACTATCATCATTTTAAAGATTTTATAGATGAAGAAAGTGAGAAGGAGCAAGGTCAGGCAATTTGTCTGATATTACCGAGTTAATTAGTGCCAGAACCAGGACTCTGCTAACTCTAAACTGAGTGTTCTGTCCTGCAGTGTACACCATGGTTTCTCTATCTTACTTAGTACATGGCCCTGTGTCAGTACGATAAGGCCGTTAATAACAGACTTTATAGCCGCTTGTGGTCGAGAGTTCAGCACAAAATCAACAACGACCATGCCTCCTAGATGAATGTCTCAAAATCCCTCCAGGAGGCAGCGGAGCCATCTGAAGTGTCTAAGAAAGTAAAAACTACATCAAGAATTCACTTAATACGTTGATTTTCATGAAGCCAGCAGAGTTTTTGATTCAAGTCATTCTGATAATGAAGTCAGAAGCATGTCCTGTATCTTTAATAAATAGCCACACCCCCTTCCTTCCCCATAGCAGTGGAAGTTGGCCAATGGCGTATTGAAAAGAGAGTTATGCCTCCTTAGAGAGCTTCTAGCCTGTCCCCTGGGATAAATTTGCAGGACAAGTTAGGCATGGCTTTCATTGTGGAAAATTCACAATTAATTTATTTACTCATTATGCATTCTTGTTTTTATTTATTTAAAGAGTAAACACATTTCCTCTGAATAAATGGAACAACAAATATGGTTTGTTAAATATGACAAACAGAATTCAGGTCTCTGCTCTGCCAATTACTAGCAGTGACCTTGGGCAGTTTACGTAAACCTTCGAGCCTCAGTTTCCTCATCATTTAAACTGGAACGACCCTGGAGAGACTCTGAGGCCCTGGCCATGAGACCCTTGCACAGATGAGCACGTGACCCCATCTCATTAGAGCGCATCTGAGCACTCGGGAGGAAGCTCTCTATTTCCTGCTGAGAATAGACACTGGAAGACTGTCTGGCTGGAGCAGCTCCAGCCACCTGCCCTCACATGGAACCTGAGAACAAAGCCAAACGCACAAAGGAAGGTGGAGTTATTCCAGGAGATGGAGGGAGACGGGGTTCTGATAGCATTGTGTGAGTCCAGTCATGTCTGAAGCCAGCCCTGTACCTGGACTTCCCAGTCTGGTGAGCCCACAAGCACCTTTTGCATTTATACCTGTTTGGTTCAGGTGAATCAAGAAGATCCTAAATGATATTCCACCTAAATTGGAGAAGAAAATAATGTACGATGCTTAGCAAAATACCTGGTACATAGTAAGTGCTCAGTAAAAGTTAGCTTGATTATGCTTCTTCTGGAGTTTAGTTCAGAAAAGAGGAAACTTCATAACTTATTTTGAATACAGAGCAACTTTTACCAGGAGAGGCTGAATGCCATGAGGTATGATATCACAGGTAACAAGAAGCCTTTCATGTCCTATAAAATGCCCCTCTTTCTTTGGTACTGATACTCCTACCTGTCAAAAATAGTCATTAGTCCCTTCGTTTTAAGACCTTTCCAGAGAAGTCTCTCATTTAGCCATAGCAGCTGCGTCAATGAGGCCAGGTTTTGCCAGTGACCCATAGAGATAGTGGAGGGCACTGGGTGCCCTGAGGGAGCGTGGGGCACACAGCTGCACCCAAAGGAGACCCTAGGACTGAAAGTCCAGCTATCTCCCTGTGCAGTTTTGCTCTGACTGTTCTTGCTGGGCACCCTCAAGAAGCTCCCATCTGAGATTTTTAGAAGGCATGTACTTTTTCGGAACTTAAAGAACATTTGGCTAAAATGGCTGGACAAACCTTCCAGAAAGCATCTCATGTAACCCAGTCCTCTCCTTCTGCCCATGTAGCCCCCAGATCCTAGTCCTCAGCTGCAGATGTTCCAAGGGAACCAAGGACGAGGCAGAGAAAGACAGTGGGGCAGCCCCAGCAGTGGGGCTAAGGGACAGCAGCGTGATGGGAAGATGAAAACCACACCTGTCAGGTGGGCAGGAGGCAGGTGTCCTGATCATCTGTGACTCCTGCCTGCAAGAGAAATGGCCGGACTCGAAGAATGGAGAAGCTGCCTGGACAGAGTATGGGGTAAACAGTTTAAAGTTCTGTCGGAACAAGAACAGACATGCCCTGAGGGAAGGACCTGAGTCATATTTCAAAGAAATTCGGCAGAGATTCCTGGAAGCAACAATCTAAACAACTTTAGACATCATATTTAACTCTCAAAGTTTCAATCTTTCTTCCTTCCTCCCTCCCTCCCTTCCTCTTTCCTTTCTTCACTCTTTCTTTCCTGCCTGCCTTCCTTTCTTCGTTCCATTTTTCATTTTTTCTTTACATCCTTTAACTTAGAACGCTGTTTTCTTCCTGCTTTGGAGGATCAGGATAGGTTTTGCAAAGCTGGCAATGTTTCAGTTGAATTTTCTGGGAAGAATAAGGATTCATGAGATGATCAAGGGGAGAAGGACATTCCAGGCAGGGGGAGCAGCATGTGCAAAGCTGTGGAGGCCTGTTCTGGGAACTGAGTGGTTCCATATGGCTAGGCAAAATAGCCCAGCTGGTGTGGCTCAGTGGACTGAGCATCGCCCCCTGGACTGAGAGGTCCCAGCTCGATTCCCGGTCAGGGCACATGTCCCAGTTGTGGGCTTGATCCCCAGTAGGGGGCGTGCAGGAGGCAGCTGATTAATGTTTCTCTCTCACATCGATGTTTCTATCTCTCTCATCTTCTCTCTCTAAAAAAATCAATAAAAACGTATTTTTTTTTTTTTTAAAGCAGAATAAAGGAGAATGACAGAAGATGAAGCCAGTGGGGTTGGTTGGGGCACACACTGGAAGTTCCCATCCCACAAGCCATTCTTCTTCCTTGCTAACAGAATTTTTATTTTGTCAGGTGGTAAAGTGCCCAGAGCCAGAACATAAATCAAAATTGGCCTAAGTCAAAGAGAGCAATCCCCCTTACATTTGATGATAACACTTGGTCTAGGGCTCAGTATGGCACTGTTCTGGCCAGAAAAATAGAAGAAATCTGGTGGAAGGTATTGAGGAAAGAGTTTTATCCTTGACTTAAAAAAAAAGAAAGAAAACAAATTCTGTACCAGGAAGAGCTCTTTTTCCCCTCCCTCTTTGTGATTTGGACATGGTCACAGAAGGATGTGACATCTAGAGTTGCCATCTGTGACCTTAGTGAGGAGCCCGAGGGTGGATGCCACACACCGAGGATGAAAGAGCAAAGGCAGAAAGTCAGAACGTGGTCAGATTTAGCTAAGGGAACAACAGATATCCTGTGGTTAAAGCCACCATTAATTATGCTTGCAGTCAAATTTGTCACAATGCTGTCATGCCAAGGATGACATTTGTAGGTGGACCTTATTGCAAAGACAAATTGAAGGTACAAAAAACTTTAGGCCAGGGCATGAGTTGTTGGATCCGTGCTTATAAACTCGGACTCGCTGCAGTGTGCAGAGGGGCTGCCCAGAATAAACCAGGCAAAGACACTGGTTACAAAGCTACTACAATCGCCCAAGCGATCAGGGAGAACCTAAGCAAAAGAAGTAACAATGATAACTGAGGGGAAGGGGATGAGTCTGAGAGCCATTTTTTAAGTCAAAATAACATAACTTAGTGACTAAGTGGATGTGAGAGGTGGGGAAAGCAGGGGAATCCAAGATAGCTCGTGATTTCTGGCTCAACTGACTAGAGAGACAGAAGATCTGCCTCGAATTCTGGCTTGGCCACAAGCTAGTCTAATGGTCCTAGGCTAGTTTCCACATTTTGAGGAGGTCAGATTAAAAATATGCAAGCAGATAAGTCTTATCTCTCCCGACAGCTCTGACTCCCAGGAGCACATTTTGCTGAGAGGACTAAAAAAGGCCAGGAGGACCACCTTAGGGAAGGAAAAGCCTCTCTTTTCCTAGTGGGTCCTCAGATTTATTGGCGCAGAGCTGGGTGGTGAGTGGCTTTGAGGTTTTGTCTGCCTGTTCGGTTTAGACTGACAACAATGTGAGAAGTGGGGTGGAGAGCTCGGTGATGCACGAATGGTGCCCAAGCATGTAAATTAAAACCAGCAGAACATCATTTCCCACACACCCTCAAGACTTCTCCTTTATGAAAGTTCTCATAAAAAGCCTTGTCCATGTCCCCTGGGATTCACTCTGGCCATGAGGTCTTTCTCTTCTGCAGTTTCTTTACCATCCAGACCTGCCAGGTGCAAGGGGTGGCCATTTGCTTCGGACAAAATAGCTGTACCTTTTTTTCTGATGGCAAAAACAAAACAAAAGCCAATGAAACAGGTAACAGGGATGTCTTCACCCCAGTGGGGAATGATGCAAACCAGGCATACAGCCCAGAGACTGTTGCCAGGATACATGGCTGCTGGGTGGCAGAGGTCACAGAAGTCTGGGAAGGGTTGCACAATTGACTAATTAGTTTTGTTTTATTTCTCCTTCCAGAAGGATTGCCTCAGGCTCACCAAGACTTACTATGGTTCAAATACTTCATCTCTCTCACTCCTATACCACATTTCATATTAGTTTCACACATTATCTCATTTGATGGGGGAAGAGTTGAGGAATGCAAGGGTCCTGATTCTTCCCTGTATTCAGGGCAATTCTGAAGGGCCATCTCAGCTCCAGAGCTCCCCATGGGAGCAGCTGAGGCCTCTGTGGCAACTGCATCATAATTCAGTGTCTCCCTCTGCCTGTTTCACTCCCACCCTTAGAGGTATTGTTCCTGGTAGAACATCCCTCCCCCCCTCAATAAAATCCCTGTATGTGTCAAAGAAAAAACAGAGCTGGACAGTAGTTAAAGGGGTAAGAACATTTTATTCAGGACTATTGCAATAGGAGAAAAGAGATATCTGTATAAAACTGGCCTCAACTCTGGATACAAGAAAGACAATGGGGTTTTATAGCCAAAGAACAGGGTGGGGTCAGTGGATAAAAATTACTATAGGAAAATCAGGGGTAAGAAGGGACTCTGACTAAACCGACCTAATAGAATTCTTGCTGAAGGCAGGCCAGGATGGTCACATGTCATGAGGGGGAGGCTAGAGGATGAAGGATTTGATCAGATATCAAGGGTGATCAGGTATCAAGGGTGGGGTATTCTCTCTAAACTGACTTAATAGGATTCTTGCTAAAACTGAGGGATGCCAACCTGACAAGGACAGATGGCAAAGTCAAAGGTCAACACCTAGGCCCTGAACGGTTTGGCTCAGCAGTTGGAGCGTCAGCCTGCGGTACAGAGAGACCCGGGTTCAGTTCCCGCTAAGGGCATGTACCTCGGTTGCAGTTTGTCCCCGGCCCTGGTTGGTCGTGTGGGTGGTGGCCACTCGATGTGTCCCTTTCACGTTGATGTTTCTCTCTCTCTCTCTTCCTCTCTCTCCCTCCCACTCTATCTGAACAAAAAATGAAAAAAAAAAAAAAATGTCCTCAGGTGAGGATAAAAGATTAAATAAACAAAGGTCAACACCTAGTTGAGAAGAGGCCTTGGAGGAGACTCAGTAGGATTTGGTCAACAAGACAGTTTGTCACATGCAAATTTCTATCTGTTTCCTGGGAAACCTGACCTATGACACCAACATAGAATCATCAATCAACTATTTTTCTAGGTGCACACACACACACACACACACACACACACACATACTTCTATCTATTCTTATTGTCATCATTTTATTATTTTTATTTTTTAATGTTTTTATTGGTTATTTAGAGAGAAAGGAAGGGTGAAAGAGATAGAAACATCAGTGTGAAAGAGAAACATGGATCAGCTGCCTCCTGCATGCCCCTACTGGGTATCAAGCCTGCAACCCGGGCATGTACCCCAACCAGTAATTGAACCAGGACCTCTCAGTCTGTGGGACGATGTTCAATCCACTGAACCACACCAGCCAGGCCATTTTATTATTTTTAAAAAGATACTTTAGCCCTAGCTGGTTTGGCTCAGGGGTTAGAGCATCAGCCTAAGGACCAAGGGGTCTCAGGTTTGATTCCCAGTTGAGGGCACATACCTCGGTTGCAGGTTCAATCCCTGGCCCCAGTTGGGGTTGTGCAGGAGGCAACCAATCAATGTGTCTCTCTCACATTAATGTTTCTCTCTCTCTCTCTCTCTCTCTCTCTTCCTCCCTTCCACTCTCTCTAAGAATCAATGGAAAATTATCCTCATGTGAGAATTTTTTAAAAATCAGAGTAAAAAAAGAAAAGGAATGAATGAAACACACCACACAGTAACATAAATGAATCTCAAAATAATAATACTAAGTAAAAGAAGCCAAATGCAAGAGACTAATTACAGTATGATTCCATTTATATGACATTCTGAAAAAGAAGACTATAGGGACAGAAGTTAGATCAGTGTTTGCCAGGGCCATGGGGAGAGACTTACTTTAAAGGGAAACAGGGAATTTTGGGGGTGACAAAAATATACTATATCTAGAGTACAGTGGTGGTTATACAACTGTTTACATTTCTTGATACCCATGGAACTATATATGTAAAAAAGGGCAAATTTCCTTTTTTTTTAAATGAAACTTATTGGTGTGACACTGGCAAAAGGGTGAATTTATTGTATTAAACTGTACCTCAGTAAACCAAACTTAAACCTCACTGCATTGTCCTTTTTTTGGGGGGGGGGGGTTTGCCACAGGCTAGTAACAACTTTGTCGCCTGGCAGCAGGGAGAGCAGGTAGTGGCTGTAGGATCCAGGAGAGTTTTCCTAGACGGTGGAGTCTGCAGTATGTGTACAGGAAAGGAATTCATTGTGAGGGAGAGACCAAAGTTACAGGAGAGAGGGGGAGCTGATGGAGAAAGAAGACTACTCTTTATTTATTTTTTCTTTATTGATTTTAGAGAGAGAAGAAGGGAGAGGGAGAGAGATAGAAACATCGATGAGAGAGAACATTGACTGGCCACCTCCTGCATGCCCCCCACTGGGGATTTGGCCCACAACCTGGGCATGTGCCCTGACCGGGAATCAAACCAGTGACCTCTCGGTTCATGGGTCGACGCTCAACCACTGAGCCACACCAGCTGGGCAAAAGAAGACTACTTTAATCAGAATTCTTGATGGTAAA
The DNA here is from genome assembly GCA_030848825.1 of Tadarida brasiliensis. Taxonomy (NCBI): domain Eukaryota; kingdom Metazoa; phylum Chordata; class Mammalia; order Chiroptera; family Molossidae; genus Tadarida; species Tadarida brasiliensis. The sequence continues at coordinate 43,174,413 of CM061275.1, forward strand.
CAACAGAAACCCAATTCAAACAACCTTAAGCAAAAAGGAAAGTATTTGGCTCACATAACTGAAAAAATCCAAAAATTTCAAAGCAATGTTGTCAGTACTTGTCTTCTCTCAGGCTGTTATAACAAAATAGCATAATCTGGGTGGCTTAAACAACAGACATTTGTTTCTCACCATTCTGGAGTCTGTGAAGTCTGCATTCAGAATGCCAACATGGTCAGGTTCTGGTGAGAGCCCTTTCCCTGGCTGGCAGATTGCTACCTGCTTGCTATATCCTTACATGGCAGAGGGGAGGGGAAGACTCTGGTCTCTTCCTCTTCTTATAAAGGACACTAATCCCATCATGAAGACCCTATCCTCAGGACCTCATCTAAACATAATTACCTCCCAAAGGCCCCACTTCCAAACACCATCACATTGGAGGTTAGGGCTTCAACCTATGAATTTTGGGGGACACAAGCATTCATCCATAGCAGTACCCCAGCTCTGTATTTCCTGGCATCTTTGGCCTTTCCTTAGCCTTATTCTTAGGCTCCCTCTATATAGGGTAGGCAGACTCACACTGCTCTTATAGCTGGCAATTCCAAAGAAAAGAATTCAACCAACTGTCCTCCAGTGCCCCTGTCCATCCTTGAAACAAACTCTAATTGACCTTTTTGGGTCATGCCTCACCTTGTGCTAGGGAAAGCAGAATCACGTTACTGACAGCCCAGAGCACGTGGCAAATGAGAGGAGGGAGTTAAAAAGGAAGAAATGCAGAGTAGACAAAGGGGAAAAAACATGGTAGATGCTTATCATGGACCCACAGATGTGGGAGGGGACAGAATTTAAAGGACAAAGGATGAGGTCACTTTGCTAGGGGATTCTTTCCTTTGAGACAGATGGGAATAAGATAAGGATGGATGAAGCATAGAAGGCATGGTGGTCCTTATTGGAGAGAGGGGAGTATGGTCAGGAAAATGAAGTCATTTGCATCCATCAGTTCCTCTTTTCTCTCTGAAGTAAGAAGTAAGGTCATTTGCTGCAAGTGAATGAATGGGGGATTAGAGGTAGTGGCCTTGAAAGAGTGGTGAAAGGTTTAGAAGAACTGGTAGGGAGATTTGGAGAGGGAGTATATAGGGACAAATAAAAGGATTACCAAATGGCACTGAGGTCGGAGATAAAAAGCTCCACCCCTCCCTCAGGGCTCGATGAAAATATGTTCTCAACGAAATTTTTCCCCTACTGGAAGGTAGCTCAGGCTCCTCCAAGCTTCCAGCCCTTATCTTGTTCCCACAGTACCGAGTATTCTGCTAGCCACATGGATCAGTTCCCTGAGTTCAGAGACTGACAGTTTGGATAGTGAGTTTAAATACTGATTGCCTGAGGTTCTTGAGTTTTGGAAACTGAGCAGTAAAAGTTTGGAAAAAGATTAATTTATTTTAAAATGTATCTGAATCTATTCAGTTCCTGAGTTTGGTGAGCAAAAGTTCTGATAAAGAGTTTGAAATAGTGAGGATAATACAGTTGTGTACACACACACACGTGTGTGTGTGTGTGTGTGTGCGCGCGCGCCTGTTAATTTGCCTGCTGTATTGTACTCTCTTGAAGGCAAAACCCTTGTGTGACTAATTTTCATGTTTCCACAGGTCCTAATGTGGTGGGTGCTGAACATTTGTTAAATGAATAAATTAAAACCAGCTCTCTTTTCCCTGCTTTTCTTTGTTCCTACTAAACCTTACTGCTCCATTAAGACAATTTAAGTGAAGCTAAAAGAACAACTTGCAAGAACAGCCCTTGTCATTGGGACTGCTTCCAACTGCAATTACAGCCACGTGCTTTTCCTTTTCTTACCCACCTCCCTGCCCCGTCATTGGCCCAAACCTGAATCAATTTCAGGAGATGGATTTTGCTGCCCGTGTAAAATGTTCTGGCTTCTAGTCAAATGGACATTGCAGGAGTATGTAAAAAATGGCTTTGTTCTCCACACAAATGAATTCATTTAAGCAGTGCACAGTTTCGATTTCTAATTATGTTTTGGGAGGGTAGAGCATTAGGGAATTTAAAGGTATCATTATTGTATGAAAACTGCTGAATAAGGAATACCTACGTGGTAAACAACTCGCTGAACAGCCCGAGTACATCTGAGATAAGGGAGCACATTCTTTATTGTGCCTGAAACCTGTTTCCTATACAAGGATGGTCCACGCCTTGCTTACAGAGAAACAATAACATGTAACCTTGAACACACAGCACAGCTCTGCAGCTTGCTCTTCGTTTGTAACTGTATCCTTAGACAAGGCTGAACCTCTGTGGCCAACAAAAAGATGAAAAGATTCTGACAGCTGAAACGTCTTTGTTTCTGTGTGTGTGCCTGTGAATGAGACTAACATGAGCACATAGATGGCATTTAATAAATAGTCACTGGAAGAGTGGATGAATAAAGAAACAGACGCCCCTGCTAGAGCTCTGAGCTTAGTAAAGGCATTTTCCCAGGAGGAGGCAAGGAAACTGAGTCCCTAGACTCTGTGTTTTGTAAGTATCCTAGAATTGTGTTCAGGGACCCAGGAATTTGGGGAAAGAGAAGAAATACACATTTCTGATGGTGATTCAGGAGGAAAGTTAACCCACTCCAAAGTGGGTGCTTCATATTTCAATTCATAACAGCCACAAATGTGATTTGTCTAAATAGGAACACAGGAAAGCGAGACATCGGATTTAATCTCCATTTGCACTTCTAACTAGCTCTGTGGCCTTTGCCATGTCATGCAATTCTCCTGAGCCTCAGTTTTATGAGAATTAAATACTATATATAAACATGTGTATTTATGTGCCAGACACTAGAGATATAAAGGCAAAAGAGGCAAGATTTCATCCCTTGAAGAACTTACAGTCTAGTGGGAAAGACATACAAATAAACGAATAGGGAGATAATTGTGGGTGGTGCATTATGGGAGCAAGAGGAAGGACATCTAAATCAGATTGGGGAACCTAGGAACACTTCCTGGGGAGGCAATGCTCGAGCTGAGTTTTGAAGAAGTAAGAGTTGCGTAGACAAAAATGGGAAGGTCATTCCAGACAGAGTGGGCCGTGTATGCAAAGGCAGGGTAAAACCGCTGACTGCTTAGGGAACAACAGATAGTTCAGTAAGACCGGAGCAAAGGTGTGTGTGGGAGAGGCAGCGGATAGGGCGAGGCAGGCAGAGGTCAGAGCATGAAGAACCTTGGGTGGCCTGCTTAAAGAAATGAACTTTACCACCAAAGGTATGGGCAGTGACGGGGCGGGGCAAACCAGGTGTATGTTGAGAAAGAGTACCCTGAGTGTAATGTGGGGAAAGGACTGTAGGAGTGCAGATTGGAGGCATGAGGTTCCATTTGAGATCCCTACAGTAATCCAGACCAGAAAAAACAATGAGAGTCTGAGTTGAAGTGACAGGAATGGGGAGGAGAAGATGGATATAAGCCACTTAGGAGGTAGAGCTTGCCGGGCAGGAGCACAGGGCAGAGGGCAGGCAGGGAAGGGAGTGAAAGTGTCTAAGATGATTCACATCCAGCTAGGTGGGTGACATTGCCGTCCACTGAGATGGAGATCACAGGAGAAGGGGCAGGTATGAGATGGGGTGGCGTGGGTAAGCATAGTGCTTTCCATTTAGGGCATGTTCAGTTTTATTGTCTGTGAGTCATCTGCGTAGAGATGTCCAAGAGACAGTGGGCTGTATGGATCTGGATTAAAAGTGTGAATTGGCAAGAATGACCAAGACTGCTAGTTGTTCTGATGGTTATTTATTGCTTCTTATTCTTCGGTACTAGAATTCTTCCCCTTTCCCCTCCTTCCCTTCTTCCTTTCCTTCCTTCCTTCCTCCTTTCCTTCCTTCCCCCCTTCTTTCCTTTCTTCCTTCCTTCCTTTCTTCCCTCCTTTCTCTCCCTTCCAAGTGTTGTTGCTGATTACATGGCCACTTAGAAGAAAAACTACATTTCCCAGTGTCTTTTGCAGCTGGGTATGGTCATATGACTAAGATCCAGACAATGAAATGCAAGTGAAGTTTCATGTGAGAAGTTCTGAAAACCTTACTTTAGATTCAGCCTAGGGGTACCCTGTGCCCCTCCTTTTGCAGCTGTCCCTTTCTCCTTTTTCCTGCCTGGAAAATGATAGCTGTTGCAATCTTGGACAATAAATTTGAGACTACTTAAAGGAGAAAACAAGCAAGAAGGATCCTGGGCAGGGCCAGCACTTTGCCCTCCTCAGAAGGGATCCTTCATGCTGGGTATGTGCCTCATGCTTCCTGTGAGGCTGCGAACGGAGGTCCAGAGACTATGTCTCTGATATGGAACTTCCTAACAGCTCTGGACTATTTACTCAGACATTTATGTGAGAAAGAAAAATAGCCCCAGACTTCTCTTTTCTTTAAGCTTTTAAACTGGTGGTATTTGAGTTCTCCCTCGCTTGCTGCAACATCTAATCCTAAATCACACAAAGAGTCAGCAACTGAAGGGAGAGAGTGGAAGCAGCAGGCGTGGATCCTGTCACCCGGGGCTGTGCACGGAGTGAGAAGAACAGAGGATGATGACAGCGCCTGGAAGACAGGCACTTGGCGTTCCCTCAGACTCTGTCCCTTCTGAAATTTTCCCTTGCTGTTCCTTTCTTATTTGCCTCTGGGATGAGAGTAAGTCCTCTACTCATCCCAGTGTTAGAGCAATGCCACTGTCACAGACATGCCACTCTAACTGTAGAGTCATGGTGGGGTGTGAGCTGAGGAAAGGAGCAGCAATGATTGTAACAGCTTTCTTGAGAATTCACATATCATATAGTTCAGCCATTCAAAGTGCACAGTTCCACGTTTTTCATTATTGTCACAGGGTTAGTCAGCCACCACCACCACCTCATTTTGCAACATTTTACCCTGCAAAAAGAAATGGGATTTGATGCCCCTTAGCAGCTGCTTCCCGTTCGGAGGCAATGACTTTTAACTGTGCCATCGGTTGTCTCTTTTAGAGCTGAAGTCAGCCGAGTAGTGATGCCAATGCCTTAGGTATAGAGGGGGGAAAGAATGGTAAGCAGAGGACACTGAGGTGCACATGTGACCAACACTGGCAGGACCAGATCTCTTGCCTTTCCCTCCAGTGCATAAAGACTCTTTGGATGGAAGTGATAAGGTAACGTGAAAGAACAATGACCTTTTTTTTTTCTTTAGAAATCATTTCAAACTTACAAAATTGTTGCAAGAACACTCTAAAGAACTCCTAGATGCCCTTCACCCAGGTCCCCCAATTGTTAACATTTTACCACGTTTGTCTTTCATTCTCTCTGAATATTTCTATACTTTATTTTTAATTTTTTCCTGAAAAATTTGAGAGGAAGTTAAAGACATAATGCCCGAGTATAACAATATTTTAGTATGCATTTTCTAAAAACAAGGACGTTTTCTGACATAACTACAGTACAAACATTGATGCAGTGTTACCATCTAATCCACAAACAATATTCAAATTTTACCATCTGTCCCAACAATATCCTCTATGGGGCTAGAATCCCATCCAGGATTATGCATTGCATTTAATTGTCAGGTCTCTTTTATTTGGAATTCTTTATCAGCCTTTCCTTGTTCTGCATATCTTTGATATTCGCAGGGGGTACAGCTGGTTATTATGTAGAATATTCCTCAATTTGAGTAGGTCTGATATTTCCTCATGATTAGCTTTCCATTATGCATTTTTTAGTAGTTTATTGATTTTTAGAGAGAGAGGAAGGGAGAGGGAGAAAGAGAGAGAGAAATATTGATGTGAGAGCGAAACATCGATCAGCTGTCTCCTGCACACCCCCTACCGGGGATCAAGCCCACAACCAGCCCATGTGCCCTTGACCAGAATCAAACCAACAACCTTTGGTGCACAAGGCAATGCCCAACCAACTGAGCCACACCAGCTAGGGCCCATTATGCATTTTTGACAGGGCTACCACAGAGTAATGCTTTGTTCTTCTCAATGTATCATATCAGGGTACAGGATGTCCATTTGTCCCATTACTGATGCCATTAAATTTGGTCACTTAGTTAAGCTGGCATTTGCCAAATTTCTCTACCATAAACTCAATTAATAAGCATTTTGTACTTAAAAATAAGGAATTAATCAGTATTTTATTGGAAGATACTATGAGATGCTGTAGATACTCTCTCATTAAATTTTCATCCACTAGTTTCAGAGTCCATTGACAATCAATTGCCTAAATCAATTTTTATTATGATGGTTGCCAAATGATTTTCTAATTCCATCATGCTTTCTATATTTATTAGTTGGCATTTTACTGTGAAGTAGAGTTTTCTCTTATTTACTTATTTATATCATTTTATGTGGGTTTATATGGACTCACTTTATTTATGGTGGGTTGTAATAATTAGTCTTGCCATTTATATTGATTCTTAATTTTAATTTATTTTGATTCTTAATTGCCCTCCATTTGGCCAATGTGGTATACTTCAAGTTGGGTCTTTTGATATGTCCTCATCATTCCTGAGCATTACCTCACTTTCTGGCACAACAAGAGGTTCTGGGTTCCTTCACTGTCCTAGCCTCATGTATTAGTTCCTGTGGATGCTGTAACAAATTATCACTGACTTTGTGGCTTCATACAACGGAAATGTATTTTCTCACAGTTTGGCATCCAGAAGTCTGGAATTGGTATCATTGGACTGAAATCTAGATGTTACCAAGACCACACTTCCTCTGGAGGCTCTAGGGAGAATCTAATCCTTGTCTCTTCCAACTTCTGATGACTGTCAGCATTCCTTGACTGACAGCCCATCACTTCGGTCTCTGCCTCTGTGGTCACACTGTCTCCTCCTCTTCTGCCTGTAATTTCTTTCTGCCTCTCTTATAAGGATGCTTTCAATAGTATTTAGGGCCCACCAGATAATCCAGGATGATCTCCTCACTTGAGGAGAAACTTAGTCACATCTGCAAAGATCCTTTTTCTCCAAAAAGTAACATTTACAGGTTCCAGGAATTAGGATGTGAATATCAGTTGCTGGACCATTTGTTAGCCTATCATTCTCTGGAATCAGTCATTTCTTAAAGGACTGCTGGTTCCTTTTAATGGAGAATGATATTTAGTAGCCAGGATGTGGATGCTAGGTATGCTCATTGCTACTTGAATGTCTTTATTTCCAATTACTCTGTGCACCTACAGCTAAGAAATTACACAGACATAGAAAAATAGATAGATGGTTGATAGATAGATAGATGATAGATAGATAGATAGATAGATAGATAGATAGATAGATAGATAATGTATGTCTGTATATATGTATGCCTATGTAAGTATATATCTATTGATACACACATAAATACACATAAATCGAATTAATCTATTTACATACAACCCAGGAGATTACACAGATACCTTCAATTCCAATCCAGCACCAAAGAGTTTATCCTAACCTTCTTCCTTTCTGTATCTGTAACTCAAATGTAGATCTGCCCAACAGTGAGAGACCTGGCTCCCATTATTCCCAATATCTTACTTATTTGCTCAATTCCCCTGTAACAATCTCCTGACCGTGGCAGCTAAATCCATATAGCCCTACCAACCACACTGGCTATAGGGGATGAATACCATCAGCCTAGGGAAGGGGAAGGGTGGATAGGTTGTCTAAGGAGAAGAGGCACCATATGATTTTATTAGAGAAACAGAATTGTCTGTGTTAAGGAGAAATCTTTCTTTCATGAGCTCAAAGCACCTTGCATTGTGATCTTGCATTTATTATGCTTAGAGAGAGGACCTCAAGTCCAGAAATGAGAGAATGAATTTTATAACCCAACATCCTCAAGAGCTTCCCTCCTAAAGACTTCAAGATGCCATGGAGGGTTCAGAAGTTCCCTTACACAGCATACATATTCACATTTAGGGCTGAATTTGTTCATCCCTTTTTTAAAAAATGTGAATTGCCAGACATGCTGAATCTTAAATTGCTTATAGACATAATTTTTTTTCAGTTCCTATTTAAAAACCCTAGAAGACCCTAGGGGTGGGGGTGGGATTTAAAAATCCACTCAGAGACACTAACAGTTGATTTTGCCCTTCATTAACTCTTCTTCTGATGTTATTAACGGGAGGAAGGGTGGAGTTCTGCAGTGCCATTTAAATTCTAGACAAACACTAGATTTATAGTTCTATTGTGTACTATCATTGTCTAACACCTAAAATGGTTTTCCTATCGGGAAATAGAGACTGGGTGGTGGGGTAGCAAGCGGAGGGAAATTCATGGATTAAAATGCATTTGATGGCTCTTTCAGACAGAGTTCTTCACGTACAATTTTGTTCTTTACTCTCTGGATTAAAAGAAAAAAAGTGGGCAGGGGGTGCTATCTTAGCTGTCGCAATTCCTGGACTGCTTACACATTAATAATGTTCCAAAAATGCAACAGATTTTGTTTTTGCTGCTATCGCGTATGCCAGGCATCTGGGGTGAGACGAGGAAAATGGGAACCCGAAATGAAAGCCTCTTGAAATTGTGGGATGATGACAGTAGCTTTTGATCGCAGGGACTGAGCCTGACATCCCTTTTTAGTTACAAAGGTTCAAAATTTAAAAGGAGTGCATTAGAAAAAAGGGGGGGGGGGACTGGTTACTACACACCACAGTTTAAAAAAGGAAGAACACATGTCAGGACCTAGAGGAAATGACAAGGCACATTTGCAATAATTGAGCCTTTTCTCAGTGGATCCAGCTATGTGGTGTGACTTCACTTAAACATTCAAAGGAGTTGTATCCACTTCAAAGTGGCCACCCAGGGAGCCCACGCACAACTCCAAGGTGCGAGTGGTCTTTCGGAACATTTGGAAGCATCCTTTGGAGTTAACTTCAGGGTCACTTAATAAGCCACATAAAATTTTAGGCTCATGACTATATCAATGACTGTTTTTCCCCCCACAAATACTAGAATTTCCAGCCACTTATTATCCACTTTTATTCTACTAATTTAACTTTAAAGACTTGGAATTTCCCCCAAAATATCACAGTCAAAGTTCTTTTAATGAAATTCAAAAGCACAGGTCATTAGTGGTAATTATATTAATATTTATCGGGCTACCTGGGATGTGCAAACACTTTATATACAGCTTTTTCTTGTCCTTTTTCTCATTCTACCAATGAGGAAACTGAGGCTCAGAGAGAGCTTAAGCAACTAGGTCAAGGCCCCACAGTTAAAAAGTGGCAGAACTTGATTTGCAGCCAGGTCACCTGCCTCCAAAGCCCATGCTTTTTGCCCTGTGCTATGCCTAAATGAGCACACCACAATTTTATTTGTCTTTTTTTTTTTTTTTTTTTTTTTTAAGCAATGGCATTAGCTCTGTAAACACATATTGAGCCACAAAGGGGCCACTTCAAAATCACAATGCTCATTTGGTTGTACACATTCTTTCCTATGTGTTTAAAGCCTGTCACATTGTGTTATTGGTCCCATGTCATCTTTTATGTCGCAGAGAAAACGTTTGCAACTGAAAATGCTAATAGTATGTTACCCGAAAATGAAGGTGGTAAATGTTAATATTGCCATTTAGAACAATGATGCCTAGGAACTGGCGGTGGGAGGAGGGAGTCCAGGCTCCCACGTGTGCCCCCACCAGCATCCAGCATCTCCAGGGGACCGGGTTATGGGCCTGGTTCGGAAACAAAGCAATGCTTTGTTCCAGCAAATTTCTTCCCCCTGAAATTCACAATTAAGTTCAGAAAATGAAAGGAGAGAGCACGTGATGTTTTCAAGTTTATCACCGGGGTTTTAAATAAGTTTGGAAAATACTCCAAGGAGGAAGGCATCGTCTGTTGCCATGTTCTAGAAATCTTTGCCTCCGCACAAGAAAACGCTGACTGGTGAGAGCCAGAGGTAAGGAGGTCAACGAAAACACATCTTCAGTGCCCACTGTTTAATAATTTAATGCAAACCCTCCTTCTTAAGCCTCTAAAAATCACTGTTGTTCTTAGAGGGGAGCCGGAGCCGAGCAGCAGCCTCGGGGCACAGACAGGCACGTGCGAGTTCCAGAAGATGCAGACACGCAAACCTGCTCCCTCCTCTCGACTCAAACCCTGGCGGTGAGACAGCTGTAAATGGCAAGGGTTCTTTCCGAACAGATCTGTAGCCTCCGTGTAAACAGCTGGGGTTCAGAAATGGTGCCGATGTGCACCAGCCTATTGTTTGATTAGAGAACTTGAAAAAGTCAGGGTGGTCCATTGTTTGCTGGGTGAAATGCTGCATTCTAAAAGCTCTGTGCGTTCAGGCACTTCATTTCCACCCATTCTGCTCCTGGATCTTCATCCCAGTTTTCCTCCATATTCATCTTATTTTCCATGTATCTGTGACTAGATAAGATTCATAAGCTCCAAGGACCGTGTCTGTTTATTCATCTGTGTGTATACTCAGCATATAGCGTAGTATTTGGCACGTGTTAAGAACGTAGTGAATAAATAATACAAAAGTCTTGCTGTGTCCTGCTCAGGGCTCTGAGCTGGTCATCACCCACAGCTCATCTGAGTTCAAGGAGTCAAATTCCAGAGAGAGCAGGAGAGTCGATGTTCAATGATGCACGGGCACTGTGCCACCGCCAGGCCCTCCTTGCTACCATTTGGAACGTACCACTGTTTACCCTGCGAGCTTATTGGAAGGAAATGGGCATTTTGAGGGGTCCACCAATTCTTGTTCTGGAAATACAAAATCTGGGTTTTCTCAATGGCTCCATCTGGGACTTGGATCCGCTGAGGCAGAAGCCAGGGAGAAGTGGAGCCCTGGGCAGCAGCCAGTGCCATCAACATGGCCTGCAGGGATCGTTCTGCAGGAGGGGTTCTCCATCCAAGCCAAAGAGGCCAGCCCTTAGATGGGCCCGAGAAGAGAAGACCAGCTTCAAGGTGGGAAGTGATGCGTTGTGAGCAGAGAAGCATGAGACAGGGGATGCCAAAGCTAAGAGAGGTAGGAGCAGGTGTGCGGCCTGGACAGAGCGAGGAGTCAGCACGAGATAGGTCCCGCATGGACAAAGAACCCTTCCGGTGAATCTCACCGATGCCCCCATTGTGACATGGAACACGTGTTCTAGTCATATTTCCTGGCCTATACAATAGCTGATACTACAGGGAGAATATCCAAAACAGAGAAATCAAGTAAGCAGAACAGAGGCCAAGGGGGTCAGAGAAGGGCATAGGACAATGGTTCTCATTAGAACATTAAAATCACCTGGGGAGCTTTTGCAATCCATGGATGCTGGACTCCGCCTCTAGAGATTCTTATTTAATTGGCTGGAAGTGGAGCCCAAGCAGCAGTGGGTTGTAAAAGCTCCCCAGGGCATTCTAAAGCACACTAGCCTAGATCGGCCCACGTGACCAGGAGGCAGGGAGAATATGCTCACCCACTTACCTTCTTGTCCTGCCCCTGGGCACTCTCGCCCCAGCTCATCCCAGGCACCTCGGCCTAGTCCCAGCCTATTCCTAGTCCAGAGAGTAAAGGAAGCTGATTCCAGTAGCTCAGGGGACTGGGTTCGTTGGGATGGTCCCCCCCCCTTCCTCTTCTTGGCAACCAGACAGTGTCCTAAATCAGTTGAAGACTAAAAGCCGTACATCACAATCAGTATGATGGAATTAGCATATAATACAGTGATTTAACTTTAGACTCAGGTTGCCAGGAGCACATAAAAATATAGAACACCCAATTTAGTTCTAATTTCAAATAAACAAAGATCAATTTTAGTGTAAGCATGCATTGTGCAATATTTGGGACATAGTTATACTAAAAAAGTTATTTGTCCATCCAAAATTCAAATTTAACAGGGCATCTGTTAAATTTTATCTGGCAATTCTACTTTAGACTCAAATGTTATGTTTGAATTTAAGAGCATGACTAGCTTTTTATAATAAAATGGAAAAGATTGTATGTGTTGGGTCTTGATTTGCCAGAGATGTCCAACAGAAGTAACAGGCCCCCTCTCACCCTCAAAGGTGTCTAGTTTAAATGAGAATTATGCGATCATCTATAAATGGTGACCCAGGCTGCAATATCTAGCTGTACTCGGTGAGACAAGGATCACACCTGGTTAGTCCTATAAATGAGATGATCTATGCTTTTCTTTCTGGAAGCCTTGGGTAACAGAACATGAACTCATTTGGGCCGCTCCTAGTAAACCCTGGTACCTTGCTGTCTCCTTGTTGCCCTTCTCTGACTGGGGGAGGTGGGCCTAGCCTGCCTGGGGCCTGCAGGAAGCTGGGATGACAAATCCTTCTGCTCCCAGCATGCCCTGCGGTCTGCCAGGAGTGGCAAGAGCTTCCCACCTTCCTCTCCCCTGGGGTAGAGAACTCCTCTTACTTGCCCACCAGATCCAGAGGCTAAGGGAGGAGGCAGTAAACCTGCTTTCCTAGTTACTTTTAACTTGTGTCTTTATCTGCCTGGACAAGAAAAGAACATAGTCTCTATTCCATCTTTAGAACTAGGAAATTAGTCTTTAACTAGATGGAAACACTCAGTACTAAACTGACTGCTGTCTGTGCCATTCTGCCCCTCTGTCTCTGTTCCTCTAACTGTAGTGGACTGACCATCCATCCCACCTTAGACCCCTCAGAGAATCAGCCCAGGACATGGCCCCGATCTAGATATTGTCAGCCTGCCTCCCTGTGTGCATCCCATCCCTTATGGGATGGCATGTGTTCCCAGAATGCTTCATCTTCACACTCAGTGCCCAATATTAGTCTCACATTGGCCTCTTGCTGGGATCACCAGACCTTCTTTGGTTTATCAGACTTGCCCCTCCCTCCACCTGTCCCTCTGCTTGGCTTAGGGCTTTCTAGATCCCTGAGTCACAGCATTCTTTTTTTTTGTTAATTGTCATCCAAGGATATTTTTTCCATTGATTTTTAGAGAGTGGAATGGAGGGAGGGAGAGAAAGAGAGACAGAGACAGAGACAGAGAGAGAGAAACATCGATGTGAGAGAGACACATCGATTGGTTGCCTCCCACACGTACCCCAACCGGGATTGGCGATCGAACCTGCAACCCAGGTACATGCCCTTGACCAGGAATTGAACCCAAGACCCTTCGGTGCGTGGGCCAATGCTCTAACCACTGAACCACACTGGCCAGGGCAAGTTACAGCATTCTTAAAGCTATAAGATTCACAGGAGATATGTCCTCTTGTATCTTTGGTCTCATGGGACCCCTCAGGACATTATACCTGAGTGCCTGGATTACTTATTGCCTACCTATCACCTAATTGGGAGCCACATTCTGTCTGGGTGGCAGTGTTCACAGCACAACCATATTACTCTATGTCCCAGACCTCACCAGCCTGGGAGGACCATACATAGTCATATCTCTTCAGCCAGAATAGAAGCCAGTTCAGTCTTATCTCCACTTTCTCTGCCTCTCTCCAAATATTGCCAAGAATGCCTGGGTTGCTTATTTGGTCCACACATCAGCCTCCTTATAGCTGCCTCCTGAAAAGAAATAAGAACTCTGGTGAGTCTTTGCAGGCCACCCTCCACACCTGCCTCACTGCCATGACTAACATGGATTGCTGGTCTCCCTGCAGACACCTGGACAGACTAAGAAGGGCAAAGAGAAAAAGAAAAAAGAACTCTAATTTGCAAAATCATTTTAATTATATGACTATACCCATTGCCAATCTCAGATCTGCTGAACCAACTTGTTTGGGTATCATCCTCCCACCTCGCCGTTGAGGCACCTACAGCTTCTCACATTTCAGAGTGGACAACGATGGGGAAGGCCCTCCAGACACACCCCAGCCAGGCTGAGTACCCGACTGCTTCATGGCTGGCCCGTGCAAAGCGCCTGCTCCGAATTGACAGACAACCTGGTGCTGAGAGCTGTCTGCGTATGTGATCTCCATGGATCCCGTTCTCCAAATCCCTGCTGTGCTGTGTGCTCTGCCCATCTCCTGCAACACCACCTGTTACCCTGGCTGGATTTTCCGGACAGTGAATAGCGGGTCCTTGTGCCCACCCCAAGGGATTCACTGAGATTCCCTTGGTCCCAACTTCTTGCCACACAGGTAGGTTGGCTGCCACTAAGCATCTAGTCACCACTGTAGTTTAGATTTGGCCTTTCCAATAAACCTCAGCTGAATGCCTTCTGAGCTTCTATTCCAACAGCACGGTGGGGTAGGGGAGGCAGATGGAAAAGAGGAGAGTGCTCAGGCAAGAGCAACCACTGAGAGGTGCCAGGAGAGAGCAGAGCAAATATACCAGATAACCCTGCTTCCTGATAACCTTTTTGTTTTCTTTCCTCTTATCGCTAATTCATTGGGCCTGGAACATGGTGACTCAAACCCCATGGTGGAACTGAAAATAGAAAGGCCAATACAGATTTTTCCCACCCCAAGATGACTGATAATATGAAACCTTAAAACATTTAAGCATAACATTTTTGATATTCCTAAAGCACTAAAAAGTTAGATTAAGCAGATATTTAAAACATAATTTAATTTACCAAAAAACTTTAATTTATACACTGACAAAATTTTTTTCTTTCTTTAAAAATTTTTTTTTCTTTATTGATTTTAAAGAGAGAGGAAGGAAGAGGGAGGGAGAGATAGAAACATCGATGAGAGAGAACATCGATTGGCCGCCTCCCGTATGCCCCCACTGGGGATCAGGCCCACAACCTGGGCATGTGCTCTGACCAGGAATTGAACCGGCGACCTCTTGGTGCATGGGTTGACGACGCTCAACCACTGAGCCACACTGGCCAGGCTCAAAATTTTTTTCTTGATTCATTCCTTTTATTTACCACTTTTCAAAATAATGCATTGTTTTTCTAAATTTTATTTTTCAATTACAGTTTACATTCAATATTATTTTGTATTAGTTTCAGGTGTATAATGTACTAACCTAATTTGTTGGAGGGCAAGGTTACAAGATCTTAAATAAGTAAATGCTACTGAACATTTAGTGAACTGAGTGTTCTCTATGTTAACTTAGCCAGCAAAGGCATAGGTCATACAAAGTCGTTTCTGATGTGTATCAACCATGAAAAACTATAAAATAACAATTTCAGTAGTTGCTGGGCCAGAGAAGAAACATGTCTCTATTTCTTAGAAACTCTGAGATGCAGCCCTGGCCGTTCTGGCTCAGCGGTTGGAGCGTCGGCCTGCGGTCCGGAGAGACCCGGGTTCAGTTCCCGCTAAGGGCATGTACCTCGGTTGCAGTTTGTCCCCGGCCCCTGGTTGGTTGTGCGGGTGGCAGCCACTCGATGTGGCCCTTTCACGTCGATGTTTCTCTCTCTTTCTCTTCCTCTCTCTCCCTCCTACTCTGAGAAAAAAAAAAAAAAAAGAAACTCTGAGATGCAGCCCCAAATCCAAATGCCAAGTATCTCTAAATGCAACTTCTAGTATTTCTTTTGTTATTGAGACACCCTAGAAGGCCATTATTACTATTTGTTTCATTTCATAATTATCATCAAAAATAATTTCATTGTCAAAAGGAGGGAAGTGTTGGGCATCAGATGCGTTGATTATATGGAAGTTCGGTGATGGGTAATGGGGTTTACTATACTATCTCCTTTCTCTATTTCTTTCCATCTCTGTCTGTCTCTATCTATATACCTATCTATATACATGTATATAAAATTTTCCATAATAAAAGTTTTTTTTAAATCCTAGAGACAAATGTAGATATCAAGTACCTGAATCTGGAGGGATTAGAGGGTTAGGATCATAGTAGCCAGCAATGGGATCAAACCGTAAACAGAGATTGGACTGGAATAAATTCCTGACATCCTTTAACGTGCCTGCTGAAGCGTAGTGAGTGAGATGGTACTTACATTCAAAGGTTCAGAGATGGAGCAGCCTCAGGGAAATAATTGTCAATACAACTTTGAAAATGACAAAAGTAGCTTTCAGAACTTTATTACTACTGTGGATACCCCCAGGGATACTGGACACCCCAAGATGAAAGAATCTACAATAGACAGTATACTGTTATTTTCCTTTGTGGACTGTACCCAAGAAGTTAATTAGGATAAAGGGAGTAGCAATAATGGAGACCCACCAATAACATCAGGAACTAAAGAGTTCTGGTGGTATATGTACTTTCTCTGGAGCCTGCTTCAATTAACAAGATCCTTTATAGTGTAGAATTCTTGGATGTCTAAAATGAAGAGCAATGGACCCGGGCAGTAGAGCCCAGAGCAAAGGCCAGCCCAGGCAGCAGTGATGATGTCTGCTTCTCGCTACTTCTCCTGCAGTCATGTCATGTGTAGTGATCTTCAAGAACTTGCGTGTGTAGGGCTGTGTGCCAAATTCAGGGTTTCCCACTGAGATCTACAGAAGTGCAGTTATTTTGTTTTGTTGAGAAATGAGCTATTTGTAAATGGATTTTAACACAATGACTCTCTGAGTTGTTTCCTTAAAGCCAACTGTTTAACGTTATCTTTTTTGACTTCACGGTCATCTTTCTGCCACATCACCCCCAGTGGAAGGCTGTTGGGTAGCACTTTCACTAAAAGCTAGGGTGATGTGGGAGAGAAGTAAAATTACACCATAGCCCAGCCAGCTCCTTCGAATTGAACAGCAGCTATTTTTGTCCTAATGGTCGTTGGTTGGCCCTTCGGTTGCGGATCTCACCCTGGCCGCCCTTCCTCTGCAGGGCATGTCTGTCCACCCGGCTTAGACCTTTCCCTGCCTCTCTGTATCTCTTCCATCTCTTCCCCGTAGTTACCACCAGTTAACACTCATGTGGAATCACAGAACTTTAGAGGCTAAAAGGGCTCTACAGCTCATTTAATCCAACCCTCTAATTTAACAGAAGAGGGAACAGAAACCTACAAGGTAGGGCAATCAGCCTGTGAGATATCAGCCAAGCCAAGGCAGAGCTGGGCCTAAAAATGAGGTTTCCCTCCGCATCGAGCACTCTTGCACAAAACTCTGCTGTTGCCATGGTTCTGAAGCTAGCAAGTCAGCCTGACGTGAGGTGCTTGTGGATGGATGAATGCACAGCATCAAACAATAGCTCTCTCTGGCTGAAAAGAAAACCTGGCTAGTAATTGAAACCTCTGAACCACAAGCGAAGAAAGAAGAAGTAAAAGGCTAGGCAGGCTGCTGCCCTGCCTGGGGGCGGGTGGGTGCAGGAGATGTGGGAAGTGGGTGGACAGAGACTTGGGTGAGGCCCTGGCTCCACTGTGTCCCAGATGGATCATGTGGGAAGCCCTTCGGTTGCCCGACACTGTTGTAGGCACCCTGTGGATTTTACATCACCCAAAGCTATAAATGGCTTTGCATTAAAAAAAAAAAAAATTACAGGTCTCCCACAGCCCACAAAAATATGCTCCACCCAAAAAGAAGCCCATAATTTGGCTGCAACCAGCTGGGTTAAACAAAATCGGAGCCAAAGTTGCCCTGTATTGTCCTGAGAGGTGGCCTAGCATTAGCAAGATGAAAGAAATGTAAAATTGCTCACAATGGGCTAGATTTTCTCCATAGGGAAAGCTCTCAGAGTTACACAGTAAGACCTTGGCATCAGCCAGGTAAGGTCTACTCGCTGCAGGAAAATCACTTCCAAGCTATTATTTATAATTGTATAGCATCTCACATTTGCAAATTGCCTAGCCATGCATTGAGGCAATTTCTTATAACAATTCTGAGTGGGAGGTTGAGGATGTTAACCCTTCTTTTACTAAAACAAAGATATTGAGACAAATATACATCAACCGTGAAAATACCTGAACAGTCTAGACAGTCTATTTATTTTGGCCACGGCCTGTGGTCTGTGACTTGCCCCCATTAGGATGACCAAATGTTCCAGTGTGTCTGGGACGGAGGGGTTTTCCTGGTTTGTGGGACTTTTAGAGCTAAAACCAGGACAGTCCCAGGCAAACCAAGATAGTTAGTCACCCTCTACACTGACCGACGTTGCCTGTACCTGGGTTCATTCCTGGCCATTTCCATCTGCATTTCTTAAATGAATTTGGCTCTATTTTATTTTTTACCCTAATCTGTTTTATCTTGCTGTGTCTCAGAAAGCAGAACCTGAAATTGAATTTTTGTTGCCTTCTCATGTTAGAATAGAAGCCTTTAACAAAAGAGGTTTACTTCCTTTTTTACCAGCTGATTGTTCAGTAGTGTTCCATTTAGGGAGTTCCCATGCCTACCACTGACCTCTGAAGTGTTTTATGCGTCTTAAAGATGGCTTAAAGCAGAACACACACAAGAGAATATGATTTTATTTTTATATGAAGTAATCTGATTTGAGCACCATTCTCTGTCTCCCTAGACACAAAGGTCACGCTTTCTACCTGGGATATTTTCTTTGACAGGAGAACATTTAAAGTTATAAAATTCAGATAGCCACCAGGATAGATATGAAGAAATCATTTGCCTCTGGCTAAGAAACCCTGGAGTCAAAATCAGCTCTAACTAGAGTCACAGATCATTTTATCACCGGCCAGGAGGATAGCAAAGGGCCATGCGTGCCAACATTTCTAATAGTGGGATGTCATAAATTGGATGAAGTTTTCATTAGCATTACAACACGAAAAATCCAGAAAGGTCTAAGGGAGGCAATGTAACCACTGGCAGGGCCTGCTGATGTGAGGCCACAGGAGACAGGTCGGTGGGAAAGTGAGCCCTGAACACTTTGTGAGTTACAGGGACAACTCCAGATTAGCCTTTATCGGCAGAGCTCTGTTATTAATACATGCCATTGCCCCGGGTGGGAGATAGCATGACCTCTTTAAAGAAGGTCAGGGAAGCATAGAGGATGCAAAAAAGGAATCACAGATAACAGAACTGGATTGAGGGTCAGGTCAGACAGCTGACTTAGGTGCCGATTTCTAATGAGTTCTTTCAAGAATAAAGTAGAAGTAGGGTGCCAGGTAAGTTCAAGACCAGATTGCACCTGTAACTGGTAAAATGTCAAAATGGCCTTACCCCAGACCCTGTCCTCCAGTGAAAATAAAACACCCCCCTCCCCCCCGTCAGCCTCACCAGCATTAAGCCAATTTGAAAGGCACTAAATTCTGAATCCACCTTGGATCTCTCTGCATTTCTTAGTCTGCCCTATAGAAAGGCCTAGAACATTTCTTATGCCAGGTACATGCTGGTCCAAAGAAGGCCCTGCTTCCACCTCTGGGTACCAGGTTGTCTCTGGAGAACATATTCTTCAAAGTATTCATGTGTGGGCTTTGAGGAAGATACTTCCAAGTGGTAACAGTCCATCCAATGTCTAGAGGTGACTTCAGATCACCTTGAGGCATCTTCTTTCTCTCTTGCCTGGTTCCTGCATGGTTCCTGCCTGGCTATCCAGGTGTAATTGTGTGCAGGCATCTGTTACCCTGGGGAAAAGCATGAAATGGATCTACTTGTGATCTGCAAAAGCCCATCAAGATGTTACTTGATCTTAAGAGTATTTAGGTCTTGACACAGAGCCCATGTCACGAGCTCCAGATCCTCCTTCTGTCCTGGTGAGTTTCTCCTTTGGGGCATCTGTCCTCTGGTGGATTGCTTCATCCTCACCTCAGCAGGTCCAAAAGGATTGTCTGAGACCTGGCTTTGACAACCACAGGAGCTTCTGTGGCCCTGGAACCTTGACTATGCTCTGGTCAGCACACGGCCTATACAGGAGGGGCATCAGGATGTAGCTGCCCTGGCCGGGCACCAAGTGTGTGAACCTACCACAGAGCCGGGGTCCACTGCACCAAATCAACAAGGATATCACTGCAGAGCAGACAGTTCTGTTGGATTGTGCAGTGCCAGCCTGTGACAGCCCCTATTGGCCTGCTCGAGCCATTTGTCTATCTCTAAATTAACGACAATGGTTGGAATGATGATATCTGTGGATTGGTCCTCTTGGGTCAGCATACTCCCCAGTACAGCTAAGAGAGGGATGGGGCACTGAGGCTGTGCAATTGGCAGCCTCACTAGGACCTGAGGGGGTGGGGAGGGGCAAGTCCCCAAAGAAATGAAGGAGTATGTCATCAAACAAAGAGGGAACCGTTTCTGGGTGGACTCTTCTCTTGGTGCTCTCTCACAAGCCCAGCATACTGACCAGGTCCCCACTTCGCGCGGCAGAGAAAGATCCATGACGAGATGATGTATTTCCCCGTGCTCCATGGAAGAGATTAACATGATTCTACAACAACTCCCTTGGAACATGATTCTATTGTCCTGCTAGTGGGAACACAACCTAGCTTTTCTTTAAAAATATAATTGAGTCAGAAATGAATATAGTGGAAACTAAACTCCTTCATACGTCCCAAAATTGGGTGATTAACAGAAAAGGGCATCTGAAGAAAACAGGTAAAGAAAACGGCACCATTTCCATTACACATAGAGGTAGCTCTCACCAGGGGGCCAGGTGTAGTCACTAGTTTACTAATTCTTATAAAATCCCAGAGTGGGAAGAGGCAAATACAGAAGTACAGTATTCATTTTCTCTTTCTCCCTCTCTCTCCCTCCTTCCCTCGACCCATTTCAGAAATTCAAGAAAGTGATTAAGCCATCGTGGCACACAAGGAGTGTCCTTGGTTGCTGTGTATATGTCCAGCATCCCCGATGATCCAGACGACTGTGAGTTGGGAGAGGAAGAGGGTGAGGTAGAATGGCCCTTTGAAGAAATCAGTAGTCCGAGCCCTAAAGAAAGGTTTTATCATGAGGCATGCAGGGCAACTAGGTTGTCAGAGAGATCTCTCTATCCCTAACTTGTCTGGTCCAGCTGCAATAAGAACAACAACAATAATAAGTATGCCGAATATGAGAACATCCCTCGGATTAGCGTGTTGACGAGAGAGAAGGGCTGTGAAATCATTTATAGCAAGGTCAAACAGAACACGTCGTCCAAGCAGGAGGGATCGGAGTCCAGGAGAGCATCTCAGGAATCACTGGAATGCAATGAAATGAACTGCTGAGTTCCAAATGTTGCATCACCACTGTGGGCTAGAACATAAGATTTCTTGATTTGAACTAATAAAGCATACGAACACAGAAGCCAAGCCTTTGGAATTATAAGTTGTAAAAGTAAATACATTGAATTGCATGTGGAAAAAAAATTTTTTTTTTTCTGAACAGGGCTTGGGGGGAAAGAGGCATCCCTGTTGCCTGAGTCACTTGTGAAGTATATACGTCCTCTCACACAGCCCCTTAGCCTGCATCCGTGTTTGCCGAGAACAGGCAAGGCTGACACTGCACCCACGTCCATTTGGCCAGTAGGTTTAGGTAAACAGTGTTCAGCAATGTTGCAAAGCAGGTCATTTAAGTTTGTCTTCATCCTCCCAGTGTTCAGGGCCCCTGCAGTGTGCTGGTTTTTGCCAGCCTGGGAGGGAAGGATGCGATCTGTCCTTTCACTGTAGGGTGAATGAGCTGCTGTCATAACCTAGGAATGCTAACACTGTAAACTTACCTCTAAATAGCAAATGAAAGACCTTGCCCCTTTAAAATAGCATTTCAGGTAAAGAGGAGCAGAGACAGCCCTTCCCAAGCCTCCCAGAATCACATCATACCTATTCCTAAAAGCATCGTGAAGAGAATCTTGTCATTTTAGGGCACGTGGACTCCAGGGAAAGTGGCAATTCCTATTTTTTACTCCCCACAAGTTTCCACTGTTTCCAGAGGAAAGAATAGCCAAGGACTAGACCATAGAAAGACAGTGGCTCATTCGAAGGAGAGGCTGGGGCACAATGGCCTGGATGCCACCCCACAAGCAGAGGTGGTCTCCCTGCAGTCACCCTCTGCGTTGGATCTCCCTCCTCTTCCTCAATCCCTGCCATGGCACTGGTCTCCGTTCACTATGCTTCTTTCTCCCCCAGACTCCAAGGATCCACATTCAAACTCACCCAAACCTCCTACCACCCGCCCCCAGCAACTTCCCCTCTGGTCTAGGTTTCAGCCATCTCTCTGCGTCCATTACTCTCAGCTGCCAAGCGACCTTGTTTCCAGTGTTGAAAATTAAAATCTCAAGATTATTGATCAGCAACGTTTTTTTGTATAAGGGCCAATTCAGTCAAGTAGAGAAAATAACATAAGAAACCACTATATTCCCATCACCCATATTCAATAATTATCAAGGGATTGCCATCTTTGTTTGATGTATCCCCCTTTCGTGTTTATCTTTTTATTTGCTGAAGTACTTTAAAGCAAACCCCAGACATCATATCATTTCACCTCTGAATCTCTCAAAATAGTGACTTAGGAAAACATAACCACGATGCCATTATCACACCTACCAGAATTAACAGCAGCACTTAGGTATCAGGAATACCCAGTCTGTAATTAACTTTCCCTTGTTGTCTCTAAGGTGTCTCCTTACAGTTGGTTTGTTTGAACCAGCACCCAAACAGGGTCCTTACATCACATTTGGTTATCATCTATGCACTTAAAATCACTCTCCCCATCCTTGAGTGGTTTTGTTTTCACCTCATTTTGAAAAGACACCTAAACAGCACACATGGCATGTCTGAGGACCCTGCTTAGGGCTGTTGTTCTGTTGCTGTTATTGGTGTTTGTTTTTCTCACTGAGATGAGACCTGGTGGTGTTGAGGGGGTCGAGGGGGGCGTTAAGATATTGGCATCTGTGGAGGCAAATGGCAGTGGATTATCTGCAGACAAGAGACAAAAATAATAATTACAGCTAGCACGTATTCAATGCTTAGTACGTGCCAGCCATTGTTCTAAATGCTTCCCATGTAATTATCTCATTCTTAAAAAGGTAACTGTATTGGGAGATTTGAGGGTGCTGGTGGAACAGGAAGAAAGTGCTGCCTGTTTTGGTTGGGTGAAGATGATCTAAATGGGTCACGGAGCTGGTGAGCGCGTCAGGTCAGGGAGCATGGGTAGCTGCAAAATACTCTGAAGACAGGCTGAATTTTTCTCTCCACTCCCAAATACAAAATAACATAAAGGGAATGTTTTTGCTGCAAAACATATTCTTGGGAGGTCAGGGAGAGGGAGGAGTAGATTACTGGTGGCCCTTTCATCCTTGTTCCGGACAGGTCTCATTCTTTCTATCCCCCATCCCCGTCTTGCGTCTGAAGTCATATGTGCATGGTCCCAAAATGTCACATCCCGGCAGTAACCTGGGTGATTCATCACTGGTGGTGGTGGCAGAAGGCTGGCTGGAATTACTTAGCCTGTGAGTAAGTGGGATTGTTATTCATCAATGTAATCATCTTGGTTTCTTAGCCCTGCAATAGGACCACAGGCCATATTGCAAGACTTGGAGGTCCCCATGTTGTTAGATACTGCTGTCTACGCTTAGGGGTCCAGAGTCTGACCTGGAAAAATGGGGAGATGAAGCAGCTGAAGGTGGCACTAAGGACTCCAGGTGGAAGCATCATGGGAGATGGACCTAAGCATAGAGAAACCCCTGGGCTTGAGGTAAGTCAGGGGTAGGGGTGCCCAGGGGACCTGACTACTGGGACACTGTGGAGATAAAGTCAGGGACAGGCTGAGTGTGGTGCTGGGGAAGCTGACGCTGGACACTAGAATCTAGTCTATGAAATCAGTGTAAAGTTGAGGCAGTTCAAGTTCATGTACCCGCTGAAGTTGAATCCCAGGTATATAATCCCAGGACCAAGCTAGCAGAAGATGTTAAATGAGGCATAAAACCAGGGTGACACCAATCAACATAGAACAGTTCCTCTGAGTCTAACTGTCTTCCATCGGGCCTCTGTTGAAGGTCAGAGGACCTGACATGACGGCAGGACTCCAAGGCATTGCTGTCTGAACCCAGTGTTTTCCCCACGGGACTATCCCTGTGGGCAGGCAGTCCTGGACCTTTCCCAGCCCACCTCCTGTCAGTGTCCACACAGAGCTGAGCACTGCTATGTGGCCGGTGGGTCAATACAAGGGAAGAACTGCTTCTCTTGGCCAGTGCCTGGTCATCTTTATTAACTGGGAAACAAAACAAGAACTCATTGTTGATGTAAAATATGTGGGCGTAAGCTTCCACCATTTATTGCAGCTCTAGTTAAACTATTCATCTGACCTTTGTGAAACTGCATGTTTAAGATGTGCAAATGTCATTACCTTGTTTTCTACCTTAGGGACACAAATCCATATAGAGATTCTCTACCAAAATATGTAGGAATTGAAATCAAATGGGTTTGCACCCCTAATGACTCCCTTTGGTGGAAGAAATGTTTAATGATAGTTTAGTTTATGGAAACCCCAGCGACCAGGTTCCAAACAGTCTCAGCTGGGAAACCCAAGTCTTTTTCTTTTGGAAATTCTCAATGATATGTTTCCAAAGCAGTTGATAACACAGTTAATTATAGTGAGGTGTTTGGGCTTCTCTGTAACATACACTTTCTCTTAGTCTATGATTGGAGCTTCTTGTCACGTACCCTGAGCAGGACTAGCTAATGCTACCATATATTTTTTTTTTCCTTGGGGGAAAACCTTAAATTACCACACAGGTAAAACTTCAGATAAAAAGACAAAATCTGCTCTGGCCAGTTTGGCTCAGCGGTAGAGCGTCGGCCCACAGACCAATGAGTCGCGGGTTTGATTCCAGCCAAGGGCACATTCTTCGGTTGCGGTTCATCCCTGGCCCTGGTTGGGTCGTGCGGGAGGCAACCAGTTGATGTGTCCCTCTCACGTTGATGTTTCTCTCTCTCTCCCTTTCATTCCCTCTCTCTCCCTCCCACTCTATCTGAGGATAAATAGAAAAATATCCTCGGGTAAGGATTTAAAAAAAAAAAAAAGGCAAAATCTAGCATGAGAGCATTCAATTGCTTTTCACCAAAAGTCTGGAGAGCTAAGTACATACTACCTCCATTTTGCCAAAGCTAGGATCTTCCTTCTGTAGGGAAGTTGCTTGGATTGAGCCTGGAGATCTCTTGACAGGTCAAGAAAGGAAACCCCCTTTTGGAAATGTGGCCGTAAAGAAATAAGCAGTGGAAGGACTGAGAACTCTCATGTCACCCTTGATTGGAAATGAGCAGAATCAGTTCTTCATGCTCTTGTTGGAAATTGGTTCTCCATCAAACACAGAATGATGAAAAGTTGACTCAATTCAATTCAGGCTCATGTATCCAACTGCTCACTCAACATCTCCTTTCGGAGGTTGAGTGAACACCTCAAACATGTCCCAAACTAAATTTCCAATCTCGGTGCCACCCCACCTCCCTGTCTCTCACCACGAACCTGCTTCTACCACTTTTCCCCATCTCAGCTGATGGCAACTTACCTAACTTTCCCGTGGTTCAAGCCAGAAACATCTTTGTTATCTCTAGGGCAGTGAATCTTACTGGCGCCTGCCTGACTTTATTTTTCCCCTTTGGCTTTTACATATACGGAAAGTTAAAGCTGAAAGGACTTTATAAGTCACGGGTCTTACCCTTTGTTTCACAAATAAGAAAGCTAAGGTCCAAAGAAGATAAATGACTTGCTTAAAGCAAAGCTAGGGACAGAGTGAAACCAAGGTGTGCTCTGCTCTCTGTGCAGACCTTTCTTTTGCAGCGTGACTTCCTGAAA
Source organism: Tadarida brasiliensis (assembly GCA_030848825.1). Classification (NCBI taxonomy): domain Eukaryota; kingdom Metazoa; phylum Chordata; class Mammalia; order Chiroptera; family Molossidae; genus Tadarida; species Tadarida brasiliensis. The sequence goes on from CM061275.1 coordinate 43,199,837, forward strand.
GGCTTTGCGACAAGCTGGATGGACATCTGGGTCCTTGTTTGCATGTAGAGCTGGTGGGTAATGCCAGTGCTGTCAGGTGGCACCTTTGGTAGGCTGGTCTTTTCCTTCTAGCGGCTGTCACCATCACGGCATGATGATACATAGATCGGGATCTACATCGTGTGACAAAATTCATGCATGGAGAAAGGCCGGATGGAGGCAGCACCCAAAGGTCCCAGTGTGGAGGACCCGAAGGCAGCAGGGGACAGGCTGAGAGCCCGACCAGCTCCCGGCTGCAGTAAGAGGCTGATGCACCACCACTGGTGTGTGCAGAGTGAGGTCACTGGCACAAGCCTCCGATCTCCAAGGCATTTCCATATAAAAGGGAGATCCCAAGACCCTTTAGAATGTCCACAGGATTGCTGCTGCCATTGGCTGGGAGCAGACAAGGACATGGACTCTACAACCACAGTGCTGAGGACATGGCTGTGAAGCCAGTCACAGGACACTGACTATGCTTCAGGTTCATATTTGTAAGAGACATTGAAATGAAGTGGGGGAGAGTCTCTCAGAACAAGTCCTGGTGTTGGGAACAGGGCAATCGCCTGATTGGCCTACATTTGATGGGAGTTTGCCCTTCTGCCCACTCCTTTTTAAAAATCCTGGAAAGACTTTCAGTGAATTCCTCAAACCGTTCTCTTGTTGATTCAAACTTTATCATTGACCACAGTCTTGAAGTAGTTTTCAAAGCAATCTTCTTCTGCACGTCTGTGCAACACTGGCCACGTCAGTGGAACAGGCTCTAAAAGCTGTTTCTCTACATTATAATGTAGCAGTATTTCAATCTGGAGCCTTGAGGCTTGTCAGATACCCTCACTGCACAGAGTAAGATGCTCAATAAGCATTTGTTAAATAACTTCTTGAAAAAACGATATCTTTGTCTGAACTGGAAGCTTATCAAAAGCGTGGCTTTTTTTGTTATTGTTGTTGTTAATCCTTTAAAGGTTCATCTCTTGTACTCATTTATGCAAAAACTCTTAGCTCAGTGCTGAGCATGCAATAGATAGTCAGTGCACATTTGTCGCCTAAACGAACGGATTACAGAGCACAGGAAGCAGGAATGATCTACAGTCTCGCTCTTATGGGTCTCTCAATATCCCCTTGCTGTGTCCTCCTCCCCCCACCTCAGAACCTCACACCATCACACACACATTCAGTGCACACCCTCTGCCATCCACCCTGGCCCTGGCACCAGTGAGGGCCACCTGAGCGCTTTTTCTATATGGATGCACCCAAGGCTTGAGCCCTGCCAAATAATTACTTTCCAGGAAACATAAGACTGTTCTGCTTTTGTAATGCAGCCAGAGCGCCGTGCCAACAAGCTCCGTGCAAGGATGGATCTTACTCTTCACGCCACGCTATCAGAAAACTCCGCCACCGGGCCATTTGCCCATTAATTAAATTGCCTGGTGTGGATGGAAGGGTGGGGAAAGGGGCTGGGCAAGCCGTCTGTTCCACGTTTAAGTGAATTTATATTAAATTTTGAAGGGGATTGTGATTTTTTTTTTTTCTTTCTGGAGGTTGAAACCATTTTATGAGAAGGCACCGGAAAAGAAATGTGATTATGTGATTTTCTTTTTCTATTGTGTTATTCTTACTGCTGTTTATTGTTCTGATGTCTTCATTAAAAAATGATCTTCCTTCAAAAGGAAGAGTGGATCTTATTCCAGAATGACTGGAGGAAAGACCCTGGCTTTTCAGAACCATTTGAGATTTCAACATTGACTTAACCTTCCCAAGCCAAGGTGTCTGTTCTAAGAATGGGTGGTCAGAACACCTGCTCTGCCTTACTCAAGAGGTTCCTTTGAATAATAGTCCTCTTGAACGCTCCTTGACAAACTGTTTGCGTGTAATGTCTTATTTTTTCAATATGTTAAGAATGTGACCCTTTGATTCTTTTTAAGAAACTGCTGAGATTGGTCACGACCATTAAATTATGACTGACCAGAAAGCAGGTCAACGGCCTAAGAATCCTGTGCAGAGGACAAGTGGGAAAATGGCGACGGGAAGGGAAGGAGGCATGAGAGTGCCCCCCAGTGGCAGCTTGGGCATGATGCCTGGAAGGCAGAGGGAGGGGATGACTCTGCTAGTGACCTGTAGTGAAAAAAAGGAAACAATCTAATACTCATCTCTCAAAGGAACATTTAAATACCATCAAGAAAAACAAAAAACTAACCTATTTCATGTGGTCAAATTGTGCTCCAACTCGCTGGCTTCCCTTCCGAGGCCTGCCACTTTGTATTCAGTTCGCTGCTCTGCTAACCCAATGAAGTGTTTAGATTCCATTAAGAAACCTCAAAAAAAAAAACAAGCAAACCTTGGACCTTTAGAGTTAGCAGAAAAGCTTTTAAAAGCTTCTCACAAACTATCATTTGTGCATTCAGAAAACCATTAGGACTTCTTCCTTTGGAAACACATGTGATCTTTTTTTTTAGCTTCTGTTTAAACATTAATATTTTCTTACAGTGACCCCTATCTTCAAGAACAAATTTCCCACGCTCCACCAGACAATGCAATCAATTTCTGAGATGCTGAGATGTGGACTGGATTTTTAACAGTAAAAATCTTGCTATGTGGATGATGTGCAGTGATGGGAGGAAATTTGGAGACAGGAGTTGGAGGCGTGAAAAAGTGGGACACACGAGCATCTTGAATCGCAAGGGCTTTGGGAGAGTCTTGCACCAGAGAAGGGTATTTGTCAGTTGATGGTGGAGATATCAGGGGACCAGATGGAATCACAGGTGGAAAACATCTCTTCTTCACTCCTAATACTCTCAAGAAATGGGGACTTGGGCAGACACCCCAAGAGGCATTGTGCAGTGGCTGGCAAAGGCATGCACACTCTGGGGCGAGCTCTTGGGCTTGATTCCAGTCCTGTCGCTCGCTGCATGAGCTAGGGCAGCCAGTGTCTTCAGTAGCCCTGAGAGCAAAATTCCAGGTAATTCAGAACAAATCCCACAGTCTCCTACTAAACAAGACTAATATCTTCTCTCTACGCAACAAATCCGATTTTACTAAATTTATAAATTGGATGGACCTTCCAAGTGCTTTGCAAAGAAAAGAGAAAGAATATATGTGTAATGTAAAAAGTGTAGGCTCTGGATCCAGATAGCCAGGGTTCAAATGCCAGCTCCACCTACTAGCTAGATGGCCTCTTATTGTCTCTTTAAGCCTCAGTTTCTTCATCTGTAAATTGGGAATAAGTAATTTCTATCTCAGGAGGTACTTGTGAGAATTAAATGCACTGATACATGTAAATTTCTTAACACTGCTTGGCACAGAGTAAGCACTCAGTAAATGGTAGCTACAGTATAATAATAATTTTCATCCTTGATATTTGAGACTTGATATTATAATGCCTGGTCAAGTTGAGGGAGATGGGGACATCAAATATATCACTTGTATAAAGGTTTAAATCAGAAGGTCTTTCACAGAGTGTTTGACATTCATATCTCTCATTTTTAAAAGTGTAACTAGTTGCTTTTATTCCTAATCACTAATGTATACATGAACACAATATAAAACTTGGATTTTTTTTAAAAGCACAGAAATAACCATTGTTGCCCCGGCCGGTGTGGCTTAGTTGGTTGGGCGTCACCCCATGCACTGAGAGATCACCGGTTTGATTCCCAGTCAGGGCACATGCCAGGGTTGCAGGCTTGATTCCCCCATTGGGGGGTGTGCAGGAGGCAGCCTGTGGGTCAATGTTTGGTTCTTGCATCAATGTTTCCCTTTCTCCCTCCCTGTCTCTCTAAAAATCAATACAAATATTTTTTTAAAAATAGAAATAATCATTGTTAATTATTGTTATATAACAATACCTAAATATATAAATAAATGTGTATCTTTTAAACAAAACTGAATTCATACTATGCACAGTCCTATAATCAGCTTTTTTCACTCAACATTGTGCTGTGAACATTATGAAATTTGTACTTTGCAAGCAATGTTTAATTTCTGTACATATTTTATTGATGACTATGCAATAATTTAATTGTATTGGCAAGCATTTAGATTACGTCCAGTTTTTTCCTATTGTAAATTATAATGCTGCTTTCTTTTTTTTTTTCTTTCTTTATTGATTTTAGAGAGAGAGGAAGGGAGAGGGAGAGAGAGATAGAAACATCGATGAGAGAGAACATCAATTGGCCACCTCCTGCATGCCCCCCACTGGGGATCGGGCCTACAACCTGGGCATGTGCCCTGACCGGGAATCAAAGCAGTGACCTCTTGGTGCATGGGTCGACGCTCAGCCACTGAGTCACACCAGCCAGGCTATAACACTTATTTCTTAAGGATAAAAATTCCAGTAGAGAAAGATATAAACACATGCAGGCTTTTGATTCATGTTGCCAGATTTCCCACTGGAGAAGTGGTACTAATTTACATTCCCCTAGTGGTTTTTGAATGCCACTTCTCTGAATATTATCAAAATGTTTGCCAATTTGATAGGTGAAAATGAGATGTCTTTATTTATTTTGCTTTTTTTTATTTTTAGGGAGTTTGCATATTTTAAATATATATATACATATATATGTGTATATATATATATACACACACACACACACACACACACACACATCGATTACATATTTCTTTTTTGGTGACTGATCTATTCGTGAGTTCTTTGCCTATTTTATTGAAGTGTTTCGTCTTTTTCCTTAACTTGTAAGAGCCCTTACCTGTATGATATGAACCCTTCGTCACGTATGTTATAAAGTTGGGAGAGGGGATTAAAACTTTCCTTTCCCAATTCTCATGGTAAGTGAAAATATGTGGAAGAAGCAGGATACAAAATTATATTCATAGTATGATAGCAGTTTTATTTTTTAAAGCACATAAAAATGAAATAAAATGCTATAAGGAACCCAATAAAAAAGTTAACAATTTGTCATACATTTGTATTTTCCAACTCTTTGCAATCAGCATATTTAAATTCTAATAACTGTGTACTTTTTCTCCCAATTAGATGGTAAGTTCCTAGGGAACAGAGATACCTATGCTGCATTTGTTCCCTGCAGTGGTTCAGAAGTATTTGTCAAATAAATAAGTCAGTGAACTAATACTTTCGTTTTATTTGATTATAAAAGCTTTATTCTCAGTGATATATTCCTATGTTACTTCCACTGTGGTCTTGGTTAACCAACCTTGGAAGCAGAGGAATTAATTTGTTTAAGGAACTAATTTTAGAAGAGGCAGTTGGTGGTGCTCAGGTTTTATCTACAGGAAGCAACCTTGGAAGCTTTCAATAAACATCATCAATTAATTCTCTCCCCCTAAGCCTTGTCTGAGGCTTGCTTGGGGCGGGGCGCGGGGGGAGGGGGGGGAGGTGTAGGACTCCATTGACACCAACAAGATACAGGAATGTGTCCTATACAATTGTTAGACAAATCCCACTCATAAAAACTTCCTTGTCTGCTTTTTAATAAAAAATCAGTCTCAGGGCTGTCACTATGGTCCCTAAGGATGAAAAAGAGTCGGGACTTCAGACTTGCGGATATGAGATCCCAGCAGCTGGAGAGGAGAGGGCAGTGGGTGGAGAAAGTGGTACTTGGGTAAAACACTGCTCTCCTGACGCCACAGTGCGACATGACACTTCCTTCACCGTGCAGACGAAAATGGGAATTTCTGGGATTACTTTGAATCCAGGCTTGTTAGCAGTGCAGCAAATGGGATCCTATCACTGTGTGAAGAGGCTGTGAGAGCCGTGGTAGGATGTGATCAGGGCTGTTTGCAACCGAGTCTCCTGCCAATGGGCAAAGGCAACTGTTAAGGAATATCAAAAAGTATCTGAGCCCTGGCTGGGTAGCTCAGTGGGTTAGAACATTGTCCCCATATGCCAAGGTTGTAGGTTGGATCCTGGGTCAGGGCACATACAAGAATCAACCAACGAGTGCATAGATAAGTGGAACAACAAATCAACGTTTCTCTTTCTCTCTCTCTCTTTCTCTCTCTCCCTTCCTTTCTCTCTAAAATCAATCAATAAATTAAAAAGCTGAGAAATGATATTTCACATAGTAAAGTTGGGGTCACAGTCGCCTTGCCTCAGATGAAAATGAGTTAGAAGTTCATCTCTTTGAAGACGAGTTCCACGCGAGGACAGTGAGCTATTGGGCGTTCAGTACCAGTCCTGCTTTGACAGCAGAACCAGGCATCAGGAGATTGGTGCTTCGATGTTGCCTCCAGGGCTGTCTCTCCTGAATGACAAGGCCCTCTTAGGAAAGTGCCGGTGCCATTCTTATTGATCAGCCTTCAAAAAAGAGCAGAGCGTTGGGGAGGGGAGGTGGGGCCAGTGGAAGCCCAGACACTGTCGCAGGCAGATGGGGACTTGCCACTGCGCTCCATTCACCAAGCGGGGCCTTGGCTACCCGACTACACTTCTGAAAACACCCAGTATGGTTGCCTGATACTTCTGGTCGGCTCCCCTCAACATTCTTTTCTCCTCCTTCACCTATATCTTGCCCTCAACATCTCCCTCCATGTGACTTGCTGGAATACCCTCTATTTCTTTTATTTTTATTTTTATTTTTATTTTTTTTATCCTCACTCGAGGACATTTTTGCACTCATCTTCAGATAAAGCGGGAGGGAGAGAGAGAGAAACATCAATGTGAGAGAGACACATTGAGTGGTTGCCACCCAGTGACCCCAACCAGGGCCGGGGACGAACCGCAACCGAGGTACGTGCCCTTAGCGGGAACTGAACCCGGGACTCCGGTCTGCAGACCGAAGCTCTAACCACTGAGCCAAACTGGCCAGGGCCACCTTCTATTTCTTTACTTTATTTGAAAACAATATATTATGTGGTCAAATAAAATCAGTGTGTTCAGCTGGTGCATTTGAGGTTCAGCAGAAAAGGCCTTGTGTCTCTGGACAGAAGAACTTAGAAAAATCTTACCCGCTTGTCTCCCAGGTAATTTGTCTTCTGCATACATTTTCTCATTCGGTCATTATGTGGTGAGGCCTGCTGGCATTTCCCCCTGTTTTAAAATGAGGATGCCCAGCTAGGTGAGGTGACTTGCTCAAGGTCACCCAGCTGCCTGCTGCTCGGTTCTCATCACCGCTAGTTCCCTGCATATCCATAGCAGCTCCTGGTGCTTAAAGCAAAATGGAAAACAACGCATTACCCTTGGCACCACTGTGTGGCTGGGTTATACTTGACTTAGCTTTGCACCTAGGCACCCTTTGAAATGTGATTCTGAGCTGGAAAAAGGGCTATTTTAATACACCCAACTGGAGGCTTAGTTGAATTTTTCCTAGTATGTGCCATTGACGAAGAGGACACAGTGCCTCCCCTGGTTGTTCCTGCTGCACTCTGGTAACCTTTGCTTTGCTACAATGGAGAAGTGAGAATCCATGTCCTTTCTAAATACCCTAGAAATGGATAGGAACCATTCGGGAGAGCTAGGTGGGTTACACGCTATTTTTAAAACATGATAAATTAAGGAGAACTTCCCATTGGTTTGGAGTTATCAAGACAGCTAATATTTCTCAATAGAAAACACTAGAAAAACAAAAACATCTTCAATAGAAAAGACAAGAAATGCAAAAAAGCCTTCCTGCTTGTGTCTTAGAGGTAGGAATGCTTTAGCCAGGCTGGGGAGCCTCTAGGATCCCCCCACCCACCATCACCATTAATACAGACCCGGAAATCCAGAGACACAGGCCAGCACGCATCAACAACAGCACTCTGAATCCTCAGGAAATGCACCTCAAACCGCACCCCCCTCCCCCACAGCAACTGCTGACGGCAGCACAAGACTGTGTGTGTGTGTGTGCGTGTGTGTGCGTGCGCGCGCATGCAGGTAATGTTACCAGGATTACTTTCCTCATAGAGACATTTCCTGACTCCAGATAGCTTTCAAGTGTTTTAAAACGGCAGAGAAGTTGGTGATCAATTATGACAAAGCCAAAATAATTGCTTGATGCTGTGCTTAGAAGTAAAGGTAAGGCTTGACCAGGTTAGTTTTCAGATTCCCAAAGAACAGACTCCTGTCCAACAGCATTCAATAAATGGAGTTTCCAGCAAACGAGGGTGAGAATCTTGTCAGGGTTCAAGTTCAGGAACTCTCATCTCCTGGGTGTCCCTGGGCACTGACATCACAGGTGTCTATTTTCTATATTGAGAATTTAGGTCTTGCTTTATTTTTGTGTTTGTTTTGTTTTTTTTTTAAAGAAAAAATTATAACCTGTTATGTGCCCACTGTTATGTGGCAACTGTAAAAAAAAACCCAGGGATGACTCATTGTCCTTTGAACACATCATTCACATTCCTGCCCCCGCACCTTGGCTCATGCCCCTCTCCTCGAGATGCCCTTGCCCCTTCTGGCCTGCCGAGAAAGGCTCCATGCCTGCCAGCCTCATCGGCAGCCAAACCGCTCGCCTTCCTTTCCCAGGTCAGGGCTGTCTCCCTCCCCTGAACTCTTGTAGCTCTCGCTGTCTGCCTAACACATTTACAACCTGACATATCCTCTCTAGTACGGATAATTATCTTTTATATCCTGTCTCTGGAAATAGGCTGTAAGTCCCATCAGTCCAGGCGTATCTTTCTTCCTTTCTTTAAAAATAACATTTCCCTGATCGCATCCTATTTGAGTACCAAATAGGTACTCAAAAGCATCTCTCGATTTGTTCATGAGTCCTAATCTCTTGGTGCTTGGAGACAGGGCCATCTATTAGTTTGGTAGCAGAGCTATTATTTCTCTGCAGTCCCTGGTTTAAGGTGGCTGTGGACTGAAGATTCGTGTTGTTACAGTGTCTCAGGACGGGATCAGGGAGGAGAAACCGTGTTTACTTTATAACTCCATTTGGAATGTGCGTTCTCTCCTCTATGGCTGTCAGCACAACCGGTGGCAAGGACGTAATTAAGAATTATGAGGATTCAGGAGGGCTGGGTGTCCTGGCTTAACAGAGTGCCAAGCTCAGCTCAGTTCCAAGAAAGCCAGGGAAACAGGAGGAAGAAAAGACAGCTTCAGGTTGGGGAGGGTCCCTCCTTCTCTCCCCCAACCCCTCCCTCCAGCCACTGGAGAAGACACCTGGGCAATTCAGCCTGGGACTCAAACACCCTGTTGCCTTTTCTGTGGGGCTCGATTCACCTGCTTTAAGAAGGGGCAAATGGATCCAATCCCGGGATTAACTGAGGCTTTTTCCATAGAAGAGCTGACAAAGCAGAGAAATTGGGAGGAGGGAGCAGAGACAGCAGAAAGTTATCTCTCGGAGCAAGTGAGCAGAAACCATCCCGTAGAAATAGCAGAGTGGATATGACAATATCCCGGGAGAGAGAGGGTCGTTTTTGAACAAAAGCTCTTGGGGAAAGATTCAGTTGCATGGAAGAAAGGTTAGGGAAATTTTTACTTGACTCTACAGAAAACTTTGCTGAGTTAAGGGGTGAGTAATAGATTTGAAATCTGATGACCTAAGGAGTATGTGAAGAATTTGACTACGCAAGGAGGCAGCAACTGTAGCCGCAAGAGCATGAACCCAGAGCTGGGTTCAAATCTTCCCTGTGTGTCCTGGGCCAAGTTACTACTTCTGAGTCTGTTTTTTCCTGTATAAAATGAGGTGTCTACCACAGTGTTATCAAGAGGATTAAGTGAGATAATACAAGCAGGTAGTGAAGTCTCCGGCCCTTAATAAATGGTAGTTCCATCCATGTGGAAGGATGGGATATTTCTTGGTCTCTTTGGGGGCAAAGTGCCCTGAGGGTACCAAGGAGGGACACAGAGAGAAATGCCTCGTGGGGGGAAGGGCCGTGCCCTTCTGGGAACGAGGCCGTCCGATGTTGCATCTGAGAGTATTTCCTGCACCAGGCTCTAATGGCGCTGTCTGCTCTCATTAGCCACATCTTTGGAAAAGTCTGTTATGTGCGACTGCTTTGTGTCAGTGGTGTCTGGCAAGAGAAAGGAGACAGGCAGGGTCTGTGCCTGGACCGCCTGCAGTGGGGGAGCAGAGAGCAGCCGGTAAGGACAGAGCAGGAAGCAGGACTTCGGAGCTGGAGCTGCTGCTGCTGGGTGAAAGAAGGCAGCACGTTCTCAGTGAATGCCAAAGGCAAGAAGAGAAGTGGACGTGGGAACATCCAGGTTCCACTAACACATGCACTGTCCCAGGTGGAAGAAACCTGGAGATAATGCCTGGTTATTGCACTAGCCAGCCCAGAGCCCAGAGTCCACAGACAGAAAGGCATCCTTGGGCCCCCAGAGGCAGTTCATCGCTTGCTGATGAAGTTAGGTTGAACTGGCTCACCTGGAGTAGCTCTAGCACATTCTAATGAGTCGGAACCCACGAAGCCAGCATGTCTGGGCATCAGCGGTGGCCCTGTGCACTCAGCCTTCTCTGTGCCACAGGAAGTTTCCCCAGGTTGCCAGCCTCAGGGAGAGGCAGAATGAAAATTGATACTAGCATAAAAATGACTTGCTTGAAAAGGGGAAGGATTTCTAGGATGACATCCAAGTTCTGTCGTGTATGTACAGGGCTGCAGTGACTTTCTCTGACTCCAGCACCCACGGAAGAAGCAATTCATGAAAGCCCATGGAAAATGCACCTGCTACCAGCCACCGAAGCTGCTACCCCCACCGTTGGCACAAGCTTCCTTCCGAAGGCTGGGAGCAGGGCCCACCTTCATAATCTGGCAGGGACAGGACTGTTCTCAGGCTCTTACGTACTCACAGGTGCCGCTGAGTCTCCCCACTTGGCCCGTGATGTCTTCAAGAAGGTCAGCAGCTCTGTCGAGGGCATGAGCTAATCTGCTGGCGTTCATTTCCTACCTCATTTGCCCACGCAAGTGGTCAGAAAGCCCTTTGCAGCATCTGGCCTACGTCTCCAGAATTTCTCCAGACCATTCCCCACGTGCTCGTTGGCTACTCATTTGTGATTCTTAGCTTTCCCATCAGCGACCTCTCCCATTCCACCCACTGCATCCAGCCCCCCAGTTTCCATCCCACACCTAAGCTTCTGTCCTTCATGTTGGAACTGACCCCCAGCTTCAGCTCCTGAACTCCTCTGGACAGAATCCAGCTTTCTTCCATCTCAAACACCTAGGACTGGACTAAAACCTTTAAAACTCCAAGCAATGAAAGAAAAAAAAAATACATCAACTATCATTTTAAAATTAGAAACCATAAAGTTCACATACACTGCAATCCATTTAATGATGACCATTTAAATGCTTTTTTCCTTTTAACTGTCAAATGCTCCTCCTGCCCAAATATTTTGGAGCCCTGATTTGCTAGTGCTCAAAGCCTACGATTAGTGAAGCAAGTATGCTCCCCCCACCCCACCTCCCCTCCCAACCCCGCCCCCACACCCCACCAAACCCTTAGGGCCTGTAAAGACTGACCAGCATAGCCGGTGGGCTCAACCCTTGCTTCTAGCTTTTCCCACCCCCATCCGTCAAGCTGCCTCTTCCCTTCCCTCCCCATCCATCCCAGAATGTGTAGACCTGTTTTGTCTCTGACTCACTCTCACTGAATTGATGGCTATTCATTGCTATTTCAACCAAGATGACTAGAACCCCAAGAGATACACATTACACTGGAGATGTGTGTTGACTGATCAACAGTCATTTATTTCCTCCTCTAGCCAGGCCCAGTCCTCCTAGGTGAAACTTGGGATAGGGAGAACAATTTAAGCAACAGGCTGCGACAATTGTTCTGACCCCAAGCAAATTTACACGGGTCACCAGAACATCCATCAATTCTCACTGCAAGTGTTTTAATGCCAGTAGAGATGGTTATGCATAATTTATTATCTAATTGACTTGAGCAAAAGGCCATGAGAGAAACAACAGGCCTCCCCAGGAGACCCTCTCTTTCCCTCCCTGCCTCCCTGCCTCTGCGTCTCCTCGTCTGTTTTGTAAATCAAAGTGCATTCAAACATGAGTTTACTGTTTTATGTGTAACTCAAATATGTATCTCACGACCACATTCTTTGTGGCACCACCACCCCAAACTCTTTCTCAGACCTTCCTTGAGTCAAGTGGAACTATTGGACCATATCTAGCTCTGCCTTTAATTATTAATTATTTCCATGGCAAGCAGTTTTCTCATTAGCAAGGGGAGGAAGCCTCTTTGCCAGGGAAACCAGGAACTGTCTGCTCACCTGGGCAGTGCAGCCCTTCCTGGAGCCCCAGCCTTGCCTTCAAAACCTCCTTTTTGAGTAAGCTTTGTTTGTACCCCTGGCCAGCGCCCTTGTTTTCCTCCCAGGTCTTAATGACCAATATGCTTCTCCCCTCATTCACTCACTCATTGTATTTCTTAGGACTAACCTTGGTACCTTCAGAGCTCTCCGTGCAGAATTCCCTGCCTGCTCGTCACTGTCCTCTCTGCGATGGACACAGGTTCTACGGGAGGGAACGGAGTCAGCCAGTCTCAGATTTGGGAGGTGATTTAGACATTCTACCCAAGAAGTGGTATTAAGGGGGTTCTCAAGATGGACAGCGGGGTGAAGACCAGACAGAGGAAGAACGCTTATAGGCACGAGGAGTGTGTTAGTCTCCTGGGGCTGCTGGCACAAAGGGCCACAGCTGGGTGGCTTAAAACAACAGAAACGTATTGTCTGAGTTCCGGAGGCTACAAGTCTGAAATCAAAGTGTCAGTGGGACAGGCTCCCTCTGAAACCTGGACGAGAGAAAGAATCCTTCTTTGCCTCTTCTAGCTTCTGCTCACTGGCTGGCAGTATTAGCCATCACTTGGCTTGTAGCTTCATGGCTTCAGTGTCTGCCTTCGTTGTCACATGACATTCTTCCATGTGTCTCTGTTTTCACATGGCCATCATATAAGGATGCCAGTCATGGCCCGGCTGGTGTGGCTCAGTGGTTGAGCGTTGACCCACGCACCAAGAGGTCACCAGTTTGATTCCCGGTCAGGGCACATGCCCAGGTTGTGAGCCCGATCCCCAGTGAGGGGCACGCAGGAGGCGGCCAGTCAATGTTCTCTCTCATCGATGTTTCTATCTCTCTCCCCCTCTCCTTTCCTCTCTCAAAAATCAATAAATAAAAAAAAAAATAAAAAAAAGGGCACCAGTCATATTGGATTAGGGGTCAACCTACTCCAGTATGACCTTCTCTTAACTAAGTACATCCACAGCAACACTTTTTCCAAGTAAGTTCCCATTTTGAATTGCTGGGGGTTAGGACTTCAACATATCTTTTTAGTGGGGGACACAATTCAACCCATAACAAGGAGCAGGCCCATTCTGAGAACAGTTGGTAGTTCAGTTTGGCTGGAAAATTGGATATGACTAGGGAGGGAGTGGTGGGAGATGAAAATCTAGCAACTAAAATAACAGAGAGAAAAAAAACATGGACTTGTTAGGTTAGTTTAATGAGGAAAAGGTGTCTGCATCTCTCATTCCAGTCCAGAAGCTTATAATTTTTTGCCATTGGTCAAAGAAAAATAGAGAACTACCACGCAGGTGAGCCAATAATATCTTCTCTATCTATCTGCGACTTCTTCTTTTATTAATTCAGTAGCACTTATTGAACACCATGTGCCAGGAACCATCCCAGGCAATGGGGATTCAGTGGCAAATGAAGCAGACCTGACGTCTGTCCTTCTGGGAAAACAACTCAAAGTGTAGTCTTACTAGTCTTTAGCCATGACCTTTGTCATGAGCATGTAACAATGTTTAGAAGGAATTCCGAAGGAGAGACATTTGAAACCAACAGGTGGCAAAACGAAAAACAAAACAGGAAATCATTTTAATAGCAGAAAGTAAGTAAACATACATGGGTGGCAAGCCTGTGCAAAGCTCTTTCTATGTTAAGGCCAGTGCCCTTGACATACCATAAAGTATCAGGTAACTAACTCCTCCTGACTGCTAAGACATGTTCGTCATTCCCATAATGAAAACAGAAAACCCTCAACTGACCCTGCAGGAAGGTGACAACATAGCACATTGCCCGGGACTCAGTCAGCAGCTGAAGTTCAAGATGCACAGTGGGAAACACACAGCTATTTCTTCCATGCATTAGGGATAATTGGACCATGCCTGGACAAGCACAATGAGTTGCAAGCAAGCCTTCAACTCTAATCTGGCAGCACACTTGTTGATAAATTGCAAAATGTCTCCTGGTTTCCATGGCAAAGAGGAAGATGTTGCTGACATGTGACTCAGTGCCATTATGTTCACTACAGTTAATATTTTCCATAAACTACAGATGGTCTCTGAATTGGCCGATATTTGCAGAAATTACATTCTAGTCCTATAAAATACTGTGCAGGGTTACCTTTCAAAGGAATAATGTGCATGAGGCAGCTCATCTCTTCTCATTCAGCAAGTGACCCTTCCCTGGCAGGGAGTTTTCCATAATATGTTTTCACAAAAAGTAGGGAGGAAGGAAGGAAAAAAGAGTAAGATCGTGAATGTCACTGCAGATGTTCACAAATTGTCTGCTTTTCTCTTTTCCCAGGAACAGAGTAGACTGCATTCCTCTGCCCTTTGTGAAGTGAGGCACCACCATGTGATTTCCTTTGGCGGATGAAATGTGTGCAGAAGTGACTGATGTCACTCCCGAGTAAAAACTCTGAGAGCCAGCGCACACTTTTGCTCCATTCTCCTTCATTGCTGTTTTCCGAAATTGCGGAAACAGGTATCGAGACCAGTTCTGTCAGTGTGGGTTCCTGAGGACTCTGATGAGCCGAGGAACACAACAGAGGTGAAATAGAAGATTTGTGGTGTTAAGACATTGAAGTTTGGGGGTTTTTGTTACTAATACATAACCTGTCCTGTTGTGGCCAACATCAGCAATAAGTTCTTCATGTCAACTCCAACTAACCAACTAATCACCACTCTCAATGTTCATGTGGCAGAACTCAGATGGGCGAATGGTGCCCCCTAAAGGGCACTGATTCTCTTAGGTGTGCACCTGCCTGGTAGATCTGTCAGAGAGGTCAAGGTTGGGCTTTAGATAGATTTTAAAGGCTTTAGTAGGAAACTACTAGAATATATTTATTTTTACTACTTAATTGTAAATACATGCTTTGGATATAACTATAAAATACTTTAATATGATAAAGGTTAATATAGTTTTTTCCGGTCAATACTCAAAATATTATGAAGAATAAAGGAAAGAGATAAAGGATTATTATGAAGAACAAAGGGATAAAAGAAAAAGAATAAAGAAAAACCAAGTCAACCAAATGCTATTTTAACAGATGTATTGTAGCCATTGAGTTAATATTATTTGTTAATTTTAAGATACTCAAGAAAAGGATAAACAAAAGTAACAACCAACAACAATCAAAAGGGATTGATGATGCAAATGCAAAGCTAAGTTTATCTCACTCTACATTGCATGACCTCTATTTCTTACTGTGACATTCAGAATAACAAGTGGATACTCAGAGCATTTTTTAAAAACCAAGCACATCTTTAACAAAGCCTGTTTTCCTCTTCATTCTCACTTCTTGGGTTCCAAGTTTAAAGAAGAAACAGAATTAGGTTTTGGCTGCTGTTTAAAATAAAGATATAATTACAGAAACAATTGTTCCAAACACTGTGCCATACGAAGTGCAAGGTCTGTGTCCTTCCTAAGCATAAAGACTCAAAGGACAAAGATAATCCGGAAAGCTCATCACACTCACGGAACACAAACCTGGCTCTATGTTGCCACCATGTGGCCAATATGTATATTACGCTTCCACTCCGCCAGTGTCCAGCAAAATGATGGGCATCTGGAATCTTGAACCACCCAGAGAGGAGACTCAATCTCACAGGACTTATTTTTCATATAAAGAAATTATATTTTACAAGGAATAAATTTGTCAGTTGTGTTTTTATGTTCTGGCTCCTTTATTCTTCAAACCAGCAAATGTACCCCCCAAAAAGATTACAGAAATGGATAAGAAATATTTTAATATCTTACTTTCAAGTTCAAAGATACTTTCCTTAAACATTTTGATTTCTAATGCATATACAAATCGTTCATTTTAGCTTCTGCCAATTGACTAGTGCTCTCTTGCAATTTAATTAATTCTGAGCACAGTGTGTTTTAGTAGACATAAAAGACCCCGACTGCTAAGAAGACAGGGTGTTCGATGCCCTTGGTCACTCACCTAAATGTAAGTCCTAACGCAAATAACTTAACGTTTAAAGGGCTTCAACTGAGGACTTTTATGGGGAAGATATCCACCTAAAAGCTCTATCATTATTTCACTTCAATGTGCTTCACAAAATTTAGCATTTAATTTTACTGTCTTAATTTGATTTTCTAATTATGTCATGAATCCTAACATTATATCTCCAAGTAAAATTTAAGTTACTTGATGACAAGGATGATATCAGTCTCCCCAGCCTGTGTACTTTTTACCATATTACATTACCTGAAAGATTAATGTCAGCATTAAATAGTTCCTTTTTTGATTAATTCTTAGCAAGTCAAAATAACAACATAAAATTTTAAAAATATATTTACTAATAAAGAATACTCACTAAACTTCATTAATAGACTAGCTAATATATTAACAACAACAATCAAAATGTCCCAAATGTAGGCCAGAAGTCAGCCAACACTAAGCACTTAATTGAGTCCACCGATTTTCTGTACTGCTTTGTGGTCCTTTAGCAAGCACAATGGAACCTCTTTGGGACTGAGATCCAAGAGTATGCTAGGATTTTATTATTTAATGCTGTTTTGCTTTGTGGCATGTGGTTTGCCCTTATAATTGTATCCATGTAATGATACATAGCATTACACAAGACTCTACTATAAAGTTAGTTTCTAAACCCACGAATCCATTCCCCAGAAGTTTCTGTTATTCACGTTGGATCCAGCTGTCCATTATCATCAAACAGCCTCTGCTGAAATAGTCTCACAATTAATCACATTTTTCCTTAATTTTTAGTAGGAAATATCTAACTATTACTGAGAACTTGAGGGTGTGATTTTTTTTTAATTAAATTTTGCTCATTATACAGATTTCACAAAGATTCCAAGATCAGGAGTCTGATTTTCCTGTTGTGGTATTTTGTTTTTTCCTTTTTTTGCACTTAGTATAACTCTGCTGGTTATTTATTTGAAGGTGGTCAAAAGAACTTCAAGATTATGCAAATTCGATAATACAGTCTAATAGCTCACTCTACCTGCTTATCTGTCTATGTGCTAGAGTCCCACTAATGTGCTTAAAGCATTGGATTAAAGGCCATGGGTTTTCTAGAAGATTATGTCCTAGATAAATACTGTCAATTTGATTTAGTGACATTAAAATAAGCCACTGACATAATAGTGCAGTCTTTGTTAAGCAAAGTTTTTCCTCTTAGGAGTAGGTTAACATATATTCCAATTTTTAGTTTATGCTGGGTTACAGAGAAAAACAACTAACTATATTTCTAATGTTTGCTTATTGAATCTTATTTATTACTGAGTGATAACAAGCAACATTGCTTGCTATTTTTATGCCACGGTGCCTTTGCCCACGCTACTTCTTCTGCCTGGTGTGCCTTTTCTGCATCATTTGTAATATTTTATCGTCCTTATCCATTTGCTATTTGTAAGTCCCTAAAGCAGGGATTTTCAACCCATGTTCTGTGGTTCAACAGTGTGTCACAAGAATTTTTTAAACATGCAATACTTACTTAGAGGCACTGACCCCTTTTCCCTTTGATTGTCAAGTGAAAAAATGACAACAGCCAACACAACAATAGCCATTCAGTGTGAATGAATCAAAATTATACCCATTTTTTTTTTGTCAGATTGGCAAAAAGTATAATTTTGGGTGTACTACAGAATTTTAGTAATTAGTTTGTGTGTGCCATGAGATGAAAAGTGTTGAAAATCGCTGCCGTAAAGAGCTATGACTGTGTCTTTTATACATTCATCCGTTTATTGATTCAATAAAGATTTAGCTATGTGCCAGGTCTGGGGAATACAGCAATGTTGTAAACAGATAAAAATCCTGCCTTCTTAAAACTTATATAAAAATGAAATGATAAATGAGTAAAATACATTGTAAGTTAGGTGGCGACTAGTCTAAAGAAATGAGGTTGCAGTTTTTAATAAGGCAGTCAACCAAGATTTGACTAATGTGACATTTGAGCAAAGACCTGGAGGAGTTGAGGACAAACCAGGTAGATATCTGGGGATAGGGCGTTCCAGAAAGAGGGACTAGCAAGTGAAAAGGCACTAAAATGGGGGTGTGCTGGATTATGCGTGGTTTGTAGAACCATAAGGAGGCCCAAGTGATTGCATAGAAAGAGAGAAAGGAAGACTAATCTTGTTCATCCTGTTATCCTTGGGGCTTAGCACTGTGTCTGAAACATCAGGAATTAACATAGTTTTGATAAATTAATGAATATTTTTATCGTAATGTAAAAAAACGTCAATAATTCACAGAACCGGAATCATATTAAATCCAGTGCAGTTACTTTTGAATGAAAATATTTTTCTCTGCTTCCCCAAAATTTGATTTTTGCCAGTGAAACAGATATGACTTTTGTTCATCCAGGTTTCAGGTTCGTTCAGGATGTTGTGTTGGAATATTTCACAAAGGCATTCACAAAGCCAAATACTCACAAAGAACTATAGCTGATAGCGCCTATAAACATTGAAAAATGCCGCAAACAATGTTGGGTAGTAAGTAGTCTAAAAACCTAACATTCAGATCTCTCAGCAAAGTTTAACAGCACTACTTAGAATCATTATAGAAATTGCCAGTTTAAGGGCTTCTTTTGCCTCCAAAACTTATTTCTCAGAACATCACTCATAGAATTTGTATAAAGTATAATATACATATAATATTTATATTATTTGCAGGAATGTGACTCACTGTTAGCAGCAGATGGAGCCGTGAACATATGTACAACCTGGCAACCACTACAAGCAAGACTGATGAGAACTTGACCGCTTTTCTCCTGCCTACTCTTCCTTGGCTCACGTTGGATTCCAGGTGTTCACATTTCTTGCTATTGCTTTCAATTTGTTAGTGGATCCCTTTGAATTGTTTTTTTTTTTTTTTTTTATCCTCACCCGAGGACATTTTTTTTTTCATTCTTTGCTCAGGCAGTAGGAGGGAGAGAGAGAGAGAAACATCAACATGAAAGGGCCACATCGAGTGGCTGCCACCCGCACAACCAACCAGGGCCGGGGACAAACTGCAACCGAGGTACATGCCCTTAGCGGGAACCGAACCTGGGTCTCTCCGGACCGCAGGCCGACGCTCTAACCGCTGAGCCAAACCGGCCAGGGCGATCCCTTTGAATTGTAACCCCTCTATCTAGATCGTTTAATTCTAGCAGAAGGTAATTCTCCTGTCTTCCTGATTTGTTGGGTGATTTTTCTTGAGATTCAGAAAAACATATACAGTTCCCAAGAAATACTTGAATGGGAACACTAATTATAAAACATCAATTCCCTCAAAGTCACTAGATCCTGACAGTTTGGGAGTTTTAATTGAATCTTCAAGAATCAAACATTCTCAAGTGTCAACACCCTCCAGCTAGAGACCTCCAGGAAGGCACCTGTAATAAAGCAAATTGTACTTATTGTTGCAGCGAGGAAGAACACACATCATGGGGAACCATGGGCTGTTTCTATAAGAAGGGGTTCAGAAGGAAGCTATTATAGGATTTGGGCTTTCGTTGGTGACTTGAAAGAGAG
The DNA here is from genome assembly GCA_030848825.1 of Tadarida brasiliensis. Taxonomy (NCBI): domain Eukaryota; kingdom Metazoa; phylum Chordata; class Mammalia; order Chiroptera; family Molossidae; genus Tadarida; species Tadarida brasiliensis. The sequence continues at coordinate 43,219,466 of CM061275.1, forward strand.
GCCAAAGAGGGATTTGCTCTTGATTGGATGCTGTCAGAAGCCAGGGCAACCCTATGATTGGGCAATTTAATAAATCTTATCTGTAGGGAGAGAAGACTAGGAGAAGAATAAAGCTGCAATTGTGAAGAGGTAGTAATCACCCATTTTGGCCAAGGAAAGGGTTGCTTGGCATTTTATGGTTGGCAGAATGATTTTGTGTTTGTCTGTGCTTAGGCAAATTTATGGGGTGCTTTGTTTTGTCTTACTTTATCATGTTTTCAGAATGGCTTTGTTTGAACTTGGTATTTTATGAGATTATTTCTAGCTAATAGGAAAATAACATGGCTCAGCTGTGAGTGCCAGGGCAGTTTCTGAATATCAGAAGCTTCTCTTATTCGCTTTTCTATTAGCCTCTCTACCTTGCTTCCCTACTCATTAGTTGTGCAGCCTTATGCAAATTACTTAACCATTCTGTGCTGATTTCCTATGTCTAAGTGGAAATGACTCTACCTACCTAAAGTAGTAAGAATTAAGTCCCCTTCACAGTAGGGGATTCAATAAGTTATCACTTTTTAATTGCAAGAATTTGTTCGTCAGTCATCCCTAGACTGGATTGTGAGTGCCTTGAGGGCAGGGACTAAGAGTGACACATCTGGATACTGTTAAAATCAACCTCAAGCGGAGACTAGACTTGAAAATTCCCTGAGCAGACAAAACCAGTTTAGTCATACAAGAAAAACGAATTTAGCTTATTTTGCAAGGCAAATGAGGCTAACTTGACCTAGGTCACTTTTTGCTTATGCTTCTGAAAATCATAAGCAAAACTTAAATTGTTCCCCAAAATTGATATGAGGTAGCCACTAACCAATTCTCTTTCATTTAAGAAAATTCTAATAGTATGACCAATTACTGTGATGAGTAAACAGCCAATGCCTCCACGATATAGAAGCTGCTTTATGACAATACACCTCTGAGTCTCATTCCGTGTTTGAAAGCTCTGGGTTGTCAAACTGTCTTTTTGGTGTGTGCATAATACACTTTTACTAATTATTGCATAAGTCATTTGTTGGTTTTACTTTTTTTTTAATGAACTTTAACAGTACTCAAGCAATGTTTGTTGAATCCTGATCCAAACTTTCTCATCTTCCTGCTTTTTTCTCATTGTTCTCTCATCCTGTCTATCCTTCTCCCCTGCCCACCTGTCTAAAGCCTAACCCCAAAGGGCCAATAACCATCCTTTAGAACACTTTCTGTGTACCATTATGACAAGCTCATTACAGTGTTTTGAGTACTGAAGGAATATATAGTGTTTGTATTTTTTTATAATACCACTTAGGACATAATTACTCAGTAATGTTAACTATATTACAATCATTTATAGCTTTTGTATTTTTGTAAGTTTCTTTAGGACAGAACTATATCTTACTTTTTGGTTTCACTTTACAGTGTCTGCAAAGCACAGTGGCAAAGTGCTGAGGGCCAGGGACGGGGGTCCCCATAACCCTGTGAGTTGGGGGTTTCCCCCGCAGGCATGCAAAGCAAGACACAGATAGATGATTCAACCAATCAATCACACACTTTGGGCTGTGAAGGCCCCATCTCCCAATTTTTCATTCATTATTCAAATTAGAGCCTGTCAGTTGAGTGTAAATGAAACCAGGAGGCTTTGGCTAGAAATAAAAGATAAAGATTTATTCACGGGTCTCAAGGTTTCAACCAGAAATACAACTGGGCAGAAGAAAAAAAGAAAAGCTGAGAGCTCTTGTAGTAAAAAGCACATTTTTGAGAGGACCCAGTCCTGCATTCTTAGCCTCTGGATTGGTTCTAGACGGTGATCCTCTAGACAACTGATGGTCTGGGTAAACGAACATTCTTTCAGTTGCTCTTCAGGGCGTTACCAGCGGTTTATCTGAATCTTTGATGTATATCCAGGCATTTTCGCAGGGCTGGAAAGCCCTAAAGTTTCAGTTTGCAGGCCAGTTAAAAACAAGAACAGAAATCATTTCCTCATAACTCAACTACTTGATTTTAGTAATTTAGCAGCTTGACTATAGCGACTGCATTTTATTTCTTCAAGTCAAACTCTCCAACAACAGATGCACCGCTTTCGGGATGCCTGGGACACAAAACCCGGGAGGCGGGCGCGCAGGCGGAACCTTAGTCCTCGCCTCTGTTTCCCGAGACTCCACTCCTACGGCTACACTACCAAATCGAAGGCCTCGCCTACTCCCGGCGGCCCATTCTGAGACCGGTTCCGGCTAAACGATTAAGGGACACCCCAACGACGGAGAACAACTTCCCTAAGCGCTGTCACCCCAGCGTGGTCCCACGAGTCCCCCTTCGAGGACGGCGCCTAACGTGGGCCGCTCACGTCATCTCCTATGGCGAGGAGCGTAGCCCGGCGCGTGCGCGTGCGCGTGCGCGTGCTCGTGCTCAGGCGCGCACGCCGCCCGCGCCCACGTCGCCCCGCCCCCGCCCCCGCCCCCGCCCCCGCCGCTGCCGCCCCCTCTCCAGGACCAGCTGGCTGCGCTGCTCCCAGGACCCCGCGCGGCTGGAGGGGCCCCGGGCCACCCGGAGCCCACAGTTAGCCCCAGGAAGCTGGAGGAAACCGGGTGCGCCGGGAAGGGCTGCGGAGGGTAGCCGAGCCGGCCCGGCACGCCCCGGGAGAGAAGTGGGGGAGGCACAGTTCGGGGAGGAAGCGCGGAGTAAGTGAGCTGGGGTCCAACTCCATCTCGGGCTCAGGACCCGGACTGGTCGGCCAGGCCCCCGAGCCGGCGTTACACCCGACCGAGCGGACTCAGAGGGTCGGACTGGGCAAGGACACATGGCCTCTCCATTCCTGTCCGCGGGGACCACCACGGGCGACAGCGGCGGAGAGCTGAGCTCGGGGGACGACTCCGGTGATGTGGAATCCCTCCAGAGCCCCGAGACCGCGGCGTCCGGGAGCCTGACCGAGCTGTTTGAGAAGGCTGCAGGGCACCTCCAGGGCTTGGTTCACGTGGCCAGCAGGGAGCAACTCTTGTACCTGTATGCCAGGTACAAGCAGGTAAAGTCGCAGGGAAGGGGTGGATGCGGGAGAGAGACGAGAGGCCTTCTCTTCCCAACAAACACTAAACAGTATTTGTGCTTGATAAATGGCTAGTAATGAAGTGTGTGTGTGTGTGTGTCTGTGTTGTGTTGTTTTTTTGTTTTGTTGTTTGTTTGCTTTTTCATCATCTCGTAAAGATTAGCATCATTATGGACATGGAAAGGACCTGTCTGCTATCCTAGGAGCGAGGTTTAGCTGGACACTGAATGACAAATTTTCTGTCTTCTCTGACTTGCTCAGCGACCTTGCACCTATGCTTTTACCAGCTTTAGAACCGTTACAAAATGAGGATGACAAAATAAGATTTGTCATTCATTCTTGCCAAAGGGTCATATGGAGGTAATATTAAAAAATGAATATTTTGAGATCCAAGAGAATATATGATTGTAAAAAAAAGGGAGGGTGATACAATACGAAATAAAGTATTATTACTTTTATTACTTTGATTTTTTAAAAACCCTTAGTACTTGAGACATGTTTTGGCTGCATATGCTTCCGTCTGTTAGATACAATTATAAAAATATTAGAGCTCGAAAACACCAGATGAAGCAATGCCCTTCTTTTACAGAAAAGGAAAGGGATTACCAAAGAAAGTAGACAACTTGCCCAGGGTCATACAGATAAATCAGTCAGAACTAGAACTAGCTTGTAGCTCCTGATTCTAAGGCCCTGAACTTTACTTGGAAATATGGAAATGAAAATAATAATAATGTCATTTAAGATATATTTAATTTGTCATTCAAAGAGTCATTGGGTTAAGTACCAGAAGGAAAAATAATTGCTTTATCATAATCAACAAATACTTGTTTAGCATCTTTTATGTGCAAAACACTTGGGTGTTATGCCTGCAGGGAATGCAAAGAAGCAAGAGCATCATGGTATTTGCCTTCAAGAGACTTACAAAGTTACTTGAGGAGTCCAGATTTAAACACTTTTAAAAACTCGCTGATGAATTGAAGAACAGTTCAGGAAAACTCCAGCTCTTTAGAACACTGGAAGCAATGAAGTGCTGGATAATAATAGCCCATTTTATTTTATCAAATTTTAAAGAACCTTTCTTTTGCCTCTTGGCATCTGTTTTTCCCTGTATTTTCTAAATAGTTGTGGGGTCCCTCTGTATTCTTCAACTGAATATACTGACTAGAGATTAATCTTTTTTTTGAAGATTGATGAATATCAGTTATATTGACCTGAGAGATGCAGTTGTGGATACAACTGGTATAAATCATAGTGTAAATGAAAATTGCCTCTGAATTGGCCTTGTAATTTGCTTTCTTGCAAAAGTTCTGGATATCTATTTTCTCTTTGGTCACTTACCCTGTCCTAGTAACATTAAAATGAGACTTTCAGTTATTTAACAAGAATTTATTGATCATTGTGCTAGGACCTGTAACATGTCCCACTGATGATTCTCTGGGCAGTATACGACTAAATTTCTCCAAATTCCCTAGAGAAAATTCTATCTAGGACATGTATTTACTATTGATATTAGTGTCATCATTATTAAAGATCTGATTTCAAAGTCATCAGTGAACTACAGTCACCTGTCAACCACTCTGTCTCAGGTGTACTCACTTCATCCAGGTAGTCTGGAAGAGGCTATCCCTCACCCTTTCAAGAACTTGACAGTAGGGTGTCTAGAGATATTCTGTATCTGGAAAATAAAATTCTACATTATTAGAGAATAGATTATGCTTACTTAGATAAGACATCAGGACACAGTTTTCATCAATATTTTCTAAATATCTTATTTTTTAATAATTCTGAGACAGTGTTAAAAATAGCATCTTTGATAGAATAATAAAGTTGAATGTCCAATGTAATTCCTGTGTGGTGGAAAATTTCTGGTAAAATAACTACATTTTGTATTCGGAATCGCACCCTATTTTGTTGGCTAAATAGTTAAGGTTGTCAGCAGGAAGGTGATAAAAATAAACTAAGGTATGAACCTTTTTTTCTCTGACAGAGCTCTGAACTTACCTAATAGCTCTTTTAGTTTCAGATAAGCTTGTGGCTCTAAAATAATCTTTTAGTGAAATGTCAAAAAGATCACACCAATTGACAGGTTTTTTTTGGTTCTCTGTACCCTAGCCTACATTTTCCCAACAAAAGATAACTAATTGACACCTGTGAAAGCATTGGGACAATGAAACTTTCAGACTCCTTTTGGTGTCATTGTACAGGAGTCTTCAGTACCTAGTACAAGTTAGACTACCCTTGTCCTCCTCCTTGAACCTGGGTATACTTGTTTCACTGGCATTCACCATTGACAACCTTTGTTGAAATACTGTTTTGAGGGCACTGGATATATCATATATATAAGAGAGAACAGAGTTTAGATTCTCTGTTAAAGTGGTACATTTTATAACTCTGCTTTGTAGCTTATGATTTATTATCTAATGATTTGGAAACTTACTCATGATGTCTTAAAACCCTATAGTTTTATTTTCTCAGTCTTTTCTGGATCCAGAACTGAGTTTGGGAATACAAAAGCTCTGTGTCAGTTGGAATACAGGGTCAGCTGCTGGACTTGTATTTTCAGCTCACATAATGGTCTGGAGGTAGGTGATCTCGGACTGGTAGGAGATCATCTAGGGGCTTGGTCTTTGTCTTGTAGCTCAGCCATCCCCCAACGCAGCAGTTCTCAAATTTTAGTCTATGGACCCCAGAGAATGCCTGAGACTTTCTCAGGGAATCTGTAAGATCAAACTATTTTTACAATAATACTAATACTAATAGCCTTCTTTCTGTGCGGTCATAGTGGATAAAACTGTCTATACATTACCATGAATCAAGGCACTGGCAGTAAATTGTACCAGTAGTCATATTTCTTTGCCACCATGCACTCAGAGTAAAAAAAAAAAAAGCCAGTTTCACTTAAAATGTCTTTGTTGAAGCAGTAAAAATTATTGATTTTTTATTAACTATGAACTCTTGAGTTCAAGTCTCTTTCATATTGTGTGTGATGAAATGAGGGGTATACACAAAGCACTTCTGCATACTGAATTATGTTGGTTATTTCGAGGAAAACCACTTGTGTAATTTTTGAGTTACAAGCCGAGCTATCCACTTTTTAAGTAAACATCATTTTTAGTAGAACAACTCACAGATAAACTATGCTTATTCAGATTTGAGCATTTAGGAGAAAGTTTCTTAAAAATGAATGAAGGGAGCCTATCACTTTAAGGAAAACAACTGACAGTATTTGTTGCCAATGATAACATTTGAGCCTTCCAGTGAAAATTACAAGTTTGGAAAATCTGCCACATGAGCTTGACAGCTTCCTAATACTTAAAACACTTTTCTGGTTAGATTAGTGGTGATTTTAATGATTGTGGACTTTTGCTGTTGTATAATGAAATGTGTTAACATTTGGAAAGTCTGCATAATTTACTCAGTAACCATGTTTCCCAAATATTGCATGGAATTAATGTTACAAGTTATATGTGGGTAAAAGAACCTTTCAAAGTGCAAGTCAGAACAATGGATTTTAATGTAACAGGATAAAAATTCATTGATATGACTTCAGATTCCAGATTGCAACTAACCTTAAAGAAACTGCCACTTACTGAGTTTTGGTGTGGTGTCAAAGAAGAATATCCACAGTTATCTGAAAATGCTGCTAAAATACCTCTTTCCTTTCTAACAGCATATCTGTGTGAAGCTGAATTTTCTTCATATACTTCAACCAAAGCAGCATATTGCAGTAGATGGAATGCAGCGGTAGATTTCTGAGAATATATTAAGGCAGACATTAAAGAGATTTGCAAAATATAAAACAATGTCACTTTTTTCACTAATTTATTTTTTCTTTTTGCTTTAGACTATATGGTTATTTTTTATAAATTTTTATGTTAACGTAATGAGTTTATTATTATTTAAAACATTTTTTTTTCTTTATTGATTTTAGAGAGAGGAAGGGAGAGGGAGAGAGAGATAGAAACGTCGATGAAAGAGAACATCAATTGGCCGCCTCCTGCATGCCCTCTACTGGGGTTTTGGCCCACAACCTGGGCGTGTGCCCTGACCAGAAATTGAACCAGCAACCTCTTGGTGCTTGGGTCGATGCTCAACCACTGAGCCACACTGGCTGGGCTAGTTTATTATTATTTTTAAATTAATTAATACATATTTTTAAATGTCTTTTAATTTCTAATATGGTAAATATCAATAGCTATAACCCACATAAAAAAAAGCTCTTTGGGGGTCCTCAGTTTCTAAGAGTGTAAAGGTATCATGAGATCAAAAAGTTTGATAACTGCTGCCCTTTGATTCTCTGTCCATGGCCAGAGATGGCTCACTAGCAGCACAGGCATGATTTAGCCAGGCCAAGGGAAAGGGAAGGACAAGCCCCCGTTCTTTTTAATAAAGATATTTATATCGCTTTTACACATACTCAATCCCTTTGCTGGGGCAGAAGTTGCATGGCTACATGTAATGTTTAGCTGGATGACCATGTGTCTGTCTGAGACTTCTATTACTGTAGAAGAAATGGAGAATAGATATTAGTATTTGTTTCTGCCACTGGCTGGTGTCTGGTTAAAAAACAAAATAGTAATATCTCTTTTTATGATGTCTAATAGGTCATCTGATTTCATTTTTCTTTTCTATCAGTCCAGCAGTTCAGGTGATTTTAGAGATGGCCAGAATTGAAGCCTAGATTCTGTGTAACATGTAAAACTGAATGTTTATAGTAAAGGAATATTGGATTTTGGAGTCAAACAGTCCTGGATTCAAATCCTGACTAGTGATTAGGATTTGCTGATGTGTGGACTGACAACCCTCCTCCACTGCTCTGTTCTCATTTATAAAAGGAGTTTGCGGTGGCAAACCTAATGGGATTGTTGTGTGGCTCATTTGACAACATAGGTGGAGCTTCTGTGCAGCGGATGCAGCTGCTGCTCTCTCACTTCCCTGTGTCCCTTCATAACAGGGCTGTTCCTGTGTAAGTGTGCATTTCAGTAACAACCAGATTCATTGTGACGAATCACTAAGCAAATGATAGGGATGATCATTGTTATGACTTCAGGGATGGATGAGATCATTGTGGACTGAAAGGGTTCTTAGAATCTGAGCCTTGAGTAGGAGGTATAGCATTTTGGAAAGCTCAAGGGAGAAGAAAAGGCATTTCTGGTGAAGGGAATTACATTGAGCAAAACTCAGAATAAAAATCCCTAAGGGAGTGAGTAGACCAGTCTGGTTAGCAAGTAGACCATCATTTTGATTTTAGCAAAATTCAAGTGTGGAAGAGTAATAGGAGGTACTGGGAAGGTCCCCAAGAAGTGGATTGGGGTCAGATTGTGGTGTTTAGCATTAGGAAAGGTAGGTGTTTTTTGAACATATGCTTAATACAGTCATTGTATATTCAACAAACATTTTTTACTACCTTAAGTTACTGAGTTAAGAACGGTTTCTTACAGGCTGTATTCTGATAGAAAGGTGAGACTTTACACAAAACTTCCTAACACAAAGTAAAACTGAAAAGTGCTGTCATCGATTGTATCATACAGAGTAAGTGCTGTGAGAGTTCATCAGGAAGGGAGATCAATTCTGGCAGTGGGAACTGGGCTGGATAGTGGATTTTGCACTTGTGTGAATTTCATTTATGCTTTTCACAATGAAGATGATTACCGGTATGATTTAACTGGATTAAAAATAAGTATTGACCACAAACAAGAAAAGATTATTGTGTAATAGCTAGAATTTATATTGTTGAGAAACTTGCAAATTTTTTGCACAGCTTCCAACATGTAAATTTACATTGATTAGTTCATAATAGATCACTTTAAAAATAGTGTGTTTTATCCTGGAATTGGGGAGAGATAAAATGCTAAGAATATTATGAGTTCAGCATAAATAAACAATATTATGACTTGTGATAAACTGTACTCTAAAATTTGTTTATTGCATGTTTTAAAATTCTTCTGTATTACAAATGGTAATTAGGATTGTATAATAGGTATTTATAATTTGTCATAAATAATTTGTCTATTAATTTAGAAATGCAACTGTTTGTCACCCATATTTAAAAAAAAAATACTATAGTATTAGTCCAGTCAGTGTAGCTCAGTGGTTGAGCATCGACCCATGCACCAAGATGTCGCCGGTTCGGTTCCAGGTCAGGGCACATGCCCAGGTTGTGGGCCCGATCTCCAGTGGGGGGCATGCAGAAGGCGGCCAGTCGATGTTCTCGCTCATTGATGTTTCTGTCTCTCTCTCCCTCTCACTTCCTCTCTCTCTAAAATCAATAAAGGAAAAAATAAAAATATTGTAGTATTATATAAACATATTATAGTATTAGATAAGTTGTTTTGTGCAGTAAGCAAAACCAGCCTGTATTTCAAGTTTGTCTTTTTGTTTCAAGTTTGTCTTTTTGTTTGCTTCTGCAAAGAATGTTAAAATTTGTTATTCTGTATAGATGTGGATATTTTCTAGCCTGTAGTTACTGAGTACACATAGTAAATTTGAAAATAAAAGGTTTCTCTGGCATTTCTTTGAAAAATAAGATCTTGATTTTCCTCCCTTTTCATTTAGGTCAAAGTTGGAAATTGCAATACTCCTAAACCAGGCTTCTTTGATTTTGAAGGAAAGCAAAAATGGTAAGAAATTCTTGGACTCTATTGGGATGGTTGGAAATGGTTTAGGTGTTTAGGAATTAGAAAAGGGTGAGCAGATTAAAGAATTATTTTTATATTAATCTCCCTGCTGTAGACTGCTAAGGGCAGGCAATTGGGGGAGAGATTAAAAGAATCCGATTTTAGCTAAGTCTCCTAAAGGATTCTTGTGCCATGATGTTGTATGTAAGTAGTTCACAACAGGCATGCATTCCTTACATAAGAATAGCTTCTTAGAGAGTGGCCTGTGAGCTGTTGCTGGAGATTCCCTTTCCTATCATACAGCCACCTCTTCTCCCCTGCCCCAATTTTATCTCCTCTCTCGTGCTCTTCTGTTCCTTGCTCCACCTGTCACAGTAAAGAAGTGCTGACCACAACCTCTTGGGAAGAAGGAGGGAAAAAAACAGATGCTTACTTAGTTCACTTCTTTCTTGAATATGTAAAAGGATTATACCCTCCCCCATTTTTTTTACTTAAAATTCAGAGGTTTCCTCTTATCATATGAGGCCTTATTTCCTCTTACCTTGCCTAAATGAGAAAAGAGGAATTGCACACAACAGGGAACCTTAATTATAGCAGGAACGACTTTGAAGCATTAGCCCTGGAGTTAAATATATAGAGGGTAGGGTTTAAAAAAAAAAGAAAGAAATATGGTTGTAGAGAGAAGTGCTAAAAATGGATTCTAACTGTACCTTCTAGAGCAGTGCTGTTCAGAATGTGGTCCCCTGCACAAGTCGAGCTTGAAGCCAGATGTAAGTCAGTTACGACATCAGGCGCACCGCTGACCTGCTTGTGTGTGTAGGACATTCTCAGTGAAGGAAGCAGTGCTTTAATTTTCATTCTGGCCCAAGGTTTCTTTGCCAGTGTTAATGAATAACTCTCTGATTGCACTTTATTGCTATTGTAGAGAATAACTGACATAACTCTTACTGTGAGTTTTTTGTTTTAATTTATGAAAATTTATAGCTTCGTTATTTTTCCCTATACTTGCCTGTTTTTAAATTGTATTTAACGATTTTACAAAGTTTAGATTTTACAACCACTAATAATAATTCAGGCAAGAATCTAAATTGGATGCTAAAACCAGTAGATGAAATACTACTGGGGAGCAATATTTATTCACGCTGACCCACAGTTTACATATTAATTACAAAGAAGAAAACAGGAGATACTGCTTTTACCAAGTCCTCAGTCTTATCATTGATGATGGACAAACTGATACCACGGGCCCTCTGACAGCGTGCGTTGTCAAGGACATGTCACCCATGTACTGCTCTTTTCAAAATATTTAACCTGATCCTAATCATGACTAATTGCTTTTGGCATGAACACTCTGTAGCTGAGAAAACAATCAGACAAATCCAAATTGAGGAATATTTTATAAAACATCTGGTTTGGACTCTTGAAATATCAATATCATGGAAGACAAAAAAGGCTAAAGCTACATGCTATGCCTTAGCTAAGGCTAATGCTATGTATGAATCTGGACTGGCTCCCAGAATCTGGGAGAAGAAAGCTATGAAGGAAATTATAGGGAAATCTGATTGTATTGATGCTAAATTTCCTCAGTTTGATATATGCTGATATATTTATGGGTAAAGTGTTAGGATGTATACAAGGAACTCTCAAGAGAGTCAGTAAAAAAAATTTAGAAATCTCAGAAAGGTGTTACATTCATCATAGAAGCAGGAAGGTTAAAAAACTGTGAGACTGAGTTCTGGGTCACAGTGGATCATGGGTTTACTTCCTGGTTGGAAGTAGAATTGGTAGGGAAAAACCAGGAAGGAGCCTCTCCTGGCAGCTTGCAGAAAAGAGACTAAACTATTACTCAGGACTAAAACATTACTCTTGATATTGATACTGTGGGAAGTCCCTACCCTCTTACCCATTTGTGTTCTTACTTCTGTCCTCCCCAGCCCTCACTTTTTTTTTTTTTAATTAATTTTTTATTAATTTACTTTTGTTACAGATGTTTCTCCTTTTTTCCCCCATTGACACCCTCCTTCCCCTCCCTCCCTGCCCCGTCCCCAGTTTTGTTGTCCATGTCCATTGGTTATGAGTACATGCGTACAAGTTCTGTGTTCATCGCTCCCCTCCCCCACCCCCTCTTCTGGCAAATGTCAGTCTGTACCCTACTTCCACGTCTCTGGGACTACCCTGTTCCTCACACTGTTATGTTCATTATATTCCAGAAATAAGTGAGATCATATGATATTTGTCTTTCTCTGCTTGGCTTGTTTCACTTAGGATAATAGTTTCCAGGTCCTCCCATGTCGTCGCAAAGGATAAGAGATCTTTCTTTCTTACAGCTGCATAGTACTCCATTGTGTACATGTACCACAGCTTTTTTATCCATTAGTCTACTGATGGACACTTGGGTTGTTTCCAGATCTTAGCTATTGTAAATAGCGCTGCTATGAACATGAGGGTACATGTATTCTTTCTGATTGGTGTTTCAGGCTTCTTAGGGTATATTCTTAGGAGTGGGATCACTGGGTCAAATGGCAATTCAATTTTTAATTTTTTGAGGTAACACCATAGTGTTTTCCATAGTGGCTGCACCAGTCTGCATTCCCACCAGCAGTGTACTAGAGTCCCCTTTTCTCCACACCCTCGCCAACACTTGTTATTTGATGCTTTGTTGATCTCAGCCCTCACTTTTGAAGTCCCTGCCCCAAGGCCTCAGGATCCACTACCAGCAGCTGTGATGAGATAACAGCCGAAGGGGGAGGGGAGGTGTATTTCTCACTTCTTAAACAAGAAGTTTGAGGCATTTTTCCGGGAATGTTGTTATGTGTGATGGTTAGTTTCTCTGTTACCGAATGCCATAAGTACATTGAATTCATAAGATGGACCTACTTTTGTTGGTCTGTAGATCAGACATTTTCAACAGGGGTGAAAGTTGGTTTTGGGGAGTTAGAAAATCTTAGATATTACACTAGTTTGTGGTCTTCCAAAATTTAACAGGTATGTAATGTATCTGTATTACTAAAATTTCATGGGTGAAGGTGATTAGGAAAAAAATGTCTAACAGGCTCCTTAGGTGGGGTGAGAAGATCTGTATTGCTGTAGACAAATGTAAATGCAGAATAGAGAGGGCTGCTCATCTATGGCTTACTATATCCATATCCCCAGACCTGTAAAATGTGTATGTCAATTTTTTAAATAAAAAAAAAAACGTGCTGTTTGTGTTACTTACGTAGTTAATGATGGGTCATTTGGGGTATTCTGTATTATAGGGAAGCATGGAAAGCACTTGGTGATTCAAGCCCACGCCAAGCAATGCAGGAGTATATCGCAGCAGTTAAAAAATTAGATCCAGGGTGGAATCCTCAGGTAAGACTTAATGATTATAAGTAACACTTTCTAAAAACATGTCCTCCTCTCAAATAAATGTTTAAATCTGAGTTTAGGCTTAGGTAACATTCTTAAAGTTTTCTCAAATCAAAAGATTCTGAACTTATTGCAGTATTTATCTATCTAAAAATACTATTGCTTAAACATTAACATAACCGGCTACTGATACTGAGAACATTTCTGAATTGTAGAGACTTTTTAAAAGCATAACAATAATTTCAACCACATAAAAACTCAGTTTATTTCAGGATTGGAAAGAGTTTAACATCATATCATCATTATTATCTTAAGAAATGGTAGGTATCGGGGTATTTTTCATGAGCCATTTCTGTGCAAATACAAAATGATTATTGATAGGAATAAAATGTGAATAACACATGCTTCTGCCTTAATGTGGTTTAAAGTATATTAGAGAAGATGAAACGTACATAGTAAAAAACAATAATACCCATGTGCTAGGAAATCCAGTGGAAGCAGAGATTACTTTGAACTTTGGGGGCAGTGGATGTTGTTCACTTAAATGTACTCTCTTTTTCTAGTATAGTTATTGGTGACCATCTATAAAGAATTTAATAAAAGTGGAGTTGCTACTTTATTTAAATTTTTTAAAACCATGATTGGTAGGTGTTTCAGTGGGATAAAGGCTGGATTGGTACCATGTCAAAAATACAAATTGAATATATTTCTTTTCAATAAAAATATTTAGGCCAAACTTTTCAGCAGTGAATGAATTCAGTAATTTGCAGTATTTTTTTTTAATAATAAGTTATTTCATGGGTACATATTAATTACCAGTATGAAGGAATATTGTTCCATCAATCATGGAATCTTAAAATGTCAGAGTTGCACCCTGGTTGGTGTGGCTCAGTTGGTGGGGCATCGTCCTAGGCACCAAAGGTTGCCGGTTAGATTCCTGGTCAGGGCACATATCCGCGTTGCAGACTTGATCCCCAGAAGGGGGGTGTGCAGGAGGCAACCGATCAATGTTTCTCTCTCCTTCTTCCCTTCCCCTCTCTCTAAAAATCAATAAACTTTTATTTTAAAAGTCAGAGTTGTGAGGAACCTTAAAGATGATGTGTTATGACATATAAAATTATATCTTAATTATGAGTACAAAAGGGGACAGATATCTTTAATAATGTGACTGCCTTTTGGGTGCCATTGAAACATTTCCTGATTTTTTTATGTACATAAGTATTCATCCTCGGAAATATACCATTTTATTAATATCACTTATCAAACATCTAATTTGCATGCAAATAAATGTCATAAAAGTCCTAAGAACTTAAAACCTGAAATTCAGTGGTCAAAACAGGTGCGCCTCTGAGCTGAACTCAGCCTGAGCACATATGGCACAATATTTAAAACAAAGCAAAATAAAACTTGAATTTGAATATCTTTAGGTGGATTCTTCAGGTCACTGTGGTCTCAGTTCTTCCCTATTGATTTCTGCATGACTCTTTTCAATGCCTGGCCTATGTAGACATTTGAGTTTATTAACTTCTGAAAAATGACAGCATTTATGATTTCTTACCTTCAATACCTTAATTACTAAATAAAATTCTGTTAACTATGACTCTTACAAATGCTTGCAAAGGCCACGTGGTTAGGTAGTTCTTCCTTATGGAGATCCAGACAGACATTAAGGATGCTTTTTAAAAATATCTGAATCTCACATATTGAACATAAACTTGATTTGTAAACCAAGCAGAATCAAAGGTACTTTCAAATAAAGACCATTCTTTAATACATTGTTCTAAATATATTTTGACATCATAATCTCGTTGTAAAGAGGAGTTTTGTTTCATTTACATTTAAATTTTTAGTTTAAGAACTGTGAGCTGGTCCCCTTTGCTCAGCTTTTTCTCCTTGTTTTGGACGGTATGAGGCAGATTGTGACCTCAGTCTCAAGAGATTTGGCATTTAGTTCATGATCTTTTAGGTTAAAGACTCATTTTCTTTTGAGATTTGTTTCTAAAAACAATGAAATAATAACTCGTGTTAAATGTGCTGAGCTCTTTATACATGTATTCACATTTGAAATCTTCACAAGAATCTTAAGAATTAAAAACTATTATTGTCTGCATTTTAAAAATGAAGAAATCTAGGTACAGAGAGGTTTAGTACCTTGCTAAGATTAGGCAGCTAATAAATGATGGGCTGGGATTTGGGTCCATGCTTATGAGTCTAGAGCCGCACTCTTAACCACTGTGCTCCCTATAGCTTACCATATGTATAGAACTTTGTGATATATATATAAACATATATATGTCATAGTTATATGTATAAATAGATATATATAGAAATGTATATGTATATAGGTATATATAAATGTAAATGTAAAACATTTTAAGTAAAGGTAGTTACTTTTTAATGAAAGCTACATGGTACCTTGAGTATAAAATGAACAATGCTTTAAAATGCAACCCTTTGACTATGTTTTCTGTTAGGTTTCATATTAAGACTGTGTTGAATATCTAATATAATCAAGGCAATTCTTTTGCCTTTACTTGTTTATGGCTTTTTTTAGGGGGAGGAGGGTGAATTTTTATTTTGATATAATTTATTTTTATTTTTGACAAAAATTATATATATCTAAGGTGTGCAATGTGATGTTTTGATATTGATATGTATATATATACACATTGTGAAATGATTATCACAATCAAACTAATTAGCATATCCATCACCTCCCATAGTTACTGTGTGTGTGTGTGTGTGTGTGTGTGTGTGTGTGTTAAGAACCCTTGGGATATATTCTCACAGCAAATTTTAAGTTTATAATACATTATTATTAAGTGATAACTAATAACAATGCATTATTATTAACTAATGTATACTTGATATAATTTTTTTAAGTTTCAAGAATAATACAAGGAACTTCTGGATGGCTTTTATCTAGAACACCAATTGTTTTTCATTTGCTTTAACATACTCTGTTTATACACATACACACATACACAAACACATGTATATGTATAAATAAATTTTTTCTGGACCACTTTAGATAAGTTGGTGATATCATGTCCCTTTATCACTAAATGCTTCAATTTTTCCTAGGAACAGGGTTTGTACAACTACCCCATAATTGTCAAAACTGGGAATTTTTTCTGTATGTTTTTGTCACAAATTCTTTTGAAATTATTGTTATTATTATTATTGTAAGAACCCCTGGGCTCATAGTCTCTACAGGACATTGGGATTAAAAAAAATTTATTTTGAGGTGTTATGAATTCTTTTGAAATTCTTCTTTTTTGAGAACCCCTGGGCTCAAGAGTCCCTGTAGGACATTGATATATATATCAAGTATATATATACATTTGTATATGTTTAAGGTGTACAACATGACGACTTGATATACATAGTGAAATGCTTACTACAGTCAAGCTAATTAATATATCATCTCACATAGTTATCTTTTTTTGTGATGAGAGCATCTGGTATTTACTCTTAGCATATTTCTGATATAGTACAGCTTAGATCTCTATGCTTATTCATCCTACATAATGGCCGCTTTGTACCCTTTGACCAACATCTCCCATCCCCCTCCCAACCCCCCCCCCCCCCACATTCCCTAGTAAACATCATTTTACTTTTTACTTCTATGAGTTTGACTTTTTAATTATGTTGGAGTCTACATATAAGGATGATTGTAAAATGTTTGTCTTTCTCTATCTGGCTTATTTCACTTAACATTATGTCCTCCAGGTTTCTCCATGTTGTCACAAATTGCAAGATTTACTTTTTTCTCATTTCTGAATAATATTCCATTGTATATATGAACTATATCTTATTTATCCATTCATCTGTGCATGGACACTTAGATTGTTTCCATGTCTTGGCTATTGTGA
This sequence comes from Tadarida brasiliensis, assembly GCA_030848825.1. Taxonomy (NCBI): domain Eukaryota; kingdom Metazoa; phylum Chordata; class Mammalia; order Chiroptera; family Molossidae; genus Tadarida; species Tadarida brasiliensis. The sequence goes on from CM061275.1 coordinate 43,236,355, forward strand.
ACCGTGGTGCAGTGGACATAGGAGTGCAAACATCTGAGATCCTGGTTACATTTCCTTTATGTATATACTCAGAAGTGGGGTTGCTGGATCATATGGGAGTTTTTAATTTTTTGCGGAACCTCTACATTATTTCCTGTCATGGCTATACCAATTTACATTCCCACCACAAATCAGGAATGTTAACATTGATTCATTATTATTGCCGAACACATACATAGTTCATATTCAATTTTATCTTTTATCTAAAAACTGTTCTTTGTAGTTAATTTTTAAAATTCTGATTTCATTATCCAATCCATGATCATGCATTGCATTTAGTAGTCATGTCTCTTTAATCTTATTTAATCTGGAACGGTTTCTCAGCTTGTCTTTTTCTTTCTTGATCGTGATAGTTTTGAAGAATATAGGCTAGTCATTTTGTAGAATGTCCCTTATTTTGTGTTTGTCTGATGTTTCTTCATAATTAGATTCAGTTTTAGGGGGAATTCCACAGTGTTGTGTCCCTCTCAGTACATTACACCAGGAGAAACATGATCTCTGTTTGTCCCAGTGTTGGTTATGTTAACCTTGATCACTTGCCTAAGGTGGCGTCTGCCAGATTTCTCTACTGTAAAGTCCCTATTTTCCCTTTGTAATTAGTGAGTAATTTGCAGGCAGATACTTTGAGACTGTGTAAGTATCTTTTTCCTAATCAGATTTCACCCACTAGTTTTAATATCCATTAATGACTTTTAACTCCATCATTTCTTCTACATTTATTACTTGCCTATTTCACTGTAAGGATGGGTTTTCCCTTATCCTCCATTTATTTATTTATTCATTGTCAAGAACTGTGAAAGGTCTAGGATTGTACCCTACTTGCAAGCTAATAAGTTAGCCTGTTACTGTGTCTTAGATGCTGGCAGAGGTACAAGATTCCTGAGTCTGAGCCAAAGGACTTGATTATTCATGGCATGGCAACCTGCATGAGCTTCATTTGATTTGCATCGGTTTCTCGTGTCCCCCAACTCCCCCGGGGATGACGCAGGTGGGCCTAGATAGATTCCTGCATATGCAGTGGGTTATGCTCTAGGGAAGGAGCACTGAGCTTTGGGGATTCACCACTTTTATAGCAGGTGGAAGCAAGCCTGCTCTTTGTCAGGGATTGGGAAGACATTACCTCATCCCTGAAGGTGGCTCACTGCACACATCCCTGAGAAATGGCTCAGGTAAAGAGTGGTCAGAGCCTGGCATACTGAACAAGAGTTTATAGGGACACTCATTCATGTAGTATTTATATCAGTATGTATTCATGGATTTTTATTTTATTCAGTGGGTTATTATTTATTACCATCATTCTTTATTTGGCCACTGGGAGTCCCTTCAAGATGGTTCCTGTGCCCTTTTGATGTATCCCCGTCGTTCTTTGAGGATTTTCTTTCTGACGCAAGATTTTCAGGATGTATTATTTTCCTACAGTTGCCACAGCAAAGAATTACAAACTGGTACTTTGTACTTTAAAACAACAGGAATTTATTCTCTCACAGTTCTGGAGGCTAGAGGTCTGAAATCAAGGTCTAGCAGAGCCATGCTGTCAACTTTTTCCCCTCCAGCTTTATTGAGCTGTAATTGACATATAACACTGCAAGTTTAAGGCTCACAACATGTTGATTTGATTAGATATACTTATATGTTGTAAAATGATTACCACCATAGCTAATAGCTCCATTATGCCACATAATTACTATTTTCTTTTTTGTGTTGAGAACATTTAAGATCTACTCTCTTAGCAACTGTCAAATATATAATACAGGATTATTAACTATAATCACCATGCTGTACATTAGATCCCCAAAACTTGTCTTATAACTGGAAGTTTGTGACCTTTGACCAAGGTTTTTTCCTCTCCCTCCCCTCTCCCCCAGTCCCCTCGTAAACATCACTCTACTATTTGTTTCTGTGACTTTGACTTTTTTAGATTCCACATATAAGTGATATACAGTATATGTCTTTGTCTGTCTGACTTATTTCACTTAGCATTAATGCCCTCAAGGTCCATTCATGATACTGTAAATGGCAGAATTTCCTTCTTTTTCATGGCTGAATAATATTCCATTGAGTGTATTCATTCATCTATTGACGTACACTTAGGTTGTTTCCATATCTTGGTTATTGTGAATAATGCTGCAGTGAACATGGAATTGTAGATATCTCTTTAAGATCCTGTTTTTGTTTCCTTTGGATATATGTCCAGAAGTGGGATTTCTGAATCATATGGGCATACTATTTTTAGTTTTTGAGGAAACACTTGTAAAGATGTATGTACCCCTTTGCTCGTGTGCATAGTGTGATGAGTACTGTTTCTTTTGAGTACTAATAGCAGAGTAATTTAATTTGAGCTTATTTGGTATCTGTTGGTAGGCAAAAAAATTCTTAAGGCAAAAAACACCACATTAATAATCTCAGTAAACCTCACTTTTAAAAGACTAATACCATGTATTTTGCATATATAATTAAACTTTTATCCTAATCTGTAGTAGATTACTGTTTCATATTGAACCAAATATAAAATGAGGCCTTTGTTCCTTTTTTGGTCATTTGTTCAGGTATTATTAATCTTATTCTTTCATTCTACTTATTAATTATACACTTACGTGTGCCAGTTATAGCTCTAGGGGCTAGAGATACAGCAGGAAACAAAAGAGAAGCATCCCTACTCTTAGGGAGCTTATAGTCTGGCAAGCATGCATAATTAAATAAGTAAGTTTTATAGTGTATTAGAAGATGATTAATGCTATGGAAATAAAGCAGAGGAGAAGGTTAGGGTGTACAAGAAGTGCGTTACAATTTTAAATAAGATGGTCAAGGAAGGCTCATTGAAAAGATGACATTGAGCATAGGTTTGAGAGAGTGAAAGAGTGAGCTGTACAGTTATCTGGGGACAAGCATTGTATATAGAGGGAACAGCCAGTGCAAGTCACTATGCCAGGCTCATGCCTGGTGTGCCTTGGAAACTGCAAGGAGGACTGAATGGTGCGTGGTAATGAGGGTAGGCGGACAGAGACATAGGAAATGAGGTAGGGTAGGATTATGGCTTTTACTGTGAGTGAGAAGGGAAATACTCTGATTGTAAAGTTATAAAAGATACAGGTATTCTTCTACATTATCCACTAAATAATATTTTAGTGAAAGTAATTTAGGCATATGGAAATAATTCAAACAAATGGAAGAGTATAAAATGTAACGTTTATCAAGTTTCTTGTCCCATTATTATATACTCATTTAATCCTTTTTTTAGAACTATCTATCCACTTGTGACTGTTTCTGTAATTCTTCATTGCTACTTCCTTAACAGTAAACTCTAAATTCTTTCTTTTAAAGAAATGTTTTTTGTAAATAGAACGTTTGGCATATAGATGAAAGTTGATGTGGATAGTTCCTGCTGTTTCATTTCTGTTTGCCCTCTACCTCAGTGATTTCCAACTGGTGTCCCTCAGGAATTTTTAAAACATGCAATACCTGACTATGTAGTCAGGGGCACTGATCCCTTTTCCCTTAGTCTGTCAAATGAAAATGACAACAGCCAGCGCAAAGCTGCCTGGTGTGAATGCCCTCTCTTTAACCGTGTGTGTGTGTGTGTGTGTGTGTGTGTGTGTGTGTGAGAGAGAGAGAGAGAGAGAGAGAGAGAGAGAGAGATTATAGTTTCATCTTATTGGTCATGTCATATAATAAGGTTGCACCTGATTGGTTAATTCTTGGTACCAGAAATCCTTATCTACAAGTATTGGCACTTGGTTATTTTAAAAGTCACTTTGGAACAAAAAGGGTAGGTAATTACTATTATTTTTGTCAGATCAGCAAAAAGTATGATACAGTTTTTGGTGTGCCACAGAATTTTAGTAATTAGTGTGTGTGCGCCATGAAATGAATAAGGTTGAAAATCGCTTTATCTCCCTTTCTACTCACACCTGGTAAAACCTCTTGTGACCACAAGAGGGAGCAACGTTCATTATAAAAAAGATAGGATTCTATTCTCAGGAATTCTAGGGCTTTCGGTGTGTTTCAATGGTATTGTTAATGTCTTGGTTTTCACTGACCATCTAGTCTCTTGCCTCTTTTTTTTTTTTACTCCCTTAGACCTTTAAAACTCTTATATTTACTTGGAACCTTATTTCTCTTTACCTTACTGGTCTGGTGACTCTCAGACTAGCATCATTGTATTATATTTGTGTATTGTACATGAAGATAAGTAGCATAGATGGGAGAACTCACACTCTGCTCTCTTTTATTCTGATAGCCAAATTAGTGGTTATCTAGCTGTCTAGTAGCCATCTAGCCTTTTGTAAAATTTGCTCTCTTCATCTGGGGTTTTTATAGCATTGTCAACTTATCTTTTACCTACAAAAATTCATTGAACATCAGAGTAGATAAATTCATACATGTAGTATACTTATCTGGAAAGGTAGTCATAACTTTTAAAATTTTGCCAAAAACTTATCTTCTTTGATATTTTTCTCATAATTCAGGTTTAATTTTTGTCAACTGTCAAGTATTAGTATTGAATTGCATTTCTTTTCTCTAGCTGCCTTATGTTAGAGTATCATTCTTTAAGCTAAATTTTTTTCATGTATTAAACCTCTCACCTCAGAAAGAACCTCATCTAACCTTTATAGTTGCTAGTGCTATATGTAGCCTACAGTCTTCTCAAAGTCTAAGACCATGTTGCATTCATCTTTGTGTCCTGGTCATACTGCCCACAAGGTTTAGCACAGGGCACAGGTGCCTACTAAATAACTCTTAGATTATTCTGATGTCCTTCTCAAATGACACTAATTCCTTTGCATGTCTCTCTTAGCACCTATTTCTAACCCTCTCCTGACTCCTTTCTTGTTTTGTCAAGTTCCAGGGCATAGCCCGTGCTCAGTATTGGGAGGATTGCTTCGTTTAATTCAGCTAGCATTTTCAGAGCATATGCAGGATGCTCTTAATTTCTCAAAAACCTACCTGGAAGTAAGTAGAAAATTTGTGGTTAAGGATTAACAGTGTTACTAAAGAGATTAAAATATACACAGATAGGGAAAGTGAATTTTGAATTAAGATTTGAATGTTCAGCCCTGGCCCGTGATTTTGGCTCAGCGATTAGAGTGTCGGCCTGCGAACCAAAGAGACCTGGGTTCGATTCCGGCCAAGGGCACGTACCTCGGTTGCAGTTTGTCCTGGGCCCCGGTTGGGGTTGTGCAGGAGGCAACTAGTCGATGTGTCTCTCTCGCTTCGATGTTTCTCTCTCCCCACTCCCCTCACTCAGTCTAAAGATAAAATATCCTCGGGTGAGGATTAAAAAAAAAAAGATTTGAATGTTCACCACTTTGAAGGTGATAGGAATATCATGAAGCAAAAGTCTGCATGATTAAATAAATATTGTCTTGCCTGAGGATTTAGCCTGTGTTGATGTTTCTCCCTACCATTCTTACTGTTTTAACTATAGCCTATGTTAATTCTGAAATTCCTTTTTAGCCCTGACCTTTCCTGTGTGATCAAGGCTCAGGATTTTTAGACCAGGGTCATAAAAAATCTTTTTTTTTAAAGTGAAATGCCTGAAGGGGCCAGGCCATTAACATAAATGAGTGAAGTGGGCTGGGATTTCACATGGTCATGGCTGTTGTGGCTCACAGGGGAGCGCATGCCCTGCTCAAACGGAAATTGGACCTTGGCTCCCACCAGTTGTTACACGAGTGCCTGGTTGTGCCAGATCGGCTGTGAAATCTAGGTTTTTGTGTGAAATCTCTTGGTTCTTCCATGAGGCTTTGAGAAAAAAAGTTGAACACAGTGTGAACCAAATCAAACATATCTACAGGTCACATTCAACTTGAGGGGCTCTGCCTTTTTGACTTTTAGTTTAATATGTTGAAATACTTCCTGAGCATTTCTACATTAGTATTGCAGTGGGACTTCAAACTCAAGTTCAAGATAGAGCTCATTAACTCTTTATTCTCCTCACCTGCCTTCAGCTGTTTTCTTCTAATCTTCAGGTAGAGCTGGAGGGAGAGAGGGAGTAAGAGAGAAACATCAATGTGATAGAGACACATCAATTGGTTGCCACCCGCACAACCCAAACTGGGGCCAGGGACGAACCGCAACCGAGGTACATGCCCTTGCTTGAAATTGAACCCGGAACTCTCTGGTCCACGGACGACGCTCTTACCACTGAGCCATACCTGCCAGAGCTCCCTATCTTATTTAATGTTACTGCCATATACCCAGTTAATTCAAGTGAGAAACCAAGGAATAATCCCTGATCTTTCCTTCATACTTCTTAGTGACCCATTAAGTTAGTTACCGAGTCTTATTAATTTTACCTTCTAAATATTTTACATTCATCACTTTCTTTCCATCCCTATTACCGTTATCTCCGTACATCATCATCTCTTGGCTAGGCTGTTGGCAGTACCTTCTACGTTTCTCCCTATTTTACATTGGTCCCACTCAGTTCTGTCTTCCACATTGCTTCTAAGTGCCTTATCTGAAACACATATGGAGTCTTGGGTGAGCCAGAGGGAAGGAGAGCCTTTAAAAGAGGTTGAAGAGCCCTGGCTGGTTTGGCTCAGCAGTTAGAGTGTCATCATGCAGACCAGAGGGTTGCGGGTTCAATTCCTGGTCAAAGGCAGGTACCTGCGTCGCGGGTTCGATCCCTGGCCCTGGTCGGGGTCGTGTGGGAGGCAACCAGTTGATGTGTCTCTCTCACATCGATATCTTTCTCCTTCCCTTTCACTCTCTCTTAAAAAAAAAAGGAAAAATGTCCTCAGGTGAGGATTAATGAGAACAACAAAAGAGAGGTTGAAGAATTTTTGCAATAGGCATTATTCCAGAACAAATCTGTCTTGTTTTGTTTTTTAGTTTTTTCTTTCTTTATTGATTTTAGACAGAGAGAAAGGGAGAGGGAGAGAGATAGAAACATCGATGAGCGAGAACATCGATTGGCCGCCTCCCGCATGCCCCCCACTGGGGATTTAGCCTACAACCTGGGCATGTGCCCTGACCTGGAATCCAACTGGCAACCTCTTGGTGCATAGGTCAGTGCTCACCCACTGAGCCACACTGGCCGGGCATAAATCTGTTTTTTAAAAAGAGCTTTATGGCCCAGCCGGTGTGGCTCACTGGTTGAGCATCAACCCATGCACCAGGGCACATGCCCAGGTTGTGGGCTTGACCCCAGTGGGGGGCATGCAGGAGGCGGCCAGTCGATGTTCTCTCTCATCGATATTTCTATCTCTCTCCCTCTCCCTTCCTCTCTCTCTGAGGTCAATGAAGAAAAAAATATTTTTTAAAAAAGAGCTTTATGGAGCAGAAGAATTTTGAGTCAAGAACAGGCAGGAAAATCCAAAATTCCTACTCTGGATTATATTGTTGAGATAGGTAAATTGAATTGTCTATAGAGGGCAGTGTTTCACAGTTTAAAGTTACTGTAATTTCCTGTGAAGATAAATACACATATTGTGTTTGTTTTGTGTTCTCGTTTTCTTTATAGATACACATTATAGTAATTTTGAGGTTAGAAATAAAAAACTTTAGCTGTATGTAATAAGTCAGAATATAATGTTTTAACGAAAGATAAAGATATAGCTTCAATAAAGAATATATGATCTTTATATCCAAAAATGTTGTGATCTTGGAATAATAAATGAGAACTAAAAATGAGAAAATATTTTATTGTCCTATTCAAGTCATGTAAGTCAAGAAAAATAAGCAGCATAAATTTCATTTAGTAATTTAAATTTATTAGAAAATTTAAAGAAAATTAGTGGCTGTATAACTAAAATTTTCTTTTACAAAAGAATTCTTAAGACTTTCTTGTTTATATATAATAGTAAAACAGGATATATTTCTTTGTAAGTAAAGCAACCACACATCTGAACAGACTAATTGGATTATGTTAGTGAAGTCATAGGCAGAAGAATAATGCAGGAATAGTTCCTTTGGAGTGGGTTATTATTTCAGATCTGTTTTTGTTAAAAAAAATATTTTGGGTCAAATTTATTAGCCTCCATATACAAGTGATGTCTGATATGGAAAAGCATGGTGCATTAGTAAAACATAAAGTGGTCAACCCTACAGACTTTATAAGGGTTACATAGTATGGAACTATAGCATTTTTTTTTTTTTTTATCCTCACTCGAGGACATTTTTGCATTTATCTTCATATAGAGTGGGAGGGAGGGAGGGAAAGAAAGAGAGAGATACATCGACGTGAGAGAGACACATCGAGTAGTTGCCACCCACACGGCCCCAGGCCGGGGACAAACTGCAACCGAGGTACGTGCCCTTAGCGGCAAGAACCGAACCCGGGTCTCTCTGGACCGCAGGCCAACGCTCTAACCGCTGAGCCAATCCGGCCAGGGCGGAACTATAGCATTTTTAATGCTCATGTGTATGTATGTGTGTTTGCCAATTTAATCCAGTGGTCCCTATTTGTGGTTTTAAAATGGGTAATGTTTTGGTTAGCTTCAGAGGGGAATAGATAAATTGATACTCATTTGATATATTGTTGGGTATTTTCACATTTCTTCCATGTATTTACTTGTCTTTTATTTGCCACTTGAAGAAACCAAGCAGTATGTGTATATGCCTGGATGTGTGTGTAAGCAAAAACTTTGAGTGACAACTTCATTAAAAAAGTAACGTAGTGGTATTAACTTAAGCAAAACTTGTGAATGCTTTTAGGACTCACATTTTACCTTTAAATAACGCCATAGTTTTGCACTGGAGATCTCATATAAAATTGCTTTGGAATAAACTTCTAGTGTTTTCATTGATGTTCGTGGGATTAGGTTGCACTGGAACCAGATTCTGAAATATGATGAGTGTTAGTTTCGATGTTTCTTCTAGCATTACCTAAGACATAATCAGTAAGTGTCATCTTCCAGTTTTGTAGATGAACATTTCATGTATTTCAAAAATTTTGGTGGAACTCTTAGTAATCTATAATATTAATTTAAGTAAAAGGGAAATATACTTGGGAAAGAAACTTTTTTACAAACTGAGGTGTGTCCCATCTACTCTTTTAAACATATAATTAGGTTTTATTATAGCATTTTATCATATGATAGTTATAACACTGGGCCATTTTAAATGTAAGGCCTGAAAATATGTTAATTTTGATTTGAAACCCAGTGAAGATAATTTTTTTGTTCCCCACTTACTTAAAATATATAGTGGTACAAAAGTCAGTCAAATAATATACCAGAAACTCAATGAATGTATTTTTTCTAGTCTAATGTATTCTATTTCTATTCTAATATATACCAGAAAGGTATTATCTTTCATATAAATTCATACTTATATACGTATATATATAAGATTCAGAGTAAAATATGTTACTAGTCTCATTAGTTGTTTAACAGTCCTGTAGGGTAGGTGGTGTTATTCCCTTTGAGAGGTTAAGAGTTTTAACCAAGAAGTTAAGTAAACAGCCCATAGCTAGAATATACAAAAACAAGAGTTCAGACCTAGGCTTGCCTAAGAGACATGCACTATTTTCCCCACACCATATTGCTCAAAATTTTAATCATGAATATATTATTTTATTTCTGCCTTTTCCTTGAAATATTCATCAAATATTTGACCTTATTGTATTGGAATCTGATGCTCTTTTCTAGGACTACCTACCCTTTTAAAAGTAAGTATAGATTTCACTGTATTTTAAGCTAGTCTAGTATACTTCTCATTTTATAACTTTTAAAAGAGAAATATACCCCAAATGTGTTTCGAGATGGCTTTATAGCTTTGTATCTTCCTTGACAGCATAGTATTATTATTTCTTGTATTTTCACTGGATATAAGTGAATATTAACAGAATCATTAATAAATTAGAAATTGTAAAATAATAGGAAACTGTTCTTCCTCTTTATTCTGCAGCCAAAGTCTCCATAATGTTTTGGTGAGAATTTACAGTCTTTGGAAGTATTTAGAAGTATTATTATTTTTTTAATCCTCACCTGAGGATGTTTTTCTATTGATTTTTAGATATAGTGGGAAGGGGGGAGGGAGGGAGAGAGAGAGAGACACATCGATATGAAAGAGACACATTGATTGGTTTTCTCCTGCACAACCCTGATCGGAGCCCAGGATTAAACCTGCAACTGAGGTACATGCCCTTGACCGGGAACCAAACCTGAGACTCTTGGATCCAGGGGCCGATATTCTAACCGCTGAGCCAAACCGGTCAGGGCTAGAAGTATTACTTTGGAGATTTACAGTGAGGAGAAATCTCAACATGGAATAAATATTATGATTTCAAAATTTTAATTTTATTACATACAGTAATAACTGTATGTATATATAACCAGATATCAATATAGATATTAACCTTTAATACAAGTATAAGATTATAAGAAATATTTTAATCAAGTGAATCCAAAGCTTCTGTTTTGGAGGTGATGGTTTGTTAACTTGTCATGTGTGTATGTACGTGTGTGTGTGTGTGTGTGTGTGTGTGTGTGTGTGTGTTTAAATGTCCATACTACCTGCTATTGCTTAGCATTCAATATCAGTAATTAAAGCAAAGGAAGTTTGATGGTGTTACTAAGAAATTAGATAACATTGTGCCTACATTTGGTGTTAACATTGCATCCGAAATAATCTTATCTCTATTGCGTACTTTACAAAAAAGTGTTTGGACAGTTTAGTATATCACCTTTTTAAAGTTTTTAAAATATTAACATTTTGAGATATTAAAATTTTGTATTATAAACCTAGATGGTAAGTTTTAAGGTTGATCTCCCTTCCTATCCCCCAAATTTGTGTCATGTGCAAAAGTTTTATCTATTGAGAGATTTCATGTTTAAAATGTCTTATATTTTGTACAATAGTCGACCAAGTCATTTTTATTACTATTTTAGTATTTGTGTCCTTTCTACATGCTAATTAAGTCCATGGAGCATTTCTCTTGTATATGTTTTATTCCATGGAATTACTCTATATTTTTGTTCATTGTTCAGTACTGTACTAGACTTCTATACTTACAAGTGCTTTTGTTTTCTTTTCAGATCTATTTGTGTTGTAAAACTAGGGGTGACTATGTTAATTTGTCCTTTGAGATTCACTTGAGCTAAGATTTATTGAGCCTTTCAGGTTGCGTTACTTAGCATAAACTAATGCTGTAATCCTGCTGAAATCTCGTAATAATAATGATTAATTGTATGTCATCTGAAATTTTTAAAGAATTTATGCACTTTGAATGTGATTTTCCCAGTAAACTCAAGATACCAAATCACTTAGTTTTTACTTCTTGCCTGTAGCATTTCTGCTGATAAATGTAAAATCATGAAATCATCCAGTCTAATTATTGTCATTGGGCTGTGACTTAGAAAATTGCAATAGAAGATTTTATAAATTTTAAAATAATTATTGGACACACACACACACACACACACACACACACAGCTTTGTGTTTGTGGTATCTTCCAAGGAAATTTAAATTGGGGATGTTTTTCTTTAGACCAATAACTAACCTCCTTGGCTTTATCAAGACTTTCCAGGGATGCCTGATGGGGTGCTTCAACTTAGTCCCTCCTAAGTCATGATGCTGTTTTTGTCATCTTTGGATACTCTGTCATTCTTGTCTATCAGTAAGGTGTGCAGCATTCTTTCAGTCTTACTTTTTGCCAGGTGTCACCTAAGCACGTACATCAAATGTGAGTAATGAAGTAATATAAGAGTTAACATATTTGGTACCTAAATATGTTTGCTAAATGATATGTTAATTTAAAGAAAGAGTTTGACACTGTACTTGGAGCCCTCTAAGATCATGTACATGTAAGTTACTAAAGTTTCAGCACATCAGAAATAATCTCATGAAAAACACAACTTTAGTAATTAGAGATGTAAACAGTTTTCTTTGTTTACGTGTGTGTGTGTATGTGTGTATCTTTGACAGGTTTTTAAGGAAACATGTTGGTATAAACCTCTACTCAGGCTAAAAACCATGTATTTTTAATAATTGGCTATACCAACCGTACTTGGGTTTTGTTTTTTCGTTTGATTATTTTTGTGCTTAGCTAAAATCTGGAGTCTTTTTACTGCCTTGTGCCTGTTGGAAAAGGGTGAAGTGTCACTTATGGCCTTATGACAGATTAACTTTCGATTATTTATATCATTTAGGAACAAGAAATTACACAATTGCAAAGTGAACAAGACAACAATTCTTAAGTTGCAAGTTTCTATTAAGTTATTTTCCAGGTTAGTGCAAAATGCTCTGAAATTTTGCAAAACTTAGAATATACTTCTATTCAAATAACACATTTTAAAGAAATGGGTTTATTTTAACAAGAAAAAAAAATGGTTAAGTATTTTTAACCCATCTCCACACAATGGCATTTGATTTAAATGCCATTTCACTCATGTACTTTAAAAATCTATTCAATGTAATTTTACATATTCTTTTAAAATATTGTTTATAATAAGCACAAGCAAAGTGGCCTTGTGATGCCTGGATATGGTATGGTGCTGTGGGTATAGCATTTGTTTGTATGAAAATAGTAGAAGCTATCTTGTTCACTTTCCTAGGCCACTTTTTTTTTCCCCCTTCCCTGTGTACTGGAGGTACTTGTCAGCTGTGTAAATATAGAATCACGGGAGGCTTGAGATTTTCTAGGTATTTGAAATGTAATCTATACCGTAGTTTAAGTGTGTGCTGTTTTACAGATAGCCCTCATTTCACACGGGGTCCTGTATTTAAATAACTCACATCATTGCTATTCTAAGTAGTGCTTTTGCAGTCAAACATCTGAAAGGTGATTGACTTTTTCCCCATAGCTCCATAATTTATAAGAAACCATAAAATGAAAAGACTACACCAAGATGATTTTGGTGCATGGTTATAATCTTAATATCAGTACAGAGAATAAAGACTAAGTCTGTTCAGAATAGACTGGTTAACTAACTGATCGGCTTAAATTTCATATCATAACTCCTTTTCATTGTTTAGTTTTGTGTTTTTTGCATTTAATTTGTAGGTGTTGGGTGTCTTTGATTTTATGTCTTTTGAGAAATTTATGATCGAGTCCTTTATTTATAACATTGTAGCCTCAGCTTAGGCAATTGATTGAAATACAGTGTAGGGAAATTGCGTATGTATTTTTTTTAAAGCTTAAATTGGGAAAATGAACCAACAGTGCAAATGTGGAGTTGTTTTGGAGCAAGGTGAGAAGGCAATGGTAGGTTAATTTCTTTATACTTCTTTTGGTCTTTTATTATTAGAATCTTATTTACAATATTTGATATGATTTGCCTTGGGAAATTTGTAGTGTATGGTCATGTTTTAAAGTTGTGAAGGAACATTATAATTCATTGAGATTATATATGTAGAAAAGAATTTGTAAACTGTAGAGTGTAATGCCAATATAAATTATTTTTATTATTATACCAATTATAATATTTAACAGAGGCAAGAATTTTATTAATATGCTACCAAAAAATAAATGGGATGCAATATTAGTGTAGCTGGGGAAGTTAGTGAGTGATAACATAGCACATGGTAGGCTATGTTAAATAAATGACTAGGTTGAAATTATAGAGAAATTATTCACAGGGAAAAGTTAATACATTTCCTTTTTGTGACTGCAAACTCTGAATCATAAAGAACTGATTTAGTTAAATCTAAGTCATATTCCTTTAATTTAGTGTTGGAAAAGATAGTTTTTCTCCATATATATCAAGTCTGTCAGCTGTATGAGTTAGATTTTGTTAACCAAGTTGAAAATAAATATGTTCATTTTTTAAAAATACTGCAAAGGCTTGGGTTTAAAACACTGTCTGAATGCTACATTGTTTTCAGTCTCACTGTGGAGTGGTGTCTTCTGGGCGCAGTGCAGTTTTATTCCCATCACAGTGAGTGTGAAGTAAGGCTTCCAGCTTTTTGACACAATTTACAGTTTGAGACCAAAATTATTAGTAACTTGACACTCAAAGCTACATACATGTTTATTGGTCTTTCAGTATTTAGAGTATGGCAGAGATGAAAGGGAGAGAAAGTGAGGAGGTGGGTTGGCCCTTGGATACAATTTAAAAAATAAAAAAATAAAAAAAGATCAGGGTAATTGAAAGGAAAAAAAGAGCATAAGAGGAAAATGAGATTTTAATCGCAAAATTGGGTCTGAATTTCTTGGTGCCTGTCCTTGTATGGAAAATGTTCTGTGTTGGAGATGGTTATCTATGGTAAAAGAAAATTCGGACTGGACACTGGCAGTGAGGTTGATTGGCGTAGAGACAGAGGTGATGGTGGCAGGCAAGGTCAGTGTTCTGATTGGTACTGAAGCATTTGGATGGAAATGCCAACTTTTCTCATATGCCGAAGTTTCCCTAACTGTGTGAAATGTAATTATGGAAACCAAGGATAAGGAAATTGTCATGTTCTTGCCTTGTCCTTTTCTGTTACAGCTGTGGACAGAATAACAGTGAAGACTTTGTGATGCTGTATTTAAGCAAACTGTTAGCCTTAAGTATCTGATTTATAGGTAAGTTGGCATAATTTTAGGAAATAGGGCAGAACTGAGAGTAACAGAATCCTGTGGTTTAATTATAGACTCCTAATGGAAGGATGAGACATTACACCTAAAGTTTATAAGAATAAGCCATCCCCAGAAGATATACAAATGCCAGTGAATAGTGGAAGATGCTTGATCTCTCTACTAATCAAGAAATGTAAGCTCGAACAGTGTATACTGCTTTTCAGCTGATAGATTGACTTGGAAGGCTTGTTGACAGAGCATGAGAAAATCACAGGAATGCACTTTTAGTGGAGTGTGAATTGACAGCAGTCTTATAGGAGATGGTTTCTTCGCCTCCTAAAAACACTTGCCCACTTAGCCTCCTTTGGTGAAAGGACCAGCTTCGGCAGGACCTCCTACCTGACCAGACTCCTGGAAGCTTTGGTTCCTCCTATTCCTTCCAGGCTCAGGTGGTAGGACTGGATGTATGCTATAGACTTGGAGGTGTTAGGTAGCAAGCCCAGTTTGGGGATGGGGGAAGGAGGCCGACTTTGACAAAGGGGAGGCAGGAAATGGGAGGGAACTGGCAGTGAAATTACTTTTCCTTTCTTCCTTTCTTTTTTGCTTCCTCAAAGACATGATGGTTCATTTAGTCTGACTATCCCTGTGTGACCTCGGTCAGTGAAGCCAGCTCAGTAACCACAATTTTATTTGCTTTTCCTCCTTACCTGCCTTACCTCCCTTTCCCTCTCGTTCTTCATATTCTGGGATTTCACCTCCTAAGAATTCCTGAGCTTGGAAGCTTTGCCTCAGCTTCTTTTCTTTAGGGAATGTGGGCTAAGAAACTAACAATCCCACTTCTGAGCCTCTATTCCCCCCAAATATGGGGAAGTTCTAGAAACTATATGTATGTGGATATACATTGCAGATTTGTTTACTATCGGAAGCAGATGTTTATAATATTCATTGTGCACTCACATCTTCTCTCTTGCCAACTCCGTCCACACCTTTGGGAAACCCTGGACTGCTGAGGCTGGACCCCGGCAGTTTACCTTCCTGAAAAGTTGCAAACCATAAATGGTCATCAATAGGGAAATGGTTAAATAATGATATATAATGGAATACTATCTAGCAATAAAAAGAATGATATAGAAAGTTGTCCATGACATATTATGTGACATAAAGTGTACGTCACTGTGTTTAGTGTGATCCCATTTTGACAAATTAAGTTACCAGACAAATCAGGTGCATTTGTGCCCACGTGTGATTTTCAGAATTTTCCTCTGGGTGAGTCTGTGACTATAAACTGTGAGCCAGAATTGCTTCATAGTAAAGGATGAAAACAAAATGTGAGAGACTATTCCATAGAGTTTAGAGGAAAAGAATGAAATATAACTTTAAAATCTATGTAGATAACTTTTCTTTAATCATATTGACTAACATTATAATTGACTGAATACTTGTCTCTTCTTTCCTCTAACCTTGAAGCTCTGAGAGGCTTAGAAAACTCATCTGTCCAGGTCACTGTTGTCCTCCTAGTTAGGAGGCAGTGACTATAAGTTGAATTAATGAATAAGAAATAATACATATATACAGTGAAGTGTGATATATATTTCCTGAGTCATTTGCAGAACTATAGCTACTGAGCTTATTGGACAAATGTTATGATGTTGTTAAAAATGTTTCAAAGCTATATAAGTAGAATCAATATTCTCAATTCATTTAATCAAGCATTGCATTTTATATGTCTGTACCATTTCATAAAGTGAGATAATGAACCACCATTCTGTTTCCACATTATGTAGCCTAATTATAAACTCAGGGTCAGACCTATCCTGGGAGGTAGCAGACCAATAAATCAGTGTTACAAGTGATATGCCCCCAAGGAGTGTTTACCAGTTACTTTAGCCAACTTATATATAAGTAGCTTAAACCACGAGTGATTAGATGGGGTCCGGAGTAAAGGGTCCCTGTAAAGTGAATGGCAAATTTCTTGGTGTTGGGAGTTGTTGCCTCCTTTATGCTGATTCTTTTTCCAAGTTGTCACTGATAGTTTCTGTGTATGTGTTTCAGGTTTCACTTTTCAGTAGTAAAAGCTAAGTAATCTTGATTATAACTACTAGGAAATAAAAATAAATCACTTAGAAGCAGCAAGGTTTCTGCACCATTAGAAAGTATTTCTTAAGCTTTAGGAATCTTAAGCTTTTGGGTCTATGATTTTTGGCATAGGCAAACTACTAATAAAGATACATTTTAATGAAGATTTGTCATAATTGTTTTAAATAATGAAACGAAGTATTTTATTTAAAATCTAAATACACCCAATGATACATCCTTAATTTCTTTCTCCAACAAGTCAAGAAAACCACAAGTGTTGGGAAAGGGCCAGGCTCTTGTTGAATGAGCATTATAATCAAACTGAAACCACTTACAGAGCACGTGCTAGATTGCCAGTGATCACCAGAAGCCTATGAACTTAAAAAAAAGAATTTAGAATATTTAAAGTACTGTCTATATTAATCCAAATCAGGTAGTAGAGCTATCACCTTAGATAAAAGGATACTAAGGATAATTAGTTTGATGTACTTGATATTTTTCTGACAGTAAGAAATATGATGATGCCACATCTTTGAAATATTTGAAAATGGTTAACTGTAAAGACAATGGTTTAAACTGTGTATTGATCATTGTTTTACTTTTATTATTTATTTTTATTCATTATGTTAATTTATTTTCTTTCTAAATGTTTTTTAATGTTCTTCCCAATCATGAGATTCTGTTATTCAGTAGATGTTAAGGTAACATACAGAATATTAAATTCCTGTAATTTGCATTGTATTACTATGATACAGCTACTGAGTTACAAAGAAAGATTTAGTATGTTCATTTGTTTGTTTATTTACTTATTTTTCATTCACTCAACTTGCCTGGCATTAGTGCTAGGTTTGGGGATACAAAAGTAAATAATCCTTTTTCTCAGAGATTAAAATCCAGTGAAAGAAAAAAACATTTAAACTGGTCATTTTGGTGGAGTGTGAAGAATACCAATAACACTGAACAAAGGGCTGTGGAATCACAGGAGTGACTGCTTGTTGACCGTTGGGAAGCCACAGAAGTGACATTTAAGCTGGGTCTTACAGTTTGAGGAGGTGTGTTAGTGGAAGAGGAGGATGAAACAGCATTTTGTGTAGAGGCAGCAGATGCAGGGGAATAGAAGTGTAGGAGAGTTTGGCATAGTTAGAAAATGGAGAGAAGCTTAATGTATATCAGGCATTGGTTGGGAAAATATGGATAGGTAGATAGGGTTAGATTATAATTTTAGCAGCATTATAAAGTTCTGTCTAGAGTGAAGAGAAACAACCCTTTACAGTTCTTTCAAAGGAAAAACATTATTTTGCTTTTAAATTTTATGATTCACTCATATATTCAAAAATATTTAAATGCCCACTACTTGGCAGACCTTATATTATTACTTGGGAATTATTAATGTAATGATTTAAACTTAAATGTAGGAAGTTTAGATATTGATGTAGAAAAATTCATATATGGAAGAGCTAGGTTTTGTGATTTTATTTGAAAGAATAAAGGGGATCAATGGCGATGGAAGGAGACTTGACTTGGGTTGGTTAACACAATACAATATACAGATGATGTATTACAGAATTGTACACCTGAAACATATAATTTTATTAACCAGTGTCCCCCGATAAATTCAGTAAAGAAAAGAAAATGTATGTACACACACACACACACACAAGAAGTAGGTTAGAAGAGTGTGAATGTATCTTTAGTGCTTAAATTTGTCAATTTTTAATGGTAGATTGTTATAGGAAAGTTACAGAGTGATATGTAGATCTAATATCCTTAAAGAAAAACTGTTAAGACTTTTTTGGAATTCTGAATGTGATATGTTAATATACACTTTCATAATAACAGTTGTAAATAAAAATGCATTCTTAAGTAGTCATAAAATATGTGAAATGTTCATTTTTTCCCCATTGATTTTAGTATGCTTATACTTTACTTATCGAGATATAGAAACAAAAAATTCCATCAAGGATGTTTTCTCTTTTAAATTTTTAATTTCTACTGTGTTACTTTTGTTTTACCAAGATCTGAAGGATTCTCTTTCATAACCTTTGGTATCCAGTACAGTCAGTCTGTCGGCTCAGCTCTATTGTGAGATAGACCTTACTTGTTAGCTTCTACCATAACTCATGTTAGCCGAGGTGGAATGTCTGAAGGAGCTACTATCATTCGTCTGTAAGGGAACGAGCAGCAAATTCAGGGAAAAGGAAAGCCCACGTAGGTGAAGATAGTTTGGGGTGGTTGGCAGTTCAGGGCACTAGTTTTATCTCGTGTGTTGAGTATTGACTATACTAGACAAAATTCTTTCAGGTTAGTGGTTTGGTTTTTTGTTTGTTTTTTAGGATTCCAGAACTCTTGGAAATTATTTGATATAGCCTGGAAGTATTCTTCCTTCTGACAGTTTTGGAAGTGATAAAATAAACCCAGATTAGGCTGTCCATTCATAATGCTTTAATGGACATTATGTGTTTGTTTCCCTTTGAAATTTTGATGTTTTGGCCAACGTAGTTTAAAAATCACTATCTTATACTACAATACGTATTATTTATATTTAATTACATAGTCTATGAAACTTTCTTTTAACTCACAAAATATTATGAGTGCTTTGAAAATTAAATGACTCAAAATTATTAATTATTATAGAGGTTACAACCTCATTGCTAGAGACCGCTTCCAAATCACATGTATAGTAAATATTTTTATAGAAATATGGTCAGAAATAGTCCCAGGAAATCCCTCTTGAATATGCTGTATTTACATTTCAATTTTATATTGTTGGTTTGCTGCTTTAAAATTGAATATAATTAGAATAAATAACATGCTAATAGCTTCATTTTACATTTTGAGTCAAAGCTTACTAAATTTAACCTTTTCCCCCAAAGTAACATCTTAAGGGAAAATGTACAGTTTACTGGGTTTAAATGTTTTCTTAAGATCATGTGTGTTTGATTTTTTCATTTGTGAAATTTAAGAGTATTGTATAAGACAAGATGCGTAACAGTCTTTTCCTTGTACAAGCATCCCTTATTTAATAGAATCCTGAGTAAGAGGAATTTATGAATTAAATAACTAATTGACTTACAATTTTTCTCTTCCCCATGGAACTTGAGGATCTTGGCATTGCACATATATTACCAGATGGGGTGCCAGAGTCCTCTTACTGTGTATGTTATAGTCAAACTAAAATGAATGTGTGAAATCCCCAGTCCCTCGTAAACAGATCTTCATATTGGGAGTAGTCACCAAGGACCTGTCTTCTCATATGCCTGTCATCATCAGGATATTCATTAGCTGTTCATCCGCTGTGAGTCTGAGCTATTATGAGCTGAGTCTCCTTAGCCTAGCTAAGAGTGAACATTTTAGTCTCTGGTTTGATGAACTGCTGTTTCCTCACATCCAAAGATACCCTTACTAAACTGTGCAGAAATAATTGGGGGGGAATTTTAGGAAATAGAATAGTTAATTATAGAAAATAACAAAAAGCATTTAATTATTGACCATGGTTTCAAAATCAGAACATTTAAGGTAGACTGGGGCCAAATTACTAAAATATTAGATATTTCTCTTTAATAACTGGACTATCTTAAGTATTCCGGTATACTACCAGATTGCCTGATGAGCTTGTCACTTTCAGTATCTTAATGTTATGAATAAATTTAGAGTTGTATAATATGAATTATTTTTAGTGTTTTTACTATTGAGATCCTGAAAAATATCATTACTTTTGTTAGAACATTTGAAATTATGTGTTTAAAATTTTGGTATATTCTAAGTGTGTGTGTCTTACATTTGGAGAGGAACAGTTTAATACTGTAACATTTGTTTCTCTTTATAATGAAGTTCAACAGGAAAATGACAATTAGTTTTATACTAAACTTCTTAGGAACCATTAACCCAAATATAAGTGTTTAATTCTTACTTTCAAGTTGTCTGTAACCTGTAACCCTATCACCAACGTTGTAAATCCAGACTTGTCTCTAACTTCACATGGCATCAGTGGCCTCCTGTCTGACACACCTCTTCATCATTCCTCAAATACAATGGATCTTGTGCTACTTCCTGAAATGCCTTCTTTACTGTTTCTACCTGTTGTTTTTTAGACCTAATCAGTTCCTCTTCATTCCATGAAGCCCCCATTCCACACTAATTCCCCTTTTATGTAAATCTAACACATTTATTATTTCTAGTGTGCATTTTAATAGTTGATATTATTTGTCTTATATTGTTTCCTTTTTTTTTTTTTTTTTAATCCTCACTTGAGGATATTTTCCCATTTATTTTCAGATAGAGTGGGAGGGAGGGATAAAGAGATAGAGAGAAATACTGATGGCCCTGGGCGGTTTGGCTCAGCAGTTAGAGCGTCGGCCCGCAGACCTGAGAGTCCCGGGTTCGGTTCCCGCTAAGGGCACGTACCTTGGTTACAGTTTGTCCCCGGCCCCGGCTGGGGTCGTGTGGATGGCAGCCAGTCGATGTGTCTCTCTCACATCGATGTTTCTCTCTCTCTTCCCCCCTCCTGATAAAATTTTAAAAAAAGAGAGAGAGAGAAACACTGATGCAAGAGAGACACATCAATTGGTTGCCTCCCACACAACCCCAACCAGGGACAAACCGCAACTGAGGTACGTGCCCTTGACCACAATGGAACCCGTGACTCAATGGTCTACAGGCCGATGCTCTAACTGCTGAGACAAACTGGCCAGGGCTCTTATATTGTTTCGTATCTGTTTTATATAGTACCATCCTAAACCCCTGGTAATATTAAATGTCTTGATAGCAGGTACCTTGATTAATATACCTTCAGTGATAAAAGCTCAGTGTTCTAGAGAGTAAGTGCTTAAAAGTATTTACTGTGTTGAATTGAGTTGAACTGAAAAAAGTTAAGGATATTTGTTAACATCAATTATGCGTCCTAGTGTTGGCACCCATGCTCTCTGAATGTGGTTCTAACAATTGTGTACATTATTCATTGTCTTTGAAAATATTCCAGTTGCTGAATCATACTTATTCACTGACAGGCTATCTTGAGCCATGCTGTAGGAGAGATATATTAAACCGGCATGTATATTATCAACATTGATAAGAAGTTAATGTTTATAGTGTAGCAGATTTTGATGGAATAATACATTTAGTGTTCGTGTATATATGTCTTTACATTTTATTGTATACAAATTCTCTTCTGTTTCTTCCATTAATTTTTGCCACCCTCCAAAGAAGCCACTCATCTGATTCATCTTAGCCTCTCCCTCTCCTTAAGTGATTATAATTTTTCTCTGACTACTGATTGTAAGTTTGCTTAGCACTGATCTGATTATTGAGGTCTTTCAAGCAATATTCGACTGATAGGCAAAGGCAGATGTAATTTTTTTCTAGTCTAGCAGGTCAGTGAGCTAGTAACCTCTGATCTCTCACTGAGACAAGGTGAGATGGAATAAGAGACCTTTCTTTTCTTAGAACTCTGCAAGTGAATGCTGAGAAAAGGTAGATCTCTCTCGAACAGAGATTGGGGACAGTTCAGCCTACTAGGATGGTTTAGGGCTGACAGAGTAGCAGGATTCAACATGTAAAGGACCCACATGTGGCGTTGTGACTCCTCTCTCCTTGCTAAGGAAATATATCTTCAGAGTTGAAGGTTCAGGTTTTACTGCCAGGGTAAACTTCTATCCCAACCTTTGGGCCCTGCATCCTCTCTCTCTAGGTGTGCTCATAATATCTTCCAGGCTTGTTTTAGTTGTTGAGTTACTCCAGTATGCTGTATGGAGGGAGAGGCAGCCAAAGATCTGTGTTTAGTCTGCCCTCTGTTTTAGGGTAACCTTGCTGTCTATGCTGTCTTTCTGATATTTCTAGAGTTTTCAGGTTTCCAAGGTTTCTATTTAATATAATTTTCAAATACTGAGTAAGCTTTTGTTACAGTGTGATGTTATGAAAGATAATTTATTTGAACTTTTGTTAAATGAAGGTCAGCAGTTGATCATATACATGGTCCCCTACTTAACGATATTTTGACTTTATGATGGCATGAAAGTGATGTATATTCAGTAGAAACCATACCTTGAATTATGACCTTTTCTCTTTCTTGGGCTAGTTGGAACAATACTGTCTCTTGTGATGCTGGGCAGCAGTAGTGAGCCGCAGCTCATGGTCAGCCATGCCATCACAAGGGTAAACTAACAATACAGTGTAGTTTGCCAGAGTTTATTGGATATCGTGTTTTGTTTTTTCACATCCCATCTTGTCTTCAAAAATGCCCGTCTGTGTCCCCTGCTTCTGGTGAGAAGAAGAGGAAGACAATGACTCTTGAGATGAAACTCAAGATAATTGCCCAGCTGTAGGCTAATGTAAGTGTTCTGAGCACATTTAAGGTAGGCAGGGTTAAGCTATGATGTTTGGTAGGTTAGGTTCATTAGATACATTTTCGACTTATAATATTTTCAACTTGTGATGGGTTTATCAGGACATTAACCTCATCATCATTCGAGGAGCCTCTACATTCATTGTGTGAGTTTTTTCTGATATTCTTCACAGTTAATTGAAAGGTATAGGTGGGAATACCTTTTAGTATCGCTTATTAGTAGTTTCTGTTTCATGCTTGATCAGTCTCTTATCAAAATAATGTTCTGTATACCTGCTGGTCCCATAACCAGTGTTTTCGCATGTTCCTGGACCAGCTGTATCCAAGGTGAAGTTTGCCATGAATTCTCTTCAAGCTGACCCTCAATAGTAACAGAAAATACCAGAGCAATTACTGCTCACACATTAATGGTCTTCTCATCTCCAACCTTGCATGTAATTGCTGCTGTCAAATACAGTTACTGTCTACACAAGTTTCTTACCCTGGGGGCAGCCAATACAGAGTTAGAATATGAGTAGAGAAGTTTTGAAACTTTTTAAAGGTTTTACTTATAAACTTATCCACTTTGAAAATTTAAAACTATAAAATTACCATAGCCTTTTTTGTTTTTAGAAGATTGACTTGAATAAATCTGTCAGTAATAAGAGAAGAATAACCAAAAAAAAGATTTGAAGATTCACCGATTATAATATTTCTGAATAATTAATTATGAATACATTCCTTTTATGGATTAGTGCCATATTGGCTGCAGTTCAGGAAATGTAATTCTAAGCTGGTGTTACTTTTTAAAAAAGTATATATACTAGTTAAATCCCTACATAATCTAGAATTAATTTGATTTTGTGATTGCAGTGACAGGACAAGATCATGATCAAGTGGCTCTAGGTTGGAGATTGCTTATTCTAGTAACACCTCCTTGACTCCAGATCTGGAGAGAACTTACAGTCTGCAGCAGAGACTGACTTTGCCACTAGAAACTTAATTAGATAACATTGATTTACTTGTGAATTAGATATGACATTAGTTAATATTCTCCTGTATACTTAAAAATAAGAATTCATATGATAAATTTGCTTTAATTGCTTGAATTCTCCTTACAGTTGACCTTGCACAGTTGAAAATCCACGTATAACGTATGACTCCCCCAAAACTTAACTTCTAATAGCCTCCTGTTGACTGGAAGGTTTACTGATAACATAAACAGCTGATTAACACATATTTTGTATGTTATATGTATTAATACTCTATTCTCACAATAAAGTAAGCTAGAGAAAAGAAAATGTTTTGAGAAAATCATGAGAGAAAATACATTTATAGTATTTATTGAAAGAAATCTGCATATAAGCAGACCCATGCAGTTCAAACTGTGTTCAAGAGTCAACTTTATATCAAACACACTACTTTTGTTGGTGGGATTATTTCAGCCAAATTTTGAGCTTTGAGTCAAGAAGTGTGATTTGCTATAGGTCAATGATAGGCTTCTCCATTCTATATCCAAGTGGCTTGTCTGTGCATCTGATTGATAGAATCTAGGCCATGAGCCTGCATGTTTTAGCTGCAAGGGAATCTGAGAAATGAGGTTTTGAGGATTCTCTTTTGGAAAGTTAGGATGCACAATATGGAAAGCTATTAAAATGTTGAGATAGTGTTCCAAAGACTTTGATAAGCCACAAATAAGATGTCGACTAGACTTGTCTTCCTTTATCAATCGCTGCCTCTCTTTCATGAAATCACCCATCCTATTAAGATAGTTGGTTGAATGGAGGCAAATATAATGGAAAAAGGTATGGAATGGAAATACACCTAGTTTAGCAACATTAATCTATTCATTTGGGTATTCCCATTTATGCATTTAATACAAAATAATTCAGGGTTATTGGAATTCTGGGAAGATGACAGTGGTTGTAGTACAGTTTTTGATTATTCCCAAATGCTTCCTTAACAGAATAACCAGGATAGCATAACCCAAGCCTCTTAGGCAATGTCTGTAACAAAACTAGTTGACCAAAGAAAATAGGGACAAACCATGAACAGTTTTAAGATTTGTGTAGCTTTGGCATCTCCATAGGAGAGATCACGAGGAAGTCTGACTGACCTAGAATGGCAGAATCCTAAAATTGCCAGCAGGTAAAGTTTAAGGGGTTTTTGCGAATTTCAATTCATATCTGAGTACAAGGGGTTCTTAGTAAGGTTCTCTGGATCTATCTGAGCTGTAGAGCTTCCAAAATTAACCAGCCAAAGCTCCCTTCAGTACAAAGCCTCACACAGAGGAATCTGCTGGGAATTTAATCAAAATCAAGTAGGAAAAGGCTGATAAAAACAAATGGAAAGAGAAGAACCGATAAAAGTGGCAGTGAGGACCAGAGCCAAGCAATTTGAAAGTATCCCAGAGGCCAGATTTTCAAATACTTCATGGAAACAACAGAAAAGGGAGGTATAGACCCCCAAATCTATCCTGATCCATGTTTATGTCTTAAAAATTCAAAAACAATGTCATGTAAAGATGAGCAACAGAAAGGATTGTGGCTGAAGCCTATACAAAGTTACTATAATTCAGGATTGTATTTTTTTCTTACAGTATTCAGAATCTGTGTTAATGGTGAAAATAGTGAAAGTGTGCTAATATTTTTAAACTTCTGTATAACTTCAGATACCTAATTGTTGTTTGTTCATGATTTGTTTATCCATTGGGTCTTAATGTTTTTCTTACATATGAGATCATTTGGATATATTGCTTATAATATTATAAATATATTAGCCGTATGTTATATTTGCTTAAAATACAGTTCCTTCATAAAGAAGCTGGGCCTGTGTACAAGTGGTAATCTTTTGTACCTTAGTTTTAAAATACCCTAGAACCAAGTTTGAAAGTACCCCAGAACCAAGATAATTGACAGTAATGAGGATTTTAAGAAGATAAAATTAATGCATTTATTCTTAAATTTCATTTTAGAGTGGTGAAAGAGCAGTGTACTGTTTTTTGTTTTGTTGTGCAGAGTAATGAAATTTACGGGTGGATTACAAGGGTTCCATAGGACCCCTATGGCTGTTGGCCATATCTGGGAAAATTATCACAAATATTTTAGTGATACAGATTAAACTAAAAAAAAAAAAAGAGGGTGGGAGGTTTAGTTTTTTTTTCTTACCTTTTAAATTTTTCATCACTTTTTAAGTTACTATATGTAGTATATATGCAAAAAAATAGGAAATGTTGAAATTTGAAGGTTTGGATAAAACATCTACTTGTACATATTATTTCTTCTTTTATCTAAAAATAATTTCCCAATAGTAATTTAAATATTTATGTAATGTTTCTAGATAATTGATATCCTTATTAAATGTCTATTATTAAGGTTTTAGGAAATGATTGTTTTTTTAAACTCTGCTGTACATTTGTGATTTTAAGAGAAACTAAGGTTGCCATGCTGATGTGGCTCAGTGGTTGAGCGTCAACCCATGCACCAAGAGGTCGCCAGTTCAATTCCCGGTCAGGGCACATGCCCAGGTTGTGGGCCAGATCCCCAGTGAGGGGCACACGGGAGGCAACCAATTGATCTTCTCTCTCATCGATGTTTCTATCACTCTCTCCCTTTCCCTTTCTTTCTCTCTAAAAATTAATAAAGAAAAAATAAATAAATAAAAGAAACTGAGGCTAAAAACCATAAGTTTATGTAGTTGACCTTTTTTGAGAAATTTTATAAGTATTATTACTGTTATAAATAGCAACCAACAATATTTTCATGGTAAAGCTTTTCTTTAATGCTCTTGATGACAGATAATAATTGAGGTGAGATTAATATACTTTTATATGTGCAGACAACTTCATATTTCAGGGAAAAACTACAATAAATATTTTTAAAGGATTATTAGAAAAATGTTCTTTTAAAAGTGCTTAAAACGCCTGGCCGGTTTGGTGCAGTGATTAGAGCGTCAGCCCACGGACTGAAGAGTCATGGGTTCAATTTCCGGTCAAAGCCACTTACTTGGGTTGCAGGTTTGATCCCTGGCCCTGGTCGGGGTCATGCGGGAGGCAACCAGTCCATGTGTCTCTTCACATTGATGTGTGTGTGTCTCTCTCTCTCTCTCTCTCTCTCTCTCTCTCCCTCCCCCTCCCTCCCTCCCTCCCTTCCACTCTCTCTAAAAAATCAATGGGAAAAAAATCCCCGGGTAAGGATTAACAAAAATAAATAAATAAATATAAATAAATAAAAGTGTTTAGAACTGTAGTATTAGTTTATTTAATTGATTAACTTATTTATAATTTATCATAATAAATCAGCCTCAAAAAAGTTAGTTTATATGTTTATTTTAATTTTAAAGTTTCCTTTTGAGTTAATGAAGTACTTTATTTAATTTTTTTTAATGTACACCTAAGAAACAGAACAAAATTTTATTTCAGAATGTTGCAAATATGTAATTGGTTCCTAAAGAAGCTTGGAGAGGTAGCATAATTTAATAAAAAGAGCACAGGCTTTAGATATCAGAAGATCTCAATTCTGGCACTTAACTGTGTGTGGCATTGGGTACTTCACTGCTCTTATCTGCAGCTTTATAATCTGTAGAATGGAAATATATTTTTTCAAATATAAGACAGGTTGTTACTCGGTTTTTAACATTAAAAAAACTCTGAATGTGTCTTAAAATCGATGGTGTGTGTATTATATTTAATTGGCTATATTTTTCTTTCTTAGCATTACATAAAATAATGGTGTTCTTTATAATTTGATGTCTTAATTAAATGAAATGCAGTAAAAACGCCAACTTTACAGAATTGCTTTGAAGTTGGAATTGGAAAATGTATGTAAAGTGTGAAGCATATGGAAGACATTCATTAAGTCCTAGTTTGCTTTCCTTTTTTTTTTAAATGACAGTTATTTTGTTAAGCTTTTTGGTTGGTTTTGGGGTTTGTTGTTTTATCAGGAGATTTTAGATAAAGACTCATGATTCAATATTGTAAGTTTCCACCTCAAAACATCTTTTATCTGTCTTGCTGAGACACTTTCACTTTGGAGAAATGGCAATATTTTGGAAAAATCACTAATATTATATTAGGTAACACTTATATAGTGTCCCCTTTGTGCTGAGCACCGTTCTATTTGATATATATATTTAAAGTACTTTAAACCCTCAGAGAGATAGCCACTATTCCTGTTTTTACATGTAAGGAATCTGAAGCAGAGAGATTGATTTACCCACAGTTGTACAGCTAGACCTATAAACAAATTAAGCAAACAAACCAATAGAACAGAAGCCAAAAAGGTTGCACGTGTGAGCAAGAAACCCTCTCCTTGCATACATTAGTCTGATAACATTTGGAATAGTTATTTTTCAGATGAAAAGAAAGTTTCACAAGGTTTTAAGTCTTGACCCTGCAACTGACTAATGTGGAATCTGAATCCAAATGGTAAAGATTCAGCCAACAACTTATCCTTTCGCCTCTGAGTGAAGGAGCATTTCAGTGTCTCAAATAATATAGTCTGAGGCAATGTAAGAATTGGCAAATTTTATCCTATTGGCTGCCAAACTGGAGTCTCTTTCTTTAACTGCTGATGCAACATAAAAATAACTTAATGGATTTTGAGTAGAGAGAAATGGAATAAACTTCTTAAGCCTCTATGAGAAACATTTCATTGGAGTGGAAATCTAGAGGCTAGAGTAGCCAAAGTTTACCCCTTCTTGTAGATGAAGTGGATGGAGACGAAAACTAATGCATCTTTGGCAGCTTTATTCTGAATTCAATCTGATAATGGCAGATTATTTTTGAAATATTATTTCTGCTTAAGATATAATCTTCCCCTTCTCCCCCATCCCCCAGAAGAAAAAAAAAGTTGTCAGCAGCATTCTAACATGCTTTTGCTGTTGCTTCAAAAGAGAAATTAATCCTAGGAAGAAGAAATATATTTAGAATACACTATAATTAAATTATGGAGTCATATTTTTCCCTAAATATTTTCATTACAACTGTATTATGCTTTATGTACAAATATATTCATCATATCTTTATGAGTGGAAAAGTGAAAATAACCTAAATAGACACTGTCAGATAATGGTTTAGTAAGTTAATAGTACATTACTGCATGGAATGTTAACCTGGTTTTTAAATGCATGTTTATGGGACTTCTTCTCCTGGGCATGGAGTAATAGGGATGAGAGTTACTCTTTTGCCTCAAACAATAAGAAAACTAGACACAATAGATGAAACAATAATTTTCAGACATTGCACTGAAAGTAGTGTAGAACTAGGAGAGAAGGAGGGAAACAAAGGAGCACTACAATTGCCTCAGCTTATTGCCTGGAAGCAATTTACAGACTACAGTGAAGGGAGGACGGACCCAAAAAAAGTCTGGTTGTCTCGCTGATTTGAGCTAGAAAATGCATGGCCGAATGCTAGAAAGGATGTTCCTGCAGATGGAAAGAGAGTTCCAGAGATCTGCAGAAGGGCCCCTTTGACTGAATACTAATCTGTGTGTGTGTGAAAGGAAACTAACAGGCTGGGAAAAGAAATAAAAGAAAGCGGTAAGCCAAACAATTCTTGGAGCTGACATAGGACTGAGAATATTTCATTTCCTACTAGTCAGAGTGGAAAGAAAATGTAATATATGGGACACATGGTAGAGGCCTCAAAAGGATTTCACCTCAGTAGTGAGGCTAAATTAAGCTCTAGATTAAATGCTGTTCTGCCCCTGCCTTAACAAGGCTGCTTTAAAGTGAGCCTTGAAAGGATCAAATTGATCACACATAACTGAATTCATGCCAAAACAAAGTCTAACATAATTTAAAGGAACACAACAAAATCAGCAAACAAGAGTGTAAAATTTACAATGTCCAGCTTACAGTAAAAGTCTTTCAAGCATTCAAGGACAGCAGCAGAGAAATATGACCCATAACCAAGAGAAAAACCTGTCAATGAAAGCAGAAATGATAGAGATGAAAACATCTATTATAAATATATTCACAAAAGTAGAGAAAACATGAAAATAATGGAGAGAGAAATGGAAGATACAAAAAGACCTAAATGCAACTTCTAGACAAGGAAGAAAATAATATCTGATATGAAAAATACACTGGATAGGATTAACAGCAGATTAGACATTGCATAAGAAAAGATTAGTGAACTTGAAGATGTATCAAGTGTTACTAATAAAAATCAAGCACAGAGCATAAAATGACTGAACAAAAAATGAACAGAGCCCTAATGAACTAGGGGAAAATATCAAGCAATATTGGAGGCCCAGAAAGAAGGGAAAAGCAAGAGAGATAAGAAAGAAAAATTTAATAAATGATAGCTGATATTTTAAACATTTGATGAAAATTATAAATCAGAATTTTTCATCTTTTGCAGCATTGACATTTGGGGCTGGATAATTATTTGTTGTGGAAGGCTGAACTGTGTATTGTAGGATGTTTAGCAGCAACTCCACTCTCTACTTACTAGATGCCAGTGGGACTGTCCACTTGCAACAACCAAAATTGCCCCAGACATTGCCAGATATTCTTGGGGGAATAGAGGGAGCAAAAAATTACCCCTATTTGAGATCACTGCCATAAACCCATAGATCCAAGAAGCTCAATGGACCCCAAGCAGAAGAAGCACCAAGATACATCATAATTAAATTGGTGAAAACCAGTGGAAAAAATTCTTAAAAGCATCCAGATTAAAATAAAAATAAATAAGATAAGGGGAACAAAGGTAAAAACTACAGCATACTTCTTTTCAGAAGTCTGAAGTCAGTAGGGACAACATCGAAAGGAAAAACTATCAAGGCATAATTCTATCCCATTTAAGATAACTTTAAAAATGAAGGTGAAATTTACTCACCATGATAATGCGCATTTATGAGAAAGCCACAGATAGCATTATATTCAATGGTGAAAGACTGAAAGCTTTCCCCTTAAGATCAGGAATAGGACAAGGATGCCTGCTTTTAGCACTGCTACTCAACATTGTACGTAAATTCTAGCCAGAGCAATTAGACAAGTAAAAGAAATAAATAGCATCCATATTGGAAAGGAAGAAGTAAAACTAGCTCTCTTGGCAGATAGCATGCTCCTACTTATAGAAAATCCAAAGACCCCCCCCCCCCCCCCAGCAAAACTGCTTGAGTTAATAAATGAATTCGGCAAATGTGCAAGATACGAGAGCAACATGCCAAATCATTTGTGTTTCTATACACCAGCAATGAACACCCCAAAATGGAAACAACAAACACATTTCATTTACAGTAACATCCAAAAGAACAAAATACCTAGGAATAATTTTAACCAAAGAGGTGGAAAGTTTTACACTGAAGACTATAAACCAATGCTGAAACAAATTAAAGAAGATCTAAATAAGTGGAAAGATATCCCATGTTCATAGATTGGCAGATTTTATATTGTTAAGATGGTAGTACTACCCAAAGTGACCTACAGATTCAATGCAATCTATCAAAATTTTAAATGCCATTTTGCAGATATGAAAAAACCAGTCCTCAGATTCAGATGGATTCACAGAGGGCCCCAAAAAATCCAAACAATATTGAAAAAGAACAAAATTGGAAGATTCACACTTGCAGTTTCAAAACTTACTACAAAACTGCAGTAATTGTAACAGTGTGGTACTGGCATAAAGACAGAGCAGTAGAATAGAATTGAGTCTAAAAATAAACCCTTGCCCTGGCTGGTTTGGCTCAGCGGTTAGAGTATCGGCCCGCGGACCGGAGAGTCCCGGGTTTGGTTCCCGCTAAGGGCACATACCTCGGTTGCAGTTTGTCCCTGGCCCTGGTTGGGGTCATGTGGGTGGCAGCCACTCGATGTGTCTCTCTCACATCGATGTTTCTCTCTTCCTCTCTCTCTCCCTCCTGCTCTGTCTGAAGATAAATGCAAAAATGTCCTCGGGTGAGGATAAATAAATAAATAAATAAGTAAATAAAAACAAACCCTCACTTGTACGGCCAGCTGATTCTCGGTAAGGGTGTCGAGACTGTCAGTATTGCAGGAGATGTGGGCTTTTGTACGGGTTGCAATGTAAGCCTTTCAGACAGCGTTAGCATCCAGGTTCACTGCTTCCACATTACACGTTTTGGAAGAATCTTATTTCTAAATTTAATCTTCATCTTGTGCTTTTTAAGGCTATCAAGGGGCAGGGCCTATTATTAAATACTTAATTTTGAAAAATGTTTCTGTAACAGTTTGGTTCTTTTTCATTTTAGATCTCCTCCCACCCCGACCCCCCACCCTTCCACCTTCTCGCCACAGAAAATTATTTTTTTTATGGTTGAATTTTAAGTTTTACTACAGTTTATTTTATTTTTTGGGAACTTTAATTTTGTTAATGTAGATATGATTTTCTTGATCACCTTTATTTCATATTTTGTTTTCATTTTTCCACATGGAATATCCCTATCTTCTACAGTGAACGTAACTAATATCTTATAATCAGCTAGGGGAGTGACTTTTATTTAGGTGACTCCGGAGGCAGTAGTGGAATGACCTTAGCCTGCTGGTGGGTACTCATTCCAATGCCACGATGACCTGAGAGGCCGCTTGCCCTTCCCATACCGTCTTGAGACTGTGACTAGTGCCTTGGAGAAATGGTGGACAGTCAAACTTCTGGTATTCCTCAGCAAAGTAGTATTGTGTAACTGGTTTAAATATACACTGCTTTAATCCATGTGTCTTTTTTTCTACCTTTTTTCCCCCACAGTCACCAGAGAAGAAAGGAAAAGAAGGAAATACTGGTTTTGGCGGGCCAGTTGTTAGTTCTCTGTATCATGAAGAAATCATCAGGTAATTTTCTCTTCTGGTCTTTGATAATAGGGGTATCTGTCTATCTAATGTGTATACATTGTGTATATGTGTGTTTGTGTGTATCTATATATTTTAATCCTGAAAACATCCATTTGTGAAGAACTTTTTCTTAACCTGAAACTGATTTGATGGTATCTCTAGTAGGATAACAAATGGCAGGAAAGAATTTTTAAGGTGTATAATCTTTAAAATCATTAAGTGTCTGAATCAGTGCCAGATGATAACCCTTCCTGCCATGTAAGTTGTTGGTAGGGCAAGATTTTGTGTCTCAGGCAATCTAAAGCTATGAATTTTTGTTTTTGTTAGTTTTCCTCAAAATACCGTTCCTTTTTTTTTAAAGATTTTAATTTTTATCGTTTATTTACTCTAGCTACAAATTAAAGATCACTTGGGAGTATAAAACAATGGTGCACTAAGGAAAACACTGTGGAGTTTCCTCAAAAAAATGAAGCAGAGAATTACCATATGACCCAGCAATTCTAATTCTAGTTCTATATCCAAAAGAATTGAAAGCAAAATCTGATGTTCATAGCAGCACTATTCATGATAGGCAAGGGATAGAAGCCACCCAAATGTCCATTGACAGATGGATAAACAAAATATGGTATATGTGATGGAGATAGGAAGGAAGGAAATTCTGAACTATAGCTAGAACATGGATGAGCCTTCAGGATTATGGTAAGTGAAATGAGCCAGTTACGGAAAGATAAGTATTCTATGATTCCACTGATAGGAGGTATCAAGGGTAACACATTTATGCCTGGCCAGTGTGGCTCAGTGGTTGAGTTTCGACCCATGCACCAAGAGGTCACCAGTTCAATTCCTGGTCAGGGCACATGCCCAGGTTGTAGGCCAAATCCCCGGGTGGGTGGGGGGGGCATCAGGAGGCGTCCAATTGATGTTCTCTCTCATCGATGTTTCTATCTCTCCCTCTCCGTTTCTCTCTCTCTCTAAAATCAATAAAGAAAAATAATTTTTTTTAAAAAAGAGAGTAGCCCCAGCTGGTTTGGCTCAGCGGTTAGAGCGTTGGCCCGAGGACCAGAGAGTCCCGGATTCGGTTCCCGCCAAAGGCACGTACCTTGGTTGCAGTTTGTCCCCGCCCCAGTTGGGGTCGTGTGGGTGGCAACCAGTCGATGTGTCTCTCTCACATGGATGTTTCTCTCTCTCTCTCCCCGCCCCCCCTCCTGCTGTATCTGAAGATAAATACAAAAATGTCCTTGGGTGAGGATAAAAAAAATAAAAATAAAAAAAAGAGAGTAGTCACATTTACAGAAACAGGAAGTAGAATGGTGGTTGTCAAGAGCTGGAGGGAAGGGGAGATGGGAAGTTGTTATTCACTGGGCACAGAGTTTCAGTTTTGCAAGATGAAAAAGTTTTGGATATGGTTGCACAATGTGAATTTACTTAGCACTGACTGAACTGTACACTTAGAAATGGTTAAGATGATAAATTTTATGATTTTTGCCACAATTTAAAAAATGTTAAAGGTCATTTTGTATTATTTAATAAATGTCTTAAATTTTATATGTTATGTATAAAATATCTTGGATAATCTTTTTCTTTCAGCACTGCTTGTGTAAATCGGGAAAAGGATTCTGTCCTGCTTGAGAGTCATGTGACATATTCTTCTAAGATTGTTCCTTTACAAATACAATAAATACAAAATGGGAATCTCTGATGTTTTTACTCTTTTTGAGTTATCTAAACTTTACTTTTCTTACTCATTGACGTGAAATAAATGAGCTCTAATTTTCAAGTGGAAAATTGGAATTACCTAAAATTATTGAAGGCAAATATCTATCTTCATAGAGTAAGAAGGAAATGTACCAAAAATTTATGGTTCACTCTTGCAGAAGAATTTGCTGACATTATCCACCACCTAAAGAAGTGGTGATGAGAACTCCCAGGTAGCATCCTGCGAGGGAGGTTACTAATACCACTATGAATCAAAAACTTGAAATGCTCATAGTTTCCAGTTAATGACCAGTCAGTTAATACTAGAGGTCCTCTCTTGAATCTATTTGCATAGCAAGCTCACTGTTTTTTTTACTTAGATTAAATGTTTATTTGGGTTGGGATAGGAAAAAGCTGATGGGGAATGAAGGGGAATAAAGGTACCCTTTAGGCTGCTACTGGCCTGGAGTACATTTGCTGCCCTGATCCCTTTTAGGGTCCCTGAGAACTCTAGAGGAGCCCATACAGTTTTGAGGAAGCATAGTTTAAAAACATTTTCAGAATTCAGTCCCCTTTCCCCTTAACCCTTATATATTCAGAAAGTGTTTTGGGGGTTATTAATTTGTATATTCCATCTTTGGAGTCTACTAGAACCCTAATCCTACCAATCAAAGTTTTATTAAATGTTCAAGACATTTTCATACATGATAGGAGGGGAGGTTAGTCATTCCTTCTCGGTTTGCCCATAGTCCTTTGTTCACACTTTTCTTATAGCATTTATCATGTTATACCACAATGAATTATAATTTAAAAAAAACAAAAACAAAAAAACAACTTTTACCCTTCCACTGAACTTCGGTTTTGGAGATCAAGGAGCATATTTTATTCCTTTCTGATTTCTCTATCTGAGGAAGTTCCCAGAGGTTAGTAGGTATCTGGTGAAAGTGCCCAGAGCTTGGGAGGTATCCCCGGCTGCTTCCCTGAGGAACTGATGGTTCAGTGCTTGTTGCTCACATAGCCTTGGCCTCGTGGCCCTCGTAAAGCAGAGAGTGCTGGTTTGGTTTTCCTGTGATATGCCCATCCACCTCTTTTTCTAAGCACTTAAGAAAATGTATAGGCTATTTTACTTTCCTGGTTAGATAAATACATTGAGA
The DNA here is from genome assembly GCA_030848825.1 of Tadarida brasiliensis. Classification (NCBI taxonomy): domain Eukaryota; kingdom Metazoa; phylum Chordata; class Mammalia; order Chiroptera; family Molossidae; genus Tadarida; species Tadarida brasiliensis. The sequence goes on from CM061275.1 coordinate 43,271,871, forward strand.
TAGTTTCTTAACTTTGCTTTTTAAAAATCATCATACATTCTTTCTAATAATATCAATCACTTATCTATAAGTAATAATGATCCCTGTTTTGTGTGCCAATTTCTTTAAGGGCTCCCAGACTCTAGTATTTTTCAAAATGACATGTTGAATACAGTTTCTTTTGGAATGTCCACTGACCTGACTGATTCCAGTACCTCTGCAGAGCAGAAAGCAAATCACATGTGCTCCAGTTGAAATGAGAGTAGATATCTGGATAACTGGAGTGTTCCTAAGATAGAGTTAAGCTACATTGGAAGAGTTACCCTGCCTGCTTATCCTCCATCCAATTCCTAAAAAAGTGACTCTTAGATTTAAATCAGTGTTTAGAATTTGATCATAAGAAACATGAGAAAATAGTATCACTTATTTTTATAAAGTGGAGATTTTAATTCGACTCAACACATTTATTATGAATCTGAGACAAAACATTGTGGATATTTGTGCTTCTCAGCTTCTTCACCTTTTAATAGTATGTTCTCTGTATTTTTTATGTCTACTTGTATGTTTAATAAACATTATTGGTTAATGGAATTAAATATGAACCTCTGCTACGCCCAAACTGGTTAGTCTTGGCCTTATTTCATTAAGTCACTAAATGTTAGTCTTCTTATGATATGATCTAAGCCTTTGTATTCCGGGACATATTGTTAATATATGAAACAGTAAGAAACATGAATATGAGAGCCACTGAAAGCCTTTTAACTATTACAAACAGTAATTTTATTACTGCTATAGCAGATCAGAAATTACAGCAACTACTAATTTTCTTATGTTAGAGAATCCATTTTATAATTGAACAGAGTTCCAACATAACAAACTAGATCATGGTAAAAATTATTCTGTACTGAAATGTTGGGTTACTCCAGTGAAGGACCACACGTAGTCGTTATTTCTTAAGTATAATACCATAGTTGCAACCTTGAAAACGGGCTTTTTGTTGACTTTCATGTAATCAAGTATTGATTGGATTTTGGTGAAATACAGTAGCTGGTGTTTTCTTTTTCCAAGAGAAAGTGCTGCTTTAACTGAAGTTAATTGGAGTTTCTTGGCTGAATTAGTTCAACCAAGGTGAAAGTGATAGGTTCTAGAAACATCAAATGGTTGACTTGAATGAAAGGACAAGTTTTCCTCTACAGAACCATTGTTTTTTAAAAGAACAGTACAAATGTATTTCGAAGGTCTGTTTTGGATCCTTTAATATGTAAACCCCTGTCTTCTTTTCACATTTTTAAAGACCAGGAAAACCAGCTTCTATAAACCAATTTCAGAAGGCTTAGGCTCCATTGCTGTGGCAGCTTTCCTAACGGCTGTGCACGGTAGCTGATATGTTAAGGGCCCATTTTAGTTTTATTGTAACTTTTTGAGCCATGGGCCACTGGAGCCAATTCTGAGCTTGCTCTCTGCCTGTTTTGGTTCTGACCTTTATTTCCACTGTGTTACCGAAAGTGACAATATAATGCCATAGGTACAGACCTCTGTGTTACTGTTCCAGACACCAGTTTCTCCTTCTGAAGCTAGTTACTTGTTCTGTAGTGTAACAGAGGGGATACAGTGTGAGGCTAATGAAGTACAAAAAATTAGGTAGCCAAACTGCCCGCATTCAAATGTTGGTTCCACCACTTAGTAGCTCTGTGACATGGGGGTAACTACTGTACCTTTCTCATGTGCTACGGATGTGGATTATAGGAATACATGCATACAGGCATCCTAGAACAGCATCTGGCACAAAATAACTGACTGTGTCACTGTCACCTTTAATAGTCTTGGTCTTCAGAGTCCCCACAGTTAAGACCCAGGACTTGGGGCTTATGTTAGGAGCTAAACATCACATCAGTCTGGTTTTAGAATATGGTACAGGTTGTTTGCTTTTACAGAAGAAATTGGGAAACGGAAGGGAGAGCCAATGCTAGATCTGTGTTTGGAACTATAAAGCAAGAGTAAGAAACCTTGTAACTCACAGTCATTTGCACTCATCTTGAGATCAGTTGTGTTTCATTTATACTGCGGACGTGCAGAAAAAGCTCTGGTTAATAAGCATGGGGCTTTGCAAAGAGTCACTTGGTTCTGTACTCCATATACAGACTTAACAAGAAAATACTTGGGTGACTTGTATATGTAGCAGGTTTTATCTAGAAGTTGGCACATAAATTGAGAATTAGAGCAAGAATTAAAAATACAATAAATGAAGCATGTAAATATCCATCTCACCCTGCAGTAAGATTTGATCTTCCCTGTTATATTTTGTAGTTTGATGCTATGTAATCTATCAGACTTTTATTAATCCCACTTACACAGGCAGCCATCTGGACCTTCTCTAAGCAAGACCAGAGCAGTATACAGCTAAAATGATTGATGGGCTCTGGAATTGATTAGTTGTTCTGTGAGACAAATGAACTGTTTTGGCAGAAAATACCAGAGGTCACTGCTGTGGTCAGACACAAAAGCCTGTAGAATTTTAAAGAGATACTTTCATCATTGACTTACAAAGTTAAAATTTTTAAACAAGAATGGATTTTGAAAATATTTCAGAAATATCTTTTCATTGACTGCTCTTTAGTTCTGATTATAAAATGGAGGGTATACGTATTGAAAACTAGAATGAATGTGATTATTTTATGCTTTAATTTTGTATTATTTGGTGAAAATATGAACTGGAATGAAAGTAGTATGAAAGCTTGTCATACAAATATTATACTCTAAAATTCTTCTGAAAGAGGTATGATTGGAGAAAAGGCTACAACAAATATTGTTTTATTGTAAGTGACTTATAAAATGAAATAGTATACAATTCCATGTAGTTATTTATACAGAGCCTCATTGTTAGATAGCTATCTGTTTTATTGGTATTTTTTCTTCTGTTTTTAATGAATTTATGTAAGACTCTGAGGCTTCAGTGCTATGTTTTTTTTTTAAATTGTATATTTGGATTTTTATGCTTTCTATAGGTTAAGTCATTCTGGGATGCCACTATTCCATTAACACCACTGCCCTTAGCATCCAAAAGACTATCCTGCTTCTTTTCATCTTTTTGGCTGGTAATAGTGAAATCCTTCCCTATTTCACTGTGTTGCCCATGATCAACACTGTGTTAACACTTTGGTGATAGGTGATAAATTGGATGACATATGTCTTGTTACATTCTGGTTATTCTTTGAGGACTACACAAGTGTGGATAGGCAAGTGGGAAACTCCCCCTTGAGAATCTGACTGCTCAGAATGAACTTGAGTTATGGATTTATTCAGCCTGTAAAACCTCAGCTGGCATAAATAATTGAGAAAGCAAAGGTTTGTCTGTGGTGCATACCTCAGGGACTCATGGCTCCCTTCCTCCTCTCTACCTCCCTTTCTTATGAAAATGATCCCAGTTGCACTCCTAGATAATAACACACCAAGCAATTAAAAGCCATGGGTGGCTGGAGAGAGGAGAAAAGGTTTAGTTAATGAGCTTTTCCTCTTCCAGTGCCCATGAGAGCCTTAGGAATGACAAGGCGATTAAAGCGAAGAGATAATTATAGATTATGTGAAAATGGGTCCCTTGAGACAAGTGGGTCTTGACATAAACAGTAACTGTTGTAAGAGTCTCCTGGCTCTCATATTCACCCTTTTCTTACGAGCTTTATTTAGCTCCTGTGTCCTCAGTGTCCTGATGCCAACCAAGCTTATAGGCAAATCCACCTGTTTGCAGATCAACAGCTCTTTCTGAATAAGAGGCTCACTCATCAACTGAAGCCAATCCATCATCTTCTCTTCCTCTCTCCTTCCTTTTTTCTTCCCCCTCTCCCTTTTCTCTACTTTGTTCTCTCTTTTCTGTCTACCGTTTCTTCTAAATCTTTGTCTTCTCTTTCTGTATGTAGTACCTGTGAAACGCTAGGCATTTAGACTTGTTTACAAAGTTGAGTGTGTGTATGTGTGTGTGCACATATGAAGATGTGTATATTTATGGGTATGTCATTCCTAGGTCTCTGTGTCATATTGTTCTACTCTCTCTCTCTCATCCCCTAACTTCTCAGATATTCTGTTTCTTCAGGTTCCAAAATAATCCACATTCATCTACTTTTTATTATTGCCACTACCATACCCTTTGCATTATCATCGCTACTCTTAAACAACCATTGTCTCTTGGCCAGGACACTACAGAACGGGTTGAGAACTGGATTTCTTACTTCCTGTGCTGTCTCTTCCCCGGATTTATAACTCAGATCTCATCATATCACTCTCCTGCTTAAAGCCTTTTAATGATTTCCTATAGCACTTAGGATAAAATTTAAAAATCCTTAACATGTCTTACAGGGCCCTTCATCATCTTCATCTAATGCCAGTTTTCCCCCTCCCACCACCTCTTTGTTCACTCTGCCTCAACTACATTGGCTTATTTTTATTTCCTTGAAGGTCAAATTAATGTTTGATGGATGAATTGATTGACAGTGTTATATAAAGATATATGAGAAATGATCCCAGCTTACAATATATGCTAAAATCTTATGGTAATAATGTTAGCTAACATTTATTGACCGCTTCTTATATGCTAGTAACCGTGCTTCTCTTGTTATATATTGTTTCATGCAATCTTCAAAATGATCCTATGAGATGTAGGTAATATTAATATCTGTATTTTACAGATGAGGAAACGGATACTCAGAGAGGTTAGGTTACTTGCCCTAGGTCACATGGTTAGTAACTGCTCTTAATTGCTACACTACTCCTGAAATATTTGAGGAATCATTGTAATCACCAACTGATGAAATTGAATTTGACAGTTGTTATTATATTAATACAGCAAATATCTTTAGTTTAAATTTTTGAATTAAATTCCATTCTACTTAGTGTTTTTAAAAATGTGCTTTACTGGTAAAATTAGACACTAGTCTTTCATTTATCAGTATACTGATGATGATGATGTTTTCTTTGGATTAATTGTTTTCATTGATTTTAGACTTACCTTAATGGTTGAGAATATAATTCAGCTCTGAAGAGCCTGTTAGTCAAGGGATTCTATAGATTTTTCTGATGTGGCCACTGGTTTTGCAAGAATTGATCAGAATTGAACTATGTTTTTTCTTATGGGCATTGAAGGTATCAGAAATTTTCAACCATCTCTTTTAGAGTTAAGCAGGTTTTAAGAGGTGAAAATTTATTTTCAGTAACCTGGTGTCTTTATAAATCATGGCTAAATAACTTTTCCAGTATAATGAGTTATCTGCAAGAAGTATACATTGATCTTTCCTTTGTCATTGCTTGCTTGGGAAAAAAGTGAGAAAAATATGTTAATAACATATTAACAACATAAATAAAATAATAAATAGAACTTTTTGTTTGAGGCTTTTAGAATTTTCTAGTCCTATAACTAGGTACACTGCTTCTATATCGCAGTCTGAAAGTAGTTATTACTTGGTTATTTCCCATAACTGAAACCAGTTGTACATCTAGTAGCATTCTGGGTTGGATTGTGATTCAGTATACAGTGGTGGGTAAAAGTAGGTTTACAGTTGTAATATGAATAAATAATATAATAATAAAAAAGAAGAACATAAACTCTGTGTTTCATGTACTCACAACTGTAAACCTACTTTCACCTACTGCTGTATATGAATTCCTTTTTTTTTAATCCCCACCCAGGGACATTTTTTTTGCATTTATCTTTAGATAGAGCTGGAGGGAGAGAGGGAGGAAGAGAGAGAGAGAAACATCGACGTGAGAGAAACACATCGAGTGGCTACCACCCACACGGCCCCGGCGGGGTCGGGAACAAACTGCAACTGAGGTACGTGCCCTTAGTGGAACCGAACCCGGGACTCTCTGGTCCTCAGGCGGACGCTCTAACCGCTGAGCCAAACTGGCCAGGGCTGTATATGAATTCTTTCAGTCATTGTTCACTTGTCTGTTTGGCACTGTGTATTTTGAACCTACCCTATTACTTCATTGACTCTAAAGCATCATTGGTTTTAGAACACCATTATTATTATTTTCTTAATGCCACTAATCAGTTATAGTTTCTAAATGTCTGTTTATCAGCTAGGATTTCAAAAATTATTTTAAGAACAACACAACATTCCCAGCCAGTGTGGCTCAGTGGATTGAGCATCATCCCATGGACTGAGAGATCCTGGTTCGATTCCCAGACAGGGCACATGCCCAGGTTTGGGGCTCAATCCCCAGTAGGGGGCATGCAGGAGACAGCCGATCCATGTATCTCTCTCATATTGATGTTTCTATCTCGCTCTCCCTTCCTGTCTCTCTAAAAATTAATAAAAACATATTTTAAAAACAACAACAAAAAGACACTTTCTTAAATGCCTTGATCTGAATGTTAGGCTTCTTGAACATAGTTACTGCCCAAGTGTTTTGCCTCCTCCAGGATCAAGGTATTTCAGAAAGATCATACAGTACTATTTATAAGATTTACCTGGGGATCATAGTGTAGACTCTCGTTTATGGTCTTTGGTAATATTGGAACTCGAAAAGTGTTTTACAAGGTGAAATTAACATCTAAAATTTGAATTAGATGTTAATTAAAAGAAGGGACTTCTCATGTGCTAAATATGACAGCTATGACTACTATTTAATCCCTGAGTTAGGAGTTGACTTTACCTGTTTTACTTCTCCCAGGTGAGGCTTGAACCAGCTTCACTAAAAACCTTTAAGAACTGATTCATTCTTTCAGGGAGAGAAGTAGCTATAAGTAAAATTAAATATGCCTATATAAATTTTTATATACATGAATTAAAATTTTTTATATACATAAATTAAAACCTGCTTTGTTTTAAATATAGAGAGTATCTTAATTTCTAGGTAGACATTTTATCTCAATTTCTAAAATATTGATGGTTTAGTCATATCAAAGACTATATAAAGATTATATAAAGTTTATATATATTTGTATATAAATTTATAATATATAAAGATTGTGTAAAAACGAATCAATATTGGACTTTGGACTTTTGTATGCATACGCAATGGATGTTAGAACTCATTGTCAAATGAAATCAATGAGATGTCATCATTATTTCCTAACATTGTATTTGGACAGAACAGGAATCCTTTACCTTTTAGGTCTACAACTTCTGGCCATACATCCAACAAATAAACTAGAAACTTCAATTCCTACAAAGAAGTAATATTCACTAGCAGTACCGGTGAATTTTGTAAGACAGCGTGCAGGTTTTCTTCCTAGAAAGACTGGTTCCTAAGGAACTTCACAGAGTGGCTTTTAGGTGATTTTACCATAGATCAGGGTCCAATCTTCAGTCTCAAAGATCTAGAAAAAAGACACATAGATGAGCAGACCCTCAGAGACAGAGGAGCAATACTAAAATTCATCTGAAACTGAGCTGTAAACTAAAAAGCTTATTGTTTTTACCCAAGGGACTATATCATAGTAGTGATCCAAGTGCTTGGATACCCTCGGTGTGAGTATTGAGAGACCCAGACAGACAGATAGTAGTCAGGTGACCCTCGGTGAACATGTAAATAGAGTGAGAGAAAGTGAATCATTTGGAGAGTTCCTTTAGCCAAGGTTCTAATGAGGTCTCGTGAGCAAACTCTCCCAGCAAAGAAGTACCACAGAATGCTCTTTTCTCAGATTGTTTCTTTTGGTCTGTGTTCAGATCTGACTTTTTCCCCCTTAGATGTCTCTTTGTTTTGTTTTTGTTGTTTTTTTTATATGTGTTAAGGTTAGTGTCTGAATCAAGTAGCTCTTTAAGTCTATCTGGGAGTCATTCCTTTTTCCTCTCCTTAGTAGCTTATTTAGTTTAACTTTAAGAGGGCAATTTTATTTCCCTTTATTTCAGGTTTCAGAAGGTGAATAACTGTTTTGTTCGCCAACTAACTCATTATGTACATTTGTTACTTACATTATATGCAGTGAGCATGCCAAGGCTCTTTGGGATCTATGTCCAGTTTATCCCTCTAACCTTATCTCCCGACACCCAACCATAACCAAGTGCTTGTGTTTCCCCTGAACACTTCTTTTTGGTGATACTTTTCCTTTTCATTCTTTTCTTCAGAATCCTTCAGTTACCCAGCTGGGTTGTCAGCTCATCCTTCAAAGCTAGGCTGTAATGTCAACTTTTCAATAGTGCTTTCTTTGGTCATCTTTGATTAGCCTGCTCTTTGCTTTGGGCCTCTACTTTCTAGAATATTAGGTTAGAGCAGTGATACTCAAAAACTTTCTTGCTGATGTAGTCCCTAAGAGAATTTTGGAAGACTTATGTTCCCTTTTACATTTTTAAGATAACATCTAAAAAATTACTTAAAAGCTTAAATAATTTTCAAGGGCATGATTTCTGGCATTTTGTAAATAACGAAAATTTAAAATAAACATCATACTTTTAGAAGTACCCAATGGAATCTAAATGCTGTAATGATAATCCATTTTTAAAATACAAGAACATATTCCCTGGCCAGTTTTGCTCAGTGGTTAGAGTGTCGGCCCTCAGACCAATGAGTTGCGGGTTCGATTCTGGCCAAGGGCACGTACCTCGGTTGCAGTTCATCCCCAGTCCTGGTTGGGTCGTGCAGGAGGCAGCCAGTCAATGTGGCTCTATCACATTGATGTTTCTCTCTCTCTCTTTCTCTCTTTCTCTCTCCCTCCCTCCCACTCTACCTGATAATAAGTAGAAACAATATCCTTGGGTGAAGGATTAAAAAAAAGAATAAAGCCCTGGCTGGTTTGGCTCAGCGGTTAGAGCGTCGGCCTGCGGTCCAGAGAGACCCGGGTTCGGTTCCCGCTAAGGGCATGTACTTCGGTTGCAGTTTGTCCCCGGCCCTGGTTGGTCGTGCGGGTGGCAGCCACTCGATGTGTCACTTTCACATCGATGTTTCTCTCTCTCTCTCTCTTCCTCTCTCTCCCTCCCACTCTATCTGAACAAAAAATGAAAAAATGTCCTTGGGTGAGGATAAAAAAAAGAATAAAATAAAATACGAAAACATGCTACCACCCTGACCCCGGTTTGACTCAGTGGTTAGAGCATTGACCTGCAGACCAAAGAGTTGCGGGTTCGATTCCAGTCAAGGGCACATACCTCGTTTGTGATTCGTCCCGGCCCTGGTCAGGGTCATGTGGGAGGCAACCAGTTGATATGTCCCCTCAGGTTGATGTTTCTCTCTCTCTCCCTTCCTCCCACTCTATCTGAAGATAAATAGAAAAATATCTTCTGGTGAGGATTTAAAAATAAAAAAGAACATGCCATTGAGAAAAACTGGTGAAATGGTACACAAGATCTGTTATTTTTTACAACTGCATGTGAATATTCCACTGTCTTGAATTAAGTAAAATTCTTACCTTGACTTAAAAATACATGAACAAGTTCTTTAACAGTTAGACGTTTTACAAAATTTACATTATTTGTTCTACTTCTCACACATATTTCAAAGTAATATATTTTGTGTAGTCTTACCGCACTACCATAATTTTCTGCAACAAAAATATGTATATAAGTTCGTCTTTTAAAAAATTAAAATTTTTGTTACCCCAAAGCTTTAAGCATTAAAATGTTTTCTCATTTGAGTTACAATTATTTCTATGCAGTTAATCAACACACATTATAAATTTTGTTAAATAATTATTAAACATAAGTAAAAATTTTATTGAAAATGTGTCAATGAGATGAGGTTTTTAAAAATATGTAGTTTAACAGATGACTATTATTTCTATTAGAATGAGACAAAGTTTAGCATCAAGTTGGTTTTTCATTTTATTTCACCTCTTTCATCCTCTAACCTCAGTTACAGAAGGCTTCCCAACACCAAATTTTTACCCAAATTGTCCCTTTATTTAGTACCCTGGAAGATTTTATTATCTTGATGCAGTACAACCTAGGGTTGATATTTTTCCCCCAAACCTTTCCTAGTATATTAGTTAAACAGTATTTTTATGCAAAGGATTAACAGGTTTAATTAATAGTTGTTTGCTAAATCTTAGTAAAGTCTTTTGGTTATAATTCCTAGAAGTAGACCATAAGGAGAGAGGTATGTGCCTTTCTTTTATAAAATTAAGGAGGAGGGGGAAGGGCAGGTAGTGATTGAGCAGAAGGAATGTTAAAAAGGAGAATGGTGAGGAAATATTTACCACAGGAGCCTTTTCAGGAGGATCAGTTTAGGAAAGAGTGCATTTATATAGAAATTGAGCTGAAAATTGAGTCACGTAAAATTTTCCATACCTATATATCCCTTTAAAGGTCTTTGTGGTGTACCTCTGGAGCCCACAGGTAGACATCCATTAGTTTGAGGAATTAGGAGCAGTTGTTTATATTTGTGTGAGCATTGGCTTACTCTTCTTGTGTGTTTTTATTCAAGAAATAATTTTCCATTGTCTGTTTACTGGAATGCTGTTTTTATATCTGATTACTAGTTGCTTGGTAAATATATGAACTGAATTGAAATATTTATTTAATGTATCTATTAAATAGTTAGATATCTGAGCTAGCCCCATAAATGTGATTTTTCAATTCTGTGAGATAGGTGAAGTAGTAGTTAAATGGACTAGGTGGCCTGCCATGAAGCCTGACTATTTGAAATATTCTTTGGCTAGGGAAATGCACTCTTTGTAGAAAGTGGTGCAGCTGGAATATTTAGGAATGGGCGAGGTTCTGTGCTTCCTGTGATTGATGAAAGATAGCCATACTTAAACACCATCCCTCTTTTCCATAATGGTGTGCCTTTATATTTCAAAAGAATTTCAAAGAAAGCCAGTGATATTTTTTTTCCTCGGATATATAAATATGTTTTCTGTCAATTTCGGTAATTTTGGAGTAATCTAAAGAGACATTCTGTCTTGTGCTAGGGATAATGTGGGACAATCTTGAGGGTAGCATCACAAACATAACTCATGAAGAACGGATATAAGAATTTTATCTCTCACATTCAAGAAAGAGAGGGAGAAAGATAACTGGGTAAGAATCATAAGAGAAGGAAGATAAATTGAGAACATGTGGAAGGGCACTAACGTTTATTAAGGCTCTCCTGTATTTGGTGCTGGTCAGAATCACTTGCACCTGTTTCCTTTAGGGATGGATGTAGAGGGGAAGGTTGCCTCTAGGAGACTGTATTAACAGGGAAATGTAGAGGTAAAAGAGAGGATTTGATTTGTACATTGTACATAATCTTGTTAGGGGCAAGAAACGAGAAGTGGAAAGATGTTGCTCCACATGTTTCTCCATCCGGGCCACTAGGTGGTGGTATTGTATTGACAAGCTTGGTTGCTGGCAAGTAAGATACTCAGACTTGGAGTTGGGTAGATAACTATTCAACTACTAAGCCCAAGTGTTATCATATATATATATTACTCAACTTTGTATCACATTTGTGGTGATTTTATTGAATTTCTTTTTGATTTTTCATTTACACTGTATGCTTTATCCTGAAGTATTTTATAAATACCTCTATGTGCCTGACCTATTTAGCAGTGACAAACTGTAGACAGTAAGCAAATATTCAGATGAAAAGCTGCCCCCTGCCCTCCAGAAACTCATATACCAAATCAAAATATTTGATGCATATAAGAAACTGACTATATTAAGCAAAATAAAAATTCAAATATGTTTTTATTATATTGACTCTTTCACTGTTTATGGCATAGGTATATATGCACATTTGGGGTTCAGGAAGAGGGACCACTCAGAAGGTCCTCTCATCTATGAATAACCCTTACATATTACTGGGTATGAGTAACTGACATCCCAAGGATCCTCCTTACTTTTCTTTCTGTGCCCCACCAGTAACTCCCCATTATTTTCAAATTCAAAACAATTGGTAAATTGTATATTTTATATTGTGATTTAAAATGACACAGTCCTTTCTCTCACAGTTGAAGTTGCTGCCTCTTGAATTAGAGGGGTCTCTGTTACTGGATTGGAGGAAAATAGGTCCCTGTTACTCCAAAGCTGATATTCTGAATGCACATTTGCATAGAAACTATGTTTTTTTGTGGTAGTTAACTATAGCTAAAGTGGTACTATTTGCAACCTTAATTTTAAAAAGCAGACCTCTCCTTTCTGAGGTTTTAGCCTCAGACTTCTCTATTTTCTTTCAGAATAGGTAATCTGTAAAAATGTATTTTTCTCTTCTACAAAATGGACATTTTCAAGAGACCATATACAGGATGGGGCAAAAGTAGGTTTACATTTGTATGCAAAACACAGTTTATTCTTGTTTTATTTATTAATTATTGTATTATTTTTCATACGAACAAATGTAAACCTACTTTTGCACACCCCTGTATTCCTTTTAAACATGATTTCTTCCTGGACACGTACCTCATTTTCTCCAGCTTGAAGCAGACTGTTTCTCTTCTGTACTCTTTCAGGCCTTTCTGAAGATCCAGTTTTACCTTATGTTAATGGTGTATCAGTATTGTCATCCCAACTCTACTGTGCATGTGTTGAATACAAAGCTTCTTGCTTATCCTTGTTATCTGTTAACAGAATCTTGCCCAGTGCCTTGCATGTAGTAGGTGCTCAGTTAAATATATCACATGCATAAGGAAAACTTAGATGATTAAGGCCAAAGTCGTGTGTTTTAAGTTAATTACCTCTGACTGAAAATGATTTTTATAGGGTATAAGGTATTTAAATTGGCTTTTAAAATAGGAGGTGTTTTAATTTCTGATGAATGGAGGCTATGGTCTTGAAATTATAAAACACTAGTTATAATTTTTGGAACTCAAATTGCGTTCTTTTAAGCCTGTCCAGAAAATTCAGTCCAAGTAGGGAACAGTTTCATTGTTAATATTCCAAATTACTTATCCCTTTGAGGATCTCATTGAAGCTGACCCCCATCTTCAACCCCCCCCCCACAAACACACACCACATGTGTTCAGAAAAATGCACATGTATCAACACAGATAATTCTCTTTCCTGTTTTAGAGAACTCATAGACCTCATGTTAAGAACTGCTTTAGTTTCTAGAATAGACTACAGTTGACTAGTCAAGATGTGCTAGATATGATAGAAAAATGTACTATATACAAAACCACTTGATCTGAGTGAGTTCTAGCTCTCCTGTTCTACCTTTGATAAACTCAATGGATTTGTCAGGACATATAATCTCTCCTTACCTGTTCGTTGTGAAGTTATTGGATAAGAATAAATTTAGTACATTGATGTATTTAGAATGGTGCGGGGTACATAGTATGCTTCTCAGTTTTTGTTCCAGTCTTTGTTTCTATTATCTCATGAAGAATTTCTGAATTTTGTGATGCCCTAACTTATCTTCCCTTAAGAAAAACTACTTTCCAATTATCTTTTCCTTAAGAAAATTACTTTAGAGTGTGTGTGTGTGTGTGTGTGTGTGCGCACGCGCGCGCGTGTATTTTAAACTTGGGTAGCAATCAGTTTATCATCCTATTGTCCTGTAAGACAAGCAATAAGCTGTATTCTGATCTTTTGATATCTCTGTACGGACAATACAATGCTTCTTACTACAGTGCTACAGTTGAAAATTTTGAGTCAGAGAAAGTATGTGTCTGTGTGGAAGGAAGTAACTGGGGAGAGAAAGAGCACTGAGGTCATCCACTGAAGATGTTATAGTAGTGTACTAGTGCAAATTGTTAAAGCAGTGAAGCTTTTCCCTATAATTATCGTTGATAAGAACTTTCGTCTGTTCAGAGGTTGGATGTATTATGTATTGAAAATCCATTATTGTTCATGGAAAATTCTTTACAAAAACAGAGATTTCATTAATGTTTGTCAGCAGCAAACAGGTTGTGTTTAAAATATGTAACTTTTATGGATTACCTAGAAAGACAAACACTTTTTTATTTTTACTCTCATTAGGGAAGAAGACAAAAACATATTTGATTACTGCAGGGAAAACAACATTGACCATATATCCAAAGTCATCAAATCGAAAAATGTGGATGTGAATATGAAAGATGAAGAGGTATGAAAAACGTGCCCTACAATTATTTTCTTATGCTTTCTTGTTCTGCCCAGTGCTTTTTTCTAAATGGCAGGCCTGTGAACTACAACTCGAAGTTCAGTATGGTTAGGAGTATGTCACAATATCTGAATGAGATGGTGCCCCCCAGTTAAGGTACTTTCTGTGTCTGTGGCCATCATGTCTCTGTCCATGGTATAGATGGAGGGAGAGACTGTTCACATAAATGCAGTCTGTAGGCAATATGAAACTGTTTTTAAATAGCTTTGGTGTCCTCTATCATTATACCTTAAACAGTATATTGTTCTTTACTCAATAAGTATATTTCTAGAAAACTGACAGAATTTTGGTAAATCCAATCATTTAAATGTGGGCCCACTATTTAAATATATTTTGTAAATTGTATTACTTCTTAAGTGTATTTGTTTTGTGAATAAAACTGTTGACATACTGAGCTTAAATTGTCCCTGAATTTTAGTTGTTAAAAAAGAAGTAAATTTTAATTCACTTTTAATCATTTTTCTCATTCTTTGGTAATAGAGGGAAAGCTGATTGAATTGGCTAGAAGCTGGCAGTTGTTGGGAAGAGGACATGCAATGATCATAGATAATGTGTAGAGTAGATAAATAATCAACTTATGTATTAATTGAGAGTTCTCTATGTAGGTTAGCCCTTAATACAGGGTGGGGCAGAAGTAGGTTTACAGTTGTGAGTATGCAAAACAGAGTTTATTCTTGTAGTATTACTTATTAATTATTGTATTCTTTTCCATATGAACAACTGCAAACCTACCTTTGCCCACCCTGTATTATCTCACTTTTAGTCAACATCTTTCCTGTAACATACTGTCAATGACATCTGAAACTGAAAATGTAAGGCTATAATTCTACAGTAAAGGGGAGCCAGTAGTGCTGTTTGTTCTCCCCTAAGTAGTGAATAAACAGAGCCAACAACAATGTAGCTAGAGAAAAGCAGACTCCAGATTGTGAAATAATAAAACCAGGTCATGATTCCAGCTAGGGGTCTTTTTTTGCCTTTCAGAATCAGAATACTTTCTTTTTAGTGAATCAGGCATGATTGCTTCCCTTGGTTTTATTGTCGTTTCTTATTTTTGTGCTCGTGAGTTAACATTTTTGTAAAATTAATACATGTGGATAGTTCAAAGAAGATCAAATAGTACTATATGTCTTATAACAAAAAGTACTCTCTTACCTGCATCCTTCACACATTTGAGTCTAGCTCCCCTTGAGGCAAAAACTTACAATTCTTTTAGTTGTTTCTAATTCTTAATACTCTACTTGTATCTCTTGATTTTATAATTAGCAATGTAATATAATTAATTATATTGTGACTATAAAAATATTGTTCATTGTTGAGCTAGGGACTGTACTATGTGTGTTAGCTTTTGCTATAGCAAAAAACAACCCCAAATTTCAGTGGCTAACAAAAACATTTCTTTTTTGCTCATATTTCAAAAGGGTTTTGGATCACTTGAGGCTCTGCTGGGTTCTGCTAGCCTTGTTTGAGATCAGTTCATCTTCATTTTATGTATTTTCTCATTCTGAGATTCAGTCTCAATAGAGAGATACTCTCTGAGGCAGAAGCTAAAGGCAGATAGACCAGACCCCACAAATGCATTCAAAGATTTTGCTTGGATGTGGTATTTGTCACATCTACTCAGATTCCTTTGTCCAAAACAAGTCATGAGGCGAAGCCCCAAGTTAGTATGGTAGCAAATCTGCTCAGTTGTAGAGAAGCAAGGGAAGGGTGGGAAGGGAATGAATAATTATGTAGTTATGAATAATACAGTATGCATACCATGGTACAACATTTTGTTTTTCTCAAGATTAATAATGACCTCTTTTTTGTTTTTGTATTTTCTTAGTTGTCTATGTTTCTATCATTACTTTTTTTCCTCAAATTGCCCAACAGAGGCATTCTCAGTGTGGTGAAACACATCAGGTAATCAATTCTATATATTTTTGGGCAATATTCCTTTTAGAACCCTCTTTCCTTCTTCATCTCTAAACTGGACTGGCTGATCTCCAGACCTGTTGTAGATGTCATCCTAGGATTATGCTTTACTGCCGTCCTGGGAATTCTCTTCCCCTTTCTCCTGGATTCTTCTGTTTTCTGGATTCCAGGTCTTTATCTCTTATTATTTCCCATTTTGGATGGAGTACCTCCTCCAGTAGCTCCTTCTTTTATTCATTTCCTGGTTTTGATGGAGCATTTCCTGCAGCAGCTGCCTGACAAAGGTAGATGTTTTGAGACCTTCCTTGTTGAAAATGTTTCCATCAGAGTTCTTGGCAGATTCCAAATGCTCAAAAAGAATTGATGATTTAATGGATGATTGAAAGAATAAATAACTAGAAGCAGTATAATGATGATGAGCTAGACTAAATGGGATCAAGTCTTAGCACTATTACATCCTAGCGTATGACCTTTCCAGTTTATTCTGTGACTCAGCTTCCTGATGTGTAAAATGGGGACAGTCACAGCACCTGCGTCAGGGTTGTTTTGAGGGTTAAATGAATTAATATGTATAAAGCAGTTAAACAGTACCTGACACACACATAGTGAGCACTCAATAGATTTTAGCTATCTTGATTATTCTTTTTTTTTTTTTTTTTTTTAACCTCACCTGAGGACATTTTTGCATTCATCTTTCAGACAGAGCAGGAGGGAGAGAGGGAGGAAGAGAGAGAGAGAAACATCGATGTGAGAGAGACACGTCAAGTGGTCGCCACCCACACGACCCCAACGGGGCTAGGGACAAACTGCAACTGAGGTACGTGCCCTCAGCGGGAACCGAGCCCGGGACTCTCTGGTCTGCAGGCTGATGCTCTAACCGCTGAGCCAAACTGGCCAGGGCTATTTTGATTATTCTTAATGAATAATATGAATTAAGAATATAATATAGAGATGAAAGAAGATACCACTTCCCTCTTTTTTTTTAACTTAATTTTTTAGAGCAGTTTTAGTTTACAATAAAATTGAGAGGAAGGTACAGAGATTTCCCATATATTCCCAACCCCTATGCATGTGTAGCCTCTTCTATTTATTAACATCACTCACCAGAATGGCAGTTTTTTTTTTTTTACCAAGGATGAACCTACATTGAGACATCATAATCACCCAAATTCCTAGTTTACCTCAGGGTTCACTCTTGGTGGTCTACATTCTATAGGTTTGGATAAATGCATAAAAATAGTACTGAAAATTAGATTCACATGTGACCTTTGCAAAGATCATTGGACATCAGTGAAAGGGATAAAATAAGTGTCTAGAACACAAACAGCTTACACTAATAACACATTTTTTAATTTACAATATACTTGTAAAATGTATTGCTTCTGTCATTTAGTCACTTTGATGTAGTAGCTTCCCAGGTCTTCCAGTTTGTTTCCCATGCAGCTACCTTTACCCAAATCTGCCAGAACATTCGATGAAGTGCTTACACATTCATAGACTGAGACGCCAAGAATTCAGTTGGGTTCTCTCATTGCTCCAAGCAGATTTCTGCCCTCTCAGCCATGACAACTCAGGCTGGGCTTTGAATACTGATGGCAAGCCTTTTTATTATTAATCAGGGATTTGTATGAATTAATTTAAGAACATGAGGGAGATGAGAGCTTAAAATGAGAATTAAATTTAACATCCTAAATAAAATAAATGGTACTGCTTAATGATATTTAAAGCTCTAGCACATAAAACAACAACTTGGTAAGCCTTTGTGATGGACTAAAAGTATAGAAGCTCAAAGTTAAGTTGCTAGCTAAATGCTTTTAACTCTTTTATCAGAAAAATGACATTTCTCTATAATAAGTTGGATAACAATTAACAGTTGTGAAAGGACATTTGATTCTTCTTTGTGTTTATCTGTGTGATACATGAACTTGAGACATTTCACTCCTGATTGTCTAAGATTCTTTGGGATGGAGTAGGACTTTATTTAAAATGTTTATCCAGCAGGTTCAACTCAATTTTAGTCTTGCCCTTAGATGACTAAAAAGTGCATTTATTGCACTTAAAATTTGCTATGAGCACATAAAGACATTTAATTATAGTCATAAAATATACTACATTTTCATTCCCACATATTTGAAATAAGCACAATTATTAGATTGTCTGAAATGCATATATTTGGGTCCACACCTAGTATAGCACATGAATATATGTAACAGGCCTTTTAAATTAAATATTAAAATATTAATATTTCATAATGAAGTTATTTTATTATATGTAGGTATGGTTTCCTGATATATATCTTTTATTCAAGTTGTAATTACTACTACCAGAGAAAGGCATATATTTCTAATTTGAGAAACTTACACGGTGTTTCCTACTAATACAGTAATTAGGACATTGTGTATATTTCACATAATGGAAAAAAGTTTTGTGGTTATATTTACTATTCAGGAAGCTATCCACACATCAGATGTTTTAAGGTCCAAGTTTATAGCATCATGGTGCTATGTAAACTCATTTTTTATTTAAATTACAACTTTTACTGCATTTCTTAACCATTTGCAGAAATATTTGGAAATTGAGGTATACAATATGAAGGAAAATGTAAAAAGAGATCTAAGAACCTATTAATTTTTTAAAATGGTGATTCAGTTTTTATCATTGAGCCATATTAATATAACTCCCTACACATGCCAAATATTTATGGTTTTTCAAAAAATACATCTTTTAAGGGTAAAGAACGATTTAAATAATTTATAAAGTATGTGTGATATAAGCAGACTATTTCTTATTAATCGTCAGACACAAAGTATATCTGCATAATTCTTGTCATGCACATTTTTTCTCAGGTCAGTGCCATCTACAATAGACATTAAATACATGCTTATTTTAAAATATTAAAATAATATTTTAAATCTTTACATTAATTTAAAATTTTTAGGACCAGTGTAGCAATGTAACGGTATTTGAACAAAATAGGTTATAGTATTCCAATGCAAACTATCATTGGTCCTCCCAAAAGCATTCATGCAGTTCATTGGTTTTCCATAGATTCTTATCTAATGCACTCCCAAATTCCTCTTTTATTGAGCTACTTCTTTGAGTTAAGTTCTTTCTTTTCTATCCTTTTGAAGGTATAATTGTTTTACCGTTTTCTATATGTTTATTGATCCTTTCAAATATTTCAAGGGAGATCACCTTTCTCTTGACTCCATTTCTTTCCCTTCTCTCTTTGTTTTAAATCTGTGGCTCGTGCAGAATACAATCTACATGTTTTTGTCTTGAGAAACTGCTGGAAAATCTGGCAAAACTGTTAGTATTAACCAAACAAAGAAGCACAGGGTTTAGGAGACAGTATACTAAGGCTGAATTTGTGCTTTTATTTAAGATTTGAGAAAGGAAGAAAAAAAAATCCTCTTAAATAACATTTTTACATTTGAGTATATGTTATTTAGGTTGTATAGTTGATTAAAATATTAATTTTAAGGAACTTTGTTCATTCATACTAATGATTGAGAAATGTCCAATTCATTTGCATTAACACCATTTAAAAATCAAGAATATGGTAATAGTTTATATCAGAAACTCTTATTTACTACAAAATCAGAAAATAGTGAAAGTAGTTAAATTCTTATGAGCTTTGGCAACTTATATTTTTATTGTGGTAAAATATACATAAAATTTACCATTTTAACTATTTTTAAGTGTATAGTTCTGTGGCACTACTTTCATTCACATTGTTATGCAGTCATCACAAACATTTATCTCCAGAGCTTTCTCATCTTCTCCAAATGAAAACTCTGCACTCATAAACTCTGACACCCCATTTTCCCCTCCCCCGTCCCCCTGCAACCACCCTTCTACTTTCTACCTCCATGACTGTGACTACTCTAGATCCCTCGTGCAAATGGAATCATGATATTTGTCCTTTTGTGACTGGCTTATTTCACCTAGCGTAACGTCTTCCAGGTCATCCACGCTGTAGCATGTGTCAGAATTTCCTTTCTTTTTCCAAGTGGATAATATTCCATCATGTGTATGTATTGCATTTTGTTTATCCAAAGTCATCGTGGACACTTGGGTTGCTTTCGTGTTTGGCTCTTGTGAATAATGCTGCGATGAACGTGGATGTACACATTTTTGTTTTGTTTTTTTCTTAACACTTAATTATGAAAAATTTTAAACATGCAAGCAACTTATTATTGCTGTTATTTCTTATTTTATACAGGATGAAGTGATATCTCCCTTGCTTTTTCCTTCACTCTTATGTCACTAACATATGGCTTAGTTAATGCTTGTGAAGGGATTTAAAATATTCCCTGCCAACTCAGCAACACCTTAGATCTTAGCCAGTGAAAGAGATCAAGTAGTTGCTGATTTTAAATGTGTATTACAGCCTGGTTGGTGTGGCTCAGTGGATTGAGCACCGTCTCATGGACTGAGAGGTCCTGGTTCAATTCCCGGTCAGGGCACATGCCCGGGTTGCAGACTTGATCCCCAGTAGGGGGCGTGTAGGAGGCAGCTGATTGATGTTTCTGTCTCTCCCTCTCTCTCAAAAAAAAAAAAAATCAATAAAAACGTTTTAAAAAAATAAAAGTGTATCACACATATTGGTGTGTAGTTTGCTTTTTTTTTTTCTTTTTATCCTCACCCGAGGACATTTTTCCACTTTTTGTTCAGATAGAGTGGGAGGGAGAGAGAGAGAAACATCGACGTGAAAGGGACACATCGAGTGGCTGCCTCCCGCACGACCAACCAGGGCCGGGGACAAACTGCAACCAAGGTACGTGCCCCTAGTGGGAACCGAACCCAGGTCTCTCAGGACCGCAGGCCGACGCTCTAACCGCTGAGCCAAACCGGCCAGGGCTGTAGTTTGCTTTTTAATGCTGCTAAATTAATTACCCCACAGGAAGCTACTGGCTTTCATGAGATCTTAAACTGCCTTCCAATCCTATTCCTACCTTTAAGTTTTTGAAATAACATTGTGGGTTCACTGTTGAGAAGAGATGGAAGTAGGAGGCATTACGCAGTTTCTAATGGTGATAGGCGGGGAGTTCTTACTGTAGCAGCTACTACTGCAGTACAGCAGTAAAGGGGAGAAGCTAGGGATAGGGTAGAGGACACAGAGTCACTACAGGTTATTGGTACTAAAGTCAGTCTCCACTACAGTTGTAAATTGAAACTCAGTTTTTTTTTGCAGAGAGAAATTGAAGTTGACCTGTTTACAGTATTTCATTTGTTAATTAGACAGTACTATATCATACCATCTCTGATACAGTGGCAAGGTGACTCCTCTTACAAATCTAAACATAACCAACTTCGCCATGTTTTTGTCTACTGTATGTATGGTGTACATGCTTTGTATCTGTTCTCCAAATACCATAAGAACATCAAGACTTGTTTTATTATACAATCTCTTCATTTAATTTGTGATATCCCAGAGAAAATCTAGTTTTTAAAAATTACATGGTTTGAGGACAAGCAACTAAGGATATCAAAGAAGCATTTAAAATATTAAGACCCACTCTGTATTTTCCAGAAGGTGTGAAGGTAACACCACTTAATAGGTTAGCTGCCACCTGCACTTTCGAAGCACTTGAGTCATTCATCTGTCTGGGGTAGGACAGTAGTAGTACCCTTGCCTGGTTAATAGATGAGAACTCTTTCCCCCTGTGTTTTACTGTATTTGAATTCCAGAATTTATCCAGAGCTCTCCAAACAGTCCTTGTGGTCTTCTGGTGGCCTAACAAAGATTCCTTTTGATAATGGCTTTCCCCCCCTTTCTCCTAAGTACTTCTGGGATGTTTTTTGCAAAAGAGTTATTAAAACTAGATACAAAGAATTGTCAGCTTTTGTGGTAGCAGTAAAATAAATTTAACTTGAAAATTTGTAAGAGATTATATCATTCATAGAAGATAAAACAATTATATAGAAAAAGTAGGTGAAGTGCTTCATAAATTTGGATAAAGTCTTTAAGCAGGTACAGCTTTAATGTGCACCTAATTCATGGTTTTTCTTGAGAAAAAGGAAAGAAGCCCCAGGTATTTATTTAGTTCCTGATGTTGTCATAAATGGCTACGAGGATAGTATGTTTGCAAATTATTGTTTATGTTATTACTTGAACTGATAATCATAAATTTGAGCAGGTTGTGGGATCTTATAATTTGAAGAAGTGTCATTTCATTCAGACACCTGGCTGTGCTGGTCTTTGTTCATTTAAATACAAAACATTTTGAAGGCAAAAATTCCAAAGCCTGATTTATTTTATCTGTGCTTATTTACAAGTAGGTTTAATCCTGTTCTTGAGCTTCTTAATACTGCATAAAAATACTAATTATTAGGTCGTCTTAATGTAGATGTCTTCAGCACTTCTCCAGAAAGTCATTGTCAGAGAATTCATTCTAATTCAAGGTTAATTAGTGTACCATTAAAATAATGTGTTACCAAAATTAATTACATTGCAGGTCAAGCAACGTGTTAAAAAGCATAGTGTAAGTGTCTGAGAGCACATCATCCTCCTTAAAACATTGCTGTACGGTGCCACCCTTCTGGAAAATATATCCAAAGTAGAAATCACTACTGAGGTCCAGTCATAGGTGTTTCCCCTAAAGTAAATTTTTGGCACCACATATGGGAAATTTAAAATATAACTCCCATTAACAGTAAAATGTGTTGCTTGTCTGCTTTCCCATCGAAACAGCTAAGGATTTATATTTAGTATTAATCGATGTAACCCTATTGGGTTAATTCTAAGGAGAAATAAGGAACCAGGTGGAGAAGTAGAAATTATCTGTACATCTTGTGGTAAAAGTACTAGATATATTAATATTATGTTTTCTTACTTAACTGTTAGGGAGTTCTGGTAGGTGCCCTGTGAAAGTGTATCACACATCATTTTAACTATGTAGTAATTCTTGTTAATAGTTTAACTTAATAGCCATAAAATGTACACTTAAAGTTAGAACTAAAAATGATAGAGACTTTGAAATTTTATCTGATTCTTTTAATGTAAAAGCTGTGAAACAGTTACATTGAACTATAAAATATTTTATACATTGGTATTTGTTCTGAGAGTCTATTAGAATATATAATTATTCATATGGAGAGTTTTGAAATGAGTGATCTGCTAACAGTAGGTCATTAGAGTTGCAGAAATTTTAACATAGGAAAACTGTTCTCTACTTGACAGCACATTTTTTACTTGGCTTTTAGAATTGTCTCCATTTAAAGAGAGTCTTAGTGGGCTCTGAACAAAATAGTTTTGCTACTACAACAAATTTTGAATGATTAGCCCACGTGTTTTTATTTTCTGCCTCCCTTTGTGTGTGAATTTTGAGTAAGCCTATTGGAAAACATTCACGGGTAAATAAAAATAAGTTGAGCAAATGAAAGAAAAGGCACAGAACAATGTGTAGGGAAGAAGTTGTCTTTGTTTTTGTTGTGTTGTTTTTTTTTCAAGAATAGATTCTGGTCTAATTAGTTGAACTAATAATGCTTGAAGAGAGTCGGAAAAATAAAGACTGAGTGAGTATAGAAAATCTTGAAAGGTGCTTTTCCTTTAAAGCCATCTTTGTCCTACTTTGTCCCACTTAAATCTTTTCTAAAATGACATAAAGCAGGGATTTCAACTTAATGTGGAAAAACATTCCAGTTCTAAAAAATAACATCACTACCACCCTCAGAAGGTAGTGTTAAGTCATACATCATTCATTGCTTCTGAGAAGCCCTTAGCTGTTGGGGTTTTGTTATTCATTGGACTAAGTAGGCTTCCTTCATTAACTAAACCAAGATTTTCTAATGGTGCAGAATAGAATTAACACACTTGATAATAACTGGGTCTTTGGTAGACAACAGTTAAAATAATGTTTCATATTTAGTACTTTCTCTCCTAACAGTTAATCATCTGTTCTCTTTTACAAATGGCTTTCACAGTCAACGTTTGAAGCTAGACAACAAGTAGATTGTGCTAGTGTTTTTGAGATATTTAAGAGTGTAAATTTGGGTCCTGGCTGGTTTGGCTCAGTGATTAGAGCGTTGGCCCGCAGACCAAATGATCACGGGTTTGATTCCCAGGGAAGGGTACGTGCTTGGGTTCCAGGTTCGATCCCCAGCCCTGGTCAGGGCACGATTGGGAGGCAACCAGAGTCAATGTGTCTCTTTCACATCAATGTCTCTCTCTCTCTCTCTCTCCTCCCCCCTTCCACTCTGTCTAAAAATCAATGGAAAAATATCCCTGGGTGAGGATTAACACACACACAAAGAGTGTAAATCTGGGATACTGAGGAAGAAATGCTTACTTTCAAACTGGTTAAATTTTCCTACATTTTAAGAAATGAACTTGAGTAAATTTATATATACTACATTTAGATTGTTTTCTAATCTAATGAGTATGTAAGTACTCATTTTTTAATCCATCAGATTTCTTTCACCAGAAGTGGTGAATGTGATAATTTAAGAAAACTATCGTTTACATTTATAAAGTAGTACTTTAAAATGTACAAAGCATTATGTTGCAGCTCATTCATTCAACAAATATCTTTTTTCCTGCTCTATAGGTGAAGAAACTGATCAGGCTGACATAAGTCATTGGGCTAGAGACAGTGGTTCTCAACCTTCCTAATGCCGCGACCCTTTAATACAGTTCCTCATGTTGTGGTGACCCCCAGCCATAAAATTATTTTCGTTGCTACTTCATAACTGTAATTTTGCTACTGTTATGAATCGCCATAGGAAATATGTGTTTTCCGATGGTCTTAGGCGACCCCTGTGAACTGCTGGGCTAGAACATAATGGATTCCAGAAGTAGAACTCAGGATTTCCAAGTGATTTCGAAAAGTTGACTGTTTCATCCATAGAACATTTTATATCAGTCATTCTTAGAATAATTAACTCAGTTTTGCATATTACTTTGTCTTTCTTAAAACATTATACCTTTTATATGGCCCCACAACTGTATTAACAAATAGATTTCTGTTTTTCTGTGTTTTTAGGGCAGAGCTCTACTCCATTGGGCATGTGATCGAGGACATAAGGAACTAGTCACGGTCTTGCTACAATACAGAGCTGATATTAACTCTCAGGTAAGAGTGATGCAGAGGGAGCTTGTTTAAAAAATTGCAGTCAAATCCACATAATATAAAGTTTACCTTATTGACTATTGTGAAGTGTACAGTTCAGTGGCATTAGTACATTTAACAGTGTTATACAACCAGCACTACTATCTTTTTGCACAGTATTTTCATCATCCCAAAAGGAAGCCTTGTACCCACTAAGCAGTCATTACCTGTATCCCTTCAGTATATTTCTGGGCTGTTTTCTATACCATTGCTCTGTTTTTCTGTTCATATACTTGTGCTGTGCTTTTTTAAGTATTATAGCTTCAAAAGATGTTTTACTATCTTTTAGGATAGATTCCTTCCCTACTTGTTCAGAACTTTTCCTTGTTTATTTTTTTATGTGAATTTTGAAATCATCTTTCCAATCCTTGTTTCTCCCAACCACCACCACCACCATCCCTAAGTTAAAAAACAAAACAAAACAGCCCTGGCCGGTTTTGCTCAGTGGTTAGAGCATCAGCCTGTGGACCAGAGAGTCCCGGATTCGGTTCCTGCTAAGGGCACGTACCTCAGTTGCAGTTTGTGCCCGGCCCCAGTTGGGGTCATGTGGGTGGCAACCACTCGATGTGTCTCTCTCACATCGATGTTTCTCTCTCTCTCTCTTCCTCCCGCTCTATCTGAAGGTAAATGCAAAAATGTCCTCAGGTGAGGATAAAAAACAAAAGAAACCATCTATTGGTACACTTGTGTCTCTTATTTGGTTTGGATTGATAGGTTGTATTTTTTAAATTATTTTTGTTTTTCAGTTACAGTTAACATTCAGTATTATGTTTTATTTGTTTTACATGTATAGCACAGTGGTTAGACAATTATATAATTTATGAGGTGATCTCCCTGATAATTCTACTTCCTACCTGACACCGTACATAGTTATTACAATATTATTGACTATTTTCCCTATACTATACTTTTTTGTTGTTGTTGTTAATCCTCACCTGAGGATATTTTTCCAGTGATTTTTAGAGAGGAAGTGGTAGGGGGAGAGCAACATCGGTGAGAGAGAGACACATTGATTGGTTGCCTCCCGCATGCGCCCTGACCAGGGCCAGGGATTGAACCTACAACCCCAGTACGTGCCCTTGATTGGGGATCGAATCCAAGACCCTTTGGTGCCTGGGCCAAGACTCTAACCACTGAGCCACTGTGACTATTTTGTAACTTCTTACTCCCTTCACCTGTTTTACCCATCCCCCCACCTCCATCCCATCTGAACCTTCAGTTTGTTCTGTTTCTATTTTATTTGTTCATTTATTTTATTCTTTAGATTCCTCTTAGAAGTGAAATTATATGGTATTTGTCTTCTTCTGTCTGACTTATTTCACTTAGCATACTACCCTGTAGTTCCATCCATATTGTTGCAAATGTTAAGGTTGTATTACTTTTTATGGCTGAGTAATACTCCATTGTATATGTGTACCAGGTCTTCTTTATCCAATCATCTGTTGATGGGCACTTAGGTTGTTTCCATATCTTAACTGTTGTAAATAACACTGCATAATGAACATAGGGGTGTATATATCTTTTCGACTTAGTGTTTTAGATTTCTTAAGAGTGTTTTGGAGGGAAATGTCCCCAAGTTAGGCATAGCCTAAGGTATTTGCCTGTGGGTTTCCTGTGTTCTGTTTGTTTGGATAATATAAGACAGACAATCCAAAAACTGCCTTATGTGGCATTAATAGAACACTCTTTACTGAATATCAGTTTTAATGCAAAGTAAAAGGTTTTTAGGACAATCAGTTAGGACTATAGGCCTGGCCAGTGTTTTACTTTTTCTCTTGTATTCACTTGACCACTTTATATTGACCCTAGCCTTGATTTTCCTTCGTTATTGACAGTCCTAACTCATGTGATCTAGTTTCAGTTAGGGAATGGTCTGGCTTTGTCAGTTTGGGTTGCTAACATGCTTCCAAGTCAAGGGGGGGCTTTTGGAAATTAGCTCTCAGAATAGCTTTCCCCTTATAATTTCTTCTTTGGTTTCATTATTGAAACTCTTTGAAAATATAGACAATACAAACATAATAAATGGAAGTAAAGGTTCATCTCTCTCATGACTCAGTCTTTCTTAAACAACATTATTATTGACTGGCCTATTGGATGCCAAAAAAGAAAATCAATTTTGTTAGAAGTATTTGCTTGGCCACAGATCTTGGTTACTAAACCAGCTGAGACAGGCTGATGTTATCAACTATCTGAAGACTAATTTTTACTATAAGCCTGAAACTGAGTAGTAATTAGAGATATGTCACAGCCTACTTTGTGTTTTCCTGTCATTTTTACCCTTCAGTATATCTCTTACATACTTCATTGTCTTGCAGTTTTTATATTCTGTGACTGATGGAATTGGAACTTTTAATTTTATTTCTAAGAAAGATCCTTTATAGATTTCATTTGTTATCTGGCTGTATTATGGACACTGTTTTGTCTTTTCCACTGCTTGGTACTGATTTTTAGTTCAACTCTGCAAGCTAGGTTCTTAACCACATTTGAGATTAAGACATAGATTAAATACACACACATACACCCCACAGACCTCTTGAGTAACTTTGATCTTTCAAGCTCTGGAGAAAGACTGAAGCTACTCTCAAAGCACATTAAAAAGTATTTGAATGCTGAAGATTTATCGCTAGGTTTTCTCAGATTTACTGGAAAGTAACATTAAGGAAATAAGCAGGGTGGAGGGAGGAGTGGGAGCAGTGGTCATGTTAGGTGTCTACACTGTATGCTGGGTGTTATGAAATTCAAAAGGAAATTTTGTTTGAGTGTGGGAGTTATGAAATTCAAAAGGAAATTATTTTGTTTGAGTGGTACCGAACATTTAAGGACTTTGTGATTTATAAATTACATAAACTTATGGTTTGTATAATGGCATCGAGCAGCACATCCTCTCAGTGAATACCTTGGTGACCATCTGTGTGTTGTGAAAGATTTTGAAAACATGAGATGCTAACTAGGTTTATTATAGTGATTATTTCATAATATATACAAATATCAAATCATTATGTTGTACACCTGAAACTGATGTTATATGTCAGTTATACCTCAATAAAAAGAATACTTATGGAATGAAGAAATGAATGAATCTAAAAAAAGAAATTCTATATAGTTTCAGGAAATAAATAGAAAATATTAAAAAATGAAAGAACGGGGATGACAATTCTAGATTTTACCTGGCTATTGTGGGGCTTAAAATGATGACAGCAGGCCTTCCACCTCAAGGCTGTCCTGCTGCTCCTGCCGAATCTACTCCTTCCCAAGTCCACCGAGCATTACTGACAACGGCCTTCCCACAGCTGCTGTTTACTGTACCACTGACCTGATCGAAACTCTAAGGACTGCACTGCCTATAGATAACATCCAAATTCTGTGGATTTGAATTCAGAGTTCTCCATCATCTGAAAAAAAAAATCAGAAAGGTATAAAGCAGTAAATAAAACCATTTGTAATTATATTAACATGAAGGGGGTGTTGATATAAAACAGTTCTTTAGTATATTTACTGGCTACCAAGCATTTTACATATATTGTCTCTTTTAGTCATCACATCAACCCCATTTAGGTATATTATTTTCTGTGTTTTACTGATGGAGAAACAGGAGCTTTGAGAAGTCATAGAGTTATTAAGTGACAAAATCTAGATTTGAACATGCCATTCTGACTCCAGTGCCTAAGTTCTTAACCTCTCCACTGTGAAATTTGAGTACATTTCATTCTCATTTTTATTTTCTCTACTTACACATATATAACATTTTAAAGATAATTGGTACAATGTCGAACATAGAGTCGTTTTCCTTCATTATTTAAAAAATTTCCAATGAGGTACAGATAGTGTAAAAATCTTAAGGATACAACTTAATGCATTTTTATATACATATGTATTTTTTATTTCATTTGCCACAGCTATAATGCAAAGTAACATATATATGGGGATCATTTTATTTATATATTTTTTCACACACACAACTACCACCCATATCAAATTAGAATATTTACAGAACCCTTAGAAAGTTTGTTTTTTAAACCTACTTCCTGCCAATATCATTCCTTCCATCCCCCCACCCCACCCCCCACTCTAAGGTAACTATTCTGATTTCTCTCACCATCGATTAATTAGTTCTACCTCCTCTTGAAATTCAAATATTTGGAATCACATAATACATATTCTTTTGGATCAGGCTTATTATGCTCAATATAACATTTGTGACAGTCATCCATGTTGTTACATATATCATTTGTTCCTTCATTTTTTACTGCTGTGTAACATTTCATTGCAAGCATATACCACAATTTGTCCATTCTCGTTTTGATAGATATTTAATTTTTAGGGTTTTTTCCTCTTCAGTTTTGGCTATTATGAATAAAGCGCCTGTGAACATTCTTGAACATGGGCATATGCACATATTTTTTCATTTATCTTGCATCTGGCTCAGGAGTGGAATTGCTGGGTCATATGGTAACTGTGTGTTTAAATTTTTGAGGAACTGCTTATGGTTTTTCGAAGAGACTGCCCCATGTTACAGTCCCACCAGCAATATATGAGAGTTCTCATTTCTCCACATTCTTATCAACACTGTTTGTCTTTTGATGATAGCCATGCAGGTGTATCTCATGGTATCTCATGGTGGTTTTGATTTTCATTTCCCTGATGGTTAATGGCATTGAGCATCTTTTATGTGCTTGTTGGCCATATTGACATGTTCTTTGGGGAACTGTTCAGATCCTGGCCCCCCTTTTTTAAAATCAGCTGGGGGGAAAAGACCATAGAAAGTATAGTAAGGTTCTTTAGAAGCAAAATCAATTGTGGGATATAATGGACTCAGGGCCAGCCCTTTTGAGGCAGATCATCATTTATGACTCATGTTGCCATCCTCTCTCACTTGTCTGAAATATTTGCATGGCTGAAATCAGCTTTGAAAGGACCAACAGTGGTTACCTCAAAGGGGAAGTATGTCATGACAGAAACCTGAAGGGTGGCCCTGGCCGGTGTGGCTCAGTTGATTGGGTGTTGTCCTATGCACCGAAAGGTTGCTGGTTTGATTCCTGGTCAGGGCACATGCTCGGATTATGGGCTTGATCCCTAGTAGGGGACGTGCAGGGGGCAGCCAATCAATGTTAGGCTCTCACATCGAAGTTTTTCTCTCTCCCTTCCTCTCTCTCTCTGAAAATTAATAAACTATTCTTTAAAAAAAGAAACACAAAGGGTGTGAGTACAAGGGAGTAGTTGTGGGTTTTGCTTAGGTGATGGTGTTAGTAGTGGGATAAATGAGGTAACAGCCTGAATCAGAGCTTTTTGGCACTTTTCTTTCAATCTCTCTCTTCTGGCACCACCCTGATGGGAGAAGGGAAGCACCGCCTACTACCAATGGGCAGGAGATAAAATGCCAGTAAATAGTAATGTTACACACAGTAATACCCAGATTAACCATTTAAAAAACCTATACGGAGATTTAATAACAAACACTATAGATAAATTGATATTAGGTGACTTCACCAATGAGATCATCTGACCCTGGAAGACTTTAAATTACAGATTCAATTTCTTTAACTGATATAAGACTGTTCACATTTTTTATGTTATTCTTTTGTAAGTTTTAATAAGTTGGGTTTTTCAAGGATGTGTCCATTTCATCTTAAGTTGTAAAATATTGACCGGCAGTTACTCATAATATCATCTTGGTATCATTTAAATGTCTCTTAGAGTGTGTAGTGATATTTCTTTTTTTTAATTTCTGATATTGGTAATTTATTTTTTATAGATTATTTTTACTAAGGGTTTGTCAACTTTATTAATCTTTTCAAAGAATGAGCTTTTAGCTTTGTTGATTTTTTCCATTGTACATTTGGTGTCTGTCATTGATTTCTGCTCTTTATTATTTCCCTCTACTTTCTTTGGGTTTAATTTGCTGGGGGTTTTTTGTTTTTGTTTTTTTTCCTGGCTTCTTGAGATGGAAGCTTACATCATTGATTTTCAACTATTCTTTTCTAATAGGTGTACTCAGAGATATAAATGTCTCTTTATGCACTACTTTAAATGCATTTAGCAGATTTTGATATATTTATATTATCCTTGAGTCAAAATATTTTTAAATTTTTACTGTGACTTCTTTCTCTGAATCATGGTTTATCCAGATGTGTGTTAATTGCCAACATTTAGGGGGCTTTAAATTCTTTCTATATTCATTTTTTAGTTTGATTGTATTATGAAGAGAGAACCTTCTCTGGAGAGTTTTAATATTTTGAAATTAAAACTTGCCTTTTGGTTCATTATATGTTGTATTTTGGGGAATGTTGCATGTTCACTTGAAAAGACTGTATTTTGCAATTGTTTGGTGTAGTATTCTACAAATATCATTAAGGTGAAGTTGGTTAATAGTGTTAGTCAAGTGTTCTATATTTTTACTGATTTTTTTGTCTACTTGTTTATCAGTTACTGAGGGAATTGTGTTAAAATCTCCAATTATGATTTATCTGCTTTTCCTTTTAGTTATGTTCATTTTTATATATCTTGAAACTATGATATTAAATATAAACTTAAGATTGTTTTATCTTCCTGTTAATTGATCCTTTACCACTGAGAAATGGGCATTTTAAAATCTATTTATTCTTCTTGCCTTAAAGTGTTCTTTGTTCAATGTTATATAGCCACATCAGCTTTCCTTTGTATAGCGCTTGCCTTGTATATTTTTTCTATCCTTTAACTGTTATCTTATCCCTCTCTTAGTTTGCTTGGCCTACCGTGACAAAATACCACAGACTGGGTGGCTTGAACAACAGACATTCTATTTTCTCATGTCTCTCGGGCTTCTAGTCCAAGGGCAAGGTGCTGGCGGGGCTGGTTTCTGATGAGACCTCTCAGTGGCTTGCAGACAGCTTGCCTTCTCACTTTTTCCTCACATGCCCTTTCCTCTGTGTACTTGTGGAGAGAGCTTTCTGGTGTTTCTTCCTCTTTCTGGTGTCCCAGGCCTATCAGATCAGAGCCCACCTTTATGACCTCATTTAACCTTAATTACCTCTTTAAAAGCCCTATTTCCAAATACAGTCACATTGGAGGTTAGGGCTTTTGCACGTGAATTTGGGGGGAGGGGACACAATTCAGTGTGTTAACCCTATGTCTTTATATGTAAAAGTGTGCTTCTTGTAAATAGTGTGTGGTCAGGTCTTGGTTTTTATCCAGTCTGATTATCTTTTAATTGCAGTGTTTAATTTATTTAATGTAATTACTGGTACAGATATGTTTAATTTTACCATCTTTCTATTTCTTTTCTGTTTGTCCCACCTGCTTTTTGTTTCTGTTTTTCCTTTCCCAACTTTTGTATTTATCAAGATTTTTTTTATTATTATTCCATTTTACCTTCTTTGTTGGGCATTTGCTATTTATTTTAGAATTGTTATTTTAGTGGTTATGATAAAAATTACAAAATAGCCCCTTAACTTATTACAGTCTACCTTAAATTGATACTTTTGCCATATCCTGAACAGTTATAAATCTTAAAATGCTATAAATCTGGGGTGGGGAGGGTCTGCTTTTGTTGCTATAATTGTGATATATTTTTTGCTAACTATTTCACAAGATACTGTTTTTGCATTAAAGTCAATAGTCTTTTATCTTTATTCACATTATTACCCTTTCGGATGCTCTTTCATTCCATCTTGTACTTTCCTGATTCTATCTGATACCAATTTTCTTTTGCCTAAGGAACTTACTTTGATATTCCTTATGTATTGATTTCTCATGATAAATAATCTCAGCTTTAATTGTTTGAGTGTATCTATTTCACTTGTAGTTTAGAAAGACCATTCTGCTTGTTAGAAAATTCTGTGTTGATCAGTTTATTCTTTCTGCCCTTTAGACCTATCATTCCATTGTCTTCTAGCTCTCATAGTTTCTTTTGAGAAGTTAACTGTTATACTTACTGTTGTTTCTCTGAAGATGTGTCTTTTTTGCTCTAAGTGCATTTAAGATTTTCCCTTTACATTTCCAGCAGGGGGTAGGTGTTTTGTTTTTGTTTTCAAAGTCTGCTTGGGATTCACTCAACCTTTCACATAGCTTTTGTTGATTTTGCAAAAATGTTGGCTCTATTTCTTCAAAATTGCTTCTGCTCCATTTTCTTTTGTCATCTGGAATTACAGTTTTTCATGTGTTGGATCATAACAGTATTTTACATGTCATATACTCTGTTTTATTGTTTCTGTTTGTTTTGTTACTTGTTTGTCTGTTTTGTATTATCGTTTAGTTGCTCTCTATGCTTCAGTTGGGATAATTTTTGTTGACCCTATCTTTGTCTTTGCTAGTCTTATCTTTTGCTGTTAAGGCTCTGCATTGAGGCCCTGGACAGTTTTGCTCAGCGGTTAGAGCATTGGCCCGCGGACCAGAGAGACCCGGGTTCAGTTCCCGCTGAGGGCACGTACCTCAGTTGCAGTTTGTCCCTGGCCCCGTTTGGGGTCATGTGGGTGGCAACCACTCAGTGTGTCTCTCTCACATCGATGTTTCTCTCTTCCTCCCTCTCTCCCTCCCACTCTATCTCCAGTGAGGATAAAATGTCCTCCAGTGAGGATAAAAAAAAAAAAAGACTCTTCATTGAGTTCTTAATTACAGAAATTATAATTTTTCAGTTCTAGAATGACCATTTGATTAACTTTTACCTCGTCCTTTTTCAGTTGAAAATTTCTATCTTTTCCTTTATTTTCTTTCATATATTTATAATGATTATTTTATAGTTCTTGTCTCTCAATTCAAAAAGCTGAGTTATCTTTGAGGCTGCTTCTTTTGGCTGTTTTCTCTTTTGTACAGTAATCACAATTTTCTACTTGTTCACATGTCTCAATTTAAGATTTTCTATTTTGAAATAATTTCACATTTATACAAACAATAGGAGTATGTTTGAACCTTAAACCTTGACCTAGAAGAATATTTTGCCAACATGATACCCTATTACCCCTATACAAACAAGGACATTCTACTATATGACCACAATTCAACCACCACAATCAGGATATTATTACAGATATATTACTACTATCTAACCTTTTTTTTTTTAAATTTTTATTGATTGACTGATTTTTAGGGGGAGAGAGATTTGTTGCTCCACTTATTTATGCATTCATTGGTTGATTTTTTGTTTGTTTTTAATCTTCAGATAGAGTGGGAGGAGGGAAGGGGAGAGAGAGAGAAACATCAGTGTAAGAGAGACACATCGACTGGCTGCCTCCTGCAAGACCCTGACCAAGGCCAGGGAC
Source organism: Tadarida brasiliensis (assembly GCA_030848825.1). NCBI lineage: Eukaryota > Metazoa > Chordata > Mammalia > Chiroptera > Molossidae > Tadarida > Tadarida brasiliensis. Next base: position 43,306,102 of record CM061275.1, read on the forward strand.
TAACCGCAACCGAGGTACATGCCCTTGACCAGAATCGAACCCACGACTCTTTGGTCCGAGGGCTGACATTCTAACCGCTGAGCCAAACTGGCCAGGGCCTACTATCTAACTTTTATACATCATTTAAATGTTGCCATTTGGCCTTCGAATGTCTTTTATAACAAAAGGATTCAATTTAGAAATCACACGTTGCATTTAGTTATCATGTCTAAAAGAGCTTAAAGGAAACTGAAAATCTCCTTCAGTCTGCAACAATTTCAGTTTATCCTTGATCTTTATAACTTTCATACCTTTAAAGATTACAGACCTGCCCCACCGGTGTGGCTCAGTGGTTGAGCGTCAACCCATGTACCAAGAGGTCGCCAGTTTGATTCCCGGTCAGAGCACATGCCCAGGTTGTGGGCCCGAGCCCCAGTGGGGATCATGCAGGAGGCAGCCAGTCATTGTTCTCTCTCATCAATGTTTCTATCTCTGTCTCCCTCTCCCTTCCTCTCTCTCTAAAATCAATAAAGAAAAAAAATTTAAAAAAGGTTACAGACCAATTATTTCATAGAATGTTTCTCAGTTTCAGTTTGTCTAATGTTTCCTCCTGATTATGTTTATGTTACACATCTTTAGAAGTGATATTATAGGAGTGATACCATTGGAACCTGTCTGATGGCATATACCTTCAATTTGCTCCGTTACTGATATTATTTACTTTTATCACTTGATTAAGGTTGTGTCTGCCAGAATCTTCACAGTAAAATTACTTTTGTCCCTTGTAATTCATTACTATTTTGTGGGGAGATACTTGGAGGTTATGTAAGTATCCTGTCTTTATCAAAATTTCAGTTTATTCCTGCTTTTATTTATATCAGTTTGGATTCATAGTTCCCTGTTTTTATTCAGTGTTATAATTCATAGTTAATCATTATTTAACTTTATGCTCAAATTATTCCAGATTTGGCCAATGGGCACCACTTCAATCTGACTTCTGTTTCTTTTTGACGTATGCTCGTAATTCTTTGAGAATTTTTATACTTTCTGATACAATAACTTCCAGGTTCATCTTGAACTTTTCTCTTTCCCAGCCCTGGAAACAGTAGTTTCTCCAGAGAACTCTGGTTCAGTTTAGTAGAGCAGGGTATTTAAAAACCAACATCTGAGCAGTAGGTGTGCTCATTGCTGTTGGGCTATCACTCTTCCCAGACCTCCCCCACACACATCTATGTTAATTTTTCTGTGTGTGTGGGTATGTATGTGTGTGTGCCATAAGTTCACACCAATGCCTCTACTTCCAGTTCAATACCACAGGATTCATTCACTTTTCTCTGTATATATTTGTAACTCCCTTCTCTGATGACAGTGAGAAACCTGACTCCCGTTATCTTACCATATTTACTTATTTGATCAGTCTCCCAGTGCGTAACCAATCTCTCATGCTTCCATCACTCTCTCCTGCATGGAAGGCCTCATTATACCGAAGCACTGACATTTTGCCCAGACCACTTTTCTGGAGGGTACGCTCCTCATTCCTCTTGGTCTCTGACCCCTTGAATCAGGTTGCTTTCCCATGTGAATGCCTTCCTCACTCAGCTTAGGCTTCAGCACCCAGTACAATGCCAGCCTTTTGTGGGGATATCTTCACCCCACTTGGTCTCTGACACTTCATACTGGGCCGTCTTTCTGTGTGGACATCCTCCTCATCCCAGTTAGGCTCTAATGCCTGCTCTGGACCATTAGAGCTCTCCTCTCCTCTACCTTTCTACTCCCACAAAGACACCTACCTCACTCAGCATTAGCTGATGGATTTAAAACGGAGTTGTTCAAGAAAGAAAAAGGAAGAGCTGTATCTCATAATTCTCTATGGCATATTGCACATTATGTATAAAGGACTATAAACTGAAGACAGTGTTATTTTCCCCAAAAGAGGGCACCTTATTCTCTGTCAGATATATAGGTTGAGGGGCTGGCACATCAGGCCAGTGAGGAATAGAGGTGGTTGGGGCTGAGTTGTAGCTTTAGTTGGATCTAGTCTGTCCCTGCTTTCCTACGTATGTTGGGAGAGATTCATTAGGGCTTTTCCTGGTGAGCCTGTGGGTCTCTGCCTCCCTATCCTGAAAGACTGGTGAAGATTCTTTTCTGCTTTGAACTTTGTTATCCAGCTTCCTGCCTCACACTGCTTCCAGTTTTGGCAAACGTGTTCAGGCTGAGATTTGTTGTTTGAGGCACACCCTCTTCCTCAAGTAGGACTTTGTCTTTCAGACATTGCAGTACAACAGAAGAGTCTTGTGTGCTTTTTTATTTATTTGTTTTTATCCTCACCCGAGGAAGTGTTTTCATTGATTTTAGAGAGAGGGGAAGAGAGAGAGAGGAGAGAGAAACATCGATCGGTTGCCTCCCGTATGCGCCCCCAACTGGTGTTGAACCCTCAACCTAGGTATGTGCCCTGACCAAGAATCAAACCAGGACCTCTCAGTCCATGGGACAATGCTCAATCCACTGAGCCACATCAGCCAAGTTATTCTTAAATACTTAGTCTTTGTTGCTATAAACTGTTTACTGTTTATTAGTTTCTCAAATAATGTTTGAGATTTTAGATCTCTAATTTTTTTAATGTAGTTCCCATACCATTTATATGATATGTCGTTGTCTACATTTCAAACATTTCAACTGTAAGGGAAGGTATAAATATGTTAAATTTTTGTTTTTCCTCATGTCTTGTCTTTGTGACCCTAATTAAGGGGTCATTTGGAAATTCTGGGCTAATGTGTTAAATCACCTGTATGAGTTGCTGGAGAATTGCTTTAATTCCACTTAAGAATATGCAGTTAGTGAAAGTCAGGTGTGAAAACAGACGCTCTTTGCCAAAACACAATACATTTTGTCATTTGATCATTTTTCTTGCTGAGTGGATCATTATGAAAATAACCTTAGCCTTCAAATTATTTCTTTAATCCTTGATTCTCTTACACATTATAAAGTTCAGCCCTCCTACCAGTTTTACTTTCTTCCTACATTACGAGTATGTTTTGGATGCTGAGAAAGAAGTATTTACTAGTACTTGGGAAAATATAAAACTCCCCTCTAAAACAAATGAAGTTTTATGTAATCTATAGAACCCAAGTGATAGTGCATGTAGTGTGGTGGGGAGGGTATGGGGGAATGGCCATTAAACCCAATAGCTCTACTTTTAAGAAATAGAATTGTTTTATTTTTCATTATAGGAATCATTTTCATGTATACCTATTTCTTTTATTTGATAAGAGCACTTCCGTTTTTAAAGGCTTGATGAATCACTGATTTATAATGTTATGGCATATCCTTTTACACTCAATGTGCCTTTCAGATATACATTGAGTTCTCGATATTGAGGGCAGAGTTTGATTGTGCATTGCTTTTAATATTGAAATTACTACTGCACTTAGGCATTCTAGTTAAATCTTTCCTTAATAGTTCCCAGAGCCAGTCAAAACTCAACATTTTAATAATCAAAGAAATAAAAGGGATTTTGCTTTATCAAAAACATCAGTTGATAATATAGTTTTTAGGATTCTCTTTATACTTCTTAAAATCTTATAATTTCAGTATAAAATACCAAATACTACATCCCAGAATGTGAACATTCTTACATAATATTCTTTACATTTTAAAAATAGGGTTTTTTTATATTTAGTGGTACGTTATAGAGTTAGAAAGGTATATTTAGCAAATCCTGATCCCACCGATTATTGTTGATATCAACAAGATTTAGAATTCTCATTGGCCAATATATAGTCTGTCCCAATGGCTTATGGATTAGAAATAAATATATTTGCACATTTTTATGCTTTGCAAGCTTGGATATTGCCTTCTCAGTGACATTCTGATTTGTCTGTTTTTAATGCATTAACCAGCTGTAGGAAAAGTGCAGTTAGCTAAAGACTGGTACTTTTCCTAGATGATGGTATTTTTTTCTTGATGCTCTGAGATTATTAAATGTTTTTGCAAATGATTGTTTTGATGAGTTACTCTCTAATGGCACCCTAAAATAGCAGCAAAGTGCTAAAATGACAAGTAGGACTTTGATTTCTCTATGCAAAGAGCATGTTTAGAAAGCTGAAATAAAAGGGGAAATTCCAGTGAAGGAAGAGAAATAAAAAGTAAATGAGGTAATCAAAGTCAGAGAAATTGATATTGGCAGGTCCTGAATGATGTTCCTAGATGAGCAATCTTTCAAAATACTTCTTGTACGTTGCTGCTATTCCTTTATTTATTATTAAAATAACATGATCCATGAGGAGCTTGGGGTGACTCTCGGCCTAGCTAATTCTAATTAATCCAGTCAGGGAGAGCAGTAGGGTAAGTGGAGCAGTCTATCGGATTGAAATTCATAACTTAATTGAGGTCAAAGTCCCGGTCTGGGAGAACAAAAGTCTTTTGCTAGGACCAGGCAGATCAATAGCAATAAATATCTGGCTTGGATACAAGTAGCTTATAGTGACAGATTATCTGACAGTGGCCAGAGGTCTTGGTTCTGTTAAGGGCAGTCTTGAGCATGCCATGGTTCTTGCTGATGTTCAATCCATACCCGTGACACTTGGAAAGAAGTGGTACTCTCAAGAACTCTTGAAAGTCTTATGGAAGCACTATGTATGAAACTCTGGTGTCTTCTATTTGTTATTATCAAATGAACATTCCCTAGTGACACATTTTTTAAATGATAAAGGAGATTCTATCATATTGCCAGTAAGATCCAAAGGATTTGAAAAATTGATTAATCTTGAGAGCTAACTTTCCCATTAATAATTCAAAAAAGAGTGTATAGAATTGCTTTGGGGGAGGAACATAACACAAGACCATGTTGTCTTGATTCGTATATAACTGTAAAAGTTAAGAGGACCATGTTACATTAACATTAAGGAGTTAGTGTTAACTCTTAAGTTTGAATGGTGTGTGGTTATGTAGGAATTTTCCTTGTTTTTAGGTGCACACCAATATATTTAGGGACAAGACGTCATGCTGTCTATAATTTCTTTAACCTACTTCAATAAAAAAGATAAAGAAAGGTAAAAAGAAAGAAAACATGGCAAAATATTATCAATCGTTAAGTATGAGTAATGGGACTCTACCTTTCTATCTATAAATATTTTCATTTAAAAAGTAACAACAGAAAACAACCCTGTGTAATAAAACCATTAGGCTAGTGTGTTACCAGGAAAGGTTTCCCTCTGTCCCCTTCTGTTCATACTTTTAATTTCTATTTAGTTCTCAAAAGCTTAGCTGTTCTTTTATGCATTATATTATTGTTCATCCATAATAATAATAGTTAATTAGTGTAAAACTTTGCATTCCACTCATCATTTAATAATAATACTGTCACTAAATCTCAACTACCATCTGATGGTGGGAAAGGAGCTCTTGAGATTTGCAGTTGTTGGTCTTGTAAGGTGTGGAGAACTTCATAGTATATGTTCTATCTCCATTGACACTTCTGTGGTCCTAACTGTCATTCCTTCATTCATATATTATTGTGGCAACATATTAATGTGACTTTTTTTTTTATCCTCACCCGAGGACATTTTTGCATTTATCTTCAGGTAGAGCGGGAGGGAGAGAGGGAGGAAGAAAGAGAGAGAAACATCAACGTGAGAGAGACACATCGAGTGGTTGCCACCCACACGACCCCAACCGGGCCGAGGACAAACTGCAACCAAGGTACGTGCCCTTAGCGGGAACCGAACCCGGGACTCTGGTCCGCGGGCCAACGCTCTAACTGCTGAGCCAAATCGGCCAGGGCTTAATGTGACTTTTTTGATCCTAGATAATTATGACAGCCTAGCCGGTGTGATTCAGTGGATAGCATCGTCCCATGGACTGAGAGGTCCAGGTTTGATTCCCAGTCAGGGCACATGCCCAGGTTGCAGGCTCCATCTCCAGTAGGGGGCGTGCAGGAGGCAGCAGATCGATGTTTCTCACATCAGTGTTTCTCTCTCTCTCTCTCCCTTCCTCTGTATAAAAATAATAATAATTATTATGACAGATTAGTCTTCCTTAAATGTCATAGTCTAAATGCTACTTCTGTATCTAAGTGATTCTATTATCAAAAACCTCTAGTAATTTCTTATCCACGAATCAGTTCTCAACTTTTATGATTGACTCTCAAAGCCCCACCTCTGCAACCAAACTGTTTTATCTAGTGTTCCTCACATTATGAAGTTGGTAAGCTCACTTTATATATCCCAGAAGTTCCCAAATCTAGATCACCAGTATTAACTATAGATCTTTTTACAAATAAGCCTCAGTTCCAGAAATTATGACTCAGTAGGTGAGTTAGGTTTGGGGGGTGTTGGGAAGAGGAGAATCTCAAAATTATTACATGTCCACACACAGTTCTGTAGTGCCAGGTTTGTCACTCCAAACCTGCGTTCACCTGCCAGTCCTTCAGTGCTGCCCTCTTAAGTAGGGGTTAGGATAAAAACAGTCCAACGGAACGAATTCATTCCTGTGTGGATCACTAACAACTGTTTTGAATGATCAGATATGGTTTCACTTTTAAAGGAGAGATAGAAATTTACATATAATCCCATTGGCTGAGCACTTGTTATTTTTCAAATGATTGTGTAAGTTGTATCTACATACTTGGTCTCTTTTTTTCCTTATAATAATCCTGTGAAATGAATTTTTTCCACATAATAATCCAAAGTCACACAGCTGTTGCAAAGTCAAGATTCAAATCCAAGTTTTCCAATAACAAATGATCTCTGATTGGTAAATTTTCAGTTAGTTTATCAAAATAAAGTAGAAAGATCAAGGCTTTTTAGAGAAGATATTTTTAAGCAGAACAAAAAACAAGGCAGTCCAGGTCTTGCAGACGCCACCGCCCCAGAGCCGTTGCTCCCAGTCAAGGTCAGCCCCACTGTGTTCTTCAAGGTCAACGTCGCAGTCAAGGACAAGCCCCTTGGGCTGCATCCCCTTCTAAGTGTTTGCAAAGTTCCAAAGGCAGCAGAAACCTTTTGTGCTCTGAGCACTGGGGAGAGAGGATTTGGTTATAAAGGTTCCTGCTTTCACAGAATTATTCTGGGTTTATGTGCCAGGGTGATGACTTCACACACCATAATGGCACAGGTGACAAGTCCGTCTGTGGGGAGAAATTTCATCATGAAGCATACAGGTCCTGGCATCTTGTCATGGCAAATGCTGGACCAACACAAACTGTTTCCAACTTCTCATCTGTACTGCCATGACTGAGTGATAGGACGGCAGATGTGGGCTTCGGCCAGGTGAAAGATGGTGTGGATATTGTAGGAGCCGTGGAACAGTTCCGGCTTAGGAATGGCAAGACCAGCAAGATCACATTGCTGACTATGGACAGCTCTAATAACTCTGATTTGTGTTTTATCTTAACCACAAGACCATTCCTTCTGTAGCTCAGGAGTGCACCACTTCACCCCCATCGGCTTGGAAGGTTGTGTAATCTTCATGCTCTCATTGCAGTTCATTGGGGTCTATATTTTCCTTCCCCCTTCCAAGTCTAGCTGGATTACAGAGTTAAGTGTATGGTTATGAAATAAAAACTAAACAACAACCACAACAACAAAAAAAGGCAGTCCAACATGCGGTCATTTTCCAATGAGTTTCTGTAGGTTTTGACCTTCATCCATTTGAAACTCACCTATTTTCTGTAAGTTCGTGTACACACCAAAATAATAATAAAACAACAACTCCTCTCTGGTGGCAAATTGGGGGACCAAAGGTGTATTTTTTTAATGAGTCACTTGGAATCTAAATGTAGTCAGAGACTATCTACCGTAAGTTCGGGAAAGCATGGTAGAAAAATTCCTATCCAAGGAAGATAAAATTAAAGAAAAGGAACCTCAGTTCTCAAGAAAACTCCACTAAGTTTATAGACTGTCCTACAACAGTTTTATTTAGTGTTACTATATTATTTTTATTTACTTTATTGTCCACTTTGTGTTTTCTCTCCAGTTGGATTGTGAGATCTTTAAGTGCAGAAATCACATTTTCTGTTTCTTTAATATTCCTACTGGTCTCTTGCATAATGTTTGGGAGAGAGTACATATTCAGTAAATATTATAAAATATTGAAAAATGATTGTTCCTTTATAGATTAAATACTCCCTCAACCTGAAACACATACACATACATGTGCACACACACACGTACATACCCGCAAATCCTTTTCTCTGTACTTTCTTCATTAAAGCATCACCTCTTCTGGGAGGACCCTGACCTAGCCCCATCCTTTTCCTCCAACTACAGCCTCCCTTTGGATACTCTCTTTTGCACTCCTGTAATATACTTTGTTTACATCTTTCATAGAATTTGTCATTATTTATTATAAATATTCATAAGACTCTAGGCTCCTTCTTGAGAGTAGGAACTTTTGATATTTCTCTATTCCCAAATCCTAATACATTACTGGACATATCACTGAATAATATGTGTTTGAATATGAACAAAGAATAAAGGTTTAGAACAGAAATAAAAATGCCTCTACAAAACTGCTTTTTAGAAATTTATAGAAAGAAATTTGATTAGTAAAATTTGATATTAACGAGGTTACCTGAATACTTCATGACTTTGTTGATGTCTGGTCAGTATGCTTATTTATTCTGTAGAGAATTGTTTGAGAGGGGCAGGCCTAAACAAATATGCTATAGCACATATATCAATAGACATTCTTGAACAGTGGATGCTAAAGACTTTGTTCTAAAGATAATTAGATGTACTCTTAAATGAAGGTCATGCATTATGAGACCACAATACCCACGTTCAAGTGACTTATTGCTCTTGACAAATATCTTGGCAATGGATGGGATTTGTTTCATGTAGCTGTTATTTATTTTTTTCAAACAGTTCTTTATTTCTTAGAAATGCAGTTTCTTGTTTAACATACTTTTGAAACTATGAATGGCTGAAAGAAATATAGAGAATCTTGTAAAATTGGTAGAAGATATTTGTTCATGATGAGAGTAGAAATAAGAAAGAGCTGAGGTATAAAATAATCATGTCTCTCTTTTATTTTCCCCTTCCCAAAATGTAAAATTTACATACACTTTGTACTTTTAAATCACATCTTTACCAGGAATTCAGTTGGCTTATATAAGGACCAGTCCAAAAGGCCCAGTTCACTTTCAGGATCCAGCCTGAGGGTAGATCATGCTGCTGGTGTGCGTGCCCCTAGATCTGACCAGTGGCCAAGGGGAAAGTGGAATGAATGGGAGCTAAGGTGTCTGCACTTATGTATGTGAGGCCCTTTGTGATGCAGGATGGAGCCAGGGGCTGGGAAAAGAAGTTTTGGAGATATCCAATTGTACTTTTTTTCTGGGAATAGAGATGTTGGGGGAGGCCTGCCTACCAGCTCAGTGATTTTCAGAGTGCTCTGTGAATCCCCACAGAGGGACCTAGAAGCTTCCCTTCCACTTCAACTTGGACCTATTTTAAGATTAGACTTTTGGCCCTGGCCGGTTTGGCTCAACGGTTAGAGTGTCAGCCCGCGGACCATAGAATCCCGGTTCGGTTCCTGCTAAGGGCGCGTACCTCCGTTGCAGTTTGTCCCCGGCCCCGGTTGGGGTCATGTGGGTGGCAGCCGCTCGATGTGTCTCTCTCACATCGATGTTTCTCTCTCTCTCTTCCTCCCTTTCCCCCTCTCGCTCTATCTGAAGATACATGCAAAAATGTCCTCGAGTGAGGATTTAAAAAAAAAAAAAAAGATTAGGCTTCTGTTCTAAGAAAAAGTTCTATAATGGATTATGAAGGTAGCGATTAAGTCTAGTCCTCACTGTGTACCAAGCATTTAGTATTATTTAACACTAAATTAAATATTTAGCATTGTGTAAATATTTGTTGACTAACAAAGCAAATATATTCAGCCCCTTATGCAAAGAAATCTCTGCATCTCCAAAAAAATGTAGGCAGTTTTCCGGTTAACAGAGACAGGTGTCAATGCAAAAGCAGTCTGAAAATTGTGGACAAAGATGCTGAAATCAGTATTAAAGGTGAAATATTTTTTATCAATTTTTTCTATTCCATAAAGTAAGTTTATATATATTAGCTCATTTTATCCTTATAGGGGTCGTGTGTGGCATTGTCCTCATTTCACGGCTGAGGAAACTGAATCTCAGAGAGGTTATGTGAACTGTTTGAGGACACAAAGCTAGAAACCGAGTTCACACCTCAGTGTTTTTTTGTTTTGTTTTGTTTTTTATCCTCACCCGAGGACATTCCTCCATATTTTGTTCAGATAGAGTGGGAGGGAGAGAGAGAGACACACATCCACGTGAAAGGGACACATCGAGTGGCTGCCTCCCACACGACCCCAACCAGGGCTGGGGACAGATCGCAACCGAGGTACGTGCCCTTGGCCGGAATCAAACCTGCGTATCATTGGTCCGTGGGCTGACACCCTAACCGCTGAGCCAAACCGGCCAGGGCCACACCTCAGTGTTTTGATGGCAAATCTCATGCTGTTCCTGCACTGTGCGCGTCACACTCCTTTACACTGACTCGGTGCTTTTAGAATTACAGCCATCTGAGGCATTTTATGAGGATTACAGTAAGAAGTCCTGCATGTCATTAATAGTTTCTTATTTATAATGAAATCCCTCTATGTAGACGTTATTTTGTTTACCAGGTTTTCCCCTTCAGTGTGACTTTTAATCCATGTTCCTATTCTCACAGCTCATAATTTTATTTAATAAGGTATGTTTTTCTGTCATTTTTATATTGAATACTCACTCCTTTTGCTAAGTTTGTATGTGAGAATGAACTGGCTCACAGTACAGTGTGAATCAAGTTCAAATTACTTTGAGTTCACAGAACACCCAGTGTCATCTTATTTTTACATCTAACTGAATTATAGGACACTGTCAAAGTGTTATGTCCTGGTATAGTAAATTGCTCCTTCTTAATGGTCCCCTTGCTACATTCTCTCTTGCTATTGCTATAAACCAGAAATTGTTGACATCTTACATTATCGTAAGCTTGAAAACAAAAGAACTGTTTTTTATCGCCGAGCAATCTACCTTCTTCACCATAAAGGTTTCTGAACATCTTAACTACCTACAACTGAATCATAATGTTTTATGTAGTTTAAAGTTGACTGTGCCCTCAGAATTGGATTAATTCTATAATTCTGTAACTTTTTTAAAAGGCAGGCAATTCTTCCTCATTGAACTCAAGAAATGGATCAGTCATCTTCCTTAAAACTTGTCTGAATGTTGAAGTGGTGGTTCATTGGTGATTTCTGAGATTTATTATTTAAATGTATGCATGTTATAAAATATATTTGGCTGTGCTTAGTGTTGCTGAGTCTAAAATGTTCTTCTAAATGTCACATTATGAGGATGAATTCAAGATGAAAGGATTACACAAAGTAACAAATGAGTCAACAGAGTAAGGTCTAGAAATGATCAAGCTTGCTTTTTTGATGATCAAACTGATATACTCATAGCGTGGTTGATAATGCCTGAAAGATGGGAATAAGATAACTCAGGAAAAAATGATTCTTCAAAGAAAAGGTGATTTTTTTCCTGTAAAACAAGCGCTATAGACTATTTATGGGTCATGTTCATATGCACATATATTGAGATTGATTATGCACAGATGTCATCTGTAGAAAATGTGATGGCTTTTGTGGACCATAGGTGAACAATGGAGACTGCAATGTAGTGCTGATCTTACAAAAGCCAACTTACTGCGGACACTGTAGTAATAGAAATATAACCCGAAAAACCAAAGTAAAATACTGTTCTATACATAGAAGAATAGAATCAATATAAAGCATAAAGTTTAGATTTTTGTGTTTCCAAAGGATGTTGATAAATTTGAAGAATCTAGAGAAGGATTTTTAAAAATCAATAGTTTGGAAATGGAGTTTTTGAGGAAAGTGTCATGGTCACAAACTCATGGGTCATCTGCAGCCCAGAGACCTATTTTTGTTTGGCACTCATAGTGTTACCCAGTTTGTAATTTACTGCCAGTTAATTTCACATTAAATACAGATTTGAGGATTCTCTTGAGAAATCTGAATCTATGGCAGCCCTGGGCACATTCCCATGTGGCAACAGTTAGCAAGAGCTTAGTAGCTACTGCCTTCTGTTGACAGTGCTGGAGCTCTCCAGGTCCCCGTGCAGCCTCTGTGGCTTCTGCGCCCAGTTAACCTCACCCTTCCTGTGTACTGCCTGAGGTCATGTGAGGGTGTATAACCTTGTGTGTGGAAAGACTAGGCTTAGAGTTAGGTTGCCTAGATTCCAGTTTCTATTCTGCCACTAACTGTGTGACCTTGACTAAAGCATAATTGTAAAACCTTAATGGTAGAAAGGAATTCAGAGGTCATCTAGTCAGCTTCCCACCTAATGCATGAATTCTCTCTACTAAACATCCAAAAGGGGGTAAGCCAGCTAGCCTAGGTTTGAATATTTCTCTTTGCTTCACAAAGTAGCCTATTCCATCTTAGAAAGCTCTGATTATTAGAAAATGTCTCTTACGTGTTGAGTTTACATCTGCCTGCATGTAATACTAAAACTGTACAATTATATAAGGTGTCTTCTCATTACTACACAACAGTAGAACTAGAATAATTTCATAGATGTGATATGAAACACAAGGTAGCTACCTCCATACTTTCTTTTATTTAAAAGTGTAATTTGTGTGTACGGTTAACTCGGAGAGGCTGAACTAGGCCATCAAATGGGTGAATGCTTTTATGGCAAAGCACTTTAGAGATACAGATATTATTGTACTATTAACCAGACCAGTTAGACTTTTATTGTAGACTTAGTAACCAGTCTTTGTTGTATCATTGTTTTAAATATTTTCCATCTCTTTGGGGGGGCAGGGGGTGGGGAGGAAAGAAGATTTAAAGATATCTTGTGTTCTTGTTGATATAATGGCATTTGTCTATGTGTTCATACTTTTTAATTTTCCAGGACTTGCAGACTTAATCCCATGAGCTCATTTCTAATATCAGTAAAGGGTATGAGCTGTCTGTGTGGTTCAAGCTGCCACTTGAGGGTTTCTCCTTCCCGCGGAGCTTTCTAATGGAATTCAAGGTTCTCTCTTAGGGTGAGCATTACAAAGCCTTCCCAGGCTGCTTGAGAGCAGGAAGTGCACCCCAGGTTCAAGGACACGCGAAGTTTAATGTGCACAAACATGCTGCTGCCCCCGCCCCTGCTCCCCCTGATTGGCACTGTTAACTCGGAGAGCTGAGCTTCTCAAAGTGATTTGATTAGACCCACCACTTCATTCCTTTCACTTTGCCCCTCCCCTCAAGCACCGGCCACCTTCTTTGTCTTTGCAATCTTTGCTTTGCCAGTTACCTTTTTTATCCCTTCCTTTTCCTGATTTTGTGTCAAATTTTGACATTTTGTGAAACAATAAGGAATTCAAAAGTAAAGAAACTCGAATCATTGAAACTTTTGGTGTGAAAGATTTCCATACTTGTGGATGGTTTCTACACTGATGTTTTATAAAACTCCACATCCCTTACCTTCATTTTGACTTAGCTTGCGACATAAGGAAAGATAGAATTGTTACATAGATTAGTAATTTACTTAGATTGACAGATATCATTCCACAGTCCTCTATCAAAATTGGTTTGTACATAATGAATTCCTTTCACAGCAGTTTTTTAAAAAATAACCTTTTAATTACAAAAACTTCAACCATGTGCAACATTAGAATAAAAAGTATAATGAACTTCCATGTACTCATCACCTAGTTTCAGCAATTACCAATCTTGTTTAATCTATACAGGTAACCCACAACAGTGGTTTTTAACCTTTTTAGGAAGAGTAGAGGAAAGCTATGGACACAGAGAGAAAGGACAGGCATGTAGAATTTTTGCAAACAATTTTAATAGGTTCATGCACTTGCCGAAGCCTTTCCATGGATCTCCTAGGAATCTAAGAATCCAAAATTAGAATCCCTGCATTCCAGCAAAGAGAACACTACATATTCTCAACTTTTCTATTCACCTGAATGTCAAGCTTTGGGATTGGCTTAGGTTCTCCTATGAAAACAATGTCATTAAGCTAATGGCAGGATCTTTTAATGATTAAATATTCATTATGGAATCTCTTAATATATTCTTTTACTCCCACGGTCAGCTTCTTTTCCCTTTAGTGCTTATTAGTTTGTCGTTTTATAATTGATATTTCTTTTACCAATGTTGACAGATTAGGAAAGCTGTCAACGACTCAGCTTTCCAGGCCTAACAACGTAGAATTTCACCCAGAGCTTCCAAGTTGTTGTTGCTACCAGGTGAAAAAGGAAAACTGCCTCTCCCTATATGGAGAGGATAGAATGACTGGTAATGAAATGCATACGTTGTTGTTAGGAACTTAAGTACTAAAGCTGCAATTTTCATTAAAAGAGGATACTAGCTTTCAAATACGAATTTTAATGAACAATTAAATGTTTATGAAAGTATAGGGATAGCTGATTGTACGTGACAAAAGGGTGGTCTTTCTTTCCCACTCCGCATCTCAGCTAGCCCTTGGCTAAGCCTCCCTCTGGATCAGCCTAGGCCACAGGGCAGACTCAGAACACAAGCAGTTAGTAGAGGGGCACTAGCAGCCAGCAGGACTCCCCTGTAGAACTATCTCGTGTTGAACCCCACAGCATCTGCCCTGATGTGAGCTAAAAGTATTTTTAAAAAGCAGGTAACAAAAGAATAGTTGGAATAATTCAATTATTAAGTATTTCATTTCAGAATCCTAGGATTATTATTTTTCGTGTTTGGCATAGTTCCCTCTCCCTCTCCCTCCCTCCCTCCCTCCCTCCCTCCCTCCCTCTCTCTCTCTCCCTTCCTCCTCCCTCCATCTATTCATCTATCTCAGTGTGGGGAGATAGGGCATAGAGTAAGGTATACAATTCTCATTTGAGTATGGTTAAAAATATTTCTGTTAAGGTGATAATTCAGGAAAGGAATCACCCTCATTTATAGATAGCAATTAAAAAAAAAAAAGTAAGTCCTCCATTCTGGCATTTCCTCTTTAACATTTTGTTTTGTGTTTGGAAGTACTTTTAGCATTCATTCTATTGAAAAGGGGAAAATTCAACAACAAAAACCCAGACTGTTTAATGGTTATATCTACTCAACAGATATACCAAAATAAATATATGATCTTAGAAGGCAATTATATACAATCTGTTATGTGTTTCCAAAGATATATGCAATCCATATAACATATAAATCAATATGTTTTCATTAATTGATGTTTGTGTAGTATTTGAGGAGTTGTACAATGTGGGCACACAGTGTCTGTCTTTGCTGCCTAATCTCTGTGCTCCCCTTTGGGGTTGGCTTTCTTCAAGGCCCAGTTCTTTAAGACATTTTTCAAGAAGCTCAGTACAAAAATACTTATAAAAAGATTAGCCATCACTTTCAATACATTTTAAATTATTTTCTGTTTAAAAAGTGTTCTTAAAATTTGTTTCAACTATTTTACAGATTCCATTATGGTTCATTTGGTTGTTATTTGGACTGACGTTGGACTGATGTTTGAGTTAGTGCCCTGACCTCTCTCAATAGAGAGAAGCCTAAGCGTGTCTAAGCACCTGTTTAAAAAAAAAGTTGCCTGCAACGAAAACTATCCCCACCTACAATTTATTAAACCTTGACATACTGCATTACTTAAAGAGTTCTCAGAGAAAATTAAAACCCTTTTGACTGGGTTTTGCAATGCAGGGAAATTTTTAGTGACATTTAAAAGGTTTCTCTTGTGTTCCTCTAATGGGATAAATAAAAAAGGCTTGTTTTAGCCCAGCAAATGGGGGGACAATCCAATTTCCTTGATTCCATCAAGACACTCTTAAAGCATTAGCCTGTGCAGTAAAAAAAATTCAACTGACCCCCTTTGCCTGATGGCTTTGAAAAGTGTCCTGATGTGTAGGTATTTGCCCAACACAGCATACTTGGTTATTGCTCTTCCAACACATCCGTTGATGGAAAAATCTTATGTAAAGCTCCAATAAATGTCAGTTTGTGTTACAGAACTATAAAAACAATGCATCAGACTATAATGGTCTATCTGATGGGTAGCCTTTCACTGGAAGATGAAAAGAAATCCTGTCAAGTACGTTTAATAGTAAGGAAAATATAAACCATTTAAAATAATATTTCAGGAAACTTTATTTCATTTAATTATTTTGATGTGGTTGATATGTATTTCTATTTCTCCAAAAGATGGTGCTCATTCACAGAGAATAGACTAGCATAGGGCAGTGGTCCTCAATGTTTGCTTGTTAAAACAGGTTGCTGGTCCCATCCCCAGAGTCTCTGGTTCAGCAGGTCTGGGGTGGAACCTAATAATTTGCATTTTTAACAAGTTTTCAGGTGAAACAGATGCTGTTGGCCTGGGACCCACACTTGGAGAATCACTGGTTTAAGGGATCTGTGAAAAGAGTTACTCACCTCTGGATCCGTGGTTCAAAATTTAAATCAGGTCTTTTAGTCTGAAAGGTATTAACATCTGAGAGCACTCTCATGTGTGAAAAATGTCTTGATGGATATCAATACAGTCAAATGGACAGGCATGTATTTGACATTTGGCCTCCTCATTGGCAGTCTTTAAAAACCATTCTGACGGGGTAGGGTGGGGAGTACATGAAGACAGAGCTTTCATTTTAGAGGAAAGTATGGGTGCCTGTGTGTTATTTAAAAGAATAAAACTGATCATGTTTCCTCTGACCCGCTGCATAATGGTAGAATGAAGCTGTCTTTTATGGTATCCTGATATTTAAACTTTTCTTTTTAACAAGATCCTCTGCCCTTTAACCATGTAAAAACCCAAAGCACCTTCTTACTCATTTTTTTAAGTAAATTATATTTAATATTCTGATTCTTTGAAATTTGACCAGTTTAAGAAATAGGGAAATTGTGTAATCTAGAATATTTCACTCTAGCTATATCAGAAGTATTTCCTTTGAAATACTTAGAATTGTTGTGATTGCCTACTTTTATTCTAGAGTAGAAGGTAGAGACATGCTCTTTATTCACTTGTCCTTAAAATGCACTTGTGTGGTAAATAGGAGACACCAAAAATTGCCTTTTTGACAAGAAATTATCACAGTGAGAGGTTTGTTGACATCCAAAAATCAAAGAAGCAAAATTAGAATAAAAGAGGCTCAGGAACCTTGGATAGACCCTATTTAAAAAAGGTGGTCCAGCACCTAGTCTCATTTTCTTCGGTGGAAGAATACATACGATGATAAGTACATTATGTCTGTTACTACAGTGTCTGAATGCTTTGTAACAGTGATACTGCTCTTCTGTTCCACACTTCCTTTTTCTTCTATCAGTCCAAGTGCATTCCATCTGAACAAATCCTCTTCATAAAATAATATATATTTTATATTTGCAAAACACTTTAAAAAATTCTACATACATTAATTTCATGTCATCCTCAAAGCTATTGTTTGTTTTTAGTATTTTCTTTTTAAAGTCATGGAAATACCATATAATAGAGGTACAAATAGGGCTCCACAAAATCTATCTGACTAAAAAAACACTGTTTTTTATAAATATTCTTGTTTAATTCATTGACACTGTCACCTTTTAAAGATATTTGTTGAATTGTGGCTAACTTTGAAGCAAAATAAATGTTTTTTTTGTTTTTTTTTAATGAATTATCAGTAGCTTTGTGCTTCCTTTGGGAGTAAGGGTACTATCTCCATTACTTAAAACTCAGTTTGAAAATAATTAAAGGTGACTTTGAAATTGCCATGAGTTAAATGAATGGATCGGGTAATCAGCACTTTTCCGGAGTCCTCCTGCATTCCCTAGAGTCCTCTGAGCCCTGCATTTTGTGATTCCCTTCCAACACCAACTTTCTTGTTTTGGTTTGGTTGTTTTCCTCAGCGAAGGATAGGTCATCAAGTCAAATGATAATGCTCCACCTTGTCCTGGGCACTGTTCTGCTGACCTTTCTGCATGAGGCTGTGAGTGCTGCAGGTGGAGGCCAGCGCAGGCCCTTGATCTCCGACAGCTGGGCTCACGTGGGCCTGCTGCCAGCAGTGTCTTTACAGGCTTTGTGGCAGAGATTATTTAAAGGAGATTAATCCCTCTAAACCCCTTATATTTTAATTATTTCTGTATGTATTTATAAAACCTGCAGTCTGCTTGTTTCAGGGCACAACTGTCCGAGGCCTCGTCTTTAACCTGGTTTCCACAGTCAGACAGCTGTATCTCTGTTACACAAAGGATGCACCACTGATTTTATCTTTCTTGTTATTAAAACCGTTTGGGTTCTTTTTGTTGTTGTCTTGGTTTTTGGTTTCTGCTTGATGTTGTTACCATTACTGTTTTTTGAAAGGATAACTTAAGTTAATATGACTTATTTCAGAATATCTGCTAAAATGCTATTTTTGTATTATATGATAGCAATCTAAACCTGTAGGCATGTAAGATGTGAAAACCTTAGGGTGTTAATAAAAACAATAGGCCTTTCAGGGTATTATTGTTAAAGATGGGTTAGTAGACGTGCCTGCCATGGTTTCCAGCATTGTCAGGAAGCTTGATGCCTGACCAGGGCATCCAGAACGAAGATTTCTACCTCCCCAGTTTATGTTATTGGGGGGCTATAAAAATTTTCCTCTGGATTGAAGATATCACACAGGGTAAAGGAACCAACAAACTTCACAAGAGCTTATGAACTGTCCTCTGTGCCATTCGAGCATCACATCTTAGCCCCCATGGAGGTGCTTCTAATGCCGGAAGGCAGTTCTGTTCCCTCACGCACTCGCTGCCCCTCCTTCCGATGCTGAAGAGAGGATCATCCTCTTACGGGTCTTCCAGTTTCCAGGGAACCTCTGTAGGACCTGTCTTGATTCAGAATCTGCTCATGATATTTGTATCTTCTAAATACTTGTTTTAGATGGTTTCATGTTAGGATAAAGGTACCGCTTTAGTTACTGAGACTGTCCTTTTCCCTCTTAATTGGATTTCTTCATGCTTAACTGAATGAATATTGACAGCATTTTGGGGATGGAGGAGGAATCTTGGTTAGCCAAAATGTTAGTAACTAATGTTTTTGTCCAAATTCAACGATAACTGTTGCTTATGTTCTAGAATGAGAATTAGACAGTGAAATTACAAAACTTGCCATTTTTTTGCTTCATTTGTGTAGAAATAGGTTCAAGTCCAGATTCTGTTGTTTGGCTTACTGTATCACTTTGAGCAAGTCACTTAACTGTGCTGAATTTCCGGTTCCTTATTTATAAGATGGAGCTACTACCTACTTACTTCAGGATGTTAGTTTTGAATAAGTTGGTATATATGAGTGTTCTGTAAGATGATACACAAGTGTAAATTCTTATTTTCTTAAAGAAAAGTATGTCTGAATTAAGAAAGACCTGATGAAGTTAGGTAGTGTACTTAAAGATCTTTACACCATCCGTGTTTTGTGAAGGGTTTTTTAATTGGTGTTAGTTGAACTTTTTCCTTGTTCAGTTCCAAAAATGTTTTCTCTTCCCTGTAATTGTTATTTTTCAAAAATATCCTTTAACGTAAGGGCTATTATGGAAACATATGTTACCATAGAGAATCACATTCTAATATAATATAGACAGTAATGTGTTCATGATTATATATATTATATAATCTAGTATAAAGAATCGATACTCACTATATAATATGTTTTCATATTTGAACTGATCTAAACTTCCTAAATGTACAATGTTAATTTTTAAAACCATAATAAATATGCCAAGTTCTATTCAAAACTAAGGAAATTCTGAGTTAAAAATTCTTATCTGACTTGAAAACAATTAGAATATGCTTCAAAGTCTTCAATAAAAGAATAGCAGGCTTAGGACAATGCTTGCAAAAGGGATGGGAGACCAGATTAATTATTAGGGAGGCTCTTGTAGGAATTAGTGGATTAGGATGTTAGGACCTGGATAGGGTCCATTACTGTAGAAAAGAAAAAATTAAAGATACAGGACAGAAGGAGAATTCAATCAACCCTACTTGATGAAAAACAAGAGATAAAGAAAAGGAATATAAGTTGAATATGACTCAAAAGACATGGACAAAAAAAGGTTTCTATTTTTGACATGGCTAATTGAAAAATGTCCTAAAGAAAAAAGCCAGTGGAGGACATTTGTACACATAGAGATATTTTCCCAAAAGAATAATAACAAATTCTGCGAGATTTAATCTTAATTTTAACACCTCAGAATATTGAAAAATCTCCATGTAAATATGAAGATACACAGAAAAATCCGTAAAATCCCAATAGTGTTTAAGAGCATAAGCTTTGGAGCCAGAGACTGAAAGTTCTGGCTCTGCTACTGGCAAATTATGTAACCTCCGACAAAGTTACTTAACTTGAATTTCCGTTTCTTCATTTGTGAAATGAGATCATTTAATGCCTACATCATAAGGTTATTGGGTGGATTTAGTAAGAGAACACGTAAATTGCTTCGTGCAGTAAACAGAGTAGCCACTTCTATCATTGTTTTTACTCGCAACTGAAATCAGTCTTTCTTGTTACATTGACAGGTTATAGGCAGAATGGTATGGAAAATTAAGTATCACGAAAATTGCCTGGAATGCTCATCTTTGTCTGTTTTACTACTCATAGAAGACTTGCATATATCTTTATTATAGAATTCTAATGCATAGGTGACTTGATGAAGTCTTTCATTCTTATTTTTAAACTTGTATCAGAAGTAAGACCTTTTTATTTTATTCTTAGTTGTATAGCCATACACAAAAGTTATTACATTACAGTAGGTCTGGGAGGAAGAGGTGGGGCAGGGAATGAACTAAAGCTAACATTTATTGAGACTCTATTCTCCTTAATGCAATCATTCATTCCCCTTAATAAAATCAGTTGCTTATGCCAGAAAAATAGCCCAAAAATAGTTTTATCTTTGAATGTATGGATATTTATTTATTTATTTATTTTACTTCTCTTCCCATAGGCTATGTCTTATTTTATTGTGTCCCCAAA
The DNA here is from genome assembly GCA_030848825.1 of Tadarida brasiliensis. Classification (NCBI taxonomy): domain Eukaryota; kingdom Metazoa; phylum Chordata; class Mammalia; order Chiroptera; family Molossidae; genus Tadarida; species Tadarida brasiliensis. Next base: position 43,327,046 of record CM061275.1, read on the forward strand.
GAAAACAATTTATTAAATATTTCTTTAGGAAACCCAGGAAAGAATTCATGCAGCAGAGCTAATGTGGACAGTAAAAACTGAAGTCAAAATCGTTCCCTGTTTTTAAACATTTTTAATAATTACTGTAAAAGAGGATGAAAGAATATGGACCACCATTTGATAATATTTATAGCCAAATAATTCTGAAGAAATTACAGCACTAAAGATCTGATGTAGCTTTAGGGCAAATAGAGGGTTAAGTCTCTGAGCTGTAGAAGCAGATTGTGTTTTCCTTTTGTGATCTGGGCTGACAAGACATCAGTATTCTATTCATCTGTTGGGAATTAGGCTGTTAATCCAATCAATGACTCTTGAGTGAGCTGTGGCCTGCCTCCCCCACTGGGGAACAATCGGATCAAACTGCAGATTGTTTAAGAGCACAGAGCTGTCCTGTGTCAGGTGGAATTCTCAAACGTTCCCTGGTGGATTGGGGATAGGGAAAGCTGTCCTGGTCCATTTATCCTGCTGCTTAAATAACCAGGTATCTTCCTCATCCATACGAAAGCATTTGCAATAGTGACAACAGGAATACGAGAGAAATCCATTAACTTGAATTCACAAAAGTGTGGGTGAAAAGAAGCAATGTTTTCAAACACCCCCCAAAACATATAAAAGTTTTTATACTTTATTCATAATTTTTTCCTAGTCCTTAAACTCTAAATCATTTTTTCTGCTGGGCTTTTTTGGGGGTTAACTGTTTTATGTCATTGAATTTTGTTAACACTATGAGCTCTTTCTGTAAATTTGCCCAGCCTTGCCTATATTTTTATAAGTCAGCGGGGTACAAATATATTTTAATGTAGATTATGGGAACACTAATTAAATAAAATTTTAATTTTAAAATATCTTTCTCTGCGGAATGCTAATTAAATAAAATTTTAATTTTAAAATATCTCAGTCTGAGCATACATAATTTTGACATCTTTTGCAGCGTAGCAAAATTTGATTTCTAATTACTGATTTAATAGTCCATTAAGTACATTTGGAAATTATTATTGAACTGATTACATAGATGTTCAGAGTTGGAGTTCTCGTCTGTGAAATGCTGTCCCAAATTTTCCCTTTTAACCAATAAGGTGACATGAGCTATCATAAAGCAAAATATCCAAAATGGCAAAGAGAAATTCTCAAAGAAAGTACTTACTTATTCCCATCTTAGTGGAGACAAGCTTAAAGGATAATTTTATTGCTTTCCATCTACATTACATAAGAGTGTTCCCAAAAGAATTTCCTAAATCTGCCAAATATATCCATTCTTTCTGTGAATATTTTGTGTACCTGTTATATACCCAGGCCTCTTCTAAGCATTGGAATTATCAGAGAGAACAAGACAAACAAGCACTCTTTGAGAGCATAAATTCTAGTGAGGAAGACATACCAAAAACAAGAAAATAGACAAGTAAGGCAATATCAGATAAGTGCTAAGAAATAAAGCAGTTGATTCCTGTGAACAGAGTGATCAAGTAAGACTTTACCAAGAAGGCAGTAGTTAAACTGAGGCTGCAATGGAGAGAAGTTGCTGTAAGTCATGTCCCGAATCCCTGAAACAGGAGGAATGAGCTTGACATACCAAGAACAGACTTCTTTTTATTTTATTTATTTATTTATTTTTTTATCCTCACCTGAGGACATTTTTCCATTTTTTGTTCAGATAGAGTGGGAGGGAGAGAGGAAGAGAGAGAGAGAGAGAGAGAGAGAGAGAGAGAGAAACATCGACGTGAAAGGGACACATCAAGTGGCTGCCTCCCGCACGACCAACCAGGGCCAGGGACAAACTGCAACCGAGGTACATGCCCTTAGCCGGAACCAAACCCGGGTCTCTCTGGACTGCAGGCCGACGCTCTAACCGCTGAACCAAACCGGCCAGGGCAAGAACAGACTTCTTACATGCACACTGTACTCCAGGCCAAAGCATTGGAATGTCCTTAGGTACTTTGTGAAAACAGACAGTTAGCCTGGAAATGCTGATTCAGCAGGGCCGTTGAGGTAGAACCTGTGTGCACTGCTGAGAACAGTATTGAAAACCTATCTCTAGCTAGTGTCGTTTCTTCCCTTGAGCACGTCACATACTTATTCCTTCTGCCTGTGCCTTTGCTCATGTGTTTACTTAGCCTGTAATGTTCACTCTTACCCTCTCACACATACGTGCTCTCAAATACCACACAGTACCACTTGTGAAGTATTCTTACCAAAAATAGTTGAACCCAAATCTGATAAAGCCTATAAATAAATACACATGATAATGATGTAAATGACAGCAAAAGAAAGTATACGGTAAATCTGGACTGTGGAACATTCTACTGAACAGCTGACTCTATTTCTCTAACAAGTCAGTGGCATTAAAAAAAAGTAAGGGGTTAGCTCTAGATGGAAAATTACCTAAGAGATCTGCCAATCTAAATATAACCAAATATAACAAGGTTTACATGTTACATTCAGTGAGAAAAAAAGGAATAAGTGAAGCAAACAGCAAGATCATTATACTTATTGAATCTGGGATTTGGGTACATGGACGTTCATATTTTCTAGTTTTGTGTGTGTTTGAAATTTTTCATGTAAGATATTTAAAAGGCATGAGACTTTTATGTTTCTCTGAAGGGAGCACGAATATATAAAGGTTGAGAGATATAGTACTGTACCATTTTGCCTTACCAAACTGATGAAGTTAAGGATACTTAGTCATAGTATGAAAAGGTCTGCTGTTGCTTCTTGACCTTTTGGCTAAGATCTGTGTAAAAAGATACTGCTTAAAAGGATTTATCAATGAGTGCTGTAATTCACCATCGGGTTCAGAGTATGATTTGATATGCACCTGACTTTTCAGGAATAAATCTTTTGCATGAAAGGAGGCAAACCTCTAATCCCCAGGACACTTTCTCACAGTTTTAAATGCTGTGCTCCATTGAAGGAAGTCTTTGCTTAATCATTAGGATTTTTCTAGCACATCGAATAGTCACATTTTTAGAAAAGTACTGATTATCTGGTCTCTGAATAGAATGAAATTTAAAGCAAACTTTACCTTAGTGTTTAGTAGAACAGAGAAAGGTATGTGTGCATAGAGGATGGGGATCAATCTAAGTTCTCTATGGAAAAAACTTTGGCCTGCCAGGAGGTCTAGAAACATAATAGGTACTGTACAGTAATTATGAATAATTTAAAATGGAAATATTCATGGTATTATGTTTATCATAATCATGAAGGCTCAATAAATCTGGGTATTATTACTAAGTATATGTTGCATATAAGTGTACGTGTTTATGTGCGGGGAAAGGGCAGTATCATTCTGGTAGAGTAAGTAAGGCCCATGGATGTAATTATTGTCACAGTTACCAGGAATACTTACTATCATTTTCACAATGACTTGTTTCCTGTTGATAGAATTTTCTCCCCTCCCCAACCATTCAGCACCCAGCATTAACCTTGGAATGTTTAGCACTTCTGTGTAACATTTAAAACTGCAGATAAAATAGGGTAAGCCTAGCCATGAAGGCCAGAACCAGGAAATCAGCTAAGCAGAAATGTTTCTGTCGGTAAGTGACATTCGGGAAGGCAAAGATGTTAACTAAAGCAGAGCCTCACATCCAGGAATGTGGACTGTCAGCCAGAGTAATAGCTTCAGATCCTAAGGCCAGGACTCTGCCACCCGTGGGGAGCCATTTGTTTCTGCCTCAGAGGAGGTGAACTTTGGCCTACCCACTTGACCTTTTCACACGTCTGGCCACTCTTGACACTCAGCTTCAGTTTGGTTCTTCCCCCACTTTTTTGGATGATTCCTTACCAGGCTTGTTTTCTTCTGTTCTCTATACACAGCAGGTCCCACCTGCCCCCACCTCTCACTGTACACTGTCTCTAGATTACCCCACTAACACTTGTGATTTCAGTTATTCCCTCTGGCCTGCTGTTTTTTAAATCTTTTTCTCTAGTTCAGACCTCTCTCTCTCTGCTCCAGACCCATATTTTCTAGTAGACTATTGGATGTTTTCTGGTGGGTTTGGGGGTCAGAAAGATGCAGGTTCAAATGAGGATTGTACTGCTTACTAATTGCGTGACTCAGCTGAATCACATGACCTCTCTGAGCCTCGTTTCCACTTTTGTAAAATTAGGATAATAATACCTACTTCAAAGGGTTTCTGTGAGGATTTAATTATATGTGAAAATGCCTACCATAGTTCCTGGCACACATAAAAGGTATAAAAATATAAGTTTTTGTTTCTGAATTTTTTATCAATTCCTTCTGTTGATTATAAATATTAGTAAACAATAACACATACACACACATATGAATATATGATGGTTTATTGAATAGAATAAAAAAAATTAAAGCCATTTTACCAAGACTTTGCTGCTAGTACTGTTAAAGTGAAGGCACAGATCACTTTAAAGCCTCAAAAGCGCCTCCAGTAAATCTAATGGATTGCAGAATAACTTCACAATAGGTGAACCAATAAACCTGCAATCTTACTGAAAGGTTGAGTACCGCTTATTCCCGGCATCTTGGAGCGTCTCCCTGTGCAGCAGTGAAAGACAGCAGGGCCGCTGAGGTTTCATTCCACTGCAGCTGCCTCAGGACGGACAGTTCGGAACTAAGTCAAGTGTGGAAGTTTTTAAACTCATAAACAGGGGCTCTGCAAAATAAAAGTAAAAACGCACAACTAAACAGGGGGAAAAGAATAAAAAGAAGTTGAGCCTTACAAATTTAACACATCTCAGGATTTGTGGGGCTTTGTGGGTTTTTTAATGTCCATTATTAGAAAAAAAAATTTATTGTGGTTAAATATGCATAACATAAAATTAACCATTTTAGCCATTTTTAAGGGGAGAGTTTAGTAGCATTAGCATTAAGTACATTTAGATTGTTGTGCCGTCATCACCACCATCCATCTCCAGAACTTTTTCATCTTCCCTTGCTGATGTACCCATTAAGCGTTAACTCCCCATACATCCTCCTCCGAGCCCCTGGCAAACCACCAACCACTTTCTGCCTCTGTGAGTTTGACTACTCTAGGGACCTCATGTAAGTAGAACCGTTCCATATTTGTCCTTTTGTGCCTGGCTTATGTCATTTAGCATTATGTCTTCGAGGTTAATCTGTGATGTAGCATAGGTCAGAATTTCATTCTTTTTTTTTTTTTTAATTTTTTTTTCTTTATTGATATTAGAGAGAGAGGGGTGGGGGGAGAGAGAGAGAGAAATAGACACATCAATGAAAGAGAACATCAATTGGCCGCCTCCTGCATGCCCCCCACTGGGGATCGGGCCCACAACCTGGGCATGTGCCTTGATCGGGAATCGAGCCGGCTACTTCTTGGTGCATGGGTCGATGCTCAACCACTGAGCCACACGGGCAGGGCTAGAATTTCATTCTTTTTAAGGCTGAATAGTAGTTCATTGTATGTACATACCACATTTTGTTTATTCATTTGTTGATGGACATTTAGGTTGTTTCTGCCTTGGGGCTATTGTGAATAATGTTGCTGTGAACACCGTGTACAAATATCTGTTTGAGTATCTGAAGTGGGATTGCTGGATCATACATAATGTATAATTTTTTTGAAGAGCTGCCATACTGTTTTCTAGAGCAGCTACACCATTTTACATTCCACCAGCAATTCACCAAGGATCCGATTTGTCTACATCATCACCAGCACTTATTTTCTATATTTTTTACAATAGCCATCTCAATGGGTATGAAGTGATGTCTCATTGCATTTTCAGGAAATTTTACTATGTAGCAGATAATTGACAGAACACTTATTAAACACATGCTTAACAAATAATGTAAGCCATAAAATGATATAAAGATGTCTATATTGAGAATAAACTTACTCATTATTTTCAGTTTTAATGGGTGTAGATATCTACAACTTACCTATATTACATTTCTTGGAATTGTTTATCATGGTTAAGAAACTAATTATTAGATATAGCACACAGACTACCATAGGAATAAAATCAGCAATACAAATGTAGGAAAACTAGAAACCCTGAGGTTATTAAATTCATCTCACGTATTTTTATTAAATACTTATTATTCCATGAAAAAGTGTCAGCCATGGCCCGCTGCCCTCAGGTTGCACACTGTTGAGACAATAAGAAACTCATTAGATAACAAGAACAGTTATGAGTTAGAATGTAATCAAGTGCCATGATGAGATACACTGTGAAAGTGCTTTGGGAGAGGTAATGGGGGAAAAGGAGAGGTTAGTATGAGCCACAGTAGTCAAGGGACATCTTCAAGAGGGAATGGTGGCCTGTCATGAACTGTAAAGGCTAAGTGATAATTATGGCAACTGAGGTGAGGAGAGGGGTAGGTAGCAGAAACAGCTCAGTCTAAGTAAGATCCGTGTTTATAGTGAAGAATAATTGGATAAAGTGAAACCAAACCATGGAAGCTATAATGCTCAGGTTAAGGAGTGGACTACTGTGTGTGTGTGTGTGTGTGTGTGTGTGTGTGTGTGTGTTTTAAAAAGGAGTACATCATGGATTTTTTACTGATTAATAGCATGTAGTAGATTTTTTAAAATGTTTTCAATATGCCATGATTTTTTTTGTTTCTTTGCTTGTTTTACATAGTTGAGATCTTATAAAAAACATTCTGGTTATTTTTATTACACTAATAATGTGATTTTCTAAGGTATAAATACTTTATGACCATCATTTTATTTTATTTATTTATTTATTTATTTATTTATTTTTAAATCATCACCTGAGGATATTTTTCCATTTATCTTCAGACCGAGTGGGTGAGAGGGAGGGAGGGCGAGAGAGAGAGAGAGAGAGAGAGAGAGAGAGAGAGAGAGAGAGAGAAACATCAATGTGAGAGAGACATATCAACTGGTTGCCTCCTGCATGACCCCCACCAGGGCCAGGGTCCAAACCACAACCGAGGTACGTGCCCTTGACCGGAATTGAACCTGTAGCTCATTGGTCCGAGGGCCGACGCTCTAACCGCTGAGCCAAACCAGCCAGGGCTGCAACCATCATTTTAAATTGCTGCGTACTAATCTACTCAACTGACATATTAACTTTTCCTGTATTATTAGACATTGATTGTTTCTAATTTCTTGCTAATCTAGATAATACTACTGGAATGAACTCAGATTTTTTTCATAAAGCTTTTTAAATATTTGAAGGTTGTTTTGTGTGTATGTGTTTTTGTTTTGTTTTGTTTTGTTAATCCTCACCCGAGGATACTTTTCCATTGATTTTTAAATCGAGATAGAGTGGAAGGGAGGGAGGTGAAAAGAGAAACATCGATGTGAGACACATTGACTGGTTGCCTCCCACACGACCTCGGGGATCGGACCCGAGACCCTTCGTTCCGTGGGCCGAAGCTCAAACCACTGAGCAAAACCAGCCAGGGCTATTTGAAGTTTTTTGTTTGTTTTTGGTTTTTTTATTGTTCAGATAGAGTGGGAAGGAGAGAGAGGAAGAGAGAGAAACATCGACATGGAAGGGACACATCGAGTGGCTGCCTCCCGCACGACCAACCAGGGCCGGGGACGAACTGCAACCGAGTACATGCCCTTAGCGGGAACCGAACCCGGGTCTCTGGACCACAGGTCGACGCTCTAACTGCTGAGCCAAACCGGCCAGGGCTCAAGTATTTTTAAAAATAGATTCTAGAAATGCTAAACCAGAGGCAATGAACATTTTCTAAATATTATGCAAATTTATTCTCCTACCGACAACAAATGAAAGTGTCTATTTCTTAGCACCTTCTGTGGAGGGGGAGCTGTTTTGTGGACCTAACAGACTCTAAAATGTTCATTGTAAAAGTGAAGAGTGAGTATGAATGGAAAGAATCATTTCTTGGATTTCTCCACTAGACGTCTGATTATTTACCATACAAAGGGTATAGAAGAGAGTAGATTGAGGTATATTGAATTTTTACTGTACAGTATAGAAACAGCAATGCAGTAACCAGAACACCCTTCAGAAGAGAAAGCAATTTGGCTCTGCTTTCTTACGTACCTAACTTTGAATGCTAGACCAGTTTAGTAAGTTAATTTTTTAAAATTTTTATAGACTCAGCTACAGCTTCTTGATGTAAGCATACTTGGAAAAGTACAGCAATCAACCGAAGAGTAGTAAAGATGAGTGTGTGGTCCTAAAGACTAAGGTGATTCACTCTCTGAATGTGATATATCAGTTTGGAGATCATGGTTAATAGGAATTACACGGCGTGCTGGGGTGAGACTAGCTTAGGCTACCTGTTGTCTTTAACCTGCAGAAATAAAGGTTTAACCACCGTTCTCCTTGCTTTGGATTTATTTGCCTTGATTCCCCTTGCTCCTTTTCAGCAGCGTAGTACAGTTGAGAAGGCATGGGTTTTGATGATGAAGGGCCAAGGACGTTGAGCAAGTTACATATAATCTCTCTGAGCCTCATCTTATCCCATTTGAAAATGGGAATAATAATGTTTATGTAATAGAGTTGTTGTGAGGTTTAAAAGAAACAAAACTTTCAGCGCATGATAGGAATTGGCCAATGTTTGTTCCTTTTTCTTTCCTTACTCTAATAAAATCTCAACTCTCCTGCACCATTTGGAAAGTTAAACATTCTGGATTAGTGTTGGTTTCAAATAGCTGAACAGTTACTTTCTGCTTTTCATTTTTTTAATTTTTTTTTTTTTATAAAATGTTTTTTTAATAAAATTTTTTTTTCTAAGATATATCCAGTACTTCATTACTTCCTTCTTGAATCATTGTATTTATACCATGGGTATTTATAGACAGTGTGAAGCATAGGGCCAGAGCTTTTTTTGCTCTCTTGAGATTGCTAAAATCTACTGGTTGGCACGAAGCCCAGCCCTCTTTATGGCCGGCTATTCTCTGTAGTCTAAAATGTCTGCAACTTGCCACCGCTGTCACAGCTTCTGATTTCTGCTGGCTGCTACTGCTGCTGCCCCCATTCTTTCTTCTAATTGCCATTAAGCTTTGCTGGCCCTCTTACTATTTGTGCTCTTTCACTCCTTGCTTTCCTTCACTTTTCCCTTTCCATGTCTCTTCTGCCTCCTGTAGCATCTCATATTCATAGGCAAAGACTGGCCTTGAATTGCTTTCTCAAACCAGCAAGAAGAATCCTCCACAGTGAGCCAACTGGTCACAACATTTTTAATATGGTCCTTAACAGCATTTCCCCCCAGACTCTGGGCCCTATTCCAGGTACTTGAGAAGGCCAGAAATCAAGTCCCTGGATTAGTAAGGTATTACTATATTAGTTTTCCTGCAAGTAGTTTATCCTTTTAGTCTTATTTAACTTTAATGTTATGCAAAGTTTTGTGCTAGATACAAGGGATAAAGGAAATAGGAGTCTATAAAGTTAAACTGTGCCATGGTCCTTACCTTCAAAAGAGCAGGAAAACACCAACATATTCATATGATGATACAAGGTGAAAGATGAAGATAGGTGAGAGAAAGCTTAAGTAAGGGTTGTGAAGGCTCGGTTGGTGCATCCTTTCGTACACCAACAGGTTGTGGGTTCGATTCCAAGTCATGACACATACCTAGGTTGCAGGTTCAATTGCCAGTCAGGATACGCACTGGAGGCAACTGATCGATGTTTCTCTCTCTCTCTCTCTCTCTCTCTCTCTAAAAATCAATGAAAACATATCCTCAGATTAGGATTAAAACATTTTTTAAAAAGTTATAAAGAAGAGTGGCCGCTTTTAAACCTAATCTCAGAGAAGTGGGTGGTAGTTTAGAGACCTGCAAGAGTCAGAACAGGACCAGGCCAGACAGAGGAGCTGCCACGTTTCTCTGCCATTTTGAAGGTAATGGGAAAGAATCATGTAGGGGGTCGTGGGTACATTTTTCCTTTTCTTAATTTGAGAGTCTGAGTTTTAAATTTCCTATATTATGTTGTCCTTTGTGTTCCTTATGTACTTTTATTTATTTGGACAGAAAGGATATGGAGGTACAGTGTGGGGATTGCACATTTATTTCTATGCTTTTGTACTTCGGAATTTTTTTTTATTACTGACTCTATTATAGCTGTCCCCCATTTCCCTCCGCCCCCCTTTGCCTCCCTCCACCCTGCCCCCGGGCCCCTAGGCCTTCACCACATTATTGTCTGTGTCCATGGGCTATGCATATATGCATATATATTCTTTGATTGATCTCTTCCTGTCCTCCCCATCCTCCTCCCCTCTGAGATCTGTCTGTACTTTGAATTTTAAGCATGGTTGAATTTGTCTACATTTTAACTTTATTATGTGATTTTGTTTATTTTTAATTCAACAGAGTATTTTTATTTTACCCTAGCGTATAATCCCTTACAAAGATTTTAAATGTATGACTGATTTTAATTTATTGGAATTGTTTTTGCTGCTGTTTATAACAACTCCATATTTATTAAATTTGAACATTTCTTTTAAGCTAAAACAGAAAGGAAAAGCATAAATAACCATGACAAACAACCCTCTTCTGGTGTGGTCATTTGAAATGAAACAACCAAAAAAAATTTAATCAACTTAAATTTAGAAAAATTAGCTGATATAAGTTGTAAACCAGATGAGTAAAAGCTTTCACTTACTCATTCTTGACATTCAATTCCATTTATTCTTTGTAATATATTTTAAAACAGAATGTTTATAAAGACCAAGGTTTGGGTTCCTATATCCTGTTTTGAGGTTATGGAGAAAAAAATGTTTAGAGTCACATTCCTGCTTTAATCCAAATTCCACTTCAACGTACAAAGAGGAATAACAGAGGTAAAGATTTTGTAGATAAGATGATGTGTTTTATTAAAAGCATCATAATCATAATAGTAAAGAGTATTGTAATATAGTAGTTGATTTAAAATAATTATTAATAATGATTAAAAACTAAACAGGGTTTATATTAGTTTTAATCATTGAGTTCATTGATCAAACATTTCTTGAGTACTTTTTATGTGGTAGGCATACAAAAGATGAATGAAAGAAGAATAATCTACATTTGGGTCCCTAAAGACTACAATTTGATTAGAGAGTAATTTAAAATAATCATCCTTTCTCTGTTTCACTCAAATACCTATTCTCTAGACATATCAAGGTAGTTAGACATATAAACGATTCAGAATTGAGGGACATTGTTGATGTCTTTTTAAAGTACTTGTTTTCTCTAGTGCTCCTGGAAGACAGAGAATTAGAAGACAGCTTGGCTGTCCTCCTGTCTTTCTGTTCCCCACTTGCCAATCAACTCTGTGACTGGAGTCATGGTTCTTATGCTCCTATCCCTGCTCTAATTGATTTCTAGGTGGACATGCTCTAAGTTGAAAGATCAGAAATCTCAGTATTTCACATTAAACACTATAACACTTCAGCTCCCACCGTCTGAACTCAAAAGCCGCAAATTAGGCACGGTGATCTGAAGAAGATGGCAAACGAGGAGTGGGGCCCGGTGGGGTAACCCTGTCATGCTTGTAACTGTAAAGAGCCACTTATAAGTAACCATGATTTTAATTGGTTTGCTAAGTTTTTGTTGGAAATAGCTAATCATTGTAATTGCTGAAAAATGTTTGTAAACATAGAGATGGTATTCCAGTTCACAGAGATTACAAATGAAGAGTAACTCTGTTACCTGCATGCTCAAAGGGTAATGTTCCAATTATTTGAAAAACCTGCTGACAGGTTTTTCCCTCTCTAAAGATGGCAGTTAAATGAGGTGGTACTATACCTCCTTTTTTTTTTTTTTCCAAAAAAGAGTACGCCTGTAACCTTCAACTCGTGTGTCTAGAAAAATTCTTAGAAAAAGAATCATAATATACATTTGCAAACTTCTAAATTGTCAAATTAGTTTAATCATATTCTATTCTAGAGTCACGGATCTCAAAGAGGGAGTACATTCTAAGCTTAGAAATAATATTAAAAATTACCCCAAGTTATATTACTAACTCATAATTTTTATCACTACTTCCAATACCTCATAACCAATTTTCTTCAGTGCCGCCTTATATAACATAAAAGTTACATTTAATATTAAATTACTGGATAAGAACAAAACCTCTCATTAGGCACATGGGAAAATTCATCCCCTCTGATGCAGCTCTGTTATTACTCGTTAATGCTTCGTGCTTCCTTACTGCTGCATTTTAGAACTACCATTGGCAGAGATGGTAGATCAAGTCTGAATTAAATTAGAGTATCAATATCACTATGGTCACATGAAAAGACATCCAGTAATACTCAGCAGAATTTTCTGTCCATAGAGAACATCTAGGAAGCATGTTATTTCCATGACTGCAACATACATATGAAATCTTGACTTGGAAATTGGCTTTTGATTCAGTTTGATAAAATGCAATTAGTGCCTGGCTGATGTGGCTCAGTGGTTAAGCATCGACCCATGCACCAAGAGGTCGCTGGTTCGATTCCCGATCAGGGCATATGCCCAGGTTGTGGCCAAATCCCCAGTGTGGGGCATGTGGGAGGCGGCCATTCAGTGTTCTCTCTCATCGATGTTTCTATCCCTCTCTCCCTCTCCCTTTCTCTCTCTCTCAAATCAATAAAAAGAAAAAAAAATGTTTTAAAAATGCAGTTAGCAATGGGGAAAAAATTAGGACTTGGTTACAGAGTGTTATGCACAGAAAACAGCAGTGTTATCAGTGGTTTCATGTTAAAAGGCTAAAATAGTATTTCCTCTGTATCAGTTCTGAGCAAAATATTTAATATTTCATATTATATAGTAGAATAAAAAATAAACTTTTTTTTTAAATTCTCACCTAAGGATATTTTTCCATTGATTTTCAGACAGAGTGGGGGGTGGGGAGAGACATCATTGTGAGAGAGACACATCGATTGGTTGCCTCCTGAATGACCCTGACCAGGGCTGGGGATCAAACTGCAACCGTGGTACATGCCCTTGACCAGAATCAAACCCAAGACTCTTTGATACGTGAGCCGACGCTCTAACCGCTGAGCCAAACCGGCCAGGGCAAAATAAATAAAATTCTTATATTTGATAAGGGTGCCCAATCTGGAGATAGAAGAAAACTAAGTCCTTAAGGAAAATAATTATTAATAAAATGTGGACATCATCAAAAACAATAAAGTAAGAAAGGGTTAGCTAGTGCAGAATCCATGTAGGCAGAGACTCTCAAGAGGGACCAACTAGTTCTGTGCACATATAGTAGAAAAAAGGACTGGAAGTCAACTCGAATATATTAGTGGTTTTGCACCTGGTTAACTGTAAACTGTGTCTCCTGTTCATCATTGTCTAGGCCCACGTTGGGTTGTTACAGCTGGCATTATACTCACACTATAGGAGATATGTGGGGACTTCAAAAAAAGTTCACGTAAAAGACAAAGGGCAATCAAGAGACTAAGTAATAAACCAATGGGGAAAGGTTAATATAGTCATTCCTTCATTTCATGAAAGCACACACTGTATGCAAGACACTGTGAGGCCCTGGACGAAACACATGGTACTTGCCCATAGACATTTACAGTCTCGATAGAAGAGACAGATGAGTATAGAGTGTATGCTAGGCGCAGTGATAGAAAGGAGGGACACCTGACCCCACCTGAGGACTCGGGAGGTTTCCTAAAGAAGTGTACTGAGTCTTAAGTGTGAAAGAAAGTTTTTTTTTTTTAATCCCAAAGCTTTAAAAGGAAAGTAAACCAACAGTGGGCCTCCCTGGAAGGATTAGCCAGTCTCAATACCCATGGGGTAGAGATCTCAACACCAACAACCACCAGGAAAAAAATGCACTAAAAAATCTGCCCACCAACACAGAGTTGACACAGTTTGTCTTGGCCTGAGCTCCAAGCCCAGTAGTGGGAGGTGGGAAGGGAGAGAGGTTTGCCCTTTTTAAATTTACACTACTTACATGCTCAAAAATCCCCAAGCTAAGAAATCAGCACGAGGATCTCAGAGTGCTAAAACCCCTGTGGTGCCTGGCAGAAACAAAGCAAAATCGTCTGGAGGGAAAGACCTTCAGTCCAGGGAACACAGCGCAGAATTTTTCACAGATAAAACCCCACTTAAAATGAGTTTACAGTCCAAATTATAAAGCAGGAAACTATCGACAAAAAGCAGACCTCAGGCAGCACAACAAACATCATATGTCTCGTCACCCTGCCTCCTTTCCCTGAACTCAAATCAAAGAAATATAGGGACTATAAAATAAGCCTACTTAAATTGCTCAACTATATCAAAGACAAATTTTAAAACAGAGAAAAGAGCAAGACGCTATCTTTAAAAGATTGCAGGATAGTTTTCCAACAAACTGAAGAACGTTTATAGATGTGCAAGTCCAGATAGGAATTCTGATTAATAATTGGCAGTCACAAAATTGGGAGGAGAAGGAATTGGGGGAAAGATGGCCAAAGTTTGGGTCATAAATTGCCTTGCATACTGTATTAGTGAGGACTTTTGTTTGCAGGTGACAAAAAAGATCCCATTTATCTAGGACATATTTTGTTATTGGCTCACCTAACCAAGAAAGGCAAGAATATATTCAGAATGACAAGAACCAGAGACTCAGTCCCTCTCCATCTCACCGCTATTTTTTCTTTGTCAGTACTTCTCACTTCTTTCCTGCTGTGGACTGCTTTTCTCCAAGAAGTGGAGAGCATTGCCACTTGCAGTTTTTGACTCACACCTTTTACTTTTCTTTTCTCTTTTCTAAATGGTTGTGAAATATACAAAACATGAAATTAACCTTTTAACCATTTTTAAGTAAGCAGGTCAGTGGCATTAAGTACAGTCACATTGCTATGCATCCATCACCACTGTTCATCTCCAGAACGTTTTCACCATCCCAAACTGAAATTCTGTACTCATTACACAGTAATTCCCCATTCCTCGCTCGCCCCACCCCAGGAACCACTATGCTATTCAACATTCTCCTTTCTCCAAGTTAAAGACCTTTGTCAGAAGTTACTATGAGGCTCAAAGAACTGACTTCTTCATTTTCTGTATCCAGTAAACCTATGGAACATTGTAGTATCGGACATATTTGCTATAGTTTGTGTACTTCCACACTCTTGCAGTAACTTAGACTTCTAAATGTATCATTTGTTTCTTTTATAGGACAATGAAGGTCAAACAGCTCTACATTATGGTAAGATGTTTCTAAACTATTAATAATTGTTTGAAACTTTTCTCCATATGTTTTTCTCAATTTTTTTCCAACCCTGTATGTGCTTAGAAAAATGTCTGGCCACTGGCAGAGATACAGTAACTCTTTGTTTAAAAAATAGATTACTAGCCCTGGCCAGTGTGGCTCAGTTGGTTGGGCATTGTTCTGTGCACCAAAAGATTGCTGGTTCAGTTCCCGGTCAGACACATTCCTGGGTTTCTGGCTCAGTCCCTGGCGGGGGCATGTAGGAGGCAGCCAGTCAATATTTTGCTCTCACATCAATGTTTCTCTGTCTCTCTCTCCCTCTCCTTTCCTCTCTCTCTAAAAATCAATAAAATAAAAAATTAAATTAAAAATAATAACCTCTAAAGTTGAAGATATATTAAAATTCTTATGGGCACGTTCATGGTAAATTGAGCATTTCAGTACTATCAATGAAGTCTCCTCCAAACCCCCTTTGAAAATTTATTATTTCATTCTTTTTAGTGTCAATGACAACTAAGAGGCTAATCACTGTTACTGTAGGAGCTAGAATCAGTCCTGCATGCAATACTTTCTTGATGTAATTGAAGAAAAATAGATTTTATTTTTAACTCATTTTCCCTACTAATTAGCCTAGTTAAATAATCTTCATTTAAATCATCTATAAAATAGCAGATAATCTGTGAGATGGAATGAGATAAAAGATATTGAAGTATTTATAAACGGTAAAGTACTAGTAAAAGTATTCTTACTTTTTTTATTTGCATGTGGATATTGTTGAATAAAAGATAGCCATCAATATTTAAATCAGATGAAGGATCAACTACCTTCAGACCTTTTGGAAGGGAATGCATTAGGCTGTTTTACTAATTTTGGGCAATCCCAGATCACCATTCAGCAGTAAGTAGCCCAGGTGCCCCTGGGCAGTTTTGTCCACTGCTCCACATTTGCTTGGATGTCAGGAACCTCACTCGATTGTCCAGGAGTCTAAATTATTTGGCTAACTGTTATGGTAACTCATACTAAAAGCTGAAATGTCTTCAAATGCATGCCCAAATTCATGACTTTTCGCTAATATAACCTGGGTACCAAAAACCAGCAGGAAAAAGGAAAATTGTGAGTCAGTCTCACTTTTGAACATATATGCAAAAATCCTAAATAAAATGTATTTTTAAAAGAAAGATATGTGATGATCAAGTTGAATTTATCCCAGGAATTCAAAAATGATTTAACATTAAAAAAATGTATCAAGCCCTGGCCAGTTTGGCTCAGCTGTTAGAGTGTCAGCCTGCGGTCCAGAGAGACCCGGGTTCGGTTCCCACTAGGGACATGTACCTTGGTTGCACTTTGTCCCCGGCCCTGGTTGGTCGTGCGGGAGGCAGCCACTCGATGTGTCCCTTTCACGTCAATGTTTCTCTCTCTCTCTCTCTCTTCCTCTCTCTCCCTCTCACTCTATCTGAACAAAAAATGGAAAAATGTCCTCGGGTGAGGGTAAAAAAAAAAAAAGTATTAATGTAATTTTCCACATTAGCAAATCATGTGAAAACTACATGGTCAAATCAAATGCAGAAAAGGCATTTGAAGAAATTCAACACTTTTTCTAAGAAGCAATATGGAAAAGTGATTAAGATATTGGGCTCTTTAGAGAAACTTCTGGATTCAAATTCTGGTTCTACTGCTGAACTTGGACAGATCATTTAACTCTAGTGTACCTGTTTACTCGTGTGAAATAGGGATAATAACCAACTCATCCTACCAAAAGATATGCAAAACCTTCATAGAAAAAATTACATTACTCTTTTAAACACTTTTTGTTTTCAGTTTTTATTTATTTTTGTTACAGATGATTCTCTCTTTTTAAATACTTTTTAAAAAGACATAAATAGGAGAAACAGTCCATGTTAATGAATGAGAAAACTCATTATTATAATGATGGATTCTCCCCAAACTGAACTACAAATTCAGAATTCTCATAAGAATCCCATCAGGCTTTTAACAAGCTTGTCCTGAAATTTATATGGAAGAACAAAGAACCAAGAATAACAAAGGCACTTTGAATAAAAGAAGGACTTGTTCTTCCAAATATCAAGATGTTATTTTAAAGCCAAAATAATGAAGGCAGAGATTGACTTCTTCCATGGACAGTGTGGGAAGCTCGACTGACCTGTTTCCCTGTGAAACTAGCAGAAATTACTATTATTACTATTATTTTTAATCCTCAACTGAGGATACTTTTCCATTGATTTTTTTTAGAGTGGAAGAGAGGGAGGGAGAGAGAGAGAAACATCAATGTGAGAGAGACACATCGATTGATTGCCTCCCGCTTGACCCCGACAGGGCAGGGGATGGAACCCACAACCCAGGTACATGCCCTTGACTAGGAAGCGAACCTGAGACCCTTTGGTCTGAGGGCTGACGCTCTAACCACTGAGCCAGACTTGCCAGGGTGTGAAAATTATTTTTAAAAATACAACCATTTAAAGCTTCTGGAAATGGTGCTAAGGACAAATAGCAAATGGTACTAAGGACAAATAGCAAAAAACATTGAGTCAAAAAAATCTGTGGAAATTTGGAAAGAAGACAAGTGTCTGTGGTATTTGCAATAAGATCACACCCTTCTTTTCCCTTCCCAGCTTAGCAGGGCAAAGACTCTCCTCCAGAATGCAGTACCAAGAACACAGGCTCCCTCTCCTCCCAGCTCCCAGTCAGGGGCTGTCTTCCTGGGAGGAGCGGACTTCAGTATTCCTCAGCCTGCCTCCGGCTATCTTTACTGGGGCTAAGTCCTGGGCAAATGCAGAGACAACACAGAAAAACCAAAAGTACAAATCATAATTTAAATTATGATGACTGCATTGAAGTTATAAACTTCTGTAAAATGAAAGACAGGATAAGCAAAGTGAAAATACAAGGTACAGACTGGGAGAAGATATCTAAAATAACCTACTTAAGATCATTATTCAGAATATATCAAGAACACCTACCTAGTTAATAAGCAAGATAATCAAATAGAAAAATATACTCCAAAATATGGATAGCAAGTTCACAAATGGGAAGAGCCAAATAGCCAATAAACAACAAGAGGAGCCTGGCCCATGTGGCTCAGTGGTTTAATGTTGACCCATGCACCAGGAGGTCACCAGTTCAATTCCCAGTCGTGGCACATGCCCAGGTTGTGGGCCAAATCCCCAGTAGGGGATGTGCAGGAGGCAGCCAATCGATGTTCTCTCTCATCGATGTTTCTCTCTCTCTCTCTCCCTTCTCTCTCTAAAATCAATAAAGAAAAAAAAAATTTTTTTAAACAACAAGAGAAGATGTTCAGCCTCACTAATAATTGTCAATAGTCTGAGATTATACCCTATTTGCTGGCTAACAAGTTAGCCTGACATAGTTTCATGGATGCTGGCAAAAGACACAAAACTCCTGGATCAGAGACAAAAGACTGTTATTAACGGCACAGCAAGCAGCATGAAGTTCATGTTTGTGTCCTTCCCCCTTGAGTCTCTGCACTATGCAGAGAAGCCCAGGTAGATCCTGCACACACAGTGTGTCAGAGTTTAGGAATCCGGAGCTTAGAGAACTCCAGCCTTTTGTAACGAGCTGCAAGCAGACCTGCCCAGCCTCTGCCCCGGAGAACACACTATCTTTATTATACTGGACAGTAAACACACCTGCCCTCTACTCTGGAAGGAAACACTCCCTCAGTTGTCCAAAGCTGTTCACTATCCAAAAAATCCTTGTAAAGATCATTCAGAACAAAGTCTGTCATTGCCTCTGTTAAGAGGTGCAGAAGCACAAAAGTCTCTTGGAAAATTGTCTCCCAACAATAATCAGGGAACACAGTCTGAGACCTTTAGATATAATTTCACACTGCTCAGACTAGCAACATGTAGACGTCCACTAATGTCAGCACTAGGATGGAGAACACGAACTGTCGTACCCTACTGACGACAGGGGCGGCTGTTGCAGCCACTTGGAGATCAGTTTGGCGAGATCTAGTAAGATCTACAACCCAGCAAGTCTGCTTCTAGATATATTCCCTAGAAATACTACTGAGCATGTATATAATGAGACATGATTAAGAACACTTATTGCAGCATTATTTGTAATAACCAAAAATTTGTTTTATTTTTATAGTCCTCTCTATGCTGTACTTAAAATATTTGTTAATTAAAATTACATATATATAATATATACACACACACATACATACATACATACATATTTTCTTACCAAATGTTTTTGAAAGGTATACCATTAAAAATGTACATATAGCCCTGGCCAGTTTGGCTCAGCAGTTAGAGCGTCAGCCCGCAGACCAGAGAGTCCCGGGTTCAGTTCCCGCTAAGGGCATGTATCTCTGTTGTAGTTTGTCCCCGGCCCCAGTTGGGGTCATGTGGGTGGCAGCCACTTGATGTGTCTCTCTCACGTCGATGTTTCTCTCTCTCTCTTCCTCCTTCTCTCCCTCCTGCTCTATCTGAAGATAAATGCAAAAAATGTCCTCGGTGAAGATAAAATAAATAAATAAATAAAAATGTACATGTAGTCCTGGCCGGTTTGGCTCAGCGGTTAGAGCTTCGGCCCACGGACCAGTGAGTCTCGAGTTCAAATTCAGTCAAGGGCACGTACCTCGGTTGCGGTTCGTCCCCGGCCCTGGTCGGGCCATGCGGGAGACAACCAGTCGATGTGGCTCTATCACATCGATGCTTCTCTCTCTCTCTCTCTCTCTCTCTCTCTCTCTCTCTCTCTCTCCCCTCCCCTCCCTCCCCCCCCTCTCTCTCCCCCCCCACTCTATCTAGTGATAAATGGAAAAATATCCTCCGGTGAGGAATAAAAAAAGCAGGTAAAGTCATTTCTAGGCTCCTGTCCATAAACAGTAGTTATTATTGTCCCCATTTTATAAATGAGGAAACCAAAACCCAAAGAAGTTAATAAATTCACCTGAGGGAACCAGAAATTCAAACTTCGTCTCTAGATTTACTAGGAAAGGAGGGGAAACGAACACCTTCCGTGGCTCCTTCCACGGCACTCAGACTCCGCACTCCTCAGACGTGTTTCTGTGATGATGCTGCCATATAGCTCTCTGACATCACCAGGAGCTGGCCATTCTAAATCCGAATTTTCAACCCAGAAAAAACCTGCTCTAGACCACCTGCACAGCTGTGATTCACTCTGGGACAGCCAGGCAAAAGCCAGACAGCCAGAGACCATCAGAAAGGAGAAAGGAGAACCCGTACACAGTGACCTGAGGCCTCCAGTGAAAAATCCAGGGCTGCCCTTTGTTCCCGACTGAGCCTGGCTCACTACGCGAGCTTATTCTTTTACTCCAAAATGTTCGCAGTGAGGTCCAGCGTTCACCGCTCTGCTTGGAAAGGCAACCCCACCGGCATCCACGCGCCCTGCTGACTCGGCTCCCATTCCCGTCCCCCATCCCTCCGTCCCTCCTCCCTCTGCTCACGCACACAGTGTTTAGTGCCTTCTCTGTGGCACGTGTTGTTGTCCTCTCATGTCTTCATTCAGAAACTATAGAAACAGCTCGACTGGACTGAATGTGCCCTTGAGATTGTCAGTAAGTCATTCTGTCACCCCTAGTTAACCATTAGAGGTAAATGTCTTTATGGATGGGGGAATGTGTCCATTTAGGTTTAATATATATAAAATACATTTCTGGGTAGCAACAGAGTTGGGATTTTTGACTGGTTTTAAAATAACTCTATTTTCTTTATGAACTGATATGGAGGAAATGTCATAAGATATTATTAAGTGAAAGAATTAAGGTGTAGAATAGTATATAGTGTGCTGCCATGAGTATGTCTGTACATATTTGCTAGTAAGTGCCTAAAATATCTCTGGAAGGATACACAAAAAGCTAATGTTGGTGTCTAAGGGAAGCAGAACTTACACAACTGGAAGGGCTAGAATACAAGCATCGGATAAACATGTTTTCCTATCAGCCTTTTAATACCTTCTATATTGGGAACCATATCCATATATTACCTGTTTGAAAAGTAAATCTAAATTATTTTAAATCTAAATATTATAGGCTCTGTAAGGGCTGTGAATATGACTTACCTTCTTAATTATATTTTATTCATTCAACAAATATTTACTGAGCGCCTACTATTTGCCATATAAACTATACCAAACATCCTTTTTTAGGGAAGGGATGCCCCAGACTTTGGGTGTTCTTCACCACCCACCCAATAACAAGGGCCCTGTAGCCGTAGTGGCAGGCGTGTGAGCTCACACTGGAGCTAATCTGGGTAAACTGTGGACTTGGTTTCCAATGCCAGCAAACCCTGGCCATGACGCTTCTTGAGCCAGAAGGAACTGAGAGCCTGCCCATAAGCCAAGACCTTCAAAGGGCTATATCCTCAGTTAAAAAAATTCTTTACACCCACTGGTGTAAGAAAGGAAGAAAAGGAAGCTTATCTCCCACAGACCAGAATCTGGGTGGGGAAAAAAAGCCCCACCTCACACAAGTTTGGGGATTACATTTATAGTCTCTGATTATTTCAGGTGTCCTCAAATCAAGAAATTAACATAATAAGTGTAGTAGGCTGCTTATCCCTGAGGGACCTGGCAGAAACAATGTAACCTTCTCTTGAAGGACATCCTCAACCAAGGCCGCACAGAATTCCTACAGAAAGAGGCCCTTCTTAAAATGAGCTCACAGTCCAAAATTACAAAATACACTTGAGTGAATGTCAGCAGACATAGGAAAACCACAAGATTAGACTTTGAGGAACTTCAATAAAACTATGAGAGAGAAATTACCAAAATAAGAGTATATAAAATCAAGGAAGCAAAAACATAAGAACAGCACTCTAAAAAGGAGCAGACAGTTTTCAAAGAACAAAATAGAACTTCAATAAAAAAAAAAATCCAAAAATCTTACAATGGGTAGGTTAAAGTTCAGAATTAGCACAAGTTAAAAAAAATGGTGAACTGAAAGATAGTTCTAAAAGGCAGTACAGAAAGATAAAGAGATGGAAATGTGAACGAGACATTGAGTTTATAAAATGAGAACGTTCGGTTTTTTTTTTAATCCTCACCCGAGGATATTTTTCCATTTATCTTCAGACAGAGTGGGGGGGGGGGGCATCAACATGAGAGAGACACATCAACTGGCTGCCTCCCGCACAGCCCCTACCAGGGCTGGGAACCAACTGCAACGAGGGATGTGCCCTCGACCGGAATCGAACCCACGACTCATCGGTCTGAGGGCCGACATTGTAACCACTGAGCCAAACTAGCCAGGGCACATTCAGTACTTTTTAATGGGAGTTCCAAAAGGAGAAATTAGGGAAGGATCAGTATTTGCGGATATATTTGCTGATCATGTTCTTAATTGATAAAACATTGAAATCTTCAGATTCAGGAATTAAGATATCTGATGAAGATAAGATATTCATCCAGTGAAATTCCATACAGCAATGAGAAAGAACTACAACTAGTCAAAATCTTGGATGAATCTCATAACATACTGTTGAGTTCAAGGTGCCAGACAGAAAAGAGTGCACACTGTATATATACTTCCCTTTTTATACCGGTCGAGAGAGGAAAAGTCATCTCTGCCACAGTAGACAGGATCGTTGCTACCCTAGGGAAGTCGGTAGGGAACATTTGAAGGATTCAACATGGCAGAGGTGTTTCTGATATCTAATAATGAGCTGATTCTTGATCTATGTGCTAGTTAGTTAACATGGGTAAGTTCATCTTAAGAAAATTTATATACATGATTTTGGTACCCTTCTATATGTATTTTATACCCAAATAAAAGGTCACACATAAAAAATAAGTCCAAATCTGGACTGACATAAAGTGGTGTTACTGTTTTCATATATATTATCTCTTAACCTTCCCAACAAATGCCTGAGCTCGGCTTTGTTTTCCTGCATTTACAAATGAAAAACTCAAGTCCAGAGAGGGGAAGTGACCTTGACAGGGTTACACAGTTGTAGGTAGCAGAGCCCAGACACTTGTTCAGGTCTCCTGTTTACATTTCCAGTCCTCTTTTCATAATTCCGTAAATAATTACAGTCCTGGTATCCTTTTAGCAGACATTATTTTGTGGAAGATAATCTCTTCTAGAAATAAAATTAATAAAAATCCTTTATCATTGGTCACCTCAGTTGGTGAATCAAGGCTATTTTTCAAAACCGTATTTGTGAGTAAACATATATATCAATATCTGTGTCTGTCTATGTGCTTTTATAGCCTTACTTCTGTTCACTGAGAGTTTAGACATTAATAAAAAGTATCCCTGATTCAGGAATCCTGCCCAAAATTGATCTCGTAAAACAACCTCTATTTCTATCTCTCAGATTATGTTATTCATTGTAGAAAGAACAAAATAAATATCATATATGTTATAATCAAGATAATTAAATACTAAAATAATATCATTAGTTAGAGGTTTTGGCATTACAAATATATAAAACTAAAATATTCCGACAACCAGGAATGTTTCATGAAATTAATATTTTAAGTTAATAATCACTTATAGGAGTGATTTATTTTTAATTTCAATTTCTTTTTTAACCAGGTCACTAGATTTTTGCCAGTTTTTAAGCTCATCAAAAGAAGTTTGGCATGTAATAATAATAATAATAAGTACCATTTATTAAGTACCTACCAAATGCCAAGGAATCTGCTGGGCATATTTTATCTTTTTAGTTACTTAATATTATTTAACTGGTTTTTTTAATTTAATAGGTATTCAATAACTATTTGTTGATTCAGTTTTATTTTAGGGCCCTTAACTATTCCTGGAACTTGCATAAAACTATAAGTATCATTAAACCCAGTGAGTACAGACAATGTTGGGGATGTCTTGGGGGCTTAGCTATTATTTTTTATGAATTATGGTTTGGCTTGACAGCTGTCCTTGTGTTGACAGCTCTTCTGATTATAGCAGTTGTCAAACTCCATCCTTAAGCAGGTTGTAAATCCTGGCTTCTTCCGATTAAAACTGGGTCAGAGCCAATGGCAGGTTAACTAGAGGCCAGTATTCTACTACTGTACGTTCACACTAGTTCTTTGTAAATGGGCTTTGCATAGCAGCAGACTAAAACCCTTATTTGCCTCTATTTTACTTGGGTGCTTTTGAATCTTCAGATATTGGTCCTCCTGTTATTTTGTAATTAAACATGATCCTTGCTGAAGAGTATATTAGTATAAGTGTGGTCTTCCTTGTAAATGGCCTGTTAGCCTTCCCCTCCTCTCCCTCCACTGGGAATACTAACATCATTGCATCTGTGTGTCCCAGGGGAAATCAAGGCTTTTCCTTGCACGTGCAGTCATGTGATTTCAGAGTGGGCAGGCTTTGTATCCTCATGAGCCCTCGGTCTTCCACGTAAAGCACCATCTGTTCTGTTCCTTCCACGCTGTTACAGGGCAGTGGGAGGAGGCATTAGAGTGAAAATAAATAAAATAAAAAAAGAAAGAAATTCATCATCAAAACCCTGAGGATTAATGGAGTCAGAAGGCTCACTGCTCTGAATGAAAATTCATCTTCACCTGTGCCAGTGTCAGGGCTGCTTCTATGGCACTTGACAAATAGAGGTTCCCAGGGTACCATAAATTCAGCAACTGTTCTGCTCCCTGTAGACTTGCTCAAGCTTTTCTGAGATGGGCTTATGACTGTTTTGTATTTCCCAGCACCTTGTGGGCACCAACATATCCCCTCATTAATTGGGTAAAATGTTAGCCCCCTTTTCTTCTCATCCCTCTCTCATCTTCTTTGCCTTTGTCCATTGTGAGGGAGTGGGCAGCTCACATGTCTCTAAAAAAGGACTCAGCCTTGTGAATTGTGCTTCACTGAAGATGCTGAACACAGAGAAATCAATTAACTAGTGAATTTTGAGCAAACACTTAAGTTCCCAGCACAGTGCTAGATGGAGGAAAGAGTAATTTTTAAAAAGCATGACATCAAGTAGCTCACCATCTAATTGGGGGTTCAAAGCCTTTTTTTTTTTAACTATTTTTTGGGCACCTATATGTGCCAGGAGGCGCTGCTAACCATAAACAGTTGATGCCTATCAACTCTGAATCTCCAAGAGGTGCCACAGTGCCCGCCTCATGCAGGTATGATTCACCTGTGTGGTTTCCCTGCCCTGTAAATCAGGCTCTCTCTCTGCTCCTTTTTGTCTCTCTGCTAGAACTTCCTGATTCCTTATGCTCTCTTGCCAGCCTGCCCTTGCATAAACCCCGGGCACTCGTTAATAAAACTCCTACCCTACGGATACCATATCCCTTACTCAGCAATATTGTTTTGTAACCCTTACATTCCAAACTTAAATCTCACTTTATAGTTAGACTTGAGCTGAAATTTTATTCACGCTTATTAGGTTAGGGGATTATTATACAGCCCAGTTAGCCTTTTCTTGGCTGGTTGGCTGTCCTGTAGCTGTGGAACTTAAAATTTTCAACTGTTCCTGGGTTGGTACTCATAGATTATATCATCTCTCACTTCCTCCTACAGCATATATGAAATCAACGCCCCTTTCTCTGAGATGGCTAGCTTAGTGATTTCAGCCGAGTACACATCTGCTCCGTCTGATCCTCATCCTTAGTATCCCAGGTGTGAGCTAAGTGTGGTCTGACAGATCATGCTAGTTACTGTCCTGTATTAGAGATTCATACACGGGGAAGTTTATTCCTCTGATATTGCTTTAAAAGTTCCCATTTTCAAATCTAACCAAGTGTTTCTCACAATAAGTTGAGACTAATAGCTGTGGCAAAACAGTTAAACAATTATTTCTCAAAATATAAATTCCATGTAGCTAGTTCTACACAGGAGAAATATCCTCATCTCACAGCTACTTAATACTAAGCAGTGTCCTTAACTTTATTATATTTTGTAAGAAACTGTCTTCCATTGGAATCTAATTTGGTGTACAGTGATTTATGGTATAGTGTTCATTGTATTATTTTGGGAGATAATTTTAAATTCTCAATGGCATGTTATAATTCTAAACACTTCCTGTTGAATCCTGGGCCTTGGTAAATATATCCAGTCTTCTCCTTCCGCATCTGTGCCATACTCCGAACTATGATCTCAGCCCGCCAGTACTTGTCCCAGGATTAGAATAGGCAATTCCTGCCTTTCTCTGCTTTGCTCTTACTCCCTATTCATTCAGTCATCAAATAGTTTAACATTTATAATTTTAGTAGCCGTCTAAGAATTCCAACCCCACTGAAGGCAGAGATAGGGTTCCCAGTTGGTCTGATTTTAGCTCAGAAAAATTTCTGCCCTCCTCCTCTGTTCACTTAGAACCACCTCTAACCTGGTGCTATTGTAGATTAGAATCTGGTGCCTAAGTTTGTCAGGATGAGTAATGTAAAGGATCACCAAAGCTGTCCCAAGTTCAGAACTCATCCCAACCTGGTTTGGGCTGTTGGCTCTCTGCCCACTTCACAGCATGTAGCCAGGGAGCCCTGAGCCCCACCAGGGAAGTGAAAGCAGTCAAGGGAGCCAGAGAAACTACTTCATCTTTACATGAGTACCAACAGAGAGCAAAAGAAGAAATGTCCTACTAAATCGTTTAAAACCAAACTCCCATTGAGTTCTGCTCCCACTTAAAATCTAGCAAATAAAACGAGATTCCAACGAGTGACAAGTCTCTACGGGACACACAGACTGTGTACTTTCAGTGGACAACTGAAGAAGAGGCAGCCACCATGAAACAGATCAGAAGAAAACCGCTAAGAGTAACACATTCTTAAAGTGAGCTAGAATGATATTTTAGAATAGTTCAGACCCAAGAAGAGTCCTCATTCCAGTGCTTTTTATCATTAACTGATGCTCTTAAGAGAAATTGAGAAGAGAGAGAGCCCTCCTCCGTGGCATGCAGTCATGAAACTCTGCCACTTCCCTGGACCCTTATTTCAAATGAAGCTAAATCCTTGAACCACTGGAGGGAGAGCAGAAAACTTGTCTGTTCTCCTCCTGTCCCTGGGCCCAGGCAGATGTCCACTGGTTTTGGAGGAGGAATAAAAGCAAAATCAGTTTCACCAAGGAAGGACAGGGAACCCCTGTGCTCTGAACCCTGCACAACACAAAGCAGAGATCTCACCACTGGGCAAGGCAGGAGACTCTCTCCCACTCAGGATGTTCTCCCTCATACAAGGCAGAGCTGGGCTGACATTTGTGGGTGTGCATACAAGAACACAGAAATCACCACCCCTGAGGGCCTGCCTGGGACTGAGACCAGCCCAAGAGGACAAAGAACTCTGTCGCACTCCCACCATGAGTTTCATCCTGAATAATAAGCAATAACAGTCTTAGAGATGGAGGAATAGCCAGAGTGAAAAGAGAGAGACTTCCTTTGTGGTAGGCATGCAGAGGAAAGCTGAGGGTGGAGCAAGAATACTAAAAAAGCCCTTGGGCACCCTGGGCTGTAAAGGTAGCAGTAGCCCACACGTGGAGGAATTTGAAATGGGTGATACGCCCACAAACGTCAAGCCCAGTTCAACTGCTGACTAGATGGCTTAACACCCATACTAATGGCATGACAGAAGAGGCATCATTTCTGGGGGTAAATACTACTTTTTTTTTTTTTTACTTTAGCCTCCACTGTCCTTCTACACACAATGTTCTGCATTCAGTCAAAAATTATGAGACACAAAAAGGCAAGGAAAAAAAACAACCCTTTGTCAGGCAATAAATCAGTAATTGATAGAGCAAGTAGATAATAATTCAGCGAGGATATGAAAGACTTGTACAGTGCTGTCAATCAACTTGACTTAATAGATATCTATAGACCATTCCACCTAATAAATAGAATAACCATTATTTCAAGTACACATGGAACACTTTGCCAAGATCAACCATATTCTAGGCGATAAAACAAACTTCAACAAATATAAAAGAAATCATACAAAGTTTGCTATGACCATCTCAGAATTAAATTAGAAATTAACAACAGACACACATGTGGAAAATCCCCAATTGTGAGAAACTTAAACACACTTCTAAATAATTCATAGGTCAAAAAAGAAATTTCAAGGGAAATTAGAAAATATTTTTAACTAAATGAAAACGAAAACACCCCATCAAAATGTGTGGGGTGCAGCTAAAAGCAGTGCTTAGAGGGAAAGTAAATGCTTTTCCTAGAAAAGAATAAAGGTCTCAAAGCAATGATCTAAGATTCTACCCTTAAAATTTTTAGAAAAAGGAGAGCAAATTAAGCCTAAGATAAGCATAGAAATAAAATAATAAAGATCAGGGCAGAAATCATTGAAATAGAAAACCAAAAATATCAGTGAAACCATTGAAAAGCTTTGAAAAGGTCAATAAAACTAAAAGACCACTAGGCTGACCAACTTTTTAAAAGAAAAAACAAATTACCAATTTCAGAAATGAAAGGGAGATATCAGCATAGATTCTACAGATACTATGAAGCAAATAAGGGAACATATGGACAATTTTATGCCAATAAATTAGATAACTAAGGAAAAGGACAAATTTCTGAAAAGACACAAACTATTTCTCTCAAAAAGAAATAGATAACCTAGATAGCCCTGTATTTATTAAAGAGATTGAATGTGTAGCTAAAAACTTTCCCACAAAAAAATCTTTAGGACCTGATTGCTTCATTGGTAAATTCTACTAAATGTTTAAAGAACAAATAATAACAGTTATGCACACAAACTGTTCCAGAAAATAAAAGATGAGGGAACACTGTCCAACTCATTCTCTGAGGCCAACATTACCCTAATATCAAAAGCAGAAAACAACCCTAAAGGAAAAGAAAACCATAGGCCAATAACTCTCATGAATATAGATGTAAAAATCTTTAATAACATGTTAGCAAATCAAACCCAGCAATAAACAAGAATAATAATAAATTATAATCAAATGGGTTTATCCCAAGAATGCAAGGTTGGTTCAGCAATTGAAAATCTTTATATTTCACTATGTCACCAGATCAAAACCAAAAACATATAATCATCTCCACATGTGTAGAAAAAGCAGTTGAAAAATTCAACCTCCCTTTATGATTTAAATACGTGTGTGCGCGCGCACACACACACACACACACAGCAAAATAGGAATAGAAGAGAACTTTCTTAACCTGTGGAAACTGATAGCTTACATTATCCGTAGTGGTGAAAGACTGAATGCTGTCCTCTGGGAACAAGGCAAAGATTTCCATTCTCTCCGCTTTGATTTAACACTATCTGGAAGTTCTAGCCAGTGAGCAGGCAAAGGAAAGAAATAAATAGCATATAGATTTAAAAGGAAGAAATAAAACTTCCTTTATTCACTGATGACATGATCACCTATGTAGACGACCCCAGAGAATCTATTTTTAAAACTATTAGAAATAATAAGTGAATTCAGCAAGTTTGCAGGATATAAAAACAACCATATTCCTATACACTCATAATGAACAATTGGAAATTGAAAGTTAAAAACACAAAGTCAGTATACAAATATCACTTGTGTTTCTTTATGCTTGCAGTGAACCAATTTGAAATTTTTGAAAATACCATTGACAGTAGCCTCAAAAAACAGGAAATTCCTAGGGATAAGTCAAATCAAAATAAGTGCACAATTTGTATACTGAAAATTCCCAAACATTGCTGCAAGAAATTAGGGGAAATCTAAGTAAGTGGAGAAAGATACTGTTTTTTGTCGATCAAAAGACTAGATATACTTAAGCTATCCATTCTCCCCAAATTGATCTATAGATTCAATGCAATCCCAATCAAAAATTCCAGCAGGACTTTTTGTAAAAATGTACAGTCTAATTCTGAAAGTGATACGGAAAAGCAAAGTACCCAGAATAACCAAAACAACTTTGAAAAAGAAGAAAGTTGGAGGACCTACCCTTTGTTCAAGACTTACTATAAAGTTACAGAAATCTAGACAGTATGTTACAGGGATAGGTATATAAATCAGTGAAACGTGATAGATAACCTAGAAAGGCCACGTATTAGAGCAAAAGATGCTCCTGGTACTCTTATTACTTAGGAAATCACAAGGCTTGTAGGAGCTCTGTGCCAGGAACTGGGTGCAGAGACCAATATATATTTTTTTCTGTTTCCCACTCCCTCATTATGAACATTCCCCATCAGTGGTACATTTGTTACAGTTGATAAGCCTGTATTGACATAATCATATTCTAATATATCATAATCACCCAATGTCCAAAGTTGACATTATGGTTCACTCCTATACATTCTAGGGACAAATGTAAATGACATGTATCCATCATTATGGTATCATGTAATTTCTTTTTTTTGTTGTTGTTTTTTTTTGTTGTTTTTTTTTTGTTCAGATAGAGTAGGAGGGAGAGAGGGGAAGAGAGAGAGAAACATCGACGTGAAAGGGACACATCGAGTGGCTGCCACCCGCACGACCAACCAGGGCCGGGGACAAACTGCAACCGAGGTACATGCCCGTAGCGGGAACCGAACCCGGGTCTCTCTGGACCGCAGTCCAACGCTCTAACCGCTGAGCCAAACCGGCCAGGGTTCATGTAATTTCTTTAACAGATACAGGCCTATTCAGATTGTATATTCTTATATGAGTTTGGCAAATTGTGTCTTTCAAGGACTTGGTCCATGTCATCTAGGTTATATTTGTGGGCATAGAGTTGTTTGTAGTATTTCTTTATTATCCTTTTATGTCTGTGAGATCTGTAGTGATGTCCTTGCTTTCATTTCTGATATGTGCAGTAGTCCCCCCTTACCCACAGTTCCGCCTTCTGTGATTTCAGTCACCCGTAGTCAAAGCAACTAGAATGCACACTTACTAGTGGGAATGCAAACTTTGGAAGTGCGGTAGTTTCTTATAAAAGTTAGTTATTCACTTGCCATGTGACTCAGCAGTCCCACTCCTAGATATTTACCCAAAACATGTGAAAACATAAAAAGTCCACACAAAGATATGTGTCCAAGTGTTCATGAGATCTTTATTCATAATGGTCAAAAACTGGAAGCAACCCAGATGTCTACATACCTCCAGATAACGGGATATTGCTCAGCAATAAAAAGGAAGAAACTTCCTTGGACAAATCTCAAAAGCATTATGCTAAGTGAACGAAGCAAGACACAAAAGACTATATGCTATATGATTTCCATTTCTAGAGAAGGCAAAACTAGAAGGACAGAAATCAGATCAGATCAGTGGTTGCCAGGGGCTGAGGGTGGGGGTAGAGGATTAACTGCAGAGACACAGGAGGGAACTTTTTGGGGTGATGGAAATGTCCTACATCTCTACTGTAATAGCAGTTACATAAATAGATACATTTGTCAGAATTCAGCATATTTTTTAAAAGAGTGAATATTAACTCAACCAGAAAAAAAAAAATGAGGAAAACAGGGAATCTCTCTATATATGTTAATTTGCACAATCCAAAGTAGATGAATGTAAATTGTAGTAAAAAAATACAAGTGGAAATTTAATAACTGTCATTAACAATTTTTGCCTCAAGTCTTTTATTTTGCAACCACATAAATGTGTCTGTTGGTAAGGACACCATTAGGTATTTTCTTTTTTTTTTTTTTTTTTATCCTCACCCGAGGACATTTTTTCATTTTTTGTTCAGACAGAGTAGAAGAGAGAGAGAGAGAAACATCGACTTGAAAGGGACACATCGAGTGGCTGCCACCCGCACGACCAACCAGGGCCGGGGACAAACTGCAACCGAGGTACATGCCCTTAGCGGGAACCGAACCCGGGTCTCTCCGGACCGCAGGCCGACACTCTAACTGCTGAGCCAAACCGGCCAGGGCACCATTAGGTATTTTCAGTAATCCATATGTCGCCCTGGCCAGTTTGGCTCAGCGGTTAGAGCGTCGGCCTGCGGACCAGAGAGACCCGGGTTTGGTTCCCGCTAAGGGCATGTACTTCGGTTGCAGTTTGTCCCCGGCCCTGGTTGGTCGTGCGGGTGGCAGCCACTCGATGTGTCCCTTTCACGTCGATGTTTCTCTCTCTCTCTCTTCCTCTCTCTCCCTCCCACTCTATCTGAACAAAAAATGAAAAAATGTCCTCGGGTGAGGATAAAAAATAAAAATTAAAAAAAATAATCCATATGTCATGTTCAAACATAGTTCTCTAGCCTGGTAAGGGAGACTACCTTAGGTAGTCTTTGGCCAGGGTGGTCATGTAATATCAATAAAATTAAAGAGTATCCAGAAAAAGTGCTAAAAATCCTAAAGCCAAAACATATGTCTTCAGAAGGTCACATAGTGCAGTGAACATAGAGGTAGCAATGCTATGGCATGGTTTGTTTTGGATTCACATTTTACCCCCTACTGAACTCATCCACATAGATGTCCCTCAGCACCAAGATTGGTCCCAAACCAAGATTATCTCCCCCTCCATGCTTTTCTGTTCCTGTTTCCCTCCAAAAACTCCTGTTCTTCTGTATCCTTATTCTAGAAATAATGTCACCAACATCTGTGTGGTTTCCCCAGACTGGAACACAGGTGTCATCTTTAGTTCTTGTAACTCTTTTCTCCATTGTTCTTCTGGATTGATTTCTGAAATGTTTTAAATAGTAAGGATATTAGCTCTTGTCTGTCTTATGTATGTGAATGTTTCCCAGTTTATAGTTTACCTTTGTGTGTAGTATTTTTGTGTGTGTGGTATAGCTGTTTAAAATTTTATGTGTTTAGATTTATCAGTTGTAGGTTTCTATTCTATATATCTATTCAGATGTATCAGTAATTTTCTTTATGGTGTCTGGGTTCCATATCAAGTGTAGAATTACTGAGGCCATTTTATTCAGGAAACATTATGATCATAGTGTTCACTAACATTTTTTTAACTTTGTTGCTATGTCCTGCTCCTTGAATTTCACTGGCTTTCTTATTCAGGCCCTTCTTTATATTCCTGCTGACACTGGCCAATTTCAAGCCCCCTAAAGAACTACCACATTCTCCTAATTGGTCTATTGCCTGCCACACATTTCTAGGCTCTCCAGGTCACTCTCTATAGGATAACCATCCCCACACAGAAGCCAAAGTATGCCACTCCCCAGCTCATTAATGCCAACCTGCTTGGTATGGCTTTCAAGGCACCCTGCACAGCGTGATTGAAAGCCAGCCTCTCTGCTTTTGACCCTCTGTTGTTGCTGTGAGCCAGCAGCCAGTTCCCAGCGTCCCCCGTGCTCTGGTGCCTGTGGCAGTTGTGTTTTCTCTGCAGTGCCTCCTCTCCGTTCACCTGGGAGTTCACTCTGTCCTCCAGAGCTCGGCTGACATACTGTCTACTGGTAACATTCCTCCTGATTCCTCAACCTGCTCCTCCCCCACCTCTGCGTGCGTGTGTGTGTGTGTGTGTGTGTGTGTGTGTGTGCTCGCGTGCACGCGCGTGCCTGCCTGCCTGCCTGCCACAGTACTTACTCGTTCTTTTGTGGTCGAGTTGCTGAATTACATATTCCTCTCTAGCTGTTTTATAATAAGTTCCCCAGAGCAGGAATCTTACCTGTATTCTTGGTAGGACTAATGTAGTGTGTACTCAATAAAATACTCAATGAGCCAGGCTGGTGTGGCTCAGTGGTTGAGCGTCGACTCATGCACCAAGAGGTCACAGGTTTGATTCCCGGTCAGGGTACATGCCCAGGTTGCGGGCCAAATCCCCAGTGGGGGGCATGTAGGAGGCAACCAATCAATGTTCTTTCTCATCGATGTTTCTATCTCTCTCTCTAAAATCAATAAAGAAAAATAAATAAAATAATGAGTCAAGCTCTTTATCTTCTTTGTTTCCCTTTTTTCTAACCTTTTGTTGTTGCTGTTGTGTAATATAGCATACTACAAAAGAGTAATAAAATGTATATGAAGAGTTTAAAGTGTAGCTTTAAAAAAAATGTACCCACCCGGTGTGGCTCAGTGGTTGAGCTTCGACCCATGCATCAAGAGGTCGCCGGTTCGATTCCCGGTCAGGGCACATGCCCAGGTTGTGGGCCAAATCCGCAGTGGGGGGCAGGCAGGAGGCGGCCAGTCGATGTTCTCTCTCATCGATGTTTCTACCTCTCAGTCCCTCTCCCTTCCTCTCTCTAAAAAAATCAATAAAGAAAAAAATTATAAAAATTAAAATACCAAATGTACCCACTTCCTAGCTTAAGAAATAGAACCTCACCCATATCTGTGTGTGTCTACCTGACTACATAACCTTCCCTATCCCCCCACCCCTTGCTGATCAGCCCTATTCCAAATTTTATATTAATGATTTCCCTTATAGTTTCACTGCATAGTTGTGTCTCTGAACAATGGTATTTAGTTTTGTCCGTTTTTAAAATTTTGTTTCAGTGCAATCACACTGTGTATATTCTTTTGACCTTTTTCCTTCAACAGTATGTGCTGGAGATAAGCTCATGTTGTGTAAAGCTAGAGTTCATTAATTTTCAGTGTTGTATGGGATTTCATTGTCTTAAGTAAACAATACTTTTACATGTTACTCTGAGTGGCATGTGGGTGGTCTGCATCGGGGTCTGCTGTGGAGGGCGCTGTGCATTCTTGCTGCCCTCTCGGGCCCTGCAGGGGTTCCTGCAGAGCACAGTGCAGAACGGGAGCAGTGCTGCAGGGTCGAGGGTGTGCATGTGTCCAGCATCAGTGGGTGGTGTGAAACTTGTCCACAGCGCCCGCACCAGTGTACCCTCCCACCGTCCAAGGGGAGTGTCCCTTGCCCCACTTTTCCTCAAGGCTTGGTATTGTCTAAGTTGGGTATAAAATGGTATCCCCTGGTTTTAATTTTTATTTTCCTGGTTTCTAATGTGGTTGCTCTTCTTTTCATGTTTATTGCCATTTATGTTTCATCTTGTATGAAATGCCTATTTCTGCCTTTAGCCCACTTGTCTCAGCACCATCTGATTGATAGGCCTTTGTTTCCTCACTGATCTGTGATGCCAGCGTTGTCACAAGCCAAGTCTCCGTGTGTGGGCAAAGGAACGGATGGATGGCTGTGTTCTAGCCCTTCGGTATGTTTGTCCATCCCGGGGCAGTACCACACCATCTTCATAATCAGTCTTGGTATCTATAGGTCCTTTCCCCTTCCTCCGCTTGTGTGATTGGTGCCGTACCATTTATTATTTAGGGGGGAAGATGATTATGTGAAGGATGGTCTAATTACTAGGCCAGCTTTTATTTTTTCATTTACAAGTTTTAAAGTTCAGTTAGTTACCCACTTACCCCTTCTTCAAAGACAAAACAGAATTTTTTCTTTGACATTTACAATATATTTGCCTTTTGAGATAGTCACAAACCTATCATTGTTCTGTTTACAGTACAATACTTGAACACTCATTTTGTTCTTTCCCTTCATCCCATCCTTAAGAATAGAATCCAAAAGTTTCACAATTTAAAAAATGTATTTCTGCCCTGGCTGGTGGGGCTCAGTGGCTGGAGTGTCCTCCCGTGCACCTAGAGGTCGCAGGTTCGATTCCCAGTCGGAACACATGCCCGGGTAGTCGGCTCCATCTCATGCAGGAGGCAGCCCATCAATGTTTCTCTCTCTCTCCCTTTCCCTTCCTCTCTCTCTAGAAAATCAATAAAAACTTTTTTTAATGTATTTCTTTATTTGCTTACTTCTTAGCAACCAAAAATGTAAATTTGATTTTCCTAACATTCGCAAGTCCACTGTAATGGCACTGGTTCCGAGGCCTGGTCACCCTCCATCACGGTGAGGGTTCTCGTTGTTCTGGATTCCTTACTGCTCAGCACTTGCCTTTGCTGCTGAAGGCTAGTCTCTCTTGGTCTCCAAGTAACCTTGTTTTCCTGTCTGTCACTCTCCCTGTCAGCTGCTGCCTGTGAGTTCTTGGACATCGTGGAGCTGCTGCTCCAGTCCGGCGCGGACCCCACTCTGCGTGACCAGGACGGCTGCCTGCCGGAGGAGGTGACAGGGTGCAGAGCCGTGTCTTTGGTGTTGCAGCAGCACACGGCTGGCAAGGCTTAAGCAAAAGACTGGAAAGCCACAGCCTAACCGCACAGGGCTTCGGTGATGCAAGAAAACTGGGAAAATTGTACTTTTACCACCCACCTTTGGTGTACGCTGGCTAATAAAATCAGGTCTGCGGAACAGGGAGTTTGAAGGCTCAGCAGTTCATTCTCCTTGCACACATTCCGGCGAGTACAGTTTTGGCGATGAACATGTGTACTGTGCATAATACAATCCAATTCTGCTGAGCATGCTCTGAAATTTATCACTGTTCTCAGCGGTGGGGAGAGGAGGAGACACATCGTAGTTCACATACCATGGCTGCTCTTTTAAGAAACAGACAGAAGCAAAACATGACTGAAAGTTCCAACTGACACTGAGGGGGAGTTTCATAAAACCCCAGTGTGGGAGGGCTCGTGTGACCTGTGGCATCGGTACAGCAGGTCTGAGTAGGGAGCTAAAATGTCTAGCCTCCTGGCAGACAGAATTGGGAAGATGATAAGGAAGAGGGGTTTTAAGAAAAATAAAGCAAAAGAAAGGGCTGAATTTTGTCACATCGGAATATAGGAGTCACAGGAAGAACCAGATTTTCTGAAAACCTCAAAACCTTGGGCATTTTAGAATAAGAATCGGTGACTTCACTCTAGGATTGAAACATGGGTTCTGGAGAATTCACTGGTTGGGTCAGGATACCTTAAACACACCTTCACAGGAGGGAAGAATCTCCCCCGGGCCCTTCTAACCAGCCATCCTGTCCCTGTCAGTGTGGCCGCAGCCGCTGCTCCGAGCTCAGCCTGAGCTGGTAGGCCTGTTTGGGTCTAACTGGGACAGCCACAATGCCCCGGTACTTAGGTATGATTAAAGGTGCTTCGGGACACCAGGAGAGCTTCTGTTTTTATTAAGAGGGTAGGCAGGTACGCCACTGATGAAACCTTTCTTGCAGTCTAAAGCACTCCATCTGGGGAGTTCCTGGACATGTCTTATAAGGAAAGTAGACAGTTGTCATCTGAAGAGAAATGAAGTAAGAAACCGGTTGCGATGCAAAGGTGCCCATTTAGAAAATATTTTTTCTAATTTGTCACTGTTTAGATAACAAGCAATCAACTTGCTTAGCGGAGCCCTCAGCAGTAGACGGGATTTTCGGGAGCTCGAGCTAACCTGTTCTGAAACAAGCCCCTTCAGAGCAGAAATGAGACATACTGATCTGCTCACTTGGTGACTTTTCTAGCCTAACATCTCGTTTCCTGAGATGTAAGCCGAGCCATTCCCGAGACTGTCCGGTTTCCACTGCCTGTGGAAGTGCGGGTGCGTGTCCGTGCGTCTGACGTGGTGCGGTCGTTCTGGGGGAGCTCCCCTGCCTTCTGTGCGTCCCCCCACCAGCCGCACTGCAGCGTGCTGCTCAGCTGGACGCTCGTGCTCCACGATGAGTGATGGGTTTTAAGAAACGTCATTCATTAGTTACAGTAAAGGTGACCAAGACGTTGCATGCAGCTTTTTATTTGTTATTTTTTAGTATTGCCATTATTGCAGGAGTTCCCCTTCGCTCACCTCCACCCTCCCCCACCTACCCCTTCCTTGGCCTTTACCAAATTATTGTCTGTGTTCATGGGTTATGCATGTAGGTCATATAGGTTCTTTTTTTTTTTTTAAATCCTCACCTGAGGATATTTTTCCATTTATCTTCAGACGGAGTGGGAAGGAGGGAGACACATGGATTGGTTGCCTCCTGCACGACCCTGACCAGGGCCAGGGACTGAACTGCAACTGAGGTACGTGCCCTTGACTGGAATCAAACCCATGACTCTTTTTGGTCCATGGGCCAACACTCTAACCACTGAGCCAAACTGGCCAGGGCTGCATATATGTTCTTCAGCTATTTCCTTCGCCTTCTTTATCCAGTCAGCCCCCCCCCCCCACCCACGGGGCACTGTCCAGTCTCTTCCATGTATTCCTGTGTCTGATTCCATTTTATTTGTCAGTTTATTTTGTTCATTAGATTCCACATATTAATAAAATCATTTGGTATTTGTGCTTATTTCACTTAGCACAATACTCTCCAGGTCCATCCATGCTGTCACAAAGGGTAAGACTTCCTTCTTTTTTAGAGTTGTGTAGTATTCCGTTGTGTACATGTACCACAACTTTTTTATCCACTCGTCTGCTGATGGGCACTTGGGCTGTTGCCAGATCTTAGGTATTGTAAAAAATGCTGCTACGAACATTGGGATGCATGTATTCTTTCTGATTAGTATTTCAGGATTTTTAGGATATATTCCCAGAATTGGGATCGCTGGGTCAAAAGGCAGTTCCATTTTTAATTTTTTGAGGAACTCCATACTGTTTTCCACAGTGGCTGCACCGGTCTGCATTCCCACCAGCAGGGTACTAGAGTCCCCTTTCTCCACACCCTCGCCAGCATTTTTTTGTTGATTTATTGATGGTGGCCATTCTGGCAGTTGTGAGGTGTAGTTTTTATTGGCATCTCTCTGATAATTAGAGACCTTGAGCATTTTTTCATATGCCCGTTGACCATCTGCATGTCCTCTTTGGAGAAGTGTCTATTCAGGTCCTTCACCCATTTTTCATTGGATTGTTTGTCTTCCTGGTGTTGACTTGTATCTTTATATGTTTTGGAAATTAACCCCTTATTGGATGTATCATTGGCGAATATATTCTCCCATACAGTGGGTTCTCTTATTATTTTGTTGATGGTTTCTTTTGTTGTGCAGAAGCTTTTTAGCTTTATGTAGTCCCATTTGTTTATCTTTTTCTGAGTTTCCCTTGTCCTCGGAAACATGTCGGCAAAAATATTTCTGTGAGATGTCTCAGATTTTATTGCCTATGTTTTCTTCTAGGATTTTTTTGGTTTTGTGACTTACATGTAAGTCTTTTATCTATTTTGAGTTCAGTCTTGTGATTGGTGTAAGTTGGTAGTCTAGTTTCATTTTTTTGCATGTACCTGTCCAATTTTTCCAAAACCATTTATTGAAGAGACTGTCTTTATTTACTCCATTGTGTGCTCTTGCCACCTTTGTCAAATATTAATTGACCATATGCCCTGGCCAGTTTGGCTCAGCAGTTAGAGCATCGGCCCACGGACAGAAGAGTCGCGGGTTCGATTCTGGTCAAGGGCACATATGTGGGTTGCGGTTCAGTTGGTCCCTGACCTCGGTTGGGGTCATGCGGGAGGCAGCCAATCGATGTGTCTCTCTTGTATCGATGTTTCTTTCTCTCGTTCCCCCTCCCACTGTATCTGAAGATAAGTGGAAAAAGTGTCCTCGGGTGAGGATAAAAAAAATAATAAAATATTAATTGACCATAGAGGTGTGGGTTGATTTCTGGGCTCTCTGTTGTGTTCCATTGTTCTGTATGCCTGTTCTTAGGCCAGTACCAGGCTGTTTTGATTACAAGGGTCTTGTAGTGTAGTCCACAGGGGTCTGTGGGTTCCATCTAGAATCCTTTTTTCTGGCTCCTTGTTAGAGTATTTCAAGAATGAGAATTGTTTTGTTGACTGACCCAATTTCCATGGTTTTAAGTGCTCCTACTAGATGATGTGTGGGGTGTTGCCGTGCCTATTTGAAAGAATGGGAGAAGCACCTTTTTTAGACAATTGATCAAGATTTTAATGATATACACAGACTACAGTTTTATCACTGACCATCACACTGGGGAATTTTTAAAGAGAGCTGGCCCAAAAAGTGGCCCCTGACCTCTGATTCTGCTGCAGGACAGCAATGAGCCCGCCTGTCTAATTCTGTGTCACTCACTAATGATGCCTGGTTTTTGACTTTTCAGAATGCTTTCACAGCGTTGTTTAATCCACCCACCACCGTAGCCCTATAAATCAGTAGTGCGAGTGCTATTAAGGCCATTTAAATGAGGATGACTCTGAGGCATGAACAGGTTACTCCAGTTGCCCGAGGTCCGAGGACA
Organism: Tadarida brasiliensis; assembly: GCA_030848825.1. Lineage (NCBI taxonomy): Eukaryota > Metazoa > Chordata > Mammalia > Chiroptera > Molossidae > Tadarida > Tadarida brasiliensis. The sequence goes on from CM061275.1 coordinate 43,366,953, forward strand.
GCAGCAGAGCCGAGCCCAGTCTGCTGGATCGCGGCCCTTTCTAGTGGAGCACAAACCTCCTGCGAGGTGTTAAAGCTCTTCTTCCACCGGCCGCCTGGGGAGTTCACTGAATGACAGGCACTACTCTAGGCCACTGCCGTTCCCTTTTCGCGTCGTCATGTATGTTTAGAATTACTCGTGTTATTTCAAGATATTGCCTGAGATATCTTGAAAAGTCTCATAGAAATTCATAAGTTGCTAATCAAAAACTCACTAAATCTTTGAAACCTACTTTAACTGTGTCTCTAATAAAGATGTAAGAAGTCAGCCAACTGGCCACGTATTGTTATCTCTTATGCTTGTCAGGTAGAAGGGTAACAACCAACGTATAATATCTGGAAGCATATCTATTATATCTTTTTTTAATGTTTCAGCATTTTCCAGCTAAAAGGTTGCTATAATCCAGTGAACCTTTCTATTAAATAGGTATTTCTTAGCTTCCTGCCAGGTCTAACTACTTGGCTATGGGTTATTATTCCGTGTACAGTGTGGCATCTCTGAGGATTAATGAACAAGGCGTGGGACTGGAGCAGAGCTGAGCGTGGTTGCAGGAGGGGTCCATGCCCGGGCTAATCCATGCTTCAGCTGAAACATGAAGGCTTCCATCAAACTTCACGTCTCTAAAAGATACCTTTATAAATAAATGTTTGTCACAGAATAGATAGTATGTAACCCACCAGCCACAATTTAGTAATGAAAATATTGCATTTAAATATTTATGAGTGAATTTCAAATTCCAATTCCTATGGTGTTTGGGTCAAATGCTTTAATAGAATTTATAATACTATATTTGATCAATTCTAAGGCACACATTTTTTTTCACATTTTAATGTATCCAAAATTGGTTCTTTTACAAGCAATGGCATGTTATAGTTGAAGTGACAGCATTTATTTTCTTAGTGATACATAAGCTAATGTGTCTTACAGTCAATGACATGGCAGTAATTGCACCTTTTATGTAGAACTTTATACACAAGCATCTTAATTGAACCTCACAATAATTGTTAAAGTAGAAGTAATTGAAATTTTCTCTATTTTGCAAGTGAGGATATTGAAACTCAGAATTGGCAGGGAAATTGTTCAAGGTCCTATAAATAGAAACAGTAAAAATGCCCATCTTTATATAGACTTTTATATAGAATCCAGGTGATCACCCAAGCCTTGAGGTACTGAGTCCAGAAGTTTTACACCATGTTTTCAGGATAAGCTCAAGTGCAAACAAAAGCAGCCACACTCACAGGTGCATTGTCAAGCCTCCTAATGGATTTTATTTATGCACATTGGATTTTCTCCTTAAAACATAAAAGCCTTCAGTGCAGTCTTCTGTGATCGTGTGATTTGAAAAATTATGATGATCGTTATTGGAGCTTTACCTTGAGCATCTTTGATTATTTCAATAACCATTCACAGTTCCTTCATCAGAGAGATTTTGAACCGAAGTATCGTGATTATCAGACTGAAGGAAAAAAGCTTCCTCGTTATACATATCACCTAACGTTTATTATGCACCAAGTGTGAGCAATCTTTCACATACGCGTTAATTGGCATTACCCTAAAGGACTGAACAGGAAAAGCTATTGAACCTCATCTTTATTCACTTACCCTTGAAATATTCCTGTCATGCTCCTGCTCGAAAAGCAGAACTTAATGGCTTGCACCTTGTATGGATCACCATAGCTACTGAGCATTGGTGGCATTTTATTCCTCACTATTTTTGCTTTTCTGTATAAATTGTTCAAAACTTTCTTTCCTGTGTTTTATTATATCATTTTTTTCTTGGCACAGTTACGAAATGCATGTCGTTATTTTACGTTTTTTACTCTCTCTCGTGGGGCCTCTGCTGGAGTCGCTTCCGAGGGCATGTTCCTTCCTCCAGCAATAGGAGGCTTCGCAGCCCCGGGAGCCAGAGCGGGGTGTTCACAGGGCACGTGCCGCCTGTGCCCAGCACAGACTCTTCCTTGCTGATATGTTCCCTACACATTTAAAAAGAATGGCCCTGGCCGGTTTGGCTCAGCGGTTGGAGCGTCGGCCTGCGGTCCAGAGAGACCCGGGTTCGGTTCCCGCTAAGGGCATGTACTTCGGTTGCAGTTAGTCCCCGGCCCTGGTTGGTCGTGCGGGTGGCAGCCACTCGATGTGTCCCTTTCATGTCGATGTTTCTCTCTCTCTCTCTTCCTCTCTCTCCCTCCCACTCTATCTGAACAAAAAATGAAAAAATGTCCTTGGGTGAGGATAAATAAATAAATAAATAAATAAATAAATAAATAAATAAAAAGAATGAATACAAGTTCACAACAGAACACTGAGGTTAAAAACCCGATGGAACCATCCAGGGGGCTGCCCCGTACATACGTCTGCCTCCTAGTGGAGCTCTAGGCATTCAGAGTGGGTTTCTCTCCCGCGTGGGAAGAGGACCGTTTGAACCCAACACTACTGAATGCAGTGGCTGAACATGGGGACTGTGAGGGCCTAAAGGAACCGAGGTGACTTTCAGTGGGTGCCCTAGGCTGCAGCAGCGACTTCATCACCCACACCGCAGCCAGGATTCATTTTGCTCTCACTTGTGGAGAGATCCTGGTTTCCATTTTAATATTTAGAAGGTAAGTTCAGTTGATGGACACGGACACTCTGTGTAATAAAAAGCTCTTTTAAAGCACGTGCCCACATACACACACGGGATAAAAAGTGGCACCACCAGGGCCAGTGGCTTTCACGGACTGCATTTGTAGAGCCCAAAGCCTAGTCCTGGATATGTTTATAGCACTTTAGCTCCGTTTGTGAGTTTGGAACCCTTCCAAATAAAGAAGAGAAAGACATATATTATTGTTTATAATCTGCTTTATTCGGCCAAACCTTGACTGAACAGACCTGTGGATTGCTGTTTAAATCCCTCAGTGCCTTTAACTACCGATGGGGAAAGTGGTTAATGCGCATCCTAAACGAAGCTTGGCATCCACTCCGGGAAACCACTTTAATTGAGAAGCATTAAATGTTAAAATGATTCTAAAAAAATAATAAAGCCAGCACACATATTGAGTATAAAAGTCCAGGCCCATCAGTAATACAGGTTCTTGGTGATCGTATTCCTCTAGCCTGAGTGAGCTTGAGCCCTGCTGCCGTTGACAGGTGTCGAGAAAGCGACTCTCGGTTCCCTCGGTGGCTATCTGCGGCGGCCACCCATCCGCTGGCCAGTGAGCGGGCAACGGCCAAGGGCTCACGTCAGAGGAGGGGAGCTGGCAACTGTGCAGATGTTTGTTTTTCTGGAATAATAAGCTAATCCCAGGTGACTAAAATATGAGCTTTAACCCCAAAGTCCTCGCCTGGGCTTTCCACTGCTGTGCTGAAGCCATCTGTTGAAACCTATTTACCATTTTAATGGCCTTTAAAAAAAAAGAAACTGCTTATTTCCAACTCCAAGTGTGTGCCAAGACTACTCTTTAGGGTCTGTATTTTATCTTTCAGGAAGCAATTCCCAGCCTTTCCAAAATCCCCAAGCCCCTCCCAACCAACAGGAGATCCTGGCCCGGGGTTGGCAAGCAAGTGAGAGAAAGATAAATCTTCAAAAAACAGAAAACAAAGCCTCTCCCCCAGCTCCAGAGACAGCCCAGCCCTGGAAGTCCTGGCCGGTTTGGTCCTCCAAACAACCCGGTGTGAGTGAGGCACGTGGCAACATTTGTCTCCCAGGGGCCCCTTCCACGGGGAGGGAACTCGTGCGTCCTGTCAAGGACAGCCTGTGACTTTTCATTTAGTTACAGAGGAACAGCCCAGTTATCAACAACCCTAAATTCAATGTTAGTGTTCAACAGGGGAGAGGGCCAAAGGAAGAATCACCAAAGGAAAGGGCTCTAAAGGAAAATCCTGCAATCAAATTGAACAAAAATGAGAGAAGGAAAGGAATGAAAAAGTCATAAAGAAGCAGGTGTTACCATCGAAAGCCCACTCCCCTAATCTCTGAAAGGATGTGCTCGACTCTCCCAGGGCAGGCGCTGATGATTTGAAGACCTTGGTTTAATCGTTTGGATGGGTTCTTTTTATTATTCCTTTTAGAAGGATGATAATAAAAAGTTTCCTCTTCCTAATGATTCGGCCCCATTTTATAACCCTTGGGTTTTTCCGTCCCTCCTAGCTCACAGCGTTTCCTTGGCGCAGTGGCTCCCATCGCTGACTCCGCTGGGGCTGCCGGACGCACCCAGGCACGAGCCGAGCTCCACTGCTTTCCAAGGACCAAAGTGAAGTGGCACCCGTCTGCAGAGGTGTGGCAAAGGCATGCAGCCATTTTCTGTTTGGACTGTAAAGGACAATTTTTAAACTAGGTCTCAGCTAGCAAATCTAAGGAAATACATTCAGAAACGCTGAGGATCACCTCACTTACCGTTTTACTTCTAGCTTGGCAATTGGTTAGCATTTGCAACACACTGACTTGCCTGTGGTCTCTTTTTAATCCTTTTCTGACTTCAGCTGGGCAGAGTCCTGGGCTGGGGCGGGGGGCAGGGCAGGGAAAGCAGTGCACACTGACTGCCGAGCCTTCGTGGTCCACCTGAACTTCGTTCTAGTTCATTCTTTCTGCCTGGTGAGTTCTTGCCTTTCTTCTCTAAGCAGCTGTGCTTTTGAAAAGCCACTGTCAGAAATGACCAAGCCGGAAAGAAGGACCAGATCCTCTCCTTCCGTTGTGAGCTGAGCCCTCATTTGATAACTCCGAAACGTCAGATTAGCGCTGTGGTGGGACCGGGGTGCACGAGAGCACCAAGTGGAAACCGTCCAGTGAATCGTCAGCCTGACACACTCAAAGCTATTGCTAGTGTATGGAAAGCAGACTCGGTAGAGAGGCTGGTGACAGGGTTTGAGAGGGGAAGACCGCAGACCGGTGAACAGGGCCTGTGCTGGCGGAACTCGAGCCCATTCCGAACCGAATGCCTTAGGAACAAACACTCAGAGGAGGAATTAAATGTATAGCAAAGCGCCCTTCATAGCCACTTGGTGAATTCCCCTAACAACCACCCAAGGGACTGAGCCAGGGAGGAAACAGAAGTCCTCACCACCTGTCGCCTATCAACACCCCACTCCCATTGGGTGCTCCTGTCTGCACCCCCGCTCGCACCCAGTGAGGGCCCTCTGATCCTCAGCCTCCCTTGATACATAACCCAGTAAGGCCTTTGCCTCTCTCAGCCTAGTAAATTACTTACCACTGGAGATGGTCCAGCAAAGGACCATTTCCCTTCCCTCCATAGCAGAGATTTGGGTCTCCACGGAAAGACCGTGAAGCCCTCCAAGAATCTCAGTGGCGGTCCTGCCTGAGAAGGTACTCTTTCCTACTTAACTGGGTAGACTGGGGGGCACAAAGTAAGTCGAAGACTTTGGGGGAGTCCCAGCAACCTGGTGGCACCCCTAGACTGAGAACTCGGAGGCCCAGAGCCCAGCCTCATGCTTTGTACCTAAGCAAGTCACACAAGATGTGACAGTTGTCACTACCACTCTCTAAGGAGTCTGGGAATACTTCACCAAGTACCCCAGGTCAACTAGTAGCTAAAGAGGCGATGAGAGAGTTTTCTCTTCTCCTGAGCCAGACTCCATCAACATTGCCCAGTAGATCTTTCTGCAGTGACAGAAATGTTTCATATTTGTGTCCAAATACAGTAGCCACGTGTAGCTATTGAGCACTGGAAATATGGCTACTGTGAGGAACTAAACTTTTAGTTTCATTTAATAGTAAGCAATTTAAATGTAGCTAGTCACGTGTGGCTAGCCGCTACCACATTGGACAGAGCACCTCTGCTAGGATCTTCTCTTCAACCAAACAAAACTCATCACTAATGGCAAAGGCACGCTCTTGTTTTTCCTAGTTGGGGCCCCAGCTCTAAAGAAGGGCCGTGACTTTTTTTTAATGAAAGAATCTCTGTTGCTCTTTCCATTCCCCCTGAACTTCAGGTCCGCACAGTAATAAAGCCTCCTGCGGAGAAAAGGTCTGAATGGAGATTTTCCTGGAAAAGTCTGTCCAAGAGCCCCGAGGACCCTGCTGGGGCGTTCCTATCCCTCTGCCCACCTCTCAACCACATGTAGACATTTGACATCGTTTCTCAAGGGAGAAAATGTGTTCCCTGTGAAGGACAAACAGTAACTAAAAATTACGTGGTCAGCGGGTTTTCTCTGCCCATTCCGTAAGTCTAGGAGCAGAGGGTTGGGCCCCAGAAAACTGCTATGAGAAAAATCAGAGAACCTCGTCTAACCAGCCCTTCGCTGAGCAGTTCTGGAAGTTATGCTTGTGAGTCCTTCCGGCATTCGGAGTCGTATTTGGGGTTTTCTTCTGGTGGTAAAGGGGCCCCATGTGAGCACAGCTTTGTGTTTGATTTAGGTCAAGAGAAAAAACATCCGGAAAACCAAATGACAAGCAAACACATGAGCTTCTAAAGAACGTCCATGTTTATTTGACATAGTCTGACCGTACACAGCTCATGCCAACACACAGGAGGCGTATACAAACAAACGCACCAGCTTCTGTTCCAAAGTCACATGGCAATAAATAAGGGTAGGCGGGTCTTTTTTTTTTTTCTTTTTCTTTCTTTTTTTTTTTTTCCAGCAAATGAGACTTCATTTCTTCTCACTGTACAAAATTTACACTGTGAAGGGTGAGGGCAACAATCGAGAGCTTAGGGGAGCTGGGGCTTTGAGGTCTGGATGCAAGTTCAGAGCCACATCTGGGATCCCGCAGCCTTGAACCTGCCCGTTGGGCGGCACACAGTCCTCACGGGGGGGAGTACAAATGATTCTTGTCTCTAGGTGGGCAGCAGATGAGAGTGGGGGTGCCCTGCCCTGTCCACCTGCCTCCCTAAGCAAAGGGACGCTTGGCACACCTCCAGACCTGCAGCTGTCTCCTCCCCAGAGCTAGCAGCATGAAACTGTGCTTTCGTGGGCCTACCAAGCAGAGTGTGGGTGGGATGACTTTGCTGAGCTCTCTCTTTCTGGCTCCTGTCACCGCGGGAGAGCAGTTGGAGCAACTACTGCAGAAGGGGCCAACTGACCAATCCAAGAAAGAGAGAGCCAGTGATGTGCTTTTTATTTAGCGTTCAGCGTGCCCAGAGCCCTTCAGCAGCAGGCAATAAAACAGAGCTCATTTCCGCTTAATTGAATTTTTCTTCATCTCACGGTTTCCAATTTTTAAAGTGCAATGTTTAAAAATGAGCCTCCTCAGTCCTTCCAGATCCTGCTGGCTGAGGAGGTATGGTCATTATTTCCATGGTTATAACCAAGTTGTCAGTAGTGGCGTGGGAGGGGTGGGGTGGGGGCGTGGGTGCCGGCCGGCAGCGCGCCCATAACACAGCTTTCGCTCAGCTGAAGCCTTCCACCCACTCCTGCGAGGAGGCGGTTACTTCGGAATAATCAGCTTGAGCCTCAGTGATGGTCGTCTCTCGTTCTACAGATTACTTCTACTTCTTGCAAAGCAAACTTAATTAGGAGGATCAGATGGCCCCCCAATTATCTTATTAGATTTCATGTTTTACGTTGGCAAAAACAAAACAAAACAAAAAACCTTTTAAAAACACAGCTAAATGCTTTTCTTATGTCTTAGTTTTGTCTTTTTCCCCTGACACTTCACTGTATTAGTTTACAGGAATAATGTTATCAATATGGTCGTTGATTTTCACTTTACATTATATTCATAATTATCAGATGAGGCAAGAAAGAGAAAGCACAGAGACAGAAAGGAGCTTGCCTTAGGTTGCACAGCAAGTCCCTGCAAGGGCCAGGACCGGTCTTCCCGGCAACGTGAGTTACCCAGTGGGCCAGCGTAGCCCCTGCATTGGGTATTTCTGTAGTTTTATTACTTTTTAGGAAATACAGATTCTTCCAGAGCCCTGCAGGTCACATGGTTGCTTATACCAGCTACTACTGGAAACTTGGGTGTTGCTGGGCTTTTTAATTATGAATTTGCTCCTGGATTCAGAAACCTCCTACCCTAAGGTCTATCAGCCAGGTGCTACAGATGAATGTGGCTACTTCATTGCTCTCTTAGAGCCAGAGACAGGTCCAAATGATATAAACTGCTCTAGACGGTCTCATTTCATTTTTAAAATTCATCCGCGTCACTTTAGCAAGGGGGAAGGGCTCCCAGGCAGCACCTCAGCTCAGCCACAGACCGCTGAGCGAGGACTGCCTGGAGGAGGAGGCAGTGATCTCCATCTCCCAGCCACGGAGGAGGCAAAGAGCAGTCTTGACATGCGGTGGCTCATTGGTGGCCCCAGCCCATCCGTAATGCTAACCCCACTTGCAAGGAGAGCCACTTAAATCCGAGGCCTAGCGTGGCTGTGCTTCTACTTGGGGTGCCTCTGGGGAGATAGCCCGGGGGACTCAGTGTCAGTGACCCTGGCTGTGTGGCCACTGCAGCTAGCCAACCCCACCAAAACCCAAGCAGCCCCGCCCGCACCAGCCGCACAGTCACTGAGTTCTCAGGTCACTTCTGCTCTGTTCTTAGTCCGATGGAGGAAGGCCTCCCTTCTCCCACATTGAATAGGGCGTGAGCGTGATGAACTCGCATACAAAACAAAAACTGGTCGACTGATCTCAAAGGAACAGTGCCACAAGAGGGGCACGCTCCTTGGAGAGTCTGCTCCCTGTGCTACACACAAAGCAGGCAGTGCCCCTGGTCTCAGCAGCTCCTACGCCACGTAACCAGGCTGCCACAGTGGTCTGGGGGGACAGTCTGTAACTGGCCCATTGCCCAGCACAGCCTCTCTCCTGTGCACTGCGAGCTGCCTGCTGAGAACAGTGTGTTCAAGAATCTGTCCAAAACGACAGTGGCACATGCCTTCCCTTCACAGGGCTCGTTACCTCGCATGTGAGTCTCCAGCGCCACCCTCCTGCTCAAGGGACTGGGACTCGTCTGGGCTCCACCCTCCGTCCTCCCTACCCCTGGAGCTCGAGAAGAGTCTGCGTCTGCAGACCCCCAAGCAAACATCAGGACAATGGCAGCACGTCCACAAATAAGTGTCCACTACACAACTGATCAGAGAACAGGCGGCCTGAGGCTGGTCCCAGGAATTCACGGACTGTACATTTAGAAGAAGCTTAACTATCCGGAGTTTAGTCCTGAGAAGGCGTTTACAGAGGACGCAGCAGCCAAAGAGGAAGGTGTATTTCTTCCTTGAGTCTGCCCAGCTCACACTTAAATCTCTGCGGTCCTTAACACGTGACAGACACAGCAAAAAGGGTCCTTAGGGTCTTGGGCCCCATCACCTACGTGAAAGAAAGGCAATGCCTTCTCACCCTTTCCTACTCTGCTGATCTTGTTTAGGAAAACAGGAGGCCGGGGGAAGCAAACCACCTTTCCCAGGGCATTGGAATAAATCCCCCCTGGCTGATTTCCGGGGTGCACACGGAAAACCTCCTGACAGACAGGGTGCTGCATAGGGACCATTCACCACGGCATTTCCCACCCAAGTGCAGTCTGTTGCGGAGCTGGCCGCTCACAAAGCAGGGTTGGCCTTGCCCTTGCCCTTGCCTCGGGCTTGGGGATGTGCTATTGCAAACCCGCAAGCTGGGAGCTGGCACTGCCACTGGCCAGAGAGCTCCCCTTTCTGAGCAAGTGCAGGGCTGGAACACCACAGGGCTTGGCATGAGGCCAGCCAGCAACCCAGACACCAGAGAGGTGCATGCAGCCCAAGGACCACTTGGAACCTTCTGGACAATTTTAAGGCTGCTCCCTAAATGATTCCTCCCAACCAAGATGGGCCAAAAAGCACTGCTAGTCCTTGGAAGAGCCAGACTGTCCTCCAACTGAGTCAGCTAGCACAGCAGAGAAAGCTCTTTATCTGTAAAGGGCTGGGGAGGGCTGGCTGCAGGTGGGGGTGGACTTGCAAACTCATCTAAACCAACTCCCTCAAAACAAACTCCAATAGCATTTCACCCTGCAGGAGGGGCGCTCGGGGAGGTCGGCATCTGCTGATTTGGCTAAATGGACTGCACGTTTGGAACCCAAATGGGTCCACAAATGTTTTCACTGATTGTCGTTCTGGTCTCTCCATATTTTGATCATTTGGTAACCCACAGCCTGTCTAGTGGAATAAATGATATGAGCAAATTAAAAAGGCACATTGTGCTCCGAGGGGACTCATCGGGCGGTCGCTGTGATGGTCCAGGGCCACTCAGCTCCAGCCTCAGAGTCACCTGCAACGAAAGCCACTTCTTGCCATCAGGGATGGATCCAGTGATGTGGATGGGATTTCTCACAAACCCAAACTGACAGAGACTCTCTGGCTGGGACTTCTGGAGAGAGAAGAAGTCATATTTTTCACAGCAGAGGAAAAAGGAGGGGGGGAGGTGTTTCTATATCAAACTGTGGCCATCCAAGCTTCCGCTGACCTTTAATAACTGACCTTTTTATTTCGAAATTTAGGGTTCGATAAGGGTGGTCTGGAAATCACATTTCTTATACTTAAGGGCTGTGATGTCTCTGCCTCAGGAATCGCAGTTCTGGCGAGAGCAGTGGTCTGGGAGGCAGCTCATGAGACACACCAGGTGGCCAAGGTGGCCTCACAGTCACCTGGGGCCACCAAGCATGGAGCAGCCAAAGCCTGTAAGCAGGGTGGGGGAGGGGGCTGTAGCAGCACCCGAGCGCTCTAGGCTCTGCACCTGTGCTGTGTTCTGAGCGGAGGCCGCTCCCCCACCCTCTCCCCAGGAGAACAGCGCCCTGGTGTGGTGCCCTCCTAGGCATCAGCAGAGGCCTTCCATTGAAAATAATGGAAATTCACATTGGCGCACTTTTGATCCTAAAAAGGCAAGTCTCTTTTGATCCTTGAAGATATTCTCTCAAGCCAGAAGGACAGGTAGGTCGGGGAGGACAGATGCTTAGAAAGGAGGATGGTCCATTTCATCGAGCCAGGAGGCTGGGCTAGTTGGAAAGTCGGGACAGCCTACACTGCTTCCCGTGGAGATGTCAGAGGTGGGTCCCCCGGCCATGGCTCTCAGCGTCTGGCTCACTCCCTGTCCTGCGTGCGCAATGATGCCCAAATTACTGTCCACCGTGTACTCCAGCCCATTGAGCAAAGGAGCGTGGGATGGCAGGGACGATATGGAGGATGGAGACTGGGGGATCCCATAGGGGCTCCCATCCCTCAAGTCCTGATAGCATTGTCCTGTCCCGTCCATGGAGAAGCTCCCATTCATTAACTGTCCGCCTGTGACGTCCCCCACGTTGCCATAAATCCTATTGGTGTGGCCAAGTTCTGAGAGAATTTGATCCTCTGTGGACAAAAGAACGGAGATTTATTGTCAGCGCCAGTGGTCCCGTTTTCACAACCTAGGAGCACACATGACCAGGAAAGAAGCCCGAGGACGACAGCCGTCTCGCTGCCAAGCAGGGGCCAGATACCAGCACGACAGTCAGCCTGGAACCCGGAGACTGACCCAGGTCAAGGGGGAAAAACAGAAGAAACACCTGCAGAGACTAAACTCCTGGAACCCAGAAGGCTGGACAGAGTCTGGTGAGCGTGTTTGTCCTGTATGGCTCATGTACTAAGACACTCGGGCTACACGGAGGACTGTGAACGCCTCCCAGCACGGTGGAAACCTCGTGCTGACTGGATTTCATCAGAAGGCTTTCAGGCTGAGTCAAGTGCTTGGGTTAGTTGGTTGGGAAACAAGCAGGCCCATAGGTAAGGGTAGCTGAGAACCACACTTAGACCTGTGTACAGTGTCCTTCTGGTCTACCTGGGAAAGAGCTTCAATATCAAAGGACTTGGTTTCTCTGCCTAATAAGGTCTTCACCTGGGACAGTGTTGACTTGATTAAGACAAATGGACCCTCTTGTTTCTTAGAGAATTTCATTAAGGAGATCTAATGAGATCTTTGCCACCTGGAAGAAGTCATCTCTCCAACAGAGGTGGGCAGTTTTAGTCTTCAGAAATACAGGAGAGAGCAATGATATATCATCCTGGGGACCCACCTGCACCCAACTGAAAGGAGCTACAAAACAAGACTGACCATCCTTTATGTTCCTGACATTGATTTCAGCAGCTCAGACGAGATGAAGTAGCTTTCCTAACCCTGCCAAGAGGCCCAGGAGGTGAGCATAAGGCCCTTGAGTCATCCCCAGGGCCCAGGACAGACCTCTAGGCTGAGCTACAGTCCCCTCGGGTCACCATGCTCCTGGTGGACAGCTGTTCCTCTTCCCCACAGACTTTTCTCTTCCCACCTGGACCTGTGCATCCATTCCTATCCAGGCCTCCCCAGACTGGTCTTCAACACCCACCCCTTCTGACAACCTGCCCCCATTCCGCCCATGAATATGAAGAGGAGGGGAGGGGAGCGCAGGCCCTTTAAAGGGGCAGGAAGATGAAGGCTCAGCTCCATGGTAAAATGGCCACTATTTGGCCTTTTGCCTACACCTGTCATCCCATGGGACCAGGGCCCTCGTGGGAGCCACAGGCTCCCCGTGGGGACAACTGGCCCTTCCGAATGTAAAAGTGTGCTGGGCTTTCCCCACACACATCTAGAGTCCTTTCTGTTCATTGATCCCCACAACAACTCTGTGACATGGGCAAGGATGTGGATGCTCCCCATTTAAAGGTGGGGAAACTGAGGCTCAACAGAAGTGACTCAATGTGACAGAGCCACACTGGAAACCCGATTTCTGACCCCAGCTCAGTACTGTCCCTTCCCCCACAACGGAAGACCTTCCACATTTGAGGACTCCGTACAGGAGAACAGTTACGGCTATTTACAAACAACCTAAGGACTCAAAACCTGCAGTCATTTGCCATTTTGCTGATGCACCGATTTGAACTTAGCGCATGCTGCAAAGCGTCTGTGCATGGGGGTGGGGCAGGATGAAGTGTGCAGAGGGGAAGGGGTTCCGAAATGAGGCTGGTCCCCATCTCCCATGCACTCCCAGGAGTGATTTCCCGGGGCAAAAGGCCTGGTGAGCATGTCCTCCCACCACCAGGAGAGGAGAGAGGGTCACTCTAGGGAATCCTGGGAGGGAGCCGGGACCCCTGCAGAGGGCCTGAGGGCACAAGCTGAGACCCAGCTCTGTTCACAGCTGCATGGCTGGTGAGGGAGCCCCCAGTCAGCAGGAAAGGAGGGGAGGCCTTGGGGCTCAGGTCCTGGGGAACCCGGGTTCCACGTCGCAGCAGCAGAGATCTCGTTTTCTTAAAGGGCCACTGCCATGTCCCCCCCCCATTACTGCCAGTCGCGGGGGAGAGCCTGTGTTCAGGAGGGGGTCGTCAAGGCCTCGGGAAGATCCCTCCTGAAGGTCAAGCATTACTGCTTCCCAGAGGCTTCTCCGGAGGCCTGGGCCTCACCCCTGCAGCCCTGCTCACCTCGGAAGCTCAGCTCACTGTCACTAACCCCACAGTCCTCCGCAGAGCTCTCCTTCTCCTGCTTGCTGCCACCCCGGCTCCTCTTGACGCTCTTATAGAACTGCCCCCAGCGGTGCCGCCCCGCGTCCTTCTTCAGGCGCTTCTCCTTGGCCCTTCTGTTCTGAAACCAAACCTGCCACACAAGCACAAGGGGCACACTCGGGGGGTGCCCACCCCGAGCCCGCAGCCCCCAGGCTCCCCGAGACAGGTGGCTGGAGGCAGGGACTGAAGCCTCAGCAGAGGTCAAGGCCAGGCGTGTGATGTGCCCAGGACTCCCTCTGCCCGAGCCTCAGAAACCTCTCTCCGATTTGGCACATCCCCAGGGTCGTGGCCCCGAGCCCAGCTTCCCGGGAGGACCAGTGACAGGCTGATGATGATCAGTGACACGTCATGGTTACCACTCCCCGTGCCTCCTCGCGTAGTGGGCACAGACAGACACAGACTGGCCCAGAACAGCCTCCTTCCCTGCCCCTGCCCCGGCCCCGCAGGGGTGGCGCTGGACCCCAGATCCAGGTGGCAAAGGAGTCCTGGGGCGGGTAGCCGGTGCCTCACCTGTACCACCCTCATGTCCAGGCCCGTCTCCGAGGAGAGCTGCTCCCTCACGTGCCGGGCAGGCTTGGGGGAGTTCTTGTAGGCGTTCTTCAAGGTCTCCAGCTGCTTGGCCGTGATGGTGGTCCGGGGCCGCTTAGCTCCCGCCTCGGAGTCATCTGCAACGAAAACCCCTCATTGGCTTCAGCCCCTGAAGCTCCCGGGTCTCGCCCAGTCTCCTTCCCTGACGTAGTCTTGCCTGCTCTGGGCGAGCAGTGGGAGGAGTGGTGGACGGTGGGGTGGAGAGGCCCGCACCCTGGAGCCCAGGCCTGCCCCACAGGCCTTCCCGAGTCACCGCAAAGTGAGAACCAGCTCCTCCTGCCAGCCTCCCAGCCCCCTGCCAGCCTCCCAGCCCCCTGCCAGCCCCACCGACACAGGGGCTCTCGTCAGACTGAAGGGGTCCAGTTCCACACGTCTCCCTGTCCCATCTAATACTCCGGTCGGACATCCTTGTGAGTTATTACCAGCACTGTGAAGGTAACGACCAGAGTGGGTGAGGTCTGGGTTCGGGCTGCCCCACATGCCCTGCCCTTCCCCCGCCAGGAGCTGCCCACGGCCTCGCTTCCTTTCCCAGGGCTCCCTGGGCGCATAGCAAGGGTGGCCCGCACAGTCTCTAGTCATCTACAAAATGTTCATAAATTATGGGTCAGAACCCACTAGTGGGTCGTAAAGTCCATTTAGTGGATTAAAAACTTTTGAGGAAATGAGAGGGACGGGATGGGATGGGGTAGACGAGGACAACTACCGTTTCATGAACCTGGTTTAGTGTTCGCGGCAGAAAGGTGCGTGCGAGGTTGAAATGACGTGAAATGAGTTTCTTACTATGGATCATAGTGCAAAATGTTTTGGAAAAATACCAGTCAAGGGTCAAGTCCACAACTGTGTCCCTGCCCTCTGGGCCCTCGCTGCTCCCTCCTGTCTGTGTCCTCAAAAGTGTCTCAGCCGCATCCCTGCCTTCCTCTCTCTCTGTTTTCCTTCCTTTCCATTCAAGAAACCCGTCTTAGGAACAATAATAGTAGCCAACATGGATTAAGCGCCTACTGTGTGCCTGGTGTTGATCTAAGAGCTGCACGGGCATACCATCCTCAGGACAATTCTAAAAGGTTCTTCTTGGAGTCAGAGGCCGGGGTTCCTGTTGAGCAAGTGATGTGGGCACATTAGGTCACCCCCTGAAGCCTGGGGCAATGCACACGGGAGCGGGGCCAAGGTCCCAAGTCCTCGCTTCTCTGTGGGCTGTTCTCTCTAGCAGAGCCGCTGTTATCCTCAAACCTTGGCCCCCAGTCTCCTCCCTGGAGCCCTGAACCCAAGTGGAAGGATTCCAGAGCCACTGCGGCAGACACTGAGGAAAGCATCCCAAACTCTTTACTTTAGCCCAGCTGGTGTGGCTCAGTGGTTGAGCATCGACCCATGCACCAAGAGGTCGCTGGTTCGATTCCCGGTCAGGGCACATGCCCAAGTTGTGGGCCCAATCCCCGGTGGGGGCATGCAGGAGGCGGCCAATCGATGTTCTCTCTCATCGATGTTTCTCTCTCTCTACCTCTCCCTTTCTCTCTCTCTCTCTAAAATCAATAAAGGGAAAAATTTTTTTTAAAAAACAAAAAAACTCTTTACTTTAAATTTTGTTTTAAGGAATCAGTCCTTCTGTCTATATTTATAGAGACGCCAGCATGACAGCACTTGACGCAAATATGAAGTAGTGCACTTGTTAAATACCTACACAGTCTTTCTATATAAAATCTGAAATAATGAAACTACGAAAAAAGTTCAATTCATCGAGAATTGCTTAATTTTGAAGTAGGGCGCCCTAGTGAGTTAGACATTGCCTTCACCGCGGCCAGACGGCACGCCACGGGGACCCCGGCCCCCTGGCTGGAGGCGCACGGCGTCTGCCCTGCTGTCTACGTGCACAGGGCTCTCTTCTTGCGATTATGGGGCCTATTATGCTGTTATTTTAACATTCACTGTTATTATAATTTAAAATCTTCTTTATATCCTATAACAATGTCATCCAAGTATTCATTAAGTAGCGGTGGCCGTGCTCATGCTGAAAAATGTACCCAAAAATCAATAACTTTGGTACGGAAGTTAAATGTGATAAAACGCTATGAGGAAGGCCAAGCAAGACCACGGTACCCTAGGCTGTTAATTTAGGAGAGAGCATTCCGCGAGGTATTAAGAGAGAGTGCTGAGAAAATAAAAAGTAGCATTAAGGCAAAGATACATTTCACCGGTTATGGATTTATGTGCTCCCAGAATACATCCCTCCCTTACTTTTTACATTAATTCCGATGGGAAAATTAGCCTTATAATATGTTAGTTTTGAATTATGCAGGGTCTCCTAGCACTTGTCCCTGGCACAAAGCGCAACTCATTATGTTGAAAATGCAAATATCCAGGGAGATGTAATAAATGAACAAAATCATTCACACACAGGTACAAATAGCTGATATTAAATCCTTTGTTGTAGCACAAGGGAAGGGACTGTGAGCCTGAAAGAGGGTGTAGATTAGCGGGGAGGAATTAAAACATAAAAAGAGAGAGCCAAATGTCCCAGAGCCAACAAAGATCCCGGTGCCCTCAGCATCACCCCGATTTCCCAGGAGGGAGTGGCCAAGGCCCCTGCCTGGCTGACAGCGGAAACAGGAGGAACCATCAGAAATACTGCGTCACCTTTGGCACCTCGAAAACCTAACGCAGATCCCACCTCCCGGTGTGCGCTTCTCCTCCACGCCGGTCTCACCCTCACGTAACATCCCATTCCACTCACGTGCTCCTATTTACGCCTCAGGAGACAGCCCTGTGTAGCAGGTGCTACTGTTCCCCATGGAGAGCTGAGAAGGGACCCCGACTTAGCAAGTGACCCAGCAGAGATGCTACCAGGTTCTGACGCTAAATCCAGTGTGTCTCCATGGTCCCACAGAGGTCTGCTGCGGCGCAAATAATCGCCCATGAGTGTTAGCCCTGCTGCATCATTCCTGCCTGCCCAGCTGGTCTCCCCTTCCCTGAACCACCCACAGCAGCGATGGACACTAAGCCAGGAGTGCTCGGGGCCCAAACGGGGCCCCTGACAATAAGCAGCAGCCGCTGGCCCCGGGGGAGCTCGTGCAGTCTCAGTATCTAGTAAAGGGCATCGGCGATCCCAAGGCAGCCTGGGATCTCACAGTCCATCTGCTTGGATGGTTTAGCCCTGACAAGATGCCCTAATCTTCTGTGACATCATAATTGACTTCAAAGCAACAGCATCGAGTGAGTTGCTGATACATACATTAAGGCAAAGAGCCTGGGAAAGGGTGTGTGGAGGCCCTGGAAAGAGGAGAGAAAAGACTAAAGGCCTGTCCACCCCAAAAGGCCGAGCTGGGGATGGTGGGAGGAGAGGCAGGAGGTCCCCGACTCAGCGCCCCCAGGACCCCTTCCCACCTTCCGCCAAAGCCAGGCTGGGCTCCAGCTGGCTCACCCTGAGATCATCTCTGCCTCCTCACCTCCGCAAACCCTTTATTTTGAACTGTGTTTATTAGGCAAAAATCTAACTCCTCCATGTAGTGATCAGATCTGCAGAACATATGTGTGTGGACCCAGGAAAGTTCTAGAAGAAGAGACATGAAACTGTTGTTCGTTTTTTTCCTCCATCAAGCCCAGAGCTGTCCACGGGAGCTGCTGTCCACAGCGACACCCGGGTCGGTAAAGACCCCGGGCAAAGGCACACAGCCCCGGTGTCCTGTGGGTACGCACCTCTGAGACACCCAGGCTGGGTTTGGCCAAATTTGAAGCCAGTGGACACAGCTGGGCGTGAGGAGTCCAGGGCGGGCTGCACGAGGGCCAGTCGAGCTTGGCCTTCTCGAGGGGAGCTCAGAGGAGTGGGGGGTCCAAGCCCAGTCTGGGCTCTGGAAAGACCTGGGGCTGCCCAAGAGCATGGCATTGGAGGGCAGGAGCAGCTGCTGCCTGTCTGCCCAGGTGAAGGCAGGTGTTCCAGGTGTGGCTGTGAAATGCTGGGGCCTGACACCAGGGTCCGCCTGGGCTTCTGCTGCAGACCAAGGACAATGACCCTGAGGTGGCTGGGGAAGGGTGGGGGTGGGAGTCACGGCCGAGTTGGAGTCTCCCTGGATGTGGGCACTGGCTCCACCTCGGGGGCTTCGGGGATGCGAGGGGTCATCAGCCCCGAGTCCCCGCCTCTCCAAGCCCACGGGCTGAGGGGAATGGAGCACACCGAGTCTAAGCTGACGTTCCAAGGTGACAGGCCAACGCTAGGGCTCTCGCCAACCAAAGCCTTTGAGGTGTGGGGATGCTGAGGCAGATGTGCCCCCCAATATACAAGGCCAAGGAGCAAGCCCCAGGGTCCGCCGCAGACGGAACACCCTCCCAGCCCTGCCCCAGGCAAGGAGCCACCGAGAGAATGACACAGGTCCCTTCCTGAGCCCAGTGTGGACGACAGGTGCGCTCTCAGTACCCATACTGATCACAGCGCCCACGAAGCCAGCAGCGCTAAAGGGCTGGGGGCTGAGCATGGACTGGCTGTGGAGATGTGGGAGGACCTCAGAGGAGCGGCGCGAGCGGCTCACGGGCTCAGGCAGAGGCCCCCAGGGGAGGCCGGGCACCAGGGCAGCGCCTTACCGTTCTGCTTGGCTGTCTCGTAGTCCTCCTTGCACACCAGCCGCCCGTCCTCCATGAGGTAGAACTCGTCCCCCGTGGCCAGCTGCCGGCTGCAGATGACGCAGGCGAAGCAGTGCAGGTGGTAGACGAAGTCCTGCGCCTTGCGGACCACCTGGGTCGGGGGGATGCCCTGCTGGCAGGCCGTGCATTTTGTGCCGAAGCGCCTGTCAGGGCGACAGGGAAGGATTAGGGCCCGGGGGCTGTCCGGCTTCCTCCCACTTCCCATCGGCCCTCTCCCACCCCACCGCTCCGGGGTGTCCATGGACATCAACCCCCGGGCCACCCAGCGCTTACCATCTGGTCCTTCGGCCTCTAACTGGCCTCACGGCTTTGGGTCCGGGCTCTTTAACCGCAAAGTGAAGGGGCTGGATCAGAACTAGTGTCCCCAGTGCCTTCAAAGGCTGACACCCAAGGGCTCCAAACTGTCCGATTAGCACCCATCAGTTCCCCGGGACCGAGGAGTGGCTGAGTCCCCTGGAGCAGGCAGGGTCACCGTCCGCCTGCTGGCTTCTCCGGCTCCACAGTGAGGCCTAGAGGACCGGCCCACGGGGCGACTGCATGTGCCCACGCCCTGTGCCTCGGGCAGCCGGCAAGCTCCTCGCCCGGGCTCCCCACGGAGGAGCGTGTGGCCGGGAGAAAGCGCGTGTGGTGTCCACCCTGGAGTCCCCGAGACACTGCCCCTGGGCAGGAGAGCGGGCTCTCTCTCCCCTCCCCTGCCCGCCCCTCCATCGGGCACAACCAAAGCCCCCCATGGCCTCCATCCCCTTCCCATGCACAGCCCCTGACATGTGGCCCAGGAGCTGCATGTCCATGTCCCTGCGCCATTTAGGGCGGGAAGTCTGCAGACCTGTTTGGAAAATGCTGCTTCAGACCCCTCCCTGGTCTACGCCTCTCCGGACCAGCTCCCAGGCGAGAGGAAGGCATCCGCGGACGCCCTGGGCCACGGTTAGGAAGGAGGAGATGTGGACATCTCGAGAATAGATCCGGCGGGTCCTTTATGCTCCTCTCCCCATTCCGGCCACAGGCACAGAGCCACACCAGGGGCCACAGAGGACAGCAGGGAATTGGGGCCAGTGGAGACATGGGCGATGGGGGGGCACTCCGCGCCAGGTGAGCCTTCCCCGCTTCAGGAGGGAGGCGGGAGGGGGGGGGAGGCAGGGGCAGAGTTTAAAACAGCAATCAACCTAATTATTCATGACATTTCACACAGCACAACTTTATCTTCTTCAGGATGAAAGACTTCGCCTAATGGATCTGGGGAAGGTTTGATTTTAATGGTCCTTTTAACTAATGCTTATAGGCAGCCTGATTTCCCCTGAAAGGACAGTACATATTTCATCCACATTAATACCAAATAAATTAATTATGGTCATGGCTATCATGATGAATCCCAGATTAATGCAGAATGATGGGCCTCTTATGCAGTAATGATACCTGCTGGGGGGCCGGGGGGCCTGGGGCAGGCGAGGCCAGCTGTGGTTTCAGAAGCCCCCTCCCAGGAACATGGTGTCACAGAGAGAAATGGGGGGTCTCTAAGTCTAGATGAGTAACCCTGAAAGAGCCAGGAGTGTGGCCTGGGGTCCTGCTCTTCTGAGATGAGACCTGAGACGTGTGCTGGGTATGAGGGGCTGAGGCGCTAGGCTGGGAAGGACGGCGGGTCTCTGAGCTCCTGGAATGGCTTAGTTTTGCTGGGGGTGGGAGGGTGCACGGAGCAGGTCTCTACAGCAGGTAGGACAGGGCTCCGTAAACCACCCCAAGTTGTTCAAAAGCATGTATCTGGGCGGGGGGCCT
This sequence comes from Tadarida brasiliensis, assembly GCA_030848825.1. NCBI lineage: Eukaryota > Metazoa > Chordata > Mammalia > Chiroptera > Molossidae > Tadarida > Tadarida brasiliensis. The sequence goes on from CM061275.1 coordinate 43,387,364, forward strand.
GGGCTTCCAGCAGGTTCTCAAAGGGGTCCAACCCCAAGACTTAGAGTCAGCATTTGTTGAACCATAAATCAGAGAATAAACCAGCCTGTCTTCAGAGGATGCGCACAGAAATGGCTAAATGTGAGTATGGAGAACAAAGTATACTTTCAGTTCTAGAAAGTTCTGTACCTTCCAGGACACAGGTGAGAACCAAGCTTCCTCGACACCCATTATCCAACCACATTGCCTGTATTACAGAGGAAGGCGAGCAGGCACCAGCTCTGTCCTGCGTGGGTGTGCATGGGTGTGCGTGAGTGTGCGTGGGTGTGCATGAGTGTGCGTGAGTGTGTATGGGTGTGCGTGTGTGTGTGAGTGTGCATGGGTGTGTGGGAGTGTGCATGAGTGTGCGTGAGTGTGCGTGAGTGTGTGTGGGTGTGTGTGGGTGTGAGTGTGCATGAGTGTGCGTGTTTGGGGAAACAAAGGGGAAGGAAACCTGGACAGTATGTGTTACCAGAGCATGTTTGCAAAATGCCTGTAGTTTTTGTATCCAGTCCAGGCCAGTTCTCACAGCAGGTGTTCAAAATAAAACAGCACCTCATCGTGCTCACTGCAAACCCCTGAAATAAACTCCCCAAAACCCAGGGTGCAAATGTGGAGCCGAAGCAGCTCCAGAGAAGAATTGGAGTTCTCCAAAAAGCAAGTCCTATCTTGTGGCCAAAAGGTGGGGGGACAGAGACCAAAGTGGGGAAAGGGCTGGGGCAGACTCCAGGACAGGGCAGACCCCCACCCCGTGGCCTCCCCCACACAGCAGGCCACACTCTCACCACCACGAGGCAGACGGTGGCTTTCAGTAACCAGAAACCCAGTTGACACCAGCGCCCCAGAGACATGAAAGATAACGGGGGTATAAATTTAATCTACATACCGACAGTGATTCATGCGTGAGGGTGGCAAGTGCACAAGAAAAATGAAAAATAAATGGACTTTTCCACCAGCGTTTTTTAGTAATTGAAGCAATTTTCCTGATTGTGGGATTTATACCGATGGCAAGTGGAAGTTGCTCTTATTACCTTGCTCCTCTGGAACACAGCCAGTGGGACCCCCGATGGGGACTGAGTGCACTCCCTCGGCCCACAGGGCTCCCCCACATGGCCCAGCCCCAGGGGCACCCCACCCCACTCACAGCCAGTGGACCCGGAACAAGGTGCTGTCCTGTGGGGCTGTGTACGCGACCAAGACACTGGCTCGGAGCCTCCAGACCCAGGGCCCGCCAGAGCCTCAGCCACAGCCTGGAGAGGCTGCACAGCTCCTGTGACAGGCATCACGAGCCGGCCATGGTTAAACCCCCTGGTCCAAAACGAGGTCTAACTGTGACCTTGGCTGCTACACAGAAGCCATAGTCTAACCAACCTGACCAAATAGGAAGGGTGCTGGGGTGCGGGGAGGGCTGGCACTGGCCAAGTAAGAGGCTTCCGGGGACTCCCAGGCACCCCCTGCATCCTGTCACTGGGCACCTGCTGTGTGCAGGGCCCTGCCCTCGGTGCACTGGCCTCGCTCAGCAGGACCGTCTGTGGTCAGCCTGTGGAAGCAGCTGGAGGATCTGCGGCACGTCCCCCCAGGCCAGCACCACCGGCAACTCTCCGGGCCCTGCGCAGCGCGGAGTGGGCAGCGATGGGTGTGAACGCGTGCATGCAAATGCCTGGACTCCAAACACGTGTCCGAAGCACTCAGGGAAGGACACTCACATAACCGCAGCTCCTATCAAAAGCTCTTCTAAGAAGGGAATTAAACCTGGTTGAAATGAGGCCCACGGTGTCCTAAAACAAAAACGTACCCTCCCCCTTTGCTGTCGTCAAGACACTCATTTCACACGTGCCTCCTGAGCGCCCTACCTGACAGGTGATACCTTCCAACAGATGAGAAACTGGGGCTCGGACTGGAGGGCGGCTGCAGCTCACACCCGCAATAAGAGAGAGAACCGGTTTGAACTTGGTGCTTCTGACAGACAGCTGCACCCGGCGGCAAAGGCAGCAAACGCCCACTGAGAAGGCGGCCGTGGAGCCCTTACCCTAGACTGGAACTTGACTGGAGGGGCACTGTCCCTGCCAAGTGTCCCCAGCTGCTCTGAGCCACTGAGCATAAAGTTTCCAGCCCTGAAATTCAGGGGCTGCCCTGGGAACCTTCACCTCCTGGGGTGTCCACCCCAACACACCCACAGTCACACCCCACTCACCACTTCAAGCTCCTACGACTGGATCAGGAGTGGGGGGCCTGGGCCTGCTGGCGGGGGACACGTACCAGACATCACTGTGACATTCCGGGGCTGCTCCTCACCCCGGAAGGGTCTTTGTGCTCAGCCTGAGCTCCCCCCTGCCCGTTTATCTGTCTACCCCTCCTGCTCTGGAGAGGCCTGGAGGGACCCCGCTGGAGTGCAGGGTGTCTGGGTCCTGCAGAAAGCGCACTGAGCAGGCCTGCAGCACCACACCTTCCAGAAACAGGTGCACGTAAATCTGCACCACAGGTGTTCGGGCCCATTCCTGCTTGTAGGTTCTGTCCCGTGACCAGGCCAGGTACCACATTCTGCTCACCGAAACTGGATTGATGAAGGCAGCTCCCATTCACCAAGCACCTACTGTGTGTCCCTGTGGGCACATAATCTCACTTAGCCTCACCATCAGCCCTCAGGCCACACCCCACTACCCTCCTGGTGGTCACTGTCACCCCAGTACTACCCCCTCATCCCTGGCTCACCATCCCCGGCACTGTCCCTCCTGCCGTCATTCCCTCCTGCCCCTGCCCTCTCAATTCTTTGACCTCTGCTCCTGAAGGTCAGGGCCTCCATCCTAACTCATCCACTCACTCCCACGGTCTACCGCAGACTGCGTTGCTACCAAGCACGCAGCATCTCCAGGAATAACGTCCAGCCATCGCCTCCTGTCCGGCCAGCTCACTCCCTGCAGCACCCAGATGCCTGGGATTCTGCAACCTGCAGGCGACTTCACCCTTTCACTGTCCCTCACGCCCCTCTGGGCCTCACTTACCTCCTTCTCCAGCCGAGGGGCAGAGGTCCATCTTACCAGTCCCTCCCTTACACGTGCTCTCAGCTCCCTACCCCGCTGTCAGCCCTCCGCCTTCTCCACCCCGCGTTGGAGGTCTGAATGCGCACCATCTCCCTGACTGGGCTCGCGTTAAATTTACACTCCGGACCTCAGGAGCCCCTGGGAAACCACAGACACTCCCCTAGTCCATTCGCTCTCCCTCCCTCCCACCCTCCATCTCAGCTGGTGGCCAGCTTCCTATTTCCCAGGAGAAAAGAGAACTCTCAGCCCAGACCTGCCTCGTGCTCCCAATCCTGTCCAGACACCCACCCGCCTGCCCGCCCTCTGCTTCCTACAGCCCGACTGTCCTGGGCAGCGCTCCTGGGCACTGTGCTCCTGGGCACTGTGCTCCTGGGCACTGTGCTCCTGGGCAAGGCCGGCGCCCACCTGGGCGGAGTCCGTCCCTTCTCGCCTGGTAGGATGATTCTTCCAGCAACTGTCCCCTTTGCTTCCCACGTCATTAATTTTCCTCTTTACAAGATCCTACCCAGCAGCGTACAGCATGCTATTATTTCTGCCACTTAAAAATCCCTCTTCTGACCCCCCCCTCCATCTCCCACCCAGCTCCCTACTCTCTCTAGAGCAGCGGTTCTCAACCTGTGGGTCGCGACCCCTTTGGGGGTCGAACGACCCTTTCACAGGGGTCGCCTAAGACATAACAGTAGCAAAATTACAGTTATGAAGTAGCAATGAAAATAATGTTATGGTTGGGGGTCACCACAACATGAGGAACTGTACTAAAGGGTCGCGGCGTCAGGGAGGTTGAGAACCACTGCCCTAGAGCAACACCACTCAAAAGAGGGGCCTCCAGGCGGGGCCTCTGCCGCCCCTGCTCCTGCTCGCCTCTGGAATCCACTCTGGTGGTTAATGTTATGTGTCAAGATGACTGGGCCACGGGGTGCCCAAACGTGCGGCCAGACTTTATCCTGAGTGTCTGCGAGGGTGTGTTAGATGAGATGAACACTGGAATCAGTAGGCTGAGTAGAGCAGATTGCCCTCCCGGTGCCGGTGGGCACCACCCGATCAGATAAAGGCCTGCAGAACAGAAAGTAGGACCCTCCCGAGATTAAGAGGGGACTGCTCCTGCCCGACTGCCCAGAGCGGGCACATTGGTCTTTTCATAGCTTTAGACTCGAACTGAAACTCAGCTCTTCCTGGGTCTCAAGCCTGCTGGCCTTTGGACTGGCGCGTACAGCCTCAGCTCTTCTGGGCTCCCACCTGCTGACTGCAGTTCGTGGGGCTTCCCGGCCTCCCAAATCATGTGAGCCAACCCTTACAATAAATCAATAAATCTCTCTCTCTCTCTCACGCACACACACACACACGCGCACACACACATGCATGCACACACCCTCTCCATAGCACTGGCTCCCTGCCTCCCTTCTCCTTAGGACACTGCACTCACTTGGCCTCTAGACCCAGCCCTCCCGGCTCTGCTCTCCCCCACGCAGCCTCTCCACCACCTCCCACACCCGTCTCCAGCCACTGCACCCCGCTGGGATGGCACGCCGTCTCCAGGCCAGACCTCCACCTAACTCCAGGCCGGTATATCCCACAGCCTGCTCAGCCTCTCTACCTGGATGTCCGAAACCAAACTCCTGCGCTTCCCCAGAATCTGCTCCTCCAAGGTCTCCCCATCTCTGAGAAGGGTGATTTCACTCTTCCAATCAGGCCGAAAGCTTTGGACTCCCTCCTCTGATCTGTCAGCAAATCCTGTTGGCTCTACCCAAAATTACATCAAGAATTGGACCACTGCTCACCATCACTGCTGCCTCCTGGTTCAGGCACCACCACCCCTCACCCGCAACTGCCTCCGAACGGGTCTCCTGGCTTCAGCTCTTGCCCTGTGTCCATTCTCTGCACAGTGGCCACAGGGATCCTGGGTCAGACCAGCTCACGCCTCCACTCAAAACCTTCAGTGGCTGCCCTCTCACTCCGAGTAAAGGTCAAGGTGCCTTTCTGGCCCCCATCATCTTTCTAGTCTCCGTTCAGCCACTGGTTCTTCAGGCCAGCTCTGCTTCCTCAGCTTGGAACACCTGCCAGCTCCTGCCTGTTCCCAGGCTCCCCTCCGGTGAGCCTTCCCTGCGGGCGTTCCTGGACCAGCTCCCCCCTCCAGCACTTCCTCTCCCTCTCCAAGGTGGATCTACTCTGCAGTTCTTGTTGCCTCTCTTTCCCCTCTCCAGACGGCCAGGGGGCTGCATCTGTTTTACTCCAGCGCCTAGAGCAGGGCCCGACCCAGGCTCTGTGTTCTGTGAATATTGGTGAATAAATAATGAACGACCCATGCTTATGGCATACATTACTATATCTCCTCCTGTTTGCAGGTGAGGAAACAAGTTCAGAGAGGTTAGGTAACATGCCAGAGGCCTCACAGCTGTGAACGGTAGACCTGGGATTTGAACCCCATGCTCCTCCTTGCTCTTGGCTGTCAGGAGGCAGTCAGTGGGGGCCAGGCCAGGCCCACGCCAGCCCCCCATGTGGGGGAGCTGCCACAGCACAGCACTCCCTCCCAAGGAAACAAAATAGTGCATAACTTAATTTTATGCTTTAATTGCTTGGCGGTGATTTACGGCAGGCCGTATATTTCTCTCCCAGCTGACACTTCCCTACATGTATTTCTTTTATCTATCAGTACACTTGACAGGTAAGTTGCTGATATTTACTGTTACTGTATGTACTAATATTTCCAGCATATATCAGCACCACAGCATGTCACGGGCACGTAAAGTTCTGCCTGAGAATGGTCAGCCTTCTCCAGACCTTGACAGGGGCCATGGATGGAGCAGGTCTGACACCAGACAATGTTAGAGCCCTGGGCAGTGGGGACACAGCCCTGCCCCCTTGCACACACTCCCAACCCTACCTCCCAGGCCCACCAGCACTGCCCCACAGTGCTCTGCTTTTTATTTGGGGTTTTAAATATGTTTTTATGTTTCACGAGCAGTCAATATTACTTTGAGATGAATGCTACTGAAAAAGCTTTAGAAACAGTGACCTCGTCCAACCCCCTCGTTTAACACAGAAGGGAGCTGGGGCCCAGAGAGGGGTAGTGATTTGCCCAAGGTCACACAGCTCAGTTAGTAGCAGAAAAGAAGCCAGAGCACAACTCTCCTTTTCCCTCAGCCATGCTTCTCCTGTCCTGTTGGGGGTAGGTAGGATCCGACCCTCTTCTAGAAGAGTCCGGCTCCCTCCCTTAATTCTTGTAAACACGCAGGAAGCATGCAGCACGCACCAGGCATTGCCAGCGGAGCTGTCTCATTTAAACCACACAACACCCTGACAGGGAGGCGCTATTATTCTCTTCTCACAGGGGACAGGCTGGGAGCTGGGGGCCCACTGGCCCCACCACACTCTCCCTCCTTCCCATGCTGTCCTCCAGGCCCCTAAACTGCCCTCCGCACTCCAGGCCTGTTCTCTGCCAAGGCCTCAGCTCAGAAGTCAGCAGACTGCAGAGCAGAAGAGCCCCTGGGAGGTTTGCCTCAATGCAGAATCCACACTGGTAACAAGCCCCCCACGGTGTCCCTGGTGCGACTGTTCCAAGGACCACTCTTTGGGAACCCTGTATGCCAGGTGCTCCAGGCCCTCAGGTGGCATCTGCCTGCTGAGTCCTCGAGACCTAAGGACTCACTCTCAATGATGGTGTGGCAGGCACTGTGACAGGCGGCAGCACAGACATCAGGGGGGCAGAGGCCCCATCTGACCCCCTCCCCCCACACCCAGGCTCACCACCATGCTGACCCACCACGCCCACCAGAGCCCAGACTCCTCAAGTGGGGCTTCCTGGGGTGCAGACAGGTCCCAGGATCCCCAGCGACAAGCCAGAGGCTGGCTTTCACAGCCACCCCCCCACCCCGCCCCGTGTGACCTCAGCCAGAGAGTCACAGGGAACGGGGTCAGGCCAGATCACTGCGGGCCCTTGAATGCTAAGCTCGCAAGTCTCAGGAAGCCATGCAGTCACCGTGGCTGGGGACAGGCCTGGCAGGAAGGCTGAGGGGGGACGAGGGGCAAGGACAGCAGATGGGGAAGCTTCCAGATAGGTGTGGTGACAGGCGCCTGAGAGAGGACAGAGACAGTGGGGAAGGAGGAGAGGGCATTTGGGAGGTGGGACCCCATGACTTGGTACCTGAATGGGGGTGGGTGAAGGAGAGAAGAAGGCTGAGCCTCCGCAATGAGAACGGGACTGAGCTGCTGTTTTCCTGGGATAAAGAAGCTGGCCCACACCTTCCACTCCCACATCACCTGGATCCCTCTTTGCTTGGGGACCCCATTTCCACAGCCCAGATGCCATCTGACTCCCAGGCTCATTTGCGACTATTTGGTGCCAACAGATTCCCCCAAGGCAGCCGAGTCCCCGGGATGGAGGTTCCACAGATGTCACAGGCTGGGCTGGGAGGGCAAGCAGCAGACAGTCCGCGGACTCATCACCCCTGATATACGGCCTCGGGTCCCAGGGGGAGCCGCACTGCTAAGTAATTGCTTCTGCCTTGATTACCGGCCTTCGCCAATGACTGTGGGCCTGGTCCCACCAGTGTGTTTGAATCTTACAAATGTCCACACGCACAGCCGCTATCTGCACCATCTGATCATTACCTTAAAAGGTTTAATTTGCTTAGCAAGGAAATTAGACTATAAACTATTCAGAAATTATGGAAAGTCACACGTCAAAGAGACCCTCCCCCTGAGAGTTGCTCAAGCACACTCTGCTGCGGGGTGTGTGTGTGGCCTCGCAGGTGTGTAGCTATCAGAAAAAAGTGGCTCAGCAAGAACCTGGCCCCAGATTGGACCCACAAACAACCCCAGGGCTCAAGGGGCCTCTTCCTGGAGCAACAGGGCACCAGCTAGGGCAGCCCAGCACAGGCCCCTCTGGGCAGAGCTGGGAACCTTGTCCCAAGGGTGAAGGTGCCGGCTGCAATCACTGCCCAGCTCTGGACCCCATAGGGAGGGGTGGCAGCAGAGGTTCCAGTCACCTACCTGCCATTGCCACTGGACACAGGCCCCACTTCCCACAGCAGGAGCCCTGTCTGGCCCAGACCTTTGTAGCCTGAAACCCTCCTTCCCTCTTTATTCTCCTCCTACGTAGATACACCATCACGACCTTAATAAGAACAGCTCCTGCTATTGATAACTAAGCACTTATTGCCTTCATCACACTCGGTCCTCACAGTAACTCAAACAAGGCGATATTCCTACCCCCACCCCTTTGTAGGGATGGGACAGGGAGGCTCAGAGAGGTCTAATGCCCCAATCCACCCTGAGCCTGGATTCAAACCCCGCCCCTGCTTCCTCTGTGACGTGCGCCCCGCACAGAGGTTGGCAGCCCACATCCTGTGCGCATCTGCCCAGCTGAGGGATGGAGGCCCGGGTCACCGGAGTGATGGGGCCAAGGTCATCAGTGAAGACTTGTCAGGAGCCAGGAAACCACCCTGCAGGGCCGAAGGCAGACTGTGCTGGGCTGAAACAGGCTGTTCTGAACTGCGGGGATAAATCAGCAGCGCCCGGGCTCCCAAGGACGCCGCTTACCTGCCCTTGGCTGACAGCCCTGCTGACTGCCTGGAGATTGACCGGCTGGGGGAGGAGCGGAACCGCCTGGCTGGGCCAGCGGCTGGCACGGCTCCCTGCTGATGAGCGACTCAGCGGCCTTCTATCCCGCCCGGTCCCCCACAGTGCCCATCTCTGCTCCCCAGGCAGGTGAGGTCCTCAGAGGCAGGGAGACGTCCCCACGGAAGCATGGTATTTCAGACAGGATCCCCTTGGAGTGGCAATCACCCTCAGAATGTCTCTGACTCTTCCTCACGACCCCTCAGGTAGGCAGAGTGGCCAGGGGTGCAGCCTAGAGCTCCCCACAAGCCTGGAATGTTCTTGAAGGCTGTGCTGTACTTTAAATATTTGTATTACCCTCCCTTTGATTCTATAGCTATGTTTGTTTGTTTTTTTGTTTTGTTTTTAAATTTTTTTTTCCTTTATTGCATGCCCCCCACTGGGGATGGGGCCCACAACCTGGGCATGTGTCCTGACTGGGAATCGAACCAGCGACCTCTTGGTGCATGGGTCAATGCTCAACCACTGAGCCACACTGGCCAGGTGCTATGTTTGTTTTTGTATTAACATAATTGCTGGTTTGTTTCCCAAATCTTCATGTAAATACACATGGAATCTTTATCCTGTGGTTTATCCCAGCACATTGCTGTGGGCCCTCCCCACTCTGCCAAGCTACCCCACCTCCATCTGAGGGGTCCTATGCCACTAAAAGTCACCTAAATGGGAAGGTCTCAAACCCGGGGGCAGGGGGAGAGGTCAGAAGCCGGCACAGGCCCAGCACTGAGGGAGGAGTGTGACGGCCGGGCCTTCCAGGGCTGCGGGTCAAGTGGCCACAACCAGGCCAGAAACCCAGAGATGCTGATCAAGCACCCAGCCCATGCTGGGCACAGTTTACACACTCTGCTCCCACTTCACGGCAACTCTATGGGTTAGGATGAGTGCCTCCTAACAGATAAGGGAATAGGTTCAGAAAGACTCGTCACTTGTTTGCTGACAAACAGGTAGTAAGAGACAGGACAGGAATTCGATGAGCAGAGATCACTCTGCTCGTAAGACAACTCCCGTTTGAGAAATGCTCCAGCGTGCCAGGTCTAAAGCCGCCACTATGAGCATTCCCGCTGTTCCTGAAGCAGACACTGGAGCTCAGAGATGTCAAGGAAATTGGCTAATGACACCCAGCACTTGCACCGGTTCCTGCAGCACAGAACCTGTCCTGTCTTCACTGTGCTTCAGAGCAAGGGAGATGCTGGGCTCCTCCCAGGACCTAGTCAATGGCCGGGAGGGGACCCAGAAGCCCTACTCCCAGATCCCTGCCCTCCCCAGACCCTGGTCCCTTTGCAAGGAGACAGGGGACCCACGACATGCTGGGCACATAGCCCAGAAAGGACCTGCTTAGCAAATGCAGTGCGAGGAGTTGCTGGTACTTGGGCTTGCGATTGAAATTGTATAGCCTTGAAACCACACTGCTCTGCTCTCGGGCCTCAGAATCTTATTTCCTTTGGAGAAAGGGGAGCCAAGGACCCAAGAAGCAGCAACAACAAACAGCACAAATCAGCCAATGTTACTGAACAAGACAGAGTTCAACAGCCCCCCCGAAAGAAAAATGCAACAACCACAGAGTACGACCTTCCGCAATACTTCTTTCTTTGTCTGCGACACATCAACATCGCCCTCTGCTGCCAGTCACCAGTATTACCACATCTCCGGGAGTTGAAAAGCTGATCTCCAGCTTTCCCCTTGGTCCTCCTCCTACTTCCAAGATATGACACACCTCCAGGGGGGCAGTCTTCACATTACAGTCGTGATTCCTTTTTCCTTCTACTTTAAGGAGCACAGAGAAGGAATTCTCCCTGGCTCTGACAGGCATCCTCCAAATCCCACAGCTGAAAGTGGTCTGAGGTGCAAGGTGCAGAGTTTGGGTTCCCCAAACCACTCTGATGGTCAAACAGCTCCCTTTTGTGAGATGCTCCAGGGTGCCAGGTTTTCTAGAGCAGCCACCATTAGCATTTCCCTTTTTCCTGAAGAAGACACTGGAGCTCAGAGATGTCAAGGAGCTTGTCTAAAGGCGCCCAGCACTTGAATCAGTTCCTGTAGCCTACCGTGAGACAAGGGAGGGATCTGAGGTTCCAGTGACTATCCTGCCCCCTCCTTCCTGCCTCATGTTCTCTCTGCTCACAGCACCCCACTGCACCTGTGCCCCTGTGTGCCATTTGAAGGCAGGTGCCTGGAGACATTTAATGACCTGTCACGAGGAGCAGAGCGCCCAGCTCTGTGGCCAAGTCACAGCCTGAGTCCCAAGTGGGCAGTGTGTCCCAAGACCCCAGGGGGTGGGAGGTGAAGCCACTCTAATCCTGGACAACTCCTTCCCCTCTGTCCTCACCTAGGACTGTGACTATACCAACGGTGTAGTCACTATACAGCAACGGCCCCAAAGACCTGGGTGGGGCCTGACTACCTATAAATCATGTGTCCTACCGGCGGGGGTGAGGGGCTCATTGCTGCCCAATCTTCATGTCTGATAGACCCTCCATTGGCGGTGGGGAAAACCACTTCCCTCCACACGGCACTCCTATCACAGAGTCAATGACCGGGAATCAGCACCGAATCCGTGGACAGCTCCCCTGCTTTACAAAAGGCTCCGCCCCTGAGACAGGTCATTTTATGAAGCAGGGCAGTCCTGTGGGACAGGGAGAATAATTGCTAAATAAGGGGCCTGTGCATTTCCCAGGCAGCCTGGCCTCCAAGACGTGAAGGACACCATGCAGGGGATAAAAAAAAAACAACCAAAAAACTGGTCACCAACTAGTTGTAAATTCACTGTGTAATCTACTCTTTGTCATTGAACCCAATGACAGCCAATGGGCAAGGGTTGAGGCCAGATGCATATGTGGGGGACAGAAAATGAATGACTAATACGCCTTTCCTCGAGCCAACAGGAAGATCAAACAGGTGCACGAGGAATGAGCAAAACAAGGCAGCTCCTGCTGAGTCACGGGGAGGGAGGACAGGGTGGCCACGCCTCCAAGGGGCTCCCCCCTGCCGAGGCGCTGGACTTCCAGCCATGGAAGGATGGGGATGCCTTGAAAGGATGAACATCATCCCCTGATGATGAAACAGCCTGAGCCAGGGTGTGGAGGTGGGAAAATGCAGAGTGTGCCTGGGCTGGGGGCATCCTGCTGGGGGGTGTCTGGTACCCGGGAAAGCAGTGAGCTAAGGACTGGAAAGGAGGGAGGGCACAGGGCAGAAGGCTCTGATGGTGCAATGCATCTGGAATACTCTGTCAGCAAAGGGGGCCCTGCTGAAGGAGCTGGAGGGAGAGGGGTCAGGACCAGAGCTGAGAGGTAGGACGCTGGTCTGGGAGGGAGGCATGTGGGCTAGAGGGAGTGGAGGATCAGTCAGGAAGTTACTGCTGAGCAAGGCCCAGGAAAATTCCAAATGAGGGCCACAGTGTGGGGAGGCCATGGAGGCTGGGAGGCAGGGCATGAGCCTGAGTGAGTGACTGTCATTGTTATTTATGGTCAAGAGCTTGTGGCCTGTAGGCCCGTGCTAATGCTTCCCTAGCCCACCCTCTGAGCCCCTCCTGGGTCTAGGGGGGACCCTCTCTCCTCATCACTTCTTCTCCCAAACCCAAACCTGCACCCAAGATGCCACTGCCCTTTCCCAAACCCGGAGCCAGCCAATCAAGGTCCAAGCACAAGAGGGTACCCCAGGGTGAATCTGGGTCTCAAAAGAGCTTCCCTGCAGACAGAGCCTTAGTTCTGTGGCCCTGACAGGCTCTGCCTATGCCCCACAGGCTGCCCTGACCTGCCAAGCTGGACCAGCCAGAGGTCTGGCCTAGGGACCTCTCAGTGCCAATCCTGTCCCCAGGTGAGCAGGAAGGTGATGGGGCTCTTGCCTCCCCCAGAGCTCACTGAGGCTTTCCAAAGGTGCAAGGACAAACGGGAGGATGGTGCCCTGACTATGAAAGCAGGGACAACTCACCCAACCCCCTTCTTCCTCCACCCTTCCTCACACACATGTTTATATTCACAGGTGCATGCACACACCTGCACACAATGAAATCCACCCCATCAGGGGTCCGTACGAACGGCCGTGGTGCTTGGCCAGAACATCACTGAGGGAAGAAGGCAGGCAAACCCTTGCTGCCCACTGAGAAAGGGGATGGGTAGAGGGGGTGGGACTGCGTAAATGCCAGAATAAAGGAAACAAGGCGAAGTCAGGGGCAGGGAAGGAGAAAGAAGACAAGGGGTTGGGGGTGGAAGTACACAAAGTCTTAGATGAAGAACCAGAGGCCCATCTCTCAGCTGGAACCACCGAGGATCTGTTGGTGTGTCAGCTACTGCCCCCACCCTCAGGTCGCCTCACACACAGGCCTATCCACGCACCACACACACACAGCAATGCATATTTGATCTTTTTTTTTTTTTAATCTTCACCCGAGGATATTTTTCCATTTATTTTCAGATAGAGTGGGAGGGAGGGGTAGAGAGAGAGAGAAACATCGATATGAGAGGGACACATTGATTGGTTGCCTCCTGCACGACCCTGACCAGGGCCGGGGACTGAACCACAACTGATGTACATGCCCTTGACCGGAATCGAACTCGCGACTCTTTGGTCCGTGGGCCTACGCTCTAACCGCTCAGCCAAACCAGCCAGAGCTCCAAGATAATCTTTAGCGTGCTTTCCAACTCATATTGCACTAAAAAACTTGAGAATCCTCAGAATTTCAAACGACTTACTCCCCGCAGTTCAACCTTTCGGAGGAGGATCGGGGAGAAACCCTGTTCCACTTCCAGGACCGTTGTCTCTCCTCCCTGTCTCCGGGAAACACACCCGGGGGGACGCACACCTCCTCTTGGGGCTTGCTCACTTGTGCCAGATGTTTCCAGGCCTCGGCAAGCCTCCCCACAGGCCCAGTCCCCTCCACACCCCCCACGGGCCGCTGGCACTGGGCTCGGAGTCCCTGACGGACAGTCCCCACCTCCGTTTCTTGGCTTTGCTGTTATCAGCTGGTCCGCATTGCTGAGGCACCAGCCTAAGTGCCTCGGGTAATAGGTTCTGGGGAAAAGTTCTGGACTAAATACCACAGAAATAAATTCTAGGAAGTCCCCTTACCCTGACCCAAAGCTCCAACAGGAATTTTTCTGATGGACCCAACACCAGAATGAAAAGTTGAGGGCAGTCTTCCGAGCTAAACACTCAGTGCCAGGCACTGTCCTAAGGGCTTTACACAGACTCTCATTCAAAGCTAATACCAACTCTGTGAGGCAGGAACTATTGTGATCAGCCCCATTTTACAGGTAAGCACACTGAGGCACAGAGAAGTTAAGTAACTCGCCTGAGAGCACACAGCTAACAAATGGGTTCAAACCCTGGGCTCTTAACCATCACATGAAACCGCCTCTTCGTCATGTCTCCATTGAACGTGATGACATGGACGGAGCCTCGCTGGACGCCCACCGGAAGCAGCTCTTCCCAGCCTCTGAGGCCCGTGAAGCAGCCTCATTTAGAATCGGGACAGGGAAACACCGCCACCGAGACTCTTCCGGAACCGGGACAGGACCCTCAAAGCACCTGCTCTGAAAGCTGCAGGAATGGTACGACCCAGGGCCCTGATGCACCAGCTCACCAGCACGGAGACAGCAACTTGTTTTAGGATTTGCAGGAACCCTTTGTCGGCCACCCTGGCGCAAGCTCCCTGCCGGCTCCCCTGGCAGCTCCGGCAGTGATGGGCTGGTGAAGGGGGACCTCAGAGGAGCAGCCTTTCAGCAGGAGGATTCGCACCCCAGGGTGGACCCACCACCCTCCCCTCCCCGCCTCACTGCAAGCTCCTGCCCCCCTACCCCCACCGCACAGGAAGAGGCAGAGACAGACCAGGGAAAGGGCAGGGAGGCTGCCTCCCAGTTCTGACTTACTTGAAGAAGTCCTCCTTGCAGTAGACGCTCCCGGCCCTGGAGAAGCACCTGTCAGCCAGCGGCACCTGGCAGTCTGCACACTTGAGGCAGGAGCTGTGCCAGTGTCTGTCCAGGACCTTCAGGATGAACTTGTCCAGGATATGCTGGTTGCAGCCAGCGCACTGGGGGATTTCTGTGGGGAGAGGAGAGAGGCAGCGTGAGCCTGCTGCATGGCACTGCTAACCAGACCGGCCCTGTGTGGATGGTGCCCTCCCACTCCGCCAGTGGTGGGGAAGGCCAGAGCCCAACCTCCAGGGCTGCCGCTCACGGCTGTGCAGGCTGTACACTGCCCAGAGATCTTTGGGCAAGGGGGCTGAAATCCAGTCCATGCTCTGCTGGTCTGGCTTTGGCCGGAAGGAGTCTTCGTGTTTCTAAGGCTAGCAGCATCCACTAACCCCATTTATGCCAGCTGCAGTTCCTCAGCCAACAGGCCGGGAAGACCCAGCAACATTCCCCTCTCTCTCCATGACATTTCCACCGCTGGGTGGAATCTGGGCTAGAAACATCAGCCCCAAAGTGAGCCCTGCCTCGGCATGGACTGAGACCATCTGGCCGGAAAAGCAAATGACTTGTGTGTGGGGTGAGTGGTGACCTAGGTCCAGGTCTGAAGGTGTTCTTGGAGGGAGGATCTCAGTGTTTCCGGAGAATCTCCTGAGAGTATTTTAATGAACTGCAATGGATTCCATGGATTGGCTCCAACAACATCCCCTCCTAATGTGCCTTCCTGTGCTGCAGACAGACAAACCAGAAACTGGTTTTCCAGACTCCCTTGCAGCTCAGGTTCCAAATGTGATTTAGAGTCTGCCAATCCGATGTACTTAAAAGGGACCTGAATTCAGAACCAAGTTAAATGGAGGCACAGCCGACGGGCAGGCTCCCGTGGTGCTGGTGTGGAGCACGCAGAGGCTAGGGGGTCTGTGGCTGTGATGTCCTGGTCAGTCACGGCAGAGGAAATGAAACCCCGGGGGCTGGGAGTTATTCCGGAAGCCCGGCCCCGAGCTGGCTCCACTGAGCTGAAGGCCACCTAATACCTAGTAACTGGCCACTTTCTACTTAAGTATTGTATTCTGTTGTCTGCCACTGAGCCCTAACCACTGCCCCACCTTCTTCTTCTGACCCTGGGTGACTTCCTATCCGAGGTCCGTTTTTCTGCCATTTCATCTTTACCAAGGGGTTCTGAGTCAATAACGTAGTTTCAAAATAGACAAAATGGTCAGGCTTCCGTGGTTGGATGAGTGAACAGTGCTAGCATGTCTGGCCATTTCCCCCCCAAAAGGGAAGGCAGCAAATTAAGAACAAAACAGAGTAAAAGCGCAAGCATCTGGCTGGCATCTCCCACCTCTACTATGAACAGGACTTTTGCTCACTGTTTGTTTACACACTGCCTTTCCATCAGAAGGTGGGATCCTCAAGGGGCAGGGCTCGTGTTTCTTTCTCAGCATTGAGTCCTCACTGCCTGGCACAGTGCCTGGCGTGCAGGAGTGCCACCACAGATGTTAATCATGAACAAATAACTGACCAAATCCTCTCGCAGAAGCTCGCCTGAAAACTTCACTAGTTTCTCCTGCACACTCCAAAATGTCGACAAAAGTCCTAAAGCCAAATCTCTCATGAATCATGTGTTTCTTGATTCATACCATGCTTGTTGGTTGTCACGGAATTTAAAAGGGTTAACATATGAATTAGCCTCAGTGCACTGCGAGGAGATTGAACACATCTAAGCCTCTGTAGGGAGAATTAAGTTTTAAGTTATTTGTATCTAAGTATTAAGTTATTTGTATCTAAAACTTACACACAGGCTGTTGGGACAGTCACTAAATTGTCCTGTACACACGTGTCAATCTTAGACCCAGTTACACCCCAGCCCCGGCCTGTTCCCTTCACGGCTTTGGCAGCCACCAGCATTTGCCTGAAAGTCAGACCTATTAGGTGCCTTGTCCTTTGACCCCATTCTCAGACCAAAATATCCCATGAAAACTACCGCGAGTCACACTTGGGAGGATGCGTGAAGACTGGACACTTGCTACCTCTCCCAGTTTGTATGGGTTTTTTTCTATCTCAGAAGTTTTCCTCCGTGACAAAGAAATTGTTCGACCAATAAGTACTTACGGGGTGCCCAGCAAAAGCGCTAAGCACGTGGACTACAGAAATTCCCATCGAAGAAGAGGGGGCAGAGAGGACACAGGGGAAGACCTTGGGTTCTGGAGCTAGACTGCCTGGGTTTGAATCCTGCCTCTGCTTTTTAACAAATCACGTTGCCTCTCTCTGCCTCTGTCTTCTCACCTGGAAAAGCGGTGGGGGCCGTGGAGTGATGACAATACAGTACCTCAGAGGTTGTTGTGAAAACTAAACAAAGCATCCTGTAGACAGCTGGCGCCCAATTAGGGCTTGCTATTACTAGGAGATAACTGCAGCAATCAGGCGTTAGATGTGGGGCCGAGGGAAAGGACAGTCAGGGACCACGTCCACTGGCCTGATCTCACCGACTCTTCCCGGAACGCCTGGGTGGTCATGACCCTCCCCGAGGCGCAGAAAGCACCCACATCACACAGCCACAAGGCAAGGCCCGGGGCTGCCTCTAGGTAGGTGCCCATTCAACCCCACCCTGCCTCTCTCCTGGAATTATCAGGAACCAGCGTCCCAGGGTGGCCAGGGAGGCGCTGGGTGAGAAGAGGGCCTTAGGAGCTGAGAGATGTGGACACGCACAGGTGAGACCACGAGGAGTAACAGGTGGGTAACCAGCAGCTTCTGTGGTGGCAAGTCCAGCCTGGGGGGGGGGCAGCCCAGGTGGAGAGGGCCCTAGAGGGCAAGGGGCGGGCTTTCTCCTGCAGCGTTGGCTCCGCAGTCCTTGCAGCTGCTGGGCCAGGGGCTTGAGGAAGGGGGTGTCAGCAAGATTGCTCTGGCATCATTTTTAGGGGAGGAGGAGGAAGATCTAACCAAGAAGCCCTCCGGGCTCAGGGAAGTGGTTTGCAGACAAGTGGGTGCAGAGCGCAGGGACCTGTGAGCACCCCGCAGCTTGTGCTGGGCAATTGGCCACCCGCCACCCCCCCCCCCCGCCCCCGCGCACCCCGCCCGCTGGGGGTGTCTGTGTGGGCAGATGGCTGGATTCTGGGGAGCCAGGGACCGGGCCGGCGGAGGCAAATTCACCCTTGGAGAGCCTAACGGAGAACCGTCCTGGGGCGCTGGGCGAGCCGGGCAGGGTGCGCCCACTCCCTCCCCGCCGCTCCCGTCTGGGGGCAGAGGCCGCCGATTGCCACCTAATTGTTGTTTGGCCTTGCCTGGGAGGAAAGATGCGGCTATATTTCTCCTCCGGGCCGGCAAAGGCACGGGGATGAGGGCGAGGATGTATGCCCATAAAATTTATTTCGAGCAAGGTATCTAGCGGGACCCTTAATATGATGAGTATTCAAGAGAGAATACATTAAGGTAATGTATGCAGGAGGGCGGGCAGGGACTTTTAGAGGCTTGCAAGCCGAGACAACATCACGTTCAGAAACAGCACTAAAAGCAGACAAGCCTTGCAGCTGCCAGCTTGCAGGGGAGGCCTCCTGCTGGCTGGGCTGGGCTGCCCTGACTGGGTTCTCAGAGAGGCCTGTGGCCACACCGGGGTCCTCCCGCCTCGGGTTTGGCGAAAATACAAGGGACATACTAAGGGTGCTTTTTAAACTAAAAGGGTGCTTTTTAAAAAAAAAAAAAAAAAAAAAACAAAAAAAAAACCTTCCCCACTGTGGGTTTTGAGAGAGAGAGATTTTAAAACAAAGATAATGTAGAAATGGTTTGAGAGATCCATAATATGCCAATAATAACAGTAAGCCAGGAGTCAAGAGCCTGTTAGGAAACGTACCACGTCCTGAGTGCATATCACCTCAGAAATCCACGCAGCTGGGTGAGGAAGGTATACTTGTCCCCATTTTACAGATGAGGAAACTGAGCCTGGGAGAGGTTAAGCGAAGTGCCCAAGGTCCCACAGTGGGGGAACGAGGATCTGAAGCAAGCCTGTGTGAAGGTGGGCTAACCGGACCTGAGGGCTGAAGAGGGCTGAGGCATCACCCAGCCTGGCCGGCTCTGTCCTCTCATTTTATGGAGAGTGTGGCAGAGGCCAGAGCTGCTCTGTGCAGCGACGAGAGCAAATGGAAACGGTCGATATTTCCTTAACCATCGTGCCCCTAACAACTGGCAGATGGAAATGTGTGAGGCACAGGAGTGGGTCCTTTGGACAGCGTATACATGTGCAGATGGGACGGACCCCAATGCCCTGGAGCCCCTATGTGGCCGGTCCCCTCCACCCAGCTGCAACTTGCCAGCTTGTTGATGGCACCTGTCAAGTTCAGACTCATCCCTGTGCGTGAGGGGGTGCAGACCTATGACCTCGGATCCCACACTTCAGGTGACAGAGCTCCATGTGATTCTTTAGATCACTATGAAATGTAAGGTATCTAGAAAATCTTCAAAAAGCAACAACACAAGCCTTTAAAAAAAAACTCGCACCCTGGCCGGTTTGGCTCAGCGGTTAGAGCGTCGGCCTGCGGTCCAGAGAGACCCGGGTTCGGTTCCGGCTAAGGGCATGTACCTTGGTTGCAGTTTGTCCCCGGCCCTGGTTGGTCGTGCGGGTGGCAGCCACTCAATGTGTCACTTTCACATTGATGTTTCTCTCTCTCTCTCTTCCTCTCTCTCCCTCCCACTCTATCTGAACAAAAAATGAAAAAAATGTCCTCAGGTGAGGATAAAAAAAAAAAAAAAAAAAGAACAAAATGTTTAAAAAAAAACTCGCAATAAATTACACTTTTTTTTTTTAAACAATTGGGAGAGGCTGAACAGGACAGAGGTTATCTAGGTCTCCTGCCAGAAATAAGGTTGTAGCCAAAGTTTCTGAGGAGCAAGAGGATTTCCAAATCCCTAGTGAAGTCGACTTATTTTACGTAGCATTTAATATCACAAAATTCCACTTTGCAAACTGGAATAGAAGCAGACCCTGGCAGTCACTAAGACAGAATTTGATCTATAAGTTCAGTTCCTGATATGAGGAGTCATTTCATTTAAAATGAACATTTTTATCTTATCTGCACACAAGTGTCCTGTGGTGATTCTCTCTCTTGGGACTCTGTGGAGGGTAAACTGAGGCATGAAAAGACAGCAATGCCCCTGGAACAGCCAGCGAATCTGCAGAGATGCTGGGCCACATAGTACGATATACTCCCCATCGGCAGGTCCGGTCCATCAGCCTTGTGTCCTGCAAAGTGACATGGCTGAAGGCACAGACCTTACCTCGCAAGGTGAACAGCTGTGTGTATACATGCAGACATCCTCACACATGTACTCACACAACCTCACAATTTACACACAGACACACCATATAGAGATACACACACAATCCCAGATTACCCTGAGACATTCACATACATACACAAGACACCCATACATACCACACTCACAGACAGACATATCCACATAGACTCAGACACACACTTAGCACACATACATATACATATCAGATGTACCCACATATACCACAGATACGTACACACACACACACCCTCACGCACAGGCTGAGGCATGGCCACTCTGGAAAAGTAGCCAGTTCTTCCCAAGTCAAGCTCTGTCCGTGGCTAGGAAGCCAACCC
This sequence comes from Tadarida brasiliensis, assembly GCA_030848825.1. Lineage (NCBI taxonomy): Eukaryota > Metazoa > Chordata > Mammalia > Chiroptera > Molossidae > Tadarida > Tadarida brasiliensis. Next base: position 43,407,557 of record CM061275.1, read on the forward strand.
TGGAGCAGAGGGGAAGGTGGGCAGTGAATGGAATAGAAGGCAAGGAGGCAGCAGAAACACTTTGTTCAAATCCTTTTTTGGAAAACTACTGGGGGAATTTGAAAGCTTTCCGTTCTGTATAGTTTAGACCTTCAAATCTTTAGGTCTGCCAAGCTGTTTACAATGAATCCCAGATCAGAGTGGCTGCCAGACCTGGGTTCAGATCCCGTTTGTGATCTTGAATAAAGAGCTTCACCCCTTTCAGCCTCAGTTTTCTTATCTGTAAAATGGAGATAACAACACCAGCCCTCAGGGTTGCTGTGTGATCATATCAGATAATGAGTAAAAGGTACCTCGCCCCATAATCCTACTGTCCGAGCTCAGTGGACAGCTTTCTTCTCCACTCTCATGGCCACTCACCAACAAGATGAATTTATATACTTAAAGTATATCGAAATTATTTCATGCTTCATTATTTTCCAATATACTACTTTTCTCTCCCTTACCCTCCCTCGCCCTCCTTCACCAAAACACTCAAAATTCTCTCCCATCCCCTTAGTTGTAAAGCATCTGGAAGATGTGCACCCCTTTCTAGCCAGCACAAGGCCAGAGTGTGAACAGCAGATCTTGCAACATCGCAAGGGCTCAGGTGTTTATGGAATAAAAATATCTGGCAGGTTCTTTCCTCCATAGAAGAAGGGCAAATTCGCTAAGCCTGTCCCCTCTCCACCTGTGAATGGTGAGGACGGGGGAGTTGGGGCCACACCCAACTGCCTGATCTCACTTGACTTTTGCTGTAATGTGTTCAGGTAAGAATGGGTTGAGTTCAAATGACCATTTGAGGCTTCTAGAATTTTTCTTGGATACATCGAAATGCTCAATGACAAAGTGACTATTTTTTCATTGATAAGAAATAGCTAAAAACCCTTTACCTGCAGCTGGAATCTACTTCTTCATCAAGGAAGCTTATAAAACCCACAACAGCCCTGGCCGGTGTGGTTCAGTGGTAAGAGCATTGGCCAGCGCACCGAAGGGTCACAGGTTCAATTCCTGGTCAAGGGCACAGACCTGGGTTGCAGGTTCGATCCCGGCCCCAGTCTCTCTCACATCCATCTCTCTCTCTCTCTCTCTCTCTCTCTCTCTCTCTCTCTCTCTCTCTCTCCCTCCTTCCTTCCCTTCCACTCTCTCTAAAAATCAATGGAAAAAATATCCTTGGGTGAGGATTAACAACAACAAAACACCCCATAACAGAATGCCCAGCTCCGGAGGCACCCACAGTGCTGCGTGGGGCACAGAGGGCTTATTTTTCAGAGTGGCCCATCAAAAAATGGATTCCATTTTAAATCCCCAAATTCCTCCATTAGTGAAGTTTCAGAAAGCTGGTAAGTGGAAGAGATAAAAAGGTCGGATGTGGTCCGTGGGAAACCAACTGCCCTCACCCTCTGGTGATATATAATAAACACCGTGCACTTTTAGTCCCCACTCACGTCTCTTCATTTCCAAGAAACTGCTCTCAAGGAACCAGGGGCCACCGTGAAACATTTCAGGAATGGTTTGTTCGTTGGTTTGATCGATTTTAATTCTTTGAAAAATGGTGTTTTCTATCTCTTTGGTCACAGAAGATCAACAAGGTGAGGACAAATTTTTTTTCACTAAAGAGACTAAAAGTAGAACCATCACACTTGACAAGAACTTCTAAAATGTATTTAAGGAAGCACACCTTTCCGGGGAAACGGAATTTCAGATTATTTCCATTGGTATTGTAAAGCTGATGAATACTTTAATAGTTGTAAAAGTAAGTGGTTTGGGGTGGGGGGAGTACTGATAGGAATGATGTTCATTTATCCAGACTGTAAGATCAGATTACTATTTGTAAAATTTGGACTCTGATGGGCCATTTTGGAGTCCCGCGAGGCATCGCATTTTCAAGTGCCTTTTGGATGACTAGAATTCCTTTTTGTTTCACAAACAATTTCACTTGACAGCCTAATGCCCAGAACAAGGGTTTCCTTGCTTCTTTCAGGATAGGGGTCCGTGGAAGACACTCCCAGGGCTCCCTGTTCACAGAGCTCACAGTACTCCATGTCGGCCTGGCCGCCTCTTAGGACACCCAGGAGCACCCCAGCCCGCTTAGGGCGACTCCATCTGCAAAATGGGACCCATGACTCTGGCCTTGAAGACTGGCTGCGCTCTGAACTTTGTCAGGTACTTGGAAATCTGCAAGCTCGTTCACTCTTCCCAGAGACCCTGTGAAAAGCCAACCTCTACATTTAAAAGGGCTTCCCTAAGGGCACACAGCTGGGGGCCACACTGGGGCTGGAACCTGCTTTTCCTCTGGGACAGACTGTGGGGCTGCGGAAGACAGAGACTTCCAACGGTGCTCACCAGAGTCACCTCGATCTGGTGGCTTTCGCCCCAAGTCCTTTGCTGGTGACTTCACTGCAGGAACACGTTGCTTTTCTGAGCTCTGTCTGAAGTAACCTTTGGCCGCTGTCTGGTTCCAAATATACATAACTTTATTTATTTGTTAAGTTTCTTGACTGACTACAAATTGAAAGGAGAGGCCAAATGGGGCTTTAAGAAAACACATATGCAATTAAAATATTACACAAATGTTGTTCTTGGAATTCTCCATTCCTTCCCCAATTATAAGAGAAAACAACAGCCAATGGCAGGCGTCGCTGCCCCCGCACCTAAGGTTCCCAGTAGAAAGAGCTGGTTTCTAAGAGGCAGGCTGGGGAAATACTCTCAGTGGGGACTCATTGATTTAATCTGGGAATGACTCATTCCAAGGTGTATCAACGTAAGGTCACAGGACATACCAAGTATGGCACCATGCCTGCCTAAACTCATGCCTGAGTTCTGGAACAACCCAGGTTAAGAATTACAACAGAGCTATATATAGCTAAACTAAAATTCAATTAATTGGAAGCTCTACTGGCTACGTATTTCAAAAATAACACTTCCCAATTCAAAGTTGCCACCACCGCCAGGGACAATGAAATCCTGCTGTCTGATCACAATATCCCTTTTAGGTCACCTGATAATTGTGTGGAGGAACCGAGGACTAGTCCGTCCATGCAGTCCACACACAGGGTGAACGTGAGACAGAGAATGCCATTATACATGACTCGGTGGGTCTGTTCTCTCCCCCTCCTGGCTCTTTATTTACCATTTCCCTATTTAAGACAATTCATTTTTATTGAACAATTTGTAGCTTCCTTTTCTATATTTTCCCTTACTCTAAACCAAACTGTTTTATAAATGTCTTTTTAAGGGACCTTCCTAACCTAGTAAGCATAATCTCATAAACATCACAACTGAAGCACAAAAATTCCAATATTAATTCTTGAAAACTTAAGGCAAAAAAAGTGCATTGAACATTGTGGTATTTTTGCAAAGACGACAACAGAATTAAACAGAGATCTGGGCCAGCCACAAAAACACTGGGAAAGTCTAATTTAAAAAAAATTGGCACTTAAGGTAAATAATATTCTCTATTATAATTACATTCACTTGCATACTGTAAAAATACACCAATGTACACAGGTCTTATCTAATTTCTAGTGATTTTTATTTGTCTTGACAAATGATTAACAACCAGAAAAAAGTCAGAAAATTCTTCCCTTATCGGAAATGATCACCCCTAACGTTGTCGTTCTCTCAGCTTCTCCAAAATCCTTCCTACCACAGTTCCTATTTGTTTCATTTGATAGTTTGGAAACTCTCCTTTGTTCTCGTTCTGCTGAGCTCAAACATAGTAACCTCTTCAATAAAAGATCAAATTCAAAAGTGTCCTGGGGACAATTTCAATGTTACCATTTTAAGGATGAATTTGGATAACATTTTAATATGAGTCTTGCCATAAATAAAATATACGTGTAAATAGGGATTTGCAGGTATAGGATTATCATCTAGGTTATAGATGGACATAAAATTTGTAATCTTCAGTAGGATATCAAATATTCTCAGTAATTGCAAATAAAACAGAAAATCACACCAAACAAATCCATGACAATCTATGGAAATGTTCTAGACACATTTCTACTTCCACTCCATTGACACATTTAATCATTGCTACATCCCCACAATGTATTTTTCTGATGTCTCATTCTGTAGCCATATTCCATATGTTTGGCAACCTCCCCGTCGTAGGAAGAAACTTTCAATTAATTTGGCTGCAAGTTTTGTCTCTATTAAGCTATTCCCAGAACCAATCCCTTTACCCCCTAACATTATAATTAAAGCAAATTATACTTTAAAGACATTTGAGGGTGAGATACCGCAGTAAAACATCTGTGGCTAGACCCAGACTGACAGAGCGAAGGGGGTGGGGAGAGCTGAAAAAACAAATCCACCCAAATAACAGGAGTTAGGACTTGCCTCCCAAGATGATTTCCTAGTCCCCCACTAATACTGTTAACCCAAAGCACATTTTCCAAGGGTGAATCAATTTCAATTTTGCCAATTAAACCCAATCTGTCCACCTACCCCCAACAGCAGTGCCTCAAAATGGTTGATTTGTGCTCCATTTTGATCAGGCTCCTATAAAAATTTTTTTGTTGATTTCTTCCTACCATAAACAATAGCCCAGCTCCAGGGCTGCTTCTGTCCTGAACCCAGAAACAGCTCTACCCTCCCAGGCCTGCTAGAAAGAGGACAAGAGATGGACCTCATCACCCTGCAGCCTGCTGGGTGTTCAACCCCCAAGAAACCCCTTTGCTGTGAATTCAGGCACAAACCCATGTTCCTCCCTGCGAAGACTTCACAGAGGAAGGAAGGGAGGGAGGGAAGGAGGGAAGAAAGGAAGAAAGGGGAGGGGGAGAGAGAGAGATGGAAGACACTCAAGCCACAATGGAATTTTACTAAAAGCAGTAGACCCTGTGTTATGGCATTGTCCACACTCACTCCAGAGAAAAGGCAAAAGCTCTGCAAAACCCCAGTCCCCAGCCATCTCCCAACCCAGCAGTCTATCCAGCAATGCAAACAGCTGCTTCAGTCTGTCTCCAGCCTGGGGCTTCCCAAAGCGGGGAACATTATTCCTTCCTTCCTCCCATCAGCTAAAGTGGTTCTGAGCCTCTATGCATTCTAAAGTTCCTCAGCTCTAACCTTGATAAATTTCCCTAATTGAAAGAAATGACACAGGTCCTCCATCCAACTCACAAGCCCTCCCCCACCCACAAGTCTTCAATTTGGAGGTGAAGACTAATTTCTCCGCCAGAGAAATCCACCAAATATCCACCATCCCTGACTAAAACAAGAAGCTCAAAGGAGCTTTCTTAACAATGTGACAGAAAGAAAGGTTGGTCCCTATTAACTAATTTCCCGTCCCTGGCCTGCAGGTGCAACTCAACGGTGGCCTCCCGAGCATGAGTGTGTCCCTGGGTTCTGTCTGCTAATTTGGTGCTAAGTAATCACTAATTGACTGTCGCACAGAGTGAAAGGGCACTAAAACCCGAGGCCAATGGGAGTTAGGACAATAGAAATATTTAGGACTTGAGGCTGTCTACACCTGGTCAGCAGGGTCACCAGGTCACTGTTCAATATACAAGACGCTCCTGTGGGCCGTGTTTTGTCTACTCAGTGGAAAGAAATTGCTTTGCCGGTTTCCCTCCTCCCTCTAGCCCCACCTCACCTCTAGGAGGGCTTGGTTTTTTTAAAATTCACCCTGGAATTTGCAATCGTGGAGGCGGTCTCAGAGGTGTCTTGAGGACTCCCGTTGCTCTCTCTAATCCCCAGAGCGGTCAGCGTACATTCTTGCCTTAACTCCGCTTTGTTTTTGGCGTGTCTGGAGGCAGGTATACCTAGCTTTGGTCCTCCTTCCTCTAATTTCCGGCGCTCTCGGTTTTATCCTGCCCCGGCTTTGCTCGTAATTCCTCTCCTTCCTGATTAGTTTCACCCTGCAGATCCTTTTAAAAGACATTTGCCTTGCCAATAATAATAATAATAATAATAATAATAATAATAATAATAATAACAAATATCCCACCCTGGATGAAGCCAGCCTCTGAGCCCCGGAGCGAAGCCTGCGCTCAGGCCCAGGTCAGCCGCAGACTGGCTTACTCTGGGACCCCTGGGCGCAACCTGCAGCCCGCCCCCATTTCGCCTTCCCCGGTGCCCAGTGTCACCAACTCCTTCTCCAGGTCAACTTTAATTTACACCATCGTCTGCCCAGGTCCAGACCTCGTTTCTTTGGAGTCTGCCAGCACTCTTCGAGGGCTGTTAAGCGCGGTAGCAGGGCGGGGAGCGAGGCCCGAATGCGGGCCGGGCGCGGGAATCCCCTGTACCCTCTGGCCACCTCCGGACTGTGCAGGAGGAGCCGCACCCAACACGGGAGACCCGCTTTCCAAGGGTGAAGAAGTCATTGAAAGACTCGTGCGCTGCTTCTGGGGTTTAGTTTTAAGTTCCCAAATGCTTGGTGTGAAATGAGCATGGGGAAGAAGAGAGGTTTCCACCCTGCCTCCTCCCGCTGGGCGCGCTGCCTGCGATCCGTCGCCGCGCCTCTCCCCGCGGAGAAAAGTCTCTGCCTCTGCTCCAAAGCGGCCGGACACGCGTCCCAGGCTTGGCCAATCCCAACCGGCTCGGGCCATCCGGGAGAATAAGACCGAGAAGGAACGGGCAAGGTGGATGGAGGGAAAGGGCCGAGGCGCGGGGATGCCGAACGCGGCGTGCTTTGGGCACAGCTTCGGTCCCTCTCTTGCCCCCTTCGCAGCCGCGACCTCTGTCTCCTCAGCTGCGGAACACGGTGCCCGCAAAGCCGGCTCTCCCCAAAGGGCACTGTCCGCACCCACCTCTCCTGGAGAGCCCTCCAAAACCCAAGGCACAGGTGGTAAGAGCGCTAGGGACCCGGCGCCGCGCACAGGTGCGCAGCAAACCCTTGGAGAAGGAATTCAGCGTCAGTCCCAGGCCACCCAGATGGGCACCTGCCCACGGGCCAGAGGAGTTCTGCCCTGGTCGCGGCGAGGTCACGCAGGTCGCGCTCCCAGACCCGAAGACGCCGCTCCCTCTCAGCCCCTCCAGGCTCTGGTTTTCCGCGAGCCCGGATCAAGCGAGGAAACACCCGGAGGTTTTCCTACCTCTTCTCAGCCCCGACTTTCTGTCTTCCCTGGACACCAGGGACCGCTCAGTGCAGACCTTCGCCCCGCACCCACCCACCTGCCGGCTCCTGGTGCGGGTTAAATCGTTCATGCCGCTCCCTGAGAGCACAGGCTTGCGGCTCCCCTCCGCCTTCCCCGCCCCCTCTGATGGGGGCAGAGGGAAGGGCGGCCGGCGTCCTCTAGCCCCTCGGGTGTCCTCTAGCCCCTCGGGCGCCCTCGGCCACCCTCCGTCCCAAGCGAGCGCTGCCGCGGTTACCCTGGATTCTCCACATTCCCTCTGGGTGGTGCGCAGCTCTGGCCCGAGGCTGGGGCGGGACCCTCGCGGTGAGAGAAGCCGAACCCGTAACCCGCGACGCCCGAATCTGCCGGCGGGGACACCCAATCTGACCTTTAAGTCTTGGTTCGCTCCTGAAAATATTTCTGGGACGCGAGGAAGGTGGTTTGCGTTGTCGGGGACAGCTGTTTGAATTTCTGTATCGGAATCTGAGAGAATATCTAAATGATGACTTTTCGTGCCCCCCACCCCACCCCCACCTCGCACCCCGAGAAAAGGCAGGAATGGAAAGAAGAGCGCATCGCTGCTCCGGAGTTTGCGAGAACTCCGGGCCCGGGAAATGAGTCCGTTCCATCCCTTGCAAAATGACCTGCAAGAAGATGATAACGTGGGGAGGGGGCCAGGTGCTGGGAGATTTACAGCTGGCAGGAGCCCCAGGAAGAGAAGAAAGAGAAGCGGGGCGTCCCAGAGAAATCCTTTTCCCACGTCCTACCGAATGCAAAATCAAATACCCTTTTCCCACAACTTCAAGGTTCAGGAGCTGCAAGAAGCAGGTATTTTAGGAGACAAGGAAGGGACGGGAGATGCTCTGGGCCTGCTGCCCATTTACCACCAGCCTGGACCGGGAGGGGCTCTCCTTCCTCCCGCCCGGGTTGACCCGCTCTCTGGCAGGTATTCTGGGGTAGCAAGTGTCCGTTGTCCTTTCGCTTGGTGCCTGGGAGACTACGTGGGCAAGGGGTAGACAAAACGCCCACCTCCGTACATGTCCCGCACGGTTCCAGTCGTCTTGGCCGGCGAGAGGAGCCAGCAGGACGAGGTGCGTTGGAGGACGGCTGGATTCGGGAGGTGAGAGGCTGCGGAAGGCGCTCGCTGCGCCCAAAGCTGCCCGGGTCGGGAGCGGGGAGGGCTCGGACCTCGACGCTCCTACCGCTCCGAGGGAGGCAGAGGGGACGACTGAACAGAGGCAGGGTGTGCCTGGACTGAGAGGGACCTGCGACCCTAAACTGTCGTCCAAGTAGCCGGGACCCGCGGCTTAGGACGAGGTTGCTTTCCGAACCTATCCACCTGGCCAGAAGGGAAAAAAGCAAAAACAAAAAAACACTGAACCCTTTCAAAGGGGCCCTCCGCTCTTACTGGACGTGACCCGAGGGTGCCGCCTCCTGCCACCCCGAGCAAGGAGCCGGGGTCCTGAGTTCCTTAGGAAACACTGACCTGAGGCGGGAGGGGCTGTCCAGCTCACCGTCTGGGATTTAAGGGGCTAGGGTTCTACTTCTCCACCCCAGCCTGCTCGGGGATGATTCCTAGCCGCCTCCCGCCCGATTCTGCCCGAGCTTCTTGTCCCAGGCTATACCCCTCAAACCGATGACGCCCCCCCCCCAGCTTGTCTCTGGAAAGTCCCAGCGGGGCGCGGGCCTGATCCGGCCGCCCAGGGGTTGTCGGAGCGGCGAGGCCCAGATGGCCCCGCCACCTCTGTGCCGGAAAGCAGGAAGAGGGCAACCGCGTCAACCAGGATCCACCCTGGAGCCAGCAGTGGTGGGAGGCCGGGGACACAGTGTAAGGAAGAGGACCGCCGAGAGAAAGAGAAATTATTACATTATTTGTCAAGGTTTCTCTAAAGTGCATGCACCTCACTCATCCCCAAATAAGCAAAAGAATATTCTGGAGCCCAGAGCACCAGAGGCACCGAGGTTGGGATCCCTAACCCTGCGCCCCCAAGTGCTCCAAGTGTGGTGGCTCAGGGTGAAGCAGCAGAACATGTGTGTGTGTGGGGGGGGGGGGGACAACCCAAACCTTCCAGTGGGCTGGTTGGAGAGACCCCTATTGGAGAACCTTTCTGTGATCCCTTCCCCCCATCCCCCACACACACCAGATTTACACACCCACAGGCCTGGGATTACCCTTCATCCTGGAGGCCCAAGAACCTGTCCCTCACCCACCCCCACATGGAGTTCTTAGGCCACAGCCCCTGTCCCAGAAAAGAGAACTGTTGTATGTGAGGGGACCCCGCCCCACCCATGCCCGGTGTCCAGCACCAACAGCTTAATAGGCAGCTGCCAGATTTGCTGCAATGGGGTAGGATGCCATCCACACACATCCTAAAAGGGGGAGGAGGGCAGGAAGCTGCGTCCCAAAGTCTCCCAGGCCAACCCAGGCCACAGAACCTGGGCAAGACAAAAGGATAGACCACCCCCTCCTGGTTGGGCACTGCCTCCCTAGACCCCGCTGGAGGAGTCCCCCTCTCTACCCTATGAAGTTTTTCACAGTTCCAACCCAGACTCAGAGCCCTGGCCAACTGTAGCTTTGAAAGTGAGCTCTAGGCATTTTAGGAAATGAAGTTCCTGACGTGGAAATCAAAGTTGTCTCTGGGTAAGAGAAACAAAATTGAGATCATCTCAGAGAACTGTCCACATCCCATCTGAGAAAAGCTGGCAGAGCATAGCCCACACCACCATCCTTCGATGCAGTCCTAACAGGCCATGTATGGACCACAGCTATTAAAGCACAGAGTACTGGGTTACCAGGAGTCTCACACACACACACACACACACACACACACACACACACACACTCCCCTGACTTGCGCAGAGCTTAAGGAGTTGCAACCAGCTTAGGGACTTGGAGCACCTTTGCCAGGGTTTGTGTTTGTGCAGGGGCAGAGAACCTACTCCTTCCCTGCCTGCAGTGGGGTGGGGACAGTAAGGGGCAGTGAACCCCCATCACCTTCTACTACACACAGCTTAGTAAGCAAACTCCCCAAAGCACCGCACTGACGTAGAACTGTTTGTCAACAGTTGACAAAATTAGGCACAAAGGATAACTATAGGATATAGTCAAGAAACAACCTAAATAGGTTTTGGGTGAAGCAATGCTCTTTCTAGTCCCTTCTCAGAAACTTCTCGGGAAGCCGGGAGTACACGCTTGTCAGCCTGCCCTTTGAGGTTTGGCCGGGACAGAAACCCTGCCATGGAGACCGGGGGCGCAGGAGGGCGCGCTCGTGCGCCCTAGTTCATAGGTAGCCAGCATCTTTGGATGAGCCGGTCCTTACTTAAACCTACAGGATGTAGTTACCGCCCCACTAAAGAAGTCGCGGGCGGAAGCACAGCCCCTTGGCAAACAGAGTGAAAGAACCCTTCGTCTCTCCACGGTGCCCAGGGGCGTTCCGAAGATCCTGCCAGCCTGTGGGGCAGGACTCACGCTGCCCCCACCACGAGCGCGACGCTCCAGGTCTTGCTCCGGCTTCCGCACAGATTCTCTACCGCAGACTCTCGGTTCAGCAGTGGGGGACAGAGACAGATTCCCTCCGGGAAAATCCCTGCGCGCACACCTATACACACACAGACCTGGGATAAACATGCCCAGAGCTCCCGCCGCCTTGCTAATTTCGGGCGCGGGAAAGAAAGCCACAGGGCGAGCAAAGCGCCTACACACCCTGGTCTCTCCCATTCCGAGTCGGAGACCTCCAGAGAGCCTACCCTCGCGTGCACAAAAGCTGTTTCCTGAGTTCACAACTTCGTCTCGGTGCTTCTCCCTCCTTTGCATTCCTTGGCTAGATGGAATATGGCGAGTGGATTTCCTCTCTAGGAGCAGGCAGCCCCGGCGGCGCAGGCGGCGGGCGCCGGGAGCAGCAGCGGCCGGGGACTCACCAGGCGCGAGCGCTCTGCGCTCAGGGACAGAACGTGTGGCCTGGGCTTCCGCGCTGCCAGCCCCGGGGGGCGGGGGACGCGCTCTCCAACTTCCCGCCAGCTAGGGTGAAGTTGCTATAGCTCTACTGGGATCTTTGACTGCAGCCCCTGGGGGTGGGGGCGAGGATGATTTGGGGAGACCACCACAGCCCTCAGGCCTGCCTTGCAGCTTGTTCCCCTGGTGTCCCCAAAAAGCACTCTCCCCAGTGGTCCTAGAAAAGCCATGGGCTACAGATGAGGGGTTCGGTACCCTCGGATCTGGGAGGCTTTCACTTTCAGCCTCAAAAGCCAAGAGCCAGGCCCTTCGCCCCTGCCCCGTGACCGCCTCTGCGCCCGGGCCGCCGGCCCCTCGCCCCGCCCGGCCCCTCCGGTCCAGGCTACGCGCAGCGTCCGGCCCGCCCCGCACCGGTCAGGGCTGCTGGCTGTCTTGTTATTAAATTAAATCAGCGAGAAAGGGGGGTGTCTTACGTTGCATCGGCACACCAAGCATCTCCGGGAGCCCCTTGACAGCCCCCTCCGCGGGGACAGCTGCGCTCTGCATCATCTCGGAGCGAGAGCCAGCGAGTCGCAGTCTACGGAGATCTCTCGCTCGCTCGCTCAAGCTGGATTCAGAAATTTGAAAATAATAATGAAAAACCCAACCAGGCCGCCGAAGTCACGGTGGAAGCCGGACCCCTCCGCCTCTCCAGGAGGATTCCACAGGCTGGCTGGCCCCCTCCCCCCGCCAGTCTTCAGTCTGTTTCAAATCCCTTTGATCTCGCTCTCCCGGGTTGGTGCACATCCCGGTTGAGACGCTGTTGCTGCAGCCCTGGCTTTTTTCCCCTCCTCCCTCCCCCGCCCGCTTCTCTCCCCCTCCCCCTCCACCCTTCGCGTGCCGGACGCCGGGGAGGCCGCGGTCACCCAGGCATTTTGATTCATTCACACTGCAGGAACGGCCGTGACGTCGCTTTCCGCAGGGAGGCCCGCCCTTCAGCCAATTCCCCCCACCCGGCAGAGAGCGGCGGACACCGGTCAGAGTAGGGGTCCTGGCGACCCAAGTGGGGCCGGCGGTGCGGGAGGGGGCGGGGCCGCATGGAGTGGGGAGGGGCCTCTCGAGCAGTCCCCCACCCCCACCCAGCTCCTGGCGGTGCGGCTCGCTCCCCGGGTATAAATACTGCGGCGGTCTGGACAGCGGCAGCAGGTGGTCCGGGACAGCGGCGCTCAGGGCTGGCAGGTTCCCGCGGGTCCTCCGGGGATTCGGGCTCTGGTCGGCGGCTCGCGTCCTCCCCGCCCCTCCATTCGGACCCAGGGGCGGGGAAGGGCGGGGCAGACCCTCCGGTGGCCGGAGCTGCACCACGATGTGTTCCCCTCGCGCGCTCTCGGTGCTGGGCTTCTCTCCACCGGACCGAGCGCGCTCCGTAATCAATGACTCCATCCTCCTCCTCCTCCTCCTCTTCTCTGGCCAATTCCTTTCCCGCCGGCGCTCCTCAGCCCTTGCTCTCTCTCCTCCGCGTCTGGTTGAGGCTGGGCCAGGGACAGCGGGTCCTCGGCCCCGAACGCGCGAGTCACGCAACGGGCAGCGGCTGGCGGGGGAAAGGGCCCAAGGACTGTGCGCTGAGGTGGCAGGGGGCGCCGCCCACGGTGCGCGCCCCCTCACGCCGGGGCCTGCAGTTCGCTCTATCCTCTTTCAATGCCGGGTCGGGCCCCTTGCCTTTGGGCGACAGGGCCTCCTAGGCCGCTCTGCCTTCGTCCACTCAGCTCAGTTCTACCCACGGTCCCCAAAGACCGTTCTGCATCGCCCGCTGCAACCGCGGGCGCTTTGAACAAATCTCGACCTCGTGCGTGCAGGCAGGACACCCGGGGCTAACCAGCCAAGGGGCATGTGTTGCTTATTGTAATTACAAGACACACATAAACGCTTAAATTCTCAACGCAGGTTCCTGGAGGAAGTAACACAGAAGGCCCACTACTGGAGCAGGTCTCCGCGGAGGTTTTTAATGCTCGATCAGATACTCGACGCCGCCTGACTGCAGGCGCGGGAAGCCCAACTCCGTGGCAGTGGGACCTAGCGGCTCTCCCCGTGCCAGCCCCCCTGCTGAGTTTTCGTTCCAGAGATGCAGACAGACATGTCCTCCCAGACTCGTGGAGTCCAGCTCGAGTGGGAAGAAAAACAGCACGTCCCCTGCCTTTTCCCCCTGGTGTTGTCCCCAAACAGAGGACACCAGGGTTGGAGAGGGACAAGCATGAGGGCAGGGGTGGGAGGAGATGGCGCAACGGTCTGCGCTTAGAATTTGTCTTCAATGATGTTACAATGACTTCTATGTCTACTGGCACCGGGTTGGCATAATTTCTTCCCTGTTTACCTGCGAGGTGACTCCAGTCCCCAAGAAAAAAGCAAAGAACCCTGGACGTTCTCAGTATTTTCCAAAATGTTTTCTACAAAAATATAACTAGTAAACAAACACAAGGAAATGCCAGCCTCTGTTAACAATCAAAGACAAAAACAAAACATCACAGTACATACCTCTTTTTGTCTGTTAAATGACCATCTGGGGGAAAATCGTAGAATTCAGTACTGGTGAAGGTGCTTGGAAATTGGTACTCTCACAAATATTGCTGGTATGTGTCTAAACTTTTAAATCCGTTTGGAAAGAAAGTTTGGCAATATGTATCAAATCCATAAAATTTTCATACCCTTTAGTTCATGTAATTCCACAGAAATAATAAAATTTAAAAAATAATTTTATACATGAAGATATTATTACAGTATTACATGTTGGGGAAAAATAACCCAAATATCCAACAAAATAAATGATGTTTAGTGAAGTAAAATTTGCTTGGTAATATGTGATACAATTATTGAAACTAATTATGAAATCTAGCAACATGGGAATGAAGACTAAATTTTTTTAAAAAACAGAGTGCAATATTGTATGATTATAAATGTAAAAATGTTAGCAGTGATAATACCCATTGCTGGCGAAGGTGTTCAGAAATTAGAAAACAATATCCTGGTGGGAATGCAAAAAGGAACAATGTTTTCTGAGAGCATTTTGGCAATATGTTTTGTTGCCTAAAAATTTGACCCAATTCATATGGAAATTTATCTACAGGAAATAATCAAGAATATTTATAAGGGTATAGTTGCAGGGATGTTTATAACATTTTTAAAAGAGAATAACCTACATATCCAACAATAGGGGATTATTAAATAAACTAGAGTAAATAAAATGGAATGTTATGTAGTCGTTAGAAAATACAACAGAAGGCTATTTAGTAATGCAGAAAACTGAGATTTATTAGGAGGGGGGAAAGAGAATATGGAGCAATATGAATTTTATGATAATTTTTAAAAGAAAAGCGTAGATGAAAAATATATTAAAATATAAAAGTGATTATCTGTACAGTGGATATTTTTATTTTCTTTTAGGTTTTTTCAGTTTCCTCAATAAGCACAGACCAAAAAATCTCTGAAAAACATTAGGGGAAAAACTGAAAGGGAAGATATCAAAATGCTATTCAAAAGTACGTTAGGGTAAAAAGTATACTAGGGAGATATATTATGGAACTTCTCCAGATTTTCTGTAAAGTGGTTGTATTTTTTCAGTAATAGTATTAAAAGATAAAATAAATGCAGTGAAATGCAGGGCCCACGTGGTAATGACTTTTATAATTTAGAATTATATATTTTAAATGCTCTCTGCAGCTCCTGCCCAGGTCCTGCCCTCTTTTCATTGCATGTCACTAGCCTGTCACTGGATGAGGGGCAGCATTACTGTGGTGGGGACTCCCCTGTGCCCAGCACTGATACAGGGGAGGCCATTGTCACTTCTACCCAATAGCAGAAGAGCCCTGGGAGGTCCACTCAACCCTCAGTCCTGAGACTTGTCAGCAGCGGTCAGCAGCTCAGCCAATAGATGCCCTTTCCACATGCCAAGACTTTTAATGGCATTTGTCTCCTGGTGTGAGCTGGGTCTCATCCCCAAGGTCTTCCACTAACATCTGCCGAGGCATTTCACTTCCCTCCTGGGGCCTCCACTTTCCTATCTAATGATGAAACCCCAATAAAAACTTCCTTAAATAGATTCTCAGTGCCTACCGCTGCTGATAGTAACAATAATAGCAATATAATTGTATACTGTGGCCATAAAACAACCAATATTTGCCGAAAGGTAAGTGCTTCTACCTGCATAAGTATCTGTTCCTCACAACAATTCGATAAGTGGTGTTATTATACCTCCTTGGTGGATGGAAAAGCTGATGCTAACAGAGGCTAAGCTGGTCTCTATCCCCAGAGAAGGGGGAATGCTGAATCCCACAGGTAGACCCTCAGGCGGATCTATTTGGGCTTAAACCTCTGAGCTGACTGGTGGGGGTGGGAGGGGGAGCTTTTCTCACAGAAAGCAGGGCTGGCAGATGACCTCCTAGGAACAGCAATCCTCAGAGCTGACCTCTGACCTGTGCCTTCGGGTGTGGCTTGGTTGGAGGGTGGGCACCAGAGAATGGGCCAGTGGTGATGTGGCTTTGCCCAGGTCTCAGTTCTGTCAGGACAGTTGATCAGTAAGTTGGTAAGAGTATCCAGTACTTTCTGGACATTTACACATTACATTTCTGGGAACCAAACCTAACATGTCAGTGGATACAGTTCTGAGCGAAGGATTTCCAGAAACTCAATTTAGGAAAATGATTATAGCTTGCATTTGTCTAGCACTTCACATTTTTCAAAGTTCTTCCACATATTTTCGCTCATTTGATCTTCAGAACCATGCCTGGGCTTGGGTATGATGATCGGGAAACAGAGAGGTTAGGTGCTTCGCCTCAGGTCACACTGCCAATAAGTCGAAGAGCCAACTGGGAAATAATCCAGCCTTTGACTCCCAATCTGGTGCTCTTTCCACTCCACACAGCCGACTTACGCGTCTTCTCACCCTTACATTTTAGGAGCTTCACTGAGTGGGGAGTTCACCCTCAGAGGCCAGCAATCCTGAGCCCCAGCCTTTCTCCACTGGGCAGCGACCTCGCCGCCCCAGCGCCCCGTCACCCCATCTCCAATCATCCCCTCCTTGTCTTCATTCCTCTCAAACCCTCTTTTGTCATTTGCATTTTGAAACTGTTTCCTTAATTATTCTCCTGCTGCTGGAAACCTGCTCTCCCCATCTCTGTGGCATCCTTTGATTTATCTCTGTCTGGATAACAGCTCCCCGATTCTCCTTGGGGAATTCAATTTTCATTCATTTTTCTGCTGGGCTAGATTGATATAGACCCTCTGCCCCGGTCCATATTACTCATCCCAGCAGAGAGAGCCAGGGAGACCAACCCTCAGCCCAGCCCCTGGGGAGCCACTGTCTTGTTCAGGGAGCCACAAGGAGTTCTCCAATAAAAGGACAGGGGCCTTTGCTCCTCTCCATCTGTCCACCCAGTCCTTCCAGTCATTTGTCACAGGTCCCTTTCGTGAGCCCACCACTTTGTCATTTGTCTCCTTCTCTTCCCAGAACCTTGCAGGGATCTCTCCCCCCTGCGAAGCTGGTCAGAAGGCAGTTGCTGCTCATCTTTAACCTGCCCTGTGTCCTTGACACAGGAACTGAAGGGTCATGGAAAAGAGATGGTCCTGTGCTTGGGCATCTAATTCTCAAGATGAGATTCTGAGTCAGTGAGGGGCAGATAAACAGAATCAGAAAAGGGCACCAGGACCCTCGAAGAAGAGGAGAGAGACAGTGCTGACACAGGCCGCCAGCACTACTCCACGTGTTCCAAATGCATGAACTCATTTAATCCTCACAAAGCCTTGGAGGCAGGTACTGTTACTATCCCTTTAAACAATTTTTTAAAAATATGTTTTTATTGATTTTAGAAAGAAACAATGCGGGGGAGAGAGAGAGAAACATTGATGGGCTGCCTCCTGCACGCCCCCTACTGGGGATCAAGCCTGCAACTCAGGCATGTGCCCTGACCAGGTATCGAACCAGTGACCTTTTGGTGCATGGGGCGATGCTCAACCAACTGAGCCACACTGGCCAGGGCAATTACTCTCCCCATTTTACAGATGAGGAAACGGAGGCCCAGAGAGGCCAAGTGATGTGCCCAAGGTTGCACAGGTAGTAAGCAGTGGAACCAGGATATGGTCCCAGGTAGTCTAGCTCCATCTTTGCCAGCACCACCAGCATCATCAAATAACTCTTATTGGGAGGCTCCTGGGTACAGCCAGGTGGTGGGTCCACGCAGAGTGCATTACCAGGCAAGGCCAGGTCCTCAGAGCCATCTGTGTAGCCGTGACACCCCATGGCTTGTGTGCGTGGGGAGCTGGGGAATGAATCAGGGAATTTGATTTTGTTCTAATCTCAAGGTTTAGTCTCTTTATTTCCCATTAAAAATCTAGCATATCTTAGCCCTGGCCAGTTTGGCTCAGCGGTTAGAGCATCGGCCTGTGGTCCAGAGAGACCCGGGTTCGGTTCCCGCTAGGGGCGCGTACCTCGGTTGCAGTTTGTCCCCGGCCCCTGGTTGGGTCGTGCGGGAGGCCGCCACTCGATGTGTCCCCTTTCACGTCGATGTTTCTCTCTCTCTCTCTCTCTCTCTTCCTCTCTCTCCCTCCCACTCTATCTGAACAAAAAATGGAAAATGTCCTCGTGTGAGGATAAAAAAAAAAAAAATCTAGCATATCTTAGATCATTCCTTAATTCATGTATTTATTGAGCACCTATTGTATGCCAGCTCCTTGCTAGACGCTGGGAGACAATGGCCTGGAGTACCGCAGACAGACATCCACAGCTCACTTGGCTCCAGGACTCCCAGCATGCCTGTGAAACAGTGTCAGCAAAATTCCCCAGGTGCAGCTGCCTGCCTTGTGCTGGTGGGAGTCGGAGAATGGGTTAGCGAACATTTGGGTTCAGGGCTCAAAGTACTTGCATTCAAATCTCAACTTGGATACATCCTAGTTGGGGTTACCTTTGGTAGGTTCTTTACTTGACCTTCTCACTGGCTAAGTGGGGTACAAAGAGTACGTCCTCTCCTCCCAGATGGTCACCAGAAGCACCTAGGAAACTTCTCCCTAGAAATGTTGGCTGGCATCATTATTGTCCCGCCTCGGCAATATTTTGCCTGTTTTCCTTTTTCTTGTTTTGTTTTTATGCAAGGAACGAGGGGACAAGAAACTCTCTTGAACGTCTTCAAGCGAGGGCTAGAACTTGGGAGCTCTTCTCTCCTAAAAGCATTCACTGAGAAGAAGAGAAGCCCGCGCTCCTAGGGCCATTTTGGTGTTTTCCCCTCTGGGGCTTGGAGGGGACCTGCTCTTGACACATGGTCACAGGCTGAAGTCAAGATGCCAAAATTTCTCCTTGGCTAACATTTTAGCTACCTTGTGAAAAGCTCCGACTCTATCGTGGAAACAGGCACCTTTTGTACCACGCAAAGGAGGCAGAAAGTTGCAGCTGGGAGGTGGCTGGGCTAGGGTTTCCCTGCAGAGCCTTCTGGTGCATTGAGTCAGACCCCCAGGGCTCAAACCCCGACACCCAGGGCAAGTTACTTCATCTTACCAATCTCATTTGTCTCATCTGTAAAATGGGCCTCCTACATTTAGAGATTACAGATCATGTGTATAAACCGCAGAGCCCAGCGTTCAACCCATAGAAGGCGCACAAACGTCACCGGCAGTTGTTAACAGTGACCACGTGAGTAATGAGGTGACCGTTCCTTCCGCCTGCTTCCCCAAACTGCCTCCAGCTCACACCAGCACACTCCTTCTGGCCGCTCTGCCCACACAACCTGCAATTATGCGCTTTGTTTTCCTTTGTTTTTAAAGTTGACTTAATATGCAAGTTTATTTAATGGAAGAACTTGGACCCCAGAGGCAGCCCAGCTGACACCCTTTCTCCCTCCCCCACTTTCTCTCGGCAACCTCGGGGCGCAGAGGCATCCCCTGACCAAGAAGGGTCTTGGAACCCAGCATTTCCAGAGTTTTACAGTGTGTCAGGGCCTGTACCTACCTCGGCCACCCACGCCTCACGAGCTCGGGAGGCGCATCGATTGACGACCACGGGACAGATGAGGGAACAAGGCAGGAAGGTGGGGCTCAGCCTGGAGCCTCTGCAGAGGGGCTGTGCGTGCAGAGGAGGAGGGTGGGCGGTCCAGCTGGCTCCACTGAAAAATAGCTGCAGGTGTCAGGGCTAAGCTATTAAAAACCCCGTCACCCTTGGGCAAAAGGTTTTTACTGGAGAAGCTTAACTCAGCAGTTTCCTCTCAGGAAGTGACTTACAGCACCAAGACGTGGGTGCTTAGATGTGGGCAGGGGTGGCAGGAGAAAGGCCCTGCCCAGGAGGGTCATGTGACGAGAAGCCGCAAGGCTGGAGTCAGACCCCGGACTCTGGAACCAGATGGGCTTCCAGAGTGTGACCCCTGTGGGCCCCCATTTACAGATGTGTCCAGTGGGACGAGTAGCAGTACCTGCCTGATAGTATCGTCACAGGAGGGCTACAGCTGTTAGCGCAGGGCCTGGCACAGCGAAGTCCCCCTAAATGTCAACTCCGGCGGGTAAGGACCAGGAACCCAGCCCCTTTGCACCTCTTCACGGCCCTGGCTCACCGCCAAGGGGCTTGCCCTTGGTCACCAACGTTTTCTGCTTGAAAACACTGGCCCACAGAGAAGGGACTGGACACTGACTATGGGCATTGTGATGGTGAAGGAAGAAATACTTGAAGAGCTTTGGGGGCAGAGACGTAAATCCTGGATCTCTCTACAGCCACGTTTTGTGACTGTGAGACGTTAAACTCTCCGAGCTGCTGGTCTCCTGCGTCGACTGGGGGTGATACTCAGCTCGGTCTCCTGACCAGGGGCTGTGTGAGATCCACTGTGAAACTCCTCAGGCACACACTCTGTGCCTGTCCACGCAACCCCCGGCCCTGCACACACGCGCCTCAGCCCTGCGAGGACGTGGGCGTTCAACGACAACTCTGACCCAGGGGGCTGGGACTAAGTCTGCCTTTCTAACAAGTTGCCCGGTGACACGGATGCTGCCGGCCCGTGAGCCACCCTGTGTGTGGGCACTCTCGGCCTCTGCTGTCCCATCAGCAGCTGCTAGTCACAGCTGGCTACTAAGGACCGAAATGCGGCCGCTCAGAAATGAGATGTGCTATAAACGTGAATTGCATGTTAGATGTTGAAGACTCGGTACCAAGGAAAGAATGCAAAATAGCTCGTCAAGATTTTTCAAACTTCTATTACCTGTTGGAATGATCATATTTTGGATATATTGGGTTAAGTAGAATCCATTATTCACTTCACTTCTTTCTTCTGTTGGCACGCCTACCTGGAAATTTTAAACCACGGGAGTGGCTGGCATTCTACTTCCATTGGACGGTGCCATCTGGGGGCTCAGAGTCTGCCCTGCGCACCACGCACCCACGCACACAGGGGTCCGGCTCCTCCCAGCACCCAGCACCCAGTGAGGGACTCTGCTGAGTGAATGAGGGGGAGGATGCTCCCAAAAGCAACCCCGTGAGAGAGGGGCCCACACCTGGTGAGACCGCAGCTGCAGACACGCCAGACAGAGTGGGAGGCTGTGCCTCGGCGCGACCCTCTCCCCCTGCAGCTGACCCTGACCCTCCCATCCATTCTCCTTCATGCTCAGCCCCGCCCTCTGCTCTTTTCAAGGCTCTGATGGCCAAGAAAATAGGAATTCTGATGCTCCTTCCCCAAGGGAGACCAGATACAGAGGACAGTGAGGGGACTGTCTGAAGTCGAGGGACCACTCAGTCCCCCACACGCTTCCTGCCTTCCCTGAACGCCACGTCGGCTAAGCCCAGGGGTGCCACCCCAGGTTCTCTTGGTGGTCCTCACCCTGTTCCTGTGGGGGGTGGGCAGGAGTGGGGGGAAGCCCATGACCACGGGCACGGGCCAGGCATGAGCCTACACTGACCTCCCTGAGCCCATCACAGCCGGAGGGAGGGGGTCTCAGAGAACAAGATGGAAAGCAGTTTCTGGAGATGCTCCCCTCTTCCACCCAGAAACTGGCAGGGAGGAAGAAAGGACCACCCAGAGCCCGCGTTTTCGAATCCTCTGATGCTCCCAACGACTAGAGTCAGGTTCCAGGGCACCGCAGCCGGGCTCTGGGAGCACCGGGCTGGCGGAGGGAGAACCAGCACCGGCGGAGGCTCTGGTGAGCCAGGAGGATCCCTGGGGTGCTCGGCGCTGGGCTCTGCCCCAACCATCGGGCTCCGAGCTGTTTCTGCCCGTCCTCTGGGGCCTGAGTGTGTGTACCGTGGACCCGTACCCTCCCACTTCGCTACCTCCCTCACTCTCTTCCTGACGATCTCCCCGCCAAGCCCCGGACACCAAGCAGGACAAAGAGGATTCTTGAAGCCTGTGGACTTACCAGAGGTCAGGGGAAGACTCTGCCTTCCTGGTGAGGAGGTGGAGGCTGGGATGTCTGCTGTCGCTGAGTGCGGGCGCTCCAGAGGACAGTCAGGGTGTCTGTCCCGTCCGGGTGGGAGCTGGGAAAGGGCGTGGCAGGGGTGGGGGGCTGTTCCAATGGAAGAGAACTGGGACAGGACCCAGGGAGGCCCGTCTCCTTTCCTGGGAAGCTGGGGAAATGAGGGTCTGTCTGGGGGAGGGTAGCAGAGGGGCTGGAGACCGCCTCGGAGAAAATTAAATTGCACTTGAGGGCAAATTCTATTAGGGAATAGAGCCTGTCTCTCAACAGCCTGTGTCCATTTAGGTGATTAGCTCAGCCCAGCACCTCCAGCCTGGAGCCTGGGGAGCTCTGTCCCTCAGCTGAGGGAGCCGGGTCTGTGGCTTCTGGGGCCCCTGCTCCCCTCTCCTGCCCCCCAGCCTGCTCTGGGAGGACCCTTATCCGACCACTCACAGTCCCCGGGCTCTTCGAAAGTGGCCAAGAGGACATGGGGCTCCGCTGCTCACAGAGATGGGGGATCTACTTAATTCTGGGGAAGGGCAGGAGGGTCAGAGGTCAGATACAGGAGAGACCAGTGGGCAGGGGGTGGTCAGCTGGCTGGAAGACAGGAAGGATCTGGTGGAGAAGCGAGGAAAGAAGGCAATCTCATGAGTGAAAGGGCGAAAATAAAAGCGAGGAGCTGGACAAGAGGCAGGGTTTGAATCAGCACCATTTGGAAGCAGGGAGTAGGTACAGAAAAATCCGAGTGGCTGACATTTGGGGAATGTCCACTGTGGTGATACACTGAGACACTGTAGTGGAAAGTGGGACCACAGGGTCATGTGTAAAACAGGCAGAATAATGACGTGTACCTCAACACACACACTGAGCGTTCCACACTGCGGGTGATTACTAGCTACTGGCTGTGTGTTCATACATTCACGCCGTGTCCTGGCTTTGGCAGAAGGGCCTAGATCTGAGGCCTTGTGGCAGCCCACTCACCAGCCCCCGATTTCCCAGCACCAATGGCACGCAAGGTCCCCGACTGACAGGCCAGTCTCACCTGAGCTCTCCTTGGACCCTGCAAGCCACCTGCCCCACAGAGAGTGGTCCCTCCTCTCCTTCATATTGACCAGAGAGTTTGTTTGATTTCCTTCCGTTTCTGGCTATAAAATTACTTCATTTCTTTCCTTTTTTAAATATGTGTTATTGATTTTTTTTTTTTAATCCTCACTCGAGGATATTTTTTCCATTTATCTCCAGATAGAGTGGGCAGGGGGGAGCAGAGAGAGAGAGAAACACTGATGTGAGAGAGACACATCGATTGGCTGCCTCCCACATGACCCCGAGCAGGACCGGGGATGAATCACAACCGAGGTGCATGCCCTTGACTGGAATTGAACCCGCGACTCTTTGGTCCGTGGGCCAACACTCTAACCACTGAGAAACCAGCCAGGGCTGTTTTATTGATTTTTTTAGAGAGAGAGGAAGGGAGAGGGAGAAAGAAACATCAATGAGAGAGACACATCAATTGGCCGCCTCCTGCATGCCTCCCACTGAGATCAAGCCCGCAACCTGGGTACGTGCCCTGATCGGGAATTGAACCGGCGAACTCTTGGTCCACGGGTCAACGCTCAACCACTGAGCCACACTGGCCGGGCTAAAATTACTTCGTTCCTTAAAAACTTTTGTTACACAGCTGAAATGTACCCTGAAGAGAGCAGTGCAAGAGGAAAACCTGAGGACCCTCAACGGAAGGAGTCCTGAGAACACGTAGCGAGGTATGAAGCCTTGTCGCTGACCCCTGACTGGATGCTCCAGCCTAGGTGACCCGCCTCTCACAGGCTCCCCTCAGGCCCGTCAGGGGCCCTGGGGACACGGACTTGCAGCCCTACTGAGTGTAACCTTTAAGCCAAGGGTTAAACAGTGTATTTGCGTTGCCGGCCTGGCTGCCCTGTCCAAGCAGCAAGACATTTGTGTTCTGTGGGGCAGGGCACAGGACCCTGAGGGAGGGAAGGAGAAAGTGGGGTGTGCGGGGACACGATGTTCCTGGTTCCAGGCTGCGTGTCAGAAAGTCGTGCTGTTGGTTGTGGCCCCCTCTGCCCACACCACCCAGCCCACGGTGTCTCTCAGCAGGGCTGCTCCTGCCCGCAGGTGGGCTCCAGTGAGTCTCTGCCCAAGCCCTGGCCCCTGCCCAACTGTCAGGGCACGGGTGTAGCATCTGAAGATGCTTGGTGAGCACTGGGAGCTGGCTGGTGTTGCAGATGGCCTGTCCTCCCCCCTCCCCTCTGGAGGCTCCTCAAGTCTTCCTGGCCTCAGACACACCAAATAGCGTTGTCAAGGCCCCTGCTTCCAAGGACGCCCTGCCCCCACCCACCCCCTTTGCTAACAAGGGGCAGGTCCCTCCTTAGGTTCCAGCGGTCTTCATGACAAGAACATCCCAGAGAGCACACGTTCCTGCTCTAGACAGGGCACGCCCACCTGTTCCAGCCATCCGTCATGGGGACTGCTCATCGACTCCAAGAAGGCCCAAGGTCAGTCAAGGAGGGTCGATTTTCAGTGGCTTCACTCTCCAAAGGCATCTTATTCACCGGAGGCCTCCGTGCTGGAGACCTTGGGCCAGTTACTTAATGCCAGACAAACGGAGAGTAACACCTGCCTCCCGGGACCACACAGGACATCCTTGTGCCCTTCGAGGAGCTCCATCGATGGTAATGCATGTCGTTCTGAGTCCAGGCCCCCTTCTTCCCACACCTCTCTCCTGATAGCAAAGAAACTGTCTTATTCACCATCCCATTTCCAGCTTCAAGGACAAGGCCCAGCATGGGGCGCATGGGACCCATCTTAGTTATCTGCTCCACGAATGGGTGGAGGAGTGAATCTCTGATTGATCCACGACTGCGGCCCGGGAATGGGGAGGAGCCGGAGCGCGTCCTCCCTGGGCCGTCGGTGGCCTGTCAGGCCTGGTTAGGCTGCCGGCCCTGCACTGGTGTGGTCACTAGCTGGGGACTCATGGTTACGGCTGTCAGGGCCCGCTTCTCTCTCACCCTTAATGCTCCCTGGCTTCTTATGTACTTCCCGCTCTCCCGGGGCACGCTGCGGACTTTATTACACAAGCCACGTGGTCCCTGTGATGAGAGCTGAAGAAGAAAGGGAAAGCCTGGGAAAATGACCCAGACACCGAGGCACAGGAAAAGCCACACCGGCTCCTGCTTCGGCCGCTGCGGCTGCAGTGAGGCTGGGGGTCCCTGCCCGGAAGGCCGCAGTGTGCTGGCCCAGGCCTGGGATGCCGCTTCTTCCCTCGGTCCCAAGTGCTGGCCCCTCCCAACCCGCCTCCAGCACCTCTGGCATCACGGGACCAGATCCTCAGACTGGAAGCCTCCGAGAGGACTCCCGGCCCAGCCCGGTCCTGCAGACATCCGTCTGTGCGCCCTGCACTGCAGGCACCTGGCCTGTGTGAGCACGCAGCCCCCCAGAAAGGGCCTGCCGATGCCCATGTCCGAATTATAGATGTTCTAACACTTGCTGGTATCTCTTCTCTCCCTAAGACACTGAGTGCATCCAGGGCAGAGAGCGCCGAGTCAGCCTAGGACGAAGGAGTGGAGTCCTGGCAAAGTCAGGATGTTCCGCTTACTGGTGAACGTGGAGGCCACTCCCCGAGCAGCCAGGGTGACAAGCAGAGCGATCCAGGGATGGACAGGTGCAGCCCTGCCTTCCCAGAGTTCACAGCTCGCGGGGGTGGCCCAGTGGCCACCTTCAGCACTGTGATGGAGCGAGACAGGGAAGGCTGGGCTTGCAGCGGCCTGCAGAGGGAGGAGGAGCCTGAGAGCAGGGCAGGCCTGCACCTCTCCCAGCAGGAACAGCTTGCTGAGAGATACCCACGACTGTGCCCTCTCCCGTGAAAACGGCCCACCAGCCCCTCCTGCCTACAGAGTCCAGTCCGGACATCCAGGAGGCCCTTCAGTCCCCTGCTCAGGCCACGTCCCACCCACTCACTCTTAGTGTTTTCCATGCCTTCCTCCTTCCCCCCACCTGCCCCTCATGCTAATCCTGGTGAACCCCGCTCTTCTTGCATGACCCCCCACCTTCCCCGCCTGAAGAGGAGGTGACTGCTGGGCCCCCACAGTACCTCAGCCATTCCCGGGGCCCCCGCCACAGCTGAACTCCATGGGACTCCTTACAGGCGGGTCTCCCTTCCAGACTCCGCGCCCCTTGAGGGCAGGACCTGCACAGCTCTGCTCAGAATGTCACTGCCCCTCAGGAGAGGCCCGCCTCCGCCTGGAGGGGACCACGTGGGAGGACCAGCACCCCTAGGACACTCTGTTCCAGTCAGATAATCTGCGATGTTAGCAAGTCCTTCTCCAAAAACAACATGTAACATGGATTCTGTCTTCTCAGCCACAGGAACAGGACAGTGGTGACAGAGTGTTGCTCAGGCCACAGGCTAGACACAGAAAGGAATTCTCCCAGGGACAAGCGGAACGTGCCCCTCTCCCCCCCAGCGCCTGGAGGTGACAGCTTCCTTTGGCCGGTAATCCACCATGAAGGCGGCATTTCACACTTGTCGCTCTGAAGAGGCCCAGGGGGAATTGCTCCTGGAGGGTGGAAATTGGAACTTGTCAGGGTCACTTGCCCGTTTTACCACACACACTGCAGGCTGGTGCGGAGGAAGGAAACTGGTCGGAGCTGGAGGTCCTCCCCCTGGGCTGGCCTGACCTGACAGCCCTGTCCCTGCCGATCCCCGTGAGGACCGTCTCCTGCCAGGCCTCCCCACAGGGCGCTGTCTGAGCTGCTGTGACTATCCCCACCCGCCTGCACCTGCTCGCTTGCCCGTGGTGCCCTCCCGGAGCAGCAGCTCTTCGTTCTGATGTTCGTGCATTTTGGGTCCTGTTTGAGAAGCGCTATCCCACGGCTGTGTCACAATGATAGCCTCCCGGATTTTATTAGCTTGATGATGAGATATATATATATATATATTTTATCCTCACCCGAGGACATTTTTCCATTTTTTTGTTCAGATAGAGTGGGAGGGAGAAAGAGAGAGAGAGAAACACGTGCAAGGGACACATCGTGTGGCTGTTTCCCGCACGACCCAACCAGGGCCGGGGACAAACTGCAACCGAGGTACGTGCCCTTAGCGGGAACCGAACCTGGGTCTCTCTGGTCCACGGGCCGATGCTCTAACCGCTGAGCCAAACCGGCCAGGGCATTTATCTTCCCTATTTAGGTTTTCATCCATCTCGAGGGGCACTGCAGTGCACAGGGCTGATGGTCCAGGCTCTCGGCTCACCTCCTTGGCCCCCTCCCTCCAGATTTTACCTCTGCCTGGGACGTGTGCGCAAGTGCGGGTCACAGACAGGGAGGAGGGAGTCCAGAGGTCACAAGGCGAAGGTGGGGACCTCGGCCACCATGAGGAGATAAAGCTGAGGGGACAGTCCATGGGGCACTGGCCCTGGGGGTGCTTGAGGATGACTTAAGGACCATCCGTTTAGATTCCGGGGTGAGATCTACCTGGCAGGGCTGGCAAGTGTCAGGTGTTTCTTTGGCAAGACTTGTCCATCTCTACACTGAGAGAACAAAGGCCTTTCTCGGGGCTATCGACTCCTCCAGAAGAAAGCGGCCCTCGTGCTACGTTAAACCTCCTGGAGGCCACCACACCTCCCACTGACTAGGGGGCTCTCCTCCAGGCAGAGACCCCCTCTTCGGTGAACACTCACCGAGGCTGCAGGAACTGGGGTACTGCTGGGCCCGAGCAGAAGGCAAAGGCCCAGGGTGGGGCTGGGAGGAGTGAGAAGGGCAGTCATTTCCTCTCTGGGGTGTGGATGTCCCCCAGGGCTGCAGGGGAAGGGAGCAAGCATGTGTCAGGAGTGGGCCAGGCTGGATGACGGGGGGAGCCAGGCCTGCACTGCCATGTGGGGTACAGAAGCAGGACGGGAGGGGCGCAAGCCAGGCACAAGGGGGCTGGGAGTAAAAATGAAATCGCTTGGTTTAGTTCTTCAAGCAGTGTGTGTGTGGAGATCAGCCTTTGTCCCCAAGGAGGTTGGCCCTGACAAGGGAGGGGAGACGCTAGGGAAGGGGTGGTCACCCTGCAGCTTCCAGGGGACCTGGGGGCGGCTCAGGAGGCAGTGTCGGGAGAACTAGGCCGTGCTGGGCACAGGGGCCTCGGGGTCTCTCGCTGGGGCTGCAGCCTGAGTGGGCCCCCCTTCGCAGCCATTCCACGGGACACGGTCACGTAGGCGGGGCTCTCCTTCGGTCAGCAGTCCTTTCTGGAAGGCCCTGGAGGCACCCCCCCCCAGTGGACAGTGAAGCAGCTGGCGTCACAGTAAGAGAGGTAAAGGCACCTAAGGGACCGTAGAGCTGTCTGTCTTCATCTCGCAGATGAGGAAACCGAGGCCCAAGAGGTTCACGGTTCTCCCAGCGTTAGAACCAGCAGGTGAGTGAGTGGGTGACTAGGGGCATGAATCAGGTGTCCTCCTCCTCCTCCGACTACTGGGGACTCTCCTCCAGCACCAAGGCTGTGTGGGTTCCCTGGAGCCCACCCCTCACCCCACACCCAGAGGACGGGCCGCACCTGGGCTCCCCCACCCCACCCCGTGCCAAGGCTGTTGGGGAAGAGCCAGGCCAAAGGTGGCCACCTGTCTGGGACGTCAGCCTGGAGGTGGCTTCTGAATGCAGGCACGCCTCAGGACTGTGGCCCCTCTTCCCGGCCCATGACACCCTAACCCTCCCACGTCCCCCCTGCACCCCCCGCCTGCTGGTCTCTGTGCTTCAGAGCACCTACCACAATCTCTCTTTCCCCTCACTTTCCCTCTAGGGTGTGAGCTCCTCCCTGCTTGTTCCCGGCTTCTAGGGCCGCACAACTTTGAAAAACTCCTTTAAATATTTTGTAGAGTTCTCTGCTCAGAATTTCTCGTATTCGCCATTTTTCTTTGCTGGCCTCGGCGGCGTGTGCCTGGCCCTCTGCCTGTGATGCCCTTTTCCTCCCTGTTTTCCTTGCTAACCCATCCTTCAAAGCCCCACTCAGCTGCCTCGACCTCCAGGAAACCGGTCCTGAGTGCCCAGCAGGAAACAAGCCGGCCAGGGCAAGGAGCCGCAGACCAAGGAGCCTTTGCTGTGCGGGGCTTCCCTGAGGACCCTCTCCCGTGTGGGAGCTCTCCCAAGGTGCAGAGAACCACCGAGAAGGGGCGTGGCCGGCGGCGTTCAAGCCGCAGAAGCCCCAGCCCGGGCCTGGCAGACCGGGGAGGGGAGGGGACCAGCTGGTGGGCGAAGCGGGTTTATCGATGCTGGATGCTGCCGAGCGCCCTGGGGAAATCAAGGTGAAAGGCAGCAGTCCTGCTAAGGAGGAGGCCCAGCCCTTGTTTATCAATCAGAGGGGCCGGGACAGGGCAAAACGACGCAGGCATGCAGGCGGCAGCCCAGGCTGGAGGAGGGAGGCCCACCCCCACGGCTGGGCCCTAAGTTTGAACACCTGAGCTTGGTTTTAGACAATACGATCACTGGAGCTGTAAGGGCTGGCGGATGGAAATCCTCTGCACTTGGCATTGTGTCGGGCCCCAGGTGGTGGGGGGAACAGGTGTACCCGTGGGCCACGTCTCTTGGCCTGCCAGCCAGGGCCTGTGGGGCAGGGGGGATGAGAACTGGCCCAGGAGGATGGAGTGGACAGGGGGTGACTAGAGCAGGGACAGACAGGGACCCTCGGACAGACGAGAGGCCGGCAGAGCAGCCCCAGGCTGGGATCCACCCAGGGTGACACAGGGCTGACACAAGCTGGGGGCGGGGTTTGACCCCTGCTGTCCCCCATCCCCCATCCCAGCTGCCCTAGCAGAGGGGATATGCTTGGCACCCCACCCCCTCCATCCAGAGCCAGACCATCTGAGCAGAGTGATGTCAAAGAGAAAACCCCAAATCGGATTGAGGCTCCCGCTCCCCCTTAATGAGGTTCATTATCAGCTGCTCGGATCCCTGTAACCCAGCAGCCGGATTAGGGGCAGTTAGGGGCAGGTCCTCTCATCTGGCCAACTCCTCCCTGCTGAGCAGACAGCCAGGGCCCCTCACACACAAGCCCTCTCCTTCCCAGGGAGCTGGAGATGCAGGCTGCCTGGAGGAGGAGGGCCGGGCAGGTGGGGTGGGGGGATGGGGGGGGAGCAGGAGGAGGCGGGGCTGCACCTCCACCAGGCCTGTCCTGGGGCCCAGGGGCCAGAGCTCTGTGGGCAGCCGGGGAGGGCCCCTCTAGGAGAAAGGGGCTGTGACTGGGGCACCTTGTCCCCTGCCGGCCAGGAGCTCTGTGAGCCAGGGGACATCAGTCTGGCTGTACCCCACGGCAGGGTTGTGCGCATTCTGTCCAGACCTGCACATGAGGTCTCAAAGGGCAAGTTAAAGGACACATGGGTGCTTGCCTTAACAAAAATAATTTATTCCACAGCCCCCCCAAGCAGTGGGCAGAGTGAAAATCAAGCATGTGTATGTACAGCATCACTGGCGCCTCTGACGCTTTCACCTCTCACGACGGGGAATGGACCCCAGAGAGATGACCCCCCTCACCCCAGCACCCTCCACGCTCACAGACCAAAATCAACAGACAGAGACCCAGCTCCCAGACGGGCGGGCGAGCCCCCAGGGAAGAGCCAAAGCACACCTGAAGCGACCATCCTTTCCTGCAGCCCCCTCCCCCTCCCTCTCCCCCTCCCTACCAGGCACGGCAAGGCCTCCTCGGTCCCCACATCCCCAACCTAAAGCCCACTCTGCCCCTTCCTCAGGTCCTGCTAAGCCAGCCACTCACCCCCCAGCCCAGTGCCCACCACCCACCCAGCTGAGCAAGCCCCCACTGACCCCAGCCTGTAGCAGAGGTTTGGGGAGGACCAGCCCGGGGCGCTCCCCCCACCAATGTCACCTGGGAGGTCAGCATGGCTTCCACAAGCTTCTAGCCCCTACGGTAAAGCATCCCCAGCCATCCCCAGCCGGGAGGTCTGAGGGGCTGGAGGCCAGCGCCCCGAGGCCAGAGGCAGCCGCTCCTTCTCTGGTGCGAAGGCCCGGATCCAGTGAGGAGCTCTGCTCCCGCCCACTCAGCCCGGGACCCTCCTCTGAAGGGAAGCCTTGGGAACTGGAGCTCATTTGCCCCGTTTTAGGGCCAAGACCAAGCAGGAGACACTGAAGCGTCAGCGAGAGTGAGGCAGGACTTCAAATGAGCTGAAAGAGAGGAGTCTGCGCTGAGCCAGGGACAGAGCCTCCCGCCTCCACGGCCCAAGGCTGCCCGCTGCCCCGTGCTGTCGGGGGCCTGGACCTGTACATGTCTTCATGGCTCTGGGACACTCCTTCCCACAAGAACCGAGGGTTCACTAGACACACTGGTGTTCTGGGGCTTCCCTGGACAAGGAGCAAGGGGGAGAGGGGGCAGGGGGCTGGAGGAGCCCCATGGGTAGCGGCTCCCTTCCCTGCTGCCCTCCCGGGCGGGACGGGTCAGGCTGTGGGGTGGCTAGCATGGCCCTTCAGGGCCCTCATCCGGGCCCGGAAGTAGGTGTACATGGCCAGCAGGCCCATGAAGGACAGGGAGTAGAGCACCACACAGAGGCTGATGTCCAGGTGGGAGAAGTCCCCCTCCAGCACCTGCAGCCACTGGCCTTGGCCCCGCACGGCCCCAGCTTCTGGCTCCCACTCAGGGACATTGGCCAGCTGCTTGGAGCTGCGGCCCACTCGTCTCAGCTCTGAAGGGCCACTGGGGAGGTTCTCAGCCTGGAGCTCAGATAGCAATCCGACGCCTGAGTCCCGCTCGATCAAGGGTTGCCGCCCCTCTGGCTGCTCCACCTGGTCCCCCTGCCGCTCTCTGTGCTCAGGAGGCCCCTGGTCCAGCTCAGCCCTGGTCACACCGAGGCCCGCCTGCCTCTCCGGGGGGTGACTTGCCCCACGTCTCTCCGCTAAGACATCCAGGACGATAGTCCCTGGGCCCACCATCATCTCAGCCTCCTCCGGGCCCAGCGTAGAATTTCGGGTCACCAGCTCCGGCTCTGGAGTCGCGGCCATCCTCTGTGCACCCCTCCGGGGGCCCAGCCCGGCGGAAGGAAGGTCCACGATGACGTTGCTCCGGGAGAAGTGTGTCTTGAAGAAGCTGAGGATGTTGCCCAGGTCCCACACGGGCGTTCCCCGGAGTTCATTGTGGCAGGAAGAACAGAGTTCACGGGGCGGCCACTGCACCTTGGGGAACTGGGGGTCCTCGCTGGGGGCCCCTGGGGAGAGAAGCACACACAGGGTGGCTAGGACACGGGGCCCACCCAGAAGCCCAGACCTCATGCTTCCATTCAGAATGCCAGCTTTCTCATCTGCAAAAAGGGCTCCCCTTGAAAAGCACGGGTAGGAGAGGAGGCAGCAGAAATCTAGCTAGCACAGGGCCTGGCCCACCATGTTGGTGCCTCTCGGGGTGAGGGGGGTCCTCCCTGGTCCCCACCAGCACTCGTTTCCCAGGGGAGTGCGAACAGCTCCCTTCTGGTCCCCTCCCCATATTAACCCACTGCCTCCGTCTGCGGACTCTGTGCTGGTTTCTACCCGTGGACCAGACACGGGAAAGGGCGAGAAGATGCCGAAGCACCCGCCTTGCAGGCTTTGGTTGGTCTGCTAGTATTTGTCTTCTTTGCCTTTCTCTGAAATTTTCCGAGTTGCATACAGTGGGGATATATTACTTTTGTAATTAAAGGAAATACGTTTTTTAAAACAAGAGTTTGTGGCACATGATAGTTCCACAGGTAGTTCCACGGCAGTCCTTGGGGGCGGGTGAGAGTGAGTGGAGGTTCCTCCCGAGCTGGGCTCCACGGGGTGGGTGTGGGGAGGCCTGGGCCCTGGATGGGAAAGGACTCTCGGGAGAGTTAGGAAGTTGCCCTGCCCACCAGGCTGCTGGGACCCCAAGCAGGGCCAGGACTGTGGGCGGAACCCAGGCTGAGCCCCAGGGGCCTGCCACAACCCCGCTCAGGGTCGCCAGGATGCCAGCCAGGATGCCAACCAGCCCGCCTTGTGCGGGAGGCGCCGCTCCTAATGGGCTCAGCAGCAAAGACCAGGTGGCAGAATGGAGCAGCAGCAAATGACGCAGGAGTCCTGAGGGCTGCTTTGGGGGGGTGGGGCGAGAAGATCCGGGGGTTGGGGGGGAGAGTAACAGTGGGTGGGCCTTACACAGCAAGCGGGAGCTCAGCTTGTACCTTCCATCACTGTGATTAGTTTGATCTGCAAGGACCCCACCAGGCAGGGGAGGGTGCCGCTTCCCCAGGTACCTCAGAGAGAGGCTCAGCTCCCGGCCCTCCAGCTCCCCCACCAGCTTGGGGCCCTCCAGCTTGGGGCCCTCCAGCTCGGGGCCCTCCAGCTCGGGGCCCTCCAGCTCCCGGCCCTCCAGCTCCCGGCCCTCCAGCTCCCCCACCAGCTTGGGGCCCTCCAGCTCCTGGCCCTGCAGCTCCCGGCCCTCCAGCTCCCGGCCCTCCAGCTCCCGGCCCTCCAGCTCCCGGCCCTGCAGCTCCCGCCCTGCAGCTCCCGGCCCTCCAGCTCCCGGCCCTCCAGCTCGGGGCCCTCCAGCTCCCAGCCCACCAGTGGCAGCTGGGCCCCAAGGGAAGCTGGAAGCCTGCAGAGGTCATAGGGCTAGAGGGTCAGATGGAGCATTTGGTGGCAGGGGTGGGCGGGGAGGGAAGGGGTGGGAGGAGAGACAGGCACGTGCCTTCTTTTCAAAGTCCACCAGGAGGCCCCGGGAGACCGAGACCAAGCCAGCAGCCTGCACCACGCCACCTGCTCGGTTCAGCTCCTTTAACCTCCCGCCCAGGCCCTGGCCCCCACCTCCCACCCCTGGGAGGTCTATCCCAGCCACGCCTGCTCCTCTCCCCTCTCTCCCCGCAAGCCCAGGCTCCCGTCCACAGATGCTCCCTCCCCACCCACCAGCTCTGGTCACCCTCAAGTTGAGTGCTTTTGCCTGTTGGACCCACGGACTCCTGTGCCTGGGGACAGAAACACTGTTGATGCAGGGACTCAGAAGACCAGGCCGCCCTCTGTGGGATCAGCCTTGTTCTTTCCAGGAAGAACCTGGTCTTTCTTTTCTAGCACATTTTATCATTAGACCCCTCCCAGGGGGTGGCAAAGCTCTCTCCTTCCTGTTGGTTTGAGTAAGGGGCTAACAGCCAGAAAGCAGAAAGGGGAGGCAGGAAAGGGACCCCCAACAGGCCAGAGGGAGGGGCCCTGGTGCAGGGGGAAAAGAGCAAGAGCATCGGAAGAGCAGGGTCTTAGAGTGTCAGAACCTCAGTTTCCTCATCTGG
Organism: Tadarida brasiliensis; assembly: GCA_030848825.1. Lineage (NCBI taxonomy): Eukaryota > Metazoa > Chordata > Mammalia > Chiroptera > Molossidae > Tadarida > Tadarida brasiliensis. The sequence continues at coordinate 43,441,222 of CM061275.1, forward strand.
AAAATGGGTCTAATGATACTGACACGCATCAGCAGGGCTGGCACAGCATGTGAAAGGCTCTGCGCGCTGTGACACATGGGGTGTTACCTGGGGGACAAGTGTCCTGTCTCCTAACTCTGGTCCGAGACTCCAAAGTTCCCCACCTCATCCCCCTCTGCAAGAGACTCTAGCCTTGGGGTGGCCCTTCCTTACCTGCGAGGCGAGCATTGACCTTGTTGTGGCTAGACCAGAGCCAGAGCACAGCTCTGTCCCTACTGTCCACCCGGTGCATGGAGGCAGCAGCCATCTGCTCAAAGTGGCCGGCACAGTCTCGGCAGCCGAAGAAGAAGCGCACGTAGCCCCGGATGGCCTGCAGGACCTCCTGGGCCTTGGCTGTGGGGAGCGGAGACGCCATTCAGTGGGCCCTGCAGACTGCCTCCCTGCCAGCCCCACCCCCTCCCGTCCCCAGGCCCACCATGGTCAACTCTCCAGGGACCCCACACCCCAGCCCATCCGACGAGGGGCCCAGGGTCTCCTTGCCTACTGTTCTCCACCTTCCCAGGGTCACTTCAGAGCTGACTCCATCTCCCAAACTCCTGAACCCCAGTTCCTTACCTCTGCCACTCAGCCAGGCCCTTGTCACTTACTAAAGTCTGAACTTGTTAGGACACTCAGGCTCCTTGAGAAGTGGCTAGAATGGGAGGTGGGGCCAGAGTGCCCACCACTCAAGCCCTGTGCCCCGACCCGGTCCCACCTGCTTCAGGCTTCCAGGTCGCCTTCTCCCGCCAGGCCTCCTCCCTCGGGCGTGGCACTAGGCGTCCAGCCTGACCTGGCCTGCACACCCTCTAATGTCGCCTCCCCTCCAACTGCGCTGCACCCCGCCGTTCCCTCCCACTGGGCCCTCTGGACTGGTCACCCCCCACCTTCCTGCTCTGACACTGGGCTCCTCCCTGAAGATACCACTGCCTGCTCCCCACCCCCGGCCCCGGCCCCTCTGTCTCACACTCCATCTACCTGAGCTTGGGCTGTTGCTTCAAAACCCTCTCCTTCCTGCTGCAAAACGCCTCCGCCCTTCAAAGCCATCTAGTCTCACCCCTCCAACCACTGGGACATCAGCATGCTATTCTCTGTCCCGCTGACCACCACATCCCACGCCACCGTTCCTGGCAATTTTAGCGCCCACACCCACCCTGGCCTCGCCTCTCCCCTCCTCAGCGCCCTCAGCTGCACCTTCTGCACCCACCTGTCTCCCAGCACCTGCCACCTGCTCTGTGGCGCCCTCACCTCCTCCACCTGCCCTCGTCGCTGGACCTCCTCCCTTCTCACCTCCTTCAAGATTTTACTCCCGTAAATATTTTCTTTTGTTATTGCATCATCAATGTCTCCCTTAATATGAGACCATTCCGACTGGTAAAACAATTTCAGTAGCGAAATCCCTTCTCTGACCCGTTACACCCAGTGACTTCATCATCTCCACTTTCTTCCCTGCTCTTCCGTCTTCAGCCTTTCTTGCCACTAATCCACAGACACAGCTCTTGGCAGAAAGGTCCCAGCCCCAGCCGCACAGGGGCACCCACTCGGCTGCCTACGGATCGGATGGCTCTGTTGGGGATGCCCTCTGCAAATCGCAGTGCGGCACCTTCTTCGCCCCCTCTGCTGGCGCTGCTCGCTAGCCGAGGTGCAGATGCTACAGACCCAGAGCCCCGCTTCAGCCCTCTTCTCTGCCCCCCGTGGGCTCATCCAGGCCCGCGGCTTCGACTGTCATCTGTGTGCGTCCCTGCCCTGGACCTCTCCCCAGAACTCCAGACTAAACTGTCTCCCTCTCCGTCCAGATGTCTAACGGGCACAGACCGTTAAGTCCACCTCCCCCAGCCCACTCCCCCCACCTCGAGTCTCCATTTCCCGGCTCACAGGCCCGTCATCTGCCATGTGTTCAGGCCCAACAACTCCAGGGTCCACCCTGAGTCCCAGATCATGCATGTTCTTCAGCCAATCCATCGCTGAGTCCCTCCAGCTCTACCTTCAAAGCATTCCCAAATTGCCCTGGCTGGTTTGGCTCAGCGGTTAGAGCATCAGCCCGTGGACCAGAGAGACCCGGGTTCGGTTCCCATTACGGGCACGTACCTTGGTTGCAGTTTGTCCCCAGTCCTGGTTGGGGTCATGGGGGTGGCAGCCAGTCAATGTGTCTCTCTCACATTGATGTTTCGCTCTCTCTTCCCCCCCTCCCCCGCTCTATCTGAAGATAAATGTAAAAATGTTCTCGGGTGAGGGTAAAAAAAAAGTGTTCCCAAATCCAGCCACTTCTTCCCCATGCACACCTCCAGCTCTGGTCTGGGCCTCCAGCCCTCTCCTGGATTAACTGGTTCCACAACCTCTGATGGGCTGCCCGGGCTCCCCCTCCCCCACTGTAGCCCACCCTGCACCCAGAAATCTTCCCAAAGCACTTATTGTTTGCGTCGTGTCCTCCTTAAACTCTCCAGTAGTTCTCTTAATGCTGAACCTGAAATCCAAACCCTGCTCCCCTCCTCTCCTGCCTAACCTGCAGGCTGTGCCACCCCGGCCGCCCTCGGCTCCCCACCTGGCTCCCCACCCGTGCCACACCTGGTGGCGGGCCAGCGTGCGGCCTCTAACATCCCCAGGACCTCAGAATGTGGCTGTATTGGGACAAAGGGTCTTTAAAGAGGTGATCACGTTATAATGAGATCACTGGGGTGTGTCCTGACTGGTGTCCTTGTAAGGAGGGGAAATCTGGACACAGCCACGCATACAGTGCAGACCGTGCAAAGACACAGGGAGGAGACGGTCACCTACAAACCAAGGAGAGGTCTCAGCAGAAACCTACCCTGCCAACACCTTCACCTTGGACTTCCAGCCTCCAGAGCTGTGGGGAAATAACCTTCTTGTGGCTGATGCTCCCCCGTGGGCAGCACTTGGCTATGGCGGGCCTAGCAAACCAACTCGGTCTGGAAGGCTCTCTCCCCAGACGTCCCACCGCTATCCCCTCGCACCACGCAGGTCTCCGCACTGGGCCTCCCCAGGCCCTCTCGCACCCACTTCGCTCTGTCCTCTGCACAGCGTTCATCGGCACAACTGGAAGGGTCTGTCTGCGTGTCTCCTGTCGTCTGCTGCCACTGGAATTCTGTCCCTGAGACAGGGACTTCTCACCTTGTACCGCTGTGCCCACCGCCAGAGCAGGGCCTGGCTAACACAGTGACTGGCTGGTTGTCCCCACACCCGGGAGCTCCCCTAATTCCCTCCGGCCCTGTCGGGGATGGGACACTCTTCCCTCCTACTCCTGTTCTTCCAATGACTGTCAACTGTAAAAACAACACAAATTCAGCCGTTTGACAATGGAGTTGGAGCTGCCATCCCAGAGGAGCTGTCTTGCCCGTCTTATGCCTCCAATCTCTGGAATGGGCCCACAGCAATATTCTGTCCCAAAGAACTGTCTGCCAAGATGACCAAGAAAAGCAGAGATTGTGACTACTGGGCTGGTAGCTACCAGACTGAAACCTGAAAACACTCTTTAGAATCAGCATCTCTGAGAGCTCACCTGCACCAGCAGAAATGCCCCCGTCCACTGATAGAACTGTCCCCTTCTCGGAGAGTCCCTGCCTTTGTCTCCTAATCAGAACACTATGTGGGTTTCTGCCTGAATCAGTGCTTCCCGAATAGCTATTCTTTTTTTTTAAATTTAAAATAAAGGCTCACTGCCTCCCACCTGGCCTTTCCTTTTTAGGTGAACACAGCTCACCTCCTCTCACCCTTCTCGACAGGGGGGAGCGTTTCCTTTCTTTCTGAACACCCTTCTCTCCCCCTGGCTCCTGGCCCTGGCACACTCCACCTGCCCCCCTGTCCCACAGCCCACCGAGAGCAGGCCGAGCCAGGGCCTCACACAGCCCTGGCCCCTCGGTACACGTGGACGGGACTGGATGCCCACCCTTGTGATCGCGAGGCGGAGGGGTGAGGCAGTGTGGGCGGTGGACAGCAGCTGCGGTTTGGGGAGGGAACAGGGCAGGAGGGACAAGGTGTTTCCCCAGCTTCCCCTAGAAAACGATTTCGTTGTTGTTAATCCCCACCGAGGAGATTTTTCCATTGAATTTTAGATGGCATGGAAGGGGGAGGGAGAGAGAGAAACACCAATGTGACAGAGACACATCGACTGGCTGCCTCCTGCATGACCCCGACCGGGGCCGGGGATCACGCCTGCAACCCAGGTAAGTGCTCTTTTTTTTAATCCTCACTCGAGGACATTTTTGCATTTATCTTCAGATAGAGTAGAAGGGAGAGAGGGAGGAAGAGAGAGAGAGAAACACTGATACAAGAGAGACACATTGAGTGGTCGCCACCCAAACAACCCCAACGGGCCGGGGACAAATTGCAACCAAAGTACGTGCCCTTAGCGGGAACCAAACCCACGTCTCTCTAGTCCATGGGCCGATGCTCTAACCACTGAGCCAAACCGGCCAGGGCTCAGGTCAGTGCTCTTGACCAGGAAATCAAACCCACAACTCTTTGATCTGAGGGCCGATGCTCTAACCGCTGAGCCAAACTGGCCAGGGCTAGATAACGATTTTTCAGTGGGAAACAATAAAAGTGTTCGAATACCTGGCACCAGCCATGTAAACTGAAGCAGATGTTCTTTTCCTTACAGGAGTATAGAAAATGGAACCACTCGCTTTTCATGAAGACTGGAAATGAAGCAAGCTATGGCTCCGAGAAAGCCAGGGAGAAGCCTCACGCCCCAGTCTGTGGGGCACCACCCCGGGGCAGGGGCCAGGGCTGGGCAGCTTCTCCAGGTGCTCCCCTCCTGGTCCCGTGCTGGCCAGCGGCAAGCTAACCGTGCACGCGGCCAGCTGCAAAGGCAGCAGGGAGCCAGCGGAGGCAGCACGGGGCCTGGCTGAGGCCTAGTGGCGCACAGATCCCGGACTCACCTGTTTCTTGCGAGCGGTCTACATTTTGCCTCGTCGCCTGCACGGTCAGGAAGTGGAAGAGGACCCACAGGGAGCAGGGAAAGCCCCGGAAATGTGGCTCACTCCCCTGGCAGCCCACCCAGTTCACCTTCTTCATGATCACAGCGCCCTGAGGGACAAAGGGAGCGTGAGTGCACACACACAGTGGGAGATGAGGAGTTTCCAGGAGGCTCCAAGGTCTGCACACGGCCCTGAGGCCAACGAGGTCCCTCTCTCAGGTTATTGCCCCTTCTTCTGGCTACACACACCCAGCATCAGATCTGAAAGGCTGTGACACAGATCAAGTCACATGCTTCTAGCCTCAACTTCTCCATCTATAAAATGAGGGGCTGATCTCAGGGGTTCCTTCCAGCTTTGACATCATACAGGCCTGTACGGCTTTTCCCTCTGCTGGCTGCTGTGACCCACCTTTGCAAACAGTGGCGAGAGGAGGGGCCCAGCACAGCACCCTGGGGAGGCACAGAGAAGCCACGCCGAGTGGGGCCCAGCACAGCGCCCTGGGGAGGCACAGAGAAGCCACGCCGAGTGGGGCCCAGCAGAGCACCCTGGGGAGGCACAGAGAAGCACGCCGAGTGGGGCCCAGCACAGCACCCTGAGGAGGCACAGAGAAGCCACGCCGAGTGGGGCCCAGCACAGCGCCCTGGGGAGGCAGAGAGAAGCACGCCGAGTGGGGCCCAGCACAGAGCCCTGGGGAGGCACAGAGAAGCACGCCGAGTGGGGCCCAGCACAGCGCCCTGGGGAGGCACAGAGAAGCACGCCGAGTGGGGCCCAGCACGGCGCCCTGGGGAGGCAGAGAAGCACGCCGAGTGGGGCCCAGCAGAGCACCCTGAGGAGGCACAGAGAAGCCACGCCGAGTGGGGCCCAGCAGAGCACCCTGAGGAGGCACAGAGAAGCACGCCGAGTGGGGCCCAGCAGAGCACCCTGAGGAGGCACAGAGAAGCCACGCCGAGTGGGGCCCAGCAGAGCACCCTGAGGAGGCACAGAGAAGCCACGCCGAGTGGGGCCCAGCACAGCACCCTGGGGAGGCAGAGAGAAGCACGCCGAGTGGGGCCCAGCAGAGCACCCTGGGGAGGCAGAGAGAAGCACGCCGAGTGGGGCCCAGCACAGCACCCTGGGGAGGCAGAGAGAAGCACGCCGAGTGGGGCCCAGCACGGCGCCCTGGGGAGGCACAGAGAAGCCACGCCGAGTGGGGCCCAGCAGAGCACCCTGGGGAGGCACAGAGAAGTCACGCCGAGTGGGCAGCATGTTGTGCTTGGAGGCAACAGAGGGCAATAGTTAAAAACTGTCACCTGTCACAACCGGTGCCTCACAATCACTTTTAAATCCCAGCCCAACCACTTATGGGCTGAGACAAGTTACTTAACCTCAGTTTCTTCATCTGCTAAATGGGGATAATATCCACCTTCAGTTAATGCTGGGAAACCAAGATATGCATGTAAAGAGATCAATAAGCACTAACTTATTACTAATGGAAGGACCAACCGAGATCACTGACTCCTTCCTCCATGCAGATCGGCGGAGGTCAGAGGTCGGCGTACCCCGCACTCCCAGTCAGAGTGGGCGAGGAGCTTCGGTGCTGCCCAGACTCACCTCCTTCCTGCTCTCCAGGGCAGCCTGAAAGAAGCCGTAGGGGATCTTCTTCCTCTGCTGCCGCACCAGCCAGTCATTCATGGAGTGCAGGAAGTTCTGGACCAAGGGCTGGCCGGGGAAGTGCTGGGGAGAAACACGTGCAGGCTGAAGACAGAACCGTCCCCAGAGGCCCCAGTCCCAGCGGGTGGGTGGGGGCAAAGTGGGCCAAGGTAGAAAAACGTTCTGTGGCTCCTCACCACCTCGGCTCTGGGGCACCTGGTGAGGCTGGGGGCGGGGGGAGAGCCTGGAAGTGGGGCTGCGCCCCGAAGGCCTCCTCCTCTCCAGGCCGGGGCTCCCGTGCGGACCCCTGACCACGCGCCGCCACGGGCACCCTGGGCCACACGCTCCAGGTGACCTTCCGACAGAGCGGCCGTGCTGACCGGCCGGCTGGGCGAGGCTGGCCAACAGCCTGTCATCTGTATTCCGCGGCTGCCAGTGGGGACCAGGCAGCCCGCGGGCTTATAGCCAAGACCCCAATCTTGATGGCAACTCCCAGTAGCCTCTGAGGAGCATGAAAAGCTGCTCTGACAATAAGTCAGCTCAAATCTGATTAGTATCAGCACTTTAAAACCACAAGGACTCCAGGGAGGAGGACAGATCCGTGTGTGTGTGTGTGCCGTGAGCAGGTCAGGACAACACCGACAGGCTTGCAGAGGAAGATTCGGGCAAAGAAAACCGTCTGCGAGAAGAAAGGTTCTGAGGATGGGAATGATCACTAAACAGAAAAACCTGCCAACCGACCCAGTCTTCTGCGAAAACAGTCCCTCCTCTTATCCAACCTCCTGTGTGGACACAGCCCCAGAGGGAAGAGGGCGGACAGAATCCCGGGCCTTGACACGCCCCTTCTCGGTCCGCTCACAACTGGGCTCTCAACACAAACCTACAGCTTCAAGTCAGCCTCTCTCACTGACATTCGCCGTCATCGGGACCTGGAACCTTCGCCTTCTGAGGCCATGGTGTCAGAAGGAAGGATGAATCCAAGGCTCTGGGCTACAGGGAAAGCCTGGTGACCACACGCCACCCAGTGGCCAGTCCTCCAGACACTCAAGTGAAAGAGCAGAAAGCTCCCGGGCTCAGGCAGGGGCAGGGCGGGGGGCACCCTCAGGACTGGCAGAGCGCCTCCCACCGGGCACAGCCAGGGCTGACCATGCAGGGGCCGAGGCAGAGCGAGCACCATCGCCCTCAGGCTCGCGGTGCCCCCTGCACGCAGGGGTGAGGGCACGGTTAGACGACAGTGGGAGCACGTCTCAGCTCAGCCACCCACTGGCTGGAGGGCCTGGGACAAGGTGCTTTACTCCCCTGGGCCTTCATTTCCTCTGTGATGGGACCCTCACTCTGTGGTTTGTTATGAGAAATACAAATAAGCTAACACACAAAGAGAACCTGGCAGAGTCTGGCACCCTGTCAGAGCTCGAGAAATGGCAACAGCTACGACTATCACTATGACTCTCAGCTACGACATCATTACTGTCACGGAAGGAGCCGTCCGAACAAGGGCAGGGCTGAAATCCTCTGTCTCCAGGGCTCGTGAGGCACGGCCCAAACAGGGCCTCCCTCGGTCCCGAGGCCAGCCCTGTCCTGAGGGCCCTGGCCAGGACCCTGGCTCTGGCAGGGAGGGCCCCTTCACCCCAGAGCATTTCCAGGCCCTGCTGAGGGGAGGGTGCTGCTTCGGCCTCTGCCCGACTCCGGCATCTCCCGGGTCCCGGTCTTCCCCTCACACTGGCTGTAAACAGTCCCACTGGGGGCCAAACAGAAACCAGCTGCGAGTGCCTCACGAGAAATAATTTCCCTGGACGGTCCCTTCGTGGAGGACTAGCCTGGGGTGGGGTGTCCTCTTTATCTCCTTCTGAGCAACGTCTGCAAAGCACTCTGGTGTCAGGCATGTGTCAGGCAGGACAGCCCCCGGAACCACTCAAGGACTTTCTTCCCAATTCTCTGGGCCAGCCACCCCAGGCCTCTGAGAAAGGCCTCTACTGTCAGAATGGGCTGAAGACCAGGGCTCGGTGCGGTGGGACCTCAGGCAGGGCCGAGGGCTGTCGTGTGGATGGTACCGGCGCTCTATGACGGGCACTGGCTACCTCACGGACCCTCAGTGTAACACACAGCCATGTGGCTAAGCCAAGCAAGCCAGAAGGCCAGGCTGGCAAAGTGGGCAGAGGGAGAGACTGGCAGGCAGTTCCCGAGGGAGAGGTGGTCACCTCCAGAGGTGACAGCCCCAGCTGCCCACAGACCTGAGCCCAGAAGCTCAGACCTGGAGCCCTGGACTGAGGGTGCTGAGTCAGCAGTCAGGCTCTAAAGGGGACCAGAGCCCAGCTCTGACTCAGCAGTCCTCAGTGGCCAGGGCCCAGGGGTTGAAGTAGGGCACCACGGCAGGAGATCTGGAACTAGGGAGGAGGGCAGAGGGAGGGACAGGAGGCAGGTGCAGAGGGAAGAGGCAGCCACACCTCACCTGCAGACAGGAGCAAGGAGCATGGCAGAGGGCACAGGCTCTGGGGCCCGGGAGCTCAGTTCAAATCTCCATAACCTCCTCCTGCCTTGGGCATCCTGGGCCCCTTAACTGCATCCTCAGTTTGTAGCAGCTACACTTCACGGGTGGCCTCGTGGGCAGGAAACGACAAAGGAGGAAGGCAGGCCAGGCTACGGCCCGGGACCTGGGCTGGACTCTGCTCAGTGTCTGGGAGGGCACAGAGGAGATTCAGAAAAGACTTCTTTCCTTCCCTGTGGCATCCATGGGTCCTGCTTCCCCAGCGGTCAGGCAGGAAGTGAGAGCCCACACTCCAGGCTCACTGTCCCTGGCAGTGCGGGCTGGTGGGCATGGCTGAGGCTGCAGGGTAGCAGCCCATGTGGCCTGGAACAGCCATGGGGCCAGATGTCCAGCCAGACCACGAGCTCCCGAGGGAGGGGCTGGGCTTCGTGTGCACTGACCTTCTGTGGAGCTGCAAGGATTTCGGGGGCCAGGGCCCTGCTCACCTGTGCCAGGACTGCCATGAACTTTTTCAGGGCCACCAGGCGCTGCCCCTCCAGGAGGGAGAACTTGCCCACTTCCACCCGCAGGATGTAGTGCAGTGCGGACTCCAGGTCAGCCATGTAGATCTTGGAGCTGAGGGCCCGAGCGGGGAGAGAGACAGAGTATTAACCACGGGGCAGGGCTGGGGAGGAGCGCCCAGGGCGACAGGGAGAGACCAGGAGGGCCACCGTGGACAGTCCCAGAGTCCTCTAAGTTGGCTCTTGGCTCTGCCAGTAACTGTGACCCTGGGTATATTACCTAACTTCTCTGAGCCTCAATTCCTCATCTGTAAGCTGGGGATGATAATACATTGCTCACAGGTGGGCGGCCGAGAGGATGAAATAAAAGCACAAATGTACACCCGCCCCAGCAGCTCCAGGCACAGAGGAGGGGTTCCCCTCTATGGGCCCAGGGCCAGCCCCTCTCACGGACTCACTGAAGGTGTTTTAATCAGGCCACTAGAGGAAGGCTGAGATTTACTCTCGGTTCCAGAACAAAGACCCCTAGGGACAGACAGACAGACCAACTGGTGCCCCCACACAGCATGGCTCTGGAAGAGCGGGTGCGGCAGGGCTGGGAGGAGGGGAGGCGGTGTGTGTATTCTTTGGGGCTGATGTCCTCGCAGCAGCCAGACCTCGGGGCTCGGGCAGGGCTCTCACATCTCTGGGCTGACCCAGCCGGGGCAGGCTGCAGGCTCCAAGCTGGCTGTCCCACCCCAGCGAATGCTCCCTGGGGGTCTGGGCTCAGGGATCTGGTGGGAAGGGCCTGAGTGCTGACTGCTTCTCTAGCAGCCTCCTGAGACCTGAGCTCTGACCTCAGCCCTACGGGGAGGTACCTCTGGGAGCTGGGCCGCTCAGTCTGCCTCTCTGGGCCTCGGGGTCATCCTACCTCCTAGGGTAGTCTGCAGCCAACAAGGTGAGCTCAGGGGGTGGGCGCGGTGACCACCTGCACTTGTCACCCATGACAGTCCCCTCTCTGCCCCACTGTGGTGCCCTTGGGCCTCAGTTTACCTCTCCATTCTTGTGATCTGACTGAGAGATAATGTATGGAAGGTGCCCAGCACAAAGTGTGGCACATGAGGCCAGTGAGTGTCAGCTATTATAATCTGAATGCTTTCAATAATCATATTTGAATGATCATAATGACCATTCCAACCTCTAAGTCTCTCCTTCTCCCCTGATATACTAAAAATCTCTCCATTAGCACTTTCCACCCTTAAAGTTCCTGTGGCTGGGATGCAAATTTCTTCTGGAAATCAGATGGCCTTTCCCCCCAATTCTCTCGTGCAGTCCCGCGTGGAGGCCGGCTCCCCACCGCAGCCCCGAGCTCCCTGGTCAGCTCTCTGCACCTGGTTCGCTGCTGGGTGGCAGACAAGAGGGCTGCAGCCTGGTCTCCCTGCCCTAGAACAGGGACCCTACCACAAGGGGGCTGCAGCCTTGTCTCCCTGCCCCAGAGCGGGGACCCTACCACAGCCTTGTCTCCCTGCCCCAGAGCGGGGACCCTATCACAGCCTGGTCTCCCTGCCCCAGAGCGGGGACCCTACCACAGCCTTGTCTCCCTGCCCCAGAGCGGGGACCCTACCACAGCCTGGTCTCCCTGCCCCAGAGCGGGGACCCTACCCCGAGAGCAGAGCCTCGGAGCCTCGGAGAGAAGAGCAGCTTTTTCAGGCTTACAACCGTGCACAAAGATACCTCAAAAAGTAGTGAGCTCCACGACACCAGAGACATTCAAGTGAAGTCGGGTGCCTTCCTAGAAGGGATGCTATGAAGGGGCTGTGTGGGCAGGGACTCCATCGGCCCTGTACAGCCTGTATGCACAATGCCTGGCACACAGCACTCGAAACTACTTGCTGAAGCCCTGGTTGGTGTGGCTCAGTTGGTTGGAGCGTCATCCCATGCACCAAAGGGTCACGGGTTCGATTCCCGGTCAGGGCACATGCCCAGGTTACAGGTTTGATCCCTGGTCGGGATGCGTACGGGAAGCAACCGATGTTTCTCCCTCACATCGATTTTCCTCTCTTCCTCTCTCTCTAAAATCAATTAAAAAGACAAAATTACTGGCTGAAGAAGCCATTGCTTGGGTGGGAAGCTGGTTTGGAGGCCACAGATGATCTTTCCAAGCCGACCCGACTTGTTTCTGAGTAGAGGTAAGCTTAAGGAACGTGGGCACTGGGAAGTATCCGTTCCCTCGCGAAGGATACAAGGAACGCTGCCGCTCCACACGCCCAGGGCTCTCCGGGCGTGGCCAGCAGCTGGGCCCCAAGGCCAAGGCCAGTGCGGTGGGATCTGGGCTCAGGAGGGCACGTGCTCATCCATGACAAGGACCAGAGTGGTCTGAAGGGGGCGCCTGTGAGCAGGAGTGGCTGGAGTGGGGGAGGGGGGAGGAAAACTGTGTGGCCTTACGGGTCTGCGATTTTCCACACGGTGGGAGCTGCCGTGTTCACAGGGGTCGGTGCAGCCGTGGTCTGGGCAGCCTCCCGGGTGGCCCCCGCAAACCTCTGCAGGTAGGCGGTGTAGAAGGACCTGGACTCCATGAGCCTGCGAGGGGAGAACCAGGGAGGCGGTGAGCACGGAGGACAGAGCCCCAGAGCTAACTCACGTCTGGAGAGGGGCGGGGGCTCGTCGGACAGAAATGGTTACTAAGAAACAGTTGAATGTGGTTCGGCCTCATCCTCGGTGAGGTCGAAACCGGGGCGGCCGTGCCTCATTTTGGCCTTCCTGTCCGCTGTTCATGCTGGTGTCCCATCCCGCCTGGGAAAGCAGCTCAGCCGCCCTGGGGAGGCTGTGGGACAGAGCAGCCCTGGGACAGCGCCGTCCTGCCGCGGACAGGGTGACCGCCTTCCCCAGAGGCCGAAGGTGCCCAGTGGCGCCTGACCTCCGGGAAGCTGCCGCTCGCGGGCTTGCTCTGAGGTACCAGGGGGGACATGACTCCCCAGGGACGGCAAGGGAGTTCAATGTGTGATTTTTAAAAAGTAGCAACAAACATAAAACACTAAAATTCTCAACTCCTTTTGATTTCTTTCTCCCCTGATAGAGGAGTTCTCAAGGGCAGGAGGCACCCCTGGTCCGGGCCCGGGGAGGGAGGACGAGGACAGTGGCAGTGATGGCTCCCCAGGGGAGCTGCATTGGAAGCATCGCGTTCCACTCCGCCCGTCCTGGCCCGATGTTCATCGATGAGCAGATGGCTCAGGGGCAGCGTCGTCACAAACAATTTTCCCCTCCACCAACTCCCAGTGAGGAAACAATGCCGCCTCTCCCCACCAGGACCTGTGCTTCCTGGGCCTGCGCAGAAAGCGAGTCCCTCCGTCCCCCTGTGGCATGGCACTTCCTTCCCCCAGCAGAACGCTCGGACACCCGCTGGCCCAGGCTGCCTGGTGATCGCCGGCCAGGGCAAGTGGCCGCCCTGCCCAGCCTCAGTGCGGGGTGGCACTAATGGCCCAGAGGAACAGCGCATCGGGCACCTCCAGCAAGCCCTGATTTCCCGGCCCTCGAGCTCCTGCCCGCAGGCCACGTTGACATCAATCATCTGCCCAGGGAGGGCACCAAGGCACCATCTGGCGCCATTTAACGGGCCATTCAGCAGCAGGAGCCTGACAGGGGCTGCGGCTGGCCTGATTGTTTTCTCTTGGCATTTTGGAACTGGCTATTGTCTGGCTCCTAATGAACTTTTCTGCAATTAGAAAACCAAAGGGAGGGAGGGTCAGGCATAGTTGAGTGCCTGCCAGGCCTGCAGCCTGCCAATGAGTCTGTCTGAACACAGGCAGCCAGGGAACAGGGGCAGGGCTGCGGGGGAGGGGGCTGCAGCGCCAAGCTGGTGGGTGGGGTCCGAGGGCAGCGTTCTGGGCCTGTCCCCTGGCCACACACACATCACCCCACACGCCACAGGCCGACGTCTGCTTCTCCTGCAGGGGTGCTCCTCGCCTGCCCGTGGGCTTCTCAGAGGAAAGGGCTTGCCGGCCCCTGGCACAGGCTGGCAGGCTCTCTAGGCAGGAAGCATGGACGCGCACAGGGAGGGAGGGCACTGGGCAGAGAGACAACTCACACAGGAACTCGGGAGGCAGAGCCGTTCCGAAACAGCAGGTAGCAAGATGGGAAGTCGGTGACGCCAAACTTGCTCACCACGTTGCTCTCTGTGTTCAGGACCCTGCGCACCGCGATGCCTTTGCGCTGGGACAGGTCCAGAGTCACCTGCAGAGACAGTCAGACACCTGGGGGCCAAGCCACTGGGCAGAGGGAGCCCTGACAGGCACCGGGGTGGCAGCACTCCACCCGCTCTGAACTTTTCCACCAACAGGCTACTGTGATGAGTGAGAGCCTCGGGCCAACAACCGCATCGGCCCACAGGTAACGGGAGAAGAGGCCTTGGAACCGTGCACGCCACACATCTGGGATCTCCCCGGACAGCCCCTATTTAGTATCATTTTCTTCCAAGCGAAGCAGTTTGTAAAAGGCATAACAGAATGTGAGTTCATGTTACTCATATTTATAAGATTTTCTAGCTACACTCCAAATCAGAAATATAGTCAGTCATGATGATTTTATTTTTAGAAAGAACTAGGAAGGGGAAAAAGCATGTTAGCCAACATTTAGTTAGTATGTATTATGTACTGTACATAGATTGCTTCATTTAATCTTCAGAACAACACTAAGAAACAGGAACTATCCTCAGGAGCCCAGGCGAGGAGGCGCAGGTCACTCGGGCTGCCTGGCTTTGAATCCTGGCCCCACCGGCCTGAACCTCTCCTTGACTCCATTTCCTTACTTGCAGAATTATAGTAACAAAAATACCAACTTCAGAGGACTGAATGGGTTAATTTTATAAAAGTGCTCATACCAATGACTAGCAAATAGTAGGTACAGAGCTATTCATTTAAAAAATGAAACTATTATAGATGAAGAAACAGAGGCTTAGAGGTGAAACTGTGTTTCTAGGTCACACAACCAGCAAGCACCTGTGCTGGGCTGTATAAATCCCAGTTCGATCTGGCTGCAGGGCCTGGGCCCTTGGCCACTGTGCCTCCTGCCTCTCAATCCAATAATCATCCCCGAGAACCTCTGCATGGACACAGTCCACCAGGGCCCCCGTCCCTGGTTACACAGACTTGGGGGAGAGGGAGAAGAGCTAATTCCAATGAACATTTATCCATCGCTTCTATGTGACAGGCATGACCCCAGGCCTGGACTGGAACCCCAGGAGGGTCAGGCACGTCTCAGCAAAGCTCCATGCGCCCTCCCCACCTCCCTGTGTGTCCCCTCTCAGTGCAGAGCTGAGACAGTGCAGAGCTCTCAACTGTGCTTGATGAGTTTCAGGAGGAAAGCCACTAAAAGCCAATGGTGGTGTTGAATTTCATCCCCTCTCACGTCCCTCTGTCCCCTTGAACTGCCTTGGCACTTCTCCCATGCACTGGCCCGTCCCACCTTTGCATCTGGGAGAACCCACAAGTGGCCCGGAGACGTCCCTGAGCCAGGGGTGGGAAGGACAGCTCTCTGCACGAGGCCAGGGGACTGGATCTCACACAGCACACACGCTGTGCCAGCTACTCACCCAGGCCCTTTACCTACACTGCCTCCTTGGACCTTCCCAACAGGGCCCTGAAGAAAGGTAATCACTCCTTTATAGACAGGGAAACGAGGCTCAGAAAAGTTGGGAAACTTGGTCATGACACACCATGTAAGATGGAGTGAAACTGCAAACGCGCCTCGTTCTGTTACCTGCCTCGCCTGGGAAGGGACCCCCCTTCCTCATGAGGGACTGGATGACCTCTCACGTTATCTCCTTCCCAATGTTTTTTTTTTTTACTCCAGTTCTATGGGGCTGGGAGGAGGGCCAGTGTGGAGACGACACGGGCTCTGGAGGCAGGCAGAGCGGTTCAAAGCCCCGCTCTGGGCAGTCACTGGCTGTGTGATCTTCCACCTGTTATATGATCGTCTCTGTTAATCGTGAAGATCAGCAACTCTGTGGCCAGCAATCTAATCCAATGCTCAATGAACAGCAGGTCTTATCAAATTTGGTTTCGACGAGGAGATAAAAACAGACCCAGGACCTGTAACCTACAGCATATTCGGTGACAGTGTATTAATTTTGTATGGTGACAGATGGGAACTACACTTATTATGGTGATTATTTCAAAATGTATGCAAATGTCAAATCACTAGGTTGTATGCCTGAAACGAATATAATATTGTATGTCAATTACACTTCGATTGGAAAAAAACATACAAAGGTTTTGTAACAGAAAGACCCAGCTCCTGCACTTACCGTTTCTCCCAGCAGGGGTCAGGCCAGTGCTGGGCTCAGAAGTGCACAGGACGGAGACCCAGGAATTTGTGGGAACGTCCCTGTTCCTGAACTCACTGGGCTCTCTCCCAAGGGCTACCCAGGAGTTACAAGGACCCTGAGGGCAGCTCACCTCTCTACCCAGGTAGGAGCCTTCCTTTTCAAAGATCAGGGCCAGGTACTCTTCTTTATCGTTTCTTGCAAAGAAACCATTAATCTCCTCCAGCCTGCAAGAGACAAGGCTGGCAGTCACTCCACAGCTGGTAGGAATGAAGCAAAAGCTCTGGTGACACCAGCTGCCACCGTACTACACGTGCAGCTACACAAACCTCCTCTGCTCCAGGCTCGTGGAAGTCGCCCCCTGCCTGCCCTCTAGGGGGAGTAAACCAAACCCTTCGTCTCAAAGGACAGTGCACCTACCTAACCCTGGTTATTCATCTCACACACCTGGTGGATGTGCTTTGCCACCGTCTCATTAAGAGTCAGGAGTGAGGAGGGAGTGGTCTGGGAGGACGACTGGGAAGAGACACTTGGAGACCAGTTGTCTATGTTTTGGGTAAGGCCCAGGCTTAGTGAATATGGATTCTGTTGGTTCCTAAGAGACTGGCGATTAGTACCCACCAGATACAAGCCTTGATCTGTGGCAAGTCACTACCAATAGGGAGACCTGCTTTTTCCTCTCCTAGAGAAGGCATAAGAAAGCAACTGGAGATTCAGAAAGTCCCGGGTACACGAGCCCATAGATGCTATCTAATCCAACCTCCTCATTTTAAGACGAGGAAACTGAGGCCCAGAGCACAGATGGAAATTAATAAGGTGGCAAATTTTATTACGCCCCAAATCAGAGAACAAAGCTACCAATTGTTTTCATAACTCAAAGCTTCAACAGAAAATAACTGCATAATACAGAAATGACGTGTCTCCTTACTCTACGTAAAAGCAGAACGTCATCCTCATGCGTCAGAGGCCCGCGGGTGAGATGGCACTGGAGGGGCTACATCCTCCTCTTACCCCCAACCTGACGACCTAGTTCCCTCTGCTGGGCCCAGTGGCGTGGCAGTGAGCACCTCTGAACAGAAGGCACGACTCGGGCCGTGCCGGAGCCCAGCCCAGTGACCCAGCACAAACGGGTGTGCCAGAGAGGTGGGGGCCAGGGTGTAGCCCAGTCAGCGGATGAAGAGGTACAGGCCCCGGCCCCCACCTCTCTGGCACACCCGTTTGTGCTGGGTCACTGGGCTGGGCTCCGGCACAGGCCCGAGGTGCATGGGGTCTCACCCTAACCCTCCCACAGAGGGGAGACATGTAGACGACAACGGCACCTCTGAATCCACTCACATGACTCACCATTTCTCCTGAGTCTCCATCCCCCAGAGGGCCTGGCGGAGACCCTGACCCAGCATGTAGTCTTGGCGTGGTCTGGGTCCCAGGACACCCCATGACCCAGGAAACACTTCTGTACCTGCTCCTGCTCCCCACTTCTCAGTGACCGTGTCTGTCTCTCACTTCCTCACATCCCCCGTGGTGCATTTCAGTACCCCATTTTCTTAGAAAAGAGGCAATCCTGGAAGCATGCCTGCAGGCGGGTCCAGGGCACCAGACACCCCGCCGCTCCGCAGCAAAGGGGCAGAGTCACACCCCCACTCCCGCTCACAGCCATGGCTCAGGACAAACGACCACCTTCACTTCACAGAGACAGGGCTGTCCTCTTCCCAGCCCCCACCCCTTTTCCTCTTCAGCGGTTCTCAACCTTCCTAACGCCGCGACCCTTTAATACAGTTCCTCATGTTGTGGTGACCCCCAACCATAAAGTTATTTTCGTTGCTACTTCATAACTGTAATTGTGCTGTTATGTCTTAGGCGACCCCCGTGAAAGGGTCATTCGATCCCCAAAGGGGTCGCGACCCACAGGTTGAGAACCGCTGTCTAAATGGTCCCAGGTCCCTTCTTCCTCCCCATGCCCACTCTCCCAGCCGCCCTCCCGGGGTTAGAACACGTGAAATTCTGCTGCATCCCCAGATGTTCCCGGGCACACGTGTGAGGAGCAGCAGTAGGTTATGACCTGAAAAGCCCCCGCCCCTTTCCTTCCCACCCGCAGGAAGGTCCTTGCACCTGCCAGTCAGCTGGGGAAGCGGCTCCTGACCGCCAGCAACAGGGAGCCCTCTGGCCCACTGAGATGTCGGCCCCAAAGGCAGCAGGAAGAACCAACCTGGGTCCGCTTCCCTGCTCTCCCCACATCCCTCCCCCCGCTAGGCCTGTGATCCCGGCCCACACTGCACCAAGCCTGCCCGTCCCCAGTACCTGGTGGGCTCCAGTGGGGGACAGGCAGGGGGCCACGTGGTACTGTGGGTCTCCAGGGCGTCGATGAGCCTCTCCCGCAGCGTCTGCACATCAGCTCCTGCCACTACGAAGGAAGACGACCCAGGGAGGGCGTGAGGACAGCAGGAAGGGACCCAGTGCCCGCCAGCTTCACTCACAGAAACAAAGGGCCCAGGCTGCTGGCTCTGAGAAATGGCACGGTCAGCCCCCCACTGTACTCACAGCCTGAGCTCTGCCAGGGGACCCCTCCCCCAGGGGCCAGGACAGAGTCCCTCAGGCCTGGGCCCACGAGGGCTCCCCCAGGGCTGTCTGGCCTGCCCCTCTGGATGCCAACCCTGACATGAAGGGCAATTTTGGGGACGTGGCGAACCCTCCCCCCCAGGACTCTGGAGGGAAGGGCAGTGAGGAGAACAGATTCGGCCTTGCTGTGTTTCCACCCCGCAGAAACCCCGCAGAAGGGGACCCACCTGACAGCGTCTCTCCTGGGCCATCCTTGGAAAAGGCCTTGAAGAACTGGAAACAAACACAGGGAGTCAGGGACGGGGCAGCCGGAGCACACGGTGCCTGCTGGGCGGTGGCTCCGGGCAGACTGGGCCTCGGCGAGCCCTGTTCCTTCACGGGGAAGTCAGGACAGGAGGGTGTGCTCCTGGAGCTGGGCGTGACACCTTTCCCCACGTCCTCGCATCCCACCCCTCACCCAGCCGAGGCCGAGGGAGGCTGGAGGCAGCAGCCCACACACAGCGACAGGTGGGCTGTTCCCCGGGGCCCGAGCCCGCGCACCACGGCGGGGCGCATGTACCGTGTGAATGGACATGAAGACGCCGCTACCTTCCCCTCACACCCATCTGAAAAATCAAGTGAAGTCAGTCCATACACTCCCCCCACCCACCCCACCCCCGGGAAATGTCAGCCACCCTCTGAGGCCATCTGTCCTTGTCCCTTGTCTTGAAAAGGGGCCTTAGAGGCTGCTGACTCTGCCCACTGAGGACTCCCAGCCTGGCTCAGCAGACTCTCCACATCTGGTCCCCTGACCGGTGGGCCTGAGCCTCTGAGGAAACAGGTCGGCCCTTCTCTGTACTCACAGCCTGAGCTCTGCCAGGGGACCCTCCCCCAGGGGCCAGGACAGAGCCCCTCAGACCTGGGCCCACGCAGGCCCCCCCAGGGCTGTCTGGCCTGCCCTCTGGATGCCAACCCCGACATGAAGGGCGATTTTGGCAGACCAACTGAACTCACAACTTTGCCCTTTTCCCATTTACAGGACACCAGGCCCAGTCTGTCACCCCCTGGGTGAGAGGACAGACAGAACAGAAGACAGCTCCTCCCAATCTGGGCTTCTGCCTAGTGGAGCGAGAGCCGCGAGCCCTGGCCTGTGCTCTCCCGGGCTCAGGAGGGAACAAAGTGCAGCTGTCCTGACACAGCCACCTCACTGCCTGGGAAGAGCCCACAGGCCAGGAAGAGGGCTTTCCCTGAGGTCCCTAACCTCGGGCCACTTGTAAATACCTTTGGCCTCTGCCTCCAACAGCGTGGCCAGTCGGCCTTGTCCCAAGCTGGAGGCTGACTGCAGACCCCTGGCTGTGTGACCTTGGGCAATTATTAACCTCTCTGAACCTTTTCATCTTTAAAACGAGGATGACACCATCTACCTTGAAGAATTGCTGTGAGGAGTCAATGACAACACATCTAAAGTGCTTAGCGCGGTGCCCAGGACATACAGTGAGGGGTCACTAAATGTGAACTACAGCATCTTCATCATCATCATCGTCATCCCCTCCCCTTGTTCCCACCTCTTAAACCCTAGGAAACACGGGTCACCTGGCACTGTTTGCTCCAGCCATTTGTAGGCAGAAAAGTCAAATCCTGAGGCCACCTGCCCCCCGTCCCACCTGAGGACCAAGGATGCAGAGAAGCCGCCCATCCCTCCCCACCTGCACCCTTCTGCTCCCTGGGACCCCACCTGGACCTAACTCTGCTCACCGCTTTATTCTCCCTCTTTTTAGGGCATTAATGTAAGTTTTCACTTTGGGTGAAAACCATCCCCCGACACATGCCACACATATTTACATATCCACAATGGCGTTCTCTGCAGTGATTGAACACATTTGGAATTATCAAAGTCATGTCAGCCTAATACTTGTAAAAACAATCACAAATGTCTTGGACTGTGACATGAGATCAAATAGAAAAGCATGTTAAGGCATTTATGGGCTGACATTATTTCTCAGAAACAAAATAATGAATGCACCTCTGTGTGGTTCGGTTTGCTCACAAGCACCCACCCAGAGTACGCTCCCGACAGCTGCGGTTTCCACGGTGATGGCGCCCGGTTACGTGCAGACAGGACAGGCAGAAACACTCCTGACCTCAGGAAGCCTGGCACGGTGGCCTTCCCATGGCTATGGCTGGACTTCTCAGTGACTGCGACACAACGCAGGAGCTCTTCATCACCCTCGGGTTACCCAGGTATCAAGAGGCAGCCTCGCCCTGGCCGGTGTGGCTCAGCGGTTAGAGCGACGGCCCGCGGACCAATGAGTCACTGGTTCGATTCAGGTCAAGGGCATGTCCCTCGGTTGAGGTTTGTCCCTCGGTTGCGGTTTGTCCCTGGCCCTGAGGCAACCAGTCAATGTGTCTCTCTCACATCGATGTTTCTCTCTCTCTCCCTCTCTTCCTCTCTCTCCCTCCCACTCTATCTGAACAAAAACAAAAACAAAAAACAGCCCAGCCGGTGTGGCTCAGTGGTTGAGCGTTGACCCATGCACCAAGAGGTCGCAGGTTCGATTCCTGGTCAGGGCACATGCCCAGATTGTGGGCCCGATCCCCAGTGGGGGGCGTGCAGGAGGCGGCCAGTCAATGTTCTCTCTCATCGATGTTTCTATCTCTCTCTCCCTACCTCTCTCTCTAAAAATAAAGAGCCCTGGCCGGTTTGGTTCAGCGGTTAGAGCGTCGGCCCGCAGACCAGAGAGTCCTGGGTTCGGTTCCCGCTAAGGGCACGTACCTCGGTTGCAGTTTGTCTCTGGCCCTGGTTGTGGTCGTGTGGGTGGCAACCATTCGATGTGTCTCTCTCACATCGATGTTTCTCTCTCTCTCTTCTTCTCTCTCTCCCTCCCACTCTATCTGAAGATAAATGCAAAAAAAAAAAAAAAAAAAGATGTCCTCAAGTGAGGATAAAAAAAAATCAGTAAAGAAAAAAAATTTAAAAAAACAAAAGTCAGCCTCAATTATTGCTGGGTGCCTGAAACTTTCATACTATTATATACCAACATTATCTCAAAATAAAAGAAAAGGCAGCCTCCTGAAGGCCCAGCCACGGGCAGTGTGGAATCGGACAGGAGCCTCGGTCAGCAAGAGTGACCAGGGGAACCAGGGACTCCAGGGAAGGCCCCACCTCCTTCCAGTTACCTCTGGCTGTCACCCAGCCTTCTCTTCTGTCCTCAGAAACTCCCATCTACCTTCCAGAACAATGTCACCGCCCGAGCTCCCGAGCTCTCGCTCCCACACCTCACGCTCTTTAGGAACCTTTTGCTATCGATTAATCTCTCCTTCCTCTTCGCCCTTTTCTGCCAGCTTCTCCCCATGCCTACAGATAGATGCAAATCCTCCTAATCAAAGTTTTTTGTCTGTTGGAAAGAAAGGACCGGAAGGGAAGGAGAAGGGGAGCAGAGAGCCGCCCTCCTTCGGTCTCCACTCCTCCCACTTCCCTGCTCTCCCTGACCACCCCCTGCTGGGCCATGTCCACCCCCTGCTGGGCCATGTCCACCCCCTGCTGGGCCATGTCCACTCCCTGCTGGGCCATGTCCACCCCCTGCTGGGCCATGTCCACCCCCTGCTGGGTCATGCCCACCACTCAGCTGCTGCCCCTCTGGCCAACCCAGTGGGCTGCTTGCTCCCTCTGCGGTGTCTGTGGTCACTGCCTGCGTCCCCCGTGGCCAGGATTTGCCGTTTTTTGTGCCACATTTTCTTTCCTGACACTCTTCTTCTTTGCCTTCATGTTGCCACCCTCCCTCGGCCTGCCTGACACTGACCCTTGTCCCAGTCTCGCCCTGGACTCCTTTCCCGAGCCCGCAGTCTCTCCTACAACCCACGTCAGATTACGACGTTCTTCTGTTTGAAACCCAGGGAGGCACCGTCACAACGAGGGGCTCCCTCTGCACTCCTGAATGAGCGAAGGAACAAACAAGCCTGTCTGTCTCCCCTGCCAATGTCATCTTCTTTGCCCCAGTGATTTGCAATCTGACCCCTCTGTCTCAGGTCCTCGCTGGTCCTGGACGTCTGTTTCTTCCTGGTGCCCTCCACACAGGTGCCGGGGCCACACCCCCTTTCCAGACTGAGTCACTTCCCTCAACCTGTTCCTCCACCCGTGTTCCTTATCTCACCCAGGGACCGTCCTCCTGGCTGCCACCCAGCCCAGCGCTGCGCTCCCACAGCCCCTCACGCGGTCAGCCGACAAGCCCCGTGGTTCTGACCCTGTGACAGCCGGCCTCCAGGCAGTGCCCTTCCAGACGGGCCGACCAGCCGGCTCCTGGCTTGCTGAAGCAGTCCCTCAGAAGTGCCGACCTGCTTCCCTTTCCGTTCTCCAACCTCCTCCCTCGCTGCCACACTGCTTACTTCTCTGCTCTGACCATGTCCTTCCTCAAATCTCTTCCACGACTCCCCACTGCCAACGAGTGCTGTCCAAGCTCACCACATCCGAGGCTTTCTAGGATCTGACCCCAAACTTACCTCCCACTGCCCCCCATGCCCTACACTCCAGCTACCATGGACTCGCCCTGACCTTGCCACGCACCCGCCTACCCCCCTCCCTGCCTGGGCAGGCAGGACCGTCTACGGCTGGTTCATCTCGGCCAGCCCCACAGTGCCGGGCAGTGTCTGGGACCTGGGAGCGCTCAGTTAAACTGAGAATCTCTGCCCTTTGATCATCTCGGAGGCTCATGTAAAAATCACAGTAAAATCTAGTCAGGGCACATTTTTGTCCTCTTATTAAGTCAGCCGTGGGAGGCGTGTGCCCTACCCGAGGGGAACACCACCACGCCGAGGAAACAGGCAATTAGGGCTCCGGCATCGAGCGTTCTTTTCTCTCGGAGCAGTCAGCACCCCGTCCCTTTCTCGTCGCCACTTTACGCAGGACTGTCTGTCCTCCTCAGCCTTGGAGCCCCTGGAACGCCTCGGCGTCTCCCCAAAGGCAGGAGAGCAGCTGGCGTCAGGCAGAGCGTTACCAACCTGACCAGGAGCAGTGCCTTCGGGGGATCAAGCAGGGCTGATAGAAAGCACACTTTCCAGGGGTGGCCGTCAATGGCACAGAATCCAAGCTTTGAGAACAAGGTTTAAGAAAAATAACCCAGTCTCCAAAGATCTTATGGTGCGCCCACAAGGACCTGCCCGCCTAACCATCCCACGCTGTGGACAGTCAGTGGAGGAGACAGCTGGCCGGGCAGGGGCGGCGGAGAGGGGCCCGCTTCCTCTTCCCAGAGAGGCACAGGTGACGCCTTTCTGAGTCCTGTCCCCTTCCCTGACATCTCACTCTCTAGCAAGAGCCACAGAAGGGCCCAGATTGTGTGTGTCCCCCTGGGGGTCCACATTCCCAGCCTTGAATGCAAGGACCTGCCATTATGGGCCCCTTCCCCGCAGGACCTCAGCCCTGCACGGAAGCCTCTGCTCCGGCCAGACCAGTCTTCTCAGCACACCACATCCTTCCCACACAGGGCCCCGGCTCTCCTGCCCTGCCCACTCCTCCTTTCTCTTAGCCAAACCCCGTCTGCCCTTCAGCGCCGAGCAGAAGTTCCCCTCCTCCATGAAATCCTCTCCGGGACTCGAGGGACGGAGCCAGCGAGCCAGCCAAGGCCGGGCACTCGCTGCCTCCAGAGCACTCCCTGCCTGTGAACTAGCTGGGGAGCCCTGTGAACTAGCTGGGGAGCCCTGTGTCCTAGCTGGGGAGCCCTGTGTCCTAGCTGGGGAGCCCTGTGTCCTCGCGGACAGGACCTTTGTGTCCGGCCCCTCCCGGGTTTCTGGCCACGTCTCACATGTCTGGCCTCTCCCACAACGGTGGGCACAGCGCTATGCACCCAGCAAACATTCACGCGATAGCCTCTGCTGGACAGACCGCCTCCCATGCAGGGCCCACGGAGGAGCCACCACGAGCCCGGGGCAACGGGATGGCAGACAGCCACATTCAGTGAACGCCGAGTAAGACCACAGTGTCCCAGCACCTTCACAGGTCAGACCTCGTTTCACACTGGGCAACAATCCTATTAGGAGGGTATGAGCATCCCACTTTTACTGACAGGGAAACTGAGGCCTGTGGCTGGGGCAGTATTAAGGGACTTCCCAAGTCACATACAGGAAGCAGCGGAGCCAGGATCTGAACCCATGCTAACTGTCTCCTCAGAATCTTCCACAGGGGAGACTTCTGTCCTCTCCCATCCCAATGCTGCTGGTCCCTGTAATCTTCATCCCAGCCAGGCCTGCGGCCACAAAGGGTCCTCATCCATTACCCGCCGAGGGGCACCCCAGTGGCCCAAGGCAAAGCCCTTCCCCCCAGAAGTGCCAGCCTCCAGGTCCCCACGCACCGCCCGAACGAGCTGCAAACCAGTCCCTCCCTGCACTTTTGTTTTCTGCCAGCCGGGCCCCAGCTCCAGGCTGATGGCCCTGACACAGCCGGCCCGCCCTGCTCAGGTGTTTGCTGAACAGGCTGGGCTGGTGGAGGCTCACTGTTTGCTCATGGTACCAAAGGGCAGGAGGCAGAGGACAGAGACAATGACATATGCCACTGGGGGTGGCCAGACTCTTGTGTGGGCCTGTCCCCATAACCAGCAACTCTCTCTTTCCCTATTCAACCCGTGTCCTCATCTTAGAGCTCTCACAGCCTTTAAGGCTAGGAGTGAGGACAGGCTCCATCCCCAGGTGGCAGCAGACAGGCAACAGGGCTGCATCTGGCCGTCCAGCAGCCTGGCCGACATCTAGGGTCTGCACCTCTTTCTAGGGCGCACGGGAGCACAGGCGCACCGCCGCAGGCACCCCGGGCTCTCGTGGGCCAGAATCTTCGCAGGTCGGGAATCTGTTAGAGCAGTGTTTTCCAAACACTGGAAGCGATCTAGTAGTCAGATGTAAAATCAATTTAGTGAGTCACAGTGTTTTTAAAAAATAAAGAACACCAGTGTGTACAGCACTTAGAAAGAGGACTGTTTTCCAAAAACATTTGTGTGAGTGATGACAGAAGCCGACTTCTGGATCTCACTGTCGATGTGATTCCTCACTGGAGGTCACACTCAATGTCCGACAGCCTCTGCCCAGGGCCGCAGAGCAGAGGCCCACCAGGAGCTGGACCACCCGCACCCTGCACCCGGGACCGGAGTCCTGAGGACAGGGCGCCACGTGCTCTCCTTGCCGAAACTGGCCCGCAGGATGCTCGGGAGAGGCAGGGAGGTTACTCCACCGTCTCTGGGGTTCTGAGGAAATGGACAGATGACGGCTGGCCAGGCCACCGGGTGCTGCCCGGGTGGAGGCAGGGGAAGGTCAGGCCTGGGCTGACACAGCGAGCTGGGCGGTTAAGGAGATGATTAATCACTCGAGGTATTCGGGCTGTGGTGCTGCGTGTGCTGCGTGACCTGGGTAGGCACCAAGGAGCTTTCAGACACCCCGACTGCCTGGCTGCCTCCGTCACACCCACTGAGCCCCAGCCTCTCCCTGGCAGAGACAGAAAGCCCCACAGGAGGTCCTGACCTGGCCACGGTACCAGTGCCAATCCCTTCCCCGGGCCGGGCAGTGGCTGGACCCCAACGCTGGGAGAAAACAGCCTGTGAACAGGGGCTCCCTGCTGCCACAGTGCTTTGCCCACGGCTCCCACTCAGGGCCGCTCCCCCTGGCTCAGCAAAGGGAACGGAGGCCCCGGCCTCTCCCTGTGGAGTAACTTTAAATACTTGCAGTTCCATATCTTGGGGCCAAGGGTAGGGCACGGCCCTGCCAGGGAGGTCTTCTAACTTGAAAGGGATGATTTCTAAACAGTCTCTCTGCTGCCACCTGTAAATGACAGGCCGGAGCCATGGGCGCCCTGTGCTGTCCCTGACCGGCCTGGCCTCGGCTGGTGGGGGGCCTGGGCCTGCCCCCGAGTGGTAATAGCAGGCAGGAGGGGCTCTGGGGGGCCGGGCTGGGGAGCCCTGACCCAGCAGCACTTCGCTGGGGGGGAGGCACAGAGTGGGCACGAGGAGGCAGAGCTGGCCACTGTGGGAGCCGGGCCTGGCTCTCAGGACGAATTCTCCGGAGTGACTAGGCCGAGATACGGCTCACAGCTCTACCTGGAACTCGGTTCTGCCCTGAGCTCAGAGACAGCTTATTCCAGGGACAATGCTTGGCCTGGCAGCTTTCCAAGGCACTTCGTGATTATCATCGGTGGCTTTAGAAGCGACTGCTCTTCTAGGTGCCACGCTGGCAGGAGGAGGCCAATCATTTAGAGGGGCATCGGAGAGATGAGGCTCAGGTGGGCGCCTCGGCCTGAGCCCCGGGAGGGTGCTAAGTAGATCCGGACAGCTGCGCTGTGCCAGGCCTTCCAGGCCTCCCCGAGAGAGCCTGGGAGATTGCGCGGATGCTAATTAAGCCGTCCATGCCCTGTGGTGGGCAGGCTGGCGGGCGAGCGCTGTGGCGACGGTGACAGAGCCCTCATGTGCTGGGTGTGCCGCCAGCCTCCTGTGACGTGATGGGAATCCCTGCCACCCGAGGCATTTTGGCATTGTGACCGTGGGGTGAGGCTACGGGTCGCTTCTGAGCTACTAGGGTTCAAGGCACTTGCCCGATGAGGCAGAGGCTTGCCTGTGTCTCTGGGGTCCTTTTCTGGGGGACCACTGGGCCACCTGAGTCTGACCCTGCCACGTACGAGCCAGAGCCGGAACCTTGGTTTGATCGGGTTAGGTCAGACCTCCAGAGCTAGGCGGTCAGCGGGGAGAGGAATTGGGGGGAGGCCCCTGGAGCGGGGAGCTCACCAGCCCAGGTGGTGATGCCTCCACAGCTGAAATCGCCCACCCCGACACACCCACACATGGCCCCCTTCCTCTTTCTTTTCTGCTCCCCACACACATCCGTTTCTGCCTCTATGACCGGTGTCTCAGTGAGCAAAGGGATAGTGCTCGGGGGTGGGATGTAAACACACCAGGGGCATCAGCGAAGCCCACAGAGCCGGGCAGACATGCAGCGGCTGGCAGGACGCTCCCCCGACCCCCGGCCGCTCCCCACCCCTGGTCACGCACCCTCACAGTCGGGAAGCCGGGGATGTTGAAGTCTCTGCAGACTGCGCTGTTGGTCTCGTCAGCACAGTCCAGGGCAGCGAGGTTCAGCGCCGGCCTCCAGTCTGAAAGGACAGGACACCCAGGTAAAGATGGGCTGGCACCCCTGCCTGCTCCCCTCCCCCACGCAACACCCCCCCCCCCACCAATCCCCACCATACCGCCCCCAAAGCTCTTATGAGAAAGGTCTCCCCTTCCTCAGAAAAGGACCTCTGATAAAGTCTGGTTATTCTGTATTTATTGTGCTTCGGACACAGTTAAATAGCACAAGAACGCCGTCTTGTAATCTGGGTTCTCCCTCATTTGGCGGGGGGCGGGGGTTAACAGAGATGGCCCTCCAGGGAAGAGGGCTGACTCTGCCTCTGTCCCTGCTGCCCGCTGGAGAGGACCAGTTCCAGAAGGACAGAGAACATCCTCCGGAAGTCTGGAATTTCCCCGGGGACCCTCGGTGAAAGTGTCTGCGGCCAGAGGAACTGGCGCTCGGCCCAGCTCGGGCGGGTGGGACACAGGGCGTTGGGGATCGGCTCCCCCGCCAGCGATGGAGGCAGGAAGTCCTGGGAGGAAGGGGAAGGCACGTGGGATGGAGGAGCCACAGGGAAAGAGCGCGGAGGTCTGGGAGGAGATTAACAGCTGCCCAGCATCAGCCCCAGGCTGCAAGTCCTCTAACGTATCGGCAGAGGGAATACTGGCACCGTTCTGGGCCACAGCCCAGGGTCTGGGAACCAGAAAACAAACTCCTCCACCAAACAGGCCTCCCGAGCTCCAATTCAAGGTCAAGGTGCCCCTTACACACCCACCGGAGTTCCACGTTACTATGAGGCTGCTCCAGCTGAAGGCAAGACACACACACGTGAAGCCACAGGAATGGTGAGGTGGCCAGGTGCCACCCCATCTGTTACAGAGCTCCAAAGGAGTCTGGACACAGGAGACCAGCCCTGGGGACTGAGCCTGGGCTGGCAGGAAAGGCGGAAACTGAGTGGAACCCTGACAGCCAGTCGAGTTACGGGGAACTTCGAGCAACTCGAGAGGCGGCTTGGCTGGCGGCTCTGCGGAGACCAGATGGCTGAGCGCAGGCCCTGCTGGGAGGCAGGCAGGGGCCGGAGGGAGCACTCGCCTGGAGGGGTGGGGGCTGACTGCCACCGCACCCTGGAGCCCCCGGCTTTCTGGGCAGACGAGTGAGGAGGAAGCCTGCCTGGTGGCACACGTGCCCCCCATGGGGCCCTACCCCTCTCATCTAGAGTACAAGATGGGGTGGGGGTGGAGGGCCCAGCACCCATTCATTACAGGACACTAATGTCTGAATAACATCCCTGAGAATCATGCCAGGACCTCTTACCTCACCCTGAATCCGCTCCTTATGATGTCTGAAAAGTCTATTTCAGAAGGCATCAGAGCTCCCAGGAACATTTTATGCCCAAGGAAGGAGTGTTACCCTCACTTCCACAAGACAGATGCAGGAAGAGGCAGGAGTCCCCCACACAACCCCTGACCCATCCCTCAAAGGAAAGACACAGCAGCTGAGCTGGTCCTTGCGCAGGGACACAGGGAGGGGGCCTGGGACTGTAAGGCTGGCCTAAAGCGACACCCTCTCCCTCCCGGACCCTCAACCCTCCCCTGCCTTCCTTTCTTGCTGGCAATCCACTTGGCACTGAACTTCCTGACTCCTGGAGGGAGGTAGTGAGTGGGGGTGGTGGAGGGGAAAGGGGGACAGTAGTGTTCAGTGGACGCAAGTGTTTATCAGAGACAGGTTGGCCACATCCTACCCTGCCATTTCCCCGGCCCCCTGCCCAAGAGAGGCCCGGGGAGGGTGGGAAGCACAGGTCACCCCTATGGCCACCTGGCATACAAGAGGCTTGGCTCCTTCGGTTGTGCATCTAATGCTCTGGTCACCTTGTTCAGGGAGACCCACAGAAGAGGCCCAGCTGTTCTCAAAAGAGGCAGCAAGTCAATTAGACATAGGGCAGAGGTGAGGAGATTTTGCATCCTTCACCAGTGAGGGCCCAGCAGGGCGACCAGGAACCGCAGGCCTCAACTGCTGCGCTCCTGTCCAAAAACGCAGTCACCATCCCACGGGCCAGAGTCAGTGCCCGCTGCCCACGGGGGCACGAAGACTCTGAAGGGACAGGGAGGGGAGAGAAGAGAAAGCTGGCGTTCAGTGATCACCCAGGGGACACTCCAGGTGATCCCACTAGAGGTGGCCACCATTTCCCTGCTTTACAAACAAGGACAGGGACAGAGAGGCCTCCAAGCTGTCCTCGCTTCCCATGCTCACCTCGCCAGGGCCAGGGCACTCGCTACCTTTACGTTTTTGCTGTTTGCTCAATCACAACCTTCCGGGAGAGAGAGAACTGTAGAAACAGCTTGGTCTGGATCCATTCCGTTCTCCGTAACGCACGTGGTCAATGTCACAGACACCTCTTACTTGGATGAGGACGATACTATATGCCCAGGGGGTCATGGGCGCCTTACTGATGGAGTTTAAAGCTCCTAACTACCCTATGAGGAAAGTAAGGTGCTCATCTCGAGACCTGCTTTCCTCAACTGCAAAACAGAGATTAGAATACCATGTCCAAGGCACACAACCAATCAGTGGTGAATCTGGGACCTGAACCCAGAATGTGAGCCCCTCTGCTGGTCTCACGAGGGCCCAGGACAGAACAGAGAGCTGCTCTGTTGGCTTCCCTCCCAGGAGACTCGGGGAGGGTGGGTGCTGGAGTAAGGACAGGTGATGCCTGGAGTTCCCAGCCCCTTGCTCCTGGGCGGTCTCTGCCTCCTTCCCTTTAAGCCTGATTCCTGTATCTCCACGAAATGAAACCAGGGCCTCTTCTTACCTGGCCTAGGCCCAGGGGGAGGCAGAGGGAGAAGCCAGGGCCAGTGAGGTGCTGGGAGAGTCCTGGCTGAGGAATGTTTCTCAGGAATATCAATGTCAATACCTTAATGAGCCATAATGACATAAAGATCTGGTCTGCACGAATCACTGTGGGCCTGACTATTCATCACTCTAGTAACAGAACGGGAATAGAGGGGCCTTATCTGGGCGCTCCAGGGCAAAGCAAAGTGCGCGCTGTCAGGAACAGAACCGGGGAGAGAGGCTTTTTAAAGTGTCGGGTGACATTAGCACCAGCACCTGCTGGCCTAACATCACAAGATCAGCAGTATCAGTCCAGCCCTGCTCTAGGGGAGAAAAAAACGTCCTGGTGCAATTAGTGCCTCGTAAAGTAATTTCTCTACTGACAGCCGTACATGAGCAAAGGCAGAGGGGACAGGTGGGGAGGCAAGTGTGTCCAGGACACCTGTGGACTTTGGGATGGTGGCTGAGAGGACACTCTGTGGTAAGGGGGTGATGGGCTGCTTCTGGAGTCCCAGGCAGCGTCCCCACCCCCACTCACAATTCCAGGAAGGGGCACTGAACCCAGAGTCACAAGACTCGCTTATAGCTATAACTGGCAGAAGCGTCAGGAGCAGCACACGTCTCCTCTCCGGCTGCTTCCTCCTGGGTCAAAGAGGGCCAGGGTGGATGTTCTCTCATGTCCCTTCCAGCTCTGACAACCATGCAGATGCTACCTGGCAAACACCTGGCAAGGAAAACGGCCATGAGGCCTGGGGGTGTTACGCAGAGGCCAGACCCACCAAGAGCCTGCCAGATCGAGTGGTCATAACTAGAACCCCACCAGTGTCTGGAAATTGTCCTGACACAGGGAGTTAGCTAGTACTATGAGGTCACCACCTTGTCCCTTCCTCCTTGCTGCAGGCTCATGGGCAGTGAGGTCACAGGATGAAGAAAATACCTTCCCTAGCCCTCACACCTCGCTGACACCCCAGGTCTGAGTCAAGAGGAACCACAGCACCAGCAGAAGGCTCGGTCACTCACATTCATATGAGTCCAGTGAGGCTCATGCCATTGGCCTGCATGAGTGTTCAGTGGGCTCCTACCCCGTGCCAGGCTCTGCACTAGGCATCGCAGGGGTACAAGGGGAGGGCTGGTCTGTGTCCTGGAAGAGAAAGGGAGGCAAACCAACACTGCTCACCGTCACTCAGACATCTGTGCCTTACAAATCTCATCCCCGTGGCTCTGCACAGGCTGTATTCCACCTGGCGTTCCCGTCCTCCTCCACCCACCTCTCCACCTGCCCAGGCCCTGGAAAGCCAGAAAGAGCTGGGCTCAGGGACTTCCTCTAGCATCTATGTAATCCTGGGCAAGTTACTTCTCTGTAAAAAAAAAAAAAAAAAAAAAGAGACAGTATCTATTGCTCAGATATTTTCCCATAAAGATTATATAAAAGTGGCCTGTAACGGCCCTTAGCAAAGTGCCTGGCATTAGGAAAGTGTGTAAAACTTAACTGCTTGAATGAAAGCCTTTGGTGACCAGATAGCCGCCTGTGACTTTCCCCTTCCCTGAATTCCTGCAACAAGAAATGACCGAGCACCCGTAGCTCAGTCGGTTGTTGCCCTGTGCACTGAAATGTTGTGGGTTCGATTCCCGGTCAGAGCACATATCCAAGTTGCAGGTTTGATCCTCAGTCAGGGTGCATACAGGAGGCAATCATCGATGTTTCTCTCTCTCCCTCTCCCTCTAAAATAAAAATTCTTTTAAAATGTCCTCAGGTGAGGATTAAAAACATTTTTTTCTTTAATAAAAAGAAATGACTGAGCAGCTTTTGGCTCTTTTCAAACAGTTTCTTCCTGGTGCCAATTTCCCTGCGTGTGTAGCTCATTTCCCACAACTGCAATGCAAACAATGCTTTGCACACAGAGGTCATTCAACAAATATTTGCTGATTGATTAGCTGGTGAAGAGTAATGAAGGTCTGAAATGAACACAATCGATTTCCCAAACATATGGTGAGGCAAATAAGAGATGCTCTGGACTGGAAAGAGGTGAGCCAGGTGCTCTGCCCCATGGCAACCAATGCCCTAGAGAACCTACCCCACAAGTCCCTGAAGAAATGAGCCCTAGCCAGTCCGATGAAATGCCTGAGGCCAGCTGGGCAGGGCTGGCCTCACAAACTTCCATAATCTTGCTGCTCTTACCCAAGATACTCACACTGTTGGCAGGGGGCAGGGGCCACGCTCTTGTGGCCCAGGGAGGTGTGATAGTGGCCCTTTGCTGGCCCACAACCAAACTTTCTCAAGGAACCTCAGAACAAAGATGGGAGAGCAACCTAGCTTCTCAGCTGGACATCACCTTGGATTGGAATGGGGGAATTCTTCACCACTGCACGTTTGGCCAGTGCCCTCCGTGACGTGATCTTGCTCAGGGGGCTGACTCACCCCCACTGCTCATGGGAGACCCCCACTTTCCACCTAAATCTCTCACCTCCACAGATTTCAGTGCTCCCATTTTCCTTTCTAAGGTTATGTTTTGCTTTTTTTTCTTAAGGGACTGTCCTGGGAAAAGACCCCTTTTGGAAGTGGAAACCCTCATCCAGAGGTAGACTGGGTCAGTACCTGGCTGTGCAATTCAATGGAAAACCCTGGGTTGCAAGAGTCCAAACACATGAGTCAGCTGGAAGCTAAGCACTCTCAAGATATAAGAATCTTCTAGGTTGAGTCCATCTGTGACCACTAAAGACCTCTTATAGCCTCAAAGTGGAAACTGATCTTGGGATTTGTATGATGTTCAGGCCCACAAAGTCCCCTAAACACCTGATGTCCCCTAAGGTGTTTCAGCTCCACGTTCAACATTCTTCCTCCCTCCTGCCCTGGTCAGATGTGTTGACATCACTGAAATAGTGTGAAGAGCTGCTGACAAATGGCAGATTCAGGTGATGGGACCAGAGAGGCATGCTGACAAGTGTCTACATGTAAAGTGGAGGTAAAATGGTTTATTCGTTTCGTTTAAAAATAACTTTCCTGGACCACAGGGTTTCTGTGATAAGCACTGTACAAGCTACTCAAGGGAAGAAGTAGCCTGAGTTTGAAAACCAACATCTACAAATGAGCTACTCGACCACAAACAGTTGAGTTTATCCAAAAATACCAATGGCACAGCAGAGGTTCTAATTCTCTCCCCAAGGAAGAGACCTACTTCCTAGGATGCCCATAATTCTTTCAGTGACCATTTCAGATCAGGAGCCCATTAGGCCCTAGTACCACAATCAGGAAGGAGCTCCATTCAGAGGCAGCAAATTAGAAGCAAATCTCTACCATCATGTCCGTCCTGCCCCCAAAATACCCACCACCTGGCCTAGGCGGATGTGTGACACCACAGGGGTCTTTCACGTGCAGAAACTCCAAGACTATGTATGTCAAGCACTTACTCAGGACGGTGTCTGACATACAGTAAGCACTCAGTAAATATGAATGACTATTATTACCAATTACTATTATTACCGCATTTCCTCAGCTCCAAATCTTACGTTTTCAAACACTGTAACAGGCTGTTAGTAAACGAATGGTGTGTCTGGCAATTGATGGGGCTCTTAGAATCAAAGCCATATGGTTATAGAGTGGTCAGGCCGGCACATGGGGACGTGGCGCAAGGCCCAGACACACACTAACAGGCTGCCTTCAGTCGGGCCTCCGGGTTCACGAGGTTAAAACAGAAGGGTCTGAGAGGGTGCGTGGACCAGGGGAAGAGAGAAGGATGTCCAGAAGCTAAGGAGCTGGAGGCAGCAAGTCGGAGAGGCTTGGAACTGAAACAGAAAAACTCTGCCTCAAAGGTAAAGCTGAGAAAGGACGTCTGCCTACCAGCTGGGTCACCTAGTCTCGGGAGTAAGGAAAGGTGGGTGGGGGGCAGAATGATGTCAGTTCCTGTTCTCCCCTGCACTGATCCCACAGCAGCTGGGGAACCTGGCAGGAAGGCGACAAGCCGGGCACCTGAGCAAGAGGAAGGGGACTGGCACAAGGCTGGACTAGAGGAAGGTGTCAGCCGAGATGGAACAAAGGAGACCCCGTCGCAGGGACGGGGACGATAAGCCGGCACAGGACCGGAAGGGAAAGCAGAGCCGGTCTGGGGGCCCAGGCCGCGAGGAGGGGAGAGAAGCTCGAGACAGGGGCCAGGGGAGAGGCAGACAGGGAAGAGAGCAAAAATGGAGCGGAGGGATGTGAAACTGGGGGAAGTGGGAGGGGCAGAGAGGAAGAGGTGGGCGGAGGTGATGGGCCGGGGGGAGCAGGCCGCGTGGGAGGGGCCCTCCGCGGGGCAGGCAGGTGGGGAGGGTCGGCCTGGTGGCACGAAGGGCGCGGGCCTTCCCTCCTGCCCCTGGCTTCTCACCTTTGACGTCGTTGGCCAGCGCCTTCCACGTTGGGGCGAAGGCGATGCAGTGGCCGCACCAAG
Source organism: Tadarida brasiliensis (assembly GCA_030848825.1). Classification (NCBI taxonomy): domain Eukaryota; kingdom Metazoa; phylum Chordata; class Mammalia; order Chiroptera; family Molossidae; genus Tadarida; species Tadarida brasiliensis. Next base: position 43,475,943 of record CM061275.1, read on the forward strand.
AGGCAAAGAACTCCACGGCCCAGGCGCTGCGGGAGTTCAGCACAGTGCCGCGCACCGCGTCCGCCTGCAGCAGCGTCAGCGGGTCGGAGAGCGAGTAGAGCGCCGAGCGCGGGGCTGCGCCAGCACCGGGCACCGCCAGGAGCAGCAGCAGCAGCAGCAGCAGCGACGGCGGTGGCCCCGAGCAGCGGCTGCACCACCCCATCCTCCGCGGCTGCGCCCACCACTGCGCACAAGTTTCGGATGAGTTGGTGCGCGGTGGCGCCGCCGCACCTCCTGCCTCCGTCCGGTAGGAGGAGCCGCGTGGCCCCGCCCCGGGCCCCGCCCCCACGGCACCGCCCCGCCGGCTGGCCAGTGGGCCCGGGAGCGGGCGGGGGCCGGACCTGCGAGCCCGAGCCCCGGCTGGACCGCGAGCGCCCCCTTCACGGTTACCAAAGTCTCAGAGCCGCGCCAGCGCGGTCGGGCCTCCGGCCCCAGGAGGCGGGGAGCGCGGCCCAGGCCCTGGAGCCCACACCCCCAAATGGAAGGAGTGGGGCATCCGCGGGGCAGAGACCCGGACCAGATTTCCCTTAGCAGCTGGCGACTGGGGGAGATCATTTGGCTTCTCACTCGCCCCGTATCCAACCGAAAATGAGTTGGAATAAGCGATAAGACGTTGTAAATTAAAAGCAGGTAGGAGAGAAGACGGACCGGTGGACGAACAGTCTCTGAGTCTTTGACCATCATGACTCCCACAGGGATCAGATGTGCCCTCACCCCCTGAGGCTCGTGACCATCTAAGGAAACATTATCGGAGGGCTTCCTAACCATGGACGAGAAACCCCCTCCCCCACTTTATGCTGGGCTGGACTGGCGTGGCCGCTGCAGTGGAATCAGGGTTCCTCGGCACCCAGGTCTGGCCACCCTCGTAAATTTGTCAGGGCAAGAACTCCAGGCGAGGCTCCCAGCAGCCCAGGTCCCCCACAGCTAACTCTCCAGTCTAGCGCCGCTCTCCATACTCACTTAACTGTCCCTCTCACAAGTAACCTGGTAACTAATCTTTGTTCATGTGTACCAAGGTGTGAATGGTTCATTTTCCCTGCTCACCTTTTGTAGCTCTCATACCGAGTTATTTTAAGGGGAGAAAGCGCTCCTTAGAGAGTTAGTTGTCACAAATGATCTTTTTCCTTTTTCTTTGCTGGGTTAGCCCACCTTGCCTGTAAGCCATCTGAGACCAGGTTCTTGACTCATTCAACATTTACTGTGTGGTTTCTTTGTGCCAGGCACTGCCCTAGGTGCTAAGGATGAGCCAGTAAACAAAACCAAAACTCTACAGACATGGAACTTACCTTCTAGTGGGGACATGGGGATAGGGATAGAGAGGTGACACACAAGTAAGTGTAGGTCTGATGGTGACAAATGCTGTGAAGAAATATACAATAGGGTAAGAATAGAGAGACCGAGGGAGTGCTATTTTTTTGGCCCCTGATATTTGCAGGACCAGGGTCACTAGTACAAATGGAGGCCCCCACATCAAGTTAAATCCTTACGTAAAATTCCTATCTTTTCATCTTGACAAGGATACTTTCATAATCATCTGAAAGAGCAAATTTTGAGTTTAGAATTCTTGGACTCCCCCAAGATGTGCACTGGAAGGGGGCAGCTTAGGCGGTAACTGGTCCCTGTCCCGTGGTCTTCCTACTACTCTTTGCACTCCAGCTGTCTCCCATATTTCAAGGGGCCTTGTGCCCGCACCTGTAACATCCCTGTCTGCACATCTGAGATCCATCCACACCTTCTGCAAATAGCCACTCCTTGGCTCCTCAAGAGGATAGACCTTGGGGAAAAGCTGATGCAGTCTCCAGAAGCTGGCCTGGCGCCTCTGGGCCAGTGAGTTCTAGGGTCTCAGGAACCACAGTCTGATCTGAGGAGTGAGGAGCAGGAGCTTTGGTTGAGCACATCCCCTTGGCCCATGGGTTTCTTGCTCTGTGAAAAGGGGTATGGCTGGAGGACGGCCAGAGAGCTCAGAACCTAAGGTTCTTGCCCCAGTTCTAATGCGGTTACATTTGAGCCAAAGGCCCAATGCAGTATGGGAGGAAGCCTTGTGGCAATCTGGAATAAGGGCATTCCAGGGAGAGATCTGGAGGTTGGGGGCTTTTGCTTCCTTCATCTGCTCATGTTTTCTGTGTGCAGTCTTGAATTGCACAAAGAAGTTACATGTTGACGGGTCAGAGTGTTAGTATCTCCTCAACTCCCCCAGCCAACTCCAGATACTGGGTACCCACTTCCCTCACTCCTAGCAGCCACTGAGACCAGGCCTGGCCCAGGGTTATCAGGATAGATGATCTTCTAGTAACCTTGGGTTCCAGGGACTGGAAGGACTCCAGTGACTGCATCAGGTGCCAGTAACAGTCAAGTGCCTTCAAACGTCTCCATTGTTAACAGCCTAGTAGTTATCTTCCCCGGGGCCTGCTAATTAAGGAGACAATGTCTGCTGAGCTTGCCAGCCTGGGAAAGACACCCCAGATGAGTACACAAAGATGTGCTTGTTCACATATCTGTTTCAGAGTGTCAGCCATGGAGAAGAATACAAACTATTTGAATAGATTAGAGATAGTTGCTTGGCAACGGGGCCAAATAAGTTCTGACCAAGAGTTATAAAATCTGGGGTTCCAGTATCTCAGAACAGGGATGTTCAACTTTTTAAAGTCTTGGAAGCTTTTGTTTCAACAGAATCTTGGAAGGAAGCTTACACAGGTGAAAGCAAACTGAAGGTGTGACCTAGAGCGACACCCACTCTCTAGGAGGCTTCTTGGGAACCCCAGGGCTCCCCAGGCCACCCTTTGAAAACCACTGACCTAGAACTGAGAGCAGAAACTATAGGAATCACAACTTGCCCTGCTTGCCCTTCCAGAAACTTCCTGGGATGAAAAGATGGCAGAGAAGGAAATCTTCTCAGGAACGGGGTTCAGAGAGGGAAAGAGTGCTCTGGAAAGCATTGAAAGTTGGGGGACTTAGGAATACCCACCCAGGTCTCCTGTTCCTCCTCCTACACACAAGCTGGAGGGAAGCGAGCCAAGATGAATCCAAAGAGAATAATAATAGTATTAGCCAATACTTTGCACCTGCTGTTCTGAGCACGTACAGATAACACCCATTTAATCCTCCCACGAACTCGACGAAGTTGGTGGGATTATGATCTCATTTTTACAGATGAGGAGACTGAGGTAGAAGGAGCCCTGCTGACTTTCCCACCTGTGATTCACGCATGCGTTATACATGATATAAGAGGGAATCTGGGAGCCTGACAACCAGAAAGGAGGTAGATGGTGAGAGGAATGCAGCTTATACACAAATGCAGATAATGATGAGCAATAGAATCATGTTGGGTGGAATACGTCAAACGGTAGCAGAGCATTAAGTGACTTGCCACTTACTCACTTGCAATGAGGATCAGAGCGGTGTGGAGCTGGAAGGCAGATGCCCAGCAACAGAGAAGGGACCTTTGCTTTGTCCCTTCACAAGTGGCCTTTAGGTCTTCTGGATGCATCTTTTCCAGCTGAGATTGGTTAGGATGTCATTTCTGAAAGTAGCAAGAGAGGTACTCAGAGTCTCTATGGGTCAGGCATGGCAGGAAAGTGAAGGCACATTCAAAGGACTTGCTGAGGGTGTTAATGAGACTATTTACAGAAGTGTGTGCAGGGCAAGGGGAATTCACAAGAAGCACCCAACAACAGCAAGACGTCCTTTCAGCACTCCTCCCCTGGAGGGAACAAGGGGAGGGAACTCTGTGATGAAGCTGGTGGGAGCTGGAGTCCAGGAAGAGGGACCACCCAGCTGGAGTTATAACCGCAAAACGCCACCACTGCCGCCAACACAGGGAAGCAGGGAGGCACCAGGGAAGTCTCGCTTTCACTTCTTTCTCGTCCATCCTCTGATGTCTTGCCAGTGCTGCCCAGTGGCCAAACCCCAGCAAAGCCAGAGTGTGAGGGTGCCCTGATTATAGTCCATAAAAGTTGGTTTCCAAGACAAAAGACAGCTTAGAGGAGGCTGGAGAGTGGAGAGGACTGTACCTAGTACAGGGTCCCTACCCTTGGGCCCTTCGAGGCCTCAGAAATGAGAACGGACAACCCCCAAATCCTTGACTGTCTTTCTGCAAGTCTCTTGGGTGGGAGTGGGGGCTAGAAATCTACCCCACCACAGACAGAGCCAGGGAAGAGGGCTGCTAAGTGATTCCTCCCCAGCTCCTCCTCCTCTCCTGTTCACACTTGGCCCGATTGCCTCATTCTCTATCTGGAGAGGAGACTGAGGCCCAGCAAAAATGAAGAGTCTTGCTCAAGGCCACACAGCAAAATAATGGTAGAATCCATTTTCTCTTAGGCTTTCCAACATGGCTGTTGAAGTACTGAGAAGGGACATCAGTGAAAAGGCTGTCTGGGGCAGAACCCTGTGTTCAGGGGGAGCTTCCCTGGTCCCAGGTTGAGAGTGGGAGAGGCGTGTGTGAGGACAGTGGGTATATGAGAACTCTGTATTCAAAGGAATAGGTATCCCTCTCACTTCATTCACCCTCCATTCCACACACACACACACACACACACACACACACACACACAAGCTTGTATTATTACAAATGGAATGACTTAGGCTCATGCTGTCTCCTTTGATGCTGTCGGCAGGGCAAACAGGATTAAAATGATGCGGCAGAAGAAACTAAGGCTCAGGCAGGCTAAGAAAGCTGCTCCAGGTTGTGTCTAGAAAGTAACATACTCCAGAGCCCAACCTGGACCCAAAAGACCACCCACAGTCACAGTGCCAGAAGGGGCGGGGGAGAGGAGACCGCAGAGGCCTCCCCCTTCCTGGAGCAATGCTGCTCTACTCTGTAATCTGGTGGCTTCCCATGTTCCAAGATAAACCATTTTTTATCTTTTTCTCTCTCCTTGAACCTCCAACACCCTCATGTCCTCATAAGAGACCTCACTTCGGTCATTTTGATGACAAAATAGAAAGCATCAGACGAGAGCTCCTTTTTCCCCATCAAACTTGCACCTGTGCTCATCTCGGCTCCCAGCGCCTTCCTCCCGTCAAGGCCAAGGCTCAAGCACTTTGCTCCTGACCCCCCTCCACCCGCCCTTGCAAAGCTAAGTCTTCTCTCTACCAGATCGACTTCTCCTGCAAACAAAGTGCTCTGTGGCTCCCACTAAGACAAAGAACTCCTGGAGGGACATCCTCTTTCCAGATATGGGCCCATTTCCTTCCTTCTCTTCACAACCAAGCCTTACAACAGCGTTGCAGTGCTCACTGCCTCCACTTCCTCACCCTGCCCTTGACTCCTCAGCCCACTCCTGTCTGGCTTCTGACCTCACCGCTCTGCTGAAACTGCCCGCCAAGGTTAACACCAGCTCCGTGCGCCCCACCCGGTGCTTGCGCCCGGCTTCCGCTTGCTCAACCTCACGCCTTCGACACAGCTCGATGGCTCCCTCCTTGAAACACTTTCTTTGGGCTTTTAGTTTAAGCCACGTGAATGCATTTCCAATGCTGCAGTAACAAATCATCGCAAACTCAGTGTCAAATATATTACCTAACAGTTCTGTAGGTCGGAAGTCTGACTTGGGACTCACAGGCTAAAATCGAGGTGTTGGCAGCGCTGTTCCCCTCTGGAAGTTCTAGGGGAGAACCCGCTTCCCTGCTCGTTCGGGTTGTTGGCAGAATTCAGTCCTTGCAGTTGTAGGACTGAGCTCCTAGGTCTTTGCTGTCAGCTGAGGTCTGTTCCGAGTCTGGAGGTCACCACCTTCCTTGGCTTCCCCCGTCAAAGCTTTCGATGGTGGGTCAAATTCCTTCCTATTTCAAATCTCTTCTGCCTCTTTCTTCATCACATCTCTCTGGCCCCTTCTTCTACCTTCCTTTTTCATTTTTAAAGGCTCTGTTGGTAAGACTGGGCCCACCCAGATAATCCAGAATAATCTCTCCATCTCAAGGTCTTTGACCTTAATTGCAGCTGCAAAGTCCTTTTTGCCATGCCAGGTCATGTCTTCATAGGCTCTGTGGATTAGGGTGTGGACATTTGGGGCCCCTGTTAGGCCAGCCACACTGCTCTCCTCATTCTCCTCCGCCTCACCAGCATCTCCTTCTCAGTCCACTTTCCTGGCTGTTCATCATCCCTCAACCGCTCAGTGTTAGAAACCTGAGCCTCAGCCCTCAGCCCTCCTCCTCATCTCCTACACAAGCAATCCCACCCACACTGGGGGTGCTCCGTCTGCAAGCAGATGCTCCTAAATTTTTATTTTCAGCCTTAAATCCATTCTTGAGTTCAAGACTCATCTATCTGACTCAACATTTCCACTTGAATTGTGATTGCCATCAATGAGCCAATCATTGGCTGGCTCTCCGCCCACTTCTCTCCACCCGCTCTGCTCCCAGGCTGACGCAGGCCTCCCACCACCAGCCACCTGGGCCACTGAAGTTGCCTCCTGGCTGACGTCAAGCCTTCACTCTTACCTCTCACCCATTCTCTACCCCGCAGCCAGAACAAGCTTTAGAAATACAGCCGAGCCAAGTCATGTCTCTGCTCAAGATCATCCAAAGTCTTCTCAATAAAGTTACAATAAAACCTGTTGCCGAAAGCCCGGCTCCTCAGAGTGGTCCACAGACCCGCCGCATTGGCCTAACCTGGGAGTGGGTCAGGGATGCAGAATCTCAGGCCCCACCTCAGACCTTTGGAATCTGGATTGGTACTTTTACCAGATCCCCAGATGGTATGCAAGCATGGGGTGTTTTGAGACATGCACGATCTGGTCTACCTTTCTGACTTCTGTCTTTTCTCAATCTTCCCCTTGCCAACGTCCTTTAAGCCGCACAGATCTCTGATTCTCGCATTGGGTCCAGGACACTACCACCTCAGGGCCTTTGCACTGATGGATTTCTTTTCTTGGAACACCCTTTCCAAGTTCTTTACTCAGCCAGTTCCTCCTCGTTATGCAGATCTCAGTGTCACCTCCTCAGACGGGCCCTCTGTGACATCCCATTGAAAGTCATTCTCCACCTCCCTCCCCAGTCATTCATCCTCGATTTACCCTATTTGATTTCTTTCACTCCCCTTTTCTCTATCATGATCACGTCTATTTCTTTGTTTTCTTGTTAAATATCTTCCCTCTCTCCCCCTCTCTTGTCCCAAGGAGGTAGATAAAGGAAGGCAGGAACCCTTGTCTGTCCTGTGCACTCCTGTTACCTGGGGCCAGGAAAGTGCCCCCCCCAAAGGAATATTTGTGGAATGAATTAGCAGCAGGCTCCACCGCCCCTCTCTCCCACTCCCTCTGTTCTCCGCTTTCTGCTGTCCATCCTATTACAACTCTGGCCTGAGGACAGATCCAGCTGGCCGAGCAACTGGTTCCTGGAATTCTCCATTCCCAGGAACAGCTCTTGCCCATAACCAGTCAAGAAATGAGGAGCTTTTTTTTTTTTTTTTTCCAGAAGTCAATCTGGTAACAACTTTGAGAATGGCTGAGTAAGTCTAATTACTTAATTGATGGTACTGATATAACACTATTTGCCAAGCACTTTGCCCATTCTGAATCACTCGGTTATCCCTTACTATAATTGTCTCCCTTTTACAAATGTGGAAAACAAGGCACAGAGAGATTAATTAATGTGCTCCACGTTTCACAGTAAGGAAGTGGAGGTGACAACCTCTCCAGACCCAGATTGGAGGGCCCTCTGCCAGGGCCACCTGCAGGTCCTTGGGGCCGAGGGAAGGACCACAGCCCTTTTGACCACACTTGGGTACCTGGGACTGTGGAATTCCCAGCTCGATGGCCATGAGTCTGCTTCCAGGGCCTCTTCCCTGGGGTCATCTTCCTGAAGGTGGACAGCACAGCACCCTGAGTGGCCCCAATGGTGGCCAAATGGCAGTTGTTTGCAAAAGGCATGTGCAGAGCTTGAATACGCAGGCCCGGAGTCCACACGTGGGTGGGAAGGCCTCTCCAGGGGTACGAGACAGCAGGACCGGAGAAGGCGCAGGCCACTTTCCCCACCTCCTCGTTCAGACACGGAGCTCTGCCGAGTCCACGGACTCTAACTCCAAACCTGGCCTCCCAGGTCATCGTGAAGGTTTATGTGTCAAGGTAGGAGGAGAGAACATGTCTTACTTAATAGTTTATTAGCTTGATTGATAACTTTAAAATATTTTAAATTTAGACATGTGGTCTGTGGCCCCCATTTGTCTTCTTGCCCTGGCCCCACAAATGCTGGGGGTAGGTCTGTGGACCAAGGCGCTGGCTTGGGGCTTACTTCCCAAGCTGGCTGTGCTGAGTCATGCCCCTCCAGAGGTCCTGACCCTCTGCTCCCAGGGAGGACCTGCACGGTGGCTGTCCAGTCCTGTCCTCTAGTTACTCTTTAAATATTGAATCATTTCCACCGTACCCAGCAAACCCTGTGATGCTCCACGAGGCTAAGGGCTGAGGGAAGTCTACTCTGGCTGGTGTCCTGGTGCTGCATGTGCCTTGGGTTCATTTCCAAGCTCCACCACTTATCCGCTGTGTGACCTTATGCAAATGAAGCAACCTCTCTGAGACTATTCTGTGTTCTACCTCCAAGGATTAAGTGGGAAAGTCTACACACTCAGTGACGTTGCTACAACGCCACGTGGCTCAGCTGCCTCTGAGAAGCTGCTCAAGGCCGACCTCAAAGCACAGGGCTGGCAGGAGCCAAAATAAAGAGCAACTGAGGCCCCTAATGGTAAGTCCTAGGGCCCGGGCACAGCTGAGCTGGAGGGATGTGGTCCAGGTTGTCCCTGCTGAGGGACGCAGGGGGCTGTGAGGAGCCAGTGCGGTCCTGGGTCCTGGAACGTGGAGGGCCAAGCCTCTGCCTTCAGAATTCTCCACTCTGTGGCTTTAACCTTTGCTAATAATGATTGCACCACACACACACAAATCCATACAAATGCAAATTGTTTGAGGTAGGTCATTTTTAGTGGCTAAATATAGACCATTGTTTGATAAGAGTTTAATGTCCTTATTGAGAAACAAAGGCTGCCTTTCATCTCCTTTTGAAACCCATCTCAAGCAAGATGTCACCATGGGCAGGGTTGAGGAAGAAAGCATCGGGGATTTCTAAACAGGATGGGGAAGCTGCCATTCCTTCCTTTGCCCTTTGAGGGCAGATGTGGGTCTGAATTCACAGACAGGAATTGAACTTAGGTGGTCCTGTTGGGAGCCCGGCGACTCTCTGAAGGTCAAAGTGCTGGCTGCAGACTTAAGGGGTTTTCTCTCTTCTCTGCTTGTTTTCCAAAGAAAACAGGCCTCAAATTGAGGATCTGAGACATCGTGCTGGTGCACGTCTGTGGACAGGTGCAACACAGAGCTCTCGATCCATTGTCTGGATTCCAATCCAGCTGCACCACTCGCTAGCTGAATGATACTGGGCATGTTAATCACCCCCAGGCCTCAGTTGTTTTATCTGTTAAATGGTCCACTAATAGTCTGTTTCATAGGGTAGTGTCCAGATTTAGTGAAATAATGTACGTTAATACATGTAAACACTCAGAAGCAAAACGCTTCGAACGGCAACCAACAGGAGTAAATACTCGGTCCTGTTGTTTATCATTATTATTAACTCCCCAGGCCAGAGGCTTGGGAAATAGTACCACCACACTACATTCTTACATGGTTCAACTTCTCCATCAGAAACCAGCAGATTCTCCTGTCTTCTAATCTGGGTCTCCCCAAAATGATAAAACAAATAGTACAGATACTTCCCAAGACATCGTGTTATGCTTATTTTTGGCAGCCTAACAAGACAATGATCTCAAAGACCACAAACAGGAATGAACAACATTGCAGCTCCCGAGGAATTCTTGAGAAAATGCCTTTTCTACCCCTTTTCTCTAAGTGAAGAAACTCAACCGTGAGACTCACTGTAGGAATTTGGAGTTCTAGTGCCAGTTTACTCATCTAATCATTTGAATTAATTTTCTCAGAGTAGTAGCAATATCACTGACAGAGCAGTTAGGGAAGTTATTTAGGTGATTATTATTTTAAAAACTACTTTGAGCCCTGGCCGCTTTGACTCAGCAGTAGCGGGTTGGCAGTCTTGGGTTCGATTCCAGTCAAGGGCATGTACCTTGGTTACGGTTCAGTCCCCGGCCCTGGTCGGGGTCCTGCGAGAGGCAACCAATTGATGTTTCTCTCTCTCTTTCTCTTTCTCCCCCACTCTGTCTGAAGATAAAAATGGAAAAAAGTATCCTTGGGCGAGATTATTTAAAAAAAAAGAAATTTAGGGATATTTAAAAAAAACAAACCCTACTTTGACTGCAGTCAAACGGAACATCACACATGCTGTTTGTGCTGCGGAAACTCAGAATCCTGGAATGTGTCTGGAACGAAAGTGTGGTTTCGAGTTTCCTGACATACGTTCTTCAGATGGGGAGACACGTGCATAAAATATATTTTTTAAGGACGTTCTTGTTCAAAAGAAAAGCACAAGAAAATTTGGTATCTACTTGCAAATGATGTCAGTATCATGATACCTGAATACATTTTCATAGGTGTTGGAGGTATAGAGCCAAGAGCAACTGTACCTCCAGAGTGGAGGTCTCCGCCTACCTTCAAAGGCACGTCTTTATTTTATTTTTTAAAATATGTTCTTATTGATTTTCCTAGAGAGTGAGCAAAGGAGAGAGAGATAAAAACATCGATGAGAGAGAACATCGATTGGCCGCCTCCTGCATGCCACTGGGGATCAAGCCCGCATCCCGGGCATGTGCCCTGACTGGGAATCGAACCGGTGACCTCTTGGTGCACGGGTCGACGCTCAACCACTGAGCCACACTGGCCGGACTAAAGGAACATCTTTAATCTTTTTCTAACATGCAAATGTGCTAATATATATATATATTTTTAAATCCTCACCTGAGGATATTTTTCCATTTATCTTCAGATAGAGTGGTAGGGAGGGAGAGAGGGAGAGAGAGAGAGAGAAACATCAATGTGAGAGAGACACATTGACTGGTTGCCTCCTGCACGACCCAACCAGGGCCGCAGAGGTACGTGCCCTTGTCCGGAATCAAACCTGAAACTCTTTGGTCCGCGGGCCGATGCTCCAACTGCTGAGCCAAAACGGTCAGGGCGTGCTAAAATATTTTAATTATGTTAAATACACCAATTAAATTAGTCATGACAGCAACACCTTTTAATTACTTTGAGTCAAATTCTTACTTGAAATAAAAAGTATTTAGGTTGACAAGATGGGACCCAAATTTAGCTTTTGCAGACAGTAGTATTGGAATAGCTTTGAAGTTGTAAGAGGAAGGGAAGTATAGTTCTATCTCAATGTGCAATATTAGCCCTGGCCAGTTTGGCTCAGCTGTTAGAGTGTAGGCCTCGGACCAAAGGGTCAAGGGTTCGAGTCCCGGTCAAGGGCACATACCTAGGTTGCAGATTTTATCCCCAGCCCCAGGGTCGTGCGGGAGGCAACCAATAAATGTGTCTCTCTCACATGGCTGTTTCTCTCTCTCTCTCTCTCCCTCCCTCCCTCCCTCCACTTTGTCTGAAAATCAATGGAGAAATATCCTCTGGTGAGGATTAAAAAAATAAAAATAAATAAATGTGCAATATTAGTTTCTATTCTTAAGGTAATGCTTCTACATAGCAAAATAAATAAATAACAAATAAGGCTTTTAATTAAACACACACACACACACACACAGCACATTGTAGTCTTCAGCCCCATTCCTCTCCTCCCTATCACCCAGAGGCCCCCACTGTCAATCATTTCACTCCAGCATCTTTACCTCTGTATTCAGAAAAACATGCTATCCCCTAAGTCATTGGTTTAATACCTTAGGTATTGACTTCCTGTATTCCCCTGGCATCTGCGGAAAAACAGAAGCAATGGAGTGCGTGGCGAGAGAGTCTGGGGAGCTGGCGGTGCAGTCGGAGGGCTGGCGAGTGCAGCGTTTGCAGAGGGCTGGCCCGCTGGAGGCCCAGGGAAGAGCTGACGCTGCAGCTTGAGTCCAAAGGCAGAATTCCCTCTTCTCTGTGGGACACAGTCTTTTGTTCCTCTTAAGACCTTCACCTGATTGGATGAGGACCATCATATTATATAGGGTAATCCTGATTTAAATGTTAATCTCATCTAAAAAATACCTTCATAGAGACATCTAGACTGGTGTTTGATGGAGTATCGGTACCGTGACCTGGCCAAGTGGACACGTAGAATTAACCGTCACACTTCCTAATATGGTAGATGCTGATTAGCTGTCTGAAAGCTCCCTTCTCTTCCGCATCTTCTCCTGATACCACAATATTTAAATTGTTGTAACTATACACAGTGTTCACAGCTGAGCCAAGAAATGTACCATAATTGTTCCTTACTCATATAATGCTTTGTTTCCTCTTTTTTTTTATTTTATTACTCACTCTTCTTTAAACCTATTGCCAAGTCTTTCCTCACCCTCCAACAGCTTCTCAATGAGAAGTTTCATGTTGTTCAGAACATCAGGTTATTTATTCCTCTCCCTTCCTCCCTCTCACCTGGAGACCTTCCTTCTGAGCTCTCTGTCCCCTGTTCCAGTCCTGACTCATGGCTCTCTGGGTGTGCAAGGCAGCTGTCGTCCTGGGCATTTCCTCCAGTCTTCCTGGGGAGATGCCCTGTTTCTGGGTCTCCAGTCTCTATCTTTCATGCTTATGCCCTCTGACAAAGGATGCTTGAGAAGTAAGGACTTTGCGTTTCCCAAAATGTCCATATTGTACCTTAACGCTTGGTTCCACAGAGCATAGACTTTTATTTATTTTATCCTCACCCGAGGACATTTTTTGCATTTATCTTCAGACAGAACAGGAGGGGGGGGGGAGAGAGAAACATCGACGTGAGAGAGACACATCGACTGGCTGCCACCCACACGTCCCCAACCAGGGCCGGGGACAAACTGCAACCGAGGTACGTGCCCTTAGCGAGAACCGAACCCGGGACTCTCCAGTCCGCAGGCCGACGCTCTAACCGCTGAACCAAATCGGCCAGGGCGAGCATAGACTTTTAAATGAAAGTAATTTGTATCCAATTTTTGAAAATTCTGCTCTATTTTCTTAAGGCCTCCAACGTTTCTGTTCGGGAGAGTGATAATACTTTTATTCTTAATCCTTTATATGCATTTTTTTTCTTTTTCTCTTCAGAAACTTTTAGAATTGTTTCTTTACTTGTGAAGTCCTGGTGTTTCTGAATGGTGTGTCTTCGTGGGGGATCATTTCTTCTTCTGGGCTCTCAGGGACCATAGCAACTGGGAGCTGAGATGTGTACGTTCTGGAATTTGTTCTCATATAATTTCCTCCTGCTTACTCTGTTCTTGTTAGATGTCCAAGTAATGAGATGTTTCCTGGATTGGTCCTCTAATTTTACCTGTTTCTCTCCTATTTGTGTCTATCTTTTGTTTTGCTTTCTAGAAGGTTTCCTCCACTTTGTCTCCTAATTTTCTATTGAATTTTAATTACGGCTGCCGCAGTTTTAATTTTCAAGGCTTTGCCTTGTCCCGGCCCACCCTCTTGGCGAGCACCCTGTTCCTGTTTCATGGCTCCACGGCGCTTCAGCGGAGGATTTCCATTTCGCTCTAGTCTTGGCTTCTTGGGATGTTTTGCTCTGTGCATGCGTCGTAGTTTCAGCAGAGTTCCTCCCGTTTCCTTCTTCTCGGTCTGGTTCCCAGCGGTGGCCCCCAGCCGTCTGCAGATGGTTGGCTGGCTGTTCACAGATGGGCGGTGTGCCCATCGTGACCAGTAACTTCGTATGCACGGTGGGCTCCTGACTGCCGCCTTCACTGGAAGGAGACAGGTGGCAAGCCCCCTTTCACTCTGGAGGCATCTCCAAATGCAAGAGACGACAGGTCTTTCCTCCAAGGCCATTCTGTCCGTCCAGAGGAGGGTCCTCCTGGCTTCTTCCTGGGGAAGGCGGTTCTGAATAAGCCCGACAGAATCCCTCCATTCAGTCCACAGACCTGAACTTAACTCTTATTTTCAGTTTGTTGCCTCATGTTTGTGCCTGGGCTCTCCAGTTCAGGGCCTCTCTGGTTCAGTTTCTCCTGAGAATAAATGATCTCCGGAGGGCCCTGGAGAGGCGATCGGCAGTGACCCAATCCATTAGGGGCGGGGACCAGGAGACGCTAACTGATCCTTTCAGACTTCAGTGAATTTCTCTGTTTTCATCTGCCGGGAAAGGCAGTCATGAGCAGAATGGGCCTTGACCCTGGAGCACTTACCAAGACTTGTGCGCCGGGCTTACCACCTCGCGTGTGAATGAACGCCTTCCTGCTTCTGATCCCTGTGTGCCCCTCTGCTCTGCCAGGCGCAGGCGGCAGTGGCCTCAGGTGGCAGTGGCCTCAGGCATGCCCTCAGCTGCCGCGTCTCAGACCCGGAAGGTTCTGGCCATGGGGTCGGGGCCTCATCACAAGGGGCTGGAACTTGTTCACTCTCTGTCCTCTCCTGCTGCAGGTAGATACTGTGCCGTTTGAGCTGCTGTCCGTTCTCAGCAACCTCACATCGCACATTGATCTCTTCCCTGGAGGATGAGTATCTGCCATTTAACCTTGGCCGCGCGGCCTGGCTACCCAGGAACGGTGACGAAGGTCTGGGGCTCTGAGCAGGGTTCTGCAAGGACACCCTGCGATGGCGTGAAGAAAGTGCAGGAGCGTGTCCCCTGAGGCCCCATCTCAGAGTATTGTCAGCTTCCTGGGGGGGGGGGGGGTAAGGCTCTGGAGGAGGACTAACAGGGACAAATGGGGTACCAAGAATCTCCTTACGGACCTTGATGAGTTGGCTGGAAGGATGGGAATGGAGGTGCAAGAAGTGGGCCCCAGAAAGGGGGTAGGAAAACCACACCTGTTCTCTGGCTGCCTCCACGCACCTACCCCTCAGGCAAGCTCCCCAGTGTCCTGGGGAAATGTGGGGACCCCGTCCAGGGAGCTCCGCCAAGTCTGGGTTGCTTGCAGGCCTCAAGTAAGACCTGTTTTCTCTAAACACAAAACCACCGATGGCATTGCTGAAAACAAAACAGTTAAAATGAGCCCCTTCTCGAAAAATGAAACACTAAAACTGAAAACCAGATAAGAACAAAGCCAGGTTGACGTGTCTATTTTTTTTAATCCTCACCCGAGGACATTTTTGCATTTATCTTCAGATAGAGTGGGAGGGAGAGAGGGAGGAAAAGAGAGAGAGAGAGAGAGAGACAGCGATGTGAGAGAGACACATTGAGTGGTTGCCACCCACATGACCCCATCCAGGGCCGGGAACAAACTGCAACCAAGGTGCGTGCCCTCAGCGGGAACCGAACCTGGGACTCTCTGGTCCGCAGGCCAACGCTCTAACCGCTGAGCCAAACCGGCCAGGGCGATATGTCTATTTGAAAAAGAAACATTGAAACCCAATGTCCCAGGCTGAATTGGCACAGTTAGGCATAGGGCCAAAGTCTCTGAGTCCCCACCGGGGGACAAGTGGCCTTGTACCCCTGTCAGGACACAAAAATGAGGCAGGAATTCAGACTTCTATGGGGCCCAAAGGACAATAATCACAAGTCCCCACAGAGATAGGGGCTTAGGGACAAATCTGGTGACTCACAGCAGACAGGTCCACATGTGCTTATGCATGGGGCCTTTTGAGCCATTTCAGGTGCCGGTGGTTATGGTTCCAACAACTGAGTGTGATAAACATTGACATTTTGGCCACTTGTGACATGGAGCATCACCGCTGCCTGGGGGGGCAGTGCCCCCTCACAACAAAGAACTCCAGCCATGACAGAGGGACATCCACTCCTGCCTGTCAATGAGTTACCCACACCCCACCAAAATTCAGCCACGTCAGTACCACCTAGCAGGTGGGAAACACGCTCATTCAGGGCCTGCAGTGGGCGGCACTATTACACACCATGGTGTCGCAATTTAGCAGCACAGTCTGGCCCGTTAAAGAAGAAGCCTCAGGAACCTGCAGGCTAACAGTGGACATGGACAAGTGGAATGCCGAGGTGCCATCGGCCCCTCAGAGCCCGACGTCAGCGCCGTCACCTAGGACACAGGGAGACTGGTGGGCCGTGGTTGATCTGGCCACTGCCTTCTCTCAGTCCCTCTGCAGGACAAAGGACAAGGCCGCTGTGCGTTGCACGGAATAGCCGGCAGCATACTCGCACGAGCTCCTGCGGGGAAACCTCGAACCCCTGCAATATGCCGACAGTGAGGAGGGCTAGACCTGCAACAAGTCCAACGACCCCCAGGAGTACTTGTCACCCAGGACATTGATGACATCCTCACTGCCGGCCTAACCAAGGAGCAAGTTGACCAAACCTTGCGTAAGGTCCCGGGCACTCCGACGCACGCAGGCTGGGCCCTCCACTCTGATGAGGTCCAGGACCTGCTCGACAGCTGCAGTTCCCGGGAGCCACCCGGGCCAGTCATACAAAATACTGTTCCTGACAAGATTAAACAAAAGTTACTGTCCCTGACAATTCCCACCACCCACAAAGAAGACTCGGCACGGACAGCCTCTGTGGCTGCTAAGGCAGCGGGCTCCACACCCGGGTACTCTTCTGGCCCCTTTGTCAAGGTGGCCCAGCTTGCGGCCCCAGAGCCCATCACCGTACAGTGACACAGGCCCTGCCATTGGCCCAGGGGAACCTGCCAGCCCTGGGAAACCACACGTGTCCGTGACTCCTAGCCACGCCGACTGGGGCCTGTGGTAGCAGGTGCCTGCTGCTGGTGTGCCTTGTCCTTTGGGATCAGACACGTAAATTACCCGAGGCAGCACCAAGTACACCCCCTTCAAAGGGAAGCTTCTAGCCTGCTTGGGTCTTTGTCTGACCAGTGATGTGCTCTGTGTGTCCTTCCAACCAAGCTGCCCATCCTCACGGCTCAACAAAGCTCCATCAGTAAAGTACATCCAGGATGGAGCCCATGTGGACGCCATGGGGCCAGCTGACTCCATAAACAAGCAGCTGCTTTGCCAGGGGGGCCCTCCCGCCCCTCCTTAACCAGGTGGGGCCACGGCTCACAGATGTGCCAGCTGTGAAACGCAGAGCTGATAGAGTCTTCTCCTTGCAACTGAAACCAGACAAGAAAACGGCCCGATGGGCCAAAGTCCATATGACAATGGTGGCCGCACGGGCCACTCCAGCAGCAACTTCCTGCCCCTTAGTTTTAGGCTCATGGGCCATTACAAACCAGTCGCTATATGGCCAGGTAACTGACAAGTTGTTAGTGGAACCATTAAGGGGTCCCCTGTGTGGGGACAGGGACTGTGACAACATCTGTGGATGGAACAAAACCCTATTCATCATTCATATTAAGTGCCTATTACAAAGAATCATTAATGGCCTGTGGACCAAAGAGTCCCAGGTTCGATTCCAGCAAAGGGCATGTACCTCGGTTGCAGTTCATCCCCGGCCCCGGATGGGGTCGTGCAGGTGGCAACCAGTGGATGTGTCTCTCTCACATCGATATTTCTCTCTCTCTTTCTCTCTCACATCGATATTTCTCTCTCTCTCTCTCTCTCTCTCTCTCTCTCTCTCTCTCTCTCTCTCCCTCCCACTCTGTCTGAAGATAAATGTAAAATTATCCACGGGTGAGGATTAAAACAAAACAAAACAAAAAACAACAACAATGGAAATGCAAACGGAACTCACGAGGTAACCTAACGTGCTCAGCAAATAGTCACGACTGCCCGCTGGGTCCGCCACAGAAGGGAACACGAAAGTCTACCTCAGACAAAAATGGACAAAATCACAAGGACCCACCTCCAAAAAATGGAAACCAGCCTGGCCGGTGTGGCTCAGTGGTTGAGCATCGACCCACGCACCAAGAGGTCGCCGGTTCGATTCCTGGTCAGGGCACATGCCCAGGTTGTGGGCCCGATCCCCAGTGGGGCGCATGCAGGAGGCGGCCGATCGATGTTCTCTCTCATCGATGTTTCTATCTCTCTCTCTCTCTCCCTTCTTTTCTCTCTAAAATCAATAAAGAAAAAAAAAAAAAAAGAAGTTGTACCCTACACTTAAAAACAAACCAATCAACAAACAAATAAAAACCCCACAAAAGATGTGACACAGCACTGCGTGTGACTCCTGCCAGTGAGTGCAGGCCATGCAACGTGGGGACCTGGGCCCCACACAAAGGTGGCAAACTGACCACATGGGACTGCTAGTCCCGTCACCATCCCAGCTGCTCACCACGTGGACATCCGTTCCAGTGTGCCATGCAGACACAGACCACTGTCATGGCTTAAAAAAAACCTCTGCCATACGTTCAGATATCCAACAAAGCTCTCATCTGACGGCGACACTGTAATCGCAGCCCAAACAGCGCAGCGACGGGCTTCTTCCTGTGACGTGAGGTGGCACTCTCCTGCCCCCATCACTCCGACAGACGGGGCCAAATGGCACTGAAGAGCTCCGCTCAAGCAACAGCTACACAGAGGCATCAACAAAACAACTTACCGGCAGGCCGGTACCCTGCTGAAGGAAAGTCATTCGAACGTTAAACGCTGCGCCCAATACACTGGGCGATACTGAACCGGGAGTGGGTGGAGGACAGGCAGTCACCGGCCTAGGCTGCAAGGGCGGAATCCCAGCCTCAGTGTACCTGATGGCTCTTTTCCTTTTCTCCCGTTGGAGCACACTCCCTGGGGGTGACCTGTGCTCAGGGCCAAGCGGCATCACCTGTAGGGCCTCCCAATTCAAATGTGAGGCGGGTGCTACCTTTTGGGTGCTTCCCTCCTGGGGGACCCACATGAACGGGGGAGGGGACGACGGAACATCAGGGCACCAGGGTTCCCTGGTCATGCTGGGACCTCTGACTCAAGTGGGTGATATAGGATGTGTGCAGGTGCGACTTTATTCCAGGTGTGACTTCCCTCCCCAGGATGACTGGGCTGAAAGGTCTGGGTCAAGCAACAGGGGCAATAAAGAGGAGCCGGTTCCCGTTCCCACCTCGCTGCGCCCCACATGCTCCTCTCTTACTTCCTCGGGGGCTCATGGAGCACAGCAAGGTGGGAACGTGAACCTGTCTTCTCGCTTCTGCAGAAATCTCTGCCGGGCCTGGCACCACACACTGATAAGTACGAGCACGGCCTGGGGAGAGGAGGCGAACTCAAACGATGCTGGGTCTGTCATCCCAGAATAAAGTCCCTCTTGTCCCACGATCCCATTTTAATAGCTTGGCCAGGACACCACAACCGGACTTCCCTCTAGACCAACAAGAATCACTGAAGGGCCCTGGCTGGTTTGGCTCAGCGCTTAGAGCGTCAGCCTGTGGTCCAGAGAGACCCGGGTTCGGTTCCCGCTAAGGGCACGTACCTCGGTTGCAGTTTGTCCCCGGCCCTGGTTGGTCGTGCGGGAGGCAGCCACTCGATGTGTCCCTTTCACGTTGATGTTTCTCTCTCTCTCTCTTCTTCTCTCTCCCTCCCACTCTATCTGAACAAAAAATGGAAAAATGTCCTCGGGTGAGGATTAAAAAAAAAAAAAAAAAAGAATCACTGAAGGCACTAGCCAAGGTAGTGATGGACACCCGAACAGCCCTCAGTTACCCGCTGGAACAGGGCGGCTTTGTGTTACTGCCAGCGCCCCTTGCTGCGGATCTATCAACAGTGCGGGGTGGGGGATGGCTGTCACCTGTGCCCCTGAAGTCCCCCCAGACTTATTTTGTTACTTCTTTAGTTGGCTTAGTGCAGACACTGGGGCTGCTGGTGGGGGACCATCCTCCAGGGAAGCCTGATCACCGTCCTGGGCCTGGTTCTCCCAGTGACCCTGGTAAAGTGCTCTCTCGAAATGACAAGGAAGCTCTGTGAACACTGATTCCATCAGGTTGTTCAGGGGCCCAGGGACCCAGCTCTGCCCGCGCATTCGAGGCAATGATGGTCTGCCCGAGGTGGAGTGCTTTACCTGCTGTTCAGTGGCTGCACGGGGTGGGAGGGTGAGCCGTTGGGAAGGCAGTCTTGCGCGGCTTCAGGCTGCCTGCAGTCACATCTGAATGGGCCTCAGGCCTGGAACACGTCCTCCCAGCCCGTGCCAGCTCGTCACCTGTCCTGCTTCACACAAGCGGCCTCCTCCCCTCTGCTTCAGCGCAGGTGGCAGAGGCCCTCGGCTGTCTGCGTTTCCTCCCACTGCCGCCACATCACCCCTCCGGCTTCCGCTTCGAGGGGAACCAGCAGGCCACGGGGACCGATGCTTTGCAAGGGGCTGGATCTTGTGCCCTCGCCCTCCTCTCCTGCTGTGAGGAAACCCTGCACCACTTGAGCCTCAGCAGCTGCTGCCTGTTCTCAGCGACCTCCTTTCTCCCACGGGTCTGTTCTCTGGGCGGCAGTTACCTGCCTTCTGACCTCGGCCCCACAGCCTGGCCACCCAGTGACCAATGAAACAGTCCCAGGCCCCACACCTGTTGCCAAGGCAGTCGTGGACTCCAATTTCTGGGATTTTCTGGGATTTTGTAGGGCAATTGCTTGTTTTGACAGCATTTACTTCTTGTAGTTACTCAACAATCTTGGCACTGCTGTGTCAGCTGCCATTTCCATATATATGTGTTTTTGATGTATTATTTAAATGTATATACATATTTATATTATATATATATAATTAGATCCTCACCTGAGGATATTTTTCCATTTATTTTCAGATAGAGTGGGAGTGAGGGGGAGAGAGAGAGAGAAATATCAATGTGAGAGAGACACATCAATTTGTTGCCTTCCCCATGACTCTGACCAGGGCCAGGGACTGAACCACAACCAAGGTACATGCCCTTGACCGGAATCAAACCCGCAACTCTGGTCCATGGGCCGATGCTCTAACCACTGAGCGAACCAGCCAGTCAAGGGCACGGGCATTTGGTCTTTTCCAAGATTCAACCTGTCATTACTGTTGAGTCCTTAGCACAAGCACCGTATCCAGCACATTGTGGGCATGCAAATGTTTTATGAGTCAAGGAATTATTAGAATCTGCTGCAATTCAGGGTCAGTCATCTTCTGAGAATTTCTTTAACATCCATGGTTGGGTAGGGTTTAAAAGTATGGCAGGGATGGCCATCAGGAGGCTACTAGGGGACCTCAGGTGAGTTATGGTGGTTACTTCTAATCTGTTGGAGCAGACAATTCACTATCCTGGCGCTCCATCTTTGAAATTCTTTTATTCTTCTATTATCTCTAGCTCTTCTCCAAGCTCGTATTTCTAGATGTAAATTATAGCCTCCACACCTAGTCATCAGATGGCTGCCCTCTGTGTTCCTTTGCAAGGGTGACCAACCAGAACTCGGGTCATTTGCCGTGAGTTACAGGGAAGCAGCTCACCACTCCAGAACACAGAGTCCTGACTTACCGCGAGCTCTTCCCTGACCACCCCACCCTGCCCGGGTCCCCCCATTACGTAGTCTCAAACCTGTGTCCACTTCCTTTGCAGCCCTTGTTGCAGTTTGTCCTGCCTTGTTCTAGAAATTTTTTGATGACTCCTGCATTAAACTTTAAGCTCCATGAGGGCAGGGGCCACATCTGTCATCTCTGCTGTCCCCAGCACTCAGCACCGTGCTCAGACAGGGAGGTGTGCTGAACGCTGGAGTGATGAGTGTACACCGCGGGTGTGTGCAGGAAACAGCTCCCACCCACCGCTCACCTTACTCCGCTGCCCGCGCGCAGGCGCTCTGCTACCCAAGGAGAAAGCAGGAATTAGTGAATTTTTCGGGTACTAGCTTTCTAAACTTGGCTCAAAATGTGAAAAAGTGAACACCTGATATGAAATTAATTTATAAATCAGTTTATTTACAGATTTTTATCTTTTCTTAAAGTACATTTCAGTTAACAAATCTATTTACACTGGTGTACATAGGAATTCATCCCAGTTATTTTACAGATCATACTTACAAACCACACCCTAAGTCTTGTGTGCAAAGCTGCACCGGATGGGACTATTGGCTGAAAGGGCCTGGTGAGCAGGCTATTTACACGTACACAGTAAACGGGCTTGTTTTTCATGTCTGCACGATACAGTACACGCGGAGGCCGGGCCTCCCAGAGCGCTTTGCAACGTGTTTCCCGAGAAGGCTTTGCAAAGTCCGGAAGGAAAAGCTATTAAACATGGGTTAGTTAAAAGGACAGTACCTCCTTTACATCAGTTTACATTGTTTTCTTCACATTTTTATAATACAAAGATATTTTATTGGATTGCTGCACAACCAGTTTAAGATGATTTGTAAACATGTAAATTCCTACAGTTTGCATTAAACATCATTGTAGTTTCTATCATTTGCTCTTTGAATTAATGTTTTATTCACTAGTATTCCTAAGGTAGTAAAAGATGTAAGTTCGAACTTCTTGCAGAAGAGTTGAGTCTCTAATGCTGTGCGAGTACACACTTCATTCAAGTATTGCAAAAAGCTAAGGCCACTTTTTTCAAGACAAGAAAGTGAACAAAATTGTTTTTATCAATAGGCCACAACACTCTTATGAGCAATGAAATCTCTTCTGAAAGATAATTTCTCAGAGACCTGTAGTCACAGAAGGAATTTTCCTTTCTTTTAGGTAAAAAAAAAAAAAAAAAAAAAAATTACCTTCCTTATTAACTACTTCTGAGCTTTTCCCACTTTTCCCTAGAGTAAAAATTCCTGTTTAGACCTGAAGAGGGAATCGATACCCTGTACTTAGTTAACCCAGAGTTAAGCACCCTGGATAGCACAAATTGTTTTGGACTCAGAAATAAACCTGAAGCCTGTGTGTTGGTTTACGACTAAGTTCTGAGTGCTGTTCTAAAAGGTATTACTGCTGATGCAAAGATCTTTTTCTCAGAGGAATTATGAAGAAAGTGAAAGAGGATGGGAGCGTGGGGAGAAGGACAGAGATTACAAAGAGGGAACATTTAGATCCGTGGTCACGAGGCAGAACCTGATTAAAAAGATCCCAATATGGAACAAGAGGCTGGGTACCCATATTTATCACTCCAATCCTAACAATAAACCCCTTTCAATTATATCCAAATGGTTAAAGTGATAAGAAATCTGCTCATTAGAGATTCCTTTGTTTTCTGCTACCGAACTATGGATAATCACTTCCAGCCAGGAGTAAGACTGGTCAGGAACGACTCTCATCGGGAGCCCGGATTCCTGGGATGGTGAAGAGGCGGGAGTGCGTCAGGGCTGCTGCCACCGTGTTCTTGATGCCGATTCCATGGACTTATAGCATTTCTTTCCTTTTCTGGAATCATAATGCCATAAAGAATAAAGATAAACTTTCTTATTAAAAACTGATTTAGGTCCAAACAATGAGGATGTAGAAAAACAACCTATATTCCTATTATATTATCTTTATATTCCTTTATAAAAAATTTACAGCAGCTGTAATGTTTCAGTATCATAAGGACAATGTTATCCTACAAACAGCCAAAGGATGTAGACAAGATGTCCTGCTGTCTTCCAAACTGGAAAGAAAAGCCTCTGCTTTCCCTTGGCCAATGAAAATGTATCTCCACACTACTGGTTAACAACCCCAAGAAACCCTAGCTTCTCTTAGTTAATTTGCTCATTATGGCTACGAGACTAGAGCTCAACATCAAAAGCCCAGAAGAAATGCTGGCAACACATCAATCTGAGCGGTTCCCGAGACCCAATCACCACATTTAATCAGTGCTTTCCTTATTTGTCAAGAGCTATCACACCAGTCATTGTGCAAAATGCAAATAGTCCAATGTTATTTCAGTAAGTCTCGCATAATGACAAGATGAAACCAAAAAGGAATGGAAGTGTGCATAGTGAGCATTGGAGATGCAAAGGCAGGTTTGGAGGAAAGATGCAGAAATGAATGAACGTGCACACGTAAAGATTATACCGTCTTTGGGGTTTTTCTAACATATTTTGAAGCTATAACATTCCAGGATATCTGTAAGTAGAAATGCAGTGGATGTCTTCTATCATGCTTCTAATTGGGACCTTCAATATTAAGGCATTTACATTCACGCCTAAGATTATCCACATTCTTCTAGATACTTGAAGGACAGGACTGATTAAGAAGAACAGTCAGGAAGGCAGGGCACTGTGGTCCCAGAGAGCATCACGCAGCTCTCGTGTAGCAGCTGGAGTCTGGATCATTCCTCAGAAACAAGTAATAGTTGTGAGAAGTAACACATCAATAGAGGCAGAACTGAATTTTACAGTGTCTTTAAATCATTTTATCCCATTCCTGCTTCTGCAGGTGATCTTGGAAAAGCCCATCTTCTCTTCACTGAATTAAAATGCCTTCTTCAGTATTTGTGTGGGTTTGTTAAAACTGTAGGTTTCCTGTGCAAAGACCATGACCCAGAGAAGCTTCAAGATGGAAGTGGAACTATCATAAGAAGAATCTTTTCCTTCTGAATAGGGAGACACATTTTCAACTTAATAATTTATCTTAAAATAAATTAAAAAATGTTCCATAGCACAAAACAAGCACACAAACAACAGACAATATCTTTTTGTCTTTGGTGCACACACTCATTTCCTAAATCATTCAAGTAACAGCATCTCTGATTTCTCGGGGAGAGATGGGAGTTGAAAGTTTGAAGGCCAAAATGAATGACTTCCACTGTTGCCATGCCTGGATGCCTGAGATGGTCCTGAGGGTCTGTGATTCTGGGAGCAGCGGCAGAGGTTCAGAAGAGTAAGAAAAGTGCGGGGCAGACAAGAGGCAGAAGAGCCAGCCCTGCATTGGTGCTTTGAGCTCAGTCTTCAGTGGGGGCATTTGTTTTTGTGCCCATATAAAGAAAACCAAAAACCATGCGAAGGTTTACGACTCTTGAAAATGGTGCTGAGAAAGCAAGGCTGCCATTAATCTCTGTTAGCCTGCAGTCCGCTCGATGCTGCTCCACTACAAGGGAAGAGAATGGTCTTCAAAAAGAAGCGAAACGAACTCCAGAACGTGCAACAAGCACTCACTATCAAACCTGCCCATTTAGAAGTAGTTGAGGGTTTAATACTGTTTAGAGACTATTACGGACCAGGATTACATTTTAAAAATGGCATGATGCATTTATCTATATGCCTCTGCTGCCTGACTTCAGACTCGAGAAGTGATACCCTAGTCTAAGCTACGAGGTAAGTCTGGTGTTTTCAGCCCTCATCTGAGACCCAGTAGGGGTGCTAACAAGAGGTGTAGAATGATACTGTGTATCAACATCAGGCGGGCAAGCCTGCCCACTGAAAATCAACAATCATCCAGTGGACAGTCTCTAAAGGCAGAGTCTGCAATACCAGGTATCTACCGCGGTGTCCCGTGGGCTCCAAACCAGTCGTCTGAGAATTCGTTCAAGGTCCAGAAGCACTCTTGCTATGATGGAGATGGGGTGTGTATCAGGAGGCAGAAAGGCCCAGGACTCATATTAGCACTCAGTGTTCGATTTATTTGCAAGATGTCACACAAGGAGCACTCTCCCCTGTTTTTCACTGATTTGATTCAGAACATCAATAGTATCTCTGATCAAGGTCTCAAAGATTCCATCAGCTAGTTGCATCTTCACACACAACTCATCCTCATCATAGTTCACCCACTGGGCCTCCTCTTCATGGAGCTCCTGTACCTAGAATTTAGAAAACACAAAGGTTAGAAGTTACTATAAAAGCTACAAAACTTTTTATATTTGTTGACTTCGCAGTCCCATCCATGGGAGTACAGGCTGAGGAAATAAGCCAGAGAAAAAGGTAAGTTGCATGATGAGATTAACACCCCTTTCAAAGTTGCAAAAAGCATGAAAAAACTCAATTGCCAGCCCGGCCAGTGTGGCTCAGTGGTTGAGCATCCCAACAGGTCGCCGGTTCGATTCCCAGTCAGGGCACATGCCCAAATTGTGGGCCCATTCCCCAGTGGGGGGCATGCAGGAGGCGACCAATTGATGTTCTCTCTCGTCGATGTTTCTATCACTCTCTCCCTCTCCCTTCCTCTGTCTCTAAAATCAATAAAGAAAAAGAAAAAAAACTCAATTGCCAAATAAAATAAAAGCAGCTTCAAAATTGTCAAAATGGCTTCAAATCTGCCAAAATGGATTTGACAATATTCCAGTATTTTACAGTTAATAAGAACTGCAAGCATGTTGTCTGTATTCACAAAAGATAATGTGTATGAGAACTTAAGGGGAGAGAAGAAAGCAAATTACTATTTATATGGTTTCACAATTATAAAATGCATATATACAAAGATGATATTGGATATGATTCTGGAGTATAATAATAAATGAATAAAATTTAATATTCATTATTATTATTATTTTTTTAATCCTCACCCAAGGACATTTTTTGCATCTATCTTCAGATAGAGCGGGAGGGAGAGAGGGAGGGAGAGAGAGAGAAACATCGATGCGAGAGAGACTCATCGAGTGGCCGCCACCCACACGACCCCAACCAGGGCCGAGGACAAACCACAACCAAGGCACATGCCCCCAGTGGGGACCGAACTCGGGACTCTCCGGTCTGCGGGCCAACGCTCTAACCGCTAAGCCAAACCGGCCAGGGCTCATTAGAGTACTTTTTAAAATGTACTATCGCTTAAGCTTATATTTTAAAAAATCACTGTTATACAGTACTTGTTCCTTTTGCATTTTAGGATTTTAGGATCCCTATAGTAAGCCCCAAACTAATCAAATTAGATCTGCCCAAAATTTTTGCTTGTTTACAATAAATATATTAGCCCTGGCCAGTATGGCACAGTGGTTAGAGCACTAGCCCTCGCAATGAAGGGTCGTGGATTCGATTCCTGGTCAAGGGCACATACCTGGGTTGCAGGTTCGATCCCTGGCCCCAGTCAGGTCATGTGCTGGAGGCAACCAATCAATGTGTCTCTCTCACATCAATGTTTCTACGTTTCTCTTTCTCTCTCTTCTCCTCCCTCCCTCCCTCCACTCTCTCTAAAACAAAAAATCAACAGAAAAAAATATCCTCGGGTGAGGATTAACAACAACAAAAAAGAAACATGAGAATTATTATGCATAATGATGTCACTGGGGTGGAGGCTAGGTGGAGAAGGTAGACTGTAAACCCAAACTCAGCAGTGATCGCAGTGAGGGGGTCTCTAGCCAGAAGTCTAACTTGGCAAATAAGTCAAGTGCCAACAAGCTCCTGCGTTGCCCTGATCACAGCTGCAACTGGAAAAAGGCAGAGAACGTGAAGTGGGGAACTGTACTCTGGTTCCCATCACAGGAAAATGAGAAGACTCCTGGGAAGAAGAAACCACATCATCCAGGGGTCTGGGCGAGTGAGAGAGGGAGGAACAGTGTTGGCCAACACACACCCTTGGCCAGGGTTGACAAATACATGTCAAGGGAGCTGCTCCATTCTTTCTCTTTAAGGGGGGGGTACTGTTTGAAGGATATGTAAATACTCATTCCTTTATTCTCTAAAATGCTCCAGGAACAGATACGCCACCCAAAGGCCTCTATGGTCAAACACCTTTTAGAACACTGCCTCTGCAAGTTTCACAATGGACATTGGCCTGTTCAAGAGAAGTCCACCAGGAAAGGAACTTGTTTAACTCATAGTTCCCTGTGTTTATCTGATCAAAGAATCATTTTGTGTTGATGTACAAGAAATATTTTCACCTACCAGGAACCTGATGCTCTTCTCTTATGAAGAACGCTATATGCAACAGCCTAATGCAACACTGCCCAAGCTGGTGCTGAGGGAGAACCAAGTTCTGGGAAAACTAATAGGTGTGTCCCCATAAAAGATGTCACACCTCCCATGAATTTATTTGCTCAAACAAAGTTGTTATCTCAGCCTTTGGCATTAAATCTGTTTTTTGAGCAATTTCCTCCCCAGTGTCAAAATTTACAAAGCAATGTCCTAATGAAACTGTTTTTGCCCTTACAATAGAAATAGAGGCTCAGAACTTAATCCATTAGACCTCTCAGTGTACCCCCGATGAGCCCCCACAGGGCTCTCATCAGTATCAGCAAAAGCTTTGCTCCTCCTTAAGAACAGAAACTATTTCCCTCTCAACCAGCGAGAACTAACATGATTTCCTTTTTGTTTTGGCCATCAGAAAGCACAAAGCCTGCCCTGGCCGGTTTGGCTCAGCGGTAGATCGTTGGCTGGCAGACCAATGAGCCTCGGGTTCAATTCCAGTCAAGGGCCGTACCTGGGTTGCGGTTCATCCTCAGCCCTGGTCAGGGTCGTGTGGGAGGCAACCAGTCGATGTGTCCCTCTCATGTTGATGTTTCTCTCTCTCCCTTTCTCTCCCTCTCTCCCCTCCCACTCTATCTGAAGATAAATGAAAACACATCCTCGGGTGAGGATTAAAAAAAAAAAAAGAAAGCACAAAGCCCAACTTGGAACTTCAACTATGGCAACCAAGGGATCTTATAGCCTACAAATCTGCCTCCATTTTTTTATTTCTGGTGTTTACAGTCTATTCTATTACAATTTCCCTGCTCCTGAAGATGTATATATATAAATTAATGTATGTTATATATAAATTAAATTACATTAAAAATCAGTGTAACAGTAACATCATTTTCCTTTTTTTCAGCAGGGTTATTAGCTGGTAGAAGAGAGAAATGTGAGAAATGCAATGTGGCCAGACTTCAGCAGGCACGTGTCAGATCTTCCACCACTTTTGAACAAGATGGGGAAACAGAGACATCAGTTTGGTGGATCTGTACTTTTTGATGAAAGAACAAGACAACTATCAACCTGGAAGGAAGTTCTGCCTGCAGGGCTCAGAAGCTTCTCCCTCTGTGTCCCCGATCTCTCTTGTTCCTGTTCCACCGCAGCAGTTACCCCATGGAACTGGAGTCTGTGAGCTCCTCAAGATTGTTTTTATTTATGATACCCCAGTGACCAGGACGGTGTTACATATCTGGCATATGGGTTTTTCAGTGAGTGCTAAAAGGCTGTCTTTGGCTCTGTCCAGTTTACCATTTTTAGCAATGACCCAGATGAAGGCAGGCACATCAATTTTAGAGGTACATGAAGCTGGGAAATACAACAACTATGTTGGAAAAAAGAACCCAAAAATGTATTGGTAGCTTGGAATGATGGGCCAAATTTAACAAGATGAAGTAATAAAATAAGGTCCTGTACTAGGGTCCAAAAAAAAACTACAAAGGCACAGGTTGAGATTTTGGTCTTGGGGTTTTCCTAAGCTTTTTTGAGTCCCTGAGAACAACACAGATGAAAATAAACAAAGCAAATGTGATTATAAATTGTATTAATTAAAGTACAGTCATGTGCTGCTGAAGGACAGGGATATGTTCGAAAAAATGTGTCGCTAGGTGATTTCATCTTTGTGCAAACATCACAGAGTGCACTTACACAAACCGGGATGATATAGCCACTACACACCCAGGCTACATGGTCTGGCCTGTTGCTCCCAGGCTACGAGCCTGCACAGCCTGTTACTGCACAAAACAAGTTTAAATCAAGCACAAGAGAAAATGATGCAGTCAAGAAACTCGGTAAACTGGAGATGTATGAGGCATACTGTCTTACAGCAAACTTTTTTTATGAGTAGAAAGAGTGTATTCTAAAATAACAATAAAAAGTATGGCACAGTAAATACATATACCATTAACATAGTATTATGTACTGTACATACTTACATGTATGTATAGCGCAGGTTTGTTTACACCAGCATTACAACACGTGAGTAATGTGCTACCACATCTACAATGTCACTAGCAATAAGAATATTTCAGCTCCATTATAATCTTTATACACACACACACATTTTTTTTTAGAGAGAGGGAGGGAAAGAGAGAAACATTAATGAAAGAGAGAAACATCGATTGGCCGCCTCCCCTGCTAGGGAACTGAGCCCACAACCCAGGCATCGAACTGGCGACCTCTCAGTGCACGAGTCAATGCTCGACCACTGAGCCATTATAATCTTATGGAATCATTGCTGTATACCGGTCCATTGTTGACTGACACGTCAGTAGGTGGTGCATAACAGTACAGTATACAGGAAAAGGAGGAGGGTGTATGACTGTACTAATTTAAACAAGACACAAAATATTAAATGGTCAATTCTGAGCATTGACCATTCAAAGAGGGGCACTGACAAAGAGCTAAAGCTGACAATGTAGAAGGGACTGAGAAACCCTATCAATTTGCAGATAGGGAAATGAGGCACAAAGGGATTAGTTAGATGATTTGTCCAAGAGTACACTCCAAGTAAGTGGCAGAACAAGAATTTAAACTTAAGAGTCTACACTGGTCTCTTCTCAATTCAGTTCCTTAAACTTTGCTTCCTTAACTTTTTTATTTCTCAAGTTCTCCACACCCACAAAATATTGTTAAGTTAAATAGTCATCTACTGAGTTCAAAAGAAAGCAATTTCCAAAACTGCAGGGCAGAAATGCAGCAAATGAAAGCTTTATGACTTTACTATTACAGACTTACGATCAATTCTATTCCCTTTCCTTTTAGAATCTAACTGCATTCTGGTTTCAGAAGAGATGGTCAAAATAGAAACAGCTCAGTTATATATACTGACCAGGATGTGATCCACTCGGTCTCTTTTCTTTCTTCCAAATTTCATCATTTTCTGCCAATCTGTTTTGTGGTTTGGCTCCTTTTTAAGACTGAACAACTTGAGTACTTCTGTTGCTATGAAGTTCTGTAAAAATAAGAGGAATGAATAAAACACAAACAACAAAGTTCCTGAGATTTCATGTTTATAATAATGCAACAAACAGATTTATGCTAAGAATATAACATTTGTAATAAAAAGTACACAAATTTCTTCCACTTACAGTTCCACTTAGCAATTTGAAGAGAAAAGCATTCCAAAACTCAGACTTTACTCACTTAAAAAAATGTATGTTTTTACACAACATAAAAAACTAAAACCCACTGATGAATCTGCAAAGAAAATTCACTTTAAGAATTCCCTCTACCCAAGAACTACTGACTTCAAGCTGGCAAAATTATTCAAGATAGCATAAAATAAATCTCTGACCCTGAAGAATCCAACAAAAATTTGGGAGCAATGCCAGGTGAGCAAGTACAAGGCTTTGGCTAGGATAGTTTATTTTGAAGCACCAAGATTCAACATGTTAATATTTAAAAATATTAATCAACCTTCAGTATAAGAAGCATAGTAATTTTACTGATAACAATATATGAACTATCATCTTTTAAAAAGAGTGACTGTTTTTCAATATTAAAATTAGTGGGGAGCATCACTGTATTATATTGATATTATGCACTCTGATATTGCTGATATACATTATGTATCTTGTCTTATTTTCAACTTATTTGTTCTTTGTTATTAATAAAATAATTTGGATTTTTTTACTTTTTAAGTATATTTAAAGTCTATTAAATATACATTTAAGTCTATATATTATTATTACTTGTTTAAAAACAATGTTCTTAATGGAAAAAAGGGCACATTTATGAATCAGAATCATTTGTGATGATTCTTAAACCAATGTGCCCCCAAATTCCATCAGCTGTGGAGGGCTAAAGAAAATGAAGCATACCGGTGTTTTGTTTTGTGGTTTTTGGTTTTTTTTTATCCTCACCCGAGGACTTTTCATTTTTTGTTCAGATAGAGTGGGAGGGAGAGAGAGAAACATCAACGTGAAAGGGACACATCGAGTGGCTGCCACCCGCACGACCAACCAGGGCCGGGGACAAACTGCAACCGAGGTACGTGCCCTTAGCAGGAACCGAACCCGGGTCTCTCTGGACCGCAGGCCGACGCTCTAACCGCTGAGCCAAACCAGCCAGGGCTGTTTTATGTTTTTTCATTGACTTTCAGATAGAATGGGAGGGAAGGAGAGGGGAAGAGAGAGAGACAGAGAGAGAGAGAGAGAGAAGCATCGACGTGAGAGAGACACACCAAATGGTTGCCTCCCACACAACTCCAACCAGGGCTGGGGATCGAACCACAACTGAGGTACGTGCCCTGGACTAGAATCGAACCCTCGACTCTTTGAACCACAGGCCAACACTCTAACCGCTGAGCCAAACTGGACAGGGCAGTATACATACCAGTATTTTGAGAAAGCTCCCCAGGTGGTTCTGATATTCCTCAAAGTTGAAAATCATTTTAAAAGTTTTTTTTTAATGAATCAAATTAATCTTTGAAAACTTTTTTTTTTTTGCTCCTAATCTTAGTCTAAGCAAGGGTTAGAGAAGTTTTTCTGTAAAGGGCTAGATGATAAATATTTTTTTTTAATCCTCACCTGAGGATATTTTTCCATTTATCTTCAGATAGAGTGGGGGGAGGAGGAGGGAGTGAGGTAGAGGGGGAGAGAGGGAGAGGGGGGGAGAGAGAGAGAGAGAGAGAGAGAGAGAGAGAGAGAGAGAGAGAGAGAGAGAGAAACATCGATGTGAGACAGACACATCAACTGGTTGCCTCCCGCATGACCCCAACCAGGGAATGAACTGCAACCGAGGTACGTGCCCTTGACTGGAATCGAACTCAAGACTCTGGTCTGCAGGCTGATGCTCCAATCACTGAGCCAATCTGGCCAGGGCCAGATTATAAATATTTTAACAGAAAAGTAGCTATAGACAATATGTAAACAAATGGGTGTGGCTGTGGTCCAATAAAGCTTTATTTATAAAAACAAATGGTGGGTTGGATTTGGCCTGTGGGCCATAGTTTGCCTACTCTCATATAAGCATACATTATATCTCATAAATCCCTGTTGGTGTCCTGTCAGTACAAAATATTTTCAAAAGCTTTCTATAGCCAATAATACTGTATTATACATTTGAAACGTTCCTAAGAGAGTAGACCTTAAAAGTTCTTATCACAGGAAAAAATATGTAACTCTGTGTGATAATAGCTAGACATGTTGTGGTGATCTTTTCACCATCTCACACACACACACACACACACACACACACACACACAAAATATGGAAACACTATTTTGTACATCTAAAACTAATATGTCAATTATATCTCAATTAAAAAAAAGACTGTTGTTTAGGCAATGCCATTGCATTATATAGCAGAATAATGTATATGTTGTTCCTTTAATGTATTTTGATAGTTCACATACACTCCTGGATGATGTAAGAAAATCACCAATAAGATGAATAACTAGAGGTATGCTCTCTAGAAAATAAAATTTTAAAAAAGCTTTCTATGATCAACTAAGTTTGGAAAACACAACTCTAGAGCCTTGCTACTCAGAGTGGTCCTAGACAAACATCAGCATCACCTGGGAGCTTGGCAGAAATGCAGAATTTCAGGTTCTACTACACACCTACTGAGTAAGAGTCTCCATTTTAACAAAATGCCTAGACGATTCATATGCACATTAAAGTCTGAGAGGCACTGCACTGAAAATATAGCCTTTGCTGAATTAAAGAAACGTGTCAACAGAGAATTTCTACCAATGTCACTTTAAAGTTGGTTTGTTGGGAGTCCTCGTAGCTTCAGGGAACTTTATCTTTTCAGGGGCTTCTCAGATAACAATATTTTTTATGTATCATATTACTATCCCACATATTTCAAAACCACATTACGAATTGGAAACCTCCAATATCAAATATGGAAAGGTAACACCTATGAGTCTAGGGTGAGCATGTTTGATACATGACACACATTTTAGGTATACTTCTAGAATATTATACTTATTTCTAAATTACCAAAAACTCACCTAAAATGCCTATGAGATGCAACAATCTCTGAGAATTTCCTAATTTTTTTCTTAGACATTATAAATTACACACACACACACATACACACATATACAAATGACTATTTGTATGACTAGTCATTTATATATATATGTGTATATATATATATAAATGACTATACATATATATACATGTATATATAGGAAATGACTATTAAAAGTTATATTTTATTTTGAAAATCTTGAGGATTCAGGATCCCTCTCACGCCCACCCTTCCACTGCTCATGGATTCAATGCATCAAGTGTTTAGTGAACACCCACGATGGACAGGCCTTGAGTACAGAAAGGTGAATAATAACAGAGGAGTACCTGCTTTTACAGCATGTACAGATCTGTATAAATAAACAGCGAGTCAAAAAGGAGATAGTCTATAGTTTGCAGTTTACCTTGATTTCATCAAGGTTATCTGGGTTTTTCACTCGTCGGAAATAACTAGAGTTGATTCTGCATGGTTTCATCCAGACAGGTTGATTCAAATTGGGATCCTCAGCAAATATTTCCTCAAAAATCTCTTTTGTTAAATCAAAAACCGCCTTGACAGAGAAAAATAAAACAAAATAAAATGGCTGAGAACCCAAAGTTCAGACGAGAGAGAGGTTTAAAAGTTAGAATTATCCTCCCATGTCACATACCTGTGTGTAGACCCTTTTACTAGTGCTTTCTATATCTAGACCCTTACTGGCACAGCCAAGCAGCTTTGTAGGAATACTGATGCTATGAAGATCGTGACCTAATTCTTTCCATTTCCAAAGTTCTTCTGCTGCATTATGTACAAGAATTTCTACTTCCTCTGCAGTATGTGGGACTGCCAAGAGTGTTTCACATGGCTTTTGGAGAGCTCTTTTAGGTTCTGCCATTAGAGGTACAATTGTTTCTTCTGCCTTATTTTTTTGGATCTTGTGAGAAGAGCTCAAACCAAAATCTTCATCAAACCAGTCTTGATCATCTCCTAACACGCTCAGGAACTCCCGGCTGATCTCAAGTTCAGCAAGCCTCTTAGCAAGCTCTTCCTGCCCACTGGCACCAAATACTGGACTTTCCTGCAGAAATGGAACCATCAGATAGTACACCATTTAGTGACCTCAGATTACTTAAGTTTTTTTAAGACAAATACATTATTTGTATATTCACTATATCTCTAATAAATAAGCAAAACAAAAACAATATGGTGGCTACTAATGAACAATTTAAGAAAAAAACTATCCTGTTTCCCATAATTCTGTTTACATAAGCTGAGTTTTTATAAAGTGTTTATTGATTAGTTTTTGTTTCCTTTTTGTATCATCATTATTCTGTTTCTGTAGCTCTGTCTTGTCTCTGCGATATGGAAATGGGATATGAAATTTCTCACCTTTAATGATTAGCTGGCTCAAGTTATTCAAAATCATTACTTTTGTTCAACTGTTCATGGACAACCTAAACAAGTTGATGGTCTGAGTATATGTCATAGTGGATATGATATTGATTCTGGTAAAACTGAATTATAACTGGTAATCTTTGCAGAACAACTATGACTGAGTAGATATGGAGACAAATAATTTCATAAGCAAAAAAGAACTGGGTTGAGAACCACTGGAAAGCTCCATGGGAAAAATTTGTTCAATGAATCTGAAAGGGAATCTAAAATCTGTGGACAGTATTCAAGGGTTGTCAATCCAGCATAAACTTGCCAGTGTTTGTGACAACCCTACAGTGACCACTCATGACATAATAGAGGACAATTATACTTCAGATAGAAAAATAGTTACAAGGCCTTTAAAAACTAGTAGTGATCTTCACCTAATAAACATGTCACCAAAAAATCTGAAATTAAAATGCACTACAAAGGTAAGGTTAATTGACATTTCTTCTAGGCAAAATACTTACAGGTCTGGGACACATATCTGGTGAGGAAATCTCTTCTTTTTCATCTTCCAATTCAGATCTTAAGAAGCCACCTGGAGCACTCGGTGATGGCTCCTCTTGAGTTTGGGCTAGACCTTGGCATGCTACTTTCTTTTGATCATCATCACAAAGCTCTTGATTGCTAAGCTGGATTTTCTCATTCCTAGCTTTTTTAATTTGTTGTAGTTGACTGACTGTGTCTGTCACAAAGACTTTCAGTAAACTGTCTGTTAGCAAGCTGACTGTTTCTAGTTGCTGCTTTGACTTTTTTTCCTCACTTAGTGATGACCTCAGCTGGGCTTCCAACTGGTTCTTTTCTCTTGTTAAAAGGTCCAGAAGTGGGGTAGAAAGCTTTTCTGAAACCTCAGGATACAGGTTCTCTTCCTTTTCTGTAGACTGTTGTTGCTTCTTTAATTCTTCAGAAAAGGTATTGTCTAAAGTATCGTCTTCTACAGCAATGGAAACTTCTTCTGTGGCACCAGAAACAAGGTCTTTGTTTTCCTTTGAAAAAATCAGTGAATCCACTGGAGACTGCTGGTGAACATGGGCTTCAAGTACCCCAGAAATGTCCTGTACATTGTCTGTTTCTATTTTAAGGCTTCTATCAACTGAGGGTTCTACACTGTGTATGCTAGGTAAAGATTTCTCATATAAATATTCAATTGCATCCTTTTTTCTATCAAATGTGGGACCCTCTGTATCTTTTTGTTCTTGGTTATTGTATTGATATTGTTCATCTGGGTAACAGTCTTCATCTTCATTTATGTCTACATAGTCTTCAAAGGTTTCTGGAATGTGAGATATTTTTGGGGGAGGAGCAAAAATACCATGCTTCTCTTTGCACACAAAGTATACAATGCCATCATATGTTCCATTGTTATTTCCTTCAGGTTTATCCAATTCCACTCCAGCCCAAAATCCTTTAGCAAAACTAGTCACACCTTTGAATCGAAGAGTTCCTGGCTGAACATTGCCAATCAACACCCTATCACCGATGTGGAAATCAAGTAACTCATCTGCAACAGGAACTGAAGCCAAAGAAGAGGATTCGGTAACTCTCTGTTCATGTTCTACATCACTGCGCTCTTTACTTTTCATGAGCTCAGTAGGGGACTTGAGTTCTAACAGCCTTTCGGAATGGATATTGCTATGAATAGAAAGGCTTTTGTCACTGAGGCACTCACTAATTTCATCATCAGTACCAAAGCTATTGGTTTTACTTTTAGAGCTTCTTGTTGGCTGTAACTTATCTTGGCAAGACTGAGAGTTCTTCCTGAGTGACAACAAAGATGATACCTCAAAGTCATCTTTGCACAATTCAGCTGAAATGTCTTTCTTGAAAGAAGACACTTCAAAATCTTCAGGGTATGATATCTCTTTAGGAGCAAAAAGTTGTTCTGACAAAGACAAGTCCCTTTCCTTTATGTTCTTTTGTTGATGAATATCTCTTTCTGATTGGATGTTTCGACTATGATCCGTATCTTGATCTGATTGTCTCTCTTTCAATTCTTTTTTACTAAGATTTTCAATGGCTAATCTAACTAAGTCTTTCTGAACATTTATAGCATCTAATGGAAGTTCTTTCCTTGAAAGAATTTCAGATGAATCTCCCTGTTCCAGGTCTAGTTTTAGTAAGACATCAGACTTCTGAGGTTCTTTAAAATAGGCTTCTTCAACCACACTGTCCTCCAATTTTGTGTATTTTACTTCTTGTATTTCTGATTTTTGACTAGCTTCTTCTTCAACCTTGGCACCTGGCATGTCCAGAATTCTATTAGGGGTGCTTAATTCTTTGGGAAGAGGTAATGAAGGTATATTTTCTACAGAATCTCCAGATTCTGCTCTGATTTTCCTTGATGATCTAAGAATTGGAGACGAAGTCTGAAAATGCTCTTCTGTTCGACTGTCCAATTCAATCACTCTCTTTGCATAAGTAGATAAAGACCTTTCTGATACAGATCTCTCAGAACCTGCCAATACAGCATCTTAAAGGAAAAAGATCACATAAAAATTATTTAATCACAATCTCTCAATTTCTGGAACCAAAGTTTAAACAAAAGCCAAATCTTAGTGAGAAAACACTTAGGTCAATAAATATGACCTGTTTTGGTTACTGTGATGTAAGTTTTTCCTTTAAGAGAATATACCGTACCAACAATAAACAAACATTTAAAATGACTAAAAATTTAAAATTGGAATAATTTCTTAAGTGTTATCCTAACTTATAAAGTGAAGAAAAATGGATCTAAGTTTATGAAGGCTTTGATTTGCATGATCTCTCTCAAATCATGCAAAAACAGAATTCTGTGACAAATGTTCTATGCATTCTCCCCCCCCCCCTTTATTGATCTGAAAAAGAGAGGAAGGGAGAGGGAGAGAGAGAGAAACATCGATGAGAGAGAACATCAATTGGCCGCCTCCTGCATGCCCCCACTGGGGATTTGGCCCACAGCCTGGGCATGTGCCCTGACCAGGAATCGAACTGGCAACCTCTTGGTGCATGGATCGATGTTCAACCACTGAGCCACACCAGCCGGGCAATGCATTTTTCAAATAGGAAAACAATGAAGGAGGGGCAAATACACTTCTATATATACTTCTAAAAGAATGAATTTTCCTTGGGATTTCAACTAAGCTCTTGAACACAAAAAAATGAAAAGAAAAAAGATCAACTATTTCTGCAAATATAATAACTTTAAGAGCTAAAATTGCAAAATAAGAAGAAAATAAGTAAGATTTGATGAGCTAACAAATGAAGAATTAAACGTTTTGAATTCAAATTGCTATTTCATCACTGTTACTAGGTAAGCTTTTCATGCCCCTGTTTTATTTCCTCACTGACTGATACTTTATTTTCAATAATTCCTATCTTTCTTTGGATTAAATGGAAATTGTACATATATATGTATATAAATATAACCACTTACCCTGAGAAACAGTACAGATTGAAAATATACATAATCAGAAACAAAATCTGATTAAGGGAGAATATAGAGATGCTGATGATACACTCAGTCATTTTAGATTGTCTTCATGCCTCAGTTTTAAATCATAAATTTGAGACAATAAAGACTGATTCACAGCCCGGCCGGTGTGGCTCAGTGGTTGAGCATCGACCCATGCACCAAGAGGTCGCAGGTTTCATTCCCAGTCAGGGCACATGCCCAGGTTGTGGGCTCAATCTGCAGGAGGCAGCCAATCGATGTTCTCTCTCATCGATGTTTCTATCTTTCTCTCCCTCTCCCTTCCTTTCTCTCTAAAAATCAATAAAGAAAAAAATAAAATAAAAAATAAAAAAGACATTCATATAACTTTTGCATAATCAATAAATCACTTAATATAAAAGTAACTTAAAATATTAAATAATCTATTATATTTAAGAAACTCATGTATTAATAAAAGGCTGAACGGGAGAACTGTGTAGGCATTAGCATTATTAAGCGTCATTAATTTTTCTGGTTACATACCAACATGTTCAGCAATAGACTCCAGGGATCCTCTGGAACGTTCTGAGTCTGTTAGTGATTTCCAATTCTTTGCTGTTTCAGATCTGAAGTAGAAAATAATGAACAGTAATAAATGTATGGCTGATACTATAATAACTAATAAAAAAAGCAGTCAATTCCTAGAAAACCACTCCTTTCTTCTCCTCCAACCTTGGGCCACTTTCATTAAGCCTATTTCTGACCCTCATCACTGTCAGTAGATGATTTTGCTTCTTTTAATGAGAAAAACAGAGACCATCAGCATAAACTTTTTTGCCTTCAACCTTTAACCTATAAATTTATCCATATTCACAGCTATTCCCAACTGCATTTCCTCCTGTCTACAGGGAAGAAAAAGGCATGCCTCTCACACTTGTTCAAAGCTAATTGTTCGAACCTCATTCTGCCCCAAATCCCACACATTACCACAGCCTCGTTGATAGTACTCCTGAATTATCCTTTCACTTTCCTGCAGTCTTTAGTCCTTCATTCTGGAGATGCTTTCCCTTCAGCTTATAAGTATGCTCAAGGCTCAAAAAAAATGTCCCCCTCAATTCTTCATTTCTCTACCTCATGCTACTGGCCTCTCATTTGGCTTCTACTCCTGTCTTTTATAATGCCCTTAAATGTTGCTATTTTATCATATTGAGTACTTGGCTCCCTTTTCTTCTCTCTGAATCCGTACCTTCTTTGGGTGATGTTGATATATTCATGGCTTCAGCCACCATCTATATGCTGCTCATCCCCAGATATCTAACTCTGACATCTTTCCTGGATAATTCCACTTAGATGAACTACAGGCACCTCGGAATTAACATTTTAAAACCAAAATCATGAGCTTCTCAAAAGGATACCTGAGGATTATTGCTTTTAGGTTAATGAAACTTTGACCCAACCAACTACTTAAGAGAAACCTAAGAATCATCTTAGATTTCCCCTGCTTCCCTGTCTAGTCTTTTAATTAGTCAAGTCTACTTCTTAAATATTTCTAAAATCTGTCTCCTCTATTCTATTCTTATTACCGCTAATTATTTGAAGCCTGACTTAGACTACTTTCTCCCTACTTCTAGGCTTACTCCTTCTATCTTTCCTTTATATTGTAGTCAGAAAGATCTCTCCACACATAAATATGATTGTATCATTCTCTGATTAAAATCCTTCAGTAGCTTGGTTAATAAAACTCTAAAACCATTAAAAATATATTGCATAGAAATGAATTACAGTTTATAATGGAAAAATGTATATGTAACGAAAATATACACAAAATCTAAGTATAAATAATGCTATAAAGAAATATATTTAATTGTTGACATTTAATTTTTTGGGATAGTTTGGTATGATTTAAACTTTTTTCTACTGCTTTCCTGAATATTCTATTATAATAATAATAATAGTAACTAATACATAGTGCTAATTATGTACGAGACCCTATTCTAAATTAAGTCTTTTAACCTTCACAACAAGTTCATTAGTCAGGTGTTATTACAGAAATGTAAGTCTCTATTAAAAAACTGAAGCACAGCCCTCACCAGCGTGGTTAAATGGTTAGAGCGCCGGCCTACACACCGAAGGGCTGTGTGTTCAATTCCTGGTCAAGGGCATGTACCTGGGTTTGATCCCCAGCCGGGTCGGGTGCATGTGGGAAACAACCAATCGATGTATCGTTCTCACATTGATGTTTCCCTGTTTCTCTCTCTCCCCCTCCCTCTCTCTCTTCCACTCTCTTTAAAAATCAATGGAAAAAATATCCCCAGGTGAGAATTAACAAAACAAACAAACAAAAAAACCTGAAGCACAGCCCTGGCCTGTGTGGCTCCGTTGTTAGAGCACTGACCTGTGTACTGAAGGCTCACAGGTTCAATTCCCAGTCAAGGGCATGTACCTGGGTTGTGGTTCGATCCCATCAGGGCGTGTGCAGAAGGCAACCAGTAGATGCTTCTCTCTCACATCGATGTTCCTCCCTCTCTCTCCCCCCTCTCCCTTCCTCCCTCTAAAAAAAATCAATAAAAACAAACAAACCCTAAAGCACAGCGAGGTAAAATAACTTGACCAAAGCTGAATAGCTATCTGGTACTGGAGCCAAGATTCAAACTCAGGTAACTAACTGTAACGAGTCTGTATTACTTTTGTAACAAACAAAAAAATTTCCAAAATATTTTTTTAAAGCCTTGCAAGATTTTACATCTTCTAAAAAATAAAATAGAAACCACTAAGAATGAATATAAAGTTTTCACAATTTGGTTTTTATTTATTTTTCTAGTTTCTTTTCCTCACTCCAGCAAAATCCTATTATGTTCAGTTCCTATGATATGCTTTTGGTCATTAACGAATGTCCTTCTCTCTTAAATGTCTCCTATTTCTCAGTCCTACTGACTTGCCTAATCCCTACTCAATGTTTAAAATTTAGTTTGAATATTACAACCTAACTTTTTATATGCCATATTATATATTCTTATGTTGCTACTCAGTGTCTACTGTATATGCATTTACTGATTGCACAGTATTCTACCCTGAAAAGGACCATAATTTACTGGGCTATTCACCCATTTTTGGACATAAAGATTGCTTCCAATGTTTTATTAATAAAAGGATATTGTGATGAACATATTCTTGCAAATAGAGATTTCTGGTAGCCCATATTTTCTCAAGCTAAAATCCCAAAAGTGGAATTATTGAATCAAAAGTTACAAATTGTTTTTGACTTTTGCCATATTGTTTTTCTAAAGGTCTATACAAACTTAAAATGCTATCATTAGGAATACTAGAGAATACTATTTTCATTGTACCCATCATATTTCAGGATTCAAAATATATTTTAAAATCTGTACCTTATTATAAATTTGACTTGTAATTATATCATACATAATAATTTTATGTTAGTGAAACTAAAAATATAAACCAATACTATTACAATTTCACAGTTACTTGAGATAGTTTCTACTAAAAGTCTTTTCTTATTCTTTTCTCAAACAAGGCAGAATACAGATAAGTTATCAAAAATTTCTACCTGTGTAGTGGAAGGGGCTTGATCTTGGGTTTTTCAGAAGCTGAGGAGAGCGTTTTTATCTGAGGCTTGGCTGTTGGTGATGTTTCCAAATCTCGGCTAAGCTCGGCTTCAGTTTTCTTAATGAATTCATCATATGACTAAGTTTAGGAAAATCAGAGGAGTCACTATACAGAATTTTTAAAACTATCTTAAATTATAAATTAGTGTATTTTATAAAATATTCAAACAGTAAAATGTCAAAATCGTTCTCCCAGCATCAGTGTTGTTCCTGAGAGCTCTATCAATAGTCACTTGTATAACCTTCTTGAAATAGTCTATATATAAGCAAGACATAGAATTATAATCCAAATATCAATTAGGAAATGATAAAGTCTCAGTCTGTAGAATCTTAATACTTATGAAGCAATAATTCAGGCCCTGCCACATTAAAACACTTCTTCAGCTGATACAATTATTCTTTAAAGGATGGCCTAATACTTCCATGATATTTTAAAGAAGTTAGCCATTATGCTGAGTTTTGATGGCAGTAAGCTTCATAAGGGGTAAGCTCTTAGGAATACAAATCCTGAAGAGAGAGAAGGGTGTGGTTGGGAATATGATAGTTCAGAATTGCAGAAAATGTTTCCTAGTCATTAGCCATTCTATAAATAAAACTTCACTAATTTATAATTCTAATTTGTATGAAATCTAAGGGAAGCTCTCCATCTATTAAATCTCTCCTTAGTTTTCTGGGCTACTTTTACATTTCTCACTATTGAGACTATAGCTGTTTTGTTCAGGACTGTATGTCCAGTGTGCCTGACTCAAAGCAGGCTGTCAATAAGTATTATAGAAGAAATTAATGAGGAGATGGATGCTTGTCTATTGCTAAAGATCCCTAAAACTTAGGCTAAAATTCCTACTTTTATGACTCCCACTATCCATATTACCTTCTGGTATCAAACATACACTATAGTTAGATGATCTAGCTCACTAGGTATATATGAGGACTATGTCTCAGATCTGAAAGTGATACTTATGTAAGTGTAGTTTATTTAGTAAATCTGTGGTCAAATATAATCCAAAAGGCTTTTTAAAAATGTGAACTGCTATGATTATGTATTTCTCCATCATATACTATACTTTTTAAAACCTAAACACAGAACTTTCTTTTGTCTGTACTTAAACTATTTAATAAAATGCTGACTAAAATAGATCCTTATGGCACTTCTCTAAAGATCTTTCTGGCTAACATATCCATTAATGAACATTTTTGAGCAATGCTACTCAATCTAATAGATTCCATTTAGCTTTCAATGGCTCATTACCTATAGTAGTGCTTTTAAATCCTGGGCCCCACCCTAGACCAATTAAATCAAAATCTCTGGAAGCCTGGGTATTTGTATTTTTCAAAAGGCTCCTCAGT
The DNA here is from genome assembly GCA_030848825.1 of Tadarida brasiliensis. Lineage (NCBI taxonomy): Eukaryota > Metazoa > Chordata > Mammalia > Chiroptera > Molossidae > Tadarida > Tadarida brasiliensis. The sequence continues at coordinate 43,519,313 of CM061275.1, forward strand.
TAATTCCAATGTGGAGTTAAGTTGAAGACTACTGACTTATAGGATGAAATCCAAACTCATCAGTCTGATTTCTAAGGTCCTGAACATGATTCTTTATATTTAAATTTTATTTTCCACTACCTTCCAACATGAACTTCCCAGTATGGCCACTGTATTTTAACCACTTTTTCTTAATTCTAAACATCTGTGTGAGTTTCAGTCTCAGTTCCCAGTCCCACTGTGTAACACTGTGTAAATGTCTATTTTCTGCGGATCTGTCAGCAGGCCTACTTTCCAGGTGGAAGACAGTGTAGTATTAACATTAGGGGCACAGGATTTAGAATTAGAGCTAGATTAAAACCCTGGCTTTATCACATTTGAGCTATGTGTCCCTGGATATCAATCTCACTGAAACTCAGCTTCCTCATCTGTAAAACAGAAATAGTAATATCCACACTTCACTGCTTTGAGAATAAAATGAAAAAAAAAACAAAAAACCATAACGTATAATTTGCTGATTTCCAGGCACATAAATAGGCACTTGAATATTTGCTAATTGAATTAATAAATGTAGCAGGAACACGTGTTTAGAGTTACCACAATGAGGACAATTAAAAGGACAGAAATTCTGGTTAAACATAACAAAGAACTTTCTAATACTTAGAGAGTACCTAGAGTCCAACAATGAAACCAACTGCCTGGAAACTTTGAAATTTCCTATTACTGGAAGTGCTTGGGTAGAAGCTGAATGATCTTCTCTGGTGATGCTACGAAAAGGGATTCTTGTGATGAGTAGGAGGGTTTCAGCCAATTCTATAATGAACACTAGGCTGGTAGAATGTATGCAAGCAACTGGGAAACAACCAGAGGCAGGGACACTTAAGAGGCTAAGCAGACAGTAGAGGCAAGAGGTCATAAGGGCCCCAAATAGTTTGATGGCAGTAGGAATGGAAAGGGACAAGCAAAAAGCTTTCTAAAAAGGAATCAATGACATCTGATGACTGAATGGACAGGAGAAAACAGAATGAGGAAGCTATCAAAATCAGGTTTCCAGTCCATAGAATCAGGGAAGGCTACTAGATCTTGGGAGAAAGTCAAGTTTAGAGCTATTTAGGAGCCATCCAAATAGTACAAAGAGCCGTACTAGTAAGTTGTGCGGCATGAAACATTCTTCTAACAATAAAAAACATTTTTTTAAAGACAGTAATAGCCCTGGCCAGTGTTGCTCAGTGGTTAGAGTGTCGGCCTTTGCATGGAAGGATCTCGGGTTCAATTCCCAGTCAAGGGCACGTACCTGGGCTATGGGTTCGATCCCCAGCCCTGGTCAGGGTTCATGTAGGAGGCAATCAATTAATGTCCCTCTCACATCGATGTTTCTCTCTCTCTCTCGCCCTCCCTCCCTTCCACTATCTCTAAAAATCAATGGAAATATATCCTCGAGTGGGAATTAACAACAACGACAACAAAAACGGCAGTAATAATTCCAATAGCTAGAATTATTTATCTAATGGTTCTTTGCCTAAGAGAGTATAGATATCAATCTTTCTTTCAGGGGTATGATCTTTTTTATTCAGAAAGAAATCTTATTTCAATACTTTAATTAATTTTAATATTTACTTTAATACTTAATAGTATAATATTTATTATTTTAATTTAATATTTAACTTAGTGTTGTAAGCAAGAGTTTGTTTAGATAGCCTCAGATATTTTTTTTTTAAGAATTAGGATAAAATGTGGCACCAAACTAATGCTGAAAAATCCTAATTCATGACTTTATTAACGATATTAAAAACATTTGAGGCATCACTTCTGCGTTAGCCCTGACGTTAAACCCCTTCCCTCCCATGTCTAACCTCTAACTGCTTGATCAGGCTGGCTTCTTGGGCTTTCAGTCTTTCCTTTTGCCGTTTTTTCTGTTCCTTCTTCAACTGGTCCACCACTGATTTTCTTTTCCGCAGTTCATCCTTCAGAGCTCTGATCCTACCTTCAATGTCACTCTGGTCAGATGTGGTTTCTGAAAGAGATACAAAATCTTTTATTTAATTTTAACTTAAGAATAAAGTTAACTCAATAATGACTAATGAAAAGCAGCAATGTAATATTTTATTTAAGTAAAATCAGTGTAGAAACTAATATAAAATATTGAGTAACCTATAATTGAAAAATAATTTTTTAAAGAATGTAGTCAACCTAGCATTTAAAAATAAGAAATTTTAGCTTCTGAAAAAATTGTATTAGTGATTTGCATTCCTCTTCTCCCCTAAATCTTTTTTTTTTTTTTGGTGGGGGTGGTCCCCCTATTTATTTTCACTTTATAATCATACTACTTGGAATTGTAAATAAACTCAAGTTACCCTGTCTTGGAAAGATAAGTAGTTGGAAATCTATAAACTTTTAGGTTAGTGAAATTTGGCCGTTCTATAAGAAATTTTTTCCTGGTGACAAGTTAGTCATATTTAACTGTCCTTCCCTTTAGCTGTTTTATTTTATTTTTATTTTTTGTTAATCCTCACTGGAGGATATTTTTCCATTGATTTTTAGAGAGAGTGGAAGTGGGGAGAAAAAGAGAGAGAAACATCAATGTGAGAGAGACACTTCAACTGGCTGCCTCCCACACGACCCCAACCAGGGCGAGGGATCAAGCCTGCAACTGAGGTATGTGCCCTTGACCAGGAATCAAACCTGCAACCCCTTAGGTCTGTGGGCTGAAGCTCCAACCACTGAGCCAAACCAGTCAGGGCCTTCCCCTTAGTTATTAATAGATAATTTAATAGTTTTAAAGTCATATTGAAATCAAAGTGGAAATTTACCATTTTAAACTGATTGTGAGTCATCAGATGATGTTTTAATACCACATAAAAGGGAAGAGAAATTATGAAAAAATATACTCTGCTGTAACCTTTCTTTGGAAGCTCTTAAAATATCTGAAATGAAGCTAGTTAAATCTTATTTTCTTCCCAAACGTTCATATACATATATACACACACAGAGTAGCTGTCCAGTCACAGTAAAATCATGAAAAAGGTGTTTCATTATAATTAGGGTCACACACATGCTATGAAAATAGGCATCAAAGACACTGCTTCACTACACATGGAAACTACACAGAAAAAAATGACTATTCCTTACACCTCCTCCTTGAATCACAATGGTGTCATTTCCAAATACTAATGCTGAGTAAGCATTTAATAACCTTACAATAGAAATATTGTATACAAATCTGAAGATACAGATATACAACTACAACATTACATCACACATTTATAACCAGGGTATTCCACCCCCCCCCCCAGGTATGTCAGATTAAATTGCATAAGAACTAGTTATGAATTTATTTAAATACAAAAAGATTATAGTCTTTAAAAAAAAAATGTGATCCAAATATCTGGATTAAAAATAATGCAATATAAGTTCCTGTTATTTCTATGTCACTGATGTAAGGTATACTAGGGAAGTTGTACCCGTTTTATACCAGTAGTGGCACCATACTGAGCCCTTAGCTTGGGCAAAGCTCACTACTTACTGATCAACACATAAAATGAGGTAATGATAAAGGCCATTTTCAACTTTGGATCTATTGCGGGTAATTGGTAAGGTGTTTAGCCCTTACCAATCTCTAGAACTGGTGTGCAGATGAACTAAGGTATGTAAAGCATGTAGCACAGTACCTGGACTACTATAAAAGCTCAGTGAATGGTGGCAGTATTAATATTCATATGAAACCAACATTTTATGTGGCAATATTTTAGGTAATATATATTCTAGTTTGAAACTAAAAAAGGTGGTGGTGTGGAGAGAGCTACTGAATATCTCCCTCATGCGTTCTTTTAATTTCTGGAAAAAATAATCAATTGGTTTCAGAGTTCAAAGGTTCTGAACTCTTAGTGGTAGGTTTTGCAGTGATTCAATTGATGATGCTAGTACAATAATTGAGGATAGGATTGCAGGTTGTGCTAAAAATTATAATCTTTATAAAATAAAGATTAAATCCATATCTTTGATCTTCTAAAACTGTATATTCTATTAGCTTGATAAGCTTTATATGCTTCTAAAACTTGAGAAGTTACCTTTTTTTTTTTTTAATCCTCACACGAGGATATGGTTGCTTTTTTAAAAAATTGATTTCAGAGAAGAAGAGAGAGGGAGAGAAACATCGATTGGTTGCCTCCAGTAAGCACCCTGACTGGGAACTGAACTCGAAACCTGGGTATGTGCCCTGACTGGGAATCAAACCAATGGTGCATGGGAGAATGCTCAACCAACTGAGCCACACTGGCCAGGGCAGTACCATGATGTTTTGAATACTATGGCCTTGTAGTATAGTTTGATATCAGGTAGCGTGATTCCTCCAATTTTGTTCTTCCTTCTTAATATCACTGTTGCTATTTGGGGTCCTTTGTGGTTCCATATAAATTTTTGGAATATTTGTTCTAGTTCTGTGAAATATGCCAATTGTATCTTAATAGGAATTACATTGAATCTATAGATTACGTTAGGTAGTGTGGACTTTTTAATGACGTTAATTCTTCCTATCCACGAACACGGTATAAGCTTTCACTTATCTGTATCTTCTTCAATTTCTTTCTTCAGTGTCTTATAATCTTCCACGTACATCCTTAGTTAAATTTATTCCTAGGTATATGCTAAGTGAAATAAGTCAGTCAGAGAAAGACCAGTACCATATGATTTCACTCATGAGTGAAATCTAATGAACAAAATAAACTCACGAACAAAATAGAAACAGACTCATAGATAGAGAAAAGTCTGACAGCTGTCAAAGGGGAGAGGAGGTTTCAAGGCTGGGTGAAAAAGGTGAAGGGATTAAGAAAAAAAACAAAAACAAAACACAAACCCTTATAGACACAGACAACAGCATGGTGATTATCGGAAGGGAAGAAGGGTAGAGGGAGGCTGAAGAGAGTATAGAGGAGACAAATGGTGATGGAAGGAGACTTGACTTGGGGTGGTGAACACAATACAATATACGGATGATGTATTATAGAATTGTACACCTGAAACCTATATAATTTTATTAACCAGTGTCACCCCAATAAATTCAATAAAACAATTTTTTTTAAAGAAAAATTTATGAGTTGACATGGTTTAGCTGTGAAAACTGACATTAAGGCTTTAGACTGTTTCAAATTAATTGCCTCAGTGAGTTAAAAAAGTAAACTAAAAATGAACTCAGAAGGTATACACTCAATATGGTATCAGTATATTATTTTTTTAGTAATTTTTCTTCACTGATTTTAGAGAGAGAGGGAGGGAGAGGGAGAAATAGAGATTTCGATGAGAGAGAACATCGATTGGCTGCCTCCTGCATGCCCCCCACTGGGGATCAGGTCCACAACCTGGGCATGTGCCCTGACTGGGAATTGAACCGGTGACCTCTTGGTGCATGGGTCAATGATCAACCACTGAGCCACACCAGCTGGGCTCAATATGGTATTATGTATCCTACATAAACCAAGCATTTTCTGTCTAGATATACTTCCCAAGATCAACACCTTCAAGTCTTTTAAATAGAGGCTGCTCATTCTTTCATAATCTATATACCAGAGAGATTTATAGTAGGGTAGAGGTTATGGGAAAATAGACAATGCTCCCCACTGCTATTCTCTACTTTTCCTCCCACTTTATGCTATCCTGCTCCAACACCTGCCATCTCTCCTCATGGTCATCGTTAATTCATTCAAGAAACATTTAATAAATATCTATCACATGCAATGCAAAGTACCTGCTAGGTTCTGGTGCTACAATTGTTAACAAAACACAGACTCTCCTTTCCAGGAGTCTATATTCTAGTAGGGGAGACCTCCTGGGTAACATTTGGTTGCAACTGATGTGCTGTATGGTGTAACAAGTGGAAACACAGAGTGCAATAGGAACACATAGCATGCCTGACACAGAACAAATACTACAAATGCCTGATAAATAAATGATGCCCATTAACATCAGAGAATATAAGTTTGTCATATTTATTGTAATTAGGGATGTAATTAATTATCAATGAAAAGCAAAGAATCATGCAATTTAATCTTGTCAAGAAAAAAAGATGTATTAGCAAATGCAATAAAGGGCCCTTGCTGATTTGGGTCTGTGGTTAGAGCATCAGCCTGATGATGGAAAGGTTGCGGGTTCGATTCCCAGTCAAGGGCATGTACCTGGGTTGCAGGTTCAATCCCCGATCTGGGTCATGCAGGAGGCAACCAATCGATGTGTCTCTCTCACATTTATGTTTCTCGCTCTCACTTTCTCTCCTCCTCCCTCCTTCCCTTCTAGTTTATCTAAAATCAATGGAAAAATATCCTTAACAAAACAAAACAAAAAAATGCAACAAAGTATAACATGACACCAGCATGTGGCTGGACAAATCTTATTAAGAAAAATTCAAGTATAGTACAAAATAAAAAACTCTTCATTATTTAGTCTTACCTGACTGTGTCATAGATAATGACTCATCTGACCAACTGTAACAGGGTTGATGGGACTTGACAGGCAGACGACATTGTCCTCCAGTCCTATTACTTCCTTTGCTAGACTCCTGCTTTGACACAGATGTGCAGCTTTTGGGAGGTGACTGTTGAAACAGAAAACCAAATGGGAACTGCTCCGTGATATAGTTGTAAATTCTATTTAAAATTCAAGATACTAACCAGTTAAAATTATTATTTACAAAAAATTTTAAATAACTCTATGACAAAGTGTGAAAACACAGTTTACAAATTTTATAAAGGATAAGACCTCAATTTTTTTTTTTTTTATCCTCACCTGAGGACATTTTTTCATTTTTTGTTCAGATAGAGTGGGAGGGAGAGAAAGGAAGAGAGAGAGAGAGAGAGAGAGAGAGAGAAACATCGACGTGAAAGGGACACATCGAGTGGCTGCCTCCCGCACGACCAACCAGGGCCAGGGACAAACTGCAACCGAAGTACATGCCCTTAGCGGGAACCAAACCCAGGTCTCTCTGGACCGCAGGCCGACGCTCTAACCGCTGAGCCAAACCGGCCAGGGCAATAGCATGTAATTTTATAACTGTAACTAAAGCTAAAAATCATGTATTTATAAACCTTTAGGAGTAAATGAAAAGCTTTATATCTATTCAGATGTCATATACTGTATGTTACATGTATGAATTATAGTCGACATTGTTGTTAAGAGCAAGAATATAACTGTTAATAATATACCTTTTAGAATATAAATATACATTAACTTACATGTTTACTAGGAGAAGCAGAGGATTCCAGTTCTTGTGAAAAAACCATGTCTTCAGTAAGTATACTGTGATCTGGACTACCTGGCTGTTCCTGAACCATGGACTCGGATGGTATATATTCCACAGCAGGGCTGCCCAATTCTTCTGGAATAGAGCTTTCACTGTGTAAATGAGAGTAGGAAGGTACTGGAAATTCCGCCTCACTTGCTATTTCTAAAAAGAGATGGTGAAAACAAGAAAAAGTACAGTCTTGGTCAAGGGAAATGTTCCACTGCTATACTTTATATTTGTCTTTAGCATAATTTCACTAGTTGCACTTGGATATAATCTTTTAGTCCCACACTTAATGAACCACATTTACTATAAAGTCTGTTTAGTCTAAGAATTTTGGCTGACGCAAACTGAGAGACTCTCTATAACACACAATCTGCGACGATAGTTATTGATGCCCTGAGAGTTTGTGAAGAAGCAGAACAATTACAACTCATATATTCGTTTAGGAGTGAAAGTTGGTCCAAACACTTTGGAAGACAATTTGGTAGAATTTGGAAAAGATGAATCCATTGAGATGTCATGTATTTTTTTTCTCCTTTAATCTGTCTAAGTAATTCACCACATTATCAATTTTTTAATGTGTTAAATTCCACTTGGTCATAGAATACCCCAATTCCATTTCATGGAATTTACCCATTTCTTCTAAGTTTTCAAGTATATTAGCATAAAACTATTCACAATATCCTTCCAACATTCCAATTTCTGTAACATTTGTACATGTATCACCTTCATCACCCTTAATCATTCACATTAAAAAAAAAAAACAGTGACCCAGCCAGAGTGGCTCAGTGGATAAGTGTCAGCCCATACACCAGGTCGCTGGTTCGATTCTCAGTCAGGGCACATGTGCAGGTTGTAGGCCTGATCCCCAGTGTGAGCGTGTATGCGTGTGCAGGAGGCGGCCCATCAATGTTCTCGCTCATCGATGTTTTTATCTCTCTCTCCCTCACCTTCCTCTCTCTCTAAAAATCAATAAAGAAAAAATATTTTTAATAAACAAATAAATAAAAATTTTAAAAATAATGAAGTAAATCTTTTGTCATATTAGGCTTCAGTTTGTAGTCTGAATAGAGTTGGTCTTTGTTACCTTTCTGTTCTGTTCTCTGGTCCTCCAGTTCTTTCTTAGGAGTTTTAGGTTTTATTAATTCTTTGTCCCAGGCAGCCAAAGCTTGTTTCTCCATTTGTCGAATTTCTGCTTCCTCTGCATCTAAGCGACGCTTCCACTCTAGCAGCTCTTCTGCATGTTGTCGCCGTTGCATTAGTTTTTGCTCCCGCTTTGTCAGAAACCTATGGTTACACCATGAAGAACAGTGAGAACAAGTCTACAGGTCTACAGGCAGAAACCACTCTGAAAGCGCTATCACTCAGTACCTTATTAACAAGCTGTGTAAAAAAGAACATTCACACTACTCCTCTGAAAAGTTTGCAATAGCAGAAGCTTTGATAAGTCAACTTACTCAGAAAATGAGAGAATTTATGTTTTACTTGTAATTGTAAGAGTAGCAAAGGAAAAAGAGTGGTAAATTCAAGGAAAAATAATCTCCAAAATCTGCACAACCATGACTGATAATATATATTCACTTTTCATAGGTGATTCTTTTAAATGAGAAGACATAAGGAATTTTTTCTGAAGGCTTAGGCCAGAAAACACACAAACGCAAAACAACAAAGACAAAAACAAACCCCATAGCCCCAAAACAAGCAAGCAAACAAAAAACATGGTTATGTCCCTTTTTCAAATTCAGTCTGGTTTTGCTTCATGTACAGTGAGTTTGGTACCCATTACCTAAGAGAGATAATGTCAGGTGTTAATTTGTTTTTCATGGAGAGAACACCGAGCACCACAGTCAGATGCCTTAGGCATATAAACGTAACTGTTTATTTACTGCAGTGAAAGGATGCACCAAATCCCTCAAATTTCTTAATTTAACCCAATCTTTGAAATTAAATAGCCCAATATATCTTAGCTCCAAAATGTTAGGAGAAATTACTGATTTAAGAAAAGTTTTTTGAGTAGTTAAAAAGCTACTATTAAACTCTCCTCAAATGTAGATGCCACCACTAAATAGAAGGTGGGCTGCTTATATTACTGGTGTTAGATCTGCAGTGGTAGCTAATCAACAAAAATGCACCCACGCATCCAACAAACACTTCATAAAAAGCACAGGAATTGTCACTTCATTTCTTGAACAGTCAGCATGTCAAATTAATGTAGGAGAAAAAAGGAAATATGGGACATTTGATAAGAGGCCCCTAGGCTGTTAGGACCAAAAAAAAAAATCTTTTAAAGAAGCAAACAAAACAAACAGAAAGAACAGAGCATGCTCTATCAAAGAGTGCACTGAAAAAGGTGCAAAGTTACCTGACCAACTGGTTGTAGATATACAGCTGGAATTTGGGATGAAGGTTGGGGAAACAGACACTGAGAGAGGCCCAGTGATGAGACGTAAAGACAGAGAAGAAGTAGTGAACAGGAGAGCAGTGTCTACAAAATAAGGAGGAAGATTTTAAAACCAAGAGATCAAGAGGCAGAAAGAATGAGAAAGGGAAAGTATAAGAAGTGAGTGAAGAACTTTTAATGTTTCCTGAAGAACATTATAAGCTACTCAGTTAAAGCAAGTGTTATACTCTGTGTGACATATAAAACATGTACTTTTTATAGACCTTACCAATGATTTCTGAATACAGGTGCCTTTCTTCTCACATACTGCCTAACCATCGTCTATACTTTCCAGTAAATTTACTTGTTTGTGAGTAAAGTAATGAAGAAGTACATCGTGCAGCTAAACAAATTTTCCATCAGCTTTAGCATAGAGTACAATAATTATGGCTGTGAACCTATGTATCAGCAATTCTACATACATATGTAATCCTGAACAAGTGATTTTTATATCTGTACCTTTTCATATATTTTAAGCTTGAAATTAAAAAAGCACATTGCCATATTTAACCTTACCATCATGATCAACTTTAAAATAATAATGTAATTTAGAAAACCAATTTATAGTAAATATATACTGTTAACCTCTATAACATAAAACTTCTACTACTAACAGGACCTAGTGGAGGTATCTTGCTTTATATTTAACAAAGGCTCAAATGAATAATAATACTGAAATACAATACCCATCCTATAAAATACCAGGACACATAATTAAGAATAAACTAAGTTAATCCCAATAAAAAAAAAATCATGCTGTGGACGACAGCTCAATCACAAGGTTAAAGGTAAGAAAATTACATATGTTAAATTTATAAAAGTAGCAAAACCCCACTAGTTCCCCTTCTTTTTAAATAGTAAATAGATCATTATATACATGGGAGGATAACTAAGTCTAGTAATAGTTTGGAAAGGTTAATTCTCTTTGACAGAGCATGCTCCTGCTCACATGCACACAACAGTAACTTGTAGATCAAGGCAACATTTATTGCCTTGGAAGGGCAAGGAATAATATCAGTATGTCACAGAAGTGAGAAAATCTAGGTATAAATCCAGCACTCATTTGGATTTTAAAAAATATGTAGAATCTTGCCTACATGTATATCTTTAGAAAACAGACTATCTCAAAGTCTGTTACCCACATAAAACTTATTTTACCTCCCCTTCATTTACTCATACACACACACACACACACACACACACACACACGTATCTGGATTGCCTGATTTTCTGCACCAAAGTTCAAAGACAAACAATTTTGTGAAATTTCAGTAAGACACTGCAATTTTCCTTGCCATTCTTTATGAACGTATAATAAACTTATTTTGATGCCAATTATCAAAATATTATGCAAAAACACATGTACTTTGCAAAAGGTCCAAAAAAATCTATTCATAACACTCAAATTTCACCCACCCTCTTAAGTGTATAACTGCTAAATGCATACATGACCTAGTACAAAAGTAGAATATTGAAACATATAAATAAACTGTAAAAAGACACAATTTAATTTTTTTGTCCAACCCTATAAAAGATCATTTTCTCTATTAAAACAAATACAGATCTTTTTTTTTCATTTGTAAAGATTAAGCATTTTCAAAAGCTCTAGGTTAGAAATGAACAAAAGAAAGCTAATAAAAAAAGAAAGTAGTTTAAGAAATAGTATAAGAAAAGTTTAACTTAAAGTCAGAACTTCTTCCCAGGACATATGTTCCTTATTTAATATATGTACATTCTAGAAATAAAGAGTATCCTTTAAAAGCTGAATAAACTAAAGTTGAGATAAAAGAAGCAGTACTTCACACTAGAGTTAACAATCCTTCAAGATGCTGCACAAGAAATAAAATTTGTGAATCATGAGGACATAAATGCCTACTAATAGAAAATGCTACTAATACTCTTTATAGTCAGTGTTAAGGGATCACCCCAACAAGACCTCTGATGGTAACAGAACAGTGGACTAGGATGATATGTGTAATAGATTTAATACAGTATGGAGATCATTATGTTCCTATAATGTTTAATCTTAAGAAATTCATGAGTAACTGATTTGTTTTTAAAGTTACACTTTCACACTCTCAACTTGAGCTATGCAGCTATTCAACTCCGGCAATCAGCCATTGGGCATTTTTCCAGTTTCAATAAATACTATTTAGAAGTGTCAGTTTCTACTTAGATAACTTTAAGTCATCAATGTAGGTTTAAAAAAAAATCTGAGGTTAAAAGCAGATAGGCCAACTGAACTCAATTTTAACATTAGCTGGCTAATGTCCAGAGACCAGGGTTCTAGTTCTAGCTCTGCCATTTGATATGTGTGTGATCTTGGAAAAATTACTTAATCTGCATGGGCATCAATTTCTTCCTGCAAAACTAAGGGACTATATACTAGATGGCCTACGTAAGAGCCCATTTAGTACCAGCATTTTATGATTCTCTCTCCGTTCAAGTACCTCCTCACACTTTTTAAACACCACAACAAACTGCTAGACCATGTGACATAAATGAGAACCCTTTTTTATTTCATCCCACTGAGCTAATATAACTTTAGGTTATTTAAGCAGATTATAAAATCATACAATTTGAAAGAGCAAAATTAGGGTCTAAATTTTATTTTATTTATTTATTTTTCTTTATTGATTTTAGAGAGAGAGGAAGGGAGAGGGAGAGAGAGACAGAAACATCAATGAAAGAGAACATCGACTGGTCGCCTCCTGCATGACCCCCACTGGGGATTTGGCCCGCAACCTGGGCAGGTGCTCTGACCAGGAATCAAACTGGTGACCTCTTGGTGCATGGGTCGACGCTCAACCACTGAGCCACACTAGTCGGGCTAGGGTCTAAATTTTAAATGAAACTTCCAGTTCTAAAATCATTTGGTTCTGAAAAATATTAAACAAAACATTTCTTCCTCTTTTAACTTTCTTAGCAATGGACTAATATGTACTTCTCTAAAGGAACCTGATAATTGTTTTTTTCCCCCCACCTAGACTATAAGCTCTTTGAGGACAGGATTCATGTTTGATTCCTTTTCATATCCCTCAGAACAAATAATAGTGTCTAGTAGCAAAAGTTCGAATGATTTTGTTATTATTAGGTGTCTACTGTAGCAAAATTAACTATTTATTTAATGAGCTACTGAAGGAGATCTAATTATAAAGCTTGTGATGATCTGAACTGTATTTTGTTGTTGTTGTTAATCCTCACTCGAGGATATTTTTCCATTGATTTTTGGAGTGGGAGGGAGAGGGAGAGAGAGAGGAAAAAAACATCGATGTGAGAGTGAAACACTGATTAGTTGCCCTCCTGCACGATCCTGACTGGAGCCGGGGATCAAACCTACAACCCAGGCACATGCCCTTGACAAGAAATCAAATCTGAGATCCTTCAGTTCTAGGGCCGATGCTCTAACCACTAACCAAACCGGTCAGGGCTAAACTGTATTTTAAAACTAGTTTTCACATTACTTTGTTCGGGAGATCAAAAACTAATGCATAACAATAATATTCCTTTTTAATGCACTGGTAATTTTGGAAAATAGTCCACTTCATCCTCAAATTTCAGCACCAACATCCAAACCTTAAAGCTAACTTCGTTGCCACCACTGTCCTTACACCATCCCTACCCACAAACACAACTGCATTGCTTCAGACAACAAATCAAGAAGTCATTAAAAAAAAGTCATGAATGCTTCAAGGCCTATTCTCTCTGACAAAATTCTCAGAAGTTTACTGCAGTAGTTGACCAAGGAAGGTGTTTAATATTTTGGATTCTGAGAAAATAATTAACAGAACAAATAAATAAATTCACACTTGAATTTGTCAAAGTTTAACCAAATCTGAAATAAGCATCACATAAATGGACTAATCTCACAGATAAATAAGGATTAGCCGTTTCTTCTACAGATGTGATTAAAATTATTAGGTTATTATTCATAGAGACTAGCAATGAAGATCTTACTGATATAGACAAGTAAGGGATCAATGAAGACATTACTCCATGAGCTGTCTTTCCTCTAACATTTACCATTCAAAGACATTTGGAGACAGTATATAATGTCAAATCAGTTATGAAAATTTATGAGAGAGATTACTCTGAAATTAAAGATCCTTGGAGTAATAGAGCATGCCTATCTATACAGGTTATTGGAAAATTTTATCAGGAAAGGAAGAAAACATCTTTATTCTAAATTTCAATGAATTCCTGTTTGAAAAAGCCTTAATTAGTCTATCCCATGGAAATCATCCAAAAGGAATATTTACACATTGGTGAATAATTTGGTTTTACCCCTTATATATTTTATTTTTTAAATGTATATTCATTTTTTAAACATTTTTAAAAATTTCTTTATTAATTAGAGAGAGGAATGGAAAGGGAGAGAGAGATAGAAACATCTATGAGAAAGAACATCGATTGGCTGCCTCCTGCATGCCCCACGCTAGGGATTGGGCCCACAACCTGGGCATGTGCCCTGACCGGAAATTGAACCGGCGGCCTCTTGATGCATGGGTCGATGTTCAACCACTGAGCCACACCGGCCGGGCTATATTCATTTTTTTAAACTCATTTTTATAATCAAATTAGGTATTTTTAAGTTATGAAATGCCAATATTAAGTTTTTGAAATGTAATTTTCAATTAAGCAATGAAATGCCAATGTATAACACTGCACCTATAGTAAATAAGATTTGACTTACAGCTACTTGGCTGTTCAGAAATTAATTAAATCATAGATTGATTTAATAAATATAAAGCATTATTTTGAATATAGAGCATATTTATGAATACAGAGCATTATTAAATTTAGTGATGGGTGGCACACTGCCAAAGGATATCAAGATAGAATAAGTTCAATCTGTGATTCAAATTGCTAACTTAAAGTAAAATGGCAATCCACAAAAATTTGTAATGAGTCTCTTCCATGTTTAAAGAAGGTAGAGGTTATACAGTCAAAGAGAGGGTTCACAAGCAGCTAATTTACAAGCATATTTAATTAAATGTACACCCAATAGAGTAAACTCTCACATAAATGTCCTTTTATATGGTCAAAGCTAACATACAACTGAGCTACATTTAAGTAGGAGTAGCTTTCTTTAAAAGAGCCTTTAAAAACTAATACTTAGAAATGTTTAAAAGAATAGTAGAGCCTGGCTGGTGTGGCTCAGTGGTTGAGTGTCGACCCATGCACCAAGAGGTTGCCGGTTCAATTCCCGGTCAGGGTACATGCCCAGGTTGTAGGCCAAATCCCTAGTGGCAGGCATGTAGAAGGCAGTCAATTGATGTTCTCTCTCATTGATGTTTCTATCTCTCCCTTTCCCTTCCTCTCTCTCTAAAAGCAATAAAGAAAAAGAAAAAAAAAAAAAGAATGGTAGAGTGCCAAACTATTCAACATCCCAGGAGACTTTGAGTCTTTGTGGTTTCAACTGAGCAAACCACACCTACTCACAAGGTTAAATTTCACTCTTCCATTTGAATAAGCCTGAGAGCTGTCAGAGAGCCACAGGGTGAGATCTCAGGACATTCCATTAGTTAATTGCTCCCCCAAAGTCAGTAGACCTGTCCTTAGATATCAGAGAAGGTACAAATTTCACACTTACTCCTAACTTTTCGTAAAATAAAGGAGAAAACATTGCCTTGAGTGTATGTGCAAATACTACCTTGATGCTTAAAGTAAGAAACCAGATCTATAGTTAATTGACTTCTAGACTGACTTAATCATTCTGCTGAAATGCTACTGAATCCATAAAATACTATGTTATACCAAGCCAATCTAATGAAGTACATTAAAAATATTATTTTTTGCTACTTTCAAAGTAAACAGGAGATATTTATAAAAATGAATTACTTTTCATCCATGCGGCTTCTCATTTTCTTCAGTTTCTGCATAATGCTGCTAGTTTCACTACTAGAGATGGAAATGGGGGAAGGACTGCGGGTCTCCAAGTCAGTTGGACCAGGACTGACTGCCTTATTATCCTTTGTATCATCATCACTATGAGAGTCCTATAAAGAAAGGGGGGTAAAGTATTACACTTTTACTGGAATTCAAGATCTCAAAGTGATCATAAACACTGTCATCTCAAAATAAGTTTATCTTCAAAATAGTATTTGTAAAATAGATGAAATTATGGTATTACTTAAAGGACAAAACTGTACCACATATTTAAAACTGGCTAAGTTATACATTTTATGTTATGCATATTTTACATATATTTATATATAATCACAAAGTGTAATATTTTTTAAGATGTAAAAATAAATCAAAAAGCCCTAGCCAGCATGACTCAGTGGTTGGAGTGAGCCTGTGCACCAAAGGGTCTTGGGTTTGATTCCAGGTCAAGGGTAGGTACCTGTGTTGTAGGTTAGATCCCTGGCCCCAGTTAGGGCATGTGCGGGAGGCAAGCAATCGATTTTCTATTCCTCTCTCTCTCTCTCTCTCTCCCTCCCCCCCCCCAGTCCGTTCCTTCTTCCACTCTCTAAAAATCAATGGAAACATATCCTTGAGTGAGGATTAAAAAGAAAAAGAAATTTAATAAAAATAAAAAAAATTCTGCTGCTACTAATCCAGTATCTAAATGTCTTCTCTAGTTTTTAAAAATTGAACTGCTCAGAGGGAATATAAAATTATAGACATTATAATTATATAAAACATATGTATAGACACAAAGAATGAAGGGAACACTAACTTATTTTAATGATACCAACGGATGGATCTTTTTTCTTTAAATATTTCTTATAGAAAACAATGTTTTTACAAATTAAAAAGTTCACAATGAAAACATTTAGGAACCATTGGTTTAATCAATATATTATTTCTGATGAACAAAAGTAAAACTTTAACTGCTTAGTAAGACTTTGCTACAAATAATTATTTATTCTCTCAACTTTTCAAGAAGATGGGTAGGAACAATCATGACTGTTTTTATTTTGTGAACAATATAAATGAAGCAGAGGTCTTGTCCTTCCCTTTCCCCTTCATGAACAATTCAGTCCTAAAATCATTAGATGGAACAGAAGAAGGTGGAGAAAGATAAAGGGGCTAAGAGTGAGGTGTCCCAACCTGAGGGGGATGAAGAGCACCTAATTAGTGCAGGACAGGGGGGAGTCAGAGCCCAAGTGGGGCAATGAGGATGTCCAGGTGAACATCAAAACAAATGATAAACAAACTGTAATGTCAGTAAAATAGGAATCCATGAGTCCACACTGATAAAAATAAAAGAATTAAAGTTTGACAAAGAATAGGAATTTGTGTAGTCTCAAAATATCTCCATGCAAAGTACATATTAATTACAAAGGGAAAGAGAATAACTTTACAGTGAAGTCTGGTAGATGCCACCTTAATCAAGTCAACATCATCATTAATGGTTGTTAAGTCAATCAGGTGCTACAGGATTGAATTCAATGAGAACATAGCATCACTTATGTGATATTACTGCCAAAGATGCACAACCTGAATCTAATTAGGAGGAAAAACCAGACAAACCCAAGTTGGAGAGCATTCTACAAAATAACTGGCATGTAATCTTACAAAGTATCAAGGCTGAGAGTCAAGGAACTTTTCCAGACTAAAGGCAACTAAAGAGACATGAAAACTAAATGTGATTTCAAACTTAGGTTTTGATATAAAGAGCATTATTGTGAAAATTGGAGAAACCTGAATGAAGTCTACAAATTAAATGGTAGTAATGTATCAATGTTAATTGTTAGCAACATACTCTCAACTCAAAAAAAAGAGTTCTTTATTCTGTGTTTAAAATTTTGTATAAATTTGAGATTGTTTCAAATTCAAAGTGCATTTTAAAAATCAAAGCAGAGCCCTGGCCGGTTTCGCTCAGCTGTTAGAGCATCCGCCCATGGACCAAAGAGTCTCTGGTTCAATTCCAGTCAAGGGCATGTACCTTGGTTGCAGTTCGTCCCCGGCCATGGTCGGGGTCCTACGGGAGGCAACCAGTCGATGTGTCCTTCTCAAGTCGATGTTTTTCTCTCTCTCCCGCCCTCCCACTCTATCTGAAGATAAATAGAAAAAAAATATCCTCGGGTGAGGATTAAAAAATAAAAAATAAATAAAAATCAAAGCAGAGCCTGGCCAGTGTGGCTCAGTGGTTGAGTGTCAACCCGTGCACCAAGAGGTCGCCAGTTCGATTCCCAGTCAGGGCACATGCCCAGGTTGTGGTCCCAATCCCCAGTTGGGGGCATGCAGGAGGCGGCCAATCAATGTTCTCTCTCATCAATCTTTCTCTCTCTCTTTCCCTCTCCCTTCGTCTCTCTCTCAAAATCAATAAAGAAAAAAAAATCAAAGCAGAGAATATTAGAGAGTAATTTAACCACACTGCCATACAGTCTGGGTTTTCCAATACTAATTATATTGACACTTTATAATATCTTATATTGACACTTTACAGTATCAAATTTTATTTTTGTCTGAGTATCTCATTTAATTCATATATCATTAACATTGGATAGCTGAAATAGCATCATAAAGAGCAAAAACAGTCTCTCTTCTTAATTCTAAAGAATGAATCTGGATTGATAAGAACAAGGTTCTCTGTCCCAACTGAGTTTATAAATGGAAAACATTTTAAAACTAATATATGAGCCACGTGTCCCTTTCAAAACTTGAATATTCCATAGTAAAAAAAAAAAAATACCGTCACCTTGGCTGGTTTGGCTCAGCGGTTAGAGCGTTGGCCCACAGACCAATCTAGGTTGCAGGTTCGATGCATGACTCATGTAGGAGGCAACCAATCAATGTGTCTCTCTCACATCGATGTTTCTTTCTCTCTCTCCCCCTCCCTCCCATTCTCTCTAAAAATCAACGGAAAAATATCCTCAGGTGAGGATTAACAAAACAACAAAATACTGTCACTGTACGTAAAGGCACATACATAAAACTTTACCCTAGTTCATCATGTATCATAGTGCCAGAATGAGCATACCCATCATATCAGAAAATTAGGTATTAGCAAGCAGCATGAGGTCAAAACAAATAATAATTTCATGTAATTTACCAATTTATTCTCCCCTGCAGACTTTAACTTCTCCTGAAGTTTTATGGTAGTCTGTCGGATCCTTTCTATCTCCTCCTGCTGTTTAAGAATCAGTTGTCTTTCCTTCCGAGCTGCTTTATTGGCTTCTTGAAGACGTTTAATTTCTGCCTAAGGTTTAAAGAATTAGGAAAACTACTGAGATTTCAAGGAGAAAGGTCCAAAATAATACTTTAAAAGGAAAATCCAATCATCACATAACAAAAATAAACATGTACACTATTTCAAGATAAAAGTGATAACACTGAAAACTCTAAGTATTGAAAGAGGAAAAACAAGTCACATAACTCCATCGACATAAAAAAATTTAACATAATCCCTTAATTTAAATAATTGTAATTATAACAGACTGATAATTCATATGCGCTTTTTAAACTTAATATACCCTTCACTTTTTTTCCACAGCTAAACTCATTAATATAAGCATTATTCTATTGCTAATCTCTTAAGTCCCTTAAAACTTTTACCATCACCAACGATGCTTTAATGTCTATAATTGTTTCACAGAGATTCAAAAAATTAGAATAAGTCAAAAAGGACGAATCATTTTATGGCCCTTAAAATCATTTAAAAAAAAATTTTTTTTTTCTTTATCGATTTTTGAGAGAGAGAGAAAGAGAGAAGGAGAGAGATAGAAACATCAGTGAGAGAGAACAATCGAATGGTCACCTCCTGCATGCCCCCCACTGGGAATCTGGCCCACAACCTGGGCATGTGCCCTGACCAGGAAACGAACTGGCGACCTCTTGGTGCATGGGTCGATGCTCAACCACTGAGGAACACTGGCTGGGCTTAAAATAGTTTTGAAAATTGCTTTCAAAACAGAATTGTCTCCCCTTAAAATGCCACCAGAAACATTTAAGACTACACTGCACCAAACTCGCTCTGCAAAGGATATTATTAACATCTCTGTTGTTAATTAAGTGGCAAAAGATAATACATTTCCCTATCAATAAATGTTAAAATGTAACAGACTTTTAAAAATAAACGTTTTCATCTGTTTTCTTGTCAAAAATAATAAGTGTAATAAAGATATTAACAGCCCTGGCTGGTGTGGCTCAGTGGACTGAGCGTCGTCCCATAGACCAAGAGGTCCCAGTTCAATTCCCAATCAGGGCACATGCCCAGGTTGCAGGCTCGATCCCCAGTAGGGGGCATGCAGGAGTCAGCTGATCAATGTTTCTCTCTCACATCAATGTTTCTATCTCTTTCTCCTTTCCTCTTTAAAAAAAAAAAATCAATAAAAACATATTTAAAAAAAAATTAATAATTTAACTTACAATTTCTTGCAATCATATTTGAAATATTTTAAACCTATCTAAAAATGCAGAATAGTTCACAATAAGCAACTCATTTCCAAAATCTCAAATTAACAATTTTTAGTAGTCTGTCATATTTTCTCCTTGTCTTTAATTTCATAAAGAAATTAAACAATACAGATAAAACCAGTTTGCAATCTCCTACCCGAACTCCCTAGAGGTAACCACTCTTATGGCACATATCCTTCCAGCATGTTCTTTTTAAACTCTTCCACAAATATTTGTACTTAGCTGCAAAATACATAGTTTGGTTTACATATTTTTAAATTTTATAAATAATATCGTTCATACATATTTTCAATCTTGTTTTATTTACTAGACATTGCTTTTGATATCACTCTGTATTGATTTACACCTATACGCTGCATAAAATTACACTGGAGGCATATATATTTCATTTATCCATTATCCCTATGGTTGGATAAGGTTGTTGTCTATTATTACAAACAATGCTACAATGAACATCCTTAGATTTTTATTTGTCTCCTTGGACACATATATGAGTTTCTCTGGAACTGCAGTTAAGAACTTATTAAATGGATTTAACAGTACACACGACAGTGTAGAACATATAACTAATGAATTTGAAGACTGGTCAATAAAAACTCCAAATTGAAGCATAGTATTTTTTTTTTTTAATTATTTTAAAGCAGGGGTTGGGAACTTTTTTACTGCCAAAGGCCATATGGATATTTATAACATCATTCACAGGCCATACAAAATTACCAACTTAAAATTTAGCCTGTTATATTAGGTCAGGCTAATTTGGTGAAGCGTGTGACATTAGCTGCTACGGATTTCGCAGATCTTACATGACCCACAGGCTGGATGTTCCCCATCCTTGTTTTAAAGAATGATATATAAACAAAACAGAATAGAACAGAGATGTGGTAAATGGTCAAAAGATCTAACAAATGTCTAACTTTGAGCCTCTGAAGGAAGGGTGAGGATAGGGCAGAAACAATACAAGAAGAGATCATTTTCAAACCTGATGAAACACAACAAACAAGAGATTCAAGAAGCTCAGCAAACCCTAAATAGTATAAATACAAAAGACACCTAAGCACATAATAGCAAAACTACTAAAAAAAGTCAAAGACATTTTTTTAAATCTTAAAAGCAGCCTTCAAACATTAAGAAAATTGACTTCTCCACAAAAACAATGAAAAGCAGTAGACAATAGAAAATGGAAATGCTGAAAAGAAAATAATTCTATATCCAGTAAAAATATCCTTCAGAAATGAAGATGAAATAAACACATTTTCAAATTAACAAAAACTAAATGTGCTATTAGCAGGCATGCAATAAAATAACAGATTCATCGAAATTAAACACTGCACTTTAAAGCACACTATTGAAGTGAAAACACAACCCCACAGATTGAGAGAAAATATCTGTAAATTTAGCTTTATTCTATTTTACAAACAGAAAACTACTAGAACGTTGTAAAAAGTTATTTACTTATTTTAACTACGAAAGAATTTAAAGTTTTTTAAACCCAATTTTTCTGGATTAAAAAGATGTACTTTAAAAAAAAAAATAACAAGAAAGTTCAGAATTTTTTCAAGTTCATATGATCAGCAATGTTTCCTACAGTAAACTTAAAAAAAGAAAAAGCTATTTAAGTAGCAATCCAACAAACAACTTAAATGATTAAGTTCACTGACTAACAAAGTAGTAGTAACTGGCAATAGGTCAATAAGGGAAAAGAAAACTAGAATCTGACCAGTATATGAAACACATCTACATATGTTACCTCATTCAGTCCTCACAACCACTATATGAAGTATATATCATCTTACTCCTACAGATAAGAAAATAAAGTTCAAGCCCTGGCCGGTTTGGCTCAGCGGTTAGAGCGTTGGCCTGCGGTCCAGAGAGACCCGGGTTCGGTTCCCGCTAAGGGCATGTACTTCGGTTGCAGTTTGTCCCTGGCCCTGGTTGGTCATGCGGGTGGCAGCCACTCGATGTGTCCCTTTCACATTGATGTTTCTCTCTCTCTCTCTTCCTCTCTCTCCCTCCCACTCTATCTGGACAAAAAATGAAAAAATGTCCTCAGGTGAGGATAAAAAGAAAAGAAAGTTCAAAAGGGTTACTTAAATTTGACTGTGATTACACAATTGCAAGTGACAAAGCTAGAATTCAAATAATACCAACTAACACTTACTGAGCACTTACCATTGCACCAAGGGCTGTTCTAAGTTTATTATATGTATTAATTCATTTATTCCTCCCAACAAGCCTGCAAAGTATGTTCTCATTGTTATCCTCAGTTTACAGATAAGAAAACTGAGGCACAGAGAAGTTAAGTAACTTGTCCAATGCTATGAAACTAATATTGGTAGACTTTGGGTTTTAACTCAGGCAATCTGACTCTAGAGCTGAATTTTTAACCACTATACCATGCTACCAGGATTCAAATTCCAGGTCTTTCTGAGTTCACTAAGCCAAAATATCTGTCAATTTGTAATTAATATGTCTTAAAAATCTATTTGGGAAAAGAGTGACTAAGAAAATTAAATAGACTCTTACAAATACCTTAAGTTTTAAAAATATGCACTTCAAGGACTATATTATTTTACATACTAAATGAAGGCAGAAAGTCTGACTACATTGCAGTGATTTTCAACCTTTTTCATTTCATAGCACATGTAAACTAATTACTAAAATTCTGTAACACACCAAAAAATATATTTTTTGCTGATCTGACAAAAAAAATAGGTATAATTTTGATTCATTTACACTGGATAGCTATTGTTGTGTTGGCTGTTGTCATATTTTTATTTGACAATCTGAGAGAAAAGAGGTCGGTGCCCCTGACTAAATAATCAGATAGTGCATGTTTTAAAAATTCTTGCACCAAGAGGTCGCCAGTTCAATTCCCAGTCAGGACACATGCCCAGGTTGTGGGCCCAATCCCCAGTGGGGGGCATGCAGAAGGCAGCCAATTGATGTTCCCTCTCACTGATGTTTCTATTGCTTTCTCTAAAAAACTCAATAAAGGAAAAAAAAACTGTTTTAATTCTTGCAGCACACAGGTTGAAATCACTGCTATATTGTTTTAAGTTATCAGTGACACGCAATCTTAATTTGGAGAAATATAGCAGACTACCAAGCAACTCCTATAATTATAGTGGTATAGGCATAAACAGTGGTAAATATCAATTAAATCTCATTTAAGGTAATAATAAAAAAAGAGATCAGGCAAAACAGCAGATTCCACAATCTAACTTGCTTTATGACAGGTATCTCTTAAAGGAGTCTTTTTCCTAACATACCTTCTCTTGCTGCAACCTTAAGAGCAAACCACGCTGTTTCTTCCGAAGTGGGGGCATTTTATCATCTTCTCCTTTGTCTCGTAGATGTCTGCAAATATTTCCCATCAAGATAAAGATTAGATTAAATTTCTATTCTAATGTCAATAATTCCAACCACTAAAGTTTCTAAACCAAATGAGGAAGACAGCTGCTGCGTGCAACAATTCCTATCCCAACAATTATTTTACTGCATAAGTAATGTATGAAAAAACTAGACTGTGTTCTTTAAAGAGAAAACAGCTTTGAGAAATTTACGATATAATAAGGGAATTAAACATAAAATAACAACATAAGAGTCAGTTAAGTGATAACAGAAATGCAAAGAAAATGTTACATGAGTGAAAGTAACATGATTCAAGGATGGCAGCTGCAGCCCTGGACAGTGTGACTCAGTTGGTTGAGTCTCGTCCCAAGTACCAAAAGGTTGCTGGTTCGATTCCCAGTCAGGGCACATGCCCAGGTTGCAGGCTCAATCCCTTGTCGGAGTATGTACAGGAGGCAGCTGATCGATGTTTCTCTCACATCGATGTTTCTTTCTCTCCCTCTCCCTTCCTCCTTCTCTAAAAATCAATAAAAACATATTTTTAAAAAAGGGACGATGGTCATATTTCTAGTTTGTGAAACTGGGTTGATAAAATCAAATTAAATGAGGAAATAAAAACATCTTTAAAAACAAAGCATTTCCTTTCAATCAAAGGAGAAATTAAACAGTGAAAACTATGTTCACTGAAACTTACTTTTTCTGATGCTCTAGCCAGGCTAATTCAGCCTTAGTTTTCTCCTTCAAGGCTTTTTCCCGGAGACGCAGGAGTGAAGACTGGTGAGCTGCCCTCATTTCCTCTTCTTTCATATACTGTCGAACCATCTCCATAGTAAACTTAGAAAAGCTATCTTGTCCTCCTGAGAATGGCATGCTCAGCTAATATAGAGAGTTTATTTTGAGTTTATCATCATCTAAACCTTTTAGAACATAATTAACTTCATTAAAAGAGGTATGCAGGGGAAAAAAAGAGGTATGCATTTATAAAAATATATAGAAATAAAAGTAAATTAAATAAATTAAAAATGTTGCCAATCACGTAAAAAACATTCTTCAAAAAAGGCATGAGAGGGAGTAACATTCATCTGCTAATTTATTCAACCATTAAAATTTTAACAAACAACCACTGTAAGGTTAGTACTGTCCCAGGGATATAAAACAAGGTAAGAATTTGTCCCTGTTATCGAAAAGGCTTACACTTTAATAAGAATAATATAAATATAAATTTTAAAATAGAATAAGGTTCTTTAAGAGTGAAGCAAATAAAAAAGCTACAGAGTAACTTTGGCTCAGATCCTTAAAGGCCTTAAGGAATAAGTTTGTATTCTACTTTGTAAGGAAGGCAAAGCCAGATTTTATAACGAAAGTATAACATAAAATTGGTATCTTAGGAAATCATTTTGGTAGCTGACAATTGAGTTCAAGTATAAAATGTAACCTCACAACTTTGAGGGAACACATCTACTCAAACACATCTACAACTACTTATGAAGTCTCTCTGTAGGTAAACTGAAACCCACCTTGGCAGAAGATAACGTAGTCTTTTCTGGGGAAGTTTCTTCATCAGAGTCATCGTGATGGCCTCTTTTCTTTTCCATGTTAAATCTGCGATGACTCTCAGAAGGTAGTAAAGATCGAAATGATTTTTCTTCTATTTCATCTTCTGTCATGGATTCATCAAATTTCAGGGAATATTCTGTTGCAATAGAAGCTGAATCTAAAAGAATATGGAGCAGATTTTATCATAACAGTTTTCAGCAGGTATTCAATTAGTAGTGCTTATTGTCTTTTTATGGGACAAAATAACAAATTTATATAACTAATCACTAGCAGTAAGCATGAAACACAATTCAGTTATATTACAAACAAGAAAAAAAACTCTAAAATATCTAAAAATATTAGTACAACAAATATGGTAAAAGTGTAATGCACTTCATATACAAAGAGCTCTTACAAAGCAATTAGTAAACTAATACCCCTATAGAAAAATGAGAAATGGTCACAGGCTGCATTCCATGCTGGTACCACCATCCTCCCCCACACACATTCTGGCAGATATGTGTTTAGTTTGCATATGTTAAACTTTACTCTTTGTGATGTACGAGTCTGGAGTTTGGACAAATGCATAGCACCAGATAGTGCATACAGAACCATACAAAATACACAATACCCTTACATGACAGTTGTTTCACACTAAAAAGTTCTCCGTGCATCCACTTTGTAGTCAATCATTCTTCCTCCTAACACCTAGGAACCATTAATCTGTTTTCCATCCCTATAGTTTTGCCTTTTCTAGAATTTCATATAAATGGAATCATACAGCCCTGGCCGGTTTGGCTCAGTGGTTAGAGCATCAGCCTGCGGACCAGAGAGTCCCGGGTTTGGTTCCCATTAGGGACGCGTACCTCGGTTGCAGTTCGTCCCTGGCCCCAGTTGGGGTCGTGTGAGTGGCAACCAGTCAATGTGTCTCTCTCACACTGATGTTTCTCTCTCTCTTTTCCTCCCTCCCTCCCTCCCACTCTATCTGAAGATAAATGCAAAAAATATAAATAAATAAATGGAATCATATAATATGTAGCTGTTAGGGGCTTGCTTCAATCACTTAGTAAAATTCACTTCAAATCCATCCATGTTGTTACATGAATCAATAGCTTCTTCCTTTTAATCGCTGACTAGTATTCCATTGTATAGATCTACCAGTTTATCTATTCCTCTCATAAGACATCTTGTAGCTTCCAGTCTTTAGCAATTAAGAATAATAGTGCTACCCTGGCCAGTGTGGCTGTTGGTTGAGCATTGTCCCATGTACCAAAAAGTTGGTGGTTCAATTCCTGGTCAGAGCACATACCCAGGTTGTGGGCTCAATCCCCAGTGGGGGGGCGTGCAGGAGGCAGCCAACAGATGTTTCTCCCTCTTCCTTCCTCTCTATTTAAAATCAATAAAAACATATTTTTTAAAAAAGAATAATAGTGCTATGAACAATAGTGACAGGTTTTTGTGTAGACCTACATTTTCAAATCATTTGGGTAAATACCTAATCATGTGATTGCTGTGTCCTTATAAAATACTGTGAAAACATCTCCAAACAGCATTTTACACACTCATCAGCAATGAATGCAAGCAAGCTCCTGTTGCTCTGCATCCCTGCCACCAATTTATTGTGTTTTTAAAATTTTAGCCATTCTATAATAGGTATGTTGTAGTATCTCACTGTGATTTAATTTTCATTTTCCTAATGATAAGATATTGAATACCTTTCCTATGTCTATTTGCCATTTGTGTATTTTCTTCAATGAAGTGACTATTCAGAGCTTGCGCACATTTTTTTTTTTAAATCTTCACCCAAGGATATTTTTCTACTTATCTTCAGATAGAGTGGGAGGGGGACAGAGAGAGAGAGAGAGAGAGAAAGAGAGAAACATCAGTGTGAGAGAGACACATTGATTGGTTGCTTCCCGCACAACCCTGACCAGGGCCAGGGACTGAACTGCAACCGAGGTACACGCCCTTGACTGGAATCAAACCTGTGACTCTTTGGTCCGTGGGCCCATGCTCTAACCGCCGAGCCAAACTGGCCAGGGCTTGCACAATTTTTAATTGGGTTGTTGATTTTCTTGTTGTTGAATTCTAAGAGTACTCTAAGATATTGGAAGTTAGAGTTTCGACAGGAATTTTGAGGAGAGGCAATTCAGTCCACAACATTCCATCTTCTGACTTCTCAAAATTCACTCCTTCTTGGGAATGGCAAGAGATATTCAAAGTGATGAAAAGCAACAACCTACAACCAAGATTACTCTATCCTGCAAAGCTACCATTTAGAATCAATGGACATATAAAGAGTTTCCCAGACAAGAAAAAGCTAAATGAGTTCATCACCACCAAACCAGTATCATATGAAATGTTAAAGGGTCTTCTTGAAGAAAAAGAAAATAAAAAATATGAACAATAAAATGACAATAAATACATATCTATCAACAATTGAATCTACAAACAAACGAATAAGCACAACAGAAACAGACTCATAGATACAGAGAACTTTTTGTTGGTTGCCAGATGGGAGGGGGCTGGGGAGATGGTGAAAAAGGTGAAGGAATTAAGAAGTACAAATTGGTTGTTAGACTGATGAACTTCAAAGGGAAGGGGGGAGGGAGGGCGGGAAGAGATAAAGCAAAGAACTTATATGCATATATGCATAACACAGACAACAGTGTGGGGAAGACAGGAGGGGGGGAGAGAGCGAGGAGGAGGGGGGTCAATGGGGGGGAAAAGGTGGGACATCTGTAATACATTCAACAATAAAGATAAGTTTATTTTTTTATTTTTGTTTTTGTTTTTTTTGTTCGGATAGAGTGGGAGGGAGAGAGAGAGAGAAACATCGACATGAAAGGGACACATCAAGTGGCTGCCTCCCGCACGACCAACCTGGGCCGGGGACAAATCGCAACCAAGGTACGTGCCCTTAGCGGGAACCGAACCCGGGTCTCTCTGGACCGCAGGCCGACGCTCTAACCGCTGAGCCAAACTGGCCAGGGCTAAAGATAAGTTTAAAAAGAAAAAAATTCACTCCTTCTTGCTTGCAAAATACATTCATCCCAACCCAAGAGCTCCAAAAGTCTTAACACATTCCAGCATCAACTACACATCCAAAGTTTCATCTAAATATAATTTAACTAGGTATGGGTTGAGATTCAAAGTATCATTCATCCTGAGGCAAAATTCCTTTCTAGCTATGAACCTGAGAAACAATACAAGTTATATGCTTCCAAAATACAATGGTGGGACAAGCACAGAATAGACAATCCCATTCCAAAGGGAAAAACTGGAATGAAAGGAACAGGTTTCCAGCAAGTCCAAAACCTATCAAGGCAAATTCCATTAGATTTTAGGTTCAAGAATAATCCTCTGGCTGGATGATACGCCCTACAAACCCACAGAAATGACAGTCATGCTTTCCAGGCCCATCAGGGTGGCCTTGCCCACTCACCCGAGTGGCAGCTGCACCCCCTCAGCCACTGGGCAAGGGCAGCCTGGACAACTGAAACCAAGGAGGTGGTCCCACCCTCTGAAACCAATGAGCAGACAGTCTTGTCACCTGGGCCTTTGTGCTCTGAGCCTCAGGATCATTCTTATCTTTTCTTGAAGGATAAGGCATGTTCACAGCTGGATCACTCTACTGTCTCATCTTGGAGAATCCCAGAAGTCTGAAAGCCTTCCTAAATTTCATCCCTTCTCTTGCCCTTCAATCCAAATTAGCAGTGTCACCGCTGGTAAAATCCCATCTCTATTCCTGGTTTCTGCTGAGATGGCTGATTAAATCCATGGGTAATCTCTTTATGGAGTGATTGTCAAGTCATACCCTTGGTGTTCTCTCCAGAACATGTTTTCTCATTTACAATACCAATAGGCTGAGAGTTTTCCAAATCTTCAAGTTCTGCTTCCTTTTTGCTTAACAATTCTTTCAATTTATCTCTGCTCTCACATATTACTCTAAGCAATAGGAGAAACCAGGCCATAACTTCAACACTTGGCTTAAAAATTTCCTGAGCTAAATACCCAAATTCATCCCTTTTAACTTCCATTTTCTACAAAACTACAACACAGTTCAGCCAAATTATTTGCCACTTTATAACAAGGACTGCCTTTCCTCCAGCTTCCAACACATTCATTATTTCCATCTTCACCTGACTTCATCAGAATCACCTTCAACGTCCACAGTCCTGCCAATGGGTCTGCAAGGCAATGTAGGCTTTTTCTAGCATGCACCTCAAAACATCTAGCCTCTGCTCATTAGCCAGTTCTAAAGCCACTTCCACATATTTAGCATTTGTTATGGCAGCACCCCAGTTCTAGGTACCAAGATCTGTATTAATCAGCTAGGGCTGCCATAACCATAAACTGCTATATCCATATATTATTTTCATTATAAAATGTACAAAAAATATGTTTAAAGAATGAGAAAAAATTAAACATTTTCTTCTTGGACTCCAAAGACAATCCTGCTCATCCTGCTTTGCAGACTACAGTTCTATACTATCAATCAAATACACAGCTTAAAAGCCAGTTATTTAAAAAATAAATTCTAGCCCTGACTGGTTTGGCTCAGTGGTTAGGGCATCGGCCCATGGACCAAAGGGTCATGGGTTCGATTCCCGGTCAAGGGCACATACCTGGGTTGCAGGTTCGATCCCCGACCCTAGTTGGGGTCGTGTGAGAAGCAATCAATTGATGTGTTTCTCTCACATCAAAGTCTTTCTCTCTCTCTCTCTCTCTCTCTCTCTCTCTCTCTCTCTCTCCCCCTCCCTCCCTTCCTCCCTTCCACCCTATCTAAAAAAAAATCAATGGAGAATGGAGAAATATCCTCAGGTGAGGATATTCTGATTTGATGTCTTAAAGGTGTCATTTGTTGCCAGATTCTGTTTTCTTTATGTTATTTACTGTCCATGACTTGATAGGAATACAGCTTTTGTTTATGATCTAGGAAGAGCTGAGTAATACATTTTAATACAGTTGTCATATTTGATGTCATTATTTATACGAAATTATATCTTATACAGTTTAACATGTAAGTTCTAATAATGTATTCTTTTTATGCTTATGTTACATACATATCTATAATAGGATAAAAGTAGTTTTTTTCAGTGTTGAGTATATATTTTTCATTAAGATGAACATTTGTCTAGATTTAGTTTTGCCTCCCCTTAGGATCATGACACACAATTGTATAAAATACTGGCAAGGATTACTGGCATAGTATATGGCCTTAAAATAGTTTCACCTGGATACATTTTATATCAAACACATAACCTTGTCTCTTCATTATCACCATGTTCTAATTATATTAACTAGCTCAGTCACAAATATCTCAAAGGGTTCTGGAAGCCTCCCAAAACAAACAATTACAATATATGCACAAGGAACTTACCTTTCTCATCGGGAAGAGATGGTACACTGTCACTTCGGAGTGAATCATCCGCAGCAGTCTGAACCTGTTCATCAATAGAACTCTCCATCTTTCCACCATGAAGTTTCTTCTCATTTTCCTTGGAAGATGGAACTGAAGGACTTTCCTGACGGCTGCTGCTACTACTACTTCTGTTTATAAATATTATAGAAACAAACCAAAAAAAGAGGCAACAAAATAAGGATAACTTTAAACTTATCTGGCTAAGGGAATGGGGCTTATGTTCAAGAAAGCTGATAAAATATGTAATATAAAATATAAAAATAATAAGAAGACATAAGTCTGAGAAGAAACTTAGAAAAGATGAGTAGGGCCCTGGTTGGTGTGGCTCAGTGGTTGGAGCATCTGCCTGAGCACTGAAGGGTCATGGGTTTGATTCTCAGTCAAGCGTTGCAGGTTCGAACCCCAGCCCCAGTCGGAGCACGTGTGGGAGGCAACCAATAGATGTGTCTCTCTCACATCGATGTTTCTTTCTCTCTCTCCCTCCTTCCCTCCCTTCCACTCTCTCTAAAAATCAATGGGGAAAATGTCCTGGGGTGAGGATTAACAACAACAACAACAGAGTAGGAGAGATGAAGGTTTCACATTTAAATAATAGTCACAATGGGCAACCACTATTTTAAGGCTATTACACAGGTAATTTCTCTCATTTTAAAACCAAGGAAAAGGGGTTTCTACTTGGTATTTCCATTTCCTTACTTTTCATCAACATCATAATTTACCACAGTCTGCTTCAACCCCAACTACTCTACTGGAACTATTATAAATTCTACCTAAACTCTAACTGCCAAGTCCAACAGAATATCTGCAACATTAGATGGTGTTGACCTCTACTGCCTTCTTTAGAAGTTCTACTTGCTAAAGCAAATGTAAGTAAAATGTTAACATTAGGGTAATCTGGATAAAAGATTAAGTATAGCCCTGGCCGGTTTTGCTCAGTGGTTAGAGCGTCGGCCCGTGGACCAGAGAGGCCTAGGTTCGGTTGCCGCTAATGGCACGTACCTTGGCTGCAGTTTGTCCCTGGCCCCGGTTGGGGTCATGTGGGTGGCAACCACTTGATGTGTCTCTCTCACGTCAATGTTTCTCGCTCTTCCTCCCTCTCTCCCTCCTGCTCTGTCTCAAGATAAATGCAAAAATGTCCTCGGGTGAGAATTAAAAAAAAAAGATTAAATATAATAAATACGTATACAGTGCTTATAAATATAGGTTCTCAAGGAATGGCAGCTATATTGTTACATAAAACAACTGTTTTATAAACCAGCTAATTAGATGGGGAAGCCAAAACTTTGAAGGGAAGACACTATTTCATTTAAAGAAATGAGATTAAGAGGTCAAAAATAAAGCAATGTCTCAGCCACTTATCAGACTTTACTATATCACTTTTTTCACCTTCTATCGTGATTCTTGTATCTTGAAGACTCAGAATAACTATCAAATGAAGAAGAATACTTCTGATGCTTTGAGTCAGAGGTCCCTTCTTTACTGTGAGAGAGTGAAACAGACTGATTTTTCCTACAAAGAAAATAAAAATGTATTCAACATTTAAAGTCTCTAATAAGAGTAAGATTATAAATATTGTTCAACATTAATGAGATAAAACTTTGAATGAACAGGAATTATGAAATAACTTACAAAGTACTTGAAAGAATTCATTCACAAAAAGGGTGTATAACACATTAAAGAGCATCTTCTGCTTCATTATGAGAAATAAGCACAAATTACCCCAACTATCAATGAATGTGAATAGACTTAAAAATCTATGAATTGGAGACAGTCAAAATATGATGTAAAAGACCACACACACAAAACATGATCACTTTACCTAGCCCCACCTAAAATACTCTCTAATGACTTTTCACTGCTCTAGAATAAACAAAATCCTTAAGGTCTTCAAGGCCCTACCATCATCTGATCCCTGCATCATCTCCTACCATTGTCCCCTTTGCGCTCTGCCTCCAGTCCCATTGGTTCTCCTTCCTTTTCTCTTCCTACATTTACATGTATTGACCTGTCTATTCCTTACCTCCTTTACCCCACTGACTCCTTTTCATCCACTATATCTCACCATAAGCCTTAGTTCCTCAGGAAAACTTTCTCTGACCTCTTTGTACCGACAGGCTATTCAAATTCCTTTGTTATATATCTCAGAGACAATGTTCCTTTCTTTCATAACACTTACCTCAATTTACAGTGTTCATTCTCTTAAGTGACTATTTGATTAACGTATACCTTCCTCTCTAGACCGTATGCCCATCACTATATTCCCAACACTCACAAGAGTGCCTGGAACACAGTAGATACTCATTACATATTTGCTGAATGACTGAATATTGACCTATCTGTTTCAGCTCTCGTCCTCAATTGTTTCACGAAGCCTGGAGCATGTTGCCGCTGGTGATCATACAGTGTTGCTAGGGGAGCTCCTGAAGCAGTAATGGCATCTGAGATATGAGTTCGAGTCAATTCTGCCATCTAAATATGAACACAAACAAGGCAAAAGTAGATGAACAACTGAGAAGGAGTAGGGTGTCTTGGAAAGACCACCAAACTGAGCATAAGCAAATTTTGCAGTAATAGGTGAATACTGTGGGCACGTCATTTTAGACTCTTTAAGTCTCAAAAGCTTCCTTATAAAAATAAAGAGATAAATATAACATGACTTCTAAGGTTTCACCCAGCTATAACAATCTATAAATTAGAGAGAAAACCTTC
This sequence comes from Tadarida brasiliensis, assembly GCA_030848825.1. NCBI lineage: Eukaryota > Metazoa > Chordata > Mammalia > Chiroptera > Molossidae > Tadarida > Tadarida brasiliensis. The sequence continues at coordinate 43,552,394 of CM061275.1, forward strand.
AAGTCACATAATGAGCTACAGTAAACAAAAAATTAAATCTTCCTTCAAGGATCAATTCAATTACTACTTCCTATCTGAGTCTTTTCTGAGCAACAATGTGAACTATGTTTTCCATACTCTTAGTCACTAAGCCATTTCTGCATTTATTATTCATTTTGTATTTTTTCAATCACTGCCTTGATGACTTGAAGTGTTTTTAAAATCTTTGTTAACGTTTAAAATTTTCCTGAGAAAAAAGATGCTACTTTACACTTACTTGCACAATTCTATAGTATCCAACACATAGTAGCTTCATGGCTTTTTAATAACAATAATTTCACAAGCAATACTAAATGGTAACTGCTAAAATAAACTAAAACTATATTGATTATAATATCCTATATAGAGACAGCAGTAAAACTACTTCTAGCTTTATCCTTGGCACAGTAAAAGACACTAACAACACTGGGCAAAATGAAATATCTTCATACAAAGCAAATCAGTGGCTCCCTGGGACCAAGATTGGGGACTGACAATAAAGGGGCATGAGGGAACCTTTTAGTGTGTTGGAAATAGTGACTACAGTGATGTTTATAGGGATGGATAGATAAAATACAGAAATATATAGATATATGTATCTGTATATTTGTCAAGTCATCAAACTGTATACTTAAAATGGATGCATGTTATTATTTATAAATTATTCATCCATAAAATCAGTATTTTTTTGAAAAAGCTTACTCAAGGGAAGAAATGTAGAGTTCATCTTTTTTTCTGCCTCTGTACATTCAAATGAACAAGACAGTGCAATAAAAAGAACTGAGAAGAAAAGGGTCCTCAGTGGCTCTCACCTCGCAGATCTGGCGTGCTGCATCTGTGGTGAGGCGAGCAGTCTCTGTCTGTTGAGCAGCTATTTTACAAGTTGCTTCCTGCAGGACTTCAGTTACATCCCGTTGTGATTTAACTACCTGCTGTAATGATTCCACATGGACCTGTAAATAAAAGAAGATAAAAAGAGAACTTCTGTCATGTCACAGAATTTGTAAATTTGTTTCATGCATCAAATGCCTTACAAAAACAAACAAACAAACTAATGGACTACTACATGAATTTCATGTCTTAAAATCTAGAGTTTAAAATCTGGAGTCTTAATATCACTGCTGAAGTTTAAGTCTCAACTCCACTGTTCATGAGATGATGTGTCTGTAGACAAGTAACTACCATGTACCTCAGCTTCCACTTATTAAATTGGGGCTAAATCCTGATGTAACTTCACAGGGTTGCTACAAGAATCAAATGACATGAAATTAATCTATACAGCATATTTTACATCTTTTCTTTTTTACTCCTACATAATTTAAAAAATACTGAAGTGATTTCAAAGATACAAATTTAGGTTTAATAACTAACTAGTACTTGCTGCAAAATAAGTTACCTGAGCTGCTTTGTTTTGGGTTTCTTCTAATTGTCTCTGACACTCCAGAGCCTCTTGTTCAGCCTTCAATTTCAAAAGGGCCAAGTCTCTTTCGTGGCGTTGCTGCTGTGCCTTCAAGATAAAGAAATGATCAACTATTAATTCTAAAACATTAAACTATTGCAACACAGCGACTATATTAAACACAATGCTATTTTCTTAACAAATCTTTTGAAGCATAAAGGAAAGACAATAAACAGGAGAGAATTATCATTTACCAAAATATTTAGTGACCACGTAAGTTTTTTTAACTCATCATAAAGACTATTTTAAATAGCAAAGAAAAAAGAAAAGAAACACAGAAAACTGAAGAAGAAAACTCCACAAATACCTTTATGATCTGAGCTAGAGACACACTCTCTTGCTGAGCAAGTGAAATGCCTCTAACTCGTTCTACATCTGATAGTTGACGCATAGACTCCTCAATGGCACTCAAGTAACTCAGTTCAGCTGCCATACGATGCTGGAGGCCAGCAGGAGAAAAGCGTTTAGAACCTGCAAGGCGTAACAAATGTCAAATGGGAAAGTTCACATAAAATTAAATTACATCTCAGATAAGATTCATTTCTCATTTTAAGAGCCAAAAAAGATAGCAACTTACAAGTACAATGTATTTTAATAGTTACTTGGTGTGTGTATGTGTGAACATGCATAGATGTCTACATACATACATACCTATAAACACTTAGGAGTACATACATTTTTCAATGTGTTTTTGCTAATGCTGGCAAGATGGGAAAAATCACCACTACTGAATCTCTCATGCTTCTTAATATTCATTTTCCTGCACAACTTCTGTTTTCTGTTTGAAAAACCATTTCCCCATGATTCAACTGAAAGAAATCTTTTAAAAAAATTAACCTTATCTTTAAAATCACAACTGCAGGGTCGACTTGCCTGGTGTTGAAGTCATCTCTGCAGATGCTCTGCTGGCAGCCATGCTCACATCAGGAAAAGCTGCATTAGGCTTGAATCCTGCTATAGATGAAGGCATTATAGCTGAGGACTTAGATCTTTCTAATGAAGTTCCTGGAAGGTCAAACTGCAACAGTTTCTGGGAACTTGGAGATAGGGGAGAAGTTGGAGTTTTCTGAGATCTTCCCTTATCTGATGAGACACTAAAAGATTTGTTTCAAAAAAAGATTAGAGAAGGGAAAACTACTTCAGGAACCAGCTAAACAATTCATAAGAAGAGCATGCATTACTTTATTAGCATCAGCTTTATATGCTGTGATTCAGGCATTTATTCACTCAACATAGTCGTTATGCTGAATGAACTCCTCTGAGTGCTCCTCTTATTGTCGCATTTACAGTGACGAACAAGCTAGGGACAAACCTGCCCCAAATAAAATGGAAAAGTAGTCTCTGGATTAAATTACCACTTTCCTCTACAATGTAAATATACCATGACTCGTTACTGAAGTATGAGGCAAAATCCTTTATTATATAGCAATAAAATTACAGTCACATATAAAAGATCAAGTCCTTTAAGAATGTGTTAATATGTCTCTGAATGAGAAAGAATATTTTGTATTAAAGATTAAGAAATGACAAAAAGTACTCACTTGTTATTCCTTTTAACCCAAAAGGTAAAAAAATAGAGTATGCAAACTCCATAATCATATAAAATTGAGATTTCAAATTCTGCTGAGTCATTCAATAAGTTGAGCAGGAGAGAAAAGTTCAGAGGAAGAAATAAACAATGAGGCCAAAAGAATGCTAAGTAGTTGTGTTGAAAGAGTAAAAGAACACAGTTGAGAAGCAAAAGGTATAGACAAAGGAAATGAGATAGTTCGTGCTTAGCGAAAACACTTCAGGTAAAGTTAAGTTCCTAGAGGTGATCTGTGGGGTAGCTGTGAGCTGCCAAACAAAGTACCCCAGGGAAAGTAGCTGCTTGGTCAAAGGGTGAGCCAAGGAAGCAACTGTGGCAATGGCATTTAGAACAGAAAGGTAGGCTGTGCTAGAGGCAGAGAATTCCAAGGGAGAGGTTGTTAATATTTTAGACGAGAGATGGTCAAACTCTAAAATATAAAGAATAGAGCTATGAACAAAACTACGTATCTATTCATACGTTACAGAAATTTATTAAGTGGATTCACTGAACATCAGTAATATTGTACCTTTAATTAAAATAAATTACAGTATAAAATATACATTCCTTTACCTCAAAGAATGCCCAGAAAGATCCTCCAAAGTGCTATCTGTGTCAAGAGTCTGCTCATAGTCTCTGACAGAAAGTTTGCTACTGGTCTCAGACTTTTTCCCTTGATGAGAGCCACGTTCTGAGCCAGAGTGTACTTTTTCCTCATCAAGAAGTGAGCTCTGAACATTTCCAGTGAGTGAATCCAGCCCTGTAAAGTAAATTTCTTATAAAGCTGATTTCCAATAGAAGCGACTGAAAGATAATTGATAGATACTTAGATTTTAGTAAAATAATAAGTGCAGAACAGAATATTTTAAAATTGACTTATTTTTTGCCCTGGCCGGTTTGGTTCAGTGGTTAGAGTGAAGGCAACCAGTTGACGTGTCTCTCTCACATCTCTCTCTCTCTCCCCTTCCCCCTTCCCCCCTCCCCCACTCTATCTGAAGATAAATGGAAAAATATCCTTGGGTGAGGATTAAAAAATAAATAAATAAAAAAAATAATAATAATAATAATAAAAAAATAAAATTGACTTATTTTTAAAATCTGTTTTCCATATCTAAAATAAAGTTCACTCTTCTGCTTCCATTTAAGGGAAGTAAAATTTCTTACATTAACATCCCCTATTTGCTATTAAAAAAATAAATGGTTATTAAATCAAATGACTAAATAAGACAACTATACAGTACTATTCTAAGCCTATGAAAAAGTAAACAAAAAGAAGTCTTTCAAGGATTAGACCCAAAGCTAGAGAAAAAAGTTATCAACTGCCAACTGGACTACACAATACTTTTGGAAAACTCTATGGTAAGAACTATGTAGCCAGATTCATAAAACTGTTCATATTCTCTGAATCATTCAGAATGAGTATCTTAGATTACTGACACCAACAAACAAAAATTATACACAATAATAATCCATGAACAACTTTATATAATTTTCAAAAGTTCAACCTGTATTTGCAACAGAAGAGTGGTCTAAATTACATAGATAATAGTAATATAAACATTTAAATAGCACTTTGCAATTTAAAATGCATTCCTTAAACATCTTATGAAGTGGGAGCGTGGCCAGTTTGGCTCAGTAGTTAGAGCGTCGGCCCACGGACCAATGACTCGCAGGTTCGATTTCGGACAAGGGCACATACCTCAGTCACAGTTTGTGCCCAGCCCTGGTTGGGTTGTGCGGCAGGCAACCAGTCGACGTGTCCCTGTCACGTCGATGTTTCTCTCTCTCTCTTCCTCTCCCTCTCTCTCCCCGCCTCCCTCCCACTCTATCTGAAGATAAATAGAAAAATATCCTCGAGTAAGGATTTTTTAAAAAAAGAAAAAAAACGAAGAGGTAACTAGAGATCTATGAGGCTCCTTGCTTAAGGATACGTGTTCAATAGCAGAAATAGGGTTTCCCAGGCCTCATGACTCTATATCTAGTGCATCATTCACCTTGACATGTTTCAATAGCAGCATAGGAAAATATTTGTTACATTAAAAGAATAAGCAGAGCCCTGGCCAGTTTTGCTCAGTGGTTAGAGCGTCGGCCCATGGACCAAAGAGTCAAGGGTTCAATACCCCTCCCCAGTCAGGGTCATGCATGAGGCTTTCTCTCTCTCTCTCTCTCTCTCCTCCCTTCCCTCCCATGGTGATAGTTGCACAATAAATAAATGTACTTATTTCTACTGAACTGTGTGTGCACTTAACAATGGTTAAATTTTGTAGTCAAATTCATAGAGACATGAAATAGAATGGTGGCTGCTGGGGGTAGGGGAAGGAAGAATGGGAAGTCATTGTCTAATGGGTACAGAGTTTAGTATGGAATGATGATTGCCACTTTAATCTACTAACTACTTTAAATTTCACTGGGAAGTAGTTTTTCGTACAGAGCACGCATACAGTCCTTTGCACCACCAGATGGAGTATACACAACAAAAATTACACTGACTTGGGGATAAATAAACTAAGTTTAAGATGATGCTGTGGGAAGTAAAATATATAGTTTTTTTAAGTCACTGTTAGAGGGGACCAGGAATCTGAAAGCCATAAAACACTACCTATACTACATTTAATCATGTTTTAGATTCTAAAATTTAAAAACCTATAATGAATCATATTGCTTATACTCCGATTCAATATATCATGGTATTTTAAGTTGTACAGTATATTGTAATAGAATTTGGGAGTCAGAAGTCAGAATTCAGGCTTAAGTGAGTAACCTTAAGTGAGACACTAACGTAAACAAAGCATAAAACTGCAAAATAAAAGAATTGAAGAAGATCAGCATTTCACAAAATGTGTTCAGCTGACTTCTAATGTTATAACACGCTGGTTAATTGAAGAAATGATTCTGTGGGCAAATAAATTTGGTTAATACTTCATACTATAGCCTAACCCTCTTCCTAAAATAAATAATGCATATTAGCATATTAAAAGTTTGGGATGATGAAAAAGGTCTAGAAATGGCTAGTGGCGATGGTTGCACAACAATGTGAATGTGCTTAATGGGAATGAACTGTTCACTTTAAACAGTTAAAATGATAACATTTGTATTACGTATATTTTAGCACAATTAGATAAAATAAAATCTAAAGAAGTTATTATCAGTTATCTGTAGGTAGAAGGATTACAGGTGATTTTTAATTTTTATTTATTTATTTTTTTTAATCCTCACTCGAGGATTTTTTTTTTCCCATTTATCTTCAGACAAAGTGGGAGAAAGAGAGGGAGAGGGGGAGGGGGAGAGAGACAGAGACAGAGAGAGACAGAGAAACATGGACTGGTTGCCTCCTGCACAACCCTGACCAGGGCCGGGGACCGTACCGCAATAGAGGTGTGTGCCCTTGATCAAAATCGAACCTGCAACTCTTTGGTCCTCGGGAGGATGCTCTAACTGCTGAGCCAAACTGGCCAGGGCTGGAGTGAAATAACTTTAGATCACTATCATAAAATCATTGGTAAGAGAAAAAGTCACCTTGTAGAATTCCACTTACATTCTATCTTTTCCTTTTTTCCTTTCCTTCCTTTAGAAGAAGTAGATGAACGAGATGATGCAGCAGACTGGGCCCCTGATGAATGCTGGGAGGTAACATCCACAGAGGAAAGATCATAAGCTGACTTCCTGCTAGAATGGTCGTCCTTAATGCCCAAATTGCTACCACCAATACTGTCAAAAAATAATAGTGGTTAAAGAAAGAAATAACAAGTATTAAAATGCAGCCAAAGTATAGATATTTTATATCTATGTGATCACAAGGAGAATATAATTATACTCAAAGATGCCTTCTACTTTTTTGTTTTGTTACTACCATAACCCTGGATTCTTTTTCAATTTATTACTGAGAAAAATATCAGGGAGTTGTTTACCAAAAAAAAAAAAAACAATAAAAATGGACAATTCAGACACAAGAGAAAAAAATATACTGGCTACTAGAAAATGTGGCCTCAATTTCTATTCAGACTTATAATTTAATATACGATCATTATTTTCGTTCTCATAATCTTACAGGGAACAACACTTTAATATGTTCTACTTCAACCTAGAAATGAAATGCAATAAATCATATTGATTGGTGATATTAAATGTCACAATTAAATCCTTACAAGTTTTTATTTTAAAATTTAATCTTTTCTTTAGAGCTCAAAATTTAACACTACACTTTGCCTGCTATAATTTTAATACTTATTTTCACTAGTCCAAATAAATACAACTATTTTTAAAAGATCATTCAATAATTTTATATGGATTACAATTTGCAATTTATTAAGAAAATTATATTAAATGTAAACAATTACATATTATTTTATATAGTAAAAAAATTTAGGAAGGAAATTTTCTCTGGCCCAGTCTGATTCACTTGTTATATGACTCTGTACAAGTAACTTAATTTCAGTGCTTCCGTTCCTGAAGTAGTAATGGCAATAATACTACTAATCACATCAGGCTACAATAAGAATGAGTTAATATAGGTAAAGGCCCCTCAGTCTTCTCCGTGCCTTGCATATTTAAGTGCTCAATAAATATTAATATTATAAGTTATTCTTTAATGCTCTGCAGAATTTTAGATGTTATCCCAATTATAAAAAAAAAAAATTACTGATTACTTGGGATCATGAAGTCAAGGATCTATGTGGTCACCCTCAGTTCTAGCATAGAAAACTATTTCTTAATCTTCTTACATCAGTAGTATACCATGGGCTAGTTCCCCAATACGACCCTCTACTGGGAACTCACAGGCTGATTTAACAACCTATATTCTGTTTACTATGTGCCAGGCCCTGTTCTAAGTACTTTGTATTTATTGAATCTATGAGACTAATACTATTATTCTTTCCCATTTCACGGAGAGGGAAACTGAGGCACCAAAGGTCAAGTACACCCAAGGACAAACAACTAATAATCAGAAGACCCAGGACTTAAACCCAGGCAGTCTGAATTCGGAGCCTGTGCTCTTAAAAACCACTGTGCTACGCAAACTCAACATGGATCTTTAAGCAAACAAAATGTGACAAATATTCAGACTACAATTCTCATTTGTACACTTTTCTCACTCTTTAGATTTTATTCCACACTGTCAACATAATCTTACCTAGGTTCAAGAGATGATTTTTTTTCTGTCAAAGTCCCACTCCCTGGAGAGGAAACAAAATCATCTTCATATGAAACACTGCTTAGAGGAGTTGTGCTGGCATTCAAAGGCCGCAATGCAGATGTTCCTCTTTCCAGCCTGTCTTCAAACCCTGTCAAAAGTAATCATTGAAATGTGTTTTAAAACAAAAATAAAAATACCAAGCAAAGCATTCCACAACATGGGGATTAACAACATACATTTAGGGACATTTTCGTTTTCTTTTACAGTGCTTATTTTCAATTTCTCTTTATATCTAACAATATATTTTTTAACTTTTTTTTTTTTTTTTAATCCTCACCCGAGGACATTTTTCCATTTTTTGTTCAGATAGAGTGGGAAGGAGAGAGGAAGAGAGAGAAACATCGACGTGAAAGGGACACATCGAGTGGCTGCCTTCCGCACGACCAACCAGGGCCGGGGACAAACTGCAACCGAGGTACGTGCCCTTAGCGGGAACCAAACCCGGGTCTCTCTGGACCGCAGGGCGACGCTCTAACCGCTGAGCCAAACCGGCCAGGGCTATTTTTTAACTTTTTATTAATTTTCAAGCATATATGAAAGTAGAGACTAGTATAATGAAACCAATGAATCCATCACCCAACTTTAACAATTATCAATACATGATCAATCTAGTTTCAATTAAACTTCCTATTCTCCCTACCTTTCATTCCCCTTACCAAATCCCAGACAACATATCATTTCAACTGTAAATATTTCAGTATAACTATAAAATCTTAATGAAAATCTAATGGAAGGATTTAAGAACTCGAATTTCTTATGGAAAAAAAAGTAAATAAGGGTGTTGATTTAAAAACACTTTGCTTTCATCAAAACAACTTTAGCCCGGCTGGTGTGGCTCAGTGGTTGAGCGTCGACCCATGTACCAAGAGGTCTCCGTTTCAATTCCCTGTCAGGGCACATGCCTAGGTTGTGGGCACGATTCCCAGTGGGGGGCATGCAGGAGGTGGCCGGTCGATGTTCTCTCTCATCAATGTTTCTCTCTCTCCCTCTCCCTTCCTCTCTCTCTAAAATCAATAAAGATAAAATATTTTTTAAAAAACTTTAGCCCTGGCCAGTGTGGCTCAATGGTTAGAGCATTAGCTGGTACACCAAAGGGTTGTGGGTCTGATTTCTGGTCAAGGGTATATACCTGGGTTGCAGGTCTGATCCCCAGCCCCAATCAGGGCACATGTGGGAGGCAACCAACTGATGTTTCTCTCTTTCTCTCTCTCCCCCCCTCCCTTCCACTCTCTAAAAATCAATGGAAAAAATATCCTCTGGTGCCCGGCCAGTGTGGCTCAGTGGTTGAGTGTTGACCCATGCACCAAGAGGTCGCTGGTTCGATTCCCATTCAGAGCCCATGCCCAGGTTGTGGGCCCGATCCCCAGTGGGGGCATGCAGGAGGCGGCCAATCGATGTTCTCTCTCATCAATGTTTCTCTCTCTCTCTCCCTCTCCCTTCCTCTCTCTCTAAAATCAATAAAGAAAAAAAAATCCTCTGGTGAGGATTAACAACAACAAAAAAAAGCATTTTAAAATCCAAAGAACTTTAAAATTACCATCTATAGAAATGTGTTACACTAAAGAGATAAATGCATATATAAGTCTACATAAGATCTTAACAGCCCGGCCGGTGTGGCTCAGTGGTTGAGCGTCGACCCATGCACCAAGAGGTCGCCGGCTTGATTCCTGGTCAGGGCACATGCCCAGGTTGTGGGCCCAATCTCCAGTGGGGGGCATGCAGGAGGCGACCAATTGATGTTCTCTCTCATCAATGTTTCTATTTCTCTCTCCCTCTTACTTCCTCTCTCTCTCAAATCAATAAAGAAAAAAAAAAGATCATAACAAAGTGGCTAAATATGAATTCAGGGAAAATGCAATGTGATACCCAATTAAGCATAAAATAAATAGAAGAAATCACTTAATTTGTCAAATAAATTGTTCACCATGTAGAATGGAAATAAAAAACCACAGTACCAAGAGATGGCTTAAAGTTCAGCCTCACTTTCCAACCTGAAATTCTAAGGTTATGTTAGCATAAGATGGGTACAATCCACCTATGGCAGGAAGAACAGAGACAGGGACTTGAAGGAATGGAGCCCATCATAGAAAAAAAAATTGTGTTGCAGAATCTCAGGGACAATGGGGGACCTTTAGAGGTTATTGTTTCAGGAACCAAATATGGAGCTACATTACTATTCAAAGTCTGTTTTTTTGTTTGTTTGTTCATTTGTTTAATCCTCACCCGAGGATATTTTTACATTTATCTTCAGATAGAGCTGGAGGGAGAGAGGGAGGAAGAGAAAGAGAGAGAGACATCGATTGGTTGCCACCTGCACAACCCCAACCGGGACCAGGGACGAGGGCGAACCACAACCGAGGTACGTGCCCTTGACAGGCATCAAACCTGGGACTCTTTGGTCCAAGGGTGACACTCCTACCACTGAGCCATATGCCATACCGGCCAAGGCCAAAGTCTGTTTTTTTTTGTTTTGTTTTTTATCCTCACCCGAGGACATATTTGCATTCATCTTCAGATAGAGCGGGAGGGAAAGAGAGAGTAAGAGAGAGAGAGAAACATTGATGTGAGAGACACACATAGAGCAGTCGCCACCCACACAGGGACAAACTGCAACCGAGGTACGTGCCCTGAGCAGGAACCGAACCCGGGACTCTCTGGTCCGCGGGCTGACACTCCAACCACTGAGCCAAACCGGCCAGGGCCAAAGTCTGTTTTTAATATTAGTTTTGACAAACATTAATAGATTTGTTTTCATATTAGAAATGTTACTACAGTTGCCTCTCTTAATTCTTGACCACTATACTCCTAATAATTCACAAATCACTGTATTAAGAAATGTATTTACTATTTAAATACATATCTATGGTCACAGAAAACCTAGCATGCCTTTGACACATACCAATCTTGAACATAATCTATGAATTTTTCTAAATTAGACCAAAATTTCTGTAATTACCAATGACTGTTTTATGACAAAAAATAAAAAAGATTAAATTACAATACTCTAACTGAACCTTGCAGATAATTTTGATTTAGACAATGTTTCCATTATCCTCATAATTAATAATGAAAATTTGTACCTAAGTATTATCTTTACAGAATTATGAAATAATTATCTTAAGGTAATACACAAATATTACAGGGCTTACTTATTTTTCTTACCTTTTCCATATGACTGATATGATTTTGTAAAAATATTAATGACGCTATGTGGACTTCCCTTTGCCAATTCTTCCCATGGTCCTTTGCTTTGTGTACCACCTATGTGCCCCAAAAGTGGCAAGAATTTTTCAGCCTCCTTCTGAAACTCTTTGATGGGTTCATAAGCATTTCTTTCTCCAGCACAGAATTCCTTTTCTTTTAAGATTTCTCCTATCTTCAAAGGGGGTCGTCGATCTCGGCCTCCCTCTTCTTCAGAGAGACTCCCCTCACTAAGAAGAGGCCCTTCACTGACTGAGTCTGTGCTGGAACAAAGGGACATTTTGGCTTTGTTTTGAGAACAAGCCTGCAGATCAGAGCTAGACGAGTCAGTCTGCTTCTTACACAACTGTGCCAGTAACCCTTCTGGTTTGGGACCAGGGGATCTCATTCTGAAGCTTGATATGGCACTATGAGGTCTTATCATCTCAGGAAGCTTTTTAAATTCACTAAGGTTGCCTACACCAGGAAGCTCATCATCAAAAGTTGCATGAGATACACAGGTTCCCAGCATCTTTTGAATTCGGGCAGAAAAAACATCTTCAGTATCCTCTTTCACAGGTGGACTTACAGCCTTGGCCCAAAGTCCATCTTCTTGGGGTGTCTGCTGCACATCATACTCAGTGTTCCATACCGACCCATAATTAATGTTAGCCCCAGCTAATTTCTTGGCTTCACTTTCAATCCTGCTGGACAAAGAAGCAGCTGTTGCTTTCAAGGCTTCAATACGATCTAGTTTACTCTTATACTGGCTGGCACTAGGTTTTAACAAGGCATCTGGATGAGCAGCTGGTGAGGTCAGATATGGTTGAGGTGTAAAAGTTAATGGCCCTGAAGCAATATTAGGGTTCTTCCTGGTTGGTAAAATAGATTCAAAATCCTTATGCAAAAATCCTGCATGCTCTAGACTCAAGAGATGGGAGAGTAAATTTCCAGCTGTTCCAACAAGAGGCTGTGGTTGAGAATGGTGGACTCGTGGGCTCAATCTGTCAGGCTGCATCCATGCAGGTTCTGTCAAGTCCCTTCTGCAAATGAAAGTCACAATATGTTAGTTAACACAGCAACTCGTAACTAAGCCACCATTTTTTTCAAACGTTTGTTTTTTTCTGATTATATGAGTAATGTACATTCACTGCAAAAAAAAAAGGACAGGTGAAGAGGACAAAAAAGATAAATATCACTCACAGTTAAACAATGAGAAAAAGGCACTATTAATATTTCATTTAGAATTATATCTTTCCAAATTACATTTTTCTTTGTGTATGTTGTGTTTTGGTATTATTTTCACAAAAATGAAATCTTATCAGACAAACTGTTTTGCAAACTGCTTTCTTCAACTTAGATATTTTAAACCATTAATTAAAGAGGCGGCATTACTACCTTGAAAACTCTGTGAACAAAATTCTTTACAACACTGGCTCTACATTTCCCTTTAAAAATAATGTTACATAAAAAAGAATGTTTAAGATTGCTGAATATTGCCCTGGTCGGTATGGCTCAGCAGTTAGAGTGTTGGCCCTTGGACCAAAAGGTCACGGGTTCAATTCCAGTCAAGGGTGCATCATACCTGGGTTGCAGGTTCAATCCCCAGTCCCAGTCAGGGTTATACAGGAGGCAACCAATCAACCAATCAATGTCTCTCTCTCTCTCTCCCTCCCTCCTTTCTCTCTCTCTCTCTCTTTCCCTCTCTTCCACTCTATCTAAAAATCAATGGAAAAATATCCTCAAGTGAGGATTAACAAAGAAAGAAAATGATTGCTGAATATTAACACAGGCATCATATGTATTATTCTAATCAACAAATATTTAATAAATGCCAACATTTATATTTAACATTATACATACTAAAGAAATAAGATTATAACCTAGATCTTAAAAAAATTAATGAACTTCAAAACAGTGAGTACCAATGTAAAACTGAGTACCAGTCATAAACATACAACACAGTGTAGGATATCCATAAAGTCTAATAACAGAATAAAGATGTCCTAGACAACACTATATAATTCACCTATGTTTCCAGACTAGGACAGCCTGTATATTAAGGGATACTATAGATATATTAAAGGCTGATGTTAACTATTAAGAAGATCCTTAGACAAAATTATATGAGGGTTTTTCCTTGGTCTTGTCCATTATTTTGGGATGATGACATGAAGATAGGTTTATCAAATTTGAAGATGACAGAAAGCTCGGAGGCATGGCTAACCCTACGTTATCAAATGATGACTCAAAACTATTTGGTTTTTTGTGGGCTTTTTTTGCATTTATCTTCAGATAGAGCGGGACGGAGAGAGGGAGGAAGAGAGAGAGAGAAACATCGATGTGAGAGAGACACATCGAGTGGTTGCCACCCACACGACTCCAACCGGGCCGGGGACAAACTGCAACCAAGGTACGTGCCCTTAGCAGGAACTGAACCTGGGACTCTCTGGTCCACGGGCTGATGCTCTAACCGCTGAGCCAAACTGGCCAGGGCTCAAAGCTATTTGGATAGGCTGCAACCTTAGACCAAACTAGTGTATGGATAAATGTGAAGTCCTACCAATTAAGTTAAAAAAAAAAAATCACTTGCAGGAGGGTAGCCAGGGTGATGAGGAAATTGAAAAGCATTGTCACGCAAGGTTTGGTTTGGGGGTTATGTTGTAGCAATCTTTTATACTGAAGGGTTACTATGAAAATGGAACAAAGAAAGGAAGACTAGTGCATAGACTCTATGCCATAGAATATAGATTATTACAAATGCAAGGTGTGAGGTTATTAGGGCCCAAACTAAGGTGTAGTAATGGGAATGCAAAGAAAGTTATAAATATAAAAGTATTGCTGAGTAAAAATACAAAATCTTTAAATTCAACTGTTTTGAATGACAATATTTTGGCAGGTACTATGTTGATGGTAGAGAAATGGGGGAAATGAAAATGAAAAGACTTACTTCAGTTAAGACTTAATCCTTACTCTTTAGTTTCTCAAGATCTAGCAGGGATGAGAGATTAATAAACAGCTAAAATACAGTGTTAAGTACCAATACAAAGATATATAAAGTTCAACGGGTGTAGACAGGGAACAATGAACTCTGCTAGCCAAGGAAAGTGACTTTTGAAGGTCTTCAAGGTCTTCATTTGACATGTCACTGCTGGAAGATATTTTCAAGGTCTTCAAGATCAGATAAGTAACTTGGAGTTTTCCAGGCAGCTAATGAAGAACCATGAGACATGAAAAGCAAAGAAAAGAAATGCTTTGCTTTGAAGCACAAAGTAACTGAAATGTGTTAAAACTATTAACAGGAATTGAAAAGTTAAGGAAAAGTAGAGAGAAAGTGAAGGCAATAAGTTAGCTATCACAAGTCAAAGAATTTGGTATTAAAAGAAAGGAGAGAAACATGCAAGGTAATAAGGTTTAGTAATAGATGTGTTTATGTTTGGTTGTTTTTAATAGTGGCTTACTTGTGCAGAGCTAGAAGGAAACTCAAGACAAGGTAAAAATTGAAGACATGAAGCCAGCAGGATGTTTGACAACAATAATGGGACTGAGATGAACTGGAGAATACACCTATCTATAAATATTCAAATTGAAAAAAAATTTTTAAGTTTATTTATGCTTAAAATTTTAAATGTATTGACAAACTTAAATCATATGAAACATTTCACTTGCTGGGAGGTAGTCTGCAGAATGGGTAAAGTACAGGCTTCTGGGACCAGACGGCTTAAGTTCAAATCCATCTCTACCACTAACATTTTGATATTTGAGAAAGTTAATTAAATTATAGGTCTCAATTACCTCTTTTGTAAAACAGGAATAACAGTGCCTAACTCAAAAATATCATAAGTATCAAATAAGATAACATGTGCAAAGTACTCAGATCAGTGCCTGGAACTTAACAAGTACTCAGTCAATTTTAGCCATTTTTATCAGTATTACTAGAGGGGGAGAACCATGTGTATTAACCCAAAATTGGAAAGTGATTTGATTTTTATTTGTGCAGTCTCCAAAGAAGAATGTCAAAATCTTTCTCTTCCCAAAATGGTTATTTTAAAGTAGAATTTATAACCATGCCATTTCAAAATAACCTTAACTTTCTTGCACAATAGTTTGTTTTTAAAAAATGTATTGCAATCAATATATTACAGGAAAAAAAGTTTTTACAAACATTTAAGGTAAAATACCCCTCAATCACCAATCTGATATTAAATCAAATCCCTTTCTAGTCCTTATTCATGTGTTCGACATGCACCTCTAAATATAGCTCTTGAGAGGTAAGATGAATAAACTGGTGTGAGACATACGAAGAAATTCTGATTAGTAATGGATACAGAAGTGCCTTTTGAAAATCATTCACCACAAATACTTTAAAATATTAATTTCACTGTGATTCATTCATCCAACAAACTTTTATTGTGTGTTTACTTCAAAACAAGAGTGCTTTCAACTGCAAGTGATCCCCAGGAAGAACTGACATTTATTTTGGATATTACAAGACAGGTAAAAGTTGAACAATAGAATAGGAGATGCAGTAAATATAGATATAACCATGTGTAAGTATCCATCAGAAAATATAAACCAATTTCTAAGTAAACCTCTTGCTCACATAGGTCAGTCAACACAATTTACTGAGCACAGACCACTATACTAAATTTCATGTAAAGAAAGACCCTTAATCATCTTTTATTCTCCCCTTTTTACCTTGCAAGAGGCTGTGGAGGTTCTGACAGAGACATGTCACTGCTGGAAGATGCACTTGGGGGACGTTCCTGCACTTTGTTTTCTTTGTCAGATTCTCCAGATGGCTGATACCCTGGTCTAGTCTAAGAGAAAAGGACATCAAATTTATCTGACTCCCATCACAAAGATATATTTAGGGACTACATGGGACAAATATTAAGTCATTCACCTTTACAAAAATCATGAAATGTAGGAGCTTTTTTCTGTCAAATAAAACCAATTCAAACTTAGTTTGTCTTAAAATCAGCCATTACAATTAACAGCAAAATTACACCTGAAATCCAACAAGGACACCTAATACTAACTGCAATAAGGACACTTAATACTAATTGCATACTTTAGAGGATGTAATACTCTTTCTAAACCTGTTTTCACTGGATAAGTAGAAATACTAGTAGTATCTACATCTTCTCAGGGTTGTGAAAATTTACCAAAGCAACCTTTAAAATGGTATGTACTTAGTATTACTCTTATTATTCTTAAAAACATTAGCAATACTCATAAAATTATCACAATAAACTGGGATATTCTCTAATTTCATCACAGATCACAAAACTAGGCTTTTCAGCCCTGGCTGGTGTGGCTTAGTTGGTTGGGTGTCGTCCTGTACACCAAAATGTTCGCCGGTTCGATTCCCAGTCAGGGTACATGACCAGATTTCGGGTTCCATCCCCAGATGGGGTGTGCAAGGGAGGCAACCAATCGATGTTTCTCCCTCACCCTTCCTCTCTCTCTAAACGTCAATAACTTCATTTGGTCAGTAATAAAATGAAAACTAGGCGGGATATAACTAACAGCAATGATGAGATGAACAGAGATCAGTAACAGAAATAGTAAAACTCTAATTGAGTACTTATGTTCAATCATATTTACCAAATAACTCTTCATATACAATAAATGTCATGAAAGGCCATCATTATTACAAATATTATCTAAACATACATCTGAATCTTGGGAATGGCTGGTAAATTTTAAATAGTATAGCAAATAAACTTTTCCTAACCATAAATTATTTCCCTTTGTATTTCTGCCACTACTATTACCTGTGTTTCCTGCATAACATGTTGATGAGTCGGCTCTTCAAGCAAGGTCTTTTCTAGTAGCAATTTGGAGTAAGTTTCCTGCAGTCGCCTAGTTGCTGATGGCTCAGAAGGAGGCACATTTTTTACTTTAGTAAAGGCTTCTTTCTGCTTCCGATAGAGTTCCTGTAACCGTTTGTTCTTCTGCTCAGTGGCCTCCTTTTGAGCCTTCTTCTCTTCATTTTGCTTCCTCTTCCTTTCCTCCTGTTGTCTAACAATGTACTGTCGTACTTCATCTGTGTCATAGTGGCGCTTTTTAGAAATAACAGGGGGATCTTCACTAGCTGTTATTTTGTCAGGTTTTCTTTTTATTGGGCTATGACTCCTCGAAGCTTGTAGTGGTGCTGATGACTTCTGATTCTGTAACTCTCCAGTCTCTTGCCTTGTTGCCTGAGCTGCAGAATCCAGCTGTAGGTCATCAAGAATTCCACGAATTTCAACAGGTAAAAAGTCCTTATTTAAGGCAGTATTTTCCTCCTGTTTATTATCTGAAAGAGATGGAGCTACTTTCTTTACATTATTTTCAGACCGAGCTCTACTTCTTGAACATTCCGAGTTTCGTGGAAGAGGTCTATGTGAAATATCCAACCTGGGATCAGATTCTGCTCTTCCAATATGACCCCCTGCAAAGGATGAACTATTAGTGATGTATTAAAATTCTGTATTCTTTCCTAAAAATTACTGCATTCAGGAGAAAGTCAGGGAATTTTGATTTATCTTAAACTCTAATCCAAATATTATATAAAGTCTTCTAAAGAATATTATACAAGGAAACAAAAACCTCTTTTTTTAGCAGTAGGAGAATTTCTATATTCTGAAACACTGTCCTCCCTTGGAATCTGGAACAAATGCATCTTTTAATATTTCTGAAATAAGGACAGATATTATTGTTGATGTGAATATTTATCTATTAATAGAAAATGACCATTTCTCTCTCATGTGCTTATTTAATGTTACTCTCCCTCCCAAACCCCCAAAAGTTCAATAAAAACCAACAATGTTAAGCTGCCACAACTCTCCAATGAATGACATAAAAAATTAAATATATAGAAAAACAATAATTTTATCATCTAGACATTTGTTGATGTGGCTTAATTTTAGGCTGAGAATGCACGTGAGTTGATTTACAAGCTAAATGAAAAGTGAAGAGAAGCAAATACAAAGTATATATTGACCTGTATATACTAAATTACAGTTGCAATTGCATTTCTTAGTGAAGCCATTCCAGAAGTTCAAATTAAGGCAAATTTTCCTGCTGAAAAAGAAAGCTGGCCTATAGGTACATATATTTCATTTCCCCAAATAAGTGTTCATGAAAAAGTAACTAGTTATTGCAAATAGCATTCAAGACATTTCAAAAAGAAAAAAGTAATGGACTCAAGGGTCAAACTAAGGAGTTGTGGATCCTAGCTCAAATTTTGCCACTCATTGCCTGTATACTCAATTCTCTCTCAGGGTTTATTTCCTAATCTGCCAAATAAAAAAATTCAATTCTGTTAATGTGTGTCTGTGTTTGTATACACAGGGATGAAAGAAATTGGATTTGATTCTCTTAAGGTTCCTAAAAGTCTAATAATATTTGATTAAATGATGCTTTGTTATTCACGATGACAGCTAAATGTAATTAATAGAACATAAACAGAATTCTTAATAAAGATCACCATAACACCTCTGTGCAGAAATTATTCATAGACAAGCCCAATAGGCTATGTCTTCTTTTTTGAGCTACCTTCACAATTATACATATAAAGCAAAGTCATAAAGTATTACCAAAAGAGTATTTTCACGCTCTTTAAGTACTTACACAAGCAACTTTCACTGTTTTTCTTAATTTTAATTACTGAGATAATTTAATAATTTGATTACTTACCAGATTTAGTAGTTCTCTCTCTTCCACTTCTGTCACTTGATACTGTTCTTCGCTCTTTTTGTTCCGTTTTGGGTGCAGGTCCCAGAATCTTCTTTACTAATTTTTGTCCATCTCGCCAAGAAGACGTACTTATCAGACGACTGCTACCTAAAAAAAAAAAATATATATATATATATTCTGCATTGAATTTAAAACGTAAATTTTAGCTGTAAGAAGTGCATCTACTCAATCATACAGATTTCTAATAATCTTATGCTTTTCTTAAGCTAAAGTCAAAAGGTTTACAATCTACTTTTACTTTTAACCCTAAGTCTCCAAAATCAATGAACAGTTTGTTTAAATCTTGATTTACCCACACACCTCAAATAAGTATAAAATACTTTGAAAGCTAAGTAGCAAATACTACTAATGATAACTGAAACCTCAAAAACTAAGTCACTGAATCCAACAATTCTGGCACAGAACAAAAATATGCCTTAACTATAAAAGTTAAGTTTTGGTTTATCAACACTAGCACAGTATCTGGCACATAGTAAAATGTATGTTTGCTGAACAAACAGATGACTTAATCTAAGCACACAAAAATATTTGAGGAAATATATAACATATAACAAACAGTTAACCGTGATTACCTTTGGAGGGGATGATATTACAGGGAATTTCACATTAAATTTTACACATATATACCAAAACTACACATTACATTTTTATGCATAAAATAATGACATTAAAAAAACAAATACCGCCCTGGTGTTTATGGCTCAGCGGTAAGAGTGTCGCCCGCGGACAAAAGAGTCCCAGGTTTGATTCTAGCCAAGGGCACGTACCTCGGTTGCGGTTTGTCCTCGGCCCCAGTTGGGGTTGTGCAGGTGGCAGCCAATTGATGTCTCTCTCACACATCAATGTTTCTCTCACTCTCTCTCTCCCTCCAGCTCTATCTGAAGATTAATGTAAAAATGTCCTTGGGTGAGAATTTAAAAACAAAAACAAAAAAACAAATACCATCAACATTTTCAACTGCCCTAATTATAAAAGTTCATAAAAATAAAAGAATGTTCCAGTAATTACAGCTGTATACCAGGAGAAAATCTTTTCATTTACTATTTTCAGATTGTAAAAAATTTAAAATTAGACTATCATCTCAAAACAGACAGTAACTTAAAAAACAGCAACACATGGTATAAAAGACTGTTTCTAACATGGAAACCATAAAAAGAAACATGAAATATATATATTTGTTTTTCTTTTTATTGATTAGAGAGAGAGGAAGGGGGAGAGAGAGAGAGAGAAACATTGATGAGAGAGAACATCGACTGGCTGCCTCCTGCATGCCCCCACTGAGGACCTGGCCCACAACCTGGGCATGTGACCTGACCGGGAATCGAACCAGTGACCTCTTGGTCCATGGGTCAACGCTCAACCACTGAGCCACACCAGCCGGGCTGAAATATATATTTAAATGCAAAGTAATATAAGAAATGGAAAATAATAAAATAGTACTTTAAACCTAATTAGCCCAGCCAGTGTGGTTCAGTGGACTGAGCATCAACCCATGCACCAAGAGGTCAGCGGTTCAATATGCCCAGGTTGCAGGCTTGATCCCCAGCGCAGAAGGCAGCCAAACAATGTTTTTTTCTCTCTCTCTCTCTCCCCCTTTCCCTTCTTCTCTCTAAAACTCAATTTTAAAAAAATTTTTTAACTAATTAAATTAGAAAAATAGATTTTTACATTGATAGCCAATGCTGGTAAAATTACAATAAAATCATTCTACTTATGCATTGCTTGTTGAAATATAAGTAGGCATAGTTTCTCTTTAAAAACAAAAACAAAAAACACTATTACGTGTCAAGGACTCCAAAAGTGCTCATTCACCTTGCTCAAATAATGCAAGTAGTCGCATTGTATCTAATAGAAATAATACAAAAGAAAAAAAATGAAAATGTTCACTGCATCATTATAATATCAGAAGTAACGTAAATACTGAAGAATAGTGAATGGTTCATTAAACTAGGTTTCTACTAGATGGAGTACTGTGTGGCCATTTCAAATCAATTTCCATAAGAAATAACAGAAATGTTCTATGGAAAGCTTCTAAGAGAAAAAGATAAAATTTTATATATGCAATGATTACAATCAAGTATAATTATGATTCTAAAACTATTGTAAGGAAGTACACCAAATAATACCAGTAATTTATCTAAGTAAGGGTAGTGGTTTTTTGTGTTTTCTTCTATTTTTCAAGCTTTCTGTGATGCTATTTTAATTGGATTTCTAATAAAAGACATTCCATTTAGAGTTTCTTTAAAAAGGGCTTTTAATTTAAAAGTTTAAATGCAAGTATAGTTTTAATGAAAACATCTATTATAAAGAAACATGAATTATAAATGTGTTTATTTTAGAAAAGAAGTATTTTCGTACCTTGTTATTAACCTTAAACAGTCTATCTAAAATATTTAAAAGAATCTGCATCTATTGCTCCATCTATTTATAAAAAACTTTATGTTCTTAAGCAAAATGGGAGAACAGGCCTCTCTTCAATTTCAGCTTAATTTTCTGAATCAAAAGCAAGCAACCATGAATATACTGGGTAGTTATTTATAAAAGTTGGCTTCTGAATATGCTGGGTGGTTATTTCTGAATTCTGGCTTTCTGGAACAGTCTCATGCAGTCATTGGTAGAAAAAG
Source organism: Tadarida brasiliensis (assembly GCA_030848825.1). Classification (NCBI taxonomy): domain Eukaryota; kingdom Metazoa; phylum Chordata; class Mammalia; order Chiroptera; family Molossidae; genus Tadarida; species Tadarida brasiliensis. Next base: position 43,574,182 of record CM061275.1, read on the forward strand.
AGGACTTTCACTATAGATAAACTATTAATACTGCACATTTAATGACTCTCTGTCTTGGTCACTGCCCCAGTACATACATGGAAATTAGCCTACCACAAAACTGGACAAATACAATCCAAGATCAGTGTTGAAAAGTTATAGTGGCCCCAGTGTTCAAACTATGCCCCTAATAACAGTATTACATAGTATCTCATAAAAAATAACACATCTCAGTTTTTTAATGTAAGAATTAGTTTAGTTTACGTTCAGATAATTCATGCTCCTATAAATCTTATTTTTTATTTGTATACATTGAGGGTCATTCTCTTATGACAGCTAGAGTTAACAATGGATGTCACAAATTATGTTATTTGCCACTCTACTGATTAGTCTATGACCAGAAATACAAGTGCCTGGTCAAAACCCAGTGCCCCATCACTCCCGCTCTTTGTTCCCACAGACCTTGCACATCCCCTATCACCACACTTTATTCTAACTATGTATCTAGTTTTCCTGACAAGATTATAAGCTCTAGGAGAGCAGGGCTATGTGTATCTTGCTTACCACTGTGCTGTCTAAACTTAGTATAGCACAATCCTCACATATAGCAAATATTTTCATCATGAATGAATGAATGATTCAAAATGTCTCCAAGCTGAGAGTGACAAGTTCCTAACTTTCTCCACTTTCTCTTGGCCCAAATTACTCACTGACATGAATATGACATACTAAAATAGCCATTTTCAGTACAGCCAGAAATAATACTAATTATTAATGGAATCATTCCTAACATTTGAGTGCTTACCATATGCCAGGGACTATATCAAGTCCTTTTAGGTATTACTTTAGTTCTCACAACAACCCTGTGAGAAGTACTACTGCCCTCCCATTTTACATATGGGAAAAATGAAGGACACTAAAATTAATTCATTTACCGAAGGAACAAAGCTAGATTATAAATCCGGGCAATCTGGATCAAGCCTGAAATGTTGATCACTATGGAACTAGGGAATTCTTTTTCCCAGTCTTGATCTATTCTGAGTCCAGCCTGACCACTATAGACGTAGACTGCCATACTTTCCTCAATGACAGTCATGAACAATCCCTTTGTATATAAAAGTTCACTACATCAAAATCATAACCTTTCATCTGATTAATTTCTATTAAAAATGACAGAAAAGCCTTGGCCAGCGTGGCTCAGTGGTTAGAGCATCCGCCTGGGTACCAAAGGGTCTTGAGTTCGATATCTGGTCAAGGGCACATACCTGGGTCCCCAGCCCCAGTTGGGGTGCATGCAGGAAGCAACCAATCAATGTATGTCTCTCTCTCTCTTCTCTCTCTTTCCCCCCCTCTCTAAAACATCAATGGAAAAAATATCCTCGGATGAGGATTAACAAAAAAATAAAAATAAATTAAAAAATAAAATAGCCCTGGCCAGTTTGGCTCAGCGGTTAGAGGGTCGGCCTGCGGTCCAGAGAGACCCAGGTTCGGTTCCCGCTAAGGGCATGTACCTTGGTTGCGGTTTGTCCCCGGCCCTGGTTGGTCGTGCGGGTGGCAGCCACTCGATGTGTCCCTTTCATGTCGATGTTTCTCTCTCTCTCTCTTCCTCTCTCTCCCTCCCACTCTATCTGAACAAAAAATTAAAGAATGTCCTCCGGTGAGGATAAAATAAATTAAATAAATAAATAAATAAATAAATAAATAAATAAATAAATAAATAAATAAATAAATAAATAAATAAATAAAATAAAATAAAATTGATAGCCCTGGCCAGTTTGGCTCAGCAGTAGAGCGTCAGCCCATGGACCAATGAGTCGCAGGTTCAATTCCAGCCAAGGGCAGGTACCTCGGTTGCGGTTCATCCCCAGCCCTGGTCAGGATCATGCAAGAGGCAACCAGTCGATGTGTCTCTCTCACATGGATGTCTCTCTCTCTCTCCCCCACTCCCACTCTATCTGAAGATAAATGGAAAAATATCCTCGGGTGAGGATTAAATAAATAAATAAATAAATAAATAAATATGATAGAAAAAATGTTGGGGAATAATAGATGTGTTCAGGATGATGGTGAACATGTGACTTGATGGATATATACATATATGAAAACTTATCAAACTATACATTCTAAATACATATAGCTTATGCTATGTCAATTAAACACACACACATAAAATGATATATAAATTACATTCAATTTTTATGTGTGCCAAACAATGAGAACATCTGGTTAATAAACATTTATTTCCACATAGATGCCATTTCAGTAATAGCCAATTTTAGGAGGTACATGATATTGAGAAAACTAACCTGTTTTGCATTCTGGACTTGAAAACTGTGCTACCTTTTGGACTTTTCGTACTGGCTTGACCACTTTCTTCTCTTTGCTTTTCTCAACAGGTTTCTCTTTCATAGAGATATCATCTGAAAAGCAGAAACATTTACAGCAAATATTACAATGATTCCTACCCACCCACTCATCCTCCCCCCAGTATGAAAAATCAATATAAAGTTTATAATTCAGGTAGGAAGAAAGAAACCTTCACGGAGGCTCTATGACCCATAAGCTACCAGTGCCAACTCTTCTTATTGGAAAGGTCTAATGATTACCACTACTCCACCGTTAGGTTCCAATTCTGTGTGTTTATTTTTTTCAGGAAACACTTGAGAAAATTAGCTCATTTTTACAAACTGGAAGAAACTTCAACAGTAATGCCTTCCAATCCGGGATCCATAGCCTTTATAGAATCTCAGAGGTAAGCACTTTTTCAGATTTCAATTTCATTTAGAAATTCCTATGTAACTGAGATATTAATGAACTTCTAGAATAAAACTTCATAAAATACTCAATATAATATTCCTAAATTAGTGAAATATGTCAAGGTATTCCTCATATAAATTACTACTCAGTAATTTTCTCAATTCTAATCTGGGAATATATACAGGGGTGGGCAAAGTAGTTTTACATAATACAAATAAATAATACAATTAATAAATAAATAATAATACAGGAATAAACTGTTTCTCATACTCACAACATAAACCTACTTTTGCCCACCCATGTGTGTGCGCGTGTATGTGTAAATTAACCTCCACTACAGATCTAAATACATATACTTTATAGAGTTCTGCATTCTGGGCAAAGTGAAGTAAATATGAGTCAAAGGCCCTAAGGCAGGAGCATACCAAGTGCCTAAGAAACAGCAGGAGGCCAGTTTACATGAAGTGAAGAAAGAGGAAAGTTGCAATAACTAGGGTCAGAAACATAACTGAGGGCCAGACCATGTAGGGCTTTATAGGTCATCACAAGAACTTCAGGTTTTACTCAAGAACGAAATGGGAAGTTTTGGGAAGATTTTGAGCAAAGGAATGATATAATCTCAATTAAATTTGAACAAGCTTACTCTAACAGCTGTGATGAGAACAGACTCAGATGAAAAGCACAAGCAGGGAGAGCAGTTAGGCTACTGCAGTAATCCAGGCAAGAGACTGATGATGGCTTGGACCTAGGTAGCAGTGGCAGAGGCAGGTTATGTGGTTTTATTTTAGATATATTTCAGACAATATTAGATACAAGGAAAATATGGGGGTCAAGGGGCCTAAGCAATTAGAAAAATAAGATTGCCTGAGGTGGAGAGACCTGAGGAGTAGGTTTAAGGGGTGTACAGCGACCCCATTTAGTTAGTTAGCTCCATTTCGCATATATTAAGCTTAAGAAACCTACCATACATCCAAAGGGAGATGTGGCATTAGCAGCTGGATATGAGAGTCTGAGTTCACAGGAGAAGTTAGAGACATAAAGTTGGGAATTATCAACAACAACAATTTAAAGCCCTGAGACTAGATGAGCTTGTCTCCTCTGTACGTAGATAAATAAAAGTTTAAAACAGGGGTAGGGGAAAGGCGGGGAGGGGAGGGAGGCAGACCCAAGTACTAAGAATGGGACATGCCAATGTTTAGAGATCAAGGAGTCGATTAGGAAAAAAACTGAAAAGGAGCAACAAGACTTAGGAGGAAATCAAACACTTAAGGTATCCTAAATGTCAGGTGAAGAGTTTCAATCATGTCTAACGTTGCTGAGAGAGCAAGATGACAAATCAGAATTAAACACTGGATTTAGCAATATGGAAGTAACTGATGATCTTGACAACAGCAGTTCACAGAGAAGTAGGAGTAAAAACCTAATAGAAAGGATTCAAGATTAAAAGGGAGGGGGAAAATTGGAGACAATGAGTATAGGGCAACTTTTCAAAGTTTTGCTGTCAACAGGAGATAAACAGGGCAGCAGTTGAAGAGAGCAGGGCCAAAAGACGGGTTATTTTATGATGGCTGAGAGAACAGCAAGTTGTCAAACAGTATGTTGATAGGCATGACCTCGTAGAGGGAAAACTTGATGACGTAAAAGAAAGGAAACAGGGCTAAAGTTAGGTCCTTAAATACACAAGAACAAATGGAATCTGAAACATAAGTGGATGGGTTGGTCTTACCTAGGAGCATAGAATTCATCTACCATAACAAGAGTATAACAGACAAACTACTTTAAGAGTTCTCTGACATTCAGCATTGTATTTGTCTATGATACTGTCCTATGAGGTATATTGTTATTACCCCTATTTTACACATGGGAAAACCAAGGAAGAGAAGTTATGTAACACAGGTAGTATACACAGCTAATAAGTGGCAGAACCCTAGTTTGAACCCTTCCAAGGTGATTCCAAAATCTTTGCTCTTGCCGGGCCGGTGTGGCTCAGTGGTTGAGCATTGACCTATGCACCAAGAGGTCGCCAGTTCAATTCCCAGTCAGGGCACATGCCCAGGTTGTGGGCCAAATCCCCAGTGGGGGGCTTGCAGGAGGTGGCCAATCGATGTTCTCTCTCATCGATGTTTCTCTCTCTCCCTTCCTCTTTCTCTAGAATCAATAAAGGAAAGGAAAAAAAAAAGAATAAAATCTTTGCTCTTAACTATTACATTACAATTCTTCTCTACATGAGAAAAAAATTTCTGAATACACTGCTCCAATAATAATAGTAGGAAAACTGGGCTGAATAATGCCGCAAAATTTATTAGAAGAATCTCTATGGAGGCTTAATCTCGGGCTTTACAGTCAGACAGAGTTGGCTTTGAATCTTGGCTTCTTTTTATTTTATTTTATTGTTGACACTATTATATCTGTCCCCCATTCCCACGGTCCCCCCTTTACCCACCTTTGCCTCAATTCTTAATTACTCTATGCAACTTTGGGGAAATTACTCTTTTGAGCCTCGATTTCCTCAACTGTAAAAAATACAGAGACTAAATACCTAACATCTTGTCCAAAATCATACTAGGTATTCAATACGTAATATTATGAGTATGACCTTCCTATTTCCCTCTTCCTATCTTCCAGAAATTCTTTGTATTTCCAATTCTCTAACATTATTCCCTTCCTTAAAAGGTTCATTTTTTTCCCTTGCATTTTGCCCTCATGTCAGTGTCTTATCTGCTGGCCTGCCAAATTACTGACCATTTCAAAGATGTCAGAGGTCTAGTAGAAGATATAAACTTCAACTAGACGGCTATATTTTCTTCAAATCAGACAGGCCCTACTCTGAAAGTCCCCCAGTTTAAAAATAGCCTCACTTCTGTCTCCTCAGCCATGAATGCTAATTTTAACCCTGGAGCAGAGCCTAGAGGCTAAGAGAGCCTTATGACTAAAACCACCACTACTTTAGTATAACATGTAGTTAGAAAAGGGAGGTATCTTTAGCTTGGTGACCACTTTATGTTTAGATATTTTAAGTTAGATAGCATGCATGATGAACACTTAAAACCTTAGAAAGCTCTACTCTCACCTGCAAAGTGAAGTGCTAAGTCTCGATACAGTTCTCTACTCATGTTTTGAAACTCAGCCTCTTGCCACACTTTGCCATCAGGGGTCCGAATCTTGGTCTCTGAAGGATTGAAGCCTAATACATACCAACAGTACAGAACATTCTTATCAAAGTTGCTTTATAAGTTTTATTAAACTTTTTAAAAGTGAGATATAATTAACATTCTATAAAATTCACTCTTTTAAAGTGTACAACTCAGTGGTTGGTAGTATATTTACAAAGTTATACAACTATTACCATCTGATTCCTGAGCATTTCATCTCCCTGAAAAGAAACCCTGCACACATTAGCAGTCACTCCCCACATTACTGTCTCTATTCCCTGGCAACTGCTCATCTACTTTCTATTTTTATGGATGTGCCTATTCTGGACATTTCATATAAATAGAATCACACAGCCCCACCCCCGCCGGTGTGGCTCAGTGGATTGAGCATCGTCCCATGGACTGAGAGGTCCCAGTTCGATTCCTAGTCAGGGCACATGCCTGGGTTGCAGGCTCGATCCCCTGTAGGGGGCGGGCAGGAGGCAGCCAATCAATGTTTCTCTCTCATATTGATGATTCTGTCTCTCTCCCTCCCTCTCTCTCTAAAAAACAATAAAAATATATTTTAAAAAAACAGAATCACACAGTATGTGGTGGCTTCTTCACTTAGCAAAATGTTTTCAACAAAACTATATAACATTTATCAAAGCTTTATTCCTTTTTATTGTTGAATGATACTCCATTGTATGGGTACACCAACACTTGTTATCTATCCATCAGATGACAGACATTTGGGGTGTTTATTTTTTGGCTATTATTAATAATGATGCTATGAACATTTGTGTACAAGTTTTTGTGTAGACACATGTTTTCAATTCCCTTGGGTATAATACGTAGGAGTGGAATAGCTGGGTCATATGGTAACTCTATGTTTAACTATTTCAGGAATTGCCAAACTGTTTTCTAAAATAGCTGCACAATTTTACATTCCCACCAGCAATGTATGAGGGTTGCAATTTCTCAACATCCTCACCAAGACTTGTTATTGTCTGTCTTTTTTATTACACCCTAGTAGACATGAAATGGCATCTCAATTGTGGTTTTGATTTGTGTTTCCCTAATAACTAATAATGCTGAGCAGCTTTATAAGCTTTTAAGAGAGGAATGCATAATTCCTCTCTTAAATGTGTTGACAAATACTATTTGAAAAAAGTAAGCTTCAGTGAGATAAAGCAATATATATTTGTTCAAAAAGACTAAAATGGAGAAATACTAAATTAAATGATAAAAGTGTTAATCATTTAAAATTTCAGAGATACAAACCATCCTTCTCAAGACTGAGAGAGAGACTATACTACTTATTCATTTCTTTGAAGACAGGTATTTGTTGCTAACATCTGTCGGATTTTGCTTATGGCTGAACTAATGGACAAGTTGCTGCCTACATAGGCAAAATGCACCCAAAGTGTAAAAAATGGGTTTTTAAAACACACTAGTTCAACTTCTCAAAAAACATTACACATGTGCTTTTTCCTAGGACTTGCTGTTCTGATTTCCTACTTCAAATTTATAGCTACTCTTTAAGAAATATACTGAACTTGCAATGTTACTTTACAAAATAATAAAATAATGAATATGGATAATATCCAGTGTAGTACAAAGATTTATATTTTCAGATGGCTCAACTTACCAAAAACTTGGCAGCCAATAAATATTTGTAAAATTAAATCAATATAAAAAATAAGTTGGAGTTGAAATTGCTGAAAGCACTTTAGAGGTGTTAGATAAAATGTACTGGTAAGTTAATTACATGTCTAATAGTAAATAATCTATTCAGCTCTTAGGCATAATGGCATAAACTTAAATTTCACCTGATATTTGTGGCAAGGGGCATACAATTATGTCTATATCTATATAAGGAAAAAATGTATAAACATAGTGTTCCATCTTTATAAACTACAGTCTGTAATAAGGAACTGTGGCAATTCCATGCAAGTCTATTTCTCTCTCAACATTTCTCTTCATCATCACCCTCATCCCATCTTTCTACATTCAACCCTCTCATTTTCGCCCCCTCTCCTCTTTAAGAACTATTAATTTCCATGGGAGCCTTTCTTTATATTTGCATCTTTACTTATAAGTTAACTTCAAGAAGCTTTTAATATCTACATCAGTTTCTCTTTCTGTCCCCCCGTCTTTATTTCTACTCTTTGTCCACTTTTTTTGTACTAGTTGACTTTATTGAATAGAATAAAAAATTTATTATGCACTTACTTATGTCCAAGACACTATACTAGGCACTGAAATAAAATAAGGATGACCTACATAGGCTCTTAACCTTTATGGGCATTTACACCAGGAAAGAAAAAGCTACACAAACAACTAAGTAAAACACAAGAAAGAATTGCCCAGCCAGTGTGGCTCAGTGGACTGTGTGTAGGCCCATGGACTGAAAGGTCCCAGTTTGACTCCCAGTCAGGGCACATGCCTGTTTATGGGCTTGATCCCCAGTAGGGGGCGTGCAGGAGGCAGCCGATCAGTGTTTCTCTCTCACATCAATGTTTCTATCTCTCTCTGCCTTCCTCTCTCTCTAAAAAATCAATAAAAACATATTTTTTTTAAAAAAGACAAGAAAGAATCACATAAACTCCATTTGTGTTTAGTACTTCGAATTTTAAAGCAGAATCACAGAACATTTCCAATGCCTCCTTAAAAAAATAAAGCACACAAAAATATAAATGAAAAACCAAGGGTCTAAAAGGTCTAGCCCTGGCCAGTTTGGCTCGGTAGTCAGAGCATAGGCCTGTGGACCAGAGGGTCATGGGTTTGATTCCTGGTCAAGGGCATGTACCTGGGTTGCAGGTTCAATCCCTGGCCCTGGTTGGGGTCGTGTGGAGGCAACCAATCAATGTGTCTCTCTCACATTGATGTTTCTCTCTTTCTCCCTCCCTCCCTTCCAATCTATTTAAAAATCAATGGAAAAATGTCCTCAGGTGAGGATTAACAAAACAAAAAAAAAGGAAAATAAATAAACCAAGGGTTTAGTATGCTAACAACTATATAAAAAAGAAGAAAGAAAACTAACTCTCTCTCTTATTTGTTTATGTATGCAAAAATTATCTCTGGAAGGATACACAAACTATTAACACAGTAGCCTCCAGAAAGAGGACCAGGTGGGTGGAGAAGAGCTTTTCAAGGTTCACCCTTTTCATCTTTTGACTTCTGAACAAAGTGAATTTAGTATATATTTGAACAAATAAAACTGTCACTTTAAATTTTTGTAAATTATTAAATAAAATATGGATTGAAATTGACCATCTTAACTTTGCCTTAGTGGAATAACTGGAATTTCAGAACTTTAACTTCTAGAATGAACAAACCTTAAGTGTACAATATGCATTTAATGGGTCTGATATAAGTATAACAAAAGTTTTGGAAAACAACTCACTATCTCAGAACCAACAAGTACATTTTGACCCCAACATTTGCTATTTGCTCTGTCAACAGCATGGATAATTACTACATAGTACACAAATAACTAAAAGGACATAAAAGAATTTTATTAATAATGCATTAGGCCAATCATGGGTAACAGAGCAATTTTTTTTTCAGTGTTCTAAAGGGAACTACTGACAGTTTTATCACAAATTAGCTAGAATAAAATGCAAATTATCCATTTTAAAAATCTAATCCACAAAGAATATCACTAGCAAAACATAATAAGCAACAAAAAGAACTGGTAATTGTTCTAATGTACACAGTAAAATTTGTTCTGCAGGAAAAAATGGCTAAATCACGTTAGGACTATAAAAAATTACAAAAGTGGTCAGAGAAAAAATGGACTTAGTAGAAAAATACAAAACAAAATTGACTACAGCAAAAACTGCTGGTTTGTTAATAACAAAATTAACAGAAGAAACAAATCTTGACAATATTTTGATCTTCATACATTTATCTAGAAAAACTTAACTTGGAAAAATATCCACAAAAGAAAGGTTACAATAGAAGTTTTCATGATAAAAGTCTTAACACAGATTAACCTGATCAATGAATTAACTCTTTAATAAAAACTTTACATGGTGACTCTGTGAAAATAATTTCAGGAACATAAAAATACAAACTCCTTAAAACCACCATATATAAAAACTTAAGCTGGCTAAAAACAGAAATTCTCTCTGAAAAGCATTTACTCAGTGGAGCTCTCTCAATGAACTCCACAAAGATTCTCTCAAATCTTTAGATGATCATCTAAAGATGATCACCTCTACTCAAATACATCCTGGGGAGACAGAGGGATAAGCAGGCAGAAAGAGAAGGGTACAAGGACTGATTACAAACCTTTATAAGCTGGAGCAGGTGGTGCTGTTGCCACTTTCCTGACTTTTGCTGTCACTGAGCTATCAACATTAACAACCATTACTGGGTGGTCAACATGACCCAGATTCTGGCTCCGGCCATTTGTTTCTTCTGAGTGTTCCCATTGTTTCCTAATCCGCTCCTTGAGTTTCTCCAGTTTGACATCATGTTGTCGCCGCTTTAAGATATCTAATCTTTGGGAATTAGAAGTACTCGTAGAAGAGGGAGAAGAGTCAGTTAGCCGTAACACTTTTGGATCAACATCATGGCCCACGTTACTGACAGAAGCCTTCAAATTGTTCTCATTTCCTTTTGTTCTATTAGGCTTTTCTTCCTCAGTTCTCATAGGAGCTGCCATCTTTATCAAACTTTCAGAATTTTGCAATGCATCAATTGCTGGTCGATCATTTAAAAACCTAACAACAGTATCATTCATGACAGATGACTGGGAACTCTCAAAATCACAGCAATGTATATTCCGTTCTTCTCGACTGCTTACCATCCGATTCCCATTCTCAGGCTTTTCTTCATTAACATCCACACAATATACATGCTTTGACTCTAAAGGGCTGGGACTTATATTGGAAGGTGTGCCATGAATTTCCCTATTATTAAAAAATAATAAGTTTTAAATAAATAGTACAAAAACCAGTCAAACTGAAACCAGTCTTATAAATGGAGAACTCTAAGCTAAAATTAGAGACCAAAAGAAACCCAGAAATTCCAGTAGGTTAAAACTAATAAAATAACCATTACTAATATTAAGACTCAATGACCCCTCTATCAAGTTCTAAATCATAATCTGCATATTATAAAATAAGAAAAATACAAAAGATATGCAGAGAGATTTCTTTAAGAATGCCAGAAAATAGGATTACCATCTGATTTTGGATATTCACTTGACATCTTTTACCAAAATGTGTATTTTACTTCTTTATGAAAACTTAAGTACTAGGAAAAAAAAGTTCTCAAATATGGGCATTTCATGTGTGTAACTTCTAAATAATGTACTAAATTAACAAATAGATTGGGAGCAGAAACAAAGTAAAGGTACAATAAATATTTTCCTTCAAATAAATGTGGTTAGTGAAGTCAAACCTCTCTGAACCACAGACCACTTTTTTGGCAGCTTCAAACTATGTAAAGCATATCTAGAAACTCTGGAGCAAGCCAAAAGACTAGACATAGCCAAAGTACATATCACAATGTCCATATTCTCTATTCATAAAAACACTAGCAAAAATCTTCCTTCAGAGACTATTTTTATTTTATACATCATTCTAATAAGTTATATTTTAGGAACAGAAGCAGTTTATTAAAAGGGAGGTTAATGACCTGGCCGTTTTGGCTCAGCGGTTAAGAGCGTCGGCCCGCGGACCAGAGAGTCCCGGGTTCGGTTCCCGCCAAGGGCACGTACCTCGGTTGCAGTTTGTCCCCGGCCCCCGGTTGGGATTGTGTGGGTGGCAACCACTCGATGTGTCTCTCTCACAGCGATGTTTCTCTCTCTCTCTCTCTTCCTCCCTCTCTTCCTCCCACTCTATCTGAAGATGAATGCAAAAATGTCCTCAGGTGAGGATAAAAACAAAACAAACAAACAAAAAAAAAGGGGAAGTTAATGAAGGCAAAAAGGCCTCAAGAGTAAGAACAAATGAATCATGAAAAAAACACCCAATAAAATTATAAAAGCACACAACAACAATCTGGACCTGCAATGTCTGAAAGAGTAAACATTAGCCACCTGTGGCTAATGAGCACCTGAAATGTGGCTAGTCCAAATTGTGATGTGCTATAATGTAAATTACATATGAATTCAAAAGATTTAAAACAACAACAGCCCAGCCAGTGTGGCTCAGTGGACTGAGCATTGTCCCATGGACTGAGAGGTCCCGGTTTGATTCCCGGTCAGGGCACATGCCAGGGGTTGCAGGCTTGATCCCCTGTAGGGAGCGTGCAGGAAGCAGCCAATGGATGTTTCTCTCTCACATCAAAGTTCTCTCTCTCTCTCTCCCTTCCTCCCTTTCTAAAAAATCAATAAAAACATATTTAAATAAATAAAATAAAACAACAACAAAAGAATGTAAAACATCTTTGTGTGTGTGCATATAACTACTAAAAATGTTTAGATTACACATGTGGCCACATTTAATGGGCCTATTTTATAGCATTAATTTAGATGTTTCATGCTGGTGGGGAATACCAGCTTGTGGGCCATATAAGGCCTACGAAATCAATACCAGCTAGCATCACACACCTCACCACATTAGCCTGACCAAATATAGCAGGCTAATTTTTAAGTTGATAATTTTGTATGGTCTGTGAACGATGTTATAAATATCCAAATGGCCCTTGGCAGAAAAAAGGTTCCCCACCCCTGAAAATTCTGCCTCAAAAATTCTTATAGCCAAGACTATGACAGCATAATATGGTAATTATATCTATTATATATATTGTGAGTATTTGAGTATGTATATTTTTCTAAGGAGATAGTCTACAGCTTTCATCAGATTCTCACTGGGGTCCATTACCCAAAACACATTAGACTGATTATAAGAGTGGCTGATTATTAAACAAGATGGGGCTGAGAACTGAGTCCTGTAGCTTCCACTAGATATCAAGACTAACTGCAGTTATTTTCACTATCTTGATCAGAATGTACCAATTCAGTTAAAATTATTTAGTCTAAAATTAGCACACATAGAGAATAAAATAAAGCATAAAAAGGTTACATATCTTAAAAAGGGAAGAACATTGAAAAGAAAAAAGAATGGAGGGGGGAGGAATTCATTCACTCACTAAATATTTGCTAAATACATATAAGGGTGTTCACTATACAATTCTTTCAAGACTTCTATAAATATGAAAATTTTCATAATAAAATGTTGGAAAAAATATTTACGGAATACTTAGTAAATGATAAGCATTAAGATAGAGCTTTGAGAATAAGATTTACAGCCTTTTATAAACTAATGCAATGGAATCAAAATATCATACAATATGAAAGAAAATGCTCTAATAAAGGAAGTTCTATAGTATTATGGCAGCACAGAAGAAGGGTTAAATAGGCTGGGGGAAGGGAGTGGGGTAGAAACAGATCTCACAATGATTCATACAGAAGGTGATAAAAGATGACTTTGAAGTGATAAACGGAGTTGGCCTGGTGAAAGGCATTCTATTCAAAGCTATCTTATAGGCAAATTTTTTTTTTCTTAAAAGATGCATACTTTACACAATTTTAAATATTAGGTAGTATTCTTAGCAGGAAGGACATTAGAATATGTATAAAGAGTCAGTAATTTTAGTTTCAATTCTGACAGTGATTATGTTTCTAGGCAAGTTGCGTAATATTTTTGTGGCTAAAGATTCTGAACTCTGATTATTTTTCAAATTTTTCCTTTCTCTTTTTTCTAACCTATGAACTTTTATCCAGATTAAGCCCCTGACCTTCTCTTTACATTATTTTCACCATTTTGATCACTACAACACTAATGACAACTCCCAAATTTATATTCCCAGCCCTGACCTTTCCACACACATTCTACCCAAATTTTCAAATGCCTACTGAATATTTTCACCTAGATATTTCAAAACTGCATCAAACTGAACATATTGAAAACTGAACTCATAATCTACCCCCATCTCCCAAATTCCTTCTCTCAAATTTAAGAGTACAAACATATAGCCAGTACTATCAAGCACCATCATGAAACTCCTTGATTTATTGATTTGACATTTTAAAATACTAAAAACGCTTATAAGTGCAACAAAGAAATATAAGCTCCAATGTTTATTACTTATTACTATTTGCTATACTAAGAGCACAAACACATTTAAATCATTAGTAAAATGTCCCTCAAACAAATACAAAATTTGATAATTTTATCTGTTGAATATCCTAAATTATCAGCTAATCAAAAACTCAAAGCATTTTATATCATCTATACTATCAAAATTCATACATCAGGCTTGAACATCTGACTAAATAAGTTGCTGAAAGAAGCCACTGGCAAAAGGTAAAACAATAAACCAACCCACACTCTCAAGAAGAAATTTTAAGCAACTGATTAATGCTGTCAAAAAAAGAAGAAGAAAAGTAGGCTATACAAAGTTCATTATGTAGAACATCCAATCTGAGATACTACAATGGTGGTCGTGGCCTCCAGCAATAGTCTTCCCTCACCAAATATTTAATCAGTAAAAGTGAAAGTCAGTGTTCCACAATATAAAGGATGTTTGCTTTATTTTTTTTGAAAAATGTAAAGGTAATAATACCAGAGCCAGAGTGTTATGAAAATCTCAGAAAATAAACTATAATATTACTGTAAATACTACAGGCTATCCCTATTTGATAACTTTTTTTAAAATGACACTAACCTAGCCCTGGCTGGTTTGGCTCAACAGTTAGAGCATTGGTCCACGGACCAAGGAGTCACAGGTTTGATTCTGGCTAAGGGCACGTACCTCGGTTGCAGTTAGGTCCCCGGCCATGGTCAGGGTTGTGTGGGAGGCAGCCAGTCAATGTGTCTCTCTCACATCAATGTCTCTCTCTCTCTCTCTTTTTCTCCCTCCCTCCTTTCCACTCTATCTGAAGATAAATGGGGAAAAAAATAATCCTCACGTAAGGATTAAAAAAAAAAAAGACACTAACCTATAAGAAGCCAAAGGTTCACGGAATTCCACACGATTATTTTTCTTTACATTACTCTCCAGGGTGGTGACTCTGAGAGGACTACGAGATTTCTCTTTCCGTGATTTAGAAGATTTGGAGGTTGGAGCATTAAGCCAAGAATCATCCAGGTATCTACCATCTGAAAGAAAGAAAAAAATTTGTGAGAACATATGATATAAAATACGACTGTCTTTGAATTTGGCAAGGATCTAAGAAAACAACTTGGGTATCTATTATTTCTGGCATCTCTAGATGCATATTATATAAGTAGATGGAAAACATTCAGGTTATTTAAATTATTATAGCAACTCAATCTATAAAGAAAGATTACATTCTGTGCAAATAATGCAAAATAAAATTGGACATATAAAATTCCTTTGTCAAAGGCTCTCACTCACTTAAAAAAGAAATATCAGCCCTGGCCCTGGCCGGTTTTGCTCAGTGGTTAGAGCATCGGCCCATGGACCAGAGAGTCCCGGGTTCAGTTCCCACTAAGGGCACATACCTCGATTGCAGTTTGTTCCCGGCCCCAGTTGGGGTTGTGTGGATGGCAACCAGTTGATGTGTCTCTCTCACAACAATGTTTCTCTCTCTCTCTCTTCCTCCCTCTCTCCCTCCTGCTCTATCTGAAGATAAATGCAAAAATGTCCTCGGGTGAGGGGAAAAAAAAATATATATATATATATATATATATCAGCCCTGGCCAGTTTGGCTCAGCAGTTAGAGGGTCAGCCCATGGACCTAAGAGTCTCAGGTTCAATTCTGGTCAAGGGCACATACTTTGGTTGCAGTTTGGTCCCCAGCCCTGGTCAGGGTTGTGTGGAAGGCAACCAATCGATGTGTCTCTCTCACATCAATGTTCTTCTCTCTCTGTCTCCCCCCTTACCTCTGTCCCTCCCACTCTATCTGAAGATAAATGGAAAAGTATCCTGTGGTGAGGATGAAAAAAAAACACACAAAAAAATAAGTATCAGATAAAACCCCACAGATTCACAGGTTAAAAAAAAAATCACGCTTTCAGTGGAAAGTACTAACCTGCAAGTTTTAGACCACTGAACAGGAAACCACAGAATTAAATATATGAGATATAAAGAAAATATTGGCATTGTGCGAATTTATGACAGTATCTATAACACAGATATTCCATTTATGATTTTGAACTCCAACAAAAAATCTAAATCTTATTAAGCCAGCTAAATTTCAAAGTGATATAAAGACCTGTGATTTAAGGGGGGGGGGGGGGAGACATATAGCTCCAGAGGCTCAAAATCAAATTCTCACCACTAAAAACAAATGAAAATTCCCTGTCAAAGGTGATGCAGTGGTGCTTAAGCCCCTAATTTAAAGAAGGGGAAAACATCACCTACAGTCACTGAATTTGAGGCTACTTCGTAACTACTCATTACCAAAGGAAAAAGCCTAAATGCTGATGAGGCGTAGTCTCTGACAAGAGAGCAAGCAATACATGGGACTATAAGAAATTAAACTGAAACAAAACCAACATGAAAAATTTATATCGAATATACTCAGATCTTTGGAAGTAACTCCATACATACCTTTTCTACTTATTTTTCGGGTAGCACTTGCAGAAGATTTCTTGGTATCCATGACAGAATCAAACACAGCTGTACTTGTAGGGGTTACTTCTAACTTGTTTTCAATGTGTCTCAGCTAAAGTTAAATACCATCACAGCAAATAGGTTAACTCTGTAAATAACCAGCTACTATCAATTTATATAGTTATTTAAAATTATATTGTCCAATACCTTTCTCCAAAGTACAAAATACTCAGGAATATTTTACTTTAATGAACAAAATTATAGTGTTTTTATTATTTACTACTTCACCTATACAAACAACTGACACAATGCTGCCCAAATTTAGACAAGAAAATAAAAAAGATTCTGAAAAATATCAACGTTGCCCTGGCCAGTCTGGCTCAGCGGTTAGAGTGTCGGCCTGCGGTCCAGAGAGACCCGGGTTCGGTTCCCGCTAACGGCATGTACCTCAGTTGTAGTTTGTCCCCGGCCCTGGTTGGGTCGTGCAGGAGGCAGTCACTCGATGTGTCCCTTTCACGTCGATGTTTCTCTCTCTCTCTCCCTCCCACTCTATCTGAACAAAAAATGGAAAAATGTGCTCGGGTGAGGATAAAAAAAAAAAAAAATGAAAGAAAGAAAGAAAAATATCAACGCGTTTCTATTTGTCTTGACCTATTTTTTAATTGTTGAGTTATTTAAAACAGTAAAAAATTTCCATCCTGGCTGGTTTGGCTCAGCGGTTGGAGCGTCGGCCCGAGGACCAATGAGTTGTGGGTTCAATTCCGGCCAAGGGCACGTACCTTGGCTGCAGGTTCAGTCCCCGGGCAGGGCGTGTACAGGAGGCAACCAATCAATGTTTCTCTCTCTGACCCTTCCTCTCTCCCTAAAATCAATAAAAAATATATATATCCTTGGGTGAACTGCTATTCGTAGGGTCAAAATTTGACCCTACATTATAACCAAATCTAGGTTATAGTACCTTTTCCAAATTGAGTTTCAAACCAGTTCAAAAGATTGGGGGACAGAAAATACCATATTCAAACAGTAAAGAAATAGGTGACCCAAATTCAGGTAGGATACAAAATAAAACAAAAAAGACATATTAGGGCCCTGGCCTGTTTGGCTCAGCGGTTAGAGCGTCAACCCGAGGACCAAAGAGTCTCGGGTTCAATTCCAGTCAAGGGCACATACCTCAGTTGTGGTTCATCCCCGGCCCTGGTTGGGTCGTGCAGGAGGCAACCAGTCAGTGTGTCTCTCCCACATCGATGTTTCTCTCTTTCTCTCCCTCCCTCCCTCCCACTCTATCTGATGATAAACACAAAAATATCCTCGGGTAAGGATTAAAAAAAAAAAGGACATATTAGAAGAGTAATGTGCCCATAGAACAAATGAAAAAGAAAAGAAAAAGGAAAGGGTCTCCCTTTGAAGGGACTATGCATCACCTGCCATATATATTTGTATTACTAAACTCCTGACAAGACTGGACAGACACAAATGAGAACAGGTTGCTCACAGTCATTCTTCAATAATGCTGAAAGAAACCTGTCTATTACAGCTCCCACACACACACACACAAAAGAGGTAACTCACAGTCTATTCAGGAAGTAGTTGTTCCTTTCATTTCCTAACTCTGAGCCTTAGCCCCATCTTCCCAAATTCATTCTATGTTTTAAATCTTCATTTCAACATACCAAATGAGCAAATTTTAATAAAGGAGAGTGAATAGCACAAATTATTTTAATATTTTACATGCCATAGTTAGTGTTAATGTTCCTGATACCTAAAGTGTCTTGATTATTCTTTTACTATTTAATAGTTGTCATTAATGTTTATTTTGTAATATGTGGTATATAACTTCTTAACAAAATGTTAACCTTATTTTTCTACCAAAAGCACTATAGAAAAAAAATTTTAATCTATTCAATCACAAGCAATCAATTTTAAACCAGAAAGAAATAAATGGAAACTATAACTACTTACAGCAGCCTTGGTCTGAGAAAGTGCATGCCACGATGTGGTTATATCTGCTGGGGAAGTTTAATATTTACTGAATCAGTATCTCTGAAGTAGACTTCAGAATCTGCATTTTAGTAGGCTCCCAAATACACTTAAAAGTTTGAGAACCACTTTATTAGGCAGAACTATTTTCAACAAGTGCTGTACTATATTGAGCCAAAACATGGTTCTTCTCCCATCCAATAAAGTTGAGCTTCCCAATATATGGTTCAGAGTTGCATTAGACACTGGCCCCATTAGTCCTTAGTTCAGCTGGACTAACCCCCACTCATACCCCCATTTCACATCTCCAACAATTTACCCTAATGAGTTGAACAAATACAAAATTTTGTACTGTATGGTAATTCACATTATAATGTGTAAAGATTAGAAAACTACATCAGACTTTGATGTACCAGTAGAAACAAAGGTAAAATCTGTTTAGTCTTTCATATAACAGCCCTTCAAATAGTATAAGGCCGTGTGTTTTCCGAGTCATCCTTCTCTAGGATATTTTCATTTCCTCCAAACGCTCCTACGTGACATGATTTCCAGATCCCTCACAAACCCAATCATCTTCCTCCAGATATACTTCTAGTTTGTCAATGTCTCTCAAAAAATATCACACTCTAAATTAAGGTTACCCCCAAAAGCATCATTTTAAAGGGTTCAACAAGACTATTATTTTCATTATCTGTGCACTACAGATCTATATTAAGAGCTATATCATATTATTTATTGACATTAAGTCAGAATTTCTAAGAAATTGTATAAAACTAATTTTACATATACTGACTCTTTTTCAAAAAGGATTTTTTCCCTTACCACAGAATGTCTTTGAGGGGCGGTACCTTGTATCTTTAAAACAAAATTAAAATTTTAAAATTATTTGTCCCCTTTTATAAATCAAAGCATATGTATAATTTTCATTTATTGATTAGCCCAGAATTTTATACATATAACCTAAACAAGGAATTAAGTTCAGTTTAAAAAAAACAAATCATACCTTGAACAGTATCCTTGCTTTGAGAGTTCCTTGGATTTGGTAAAGGCACCTCTTTTGATTTGCTGCTCCTCATTCTGCCAATTTACCTGCAATCGTATTAACAGCATTCATTGAGCATCAATATAATAATGTTAGTAAAGAAAATGCCCTGGCTTATCTTGCCTTTCATTAAAGTCAGAAAAGAATTTTGTCGTCTCTAAAAGTTATCTTTATACCCTCTCTTAAGAGTTCCTAATATTTGCCTGGCTGGTTTGGCTCAGTGGTTAGAGCGTCGGCCCAAGGACCAAAGAGTTGTGGGTTCAATTCCAGTCAAGGGCATGAACCTTCATTGCAGTTCGATCCCCAGCCCTGGCCCCTGGCCAGGGTCATGTGGGAGGCGGCCGAAAAAAATGAGTTCCTGATATTCTATCTAAGTAGGTTTGTTCTTTATGTAATAATATATATAATGTATAAAAATCACCATTTTCTATAAAAATAGAAGAAAAGATTATTGTGGGAAAAGTACAATGAAAAAAAATCTCTTCATAGAAAGAAATGAATCTAGTATGTCAAAACTCTATCTTTGAAGTATAAATTTTAATTTGAAAAATGCCTTTTCTAACCACTTTAAACTGTTCACCAAATCAAACAGATTAAAAGTACTCAAGATCATTTCTTGGGTAATAATGAAACTATCTTCTTGATTAAAAGTTTTACAGACAACATGACGACAAATTTATTCTACAGCCATATGGGAATTTTAGAATTATATATTTACTGAACATTTGTGTATTCTCTTTTGCCTGTTAAATCTATCAAGAATTAAGAGAGGTAGACAGTACTATCTTTAAAATATTTTTCTGTCATGGTATATAAAATATGCTTCCAAAAGCTACTAAAAAAGTTTTTAAGATATTTCTCTTACTTTTTCTCTCTCTTCCCTTTGCTTCTATTCAGATCATCATCTTCAGCCTAAATTATGGTAAAAAGCTTCTTAAATTGTTCTGCTCCTAATCTATTCTTCATACTGCAACCAAAGTTATCTTTCTAAAACAGAACCTAGCAAATCTGCTTTTATAACTCTTCGATGACTGTCAACTCTGGGATAAAGTTCCAAATTCTTAGCATGATGAAACTTGGAAGCCTTCACAAAACCTTAATTCACAGTCTTACCCCTTGCTAGCTTCACTGTATACCCACTGTTCCCATCAAATAGCCATACCTAGAGGGCATTCTCTGAGCACCCAGAAATTTTCATTATCACCATATCTTCTTTTCCTAAATTTTCTCTGGCATTAATACCCTTCAAAGCCAAACTCTGTCATCTCCTATAAACCTTTCCCAGACTGTCCTTGAACAGAATTACTACTTCATCTGTTTCCCACAGCACTTTGTTCATTTTTTATAGCCCTTATCATTACACACACACACACACACACACACACACACACACACACACATCATTCATTCATTCATTCAATGAACACTAGTTGAATACTTAACCCTGACAATCTAATAGAAGAGACACATATAAACAAATGGTTAATATACAATGTGATGATTATATAATAAGTTTACAAAAATATACAATGTGATGATTATATAATAAATTTACAAATAGCATATATGTATCAATGTCCTCACAAGGCTATCCTTAAGGACTACATCTTCTGATTTCATCTTCATATCAACAGAGCCCTTCAATGAACAGATAAACAAATGGCAGTGTTGGAAGCTGTTAGGATCTCAATTTAAACAGAAAAAAATAAAAGGCAGGGTTGCACCCTGGCCAATTTTGCTCAGTAGTTAGAGCGTTGGCCCGTGGACCAAAGAGTCATGGGTTCAGTTCTGGTCAAGGGCACATACCTCAGCTGTGGTTTGTCCCCGGCCCTGGTTGGGGTTGTGCGGGAGGCAACCAATCGATGTGTCTCTCTCACATTGATGTTTCTCTCTCTCTCCTCCCCCCCCCTTTCTATCTGAAGGTATTTGAGAAAATACCCTCGGGTGAGGATTAAAAAGAAAAAAAGGCAGGGTTGCCAGTGAAATGATGAATAGGAATGGGAGTTGGGTAAATCAATAAAAGTGACTCAGCCCTGGCCAGTTTGGCTCAGGGGTTCGGTTCCCGCTAAGGGCACGTACCTCGGTTGCAGTTTGTCTCTGGCCCCAGTTGGGGTCGTGTGGGTGGCAGCCACTCGATGTGTCTTTCTCACGATGTTTCTCTCTCTCTCTTCCCACCTCTCTCCCTCTCGCTCTATCTGAAGATAAATGCAAAAATGTCCTCGGGTGAGGATAAAAAATAAAATAAAAATAAAACTGACTCAAAAACATGACCAAAGAAACAAAAGAGGTGCTTAAAAAGCCAGGCTGGAAAACTACTCATAAGAAAGGAAGAAGAACATAACATACATTACTAGGTCCATAAGGTAGGAAAAAATAAAGAAATGAAAAAGAGGGAAATGGAATTCATATACTAATTTGCAAGTAGCCTGTAAGAATTTATGGTAGAATTACTAGGCGCACACACACACAGCATAGCCTTTGCTGATGATAACAGAGAAAAAAAGAGGGTTACAGGTGGCCATATAAGCTAAATGTATGACGCCATGGAAACAATGGGAGTCATTTGATAAAAGCACATCATCAATGTGAAATGAATCAGAAGACTAGAGCAAATAATAATGCCATTGCTCTGGCTATAATCAAGTAAAAACCTAATTATAATTAGGCCAAAAAATGGTACAAGAACTATGTATAAACTGTATTGGATGTTCATTTATTCCCTCTCTGGACGCGAACAAGGTAATGAGTAGTTAAACTGGAGCAATAAAACATTGCCATCTAGAGTCATTGAACATCAGAAACTACTCAGAAAGGGAGAAGACAATTCTCTCAGCTACTCACCCAGAGCAAAAATTAACCACCAGACCCATGGCTTCAATCTTACACAAAAAAATCTTAGTGTTTCTTAGAGGGTAATGGTGTGGCCCCAGCTGAACTGATTCTTTGCAGGAATTATCAGAGAGGTAATACCAGGATACAACTAGGCAAACACATCTACCTTGTTAAGAATTCTGTGTTTGTTAGCAATCAAGTCCCCTGATTCTGGAAGTATGCTGATGTCGCTGAATGCCCATCCTCAACAGACCTGAACTCTATCTGACCTACACTGAAACCCAGTAGCAAAGATTCCAAGGTGCACAGTATCCAATGGACAGTAAGCAGCCAGAATCCTAACACAGAAATTGAAATAACTGAAAACAGAAATGTAGGCACACTGTCCTAGATTATATTTGATTAATCCAATCAGGAAAGTTAATGTATTAAGTCTCCTAAAACCCAT
Organism: Tadarida brasiliensis; assembly: GCA_030848825.1. Lineage (NCBI taxonomy): Eukaryota > Metazoa > Chordata > Mammalia > Chiroptera > Molossidae > Tadarida > Tadarida brasiliensis. The sequence goes on from CM061275.1 coordinate 43,596,890, forward strand.
ACCATACCATTCCTTCTAAAACCCTATAGGCAAAAATAAGCTGAAAAGGAGAGGTGGGGCTCCTAATACTTATTTTTCCCTCTATTTTCATCTCTGCTTCTTTCACTCTCTAGTACAGTCTCACTTAAGAAAATTTTCTTAAAATTAAAGAAACGTTGATATTTATTCCCTAAAATACAAATCTGGCATAGTCTCTTCCAGTATCAGTAGTATATTTTTCTTCTTCCCATTCACCTATTATTTTGTTTTATAATATTTTTCCTCTTAATTTTCTGTTTTCCATATTAATCTCTTATCTGATTTCCTCTCCTCCCTTTCTCACCTTTAATTACCTTATTTTTATATCTACTATTCATATTTATACCATATGTTCATGATGAACTTCTCTAAACTTAAAAAATATATTACCTCTATAAAAAAATTACAATATGCCCTGGCCGGTTTGGCTCAGCGGTTAGAGTGTCGGAGTGCGGTCCAGAGAGACCCGGGTTCGGTTCCCGCTAAGGGCATGTACTTCGGTTGCAGTTTGTCCCCGGCCCTGGTTGGTCGTGCGGGTGGCGGCCACTCGATGTGTCCCTTTCACGTCGATGTTTCTCTCTCTTTCTCTTCCTCTCTCTCCCTCCCACTCTTATCTGAACAAAAAATGAAAAAATATCCTCGGGTGAGGATAAAAAAAAAAAAAAAAATTACAATGTAATAAAATTTCTCTCAAAATTCAAAAAGACCTTTACCACACTAAATGAGATATGCAAATCATACGCGCACACGTATGTATACATATATCTGAATATACACTTATTAAAATATAATATGATAATATACTTGGTTAATTTTTTTTTTTAATCTAGGTACATGATGTGAACTGGTATTAAGATTAATGCACAAAATATAAGTCTTTGATACCAGTATACTGTCAAAATGCATCTTTATTCATAAAGTCATCGTATCTGCTAATTGTTTAATCCATGTCAAACAGAACCAAACAGAAAACATCCTTTGTATTTAAATATATTTCAAATAATAATACTTTAAAATCATTACTCCCCCCGCCACGAAACCTCTGTAGTTTTTAAGCCTATAAAGAAAACTCTCTTCCAAATAACCCATATATATATTCCCAATCATTCCCACTGCAAGTGAATTTCAGAACAGCCACACACTGCCTTCCTCCAAGCAGTTGTAGAGTTCTTGTCTCCTGAGCCTGCTTTCTCAAAAGCAGCGCTAGGAAAATCACCTGGGTAACATGTTAAACAGAGATGCCAAGGCTCTACCCACAGGAAATTCTAAATCAGTGGGTCTCAGAAGAGTCAAAATACCTGTATTTTAAAGGTCTACAAAGATCCCAAAATACATCAACCTAAGAGATTATCTTCAATTCTACTCTTCAAAGTCCGAAGCCTCCAAAACTACTGTTGATTCCATAAAGATAAGCATCAGCGGAGATAACTAATTCTATTCCCCAGTCACCTGAGACCATCTCTCTTCTGAAGCTCCGAAATACTTGACAGCAACAATCCCTTTAAATCAGAAGCCAAAAATGACAGACCTCTGACACTATGGGGGGGACCATGCGGGCAGTTAATAATCTTAGCTATCATTTTCTGTGTTCCTTCTCAAACAAGGACCATACTGTTTTCCATATATTATTTCTAATCTCCATCACAACCCATGAGGCAACTATCCATATATCCATTTTACTGATGAAGAAACAGTATCAGGCAGACCAAAGAACTAGTCCAAGGTCATTCAGCCATTCAGCTAATAAGTAACAGAACTAGAAATCTCTCTCTCTCTCTCCCTCTCCCCCCCCCCCCCTCTCTCTCACCTCTGAAAGCCTCTAAGGGTCATTCACATAATGCCTCTCATAATATTCAAACTCAGCCACCATCTATAACACAACCCCATCCTCTCTTATAATTCCATCATAAGGCACCTTGCTTTCCCACCTACATTGTATCCTCTTTAGAACCTCTGTTCCATTAACTTCAATGAACTTTTAACTTCTTTTAGATAATGCTCATTTAACCAACATGCCTCAACTGTTATCAAACTTACCCCAAAAGACAGGGCTTCCTCACAAATATCTACAGATGAAACTTTTTATTCTCCCCTCCCTCCTAAACAGGACAGGTAAGATGTTTTAGCAAACTCCTTGGTCCCCCCATTGCAGCATCAGATTGTATTCTTCTACACTCATGAAAAATGTTTTCCTCAATCTGACACATGCCACCCACTCATTTAACAAATACTTGCTGAGTGCCAAGTATGTAATAGGAATGAATAGTGCCTAGCAGTGGGGATATAGCCATGAAAAGAACAAACAAGAACCTCACACTCCAACAATAAGCTTGCTTGGAAGGTTGATATTCAAAAAGTATTACAAATGGGATGAAAATAATTAAGGGGAAAAATGCAAGTGCTATAGAAACATAACCAAAAGGAACTCATCTAATCTGTGAAATAGAGAGGAAAAGTATCATTTAATCTAAGACCTAAAGGATAAGTAAAAAATTAAACCAAGTGTAGGCAAGGAAGAGATTTCCAGGCAGTAGAAAGGATATTTAGAACAGCCCTAAAAAAGACATGACATAGTTTAGCCCCATGGGTTGGACAGTGAAAATGGTGACAGAAAGCTGGAGAAGGAAAGAAAGAAACAAGATCTTGCCGTGTCTCTGACATGATTACATTTGTGTGTTTAAAGGATCAAGTATTGGCCATTCCTCTCTTAATCACTGACCATAGTTTTCAGAAACCCATAACAGAATCTATATCACTCTATTGCACTTTGTCTCTTACTATGTTAAAGCTTCTTAAATTTCAGAAAACTGAAAAATACTTTTATTATTCACTTTAGTGACTCAAGCATTTTATTCCACTGTCCATTTTACAGTGAGTTTAACTGGCATCTTGTAGAGAAACAAGTTGTTTCATGTAAAAGTTAAAGCATAAAAGAACAATACTGCTTTGTTCAGATTAAAGTCAAATATCATGAGGATTTAAAAAGAAACTATATATGATTCTATCTGTATCACGTAAAGTATAAATGAAAGCACAAAATAATAATCAACTTCCCAAGTTAACTAAGGAGGACTCTAACTTGCCAATAGAAAATGGAAACATAGCCTGGTGTCATTCAGTGGATTGAGCATCATCCCATGGATTGAGAGGTCCCAGTTCGATTCCTAGTCAGGGCACAGCCCAGGGTTTTGGGCTCGATCCCAAGTGGGGAGCTTGCAAGAGGCAGCAGATCGATGTCTCTCTCTCACATCAATGTTTCTAGCTCTCTCTCCCTTCCTTTCTCTCTAAAAAAACCAAAGAAAAACATTTTTTTAAAAAAGAAAAAAAATGGAAACACAATTTCACTAAAGCATTAATAAATGATATAAAGAGAATCCGGTTAAAATGATATAGATAAAAAGTACAAGGGCCTATAAATCAAATAAGATGCAACTTTAAAAAACGATTTGAGCCCAGCCGGTGAGGCTCAGTGGTTGAGCATCAACCCATGCACCAAGAGGTTGCTGGTTCGATTCCCGGTCAGGGCACATGCCCAGGTTGTGGGCCTGATCCCCAGTGGGGGGTGGGGGGGGCATGCACGAGGCGACCATTTGATGTTCTCTCTCATCAATGTTTCTATCTCTCTCTCCCTCTCCTTTCCTCTCTCTCTAAAATCAATAAAGAAAAAAAATTAAAAAAAAAAACAAAAACGATTTGACTGCTTATAGCAAACAATCTTAAGCCAACAAGGAGTCCACGCTTCAACTATCACCAAAATATTCACCTCATAAGTATAAAGGCTCACAGAAAACTAATAGCCAATAAATTAAAAAGAATTATATTTAGCCCGGCCGGTGTGGCTCAGTGATTGAGCATCGACCCATGTACCAAGAGGTCGCCAGTTCGATTCCCGGTCAGGGCACATGCCCAGGTTGTGGACCAAATCCCCACTGGGGGTCATGCAGGAGGCAGCCAATCTCTCTCCCTCTCCTTTCCTCTCTAAAACCACTAAAGAAAAAAAAATTTTTTTTAAGAAAAAGGAATTATATTTACCATTTAACTTTCCCTCTTAGCACGCAGACTAAGAGTTCATAATTAGGGAAAATGGGAAAATAACAGAAAAGGTAACTTTTAGAAGGAAGGAGCCATAAGAATACTTCACCTGCTTCAAGATCTCCCCACATTCTCTCAAAAAATTTCAACCATCAATTACATTATCCTCTCATGTATCTTGTGTTCCCCTCTCCAAGATTCTTTTTTTTTTTTTTTAATCCTCACCCGAGGACATTTTTCCATTTTTGTTCAGATAGAGTGGGAGGGAGAGAGAGGAAGAGAGAGAGAGAGAAACATCAACATGAAAGGGACACATGGAGTGGCTGCCTCCCGCACAAATCCAACCGAGGTATGTGCCCTTGACTGGAATCGAACCTGCAACTCACTGGTCAGCGGGCTGACGCTCTAACCGCTGAGCCAAACTGGCCAGGGCATCCATCCAAGACTCTTATCATCATTTATACTTAATCAAGTCTTCTTAATTAAAACCAACAAAAAAGTCCTCAATCCAACACCCTTCTCTGCTGCTGCTCTTTTTCCTTCACACACTTCTCAAAAACAACTATACATTCAGTCTCCATTTAGAATACTTTTCAATCACCCTTCAAGCAATTCCAACATGGTTGCCACAACAGCTCTCACTAAAATTACCAAAAACCTCTTCATCTCTAAATCTAATGAGTATTTTCAAATAAAAAGTCCTCAACCTGCCTGATATCTTGGCAGCATTCATCACAGCTGACCACTCTCTTGAAAACACTCTTCCCTTTGCTTCTATACATTACATTTTGTTTTCCCACCCCCATCCTAGTTCTCTTTCTCACTCTCCTTTGCTAGCTAGTTCTTCCCTTTAAATCTTAAGGTTCAAGGGAATTTGACTTTGGGCTCTTTTCTAACACTATACTCTCTCCCTGGGTGACCTTACCCATGCTCAAGGTTTTAAACACCACCTAAATGCCAATGACTGCCAAAACTCCAGTCCAGATCATATCTCTGATATCCTAACCCACATGTCAAACTGCTTATTCAGAAATATCAAAGGCACATTGAACTCAACATCTCCAAAAGCCAACTCATGATTATTCCCCAAAAGCAAACGAGGTATTTCCTATCTCAGTCCAGTTGCACAAGCCAGAAATATCCACAAGAGGTGATTACACTATAATATATGACCTCTAAGATTCTTTTCTACTCTGAGTTTACAATCCACGTCACTAATTCTCAGTGTAGTCCAGGGATCTCTGAGGGTCTATGAGACCTTCTTGGGGGTTGGAGGGAGGTCTTTAAATTAAAAACTATTTCCATTGCCTGGCTGTTGTGGCTCAGTGGTTGAACACTGACCCATGCACCAAGAGGCCGCTAGTTTGATTCCCAGTCAGGACACATGCCCAGGTTGTGGGCCTGATCCCAGGTGGGGGCGTGCAGGAGGCGGCCAATCGATGTTCTCTCTCATCAATGTTTCTATCTCTCTCTCCTTCTCCTTTTCTCTCTCTAAAATCAATAAAGAAAAATTATTTTAAAAATAAAATAAAATAAATAAAAACTATTTCCATAATAATATTAAGGTATTATTTGCTTTTTTTCACTCTCATGCTCTTATGAGTGTGTACAGTGGAGTTTCCCAAAATCTTCATGACATATGATATCATAACAGATTGAATGCAGAAGCAGATTATGAGAATTCAGATGTCTTCTATTAAGCCAGACATTAAAAAGATTTTTTTCTTAAATCCTCACCCAAGGATATTTTTCCATTTATCTTCAGATAGAGTGTGAGGGAGGAAAGAAGGGGGGGAGGGAGAGAGAGGGAGAGAGAAACATCAATGTGAGAAAGGCACATCAATTGGTTGCCTCCCGCATGACCTGACCAGGGCTGGGGACCAAACCACAACCAAGATACGTGCCCTTAACCAGAATCAAACCCGAAACTCTTTGTTCCACGGACCAATGCTCTAACCGCTAAGCCAAATCAGCCAGGGATAAAAAGATTTTTTAAATGTAAAACAATGCCTCTCTTCTCACTAAATTATTTTTTTGTTTTGGGAAATACATTATTTTTTCATTAGAAAATGGTTATTTGTTAATATGATATGTGTTTACTGTTATTTTAAATAAATTAATAATTAGAATTCCTAATACAGTAAATAACAATACATATAACCCACATAAACAAGTTATTTGAGTTTTCAGTAACACAAGGGTATAAAGTGGTCTTGACACCAAGAAGCTCAAGAAACTCAGATCTATACCTATGATATATACACGGATAAGAAGATGACATAGCCAATTCCCAATTATCTTCTAGCTGCCATTTTTCCTTTCACATTTATAGACAGTGCTCGTATTCAGTCACACAGACTCATTCAGCTCAATTACTTATTGGGCTCCTACTATGTGCCAGGCACTAGGGATAAAACATGAAAGAAATGACTTCATTCTAGCTCTCGGAGAGAATATTGCCTATATCTTTGCTACATTTCAGTTCTCTCATCTCTATCAGACCCTATATAACAACGAACTCCACCTGAAAGGTTGAGAAAAGACAACCCTGCAATAGTTGTACAAACTAGTCTCATTATAAAATGGACAATTTTAGTAGGGACCAGGCTAAGAAAAGTGGAAAACATTTCAGCTCTAAATCAGACTTATTACATTGTTCCCAGTAAACTATCAATAACCAACACTCCATAATATAGTACAACATACAAATACAAGTGACCTGAGGATTTAGCTTCACTTCTTTCTTTACATATAAAATATGACCCTCAACAACAACTTTTACAAATACAAGACTGAACTACTGCAATCCAAGAAATCCAGAGAAACTATGTATTATTTGGTACCAGTTTGGGGGCTGGTGCACAGGAGGCAGGATGAGGATCACAAAGAACACAATGTTCCCCAGTGATATGAAAGGAAGAGCTAAACTAGCGCAAAAGGAAGAGCTAAACTAGCGCCCAACTGAAGGTATCCTTAGTTTTTACTTAAGAACAGAAGACAAAAATAACCCAAAAAAACACTGAAAATAAGAGCCTATATTTTTGTTTTACTTTGCTTTAATTAAACACTATCTTGCCCTGGCCGGTTTGGCTCAGCAATTAGAGCGTCGCCTGCAGACCAGAGAGTACCGGGTTCGGTTCCCGCTAAGGGCACATACTTCGGTTGCAGTTTGTCCCCAGCTCCAGTTGGGGTTGTGTGGGTGGCAAGCACTCGATGTCTCTCTCTCTCACGTCCATGTTTCTCTCTCTTTCTCTTCCACCCTCTCTCCCTCCAGCTCTATCTGAAGATAAATGCAAAAAAAAAAAAATGTCCTCAGGTGAAGATAAAAATAAATAAATAAATAAACAAACAAACACTATCTAGTTATCCTAAATATTTGCTTCTAAATTAATTTCATGAAATATATCCCCATAAAGGTTTCTTACAGTTTGCAAGTCAGGGTTATTTTTTTGCCCTAAAGTATAAAACTTTCACTATTACATCACACTAAAAAGCTTCTGCACAGCAAAAGAAACAACCATCAAATTGGAAAGGGAACCCACTGTATGGGAGAGCATAATTGCCAACAATACATCAGACAAGGGGTTAATTTCCAAAATATATAGAGTGCTCATACAACTCAACAAAAGGAAGACACAGAACCCAATTAAAAAATGGGCAGAGGACCTAAATAGACACCTCTCCAAAAATGACATACAAATGGACAAGAGACATATGAAAAAAATGCTCAACATCACTAATCATCAGAGAAATGCAAATTAAAATGATTATGAGGTATCACCTCACACCTGCCAGAATGGCTGCCATCAACAAATCATCAAACAACAAGTGCTGGTGAGGGTGTGGAGAAAAGGGGACTCTAGTACACTGCTGGTGGGAATGCAGACTGGTGCAGCCACTATGGAAAACAATATGGTGTTTCCTCAAAAACTTAAAAATTGATCTGCCATTTGACCCAGTGATCCCATTTCTAGGAATATATCCTAAGAAGCCTGAAACACCAGAAAGAATATATGTACCCCTATGTTCATAGCAGCACTATTTACAATTGCTAAGATCTCGAAACAGCCCAAGTGTCCATCAGTAGATGAGTGGATAAAAAAGCTGCAGTACATATACACAATGGAATACTATGCAGCTGTAAGAAAGAAAGATCTCTTATCCTTTGAGACAACATGGAGGGACCTGGAGAGCATTATGTTAAGCGAAATAAGCCAATCAGAGAAAGACAAATACCACATGATCTCACTTATTTGTGGAATATAATGAACAAAATAAGCTGATGAACAAAATAGACCTAGAGACATAGAAAGGAGTACAGTTCAGACTGACAGACCTCAGAGAAGGGGGGCGAAGGGGATGGATGAGATAAACCAAAGAACTTATATGCATGTAAGCATAACCAATGGACATAGACAACAATGCTGAGGGAGTGGGGGGCAGGATGGGGAGGAGGGTGTCTGGGGGGAAAAAGAAGAAACATCTGTAACAAAAATAAATATTTTAAAAAAGCTTCCCTGATACAGCAGAAACTGTTAACACAGTGTAACTCCAAGGAGAAGGAGTGAAAGTCCAGGATATGAACCTGATTTTTCAGTGTATATGATTTCCAATTTTTTTTTCCTTTATTGATTTTAGAGAGAGAGGAAGTGAGAGAGAAACATCGATGAGAGAGAACATCTATTGGCCGCCTCCTGCATGCCCCCCACTGGGGATCAGGCCCACAACCTGGGCATGTGCCCTGACCAGGAATTGAACTGGCAACTTCTTGGTGCATGAGTCAATGCTCAACCACTGAGCCACGCTGGCCAGACTGTTTTTCAATTTCTTAAAAGCAGATGCACTTATCACTTTTTGAGGGGGAGAAAAAGGAAAAATAAATAATTTTGAAAAGTTTCCTTCCACAGTCAATACCAGCTAATTTAGAGACTGTTAAGAAAACAAAGAACTACTTTTTCTTTCATCGGAAGCCTTTACTGACTCCTTGACATAGTGTAGTTGCTATGTAGATCCACAGCTCTCTATCATTCCTCTTACCCACCCCCACACTATTTACATATCTGCTTCTTACATGGGACTGTGGGGATCATGTTTTATTCCTCTTTATAGCCCTAGTCCATGCACAGTACCCAGCACACACTAGATGCTCCAGATCTGTTTACTGAATGATGATGGTCTCTCATTGATACATCTCAGAATCCAATTCTTAAATGCAAACAAATACACACAAAAAAACAAACATGTTTATTCCACACAATATGAAGAGGTTAACCATTCCTAAGCAGAAAATGCCTTTCTTTTATGGTAACTTGTAAAAAAATAAGTAATAGCCATGTGTATGCATGCATTTCATATTTCAAAACAGCCCACAACTAAAAAAATACTGTTTAATACTTACTTTATAGATTTAGACATGATTTATGAAAATGAATGAAATAAAGTCTATTAACTTGTAGCCAATGCTATTACTCATAAATGATTTTAAATGTAGTTTTAAAAAGGAGAGATGCCACAATTCCATAAGTAGCTTTTACAAGTCCACTTAAAACAACAACAAAAACTTTAAGTGGTTAACTTAATCACCAAAACCCAAACTCATCATAGATAAATCAGATTCTTCTATTTGCAAGAAATATCCTTTTATTTGTAAAAAGATCTCCCTTACATCGTTATTTCTCTATAGCATTTAAAATAATTAAGCCCTGGCCAGTTTGCTCAATGGTTAGAGCATCGGCCCAAGGACCAAAGAGTCGTGGGTTCAATTCCAGATCAAGGGCACATCTTGTACCTCTGTTGCAGGTTCCATCCCCAGCCCATCGGGGTTGTGCGAGAGGCAATCAACTGATGTCTCTCACATCGATATCTCCCTCTCTCTCTCTCCCTCACTCCCATTCTATCTAAAAAATCCATGGAAAAATATCCTCAGGTAAGGATTAAAAAATAATAATGACACAATAAAATAATTAATCATACAAAAACGTAGTATCTACACAAATTTTCAAAGATGCATCTATTGTATAAGTGTAGTCCAATTTCATGTATAACAAATCAGAGAACAAAGCATATTGAAGCTCCAGTTAGTTAGGGGTCATCTAGCCTCATGTTCTTCAAATATGTAGTTATGACCCATTAGTAGGTCTCCCCTCCAGAAAAAATCTGGTGAGTTGCACCTAGCATTTTTTAATGACACCAAACAGAATTAAACTGAAAATATCACAGTGTATTATTATAGTAGTAAGGGTATTTTTTTAGTAAAACTTTCATTCTATTTCATATATAGATATTATGTCCTCATGGAAAATATATTTCTTACTGTGGGTCAAAAGACTTCTAGAGGCGCCCTGGCCAGTTTGGCTGTACTCAAGCGTCGGCCCTCGGACTCAAGGGTCTCAGGTTCGATTCCTGATCAAGGGCACGTACCTGGCTTGCAGGTTCAATCCCCAGTCCTAGCTGGGGTCGTGTGGGAGGCAACCAATCAATGTGTCTCTCTCAAATCAATGTTTCTCTTCTCTCTCTCTCTCCCTCCCTCTCCCTCCCTTCCACTCTATCTAAAAATCAATGGGAAAATATCCTCAGGTGAGAATTAACAACAACAACAAAAGACTTCTAGAGGTTCCCCAGCTTTCTCAGTTCACAGAACTCTAAGTAATTTCTTCATGGTACCCCTAGGCCCAAAAATACCTAGCAATTCCATTTATTAAGTATTAGGTCCACACAACTTCATAAGTATTTATGTCGTAACAACTTTGAAAAATTCATATAAATTGAAAGAAATATTTTATTACTAACAACAATTATTAATGAGATGTGTGCATCTAATAGACATTACAGAACTTCTCAAACCTTGCAATCACTTTGGACACCATTACTTTCATTTACTGTTTCACAATGATTTTTGCATAGTACTTTGCTTTTTATCATGGCAATCCCCAAACACCTAGCTTTTTGAAGGTATACGGTCATCCAAAGGGATGAAGCACAATCTCATGAGTACTACCTCAAATTAAACGTTTGTGCAGTGTCCCACAGATGTCAACTATCCCACAGCTGTCAAATGTTCCTATGCTTCCCTCAAAAATGTCAAAATATCCCACAGTGCCCATGTGAGTTCACTGGGGTGCTCCAAGGTAACTTCAGGCACAGTTTGGGAATCTTGGGTTTCAAAATTACTCATCTGGTCTACATGCTTACTTTGTAAATTCAGAAATGAGGTTTAAGGTCACAAAGCTAGTAGAAAAATAAATACATTAGGGATTTTCATAGATTAATTTTAACCTTACGTCAACAAAAGTTTTGAAACCGAATCTAATCATGTGATATTCTGTTGATGAAATATGTAGATCTCTGAAAAACAACTATCTTCAAAAATATATTTATATGACTGTATAATAGAAGAAAAATTCTTCTTCAATATTTTATTTTAAAACTGTTTCAAAAATTATAAAAGTGGGGCCCTGGTCGTGTAGCTCAGTTGGTTAGAACGTCGTCCCAATACACCAAGGTTGCAGGTTCAATTCCCAGCAGGGCACATACAAGAATCAACCAACAGCCCTGGCCGGTTTGGCTCAGCGGTTAGAGCGTCGGCCTGCAGTCCAGAGAGACTCGGGTTCGGTTCCCGCTAAGGGCATGTACCTTGTACCTCGGTTGCAGTTTGTCCCCAGCCCTGGTTGAGTCATGCGGGAGGCAGCCACTCGATGTGTCCCTTATACCTCTCCCTCTCTCTCTCTCTTTCTCTCTCTCTCTCTCTCTCGTTTCCTCTCTCTCCCTCCCACTTTATCTGAACAAAAAATGGAAAAATGTCCTCGAGTGAGGATAAAAAAAAAAAAAATTAACCAACAAATGCATAAATAAGTGGAACAAGAAATCAATGTTTCTCTTTCTCCCTTCCTCTCTCTCAAAGTGGGACATATGATAAACAACATAAAAGTGTCTAAAGTATAAAAAGGAAAGTCATTTCTTCCACCAGGGATAATACAGCTAATAGTTTAATGTCTATCTTTATAGACCCTTTCCTATGCACACACAAGTAAAAAAAAAAAAAATCAAAGTACATTTCTTTGCCTATGTGTGTGTGTGTGTGCGTGTGTATATTTGTTTTTGCAAAATTGAATCATACTCCACAGTGTAGTGCAACTTATTTTTTCCCCTCAATGTTATATAATGAACATTCTTCCATGTCAGTACATAACAGCAAATGCAAATACTTATGTGGTGATTACTATGCTTACTTAAGGTTTAAATATTAACTTATTTAATTCTCAAAACAGAACTTCAGGAGAGAACTATAATTATATCCCCTTATAGACAAGTTAAAGTAACTTGCTAATGGTCACAGCTAATAAATGATGCAGTTAGATCTGAACCCAGAAAGTCTGCTACACAGTCCCTATGTTCAAGGATACTCAGTTGTTTCTCAGAAGTAAATATAAATATCCCTAAAATTGTTAACAAGTGCATAGTACCTCACACCATAAATATACTACTATAATATTAACTATTCCCCTACCAACAGACATTTAGGACACTCTTGCTATTCACAAATGTTAATGATATTTGTAATAATGCTAACATGAACATCCTTATAGATTTGTTCTTGTGCTCTTGTATTAAAATTTCTGTAAGATAAACTCCTAAAAATGAAATGACTCTACCAAAAAAGAGTGCACTTTTGGCCCAGCACCAGAGGTCGCCAGTTCGATTCCCAGTCGATTCCCAGTTGGGGCACATGCCCAGGTTGTAGGTCAAATCCCCAGTGGGGGCATGCAGGAGGCAGCAGATCAATGTTCTCTCTCATCGATGTTTCTATCTCTCTCTCCCTCTCCTTTCCCCTCTCTCTAAAATCAATTAAGAAAAACAAAATTGATAGAAAGAGTGCACTTTTAATTTTAATTTTGATAGGTAATGCCAAAAGTCCTTCCAGAACACTGTTCTAGTTATACCAAATTATAGTCTCATTGCCAGAGGAGAATGTTGAAATTCATTTTTAAGTTAGCAAGTATTTTTGATTCATAAAAAGAGAGGCCTGTTTTGAGTTTTTAACTAACACTGATGTAGAATAGATTGCCTGGTTGTTCACAAGTATACTCTCATTTGATAATTATCTGACACATTAAACAAATGTAGACTTAGCAGATATATATTGAATTCTTCATCCTATTATGAAACCAACTATGGGTGAGATTATTTCCCTCACATGATACTCTGTCTACTTATATACAAAATGTGGGAATTGGATTAGCTGGACTTTAAGATTTAAAACTCCCAATGCTGTAGTTAGGAAGTGACTTAAAGTTATTACAAGTCTATAATTATAGTACTAGTGTAACAGGTAGGGTCTTAAAACATCTATTTTCTTTAAATTACATGAATTATTGCCAGAACAGCTAGGCAAATTATTAAAATAGTCAATGAAGTTTTCAGGACCCACCTGTGGCTTATTCTTGGTGGCTTTTTAATCCCAGGCTGTTATTACCCTTCTACCTAGCAAATTTGAATATACCTCTGGAGCATATTCCTAAGAAGAACTGAGGTGTGCCTAGGAACCATGAATATGTTTTTGGTTTTTGGTTTTTAAATATTATGTCAGGATTATTCTTTAGTCAATTCACTCAACCAATATTTACTATTTTACTATGTGGCTGGCACTGGGTGCAAAATAGTTAGCAGAGGATCTGCCATCCTGGAACTTACGGACTAGATGAGAAAGGCAAATAATAACCCAAAATAATCACTAGTAAATGTAAAGTTACACTTGTGATAACAATAAGCAAAAAATATTGCAGAAAAAAACTATGCAATCGTTTAATTATTCAGTTTTTGAGGGACTACTTGTGACACTAGAAATTGTTTGATATGAGGTAAAAAATCTAATAAAGGTAATTATTTGGGGAATGCCCTTCTAGTTCCTAGACAGGATTCTACCCAATTCATGAATTGCTTATAAAGCCGTTTAGATCTTAAAAAAAAAAAAAATGTTTCCACAATATGCCCCACACTGCAAAAAATAGCAATCACAAGTATAGATGGCCAGTAAATTTTTTAAATCATCAGTTGTCTACAATAAAATCACTAAGATGTTACTAGTTTTCAGTTATGCTACTGACCATGTAGCTTGAATATTTCTTTTATATAACCAAGAGTATAAATGATTCAAAGTACCAAAGATGACAGAACTATGAGTATCCAAACAAAATGAGAGACAACAAATTAACTACAATTTCTTAGGAACATTGTTCAAGCAAAAAGTATATATAGAAGTAAAACAATACACTATCAGAATTCATGACTTGTTAACAATTAACAAAATGCTATAAAATAAAGAACTGACAATCATCAGCATAAGGAGCAAGTGGCATGTCAAAAGGAAAATAAAATTTTTTATATTTTAAAAAACCAAATGCCAGAAGTATCTATATTAATGTTCAATTTAAAATAAAACTAATTCTAGAATGTTAGACTTACTGTGATCATTTCTCAACATATGCAAGTATTGAATCATTATGTTGTTCACTGGAAATACAATGTTATATGTCAATTATACCTAAATAAATAAATAAAAATAAAAATAATTCTAGATCATCTACAGAAATAAGAGCAGCATTCACATAAATAAATGAACTTCGTTGTGTGTCAGTTTCCACAACTGCAAATAAGGATATTTATCAAACCTACTTCACAAAATTGCTATGAAGACTAAGTAAAATAATGTATGTGGAAGCACACCAAAAAACGATGTCAGTTATTGTAGACAGCAGCTTCTTTTGTGTTCCCACTATAACTTAAAGTTATTTAGTAAATAATAAAATTGGTTAGATAGGGACTTCATGTCCTTTCTTCTGTCCATGATATGGCAGACGTGTTTATAAAATAGGCAAAAAATTGGCAATCAGAAGCATTAGAAAAAATGTCAACATGTCCTACTTTGTAAATTGATTACCCCACAGGAGGTTGGTTGGTTAAGTATTAATACTCTTACATAATACTACACACTAATATATCTCAGAGAATCAGAGCATTCTTTCACATTATGTACGAAATTGTTTACATATAACTTGCCATTATTAAAAAGTCCTGCTACTGACTATAAAAAGATGATACACATGTATTTATCCACACATACAATGTATTTTAACTTGATGTTTACTTGCTGATTAACTTTTCTTAAATTCAATGCAATGAGGGTTCTGTGGTTGACTTATTTTATTCCATTGGTGTTTGTCAATTTAGCACACCCAAACAATTACATGCCCACCCATGAGTTTGAGGCAACTTCTACCACAGGTCTAACAACCAATCCTCCCAAGTCACAATCTCATGTTATTAGTAGCACACTGCCTTATTTAAAAACAAAATTTTAAAGCAATACGTTTTTTAAATGGAGAGCAGCTTTCAGTGTTTTATCATTGCTTCTACAAACCTTTTTCAGGTTACTAGATCTGCCTAAGACAGCCTTTCCTTTAAACCCTTAAAATAGAGGGCAGGAGGGAGGTACGTTAACATGGCAACATAACCATTAACGACTTTTCCAAATTCAAAACAAGGATCACCATCAAAACAAAACAATCAGGTGGAGTACATGGATACTGACCACTATTCCTGACAATCTGTTTTCTCCTATATGAAGGATTTGCTACTACATTAAAGCCACATTAAAATCTATATCTATGTGCAACTTCTTATCTTAAAACTAAAAACCCAGCCAAATTCCAACCCATATTTGTAACATTCGCTAAATATTATTTAGCATGTTGGGCTACATTTAAAAAGAGAGCAGGGGGTGGGAAAGACAACTTTCAAAGTGTAGCGCTTTTTAAAATTCCCCCTTAAATCATTTGTTAATAAATCGGGAGGCGACATTAAGCAGCTGCCAGACTGGAGCAGAAGATCAAAGTTTTCCCTACACTTGAGAATGTCGATCCCCGACAAAAAGGAACAGAAACTAGTCATCCTTACCACTGGAACCAGTCCCCCGGAATTCCCCCCAAATATGCCTGATCTCTGAATGAAGAAGAGACA
Source organism: Tadarida brasiliensis (assembly GCA_030848825.1). Classification (NCBI taxonomy): domain Eukaryota; kingdom Metazoa; phylum Chordata; class Mammalia; order Chiroptera; family Molossidae; genus Tadarida; species Tadarida brasiliensis. The sequence continues at coordinate 43,612,955 of CM061275.1, forward strand.
GTTCGGGAACCAAAGGGGAGAGGTATCTTACATCTTTTGCAGAAGAGGGGAGGGGCGGCGGGCACTGGCAGGTAAGGAAGGAAAGTCCGTCTTCGGCAGGCACCAGTGGGACTTGAAACCCAGGTCTCAGGAGGCCCTCCCGGCAAAGCCTCAGGACCCCGGGAGGTTCGCCGAGGGGTACGCCAGGCTGGGCCAGGGCCCCCGCGCCCCGCCCCGCCCCTCTCGCCGCCACCGGGGACCCGGGACCGCGGACAGAGGCAGCGGAGGCTAAGTGAGCGTCCGTGGTCCCAGCCAGGTCCAGCCGCAGCTCACCTGAGAGTGTCGCCTCCGCCCTCGGCTCCCACGGTGCATCCCGCGGGGCCTGGCGGAGGGTGCAGTGACGCCGCCCCGACCGGCCCCAGGGCTGCCCGGCCTGGCCTCCCCGCTCCGGGGACGCACCGGGTGCCCGCCGCGCACCGGCTCCCGGGAGCCGCGGGTCTGCGGAGAAGGAAGGAGAGGCGGAAAGCCTGCCTCCCCTCCCCCACAGCAAGCCAGCCCCTGAGCTGCGGCTCTCTGCAGTTCCCTCTGGCGCAGGTCTGTGCCCGCTCCCCCGCCCGGGAGTCACTTCGGCAGCGGCGGCCCAGTCGCCATTACAGCCCAACAACTGACACGGAGGAGGAGCGGCGCCGGCAGCGGCGGCGGCGGTGGCGGCGGCGCGAGGCAGGGCGGGAGCACTGGCCGGGAGGGGGGGGGGGGGGGGGGGGGCGCCCAGGCAAACCTCGCGAGAAATTTCACGAGACGTTTCCACAGGAATGCACCCTTCATTGAGGGCCATGTTGAGTGTGGCCAAACGGTAAGGGCGACATAAAGCGAGGAGAGGAAGCTCGAGGACGCCATGTTTGGTGTGGCGAGGTGTGAGCCTTGCAGGACTCGGGAGGAGCCAAAGTAGATCCGCAGCGGAGACCTCTCCCCGCCCTCTTTCCTCTGACTCTAGTTGGGCCTCTGGCTGCGCATTTTACCCGCGGCCGTAAAAACAAGCTGGGCGCGGGGGAGGGGGCTTGACAAGGATGAACTCGAAGTCTAGAAATTGCAGCTTCTCAGAGTTTACGATGTTTCACCAATGGCCGTCCAAATAAATCTTTACCCCAGTCGCTCTCGGAGGAATCGCAGCTCTGCGGCTGTTGCAGTTTTCCACTGCTGTCACCGGCCCTTGGATTCCGAGGCTCACGGTTCTGTCCAGCATGCACTCTGACTAGTGGCTTAAGACTCCTGTGCAAGTAAAACGGGGATTCCTCCCGTTGGGTGCTGGCATCGCTATGACTCTGCTTTGAGGAACTCTCTGTGATCAACATATCTTCTAATATGTGTATCCTCTGTCCCCGGTCTCCGCGTGGTGAATTCTATCGTCTGTCAAGATTTAGCTTAAATGACAGCTCCTGCAAATCATGGCACCTTCCGCCAGGTGTTCGCCGCACACAAGCTGCCCACCCATCACTCTCCCCACCTTCTGAAGTCCAGTAGTTATTCATCCAGAGACTGTTTCTCATTTTTAAGTACTTTGAGGGTTTTTAAGTATCTTTTATCCCTCTATACCACAGTTGGGCCCAGCACAGTAACTAGGACGTGGTAGGTGCTCCATAAATACTTGTTGAGTAGATCGTATCAATAAAAGCGAGAGGTGGTAACTGCCCCCTCTTTGGTGGGCCTATAGCGATACCTGAATAGAAGCTAAGTGAATATACAAAAATGTTGAACTTTTCTAAAATGTGTACTGTGTCTCCAGAAAGCTGTGCTGGAGGGAAGAACGGGAAATGTGGGTATCCCAATGGTGCAAGTAGCAGTAAGAAAAACAACATAAAAAAAGAGTTATTTAGGTTTTCCTATGTTATTTTACTAAATTTATACAACCACCTTATTAAGCATTATACTCACTTAAAAAAAAAAAAGGAAATGGGTTTAGAAAAGCTAAGTAATTTGCCCAATGTTACACCATCAGTAAAAGATATAAAATGTGAGGCTTCCCTTACTCCAAGGCCCATTTATACTTTTCCACCCCCATGCTACCTCCTGAGCAATAGAGAAAACACCACAAGTTCCTGTCACTACCTGGGAGCAATGTTACCCTCATATTAGCCCATGCACAATTTCCACCTCTCATACCTTGTGCCGATCCCTCTCCCTCACCTCCCAAAACCTCAAAGACATCAACCTCCCTCCTTTTCAACATCCCATTAGTCTTATTGTTCATACCCTACAGATTGGCTCTTGAGTATGTTTTGTTCTATTTGCTCATAGTTTCATGAGCATGATTAATCTCTGGAACAAGATTGGCAGCTTCGTGAGAAAAGTTTTGTCACCTTTCCAGTAGTTTCCACAGTACTAGGCACATAATAGTTGTTTAATATGGTTCCCTTTTTGCTCCTACTTCTTAGTAGACACCAAGATTGTGGGGGTTTTTTTGTACTTTCTAGTCTTTGTTGATTACTATGTCTTTGACTCTCAACTTTCTTTGTATAACTGGATCTTCAGACTAAATTCTCTGTTACCTGTCTCAGCATAGATAGAGAAGTCACCAGCTCCTCCAGCTCCCCAATTAAGTTTATCATTTTCCCTCTCCTTAATCCCACAAAGCTAGCTTCTGTACTGCCCTGTTTTTCTGTTAATGGCCATTGCAGAAAACCCTTCTGAGAACTGAGAAGCTCAAAAGTTTAGAAATATGATATATTGTTCTCTATGCCTTGCTCCTGCCCAGTCAGTTATTAAATCCCTAAATACCATTGACATATATTTCTGTGTTCCAAGACCCCCAACAGATGCCTGAAACCATGGATAGTACCAAACTCTATATATACTATGTTTTTTTTCTTATACATACATACCTAAGATAAAGTTCAATTTGAAAATTAGGCACAATAATAGACTAACAAAAATAACTAATAATAAATTATAACAATAAAATAAGGGTTACTTGAACACAAGCACTACAATACCACAATACCACGACAGTCTGTCTAATAACCAAGATGGCTACTAACTAAGTGACTAACAGCATGGAAACAATGGACAAAGGGATGACTCATGTCCCAGGTGGGATAGAATGGGTCTGCGCAAGATTTCATCATACTACTCAGAATGGCGCTCAATTTAAAACTTATGATTTGCTTATTCTGGAATTTTTCCTTTTTTTTTTTTAAATCCTCACACGAGGATAGTTTTCCTTTTAAAAAAAATTTTTTTTCTTTATTGATTTTAGAAAAAGAGGAAGGGAGAGGGAGATAGAGATAGAAACATCAATGAGAGAGAACACTGATTGACCGCCTCCTGCATGCCCCCCACTGGGGATTGGGCCCACAACCTGGGCATGTGCCCTGACCAGGAATCAAACCAGCAGCCTCTTAGTGCATGGGTCGGCGCTGAACCACTGAGCCACACCAGCCAGACTATTTTCCATTTTTGTTCAGATAGAGTGGGAGGGGGAGAGAGAGAGAGAAACATCGACATGAGAGAGACACATCGACTGGTTGCCTCCCACACAACCCAACCAGGGCCAGGATCAAACTGCAACCGAGGTACGTGCCCTTGACCAGAATCGAACCCGCGACTCATTGGTCCCCGGGGTGACGCTCTAACTGCTGAGCCAAACCTGGCCAGGGCTGGAATTTTTCCATTTAATGTTTTCAGAAAGAGGTTGACCAGGTAACTAACTGACACCACAGAAAGCGAAGCCTCAGATAAGGTGGGGGAACTACTCTGCTCCCCTTTTGTCCAGTTGCACTACTGCCCTTCTAATTCCCGCTCTCATTGCTACGGCCCAAATGATTGCAGTTGTCTTCCCAGAATTCAGCCTGAGTTTTGTCCTTGCCCTTGTCTACCTGACAAGATAAGTAAAAATTTCTCACCTCAGTCATCAAGGCCTTTCATAACATGGCACCAAACCTAGCTCTCGATCTCCCTGAAGTAATGCAGCACAAAAAAGTAGAAAGGGCAGAAAGGTGGTGTCAGGAAGACTCCAAATCAATCTTGGTTCTGTTACTTACTTGCTCTATAACCCCTCAAAACCTTCATTTTATCGTTTATAGATCAAGGCCAGTGATATCTACCCTGTGTGGTTGTCTTAAAAATTAGAAAGAACATCTGTCAATAACCTAGCACATAAAAGATCAAAATAAACCGTGGCTGTTATTACTTCGCTAATTGGATGTTACATTTGAGCCAAACTGGATCTCAGACACGGCCTGCTCATTCCTACCTCTAGAACTTTGTTCCCTAAACGGAACCACATTATCATCAATGATTCTCGATTTCTACCACATTCTTTAAGTACCTGCTCAAAAGCTGCCTACTATGGCAAAAATGCCATGTCTGCTCATACCTTGCAGGTGCTCTTCCACCCTGAACTCCACAATGCTGTGCACCTCGCTGGGCTGCATCTACTATTGATGCTTCTGTGTTTATCTTCCACTTCCTGTCACATGAGACGGTAAAGCCTTTGGTCTCTTTCACAGTGGATTATGAGCATGAACTCTGGAGTCAAAAAGACCTGGATCAAATCAAATTACTTTGATCAAGGTACTTAACCTCTTTGTGCCTCAGTTTCCACATCTGTACAATGGAGATTACAATAGTACCTATTCCATGGGGTTTTGTGTGGATTAAAAGAAACAACACCTATAAAGGAAATAGCATGGTACTTGGCACATCGTAGGTGCTCCAAAATGTTGGTTATTAGTACTATTTTTTTTTAATCCTAACCTGAGGATATTTTTCCTTTTATCTTCAGATAAAGTGGGAGGGAGAGAGAGAAGAGAGAGAGACATCAATGTGAGAGAGACACATCGACTGGTTGCCTCCTGCACAACCCCAACCAGGGCCTAGACCGAACCACAACCGAGGTACATGCCCTTGACCAGAATCGAACCCGCAATTCTGGTCCGCAGGCTGATGCTCCAACCACTAAGCCAAACCGGCCAGGGCAAGTACTATTTTTTAAGTAAATTGAATAGGCGCCTTGCATAAGCTAGGCACTCAATATCTGTTAAATTGAATTGAATGTTTATTGAATTTAATTAAACTTTGGGAATAGCAACATGTTTTCTCCCCTGAGAATGTGAAATTTGACAGTGATCTCTAGACATAACAAATTAAGAAATGGAGTGATACAGCTATGGTGATGTAATGATGTCACTCACTATTTGAGGTTAATTAAATAAAGTTATCTGTCAGGATTGCTTAAAGACATGTGTATGGAAATGTCAAGTCTAAATGCCAAATCTGATCTGTAATCCTGTCCACCACTTTTTCAATAATAAATTCAACCATTCAGATCACAAACCTAACAAACTATGCAATTCTAGCAAACTATGAGAACACCAAATATAAGGATGAGTTTTCTGGTTATTTTCTTTTTCTAATTTCAGTCTTTTGGCTTCATTTTGAACTTTTCTAGGGCATTTGATGTTCTGATGTGCAGAATTATGGAAAAACTAAAATTTATTCATAAGAACTTTCTTCGACAAGAAAATAGAAACAGTCATTTATCTTCATATATATAAGTGTGTGTGTGTGTGTGTGTGTGTGTGTGTGTGTGCAGGAGCACACCAAGAAATATTAGTCAGAGAAGTCTCTATGCCATCAAATCCAGAAAGCAAAAGGAGAATGAAAATATCTATGAAGGCAGCCTTTAACCGTTAGTATTTTACTGTAACTGTGTAGTAAATTGGAATTTTTGAGTGGGGTCCTATGACAAACTGATAGCAACAACCAGAGTAAGACAGGCCACCAAGAACCACATTGTCAGAGGAGTAATGTGAGACCAGTTATGTGATTCTTGGGCCCCTCACATCAGACCCTTCAACTTGCTCAGGGATGTGGAAGGATTGAGAGACTGTAGACTCAGAAGATTTGGGAAGTGTTTTGGAGAGAACAGGCAGTGGGTTCAGAGGTAGCTTCTTTCTTACCTCAACCTAGTGAGGGGGGCTTTGAGGAAACAACATGGGGAGCTCAATATATGCCCCCAAACCTAGAAGCCAGAGTAGTCTGAGTCTGGCTTCAGGCCTGAAAAGGTACAGCAACCTCAGCATCTGAGTAGAGGATAGTGCCCCCAAGTTCATGTTCCTGCCCCAAAAGGGGAGTCAGAGAATAGTGAGTCCCTGAGACCAGAGGTAGGACCCCATGTAAATAGTTTTCTACTATCTGAGTTAAGAAGAGGTAGAGAGGTATATACTATTTGTTTGTACATATGTAGAATATCTCGACAGGGATACAGAAGAGACTGCTAACACTGGCTGTCTATTTGGAAGACAACTGATGACCAGTGAGAGGGTGATTTGTCTGTCGGATTCTTCTGTACTTTCAAATTTTTGAACCATGTGAATATACTAACCATTCCAAAAATAAATATTTTTAAATAAAGAATAGACATTTTTACTTTAAAAATTAATTAAAATGGAAGGAATAGAAGAAATCCTCCCCCAAAGGGTGCCATGCCAAGGTTAATGGAATCCAGAATGAAGAGTATTTGGTTGGGGGCAGATGAGGGGACATTGGGAGTAGCTAGCTGAAGGAGGGGCAATGCACACATCCAGGAAGTTGTAGATGCAGAGGCCAGAGAAGAAAACCTGTAAAGAATGCAGGGAAATACTCCAAAAGAAAGATTTGGCTTTAAACATCTACTAAGCCTGGGGAAGGCAACGCCACCTTACAACAGTACCAGTCAGGTGGTAATGTACTTGCCTCTCTTCCAGCTCTTTCCTGCCTCCCCAACTCCCTGCCTTCCGTCCTGGGCAGGGGCAGAGGTTGAAACTAGCAAACCCGAGGAAAGAGAGACTGTGCAGACAGAAAAAGACAAAAGGAAGACCATGCCCCCACCTTGGAAGGACGCAGCACACCTGCAGGAAACACTTGAATGTTGATTCATGTATAGTAATTACTGAATTAACAGTTTGTCAGCTCATGTGATATAAGTCTTTTTGTTAACTAAAATTGATCAGAAAAGTCATGGGACCAGCCTGAGTTTTTATTCAGGAGTAAGAGAAAGAGAAGGATTTCCCCCCAGGACAGTTAGGACAGTGAGAGAACAAAAGAGAGTTGCTTTTATTATTACTTACACCCTTGAGTCTTGCTATTCACCATGCTGTTAGATGACCTTTACCAAAAGTAGAGATCCTGCCCTGGCCCGTGTGGCTCAGTTGGTTGGGTGTCCTCCTGTGCACTGAAAGGTTGCTGGTTTGATCCCCAGTCAGGGCACATGACCAGGTTTCGGGCTTGATCCCAGGTAGGGGGCAGGTGGCAGCCGATTGACATCAATGTTTCTCTCTCTCTCTCTCCCTCCCCTTTCCTCTCTCTCTAAAAATCAATAAAAATATTTTTTTTAAAAAAAGAGTAGAGATCCTAAGGGAACCCAAGCCAGTGAAGGGGACAGTAGAGTTGAAAAGCAGAAAGCCAGTCATAGGAGGACCAATAACATTTACAGGCAAGAATAGAATGGTCAAAAATAGGGAAACAGAGAGAAAGAGGAAGATAGTTAAAGCAATAGCAGGCATGGTCCATCTTAGGAACATTGAATAAAATAAATAAAAGAATAAAGAAAAAAATTGAAGATTTGCAGCAACAATTCAGAAAATTTCAGTGGTTTAAAAACAAAACAAAACTATAACCCAATTTTTTAAAACATGCCAAATGCCCTACTTCACTAGCAATCAGGAGAAGACAACATGAAACAATAACGGGAGCCCTGGCTCAGCTGGTTGGAATGGCATCCCGTATACCGAAAGGTCGTAGGTTTGATTCCCAGTCAGGGCACATACCCAAGCATGCAGAAGGCAACTGATTGATGTTTGCAACCAATCTATGTTTTTCTCTCCCTTTCTCTCTCCCTCTCCCTTCCCCTCTCTCTAAAATCAATAAATAAGAAAGCATGCCCTCTGGTGAGAATTAAAAAAAAAAAAAAAAAAACAATAATGAGAAACCATCTCATATCCACCAGACTGGCAAAAAAATTAAAAGTTCTGATAATACTACATATTGGTAAAGGTGTGAAACAATGGGAATTTAAAATTTTTTCTGGTGTTTCTCATGACAGATGCCCCTCAGTCCTGAGACCATGACTCAGCTCAGGGGAATGGCCCACACGAGGGCACATGTTGAGGCCCGCTGCTGGTCAGAAATACAGAATGTGGAATGGTCCTTAAAGTCCTTTGAAAAGTCAGCCATAGTCGCAAATAAAACACACTAATAAGAATCAGTGTTTGTCTACCTCATCAAAAAAGAGGAACTTTGGATCTGAACTCGGCCATAGCTCAGAATCTCACTCTTCTTTAATGTGCAAAGTTACCTGTCCATTGCAAAAAAACCATAGCGTGCAAGAAATTCTAATTAAACGGGATCTAGTAAAATTAAAACAGAGCCCTTTACTTTGCTTAACTTACTTAAACCTCTCATTGAGTAAATATTAAAACTCATTGATTCTGACATATTGCTAGGTAAAAGATTTACCTCGATATCAGTCAAGATATCACTCTTAGGAAAGAGATCAGAGATTTTCAATGTATGTTGCAGCTAAATGAATTAGCAAGAAACAAGCTCAAATGAACACAAACTAATTTTTGGATGGTCTGGAAATTTATTTTAAATTCCTTCTTCAAATAATCTATAAATACAATTAACTTTGATTTTGTATGAACCAGGTGCTGAGAATGAAATGCTTGTGATAAAATACCTCAGCGATTATCAGGGCTTGAAACTTTCATATTAGGGCAGGGCATTGTTGATCCAGCCCACATCTGATTCCAAACCCTGTACTCACAACGATTTGCCCTATGAGTCTAGAACAAGGAATTTAACCTGGAGTGACCTAGTGTTAGCAGGGATTCTGGCTCTAGAGTATATATCCTTTTCTGACATACAGGATATGACTTTAAGATTTGATGGAACTATAGGGCAAACAGTTAAATCAGCGGTAAGACTTATACTTTCTTCCCACCCTGTTTTTGGTGCATAGTGGTTGGCAAAAGGAGCTAGGATTTAGGAAGTACATTCTATAATGTGTAAAGTTGACATGAAAAGGACAAACATGCCCTCACAAAGTGTATGTAGGCCCTTCTTCAAAATCATGAATAACACATAAACCTGTTTAACAGTGCCATGCATCTAGCTCTAACAGTTACTAAAAACTCATTAAATGGATAGATGGATGGATGGATGGATGGATGGATGGATGGATGGATGGATGAGTTCATTCCATCAATGAAGTAGACCAGGAGAACTAGCTGAACATCTAAGGCAGAACAAAATCCACTTCTTAAACAGCTAGTTGTTCAGTTCAAAGTAGCTTTTAGGGGATTGAATTACCTGGAAAATTGCTTCAAACCCACATCTTACTTTTGATGGCTAATCCCTTCCTTGAGATGAGTACTGAAGTGCTCTGGGAATAAAGCCAGGCAATGGGGTTAGTGCATTTCTTCCTTTCTTTGTTTCTGGTAAGGTCAGAAGCAAACCAGGGTTTAGCACAAACCTGAAGCTAACTTTTTTTTTTTTTTAATAGAGTCTTAGAATCACAGATTCATTTATTGTAGAAATTGTGAGACATTGGAAACAATGGGTACATCTCAAAACCATTGTTTAATAAAAGCATTGCTGAGTGTATAAAACAACTTGCTTAAATGATATCGACAGTCCGATGTTTATGTACATAAACACCACAATAATTCTATACATTTTCTGTGGATACATGTATATACGCAAGTATATAGCAGTATGTAAAAATTATAAACTCTGTGTTAGGAGGCAGATCTGGATTAAGGTGAGGCTGACTTTTGATCATTTTATTGCTATGATTTGTTTCCTATCTTATTAGGTTTCCTCAACAAGACTTGTTAATGAGACACCAATATACTTAAATCTAAGTACTAAGTCTTTCCCATTTTCCCCAAATTAAGTTTTGTGCTTGTTAAGAACAAAAATACGTCTTAAATGTTCGATTTTGAAATGTTTCTAAGCTTTAACACTTACATTTTCCTCTATTTCATCCCCTTGAACCTTCAAAGATTGGTTTCTTTTAATGTTGAGTGCTTTCTCTTCCTTGGTATTTTCCCTACTGACATTCCTTTCAAATAGCTTAGCTTTAACAGACGATCCCGTCACCGTACACCGGCAACCCCTTTTCCTTAGAATGCTGTTGAAGAGGAGCATTTTTCTTTAGAGCGTCTCTGTTTCAGTGATGATTTATGGGCTAGTAATAGAAATGAAACATGCAATAAAACATAGCAAGACAGCTGCAATTTTTTAAAAAAAGCTGAAGAATATAAGTCAGAACGAGGTTATATCTTGCAAGGATAAACCAGCTTATTTACAGGCGGTGGAAAGTTTTAAACTCTTGACAGGAGATTTTCTGTGGCTCTTCCAAAAATAGAAAAAGGCAGCTGGGTGCCCAGGCTGGAAGAGGACCCACAGGTTTTAATGAGGTTTATCAGCCACTAAAACACTCCTGGAATCCCAGGATTGGGTGTTCCCCACCTGTTGAACAAGAAATGAGAACATGTGGGCATTTGGTTACAAATCCTACTGCATTAGCAGAAGGCCCACAGAATATTACAGGGGGGCAAAAGCAGCTGGATCTGTCCGACAGAAAAACTGACAGGCAGAAATAAGCATGACGGTGAAGACGTAGCTGGTTTTGGAAATGGTAGTGATTGCATATATTTATCAAGCATGAACTGAAAAATTTGGCAAAGCAAACATATATACTGTTCTAGCATATGCTGATCATTACATATGTAAGAGAATATATTATAACTCATACATATGTATGCATTTTATGTAATTAATATATGTATTATATAACATATATTTAAATAACTTGTATAACCTCTGATAACCTCAGGTACACACTGCTTAAGTTATTTATTTATTTATTTATTTATTTATTTATTTATTTATTTATTTATTTTTCTTTATTGATTTTAGAGAGAGAGGAAGGGAGAGAGAGAGAGAAACAATGATGAGAGAGAACATCAATTGGCCGCCTCCTGCATGCCCCCCACTGAGGATTTGGCCCACAACCTGGGCATGTGCCCTGACCAGGAATTGAACCAGCGACCTCTTGATTCATGGGTCGACACTCAACCACTGAGCCACACCAGTCAGGCCACACTGTCTGCTTTAATTCTCATCCAAACCTGTGCAGTGTCACCATCATCCCTCTTTCACAGAGGAGGAAGCCGATGCTTAGAAAGGTGAAGTTACTCGGTCTGTCACACGGTTAGATGGTCATAGAACTAGAACTGGAACCTCACCTCCAGAACCCAGAACATGCCTGTCCCACCACACTGCTGGTTGCTCCGGAGCAGCCAGAGGCTCTCCAGAAAGAACACTGGAGAGTAGATGGTGGGGCTTTGGCCAAACAAAGAGTTACGAATGACTAAGTGAGAAATAGTTCTGTTTGCTGAGTTCATAATTCCTCTCTTTCCTCCAACTCCCTAGTCACCTTTTAACCAGAGCACACAGGTGATAAAGAATGCACAGGTGGGGCAAACGTAGGTTTACAGTTGTGAGCACGCGATACACAAGAGTTTGTTCTTGCATTAGTATGTATTAATCACTGTACGATTTTCCACGCGAACAGCTGTAAACCTACGTTTGCCCCACGCTGTATATCTATGCGGATATACACAGCCCCCGATGTGGATATGCGGCTCTCTGCCCTAAATGAACTGATCTCCTGTCTGTCACTTTATCCTGAGCTCAGGCCCAAATGAAGGAGAAATTTATTAATTCTTCATTTTGAAATGCAGTTAGAGTTTACATGCAGTTAATATAAAACTTTATGTCCTGGAATTATAGTTTACTTTTTGCACAAGTATTTGATATTGGTAGTATATACAGAAATTATAGTTGTGGTTTTCATCAGGAATAGTGATGTCAACTTTGCACCAAAAAGTTTGTGTTCATGAAGCAGACTACAAAAGATTTATAGGAGCTTGGAGAGCAGGACTGAGGGAAAGAGGAACATTCTTTTTTTTTTTTTATCCTTACCCGAGGACATTTTTATATCCATCTTCAGATAGAGCGGGAGGGAGAGAAGGAGGAAGAGAGAGAGAGAAACATCGATGTGAGAGAGACACATGGAGTGGTTGCCACCCACACGACCCCAACTGGGACCGGGGACAAACTGCAACAGAAGTACGTGCCCTTAGCAGGAACTGAACCCGGGACTCTCTGGTTCGCAGGCCAATGATCTAACCGCTAAGCCAAACTGGCCAGGGCAAAAGAGGAACATTCTTGAAAGGACAACCACCACGAACCATCCCCTCTTCCCATAATATGTTCCCATGGAAATTACAGAATTTTCAAGGACAATTCTGAGCTGAGTGGGGCTAGAAAGTCTAAAGTAATTAATTCCTAGGCCTCTCCTGTTCATGACCCACCCTACCAAAAATAATGTATCACACACATACACACACACACACACACACACACACACACACAAAATAACCATTAGGATACTGGAGATTAACTGATATAATTTTACTATGGTTCTGTATTAGACACCTAAAATGAGTTCTACTAAATAACCTAAACATAACGTGGATACTTTTTGTTGTTGTTGTTAATCCTCACCCAAGGATATTTTTCTACTGATTTTTAGATACAGTGGAAGGGAGGGAGGGACAGAGAGAGAGAGAGAGAGAAACATCGATGTGAGACAGACACATCAATTATATTTTTATTTTTAATTCGCCTCTTAAATTTCTCCCACAAAAAGCAACCATAACTTATACCAAAGCATTTTCATCGAATTGTTACAGGAGAGATCTGTTTTAAAAGTACATTTACTGCCCTGGCCGGTTTGGCTCAGCGGTTAGAGCGTCGGCCTGCGGTCCAGAGAGACCCGGGTTTGGTTCCCGCTAGGGGCATGTACCTCGGTTTCAGTTTGTCCCCGGCCCTGGTTGGTCGTGCGGGTGGCGGCCACTCGATGTGTCCCTTTCACGTCGATGTTTCTCTCTCTCTCTCTTCCTCTCTCTCCCTCCCACTCTATCTGAACAAAAAATAAAAAAATGTCCTCAGGTGAGGATAAAAAAAAAATAATAATAAAATAAATAAAAGTATATTTACTACAAATTTACACCAATAAATGTCTTTTGGTACCTTGAGAGCTGACCTAGTGCTATGAACAGGAAAGTAGATCAGATTCCTGAAATAATTTTCTCGTTCCATCACCAACTCATTGTGCCTGCTTAAGCAAGTTATTTAGTCTCTTAGTATGTTAGTTTCTCCACCAATAAAATGGGGTAATAATATTTGCTGTTAGATAATGTCAGCAGAGCACTTGGAGAACCTCAGATGAAAGGCGCCAGGAGTATTTTATTATCTGAAGCATGACCTCATTCTGTCTGAAAGTTGGACTTTACCAGGCTTGCTGATTATCCCAGCACCTACTTTCCAAACTTTTCCTGTTCAACTTGCTTCTCACTTTATTCCTTTCTATTTATACTCTTTATGTAGTTTGACTTCATTGTACTGTTTGCACTGTCTTGACAAGAGTTGATGCTTTGAAGAAACCATGAGACCATGCTTTTTTTTGTTTGTTTAAACTCATATGCTTATGTTTAAGACTTGAAACAAATAAAAAAGCACTTAAACAACTTTGTAATTATAGCTAGGAGTTATATTAGCCTTCTTGTTTGAGTTATTTACATTTTAATTCATATGCAAAGGTAATTTTGAGCATGTAGATATATCTTTAAATTCCTTCCTGAACACTTTGTGGAAGATTTAAGGTAGATGTTGCAACTGCTGTCAATTTGGATGTTTGTGCCCCTTTTCTAAAGGAACAAGATAATGTAGTATAAGAGGCAAAAGATTATTTGCTGAGGACTAAATCTGAGCTTAACCTCTAGTCCAACCAGCTAATACTTATTGATCTCCTCGGGTAAAATGGCAAAGGTCGAAGAGCTGCTTCAGGAACAACCGGATGACTCCGAAAGCAGAGCTGCTGATTCAATAACAATTAAAACTCCAAGATGAAGTCAGAGATAGGAGGTCGGCGGCATTTCCTGAACACGAAAGCACTTTATTGTGTGTCTGTCAACCTTCTTATCCAAGGCTAATAAAAACATTTCAGAGCAGCCAACTTGGTCTTTGGAATCTACCAGTTAACAGAAAATCTAATTCTTGGGACTATTTCCAAAGGGAAAGATTTCACTGGAATCTGCTCGCTAAGATGTTATATTTCATGTGGCAAGTATTACAACATTCAAACATAGTTTGAGTCATCTGTTGGACAGTGGACAGATTATGCACGCTAAGAGATAAACTTTCATCGGAAGCATCAAGCAAAATATTTTGGGCTTTACAGTATTTTCCTATATCCATTATATGCTTGATTTATAAGATATGGTTTAGTATCATTTTTGTTCCTTAAGAAGTAAGGAACATATTATGATGGGATAGAATGTAGCATAATGGTTAAGAATATAGGCTCTGGCCTTGGCCCGTTTAGCTTAGCAATTAGAACGTCGGCCCTTGGACCGAAGGGTCTCAGGTTTGATTCCGGGTCAAGGGCACATACCTGGGTTGCAGGTTCGATCCCCAGCCCTGGTCAGGGTTGTGTGGGAAGCAACTAATTGATGTGTCTCTCTCACATCGATGTTTCTCTCTCTCTCTCTCTCTCTCTCTCTCTCCCTCCCTCCCTCCCTCCCTCCCTTCCACTTTCTAAAATATCAATGGAAAAATATCCTCAGGGGAGGATTAAAAAAAAAGAATATAGGCTCTGGAGTCAGACCGTGAGTTCAAATCCTATCTCCACTATTTACTAACAGAATAGCTTTGTGTCTTTGTTTCCTCTTCTATAACTGGGAGATAGTAATAGTCTCCACATCAAAGAATTATGAAAGTTAAATGAGATACTATGTATACATTGCCTATGATGTTGCCTGCCACATATCAAGTGCTCAATAAACATTAGCTTAGCCCTGGCCGGTTTGGCTCAGCAGCTGGAGTGTCGGCCCGCAGACCAATGAGTCGTGGGTTCAATTCTGGTCAAGGGCACGTACCTCGGTTGCAGTTCGTCCCCGGCCCTGGTTGGTCGTGCAGGAGGCAACCAATGTGGCTCTGTCACATTGATGTTTCTGTCTCTCTTTCTCTCCCTCCCTCCCTTTCTATCTGATGATAAATAGAAAAATATCCTCAGGTGAGAAATAAAAAATAAATCAATAAACGTTAGATTAGTGTATACTACGCTGGATGTGACACGGGTTGGGGTTTCTGAAAAGCAGACTCTGAGACAAACGTTAATGTGCAGGACGTTCACTAGGGAGTACCCTTGGTATGAACACACATGGAAGGGAGGAAAAGGAAGCAGGATGGGGAGAAGGAGAAGTCACACTGTAATACAGGTCCTATAGCCTCAGGCAACCCTATGGGGAAGCTAGAGTGCAAATGGCCCATCCCAGTTACACTGTGTTGGGCTGAGAAGGCCGAGCCTTTATATTCCCTCCATCAGTCATTGCATGTGCACCCCTCTCCCCCTCGCTGGGCACGATCTTGGGCAAAGTAGCTCTCTGCAGCTGAGGCAATCCATGAAGTGACTGAGTGAAGGCTGTCCACTGCACTCCCAGCAGCTGGCACAAACAAGTCCTCCTTGTAAGGAATCTAGGTGGCACACCTTCATTGCACAACACAGAATGGTCTGTGCAGCATTTGGAAAATAGTATCATTAAATTACAGATGCTTGAATAAAAGTGAGGTCTTTTTTTTTTTCCTTTATTGATTTTAGAGAGAGAGGAAGGGAAAGGGAGAGAGAGATAGAAACATCAATGAGAGAGAACATTGATTGGCCGCCTCCTGCACGCCCCCCACTGGGGAATGGGCCCACAACCTGGGCATGTGCCCTGACCGGGAATCGAACCGGCGACCTCTGGGTGCATGGGTCGACGCTCAACCACTGAGCCACACCGGCCAGGCAAAAGTGAGGTCTTTAAGGACAAGAGCAGGGTAGTGAAGCTGAACAAGAGTAAGCCACAAGAATAGGAGAAAGAACTATATACGGATGGTGGTAAGCTTTCTCATTTTTAATCCTCCAGATTTTTGGAGAGGTTGGCTTCTTACCCAGAAGCCCTTTGTTCAATGAATATGGTGATGAGTTGGGGTTTGCAATGGAGGTGTAATCTGTGAGAAAGCCTGTGTATTCTGAGTAATAAGGGTCACCTAGGAGGGTGGAAATAGAAGCCAGCCACAGTTGATGTCATTCAGAATGGGTGAGGAGAATCATTGCTTAGAATTTAGGCGAACAAAAGTGGCTAACATGGTAACTTTGATGTGCTTGGCTCTTTCTGAGTGCTACGTATGTACTACCTGTCTTAATCTTCCCAACACTATAAGACAGTAGTGACCATATTTTCCCCCATTTTAGAGATGAGGGAAGTGAGGCTGAGAGAAGTTAATTTGCCAGTGTCATTCATTCAGTGAGAAAGGTGTGGAGCTGGGATTGACACTCAGGCAGGCAGAATCTGGACTGTAGGGCCGGTGCTCTAGATTATCCTTTCCCTCTGTCTCCGTAAAATTGGTGCTTTTGGTGCAAATGGGCTCTATCTTAGGAATTGAAAGAGGTGTCATTTTGCATCAAGGCTGAGAGAGGGCGAAAACAGAGGCGGTGTGGTATGCAGGGAAAGCTAACACCCAGGGTGCATGTAGGTATTTAGATAAAGATGAACTGTGAGCCAACACTGCAGGCCTTAAAGCATGACGCCAGCGTGAGCAGGTATGAGTCAGCAGGTAGGACTGTGTGATGACTGTGTCACTCTACCTGAACGTCTTCAGACCCTTGGTGTGCAATACTGGATTCCACAAAGCTGAGCAAGGAGGAAAGAAAGAAAAGAGTTTAAAGGAGAGCCACAGATGAGAATCTATAGGTCAGAAAAGTACTCCAGCCTGTATAGAGCCCAAAGAGATTGGGGGGAAATACTGTATATGGGGTTCTAGAGATTATATACGCAGTGATCAGAATAGATGTTTTAAAGCCAGATTGCCTGGGTTCACATCTCTGCCTCCCCACTTGGTACTTGGGTATTTAAAAAAAAATGTTTAAAGAGAAGAAGGGCGAGAGAAACATTGATCGATTGCCTCCCACACATGCCCCAACCAGGGGTCGAACCCCACAATCTGAGCATGCTGGGTATGTGCCCTGACCAGGAATTGAAAATGCCCACCTTTTGGTGCACGAGATGATGCTCCAATCAACTGAGCCACCGGGGCACTACTTGGGTACTCCTGAGTGTCACTTTATACCTTCCTGTGCTTCAGTCTCCCGTCTGTTAAACTGGGATTACTCACAGGGTTATTGTGAGAATTAAACCAGCTAATACATGGAAAGCACTTGGAACAGCTTTAATAAGCACTCAATAAACAGCTACCAAAATATAGAAAAGGGTGAAGGCAACTTCATACATATTGAAATATAAAGATCTTTCTATCGCTCTTTTCCGTCTTCGTTGTACAAAAAGAAGAGGAAGTCCATTTAAACTATGAGAGTTTGAGAACAGATTTAAAAAAGTTTTTGCCCATCAAGAAATGCACATAACTACTGTGGACGAATGTTCTCTGTAGAGGGCAGTAGGGTGTGAAGCAGATTCCCTTCCTGACCTCTGAAAGTGGGAAAACACTGAGGCATTAGGTTTGAATCAGGGGTACATGGCCGCCTACCACACCTCACTTGCCCAAGAAACAGACTGAAAACTAAAGAAAGCTCAGTGTTCCTTTGAGGATCTTACAACAAATAGTAGCCATTATATATCAAAATAGTATCAAGAGTTTTGCTGTTTCCCTTTTTCCACTAGAAAGCACAGAAGCAACGGGAAGAAATCAGAACACATTTGTAGCAGCTTCAGATAGGACTTGCTTAGGTCAAATTTATCTAGATGGAGCCATGACCAGGACCCAGATTTTAAAACTTTAATATTATTGCCATTACCTTTAATTTAATTCATCAAAAAATGGTTTAACAGTTTAGCATCACATTATATATAGGTCTTTATATATTTGAAGATGTATTCAGTTATCCTTTAAGCAACTCTGCTTATTCTTTGGTCTGACCTCAGCAGACTGCCACCCCCACTCCTGGTTCCTGTTAAAGGGGTGACCTAGGCCAATAGGTTTAATCTTTTTTTCCCCAGGGATCATCCAATCTGATTCACCCCCTTGGTGTGTTTACGTCACAACGGGGAAGTGGCTGAGGTGCAGCAAACCGGAAGTAGAGGCAGAGGGAATGGCTGCTGAGGTCTCCATCCAGAACAGCCTTCATAGTTCCTGTATTTCCTGTCTTGGGGTCTGAGACGTATGTCCCCCTTTTCTCTTCTGCTGGTTAAACAGGGTTTTTTGTTTTGTTCTGCTTTTTTTATCCTCACCCGAGGACATTTTTGGATTTTTATCTTGAGACAGAGCGGGAGGAAGAGAGGGAGGAAGAGAGAGAGAGAAACATCGATGTGAGAGAGACACATAGAGTGGTTGCCACCCACACGACCCCAACAGAGGCTGGGGACAAACCACAACCGAGGTACGTGCCCCTAGCGGGAACCGAACCCGGGCCTCTCTGGTCCGCGGGCCGACGCTCTAACCGCTGAGCCAAATTGGCCAGGGCTAAACAGGGTTTTTATTTACAACCAAACAATCCCTGACTAAAGACGTGACTATCTCCACTTCAAATGGCTAGAAGTCAACATAAAGACATGCAGAGAGAATGCAGTCTACCACTGTGTGCTTAGTATTTTGGGGAGAGAAGGTACATGAGCTAAACAGAAAGGTATTTAGTAAACAGCACTTGGAAGCGTCCTCTGTGAAGGCGTTTCTCTGTGACACCACATTCAATGACCAAACCTTGTGAACTGCAATGTCTCAACTATCCTTCTCATCTACCTTCCCTCCACACCATCTCTTACCTGAACTTAATATCCTCTTCAGGCAATAGGGGAAGATGTGAAGAAACATGCTAGCTCTTTTAAGGAAACTCAAATTCCAAATCTCACTGCGGGAAGACCTCAGGGCCTCCCAGTTTTGTCTCTTGACATTCCTTCCCCTTTGGGGACCTCTCACTTATGACCCTCGTTTCACCAGAGAAGGGTTCGTTTCTTTGCACCACTGGGATAGACTCCTTTGTCTTAAAGTACTCATAGCACCACTGAGTCCGGGGTGAAATAGTTATAAAAGGCTCAGGAATAACAAAAAGCAAATAAATCCCTGTGAAAGATCCAATTTAACTAGGTAGAGCGTGCAGTTTATATTCACTCTGTGTGATGATCACTGTGCATGTGTCAATGACACGCCTGCTCACAAGAGGAGTAAGGTAGTGGGGTGTGCTAACTGCTGTCAGCGGTGATACCAAATGGAGGAGGGCAGAGACAGGCAGCTCAACCAGTATTGGGGGGAAGGGAATTAGGGAAGGTTTCAGTGAAGTTGTCTAAAGAAACTGAGGCCTTAAGAAACAAATAATTAGCAGAGCATGAAATTGGGGAAAGGGAGAGGAGCATTCCAGAACCTTCTGGAGCATTCCAGAAGGCTCCAAGCATGTGCAACAGGGAAGAGTACAGTGTGTAGATTGTGAGGATTTTCTCCTTGTTTATGCTCAGTGACAGGCTGTATTTTTTGTGCCATCCAGAAGAGCCCACAAACACACCAGGATCCTCTGAACCTAGGCCAAAGAGATAGGTATGCAAACTCAGTAGGAGTTTCCTCTTCTTCCAGTCAATGGCAGCTTGCTCAGGTTTGGTTTCCCAGACTCAGGACTCCCGTCTTCATTACAGGAAGCTAATGCCAGCAGAATCGTCATTCCATAAGATTTTTCTTTATGACCTTGATAGGGACAATATGGCAGAATAGTCCATTCCCTTTATGCATTCAGTGAGAAATGCTTTCTTACGCTGCCAACATAAAGGCCACTCTCCAAAGATGTAAGATCACAGGGAAACTAGGTTTTGTCTTTAGTTTAAGCATGAACTATGCAAACCCTGTTCCAGTTCTCCTCACAGAATGAAAATCAAGTTTACTTCCAATCTTTCTTTTGAATATTGGAGGTTTAGAAAACTTCCTTAAAAATAAGGAAGTCATTAAAAGGGAAGCAGATTAAGTTTCTAGACATTTGTATGAGTAGTACTGTACTGTGGTTTTCCCTGGGCCAATGTCGTCACCCAAAGTCACAATGTGACTAATTTCTAGACACGCTAGTGCCTGTTCTCAAGCTGATGACTTATTAAATTTCCCCTTGCAAAAGGATTACAATAACATAAACAGAAAATAGAATATTTTAGGCAGCAATGATCTA
This sequence comes from Tadarida brasiliensis, assembly GCA_030848825.1. Lineage (NCBI taxonomy): Eukaryota > Metazoa > Chordata > Mammalia > Chiroptera > Molossidae > Tadarida > Tadarida brasiliensis. The sequence goes on from CM061275.1 coordinate 43,633,242, forward strand.
AAACAGATGTTCTTGAGCATGCATTCCCAATGGGCAAAAAATCTTACTCTTCATCTGTATAAAGCACAAAAATATATACGGTCCATAAACAGATATACAGAGTATGTGTGGTATTACTATTTCATGGGAGTAGACGATTACAAAAAATATATCTAAAAAAGGCTCTTTAGGGAGGTGAGAATGAAAAATTTGAGAAACACTGCTACGAATTATTTTGTCAAGTCAGGAATACCTAAATTAATTCCATTTTAGTGACAATTCAAAATCCCAGGATAAAATAGAAAATCATGGTGATTATATTTCTAACCAACGTACTTGTGAATGGATCCAATTCTGTGGCCTTTGTTTCTCCTAGCGGAAGTCACTAAAATTGTTCAAGTGGAAAGAAAACTCGAGGATTAATTAAAAAGAGTTTATGAATCATCAAGTTTACAACACATACAGAGAGTACAAACCAAAAAAAGTAGATTTATTTAAATTACTAAAATAGCTTTTAAAGTCATTTACAGATCAGCTCCTAGAATTATTTTTTCTGAAGGTAAGCAAAATTAATTACTTTAAAATTATTTTGGTCAGTGAAACATTTAATAAAAACATTTGTTTCTCCATATAATATATATGTATAAAATAAGCCTTTTCAAAAAATCTCGTTTTAGAATCCTCTATAAATCAGATGATCTGACTTCTGACAGAACAAATTACAGTAAGGGGTATAAATGTATGAACACTGGTAGTCCCAGAGGGAAGAAATTAGACCACACTCTAGTACTAGTCATGGGGTCCTCAAAAGGTAAATGGTGAAGCCAATGGCTCTAGATTTCTAAAAACAGTATTTTCATTTTAAGGTTTGTCGATAATTAAAAAAGACAAGGTGGCTCTAGAATTTGGTAAATGAGAAAGCAGTTGGTAGATGAGAAAGCCGTTACAGATGCCAGGGTGAAATATAGTACAGTAATGTACAGTAGGTACACTTTAACATTCTTCACACATAGCAAAGTTCGCTTCCTTTTTGGCTTGAGGCACTCTTAATAAAATTTATCATGTGCACGGTAAATCTTTATGTTTGTTATAAGAGTGTCACTAAAGGATTTAGATTGCAACAAATGGACACGCAGAAAATTGAATCCTTCAACACAGCCCAGGAAAGCTGGTTAACAAATGGTTTACCAAATCCTGAAATTATATTCCTTTTTTTCCCCCCTCCCTTCCTTGGAGACTGTATTTCTTAATTCAAAACTTCAGGACATCCAAAATAAACTGCTCTGGATTACCTGCCCTTAACAGTCAAATAAACAAGTATACTTTACCTTGTGATATCATGGTTCAAAATCTTTGGGAGGACCAAAAATTTATTACAAGGTAAGGACATGTGAAAAACAAATCCTGACAGAACTGAGAATGGCGTTTAGATAACTGTGGGACTAATTTAAGTCTCAGTGGCTTATGTTAACATTTCACCTTTAAGACTTATTTTTTCCCTCCTTTCCTTCCGCATTCCGCACATTCTCCTTTTCCCTCACCTCCTTCTCCCCACTCTCCAAAAGCAAAGAAGAAAAAAAAACAAACAAAACCCAAACACACACCCAGGTGGCCTTCCATTAATTTTGCTCCTATAAGCAGAAGCTGACTAAGAAACTCACACCTAAATGATGTAAAAGAAAACAAAATGGGAAAACCCACAGTTGCCTTTAGGGCACTGCCTTACTAATAACTCAACAAACTATAAAAAACTCTACATTAAAAATCAGGAGGCTTCATAGAATGTTCTAGTCCTTCCCACTGGTGATACCATAGCAATGATGATTCAACCCAGAATCTAAATTGATCCTCTATGGGACTGCATATAAACTTATAGTTCCCAGACACCAGTAACACAGATCTCAATGGAAACAGGGAAACGCTTCTCTCAAACAAGTAACAGACTGGATAAATGATTTAGATGTCCCATGTTTACATAAAAATTTAACTTCCTTTAAAAAGAAACCAATTCTTTCAAAAAGAGCTCTGAATTCTGTCTCTGATTAGAAAGTCAGAAAAATTCTCAGAAGTTGAGACATGATTTCTCTTCTGTTACCCCTTACAAGCAGATGCCCCTCTTCAGGGCACTTTCAGGCTGCACAGGCAGGACCAGGTGGGAAATACGGCTCCAGAGCCCGCTCAGTTTGTCTGGGTCCATATGTTTGTAGGAGGTGGGTGTGTTCGAGTTGGTGAACTTGACTTTGAGGAAATCCCTCACTTTTTCTTCAATTTCCTTTAGGCCTAGATTGGTTTCAAGTGTCTCCTCCTCCAACAAGACAGTCAGGACTAAGGCTACATCCTTGAAGGCTGCATTTTCATGGTCACAATACTTATAGAAGATCAAAGTGGAGCCCGCAGGCAGTGATTCGAAGCGGTGCACCACCGCGGCTTTCTGGCCATTTAGGAATCCATTGTTCAGTTCTTGGTCCACCTCTAGTTTCACAGCATCACTATCCTGGGTAGCTCTGCCTGTCCCATCAATCCGGATGGCACGGACACTACGGTAGGACGAATAGGCATCAGCAATTTGTTCGCTCAGACACTTCAGTGCTTCTTCAGCATCGCGGGCAGCGGTGAGCAGCAAGATAGCAGGCTGAGGCTGAGTTTGGGAACTATTGAGATGTTTTTCCAGGAATGTTTGGCTCCTTTTCCACAGCTTCTCATCTTGACCTTGGTACTTATTCTTAAGTTGTTTCATCTGGTTCTGGAACTCTTGCACAGCAGTGGTTTCTACCTCAGGAGTTTGAGTGTACCACAAATACCCCACGGCAAAAACAAGGAGCCCAGCAACTATTAGCCACCACCACGTCATCTTGATGAAAGATGCATTTTTGGGTTGTCCAGTGACGTCTGCTCAGGAAAAATTAAAAAAGACAAATACAAATATAATTTTCTTAGATTCAAGGACAAATGACTTCTAAAACCAATATTCATCTTTATAAATATTAGACAAAAGAGGAAGGAATTTAAAGACGGGAGCTGATAATTTATTTTCTTAATAATCTATTACACGTTTTCACGAAAATCTCACATCCATAGGTTTTAAGTTATGTGTATAAGCATGTATATGTCTCTTCAATGCTAAAATGATAAAAAATCTTAGAGGAAAAAGTAAAATTTAAATGTATGAAATGGCATAAACAAGTCAGAAATATAATTTATAAAGCAAAACTATTATTACTACTGCTAATATTGGGGAAGTAAAAATATCAAAAGACGCTGTATAAAACATTTTTTAATTTAGAAACTCTAAAGTGGCATTTTTTCAAAATATGTTGTTTTTATTGATTTTTAGAGAGAGGAAGGGAGAGGGAGAGATAGAAACATTGATGAGAGGGAAACACCGATCAGCTGCCTCCTGCACACCCCCTACCTGGGATCAAGCCAGCAACCCAGGCAGGTGCTCAGACTGGGAATCAAACTGGTGACCTCTCGGTGCATGGGACAAAGCTCAACCAACTAAGCCAAACTGGAAGGGCCAAAGGTGGAATTTTTAAAGTGTTTATAGTGTATAAAAAGGTAAAAGAATGTATTCTAAGTGAACACCTTGCATATATTATAGCTAGCTGTCCCTTTAATTGCATTGATACATATCTTTTGTGGTATGCAAGTTAACACTGATAAATTTTAGTTTGCAACCTATCCCTAATTATTATTGGCAATCATGATATCAATTTACATTTATCTAGTACCTTTCAGTTTATAAAGCACTCTCTCCTAGACCATGCACTTAGTATGATGGCAATGATAATACCTTTACAACTTCTATTTATTGACTGACTGCTTTAGGCTAATAATTTTACCATGGACCTTTTACAGCAACAATTCTCATAGTGTGTTTAGTGGGGTACCTGGAGATCCTTTCAAGGGTCTCATAATACTAAGACATCATTTAACTTTTCCCATGTTGACACTTACATTGATGGTGCAAAAAATCATGGTGGGAAAAACAATGATACTTAGAATGAATCACAGGGCAGAGACCCCAACTTTACTAGTATAGGTCTGTATTCTTCATGGCCATGTCAGCTTTACTTAAGAATGTCCTTTATAAAGCAGTTAAAATTATTTATCTTATTAAAACTCAATCCTTGAGTATAAATCTTAATATTTTGTGTGAAGAAATGGGAAGCACTCATAAAGCACTTCTTTTTTTTTTTAAACTGAATTTACTGGGGTAACAGTGGTTAATAAAATTATACAGGTTTCAGGTACACAAAGCACTTCTGATGCATAGCACAGTACAATGGTTGTCTCAGGAAAAGAACTTTGTGTAACTGAGCTGAACTGTGAGCTGACCTAGTGCTTTTCTGGTGGAATTTTTAATTGAAAGAACAAATGACAAACTATGGTTACTGAGACTTGGGTATCTGATAGACATTTTTTTGAAAATGAACAAAGTGAGCCTGACAACTGATAATATTTGTTGCCAATTATAAAATTCAAGATTCAAGTGAAAATTAGGATAGTGGAAATATTTTATCTGCCACTATCAGTTTGAAAGCTCCCAGTTCTTAAAGACTTTTTGTCTTGAGATTGGTGGTGACATTAACAAATGTAATCTTTTTATATTGTATTACAAATGTCTCAACATTTGGAAGAACTATGTAACTTAGTGAACCAATGTTTTCCAAATGACCAGTGCATGATATTCTATTCAAAGTACAACAAAGACCAATGGATTTTATAGAATACAAAAGTTCGTTAATGTGGTCTCAGATTTCACCTTTCAAATAACATTTAGAAACTACCGCTTGTTGAGTTTTCGGAGAGTATCAAAAATAAGGATATCCACAATTATCTGAAACTATTAAAATTCTACCACATATATCTGTATAAAGCTCGATTTTCTGCAGATACTTCAACCAAAACAATATACTGTAACAGAGACTGAATTCAGAAGCAGGTTAGAGAAGCCAGCTCTATTTTGTTAAGCCAGATATTAAAGAGATTTGAAAAAATATAAAGCAATTTGTCACTCTTCTTACTAAATTATTTAAAAATAAGGTTAGCACAGCCAGTGCTGCTCAGTGGTTGAGCACTGACCCATGCACCAAGAGGTCACCGGTTCAATTCCCAGTCAGGGCACATGCCCAGGTTGTGGGCCGATCCCCAGTGGGGGGCATGCAGGAGGTGGCCAATCGATGTTCTCTCTCATTGATGTTTCTATCTCTCTTTCCCTTTCCCTTCCTCTCTAAAATCAATAAAGAAAAAAAATTTTTTTAAATAAATAAAAATAAGTTTAATTTCCAGGTAGATATGGATATATACAACCTATCTTTAAAAAAAAAAAAAAGGCCCTGGCCAGTTTGGCTCAGCGGTTAGAGCGTCAGCCTGCGGTCCAGAGACCCGGGTTCGGTTCCCGCTAAGGGCATGTACTTCGGTTGCAGTTTGTCCCCGGCCCTGGTTGGTCGTGCGGGTGGCAGCCACTCGATGTGTCCCTTTCACGTCGATGTTTCTCTCTCTCTCTCTTCCTCTCTCTCCCTCCCACTCTATCTGAACAAAAAATGAAAAAATGTTCTCGGGTGAGGGTAAAAAAAAAAAAAAATTAAAAAAAAAAAAAAAGGATTTTGGGGTACTATTAATTTCACTAGTAGAAAGTGGTATTGAGACCAAAAGTCTGAGAATTACTGTTAAGTTATTTTCTTAGTACTCACTCAGGAAAATAAACAGGCTTAGAAAACTAGCCCCCAAAGCTATAGAGAAGGTAAGTGGTCCAATCTAATTAAAATACAGGCTTGTGGACTCTAAAACCCATGGTAAATTATGTTATGCTATGTGAGTTTTTGTTGTTGTTTTTTTTGACTCAGCAAGGTTTACTTGGTTAAAATATTAGTAGCTTTAGTTATTAACTTCTACTTTGTGTCTTATGGACAATAAAGTGAAGGTGAAAACCAGGTGTCGTTTCACGTAGCTTACCCTTAAAGAATTGCACTGCTAGTAAAATATATTAGGGGGGACGGGAAAGTAATGTCGTTTTTTTTACATTAAATTCAAACAGATAAATTTTTAACAAGTTTTTATTTTTAATCAATGATGTAATCACCCTCGTTATCAACAACCTTTTGCCATCTAGTGTGCAAATTTTCAATGCTGGATCGATAAAAATCAATTGGTTTTTGAGCAAAATATCTGAAGATGGCATTTTGGACATCATTCAAATTGTCAAATTTTTTGCCACTTAGAAAATGTTGTAGCGATCAGAATAAATGGAAATCTGATGGCGCAATATCGGGCTAGTATGGTGGGTGAGGCAATACCTTCCACCTCAATTCATTAATTTTTTCCAGGGTTCATCTTGCGCAGTGCAGTCTTGCATTATCGTGTTGCAGAATAACGCCTTTTCTGGTGACAATCACTGGGCGCTTTTCAATTAAAGATTGATTTATTCGATCTAATTGTTCACAGTAAAGGTCTGCATTCACAGTTTGTCCAGGTTTTAGCATTTCAAAATGAACGACCCCGCGAATACTCCACCAAACACACAAAAGTGCCTTTTTGGGGTGTAAACTTGGCTTAGCTGTACTTCGTGGCGATTCATTCGGAGAGAGCCACTGCCTTTTGTATTTTGGATTATCATAGAGGACCCATTTTTCATCTCCAGTGATCAAGTGATCAAAAAACGCTTCTGTATTGTGCCTCTGAAGCAATAAGTTGCATGTGGTGGACCGATTAGCTTTGTTTTCTTCGGACAGATTATGCGGGACCCAAACACCTGCTCTACTTACTTTACCAATCTGCTGCAAATGTTCTTGGATGGTCAACCAAGGTTGATTAAGAATGTTTGACAGTTCCTCGATTGTCTGACACGCATTTGCTTCCATTTCCGCCCTTAACATGTCATTACTTTAACATTACTTTCCGGTCCCCCTAATGTATGTTTTCCTCGGAAGTGCTTAAAATACAATTCTTCAAATAGCATTAAGTTATTTTGCTGTCAAACACAATTAAAAACAATTCTGAATCACCAGTTTTAAAGACTTGCTTAACAAAAACTGAACAGACTTACGCTGGCTGAAGGTTGATGGAGACTGGTTTCCAACTGATTTCTGAACGCTGTCATCTAATGATAGGAGTAATAAAGACTGTCAATTTATGTTTCATGACTTAAGTATTCCAACAGAGAAAGAAAATAAAAATTCCACCAAGAGAAAAAAAGGTGGAGATCAGCCAGAAACAGAAGGAAAAAGCGAAGTGCCTATTAGAATTACAGCTCCTTAAGACAGAGACCTCTTTCCCTCACAATTATTCAGGGCATGGCTACTACAAAGCATATTCTTGATAAGGTCACTTTTTGATGAAACCTTCAAGTATTTGATCCAAATTATTTAAAGGCAGTTGTGAAACTTCTGGGACAAAGTTAGGAGGACCAAGTAAATAAGCAAAACTAAATAAATAAAAGAAAACATATACTCTCTGAAAAAATGACATATATTGAAACTTTTGCCTGGTGACGATGCTGCAAAGAGAAAAAAAAAAGGACAAAATATGGATTATGGATTATTGGGCTATCTGGATAAGGTGTTTTAATGTAAAGCTCCATCTTAACCCTATTTTCTACCTCAAACTGATTCTGGTGCTTCTGACCACTTCAAATATGAGTACTTTTTAAAAATTACATTGGTTGGGGGACTGAGTGAAAAAGGTGAGGGATTAAGAAGTTCAGATAGGCAGTTACAAAATAGTCATGGGGATGTCAAGTACAACATAGGGAATATAGTCAATAATATTGTAATAACTATGTATGGTGTCAGGCAGGTACTAAACTTATAAGGGATCCTTCGTAAGTTATACTAACATCTAACCACTATGCTGTACACCTGAAACTAATACAATATTAAACGTCAATTGTAATTGAAAAATTAAAAATCAATGAAAATTACATTTAAAATTTTTTCACCATTTCTGTTAATAGACAAGTAAATTTGTTTTAGGTTTGTGGTTAAACAATAGATTTCAAAAATAATTTTCTCACAACTTCATCATATCTTGACTTCTACCATTACTTTAGAAAACAAATTAAAAAACTATCCAATTTTCCTTTTCCCTCCATCTTTCTTGGCTTGGCCACAGATTTTAACCTCTAAGAGAGAGGTTATATAAGGACAGGGTGCAGAAGGCAGAGAGGCTAAGTTACTCATTCATATGACCTACAGTACCAATACTAACATGTATCACTTGTCTGGAATTATGACTGTTATATATATAAATGATCTTTTTGGTGGATCTTCCTTTTTTCATTTGAGAAACACTGAACTAAACTGGAGGAATAAAATTAGCACTGCCAAGATCCAGAAATAACCTTATTTTTGGTCATGTGACAAAAACCCTCAAATGAAACAAAATGACATCAACCTTAACTCTAAAGGCACACTGTTTTACAATTCCTAGTTCAGCTTAGGACACTACATCTTTTAGAAGCTTCAAAATTAGGTTACCAAACTTACAAGTGCATAAAAATATCCAGCAGATAATGTTTAGCTTGAATACCTCACTCCATGGTTGCAAAGATCAAATGAGACAATCTTACATAAAAATGCTGTGAAGTGCTATACTATGATCATATTAATGATGAACAGCTACATAATAGTTATTATATAACATGTCATATTTATATCTCATAAAAAGTGAATAAAGAAAACAAAATTAACACAAACAAAATTTAGAAAATGATCCTATTTACAATAGCACCAGAAAGAATATAATAGGAATAAACTTATCTAAGGAGGTTTATACAGAAAGACTTATACTGAAATGTATAAAACACTGATTAAAGGAATTTAAAGCAGACAAAATGAATGGAAAGACATCCCATATTCATAAATTGAAGAATTAATATTCTTAAAATGTCCATACTATCCAAAGTAATCTACAGATTCAGTGCGATCCCTATAAAAATTCCAATGGCGCCCTGGCCGGTTTGGCTCAGCGGTTAGAGCGTCGGCCTGCGGTCCAGAGAGACCCGGGTTCAGTTCCCGCTAAGGGCATGTACCTCGGTTGCAGTTTGTCCCCGGCCCTGGTTGGTTGTGCGGGTGGCAGCCACTCGATGTGGCCCTTTCACGTCGATGTTTCTCTCTCTCTCTCTTCCTCTCTCTCCTTCCCACTCTATCTGAACAAAAAAATGGAAAAAGAATGTCCTCGGGTGAGGATAAAAAAAAAAAGGAAAAAAAAAAAATTCCAATGGCATTTTTTTACAGAAATCAAAAAAAAAAAAAAAATTGTAAAACTCATAGGTACAGTACCACAAAAACTTCAAATAGCCAAAGCAGTTTTGAGTAAAAACAATAAAGCTGGAAGCATCACATTTCCTGATTTCATAATATATGACAAAGCTAAAATAATCAAAACAGCACAATCCTGGCATAAAAACAGACATATGGACCAATGGAAGAGAACAGAGTCTAGAAATAAGCTCACACAGACATGGCCAACTGATCTTAGACAAGTGTGCCAGAAAATGGTGTTTGGAAAACTGGATATCCACATGCAAAAGAATGAAACTGGACCCTTATCATACATATACTATACACAAAAATAAACTCAAAATGGATTAAAAACTTAAACATAAGAACTGAAACCATAAAACTCCCAGAAGAAACATAAAGAAATATAGCTTGATACTAGCCTTGGCAATGATTTCTTGAATATGGTAACAAAAGCAGAAACAGAACATGAGATTACATCAAACTAAAAAAAGCACAGTGAGATATATGATCAAAATCAGGTGCCTTACACCTGTTAGGATGGCTATTATTTAAAACACAAGAGTAAGGTATGTGAAGTGGATTTGGAAAAAAGAAAACCCCTGTACAATGTTGGTGGGAATATAAACTGGTGAAGCCATTATGAAAACCAGTATGGAGGCTCCTCAAAAAATTTAAAATGGAACTTCATATAGTCTAGCAATCCCACTTTTGGGTACAGGAAATAAGGATCTGAAGAGATATCTGCACACCCATGTTCACTGCAGTAATATTCACCACAATAGCCAAGACATGGGAGCAACCTAAATGTCCATTGACAGATGAATGGATAAAACACACACACACACCTCCTAATAAGCTGAATAATTAACATTAGGTTTCCTAGCTCTAGTAAGACAAGACGATGAAATGGTCTTCTAATAGCAGGTACACATCGCAATACAAAATGACAGCCAACAATAAGCAAGGGCAAAAAGCTAACCCAGCTGAAGAATTCATTTATTTGTGGGGTAAAACTTCATTGCTGGGAAAAATGAATTGTGACCATTACTGCTTTACTGATGGAAAACAGCTACAGAGCTTAACTTGTCCAATTATAGTTAGTCATTTCATGAGCAACAGATATGTGATGGGGATTTCTACATTATCTAAATAAAAGTAAGGGGTTGCCTGATGACCTTGAGACCTACTGTGGTTAGAAGAGCACATAAGGGAGAGAGGTTAAAGATCATTTAAGGCATAAATTTTTACCTTATACAGTCAAGGTTTAATATAAACACACTGCTACAGAAATTATGATGGACACTGAATTCAAAGTATGATTGCTTCATCACATCTATTTATGGCATTTCCTAAATTCTGTGACATATAACCAATCCTAAACATGAAAGCACAATTTGTGGATTTCAGCCTTTATTACTTAAAATAATGGGTACCCAAAGCTGTTCCAAGTTTACTTATAGAAACGTAAACAAAGTCTACTGAAAATAAAAAACAGGTACTGTAAGAGCAGACTCTCATTATCATGTCCAGGTCATACTTCTGGTGCACAGAACCAACAACTTGTCAAGTCGAGACCCATCACCCACTGGTGTGCTCACACCACTATCTACACTTCACACCTAGTCCATCTCCTGCCAGCCCAAGTAGATGGAAATAACTAAAGAAATAATCATAGCTGTCCTTGATTAATGAAATCACAAACAACCTAAATGCTTATCTGAGGAAGTAAATATTTTTGTATGTTAAATAATCAAGAAAAACAGCAAATAAAATTACTTCAATAACAGGTAAAGATTTATCAACTTACTTGGCTTCCTCATCCTGAAATTTGTTGTTTGTTCAACCCATTCCCGAGGGGGTTTTTGATATTCTGAAACTGTAGCAAATAAATACATCAAAATATTATATCAAAATATCACTTCACATACTTTGCCCATCCCTGTATAATCACCTAATAAAAAAAACTTTTTTTTTTTATCCTCACCCGAGGACACTTTTTCATTTTTTGTTCAGATAGAGTGGGAGGGAGAGAGAGAGGAAGAGAGAGAGAGAGAAACATCGATGCGAAGGTGACACATCGAGTGGCTGCCACCCGCACGACCAACCAGGGCCGGGGACAAACTGCAACCGAAGTACATGCCCTTAGCGGGAACCGAACCCAGGTCTCTCTGGACCGCAGGCCGACGCTCTAACCGCTGAGCCAAACCGGCCAGGGCTAATAAAAAAAACTTTGTACAAGTCTTTTGCTCTGGTCTGCGAAAATGACTGAGTTCATTAACACTTGAACTTGATTTCAATGTTAATTAAAAAGAAAAAGTTAACCATTTATTCTTGCAAATAAATTACTTTCAATAAAATTGTTCCAAACACATTTCCACATCACACAGTGACTACCACACACACTACCAATATGTGGTGAATTAAAAGGAATGAAATAAACTGACAAACAAAGTAAGACCACAGCCCTGGCTGGTTTGGCTCAGTGGTTAGAGCATCGGCCCACGGACCAGAGAGGCCCGGGTTTGGTTCTTGCTAAGGGCACATACCTCGGTTGCAGTTTGTCCCCGGGCTTGGTTGGGGTTGTGTGGGTGGCAACCAGTCGATGTGTCTCTCTCACATCGATGTTTCTCTCTCTTCCTCACTCTCTCCCTCCCACTCTATCTGAAGATAAATGCAAAAATGTCCTTGGGTGAGGATTAAAAAAAAAAAAAAGGACCACAAACATGGAAGCATGAAACAGACTGACAGATCTCAGAGGGAAGGTGGGTAGGAGGGCAGGAAGAGATTAATCAAAGAATTTATATGCATATATGCATAGCTCATGGACACAGACAATAGACAGGTGAAGGCTGGGAGTGGGGTGGGAGATGGGTGGAGGGGGGCAAAGAGGGGAAAATAGGGGATATCTGTAATACTCTCAACAATAAAATACATTTTTTTTTAAAAAGAAAAGAAAACCCCTAGATAAGAAGACTTATCTAGTAAACTGACAAAAAAAAAGCAAAGAAGATAAAATGACTTAAAATCTTATTAGTACTTTTTGTTGGCATAGTAATAAGATAGGTTAGAATTGGTTGACTAATAAAGAACCACCAACCACTTACTTAGCACTGGATGTTGCTTACCAAGACCTATAAAGTCTCGACCTAAAACAAAAAACAGAGATAAGGTTATAGAATACTTGGGGAAAAAAACAATAAAGATATTCCATGTTTTGGTTGTTTACTATAAATCAAAGAAACAAAAACAAAACCTTTCTTTCATCAGCCCCAAACATATACAATATGTAATTGTTTTCCCTTTTCTAAATTTCATAATGTTCAGGAATTAAATAATTAGTAGTCAGCTTTAGGATCAATACCATCAAAATAATGATGAACTGTACTGAATGTTCACCAGTTGTTAGCGTAATTTTACTTAATTCTCACACTTTATGTGGTGAATACTATTATTATTTCTATTTTACAAATAAGGAAACTTGAATTAGTAACTTGTCCAATTGTGTATCTCAAAGTAGTAGGGCTGAGATATAAACCCTGGCAGTCCACATATAAGGTTACGTATTATATAAGCAAATGTGTGGATACTGCAGAGTAGTTATGAAATAAAAGATACTACCACATGTTTCTGGGGTGGTATTTAAGGACAACTGTAAAATGATACAATGAACTAGAAAATGATATTACACTTCTAGCAAGGAAAATCTCCAAATCTGCCCTGCAGAAATGAGTTACTTCTACCCACTGATCCAAGTATCGATGTTAATTTATTTTCAACTTAATTTTTTTTCCTGAAAACAAATGCAATATATGGCTAGCCATAAAGGAAATGCACCTGTTTAGAAAGGTGTAACTTAAAAATTCATAAATATTTATTTAAGTGCCTGCTATGTAAAAAACATTACATGTAGAAAATCATGGTGAATAAGACATATGTATATTCCCCTCCAGATTCGTCTTCAGTGTATACTAATAAAAATCTTTAAAAAAATATGTTTTCATTGATTTTTTGGAGAGAAAGGGAGAGAGAAGCATCTATGTGAGAGAGCTACATTGATTGGCTGCCTCCTGCATGCCCCCTACTGGGGATTGAGTCCGCAACCCGGGCATGTGCCCTGACCAGGAATTGAACCAGGACCTCTCAGTCCATGGAATGACGCTCAATCCACTGAGGCACACCAGCCAGGCAACAAAATATTTTTTTTAAAAGTAGACACATAACCCTGGCTGGTTTGGCTCAGCAGTTAGAGCGACGGCCCGCAGACCAGAGAGACCAGGTTCAATTCCTGCTTAGGGCACGTACCTCAGTTACACTTTGTCCCCAGCCCTGGTTGAGGTTGTGTGGGTAGCAGCCGGTCGATGTGTCTCTCTCACATTGATGTTTCTCTCTCTTCCTCTCTCTCTCTCCCTCCCGCTCTATCTGAAGATAAATGCAAACATGTCCTCGGGTGAAGATAAAAAAAAAAAAGTAGACACATAGTCCCGGCCAGTTTGGCTCAGCGGTTAGAGCATCGACCTGTGGACCAAAGAGTCACAGGTTCGATTCCAGTCAAGGGCACATAGATGTGTCTTTCTCACACTGATGTTTCTCTCCCTCTTTCTCTCCCTCCCTCCCACTCTGTCTGAAAATCAGTGGAAAAATATCCCCAGTTAAGGATTAAAAAAGAAAAAAAAGTAGACATGATTTTTTATATTTCCCTTCACTGATTCTAAAAAGTACTTTTTAAAAAAACACCTCGGATTCAGGGCTGCATCTTATAATCAATGGTATGTCACAGTTTAACTGCATGGTTTTTCTTTCTCAGTGATGCATAAAATCAATGGTATCGTAGATTCAAGAAAATATACCTATTTAAAAAGTCTTTATCCAAGGATATTTTTCCATTTATTTTCAGACAGGGAGGGAGGGAGAGAGAGAAACATTGATGTGAGAGAGACACACTGACTGGTTGCCTCCGGCACGACCCCAACCAGGGCCAGGATTGAATTGCAACCGAGGTATGTGCCCTTGACTGGAATTGAACCTGCGACTCTTTGGTCCGTGGGCCAACGCTCTAACCGCTGAGACAAACCTGCCAGGACCAAGGAAATATATTTTTATACCTATACTCATTAGTATAAAGAATTAACTCATTTTTCATAGCTAAATAGTATTCCAATGAGTGACTATGTTATAATTTATATAGAAAGCTTGATTTAAGAGCTTCCAAAATCAAAGATTTAGAATAACAAAGGGCAAACATATTACATAATTCAGAGGATCTTTTCCACAAATGACTTATTTTTGTTTCAGCAGCTTATTTTGTTACCTCTCAGTTTTTAAGTCACAAACCTAGAACCTACTGAAAGCTAAAAAAAAAAAAATATGTAGCCCTGGCCGGTTTGGCTCAGCAGTTAGAGCGATGGCCCAAGACCTAAGGGCTGCAGGTTTTGATCCCTGAGCCCAGTCCAGGATGTGCGGGAGGCAACTGATCGATGTGTCTCTCTCACACAGATGTTTCTCTCTCACTCTCCCTCCCTCCCACTCCCTCTAAAACTCAATGTAGAAATATCCTCGGGTGAGGATTAACGATGACAATGATAACAAAAAAGTATATATATATAAAGTGGAAGTCCATGAACACAGTGCTTATAAAACAGATTTCCACAGTCCCGAGATGGCAGCCACCATGAAGGCAGCTGCAGAAGACGTCAATGTCACTTTTGAAGATCAACAAAAGACAAACAAATTTGCATGAATACAAGTAGAATCACAGAGCTGAAGGAAGAAACAGACGTAAAAAAGAAACAATTCTAAAATATAGAAGATGCTTGTGAGGGCATCATGCTTGCAGATGACGACTGCTTAAAGATATCTTATCAAATTGGTGAGGTTTTCATTAGTCATTCGCAAGAAGAAACACAAGAAATGTTAGAAGAAGCAAAGAAAAATTTGCAAGCATCTGACACCTTAGAATCCACAGTAGAATCAATTCAAAGGGTGTTAGCAGATTTGAAAGTTCAGTTTATATGCAAAATTTGGGAGCAACATAAAACTTGAAGCTGTTGAAAGTTAAACATTGTATAATACTTTAATTTTTTTTTTCTTTATTGATTTTAGAGAGAGAGATAGAAACACTGATGAGAGAGAACATCAATTGGCTGCCTCCTGCACACCCCCCACTGGGGATTGGGCCCACAATCTGGGCATGTGCCCTGACCAGGAATCGAACAAGCGACCTCCTGATGCATGAGTCGACGCTCAACCACTGAGCCACACCGGCTGGGCAAACATTGTATATAATACTTTAAACAATTTTGTTTAATAAATTTGAATATTGTTCAAATGACAATTTCCCTTCAAATGATATGAAAAGCAAAACTTTCCTTTAAAAAAAAATTTGTCATTTAATGGAAACCTGCCTATTTTCACATCTTGCTTATTTATTTTATATTTTTATTTTTTTTTCTTTATTGATTTTAGAGAGAGAAGAAGGGAGAGGGAGAGAGAGATAGAAACATCAATGAGAGAGAACATCCGATTGGCCTCTTGTATGCCCCACACTGGGGATTTGGCCCACAACCTGGGCATATGCTCTGACTGGGAATCGAACCAGCAACCTCTTAGTGCATGGGTCGATGCTCAACCACTGAGCCACACTGGCCGAGCTACTTTATATTTTTAAAAGGACACAGTATTATTTATGTATTTGGCATAACTATTATTATATCAAGGGTAGGAATTTTATATCGTTATTAAAATTAGTTAAACAATCAAAAGAAAACAAAACAAATTTCCAAAGACTTTTTCTTTAAAAATAGTTTCATATTTTTAAAAAAGGTGATATGGAAGGAAGAAAAATGTCTTTGAAGATTTTATATACAAAGATATTTTTGATCTATTAATAACTCAAATTCTGGGACTTGATTTTAAACTGTGAAAAGACAATATAATTTCTGTTTAATCTAAGACTACATATTCATTGTAGATAATCGGCAAAATACAGGAGAAAGGTAAAAGAAAAATGTCGCTAATAATTCTACCATCCTAAACAAATCATTGTTAGCTTTTAGCATATTACCACCTTTCAATCTTTTCTTGTGTTATATTTTCTCAACACTTTATTATGAAAATTTTCAAAGTTATAAGCAAGGCTATAAAATGTTTATATGCCCACTACCTAGCTTACATTAACTTTTTACTATACCTCATTTATCACTTATTCATCATTCCAAACCTCTGCAATAGAATTGAAATTTTACTGCATATAAAATTTTATATCCTGCCCTGGCTGGTTTGGCTCAGTGGTGAGAGCATCGGCCTGCGGACCGGGGAGTCCCAGGTTCGGTTCCAGCTAAAGGCATGTACCTCGTTTGCGGTTTGTCCCTGGCCCTGGTTGGGGTTGTGTGGGTGGCAACCACTTGATGTGTCTCTCTCACATCGATGTTTCTCTCTCTCTCTTCCTCCCGCTCTATCTGAAGATAAATGCAAAAATGTCCTCGGATGAGGATTAAAAAAAAAAAAAAAATTTTATATCCTTATTAGAATATATCTATAACAGTAGGCTTAAACTACTACATTAGTTAATTAAAAACAATCAAATTTATATTGCAAGCAAGAATATTCAATATATCACTAAAAGCAGTTTTGTTTTTTAATTCAAATTCAAGGTTGAACACAGAGATGGTTCATTCAAGAAGTAAATTCAAAATGTAGGATGAGGTTTTTTTAAAGTATTCACCATACTCCTATTTCAACATTTTACATTAAACTTGCAAAAGATCTTTAAAAAAAAAAAAAAAAAATAGCCCTGGTTGGTTTGGCTCAGCGGTTGGAGCGTCGGCCTGTGGTCCAGAGAGACCCGGGTTCGGTTCCCGCTAAGGGCATATACCTCGGTTGCGGTTTGTCCCCGGCCCTGGTTGGTTGTGCGGGTGGCGGCCACTCGATGTGTCCCTTTCGCGTCGATGTTTCTCTCTCTCTCTCTCTCTCTTCCTCTCTCTCCCTCCCACTCTATCTGAACAAAAAATGAAAAAATGTCCTCGGGTGAGGATAAAAAAAAAAAAAAAAAAAAAAAAGAGAGCAGCATTGACCAAGCCCACAGGTAGACTTTTAAGAATGTAAAACATGGCTTTACGTACTTTGTGATGACTGCCCAAATGATTCTGGATGTTGACCTGATCCACTGGTTTGATCTAAAAGAGAAAAAAGAAATATAGTACAATATAGAGCATAGTTAACTTTTTAAATGCACACTTTACAAGAGAAAAAGGAGTAATCAAAAGAGCAAAAACACTCAAACCCCAGGGAATTCAACATTTGGGTGCATAATTTTAAAAGTTTCTAAAGAGTCAAGTTGTATCTAAAACCTAACTAATCATCTGTCTTTCCTCTAACCACTTTGTATAGGAAAAAAATGTAAGACATAGAACATGGCAAAAGGGGAAATTTTGAAAGTTAATAATAATGGCTCTTTTTGAAATCATTAAGATCAATTTTTGCCTTAAATTTCTCTTGCAAGCATCAATACATTATTTTAACAGACTCTTCTTAAAAACATTTTCATATATAAGTGGAATTTATAAGTAAATCTGTATAAAAGCCATGAGATTGCTATTTTGGCAATAGACGCATTTGACACATTCAGGTATGGTGGCTAAATATATATATTTTTAAATATGTTTTTATTAATTTCTTTTTTAGAGAGAGAGAAAGGGAGAGCAAGAGGGAGAGGGAGAGAGAGATAGAAACATCAGTGAGAGAGAAACATTGATCAGCTGCCTCCTGCATGCCCCCACTGGGGATTGAGCCCACAACTCAACATTTGCCCTGACCAGGAATTGAACCAGTGACCTCTTGGTGCATGGAACAATGTTCAATCCACTGAGCCACACCAGCCAGGTGTGAATATTTTTGATAGTATATTCCTATTATTAAAAAAGTTCTGGCCCTGGCTGGTTTGGCTTGGCAGTTAGAGCATCGGCCTACAGACCAAAGGGTCCATGGGTTCAATTCCCAGTCAAGAGCACGTACCTGGGTTGAAAGTTCGATCCCCAGCCCTGGTTGGGGTCATGCAGGAGGCAACCAATCAATATGTCCCTCTCACATTGATGTTTCTCTCTCTCTCTCCCTCCCTTCTACTCTATCTAAAAATCAATGGAAAAATATCCTCCAGTGAGGATTAACAACAACAAAAACAAGCAAACAAACAAAAACCATGTATGTGAAATCTTAAAAAAAAAAAATTCGAAGCATTAATTTCCAAAACCTATTTCTTTCTAACATTATATATGCATTACTGAAATAATATATTAACTAATGTGTTGAAATAGAAAAATATATGCATAAAATTCTAATATTTTCTTCCTACATCCAAAGGATCTTCTTGTAACTCTTTGGTGATAATTGGCCCCAGAGATAATCTAGGAAGATCAGTATTCTTCTTAATATGCTTCATGTCTTTGTTCTTCAGCTAGTTTTCTTTGCACGTGGGCACATGTGCTTCAAAAAGAATATATTAGAATTCTAAAGGGATCACAGAGACTGGGGTTCATGTAGCTATGGGGTTCAAAGAGCTATGTATCTTGGTAGCAACAGCATTAAACTATTGGCTATATGAATGCTTAATTAGTCTCTAATTTTTAGAGCTTTATGTATATATATGAAAACTAGTAACAGCACTTAATTTAAGTGTTTACTATGTGCCAGGCACTTTCTAAGTGCTTTGCACATATGAATTAATTTAACCTCACAACAACCCAGAAGTTAAGGAATTGCCCAAGGGCACAAACCTAGTAGTGGAGGAGTGAAACTCGGGGATTCTGGCTCCAGAGCCCATGTTCTTAACCACTATGCTAGAGTGTTGCATATCTCCTTTGGGATTTCTGTATCAAGAAAGAATGGAAAATGAGGAAGGATGGGAAATATATAAAATACCAAATGCCTACAGACCAGCTTATGAGCTTATTTTCAAAGTGGAATGATTAAATAAAACTTAGAAATGACAGAAATTCTCAAAAGGTGGTGAGGGGAAAGTGGAGACAGTCTTCCATGGGACTAAAGTATAAAATTACTCATTATTTACAGAGGTTACATATTTGATCAGTACCCTCTTAAACCACAAATTCATATTTTTCCCTCTCTTCAGTCATTTTTTTCCTTGAATAAAGTTAAACACAAGTTTATGTGAATAATCAGAAACTGTTATTGCTAACTTGGTGTGAATTTGAACAGCCCAGAGATAAAAGTCGTTATCTAAGTATATTATAACTTCTGAAAATCTAACACTCCTGGTAGTGTAGTGAGCACTAATGCCAGTATGATCAGTTTCCCTATCAAAAAATTTTTTAAAACTACAAATAACTCTTCTTGTGAGCACAAAAATATTGTATTCCATAAATACCAAATCAGGCTAAAAAGTGACTTAATTGTTTAGGTATGACATTATATTTCTAATCAGATGTATACATGGAATCGGTAATTGTAAGAAATATTTTAAAAAGTGTAAAGGAGAGCCCTGGCCGGTTTGGCTCAGCGGTTGGAGTGTCGGCCTGTGGACCAGAGAGTACCGGGTTCGGTTCCCGCTAGGGGCACACACCAAAAAAAAAAAAAAAAAAAAAAAGTGTAAAGGAGAAACATCTGTAATACAAATAAATTAATAAAAACAAAAAAAAAGTGTACAACTTTGAAAGTTTTAATAAACTATTTTAATGTATTTTTTTAAATAGCAAATTCCCAGACTACCTTTATATTTTAACTAAAAATACAGCTCCTAAGATAAGCATCATATGTGTGTAAAGCAATATTACCTCCAGAGCTAACAGAATCCCCGGATCTGACCTTAACAGTAGACCCAGCACTGTCAGAGCTGTCCTGATCATCTTCTTCAGTGTCCCCTAATAAGGAATAAAGGATACACTAATATAGTCTTTACTTTACTGCTCTAAAGATCTGGATTATAAAACAGAAACATGTTTAATTCAACATTAAAGTGAAATCTCTTTAATTATCAGATACAGAATCGCTCTTTATTATGTTTGCTATTCTGAGTTACATTTTAAATAAGCTAAAATTGAGCTCATTTATCTTATGTTCTCTGAGGCATAGTCCAAACAAATATTGAGAGTAATATCTATAAGATTACATTCTGAGGCTTTAATATAAAGTAAAAAAAAAAAAAAGAGTATTAAACAGTAGAAAAAATTTACCTTATTGATTTTACCTTATTAGTGTGTAAATTTAGGCAAAATTAGTATATGCACACATGCATGTCTGTATTTGCGTGTTTGCGAACAGTATATACATGCCCATACACAAACATTTCAGAATGTGACTAATTTCAGATTATGGTGGGCTTAAAAATGGACTAAATTATACTGTACTATTCAAATATAGACCAGTTATGATAATTTGAAAACTGTTTTAATAACATAATCAAAGGTCAGCACATGTCAGAAACTGAAAATACTAGCTTTGCTTAAAATTATTATCATATAAAAGATGCTTAAAATGCACATAAAGGCTATCAATACTCATTCTATATACTATTTTACCTGTCCATTTGACAGTTCAGATAAGCATTTTCCCCCCCCTGGAGAAAAAGACACTCTCTTATGCTCTCATGCTGAAATATCCATTAAAATTGCTAATAATATTAACAACAACAACAACACAAAAGATTAAGAATATACTGTATGACATTTTAAAAGAAAATACCTTCTTCAGAGAAATTGACCTTCTGTTGGACACTGGTGGCTTCTAGAAGAGAAAGCACATGTATATAACATCAAAAGCTAAAGCTCAGGAATAAAAGCGTCTAGATTAAGGAAAGTGAACATAAAGACACACTAAACTATTTTTTTGTTAAATCAAAAAAGAGTATATTGTTTCCCTCTATGCTATTTCAGAAATAAGTCTGATACAAATGAAAATCAGCAAGTTTATTTTTCTTTCAACCACAGGTCTAACTGTACTCGAGAATGTAACCTGTGTCTGCAGACATTAAATTCTATGTTGATAAATATTCCAGTCCCTATAAGCAGTAGTTTAAAACAAACAAAAAAAAAACAAAACACAACCCTTCATGTCTGTTGTCTGATTCCCATAAAGTCATAATGGGAATACACTTCTTAGGTTAAGGCTCAACGATATTAAGTGACTTGACTAAGGGTGTCAGGATTAACAAGTGATAAAAAAAGGACTGAACTCTGGCTCTTCTGATTTCCAGTCTACTATCCTTTCAGTATTGTCATTCTATCAGTCTTGTTCGTAATAGCACACTGTAAACACTCAAGAATGTTTTAAAGAATTAAGATGATTTTTTAGAGCAGTTTAAGGTTCATGGCAAAATTGAGTAGAGATTTCCCATATGCTCCTGCTCCCACACCTGCATGGTCTCCCCATTATCAACATCCCTACCAGAATTGTACATTTGTTACAACTGATGAACCTACTATTAACAAATCACAATCACCCCAAGACCGTAAATTATAAGGATTCACTCTTGGTGGTGTAGATTCTATGCATTTAGACAAATATGTAATGATAGGCATCCATTACTATGGTACCAAACAGTATTTTCACTGCCCTAAAAATCTTGTGCTTCACCTATTCATCCTTTCCCTACACCCTGAAACCCTTGGTATCCACTGTTCTTTTTACTATCTCAATTATTTTACCTTTCTTGGAATATCATGTGTTTGGAATCATACAGTGTGTATCCTTTTCAGATTGGCTACTTTCACTTAGTAACACGCATTTAAGATTCCTCCATGCCCTCTCATGGCTTAATAGCTCATTTCTTTTCAGCATGGAATAATATTCCATTGTCTGGATGTAGCAATTTGTTTATCCATTCACCTAATGGACATCTTGATTGCTTCCAAATTTTGGTAAACATGAATTATGCTGCTATAAATATCTGTGTGCAGATTTTTGTGGGGACATATTTTCAACTCTTCTGGGTAAATATCAAGGAATGTGATTGCTGGAACATATGGTAAGAGTATGTTTAGTTTTATAAGAAATCGTAAAACCACCTTCTAAATGGTTATACCATTTTGCATTCCCATCAGCAATGAATGAATAAGAGTCTCTGTCATTCCACATTTTCACCAGCATTTGGTATTGTCAGTATTTTGCATTTTAGAATGTGTGTAGTGGTATCTCATTGTTTTGAAATTGCATTTTCCTGCTTACATATGATGTGAACTATCTTTTCACATGGATTTTTGCCATCTGTTTATCTTCTTTGGTGAGGTGTCCATTAAGATTTTAGGCCCATTTTAAAATCAAATTGTTTTCCTATTGTTGAGTTTTAAGAGTTCTTTGTATACTTTGGATAATAGTCCTTTATCACATGTTATTTATAAAGAAGTTTTTAACAAAGTTCAACTTTTCAATTATTTCTTTCATGGCTTGTGCCTTTGGAAGAAAAAGTCATCGGATTTAACCACCAGCAGTATTTTGCAAGCCTGTGGGAGGGGCACCTCACCCAGATTGAAAGGGTCAGGGAATTTCTTTCCAGAGGAAGTGAGACATGAAGAAATAAGTAGGAGTTGACCAGAAAGAAGAAGGGAGGGAGAGAAACATCGATGTGAAAGATATATTAATTGGTTGCTTCCCACACCCACCCCAACCAGGATGGAACCTGCAACCTAGAATGAAGACCTAGTTTGCTTCAGATATCACACCAGCAGCACCTCATCACTACCTGGTGGTGCCAAAGAAGCATACTGGAAACTGTACAGTTCTAAAGAAAGAGCAAATAGGACTTGTTGAGAATATGGTTGCTGATGAAAAAACCATTCTTGAAAAGAATAATTTCACTGATTTCAAAAATGTGAGAATGGGTTTCCATGTGCCACCATTCTGTTCCATTTCCCACTTGCACCTTCATGTTATGGCACCAGTAGATCAGTTTGGCTTCTTTTCAAGATTGGTTTATAGAATGGATTCCTATTGGTTTATCACAGCTAATTATTTAACTGAAAAACTAAGAAAAAAAAAAATGACAGTAGTGGAAGATTTTATTCTTTGCTCCACATAAACTAATATGTTGGTCCTTTTTAAATCAAATTAAATAGTAAGGTTTGTTGGATTTTATAAGAGGCTATTCCTGGGTAGCCTTAAATCTTTTCTGAATGTCTATTTCCTGAGATCTGTGATCTAGTTGTATGACTACTTTGTCATTGACTTCTTTGTTTTAATGGTTACTTGTCTAAGGTACAAGATACTATAGATGAAATCTCATTACAACAAATTCTGTTAATCAAGAATGGCTCTGTATTTTCAAAAAGGTTCAAATCTTTTCATTTCTCCCTATTGTCAATTATAATAGCGATTTACTATGAAGAATAAACAATTATTAAAAAAAAGAAAAGAGCCCTGGCCGGTTTGGCTCAGAGGACCAGAGAGTCTGGGGTTCAGTTCCCGCTAAGGGCACGAACCTCGGTTGCAGTTTGTCCCCGGCCCTGGTTGGGGTTGTGGGTGGCGGTCAGTCGATGTGTCTCTCTCACATTGATGTTTCTCTCTCTCTCTTCACCCCTCTCCCCCTCCCGTTCTATCTGAAGATAAATGCAAAAATGTCCTCGAGTGAGGATGAAAAAAAAAAAAAGTCATCATTATACCCAAGGTCATCTAGGTTTCTTCCGGTTATCTTCTAATACTTTTATGTTTATATTTAGGTCTGTGATCTGAGTTAATTTTTGTGAAGGGTATAAGGTCTGTGTCTAGATTTATCTTTTGGCATGTGGATGTCCCATTGGTCCAGTACTATTGGTGAAAGGACTCTTTGCTCTATTGTATTGCCTTTGCTCCTTGGTCAAAAATCAGCTGACTATATGTGGGTCTCTTTAGGGGCTCCTCATTCTGTTCCATTGATCTATTTGTCCATTCTTTGGCCAATAACACTATCTTGATTACTTTAGCTTTATAGTAAGTCTTGAGGTTCAGTACTATCCTCCTGCTTTGTTCTTCACATTCAATATTATGTTGGCTATTTTAGATTTGTTTCTCCATATAAACTTTAGAATGAGATTGTCGATATCCACAAAATAACTTGCCGTGATTTTGATCGGAAATGCATTGAGTCTATACATTCATTTGGGAAGAAATGACATCTTGACAAATGGAATATCTCCTCAATGTATTTAGTAGTTAGTTCTTTGATTTCATTAATTGGTTTTATAGTTTTTCTCAAATCTTATACACATTTTATTAGATATGTATTTCATTTAGGGGGATGCTGATGGTAATTGTATTGTTTGTAACTTTACATTTGTTATTCATTGCTGGCATATAGAAAAAGTGATTGACTCTTGTATACAGGGTGAGGCAAAAGTAGGTTTACAGTTGTGAGTATGCAAAACAGTTTATTATTTTCCAAACAAACCGTAAACCTACTTTTGCCCTACCCTGTATTAACCTTGTATCCTACAACCTTACTATAATTGCTTATTAGTTTCAGCAGTTTCTGTCCATTCTTTTGGATTTTCTACACAGATGACCATGTCATCTGTGAACAAAGACAGTTTTATTTCTTCCTTCCCAATCTGTATACCTTTTATTTCCTTTTCATATCTTACCGCATTATCCAGAACTTCCAGCACAATGCTGAAAAGGAGTGGTGAGTGAGGGCATCCTTGCCTTGTACCCAATGTTACAAAAGCTTTCAGTTTCTTATTATTAAGTATGTTAGCTGTAAATTTTTCTTTGTTGTTTTGTTTTGTAGATAGTTGATAATCAAGTTGAGAAAGTTCCCCTCTATTCCTAGTTTACTTAGAGTTTTTATAATGAATGGGTGTTGGGAGTCTCTCAAATGCTTTTCCTGCATCTACTGATATGACCATGCAATTTTTCTTTAGTTTGTTGATGTGATAGATTACATTAATTAATTTTTAAATAATTTTTTGTACTTTCTTGGGATTCGGTATTTCTGGTTATAGCATTTGGGCCAGTCACTGACATACAGGAGGTAATTAAAAATAAATGTTTGTTTTAATGAATAGATTTTAGGATCACAAAATAAAAGCTTTTAAGTTAAGACTTTTGTTAATATTTCACATACTATCATTTAAAAAAACAATACTTGGCAACTTAAGAAAAATCATCTGAAATGAGGGCTTAATAATCAGATTTCTTGCAAGGTTTTTGTTTTTGTTTTGTTTTTTTGCATTTATCTTCAGATAGAGTGGGAGGAAGAGAGGGGGGAAGAGAGAGAGAGAGAGAGAAACTTCGATGTGAGAGAGACACATCGACTGGTCACCACCCACATGACCCAACCGGGGCCGAGGACAAACTGCAACTGAGGTACATGCCCTTAGCGGGAACCGAATCCGCGGGCCAACGCTCAAACCGCTGAGCCAAACTGGCCAGGGCTTCTTGCAAGGTTTTAAACATTCCATTTGTTTTCATCTTTTTAACTTAAGCTGCAAAACATTTACGGGTAAATATTTAAACACCATCTGATAATGAATCAGCAGCAACTATGACTACATAAGTTTTAATTTCATTTCCCTCTTTTGATATTCAGCTTCCCTTATTTTAAACTTCTTGGCTGCTACATGCACAAATATAAAATATTAAATTAAAAAAGTACACACACACACACACACACACACACACACACACACAGGATGCGGCAAAAGTAGTTTTACAGTTTATATAGAAAATAACACAATAATAAATGATAATATAAGAATAAACTCTGTGTTTCATGTACTAAGACTGTAAACCCACTTTTGCCCCACTCTTTTATAATATATATATTATAAAATACATATATATGGTATTACTCTTCCCTATGCTCATGCAGAAGCTTGATAAATTAAAATCCTATTTGAAGCAATCATGTCCTTAATTTTATTTTTAACTTTTGAAATAGTTTATTGATTTTGAGAGAGAGAGGAAGGGAGAGGGAGAGAGAGACAGAAACATTGATGTGAGAGTACATTGATCAGCTGCCTCCTGCACGCCCCCTACTGGGGATCGAGTCTGCAACCTCCTGGTGTACAGGGTGACACCCAACCGAGCCACACCAGCTAGGGCAATACCCTTATTTTTAAAACATTATTTTAAGAAATTATAAAAGCTGTGGCTTTGACATATATGTAGACACATGGCAATAATTAAATGTGCTGTTAAGCTGTCAATTTTCAACAACCTCAACCAATTATAAAAAGGTACTTTCAGAAATTCTAGGTGTTTGTTGCAAGAATAGATCACCTTCTTTTGTATGATCACAGTTTTTGAGGAAAATACAAAGTTCCAGGTATATATTTCTACTACTATATAAACTTTCTTATTCCTAGAGATTTGTAGAACATGCTGATGTGAGGAGAGAAGGGTACTCAAGCAAATATAAACTTTGCTTACCTTGTGTTTTGTCTGGGGGCAAAAACATGAAGATTTCATAAATGAGACTATCATGCTTTCTCAAAGAGAAGACTAGATAGAACACAGGTGTCATTGTGCCTCCTGTCTCTTTGTGCTGTCAGTACAACCTAGCATGGAATGTTACAATAAATCCATGTCCAGGCAAGCATGTACCTCTCTGAATTTACTCTTAGAACAAATAAATGACAATTTGGGTGATATGCTGTCTTATTCCTGCCATTGATATAAATGAGGGGTCGGTAAGTTTCTTCCATATAGGGGCAAATAGCAAATATTTTAGGCTCTGTGAGCCATGTAAGTTCTCTGTCATTCACATATATATTTCACAAAATGTAAAGATCTTTTTTTTTTTTGAAGCTCACAGGCTGTACAAAAACAGGATTGCAGGTAAGATTTTTACTCAGAGGCTAAATATAGTTTGCTGACCACTGGTATAGATACCTTTAAGAAAAGTACCTATAAAATTATTCAATGCCAACAATGCTTTTGAGAACAGAGTGGAGCAGCAGAAGAAGAGATTAAAGAATTGTTTGGGGAGATTACTAGTATTCAAGCTCTATGAATAGCCATTTAATATACTCCATTCTCTATATTAATCTCACAGAAACTTCCTTTAAACTGGAAAGCGCTTGATTTAGGGTTAGTTTTTTATTTTTTATCTATTTTTATTTATTTTTTTAGAGTAGGGAGGGAGGGAGGAAGAGAGAGAGAAACATTAACGTGAGAGAGACTGACTGGATGCCTCCCACACGACCCGACCAGGGCCAGGGATGAACCATAACCAAGGTATGTGCCCCTTTGACTGGAATCAAACCCTCGACTCATTGGTTCTCGAGCTGATGCTCTAACCACTGAGCCAAACAGGCCAGGGCATAGTTAGTTTTTTAATTATAAAATACTTATAAAAATGACTTCTAACTCTAGCATAGAAAGTATAAGTGCAGAATTATTTTAGTTCCAAGTTCTCTTCCAATTAAGAGTCTGATTTAATCACCCCAATAAATTCGATAAAACAAAAAAATAATATTTCAATTTTAAAAGAAAAATAAAAAGCTTAAAAAAAGAGTCTGATTTAAAAACATTTCTTTTTTTAAGTTTTAAAACAGAGCATTAGAGAAACTGGTGTTTTGGTAAAAGCACGATTGCTGTATACTGCAAGGATCATTTTCAGCACCTAGACACCATAAATCCTAAAGTCTCTAAAGAAATTAGCCTCAGCTTAAGTGAAAGATAAATTTAAAAGAAGCTCCAACTAGCCCTGGCCGGTTCGGTTCAGCGGTTAGAGCGTCGACTCATGGACCAATGAGTTGAGGGTGCAATTCCAGTCAAGGGCACGTACCTCGGTTGCAATTCGTCCCTGGCCCTGGTCTGGTTGTGTGGGAGGCAACCAGTCAGTGTGTCCCTCTCACGTCGATGTTTCTCTCTCTCTCCCTTCCTCTCCCTCTCTCTCCCTCCCTCCCACTCTGTCTGATGATAAATAGAAAAATGTCCTCGGGTGAGGATTAAAAAAATAAATAAATAAAAGAAGCTCCAACTATTTATAAAGAAAAAGGAAGCTTCTTGCTTTTTGACTCATCTTCAAATTTAGAAAAGAACTGTAACTTAAAACTAAGTCTGACCACAATCAATGTAGATCCACTTAAAGCTACAGCTCTGTGGCATCTCATGTCCTATAGAGAAAAAAAAAAAAGCCACTGAAAAGAATTTAAACCAGGTTAACAAACATGACAAAGGACACTGAACTTATTTATGAAAAACATCTCAAATTCACCTTCTAAATCATGAAAAAAACCTTAATTGGTAAGTTGATATCTCCTTTCTGTCAACAGTATAAATTTAACAAAAGTGAATTAAAACTAAAATGTATTTGTTCTGACATGAATTTTAACAATACTATAACAAAATACATAATTTCAAATAGAACAAAAGCCAAAGCTATTAAGAAAGGTCATAGGGACAGTGCCCGACATGCCAAGGTAAAGAACAAAGTAATATTACCAAGCCAGTGACCAAAAGTGTGTACTCCTGTATTCTACTGATAATCAGAATCCTCAAAAAGCACCTAGAAAAATTCAAAATTAACACACCTAATTCACTCATTTCAGTATTTCCATTTGTTTTGTATGCTGAATCTGCAAGAGAGATAGTGAGAAGATGATTAGAGCTTAAAAGGAAATGCATCATATGGTTCTTTACCACAGGTTCATCTTCAAAACCTTAACAGATCTTTATCATTATTATACTTGATAGTCATTAAAAAAAAAAAAATCAACCTAATTTTTTCTTACAGAACATGACTGAGGGGTAGAAACAGAATGTGAGGATAAATAAGCTTCCCTTTTAGTTCCCATAATAAAGCATTCTTATGAACCAAAAAACTCTGAAAATGAAGTGGAAGTAGACTGCTTGGTATGATTTTACTAGTTTTCTTTCATAGTCATGAAATCAATTTAAGGGTAACACTTTTTTAAGGTATTAGTCAAAAAGAAACATAATAGAGGTAGGGAAATTTTATAGCCCTAAGCCACAAAGCCTCAGTCTTGAATTTTTTATTAGCCTTTTACTGGGAAGAATGAAAAGTCCCTGACCCTAATTTGAAATCATCACGCTAACAACAAAAAACCCATAGCAACATATAAGAAACACCTCTTTAAAAGGATGAAGAAGCAAGCCCTTTACATATTTATATGAAAATGTGTCACAATATATGTTAAGTAAAAATAAAAACAAACGTTATGGAGGTGCAAAAAAAAGTACTTATTAGGCTAAAATTTGTGTTGAAAAACAGAGGAAAAGATAATTTATAAATGAATTTCCTTATATCTCCATAAAATATCTCTGGAAGAATACCTAAGAAACTGACAACATGGGTTGCCTCTGATGAGACAGGGTGGGTAAAGGATGGAGAGGGCAGGGTGACTTTTGTTTGTATATTTATAGTAACTTTTGAATTTTGAATCATATGAATACATGTACCACCCTATTTAAAAATAAAATTGTATTTATAAAAATGTTAAACTGACCCTAGCCAGTTTGGCTCAGCAGTTAGAGCATTAGCTCTTAGACCAAAGGGTCGCAGGTTTGATTCCCAGTCAAGGGCATGTACCTAGGTTGCAGGTTCAATCCCTGCCCCTGTCGGGGTCATGCAGGAGGCAACCTATCAATGTGTCTCTCACATCGATGTTTCTCTCTATTTCTCTCTCTCTCTCTCCCCTCAACCTTTGCATTCTATCTAAAAATCAATGAAAAAATATCCTCGGGTGAGGATTAACAAAAAACAATAAAAAAAAAAAAAACATATTAAACCGACAGATAAAAATAATCTCTTACCAGATCTTGGACTTCTTAAAGGGGGTCTAATCAGGCTGAGACAAGGATCTTCACTCAACACTAATATAGGAGAAAAACATTTAACAATATATTAAATAAAATATCCAACATACTAGATTTATTATACAATCATCTATTAATTTAACAAAGATTTTTCTGAGCTTCCATTATGTTAAGCAGAGGGATACACTGGTGAACTAGAGACAAGTTCCCTGCCCTAAAAAAAATTATGGACTTGCCCTGGCCAGTTTGTCTCAGCAGTCAGAGTGTCAGCCTGCGGATCGAAGGGTCTCAGGTTTGATTCTGGTCAAGGGCACACACCTGGGTTGCAGGTTCGATCACTGGCCCCAATTAGGGTCATTCGAGAGGCAGCCAATTGACATTTCTCTCTCTTTCTTTCTTACTGATGTCTCTCTCTCTCTCTCTCTCCTTCCCGCCATCCCTTCCACTCTATCTAAAAACCAATGGAAAAATATCCTTGGGTGAGGATTAAAAAAAAAAAAATTATGGACTTGATGGAAAAATAAGTACTTTTTTCCAGCAGACCGTATTTGTGTAAAAGGAAAGGAATACCAAATACAATTCTTCTAAATTTCTCAGTTAGGAACCAAAATCTGATGCTGCACATCTCAAATTAATATAATACTGAATGTCAACTGTAATTAAAAATTTAAAAAAAAAATTTTTTTTAAAGAACCAAATTCCATTTGTAGCATACCCTCATTGTGGATTATTTATGGCATACTTTAATTTCAGGGTTAACTTCCTGAGAGTTAATACACTCCCTCCAATAATGCAAATTCTACTTTTAAATAAAACATTGATGTTAGCCAGGGTTTGTTTTAGACTATGGTTCAATGGCGTAGGGTTAACAGGGAAGCCAATCTCATTGAATAAAATGTTAATGTTAGCCTAGAAATCCAAGGTGTGTTTTGTCAAAGAGCCTCACATAACAATCTAAACCTCAATATATATCTAAACTTGGATTATGTTTTATTTCATTTGCCTCTATAAGAAAGCATTTGTTTGGCTCTGTATGAGAACTGTGAAAACCACAGTGCACTGGCTATCACTGGCCCCCTCAAGTACACTGAATGCCTATGTTTTTGCAAAACTGATTTAACCCATTTTCCCCTTTACAGTAGCCAGAAAGGAAGTCCTGAAAGGACAGTCAGTCATTTGCTCAAAAAATAGTTATTGAGCCCTGGCCAGGTGGCTCAGATGGTGGGCTCGATCCCTGGTCAGAACACATACCTAAGTTGCGGGTTCGATCCCCAGTCAGGATGCATAAGGTAGGCAACCGATCGATGTCTCTTTCTCTTTCTCTCTCTCTCTCTTTCTCTCTCTCCCCCCGTCTCTATATGAAGATAAATGGAAAAATATCCTTGGGTAACGATTAAAAGATATAAAATAAAAATAAATAAAATTATTAGTGTTATCTCCAAAACAGAACAGAGAGTGAGGGAATGATTTCCATATCATGAAGAGGATCAATTAATGCACAAATGGATGCTGACAAAGGGACACTTGCACTGACAGGAACTTTGGAGATTGAGGGATGACTTCCCTAAATCTTCTAGTTTTAGAGTTTACAAAATATCTCAGTTGCTAGCATTTCACACATCAGGTATTTTAGAACTTAAATACTTAGCTTTCAAAATAAATCTGTTACTCCCATTATTACAACTACCATCTTCTTTTCTCCTCTGTATTCCCACCCTTTCCAGGTTTAATCAAAAGCTAATACTCAACTTAATCAATAGCTATCAATTACTATTTCAGTCCTTGTCTTTTCATTTAAGAAGCATTTCCTGTATGTTCCACTAATATATAGCCCTACGTAAGATACTTGAAAGAGACAGTACCAGAAAGAGGTATTAGATGACCAGTTGATGTAGTTATTTTTACTAGGTTGTTTTAGAAAGTGGCCTCTTGGGTTAGGTCTTTATTCTTAAGGACATCGTTGGATAAAATTCTCTCAGACCATACCAGTGGCCCTATATACAATTACGGAATATACAATATTCAAAATACCAAGTTAAACTTGAAGTCTATCCTCAGACTTGTACTTAAAGCAGTCCTCCATCAAAGAGTGACTTCTATTTAATAATTCCTCTGCTAGACAGACTTTACAAGCATTTATTTAATAAGTCCCTAAACTCTTTCTCCTTTCATTAAGAGGCATGAGATGGGAGCATGCCAAGTGCTACATAAAGAAAGATGTAAAAAAGCACCTTTTAGAGTAATAGAACCCTGAGTATCTCAAATCTCCCAAAGATGCACAAAACCTTATTTCTAGTTAGACTGCATGCACAGTGTACTATCAATATATTCTAGGTAATCTATGCATGGGTACCATCAATTTGCCATCTATATTGAGAAATGATTTGTTTTCTCCATTTCCAATTATAGCATAGGCTTAAGAGAAAGAAATGCTTAAGCAAAATTTTATGAACACATCTTTTGTAAAGTGCCACGAGAAGAAAAAAACCTTGTATTTGTGGGTTGTATTGTGTACAAAGCGATTTTGCATGTATTATATCGCTGCTGCAGTGACCTTCTGAGTTAGGCAGGGTAAATCATATAGAGAAAAGCCTGAGGCTCAGGGTGGATAAGTAACTCAACCAAGATCCAGTGCCCTTGCCCATATTATGCAGCCACATACCTCATTATCAATCCTTAAATACAGGCCTAATGTGAACTCTAAAAGACTGTTTAAGACATTCTATTACATAATAGTTTTATAATGGTCTATAGGCTGGCACTCAACAGTTTTCAGTACGTCAATTCACTTAACTCCGTAATTTTAAAAATTTAGAGTAAATTTGTAAAAATTTTTATAAATTTACTCTAAATTTTAAAAATGAGAAAAGTTTGCTTCTCCAGGTATAAGGGACATGCAATTAAATCAACTGTATATAAAATTTCAAGAATATGCTTCTTCCAAATGGCCTGGAAAGTCTGATTATAGCACCAATTACTCAAAGCATTTTTCTAAGATAGTTTATAATCTTAACACAGTAACATAGGCTGTTCAAGGAATTAAGCATAAAGGGAACTGAACTTGAACCAGATATATTTTATTCTAAATTGAGAATAGAACAGTTCAAATTATAAAGCTTAATCTTCTTAGAAGCAATGGATAAGGAAGAAAGTCAGAATATGGGTTTAAAAAAATTCAGGGATGATCAGTTTCAATGGCTATAATCATTTGTTGTGGGGCTGTCCTAATATCAAAAAGCGCAAAATGAAAATTAATGGAACTAAAACAAAAGATACTAAGCATTAATAACTGAAGTTAATCCTTTCCCCTGCTTTTCAAAACAGTTAATAGTTTTTAAAACTTAAGTAGATTATCAAATGTAGCCTACTTCCATATTACAATGATACTAAGATACAAATATTTTTTTACTTTAACATCTCTGAAATTGGGATGCATCACACAATCTATGGCATATTACAGTTTAATAGTATCATTTCTTTCTTCTAGGTGGTACATAAAACAATGACATTGTATCTTACAGATAATGATATCTTAGATTTGATGAAATATAATATCAAACTGACAAGACTGACCAAATTATGTCATCATTTACCATGCAGATCATTTAATGCATTTTAAATGAAAGGCAGGTAAGGTAGTTTACCCATTTAAACTACTGGGTAGGTAATTATTACATGGGAGAGGGATAGTGAGGTATTTAGGGAAAATGAAAAGGCTTTGTGACTGAATAGTTATGTGATACATAGTTATGTGACTGAATTAACATATATAAAGTGACTAGTACTTAGTAGGTACTCAATATGCACCCTATCTTTTCTTGACACATTGCTTAATTCAATAAACAACCTATTACAAAGATTCACTGAAATTCTGAATGAAGTATGATTTGGGACCCTTGATGAACCAGGCTATAATCTGTACATAAAAAGTTGCCAGGTAAGGAAAAAAACAAAATCACTCTTCTTACCTGGAGTCTCTTGTGTTTTCCTGATAGTTTTCTTTGAGACTGTCTGGCTTAAAATAGTTTGCGGAGATGGTTCTTCCTCTAAAGAACAGATATGATAATTGTCAAAATTCAGAATATATGAGCTGGGTAAATATTATGCATATTAACAGCAATGTATGAGCAGAAATGCAAGTAATTCATTTCTTTAGAAATGTGAAATTAGGTTTACCAAAACTTACAAATTTAACTAGTCAGAACTAATCTTAAGACAATTTAAAAAATAAACTACTTCTCACTGATGCTTTACCACAAAGGTATATTACTTTAGAAATTTTAAAAGATGGGCTAGAGCAGCAATTTTCAACCTGTGTGCCACAAGAATTTTTAAAACATGCAATACCTAACTATTTAGTCAGGGGCACTGACCTCTTTTCTCTTAGATTGTCAAATAAAATAAAAAAAGACAACAGCCAACACAATAGCCATCCAGTACAAATGAATCAAAATTATACCTACTTTTTTTGGTCAGATTGGCAAAAATATATTTTTTGGTGTGTGCAGAATTTTAGTAATTATGTGTGCCATGAGATGGAAAGTATTGAAAATCACTGGGCTAGAGTGTCATAAAAGATGTGGAAGAAAGCAGAAGAGTGAAAAATGTTTAGATCCTTACAGATGTACTGAAATAGAGGTATATCCTTTATGTGTTAAAAAATTAACTTACATAATTGCATTAGGCTCTGTAGAAAAGTCAATACAATTTAACAGATGTATTGTTAAAAATATGTGCAAAGCATTCTTCTAGGTATTGAAAGAAATACAGAATTAACATAAGTACTGAAGTATAACATGGTCCTTCAAATATATATGATAGGCTCTTTGTCTCCAGGAACATACAGGGTGGGGCAAAAGCAGGTTTACAGTTGAGAGTATGCAAAACAAAGTTCACTCTTATATTATCCTTTATTAATTATTGTATTATTTTCCATACAAACAACTGTGTTGAATGACTACACCCTGCAGTAACGTACATATCTTTAACATAAAATTTCCAAAATCAACACTTCTTCAAATGCCTCAGCAGGTAAATGTGCGGCTTATGACTCTGCTCTAAGCTGAAGATCCACGGCCTCTTTATCATATCTATCAATGGTCTAAGTACGTAATCCCATTGTGATTCAAACCGTTTCTTACCTCATAGGTGCCTTACATGGGCTAACACGAAACATCACTTGTTAGATGGGGCCTGGGGGCAAGGTGGGGAGGATGGATGAAGGGAGTCGATTCACCTGACTCAGGTATAACTAGACTCGCACTTTGTCAGCATGCTTTTGGCCCATTTAGATGAAAACTAAAAGTCTTGCTTTGTCTGGCTACCACTTAACCATTGAGACTACACTGAGGGCCCCCAACGTGGCGAATTTTGGGCACAGACCACCACGCTCGAGAAAGAGCGATCGGCTCAAGCCTATCAGACACTGGGAGCTTCAAGTTCAAGACAACTGGCGTACCCCATTTCGGGTGGGGTCTCAAGTCAGTTCACCAACTAGCGACCCCGAAGAACGCCCACCCACAAATTTCCTCCCTCTTTCCCCACGTGGACAGTGATGGGAAAAGGTTGGAAGGTTGGATTAGAACCGAAATTCGCAGCTGGGGACGTTCGAGCTCCGAGAATAAAAGGAGGAAATGGAAGTGGCTTTAGCAGAAACAGCCGCAGGGCAGAGGAAACCGAAATGAAAGCGAGGCTGGGGTGATCGATGTCCCGCCGGCCGCTGAACTCGCCGTCCCCCGCGAAGGCCCGCAGGAGGCGGCGATGCGGGCACCCCTCACCGGCCGCCCGGCCGCGCAGCGCTCCCGGCTCTGCACTGCGCCGCACCGCTGCCTTTCCGTCCTCCCGCCTGTGCGTCTTTCCCCCTTCGGCCGGGGTGGACCCAACGCGGGGACGCATTCCCTCGGGGCGGAGAAGCCACCGAGCCCAGGCCGGGATGGGCTCGGCAGGGATGCTCGGCAGGGATGCCCGCCCGGCCGCCGCCCTCGCTCCCGTTCACCTCACCTTCAGAGGAATGAGAGTCCCGCAACCCTCTCCGGGTCATAACCGGTGATGGCTGTGGCGGAGGCTGCTGTGAGTGCTGCTGCTGGAGCAGGGCGGTAGCCCTTCGCGTCTTCATCTCTCCGGCTTCCTGGAGTAGCGGCTGCCTCCGCTGCCGCGACCGTAGGTAGTAGGCGCTTTCTCTCACTTCCTCTTGTGAAGAATGCGGCCGGAACTCTTCTAGCTGGATTCGTTTTCCCATCGGGGACTTTTCTTTGGCCACGCGGGGCTCGAAGTCGCCGTACACTTCCGGCGGCTCTTCCGAAAACCTCACTTCCCGCCGTCCAGGGCGCGGCGGTGAAGGAGTTCCGTACGCAGGTGCGTCACCGCCGCCGCCATTTTGAGGGGCGAGCCGGCGCCCACCCTCCCGCAGGGGGGGCCTGGGTGTCACGTGCAGCTCCCATCCTTCAATCACCGGCTCCGCCCTCCGCCCCTCGCCCGCCATAGTTGTTGTTGTAGCTTGTCTATCGCCAAGATGATTTGGGGGGCCCTAGATTCACCTGCCGTTGGTGGCGATGGCTTTTCGGGGTGCTGGGCGGTGGTCGCGGTGGTCAGGGAGGCAGTTGAGAGTCGCCGAGGCTGCCGCCTGCGTCGTCGCTGCTGTGCTGCAAACCTGCCTCTGGGCCCATGGTGTGTCCGAGGGCAGTGGGAGAGGCAGTGCCGGTGCTGGGTCAGCTGCTGTGGGTCACTCCCGCCTCCTGGCTGAAGGCACCAAAGAGGAGGAGAAGAGGGAGGAGGACGTCGGTGTCCTTGGCCTTGGGGGACAGAGAGGGCGGGGACCACGGAGAAGGGACAGCTGGCTGGGCAAATTGCGTGCCCAAAACCCAGCTGTTTGTGGCAACTGTTGTCCGCACGCGGGAGACGCCCGTGCTGGCTGCCAGTGCCCAGCGTCTGGAAAGGCGGGGTGAGACGGGATGGAGAGGTGTCGGTCCTCGTCCCCAGGCTGTTGCGCAGTTTTCCTGAAACCTTTAGGATCCACTGCCGCCTTGGCCGTACCTGCAAATGCTCCTAGCCGGAGTGATGATAAAGATAACTTTTGCAAGTGTCATCATTTCTTGGAGAAAATTTTGGTTTCAAGCTCTTTATGAGAGCTTACCCAGTTTTAAGTCACCTGTTGAGAGTGTACAAAACCGAAAGTACAGGCATACATGGGTGGATTTCCACTTGCAAACTCTATGCGCAGCAAACGTAGTGGTTCCTGGATTCTGTGTAAAAGCTATTCCAGTGGCACTGTTTCGGAACCTGAGTGCTGTGTTATGGACAGAAATGAACAAACACATAGACTAAAGGCAGCTATAATTTAACTTGTGATCCGTTATTTTTACTTTGATTCTGGGCATGACTTGGTACACTGCATTTGATTTAGGGTTTTCTGGGTTTAGTTTACCGAGTAAGAAAGCTTGAATACGAAGCACCCTTTATTTCATATCAGTATACCATACTTACGGATGTGGATAATCAGCAAATATCTAACCAAATTTACACACACTGAGGGAAGGGGAATTAAGTTAGTGTAATGTCTTAAAAATCGAAAGAAAGTTTGTTACCTTCAAAATGTACGCTTACCTTCTTGGAGGATTTTTTCTAATTTTTTTATTTCAGTGGATAGATTTTAAAAATTGTAATTAGGATATAAATTATAATGAACGATTCTGAAAACTTTGAGAGTACTGTTTATTCTTTCAGGTATTTTAAATCACCTTACAATGCTTTTAAGCAACTCATGTTCAAACCAGGCAAAAATTTCAATTTAATGAAATTTTAACGTGTACTATATTTTCATTAATAGGCCATATATTTAGCTACAGACACAAGGAATTAAATGCTTTGAGAGTCACCTAGGTTTTAGCCTGTTACTTCATCTTAGCTTTGTTTATTATATACAATATAGCCAAAGAAACTGGAGGAACAGTCACAAGGGAGATGCTACTTAAAAAAAAAAAAAAAATCTTTAAAGGGGAAAGTAAAAGCATATTTCCCCGTGTCAGCCTGGGTTAGATAGTATGTTTGGAAAATTTGTGGGACTTCTTTTCCAACAAAATGCTGAAAAGTATTCGTACTTTTTGATACCTGGCTTTAGTTTTAAGTAATGCTTTTTGTATAAGGGGCCTATTACATTACTCATTAAGCTATAATAGTAAAAGTTCTTTAATATAACTATTAAATGATATAAAACTTTATAGTATTAATGTACAACGTTCATATTATGAACATTAATGCATATATTAAAAGCCTCTTTAACACATTTACCAGGGCAGGTGACTATAACTTGGATACAGACTTGTAAAACTTAGGTTTGGGGAACATATTAAAAAAGAGAGGACAAGAGGTTCTACATGTTACTGACTAATCAGTCAGTGTGTTATTTTGTAATTAAAAATGCTTGTAAAGGCTTAGGAATGGCTTCCCAAAGAAACGAATCATGAGAATCTTAAAGTAAAATCAGAGGCATGGTAGCTTTAATGTTAACACATTTGCTTAGGATTTTCCCTATTTAAGAAATAAGAATACATAATCCTAGCTCTGCCGCACCTGCCTCCCACACCTAGCAACCTTACAAATAGTACCAACTTTCCTCATAACTGTGAGGTAAAGCTAGACTCTAAGCAAACCAGATATTCTGCTGTAGATATTTTCCAAACAGCAGGGGTGTCCAAAACAGGTGACATTACAGAGACCGTAGACTCAGCCAATATTATAAGGGAATTGCTGGGCCACCAAATACCAAGAGGAGGCATGAGCTCTGGATGTTGGAAAATTACTTTGGGAATTTGATATATGTAGAGTAATTCAGTGAATCAAAGGAGAAGACAGGTAAGAGAAGAAATTATTATAACAATATACATGGGTGGGCAAAAGTAGGTTTACAATGGTTTGTATGGAAAGACATTCAGGTTATGATTATTGCAATAGTTTTATTAACTCAAAGGAATGTCACAACGGCACAGTGCACTTAGGTACAATCTTGTAAGTGCTCAAATTGCTGGCCTTCATTATTTGCACATTCTTGTAGTCTTTGAAAATCAGTAAACAAACCTGAATTTCAGTGACCTGCTTGGGTTAGCCCCACTGCCTCCTGAGGTGGTTGAATTCAAACCTACTTTTGCCTACCCCTGTACTAATTCATATATTTATTAAATGTCTATGTTGGCACATAATAGATGTTTGATAAATATATGGATTAAATTAATGAGTGTATTCTTTATCCCTAGGGGATTTGCCATGTATTTGGGAAGGCATATACAAAAATTACAATTCAGATTAAATTACTTGCATTCATATATATACTTAGCTGTCAGTCCTAGGTCTAGAAATCTAGTGTTCTTGATACTGGATTTCAAATAAAGCAGCTATTTTGAATGAAACATTTTATTTTAAAATAAGAATTTTTATAAATGAGTTTTATTTAGGGTAAGCAGAAATCCAGTTATATACTGTGAAAAAAAATCTATCAATCCATTGTGCATGATATTCACATTTGTGCTCAGCTAGGCAAATAACTTTGGGGTTATAGCTTAGTAGAAAGAGGCAACATTGCTATTTTTAATAAGGAAGTAATTATTAAAATGTTAAAGAAGCGGAAGAAAGTTAAAGACATAGCTGGTTCCATTTATTCCCTATTCTCACAAGTGATAGACAAAACATTTTAAAGACTGTTAATACAAATGAAAATGTCTAGCTGGAAATGTTATACTGAAATTAAAAGTTAAACCCAGTTAAGTGAGTGGAATTTAATATTCTTCCATTTATTCTTTGTTGAGTTAGAGATTGCAGTCAATTATTAAACAGCACCAAAGAGTGCTCTGAAATCCTGTGACTTCTGCTAAAAGAGGATGATTGACATGTAAAGGTACCAAAAATCACCGTTCCATGAAGAATCATTAATCCAATAAATATTTGAGCCTCTGTGTACTAGCCAGATCCTGTTCTAGGTGGTGGGGATACAGCAAAGAATAGACCAAAAGACAACCCTCCTTGCCTGCTTGGAATTTATATTCTTTGGAAGTCAGATAAAAATCAAAATAAGTAAAATAGTGTTTTAGGGAAAAATGAGAGACAGGGAAGTGAGATTTACGTGAGTAGATTTCTTCTATGTTGTCTTGAATTGGTGTAAGTCAGGAACAGGAATTTTAAATTTACAGTTAGCCCTTGAACAAGGCAGGAGTTAGGACTCCTGACCCCAGCCCAGTGGAAAGACTTAACTACAGTTTTCCTTCGATACGTGAGGGGGATTGGTTGCAGAACCACTGCCCATACCAAAATCCACGCATGGGCAAATTCATTACATAAAATGGCATAGAACAATGCATACGGTCAGTCTTCTGCATGCGGGGGTTCCCAATGGCGGACGGAAGTCTTGTTTTCTATTTGCTGTTGATTGAATCTTCCGGGGCCAAACTCCTGTAGGGAGAGCAGACTGTATATTTATTGAACAACAACAACAACAAAAAATCAGAGTATCAGTGGACCCGCGCACTTCAAAGTTGTGTTGTTCCAGTCATCTGTACTTGACTTTGCCCCTAACCTTGTTCTTGGGTAAATTGCTTTCCATTTCTCAATGTTCACATTTATAAAATTAATAAATCAAAATAGTAGCTGTTTTTATTCATCATTTGCTACTGTCGTTTAGCAGACACCGTTACTACATACATTACCTCTTTTACTCACAACAACCCCACTGGACATGAGCAAACTGAGTTTGAGGACACGCACCTCTAAAGGTAGGGGCGGGGTCCCAGTCCTGCCTGGCTGTGCTGGCCCTTATCGTCGGGTAGTGCCTCTCACCGCGTTGGCTCCATGGGTTCTTCCAGCCTGTGAATGTGGGGTCGTTCTAAGGGTTAGGGACGCCTTGCGGAGATGCCCGCCTTCCCTGACATGTAGCAGCAGAACACCGGGACATCGGTGCTTCCGTTGCGCGCACTCACCACTGCCTGGCGCTGGCGGCTCGTGGGCGGTGGAGGGGGGCGGGGGTAGGTGTGTGGGGGGCGGTGCAGACTGGGGGGAGGGGCAGGGCGACTACCAGTCCCAGCATTCCGCGGGCGCTCCCCTCCCAGCAGAGGTTACCGTCACGTGGACAGGGACCGGGCGACATTCTCTTCGGCCCGTCCGAGGGGTGCAGCCCGGTTTCGTGGACCAGAACACCGGAAGGGCTCCCCTGACATTGAGTGTAGACGATTTAAAACTCCGCTGGAATTTGTAAGTACTTAAAATGTGTATACAACTTTTCCGTGGTTTAATATTTGATCTGATGTCTCTCTGAAAGATCTTTCGGAAACGATCCCTCCCCACCCCCACCTACTTATTGCAAAAACCTTAAAACGAAGCAGGTAGGGGGTATTTTTGTTTTAGAGTAAAAAATGAGAAACAATCTTACAAATATTAAATAGAATAAGGCAGGGGGGCAATAAATGTTTGCTTTGGACTTTGAGACAAGCAGAATTCCTATAAGGCTCAAAGTGTGAACGGGAAATCTACCTGGGCAGGGACGATTACTCCCTTTACTTCCTTGCCTAACAGGATCCCGTCATTTACCGTATAAATCCTTATTAGGTAGTAACCCCCACTCTCCTTTTTGTAATCTTAATGGTGCTCAAAAAGGGCAAAGTTTGAAGTTTCAGTAAGACCCTACAATTATCATTTTGCTTACATATTTTTTATAAAGATATATATCTTCCTTACTGTATTTCACAGCTGATGAGAAAGTTTACCCTTCTCTCCTTCAAAGAAGTGTCTAGTACTCTGTTTTATTAGTGGTGCTTAATTGTTAGACTTTATACACAAACACAGAAAAAATGAGTTATCTTAACCTGATTCAACGTACTGTTTTTTTTGTTTCAGTTTCACCTGTCTTTAGGTTTGAAAACATTTTATTCTGGATCTATATGAGAGAGAGCTTCCTTGTCTCTCTTTTTAAGAGTTAGGGCTGTGGGCGGTTCAGCACATGATTAGTATATAAATGGCTAGTGGAAAATCATTTAATTTCAAAGAACTTATGGTAGAGGAACTAAAAAATGTAGTTGAAGGCTTTGTGTGGATTGAAACAGTTGGAAAACTGACATTTGCTATGAGAACTTTGAGAGCCTCTCCTGGGTAATGCTTATTGAGTGCAGAGTCCATAACTTGATAACCAGTTTTGCTGCTGCTTATCACGAAGCCATGAGTGACTCATTGAAGCTCTATTTCACTTATTTTCCCTCTGAGTGTAGAAATGATGATACTAGGCTGAGAGCTTCTGTAATTCACAAATAAAGTAACTTTAAGAATTTAGTTAATTATTTGAGGATTATAGGGTATTTTATTAACGTATTGTGTCTTGTATATATAATTTATTTTCGCTGAAGAGGTCATTTAAAACTGTATTCCTTGGAAATCCACATTTCTCTGAAGCACCACTTGAGTTTTCTGAAGGAAAGTGTGCGCAGAGAAGCCTTGTCTCTTTTATGCTGTTCATTTTTCATTTAGAATTTTAATTGGGTTAGCATTTTATTAATGTTCTACATCTTCTGACTACTGATGTGTCCCACAAGAGATAATTTCATATAGCGATTATACTTTATCCTTACTTTTGCACAGCAAATCCAGCATTTGTGAATAAACAAGGATGTTCCCAACATTGGTTATGAGTGTAGACTTTGGAGTCAGAGCTGGGCTGAATTCCAGTTCTATCACTGTGTGCCTGGGGCAGGCTCCCTTATCACTCAGAGTCCACTTCCTCATCTGTAAAGTGGAGAATCGTAGGGTTATTTGGAATATTAAATGGGGTAGTTTAGACTCAATAAATGGCAACTATTATTACTAATTGGGCTACTTTCCTTTTTACTAATATTAAAGGAATTGTTGGTACATGCTTTTGATAATCAAAATAGAAAGGAAGAAAATTCACCCATAATTCCAACCAACAGCCACACAGCCAAGGCTGTACTTTTATTTAATAGTTCAAATAATAAAGTTTTTGAGGACTTCTTTTGTGCCCCATAGTGGTAAGTGCTGCGCATTATCTCTTTAACCTTCACGGTGCCTCTCTCGTTGAGGTAGTGTTATTCCATTTTGTGGTTAAGAAAACTAAGGCTTAGAGAAGAGTTCAGCAGGTCACGTGCTGGAGCAGGTCATTCAGGCCCAGGCTGTCTGACTCCAGAGGCCAGCAGGGCAGGGAGTTTATATTTGTACATTCACTGTGTGGCTGTTAGGTCAAACATACAGGCAGGAGTTGACTGGGGCTGACTCACAACTTCTTTGTATAAAAATAACAGTATTTGTATTTTATAATTACTACTGTGACCACCACATTTAAAAACACCTTTTTATGGGAAAGTAAGAATAGGGAGGTGTTTTGTACCTTAACAAACAAGGCATTCACCTATAGTTTTATTAGTTGTGGCAGTAAATCTAAGTCATTAAGACTAATTTTTCCCTTTTTTTATTAGAGATAAATGTAGTAAAGTAAATATAGGGTTTATAGTGAAAGAAAACTTTTCTTCAAAGTAGTGCTTCTTTTTTTTTTTTTTTTATCCTCACCCGAGGACATTTTTCCATTTTTTGTTCAGATAAAGTGGGAGGGAGGGAGAGGAAGAGAGAGAGAGAGAAACATCGACGTGAAAGGGACACATCGCGTGGCTGCCACCCGCACGACCAACCAGGGCCGGGGACAAACTGCAACCGAAGTACATGCCCTCAGAGGGAACCAAATCCGGGCCTCTCTGGACCGCAGGCCGACGCTCTAACCGCTGAGCCAAACCGGCCAGGGCTAAAGTAGTGCTTCTTAAATCATCTGGTCAGCCTGTTAAAACACAAACTCCTGCACCAGACCTACAAAGATTCTGGTCTAGTAGGTCTGGGGTGTGGCCCAAGAACTTGTATGTATTTCTAACAAGCTCCTAAGTGATGCTAATGATTTCCAGCTAATGAGTTTAGTAAGGAAGCAAGTATTAGTGGTGGTTGTCCAAAACTGTTGGCCTGACAGTGAGAGCACAGTAGCAGTGAGCACCCAGCTCTTAGTTTTTAAACATTATCCTCCCACCCTGGCTGGTGTGGCTCAGTTGTTAAAGCGTCAGCCCGTGCACCTAAGGGTCCTGGTCAAGGACATGTACCTCAGTTGCAGGTTATATCCCCAGCCCCGGTTGGGGCACGTACCAGGGAGGCAACCAATTGATGTGTCTCTCTCACATGGATGTCTCTCTCTCTCTTCTCCCCTCCCTCTCTTCTTCCCTCCCTCTCTTCCACTCTCTCTAAAAATCAATGGAAAAAAATCCTCAGGTAAAGATTAACAAAAACAAAACAAAACACTATCCTCCCATAGAAGGAACCAGCTTTTTTTTTTTTTTTGGAGTAATTGATTTCAGGGCTGGGGCAGGGAAAATACAAGATCAGACTGGAACACCTTGTGGTGCTTAAAATCAAGTCCTCATGGCTAAAAGTTGGAACAGTTTGAGCAACAAAATATAAATGATAGTGTTGGATTTTAATGCATAGAATAAAATAAGTATCCATGAGTCCATACTAACATAGTTGATTAAATAAATAAGGGAGAAGGGACAACTCTTTTTTTTTACAGAAGAATTCCAATGAATAAACACGGAAAGCAGGAAATAGAAACTGGCCATTAGACAAACAATACTGTAGTAATTACCTGTGATGCTAGTAGGTGGAATTTTGAGGAAAATCAAGATATCTGCTTAGTCTCAAAGTATCTCCCTCAAGATAATTATCAGCTACAAAGAAAAAATGTAACTTACCAGTGGAGATACCGTGTTCACCAGCTGATTGAGGTTAACATCACTAGTGGACACCAGGAGCCCCATGATAAGGTGCATTTAGAACACATCATCATTTCTGTGGTGTTACTCTGGTCAGAAATGCATAACCTC
Source organism: Tadarida brasiliensis (assembly GCA_030848825.1). Lineage (NCBI taxonomy): Eukaryota > Metazoa > Chordata > Mammalia > Chiroptera > Molossidae > Tadarida > Tadarida brasiliensis. The sequence goes on from CM061275.1 coordinate 43,678,069, forward strand.
TTCTTCTAATCATGAGGAAACATTATACAAACCCAAATTGAGGGATATTCTAAAGAATAACTGAGTAGTACTTTCAAAAGTGTCCAGGTCACAGCCCTGGCCGGTTTGGCTCAGCGGTTAGAGCGTCGGCCTGCGGACAAGAGAGTCCCGGGTTCGGTTCCCGCTAAGGGCACGTGCCTCAGTTGCGGTTTGTCCCTGGCCCCGGTTGGGGTCATGTGGGTGACAACCACTCAATGTGTCTCTTTCACGTCGATGTTTCTCTCTCTGTCTTCCTCCCTCCCTCCCTCCCACTCTATCTGAAGATAAATGCAAAAGGTGTCCTCAGGTGAGGATAAAAAAAAAAGTGTCCAGGTCACAAACACTGGGGAAGACCTCAAAAGACTGGTAAAAACCAAGAAACTCAAGATTGCAGACTCAGGAAAATTAACAAGTAAATGGAATGTGTGATCCCGGACTGGACCCTGGAACAAAAAAAAGACAGTAGTGGAGAAACGGGTGAAATTTGAACAGTCTATAGTTTAGTTAACTGTGCCATTGTACCGATGTTAATTTCTTGTTTTTTATAATTGTACTTTAATTTTATGAAATGTTGACTTTAAGAGAAACTGGATAAAGGTATAAGGGAACTTGGCTCTGTTTTTTACAACTTTTAAAATTGCAGTCATGCATCACTTAATGACACAGATACATTCTGAGAAATATGTCAGGTGATTTTGTCATGTTAATACCATAAAGTGCACTTACACGAACCTAGATGGTATAGCCCACTACACACCTAGGCTACATGGTCTGGCCTGTTGCTCCCAGGCTGTGAGCCCGTATAGCCTGTTACTGCACAAAACAACCCGAGATTAAATCAAGCACAAGAGAAAATGATGCAATCAGAGACCTGGTAAACATGAGGTGTTTTACAGCAAACTTTTTTTTATAAGTAGAGTACACTCTAAAGATAAAAGTGTAGTAAATACATAAACCAGTAACATAAAATGTACTGTACATAACTGTACGTGCTATACTTTTATACAGTTGGCAGTGCAGTAGGTTTACACCAGCATCCCTGCAAACACGTGTTGGGCTACGACATCTACAGTGTCACTAGGCGATAGGAATTTTTCAGCTCTATTATAAATTTATGGGACCACAGGCCTATAAGTGGTCCTATATGTGGTCCGTCATTGACCTAAACGTCATTATGTGGCGCATGACTAGTTAAAAAAAAAAGTTTAATAAAAACATGTTGGTGTGATGTAGATACTAAAGGCGATTAAGGGAATTGAGCTAACTCCCTTAATCAGTTATGCTTCCCAACATCGAAAATCTCAGCAAACTGTGCATTGCTTTTTGCCTCTACTGGTCAACCTAAACCTGAGATACAAGTCAGAGGAGTTGGGAGGGAATAAGAAGAGTAAGAAGAGAAGGGAGACTTTCTGTACTCAGAAAAAATATATAGTATCTGGAAAATTGTGAAAATAACAATACTGGCATATTATGACAGTGGATATGGTGAGAGAAAGTGGGGCAGACTTAGGCACTAGTTGTAAACACAGACACAAATAACTGGTACAAGTATAGAAACACCTAAGCTTGGCACTAGGTCTCACTGTTGAAAGCTGCATATTAACAAAAGTGTTTTAAATCGAAACTGTAGACGGAATTTGAACCCTGGACTTTTAGTCCATTAGGGTAAGGTGGATTGCACGTACCAGTACATTTCTAAGCCACTATTCCCCTTTATGGGACGCTAGCAGTGCACACACACACCTGTTTTGTCATTTCCCGGGGTGAGGGGAGAACATTCTGCAGCTGTTGTCTAAGTCAGGATCATATTTTTCCTTTGGCTTATCTGTTCTCCATAAAAGGGAACAGTGTGTGTACGAAATAGTGCTGAAGATTGTCATCCATGTGCCTTCTCTTGGTGACCTCAAGATTTTGCCAAATTAAAAATAGTGCTTCACAAAACTTAGGTTGAAGACTTTTTGCAGGAGCGTTTATTTTCATAATATATTTTTAACAAAGAATTTAATTTATGTGAATTTAAAAAGAAGAGTGATTGATTCCCTTTTTTTCCCCACACTCCTTCATCTCTCATCATCTAAATTCCAAACTAGTTGTGAAAGATGAAATTCTAAAGATTTCACTTTAGAGTTTTTGGAACTTTAGAGAAACTGTCTTGTACAAAAAAATAAAGTTTTGATTACTGATTAGACTTCCTATAGAAGAAAATATTTAAAATGGGAACTCCAGATGTTTTAAAGCACTTAAATTTTTCCTGTGTGCCTATATATTCAAATAGCATATGATGAGTCAGCTGAGACTGAAGTCTAAGGGATATATTTGACTGGAGAAGTCACCCAATCCTGACTCATTCTGAAACTTATATTATCCTACCACCAAAAAGAACAAAGGAATAGTATTCGTCTCTCAAGGGCAGATTGGAATTTGCTTACTAACATCCATTCAGGAAATAGCAATGAAATGAAATATAATCAGAATATTTAGAGAAGGTAATTGTTTAACATGTGTTAAACTGCCATTGTTAATATATGTAAATTTCAGTGGATTAACTAAAACTGCATTTTTCTATTTTGGTGTTCAAGTGCTATTTTCTAATCCTCTAATCAAGTTTCAGGAAGAATCTTAAATTTACTGTAGTTCTCACACATACAAAAAAACCTGATTTGTGTTTTTCTTTTGTGTAGTATTTTGCATTAGGGAAGCTCTTTAAACTTTGGTTTGTTTGAAAATAAAGGCATTCCAGCTTCTGTGGGCCTTCCTGAATTTCCGAGGCTCTTGGTAGGCAAACTTTTTATATCCATCTAACAGCCCTTAGCCTTTACCTAAAATTACTTTCAGTCTGGATTCTGGAAGTCCTGTAAGATTTTTCTCTCTATATCCATAGAACTGGACACTGGGCCTAGTACATGGTGGTTTCCTTAATAATTTAAAGTTATGTTTAATCATCGGTAGATTAATGGTGGTTCTCTAGGTGTTTTCAGCATTTCTATAAGCCCGATAGTAATCATATATTTACCTCTAATCAACTGCTTTTGACTTAACCTAATAGCGTTGAGGAAGGAAACAACACCCAATGGTTCTAAACTATTTCAGATTCCTTTGGGAGTCTAAAAGTATACAGTACTCTCTTTCCCCCCAAAATGCATATGTATACATAAAAATTTTTATGTGTAATTTCAGGGAGTTCAGGACTTCCTCGAACTTTTTGTGTGGAAGTGGAAAATTATGGTATAATTTTCCCCCACGTCCACCTCAATCAGTATATACACACAATTGAAGAGTATCCTTTAAATTGCAGACAGTTTATGGAGGCTCTTTCTAAGCTCAACTGTCACTGCTTCAGAAAGGTGATATTTCATAGTGGCTAAGAGTACAGGCTCTGGAACCAGTCTGCCTGGATTCAGATACCAATTACTGTATGACCTGTGTGACCTTGGGCAAGTTGCTCAACCTCTCTGTTTCTTCAAATGGATTATTGTAAGGATTACATGAGTTAATATAAAGTGCTTAGAACAGATGATGGTACTCAATAAGTGTTAACTATTGTTGTTAAGTACTAAAGTCTCACAGACAGGATTACTATTGAATACCTGGCCAAGTGAGGTTCTCTGGACTGTCTGTCTCTTGCCTGGATTGAGGGCGCCTTTTCCTAATTTGCTCAAAGACACCCTATGGGATAATATCCTTGCTGCAAACTGATGCATGCCTCTATGTAGTATGCCATGATAAACTTTCTTTTCCATACTAACATTAGGGTAGGCCTGTTTTACCTTATTTCTATGAGGATAGTTGCTTACTATCTTTTTGAGAAAAGCAAAGATCCAGATCTTTCTATAGGGCTCTTCTTATCCTAAATAGATCAGTCACCCATTCTTCCTCTGAGCAGAGTAATTGCTGCTGCTCTTCTTGTCCACAGTGTGAAAGTCTTTCTTGTCTATTCATCTCTTTTTCTAGCCCATTGCTATTTCCTCTCTACTTTTTGTTAAATGATAAAAGATTAAATAGAGATTATATGAGCTATTAGAATTTATGATTCAGAGGAAGAAAAAAATGTATGATTGATTATTGTCTCCATTGCATGCCCTCCCCTCTCCCATTAAAGGTAATAATTACCCTTGTGCTTATCTTTTCCTTTTTAACTTTATTGCATATTTATTCCTAAACAATATATTGAAACTTCATGTAAATGGAAATTCTGTGTGTGTGTGTGTGTGTGTGTGTGGATTCTGCTACTTGCTTTTTATTTTTTAGCTTAATATTCTTGAGTTTCATCTATGCACAGTATTCCATTATATGACAATACTTCAATTTATTTATCCATTCTACTTGTTCATGGACACTTTGGCTGTTATTTTGCTACTATACACAATAACTACCATGAATAAATATTTTTATTCATGTTTTTAAATGCACAGGTGGAAATTTCTCTAGGGTATAAAAACTAAGAGAGGAATTATTGAATTGTAGGAACTGCACCTCTTCGGCTTTACTAAATAATGCCAAATTAATTTCAAAAGTCGTTGCACTAATTTATGCTCTCGTTGTTAGGGTATGAGGACTCAAGTTGCTATTTATTCATTCAAGAAATGTTTATTGGGCATGTACAGCAGTAAATAAAAGGACAAAAAGTCCTAATCTCAAGGAGTTAATATTTTAGTAGGGGCTAATAGCTAAAATATTTAATATATCAAAATGGTACATGTTTACGGGAAAAAATGAATAAAGCAAGGGGAAGGGACGTTATCTCACTGCTCTTAGAATCATGGGAGTTAGAGACTAAGGGATGAACTGTAACCAGGTAGCTCTGGGCTTCCTGTGGTGATGACATAAAAGGACATGGTATGATGAGATTGCTTGGTCCTGATGCTTTCAAGCAGATAATGGTAGTGAAGCTATGAGTTGTGTGGGGTGAGGGGTGGGGTAGAGTTTGAGAATTTGCCAGGAGCATTTTTGGAGGCCCTCTTCACTCATCCAGTATTGATAAGGCTGAGTAATGAGGGAGGAGGCTGGTAATAGATGGTGATCTTATTCTGAGCACTTAGTGCTTTGGGGCCCACTTTGACTCTTGTCCATAGTGGTTTAAAGGCCCAGGGGAGGGGCGGTCTTGTCTGGGGCATGTGGAACGTGAATGTTCTCTTGATTCAGGAATACTTGGAGCTCTAGTGCTTGCTTGACTGTTGAAGTTGGAGAAATGAAGGTTGGGGTGGGATAGATTTTATTCTGAGCATTTGAAGCTTAGGGCTTCCTCTTGACCCTGCCAATGGAGTTGTCTTGGGGGGTGGGTGGTTTTGTCTAGAGTCTGTAGAGCCCCCATTGTCAAACTTGTTAATTATTGCCAGTCTGGTGGATGTGAAATGGTATCTTGTGGTATTAATTGCATTTCCCCTTTCACTCTAAAAATCCAGAGTTCTGCATCTTTTCAATGTCAGACTCGGTCATATAACTTTACTGCTGACTTCTCAGTTAAACCCCATGATCACGTGGGTTCATCATCATGTACGTATTCTGTATACTAGACACACAAGATTTCCCAGCACAACATCTGAAACTTTGACTCTGGTGGCTCTTGTCAGTAGACCTACAGGGAATTCCATTCTGCCCTGTGTTGTCACCACAAAGGTCATGGACCCGAGCGGTTGAATTGGTAGTTCTCACCCTACATTGGTATCAATGTTTCTACACTGATACGTTCTGCACCTCATCTGGGGCTTCTATCAAAATATTGGCCCCATGTGGCAACCCTGTCAGTTGCCTTTTAAACTTGCTATTCTAAAATCTGAGAATTACAGCTACTGTTGATAGTCTGTAAGGAGAATGCTCTGGCTCCCACAGCTAAGGCTGTAGTGCCCTCTGCTTTACAGGCCACACCTCTGTCCAGTTTCAGCGCTCATGCTTCCCTGGATCCCTTAGTGCTCTCACAGCATCAAGCCTCAAAATTCACAAAAATAGCCCTGGAGAAAGCTGGGGTACACAGTGTGCTCTGATGGTCTATGGCACTCCCTAGGTGGCTCTCTGGTTGTTCCATACATGCTGCTACCCCACCTTGGTCACTTGTTACATTCATGCCATGGAGGATGACAAAGATGATAACATCTGCTAATTCCACGGATTTACTATATGTTTTCTAAGAATAGCTCAGGACCAGTGCTCAGGACTGTGCCTTCCTTGCCTTCATACACTTTCAGTGTGCATAAACCTATAAAAATGGATGCAGGCAGTGAGACATGCCCCTCTGGGTTTTGTTTTCAGCCTTCAAAAGGACTTCATCCAGCTTCCTATTGTTCGCCATTAAGAATGTTATTGAATAATTTTGTAAGCTTTGTCCTGGATGGACTGAAGTCTGTTATAGAAAGGCTGTCTCCATTGTTAATGTTCTCCCACACATTATGGGAATACCATATATGGCATCCATTTCACAACAGAGATATACAGGAAATCTCAAAGTCCTACCAGGTTAAACATGATTATACAGACCTTATTATCCCCAAAGTGTAAAAGGAGCAGAAAAAGGAAACATAGTCCTAAAAAAAATTAAGCTAATGCAAATCTTAACCAAAACCTTTCCTTGTGCCCAAATAAGCATAAGAATAACTCCCAACAGATAAATAGTTTGAACCCAGATGAAATTGTCGTGGGGAAACCCATGAGACAGTTCTCATCCACTTTGACTGACCCAACTGATTTCCAAATGCATGTTTCTAATGATATTGTGAGCAACTGAAAACCCATTATGAGTCGTCTGAAGTGTTATCATTTACAGGTATGTGAAGCATTCCCAGACCCTCCAACCAACTCAGCGTCAGCTACTTCTCTGACGGGGTCCTGATTAAGGTCCTCCCAAGAAAGACTTCATTGGATCCACGCTCAAGAGGACTCTCCCAGGTTTTCCTGACTCCCCCCCCCCTTACATCGGTGTAAAGTGCCAAGACCTTAAGACTTGGGTACGTGTATCACAGCGGCAAGAGTGCCAGCGCCCACAAAGACCCGTTGGACCTGTCAGCTCCTCTGTTTGACCAAGCAGATAGAATAGCTAACCAGCAAAGCAGAGTAAGCCAGGTGCCTCTGCATGAGATCATCAGCTGGTTAACACACAAGAAAAAATAACTAATTTAGACCAGAGCCCTAGCTTTTCTTGAGAAGCTGGGATTTGAAGGAGCTATTCTGAGATCTGTGCTCCTAGCAAGTGACTGATAACATTATAGACTGGATCGGTCGCTGAATTGAGAGACTGAGTTGTAATTGAGTGAAAAACAGACAACGAAATCTTGAAGAATTGCACGGAGGTGCAAGCCAAATTGAACTCTCTCCAAGTAATAGAGGTCGGACTGAGAAACTGCTAAACCAGACCTGTGATAGGACTGGTTATTTGGGTGTCTCTGTCATTGTTTCTTCTTACTGTTACGTTGCTTTCTGTGTTGTCACTCTGGCCCAAATGTTCTCAGATAATTCACATTGTCCTGACTGTGGACAACAGTGGTTCCCTAGTTTAGAACTAGGCCATTGGTTGTACCAAACTGAACTTATTGAAAATGAATGTTACCAAGTATTCCTAGACCGTATTAACAGAGCTGATTATTGCCCTGAGTGTTATCCTGATAATCCTGCTAATAGAAGCCTCGTTCTTCCTTGGTCTTTCCCACTTGAGTGGGCTCCCCAAAATCTTACCAGGTGGACCTTCGAAAAAGCTTGCCACCCATTTCTTCTGGGTCCTCCGCTGGTTAGAAAAAGGATACATGACTCCAGGATAGCTGGTTTTAATCCTGCGTTACAGTTAATCTTGACCAGAACAGATACAACCTTAAACAAAAAACTTGGCCAAAGCAAATAACCTCTTAAACTGTCAAAATCATGGAGACTCTAGAGGATTTTGTACTAGTAATCCAAGGAAGATGGAAACAAAAAATAATTTCTTTTATATCTGATCCAGACTGTTACTACTTTGGGAAACTGCTTAAATTGTTGGATCTGCTATCATGGTCTACAACTATTTTCTCAGCATGAATTCAGTCAGTATTCCAGCCAGACTGTTCATCTAGAACCAGAGTATTTCATGTCTCCTACCTATGTTTTGGAATTAGCTTACCCCTCCTAAAAAGCTCCACAACCTAGTTATTGACATAGGACAAGGTGGTTCTGGAGGGGATGCCCTATACTGTATATATCATGATATTTCTAGTGATAGCTTCTAAGGGAAAGCATCTTCATTGTAGCTGGATTCTAGATTATTTTGGTAAAAGAACTAACATTTTAATAAGAAACTACATTGTTCTCAATTCCACCTCATATATTAATCAATGATTTTATATATAATTTATTCATGTATAATCATGTATTTGTCGTTGGCTCTATTTGGCCTCAATGTGGCTTTGACACTATTGATAACTGGTCACCTTCAGAGAAATGACATTCTATCAGACAACACGTACCTAGGTTACACAAAAACATGCAGAAATGGCCCTGGCCGGTGTGGCTCAGTTGGTTGAGCATTGTTCCGTGTGCCGGGAGGTCATTGGTTTGGTCCCCAGTTGGGGCACTTGCCCAGGTTGGGGCCTCCCTCATATGGGAGGCAACCGATTGAAGTTTCTCTCTCACATTAATGTTTCTCTCTCTCTAAAAATCAATAAAAATATATATATTTTAAAAACCATGCAGAAATGCCACTGTCTACATTTACTTGGCTCTACATAAACAAAGATTGACCTGTCTTTGTGGTGACAGAATATCCTACCCAGGAAATGGAGCAGTCCCTGTGTGAGAGAGGTGACCACAGGGAGTTGCCAAGCTCGACTCGTTTATATTATGAGCAGTCTGAGGGAAGCATCTTCCTTAAAACTGAGGTCTTTCTGGACACGAGCCACATTCTGGCCTTCGCCTGCTTGTGAGAATCAGAACCAGAGTTCGGGTTAAGAAACTTAGGAAAAACACTGTTGAAAACATCTCAGAGGCCACCGAACAAGTTTAGAACTCCACTCAAGATGCTAGATAACCCAGTGCTTGTGTAGCAACACAACAACGTTCTTAAGGTCCCAGGTTCTTTCTTTTTTTCCCCTCTGGGGTCCTTATCGCATTGGCTTTTGTCCTCCTAGTGTCCTCAGTGGTTACAGTGGCTTGTTCCTGCGCCAGACATTTCAGTCCCAAAGGCTGGAGGTAGAGAGCAAAAGGCTTTCTCCTTTCAGTACTCTGGCTCATTTGGAAAGGAAGTCTTTCCCAAAAGTCCCTCACTGATTTCTTCTTACATCTCATTAGAAGGTACTGGTTCCCAAGGGAGCCTGGGAAGCCAGGCAAAGGGGAAAGGGGCTGGCAGTGCCTGGGTAAGGCACATTGTCTCCCCTAATAAAATGAGGGCTCTTTCAGAAGGAAGAAATGAGGAATGAATGGCTGTTTTTATGCAAGAACTCATGCCTGCCACATGTTGTGAAACCTGAAGTTATTTGTTAGTCTGTATAAAGAATGTACCCCAGAGATCTACTCTGTATCTTTCTTATGTCTCTCATGGTGGAAGTTCTCTCCTGTTAAATTGCTGAATAAACTGTGTGGACTGCTAAACTAAGTGAGGACTAGTAGTTTATCATTAACCCTTGGTTATGAACCCCTTCACTTACCCTACAGCTCGCTCCAGAAAGCGAACATTTACTTTGAGGCATTGCTTTTGAGGATGGTGTTATGATAATATATTGTCCCCTAAGTTTTTCATATACATGCTAAGAAACACTCTACATATATGCAATTTCAGTTATCAGCAAAATAGAGAAAAGGTCTTTTGTTTTAGTTTTAACCAATCTCTCCTTTTAGTGGTAAAGACAAATTAAATGGATTTATACCATTGATTTTTAAATCAGAACCTGGATGAGCTTGTCAAAAATTGAGAATTTCTTGATCTTACAGAAATTTTGATTCCTGGGGTTGCTCACAGCGCCCAGGAATCTGCATTTCATAAATATGCCTTAGGAGACTTGTGCAGGTGCTCTGGGGACCATACCTGGAGAAACACAATAGTGGCATAGCCGCGGGGTTCCGTTGACTGGCTTAAAAAGGTAGAACTGAGTGCTTATAACGCTGCAAGGTAGTGACATAAAGCGATTTCCCATCAGACTGAAGGCCACTTGATATTTCAGGTTATAACTCAATCACATGTTTCTCATTAATGAAATGACTGCACCATTGTAGCCCTCCTCACAAAACTGTTCTGTGTGGTGTCATTACAAGCCATGTGAGTGTATGGGCAAAAGAAAGGAACAAAATCTTAATTTTAATATTACATTAAGAAGGGTACTTTGCCTTCAGACATGATTCTCACATACCTGTTATATGGTTCACTCTCAGAAATAACATCATGTGGGAAAGTTCATAAAATTGAGCAAGGGAGAAAATTTAGAAAGCTTTGTAGCTCTTTAGCTTAGGTCATTTCAGTATGCCTACACTTGGCTTAAAATATTGTAGATCATTCTAGAATACTCCATTTCAGAGTTATGAATAATGAATTTTAAAGTATAGGTATGTTCCTAAAATTAGTTTTCATGACAGGTTATCCGCTATTTTGGGTTGTGTGAGCCATATCCATTTCTGCTTCCATACTGTGGAAGTGTTGGTAATATTATTTCTATAATGTGGCCATTTTAAAAAAGGTGTGTTGTTTGTTTTTAAATATTTTTTCTTTATTGATTTTAGAAAGAGGAAGGGAGAGGGAGAGAGAAAGAAACATCAATGAGAGAGAACATCCATTGGCTGCCTCCTGCAACCCCCCCTCCCCCCCGGGGATTGGGCCCACAACCTGGGCATGTGCCCTGTCCGGGAATTGAACCGGCGACCTCTTGGTGCATGGATTGACACTCAGTCACTGAGCCACACCGGCCTGGCAATGGTGGCCATTTTAAAAATGACTTTTATAACCACTTCCTATTATTTTGTGGCAGACCTGGGAGTGGAAGGTTATTGGAAACCTGCTGGGGCAGACGGGGCAAAAAATGTCTCCTCAGCTGAAAGCTGCCCTGGGTTATGGGTGACTGTGTTAAGATTCATCTCTAAGTCATAGGAGAAGGAACCCCAGGCAAGCAGGCAAGCCCAGGCAAAAAAAAAAAGAACGATGACATTCAAAGAGTATGTGGCCATCAGCATATTACAGATATCAGTAAAAGGGAGATGAGTCATACCCCTTCCAGCTCTTCAGTTCCCTCGGCATCCCTTGAGTCTCCATGGAATCTTGGGAATACAACTTGAAAACAGCTCCTGATAGAGGGAAAATGATGGCCTTGCAGCCAGCACACCTGGGCTTGTCTTCAGATTCTGACAGTTGAATGACCTTGGGAAGTTTAACCTCTGTATCCACTTTCTTCATCTGGAAAAGAGAAGGCATAGTCATAGTCCATACATCATAAGATTAAGATTAAATGAGTTAATACATCAAGTACTTTGAAGGCTGCCTGGCCCAAAGAACGCGCTCAATAAATGTTAGTTATTGTTGTCGTGTATGTTTTATGTTATTTTTCTCCACAGCAGGATTGTAAATTATTTGAGGGCCAAGATATCTGCTGCTTTTTATCACTAGAGCCTAACATGGCATCACTCACTAAAATGAGCATTTAAAAATAGAAACAAAGATGTATACTTATTGAGCCCTGGCTGCCATACATTTGTCATTGTGGCATTTATATCTAAACTACCATCCTAGATTGACTGATTCTCTTACGTCCTTCTCAGCTGCTAAATTTCTAATTTCCCTCTTCTTTTTAGAGGCAATATTTACATCTTAGTGTTGCAGTTATCAGTCTTCCTGATACCTGCCTCTTCCCTCTTCTATAAGTCTCCTCCAGGTCTCCATCCTCTCCCCTCCTCCTGCCTGGTCCCCATGGCCAGACTAGAGGTTTTCAGGATGGAGTAGAGGTTGGGTGAGATCATACTGTTTCCCAGCTGCTTTTCCTTGTCCTATCTCCTCCCAGCTGGTTGTGACAAAATGTATGGGAGACCGCGGTTGAATGGTGACTGGAATGTAAGTTCATTGCATGTGGGCTCAAAGAGTTACCATTACAGGCCTTTTCTTTCGATCATTTTCCCCCACAGAAGCTAATTTATTTTATGTTATTACTCATTAAAAAAATTATTAACTGCATCCAACATATAGAAAAGTGCAGAAAATGTCATTCACCTATGGACCCAGATCACATGAACATTTGCCACATTTATCTCTGTTCTTTCTTTTAAAAGATACTTTACAGATACAGTTGACACCCATCCTTGTTCTCAGCCTATTCCTGTCCTTCCCTCCGCAGAAGCAAGCACTAAATGGAAGTTGATGTTTATTCTTTTTATTTGTGTGTTTATTTTTTTATGTATATTTAAACAATGTACAGAGCAATAAAAGGAATTGGATACATTCAAGTTTTTATTAGTCATGACCTTTATATATAAATATGTAATATGCATTAACTTGTAGAGTTACCCTTACAACATTTAATTTTGTATGTCAGGGTCTGCTAAACTTGCGTGTGTTACTGCAGTGCAAAGGTCATTTGGTGTACCTGCCAGTGAACACCTACCAGGTTGTCAAAGCATTGTCAATGGTACAAGGAGATGGTGCACAAAGGCTAGCCACATCTGCAGAGGAAGCATCTCTTTACAGAAGCCCCAGGACATTGAAACTAAGGCAGGCATTCCTCGTTCTACCATCTGGTGCACTCCCCATAAATGGAGGATAAAACCTCACTGCCTTAACCTGTCTCAGGCCCTCCTGGGGATAGTTAAAGCAAAATGCTAAAAGGTTTGCTGTAGATTTCAGGGTCACAGGGAAGTGGAGATAACTGCCAGTGATGAGCCTACGTTTTACTTACGTGGTAAAATGGGTCATCACCTCCACATACAAGGCACTGAAAACCAGCATTTAGTGATTGAACTTGAAAGGATTTCACTAAATGTAAATGTCTTTATGCCATATGAAGCACACGGGATCTCCATCAGTTCATTTTCGCAAAAGATCCGTTCAAAGTATCTTTTTTGGACAGTCTTACGGAATAGTTTCCTACAGCTGCAGAAAGTCTCCAACATCCCCATTCCCATCAGGCCGAGGCTCTGCCTCACTTCCATTATGCAATCCAGGGACTCCTAATGCGTGCCCTTCCTGGTATGGACTGGACACAGTCAAAAGGTCGACCTGCTTCTGGAATAGTGGCCTCCAGATCTCCCAGATACCCCAGCATGTGACTTCTTGTGAGGGTGTGTCAAGAAGGTCTATGGAGGGAATACCACTTCAGCTATGAACATTCAAACATGATATGTTACAAGGGGCCTGAAATGCAATGAGCTTCGGGAATGGTGTGTACCGTGAGACAAGAAAGGTGTATATTGAACATTTGTAAGATTATAGAAAAATTCCTGTGACAGTTCCTTTGCAGGTTGTTTATTGGCTGCAACCTAGTAACACATTTTGTTTGCAGGTAATACATTTTAAAGTTTATTGAGGATACGCTATATGCAATAAAATGTACAAATTTTAAATTTAATGACAGTTGTAACCACTGCCTCAATAAAGATAAATAGTTTCTGGACCCCAAAATGTTTTCTCATGCCCTTTTTCAGTCAGCGCTTCTTTCCCTGGGAACCACTGATCTGTTTTTATCACTGTGATCCGTAGGTCTGCACCAACAGGAAGGAGGCCTGTCCCTGACTCCTTCCTCCCTTCCAGTGTATAAGTGGCACCACTCTTCATTCACTCATTCATTTGTATTATTTTCAATTAAAATATGGAGTTCTTACTCTACACCAGGCACTGTGCGAGGCATTTGGGATTAAAATTTTAATTGCTGAAATTAAATTTTACAAAATTGTACAGTGAGAAAGATACAAAGAAGGCTAGTTGGCTAGCCTCTCAAAATATGACAAAGAAGGCTAGTTGGCTAGCCTCTCAAAGCTCTTTCACATGTATTTATTTTTGTGGGTTTTTAAAAATTGAATTAAACTTGGTATATAACATCATGTAAGTTTCAGGTGTACAGCATTATAATTCGACATCTGTATATATATATATATATATATATATATATATATATATATATATACACATATATATATATATACACTACAAAGTGATCACCACCAAAAGTCTCATTACCACTTCACCTTGCAGTTGACCCTATTCCCCTCTGGTAACCACCAGTCTATTCTCTATATCTGTGAGCTGTGAGTTTTGTTTTGTTTGTTCATTTCTTTGTTTTGTGTTTTTTTTTTTTTTTTAGATTCCACGTATGAGTGAAATCATACAGTATTTGTCTTTCTCCATCTGACTTATTTCACTTAGGTCCATCCATGTTGTCGCACATGGCAAGATTTCATTCCTTTTTATGGCAGAGTAGTATTCCATTGTATGTATGTACCACATCTTCATCCATTCATCTGTTGATGGACATGTAGGTTGTTTCCATATCTTGACTATTGTAAATAAAGCTGCAATGGACATAGAAGTGCCTATATCTTTTTGAGTTAGTGTTTTCATATTCTTTGGAGAAATATCCAGAAGTGGAGTAGCTGGATCATATGGTAGTTCTATTCTTAATTTTTTGAGGATCACATATTTTTGTATTTAATCCCCATAGCAATCTTGAATCATTTTTACAGATAATGAAGGTTAAGTAACTTTGGATAGTACTGTTTTTGACAAAAAATAAGATTTAACTATAAAATGGTTTAACTTTTTACTGCTTACAAATTGCCTCTTGCTTTTGATTCCTTTTGTATGTAGCTCATAATAATGTATATATCCTTCTTGAGTAGAAAGGCATCGTATAAAGAGCGACTTCTCTATATTTTGCAAAACAACACCACTAAGGAGGCAGTGAGGAAACTCGGACTGTGTATTTCCTCCTCCAGATACCCAGGCAGCGTCTCCGTCTGCAGGTGCCACCTTGCGGTGTTACTGGTGAGGGAGGAGCTGCTGCCAGGCAAACTCAGACATTTATATGGGACAGAAATGGAGCATAAAGGAATGTGCAGTGAGGAACTCAGCAGTGCCTTGAATTTCTACTCTTAGACTTGTTTTTTATTTCAATTTCATAGATACTCTCTTTAAGATTCTGGTCGCTTGGTCTTAACTTTTTTATATCCTTTCCAGCACACTGGAATGTACTGGGAGATTCTGCATTCAAAGCCACTAATCTGAAGCTTTTCTGTTTGTAGCTAGACTATGGGATGTGATCCTCCAGAAAGGCAGAAAACATTCTTTTCTCCACCAGAAAAAGTTTCAGAGAGGAAATATGACTTAAACTAAACAGATTTAATAAGCTGAAATTGGCATTTCTTCCATGTATGACTAAAAAGTCATTGAGATTTTTGTTTTTGTTTTATTTTAGTGACTATATATATATGCTTTGTTTCCTGGACCCACGGGAAGCATGAGTCTGTTGGGACTTGGGACAAGAAGAAAACAAGACTTCTTCACGAGGAAAACCAGACACTAACAAAAAGTATCCCAAGGTCTGGAGAGAGAGAACACGAACATGGCAGAGAGAGGACTTGGGGACCCGCCAGAGGGTAAGAGAGTTTGTACAGCGCGGAGGCTGGTGCTGTAGGACACTAGGGGGGCTGAGGGAACATCGCTGATGACTGAAACTTGCAGTTTGGAAGTAAAAAGGAAATTAATGTCATGGATTAATCTGTTACGGTTATTCTGATTCTTTCAGATTTACTGCATTTTACCATAATACCAGACCTTAATTATAAGTAAGATGAATGTTTTGGAGACTCCAATTGTAGGAACCTATAGTATTGGAGAAGTGCAGTGACTCTTAAAAAAAGATTGTAGACAAATCTGTGTTTATTTTTTAAAAAGATGTTTTTTAAAATTAAGAAAACAGTGATGTGCTATATATTGAGAGGGGATCTTCCAATTATAGGGAAAGATGAAATTTAAATTCATCCTACTTATGTATATATAGAGGATATACAAAATAGGCAACATATGAAGTAGATTTTGCAGAAGAGAAGAAGGGCATATTCATTTTAATCTTTTACTAAGGATTTAAAAAAATATATAAAAGTAGAACAGTATAATGAACCCCCAGGTACTCAACCCCTGACTTCAACCATCACCTACATAATGCTGAACTTGTGGCCTGTCTTGGAGTATTTCAATGTGAAGACATGACATCATTTTATTTGTACATAGTTTTTTTTTTTTTCCTCTTAAAAGTAGATTTTTTTTCAAAAAACGTAACAAAAATAGCATTATCACAGCTAAAAAATAATAGTTATTCCTAATATCACATATCCAGTGAGTCCATATTTACCAGTTCTCTCAATCAGAGTTATTTTTTTTCCCTCTTTACAGTGGGGTCACACTGCATTTGAATGATATATGTTTTAAATTGCTTAATTTTTTTTTTTTTCATTCTTTGCTCAGATAGAGTAGGAGGGAGAGAGAGGAAGAGAGAGAGAGAAACATCGACGTGAAAGGGCCACATCGAGTGGCTGCCACCCGCACAACCAACCAGGGCCGGGGACAAACTGCAACCGAGGTACATGCCCTTAGCGGGAACCGAACCCGGGTCTCTCCAGACCGCAGGCCGACACTCTAACCGCTGAGCCAAACCGGCCAGGGCTAAATTGCTTAATTTTTTTTAAGTTTTATTATAGAAATCTCAAACATAAAAGGAGAGAGAGATTAGATGAACCCCATGGAGCCGTCAGACAGCTTCATCTGCTGTCATCGAATGGCTGACATGGCTTCCTCTGTGCTCCTTCACTGCTCCTTCCTGTATCATTTAATTGAAGCAAATTCTAGACATAAAATTTTAGCCATAAATACTTGAATACTTATCTCTAAAATATAAGGATTCTTTTTTAAAAACATTATCGCAATGCCTTTAAAATTTTTTTTTTCTTTATTGATTTTAGAGAGGAAGGGAGAGGGAGAAGGAGATAGAAACACTGATGAGAGAGAACATCAATTGGCCGCCTCCTGCATGCCCCCACTGGGAATCAGGCCCACAACCTGGGCATGTGCCCTGACCGGGAATTGAACCGACAACCTCTTGGTGCATGGGTCGTGCGTGGGTCGACGCTCAACCACTGAGCGACACCGGCCAGGCCGCAATACCTTTATTGTTGTAAAAGATGAACAAAAATTTTTTAGCATCATCAAATATCTGGCATTCAGATTTCCTGACTGTCTTACAAATTTTAACAATTGATTTCTTTGGCACCGGATCTAAACAGTGTCGCCCACACATTGCATTTGGTTGATGTGTCTCTGAAGTCTCTCTTAATAAGTCACCTCCCCTTATTTTCCTATTCTTGCTAAAGTTAGTTTTATTTCTTGCTGTTTCTAAATAAAGAGTCTTTTGTCCCTTGGAATGTCCCACTTTCTGGATGTTACTGATTACATTACTGAGGCATAATTTACTGCAT
This sequence comes from Tadarida brasiliensis, assembly GCA_030848825.1. Classification (NCBI taxonomy): domain Eukaryota; kingdom Metazoa; phylum Chordata; class Mammalia; order Chiroptera; family Molossidae; genus Tadarida; species Tadarida brasiliensis. Next base: position 43,695,475 of record CM061275.1, read on the forward strand.
GCCTCTGTCTCTGTATTTCTTGGAACCTGGTAGTTAGCTCTAGAAGCATGATCAGATGCATGTTCAGTTTTGCAGGAAGACTTCCTAGGTGGTCTTCCTACTGCATTGAATTAGGAGGTCAGTTTTCCCTCTCTGTGCGATGTTAAGAGTGATCAGCTGTTTCAGCAGTTGTCAGTCTGGTCATCTATTATGAAATTCCGCACCAGGTTTTTGCATAATGGTTTTAGTTACTGCAGTTGACGATTGCCTAGATCCATTATTTCATTAGGGAAGAGGATGTATTTAATACAACCAAAAATTGGTTCTGTCTTTCAGAATAGTTTTACATTAGTATTATTTGTTAAATTCATTAACATGATAATATATCTGTTTGTTTTGTCTTAATCTCCTTTTGTGGATATAAAGAGAAATAATGTGGAAGAATGCCTTGTAAACCATAAAAATCTATATAAATATTTCTTATTATTAATCAGGGACTTCATTAAAATACAAAAAAGGGAAATTTTTTTTTCAATAAAAATGATAAATTTTTCTCTCCATAGACTCTCAAAAGGATTTGGAAAATGACCCATCAATAAATTCTCAGGCACAGGAGACCACAGTCACAGCAAGTACCACTGAAGATGCTCAGACCCTAAGCCCTGCCACTGGTCTCAACAAAGACGACCAAGAGGTAGAAACAATAGGTTCAGGAGGTGCAGATACAGGTGATCTATCAGAAAGTCCAGATGAAACAAATTATGGGAAATATCTGAAGGATAAAACAGAAAACTCTGAGACCAACCAGAGTTTTCAGGATGGCGAACAAGGACATCAACTCTCTTCAAAAAGTCTAGGTGGAGAATCCTTGCATCCTGAAAGTCTGGGTGAAGAATCCTTGCATCCTGAAAGTCTGGGTGAAGAATCCTTGCATCCTGAAAGTCTGGGTGAAGAATCCTTGCATCCAGAACCCAATCGTTCCTCAAGTGACGAGGTAGATGCACAATTAGGGAGCAGCTCCGTAGGCCTCCCTGCTGAAGTGAGCAACAGACCCGGAGCTTTTCAGGAGCCACCACCTGCTGTAGACGCCCAGGGTGCCCAGAGTCCTGGTCACTCCAGTGCAGGGCTGGAGGACCGGGGTGGACTGAGGAGGCGACTGGTGGAGCCAGGTGAGAGAGCCACTGACCTTCTGTCCTGTTTTGTATTGTTCTGTCATTAGAGCACAGCATAGGTCAGAGCCCTTTCCAGAAAACATCTCTTTCCTTGGGCCTTGCCCAGGGTCACATAAAGAGCTATGACTGAGTTGAGATTAGAAGGGGGTTTCTTATCTCCTAGACTAGCTCATTCCACTACATGGAATAAACTGCATTTTTTTGTTGTTGTAGTTAATCCTCACCTGAGGATATTTTTCCATTGATCATTTTAGAGTGGAAGGGAGGGAGGGAGAGAAAGAGAAACATTGATGCAAAAGAGACACATAGATTGTCTCCTGCCCGACCCTAACCAGGGCCAGGGATCGAACCTGCAACCCATGTACGTGCCCTTGACCGGGAATCAAACCCGCAGCCCTTCAGTCGGGGGTGCCAGTGCTCTAACCGCTGAGCAAAACTGGCCAGGGCTAATCTGCATTTTTAAACAATGTTTTCATTTATTTACTGTTTGTATTAATGCAGTATGATGGAAAAAAAGAAGGGCATGACTTTTTAAAAATTTACCTCTGGCTTTTTCTTTCTCATGAGCATGTTTTCACTTTAAAATATTTTAGTTTCGGGGGAACTAAATGCTACAGAAATAAAGAGATGGGAAATTTAAACACCAGCATCAGTGGTACAAGTGCCCTTAGTGCAGTCATTTTAGTTTTATAGGACTTTGAGCAAATCAGTTAATTTCTCTATATCTGATTTCCCCCCACTTGTATATTAAGGAGAACAAGTATCATATCTTCTCTTATGAAGATGCTAGTTAAAATGTGCTAAGTCATTACTGGAACTCAAGGACCATGGATTCTAGTTGTGCTCTCCCACTTGGGCGACCTTGGGCAAGTCTCTTAACTTCCTGGTAGTTTAGTTTCCTATTTGTAGAATGAAGAAGTTGGACAAGGAGATATCCAGCTGGTCTCTTCTAGCTCTCACCTTCTGTGATTGTATGTGTGGATTTGTATTTTATAAGTACTCTGAAGAGCTCAGTCTAAAAGCCTGTTTGTCAGTGCAGAGGAATATAAAATATAAGACATTCTGTTCGTCAGAGGCTTGACTGAGGGCTAGACATTCACGTCTCACTCAATCAGTGATTGATCTCAAACACTATATGTTTCACTCGTTAATCATTAGAAGAGTCTGTAACTTCGGTGATGGCAAGGACTAAGTCTCTCATTGTGTTTCTGGGGCACCTGGAACTGCAGAAATGAATGGGAGTTATATGGACCATTATCTGCCCTCAGAATTTCACTGGTATGCAGGTTCACTGAGTCGAGAAGAAAGTATTGTTTTAAAACTATTTATTTGTGGGAAGCAACTTATTATAATGGAATGAGCTAATCTAGGAGATGAGAAACCTTGTTCTAATCTCAGCTCAGCCACATCTATGAGACTTTGGGCAAAGCCCGCAGCATCCTTTGATCTTAATAGGTAAGGTTGGGGCTGGAGTAGGTGATCATTAAAGATCCTCCTCCGATCCTTAAATTCTGTGATACGACATTTTCAACATCTGTTTTTTTGGTGTGATATGACTAAGTGAACTATCCTTTGCAGGTGAAGATGATTCTCCTTCTTCATGTTAATACAGTATGACGCTTGAGTTGTTTTCCAGTAAGGGTTGTGGGCAATATTCAGCTTTCACTGTTGTGTGAGGTACCTGGCTGGGGTCAAGGACACTTCCACACTAGAGCAGGGGTGGGGAACCTTTTTTCTACCAACAGCATTTGGATATTTATAACATCATTCTCGGGCCACACAGAATTATCAACTTAAAGACTAGCCTGCTGTATTCGGTCAGGCTGATTTGGTGAGCGTGTGATGTTAGCTGGTATTGATTTTGAGGACCTTAGACATCCCGAGGGCCAGATGTTCCCCACCCCTGGCTAGAGTGACTTAGCTCACAAAAATTCTGCCCTCCTTTTTACCCACACATTTTAAGATTGGTGTCTCACCCACGACTACATTTTTATATAGACGATAAATATCCTTAACCTTGTCTTCCCTGCTTTGTATGCATACCTCCTTCACTAAGAGTCCAGACCTGCTTTTGTAAGCTGTTTTGTAAGTGCACAGTAATCTCTCCTGGCTCCAAACTTAGTGCCTCTGTTATTTGTACTGTCTAAAAATAATGTTCTTTTTCCCCTAGAAGCTGAAAGTCATCAACAAGAAACGCAAACATTGGAGGGAAACAAAGAGAATGCGCAGGATGCCATAAGAAAAATTAATATAAAGGATTATTTGAGCTATGGTAAGAACAAAGCTGGTCTTAGTACAGTGTTGATTCACATTCAGAAAATACCTAGAAAACTTGCATATTTTAACGGTTTAATCATGTTTTTTAAAAAATGTTTGGTAGTAGGTAACAGGAAAACAGAGCAATAGAGTTTCAGGAGTTTCTCCTTTAGGGGTGCTGGCTGCTAGGTGGGCCATCCTTAACAAAATGGGAATTCCCACAGGAGGGAAGACATTTCATCAACAATTTTTCAATTAGAGACTATTAGGCTCTTAAGTGGCATTGTTACATTTTGACCCTTAAAAAAGAAAGGCCCTTTACAGATGGTAGGTACTTTGAGAAAGTAGAAAATCGGGATGGTTCCTTTCTAAATCACATCTTTATATTATATTGTAGCAACATATTATAGCAACAAATATACAAATGAGCTTTCACCTTTTAACAAAGATATTGTATCTTCAAATAATTAAATCTGAGAAATCAGAGGAAATCTGGTCGAGTTTAGAGCAGAAAGTTGAAAGGATTCCGGCAAAGGAAACGTCCCAACAACCCGTGAAGACCGACAGCATCTCCCTCAGTTCAGTGCACCACAGGCTGTATTTCTGACTCACGCTCTCGCTCATTTTGTCGTTTATCTTTTTTATTCTCTGACAGGCCCCATCATTTTTGTCTCCCTGGTTATGATTCTTGTTTTCCTGAAATCTGTTCAAAGCTACTATTCCTCCCCAGCACAGCAAGTGCCCCAAAACCCAGCTTTGGAGGCCTTCTTGGCTCAGTTCAGCCAGCTGAAGGATGCATTTCCAGGCCAGAGTCCTTTTCTGTGGCAGAGAGGACGGAAGTTCCTCCAGAAGCACCTCAATGCTTCACACCCCACCGAGCCGGCCACCATCATCTTCACAGCAGCTCGGGAGGGGAGGGAGACCCTGAAGTGCCTCAGCCATCGCGTCGCAGATGCCTACACCTCTTCCCAGAAAGTCTCTGCCATTCAGATCGATGGGGCTGGGAGGACCTCGCAGGACAGCGACACGGTCAAGCTGCTGGTTGACTTGGAACTGAGCTCTGGATTCGAGGACGGCAGGAAGGCCGCCGTGGTGCACCGCTTCGAGTCCCTGCCCGCAGGCTCCACCTTGATCTTCTACAAGTACTGTGACCACGAGAATGCGGCCTTCAAAGACGTGGCCCTGGTGCTGACCGTTCTCCTGGAGGAGGACACCTTGGAAGCAAGTGTGGGCCCAAGGGAAACCGAAGAAAAAGTGAGAGATCTGCTCTGGGCCCGGTTTACCAACTCGAACATGCCCAACTCCTTCAACCACATGGACTCAGACAAGCTGAGCGGGCTGTGGAGCCGCATCTCCCACCTGGTGCTGCCCGTGCAGCCCGTGCCGGGCATCGAGGAGCAGGGCTGCCTGCTGTGAGCCACGCCCGGGGCGGCTCCGGAGGCCAGGGGTTGGGAGGCCCTTTAAAAGCCTTCCATTCCTGTGGAAGGAGATTGATGAATCTGAGCAAATCTCCCGAAATGCACCAGTGAGCTTATTTTAGAAAAGAATCATTTATTTTTTTCCTTTTGGTAAAATGTTTCTAATCTAATAAGCTTGACCAAGCCAAACGCTGACCTGACTTTTCTCCATTGCTTTTCAAGCAAATCAGGTTTCAAATATAGCGTGGTGTGTATAACGGAGGATGTCTTAAATCTAAAGATAGAGCAGCAGAGTTATTGCACAGGGAAATAATCTCAGACCACTACAGAGTGATTTTTTGGACTAAAGTAATTATAGCCATGAAGCAATGATAATTTTAAAAAATGTTTTCTATATGTTAAATATTTTAAAAACTCACTTTAATAGCTTAGTTGTGGGAATACATTTATACTGATTTGCACTTTTGAATAGTACGAAGAAAGGAAATTTGTGTTCAAATACCTACCTACTATACCTAACTAAGCACGGAGTAAGGCAATGTGCTTTTCTTCTGTTAATGAGCTGAGGTCAAAGCAGCTGTACTCAAGAAATGTTCTCAAAAATTGGACACAATGGGGGAATTGTTTATGATCATTGGGAATGAAGAAATTGTAATTGGCTGTATCTTGACCTCAGCGCTTTTGAATTATCTAGGGCAGTGATTTGCACGCTGTGTCTGCTGCGCCCTCACCCCCTTTGTGCCAGAGCTGGTCTGCGTTGACTGTTTCATTGGGATTCTCCACGAGATTTAATTGGATTAGAGAGTTCCGCTGATTAAGTGAGGAAACATCTTAGAAGATAGGAAATGCGTAGAAAGAAATGAATGTATGAAAATTCATGAGTAGGAAGAGGACACAATATAGGTTTGTTGTATAGATATGCTTTTTATGAAAGTTAAAGACCTATAGATGGACAACAGAATGTTTAAAGTAGCATTTACTAGCCTATTTCTGATGCTTTTGTTAATTTCTGTTATCATTTCTGTCTCCCCTGAATGGAATTTTACAGTTGTCTAGGATGAGAGTGTGAGTGTCCTTTAAGAAAAGATTTTAATAACCAATTGAATATTAGATTTTATGTAGGTACATTAGCATAACTTGACCATACTGCTTGTTAAGCAGTGATGGAACGTTATATAATGCACCTCATTTCTTTATCTGCTAGTTAGAAGTCCCGTTAGAGAAATGCAAGAGATGTATACCTAGTGAGAGGAAGCAAAAATGGTAGATAGTTTCTAAGAGGTTCTAATGGCCAGTATTAATTATTGGACCATGTTCTGTGATTGTAGAATGACTGAGACAGTGTTGATGGAGACAGTAGTTGTTTGTTGCATTTCAGCTCTGAAAGCAGAACTCTAGTAAATGGCCTTGACCTAATGAAGGGTCTGTCCCATGACACGGCAGCCCTAGGAACTACCCCCCGCTCAGGGACTACTTCAGCTGCTCCTGGAATGTCTCGACTAGGCTGGGGCCTCTGCTGCTGTGAGTGCAGAGAAGTCATGTGATTGACGTATGGAAGGAGTTTCGGAAACAATAGGAAGATTTAGTATGTTTGCTGATACCTAAAGAGCGGACATAAAGACGTGGGGGAGGAATCTATTTGAAAATATCTGTCACAGAAAAAATGGACAAATCTATTCTAACCAAAGTCTTACTTCTTCTTAGTTGAGGTAGAGACATACCTAAAGGAACTATTTTCATTTGGGACTTTACGAAGGAATCTTCCAACAGAGTTGAGGAAAGACCTGCCTGAATAAAAAGTTAAAGTATAGTGAATACAATATCAGTCCAATGTACACTCAGAGGAAATTAAAGAAAAATCTATATACCATCTTCGAATTTTTTCCTGTGTTTCTAGATCTCAGATGCTAGCATTGCATCACACAAAAACCGATGGTGCCTTTCGACCGGGGCTGCCTCAGACCCATAAAGAACCGGCGCGCGGTGTGCATGTCCAGTGAGTCAGGGACTCAGATCAGAGCTGGAACAAGAATTCTTGTTTCTTCACTCAGTTGAATATGTTTTTTCATCATTTCCTTTCGATATAATTCAGAAAAGGAAATTTCCAAAAGTCATAACTTTTTTTTGCTGTTCAGCCTTTGTTAGTTAGAAAATACTTTTCCTTACGTGTGTAAGTGCAATCAGTTGGAACAGTTGTCCGTTTTCTGTCTACTGTTTCAAAAATTATTTTAAAAAGAAGCAGTATAAGCTCTGGGTCTTTACAGAATGATTATTTTTAAAGCATAAAACTTTATATTTTTAAACAGATACATTTTAATATCTAATAGAGTCTTAGGTTAATTTCTACTCGATTGTTTCTATTTTTTACATTTTTCAACTTTCCAAATTTTCTTTTGCGTGTCTCATAGTTCATCTTTCATTACTATAGTAGATATTCTGCTTACTTGCCTTGGAACAATGACTTGTGGGCATACCTGGTACCTAAACATCGCCGTTTAATCATCACCACAAAACAAATCTCATTACATGATATATGATCATAAATCACTTTTTGATTGATACCCAAGTTCTAGAAGCAACTGGTGGAATCAGAAATTGTCTCTGGACTTGAGTTTTCTCCCCTCTGGGATAGTTCTAAGGATTGGCAGAGAAGTTCCAGGGGATTCCTATCACTAGAGGTAGTAATGATATGCTTCTGTGTTTTAAATCAACAACATCGTTTAACTGTGTTTCATGTGAAAGCCTGCAAGTGTACCTGGTGAGGTCAGCATGCCTGCCACCACGGCCCCCAGCTCAGGACCTAGTTGAACAGTGCTGGCTGCTGAGGTGGTTTTGACCCTTTCACAGTTTTTAATTGTTCGATGTATATTTTTATCTGTTAAAGACAGGCAGCATAATGAGCACTGACAAAAAACAGCAAACAAATACAGCATGTGAAAGTGGTAATTCAGCAACATGACCTTTCCGGGGACTGTACTGGCATCTCTCTGACCAAAAGTTTTATGCGGCATATACGGGTGTGTAGCGCTTCAAAACCTAATGTTAATAGAAAACATAATTGTTATGCCTTATTAGGGTTATTTAGTGGGAATTAAGCTTCTATCCATGCAGCTTATTTATACAGAAGTACTTTCAAATAGCAACATGAAAAAACATTTGAAAATAAAACATAATTATAAAAGTAAATCAGTTAAAGTGCTCATTATAGCATTTTATAAGAGCAGTTTTTAATCTGCTTTTCAAGTTGAATATGTAGTTAAATATGAGTATTCATTTTAATCTTTTGTTTACCAATCTGAGTATAATATATTTCATGTTAAAATTTGTTGAAAAGTCATAGTGGTTTTTTTTTTCTGTTTTTCAAAATTAAAGTACCTTGGATACTGTATCACTGTTGATATTTGTCTTTATATATGTATTTTGAATATTTTGATCACAAATCCCTTTATCATAATCCAAGGAAATAAAAATGATTATTTTAAAGTATTTCTAAAAGTGTCCATGAGATTATGAAATACTGAGCCTTGAGAGTCACATACTTGTGAATAGTAATATATTTACAAAAAAGGTGTCACCAATTCTAAAGATAATGAAAGACATCCATGTAAAGCAGTTCCCCAGATGACTAATATATGCCTTCCTTGTTCCTATTTATTAACAACTTAGGTGTTATGTTGTGGTTAACATTTGCCTCAGTGAGACTGAGACTGGACTATTGAAACTTCTAACTAGCAAACTGCCCACATTGTGCTGTTGCTTCTCTACCTGTTTTTAAATATGTGTGTGTGTGTGTGTGTGTGTGTGTGTGTGTGTGTATAATGTAAACTAAAAAGAGCACTAGCCTTAACCAGGTGGCCTGAGAACACAACCAGCATCCCCTAATCTGCAAATAATATGTAAAGATAAATAATTCAGTCTTCAATGCCCTCCCTTCCACTAGTACCTACAGTATGCATTTCAGCTTGTTTTATGTCTTTAAGAATCCCGAGATTCTGCCCGGCCGGTGTGACTCAGTGGTTGAGTGTCGACTTATGCACCAAGAGGTCGCCGGTTCGATTCCCGGTCAGGGCACATGCCCAGGTTGTGGGCCCGATCTCCAGTGGGGGGCATGCAGGAGCAGGCCAATCGATGTTCTCTCTCATTGATGTTTCTATCTCTCCCTCTCCCTTCCTCTCTCTCAAATCAATAAAGGGAAAAAAAAAGAATCCCGAGATTGATTCCTGTACTGGGAAATGATCTCCCACTGTTCCTCATCAGGGCTCACAAACTAAGATTACCCTTGGCTAGGAGTACTTACCTGAACGAAAAAGAACATTTTGGACTTGGGAAGCAGCAGGCTGAGCAACATCTTGGTAGGGCAGAGCTGGCAAGGTGTTAGGCCGCAGAATCGCAGCCTCCCTTCCCCTATGCCCACAGGAGGCCTCAGCCTCGTCCACACAAGCTCCGGGCAGCTGCTCCCACACGAGGTCTCGGCCTCACCCACACAAGCTCCGGGCAGCTGCTCCCACACGGGGCCTCGGCCTCATCCACACGAGCTCCGGGCAGCTGCTCCCACAGTAGACCTCAGCCTCGCCCACACAGGCTCCAGGCAGCTGCTCCCACACGAGGTCTCGGCCTCATCCACACAAGCTCCGGGCAGCTGCTCCCACACGGGGCCTCGGCCTCACCCACACAAGCTCGGGGCAGCTGCTCCCCGTGGTCAGATGACACGAGGTGTAACCTCTTCACCATCCCTGTCATCAAAGAAAGCAGCAGCACGTTGACTTTCAAACACAACTGCTCTGTGCTTTTTTCCACTCAACAGAAATGAATGGGCTTTGCCAGGGCTCATGTCAAGGTTCTTGGCGTTCCCCTTCATTCCTAGCTGTGACTGCTTCTGCATTTGCTTCTCGTGGATGTTGGAGAATGGGCCTTACTCAAATCAGTTGTCTGGTTTTACCAAAAATCAGTCTCCATAATTTTTCTCAGTTGACTGATTCTTGATTATATTTCCAAATATAGCAATTTTATAGAGATGGGCATGTGGTCATCAATGGTGGGAAAGGAAACTGCCCTCATTTGGCAAATTCAAGAGCCAGAGAACGCTGTGCGGGTCAGGTGGCCTTGTGAAGAGACAGGCCAGGTGCTGTGCCTACAATCTGCAGTTCCCACTGAGCATTCTCACGAGGCTCTCCGGGTGGGAGGGGGCGGGCTGTTAGGTAGAGCCTCAGGAAGTGCCCCCACCTGGGGTGTGCTGATAGGAGATGTGTTCAGCTGTGTGCTGGGAGTGGGAGGGTCCAGACAGGGCAACAATTTCTGCCTTAAAATGTTGCCAAATGAGAATCAGAGCAGAAGCACCTGAATACCCATCTCGGCCCCCCTTTCCTGGCTTTCTGCCCCCACTATTCTGCACTCAACTGAAAACAACAATCTATCAACATAGTTCGCAGAATAGTTTTCTACCAAATCTGAATTCAATCTTGAAAACCTGATTTTTTTTTTTTGCAGTTTAGGAAAACAGGAAATTCCAGGAGTTTGCATATTTTAAAATACGAGCTTGAGTGAAACGGGCTAAAGTCCAATGATAAGATGAGCCTGAGGATGAAGAACAGGATTTGCCCAATACTCATTCCAGGCACCCAGCTCTGTTTGCAGACTGGCTGGCTGCAGTGTGTGCAGCACTATGCTGGGGGATGGGCTGGGGCAGGGATGGGACCACCCTCCTCAGACAGCCTGTCCACCCAGGACAGTAAGGGACTCGCCAAACACCAGCGCCCCAACCTAGAACGCCACAGAGAGGTAGAAAGAGGATGCTCTGGTTATCCAGAAAAGGGAGCGGTCACTCCTGCGGGTGGCCAAGGGGTAAATCATTGAATCAGGGAAACGGTTTGACGAACATGTAAAATTTGGGCTGCTGAAGATTGGTGTGTGGGGACTAGGTTGTAATTGAGAAGTCATCCCAGGGGCGATGGACAGGATCAGGAAAATTCCCGTTTTGTGTTTTTGGGCAGGGGAACCCTTTCTGGATGCCTGATACACACACATTTACATTGAAACCCAGTAGGTTCCCAGACCTCGTGTGCGCTCAAACATCAGTTTGATTGAAGTCCCTGTGCAGAATCTGGGGTGAACTGGTTGGCTCTCCTTCCCCCTTCCCTCCGCCTTCCCTCGCTGTGGCCAGTGCTCCATCGCTGTGGCAGTCTGGGGACCCGAGCACACAGTGGAGCGGGCCCAGTGCAGTGAGGTCCGCTGCGGAGATGGCTCCTGGGCTGCCCTAGTGGACGGCTTTTGCCTGGAGACGCATGAGTGTCTGCCCAAGGCCTTGGCCATCCACCCCATTGACTGACACAGCCTAGGATCTGGGTGTGCTGACAGCCAGGGAGGAGGCCTGGCCTCCGAGCGTCCACCCCACCCCTGGGTCTCGGCCCAGAGAGCCTTGCACCTCCCAGCTGGTTCATTCTCTCCGCTGTCCAAATCCTCTTCCTTTTCATCTTAAAACATGCCGCCTGCCCAGGCCTCCCCTCCCCTTTCCCTCAGAAGAGGCTGCAAGGCTACATTCCAACGCTGTTATCTCCGGGGTTTCCTTGAAGCCAGTTTTGGCTTGAGATGGTTCATCACGGGAGATGGAGAGATGGTCCCTCGTCACCCTGCCTCCCTACAGGTGAGCCCCCTCCTGGCGGGACTGGCAGGACCAGCCTCCCTTAAAACTTTTTAACACAAATTTACAACATAGCTGTCAGAAATAATCCAAACATAAGTGGTTACAAAGTTTCTGTTTGGGGTGATGGAAAAAGCATTGGAAACAGTGGTGATGGTTACACAACATTGTGACTATAATTAATGCCAACTCAAAATGGTTAAAATCGTAAATGTTATGTTATATATATTTGACCACAACAACAACAAAAAAATTTTTTTAAATGTATACATTATGAACCTATGTTGGCCGACACTGTCTTTCCCTCTGGGCTTCTGCCTTGTGGGGAGAAACTTGCTCCACATTTGTGTACAGAAGACCCGTGGAGAGTCCTCCCAGAGGCCCCACGCAGCTGTGTCCCGGCCTCAGCGCTGGAAGGATCCCCAGGTGGCAGCATGTGGAGGGATCGTGACCAGCGGTCCGCTTTCAGGCAGCGGCATCTCGTCCAGTTAAGGATCAGAGCAGAGGCCCCCGCAGGCGCCCCCAAGGGCCCCGCTCACAGCTGGACACGTGTACGTCATGTGACCATCTGGAATGCGCTCTCTGTCCTCAGGCACAGTTTCCGTATCGTTTAACTCAGAAAAATATCTTTCTGAAGTGTAGAGTCACAAACATCAAAATAATACAACAAGGCAGACACCGAAAGCTTTGTTTCTGCCCCGTCTCATGGACTGCCCACTTCCTCCCAAGAGAAACCATTTTTATTGTTTTTTTATGTATCCTTCCAAAGTCTATCTCAGGCACATTTTATATTACCATTTTTCCCTCTTAATTAAAACGCTCAATTCTTAGTTTTTCTCTTTGGTTCCTCCTCATTCATTGTCACCAGTTCGTGACTCCTCCTCGGATGGGGTCCTGGGGGCTGGGTGGGCAGGAGGGAGGCAAAGAGGGAAGGGTGAGGGGCTGGTGAGACCCTCAGTAGGCAGGGGCCTGGGTTCTGGAGTCTCCTGATCACTCTGCATCCCCTTGGTCGGGGCCTTTATGTTTGGAGAAAGAATTCAGAGGATGTTGCCAGGAGGGTCAGGCCTCTGCTTTAATTTTAGGAGGTTTTTAGACCCAGAACACATCCTCTCAAGGGAGTGGTCCTTCATTAGGAGTAAGGATGTAATTCCCAAAGGGTAGGAGACCTCTGGCCAAGGCAAGACCCAGCCCAGGAGGATGCACTGGCACGGGGATGGGCTGGCCTGAGCCAGGGCCTGGCTCGTTCCTGCGGCCACCACTGGAGCCCTGTGCTCCTCCTGGTGATCAGGGGTCTGTGGCAGGGCCCAGGTGAGCCTTGTCATCCTCTGTGGAGACCTGGAGGGAAGGCGATCTCAGATGCCCAGTGTGAGGCAGCCAGCAAACCTCCGGATGCTGATTCCTGTGAACACCCAGATTGTCCTGCCCTTTGGGTGGAGCAGGTCTGGGAGCCGCAGGTGGGGGGGGCGGTGCTGTGGCGTCCTCTTCCCTCTCACTCCTGGCTGTGGCTGGGATTCCTTGCCGGTGGTGGTGGTGGTGGTGATGGTGATGCTGGTGGTGTGTGGTGGTGGTGGTGGTGGTGGTGGTGGTGTGGTGCTGGTGGTGGTGTGGTGCTGGTGGTGGTGTGGTGGTGTGTGGTGGTGGTGGTGTGTGTGGTGGTGGTGGTGTTTGTGTGGTGGTGTGTGGTGGTGTTTGTGTGGTGGTGTGTGGTGGTGATGGTGGTGGTGTGTGGTGGTGTGTGGTGGTGTGGTGGTGTGTGGTGGTGGTGGTGTGTGTGGTGGTGGTGGTGTGTGGTGGTGTTTGTGTGGTGGTGTGTGGTGGTGATGGTGGTGGTGTGTGGTGGTGGTGGTGGTGGTGGTGTGTGGTGGTGTTTGTGTGGTGGCGTGTGGTGGTGATGGTGGTGGTGTGTGGTGGTGGTGGTGGTGGTGGTGTGTGGTGGTGTGTGGTGGTGTGTGGTGGGTAGAACCGGGGTGAGGGGTGGGATGGTTGATGGCAGGAGAGACAGGAAGTGTGGGAGCCAAGTGCTTCCCTTGAGGCCTGGGCAAATCCTCCCCCAGGACCTTGGAAAAGGACCCCCTGGGGAAGTAGCTCACCTGTGACTGGGGGGCAGTCTTCCGGAGACAGGGGTGCTGGACTGCACAGCCTAGCTGCAGTCAGGGCTCTGGGCGGCCCTGAGGTGGGGAGAGCGTGTCCCTCTCTCTCATACCCACTCCTAGGCACACATAGACCCCCGCTCCCCCCACAAGTCTCCCTCTTGCGCACAAAGCTGTTTCCTGGTTCTCTGGCCCTCACCCCACACCGTTCTTGCTTTTGCAGTCTCTGCCAGGGTCAGAGCTGAGGATCTGGTCCCCAAAGTCTCTTCTCTCCCCTCCCTTCCCAACACGCAGGGGCTGGTCATGTGACACTCTGGGTCTCCTCAGACTGGGGATTGAACCCAGAGCTACAAGTGGGAACACCAGAGGCCGGGGCAGTGAGGGAGGGAGGGGGCAGGGATAGGGCTGATGCCTGGGTTGCTCCCCGGTGAGGCGCCCCACCTCGGGGCAGCAGCTACTCTGCAAATCTCCTTTCCCACAAACGACACAGCCTCCCTGGATGTGAGCTCCCACTGAGGCAATGGGGCTAGTGTGGGGGGCACAGCGGGTGACCTGGTGGGAGGGGAGAGGGAGCTGCAGAGGACTTTCTGGGTGATGGAAGGGAGTATTCACTCTTACACCCGTGCCCAGCTGCCCCTGCCCAGGGGAAGAACGAGGACCCCGTGGGATTTCTATTTCAAACTCCTCATTTATTGACATTCACTTGGTTGTGACTCCCGGTTATCAAAGGCGCAGGAGAAGAAATCCGCGGCAGGAGCAGGGAAGTGGCCAGTGGAGAGAGGTGGCGGGAGGACAGGGTGTTCCCAGCCTCTCCTCTTCCTGTGGGGATGCAGTTTGGACAGTGCCCAGTTAGTGGCCCGTCGGTAAAAGGTGCAGTCAGGGGAGCAGGGGGAGCTTCCTCCTGCACAGGGGAGGTCCTGGCGGCCACAGGGAGGCAGGCGGGCAAACTGGAGCCTGTGCCTGAGCAGCGCAGGGCTGTGCGTGGGACAGCCGGTGCCCACCCTCTCTCCAACGCCCCAAACCAGTGTTCATTTGTGGGTTGCCAGGACTGAGGCTGGGAGAGCTAAGGAGACAGGACAGCACGAGATGCTTTTCACTTGGGGGCCCTAATAGATCAGGGGTAAGAAGCGGGTGACTGCTGACCAGGTTGTTTCAATTTCTGCAAAGGCAAGAGGTACAGTGACTGTTATTTTGGGGTGGGGGGAGGGGAATGGACAGCCCTCGCTGGGGTTGACTGGCTGTGGAATTCCAGGACAGCAAGGCACTGGGGCTGCCAGGCCCAGCAGCTCATGCCAGCGGGGTGTCCTTGGGCCAGTCGGGGCTGGTGGTGGTGTGGGGTACGCTGAAGCTGCTGTCCTAAGCTGGTCCCTCTGGACTTGGAGACAGGTCTCAGTGTACCCACCCAGAGCTGCCTCCTGGTGTAAGAGGAATGTTACCATTTGAGGTCACTCGTGGGAGAGTCAGACAAACGTGTGCTTTTCACAGACCATTCAGCTCGCTTTGCCTGCTAATCCCGTGTCTGCCTCTCACGCTCAGCACGCATCCCTGCACCCAGGGCCAGGCAGCGGGCAAGTGCTCCAGCCCCTGCCAGGACCGGGGCCAGAGAGCGTGGCTGGCTGGCAGAGCTTTCCTGGAAGTCCTGGCCTCGCGGAGCAGAAACTGGGGTCTCAGAGAAGATAACTGACTGGTCCTGGAGATAATGAGTGAGCAGTGTGGCCGCACGAGGTCGTCTGGTCCTCGGCCCGTGAGCCTTAGTTACAGACTGACATGCAGGGTGAGCCTGAACGGTGATAAAAGGTGTGAATTCTCTTCCCCCTCCTGCCCTGGCTGCGGCAACCTTTCTCAAATGCAGTCACATGATCTCACTTATCTGTGGAAAGTAATGAACAAAATAAACGGACAAACAAAACAGATCCGGAAGCAGGGAACAGACTGACGGATCTCAGAGGTAAGGGGGCGGGAGGGCAGGAAGAGATTAACCAAAGAACTTCTGTGCATAGATGCACAACCAGTGGACACAGACAGTAGTGCCCAGAAGGCATGGGAGGGGGGTGAGCAGGGTGGAGGGGTCAATGGGGAAAAATGGGAGACACCAGTAACACTTTCAACAGTAAAGATAAATTTAAAAAAAAGATTTCAGTGGAGGGCCAACTCCTTCCCTGCCCCACCCTCTGCAGCATTCAGTGACTCAGGAGTGGGCGGGGTTAGTTATGCCCTTAAGGGGGTGCATCGCTCCCCACCGCCCAGGCAGCCAGAAAACTCATCAGATGCATTCACTCAAAGAGCGAAGGACCAAGGCTGGGTCATCAGTGGGAAGTGGGGTTGGACTTGGGGCTAGGGGGCGACAGCAATGAGTAGGCCCTCACCCGGAGACTGGGGGCGGGGCAGAGGAGGGAGGGCAGCAGGCAGAATTCAACTGCTAAGTCAGATCCCTCTGGTCCTCAGGCTGAGGGCCACCCACCCTAGTGGAATGAATGGTCTGGCTCTGTTGTCGTGGCTGAATGCCAGAGTGGAACACTCCAGAGGGGCTTACGTGGCAGCAGCAGCCCACGGAGACTCCTCAGCCTCTTCCTGCACCAGCCCTTGTGGCTGTGGAATCGGTCTCCTTAGTCAGCTTTTGCCCACGCTGTCTGGGGGTCAGATTTTTCTTTCTAGTTACTACATCCGAGACCTTCCCACTCTGCGGCTCCTGAAGGCAGCAAAACCTGTGTGCTGGTGGTGACAGGTGTGTGCACACACCTGAGAATGCAGGTGCCCTCACAGGGCTGCACCCACGCACACTGCTGGGTGCGGGGGACCTCGGCCCCAGAGACTGTCAGCAGGACCGCACTCGCTAAGCTACTCAAACTCTAGTAACAAAACTTGAAAAAGATTCTCAGTTAGGCGGCTGGTTCCTGAAACAAAGAAAGGATCTGGGGGGAGACAAGGTTAGACGGTCACTGTTTGGGGCATTCCCCGCAATAATCTTATGCCTTTGTGCTCCCCAAGGAAGGGGCGGGGCAGACACAGCTGTGATGTGGTCAGGGATCAGTATCTATAGTTGAGCAGCTACAGGCTCTGCAGTCTCTATGACAACCAAAAATACAAAACTAGATTGTGCACTGGGTTTTGGATTCGTTTTAGAAGTCCTGACGCTGTCCCTCTAACACAGTCCTCTTCCTTCTCAAATTCTGCAGTCTTAGTTGTCCCCTGGCCCCCTGCCCTATGTCCCCTTTCTTCTTTCACCCCCCCTCCCCCAGGACTCTGCAGGCCTCCAGACCTTGGCATAGCTTTCCCCCTTCTCACAATCTGGCAAAAGGGCAGGTGGGGGGTGGGAGGCGGAGTGAGGGAAGTGAGAGGGGCCTGAGCTGGCCGGAGGAATGTCCCAACAGAGGAACCAGCAAAGCTGCCAACTCAACCTGCCGGGTCCAACTTCCGGGCCAGGGGACCAGGGGACCAGGCCGTGCGCTGGTTCTCAATGCACCCATGGGCTTCAATCCTGGCAAACCTTCCACTGTGGGACAAGAAAACCCGAGGAAACGGAGACAGTCCTTGTGGGGTGTTGGAGGGGCTAGCGGGGGCCCAGTGCTCCTGATGGAGCAACAGTGTTGGCGTGCATGGGGGCTGGGAGTGAGGGGGCTACACGTCTGTACTAATAGCCCTTGGATTGGTGAAGGCCTCACGCCCAGAGCCTGGCCACGTCACCGGGTAACTCTGGGGTGCTGCCAACTGGAGGGGCGGAGGTCCCCCCTCCTTGTAGTAGGTGGGAGCGAAGGAGAGCCTCTCGCCTCCGCCCCCATTGGGCACCATGTCGGCTGTCTGTATGTAAAATGGGGAGCTGTAGGGAGAGCAGGTGGCGCAGTGGCCGGCTGCCACCCCGCAAGGCTGGCCGCAGGGCTCACTGGTGAGGGGCGCCAGGCTGCCCCTGCCGTCCAGGGCTTGGGAGCTGCAGGCATTGCAGGGGGGGCGTCCGGGGGCTGTGGGCAGGTCATGCTCCTCCTCTTCCTCACCTGCATCCTCCTCTCCGCTCTTCTTGCAGCAGTAATACTGAGGGGAGAGTGCGGAGGGCCCCCTTTGAGTGGCTTGGCATCCGTGCCCCTCCTCCGCTGTTGATCAGACTCCACACCAGAGGCCGCGTTCCACAAGCACAGATTCCCAGCCCTGCAAACGCCCCTTTCCTTCCCTACTTCCTCGTGTATTAACTCCGGCCGTCGTCGGGAGAGGCAGGGAGGCAGGGACATACAGTCACACTGAGGACAGGTCTGGGGGCCCTGGGAGCAGCTGTCAGCATCTCCTCAGAATGGTGCCCTTTCCCACCTCCTGAATCTCAGCCGTGTGGGAGACACCGCACTGTGAGCTCTCTGGGTGCCCGAAGTGTGTGGAGTGTGGGGGATGCAGAGCTCCCTTCTCACGGCCCCCCAACTCCCAGCCCCCTGGACTTATACTTCCCACATCTGTGGCTCTGGCTGTCACCCACAGTGGGCCCCCAGCGTGGGCCCCGTAACGGGGGAGTAGTTTGCGGTGGCTGCTGGCGGCGGGACTGACCTGGAGCCGGCAGTAGCACAGGACTGCGATGATGGAGAGGAGGATGACCGCAGCTAGGATTCCGCCAGTGATCACGACTGTTCCCGCTGTCATCCGCCCGGCGCCCCATCCAACTCTGAGAAGAGATGCGTGGACAGGTGAGGGCAGCGAGCTGCCATGCTGGCCTGGGCAGGGGCAGGGAGCCTCCTGGGACTCTGCACAGCGGAAGGCAGGGAGGGCCGGGCACTGGGACACCAGGGGATCTGCTGGTGGGGTGGTCGTGGCCGCGCCAGCCTCACACAGGGGCTTACAGTGGAGGGAGGATGGCGAGGGGGCAGAATACTGACAGCCGAATTCTGCTTCCTGTTTCTGCCCAGTTTCCATCTCCTTTCATTCTCCTCCCCCTCCCCTGTCCCCTCTCATCACACCCTGCTTAAACCGTACCCCTCTCCCCATCTGTGGCTCCAAGACACGAAGAAAAAGAGCTGTTCACAGAGGACTCAGTCTGTCGAGGCAGCGCCCTAAGCACCCCCTGGTTATCTCAGTTCATCCTCAACGGAACCCTTGGGCTAGCTCTGAATCAGCCCCATGTCACACGTGCTGAGTGAGGCTTTGACTGATTGGGCTGAGATCCCACCCAGCCTGGTTCACCTCAAAGGCCATGCTCTCAATCACTGCCCCCCAGGGTACAAACACCCTGGTCTCTGAGCCCTTGACCCGGGTGGAGGGGACAGGGTCTGAATCTCAAAAGTTCTCCCTAATTCTGCCCTGGCTCAAACACACACTCCTTTTGGGGGGCGTCTCTCCTCTCTTTCCAGCTCTTGTGGACAACAAGGGCTGGGTGAGCCCAGGGAAGCAGGCAGGCAGCACCCTGGCTCCGGGAAGGCTGTGGAGAGGCTGGGAGACGGGTCCTGGCTAACGGGGCTCCCAGGACAGAGGCTGGCTGTGGACGTGAGGCTGTCTGGCCTCAGGCGGACTCCCCTGGCAGGACTCTGAGTGGGATTTCTGAGTGTCCCAGGCTCGTGGGGACCAAGAATGGCGTGCCAACAGAGCAGGACGGTGGGAGAAGTCTTGGCATCTGGAGGATGGAAGAATGACCGTGAGCACTTACGTTCATAAGGGAATGGTGACCTGCAAGACAACAAAGGGACGGAGATGTTGGAAGAAGAGCATTACCCCTGAAAAAGGCTCCACGGGTTAGATGAGTCCCTGGGCCCACCTCACCTCATCCTGCTTCCCTCACTGTGGGCTCTGTCATCAAGAGGCCCACAAGTCCCAAAGCTGGGTCTCCAGCCCTGTCTCCGACTGCTAGTGGACAAACACTTGGCTCGAATGTCCCACTGGCAGCTCGAACTCAGGCTAAGTCATCAGCCGCTGTCCACATGGGCTCCCCCACCTCTGACCTGTGTCCGTCAGTGGTTCAGTCTGTGCAAGGCTGAGACAGAGCTGCTATGAAGGGTTTAACGGGTTGTTCGGAACTCAAAGGGCACCTGGGGGCAGGACCACAAGTTGCATTCTGCTCATGGAAGCCATGCACCCTGATGTGTTCACCTGGTGGAAGGGGCACCTTTTTCTTCACCCAGAGACACCATCTGCTCTTTATCATGTGCTCCTAGAACACAGCATGTACCCAGCCCTGCTTCTAATTCACTCCACCTGCTCGCAGTGTGGGGCGTGGACCACAGCGCCGCATCACCCGGGAGCAGGTTCGAAACGCAGCATCGCAGGCCTAATGAGGCGGAATCTGCATTGTAACGAGGTCCCCGATGATGGCTTTGCATCGTACAGTTGGACAAGGCCACAGGATGTTCCCCTCGTTGCCCAGATGTTCAAATCCTCAGATTCTTCCCTGGCTTCTTCCCTCAGTCTTCCGTACTCCACGTCAGTGAAGAGACTTTGCCTGTCACGCCTGCCCTGGGGCAGTGGTTTCCTAATCGATCTCGCTGGTTTGTCTCAGAGCTGACCTGGTAGGACGCTTGTCAACATTCATGTGTGAACATCTTACTTCTCCACTAAATTATGAGTCCTTTGGGATGAGGAGTTCTGTTTTATACTGTCTCTTATCTCCCTGCAGCATTATACACAGTTCCTGGCACACAGCGGGTGCGTAACAAAAGTTTGGTATTTCTTTCACAGGCCTGGCAGTTATGACTCTGACCCACCACCAGGGGGCAGCAAGTCACATCTCTCAGCTCACATCTAGTTGCAGACTTGAGCATTGTGATTCAAGACCAATATGACTTTGCCCAGGGACATGATGGGCCATGTTTGGGGGTTCACTGGACATTGGGTGTGGGATGAAGCTCAGCCTAGGGGAGATTTATATACCTTCACAAAAACAAGACTCCACCACTGAGCGCTGCTTAAGAGACACAGAGAGGCCTGTGGAGTGAACTGAGTTGGGGGAGGCAGCAGTGACCTACTCTGCTAAAAGTCCTGGTCCAGTCCCCTGGGTGTGCCCAGCCTGTTTGGGAGACGGGGAAATATGAGAACCGTGACTTCTCTCCTTCTGCCCTCCATGCCTGGCTACCT
Organism: Tadarida brasiliensis; assembly: GCA_030848825.1. Classification (NCBI taxonomy): domain Eukaryota; kingdom Metazoa; phylum Chordata; class Mammalia; order Chiroptera; family Molossidae; genus Tadarida; species Tadarida brasiliensis. The sequence continues at coordinate 43,716,062 of CM061275.1, forward strand.
TGAAGGCTGTAGAGCAGAAATAGCCTGGAAATAGCGGGAGTTGGGGGAGGGGGCAGTGCAGGCAGTCACGGGTCTGAAGACCCATTCGAGACCCCTTACCAGCCACCCCAGCTTGGAACCTGACCACCTTTCTCACTTGTTAGAGAGAGATTACCCGAAAACTCAGCTTACAGGTATGATTGTGAGCGAACAGTGAGATTCATGTTTGCAAGGGCCCCTTGTAAACGAAAAGATCCTTCAGACATGGTCATTTGTGGGGAAAAGGAAGACCCAAATATTTTGTGGCTGGCCTTAAAATCCTAAACCACGGAGGTGGAAGCGTGGACAAAGGCTGGCAGTGAGCTAGCCAGGCCCCAGCTGGTTTCCCTGAAGGCCCAGAGCTAATGGTACGACTCAGCACTAAAGTCCCCATGTCCAGTGGCTCTCTCTTACTTAAGGTGGGCTCATTTTCTCTTTGCAACTAGATGCCAGCGATAACAATAACTCAGTGCATCCAAACAGTGGTCTAGTTTCCAACATGCTTTCATTTGAATCTACTCCTGTGATGGGCGGGCTCTGAGATGGCCCCAAATGAGCCCTGTGTCCTGTGTCCTGTCCTCCCCTTGAGGCTAAGTGCGGCCTGTGACCTGCTTCCACCCAACACAGTACAGCAAGGTGATGGGACATCACTTCAGTGGATAGATTGTATCAGATTCTGGTTTCCCTGTTGCTGGCCAACTTTCTCCCTTGCTGGTCTTGATGCAGCAAGTTGCCATGTGGAGGAGGCCCATGTGACAAGGAACTGAAGGTGGCTTCTGTCCTCCAGTCCCATGGACAGCAGGAGTGGAGGCCCTCAATCCAGTGGCCCAAAAGGAACTGAACAGTCACTAAATGAGAGCGAAGTGGACCCTCCCCAGTTGAGTTTTCAAATGAAAGTGCAGCCCCAGGGCACACCATGAATGCAGCCTCACGTCAGACCCTGAAGCCATGTCTGGAGTCCTGCCTCACTGGAACTGGGAGATTGTCAGTGTGTGCTGTTTTAAGCTGCTCAGTTTGTGGTAGTTTGTTATGTAGCCAAAAAGAATCAACACCTCCTTTGGACTGTACAAAAAACCCTACACACATGAGATGAGGCCAGACCATTAAGTGACTTGCCTGGTCATAACAGCAAGAGTCTGAGTTAGGACCCAAGGGCCAGTGCCATGGAGTTTCCATCATACCAGCCTCCTCCTGAGGACAGGAGAGAGAGGTCCCCATGTTTCCTCCCAGGGCCTTGCAGATCTGGACAGAATGGATTCAGTGGGGGCCAACTCAGGGCCTGAGGGCGGCCAAAGAGGACACACCTGTTGCCAACGAAACACTCCCAAGGCCTGCCCTCTGTGACGAGGATTCTCTGGGGCTCCTTCCCCACCAACACCCCTCACGTCCTTTTGGGGGGAGAGGGGTTGGCCTGAGCCTCACACTTACGTGAAACAGCTGAGGCGGTGATGACTCAGTCACACAGGCTGGGCCTGAGCAGACAGCAGTTGGGGCGCGACATGGCCAAGGGCATCAGTCCCTGCTGGGGAAGAGATGGGGGGTCAGCGAGAGCTAGAGCGGAGGCCGAGAGGACACACAGGCTCACACTGGCACCAGGTTGTGACTCCAAGACTGGAGTGGACGTTCCCAAAAGGGCTTCTTTCTTGACCTCCGCAGCTGCCTTGGTTTCTGAGGTCCCTGGCCACAGCCTGTCTCATCCTTGTCTCCTTGTCTCCGCACCACTGTCCAGAACCCTCTGCCCGAAGCAGCAAAGGGCGCTGGGCAAGAGCCCCTGCCTGTCTGGGAAGCGGGGCTCAGTGGGGGAAGTGAGTCCACTGCCTCTTATGCTGGAGAATGCTGACCCGTCCCCTGGTGACGTGTCCTTGTTACCTGCATGGCTGATGCCTCTCTCAATGGCCCTGCATACCTCTTTCCCATCCCCGTCCCCATTCTCCTCTGGGTCAGTCACATTCCCATGAGCTGCACACTCCTTTCCCTTTCTCCGATATCCCGACACCCCTTGGGCCAGCACGGCCACTGGACAGTTGGATGAACAAGCCCGACAAGATGACGAGATCATCATGTAATGACAAGATCATCATGCTGACATGCTCACAGAGGATGGGGAGGCAAGACCCAGCTGAAACGTTTGGAAACCCACTCCACATTATTTGGAGTAGACGTGGGAGAGGTAGGCCGCCCTCTAGTGGTGACGTGCCATCCTGCTCATGTCCTGAGGACAGCAGGCCCCAATGGCGTGTGTTTGATTGGGGAAGGACCCCAACCATTAACAGGATCGGCAAAGCCACCTTCTGTGGGGACGGCTGAGGACAGGCAGGAGCATGCCTCAAGGACTGGCGCTCCTCTGAGCTCAGCAGGGCTCGGGAGCTGAGCTCCAGAAGAAGTTGAGAAGACAGATGGTCACCTGCAGAGTCGCCCGTCCCCGCCTTCCCCTCCCTTCTCGATCTAGGCTTTAACTGTCTCCAGTCCCCGCCTTGGGTGTGCGGGGCACTCGTTTTCTTTCTTAAAGATGTCCTCACTCTCATTAAGTGGAAGTCATATGGAGCCGGACGTCAGATAGGATCTTCCTCCCTAAGTTTTGATGGAGATGCGAGTTTGGGACAAGTCCCTCTTCCCAGGCCGTGTGCAGTCTGCACACGGGAAGGTCCGAACATCTGTTTCAGGATCCATGAACCCTTCCCCACTTTGTAAAATACAGATGGGTCAATAACTTGCTGAAGATTTGGTGAGGAAGATTTCCTTGGCAAGAGCTGTTGCTGAGCCATGAATTCCCTCTCTCTAAGCCCCGGGGGCGGAGGGCTGTGGGCTGGCCTGAGCTGGCCGGCTTGAGTCCTGTCCAGCAGTGCCACCTGGAGGCCTGAGAAGACCCAGCCTCCAGAGGCCCGGGGCTGAGCAAGGAGCTGCAAGGGACACTTGGGGTAAGGGAACTGTAGGAGAGAAGAGCCCAGCAGGGAACCTCAAAGAGCCCATGAAAACATTCACAAAAGCAAAAGCCAGCCTGAAGCGTCTCCCTGGTCCCTAAGAATTTCCCATTTCATTTAGTGACACAGCAGCTCTGGGGGAGGGGAGAGGAGTCAGGGGGTGTAGACAGCAGAGGCACATGGCCACCAGCCTGCCCGCTTCCAGACAGAGGCAGAGCCACACTAGAGGAAAGGAGAAGCCTAACGCTTTCGGGGTGGGGGGGCGTGGGGAGTTGATTATTACTCGTGACTGGCATTTTCATTTCTGAGTCAAGATGGCATCTGGAACTTGGACTGACTATAAGACTAACCAAGAGTGGATGAAAAAGCCATGGGACTGGCCCATGTTTTTATCTAGGGGCCGGGGAAGATTTCTCCCACCGGATACATTTTAAAGTAAAGGGATGCTTGAAGAAAAAAAAAAAAAATCAAAGTTGCTTTTTGAGGACAAACCATGCAGTAGGCTTGTTTAACATGCCAGTTGGTTATAGAAAAATGATCCATGGAAATGGGAGAACTCTAAAAGAGCTGGACCAACCTCTTCATTTTCTAGATGATGAAATCAAGTTCGGAGAGCATCGGTGACCTGCTTAACCACACACAGCAAGACGGAGACAGAGCGGGAAAGGCGCAGGGAGTGGAGCCTCCTGGCCCCAGACCAGCGCCCTGCCCTTAGGATGCTGTCTGTCCTTCCAGAGGATCTGCACTTACTTCGCCAGGAGCTAAGGTTTCCCTGGGGTAGGGCTTCTCAAACTGGCTTGATGGTAACAGCCTCCTGAGCCACGAGTTAAAAAACAGAGACTCCGGACTTCCTGAAGCAGCGTCTCCAGGCAGGGGCCCCAGAATCTGTGTGTTGTTTTTTCTTTATCCTCACTCGAGGACATTTTTCCACTTTTGTTCAGATAGAGTGGGAGGGAGAGAGAGGAAGAGAGAGAAACATTGATGTGAAAGGGACACACTGAGTGGCCGCCTCCTGCACGACCCCAACCAGGGCCGGGGACTGATGAATGGCAACCCAGGTACGTGCCCTTGACCGGAATCGAACCTGCGACTCATTGGTCCTTGGGCTGACGCTCTAACTGCTGAGCCAAACCGGCCAGGGCTGTTTTTAACAGGGTTGGGTCTTCCCATCTGGCCCTTTTGGGAAATGATGGGGAATAAAGGGCTTGGGGAGGCTTTCCGGCTGGAGGCCCAGGGGAGGGGAGTGACCTTGCAGAGCTGCCTGTAACGAGATTGGCCGGACTCGGCGTCCTTGGGGCAAACGGGCCAGAACACAGCAGCAGGAGGGGAGTGTGAGAGAACCGAAGATACATGGGTCCCTGCGTGGGATGGAGCCAGAAAGAGGGCAGGACGGGACCTTAATGGCCATTCTTCCAGTAAGGTTTGGGCACATTAGAAGCTGCTCCAGCCCAGCCGGTGTGGCTCAGTGGATTGAGTGTGGTCCCATGGACTGAGAGGTCCCGGTTTGAACCCCGGTCAGGGCACATGCCCGGGTTGCAGGCTCAATCCCTAGTAGGGGACGTGCAGGAGGCAGCCAATCGATGTTCTCTCTCACATCGGTGTTTCTCTCTCTCCTTTCCTCTCTAAAAAAAATCAATAAAAACATAGAGCAGCTTTAAAAAAAAAAAAAAAAACACGTTTATACTAGAATGTGTTGGGAAGTGGGTTTCCCACCCTCCGCAAGGCCAGGGGTCTGTGCTCCCTCTGAAGGACCCCTGCCCTCATTGACTTCGTTGCACTGAGGCAGGGTCACCTCCCTCACTGCCTGGGTGAATGCTGGAAGGAGATGCCAGCCGCAGCTGGCACCAGCACGTGTAATTAATGATCCCTGCTTGGCCCCCTTAGGAGCAGAGGTTAATTGAGTGGGGCCTAAGCTCCGGCTGATCTCAATTTCTTCTGATACAGTTAAGCCTTCTCCAATCATTTATTAACTCATGAAACTGACAGCGGGGTAGCAGCCCCGGAGAAGAGAAACAGTTTCTCCCTTGTTACCTGTCTTCCTGGACAGCAAGCCCCAGGCAAGGCTGGCAGAGGGGATGGGAGGAAGGGGCTCCCTTTATTTTGACTGTGCTCATGGCTGTTACCAAGTCCTGACCCCAGGATGAAGGCTGAGGAGTTGGTGCTCAGATCGGTTCCTTTGCCCCAGATGAGCGACTACAGCGACCAAGAGGCCTGTGCTGTTTGAGAAGGGGCTTCTCTAAGAGATACCAGGAACGTTTGCAAACCATCAAGGGGAGAAAAAAGAACCTCAGCATAATAATGGGCAATGGACAGGTGGAGTATGAAAGAGGAAACCCAGAGACTAACAAGAAAATGAAGAGATGCCTAAACTCATCAGTAATCTGAGAAACGCAGATTGAAACCACAATGAGCTCTCATTCTACTACATAGGTAGGAGCAAGGATCACAGGAGGCCGGATGATGCCAAGTGCTGACGCAGATGTGGGAATTTAGGGGCACTGCCCGGAGGGGTGTAGCAAGGGCAGCTGTTGACGGGGAGACCAGCAACTACTTGGTCCTATTACATTCACACTTAACCCATGAAACAGCAATTTTGCTGCTGGGCCTATGTCCCCAAAGTTCTCAACACACCCATAAGGGGTCATCTATAGGATGTTCAGTGCTCTGCTGTTTACAGTGGCAGGGCACTGGAAGCGAATTCAGTGATGGCCACTGGGATGCAGAGGTGAAATCAGGGAGATGCACACCTCAGAGGGTCACACAGCCACTGAAAGCAATGACCCAGATGGACCATAGCAACACATGGCAACAAGGATAACCTTAGCACAGCGCTAATTGAACAAATAATAAAAAAAGAAGACCCAGAATAAGAGGTATAATACTGCTTACATACAGATCAACAATTCATATATATATATATTTTTTTTATCCTCACCCGAGGACATTTTTCCATTTTTTGTTCAGATTGAGTGGGAGGGAGAGAGAGGAAGAGAGAGAGAGAGAAACATCGACGTGAAAGGGATACATCGAGTGGCTGCCTCCCGCACGACCATCCAGGGCCGGGGACAAATTGCAACCGAGGTACATGCCCCTAGCGGGAACCGAACCTGGGTCTCTTTGGACCGCAGGCCGACACTCTAACCGCTGAGCCAAACCGGCCAGGGCAACAATTCATATTTTTAAGAACACATACTCAAACCAAACCCAAACGAAACACCCAGCTCACAGGTGCAGAGAATAGATTTTTGGTTGCCAGGGAGTGGGGGTGGGAGAAACGCGTGAAGGGGGACAAAGGTACAAAATTCTAGTTATAAAATAAGTCATGGAGAAGTAATGGATAGCATGATGACTATAGTTAATAGCACTATATTGCGGATTTGAAAGTTGCTAAGAGAGTAGATCTTAAAAGTTCTCATCACAAGAAAAATAATTTTTCTGTAACTATATAAGGTGACAGATGTTAACCAGACTTATTGTGGTAATCATTTCACAATGTATACAACTATCAGATCAATATGTTGCACACCTGAAATTGCTATAATGTTATATGTTGACTGTACCTCAGTAAATAAAACAAAACACAAACAGAGACCAAAAAATGGATACACATGAACTACGTTAGAATGGCTGACTAGGAAAGGAGGAGAATGAGAATAAGAACAAGAACAAAAGAGGAAAATAAATAAATACGAGAGAGGGGACGTGCACAGACCAGGGATGAATGACGAGGTGGAGAATCTGAGCTGCAATACTGAGGAGTATGATTAAATTGACCCTCTGCATCTGGGGTCCCATTCAAACAAAAAGAAGGGGGTTCTCACTGCCTCCAGGGAGCCTGCCATGATTACTCACTTTCAAAGTGGTTCCCTTAGCTGGAGAAGAATTCCTCTTGGCCTTGACTGGCCGGAGGCTGGGGGACGAGGGAAACAGATACAGGAGTATGAAAGATGGAAGGTCAACCTGCCACTCACACACATTGAGGTGACCTGTGACAGAATTACTTTTACAGAGAAAACCCCTGAAACACACCACTCACATTTGCATAGTTTTCCAGTTTACAGTCTATGGATGAACTCACTGTCTTCTAGAATCTCTGACCTTGAGGACTTTTGGGCCAGGAGTTCCCCAGCTGTCGCCACGTCATCGGGGAGTTTTGCTGCCACCCAGGTCCCGGGTTCCACCCAGACCAGGTGGGAAACTGCATGGCTAAACGCTCCCGCGGGGCTTGGATTGGGGCACTGCTGATCCCACTGGGCCCACCACCACCACCTCCCGTGGTCTCTCTCCTGGGCCCACAGTGGGCACCTGTCTCCAGTCCTTCTCGGCCCAGTCCCTTCAGTCAGCCACCAGACTAAGTTCCCTAAAACACAGCTTCTCAGGTTCCTCCCCTGCCTCCCTCCCTGACTTCGGGGGGCTCTGAGAGTGAATGTTTAGGCCTCACTCTCCCCCGCACTCCTTGTGCAAAGCCCCTCAGGGAAGTGTTTCCTGACATCACCCAGGCCTGTATGGGTGCTGTGTACCTTCTGTTAGCGCCGCCCTCAGTCATGTAGTTATTTGATTACAGCCCATTTAACTGCAAAAGAACGTGGGGAAGGGAGGCTTTGGGCACAGGTCTTGTTCATTTCTGTATCCCACGAGTCTGGTCAGGACCAGCACATGCGAGGGGCTCCATAGATACAGAATGAATGAATGAATGCATAGAGGCATGCATGCAGGTACCTTGGGCTGTCATTTATGTTCACTTGAGATCAAGTCTCAAGAATCGGCGTGTTTAGGGTGAAGGCTCCTTGCTCACAGGCCTAACAGTGCGGTTACACAGCTCACTGTATTCACCACAAATTAAGAGGAGCTTGGGCTAATGAGACTGCTGAGGGCTTGAAGACGGACTCCGCTTCGGGTTTGATACCACTTTTCCATGACCACTTACTGTTTCTGAAATAATCTCATTTCCAACATTATTAATAATGCTGCTTTGTAAGTCAAAGGATGTCAAGGTTCGCCTAATGGACTTTATCTAATTCATCCTCCCATATTCCTGATGGTTAGGGAGCTCGCTCCCTTTTCCTGGCAGCAGGCCTCTCGCGGCCAGTGCGCTGGCACAGCTGGTGGCAGGGTGCCAGCCTGGAGCACAGGCACCGCGCTCCCCCAGCCAGCCCACCCTCCACCGGGCCCCGGAGAGAGGGCCCTGGACCTGGAACCTTCAGCCAACCTGTCCCTGGTTCTGGATCTACCCCAGGGGGGCCTGGGACCCTGGTGCTGTCTCTGCCACCCTCCTGAGGGTGAGAATCTCAGAAGGGCCTAGCTGAGGGTGGGGGATGGAGTTTCCACTCCAGGTTAAGCTCCTGGGGGTTCTGGGAGCCTTCAGTGATGTGTGAGGAGGTGCTAAGTGGTGCTTTAGATGAAAACAACATGACATTTTTTTTTTTTTTTTTGCATTTATCTTCAGATAGAGCAGGAGGGAGAGAGGCAGGAAGAGAGAGAGAGAAACATCGATGTGAGAGAGACACACTGACTGGTTGCCTCCCACACGACCCCGACCAGGGCCGGAGACAAACTGCAACCGATGTATGTGCCCTTGACCAGAACCGAACTGAGACTCATTGGTCCACAGGCCGATGCTCTAACCACTGAGCCAAACCAGCCAGGGCAACATGGCGTCTTTTTTTAAGCCACCAAATTGGTAGTCAGTTTTTCTCAAGGGTCTGGGGAAACGGTCACAAGCACACACCAGTGAAGTGTAACTAGGTTCAACCTTCTAGAACAACAGTTTGCAACCGGTGAGAAAAACATGCAATACCCAACTATTCAGTGGGGGGCACTGACCCCTTTTCCCTTAGGTTGTCAAATAAACAAATGACAAGAGCCAACACAACATTACCTGTCCCGTGTGAATGAATCAAAATTACACCAATTTTTTTTGTCAGATTGGCAAAAAATAGACTATCTTTTTGGCGTGCCGCAGAATTTTAGTAATTAATTTATGTGGCCCATGAGATGAAAAAGGTTGAAAAGCGCTGTTCTAGAAAGCATTGTGTCAACACGTACGAGTCTTAAAAATCAAGGGCCCATCACACCCACTTCGCGTGTTTACCCAGAAGAAGCAGTCACCGCTACCTGCCAGCGAAGGCTGGAGGCAACCACACCCCTGACAGCAAGGGAAAGTTGAATATTTCATGGCACACACAGAATACTATGGGAAAGTAAATACTGCTGAGCAAGCAGGCTACCAAACAGCATTTCTAAGTGGCACTCTTTAAACATGTTTTTGTAAAGAAAGACAAATATGTATATATACAGCCTGGGGGGAAAGGCCTATATCCTAAAATGCTAACAGATTTTTTTTAAGGGGTAGGACTACATGTTATTATTTGCTTTTCAGTGTTTTCCAAGTTTTTAACTTGAACTCATTTATCTTTTTTTCTTCTTAATTCTTTTTTCTTTATTGATTTGAGAGAGAGAGAGGAAGGGAGAGGGAGAGACCAACAGAAACATTGATGAGAGAGAACATCCATTGGCCGCCTCCTACATGCCCCCCACTGGGGATCGGGCCCACAACCTGGGCATGTGCCCTGACCGGGAATCGAACCGGCGACCTCCTGATGCATGGGTCGACACTCAACCAGCGAGCCACACCCGCCGGGCTCATATATCTTGTATACATTGTGAAGAAATAATTGCTACGAAGAAAAACCAAACCAAACCTGGAGTCGGGCTGGGCGCCTAAGGCGTGCAGTCCCTCCTGAGGCTCCACGTTCCCAGGGGCACCCCAGCGCAGGCCAGCCGTGTTGATCCCCAGCTGGCTGTCCTCCCATTTGCCAAAGGAAAACCTCAGCTGGAAGACGTGGGTGTGGAGGAGGGAATGTGCTTCCACTCGCGGTTTAGAAACGCCTGTATTTATAGCCTGTGCAGTGACCTTTCTAGGCGACAGCAATTTATGGTTTCTTAATTGGTTTTCTTGAAACAGGCAGTGGTAACTTACCTCCCAGGCGAGGGAGGAACAAATCCCATCAGAGGCCCGCGTGAGGGTTGGGGGTGGATGGGGAGGGGATGCGGCCGGGGGTGGGGGGTGGGATTTGGGCCGGGCTGGGGCAGGAGGCTGGCAGGAGAGGCCGGACCTGCTCTCCTCACAGCCTCCCTGACATACTGAATTACAGTGCCTTGAACTGATCTGGTGAATCACAGCGAGGAGATGCTGGAGAGGCTGGGCTCTAAATGAATAATCTCTTGATGTTCTATATTTATTTGTCCTCCTTCAGTGACATCCGTGGCCAATTTCTAAGGTTAGGCAGCTTTTTTCCCCCACATTTGGGACCACCTGCCTGGTAGCCAGGCAACAGAAGAGTCCAGCTTGCCTGGCGGCATTGAAGGGACAGGGCTGGGGAGGATTCTAATCATTGCTAAGTCAGTGAGAGAACAATTCCAGGAAGGGGGCTGGAAGGAATGCCCTGAGCCCAGCGTGTAGCTTTGGCTCACTGTGCTGCGTCTCAGTTCTGACCATCTTCCACACAACAGAAACGAGACACAGCATCTTGTTCTCTTTCTCTGGCATCTAATGGGAACGTAGCAAACGTCAGTCTGTTTTTCTTTCCAATTTTGTGTTTCCTATGTGCAGGGTTTTTTGTTGTTGTTTTTTTCCTTCACAAGATAAACCCCTCTAGGGACGATGCCACATCATATTTTCTCTGGACTTGGGTATGTAGGTACAGTTCACCCACGTATACACAGGCCCACACATACACAGATTGATAAATATGTACAGTACTATAAATGTATTTTCTCTTCCTTATGGTTTTCTTTTTTAAAAAATATGTTTTTATTGATTTTTTTAGAGAGAAGAAGGGGGAGAAAGATAGAAACATCAGTGTGAGAGAGACATTGATCGGCTGCTGGGGATTGAGGCCACGACCCTGGGAATCGAATGGGGACCTCTCAGTCCGTGGGACGACGCTCAGTCCACTGAGACACACTGGTCAGCCTTACTTATGATTTTCTTAATATCGTTTTCTTTTCTCTAGCTTCCTTTATTCTAAGAATACAGTATATAATACACATAACATACAAAACGTGTAAATCGACCGTTTTTGTTATTGATAAGGCTTCTGGTCAACAGTAGGTTATTAGAAGTTAAGCTTTTGGGGGAGTCAAAAGCTTTATGTGGGTTTTTGACTGCGTGGGGGTGGGGTGGAGCCTCTCACCCCTGTGTTGTTCAAGCGTCAGCTGTCCTGAGGACGACCCTGGACGCAGAGCGGGGAGGGAAGCGCAGAGGTCACAGCGGAGGTCACAGCGGAGGAACACCTTCACTGTGTCGGGCACGGTGTTACTTGCAAATTCAGTTCATCCTCACGGCAAAGTCTACAACCCAGAATTGTCTTTCTTTTCAGACTGGACAAGCGTTTCAGAGCCATTAAAGGAACTTGTCCAGGTCACTAGGAAGCGACACAGCTGGGAGTGGACTTGAGCAGCACAGCTCTGGGTCCCCCACACTGACCCCTCCCTCCACCACCGCTCTCAGAGAGGAGGCACAGGCCCAAGGGGGGCACAGGGACAAGTGTAGCTGTGGCTAGGCCATTCTTAGAGAGGACAGGAGGTTCTGGAAGGCTAACGGTTCTGGGGGTGAGGGCGGGCTTGTCTTCAGATATAACCAACCCTGAGCAACACTGAACTGCCCGGCCTTCCAGAAATCCTCGGGCCGGTCACTGCAGACCAGAGCCAACCTCCGCTCCTCCTCTCGGTGGGCCGGGAGGGGGCAGGAAGCTCCTTAGGGACTTCTATTCCGAATGTGTCCCCGAGGGTGAAGATGGCCAGGGTTTGAGCAAACTCGAGCTGGGGAAATGTTCCTTACAGCCTCCTGGCCTGGCCCATCAGGAAGTACAGTTAGGTTTTTTATGTGCTCAGCTGTAGAAAATCTGGACAGAATAGAGAAGTGGTCATCCCACAGAGTGACTAAGGGTTCACATCAAGTTAGGATCAGTGACTATGGGACCTTGGGCACATTTTTCAACCTCTCTGTGTCTTCCATTCCTCACATATAAAATTCTCTTTTCCTATTTTTTCTGTTATGTCAATGGCATGTTGGGGCGTAGAGAACACAGACATGGGCAGGCCTGGACTGCAGCCCTGACATGGCCTCTAACGGGCTGGGTGGTGTCAGACACGTTCCTAAACTTGTTTGCGAAAGGAAGGTGTGGACTCAGGAACTTCAGGCTCACTCTGGCCCTAAGGTTCTTCGCTCTCAAACCAGGAGGGCTGCCTGGTGGAGTGGGCCTAGAACTGTGGGTTCTAGAAAGGGGAGGAGGCAGCAGTAGCTGCGGGGTCCCTGGGAAGGCAGATGGACACAAGAAACTGTCCAGAATCCTGGCAAGGGCCCTTAAGAATCCAAGACTCCAGGAGCAAAGCCCGCCAGGTAACCCTACCAGGACGGCCGGAGGCAGAGGCTCCGCCCACGCCTGCTTGCATAGCTCCTCTGACAAATAAAAGACGTTCAAAGGCAGCCCCCGACCACATCACCTGCCTCCCTGTGTCCCTGCTGACAGATGCCTACCGAGCCCCCTTCGCACCTGCCTATCTCTGCCCCAGCACCCCTCACATTAGTGCCCTTCTCCTCCCCTCAACATTTGCTAATTCAGTGAGTCCCAGGTCTGTTAAATTAAGCCCACTGCTGCCCTGCCAGGATCCTCTAACAGCCCTAATTGGAAAAACAGCCTCAACCTCTGCCCATCACAGCTGATTATATCTGCAAGCAGAGGGGTCTGGTCCTTGTCCAGGCTGCAGCTCCACCCAGGCCCGTGAGATCATCCGGCCGGTTCCTGGGGCGTCTGTGTGTGCAGGCCTCAGCCCGGGGAGGCGCCTTCCCCACACCACGGGCAGCATCTGGCCTCTGGGGCTTTGCCTCCGGCACAAACCAAAGTGCGCTCATCACAGGGAACCGGAAACAACTGGCTCTCCAAGGCCAGACTCTTTGTTCTCTCACCTGCCTTCCTTCGGCCCCTCCACGGTCCCAGTGCAGACTCGAACAGGAGGGGAGGATTTACTCCCACGAAGGGAGCCAGCGTGCCCTGATTCCCAGGTGCCTGCCCATTGAGTCCCTTTCTCAGGGCTCAGAGCAGTCAACCAGTCAACAGAGTTCTCTGAGCATCTGGGACGTGCCCGGCTGGACTGCGGCTGGACGTGGGAGGGGAACACAGAGCACAGTCCCTCCTCCTCTTTACACCACCATTAAAAAAACTTCTTGAGATAAGATTCACATGGCATGAAATTCAAGTTTTAACCATTTCAGTGGTATTTTAGTATACTCACAATGTTGTGCAACCATCACTACCTAATTCCAAAATATTTTCATCACCCTAAAACCCTGTGTCCACTAGGCAGTCACTCCTCATTCTCTCCTTTTCCCCAGGCCCTGGAAAGTGGCTGGTCTCCTTTCTGTCTTACTCAATCACAGGGTTTCAGAGTCATCCTGCATACCTGCTTCCCGCTTTCCATCTCCACACTTTTTTCATGACTGGGTACCGAGAGACCTTTGCGTGAAGCACATGAGATGCTTTTACTTCTGAGATCTCAGAGTAAAACTGTAGGTTCCTCGGTTCTTGTCACACACTGTGATTGACAGGTGTCCTCTGTCCCTGCGTCACCAAGATGCTGAGAAGCACACTCCTGGTCCTTTGGCTTAAGTGTGAGAACGTAGCTCTAGTCTGATATAACTAGACAGCGTCAGACTGCTCACCGGTGTCAAGAACTTTAGCTATGCTGGCACGAAGAACAGGGCATTTTAAGCAAACACGAGAAACCACAAAGATAGTTAATGCAAACTGTTTTGGGGCAGGTCCTGGAACAGGAATTGCAAAATCTTTAGCGAGCATCGGAATCCCTTGGAGGACTTGTCACAATGCATTGCTGGCCCCAGCCCCAGACTTCCCAATTCAGCAGGTCCGGGGTGGCTGCAGAATGTGCGTCTCTAACATGCTCCCAGGGGACGCGCATGCTCCTGGGCCAGCACCACGTGAAGAAGTCCCAGCGCAGTGCGTGATGGTTCCCACCTGTGTGGACTGATGGCCACAGCCCGGAGAACAATCACCATCTCACACATTGGCCTTTGTTTATACGTCACTTCTTCAAGCTCATTGATCATAATCGCTGGTAGATAACATTGCCTATATTGTCATAAGTATGTTTCACATTCAGAATTTTCCATTTCGCTCTAGGGAGCCAAGCTCAGCAACTCCTTAATGTGTTTGAAAAGGGCATAATCAAATAGTAAATAATTCTCTTTCTGAATAGAACCGTCACTGTACACTTACAGATTACCTTCTCCTACTGGTTATGGTCCCCTTTGAGGTCTTTACTCTTAGCACAGACGTACACTTGCATAGTCCAGGGCCCTTTGGGCCCATCGTCTGTAGGGCTCTCCTTTGAACGAGTGTGCCCTGCCTTGTCTCGTAATATCCACAGGAACCTATTTGACCCCAGGCCCCCAGGGCTTTGCTCCAGGGAGGGAGCCAGTATCAGACTTTGGGCCAGCCATCCTTCAGGGCGTGCATGCTTTGCAAAAACAACCAGATCTCTTCAGAAAAGAAATGATAGTCTTCACCACAGTAACTTCACATACACACACAGTATTTTCACATCATCTAATATAAACATCTAAGCAACCCTGTGACATAAAGTGGGACGGTGTTATTATTCTATTTAACACATCACCTGGGGCTCAGTTTATTGCAGTGACTTCCCCAAGATCCCCCAGCCCGTGGAAGCTAGGCCTCGAACCAAGGCCATCGCCTCATATCACCGCTTTATCACGCACGTGGACCCCCAGAGTTAAAGCCCCACCTGTTGTTATGGGGGCCTTGGGACCTCTGCTTGAAAACAGCGTACATCCATCAGTTTATCTAAGTGGGACAGCAAAAGCCAACGGGAGCAGAGAGCAGGCAATGCGAATGCATATCAGTGGTCAGGTTTTAGTCTCAAATGCTGAAATGCAAAACCACGTTCCCTGGAACATTTCAGTCTATTCATTTCGCTGAAACCTCATCTTGTCACTGCCTGGGCTCCTTCTCTGAGACCCACTAACCAGGTCCCACTGGGGCTTTTAAGGCCTTGGGAGGAAGCAGCTCTCTGTGCCAGCTGAGAGCCGCCCACAGGCAGCCAACCTCCCTGGATCTCACTGCAGTCCTGGGAGGGAGAGAGGGAACCTGATGGGCCAGGGGCACCTGGGCCCTCCTGGGGCCACTTTGTC
Organism: Tadarida brasiliensis; assembly: GCA_030848825.1. Lineage (NCBI taxonomy): Eukaryota > Metazoa > Chordata > Mammalia > Chiroptera > Molossidae > Tadarida > Tadarida brasiliensis. The sequence goes on from CM061275.1 coordinate 43,731,233, forward strand.
ACGAAGTAAAGGCCTGATCCCGACCAATCCAGACAACTGCCCCCCCACCCCCCAGCCTAGGCTAACTCCCTCTTCAAAAAGGCTCAGATTAACCCTTCCTCTTCTTCGGCTACCAGCATCCTGGTTCGGAGCCTGTGCCCCTCCCAGGCTATCAACAATCTAAAATACTTTAAATGCTTATTCTGAGATAACTTCTATTGAGTCCTTTTCTAATAACATCAACATTAGTAAAGATTTTTTAAAAGCCAAAGGAAAATAAAAAGCACCCAGACTCATAACCCAGGATAATCACGGTTAATATTTTCCATAATTTTTCAGTACCTGAGTGTATATGGAAATATTTAGGTTTTATCTCAGGGATAAAGATAAGACCTAAACATTCCTAGTCTCCCTGGCTCAGTCTTATCTCAGCCTGTGAACCTGTTTCCCCGAGCCCTGTAATTCTAGCTTGGAGCCTGAGACACACAGCCATCAGGCGTGTGTCTGTGTGTCTGGCTGGCTGGTCTGTTAGGCCCTGCCGGGGCTGAGAGGACAGTGTTACTAGGCGGGGTGGGTGGTACCAGACCCCACTACAAGCCGCTTGGTACCTACTGCCTTACACACACGGCCTCACAGAGGTATGTTAACTGTACAACCCCTCGGCCTGTGTGTGGAGCTGCCTGTGAGCCTTTGCTGGATAGAAAACCTGCATCCAACCCTCATTCTCTCTTAGAGCCACGGTATGAAAAATGTCTCGCTCTCGTTGCTCCTGGGGCACGTTAGAGTCCACTCCTGGGCACCAGCCGCAGCCCCTGATGCACATGCTGCCTGGCTCTCCGAGTTCCTACTGGCCCGACATCATCCTGACGCTGCCTTTTATTTTTATGAAGAGCTGTTCACAAGTAGGTGCTCAGGGTCGGTTAAAGTGAAACTGATAATGGATGGATAAGGCCTTGGGCCCCCCCGCCTTCACCTGATCTGTCCTGGGTGGGCTCTCCTTCCGGAAGCCAAGGCCAGCGGGGTACGGGGAGGCTGCTCTGGCCTCCCGTGATCTTTCCTGGGCCCACGGGGGTTCTGTGCGCAGAGTTCACGGTGGGAGGACAAGTATAGTCACGGCTGCCAAGATGAGAAAATGTTTCTTTATATCTTACCTCAGCCCACAAAGGGTTTTGGGTGCTTTAGCAACACATAACACTCAGCAGAACAAACATTAAATAGGTGAATTTGGCGTAGAGGGGAGCACAGCAGTGTGTGGCCAGCCATGAAGTTGGTATACAGAATGGCTGCACAGGGGCTGCAACTCTGCCTCTGAGCTTCCTAGTGACCAAAGCAAAGAGGGAAACGTGGTCAGTTTGAACACATCGCAGTTCAGGAGGAGCTCAGTTTCACTTTCCACTAAGTCTTGAGAGGAACTTCTCCTGAGAATCCTCTTCAAGGGAAGGCTGAGATCTACAGAGGAAGGTTGCTAGCTACCACATCACCACCAATGAAAAGCAGCTTCTTCCTGTATCTCCCAGGGCAGCCTGAGAACTAACAACAGAGCCCAAGTCTCTGAAAGGGAGTGTTCACACCCACAGCTCTCAGAGGGGAGCTGGATCCGGAGCTCAGGGCATCCAGAGCGGTTCTGATGGCTGCTGCCCAGAGCCCGGGAGGTCTGGGGAGCCCCCTCGAGTCTTCGGGGGTGGGAGAGCGGGGTGGTGGAGTAGGGAGGCTGATTTCACAGAGCGTCTAGCCTCCTCATCCACCTCACCCAGAGCATCTCTGCTTTTCTATTTTACATAACAGAGTTCGGGGTCAGCTGTTTGACAAAAGGGTTTTGCATCAAAAACTGAAGCTTAAAAACCTGTCATGAGTAATATTTCTCTTCGCTGACCTTTTGACAAGCATTTGACAGCAGAATTTAAATTCATGTTCACATTTTGGGGCAGAAATGTAGGAGGTTTCCATTACTAGGTAGATACCCAGAAGAACTGAAAACCGGTACTCAGACAGAAACATGTGCACACGTGTTCGTGGAAGTACTATTCACGACAGCCAGCAGGTGGGAACGGCCCACACATTCACCAGTGGGTGAATGGATAAAAAACTGTGGTATATACATACAGTGGAACATTATTCAACCATGAAAATGAATGGCATTCTGAAACATGCCACGACATGGACAAGCCCCCAAAACATTATGTTACGTGAAAGAAGCCAGACATAAAAGTTCATTCATTGCATGATTCTATTGATGTGACCTTTCCAGACAAGGCAAATTCATAGGGACACAGACTGGGGAGAAACTATGCAATTGGGGGGGTTCATTTTGGAGGGAAGGGAATGTGGAACTGGACGGGGGTGGGGCTCGCACAAAGCGGTGACTGGGCTTGTCCCTCGGGGCCCAGGGGAGCTCCGCCAGGGGGCTGCCATGTTCTCCTCCAGGCCCTGCAATGCTGCCTCTGCCGGCCTCCTCCTCACTTTCCCAGGTCTGTGCCTGGACCCCCATTTCTTTCTCCAGATGCCTGTCCCTCCCCCCTTCAGAATCTTTCTGCCACCGAGGCACCCTCTCCCCACGGCGGAGGCTCCACTGGGGCCCTGGGTACCTCCCTCCTCACCAGCCCTTGCCACCCTGAGCTCTGAACACTGCTGCTGGGAAGAGCCCCTGGGCGGACCCACCAGAAGCTCTGACAGGAGTTCACTGCCTTCCCGAGGGGGCACAGTCAAGCTCAGCAAAGCCGCCCAGGCCCGGGCCCGCAGCTGGTGCTGGGCAATGCCAGAACCTGGAGGAGATGACGGCCGATTCCTTAAAGTCATCTTAAAACACGCCCCAGGACTCCTGCTCTCGCTGTCACTGCAGCCGCGTGTGGCTCTGAAGGTCCCCTCGCTCACTGCCCCGAGGAGACACAGCCCTTCTCATCCCCTGGGAGCTGGGCAGCACTCCGGAGGACGTGGTGCTTCTCAGAACCGAAGCTCTGGAGGGTCGAACGTTACCTGTTTGTTGGCTCTGTTCCGGCCCATACAGGTGAAGAAGTAATGCGGCATCAACTCCGGACACGCCTTTGGGCCCTGCCCTCCAGAGGTTTATGCTCTAAAGGAAGCATTAACCTGGTGAAGGGGTTCAGGACACGCCACCCCAAATATGTCATTTTGGTATATTTGTTATTTTGAGCTGAAGGCCCTTGAAAAACAGCAAATGTGGGGAGGGGCTCTCTCTGAACTCGCCTCATGGGCCTAAAGACAGACCCTGCAAGGGGAACTCCATGGTCATAGCGCCCTCCCGAGAGTGTCATCAACCAGGGAAGAGGGACTCTCGTCACAGGAGAGACCAGAAGTCGACATCACACACAGACCAACGTTGTCACAAACAATCATAGCTCCTACCTACTCCTGTAAGGGCCCGTTCATCTTTCTAAAAATCCCTTACTTTACCCTAAGTTCCTCCATCCCACCTGCCCTTCCCTTATTAAGATGTCATATAAACTCCTAAATCTCACCGTCTTTTGGGGTGTTCACGTTTCCCCCCTGTGATGCCCCGTGCCCATGATATTTATAATTAATACGTTTATGTACCTTTTATCCTGCTAAATCGCCTGTTGTCAGTTTATTTCTATCACAGTGCTTATTATTTCATAGCGCTTCCTCCCCTAGGCGGGCAAGGCATGGGCTGCCTGGGAGGGACCTCACCGCTGCCCTGGAGTCCTGACTCTGCAGAGGAGCCTGCACCCTCTACAGCACAGAGGAGGTTTATGGCAGAGCCCACTAGTGGCTTATAACACCTCTCCTTCCTCGTTAGTAATGGGACCTATTATTTTTCTTCAATTTTTTGAGAAAATTGTAGATGAACATGCACTTTGTAAGAAATAATGGAGATTCCCATATACCTTTCACCCAGTTTCCTCCAGTGGTAACATCTTGCAGAGTGATAGTGCGGTATCACGCCAGTCTCCAGTGACACAGGGACACATGCATGTTTGTGTATGTATATTTAGTTCTATGCAATTTAATCACATGTGTAGGTTTGCGTGCACGCCACCGCAGTCAGGATGCGGAACAGTTCCATCACGGGGATTCCTGGGCTACCCTCTGCGAGCCACGGTCACGTCCCTCCTGCCCACCCCACTGCCCCCACCCCGGCAGCCAGTCATCTGGTAACCGTTTCTATCATCCTGCCAATTCGAGAATGTTATATAAACCGGATCATATAGGATGTAATGTTTTGCAAGAACTTCAATGTTCAGCTGGGCATTTTGCCCTCCCGAACAAAAACTGTATTTCCCAGATGCCCTTTGATCTAGTGTGGTGAGGTGCCAAACTCTGACCCACTGGACTTGAGGGGAAGTGCTACTTGGTCTCTTGGCTGCGTCAAGTGAGCTGACTCAGATGGAAGCGTCCTCCTTTGGTCTCTTCTGCTTTTCTTCCTGGGCTATTAGGATGTGATGGCTAGAGCTCTAGCAGCCATCCTGAACCATGAGGTAACCTTGATGACAGAGAGCCATGTTCCAGGAGCTGAAACAGAAATCTAGAATGCTGGGATCTTGACACCATGAAGCTGCTATACCCGCCCTGCAGTGTCCATGGCCAGACTTCTTTTAAGTGAGAGAGAAATAGATTTCTATCTTGTTTAAACCACTTTTTTTAGTTGTTATATCCAACTGAACCTAATCCTAACTAAACTAAGTATTTTAAGTTGTTTTTTTTTTTTTTTGTATGTGCCCCTAGCGGGAACCGAACCCGGGACTCTCTGGTCCGCAAGCCGACGCTCCAACCGCTGAGCCAAACTGGCCAGGGCTATTTTAAGTTTTTAAGCAGAGGAGAAAGTTGCTTAATGCTGTTTCAGGGCAGTGATTCTCCAACTTTAGTAGTCATCAGAATCACCCAACACAGACTGCTGGCCCCACTCAGAGCTCTGAACAGTGGGTGTGGACTGGGGCCTCCGAGTAAGCACTTCCCAGCGGGTGCTGAAGCTGGGGGTCCAGGGACTGCACCCGGACAGCCACTTCAGTAGGTGGATAGACTCGGCAGCAGAAAGAACCGTGGACTAGAGGCATAAAGACTGGAAAAAGCATCTGGGGGGGGGGGGGCAATGGCTTCTGCCAGCAGCAGCGAGACCTAAACTAAGGGCAGGGGAGGAGGGCTCTGAGGAGATGGGTGCGAGAACCTCGGGACAGCAGGAGTGACCAGACCTGTGGGCTGACCAGATGCGAGCAGAGGAAGGTGGTGAAGGCGGCTGTGGGTTTTTGAGCCTGGGGCACCAGAGAATGCCAGGACCACTCACAGAAAGAGAAAGTCTGGAGGGGCTGCCATTTAGAGGGGAGCAGTCTGAGTTCAGCCTTACTCAGCAACACTGAAAACAGGTGCAGGAGAGATGCCTGGAGACCATGACCCGGGAGCTGTCCACGCAGGGGGTCTTTTGGGGCAGCTGGGTAGACGGTGCGGGCAGAGGACAGAGTCTCAGAAACACTTAGAATCCGAGGTCAGGAAGATGGGTCGTGCCAGCAGACAAGTCAGAAAGAGGGACAAGGACAAAAGCCAACGCAGGCTGGCTTGGTCGGTGCCAAGGAGCCCGAGAATGTCCAAGGGAAGAGGATGGTCATCGGGGTCCAAGGCGGCAGAGAGGTCAAGGAAGCTACCTGGGATTTGTGACTGCGTGGGCATGGGTCGTTTTGGCGATGACATGGGGCTACAGGGGTGGGGAGTGAATGACATGGAGGTGGTGAGACTCCCCTGGTGGAAAGGGAACAGACAGGACGTGTGCTTCGGGGGGTCGTGCGTGGTGGGAGGGGGAATTTTATAAGAGATGAATATACAAGCAGAGTGTAGCTGGGGGCTGGGCAGGCTCTGTAAGGTAGGAGTTGGGGGCTGGGGTTCACCAAGTAAGAGAAACAAAAGCAAGTGGAAGCCTTTAGCACGGCCGCGCTGTCCTTGGGGAACATTCTGGGAAGAAAGGAGAAGGCCCAGTGGGCCGGGAGCAGCCATGTGGGGGTCCGAAATGACAGGGACAAATGTGTGTGCACTGGGCAGACATGGGAGACTAAGGGCGCGGCCGCTGGCGGCGGGTGTGGAGGGGAGTCCACTGGAGGGCTGCACCCCAAGTCTCTTCCCGGGACTGCACCGGGCCTGTGCAGTGCACTTAGCCTGCATCAGCCTGAGGCCCCCTTTGCAGTTGGCTCCAGCCTGGCCTCAGGGAAGCCGGGCAGCAGCGGGCAGAGGGTCGTCCAGCTGCACCTGTCTGACCTCTCCTGGGAGGGCGCTGGGACCCTTCCGGGCCGGAGAGCGGCGGGCACGTTCACTGCCCTGGGCGGCTGTTTGCCCTGGCGCCTGGAGGAGGGATGGCAAGGGGACCCTACGGTTCGAGGCCTCTAAAAAGGAGTCCAGGCGCCTCAACTGTGAGGGCTGCGCTGGCTGTGCTTATCTTGGTCATCAGACTGTCAGCTCGGGAGAGCTGGATCCGCCCATCCAAAGTGGAGGCATGAGCTCCAGACCCGGGCTGTGAAGTCGCCGAGGACGTATTATTAGATCTCTCCCAGGCCGGTCACTGCGGGGACAATGGGGCGGGCAGGCTGGAGCCCAGCTCGGGCTTCTGTCCCTTTCTGCAGTCACCCTGGGTCCGTCCCAGGCGCCGTGTGGGAGTACGGGGCGCTGGCGGAGCACTGCCCTCCTCTGTCTACCCCTCAGGAGAGCGGATCCGCGGGCAAAGTGAGCGAGAAGGGTACGACCCAAGCAACAGTCCCGAACCAGCTGCGACATTGAAAATAGGCTGTAACACACTCCTCACCACACATCGCGACGCCCGCCTGGAGTCTCGGTGCCCTGCTGGCTTCTCCCGGCCCTGAGTTGCCCTCCTCTGAGGCTCTAAGCAACGCCCACCCCTGCCCCAGCACTGACACTCGAATCCAAGGAACTGCAGTTGGACACGAACTCCCAGCTTCTGCTCAGACTCACACAGGCTGATGCCCGGCGTGGCCTTGCTCTCAGAGGGTCGTCCCCGGCCCAGCAGCAGGACATCACCGAGAGCTTGTTAGAAATGCAGAATCTTGGGCCCCACCCAGACCTGCTGAATCAGAACCACATGTAACACGATCCCCAGGTGATTTGAGTGCACATTCAAGTCCCAGAGGTACTTGGACCTGTGCTGCCACCAGGGCAAGTGGCATCCTCTGAGGCCAAGGAAACAAACCTCCACCAGCTGCAGCCGTTACCACCATGGGAGGAAGCAAAAGGGGGCAGGAGGTGGACACGGATGGGGGAGTCGCCATAATGTGTAAAGTGCATTTAAATCTGGGGGCACTGAGATAAAGTCTATGAAGCCATCCCATCAACTCTGAGATCCTGGGATCTCTGCAATTCATAAACAGGCATGTGTGACAAAGTAACAGTCGTACTAACATTTACTGAGCTCTTACTGTGAGACAGGTACTGTTTTACATGGAAGTGCTTTACATGTGTTGATTCATGATTCCACATAGAAACCTCTTGAGGTATAGACTATTATTATCCCCATTTTACAAATGAGGCAACTGAGGCACAGAGGTCCGGTGAATTGCCCCGGGGTCTGGCATGGATGTGTGCCAGACCCAGGATCTGCACCCTGGCCAGGTGCCCACCACCATGTGAGACCACCTCCAGCAGGGAAGCACTTGCCCTGTCACCGGAGTTTCTTTCGAAGCTGGGACATACCTTTAGGGTGGCCAACCCTCTCGGATCGCCTGGAACTCAGAGGGTTCCCTGGTTGTGAGGCTTCCGGCGCTAACACTGGGAGAGTCTTGGGTAAGTTTGTTGCCCTAACGATACCTGACACTTTGCTCCCACAGAAGACAAACAAGAGAAATAGAAGGGAAGGAAGTGACATGTAAGAGGGAATCCTTGGATTGCAGAATTTGAGCTGTTGGAGCACTGACTCAGAGTCTGGGCAACCTGCTTCTCTTTGAGGGACCCAAAGCCTGTCCACAGGACTGGAACAGATGCTTGCTCTCCATCCGTGGCTCAGTTTCCCTACTCGGGGGGACTTTATCTGCCCTGACCTCTGCTCCCCCTTCTCCCAATGTGATGAGAATAAGCAGAGCCTACTGCTGGGGTCCGCAATGGTATCAGTGTCCCAACCCAGAGGCAGATAAGAATCCTGGCTGGTGTTTCCCTTGTCGAGGTCACCTGCACCCACACGGGCGTCTCCAGCAGGACTGCCTGCCAGTTCTGTGAACCGTTTCTTTTGATCCCCTGGGAAAGGTATTTGATTGGTTCAGGTCTCATTTAGCCTGAGAGCCATTTATGATTTCCCAGATAAAACACAAAGAGCTCACTCCGTGTGCGTGTGATCTTTTAGACATAATTTGTAAAAGAAGTCCCCCAATCCAGATTGGAAGCACCAAGGGCAAAGCCTGAGGGAAGGTCAAGGAGAGGGAGTCAGACTCCTTCACACAGCTGGCTGAGGGTGGCTGTCTTGCAGCCACTGGATTGCAAGCATTAGGATTTCCCTGCCATTTGGGAAAGGAGGTCTGGCCCTCAGTTTCCACCTCCGTAAAATGGGACTTGCTACACCCTACCACCAGGGGCCACGAGTCCGCTCTCAGGCTGAGATGCAGTTCTTCCAAGTGCCCCGTGCCCTTTCCCAGAGTCAGCTCCTTCAGGTCTTCCCTGATCAACCATCAGATTGGTGATGAAAGAATGACACATTCTTAGAGTAGAAGGAAAGTAGGAAAAAGTAGAGAACCCAACTGCCTTCATTTTTCAGAAGAAGAAAGTAGCCAGCCCAGTGTCCTGCCGCCCCTTGGCTCTTGGGTTTTTCATAATCACTTCCATGGCCTTGCTCTGTAATCCAAAGCTGGTGGCCATTCTCTCTCCAAGGAAACTGTGAACTCCTGGAAGACAAGGACCATCACGCTGCCCCAAATATTTCTCTCCTAGGCTCCGCAGTGGTCCGGACACAGTGGCCCACATTCCCGCCGCTGGCCGACTGATGCTGGGAACAGGAATGTGAGCTCTTCTAAGCACAGCGAGGGAGGTGAAAAAACACACAGGAGACCAAAGCGTCCTCACTTTCTGCCCGCTGGCCCGGTAACCAACCTCCAGCACCCCCAAAGCTGACAGCACACGGAGAGGAAAACCAGCTCTTCATTGGAGCCAAGAAAAGGCTGTCAGTCTGATACAACTTTGCAAAAAATAAAATAAATAATAAAGCATTTCTCTCACAAGTGACCCAGGAAGCAGGCGGTTTGGGCCTCCTTGCTGCTCTGTGTCCCTAGACCATGAGGACAGAGTCCTGCAGGCAGAGTGCTCGGGTGCCTGGTAACCCATTTGCCAGTGAGACATGGGAACCAGCCTTCACTTCTCCCCCAACAGTGAGGACTGACTGACCCACATACTCGGCACGACTCCATTGTCTCCAGCACTTGAACGATGACTCTCCTGGTGTTTACTCCCATTAAAGGCATATACTTGTAAATCTTGGGTAGGGAACAGAAGGAAGTATTGAATCCTGGTCACATCCGTTTGTAGCAATGATCTATGAGATAAGTTACGAATGCGATTATCTCTCTGTCTTTATATGATTATATGACCTTTTAAAAATCATTCTTTCTTTTGTTCATTCGTTCATTCGCTATCCATCCATCTGCTTAACAATAACATTTAGCATCTTCTCCATGCTGTGTAACTTCTAAGCCAAAATCAAGAGGACATTTTCCAAGCGTTAAAATTCCTTGCCTTTAAGCAGGGAAGTGTGTGCGTGCATGTGTGCGTGCGTGCGGGGGGGGGGGGGGTGTTATTCAGTGAAGAAACAGCTAAGTTGAAACCTAAGCCCTGTTACTAACTAGTTATTCATTCTCTCTGAGCCTCAGTTTCAACAACTCTAAAATGGGAACAATTCCTCTCAGAACCGTTGTGAAGTTTAAACGGGGAAAAGTATACAAAGAACAATACTGAAAACCTGGCACAAAAAAAGGCATTCAATAATTGTTAACTTCAAGACAGTGGCCCTAGAACCCAGTTGACTCCTCATCCCTCAATTCACCTCCCACCTCACCGACCCCAGTCAATATTCTTTCGAGCGCACTTTGCCCCCTGGGACAGTGCCCTTGTCTGAATCCTCTGGGAGCTGGCCTGCCTGTCCCGGTGACAGACAGCGACCTGCACCCGGCCAGCTGTGAAGGCCCTGCAGCGTGTGGGAGGACGGACACACGGCCCTGTTAATAAATAAACACGCAGACATCAAGGCTACCGGCTGTCGGAGTAACGAGACTTGATGCGTTCCTGGCTCCTGTCATCCTCGGGACGGAAAGCTCTTAATGAATTAGTCTCGCTTGCAGCCCTGGACAAAAACACTGCCGTGTCTACAAGGAGCAGTCAGGGTGACCCGCCAGAGGCCAGTCACTCTCGGGAGCGTGGTCAACCAGACAGACCCCCAGAGCCGCTTTGTTCGCTGCTCGCCTCTTGTCATAGACGAGACAATGGTGTATCAGAAGACGTTACAAGTACAGAAGTCAGAGAGAGAAAAATCAAAATTCCCTGTAAGTCTGCGCTTGCGGATAAGCACTGCTGACATCCGGTCACTCTCACACACACACTCACAGGGATTACGCCGGGCACGTGCTGCTTTATAATTTAACTACAGATCACGCATACGTTTTTATGTAAAAGATGTTTCTCTGTTCCTTTAAGTAGCTGCCGGTTTACTAAAGAAACCCCCTGCTTTTAGACATTTCAGGGGACAGTAGCTACGTTAACTGGGAGAACAATCTTGTGATTTCTCCTTTTGGGATCCCCTTTTAGGATTTAGGGAGCATCATGAGTGAGGGCACAAAGCATGGAAGACAGGGCTGGGTCTGTAAAGGTGAATGTCACTTGGTGTGCCGGGAGTGGGGTGGATGAGGACAGGCAGGCGCCGGGGTGGGGAGCCTGGTGGTACACAGAGGAACACTGAGCGGTCTCCAACCCCCCCAGAGAGGACCCGTGGGGGCGAGAGGAGGGGTGCACTGGAGGAGGCTAGACGAGGGGCTTGGAGACCCAAGCTTGTCACCTGCTCCTGTTTCCACCATGCTGTCACTTGTCCCTTGAGACCCAGAGGTTGCATCTGCTGTCAGGACCTGGCCCTTGCCAACCCCTCCAGCCTCCTCTCACCTGTCCCTGCGCCAGGTGTTAAGCTTCTGCCCTGGGTAAACACTGGGGAGGATGACTCTTCAACCATTCATGACGCTACCTCGCCTGGTTTGACCCATGCCATCCTGACTCTTTCTTCTTTGACGGTCTCTTCTAGCGCACTCCCCTCACAAACAGTCTTTTCCAAGAGTCCATCCTTGCCCCAGCACGCCTGCCTTAGGCATTCACCTGTTTACGGATGATCCCAAACCTATACATCTGGGCTGAACTCTCCTTGAGTTTCAGGCTTATACTGCCAAGTGGCCCCCAGACACAGCACACTTAGCTGTCCCACAGGAATCTACAACGGAAATGGTCCCAAACAGACCTCATCATTTTGTTTGCTCTTCCCCACAAAGTGCTTTCCCACCTGTGTTCCTCCTCCTCACCGATGGCACCACCATCCACCCAGTCCCCAAGCCCAGTGACCTGAGGGTCATTCCAGTCTTCTCCCTCCAAGTCTCCCCTCACATCCAATCAATCACCAATCTCATCCATTCTTAAATGTTCTAGAGTATGTCCCTCACCATCCTTTCCTTACACTGCCTTCATTTACTCCTTAACTCTTGTTTTCCCGTTGTTAAGACATTTGTTATTAACACACTCCCAGCACGCCCCATGACATCAACATAGCAAATGAGCTCCCCATTCAGCTTTACCTAAATAAGCCCACAGACTCTCCATGTCCAAATCTGAGCTCTCTGCCTCCCCTCCAAATCTCTCCTCTCTGTACTCCCTGTCTGTCTGAATGGCCCACCACTTCTCAGACCTCCTCCCCACATCCAAAAATCTGAAGGTCACTTTAGATTCTTTATTCTCTTTTCTATCACCCTTCACTCTTATCTAGCTATTGCAATACATTTACCTCCTTTCCTGACAGTCTGTACCCAACCACCTACCCCTTAAACTACAGAAGGTATTTATTGCCTCTTACTATTCCCGGTATCCTATTCTGGCTTTTCTAATGAGACCATGAGATCGTTGAGGGCATGGACATGTCTAGTATTCTTCTGAATCCTCCAATGTGCCCAGCACAGCACTAGGTAGAGAGTGGATGCCCAACAGAGAAGCGAGTCGGCAGTAAAACCCACGTGCTAAGTAAGGGAGGAGCGGCGTTGAACTAGCAGAACTCAGACAAAAGTGCCGTTTACCTGACTCCTTTGTCACATTGAAAGGACAGGCTTAGCAACAGCAAGACCTCAGCAAAGAGGCTGACGTGGTTCTCTGAGGGGCCCGGGGAAGGGACTACACCAAGGACAGCCTCGTGGCTCGTGGAGTCACCAAGAGGACCCAGCTGATTTCTGAGCCCTTGGATCTGCAGGCACCATCTGTACTGTTGAACGGTGTCCTCAAGCAGCACTGGCTGGTCTGGACTCTTGGAAATCTGTCCTACCTGCTTTGTGTGGCTGCCTCACCTTGGAAGTAAGAAGCAACAGTTCAAACCTTTCATGAGTCTATTCTGCTTTCCAGAATTAGAGTTTAGTGTTGTATTTCCACTGTCTTGCAAAAATCCCTATTTCTTTCAAGTCCATGCTATTTGATTATTCTTCATCCTATCCTTCGCCTCATCACTGACCCTCCCTCCCTCACCGAGGACTGTAGCAATTGCCTCTCCTTCATCTAAGATTCTGCCACCATCCTAGAAAGTTTCAACATGTACAAAGATGACTTCTCTCACACCCTAGCCTTCAATACCCGTGACCTCCTCAATGCCAGTGGCTTTTAGTTCACTCATCCACTACCATGGCCATACCTTGGACCCATATCGCTGAAACTACTCTCTGGTCAACCCTCTCCTGGACGACCTTCACTGTCTTCTGACTACTCACTCTGCTCTGCTCAAACATCTACAGTGGCTCCCAATCTCCTACAGGGACAAGTCAAAGTGCGTGGCCAGCCTCTCTGCTATCCAGTCTCTTACCTCTTCTTCATAACCTGACATTTCCTGTTCTGACATTAGTGGATCCTATGTAGTTTCCAGTCCCCCTGCCATCTCTGGAGACTTCTGGCCTCCTTCTGCTCAGAAGGCCCAGAAGCTTCCCTTCTTGTCTGCAAAGATGTTCATCTTCACTTCCCAGCTCACTACCCTCTCTGGAAGCCTTCCTTGCCTAGTCTGGGCACATCTAGGGGCTCTTTCTCCTGTGCTCCCCAGCTTGTGATACAGACACTACAACAGTTATCTGATCAGATTCATATCTGAGGGCAGGAACCATTCCTATTCATCTCTGCATCTCAGCCTGGGTGCAGGCCTGGTTCAAAGTCGGCTCCAACAGATGTTATGAAAGAAATAAAGGAATAAATCCCATAGATGCCTCGTCCTCTGTTATATGAATGAGGTCAGGGAAGATTGGGCTCTTGAATTAATTGAACCTCTTCTCTCTTCACCCTGGCCCAGTGCCCTGCCCAAATGATTAAATTCCCTCCTAGAACCTGCCGCGGCTAAGCACTGCATGCAAATCCCTCAGCATTAACCAGTGGAAAAGCTTCCACGTGCTCAGAGAAGAGATTGGTGCTTCAGTGATGGGAAGTCAGACAAGTGTAGATGGAGAGATGTCCATCTACTTCTCAGGTACTAACAGTCCAGGGGTGTTGATGACTATTTCCTACTAAACTCAGGTGTGTGTTCGGCTCTGCGCGGACAGTGAGGATGAGTTACAGCAGCAGCCCACGTTTGCTGATCACTTACCAGGGGCCAGGCGCAGCTCGAGCAGGCAACGTCGTTACTACTCCCATGTTACAGGTAAGGAAACGGGCTGTGTCACACAGGTAATATGTGCTCCGATATTATTGACTTTCTTTCGTTTCTTCACCCTTTCTCTTCACTGTCCTCATCACCCCCATTAAATAAACTTCCTCCTCCATCCAGTCTCCCAGCTACACCCTCATCTTCCCACCGCCATATACAAACCTACGGACATCTGCCCTTATGCTCTCCTCCTTCTCGTCATCGGCCCAAAGGGCGGTCCCTCCTCCTCTCAGAGCCAGTCTCTCCACCTGCACATTTGAAGTTGTTCACACATCTCCTTAGGGATCTTACATTATGAACTATCCTTCCTTTAACCCAGTGGTTCTCAACCTTCCTAATGCCGCGACCCTTTAATACAGTTCCTCCTGTTGTGTGTGGGCATATCTGCATGTGGGCAGACCCGCCTGGAGACGGACAGAGGAGCGGTATCTTGGTTCGTAAGGCCATTGGAAATATGTGTTTTCCGATGGTCTTAAGCGACCCCTGTGAAAGGGTCGTTCGACCCCAAAGGGGTCACGACCCACAGGCTGAGAACGCTGCTTTAACCTATAACTTTTTTATTCAGCTGGATCCTTTCCATTGGCATTTAAATGTGCTCAACTGTCTCCCGTTAGAACATAATGAACCCCCCCCCCTCCCGGGTTCCACAACAATCACAGCCCCCCCCACCAAGCCTCCGGAAAGGCTTATTGACACATGCAGTACCATTTCCCCACTTTGCACTCCCCCCACCAACTGCAGTCTGACTCTGCCTGTCGCATCACCGGAGCTCTTGCCCAAGTCACCCGTGTCCTTCTGAAGCCAATGGACTTCCATTGGCCCTCGTTTGAACTGACTTCTCAGCAGAACCCATGTTTTCTCTTCTCTTCAGGAAATACTCTGCTCTTGGCTTTCATGATATGTCCACCTCCTGGGTTTTGTTTTGTTTTCTATTTCTCAGGATCATCCTTCTCTGTTTACTTTCCAGGCTCATCCTCCTCTGCTCAAAGTTCATCCTGGCCTTCTCTTCTGGACCTACCTCTCTCCGTGGGCAGCGTCACCCATGCCGTGGCTTCGACTACCCCCAGATGTTGATGACTTCCGGAGGCATAGCGCCTGCTGGACCTCTACTCCAAACTCCTGCTTACATACGCACCTGCCCTCCTGGCCTCCCGACTCCGGTGGACCAAAGGCTCCTCAACTACAGCACGGCTGGGGTTAGACTCGTGATGTTTACCCAGAGCCCGGCTCTCTCTCACTGTTTCCTGCCTCAGGGAACGGTACCACTGTCCACTGCTACAGAGCAGGAAGCCTAGGACTCATCCTCAACACTTCCCGCTCAAGTCCTCATCCAAACATCACTTCCTGTCCACTTGACACTCCCAGGGGTGGGGAACGTCCAGCCCGCGGGCCGTGTGAGGCCCGCAAAATCAATACCAGCTACATCACACACCTCATCAAATTAGCCTGACCAAATAGAGCAGATTAATTTTTTTTCTTTATTGATTTCTAGAGAGAGAAGAAGGGAGGAGAGAGAGAAAGAAACATCAATGAGAGAGAACATCGATTGGCTGCCTCTTGCATGCCCCCTACTGGGGATTTGGCCCACAGCCTGGGCATGTGCCCTGACCGGGAATCGAACTGGCGACCTCTTGGTGCATGGGTCGATGCTCAACCACTGAGCCACACCGGCAGGGCTAGCAGACTAATTTTTAAGTTGATACTTCTGTATGGCCCACAAATGATGTCATAAATATCCAGTGGCCCTGGGCAGAAGAAAGGTTCCCACCCCTGCACCTTTCAAATCTTCTTTTCATCTCCACTGCAAACGTCCCAGTTTCAACAACTGTCATCTTTCCCCTGGATGACTCTAAGAGTCTCCTGATAGGTCTCCCTGGATGCACTCTTGACCACTTCAAATATAATGTCCACACTATACAGACAGGGTGATCTTTCTGAAATGGAAAAATCGGACTGTTGCCCTCCTGCTTAAGTACTTCAGTGACCACCCACTGCTTTAGAATCAACGTCAAAATCCTTACTGTGCCCGATAAGACTGCAGGTTCTAATTCCTTCCTACCTTTCCTGCTCATCCCATCTTTCTCCCCCTTCTCTCTGCACCCCAGTCCACTGGCCTTTGGCACCTCCAAATGCCATGTTCTCTCTAGCCATGGCCTTTGCCTGCACCATCCTCTCCCAGCTCCCCAGCTCCCCTCCCGACCTCCTAGTCATTCTTCAGGTTCCCGCTCAATCCTCACTTCTTCAAGATGAGTCCCCAGGTCCTCCCTCAATGGCCCCAGGGCTCTGATTACATACTCTTACAATGCGGTGTACCTCTGTAGTATAGCTTGTATCACAGTGTCACTTTACATTTACTTTGTGACAAATCCGTTGCCCCTGAATGACTTCAAGCCCCAGGAGGGCTGGGGCTTTGACTATTTTGGTTTTCCCCCCTCAACATTGTATCCCTTGTGACATTCAAGAAATATTTGTGGACATCTTGCAAATGCGATGCTCACTTTTCAACCCAACTCTGTCTAGGTTCTGGCCTCATTACTCCTCTGAAGTTGCCCTTGCTGAAGTCAACAGACCTCACACTGCCAGCGCTGCCGCTGCGGAGCCCGGTGTTCCACCAGCTGGACCGAGGGTTTCCTGCACTAAAATAGACCTTGGCAGTCTTTCCCCGGCTCGCAGAACAATGACTGACGGAACATCCTCAGCTGAAAGCTTCTGTTCCACAAAGTCTTCTTTCTTAAAACTTGGTGCCTGCGATTCTGTGTCTGTGGTAGAATCTAGCATAAGATGCCCTCTGATTGCAAAGTTATTATATAGTCACAATTTTAATATATAAATATTTCACAGTGTTCTCCAGAGAGCGCCACGATGTCCATGGACTTGAGGACATGAACAACTGTTTGATACTCACTGGCCAAATCCAAAATTATTATTATTTTTTGTTCTCTGGTTTGTTCTCTTGGGGTATCTGGTACTGTCTATCATGTTGTTTACTTATTTTAGTAACCAGCATTTATTTATTTATTTACTTTAAATATGTTTTTAGTGATTTTTTTTAGAGAGACCAAAACATCAATGTGAGAGAGAAACATCGATCAGCTGCCTCCTGCATGCATCCTGACGGTCCTAACCCAGGGCTGGGGATCAAATCTGAAACCAAGCTACGTGGCCTTGACCAGGAACTGAACCCTTGACCTTTGGTGCGCAGGCCGACGCTCCAGACGCTGAGCTACCCCAGCCAGGGCAAGACACTGTGCTTTGTACAAACTGAAGATTTGTGGCGACTCTCTGTTGAATGAGTCTCTTGGCACCACTTTTCCTACTGTACTTGCTCACCCCGGGTCTCTATGTCACATTTTGGTAATTCTCATAATATTTCCAACTTTTTCGCTATTATTATGTTTGTTATGGTGTTCTGTGATCAGTGATCTTTGATGTTGCTGCGGGCAACACCCTTCACCAGCAAAATGATTACAACTCACTGAGGGCTCAGATGATGGTCAGCATTTCTTTCAGCAATCAAGTGTTTTTTACTCAAAGTATGTAAAATTTTTAGACATAATGGTATCGCACATTTCATAGACTATAGTATAGGGCAAACATAACTGTTATATGCACTGGGAAACGAAAAAGGTTGTGTGAGTTGTTTTATTGTAATAATCACTCCATTGCAGTGATCTCGAACCAAACCTGCCATATGTCCTTAGTCTGCCTGAGTTCCTGGAGGGTACAGGGACTGTGGCTTTTCCCTTAGGTCTGCCCAGTCCACCGAGCACTCGAGCACTCGGCCCAGGCACATGGGTCATGCCTGTTGCATGCGGGAATGACCGAAAGGGGAGTGACCAGGAAGGAAAGGGTGAGGCGGCAGGCGGACCTCATCCCCAGCGCTCTCCCCCCCCCCCCCACCCCTGTGCTCTGCCGCCTCCCCACTGAGCAACTCACCGCCACACAGGAGTTTGGTGCACAGAAATGTTGATTTTTCATCTGTAAAATACCATCTGCTATTTTTTTAAAAAGCAGAACAGCCCTGACCGGTTTGGCTCAGCGGTTGGAGCGTTGGCCTGCGGACCAGAGAGTCCCGGGTTCGGTTCCCGCTAAGGGCATGTACCTCGGTTGCAGTTTGTCCCCGCCCGGATGGGGTTGTGTGGGTGGCAACCACTTGATGTGTCTCTCTCACATCGATGTTTCTCTCTCTCTCTTCCTCCCTCTCTCCCTCCCACTCTGTCTGAAGATAGATGCAAAAATGTCCTCGGGTGAGAATTAAAAAAATAAATAAATAAAATAAATAAATAAATAAAAAGCAGAACAAATCTGATATAAACATATTAGTTTTATAGTCCTCGTGCTTGCAGGTTTCGCTTTTAATATCTAACCTGTGATCAAGCACTGTTGATGGTACCACAAAAAATCGTAGTGATTGAGTATTTTAAGGGGATATAAACAGTTTTGTTTTTTAAGTACCTAAAAAATACCATGTATTATGTCTATGGCAGAAGTTGGATAAATGACGACATTACTGATTTTTTTTTAATCCTCACTTGAGGATATTTTTCCATTTGTCTTCAGATAGAGTGGGAGAGAAAGAGAAACAGCAATGTGAGAGAGAACATCGATTGGTTGCCTCCTGCACGACCCCCACCAGGGCCCGTTTGTCCTGAGGCACGTGCCCTTGACCAGAATCGAACCCACAACTCTCTGGTCCGCAGTCTGACGCTCTAACCGCTGAGCCAAACCGGCCAGGGTGACATTACTGATACTAATTTACCTTTAAACACTCCGTATTCTATGGTGACCCTGTGCCGTTGGCCAGGCTGTTCTCTTAGCCACTTCTACTGGGCTTGTCTATCAAAATCATACTTAACCTTCAAGGCCCAATTAAAAACTCACCTCCTCCAAAAGGACCTGAATAATCTACCAGAGTCACTTGGGCCAGGCTTTGATCACGTTAGCCCCTCCGCACGGGACAGCACGGTGCCGGTGCCTCTCCTGAGTGTGTCCTTTGGGCTGCACGGCTCTGTCGCTGATGTGAACGTCCCTCCCCCACTCTGCTGTTGGCAGCTAGAGCCCCAGGACATGCTATGCACATCTTTCTGTCTTCCCAGGGCCTTGAACAACAGGTGTTTTCTAAATCGAAGTGGTTGAACTGATCATCCGCTACTAGTATGCTAAACAACATTTTTTGTGTGTCCTGAGGTGACTTTTTAAAGAAAATAGTCGGGGCACCTGGCTTTCCCGCTCCTGGCTGGGTTCTGACAGCGTGGCCGAGAGCCCGGTCCAGGCCTGCTCTCTCCCTGTGGGCAGCAGCACGCAGCAGCAGCTGCCCAGTGTGCTCCAGAATTTATTTGGGGAAAAACTCAAGCTGTGCTTTCCTGAAGTGGAATAAGAGTCAGAGGTGAGCCCTAGCTGGCGAGTTGCGTGGGAGGAGAAAGGTTTGCAAGGAGTGAGGCTCTCAGCTCTCAGGCTGTTTTTTCCAAACAGCAGACAGACTCCCAGCACAGACCTGGAGCTCAGGGGCCGCCCTGTTCCCCCTACTCCTCGGGTGCAGACACAAGGCCTCACGGGCACATCCTCACCACCAGCATCTGGACCAGAGCAGAGACATTCGCCCCTTCTCCTCGCTCCGTCCCTGGGGAACGTCACACGCACAGACAGACAGACAGACAGACAGACAGAAATCCAAACCGAGAACGCTGACTGCTTTGTGCCTGAACCGTGCCTTGTACAAACTTATCCAGACTGCAAAGACTGCAGACCATCCATCAAAGCAGGAAATGCTCAGCCACACGCTGTGACCACCCACACTGAGCCTGTGAGCGCCTGCGATGCCACCGTGCCTGTGTTGAAGGTTACTGTGCAGAGAACAGAAAAGTCACGGAAGAGACAGCAGGACGGTGTTGCTGCTTGATGGCGAAGAGCGTGGGCTCTCCCACATACCCGATGAAGAGATTAAAGACATAATGGAGGCAGAGTGCTTAGCAGAGTAACTGGAACATAGAAGGTTCCCAGCGAAGGCTAACCACCTAACAGGGCAGGAGAGCCCATCTCGTGTGGCTGGAAGCAAGTCTTCCACTGCTTCTGCCCTTCGACAGCCTGTCCACCTGAAGGAGGGAAGGCAGTGCCTAGTCCCTGCCTCCATCCCCTTCCTGCATCCACTGGCCTTCAGGCTGGGTGATCAACAGAAGGGAATTCTTGGGGGTGGCGGTGGAGGTGGGGGACAATTGCGCTGGGCATGTGCTGATAAAATGCACCCAAAGGGGCATTCAGGGACACTCTGATTGATAGCATGACATCTCACATAAATAACCTTCCCTCCTCCTCTAGGGCAACAAAGTCCTAGACCCCAGAATAATTTCCAACCCTTTCTTTCAAGTGGATCTCTCTTCCTCTCCAAATGCAACACCAGAAATAAACAGACATACCTTCTGCCCCTCAGATGCCCAACTACAAGGTTTCTCCCTCGCCATTACTAAGGCCACCCAATCGCTGATGCTTTATCCTGTATTGAGGAGCATTAGGGCAATAAAAAGAGGGGTCATTTCTATTTCTCCATTTTGCTTTCAAAATTGGAGGATCAGATCTTGCCTACGCAGCTCAGAGAGGTCTAAAAACACCTCCCCCCACCCCTACCCCAGTTTTCCAGGCACAACCTGCGAGTGAAAAGAATTTTGGATGGCCAGCTACTATGGGCTCTGTGTGGTCTCACAGCCCTTCGGCTTTTATCCCAGCGGAACTTCTCAAGCAACCTGAGGGGGGATGGTGGGGGAGTAGCCCGGCACCATTCAGCTGGAAAAGAGCTGGAGAGAACATCAGGCATAGAGCAACAGAGGATTTTTAAAAATAGTTAATGCAATCACAGGTTCAAAATTGAAAAGATACAAAGGGTGTACAGGTCCACTCTCCCTGGAGGCAACCGGTATTACTAGGTTTTGTGTACACAGTTATGCACTGACAAGCGAACACCTTGGAACTCTCCTTCTTCGTCCTCTCTTATAACATGAACATGTTACAAACACTCTATGCGTGTTTTCCACTTAGCCATGTACCTTGCAAGCTGTTCCATGCCAGTGTTACAGTAAGCTTCTCCTATTTCTTTTCTATGGATGAAGAGGACAGTATTCGGCTGTCTGGAAGTACCACAGGGTATTTAACTAGCCGCCCAGTGATGAGCATGTAGGTTGTTCTTTCACAGCTCAAACAACGCTATAACGTGCATATGTCTTTGTGCCCACAGGCAAGTGTAACAGCAAGTTAAATTCCTACAAACAGAACCACTGTGTCAATGGCACGGGCACTTCAAATTTTGAGAGATGCTTCTAAAATGCCTTCCAAAGAAGTACCAATTTATTCTCCCACCAGCAATATATGCAAGTGCTTGTTTTCCCAGAACCTCATCAGCAGTTTCTCAATCTTTCTGAAGTTTCCTAATTGAATGGCAAATAAGTATGTCATCGTACTTTGCATTTTACATGTCAAAGAATTAAGCTTTGTGTATGAATTAAAGCCCGAGTCCCACAGGGAAGGAAGAGCATGCATTTACCAGGCCAGCACTATCCCTGACATCTACCGGGGTCACAAACACCTCTTGCACCTACAAATAACAGTCATTCAAATGGCTCTGGATTTTCCAGCTCCCACATGTGTGTCTGTTCTTCATGGGAGGAGAGTGGCCCTCTGGAAGGAGCAGGGACCTTGGAACCAGAGAGACCTCCATTCCAAGCACAGCTCTGCCACTAACCAGCTTAAAGGTTTTAGCAAGTTATTTAACTGTAGACTCAGTCTCTTCACATGAAATATGGGGATAAGACGACTGATTTCACAAAGCCTTGTGTCTGGTACATAGAAGGTCCTTAATGAATGGCAGCAACTTTCATTAGTGTCAATTACTATCAGGCCAGATCCTAGATCTCGGGGTACTTTTCACAACCGACAAGACCTGGAATGGCCCAGCCAGGCACAAATCATTCTTTTGTAGCTACCCAGAGGATTCCCAGCCTGCTTCCACAGTTAGCAGGAAATATCACTAAAAGCCCTCCCTGTGCCTGGGGGGCCAGGAGCTGTTCTGGTGCCAGGCTCCCCTGTTACCAGATGATGTTTGTGTTCAGACAGAGGCGCTCTCTGGACTAAGCAGAGCTCATTTCCAATTAGGACTGGGCAAGCCAGAGACAAAACAGAGATCCTTGGGCAAAGCATGGGGGACTTGCCCTCATCAGCACCAGAGCCTCTCCCCAGCACACTTTTCGATGAGGTCATAAAATGTAGATTTCTGGTTCTGGCAGGAATGCCAGTGATGCCCAAAACTAAGGTTTCTATGTATGCATGTGACCTCCCCACCCCCGCCCTAAAGGACTTCAGAGGCTTCTCCCGTTCACACATGGTCCTGTCTCATTTCACGCCCCGGGTGTAGAAATCATAGCCATGCCTCTTAGGGAGAGGGGAAACTGCTGCTGACTCAGCAATTGTCAGGGCTGAACCTTGGGGAGCACACTTTGGTTCCTGCCTGACCCCTCTCTACATGCTGGGTTAGGTCCTTCCCGGCACAGAGCTGGAACCTCCTGAGAGACCTGACAAGCTATAACTGTTTTCAGAGAATATCCTTTGCTCTGTCCTCCCCTGGAAGGAAAGGGGCAGGACCTGAATGCACTCGGGAGGACTTCTCCAGTACACAAAGGAGGCTGCCTTTCCCCTGAAGACTCCCAGGGCCCATTCTCAGGCCGAGTGAACATGCCGGGTCTCCAGTCCCCCATCATTGTCTCACACACATAACGCGTGGGTGCGGCTCAGACACCGGAGCACGTGGGGCACAGGGTCCACCTGCACCGCCGGCACCCCTGCCAGTCACTCTGCTGCCTCGTCAGAGCCCCTGGTCCTGCCCCTGGTCCTGCGGAGGAAGCCCCCTCCTCCCAAACCGTCCTTCAGCCCTACGGGTGGGCTGGGGACGGTAGAAAGCACTCAGCTGAATGAGGTCCCGGACTCCGGGCTGGATAACTGCCCCCCTCCCCAACTTACTAGAAGAGCAAACTTCCAGGTCCCCACAAACCCACTCAGAGGAAAGGAATGCCCAAGTGTACCCCACCTTGGTCAGACTGGGGTGAAGGGGACACGAGCAGCTGAACTTAGCTTTCTTTCTGAGCCCGAGGCCTTCTGTTCGCCCCCCTGTCTCTCTACTTGGGCCCAGTCCTCCTCCAAGGCCACTGAGCGGGGCTTCGCTGTGGTGGGAGCGCGAGCCCAGCAGGCCACACGGCTCCTGGGCAGGGGTTGCGGCCGCCGGCGCGGGGGCCTTGGGAGGGCGCCTGGTGGCCTGGGTGGGGGTCCGGTGTCTCCGTCGCAGCCCTGGACCCACACGCACGGGCAGAGATGTAGACCCCGCTCCGCTAACGCACCACCTCCCTCCCTTTTTCTACAACTTCAGGAAAATCCCCAGCAAACCGAGCCCAGAGGTGTCCATGCTCTCGGACCAACCTGGACTCACAGACGGGCCGGGCTGCTCCCCCCACCCGGGTCCCCGCGCCTCTCACTCACGCGTGCCCAGCGGTCGCGCTCCGGCCACTGCATGGTCCCGGGGTGGTCGTGGGCACGGAGGAGCGGCAGACGTGTCTGTGTGGGGTCCGGCTGGAGCGAGGCGCCGCGGAGCGGATCGGCGAGGTGGGGCGGAGGCAAGCGACAGCGCTGCACTTTGGGGCAGGGACCCTGCGAGTCCTGCCAGGAGGCGGGGACATCGCAACGGGCAGCCCGGCCACCGGGCGGGAGTCCCCCACCTCCCCCAGCACAGCCGCGCCCCTCAGAGTGAACGGCTTGCGGTGCAGAGAGGGACAGAGGACGGGGACCCAGCCCCAGCCGACAGCGCCAAGGTCAAGATCGAGATGGGCAGCGGGAGGCGGCCCCGCGCGGACGCGCTTGCCCGGGGGCAGGGGCGCACTTCCGAGGGCCACCTACCGCTCCGCGCCGGGCCCTCCTCGCCGCCGGGCCCTGCCCCCTCCCTGCTTTTCTCTCCTGGGAGGAACCCGGCGCCCAGGAGCGCCCCAACCCGTTAGTTACCGTTCCTGCCGGGGCGAAGCCAGCTCCTCGCGGAGGCGACTCCCGCGGGGTCTGCACCGGGGCTCTGCGCTCGTCCCAGGCTCGGGGGCTGGCGTGGCGCTCCGAGCACGAGCACTGGCCCTGCACCGAGCCCAGAGCCTCATCGCCCCTCCAGGTGGCCGGCTGGGGGCAGGTGCCGAGCGACCTGATTGGCGCTGGCCCCAGTCCTGGGAGAATGCCCCACGAGAGAGCCTGTTTGCACGAGGGCGAAGGAAAGGGGTAACAGCGCAGGCTGCTGCCTTCCAAAGAGCCTTCCTTTAGTTCCACTGTCCTTTTGCCTAAGAAATGTGAACTCGGGAGCCAGGCGCCCAGGACCGCCTCGGACGGGGAACTTGGCTCGCTATAGATCGGACCCTGCACGGAAAATCCTGAGAACGAATCTTCAGGACCAGAGTGTGTAGCTGCCCACTGGGCTTTGCCTGGAGACCGCCTGAAAGGCTCACATGTTTTCCTGCTTCTGCCTGTACGGTTCCCTGGAAGTCCAGTTACACCTGATGTCCCTGCCCTCGAGGGGGTACCCCCTCCTCCTTAATTACGGCTGGGATGGTGAGATCTGGCAGGAAAGAAGGAAGGCCATCCCCACCCCCACCTCTAGTTAATGGCTCTCCAGACTTCTTGTCTAAAATCAACCTTTTGTATTGTTTTAAAAGGCTGCCAGTTGCTTCTGTGCTATACCCCTAAGGACAATTTCTGCCATCAGTCTGCTCTGAGAACATGACCAAATGAGATGGAAGGAAACCGTCACTTTTTAGCACTTCCAAAGCATCTCAATACGGAACCTTTCCCTGCTCTGGTCTGTTCATCTTTCTCCGGACTCTGCTCTCTGATCCTGGTTGGACTGAAGACAGGGGAGGAGGAAGGGATGGGGTCACCCAGGTTAACGCCCAAAAGGGAGTGTTTTCACATCAAATGTTTTCCTCCTCATATCCTGCGTAGTCTGGAGGATTCAATTCAATGGTGAATAATACATCAAAAATAAAATAAAATAAAAAGCTCCATCCCTCAGCCCAGGCCCAACTTGTAAAGTAGGTAAGAAATTTAGCAGTTGGAGCAGCCTGTTATTCCCAAAGCCCCATTCTAAACAAACAAACACCTGCAGGCAAGCTCCCATCTCACCCTTCCCCAGGTTTGCCAGTGGCGTCAAGACGCCACTCTATCACAGGTTTTTCATTTTGACCTCAGATTGTCACGTGCTGCCTTTTCTCACAAGTCAAACTTCACACCTACATTCCTCCTCCATCTCATTTCTTCTCAAAGGCAAAACTGAAATGTGAGGAGATGTGTTACTTGGATAAAACAATTAGACAGAAGGTGAAGACAAGGTACACATACAGCCTCGTGAATCACCGTAAACCAAAGCTGTGCAATCAGCACCCAGGTCATTGCCATCACCCAGCACCTTCCCTGCCCCCCCCCCATTTCCTTTCATAGCCCTTCCCTTCCCCTAAAGCAACAGCTATCCTTGCTTTATAGTAATTGCCTCCTTTATATCGTTAAAGCTTTATAAAATTGTTAAGCATCTCCAAACACGACAGTTTAGTTTTACTTTCTGTGTAGCATGAATGTTTGCGTGTGTGTTTCTGGCCCTTTCACTTGGTTGTGTCTGTGAGGTCATCCATTTCTGCTGCATGCATTTGTAGTTGTTGCCATCACAAATAATTCTGCTAAGAAAATCCTTGAATATATCTCCCGGTGCGCGAGTGGAAACTTTTTAGGGTGTATATATATTCCTTGGAGTAGAATTGCTGGGCTATAGGGTATGCTTATATAACTTTATTAGAGAATACCAAATTGTTTTCCAACGTGATAATAAAATTTACACCCCACCAAAGATGGATGTCAGTTCCAGTTGCTCCACATCCTTGCCAAAATAATGTTAGATTTCTTAATTTTTGTCAGTCCGGTGGATGTACAATGGTACCAAAATTGTGACTCTAATCACTGAGCCAAACCGGCCAGGGCGAATTTTGTTGAATGCTTTCATATTGGGCTACAGAATCATGTAATTTTTTCCTTTTTTAGCCTGTTAATATGGTAGATTACACTGACTGAAACTGAACCAGCTTGCACTCCTGGAATAAAGCCCACTTGGTCATGGCATACAATTATTTGTATATATTGCTTGCAACAATATTTGCTAATATATTTTATTATTTTAATTAATTTTTGTTACAGATGTTTCTCCTTTTCCCCCCATTGACACCCTCCTCCCAATCCCGCCCCCCCTCACAGTATTGTTGTCTATGTTCGTTGGTTACGCATATATGCATATACGTTCTTTGGTCTATGATAAACCAAAGCTAATATATTTTAAAGCATTTTTGCATCTATATTCATGAGAGACATTGGTCTGTAGTTCTCTTTTTGTCTGGTTTTGGTATCAGGGTAACACTAGCATCCTAAAATGAATTGGGACGTGTTCCCTCCTCTTCTATTGATGGAAGAGTTTGTGCGGGATTGTAGTTAATTCATCTTTAAACAGTGTAATTCATCAGCTATCTGCGGCTGGGTTTTTCTTTCTGGGTAGTTTTTAAATGACCAATTCAATCTCTTGCTATAGGTGCATTCAGATTTTTCTGTTTCTTCTTGAGTCAGTTTCAGTAGCTCGCATCTTTGTAGGAATTTGTCCATTTTATCATCCAGGTTAATTTGTTGGTGTGCAATTGTTTATAGTATTCCTTTGTCATCCGTTTTATTTCTGCACGGTTGGTGGGAATTACCTCTCTGTCATTCTTAAGCGCAGTAATTTGAGTCTTCTCTCATTTTCTTGGCCAGCTTAGCTAAAGGTTTGTCAATTTTGTTGAACTTTTCCAAGAAGTATTTTTGGTTTCATTGGTTTTCTGTTTTCTATTGTACTTATTTCTACAGTGATCTTAATTATTTCCTTCCTTCTTCTTGCTTTGGGTTTAGTTTGTTCTTTTTTTCTAGTTGTCTATGGTGGAAGTTTATGTAATTGATTTGAGGGCTTTCTTATTTTTTCATATTGATGTTTTTACAGGTATAAATTTCCCTTGAGCCCTGCTTTCACTGCATTTTATACGTTTTGGTGTGTTGTGTTTTTATTTTCATTCATCTCAAATTTTCTAATTTTCCCTGTGATCTCTTCCTTGACGCATTGGTTATTTGGGAGTGTGTTGTTTAATTTATTCATATTTGTGAATTTCTTAAATTTATTTCCATTACTATTATCTAATTTTATTTCATTCTGGTAAGAGAACATGCTTTCTATGATGTCAAACCTTTAGAATTTATTGAGGCTTATTTTATGGCCTAACATATGGTCTGTCCTAGAGAATATTTCACATGCTGTTGTTGGGTGGAGTGTTCTATAGATGTATACCTGCTTGTTTTATAGTGTTATTCAAGTCTTCTATATCCTTATTGATCTTCTGTCTAGTTTTCTAGCTATCAACGGAAGTGGAATATTGGAAGTCTCTAACTTTTGTTTGTTGAATTGTCTATTTCTCCCTTCAATTCTATCACTCTTTTTTTTTTTTCATTTATTTTTGAGCCAGTTTTCAGATATTTTTGAGCCGTTTTTCAGATATGAATATGCAAGCACAACTTAAAATCTCACCATTAAGTATAATATTCACAGGCCTTTGCAGAAGCTCTTTACACGGAAAGGAACTTCTCTCATTGCCGTAGTAATGCCATTGTGCAGTATGACTTTGTTCTCCCATGAAGAAGTGGGATCTCCTTGACTTTGGCTGTCCTTGGGACTTGCCAACAGAACATGGTGGAATATGGTGCAAGTAACATTGTACGAGTTCCAAAGGCTCAGCCTCAACAGGCTTGCGACATCTGCCCCTGTTGTCTTGGAGCCATGAGACCACCATGGTGCAGAGAAGCCCAGGATGAAAGAGCATGTAGAGAAAGAGCATCCACCACTTTGCCGTGTACTGTTAGGAGTGAGTCACTAAATCCAGCCCACACCCAAGCACCCGTGCTGCTCCCCTTTCCATTCCCCTTACCCTAGAGTGTACGATCCCAACCCGGAGCAGGGGGAGGGCCCGCAGCATCCACACCGCTGGTGAACCATGGGCTCCAACTTTAGACCTCTAACCAGGACACCAAATGCCCCCAGTGGCCCCAATTGTAAAGCTCACTTCTTCGTACTTCTATCTTCTCTTGGGGCCTAAAGCCAGTAATTCTTCATCAACTTAGCTCTTTGGTGTTTTTAAGAAGATTTTAAGCATATTTTAGTTTAAAAATAAACCTTTAACCAACTTGTAGTTGTCTTCAGCTTCTACTTCAGGAGGATGGGTCTGATTTTCTTCATCTGCCACTAGCGGAAGCAGTCTCCAGTTGTGTGTGTTCACATGCTGTTGTTTTAATCTGGGAGGACTTGTTCTGGCTGAAAATGGCCTTTTTGCTAAAGATATATAGGACCGTATCAAGGAAGAAAGTGAGTACCCATATCCCTTGTTCTCTTAGGTGTATTCTAGTAAAGTAACTTGTAAAGTCAATAATATTTGTCTATTAACTTTCATTATAAAATCAAAGGACCATCACTCTGGCCAGTGTGACTCAGTTGGTAGGAGTGTCATCCTGTACACCAAAAGGTCGTGGGTTCGATTTCCAGTCATGGTACATACCTATGCTTTGGGTTCAATCCCTGATCGGAGAATATGCAGAAGGCAACTGATCGATGTTTCTCTTGCACATTAATGTTTCTCTCTCTCTCCTTCCTTTCTCTCTAAAAATCGATGAAAAATGTCCTGGGTGAGGATTTAAAAAAAAAAATCAAAGTACCATTTAGACAGGGGCCACATCACTTAACAGGAGTGAGATGATACTCAGACCTCAGTCTAACCTCCCTGGCCAGTGGACCTCCTCCTGCCTTATCTGAGGAGGCTGTTCCTCATTTTCCAAAGCAGATTTGGTGTTGTCAGTATAATTGGGGAAAAGTATTTTTTTTTAACCTAAAAGCAGATTCTTCTGTTGCAAGCTTCCTGAGATACCAAAAAGGAGTGTTAGTTTAATTTCTTCCACATGGTCCATTCTACCAGCTGACATTCACGCCATGTATTAAATCAGAGCCAGGATTTAAGTTTTTCTTTTTTAAAGATGTCACATACTGCTTAATTGGTGATTAAGACCACAGATTTCTCTAGAGAGGGACCAGATTATGAAGCCTAGATCGGTGGTTTTCTCTTATGCAATCCCTCGTCCAGAATTTGAAATGAAAAAATTCTCCAAAAGTCAGTTTCTTTCGATGGCACTGTTTTCTACTTTATATCAAATAGCAAGAAAGGGGATGTCACCAGGGGTCCTCTTCCTTCCCCAAAACCCACTGCCAATGCTCTGAGGCAAGAGTCCAAGTGCTGCTTTGACCCACCAAAGCCACACCAGCGGCCAGATGTGAAGGCTGTCTGCTGTAACATCTGTAGCCGTGATCACCAGGATTGTTTGCAATGACTTTGCCCACGTTGGTGGGAGTGTGGGGCTGTCCTCCAGCACTGTGAGGGAATCCAGTCCTTTTCAAAGGTGTACACGGGTTACAGAGGCTTAACCCTGATGCTCCCCCACTGTGTGAAAGTCATTTTACGGATGCCAGCACATGGCCTTCTGATGGCTTCCTTAGTGCAGTCAGTGCATGCAAGTGGGAGGATAAATCCCCCCTCGTAATATGAAGGCTACCAGGCTGTAAGGATGGTGGGTAAGGGCTCTTTGCAATACCCAACCTGTCTTTCTTCTTGATTACCAGTCTCAAACACCGTCCTCATTTCTGCCAGGGCTGATGGGAGGCCAGGCCCCAAAGGTAGAGGCTGATGCTCAAATCTCCTAATGGAGCTTGACAGCGGCAGGAGTAAAAGCACAAACACAGCACCCAGAAAGCAGCGCAGGAAAGCATCTGTTTCCTCTCCATGCCCATTCTGCCGCCGGCTGTTTCAGAGAGCTGAACCATAAGATCAATCTTTTCATAGAAACAGTTTTTCTGTTTGTTTTTAAAGAATAGCAATGAAAGAGCTTTGGATAGTGGGAAAAGAGGACAGAAGTAAACTTTGCGGTGAGATTTCCAGGGGTCAGGAGCTGGGTGGTCTGCAGAGCAAACTCCTTTGGGGAAGCAGAGATCCCTGTGCAGAGGACAAAGTGCCATTGGCGGCGGTTCCATCATCCAGTGAGACTCACCTGCCCAACCAGGCCAGCTCCGAAAGCAGCTACTGACTTGTCTCAGGGCAAAGTGACGACTGTTCCAGGCAAGTCCACGCCTTCTCAGACTGGCCCGCCTGGTGGCTTTTTCCCCCTGCCACCCTCAGCACAGACCTCCGGGCTCTACATCTCCACGATGGCGCTGGGCTGTTGCCTGCCCTGTCACTGAACTCTTTCATCTGGGTACCCTGTGCTTCCCAGTGAAATTCTAAGATCCCTGAGGGGAAAGCAATGCATTCAAATGACTTCAAAAATATTTACAGAACGTCTATGCTCTCTACTCAGCTGAAGGGAATTCAACATTTAAGGGGTTCACAGTTAGAGTCGAAAAAATAAGACGCACACAAAACAACTATACGCCAATACAAGGCAACGGTTGATTGACATCACAGATACATGGGGTGACGTAGGGAACAAACACCATATTGCTTTGGGAGAAGGAGACTGTGCTAGAGAGACAGCTCCCAGGGCCGAAGCTTCAGGGTGCCAGCAGAAGGGGCACCAGAGGGTCCACTCGGACTCTGTCAGCCATGAAGCTGGGAAGGAGGGTTCGTCTCCTCCCAGATCAATGGTTCTCCAGCTGGGTACAAACAGGTGCGTTTACGAGAACCTGGGATGAACTAGCTGATTCTTCCACGGGACTTGTCCGTGGTGCCCAGATGCCCAGGTTTGGAAACGTCCTGCGGCCTGGGCCGTGAGCGGGCGCCTTGCAGAACAGCACTGCAGTAACGCAGGAAGAACGCCATCAGCCCCCTTTCCCTTCCGCAAGTTGCTTTGTCTTTCTGTCCCCGTGGATGGTCTTTGGTCATTTAAGTGAGCATAAATAGTGACAACTGGGGAAATGTGTCCATTTGGCAGACACTTAGCAAACAAAAGACCAAAATAAAATAACCCACAAACCTGCCGACACCACCCCTCCCAATTTGTCAGGAAAATATGGAACTGCCCGAAAACCTGTCTAGAGACGACAAATTCCCTGGTGCTCTCACATCTGTCCGACGATCAAGCTGAAGGTACAACTGAGCAGCGGGGAAAAGAGAAGAAAGATCACTTGCTGCCTGAAATCAGGTACTTCGCAGCACCCTCCAAAGCTCCATTTCAAGCTGAAATGAGCTGTCATCTAACCTCATCCTGTCCGCACCGAACGCACTCTGACAGCCACTTACAACGCAAAGCCCTTCCATTTACAGTTTCTGGGAGAGTAACTTCTGTCTACAGTGGCCAGAGATACAATCATTCACAACTCTAGATGACTCTCGGAGTCACTGGACATTCCCAGGACTCCAATAAGGCAATCATCGATGGAAAACATTTTTGGGAAGAAGCGAACTTTGACTAACAGAAAGGACTAGGAGGAGGACATATAATACTGAGAATAGCTCTGCGCCCACTCTGTGCCAGGCACTGGGCTCAGCACTTTCTGTGCACCTACTTCACTTACCCTGCGCCACAACATCCCAGCTGTGCCCGTTTCTCTGCCCACTCGCGGCGTCTCCAGAGTGAGTGGTCTCACATCGTCTCCACTGTTGCACTTCCTAGCCATTCTTCTGCTCATTTATAATCAAGCTCCTTTCCCTATCCTCCAGTGTCAAGGGGACCAACCATCTTCTGTGAGAAATCTAGTAGACACGTCACCACATTTAACAGAGCGGACCACGGTCTCCTTGAGAACCTCAAAGGCCAGGCCTTCTCAGGCTGTTCTATTTTTCTCATAGGATTTATCAATACCTAAAGCTCTTTTGTGTCTCTCCGTACTGGAATGTAAGCTCACTGAGGACAGGGACTCTGTTTTGTTCGCTGCTCTGTCCCAGGACCTAGAACAGCACCTGGCATCACTGCCCCTGGGTTGAGACACTGGAGGAGTAAGGGAAATGGATGGGAGGGAGGCATTTTTCTGTAGATACTTTGGAATCTTTTCAGTTTTATACAATGTGTCTGTTAGTAGCTATAAAAATAATAATTGCACAAAATTTCCCAAACATTGGACTTTATACTGTGGGTAGTTAAAGAATCTTGAGAAGTCCTTCATCCCTCTCCACTACCTTTCACAGGGCCATACAAACTGCCCTACATATTGATTTAGACGAAGAGGCATGAGCCCTGGCTGTTGTTGCTCAGTGGTTAGAGCGTCGACCCACACACCAAAGGGTTGTGGGTTCGATTCCCAGTCAAGGGCATGTACCTGGGATGCAGGTTCAATCCCTGGCCCCTGGTCGGGGTGCCTGTGGGAGGCAGCCAATCAATGTGTCTCTCTCACATCAATGTTTCTCTCTCTCTCTCTCTCTCTCTCTCTCACTCTCTCTCCCTCCCTTCCTCTCTCCTTCCCTTCCACTCTCTCTAAAAATCAGTGGAAGGAGGGACATCTGTAATAATTTCAAAAATAAAGATAAATTTTAAAAAATCAATGGAGAAAATATCCTCGGGTGAGGATTAACAAAGAAATAAATAAAGAGGAATGAAGACAGATGAAAAGTGATTTTTATAGGTCACTTTGATGGTTAATTGTGGTTTTCCCATCATCTCACTCAAACCCAGCTGTATTAACAGTTGTTTTACCAGACATTGTTAGTAGCCTCTTATGAATCTGAGAAAACGTCATGCTCGGGAAGACTGGCATCCTTCATCAGCCCCCCAGGCCTGGGAAAGTTTGCAGTGGGATTCCTTGATGTTGATTGTCCTTGGAAACTGGGAGCCATTTCAGGTTTCATTAAACCTGGCCCTGGTTTCTGGCCACAGATACAAACTTCTCATCTCTAATTAAGCAGATGATAACTTTGCAGGGAAGAAAGGTGATTCGTGAGCCCAAGATAGATTCAAGATGGTCTATGCCTTCTCTCTGCCAGAATGTCAGACGGGGCCTCCAATCGTGGCAGTCATCGCTGAAGTAAGGGGATCATAAATCATGGAAACAGACTGAGGCACTCTGCAGGGTTCTTGTCATGAGTCATTCTTCCTTTTCTGGGACCCAATTTGTTTGGAACCACCCCAGAGAGTTCACGTTCTAGTACTTGCCAAGACTGAGGTTGTGACTGACATGCATAATGCCATTCAGTGATGGAGAGTTCTAATTTTCACTAGAATTCATATCTACTTTTAAACAAAACAAATCCGTATGCAAGTTATTTTAATTCCAAATTTACGCCAAGTATTGTTACAGAAGCCACTATTCCAAATTCCACTAGGGAAAGCTGTTCATTCCTAAAGATTTAGGGGCTCGGACATAAGTTGCCATAATGAAGGGAGAATAAATTTCACTTGAGTACCTCTAACATGCCTGCACTGGCATGGATTTGGAAAAGAAGTGTCAGTGACCAATGTGTTTTGTAAATATTCTTCATGAAACATGAGGGGTGGGCGGCATTGCTCTTAGAGTGTAGAACAGAAACCTTGGTGCAGAACCAAAATGACTTACAATGAGAGGCATCGAATCTCCCGATTCTGATTTCCAATGTTGTCCTCTAATAACTGGGCAGTCTCCAACATCTAAGCCAGGAATATACAAAATCCACACTTTAGGGACAGGGTGGGGATGGGGCATGGAAGCACGCATGTTCCCGCCACAGACTCACTAGATCAGAAAACTTAGAAGTGGGCCTGCTGTCTGTACAGTCTAGTAGCTCCACAGGTGATTCTGGTCCGTCTCTGGGTGAGATCCATCACCGAGCAGAACCGTCGCTGTCCTACGCCTACTTGGGAGTCAACAGCTCCCTGCTTGAGCAGATACAAGTTTTGCTCCTTACAACAAAAGGCTGCTTTTTATTAACTTTTTTTTTAATTGAGGTACAACTTGTGTCATAAAATCCACCCTTTTAAAATGTATAATTTAGCCCAGCCAGTGTGGCTCAGTGGATTGAACATCGTCCCATGGACTGAGAGTTCCCGGTTTGACTCCCAGTCAGGGCACATGCCTGGGCTGCGGGCTCCATCCCCAGTAGGGGGCGTGCAGGAGGCAGCCGATCGATGTTTCTCTCTCACATCCATGTTTCTATCTCTCTCTCTAAAAAATCAATAAAAACATTTATAAAAAAGAGCTGACATTTATTTTTAAAATATGAAGTGTATAATTTAGTGAATTTTTGTTTATTCATAAAGTTGTGGAACCGCTGCCATTATCTAATTCCAGAATACTCCATCAATCCAAAGTGAAACTCCATACCCATGAGCAGTTGCTCCTTGTTCTTCCCTCCCCCCACCACTGGCGATCACTAATCTACCAACCACTAACCTGTCTCTATGGATTTGCCTATTCTAGAAATTTTATATAGCTTTACAGTAAGTTTTGAAATCTGCAAGTATAAATCTTCTTTGTTCTCTTCCCCACCCCCACCCCCAAGGTTGTTTTGGCTATTCTGAGTCCCCTGAATTAACATGTACATTTTAGAATTAGCTTATCAATTTCTACAAAAAGCCAGCTGGGATTTTGATAAGGGTTGCATTGATCAGTTTAGGAGTATTGACATCTTAACTATATTAAGTTTTCCAATACATG
The DNA here is from genome assembly GCA_030848825.1 of Tadarida brasiliensis. Taxonomy (NCBI): domain Eukaryota; kingdom Metazoa; phylum Chordata; class Mammalia; order Chiroptera; family Molossidae; genus Tadarida; species Tadarida brasiliensis. The sequence continues at coordinate 43,765,783 of CM061275.1, forward strand.
AACATAGGATGTCTTTTCATTTATTCAGGTCTTCTTTTATTTCTTTCAGTAACATTTTATAATTTTTAGTGTACAGGTCTTGGACTTCTGTTAACTTTATTCCTGTTTTATTCTTTTTGATGCTATTGTAAATGGAATTGTTTTATTAATTTCATTTTAAGACTGTCCATTGCTAGCGTAAAAGAAAACAATTGATTTTTGTATATGGCTCTTATATCCTGAAACCTTGCTGAATTTGTTTCTTAGCTCTAATAGGTTTCGTGTGTGTGTTCATTAGGATTTTCATTTATATGAGATCATGCTATCTACAAATAGAGATAGATTTCCTTCCTCTTTTCCAACCCAGATGCCTTTTATTTTAGTTGTCTGATTGTTGCACTTGAACCTCCAGTATAATGTTGAATAGAATTGGCACAAGGTCACACCCTTGTCTTTTTCCTGATCTTTTGGGGAAAGCTTTCAGTCTTTCACCACTAAGCACAAGGTTGCCAGTGGGTTTTCATCAAGGCCCTTAATCGGTTGAGGAAGTCCCCTTCTATTCCTAGTTTGTTGAGAGTTTTAATAATGAAAGGGTGTTGGATTTTGTCAAAAGCTTTTCTGCATCTATTGAGATGAACATCTGGTTTTCTTTATATATTTTGAGTTAATGTCTTAGTGGTTGCTATAGGGATTACAATTAACATCTTAAATTATAACAAATACTTCAGATTAATACCAACTTTCAATTCAATTTCAACAGTGTGATGATTAATTTTATGTATCAATTTGACTGGGTCATGTGGCACCCAGATATTTGGTAAAACATTATTCTGGGTAGCTAGCTCTTTAAGGGTGTTTTTTAAAATGAGATTAATATTTAGATTGGTATACTGAATAAAACAGATTGCCCTCCCAGATGTAGGTGGGCCTCATTTAATCAGTTGAAGGCCTGAATTGAACAAAAGGAGTGACCCTCTCTTGGGTAACAGAGAATTCCTCCTGCCTGTCTTTAAACAGGGACAATGGCCTTTTCTTACCTTCACACTTGAGCTGACACACTGGCTGTTCCTGAGTCTTGAGGCTGCTGGCTTTTGGACATGAACTATATCATTGGCTCTCCTGGGTCTTCAGCTTGCTGACTAACACTATAGATCTTGGGATCTGTCAGACTCCATAATCACATAAAACAACTGATAATAAATGAGTGAATGAATGAATGAATGAGTGAATGAACGAATGAATGAATATCCTACTGGTCCTGTTTCTCTAGAGAAAACTAATATAAATAGTATACAAAACTCTGCTCTTATATGGTGCCATTCCCCTCCCTCTTTGTGCTACTGTTTTCATACAAATTACATTTTTATACATGATATATCCATCAATACAAATTTATAATTATTACCTTATATATTTGTCTTTTAAGTCAGAAGAAAAACAGTTAAAACAAAAAATATATTTTACTGTCTTATATATCTACCTATGTAGTTACCATTACTGGTGTTCTTTATTTCTTCATGTAGATTTGAGTTACTATCTAATGTCATTTCAGCATGAAAGGCTCACTATATTATTCTTACAGAGTAAGTCTGCTAGTAACAAATTCTCTCAGTTTTTAAATTTATTTTGGGATGTTATAATTTCTCACTCATTTTTGAAGGCTATTGTTGCTGGCTATAGATTTTTTGGTTGACAGTCTTTTTCTTTCAGCACTTTGAATATGTTGTCTCACTGTCTTCTGGTCCCAACAGTTTCTGATGAGAAATAAGCTGTTGCAGGATTCCTTGTATATGATGAATTACTTCTCTTGTTGCTTTCAATATTATTTGTCCATGGATAATTGGACTGTGATGTGTCTAGGTGTGGATGTGTTTGAGCTTATTCAATTAAAGTCCATTTGGTTTGGTCTTGTAACAAATTTGGGAAGTTTTTGGCCATTATTTCTGCAAATTCCTCTTAGAGCCTATTCATCAGGTGAAAATGCATGCTTTGACACTGGTTTAGTAAAGTTTTTGTGAAACTGACTCCAAAGGCAAGTTAAACAAACAAACAATAAACAAATGGGACTACATCAAACTAAGTTTTACACAGCAAAAGAAACCATCAACAAAACAAAAAGGCAACCAACTGAATGGGAAAAGATATTTGCATACGATATTTCCAATAAGGGGTTAATAACCAAAATATATAAAGAACTTAAACAGTTCAACAACAAAAAACAAAACCTGATTAAAAAACTGTCAGGATCCAAATAGAAACTTTTCCAAGGAAGACATATAGATGGCCAACAGGCATATGAAAAGATGTTTAATATCACTAATTATTAGTGAAACACAAATCAAAACCACAATAAGCTACCCCCGCACACCTGTTAGCATGGCTATTATATATATATATAAAAAGCGTTAGAGAGGATGTAGAGAAAAGGGAACCCTCATGCACTGTTGGTGGGATTGGAAACTGGTACAGCCACTATGAAAAACAGTATGGAGGTTCCTCAAAAAATTTAGAGCTACCATGTTATCCAGTAATCCCTCCTCTGGGTATTCATCCAGAGAATATGATAACACTAATTTGAAAAGGTGTATGTACCCCTATGTTCTTTTCAGCACTATTTACAATAGTCAAAATACGAAACAACCTGAGTTCATCAACAGATGAATGAATAAAGAAGATGAGGTACATATATACAATGGAATACTACTCAGCCATAAAAAAGATGAAATGTTGCCATTTGTGACAACATGGACCTTGAGGGTATTATACTAAGTGGAATAAGTCAAGATGGAAAAGGACAAAAACCGTAGGATTTCACTCATGGAATATAAAACAAAACAGTAACAAATGTACAAACAAAACAAAACAAAAACAAACTCATAGATGCAGGGCAGGGGAACTTTGTGGCCAGTCATGGGGTACTGTGAACAAAGGTCAGAGGGAAAAGGGCTGAAAAGGAAAATCAGAGAATGCTGAGGATGAATACGGCTCACCCCCAATTTTGCTGGGACAGTCCTGCCTTACAAGATCTTCCAGGGTGAGGATTTCTCTGCAGAACCCTGGGCTATCATCGAAGGTGCCCTGAGACATCGGGTCATTTTTACAAGAAGAAAGAACAAGTTCTTGCTGTTGGCATTTAGTTGATCCCAAGGGCTACTTTTTATCCCCTCTATGCCTGGTCAGTTGCAATAGCCGCTGTCTTCTGTTAGTAAAGGATGAGCTCTTTTAGTAAATTTAATACCATGGAAACAGGAAGTTACACAGCCTGCGTCAAACAGGCCCATAGAAAATGTTCATTGAATTAGAAGATGACAGCCCTCTCACTTAGCGACGAGTACGTGCTCAAGGACCATCTAGAGTGAAGGGGGAAAGGGAGAAGAGAAAGCCATCTGCTGCCAGATACTTCTCTCTCCACCTTCCAGTTTCTGCCGTTTAGCCATATTACTGCACTTCTGTAAACTGCCCTGGATTTTTCTATTTAGCAATTAATTGCATACGGAGATGGTAATTTCTTCAATCAGTAATTCAGGAACATAGTAGTGTAGAAATAAGGTGGGTTGAAAATGTATACAAAGCTATTGAGTAAACATTATCCCAGGAATAAGGATTTTTTTCCTCCTAAGACGTTGTAGGGGGAAATGATTTCCAGCAGCAAATCTGCTTCTCTGTGCCCATGTGTGCACGCACACATCCTCCCTCTCCCGCTCCACCTTCCTGTTGTCGTCATTCGAGACTGACGCCAACAGGCTTCCTGCGCTCACTCTAATTTATCTCTGCTGAGCACTGCACTGGGGTCACAGGGAGGTTAGAGCAGATGTTCTTCTCACTGCTCCTGCTTAATAGTCACTTCTTTTTTCTCTTGGGGATTACCGGAATAGGGAGGACCTAGGGGAGATGACAAGATGCAAAGGGGACTTGGACTCTGTAGTGCTTTCTTTGGAAAGGGGCAAATGTGACTAGTGAGGTCCAATTCCCTCTCATTTTATCAGACGGCAGGAACCTCAACCTCACTGTAAAGTCTTTCCAGGTGGGAATGATCTTATTCTCATAGCTTTGGAGTTTTGCACAGTGCCTGGCATACAGAAAATAAACTAGTTTTTTGTTAGAGGGCAACGCTGAGAGTGTGGGGACAGGAGGCGAGGACAGTCCTGTGCCTCGACCCGAATGTCCCAGCAGAAGGACCATAGCAGCTGGATATAAATGCACTCCCCACTGCAGTCGATAACCTCCTCTCCTCTTAGAGTGAAGAACCTTCACTCTAAGGTTCTTCAGATATCTGTCGTAAGACAAGTTGAAACGGAGGGGATATAACGCAGTGGACAGAAGCATAGGTTTTTTAAATCATTCATTCACTCAACAACTACCCATCATGTACCTATGTGCTGTTGTTTCAGCCTGTCAGGACACAACAATGAACAAAACGGACAAAAATACTTGCCTTGTGGAATTTGTATTCTGTTGTCGGAGACAGACAATAAGCAGTAAAAAGTTGTATCTTTAATAAAAGTGCGTGCTACGGAAAAAAGGGTAAGAGGCATCAGGATGAGTAGTGATTTTCAAAATGATGTCTTTGAGAAGATGCAGATACTGGAGGGAGAAGGGCCAAGGCCAACCCCCAAAGTGGGAGCTGCCTGTATGGACCCCAGGAAAGCAAGGTCAGTTGTGGGGGGTGAACTGAGCAAGGGGCAGATTGTGGGAGGTGAGGTCAGAAAGAGAATGGGGGGCACCCATCATGTAGGGTTGGCAGACTTAGCAAATAAAAATAGGAATTCACAGTTAAATGTGAATTTCAGATAATGAATATTTTAAAAGTATAACTATGCCCCACAAATTGCGTGAGACATACTAAAAAACTATTTCCTGTCTACCTGAAATTCATATTTAACGGAGCATCTTGGATTTTATCTGGCAACACCTCCCGAGGGTCACTGTATAGACTCAGTATAACCAGGAGCCCTTGGAGGGTCTTGAGCAGAGGAGGGATTACATTCGACATGTGATTGAAAGATTCTCTCTGGGTGCATTGTGGGAAAGCAACGTAGGAAGCAGGGACACCAGAGAAGGGGGCTGAAGTAACCCAGGCTAAACACTGTAATTCAGGCCAGCTGGCAGGAGTGGGGGTGCTGAGCAGGGGTCAGACTCCAGATACATTTTGAAGGTACCGCCATCAGGGTATCCTGGCTGACTGGGCGTGGGGTAGGAGAGACAGAGGAGTCGGTGACAGCTCTGAGGAGTCTGGCTGTGCAGTTAGATGCAGTTGCTATCAGCTGGGTTAGTGAAGACTCTGTAAGTGGTGTGGTCTGGGATGCAGATGGGACAAGGATAATGAGTTAGGTTTTGGATCTGCTTAGTGTGAAATGTTATTTGAACATCTGAGTGAAGAGGTCGAATAAGCACTAGAGTTCAGGAGAGAGGTCTGTGCAGGAGACATAAATGTGGGAATCTTCAGCAGAGAGATGGCAATTAAACCACGAGACTGGAGAAACTCAGTAAGGAGACCCACTGTCCTCCAGCACCGAGAGGTCAGGGAAGGAGGAGGAGCCGGAAAAGGAGATACGAAGGATTGACCAGCAAGTAAGAGGGACCCTGGAGAAGGTGATGTCCCTGAGGGGAAGAAAGGACATCAAACGCTACTGATAGGCCAGGTGTGAGCTGAGGGCTGACTACTGGCTTAGCAACAGGGAGGTCACTGGAGACTCAACGGGAGGCTTTTGGCAGAGCGGAGTTGAAGTTGGAGTGGGTTTAACAGAGAGAACAGAAGAAGCATAACGGGAGACAACGTAGACAACCCTTTGGAGGAATCAGACATACTGAGCTCCTGTCACTTACTAGATGTGACTGGGTAAATCATTTTATTTTCTCAGCCTCATGTTTCTCCTCTTGTAGAAAAAGGATAGTAATAGGGATGTTGTGAGGATTAAATAAAACATGTAAGGGTATGGCATATTCTATTAACAACATTATGACATAGTATGAATTTGTCACAGTGTGGGCAAGATACTTAACCGCTCTGTGCCTCAATTTCCTTATCTGTAAAATGGGAAGTAATAATAGTACCTACCCCATGATGTTGTTGTAACGATGAAATGAGATAATCTACATAAAGCACTTGGAACAAGCCACTTGCGGCACAAGATATGAACTCAATAAAGCTCTTAATATCCAAGCAATTCTCTTGTAAATTGTGGTCCACCCCTTCTGTAAATGCAAAATGGTGGTCCACCCAAAGTGAAGGGTGTGCTGAACTTGGAAAATAACTTCCTGTCTTAGATACTATCCTTGAGTTACTGTGATCTAAGCTCATTAACTTTTGATGGCGGTGTCTCTGCTGCTTTGTGATGTGTAAAACTCTGCACAAGTGATGGTTATGACAACTGACTCAGGATCTTGTTGTGAGCTCAGCCGCTCTCTGAGCCACAGAAGTTGCTTGTCTTCACTTGAAAGTGAGTCACACAGATTAGCAGTGGTTTTCCATCTCTCCGGAGAACCTGGGGAGCATGTAGTTTATTAACCCAGGATGCAGAATTCCTGCAGGCATTCCTCACCATTTTTGAGAATCTGAGAGGGCCAAGGATCTTCCTCCATAAGACATACAACCACACAAAATGTAACACCCTGGAATTAGAAAGTCCTCCTAAAGACTCAAGATGTGTTGAAATTGTAAGAATTTTGCTTGTTTTTTTTTCTACAACAGAAATTTATAAAGGAGGTAAAAACATAACTACTTGGGAAGTCCAAAAGAAAGACGGAAAGGTGATTTTCCCCCCTTTGAACGTCTTTAGTGGAGCAAGATAGAATTAGTCCTTGTAGCTTCTGAATATGATTAGGGACTGGTGGGTGTTTCCGCCACCTTATGTACACACAGCGTTAAAGTCTAAGTTCTGTAAAAACAGAAAGCTCTGGGCAGCTTCCTGCAGGGTCAAATTAGGAGAAACTTGAAATTCTCATCCTATGAGAATTATTCCAAGACCCTTACTTCCCAAAGGATTCAATAATGTCACTTAATTTGTTTTTTCAAGTTAAGAGAGGTTGGATGAAGTGAGGTCCAGGCTCCATTTCCAGCTCTCAGACTACAGGGCCACGAAACCAAGTATTTCAAGGAAAGGAATTTTAGCGCAGGGCTGACACCAGAACTCCCAGCCTAGAGCACCACCTAGCAGTGAGGAGAGAGCAAAACCGAGTCTCCAAAGAAAAACGATTTCACTTGACTTTTAGAACAAAACAATTGTTTAAAAATCCAGCTTTGGTGAAATATTCCCTTCACCAAATCGATTCTAAGGAGTAATTCAGGTAGAGAAATCCTGGGTTTATAATCCCCAAGTTAAAACTCAGGTTTTCACACACCATTCGCTCGTGCTGTCCTGTTAGTGGTTTCTGAAAGCTCAGCTGTCTGGCATTGCAGGAAAACCTGGGCAGTGTTACCAACAAACCCTCAGCCTGTGACCTTTGTGACACCGGACCATGCTGACATTCCTACAGACGCCCTCCAAAGACTACAGAAGCTCAATTTTGTTCAAGTTTCCTATCAAGGTTCCAAATGTATCATGCCAAATCAGATAAATCGGTTTCTGTTTGGGTTCAAACAAACAGTAAAAAGTAGCGAGCTGGTTAGCACTGGCTCCACTGGTGGGCATGTTTCAACACTCCCACGTTGCCATAATAGTATGTGGTCATAATCGTGAGAGGCGGAAAAGCCACGATGCAAGCATACAGTATCACCCACATTAAATCTTTACGGTACTTAGTGGAAAAATGCCACCACGGGAGGAGATACAAGAACATGGGATTTAGACATTAGATAACCACATTAAGATCATTTGGGGGGAAACGGAGTTGCTTACCAGCCAGTGGGGTTAAAGCTGGAATAAGTTAAGTTCTAGAGATCTACTGTACAAATTACGTCTGTAGTTAGCAACACTGTATTGTGTACTTGGGAATCTGTTTACAGGGTAGATTTCACATTAAATTTTAGTACTACAATTAAATCAAAATTTAAAAATCTGTTGCAGTAGTCTATCATTACCCTGTTTTTTATTTAAAATAAAAATGACTTGCCCTGACCGGTTTGGCTCAGCGGTTAGTGTCAGCCTGCAAACCAAAGGGTCTCAGGTTCGATTCCTGATCAAGAGCATGTACCTGGGTTGCAGGTTTGATCCTAGCCCTGGCTGGGGTCGTGCAGGAGGCAACCAATCAATGTTTCTCTTCCCCACCCCCCCCTTCCATTCTATCTAAAAATCAATGGAAAGATATCCTCAGGTGAGGATTAACAACAACAAAAAGAGTTTCTAACACAATAGTTCTCAACTTCTAATTCCATGCCAGTGTCTCTGAGGGATGAAATGCCCCCATCTGCCACAGGGGCCCATGGTGTCAGAGGTGCGTGGTGGGGTGGGAGGTGGGCTCTATCAGAATGGGCAGGCAGGAGGGGGCAGCATGAGCCTGCTGAAAAGGTCCTCCCCTCACCCGGGCAGTGTACGGTCCTCTAAGCCCTCCCTTGAGAATCCCCACTCTGAAGTTTGAAGTTTATAGTGAGAAAGGTGTACACATGTGTGTGGGGTGTGGGGTTCTTGTGTTGGGACGACTCTCCTGCTCTGTAGGCCTCGGCCCTTGTTGCTCATCGAAACACACGGACCGATTACATCAGAGCCTTTGGGGCAGGACGTGGTCCAAGCTGCAGAGCTTGCGAATGCTCCCAGGTGATTCGAAGGCAAGGCCAGGCTTGCTAACTGCCAGACCTGCAGCCTCGGGGACGCTGGGACGGTCAGCTGTCAGCATTTCCCCATTCAGCCAGCGTCCATCACTTAACCTTTGCCATCTAACACATTTAAAGCTGGGGTAGTTTCCCTGCTCATTTCTTTACTTACACTAGTATTTTTTTTTTTTATATAAAAAACTACATTGTCTCACACCACATTGAATTCAGAACAGAACAAAAATCTCACAATACGAATTTTCAATGTAAATATATTCTTTAGAAGTATAAAGGGCAGAGAAGTCACCAAAAATAAAAAGGAGTTGCTTGGTAAGGAAAGCAGATTCCTTGGTTTCTGTCATCCGACCTTTGCCCTGGAGTCAGGTTTTGGCACAAGCCTATCTGTCCCTCAATTAAGCCCCAAACTTAGAGGCCACCAAAACAGTACACATCCAAAACCACTATATTAACCTTAAAGAGCACTTTTTGAAACAGACATAAAGAAAATACAACAGAACAGAGAATCCCCAAATAAAGCCCTGCCTATATGGCCAATGAATCTATGACAAAGGAGGCAAGAACACACAAGGGGGTAGACAGTCTCTTCAATAACGGTGTTGGGAAAACTGGACAGACACGTGCAAAAGCCTGAAACGGGCTTCCAATCTTACACCATCCACAAGGATAAACTCAAAATGGATTAAGCACTCAAATGTAAGACCTGAAACCATGAAACGCCCAGAAGCAAGCGTAGGCAGTAAACTCTTTGCCATGGCTCTTAGCAATCTTTTTCTGGATATGTCTCCTCGAGCAAGGGAAACAGGAACAAACAAATGGGACTACATCAAACTAAAGAGCTCTGTACAGTGAAGGAAACCATCAACAGAACGAAAAGACAACCTACTGAATGAGAGAGGGTCTTCTCCTGAAAGGATTTTTTCTGGAAAGCAAACTGGAAAGTCAGAGGTGTGCCTCCGAGAATAAAGAATGATAAACTGAAAGGAGCCAATTTGGTAACTCAAACTTTTCCAAATATTTTACACAATCAGAATTCAGAGAACATCATGTTATATAAATGCTTAAATACCTGTTGGACTACGGCTACATGCAGGCTCCCGGGGACTGTGATGACGGCAGAGACAGCTCGGCTAAGTCTCAGCAGTCAGCCGAGGATGTCGTTATCCGTCTCCATGGAAGGCCTACACAGAAAGGCAGCTTCATTTTCTTTTTAATGTAAAAGTATTTATGTGACCAAAGCTTCAGGTGTGGATTTTCTTACGGATCCTATGCTTCAAAGAAATAAGGGTGGTAAGAATTCACGCCCTGAATTTTTTTCTGATATAGAAGATTTCACATGAAATAGAAAAAGCAGCTTTCAGATTCAGACATCCTTTTTCTGGAGATAGGGATGTGAGATAGTTTTTGTCTTACTAAATATGGAGCACAAAACATTAGTTTTTCAGTTTTCATTTATCAGTCATGATATGTACAAGAAAAACATTTATGCATAGCAACACAAAAACAAAAAATAAAAACGCTATTAAACTACTACATTAAACAAAGGTGAACAAAACTATACAGAATAAAAAAAAGTCATCAATAAAAATTATCAAGTTAACAATAAATACCAATACTTACACAACAAAGTGGACTGTTAGCACAATAAAGGCAACACACAGTCACACAGAGAGACAAAGGCACCAACTACCAACATAACGATTTTGTCTTAATACGCCCTCCTCAGTTTGGCCTGGGAAATCACCAAGCCCCAAGCAGTGGGTTTATCCCCCCCCTCACGCCTCCATCCTCTTCACGCTGGGGTACCAGTGCAGGAAGCTCCTGGACGTGGCTAACCGGGCAGCAGCCCCCAAGGCGGCAGTGGCAGTACTCCGAGGAATGTAGAATTTCTGAGAAATCTGGTGCTCAGGAGACAAAATCAAAGAGAGCTGGTCCATGGCTCCATGGCTCTTGTCTCTGAACACTGTGACAGCATGGCTTCTAGAAAAATCTTCATTCTTTAGGCTCTCTGGAGAGCTTTCCACTGAAAAAGAAAGAAAGCACACATCTTTTCAAGGGGTTCTCACACGCACTGCCTTCTCTCTCCTGTTCCAGATCGCTGCTAACGTGTTACAGTCATCTTCTGTTAGGTGGTGACAATTACCAATGGCAAATCAGAGAGGATGAGATTTAGAAACCAGTCAACAAATGGAAAGGAAATGAGGATGGGGAATCATGCCTTGAGATAAAATAAACCCCCGTCTGGATGAAGGCAGACAGAGAGAGAGAAAAATGCACTCTGAACGAGGAAGGGAAACGTTCTTTCTAGGACATCATAAAACAGATTGGATACAGTTCCAATTCCAGGGCAGGGCTCTTAAACTCCCCTAATCCTTCCCTGGGCGTTCTCTATTTCCAAGTGGCCCCAATCCCGAGTCTGTGCCAGTGTAAACACAAAACTGGCCAAGACTGTGGCTGCTCTGAAGTTCTAAAAACCAGTTACCAGCCGTAACGTGATTCTTTAGGAATCAGTTTCAAACTAAGATGAAAGGACCTTGTAGGGATTAAGCAGTACAAAGTGGTAGTTGCAGACTAGCCACAGGGATCAGGATTGCACATGGAGAACAGAGTCAATGATGTTGAGACGGTGGGGTGTGGGCCAGGTGGGTGCGTGGGACAGCGGGGGCCACTCTGCAGAGTGCGTGGCTTGTTGGCCACTTGGCTGCACATCTGACACTGGCGTGGAACAGTACTGAATGTAAACTGTGGTTGAAAAACAATGAAAATAAAGAGATAAAAAAGAAGTTAGAAAAAAAAAAAAAAAACCTTTGAAATGAAATGAATTGCTGGGAACACGTATGTCTCCGAGTTCCGAACAGTCCACCTATAACTTTATATCCAAAAATAATAATCTTAAAGAAATGAAGGGAAAAATAAAGACTTTTTGTAATGTATGAAAGCTGACCAGCACTACAAGAAAAGTTCTTCAAGCAAAAAGAAAATAATACCAGACGGAAAGTTGGATTTACAACAGGAGTTGGCAAACCACAGCCTGTGGACCAACTCCAGCCTATCACTTGTTTTTTAAATATAAAGATACAGATAGGTTAAAAGTAAAAAGATAGAAAATAATATACCATGCTAATATGACTCAAAAGAAAGCTGGAGTAACTATATTAATATCACAGGATAGGTTTCAAAGCAAAGAATATTATCATGCATAAAGAGTGAAATTTAATAGCAACAAATGGATTGATTCATTAATAGGGCATAATAATCCTAACACCTGAGTGTCAAAGTACCTGAAGCAAAACTTGATAGAACTTAAATTTAAAAAGACAAATCAAGAATTATAAATGTAGAGTTCAACAATTATAAATGTAGAGTTCAACAATTCTTACTTAATTGATTAAGCAAACAGAAAATATACAAGGCTATAAAAGACTTAAATACTATCCATCAACTTGACGTAATAGGTATCTATAAAATACTTAAGCCAATATCAGACTATACATTGTTCTCAAGTATACATGAAACATTTAAAAAGACAGACCAGCCCTGGCCAGTTTAGCTCTGTGGTTAGAGCTTTGGCCTGCAGACCAAGAGTTTCGGGTTTGGTTCTGATCAAGGGCACAGACCTTGGTTGTGGTTTGGTCCCTGGCCCTGGTCAGTGTCATGCAGGAGGCAACCAATTGGTGTGTCTCTCTCACATCGATGTTTCCCTCTCTCTCTCTCACTCTCCCTCCCTCTCTATCTTCCCCTCTCCTCCCCCCCTTTCTTCCTCCCCACTCTATCTGAAGATAAATGGAAAAATATCCTCGAGAATTAAAAAAAATTTTTTTTAATAGGTGAAAGAGTTCACATGAAGTAAACTGTCCCCCCCTACACAGATAATTTGATCATCTATAGAGAATCCCAAAGACAAAACTAACAAGCTGAATTTAGCAAGGCCAAAGGATATAATGACAATATATAAAAATCAACCATATTTCTATAAATTAGCAACAATCAAAAATTGAAATGAAAATACCATTTATACAACAGCATAAAAATATTAAATACCTAAATACTAGGCATAGTTTTAACAAAATATGAACAAATATATACTGAAAATTAAAAAAACACTGCTGAAACTAAAGAAGACTTAAATAAATGGAGAGAAGGTTATACTCATAGATCAGAGGTCTCAATACTGGTCGGGGTCATGAGGGAGGCAACCAATCGATGTGTCTCTCTCACATCTATGTTTCTCTCTCTCTCTCTCTCTCCCTCTCTCCCCCTCCCTCCACTCTATCTGAAGATAAATGGAAAAATGTCCTCAGGTGAGGATTAAAAAAATAAAGAATATTTTATAAATCCATGAAAAGGAGACAATCCAATAAAAACTAGCCAATACCTGAACAGATAATTACTAAAGGAGATATACAGATGGCACATAAGCACATGAAAAAATGGTCAACATCATTGGCAAATAGGGAAATGTAAATTAAAACCACAATAAGATACCACAGCACACCCACTAGAATGGCAAAATTAAAAAGGACTGACGAGTCCTGGCCGGTTTTGCTCAGTGGTTAGAGCGTCGGCCTGCGGTCCAGAGAGACCCGGGTTCGGTTCCCGCTAAGGGCACGTATCTTGGTTGCAGTTTGTCCCCGGCCCTGGTTGGGTTGTGCGGGAAGCAGCCACTTGATGTGTACCTTTCACGTCGAAGTTTCTCTCTCTCTTTCTCTCTCTCTCTCTTCCTCTCTCTCCCTCCCACTCTATCTGAACAAAAAATGTAAAAATGTCTTCGGGTGAGGATAAAAAAATAAAAAATAAAAAAGGATTGACGACATGTGTTGGCAAGGATGTGGAGCAATCACAACTTTCATGCGCTGCTGGTGTACATACACAATGTACAGCCACTTTGGAAAACACTTTAGCAGTTCTTAAAGTTAAACATGCAGTGACCATGACCCAGCAATTCCACTCCTAAATATGTGCTAGAAATAAATAAAAAACATTATGTCTACTCAAAGAGCTGTATGTGAATGTTTACAGCAGCTTTATTCATAACGGCACACACCCTGAAACATCTGGGGAACAGCTAAACAAAGCGTGGTATATCCATACAACGGTACTACTCGCGATAAATAGGAATACACTTTTGACACTGGCAACAACTTGAATGAATGTCTAAAACATGTTGCTAAGTGAAAGAAGTCACTTTCTTCTTTACACATAAAACCTACATACTTTATGACTCCCTTAACATGAAATTCTAGAAAAGGGAAAGTAACATGCCAGAAGCCAGCAAGCAGGGGGAGGGAATGACCGCACAGGGACACGACAAACTTGCAGATGGATGAAAACGTCCCATATCACGATTGTGGGGGTAGTTATGAGACTGTATACATTTGTCAACACTCACAGAATTGTACACTTAAAACTGGCACGTTTTACTGTACGTAACCCTGACCTCTCCCAAACTGCAGGAAAAGAAGTATGGCAAAGTGAAAGGGAACGACTGAGTCCAAGACTTGAGACAAATGCTAAAATCAGCAACTTTTCAAATTATATTCTGAAAAAGATCAGGTTTTTAGCAGTGTGGCGAGCCACTGTTATTTGTCAATTTTATGCACACCCACCTGAACCAGAGTGCCCTTCTGGGGCCTCGAGCACTGTCGGGGTTGAACTGAGTGCTGCTGCCGAGGGCGGCACCTGCTGTGGCTGAGTCTGGCCGTCGTGAGGCTCACACTGGCCCCCTTCTGCCGACTGCTGTGACTGGATAAGAGAGATGTAGAACTCTTCCAGTTTGGGCAACGTGGAAGAGTCAGAAGGACCTTCTAAGTTTAGTCGCTGCAGAATGGGAAAAATGAGGCAAAAGCATGAAAAATAACTGTCAGTATAATGGAAGAATTAATTAAACCTGTTTTATTTCCTTATTTATAAACAGAAAACGATTTTTTATGTCATAAATAAGTAAAACTAATTTTTAAGAACCTAGATACTCTAGAAAAACAAGTCCAGTAACTTAGTGACCATCAATTCAATTCATAAAACATTTACCGAACAGATATTATGAGCAAACACGGCACTTACCAAGCACTGCCGCGCACAGCTGAGGAAGAGGGGCAGGACAGGAGAGAGCACTCACCAAGCAGTCAGCCAGGCACAGCTCGATTATTTGCATGTTTCTTCATTTCAACATCAGAATGACCGCTTTTTGGTTAGGTGTTATGTTTTTGTATTACAGAGAGCTGGAGTAAGTTATCCAGCATCAATCAATAAATGACAAGGCAGAGATGTGAACTCGGTCCAGTCTATGTTCTCTGTGCTCAACCACACCAGCTCCCAGGAAGATGTGATCCCTGTCCCCAAGGAGCTCACGGTTCTCAGTTGGGGCACAGTGTATGTGCTGCAGCTAGCCATGAAGACAGGCATTAACTGCAGCACAGAGCAGTTGAAGAGGCCTCCTATCAAGAGGTGACACATGGTATTAAGGAACCACGGTTTGAGAAAAAAAGATGAACTCCCAAACAGACTGAATTTGGGCTAAGTGAATAGAGTGTCAAATTTTAACACATGCAAGTACAAATTTCATGATTCACACAAATTGTCCTGCTGTTTTTGGGATGCTTGTAACATAGCTGAGAAACAATAAACAAATTTGTTGCAGGGTTAGTGTGTCTGCCAAAGAACATGAAAGAAGGAAACAGGCCTACATGATAGGCCAGATATGGAGCTTATAATATGTAGCTAAATTATGCAAAGATACCTGGTTCTCTACCTAAAATAGACGTTTAATCAATCTTTTAATTTTAGGCTCAGGATCTTCTTCTGAAGAGATGAATAACTATATTAAGTTCAGTGAAATTTTAAAATCAACATACATTGTATGTAGATGTATTCCACGAAATGCTAAGGGAGGGATCATTAACCAGAATTTTCCTTTCTAAAATGCAAATTTGTGAAAATAACATTCATTGGACATTTACCTTTTGAATGCTGGTTGTCCCAGTATCTTTTTCCTGAGCACTCAGTCCTTCTGGTGTTTGAACTTCTTGCATTCCATTCACAAGGCCTAAGGGCTGACATGAATCATCCTGTGTATCTCGTGTAGAAAAACACCAATCCTACAGAGAAGAAATTGCAACAATAAACTGAGATATAGTGCCTGCCACATGATCCAAACCGGGGATAACGTGGGCAAGGTAAAGGCAAGGAGGCAATGTACATTAAACGAGAACAGGTACTTATTAGCTTTCCACCTTATGTTATTGATCCATACCCAGTATCCTGAATTCCGCTGCACACACAAATCTCATAAAAACAAATATGACTTATTTGCAGTATTTTCTTCAAAACTGGTTTCATGGCTAGATATTTTCATGATCATATAGTATTTAAATGGTATAAATTATAAGAAGCACCCTAATTGCAGATATTTCTTCTTTTTCATAACCAGTGGGAAATAAATTAAAATTTAAATATATAGTTTGGACCAATATTAGCAAATGTTCTCTCACTGCAGACATCCAGAAGTTATATTACAAGACTAATGCAACAAAAATAAAATTAGGGAAAACAGTGTATTTATAGACCCTAAGGTCCTGACCAGATGCCAGTGATGAAACAAAAATCACGACTGAACGGGTGGACAGACACAGTAACTTCATGGTGTATTTGTCCCTGCTTCATCCACTCCCCCTCCCTACTACTACTATCCCTGGAAGAGTGCGTTTTTCTGAATTATATTCTGATAAATCATTTTGAATCACAGAATGTATAGCTTTCTTGAGGTGTGGACAACTGCGTTTACATTTCCTGTCTTCAGCAGTGATTTACTTTCTGTTTTCTCAAGGATCTAACCTTCTCTGGCATTTCTTTACATGACAGGTAAGGCTTTCCGTGGGAGGCAGCATCACCTCCTTTTCCCATTTTAGCTCGCAAAGGTAACCAGTTCTCATCCCAAATATCATCACCTATGGTCACTGACTCCAGGCATGGCATTCCAGTGGGGATCTCATCCTAGAATGTATCAGAAGACAAAGAAAAGCTTTAAGTTTCTATATGAGCATATTTTAAAATTTAAGTTTATAATTTTTTCCCGACTCCAGGTAAAGATGGCAGTTTGAATACACAGTTTATTACTCCCTCCCTCCTGAAACATCACCAAAATAAAATAAAAATATTTAAGGCATAAATTCATGGTCAAAGAGAACAGAAGAGCAGAAAGCACCATCCATATTCTGGATGCAGGCAAGCACACACGTGACCGCTGATTAAGCAGTCCTGAGAAAAACCAGCTTAGAGTGGGAAAAACTGAGAAGAAACCCAAATTTACACCACTGATACCACAAGAGTGCAGGAAGTGGCACACAAGTTTTTTGGAAGTGAGAGGGAAAAGTGGAAATGAAAACAAAAGCACTGGTTGGAAGTCTGAGTAAGAAGCAGTTAGAGCCCGGCAGGTGTGGCTCAGTGGACTGAGCATCGCCCCATGGACTGAGAGGTCCCGGTTTGATTCCTGGTCAGGGCACATGCCCGGGTTGTGGCTTGATCTCCAGTAGGGGGTGTGCAGGAGGCAGCTGATGGATGTTTCTCTCTCAATCAATGTTTCTCTCTCTCTCTCTCCCTTCCTCTCTCTCTAAAAAAAATCAATAAAAACATTAAAAAAAAAAAAGAGTCCATTACAAAATTGATACAGAGAGAAGACTAATGGTTGTCAAAGGGTAACCATTAAAAAAGGTGGGGGACTGGGTAAAAAAGGTGAAGGGATTAAGATGTACAAATTGGTAGCTACAAAACAGTCATGGGGATGTAAAGTACAGCATAGAAAATATAGTCAATATTATTGTAATAACTACGTATGGTGCCAGGTGGGTGCTGGAAATATTGGGGGGAACACTTTGCAAAGTGTATGATTGTCTAACCACTATGCTGTACACCTGAAACCAATACAAAACAATACTGAAAGTGAAATGTAATTGAAAAAATAAAAATAAAAAACAAACAAAAAAATAGCAGCAGCAGTCAGATCACCAGATTCCCCCCTGCCCCCTCTCAAGGATCCAGGAAACAAGTCTTCCTCCTTCCAGAACACCAGGGAGTCTTCTGAGAGTAAACTGAGGGCGGAGCACAAAACTCCATGTGTGAAAATTGGTAGGACATACATCAAAAGAAAGTCAATTTTACTGTATGCTGAGTTAGAAAGAAACATTAACAGGAAAGAAAAGAGCAGTCACGCAGGGAAGGAAAAATCGCCATAACATACTACTGGGCTGTGAACAGCATTTAGAGTCATAACAGTATAACTACTGAATGATGACCACATTTGTGGGGTGGTGGACAAAAAGGATACGTTTGTGTGTGGTGGGGGGAAGTCCATACATACATCCTTAAAACTGAAAAGTCAAGAAATAACAACATAAGCACGTTATTTAAAGAAAGAAAGAGAGGTAAATTCCAAAAGCAGCAGCTAAAAGAGATGGAAATGATTGCTCTGTGAAACAGGAAATGTAGGAGGAGGAGTTATGTGTACATAAACATTTGACTAAAATAAAAATATGTCCTCCAAAAAAGTTGTCAGCATTTTTCCTGATGGGTTTTCCTATATTGTTTCTCAAGACTAGTTTCTAATCACTGCATAATCCTTGAAGACTGCCCAGCGCTGTGGGACAGGAGCTGACACACCAAAGCCAGATAAGGCCCTTTCTTTTCTGTGCCCAAGGCCATGCTGCTTCAACTTGGGTCCTGGTGACTGTTGAGGGAGAACCTGTAATTCGTCTGTGGGAGATGTTCTGACCGCACTGAAAGCAGCAGTACGGTTTAAAGAGCTGTTTCATTCCAGTCCCCTTCACTCACAGATGATCTGTATTACATTAATTACATTTTCAAAAACTATCCTTCTCCTACCTCATTTTCTTCCTTCAGACCCTTTAGCTCTGGGATGGAGCACTTTGTGTCTTCTTCATAGCTCTTATCTTGGGTTTTTGAAGAGCTGAATTCAGAATCCTTTAATGGCTTCTTTGATTCATATTTAAGGTCAATGACAGCCTTTTCATCATTAATATCTTGCTAGTAGATATGAAAGATAAATTATTTTATTTTCTATACTAATGCTGTTTCCAAAATCTACATGCCTATATTTGGGGGCAGGGAAGGGGGTTTGCTATGGTTCACACAAATACTACATTATTTTCTAACTTTGTTCATGACCCCCCGACTTCCCATCCTGCTAAGCTAGTTCAGGCCAACAAACATTTATTTAGCACATATTATGAAATGCGTACAGCGTGGCTCTGCGAGTTTAAAGATGAATGCAACTGGTCCCAGCTCTGAAAGAACTCAAATATAGCAGGAAGACACACAGTCAGATAATCACAGTACAACCGTGGGTGCAGAGCCCTCACAGACAGGACCAAAATATTATCAGGGAAGGAGGATCTTCTGAGAAGATGCAATGAAGGATTTAACACAAACTGTCGGGATGCTTGAAAGAAGAGAAGGAATTATAGGGAACTAGGTGAATAGAGGTTGGTGTATGTGTATATCTGTGTGTAGTATATGGGAGTATTGATATGTTAAAATATAGGCCGGATGGAATAGGGGAGTTTTAAAACTTCTCTCTTCTGCAGAAAAGATGGCTTTATTTCACTTTTAGGATTGAACTCTGATTATTTGAAGACATCAATAGAGTGATGATAGGATATTCTAGAAATTTTAAAGGTTAAATTCAATTCACTATTTAAGAATCAGGAAATAAAATTGTTCTAATCAAGTAATAATGACTAAGAAAAATTCAGGCTTCAGAAAGCCAAACAAGCCCAGTTAATTTTAATGTAAACTAGAAACAGAAAATCCTGATACTGCTTTAAACATGGAGCAGTAAACGTTCACACACATTTTTCAAAGCCATTCTCCCAGTGTTCAAATGGCCTTTCCTTTCTCTTTTCTAATAACTAGTGTCTACTAGAAAATACAATCATATCAATAATTTAAAGTCACATATCTAAAACATACATACACAAAATATTATTTTCATATTTTATTCAAAGAAAATAAGCCTTGTTGTGTAAAAAAAACCCTTTTTGGCACTCCAATTGAACACACCCTATGTTCTTAGCCCAGTACTTGCTGTCATGAGGAATATAAGACTCAAAGGACATGTTTACCTGTTCACTGGTTGAAAATCTTTTAAATTCTTACTATGTGTGTCACTTATATGTAAAGTGGGGGGTATGAAAGTACTAACCTGGTAAAGTGGTTGTGAAGATAAATTAACTAGTACATGTGAGTGCTTTCCACAGTGCCTGCCACACAGTATGCGTTCAATAAATGTTGCTGTTATTATTTTATTTGTATTACTGCTACTGGAATAGTAATGTGTTTACTGCTGTGGTGGGAGCTGCAGAAAGGGTCGCAGAGAAGTGAAAAGGAGACACGGAGGGGAATCTGAGCAGTGCCGGCTGGGCTGGTGCCGGTGGAGGCCAAGCACACCGAGGCCGCACTGGAAGTGAGTGTGTGAGAATTCTACGGGAGGAAGCACGACTGAGGCACAGGTTTAAACCAGCAATTAATGAGACATAGGTGACTGTGAAGACCATTTCCTAGGTTTGGAAAGCCTCAGTTTCCTCATCTATAAAATAAAGATTGTTATAGCAACTATGTCACAGGGATTTTACGAAGATTAAATAATATATCGTACTTCAAGTTCTATTTACAGTATTTGGCATATAGTAAGTTCTAATTAATGTTGACAATAAGAAGAATTATAATCATATTTGCAAAAACCTATTACCGGGGTATATAAATCACTCTCTTTTGACTGTGGACTTATCTCGCGGTCTTCATTAAAATAGTGGCGCTGGGAAGGACAACCCAGTTCTGTCAAGACAGCGTCCTCTGGCCCCGCGCTGGATTTAGTGTATAAAGCTAAAGGGTTGAGTTCACTGAAACCCTAGGATTAAATAAAGAAGAAAGGGTTTGGTTACTCAGAGAAAAGTGGAAAAGTTTGCACGTCATAATTTTCAAATGTTGTGGAAATGTATTCTCTTCTAAAATTTAATAGTTAAAAAAATGTCTATGTTGAAAGTTTTTCCTAGTCAGAAAAATTATCAACATCAGTACTAATGGTGATGCAGACATTGCTATCAATAACTGCAAAATAAGAGAGGTGTTGTTCTTCTCTAAGAATACCTGAGAGAATTAAATACTTCTGGGCAAATTCTCAACCAATTACTTAAAATATAAGTATTCGCAGTCTAAAGGGCAGTAAGCAAATGCAGTTTTCGTGGTCATCTGAAAACAGAGAGACTGTTGCGCATTAAGAAGGCAGGAACCTGCCAGGTATCTCTAAGACTAAAGAATACATCAAATGACCCTCTGTGTTCAATTCTCTTATACCTTGAAGTGTTGAGATTAAATAAAATATATTACAAAATACTGCTCCACCTTAGAAGGGACATTTTCTCGGCATACGATAGCATGGCCCTCTGTTCTCAAGACATGATGGAAATAGACGTCTTCATTTGAGGATGTATCACACAGAAAAATGTTAAGGATTCCATCTATGTATTCATCCACTACCCCCACTAATGGCTTCAAACCACACAACTTCTGGAACTGCAAAATGGCTCTGGATGTCCAATATTCCTGAAATATAATCAAGATATGAGATTCACATGATAAATTCAAACATGAATTACAGTAACTGTAGGCAAAAATGAATTCCTGATGAACTAGAGATTTTAGTGGAAAAATAAAACTATAAAAGTACTAGAACAACATATTGGAGGATATTTATGATTTGTAGATGAGACAAGTCAGAATAAAGGAAAAATAGTGAAAATGTGATTGTAGAAAAAATTTTTTATTTTTATTTGGTGAAAAACTTTCAGATATGATTCAGCAGGGGGCATGGAGCGGGAAGAGATAAACCAAAGAACTTATATGTATGTATTCATAACCAGTGGACATAGACAATAGCATGGAGAAGGCAGGAGGGGGGCAGGAACAGGGAGGAGGGGGTCAATGTGATCTGGGCCCCCAGGCTAAGGCAACTAGATTCCTTTTTTATGTAGGCTCCTTGGCTAAGGCGACTAAATGACTCCATTTTTATCATCAATAGACCTTCCTCAATATTCTTCCAATAATAGGTTAATTACCCCTAGACGTAAAGGAATTTTGCCTAAGATTATAGTTGCCCCAAGAATTGGGAGGCATTTGCAGTTTCCTGAGTATAGGTATTTGCAAGTATTTGCAAGTACTTGTGCTGTCGGTGAATAATGCTAATTTTGACTTCTGTAATCTCTGTCACTCACACTATTGTACTGGTCCCCCGAGGGGAGGGGGGCAAAAGGAGGAGGGGGCTTCTGTCTTTAAAATGGGATGAGCACCCTGGCCGGTTTGGCTCAGCGGCTGGAGTGTCTGCCTGCGGACCAGAGAGTCCAGGGTTCGGTTCCCGCTAGGGGCACATACAACAAAAACAAAAATAAAATAAAATAAAATGGGATGAGCAAGAAGAATCAGGGCTGCTGATCTGAGGGGAGACTATGCCCTCCGCAGCCCGCTGGTGAAATAAAGTGCTTCTTTACAATTCGGCTGTGCCTCTCGATGAGGTTTGGTCCCTAGACCAGGGCCCAGGTCATGTAGGAGGCAGCCAGTGGATGTGTTTCCTTCACAGCAATGTTTCTCTCTGTCCCCCTTCCCCCCACACACACACACTCTATCTGAAGATAAATGGAAAAATATCCTTGAGTGAGGATTTAAAAAAACAAAAAAGAAACATAGGACAATGAAATGTTAGGAAAATTCTGGGGTATGTGGAATAAGGAAACTGAGGCAGGAAGGTTAAAGCCAAAAAGCTTTGCAGGGCCTTATCTTGAGAACAAAGGGTTAAAATCTCTCCTACTCAGAATAATGCAGGAGCGGAGGGGGAGAGGGGGGAGGAGGAGGAGGAGGAATCAGAGACCACTTAGTACAAATCATCCTGAAGTTAGAACAGTAGGGAGGAGGAGAAAAGAGGAGTATAAACAACAAAAGCCAGGTACTTCCCATTGTGGCAAAGCCATAACAAAGCAAAGGGGGGACCTATAGAGTTCATCTGTACCAGGATATCTAGCAGAGGAATTTTTAAAAAACTGATAGACAGAAGAGTATACAAGGCAGAAACCCCTCACCCCACTGGCTCTTCAGATTAGCTGTGCTTCACAAACCAGATGTACAGGTTTGCTTGCTTTGCTTAACAAATGTGCATGCTTTCATTTTTAAATAAATTCACTTGCTTCAGTGTTTTAATAAATACACTTCATAATGCAATCAAGGTCTCTCCTATAAATTCATTTTTATGAGAAGACAAGGATTGAGGTTGGGGACAGTCCACTCCCTCTGACTCAGGGGGCTGTCCAATAACACCTCTCCAGTGTCTGTGAGAACAAGAAGAAACAACAACCCTCAAAAATTTTAGATATTCGAATTTTTATTTGAATTATAAAACAACTAAACGTACTCTACTTAAAGTAAAAACAAACCAAAAAAACATTAATTTGAGCCCAGCCGATGTGGCTCAGTGGGTGAGCATCGACCTGTGCACCACGAGGTCACTGGTTTGATTCCCAGTCAGGGCACATGCCCAGGTTGTGGGCCCAATCCCCAGTGAGGGGCATGCAGGAGGCGGCCAATCCATGTTCTCTTTCATCAATGTTTCCATCTCTCTCTCCCTCTCCCTTCCTCTCTTTCTAAAATCAATAAAGAAAATACATTTTTTTAATAAAATAAAATGGAAAACTATGACAACATAAACATGTTTATACTATAATGCTGAGTGAAAACATGAAATATGTAATAATGGGATTACTATTCTATGTAACTCTCAAAAGTCTACAAAAATCCTCACCCCCAACAACCAATAAGCTAAACTGAAAGAAACATACATCAAATTTCTAAATTTAATGTGTTTGAGTGGTAGAATTATAGGTAATTTTTTTTCTTTTTCTTTCCTCTTTCCTGTGTTTTTTGGATTAAAAAGAATGTTTAAAGATAAACAAATCCATGTGTATGTAAGCAACTGATAAGTTATTTAGACAAATATGGTATAATAATATGTATGGCATGCATAATGAAGAGTTCTGAGGGAAAAACATAAAGTTAGGTGCATAATTATAACTACATAAACAAATGTTAACTATATGGATGAAAACGCCTCCTGCTCATCCCACTACAATCATCTCCCACAAAGATATGACTAGAGAATTCTTTAAAAAACACAGATTGACTGTGGCAGTTCCCTATGTATATCCTTTAGTTGCTCCCCAGCATCTAAAGGAAAACATTCAGCCCTGACTGGCTTTGCTCAGTGGTTAGAGTGTCGGGCCTGCACACCAAAGGGTCACAGGTTCGATTCCCATCAAGGGCATGTACCTGGGTTACAGGTTTAATCCCTGGCCCTGGTCGGGGTCCTGTGGGAGGCAACCAATTGATGTGTCTCTCTCACATCTCTCTCTCTCTCTCTCTCTCTCCCTCCCTCCCTCCCTCCCTTCCACTCTATCTAAAAAAAATCAATGGAAAAATATCCTTAGGTGAGGATTAACCAAAAATAAATAAAAATAAAAATAAAGGACAACATCCAGATTCCTGAACATGAATAGGGATCTCCACCTTAGGTTCCTGTCTATTTCTCTGACATCATTTGTCATGCACCAACTCCAGCTCATCCTATATTACATAGCCAAACAAAGCCAACTTCTCAAATTTGAGATATTTTACGCTACTCTAATTTTGCCTGAAATGTCTTCTCTTTTTTGTCCAGTTATAGTCTTAATCTTCCTTCACAGTTCCACTCAAATGCCACCTGTATTATGGGGCCTCCCCTGATCACCCTGAACAGAGATGCACACCCTTCCTTGTACACCTCTACCATGCACAGCAAAAACCGCTATAGCAAATACGACACAGTACAACTATTTTTATCTACATGTATGTCTTCCATATTATCTACACTGATTTCTTTGAAGGCTCATTCCATGTTTTACTTTGTACCCTGAGAACCTAAAACTGTTCTTGACATCACATGTTTTCTGATTAAGGGGAAAACAAGCAAACATACCTCCACTGGTCTCACCCAAGCCAAAGAACAAGGGATAGCCTGAGCTGGAAGCTTTGTGTAGCAGCACCTGCAATAGATAATCAAATATATGAATATTTAATCATATTTTAAAACAGCATGTTATAAAATTTCTTATCGATTTCTTGATTTTAGCTATTCACTCCATTTCAGCATTTTTAAATGTCTTACACTTTAAAGAATTCTAAGAAATAAAATTATAAAATATAGTAGTTTTGAAAACCATGCAATTAAAATATAGGTAGGATGAGTGTAAGCTTCATGCTATATAATGCCATTCTTAGAATAACCCAAAGTCTCTTAATAAGAGGTTGAAATTTAGTCTCACGGTCCATTCAGAGTCACAGTCATGTGAAAGAAGACACAAGAGATTATAATCCAACTGTGAAAGTAAATGGCCATCAGACAAGTCTGCACTAAGGAGAAAGGGGGATGGTAAGCAGGGAAGGATAGAGGGAGAAAGGCAAGGGAAAACAAAAAGCAATCCTAACCCCACAGAGCTTCGTCACTATGACTCAAACGTAAATTGTCCTTATTACATTTAACTCACTTGAGGAACCTCAGGGAGGACTTCTGAACAGTTCCAATATTCCCAAAGTCTGGGTAGAACACTTCAACTTCCTGTTTCCCGAGGACTCGATGGATAATGACTCGATACCACCACTTATCCTCAGAAATCCTTACACAACAGAGATGTCCCGGTTGGATAAAATATTCTGGCATGGCATATCGATCAGAAACCAGTTGGTTAGAATAACAGCGCCTGTTGAATTCCATAATATGGAAACCCACAGGGGAAGAACAATTAACGATCAATTATGTTAGTGTATCAAGAGCAAGAGAGTCTGGGCAAAAAGCAAAGAAAAAAACCCTCCCTTTTTTCTGATTTGTTAATACCAATTAGTTTAATTTTCCTTTTTCTTATCTAAATCCCTTCTCTTCATCAATAAACATCTTTACATAGAAAATGTATACACTCATTTTATCTCACATTCTCTGCTGAAGAATGCAATCGAACTTCATTCCCCAAACTTCCTAAAATGGCATGTTAATTGCCAAATCCAACAGCCTTTCTCCTCAGCTCTCAATATACTTGCTCTCTCTGCAGAATCTGATCCTGTCCGACTTAGGCAAGACACTCTTTTCTCCTACTACTTCCTTGTCCATAGTTATTCCTTTATTGGCTCTGTAATTGCCTTAAAAGTTCGGGTTCTCTGGGGGCTTATCTCTAGGGAGTGTGACATATGAAGAGCTCAGGCTTTGAAACCAGTAACCTCAGTTCACATCCTGACTCCACCATTTACTAGCTGTGTGCTTGATCTTTCTGTGCTTCAGCTGACTTGTTGAAGATGGGGATGGTCATGAGCCTTACTTACAATATATGAATGTTCAGCACAGAGTCCAAATTTAGCAAACACCCAAATACTAACTACTTATTATCCTTGCTGTATACCGTGTCACATCCATTTCCATATCTTATACTACTACTGATAAATTGATGACTCCCCATCTGTCTTTAGACCCTGCATTCCTTCTCAAGAATAGTAAAGACAGAAGCAGATATTTTAAAAATCCAACTTTCTTCTATTAAAGCGACATATTAAAGAGATCTACAAAATGTAAAACAATGCCACTCTTGTAATTTACCAAAAAATTGTTGTTTTCATAAAAATATTATTTTTATTTACACAAATGGATTTACCATTATTTTTAAACAAAAGCTATTTTAAAATTTTTTCCGTTTTAATTTCTATATGATAAATATCAATAAACAAAAGCTCTCTTGGGTCCTTAATTTTTTAGAGTTCTGAGGCCAAAATGTTTGAGGACTGCTGATTTAGAATGAGATGTATAAAAAATACACTGAAAACAACAGATTCCTACCTCATTTCAATCATCATGTCTTCAAGTAACTCTGATGAATCCCTGCTATAGATCTGAATGTAGAATTGACTAGGAGAGATGATATACTCCACAAAGACTCCCACGAGAGTACTGGTATCTAATGGTGGCAGTCGGCATAATTTCTTGTCCCAGACAGCATCTGGTGGGATATCATGATTTGCCATTGCCAGGTTGAGCTGTGATTTGTCAATTTCTAACTGCTACAAGTCAAAAAAGAAATCAAAGAAGCCACCATAAATCTTTGGGTGACATTTCAAACTCCATGACAATATTTCTCAAAGTATATTCCATGAGTCACCTTTATCAGAACACCTAGGAAATTATAAAAATGAAGATTCTTAGCTTTAGCCCACACTTAATAATTCAGAAAACCTGAAGTGGGGCCCACAAGTATGCATTTTAAAAAGTCCCTAGGTGATCCTTACCTATGTTAAAATATGAAACCACTGCCGTGTAACAGGTGGAGTTAAGAGTGCTGCTCCACTGGAAACATGGTACTTCAAACGTTCGGGTTGAACTAAGACAGAGTCTCATCCTACCCAACCTTACCAACAAAGATAACTTGAAAGAATGGATTAAATTTCAGACTAGTCTTGTAATAAAAAATAGGGTTTCTCAAACACTCATTCTAAAATACATTATTTTCCTTTAGGCCTTCCTACTGTCCTCTAGAAAATACAGCAGGCTCTCCTAACAAAATGTTTTCCTTCCATGAAGAAAGCAGGTATAGAGGGTAGAGGGAAGGAGAGAAAGCAATTAGTTTCTTAATAACAACAGAGTAAGTAGTAGAGATAAGAACACAAAAAGGGAAATTGTGTGTGGAGACGTAATGAAGGAGGAAAAGTAAAAGCTCCCTGTGGCCCTGGCCGGTTTGGCTCAGCGGTTAGAGCGTCAGCCCGGGGACCAAAAAGTCTCAGGTTCGATTCTGGCCAAGGGCATGTACCTTGGTTGCAGTTTGGTCCCCCAGGGCCTTGTGGGAGGCAACCAATCGATGTGTGTCTCTCTCACATCAATGTGTCTCTCTATCTCTCCCCTTCCCTCTCACTCTGTCTGAAGATAAATGGAAAAATATCCTTGGGTGAGGATTTAAAAAAAAAAAGCTCTCTATGGCTGAGGATGGTCGGGGTGATGTGCCACAGCTGTTGAGGCATACAGCTAGCACGGGCTCAAGTCTTCCCTCCAAAGCGGTCCAGGGTTTTCAAGCCTACATTTTGAAAAACATGGATGGAGAATCAGTGATGTCATCTTGAGAGAACTGTCAAATCTTCAAAGCCATCTGAAAACTTTATTATTATTATTATTTTTATTCTCACCCGAGGACATTTTTCCATTTTTTGTTCAGATAGAGTGGGAGGAAGAGAGGGGAAGAGAGAGAGAGAAACATCAACATGAAAGGGACATATCGAGTGGCTGCCTCCTGCACGACCCAAACAGGGCCGGGGACAAACTGCAACCGAGGTACATGCCCTTAGAGGGAACCGAACCCGGGTCTCTCTGGACCACAGGTCGACGCTCTAACCCCTGAGCCAAACTGGCCAGGGCGCCATCTGAAAACTTTAAAATGAGACTTGAGGGAAAGCTAGTTGTAAAAAAGATAGAAAACCAGAATAAATGCTGTATAAGGTGACTTCAGACCAAAGCTCTGGTCTCTTTGAAGAAATCAATTAAATACCCAGAAATAAGACTTTTCTAAATGAGAATTTTGGTTTAAGGAAACAGTCATCCAGTTTCCCCCAACCCCCACCCCCAACCCCACCCCCACCCCCACATAAAGCTGAATCTCAGCGCACAAGTCTATAACCCTTACTCACCAGCTGTAAAGGCTTCACCACCAGGTTAGGCTTCTTGTAAATCTTCTGTTCTGGCTCTTTATGATTTTTAAAAGACCAAACCCATGGGGTCTCCTTAACAGCAGCAGTAGACAATGTATTTCTAGGAAGACTGGAGACGTAAGTTTTGGCTTCTGTTTTCTTATCTGATTGAACTAAATATTTACTTCTGATTGATGAAACAGCTCCATCTGAAATGACCAATAGAGCAGCCTAAGTATACCTGTTAAAATATTTTTATAACTGTAACTAAGCACATTCTATGTGCCAGGCACTGGGCAGACAATGATAAATACGAACCTGTCTTTGCAGAGCCTTCAGTATGGAGACATATAGGGAAGTTCTAGATGGGAACACATCTTAAATTAATCATGTTGGGGGACAGGGTAATTCTGGTAAGCCTTCTTAAACTTTGTTGAAAGGTTTTTTTATTTTTCAACATTATGATTTCAATTTATTTCTCCTTCAACTTTAGCAGTGAACATTCATTGTTGCCGAATATATCATGTATGTGACTACTTAGTAGTCCATAATATGATGACTTTATTTTTAGGGAATTCCCAAATCAATCACATATTTTGTTCAAATTTACATGTGTATGATGAGTATAAGAGTTTGGCACATTAAAACAGACCACAGATACATCTAAAACCATAGTGGTTCCTAATAAATAAACTAATAAGTGCACAAGTAGATACAATATTTATCACTGTATTTTTTCATAATGATGAAAAATGTATACAATCTACATATCCATCAATAGGAGACTAGTTAAGCAAATTATAATACAGTCTCAGAAAAGAACTATATGTAGTTAAAAAGATTGAAATCAACCTGTATATGTTGATATAGGAAAACATCCACAATATATGAAGTATAAAAAGCAAGGACTTAGCCCTGGCTGGTTTGGCTCAGTGGTTAGGGTGTTGGCCTGTGGACCAAAGGGTCGTGGGTTTGATTCCTGGTCAAGGGCCCTGGCTGGGGTCATGCGGGAGGCAACCAGTGGGTGTGCCTCTCTCACATCGATGTTTCTCTCTCTCTCTCTCCCCCACCCATCTTTCCACTCTGTCTAACAATCAATGGAAAAATATTCTCAGGTGAGGAGTAACAACAAAAACAACAAAAGCGAAGCATGCAATATTTATATATATTGTTTTGTGTAGGAAAAGTTTATGTATGCCATGTAACCATGTAATACAGAGGAGGTCCATAAGACCCACCCAAACCACTAACACTAGTCACCATCTCTGCATTGCTGGAATTGTTTAAACAAGCAAATATCACTTTTGTAACCTTTTACAAACCTAGCTATGCTTACATATACATTGAAAATAGTCCGGAAGGCTATATAAAACTTCTAACAGCCTTTAGGGGAAATTCCAACAGAATTTTGGGGGGGTATAAAATGATGAGAAATGTTCACTTTCAACTCTCTACTCATCTGTGCTGTTTGAATTTTTTAGAATGAACATGGGTTATTTTAATCAGAAAAATCAACAAAGATACATGTATACTTTGGAAAACAATAGCTGTCCATTATAACCATTTGCAGAAACTTATAAAAATATAAGTAGTACGATATTGTACTATTGGTTGGCAAGACATTACCAATGAGGGAATTGAGGAAAGAGGACATGGAATCTGTTTGTATTAGTTATTAATAACTGTATATGAATCTATAATAATGTCAATAAAAATTTCAAAAGAAAAAAATTAAGCCACATTAAAAACAAAAAAGTAAACAAAATGAAAATAAATCAAGTGCCCTAATTGCAATGAGGTATCCTGGAGAGGATCCAGAAACACAAAAGGAACAATTCTTGAAAAACTGGTAAAATCAGAATAAAATCTGGGCCCAGCCAGTGTGGCTCAGTGGACTGAGCGTCGTCGCATGGATTGAGAGGTTCTGGTTCGATTCCCAGTCAGGGCACATGCCTGGGTAATGCGCTCGATCCCCAGTAGGGGGCACGCAGGAGGCAGCTGATCCATGTTTCTCTCTCACATTGATATTTCTCTCTCTCTCTCCCTTCCTCTCTCTAAAAAAAAAAATCAATAAAATATATATATTTTTTAAAAGAATAAAATCTGGAGTTTAGATAATATTATGTACCAATGCTAATTTCTTAGTTTTAATAAATGTATCATGGCAATGTAAGATATTACTATTAGGAGACACTGGATGAAGGGCATATGGGAACTCTGTACTGTCTTTGCAACTTTTCTGTAAAACTAAAATATCCCAAAATAAAAAGTTTATTTTAAAAAAATCACAAGTGCTGGATCCCAATGCACACCCATTTATTCTGAATCTCCATGTATTTCTGAACAGCTTTTGATACACAGCCAGAGTTAAGAACTACCTAGTGCTTCCCTATCAGATCACTGTTTCAGAAAACTGGTTTCTTCAGAATTACAAAAAAATCTGGATGAAGAAAGCAAATTTTTAAAAATTCAGATGATCTTTAATAATACAGGTTAGCCTATTACAACAAACATCACCAGAAATGAGGTCATTATATACAAAACATTTTTTTTTAAGTCACTGATGAAATATTTGAAGGAATCTGACTTATTTCAAATCTGACTCACATTTATTTTGTTTTTTAATTTTTTTTTAGGGAGAGAGAGAAACATAGATGTGAGAAAAACATCTATCAGCTGCCTCCTGCACGCCCCCTAGAGCACAACCCGAGCATGTGCCCTGACTGAGAATCGAACCAGGACCTCTCAGTTCATGGGACGACACTCAATCCACTGAGCCACACCAGCAGGGCTATACAAAACATTTTCAAGGCTAATTCATGATCTGTTTGGGTATAACAAAGAATCTTACACAAACAATGCTCTCTTTTCCCTTGTCCTCACAGGGACAACTAAAAATCAGGTTTGCTTCATATTGTAATTCAACTCACCACGTGGCAGAGGCTTCATATCAGCATCAAACACCAGTAAGTCTTGCTCTCCTTCCCTGAACTCCACATGGAGAATGTCACTAAGAGCTCCAACGAGTTCTATCACATTTAAAAAGCCCAATTTTTTTGGTGAAAGCTGCTCTTTAAAAATTAACTGTCACAAAAAACCAAACAGCAATAACATGAAACAGCAACATCAGATGACAGGAATATAACATCTACAGGTACCGTGACAGTGCTTTAATTTGGATTTAGCCAAGCTAAATTTGTAAGATCAGCGAACGTAGTACTACAGTAAAGGCTTGCTTCCAAGTAAGTATAATACAAACCAAGAGACCTGTAAATCCCTCACTAAAAAACCTGCAGGCCAACTTCGAGTTGCTTTCAGAGCACATGGTAAATTGAAGTGAAAATCAGACCTTTTAACCTCTCCTTTTTAACAATTTTTGATTATAAAGCATGTCTTTCTGTAAATAAGGAGGATGCACAAAATACAAAAATCATAATCAATCTGTTGAAAGTTATCTATTTGCAGAGAAAGAGTATTCACTACCACTTTCAACATGCAATAAGGTATTTAAAAAAATATTTCCTTAAAATTCTGTTTATCTCACCCTGGAAGTTGGGATAAACAAGCAGGTATCAGTGCATTTCCTACAGTATACTGTTTGATTTTCTTGCCTTGGAAAAGAAGAAAAATTATAACAAATATAAACAGAAGAGAATATATACAGGATACTAAATGTGTTTGTTTTTCCTCCATGATAAAGACACTGTCCATACTTATTATTTAAAATAAGAACAAACTTTTAACTACACAAACTGGGCAAATGGGAGAAAGATGCCTTCCTGATACGTGTGTTCCTAAGCAAAGGCAGGAGTGGGTGAGTGGGAGGAAGGCAGAGGTTTGCTCATAGCAGTGATTCTGCATGTGAGTGCAGCAGGCTAAGGAGGGGGGCAGGGGGTCTGGGGCCAGCTGGGGTGGTGGGAGGTGACCTGGTGGTCCCTGACTCATTCAAGGAAAGAGCAGGGCTCACCATGGTAAAAGAACTGTGGGTTTGAGTCTCAGGAGGTGGTGATGGCAGGGCCTTGACTAATAGGACACAATGGTGACCTCAAGCTCCCAGTTGTCCAGCTGAGGCTATGACTGTGACCCAGGCTGGTGGTGTCCTTGCAAGAGGGTGGGTGGCAGAGAGGGAGGGTGGACAGTGTCATCCTCTCCACATTGTTGCACCGGGAGCAGAGGCCCAGGCCTGGGCACAAAGAGAAAGATCACTCCATTCCTCCCTAGGGGCTTGAAGGTAGAAGGCCTGGACTCTGGGTTCTCCCTCCTTCTCTTGGTGTCCAGGATCTCAAACCAGAGTGGTCTGTCCAACTTCCTTCTTCCTTTCTTGAACTGGCGGAGAGCCTTCAGCACAATCTCCTTGGCACAGGGGTCAGGGGGCCCTTTGGTGGGTGGGCACATGTGGATCTCCCTGCTCCCAGGAGGAGCAATTTTTATAGTCACCAGGCTCCAGATGCGTCGGGGGTAGTGGGGATACCAAAGCCGCTGCTTTAGAGTACCGTAAATATCCAGCCCCAAGGGCAATGGACCAGGTGGCTGGCTAGGAAAACACCTCCAAGCTTCGGGCATCACTGCCCTCCAGGCTCTGGCATAGTCCAGGCCTGGGCAGTATGTTGTAAAGGGGACCCAGCTCTTCGGTGGGCGCAAGGGTCTGGGATCTGTTCCCTGCGCCACTGGAGAAGGGTGGACATGGACTATGGGATCCAAAGTGTCCAGGTGGGCCTGTAGTATGTTTCAGTACCTGTCCAGGTAGCTACTGTGATCGTGGTGCGGCGGAGTCGGGTTGTCCAGGGGTGGTTTGGCTCCCAGACTTTCCCGTTGTTTGGAGATTTCAAGCTGGACCACCTTTGTCACCTTGGGCATGTTACTTAACCTCTCTGTGCCTCAGTTTCCTCCTCTTTAAAATTAAGATAGTGCCCCACTGGTGTGACTCAGTGGATTGAGCATCGTCCCATGGACTGAGAGGTCCCGGTCCAATTCCTGGTCAGGGCACATACCCGGGTCTCAGGCTCAATCCCCGGTGGGGGGGCGTGCCAGAGGCAGCCAATCAATGTTTCTCTCTCACATCAATGTTTCTATCTCTCTCTCCCTTCGTCTCTCTCTAAAAAAGTCAATAAAAAAATATTTTTTAAAAGTTAAATTAAATCTATACTTACTATATATTTATAATCATAAAGTTGAATTTTTGCCTAAGTCTGTTTACTAAGAAAGGCCAAGAGCTTCCCTGTAACATCAAAAGATTTGTTTTAATTTCTCCAAGACTGTTGACTTGTAACATTAATAGCCTGAATTTTTATTACAGGAAGCTACATTTGCTAAAATGTTTGTGGTAGAAAACTGCTCACTCCAAGCTGTGAGTCTGGCACAGGAGGTTGATTTTACCCATAAACTTTTATAATTACACCACATTCTATTACTCGCAAACTTCATTCTGTAATTTAATCAGATAAGTGACTTTACTTGCTAATCCAAAACACATCAAGAGCCCTTGTTCTAGCTTCTCCCATGGGCCTACTTGAAACACACTTGTGACTCTAAAAGATATATTTCTTTAAAACAAGGTGAATTTACATTTTCTCTATCACTATCCGAGGGATGATGTGTATTTTTCCTAAGTTTTCTTCTTTCAATATTTAGTGGACAATTACTATGTGGCAGTCACCGTTCTAAGTACTTTATTTTTAAGTCATTTAAACTTCACAAAACTCAATAAAGTTAGATAATATTATCCTGACTTTACATATCATCCATAAAATAGCACAGAAGCAATGTATCTATATTTTTACTATACTGCAATGTGCATGCACACGTGTGTAAGCTTCTCTACAGTGCGCGTGTAGAAGTGGAGCTGCTGGATCAGTGGGGTGTGTATCTGCAGCTTTACCTGGTACTGCCAAAACGCTTTCCGAAGGGGTTTTGTCCCACAAGTAGTGTAGAGGTGTTGTGTTTCTCCACATCCCCTCTGCCACTTGGTATTATCAGACATTAAAAATAACATTTTTGCCCTGGCCAGTTTGGCTCAGCAGTTAGAGCATCGGCCCACGGATCAAAGAGTTACGGGTTCGATTTCGGCCAAGGGCACATACCTCGGTTGCGGTTCATCCCCAGCCCTGGTTGGGGTTGTGCAGGAGGCAACCAATCGATGTCTCTCTCTCACATCGATGTTTCTCTCTCTCTTTCTTCCTCTCTCCCTCCCTCCCTCTCTAACTGAAGATACATGGAAAAATATCCTAGGGTGAGGATTAAAAACATAATAAAAATAAAATAAAATAAAAATAACATTTTTTCTAATAATATTATAAACAATAAGTGGTAAAAATATCCTTCCTATGCATCACGAAGTATTTATTAAGGACAATATTCTTAACTTTTAGTAAAGAAAAGGACATCAAAATGCGAAAAAGATGTTTAAGTTCTAGAGCACAGACTTGGAGGGTCCAAGAAGTAGCAACAAAATTTCTTTCTATCACCAAAAACATAAGCCTAAAAAAACCATGGTTGGGGGAAAAAGGAAACACTCACCTCAAACTCTCTAAGCAGTTTAGAAATAAGCAAACCCTCTGGAAACTTGGACACAACCTAACAAACAAAAAATGAAATAGAATATATTTGGAATTGGAATAACATTGGAATGCTGGGTGA
Organism: Tadarida brasiliensis; assembly: GCA_030848825.1. NCBI lineage: Eukaryota > Metazoa > Chordata > Mammalia > Chiroptera > Molossidae > Tadarida > Tadarida brasiliensis. The sequence goes on from CM061275.1 coordinate 43,800,902, forward strand.
AAAAATATCAAAATAAGATAATATAAACTTAAATAGTAACAAAGATAAAAATAGCATGTTATTGAGTGAATGAAATGAAGTCACAATATTTTTCAATCAGTTTCCAGTTTAAAAAAAAATTATAACAACAAAAAAAGTAGTGACTCCCAACATTCCAGAGTCCAGCAGTCATTCTTGCACAACACTGCAATGCCACAACTCTGCAGAAATGTCTCTAGTTCTTTAGCTCAGCTAACATATTTACCTTTTGCTCACATAAAAAAAAAAAATCTAAAAAAATAATTCTATGGCATAATTTTAAACATTTTAAGTGGTAGAAAAGAAATACAATGACCATTATAGAAAACTTTGGAAAATACAGTTAAGCAAAGAGAAAATATCCAGTTAGTAGCCACTGTTGTCCATGTGTACATAAAAATACTACATTTAATATAAAATAGGTCATTATTTCTGTAACCAGTTTTTAAATATCAAACCACACACATCTTACCATGTCAGTAAATATGCATCACACGTTTACTGGCTAGAGTTCTCAAAATATTTAATATACTGAAATTTGTTTACTTAATCCCCTCGAGTTGTTTCCTATTTTTCATCAAAACAAACACTGCAGTGGTTATTCTCATACCTGCATCTTGCATACTTGTCCAATTATTTTTTTAGGATCAATTCCTAGAAATGGATTCTGTCTACCCCAATAAAGTATAAAAAGCTTTACACTGGCCGTGGCCAGGTAGCTCAGTTGGTTAGAGAGTCGTCCTGATACACTAAGGTTGCAGGTTCGATCCCCAGTCAGGGCACATACAAGAATCAACCAATAAATGCATAAATAAGTGGGACAACAAATTGATGTTTCTCTCTTCATATATATATCTCCTTTCCTCTCTCTTTAAAAATCAATAAAATATTTTTTTTTAAAAGCTTGGCATTTTCTTAGATTTTTCAAGATACTATATATTTTATTTAAAATTCTAATTCAACCTTGGCCAGTGTGGCTCGGTGGCTGAGTGTTGTCCAATGCACCAAGAGGTCATTGGTTCGATTCCTAATCAGGGCACATAGCCAGGTTGTGGGCTTGATCCCCAGCAGGGGATGTGCAGGAGGCAGCTGACCCATGTTTCTCTCTCATCGATGTTTCTATCTCTCTCTCCCTCTCTCTCTAAACATCAATAAAAATATACTTAAAAAAATAAAATTCTAATTCAAGTTTCAGAAAAATATAAAGTAAAAATTATTCCAAGATCCTATGATCCAGAGACAGTTGTTGCTGCATTTCAGAAAACATCCTTTTTCAGAGACCAATTGAGGCACAAACATAGTCTCATTATTCATGATTTTATGTGTGTGTGTGTGTGTGTGTGTGTGTGTGTGTCTGTGTGTATCCTCACCCAAGGACATTTTTGCATTTATCTTCAGATAGAGCGGGAGGGAGAGAGGGAGGAAGAAAGAGAGAGAAAGAGAGAAACATCGATGTGAGAGAGACACATCGACTGATTGCCACTCACACGACCCCAACTGGGGCCAGGGACAAACCGCAACCGAGGTATGTGCCCTTAGCAGGAACCGAACTTGGGTCCAGGGGTCGACACTCCAACCGCTGAGCCAAACCAGCCAGGGCTCATGATTTTATATTAAAGGACAACACTAAACACATCATTCTATAAAATCTGTTTTTAAAGTCCAACAATATGTCAAGGAAATACTTCCATGTAAATTAATTGATATATACAAAAAATGTCTTATGAGCCACATGATACTCCCTAGTTTAGGTGGATAATTTAACCAATCCTTTATCAATGAATGCTTACTATTTCTCTAATATTTTGCCACCATAAAAAGTCATATTGAACAAATGTCCAAACAAGAAAAAGGGCTGAATGCATGAAGGTTTCTGCATTTCTCCCAATAAAACCACACAGCTCAAATGGAAGTAAGTAAGCAGTAAGAGGCACAATGGCACTCTGATTATTCAAACTAGAATTAACAGTTCCCACCAAAATTTTAAGTTTACATATCCTTTGGCCCTATACATAAGAGCTAAAGGGCTTTTACAAATTAATAAGGAAAAACAATAACTTAAGCCAAAGACATAATATAAACAATAAACTAGGCCAAAGACATGAGAAATATAAATGGCTACTAAGCATATGAAAAGAGGCTCAATGTAAAAATCAAGAGGTATAAGTTAAAACAACATAATTGGATAGTAACATTTCACTGTCAGTGGGGTGAAAATTTGTTCAAATCTTTTAGAGGGCAATGTAGTAATATTTATCAAAACCCAATCAATACCTCTGTCAATTCTACTTCTAGATAAATGTTCAAAGACATTAACTACAACATTTTTTAATAGCAAAGGCTAGAAATAACCCAAATGTTAATCAATAATAAATCTCATAAGTGAAATATTGTACAGCAACACAATGGGATACCATACATAATTTAGAATAATATTTAACATAAATATATATAAAACTGGTACTAGAAAGACCCTGACAACGATTTATTGGGGTAAGGGGAAGAAAAACAGGAAGAGAGCACATTTATGAAGGAACTTACATTTTCTAAATAATTTTTTTAAAAATTTTAAGAGTGTGTAATTTATTTACTGTTTTTTCCTGATCTTAAAGGAATAGCCACTCCATTTGCAATATATTTGAAAAGATCGGGCACAAATATAAATATAAAACCAATAAATACGCAAAAGCAAATTAAACGTAACCACAAATGATATCTAAAGGTATAATCAATTATTCTTATCCATTTCCCAGAAACAGAAAATACTTACAAATTTTATCTTATGTTTTAGTTCTGGATTGATAGTCCCACCAGGTCCAATCTGTGCAATAACTGATTTGAAGGTGTGCTCCAACTATGAAAAATAAAATAAAGTTCAAGTTCCAGTCCAAAAAAAGGAAAAGGAAAAAAAATCAAAGATAAATCTGAATAGTATGCAAAGGAAATATCTATCAAAGGGAACGTATTTCAATCAAATACATTAAAAAACTGTTATTAAGAGTCACTGTAACATTTCATACATATAAAATACATTTAGCCCTGGCCAGTTTGGCTCAGCGGTTATAGCGTTGGCCCTCGGACCAAAGGGTCTTGGGTTCGATTCCTGGTCAAGGGCATGTACCTGGGTTGCAGGTTAGATCCCTGGCCCCAGTTAGGGTTGTGTGGGAGGCAACCAGTCAATGTGTCTCTCTCACAACGATGTTTCTCTCTCTCTCTCCCTTTCTCCCTCCTACTCTATCTAAAAATCAATGGAAAAATATCCTCGGGTGAGAATTAAAAAAAAAAAGTAAAATACACTTAGAGTAGATGAAATTTTTACAAAACTAAACACTCTGGTCCGCGGGCCGACGCTCTAACAGCTGAGCCAAACCAGCCAGGGCTAAATCCAGGATAATTATTAACATTTTCTATAACTAGATTCTAGAACCTTCAATTACTCAATTGCATACTCTTACCCAGAAAAAAAATGTTACTGATTGTCTTCTCTTTATAAAAAGTATTTGATGTTTATTAAACACATACTTAGTGTGTGCCTAAAGCAGGGAAGAGATGGGATGGTGGAAGGCCCTGGGAGGTAGGGTTCAGTGTGAGCTGGGTGCTGGTGGCATGACTGGACCCAAAGGGCAGAAGGAAAGCTCTTCTGTTGAAACAGAAATGGAGGAAAGAACCAGCAGGGACACAGAAAAGCTCTGTGATGTGGGGTCTGAGGTGCAGAGAGTTACTATCTGATGTTCTCCGAGTTCAGAAACAAGGCCCACTCCTAAGAATAGAGGGAAATGGGAGGGAGCTCACACAGTTGAGAAAGTGGGAAAATAAAGTCAAGGAAATAACAGATGATTATCTGAACTCAGCAGACAGGGTGTAAAGACAGGAGAGGCCCAAGTTCAACATGGGTCTGAAGATTTCAGTAGAGAGAAGCCAATGGCACAGGGAGACCCCACTAAGGTAAAAGATGAGCATGGGGATCATTGGAAAACGTAAGCTGGAAGCACAGGGCTGTGTCTGAGAGATGGAGCACATGCAGAGCGCCAAGGTCCAGTGAACAGTCCCAGCAGGGAGACCTGAAGTGGAGTGGAAGATCATGGAGTGATGTTTAAAGATGTAACTAAGTATAAAATATATATAATAGAAAAGACACAAAGATATAAAGAAAAACACAAATTACCTAAAATCCTATCACATAAACAAAGTCGCTGTCAATATTTTTTCCTTCTAAACTTTTTAAAAATCCTCATCCGAGGACATTTTTCCATTTATCTTCAGATAGAGTGGGAAGGAGGGAGGGAGAGAGAGAAACATTGATGTGAGAGAGACACATCAATTGGTTGCCTCCTGCATGACCTGACCAGGGCCGGGGACCAAACCACAACCAAGGCAAGTGCCCTTGACCGGAATTGAACCCGCTACTCTTTGGTCCGCAAGCTGACGCTCCAACCACTGAGCCAAACTGGCCAGGGCTCCTTCTAAACTTTTTATTTTGTAATCTTTCTTATTGTCAGTTGGCCTGTCATTGCTCATAAACCGTGACCTTTTAGGTCTGTTTCTTCATCTGAAAAATGAAGACAACCTCAATATCTCATAAGGTTGACAGGAAAATGGGATTGGGGGGGGGAGGGTGGTTAAATTCCTATGATTATATCACTAGCTTTCACAAAAGGGTTCAGCCTAGTGTTCTTTAGATTTCTCTGTATCTGAAGTGAGACAATTCCTCAAAGCTCTCTCAGTGAATAGTAAAAGCATCTAAAGATAACTGACGTTTCACATCCCAACAGGCTCTGACCGTTTGAAGACTCAATACAACAATTTACTAAATTATCACTGTGCTAGGTGTTTCAGGGGATAAAAAAAAAAGTCACTTGTGACAGCATCATTCCTCTCAACCCACTTATAATTAAGTAGGAAAATGAGATAAATGCATAAACAGCTATAACCTGAGGCTGAGGTTCAAAAGTGCAGAAGGACACATCACATTAGGTTACATACACACAGAAGGTTTCCTTTTAGAAGGGCCTTGAAGGATGGAGAGAACACTGTAGAGAGGGGTGGTAGAGAGGGCAATGAAGGTAGAAGGAACTTCATGAACAAAGTAAAAAAGAATAGTTTGCCTGAAGGCGTTAGGGAAGTGGTGGAAGAGAAAACTGAAAAAGGTAGACTGAAGTCATATTACAGAATACCTTAAATGCCAAACTAAGGAGTTTTTCATGGTTACATAAACAAAAACTGATACTAGAGATTTTTAGCAAGGGAGAGACATTATCAGAATTTTAATCTGGCAGAAATTAGATTTGAAGGGATGGACAACCAGTTAGGAGACCTCTGCAACTCTGGGCAATAGTTTTAACTAGAGTGCTAAGAGAGTAAGAAGAGAAACAGGAGATAATACAAAGGTGGAATCCACAGAAATCCGGAAAGAATACAGTGGAGAAGGAATTGCTGATTCTACAGGGATGCATAATAAGAGACCAAGGAAACAGACTCAGAGACCTCAAGTTTTATGCAGAAAGCGAAAGAACCTTGGACATGGAGGTAGGTTTGTGCTGGTTCTTATTCAATTCCAAGAGTTTGGGAAACAGGGAGGTAAATGGCAGAATGGTGAATACAAACATGATTCGTTTCCATGAACAGCTTCTAACAGGGTCAGCAAACTATGGCCCCTGGGTCAAATCTGGCCCACCATCTGTCTTTGCACAGCCCATGAACTAAGAATGGTTTTGACGTTTTAAATGGTTTGGGGGAAAATAAAAATAATAATATTCTGTGACACATGAAAATGATGCAAAATTCAAATTTCAGTATCCATCAATAAAGCTTTATTGGAGCACAGCAACACTCACTCATTTACATTTTGTCCAAGGTTACTTTAGCACTGCAAGGGCAGAGCTGGGAAATCACAACAGAGGCCATTTGGCCCTCAAAGCCTCAACTATGTACTATGTGGCCTTTTAGAGAAAATATTTGCCAATACTGGGCTCAAGATGTCAAAATGATGTGCTCTTACTAGGAAAAGAATTCTTCTCAAGAAGATGAGAAAAAAATGTTTTTTCCTCAAGATGACTAAATAAAGTGGACTGCTTCAGACCACAGCGAAGCACCACTACCCAACCACCTCCACAAGTGACACACACAAGGAGTGAACTCAGTGGGTACCAGAGCCCTGCTGAAGTAAGTCTTGCTGTGTGGTGGGTCCCTGCATAGCTGGTCCTCCAAGTAATCAGAGGTTAGTGGTCAGTGGGTATAGCCAGTCCTTGCTGCTGATCCCTCCCATTGACGCGCCAACAGCAATAAGCCTCAATTACAACAGAAGGGTGTCCAGTCCACACGAGGGGGTGCACTTCGAGGGCACAGCTGGGGTGATCAGGGAGGCTCTGCCACTGGACCCTACAGGACATCTACTATAATAGCCACCCTAGGAAGCCTAGGAGACATAGCAACTCTACCTAATACATAGAAATAACACAGGGAGGCACCCAAAATCAGGAGACAAAGAAACATGTCCCAAATGAAAGAACAGAACAAAACTCCAAGAGAAGAACTAAACAAAATGGAGATATGCAATCTAACAGATGCAGATTTCAAAACACTGGTTATAAGGATGCTCAATGAACTTAGTGAGGACCTTAAGAGCATAAAAAAGGACCCGTCAGAAATGAAGGATGCACAGTCAGAAATCAAGGAGGCACTAACTGAAATAAAGAATTTATAGGGAATCAATAGTAGAGTAGGTAAAGCCAAGAAGCAAACCATCAATTTGGAACACAGGAAGCAAAAAACACCCAATCAGAACTGCAAAAAGAAAAAAGAATCCAGTATGGAAAACAATATGGTGTTTCCTCAAAAAATTAAAAATGGAATTGCCATTTGACCCAGTGATTCCACTTCTAGGAATATATCCTAAGAAGCTTGAAACACCAATCAGGAAGAATATATGCAGCCCTATGTTCATAGCAGCACTATTTACAATAGCTAAGATCTGGAAACAGCCCAAGTGCCCATCAGTAGATGAGTGGATAAAAAAGCTGTGGTACATTTACACAATGGAATACTATGCAGCTGTAAGAAAGAGCGATCTCTTTTTTTTTTTTTTTATCCTCACCGGAGGACATTTTTTCATTTTTTGTTCAGATAGAGTGGGGGGGAGAGAGAGGAAGAGAGAGAGAGAGAAACATCGACGTGAAAGGGACACATCGAGTGGCTGCCACCTGCACGACCAACCAGGGCCAGGGACAAACTGCAACCGAGGTACATGCCCTTAAAGGGTACCGAACCCTGGTCTCTCTGGACCGCAGGCCAACCGCCGAGCCAAACCGGCCAGGGCAAAAAGAGCGATCTCTTATCCTTTGAGACGACATGGAGGGACCTGCAAAGTATTATGCTAAGTGAAATAAGCCAGTCAGAGAAAGACAAGTACCACATGATCTCACTTATTTGTAGAACATAATGAACAAAATAAGCTGTCAACCAAAAGAGATCCAGAATCATGGAAGTAGGGAACAGACTGACAAACCTCAAGGGGATGGGAGGTGGGAGGAGAGGGAAGAGATAAACCAAAGAACTTATATGCACAACCAATCAACACAGACACTAGGCTAGGGAAGGCAGGAGGGGAGTGGGAGTGGGAAGAGGGGGTCAATGGGGAAAAAAGGGGGACATCTGTAATACTTTCAACAATAAAAAAGAAAAAAGAATCCAAAAAAATGAGGATAGTGTAAGGAGCCTCTGGGACAACTTCAAGCATACCAATATTCCTTCTGGCATGGAGGTGCCAGAAGGAGAAGAGAGAGAGCAAGAAATTGAAAACCTATTTGAAAAAATAATGACAGAAAAACTTTCCTAACTTGGTGAAGGAAACAGACATACAAGTCCAGGAAGCACAGAGAGTCCCAAACAAGATGAACCTCAAGAGATCCATACCAAGATACATCATAATCAAAATGCAAAAGGTTAAAGACAAAGACAGAATCTTAAAAGCAGCACGAGGAAAGCAGTTCGTTACCTACAAGGGAGCTCCTATTAGACTGTCAGCTGATTTCTCAAAAGAAACTTTGTAGGCCAGAAGGGAGTGGCAAGAAATATTCAAAGGGATGAAAAGCAAGAACCTACAACCAAGATTACTCTATCCTGCAAAGCTATCATTTAGAATCAGTGGACATATAAAGAGTTTCCCAGACAGTAAAAAGCTAAAGGAGTTCATCACCACCAAACCAGTATTATATGAAATGCTGAAGGGTCTTCTTGAAAAAAAAAGATAAAAAAATATGAACAAAATGGCAATAAATACATATCTATCAACAATTGAATCTACAAACAAAATGAACAAGCAGAACCCTGGCCGGTTTTGCTCAGTGGTTAGAGCATTGGCCCTCGGACCAGAGTCGTGGGTTCGATTCTGGTCAAGGGCACATACCTCTAAAAGAAATCCTGATTTTTAATTCATTTAAGAGCAGATCTTCTTTTATAATTCCAGGTCTACCTACTTTAAATCTCATGCCAAATGTTGCATCAAGTTTTCTGTGTAAGATTGGGGTAGGATTGGATGGGGTGCCAGATAGTATTAGGGCTAGAGACCCTAGAAATGCCAGATTCTCATTCCTCAACCAAACTCTCCTACAGCCAATGACCTATTAATGGGAAGCAAAGTAACACCATTGTTAGCTGTGCTCTATCTAGGACTATACACGAATGCAGAGAATTCTGACAGAGCATCTGAGGCTTCCTTCACTAGAAAATAGAGCTGATCTATATTTACCCATTCACATTTTCATTCCTCATCTAAACTTCCTCTCAAGAGGTAAAAATAAGGGAAATTGAATAGAATGTGGTCAAAGGATTATTCATGTCTTGTGAAACAGGCTTTAAATTGTTCTAAGCTGTTTGCTTTGTGAAAGAAAGCCTGGCATTGGGCAGGGGTAGGAAACTAATGACCAACCCTGACTGTTCCTCTTGCAAGTAAAAATGAATTAACACTACTCCTCACTTTACAAAGGAGAGATTTATTTATTTCTATTTTTTTTTAATCCTCACCGGAGGATATTTTCCCATTGATTTTTAGATAGAGTGGAAGGGAGGGAGGGAGGGGGGAAAAGAGAGAGAGAAACATCAATGTGAGAGAGACATATCAATTGGCTGCGGCCCGAACAGCCCCAGGGGGTCAGGGATAGAATCTGCCATCCAGGTACGTGCCCTCGACCAGAACTGAAGCCGAGAACCTTCGGTCCACAGGCCAATGCTCTAACCACTGAGCAAAACTGGCCAGGGCTGATTTTTTCTTTTTAATGATATGTTTTTCTAATGACAAATAATGTATGTCCACTGCAGAAAAACAAAACATAGATCAAAAAGAAAATAAAAATTGTCTGTAAATGTACAATTTAAATCTAATGTTGTTATATATTTATTTTTTTCCTGTGCACATAAAAAACACATATACTCGCAGTGTTTTGAGGAAACACCTAGCAAACGTACAGAGCTGTAATTTTGAAGATATAGAAGGTTGTACTTTTTTATAAATATGGTTATGTAGGGTCTGCTAATTATGTAGACTCTGTCCTGCTAGGAAATTAAAATATATAGTTTAGGAATTAGAGCCTACTCCTTAGAACAAGATTTAAATAGTTCTGATGGCAAAAACTTCGAAACTGGAAGTGAAATGTAGTTATTAGGTTGCGTCTATGAGGAATTCTTGGAGCTGTAAACACAGGATGAAACTCAAAGAAAAATAAAGATGTAGAAAAGGGGCACCTGCATTTCCCTGGCTCCTCTGCTTGGAGCCATGCACGTGTTACTGCCTGGCTCTTCCCACTTAACTCTACAGAGTGTTTCTCTGGAAAAGAAAATTGCACTTTCACTCTTTAATATTTTTTTCTGGAATTTTCTGTCAGTACAATAAATTTAGATAATGGAAATAAGAACTTTACATTTGAAAAAGATAAACGAGCCCTGGCCGGTTTGGCTCAGCGGTTAGCGCGTCGGCCTGCGGTCCAGAGAGACCCGGGTTCGGTTCCCGCTAAGGGCATGTACCTCGGTTGCAGTTTGTCCCCGGCCCTGGTTGGTCATGCGGGTGGCAGCCACTCGATGTGTCCCTTTCACGTCGATGTTTCTCTCTCTCTCTCTCCCTCCCACTCTATCTGAACAAAAAATGAAAAAATGTCCTCATCTCAGGTGAGGATAAAAAAACAAAAAAACAAAAAAGATAAACGAAGATTATTTATAAACATCATTGTGGTCTATTTGGAAAACCTATGAGAAACTAATAAACAAGTTCGAGTTCAGTAAGGTGGCCAGTTTCAAACTAATATTTTTTTTTAAAGTCTTTCCTCATAAGCCATAAGCAATTAGAACTCTATTCTCAATAGCAACAAAAGTATCACACTATACAATACCTGAGAATACACTTACTAGAAATGTGCCAAACTCTAATAAAGAAAACTATATGTCTGTACTGAAGAACATAATACTGAATAAATAGAAAAATGTATGTTATTTAATAAATATATTTAATGTAATGTGTGAAGTCTTCAAATTTTTAAAAATTATTTTTAAGAGAACTCTCATTGAAATTTTAGAACTTACAAAAACAATTCTAAACTTCCAGGAAAAAATATATTAGAATAAAAAAGAAGTCTGAAAAGAGACTAATTAGGGGAGACTTGTCCTAACATTAAGGTGAACTTAAAAGTACCAAAATAGCCCTGGCCGATTTGGCTCAGCAGTTAGAGCATCAGCCCGCGGACCAGAGTCCCGGGTTCGGTTCCTGCTAAGGGCACGTACCTCAGTTGCAGTTAGTCCCCGGCCCCAGTTGGGGTCGTGTGGGTGGTAACTAGTCAATGTGTCTCTCTCGCATGGATGTTTGTGTGTGTCTCTCTCTCTTCCTCCCTCTCTCCCTCCTGCTCTATCTGAAGATAAATGCAAAAATGTCCTCAGGTGAGGATTAAAAAAAATAACAATAATAATAATAATAAAAGTACCAAAATAGAAGTGGCACAGAAACACACACACCCAAAATTATAATCCAGCTAGATTAAAACTTGATCCATACCTTACACAAAAATTAACATGAAATGGATAGATCTAAGAACTAAAATTGTAAAACTTCTAAAAGAAAACATCGAAGAACATTTTGTAACTTTGGATTAAGCAAAGGTCTGTTATGTAGGCAAGAATCAAAAGAAAAATATAAATTAGATTTCATCAAAAGTTTACTTCTGCTGCACAAAAATCAGATTAAAGAAATGAACAGACAAGTGTAGACCAGAAGAAAATATTTCTTTGATAAAGGACTTGTGTCCAGAATATATGAATAATTCTTCCAACTCAATAAAGTCAACTCAATTTTTAAAGAATGAGCAAAAGAGCCCTGGCCGGTTTGGCTCAGCAGTTAGAGCGTCGGCCCGCAGACCGGAGAGACCCAGGTTCAGTTCCACTAGGGGCACGTACCTCGGTTGCGGTTTGTCTCTGGCCCTGGTTGGGGTCGTGTGGGTGGCAGCCACTCGCTGTGTCTCTCTCACATCGATGTTTCTCTCTCTCTCTTCCTCCCTCTCTCCCTCCTGCTCTATCTGAGGATAAATGCAGAAATGTCCTCGGGTGAGGATTAAAAAAAAAAAAAAGAATGAGCAAAAGATATGAATAGACATTTCAAAGAAGATATACAAATGGAAAATATGCATATGAAAAGATGCCCAATATTATTCATCATTAGAGAAATTTCAATTAAAACCATAATGAAATACCAATATTACACCCAGTGAAATGGCTAATATTTAAAAAATTGATAATACCAAATGTTAACAAAGCTGCAACGCAACTCATGAGAAAGTAAAATTGTACAGCTAATTTGGAAAACAATTAGGCAATTTCTTACAAAATTAAAAACACACTTAGTGTATGACCCAGCAAGCCTACTCCTTGGTATTGACTCAAGAGAAATGAAATCTATCTTCATAGAAAGTGTATGCAAATGTTCATAGCAGATTTATTCGTAACACCACCAAACAGGAAATAACCCAAATATCATTTAATGGGGAATGGATAATAAATTGAGGTATATCAATACATTAGAATGATATTCAGCAAGAAAAAGGAACAAACTACTGATACATACTTGATGAATCTCCAAAGCATCATGCTAAGTTAAAGAAGCTAGACACAAAAGGCTAGATGTTATTTAATTCCATTTATATGACACTCCTGGAAAGTCAAAAGTATAGTTATAGAAAGCAGTGGTTGTGTGTGGCTGCAGCTGGAGAAAGAGACAGACTCCAAAGTGGCATGAAGGAATCTTTGGGGGATGATGGAAATGGTCTATTTCTTGATTTTGATGGTTATTACATGACTAGATACAAAACTCAAAGTGTCCATTTAAAATGGGTGAATTTTATTATATGTATATTATGTTACTAAAGCTAATATTTTTAAGTTATAGAAATAAGGCATTTTTATGTCTTAAATTTAATTTCCATGTGCTTATTCTGAGCACAACTTAAGTTGTTATCTTGCTAACATAACCAGCCCTTGGTTGGTTATATTCTAGTAGTTTTTATTCAAAGTCCTTCAGCATAATAGTCACAGAAAAATACCAGGATTATAGTGGGCAGGGCCAGCCATTCAGGTGAAGATATTCATGGGGTAAGTTGCAAATATGTTTCTCTAACTTTGGTGAGAAGCTGGCACTAAAGATACAGATTTGGAGTCACCTGCAGAAAATAGTAGAAACCCTGGCGTTGACAAAATGGCACTCTTTTCTCACTGCCACCTCTCATTTCTTACTAATCTGCAGAACCACAGAAAATGCTTAAGTTACATCTGAAATCAGTGAATGATTTGAATTTTAAGAGATCAGCTTTTCCATCAGATATAAGTAATAACCAATGAATTTAAACACATTTTCAGTGTATTGATACCTCCAAACTCCGATCTCTTACCTGGTTTAATTTTTCAGTGTGATTCAGCCTTGAGGTCTCCACTACATTTATGGACTTAGAAGGCTTTTCCATGTTCAGTATTTGCTTCAGTGGTTCCATGTTTGAAGTGGGTCGTGAAAAGCGTGCCTTTGCTACTGGGAAGCTTGGGGGATATGATCCTTCTTGTTTCATTCTAAAAGGTTGGGTAAAAATTTTACCTTTTGCGAATAAAAGGAGAGAGAGAAACTGTCACTAGAAATTTCTACTTTATTTTCTGATGGTTATATACAGAGGCTACTGAGAGCTAAACTGCCCTCTACTTAGAGCTAAAAATTAAGGAAAGTAAGCTTACATTTTAAATATTAAGTCAATAAAATTTACATATAATGGAAGTGATTAGTCATCAACAGAAGAAAACCAAGAAATCCTAAGTGTGTTACTGAAAAAGTTGTGTCTATATAAAAGTCCACTTAAGGTCATCTGAATATAATTACAGAGAAGCTGGATTCGATCGGTAAAAACCTAAAAAGCTGTATCTTGTTTAGAAGACAAAAAGTCTCCAAGCAAGAAGTCTGCTTAGAACTATGCTTCTCAAACACGATAACCACCTAGCAGTATGTGGGAGGCGGAAGGGGATGAGAGGAACGAAAAGCTATAGAATAAAGGATATTATTCTAGAGTATAGATTTTTTTTCTTCAAGATTTGTAGAAAGAGGAATAACACTGGAGAGGTGTGTTATGCAACACAAAAGGTGTATCACGGGACCTCACCTCTTTCTTTATCCTAAGATCAAGCTCACAAAACAATTACTTCCAAGATATCCTGATGACAGAGAGAAGGGCCATGGATTTGGGACGTGAACCTCTTGTAATTAGTTTAACAGCATGAGTTGGTCTCCCTAAGCTTTAGCACCTCACAGACACTGATATAGCTGAGGACTAGACTCCGAACACTCAGTGACCCCCACGGCCTTCCCTGACCACAGCATGTAAAACCCCTGGCATATCCTCGTCTAACCACACTATTTACCACTGTTAAAATGTTGGTCTGTCCCTGGCCGGTTTGGCTCAGCGGTTAGAGCGTCGGCTCGCGGACCAATGAGTCGCGGGTTCAATTCCAATCAAGGGCATGTACCTTGGTTGCAATTCTTCCCAGGCCCTGGATGGGGTCGTGCGGGAGGCAACCAGTCGATGTGACATCATTGATGTTTCTCTCTGTCTCTCTTCCTCTCTCCCTCCCACTCTATCTGAACAAAAACGGAAAAATGTCCTCGGGTAAGGATTAAAAAAAAATGTTGATCTGTAAACTCATGACATTCTCATGGTTCACCTATATTAATCTAAACACAGATTTTGGAGAAAAAGTAAAACCACTGTCATAGGCATGGAACCCCCCCACCCCTGCTCCAAAAGGCTCACTGTATAAATTCTACACTGTCAAGGGTCTAGACACTAAACACATGATCCTATTTGTTTCTGAGCCTTTGAGAAGGACAATGAATGGGACGGAAGAGCATTGGATGAGCAATAACAAGAGCTGGTGTCTAATCCTGGCTGTACCACTTTTCCAACCATGTGACTTTAGAAAAGTCATTTAGCTTTCCTGAGCTTTGGTATCCTTAACTGTAAGACAGGGTTACTCAACCTACTTGTCTATGGTATGGCAATGAGAACCCAAGGTAAAATACTATACAAATACAGTGGTTATCATTACATTACATAAGTTAACGCAGTGCCTGCTATGACATCAAAGATCAGTGACAGCAAAGATCAGGTGGCAAATGCTACTAACTACTATTATTTTTAAATTTTCATTTTCCATGTTTTATCTTCTTTACATGAACACACAGAACTAATGTTCACTTACAGTGCTCTAGAGAGAGCTGATCTTGTGTTTTTATAATAAATATTACTTCTTATGAGCTTACTACATGCCAGGCACTTTACAGACCTCACCTCATTTCATCCTCAGCACAATTCCAAGAAGCAAAGTATTACTACTTCTATTCTAGAGAGGAGGAAACTAACGGTTAGACAGTTTAAGTAACTTACCTGACATCACTCAGCTAGTGATTGGTAGAGCCAACACTGAACTTCAACAGACGGGTGGAGCTTAGCCACTACTTACCTCTCCGTGTCATGGTGCTCCAAAACGTGCTCATCCACAACAGTGACCATGCTAACATTCTTACCTGATGGCCATCCTCTCTGCTTTTCTTCTGATATGCTCTTCTTTAGCATCAACAAAGAACCTGCTCTGGTCTGTTCTACAGAAATGACATCTGAAGCGGCATTAAGCACTTCAAACATAGACAGGAACCCATACTGCATGTACTGGAATGATCGTCCAAATCGCTTGGCAAATGCCTTTTCAAAATCAGAAAGGAGCACAGGAGATAACGCCAGGAGGTCCTTCAACTCACTCTTCACAACAGCTGGAAGAACGGGGGGCACCCTTCCTCGGTAAGGTACTCGCCGATGAAAGCTTGGCCCAGTGCAAACACTAGCTCTTTCCTTCTGCATGGAGTTTCGAACCTTATGACCGCTCCTCTGTTTTGCAACTAAACTTGCTATTCCTTTGGTGGATTCATCTGGAATGGCTGAAGAGATGTGAAAAAAGAAGTCATATGTGGTGAAAACTTACTCCCCTCCTTATCCTTTGTATCTGTGGTTATATACATGTTTTTAAGGTAGCATGATAAACATGAACCCTGGGTTCTTCTATTTCTATTTTATTTTTTTGCATTTTAGATAACAGTTCATTAGCTCATCTACCAGAGGATGAAGACAGAAAGTTAAAATCCAATATATCATCATTTCTGCTAAATGATGATATTTCTGCTAAATGATATTTTCAGACCTGAAAGGTCTGAAAATCTTGAGATGAACAAAAACTTCCCTTTGATTTTTGTGTGTGCTTCGAGGTATTAAAAAAAATGATTTTATAATTTAAAAGTCGCATTGCTATGTTTCTCCCAACTTAAGGTGCCATAATCCGAAATCAGATGTAAAATGCAGTTTTTGTAAATGCACATTTTTCTGGGGAAAGTTTTCTTAATTTTGCTAAAGCTGTAACTTAGCCCACAACCCCAAAGGTAGGTGACTGTGATCACCTCCTCCCTCTCAAAAAATTAAAATCCCCTAAGATGCAGGATGATTGCTAAACCTTTACTAAGTGACTATTATTACAAAGTTTACCTTTCAGTATTATAGTACCATCCCCACAGGGGCAGACACTAACAACATCAGGCATGTCCAACACCAGCTCCATAGTGGACCGGTAACCAAGGATTCGGAGTGGTAAATGGTTCCCAACCATCAGAAGGTACTCCTTTTCCAACTGCTGTGGGGTCAAACCATCTTTGGTGGAAATGAGAAGGGACCTTATTTCTTTCCTCAGGCATTCCAGTATGCGCTCTTGTTCAGACATTGCACCCTACAGGATTTAAGACAGAAACCCGGCTCATAAGGAGAAGCAGGCAAAGCCAAGATGAAAAAAAAAATAAGAAAAAGAAAGTTTAAAACGACCAAGAGTGAAATACAGACAACTGAGATGCGAGTTTTAAGTGTTAAGGCAGAAGCAACATCATGAGACGCCTCTGAAACTCGCGTTTCACAAAGGGCCCCCACCCCCAGCCGGCCACTCACTCTACATCTCGACCTGTGTTGACTGACCTACTTGTGTCTCAAGAAACCACTGCCACTGGCTGGTCCAAGGCGTGCAGCTTTACCTCGGGGCTGTCTGGGCTCTTACTAGCCTACTAGGCAGAATGGACTCTGGGAAGCAGGACTGGGGATGAGGCCAAGGCCACATGGCCTTCCCCCCTCCGCGTACAGACGCTCGCCCAGCAGACTTTCTCCAGCCCAAACCCACGAGGGGCTCCGCGCCCTCTTACCGAAGTGCTCTTCGCCCGCCCCTGTCCCACTCTGCCCGGGTGAGGCGTTCCCTCCCCGCCCCCAACGTCTCTCGTGGCCCCTGGCGGTGTGGGGAGTCTTCCTTCCACCTGCCCAGGGGGCTACGCACGACGGGGGGTGGCAGGGGCCGGCGGACGGGGGCAGGCGGAGCGCCCCTCTGCGGCCCGGCCCTGTGTCACCCCTCACCGGTCTCGCCCTGCCGCCGGCGCTGCCGTTGTGGGCCCGGGAGAGGCAGAGGCGCTCTGGCCGACGAGCCACTGCTGAAGAGCGCGGGGGAGGCCGTCCGCGCGCCTCTGCGCCTGCGCACGGCTGCCTGCGGCGCGGCTTGCGCCGGGTGCCGCGTGCCGGCCCGAGGGCGCGCTGCCCGTGGGACGGTTGGGCCGGCCTGGCCGCTCGGGCTCCAGTCTGGGGCCAAGCCCGGTGGCGGGGCAGCTTGGACCGGCTCCCGGGCTGTCGTGGCTGCCTTCGGGGATCGCCGGGACCTGCCTCCTTCCACGTGGTTGTTAGACGCAAGGTGGGGTCGAGAACCTCTCCAACCACCTCTTGTTCAGGGGCCGGTGGGCCGTCCTGCCCTAGCCCGGGGCGGCGGGGAGAAGAAGGTCGAGAAGTTCTTCATCTGGGTGTGCCTCGGAGTCACCCGTGGAGATCATTTAAGAGGGGCGGGGAGTGAACTTGGGCCAGAATTCAGTTCATTTATCACCTACCCCCCGTATCAGCTCAGAATGTTGATGGCAAACCATGACACTTTGGGGCCCAGGAATTCGTGATAGTCACTGAACAGCTTGGGTGTTTTCTTTTCTTCAGAGCAGTCATCCATAAGGGATCCCAGGGCCTTGGCACAGGCTGGACGCAGGTTTGAGTACTGAGGTGCCGTGTTTCGGCGGCATCCTTTAGGAATATCTGGGCCACGCTCAGGAGGCTCTGGGTCGGGGATCTGATTCAGCTCTGGGAGTGGGGTGACAAGTCATGTCTCTCACTCATGAGATGCCTCTGTTCCCCAGACCTAGAATTGTGTTTTCTTGGTTTTTTGCTTTTTGTTGTTAGATCAAAAAGATGTACCAGGTTGTTCGTTGAGTTCATTTCTTGGATCCTACAATTAATTAATCACGACCAGAGAGTTCTGTGAGTCAGGACCGGCGTGTTTTCCAGGCTGCTGCCTATTATGATGACCAGAGCCCATTTTCTTTTGGTAATTAACTGTCTCCACCTGGTCTCCTCCCTCCCTGCTTGCATCTGGGAGTGTATTTCTATTGCAGCTGCTCCTACCAGCATTCCTGCCTTAGAAAACAGCCAGTAAGGACTGTGTGTGTGTGTTTAAGTTCTGAAGCTTTAATATATGCCTCATGACAAGAATGAGAGAATCTTTTAAAAAAACGTATTTAGGGATGGGTGAGTTAGAAGCTCATGATAGAACCAATACCCAGCATTCCTGCCTCCCGAAGTTTTTTTTTAACGTTATGCTCCATTGGGGGCCATTTGATGACACTGTTCAGTTTCCCACAGCAATTGCTCCAAGCCTTTGCCTGCCCTTTTACCTTTCTTATCCACTCCTGCCTCAATACTCGAAAATTACTCTGCTCCAACTCCCAGAGAAAATGGAGGCTCTCGTATATGAAACCACTCAACTTCCAGACCAGGCCTCTCAACTAGCTCCCTTCACTCTTCCCTCCTGGTCTCGGAGGGTGAGGGGCCATCCATTCTACCCATCCACCCTACTCTTGAGTCTGTCCCCCAGCTCCTCTAGGACCATGATCTTGACTTTTGGTTCCTATTACACAGTCCTGTATATTCAACATCTCTTTACAGACTCCTTTCCTATCACATAAAACTGTGCTCTAATCCTTTTTATCTTACTCACAGAACACAGACACACACAGAGAGGGAAAGAGACAGAAAAACAAACTCTTTGGACCTCTAGCCATTCCTTCATGGCTAAATCCTTGAATAAACAGTCCACTCATTTTTTCCCCACGTTTTCATCCACCATTCAATACTCGGTCCAAAGCAATGAGCCTGTTACTCTGGTCATCTTGTTACTTTTACAAAATCCCAAAATCAATGACAAATGTTCTAATTGACAAATCTTAAGGACTTTTCAGTCTTTTCATCTTAGATTATCTCTGCTGTTTACTTGTTGTTAATCCTCACCAGAGGATATTTTTTTCTATTGATTTTTAGAGAGAGTTGAAGGGAGGAAGAGAGAGAGAAAAAAACATCGATTGGTTGTCTCCCACTCACGCCCTGACCAGGTATGTGCCCTTGACAGGGAATCGAACCTGCAACCCTTCGGTGCTCAGGCCGATGCTCTGACCACCCAGCCACACGTGCCAGGGCTGCTGTTTACTCTTGGTGTCCCCTCCCTTTCTGAAAACCTGTCCTCTGTGGATTTCGATGATACTTCTGCACCGATGTTGGCTCCTAGCTTTCTGCTCTATTTCTTATTACTGTTATCCCATTAAATGTTCATGTTCCCCAGGGTTTGTCCTTGCCCTTCTCCTTTTTACTCTCTCCTTTTTCCTGAGTGCCCTTTTTCACTCTCATGGTTTCACCTTTGGCTGATGCCTTCCAAAAGGCATGTTCATTCAAGCAACAAACATCTTTCAGCTCCAGGCACTGTTCTAGAAGATGGGATGACATCAGTGAGCAAAACAAAGCAGATAAATATGTAATACATAATATCATGTAAGGGTGAGTGCTCTTAAGAAAAATAAACCAGAGTGAGGGAGTATGAAGGGGCTTTAAATGGAGTATGGAAAAAACACTCTTGTTTAAAATCTATGACATTAGTTTCTGTTCCAGAGCAGCAGCATAACCTGGAAACTTGTTAGAAACGCCAGTTCTCGGGCCCCACCCCAGACTGGCTGAATCAGAAAGGGGGATGTTGGCGAGGGGGATGGTGGAGTGCAGCAATGTGTTTTAATAAGCCTTCCAGGTGACTCTGCTGCGTGCTAAGGGAAGAACCACCGCTCTAGAGCAGTTTCCCACCGCACGTGCCATGAATAGATTACAGACATGCAGTTTAACACCAATTTTCTCAGCCCACAGGGGCAGCTTGAGAGTTGGGGGAAGGATGCTGCTGGGAGCCCGCCAGCCCAAAGTAATTTCCACCCAGACTTTTCAGAAGGCAATAAGTGAGGTTAGCTGGCCTGCCCACAGGCCTGCAGGTAGCAAGGTAAGAGCCATTCGGCTCTCACTGATGCATTCAAGAAGCTGGGGGCCAGAAATAAATCCACGCCTTTATGGTCAATATTTGACAAAAGAGGCAAAAATATACAATGGAGCAAAGATAGTGTATTCAATAAATGGTATTTGGAAAATTGGACAGATACGTGCAAAAACTAGACTAACTTCTTACACCATACACAAGAATAAACTCAATGGATTAGGACTTAAAATATTAGACTTGATGTTCTGTCTCTCTCCCATTTTTTTCATGTGGGAGGCAACCAAAATTTTTGGTCACCTTGCTTTAGCAAGGCAGAAAAAAATATATATATTAGACTTGAAACCATAAAAATCCTAGAAGAAAACATAGGCAGTAAAATATCGGATATTTCTCATAGCAATATATTTTTCTGATATATCTCCTTGGGCAAGGGAAACAAAAGAAAAAAACGAACAGGACTACATCAAATTAAAAAGTTTTTTTGTCCTGGCTGGTTTGGCTCAGTGATTGGAGCGTTGGCCCTCAGATCAATGAATCACGGGTTCAATTTCAGTCAAGGCACATACCTCGGTTGTGGTTAGTCCCTGGCCCTGGTAGGGTCGTGCCGGAGGCAACCAGTCAGCGTGTGTATCACACATCAATATTTCTCTCTCTCCCTCTCTCCCTCTTTCTCCCTCCCTCCCATTCTATCTGATAACAAATAGAAAAATATTTTCCGGTGAGTATTAAAAAAAAAAAGTTTTTGCACAGCAAAGGAAACTCCTAACAAAATTAAAAGACAACCCACTGAATGGGAGAAAATATTCACCAATGATACATCTGATGAGTTAATATCCAAAATTTATTAAAAACTTACACAGCTCAACAAACAATCCAATTAAAAATGGGCAAAGGCATGATCTCACTTATTTGTGGACTATAATGAACAAAATAAGCTGATGAACAAAATAGACCCAGAGACATAGAAAGGAGTATGGTTCAGACTAGCAAACCTCAGAGGAGGGGGGTGGGGGGGATGGATGAGATAAACCAAAGAACTTATATGCATGTATGAGTAACCAGTGGACATAGACAACAATGCTGGGGTGGGGGGGGGGGTGTGGGTGTCTAGGGAGAAAAAAGGAGAAACACCTGTAACAAAAATAAATTAATAGTGCCCGGCTGGTGTAGCTCAGTGGACTGAGCGTCGTCTCATGGACTAAGAGGTCCCGGTTTGATTCCGGGTCAGGGCATGTGCCCAGGTTGTAGGCACAATCCCCGATGGGGAGTGTGCAGGAGGCAGTCAATCGATGTTGATGCTTCTCTTATCGATGTTTCTCTCTCTCTCCCTCTACCTTTCCCTCTCTAAAAAATCAATGAAAACATTTTTAAAAATTTCAGTCCCCATAGTGTCTTACACCTCTAAGATACGATTTGCAACTTTATCTAGTGACAATGAATTCCAGCCTTCCCATTAAATAATTCATATAGATCAATATTCACTCCTTTGTTTATCCAAATGGATAAAACATTTCAAAACACCAAGTGAAATAAGTGTAATCATTTAAAAAGCCTTGAAATCTTTCATGACTTTTTGTCTTGGAAACAGACTCAAAAGTCAACCAATTTAATTGTTTCTCTCCTTCTTCCAGTAACCCCGTTCCCACAGACGTCAGTCTCTTAACAAGTCCAAACAAGGAGTAAAGTATTAAGAGTTTAAAAATGTGTGCACATAATATTTTCAACAAAGGGATGACCAGCATCAATTTAAAAGGAATCTGAAAGAAAACAGCAACGTTGTAAGAGTGGATGAGGCTAGCCAGCTGGAGACTCATATTGCTACCTCAGCACTCCCCTCCTCCTCCTCTCACAGATGCCGTGTTGACCTCTACCATGGCATGCAGTGCACCTTCTCAGGTATCATCGTTGTCATAACCCCAACAGGCCCGTGTCATAGGCAGGTACTTGTACTGATTGCTGTTATATATGGATATACAAAATGAAGTCATGAGTACGTACCTTGTCAATGGTCCTACAACAAAAGAGACTGAGAACAAGCACCCAGCATGGGTGCCAACCCCACGCAGGGCCTTTTCTCATCAGTTTTTCTTCTGCAAGAAATCCCTCTGTCTTGTTGGGAGACAGGGCACAGTTTTGAGAACATTTTTCCAGCTATCCTGCCAATTCTTGGAGTAAAAAATGAGGTGAAATTTTCATTTAAAAGTTTAGGACTCTAGATTAAATTAATTTGTAACAGTCAAAGGCTGAGAAAAAAAAACAAAAAAAACAGCTTCATGCTTTTCCAAACAGGGAAACATAAACTAGCTATGTTTAATAGCAACTATTAATTCGAGTGAATACTAGTCATGATACTTTTCTCTCCGTGGGCCAAATGCAGCTTCAAAGTGTTTCTCATTGTGCTGCTCTAGGCAGGGACTGGTCATTGAGGCAGGCAGATGAGAGGAAACCTTTGTCCTCCCTTAGGTAACCCGTGCGACAAAAAGGTTTAGAGAGTAAAACCACGTCTACAGTATTTACCTTACTTTATTACTAATCTTTTAATTACTTTATTCCCAGTGGCCTAACTTGGAATATATGGAAGAAAGTAGTGGAATGGTTTTTCCAGACCCATTGGTGTTACCAGGTCCTCAGTCTTTAATAAGATTTTTGAGAGGGGGAAAAAGCTATTGCTGTGTGGATGCAAATATCTGCCATCATGTGATCTGAGCTATTTGGGTGGAATCTTAAATCTTGAGTTTGTAGGGTTACCTAGACCAACCTCGCATTCAGTAAGAAACAAATTATGAACAGAGAGTGAAAGAGAGACCTAGTCATTGTTAAAGGTTCCCGCAGAGAGCCAGGCAGCTCCGAGGGTTTGCTGCGGGATGAAGCATCCACAGTGAAGCTTGGAAAAGCAAAACTCCTGCCTGAATTCAGCAGGGAAGCATGGGAACCGGGCCTCATCAAGGGAAAAAAATGTCCCTTCCCTAAAAACAGAAATCAGATCCCTCCCCTCCTATGACTCTTCAAGAAGCTCATGCCCTAGTAAAAATAATAGAGATCCGAAAGTTTTCCTTTCCCCTCTAAATCCTCCGAGTGGTGCTAACACCATTCATTACCAGTTAAAGCATCAGCAGAAAGAGTAGGGCCAGGATACGTAGGGGGAGGGGAAGGGCACCCTTTTGTGGGGTAAGGGCAGGCCTGGGGGTAATTTCTAACTTTACCTTAAAGTTATCCTATTTGGATGGCTTTTCTGTTCGCTCAAGCTCTCTAGCGGGACCCGAGGGCCACTAAAGCAATGCCAGAGAGCCGCCACAGCCACCTGCGCTGGTACATCCTCTAGAGGAAACATTTTAAACACCGTGACCTGGCACACCGGCCTGCACACAAACTCCCTGTTGGAGGTCACACCCAGTCTCGGGGTTGGTGGGCCCTGTCTACAGCTCCTCTGAGAAACAGCTGTCCCTTGTCACCGGGAGCAAAATCCCGCCCGACGACCCGCCCGGGGTCCCGCCCCCACCCCGCCCCGCCCCAGGTCATTAGGGTCCCCCAGAGACGTACGCAGGCCACACCGCAGGGATCGCGCTCCCGGGCCCTGCTGCTCTGAGGATGGAGAGAAGGGCTCGGAGTTCCTCCCGAGAGGCCCGCGGGAGAGGCGGCGGGTCCCCCCCGAAGGAGAAGAGGGCGAAGGCCGAGAAGGGCGGTGGAGGGCGCGGGCGCCGGGATGCTGGGCGCGAGCGCCGGGACCTCGGGCGGGCGAGGAGCCCGGGGGAGCCCCGCGCGCCCGCAGCCACCGTGGTGGACGTGGATGAGGTCCGGGGCTCCGGCGAGGAGGGCACCGAAGTGCTGGCGCTGCTGGATTGCGAGCGGCCCGAGGAAGGTACAGCGGTTAGGCAGGTTGGGGACCCGGGAGGGAGGGTGGCCTTTCCAAGTGGTACCCAAGGGATGTCAGATAAAGTGGAATGAGTCACCGCGCCCAGAGCCACCGAGACCAGAGCCTGCTAGACCCACCCTCCAGTGGTAGCTACCAAACGCATCAGAAGAAGAACAAATAACATCAACTCAATACCGCTGGTCTGAGGGGCCAGCCAAGGATGGGAGGTGGGAGGGAGTGTGGTCCATGCAGCTGGTTCTGTGGCCGTGAAAGAGTATAGGGGCACCTGATTTAAGTGAAGACATGCATGAACTCGTGGATCCCGGCAACTACGCAGCTTATTCTTCCCTCCTCATACCCACCCTTCAATCCTACCTAAAAGCATGGTCAAGTTTCTTTGGGATGATCATTTTTCTAAACGTACAGGCAGCAGAGCCAGACCTGAGTTCAAGTCTCAGCTCAGCCACTTGCTCGCCTTAGGCAGGGCCTTAACCATCTATGAACCTGGGATTACACCAGTACCTGGCTCAGAGGGTACTTGTGGGGATAAGGGGTGAGGCAGCCAAAGCACTGTGCACAAAGCCTGGAGCAGGGAACACGCTCAATTAAAACAGGATCCCTGCAAGCTGAAAGAGAACCAAGTTAGGCTAAAGGAGGGAATCACAGGGAAAGGTGCCTCTCTGGTTTCCGCAGGTGACGCAACCCTTAGGAACAAATTTATCTGCTTCCAATTCTTTTTATAATGAATGAAATGAAAGAAATTATTACACCTTAAGTGCAAGATGAAGCTTAAAGGAAATTAAATAAGGAATAGTTGCATTATATTGCTTTCTGCTGGCTATGAAATTTTAACCTTTCCTGGTTACCGGCAATGCAGTATATGCTAAAGTATGGAAAACTGTGCTTTGAGAAAGATCTGTGCAGTCAGAACTGGATTCTATGGACCATGTTAATGCTGTTTTGCCCACTTGATGCCCTGTCATCAGTCAGAAACGTCCAGTCATTAAATGGTTATTGGGTTCAATGCTACAGTAATGCTGAGATTAGAGGTCTTTATATGCTTCAGACCACATCGGGGGGGGGGGGGGGCAAGAAAGGAAACGTAGGTGTTTTACTGAGTATTATCATTCCCGGATCACAGATGAGGAAAAATGCTGAGAAATTAAGTAACTTGCCTAAGACCTACAGCTGAAAAGTGGAGAAGCCAGGATTCTAGACTAAGATATTCTGATGGGAAATCCTCTCCTTGCATGGTGCTGTCCCTGATTTCCGGTCATGGTCCCAGCACTGCCACCTTGGGCAAGTAGCTTCACCTGTGTGGGTTTCACTCAGTTTCTCTAGCTATCAGGTGGCTAGAGCCCGGGGCACTAGGCAATGGATGAGCAGTCTCATTGAGGGTGAGGCGCCTTGCTGAGCGCTTGTCTGGGAGGTTTCTGTGGCTCCCAGGAGGAAGGGGAGCAAGAGGCAGCAGCATCCACTCTGCCTCACAGCACCACACGCCCCCAGCCAAGCTACTTAAGATTTGGCAGAAACAAAAAGGAGCTTCCCTTTACCAAAATGCTGGGGATTCTCAGACTCTGTCATATCTAAAGTCTTTCTGCTTTAACATTTAAGGATTCACTAGTCTCTTAAATCAAACATAGCAGATATTTAAGAAACCCATTCCAAGAGAATTTTTGTGAGCAAAGCTTCAAGTTAGGTTTTGGGTATAGATATTAGTTTTCTCTTCACATCCCCAACTACTGAGATTTTGAGACCTTTCTCCATTTATAAAATGTAATTTTGTCTGTGTGTGCATTTATTTGTTTGTTTTTTGTTTTTTTTATCCTCACCCGAGGACATTTTTCCATTTTTTGTTCAGATAGAGTGGGAGGGAGAGGAAGAGAGAGAGAGAGAGAGACATCGATGTGAAAGGGACACATCGAGTGGCTGCCTCCTGCACGACCCAAACAGAGCAGGGGACAAACCGCAACTGAGGCACACGCCCCTAGCGGAACCGAACCTGGGTCTCTCTGGACCACAGGCCGACGATCGATCTAACCACTGAGCCAAACCAGCCAGGGCCGTTTATTTGTGTTTTTTTTGGTTTGTTTTTGTTTTTTATCCTCACCCGAGGACATTTTTCCATTTTTTGTTCAGATAGAGTGGGAGGGAGAGAGAGGAAGAGAGAGAGAGAGAGAGAGAGAAACATCGATGTGAAAGGGACACATCGAGTGGCTGCCTCCTGCATGACCCAAACAGGGCAGGGGACAAACCGCAACCGAGGTACATGCCCTTAGCAGGAACCAAACCTGGGTCTCTCTGGACCGCAGGCTGACGCTCTAACCGCTGAGCCAAACCGGCCAGGGCCATTTATTCGTTTTTGCCATGGTTACCGCTGGCAAGTGAAATATACATATATATATATATTTTTTAATCCTCACCCGAGGATATTTTTCCATTTTTGTTCAGATAGAGTAGGAGGGAGAGAGAGTGAGAGAAACATCGATGTGAGAGAGACACATTGACTGGTTGCCTCCTGCATGACCCCAACCAGGGCTGGAGATGAACCGCAACTGAAGCAATGTGCCCTTGACCGGAATCGACCCTGTGACTCATTGGTTCGCAGGCCGACACTAACCACCAAGCCATACTGGCCAGGGCAAGTGAAATATGTTTATCAATGAATTAAACATGACAATAACACTGTTATTGCCCTTAAGGAAGAATATTGTTTAAAAAAACAAAAACTAAAACTAACATGATGTTGATGGAGCAGCATTTCCCAAAGTAGATTACATGAGAAATAAATTCTATAGAACACGAATTTCCTTGGAGAAAATATTGCCTGGTCAAATGTTTGGGAAATACACTCCTGCCTTTTCAGGGGCCTGCCTGCCTTCCGTAGCCCACGTAGCCCTTCACATAGACAATCCCCTAGCCCTGTGGACGGACCTCTCCGATACCCGGCTTACTTTAATATTCCCATCAAAGTCTACAAACTGCTCTGACCCTAATACCAAGGACTGCACCAACACGTGCCAGTCAGTGAAGATGGTGAAGTTTCAATATACTTCTTTTTTTTTTTTTTAAGGTACCAAGTCTTCTGGTTTAGGGGCCTGTGAGTGGCTTCTTGTCCTCACATCCCTGCTCCTCATCATCGTGACCTTCCCTTTTTCTGTCTGGTTCTGCATAAAGGTGAGATCCCATGAGGACCCAATGAGTAATTTCCTGGAGCCTCTCACTAACCACAGGTCCACTCGTACTTCTGTGTTTGGAAACAGGCTGTCTGTTCTGCATGGAATGCCCTCCCCACTCACCTTGCAGGAGGGCACTTCCTCCTTGAAGACATTGCTCAGATGTAACTGTAGAGCCTTCCTTGACTCCCCAAGACTGTCATTCCCTTCCTCGTGCTCTCCTGTCACTCTCCTTTCACATCTATTCCAGCCTTACCACATGTATAATATTTGTTGACACTCGGTCTCTCCCATTAGACTGAGTGCCCCATGAGGACAGGGGCTACACCTGGGTCATCTGCCCTCTATAACACGAAGTGATCATGATGTCCACCTCTGACATCTCCAGGAAACTTCTCAGGCAGCTTCCATAGACCATGAATGACAATTATCTCTGGCCCACAGGTGGTGACACTTGCCTATCCCTGAAGTAAATGAAGACCTGTGTCAGTTTGGGAAGCACACGCCAAGACAGAATTGGAAGTGCAGGGACTTACTGGGTGGCACTGTCTGTGGAATAGTAAGGGGAGGGAGAACAAGAGCAGGCAGGGAGAGCCTTCAGACAACGGTGCAGGTCTGCCACATTTGCCATGAGAAGGGGAAGGCTTGGACAGAAATAGCCTCAGACTGTGGTGTAGCTCTAAGAAAGCCTTGGCCAGCCTGAAAGGGAACTCCAGGGCAAAGTCGGCTTCACAGAGGATTCCCACGATGGGCAGAAATGGCCAGGCCCTGGTACCTCTGCCATTCTTAGTCATTGTCTGGAGCTGTCAGGCAACAGCATACCCTTGACAGGAACACTATGGATGCTGCTGGAGCCATTGCTGATGGCTCTTCCTCTCCTCCTCTTCTTCTTCATGAAAGGGTGTTGGCTTTTGTCAAATGCCTTTTCTGCATCTGTTGAGATGATCATGTGGTATTTGCCCTTTATTCTATTAATACGGTATGTTACATTCACTGAATTTTGGATGTTAAACCAACTATGTGTTCCTAGTCCCACTTGTTTATGGAGTATATTTTTAATACATTACTGGATCCGGGTTGTTTGAAGTTTGTTGAGGATTTTTGCATCTATATTCATAAGAGATATTGGTCTGTAGTTTTCTTTCCCTGTGATGTCTCTGGCTTGTTTTGGTATCAGGGTACACTGGCCTCAGAGAATGAGTTGGGAAGATCATCTCCTCTTCTATTTTTTTTTGGAGAGTTTGTGACTAACTGATATTACTTTTTCTTTAAATGTTTGGCAGAATTCACCAGTAAAGCCATCTAATCCTGGATTTTTCTTTGTGGGAAAATTTTAAACTACTAATTTCATCTTTTACTTCTAGTTCTTTTCAGTTTTTCTTTTTCTTCTCAAGTCAGCTTTGGTAGTTTGTGTATCTATAGGACTTTGTCCATTTCATCTATGTTATCTAATTTGTTGGCATATAGTTCATAGTTTTTTCTCTTATGATATATTTTTATTTCCTTATGGACAGCAGTGATATCCCCGCATCATTCCTCTTTGATTCCTGGTTTGAGCAATTTGGGTCTTCTCTCTTTTTCCTTGGTCAGTCTAGCTAAATATTTGTCAATTTTGTTGATCTTTTCAAAGAACCAACTTTTGATGCTGTTGATTTTCTCTATTGGTTTCTATTTTCTATTGCATTTATTTCTACTCTAATCTTTATTATCTTCCTTCTTCTTGCTTTATAAGTTTACTTTGCTCTTCTATTTCCAGTGTCCTAAGGTAGAAGATTAGGGTATTATTTTGAGGTATTTCTCATAGTTTGAAAGAAAATATAAGAAGTGGTATTAAAATATATTCCCTCTTTCTGCTAAATAACTAATAATTGATACATATAAAAGCTAATAATGCAGAAGGCACAGAAAAATACAAGATTGAATATACTTTGGCAAATGTGCTGTAATTTCTTTGATTTAGGTAATGTTGGACATTAGTGGAAGCAAAAATTTTTAGATAATCATGACTCTTTAATCAAAATTCTATTCACGGGCTCAAAAATTAACATGCTCAATATACTTTTTCATTGGTTTCTGAAATTCTACACTTACTAAATGTAGATTTGGAAACCTAGATATTAAGTTTTTACTTTGTTCTCAAAACAAAAGATTCCTGATACCTAGGGTTACTCTCATGTGAAGGCTTTTTGAAAACTCTCTTTTTCTTTCTTAGAGTGATTCAAAGTATTAAATTTCCTTTTAGATTGTACAGGAATATGAGAGAGTAATTATATTCCGACTAGGACATCTCCTTCCTGGAAGAGCCAAAGGCCCTGGTAAGAAACACTTTTTTAACCCCCTGTAGACTTGCCCATTTCTTAAATCCATGCATACTTGTAATATGGACCTCAGATTACATGAAGTAACTTGACAGTTACTTATAACATGAGTTATAAGACCTTCTTCAGAGAGCATTACTACCAGGTCACAATAACCAAGAGAGAGGATGGGTGCAGAGAGCTAAATGCCAGTCTGAAAAGTCTAGTAATTGGGGTTTGGAGATCCAAGCAAGCCAGGAAGGCATGAGAAGGAGCAAGATCCCATGGTGCATATATTGGAAAGGGTTCAAGTTTCAAGCCAGCTCTACAGAAATAGGTAGAGCATAGAGACCAGACTGGAAGACACAAATCAGAATTTGAAGACTAATGATCAATATATGGGTCTATACAAAAGTAGAGCCAGACCCTATAGTTCTAGGACAGGGACTGTCTTGTCCTGGTTCTAGTTTTTTACATGCTTTTCGATTGGGGCTAAAAAGGATTAGTAGCTGGGCTGTTCCTCAGAGAGATCCTGGGCTCTGTGAGGTGCTGCTGCTTCTAACAAAGCTTTGGCTCTAAAGGAACCCACATTGTCCAATGGGATCTCAAAAAAAATCTCAGTAAATTACTCTGAAAATATTTATTGCACATTGACCCTGTACATTACATTGGGTGGATGAGGAACAACTAACCAACCAGAAGGCTGGTATCATGATATCACTATTCTGATGACCTCTGGGGCTTCCCTTTTAGGAAACACCACATGGAAGTTGCTGGCTCTTAAAGTCTGTCACCTTGGTACATGCACGGATTCAAAATAATTTTATGAGCACCTAAAAGGTACTGAGTCAGGCACTAAAGCTAACAATAGGGCATAAGGCACTCCTGCTAGGGAGTTCAAATCAAGTGAAGGAAACAGATATGTAACCCAAATTGTGGAGCTGTCAGCACCACGACCAAGGTGAGCATACAGCCTTTTTTGCTGGGGCTAATCCCTGTTTGTGCCTATTGTTCTGGAGTAAGTTGTAACAGTGCTCTCTTGTCCCAGATTGAACAACAAATTAGATGGTAACCTTAGCAACAACAAACACACTATAGGGGTAGCAGTGTATAGTTTCAGGTTAAGAAAAGCAATGCAATGTGCAACCTGACCCCAAAAAAGTGAACCCCAAACAGTTTCCATGATAGCCATTCACCTGTCACTTCCACCTCCCCCTCCTCTAGGCCTTTTCTTCTTTTTGCCCTGCCTGGATACCTACCACAAGGTTGACCTTCGTCTCCAGACCTTGGAGATACCCTTTCATGAGGTAAGCCAAATGATGGGTTTTACTTTCTCTCTACATTTTATATGGCTGAGCTACCAATTCTGGTCCAAGGTAAAATGACTATTAAGATCAAAAGTAGAAAAGGGAGCCCTGGCCGGTTTGGCTCAGCGGTTAGAGCGTTGGCCCGCAGACCAGAGAGACCCAGGTTCGGTTCCTGCTAAGGGCATGTACCTCGGTTGCAGTTTGTCCCCAGCCCAGGTTGGGGTCGTGGGTGGCAACCAGTCAATGTGTCTCTCTCACATCGATGTTTCTCTCTCTCTCTCTTCCTCCCTCTCTCCCTCCTGCTCTATCTGAAGATAAATGCAAAAATGTCCTCAGGTGAGGATAAAAAAAAAAAAGTAGAAAAGGGAAATAGAGATATGGACTACATCAAAATGCAAAACTCCTGTACATTAAAGGACACAGTCAACAGAACAAACAGGCAACCTATGGAATGGAAGAAAATATTTGAAAATAACATGCCTGATAAAGGGTTAATATCCGGAATATATAAAGAAATCTTACAACTCCCCCGGCTGGTGTGGCTCAGTGGCTGAGCATCGACCCACGCACCAACAGGTCGCCGGTTTGATTCCTGGTCAGGGCACATGCCCATGTTGTGGGCCAAATCCCCAGTGAGGGGCATGCAAGAGGCGGCCAATTGATGTTCTCTCTCATTGATGTTTCTATCTCTCTCTCCCTCTCCCTTCCTCTTTAAAATCAATAGAGAAAAAAAAATTTTTTTTAAAGAAAGAAATCTTACAACTCAACAAGAAAGAAAAAAAATTAAATTAAAAATAGGAAAAGGACTTGTGATGTTTAATTTAAAAAAAATTTTTTTCTTTATTGATTTTAGAGAGAGAGATAGAAACATCGATGAGAGAGAACATCGATTGGCCGCCTCCTGCATGCCCCCCACTGGGGATCAGGCCCACAACCTGGGCATGTGCCCTGACCAGGAATCAAACTGGTGACCTCTTGGTGCATGGGTCAACGCTCAACCACTGAGCCACACCAGCCGGGCTATGATGGTTAATTTTATGTATCAACTTGGTAAGCTATGATACCCAGATATTTGGTCAGAGACATCTGGATGTTGCTGTGAAAGTATTTTTAGATAAGATTAATATTTAAATCAGTAGACTTAAGATTAATATTTAAATCAGTAGACTTTGAGTAAAGCAGATTACGCTCCATATGGTGGCTGGGCCTCACCAATCGATTGGAGCCTTTCAGAGAAAGATTGACCTCCCCTTGAGGAGGATCGAATTCTGCCAACAGGCTGCTCTCAGACTCGAGCTGCAACATCAGTTCTTTTTTGGGTCTCCTGTTGACCTACCCTGAAGGTTTTGGACTTGTCAGCCTCTACAATTATGTAAGCCAGTTCCTCAAAATCTCTTTCTCTTTCTACACACACACACACACACACACACACACAAATGATTCTGTTTCTTTGGAGAGACCTGGCAAATAGACTTGAAAAACATGTCTGCAAAGAAAATATACAAATTGTCAACAAACACATGAGCAGATGTTCAACATCACTAATCATTAGAGAAATGCAAATCAAAACCACAATGAGATACCACCTCACACCTATTAGGATGGCTACCAAAGAGAAGGAAAAAAGGCTGGAAGATAACAAGTGCAGAGATTGCAACCCTTGTATACTTACTGTCAATGGGTACATAAAATGGTGCATCTGCTATAGAAAACAGTAAAACAGTACAGCAATTCCTCAAAAATCAAAAATAGAATGACCATTTGGTCCAGCAATTCCACTTCTGGGTATATACCCCAAGGAACAGAAGTAAAAACTTTGAAGAGGTGTTCATATACCTATGTTCATAGCAACATTATTCACAATAGCCAAAAGGTGAAAGCAACCCAAGTGTCCATCGATGGCTGAATAGATAAACAAAATATGGTATATACCTACCATGGAAGATTATTCAGCCTTGGAAAGGAAGGAAATCCAGACATATGCTACATCATGGATAAACCTTGAGAACATTAAGCTAAATGAAATAAGCCAGTCACAAAAGACAAATACTGCACGATTCCACTTAGATGAGGTACCTAGAGTAGCCAAACTCATAGAGCAGAAAGTAGAATGGTGGTTACAGGGGTTGGGGGGAGGAATGGAAAGTTGTTGCTTAATGGATTTCAGTTTTTACAAGATGAGAAGAGTTCTGGAGATTGGTTGAGTGTACTTAACACTACTGAACTATACACTTAAAATTGTTACGATGGTAGATTTGATGTTATGTGTATTTTACCACAATAAAAAATGAAAAGAAAAGTAGAGATAACACCTAGTTTCTTCTATTAGTAATTTAGATTTATTCTCTCCTTAATTGTCCCCCACTTTCAGTTTGAAGTTCTTTCTCATTCCTTCTTTTGTTAAATAGAAATAAAAATTACATTTTAAAGGCTTATTTTAGATAATGAAATGTAAAAAAGGAAATGAAATTTACCCCTAATCCTATTACCTATGGATAGGTGTGGGTATTTTGGAGTGTATCTTTCAGACTTATTGATGTATGTGGTTATATTTACAGACAGGATTATATATATATCAAACCATACATTCTATTTTGTAGCATGACTTTTTTTACTCAACAATTTTTGTGCTCATCTTTACATATATTAGCCATGTTTCTACCCTTTTCTTTTAAATGGACACAAGGCATTGTGTTGTATGGATGTATATACCACAATTTACACTTCCCTATTGTTGATATTAAGTTGTTTCCAATTTCTTATTACGGTAAGCAATACTGTGAATAGCATGCTTGCAGCTAAATCCTTATAATATGTGCTTGTGGAAGCGTCTAACCAAGAAATACTAGGAACCTGCATGGGTTCGGGCGCCTGGCGTGCACCACCAGCCTGCCCCCTAGTGTGCACCCCGCAGGCCGAACACGCACTCGGAGTGCTTGTTTCCCAGACCATGCTTCTCTCTTAGCACATTTTTTTGGTATCAGTTTAAAAACACCTGATAAACAACTGATTTTTTAAATATAAAAAAATTCTTCCTGCCCTAGCCGGTTTGGCTCAGCGGTTAGAGCGTTGGCCCACGGACCAGAGAGGCCCAGGTTCGGTTCCCGCTAAGGGCATGTACCTCGGTTGCAGTTTGTCCCTGGCCCCGGTTGGGGTCGTGTGGGTGGCAACCAGCCGATGTGTCTCTCTCACATCGATGTTTCTCTCTCTCTCTTCCTCCCTCTCTCCCTCCCACTCTATCTGAGGATAAATGCAAAAATGTCCTCGGGTGAGGATAAAAAAAAAAAAAATTCTTCCTGATTTTTTTTTTTTACAAAAGAATTTACAAAGGACTCCTTTAAATTGTGAGTTCTTTAGTGTAGTTAATAAAAACCCCATAATCTTTTAAAAAAAAAAAGTCTATTTTGAATAAAGGGTAGGCTAATAACTCTTTTTTTCTTTTTCCTTGCTAAAATCTTACTCTGAGAAAATTCCCCTCGAACACAGTTCCAGTTCCTCTAACCCCGCATGGGAAACAAGCCCAAGGATCAGGCCTGTCAGCCACACTTATTTTTTCTGCCTAGGTTGTGACCAAAGACATGTTCATAACGGAGATCGATGCCATCTGCTACTACCGAATAGAAAATGCCTCTCTCCTCCTGAGCAGTCTTGCTCGTGTGTCCAAAGCCCTTCAGTTCCTCGTGCAAAACACCACGAAGCGTCTGCTAGCACATCGGTCCCTCACTGAAATTCTCCTAGAGAGGAAGAGCATCGCCCAAGATGTAAAGGTACTTCGATAAATTTAACATTGAATATGTTGAAATGTCTCTTTATCTTTTATTCATTTTTCCCACTGGTCATTTATTGACTCTTCCACGGGCCAGGCATTCACTGTGGAAGGCGCCCCTAAGGAGCGGAGAGCTAAGAAAAGGTTGCCACATTGACCCTGGGCCAATTTTAGTCACCAGTCTGGTGCAGGTTAGTCAGTTATTGCCATCGTCTTGGCTCTCACCCCTACTCCAGCAGCTTTAGACGCATCGTGAAGTGCCCCCATAGCATACAGAGGTGGGAATGGGAGCTGGCGGGTGGGGTGGCTGGACAGGAGGGATTGGTGGCACGCAAAGATGATGAGGAATGGTTCCTGGGAGCTCACGGTCTGGTTGGGGAAACAAAGTTAAATAATGGTAAGTTCAAATCAGACTTTCAGATAAAAAGATGTCACAGACCCTCACATGATCAATTTCCCAGTTGTCTAGTTGAACGGATCTGGAACTAGGCAAGGGAGAGAAGAGCCAGAACTGCCTCAGAAGCAGCCTTGGCTAACCCTCGGCAGCCAGCTCAGCAACCTCGCCCCTGGGCGGAGTAGGCAGCTTCAGTTACCGAGAAAGGTTGGCAAAGGCATTGAGAAGAAAAGCCAGAACAAGGCAGGATTCCAGGAAATTGATCAGTCAAGTGGCAGTCACCACCAGGGACAGAGCCTGTCTTGAGGCCATGGGGCGCAGAGTTGGGTTAGGGGTTATGAATCGTAACCAGCTGGAAGGGAGACCTCCAACAGAAGGATCCTAAGATCAAAGGCATTGATGACGATCCTATTGATGGGGCCTGAGCAGACACTAACCTGAGAAAATGAAGTTTCCAGATGTTTGGGGTTGTCCCACTTGTTAGTGATGAAACAGTGATTAGCATCCTGGTTGTAAATAAAGGGAAGTCAGGAAATAAGAGAAGCTAAAAAGAGGAAAAGTTATAACAAGAGGGACCCAGGGGAGCTGCTGCTCTGGAATTTAAAAACCACCCAAGTATGCACTCCCTCTGCCCACTTCATCCCCTCTTCCTGTTCATCCCTCCCCCACTAAAGGTTAAAGGATCAAGTCCAGACTCTTGACATTCAAGCTTGTCTTGTTACACTGAATTATGATTTATGTATTTATACATTTGTCTTCCGGGTTATGAACTCCATAATGGCAGGGGTCATCTTTTAGTCATCTTTGTCCTCAGTACCTGGCACAGGGCGATCACACAGCAGCCTGATGTTTTTTGGCTGAGTGAAGAAATGACCCAGCTGTTGTAGCCTCACCTCTTGCTGTCCTTCCCCAGTGTATCTGCTACTCCAGCCTACTTGGCGCTGCTCCAGCTTCCATGCCTCCTCTTAGGCTGTTTCCTCTGCGTGGAGTACTTCCCTTCTCTCCACAGACAAAATCCCACTTGTTCTTCAAGATGCCACCTCCTCTACGATATCTTTTTCGACACCTCTTCCTCTCACCAACCCCCCAGCTTATTCAGTCTTCTCAGGGTTCTCAATGCACTACGCTTATTAGTTATCTAGCCACTAAGAAACCATCAGAAATAATTTAAAAGGAAAAGAATATGAGTCCATATGTGGAGCTCTCTGTTTTGCCCCTTTTTTTCCGGAACCCACAGTTCATTTTCTCCGGCCTCCTGGGACTGGGACGTGGGGGAAACAGATGCTACCAACAGGAAGGACATGCAGCACCTGTCACTGAAGCCGTTTGGGGAGAGACTATAGACTCTGGTTCTCTAGTAAACACATTTTAAAACAGATTTAATACGCCATCTGTATCCTTTCCCATTGCTTTTATAACAAATTATCACAAATTTGGTGTCTTAAAAGAACATCAATTTGCCCTGGCCGGTTTGGCTCAGCAGTTAGAGCGTTGGCTTGTGGACCAGAGAGGCCCGGGTTCGGTTCCCACTGAGGGCACGTACCTCGGTTGCAGTTTGTCCCCGGCCCCGGTTGGGGTTGTGTGGGTGGCAACCACTCAGTGTGTCTCTCTCACATCGATGTTTCTCTCTC
This sequence comes from Tadarida brasiliensis, assembly GCA_030848825.1. Lineage (NCBI taxonomy): Eukaryota > Metazoa > Chordata > Mammalia > Chiroptera > Molossidae > Tadarida > Tadarida brasiliensis. Next base: position 43,837,321 of record CM061275.1, read on the forward strand.
TCTCTTCCTCCCTTTCTCCCTCCCACTCTATCTGAAAGATAAATGCAAAAAAAGTGTCCTCGGGGGAGGATTAAAAAAAAAATAAAGGAACATCGATTTAATCTTTAACAGTTTCAAAGGCCAGAAGTCCAAAGTCAGTCTCACTGGGCCAAAGTCAAGGTGTCAGCAGGGCTGGTTCCCAATGGAGGTTCTGAGAAGAGAATTGTTTCCTTGCCTTTTCCAGCTTCTAGCGGCCGCCTGCATTTCTTAGCTCACAGCCTCCTCCATCTTCCAGGTACTTCACTCCGCTGTCTGCTTCCATCATCACATCACCCTCTCCTCTGTAGACAGGTCTCCCTCTCTTCCCTCTCGTAAGGACACTTACGCAAACCACCCGGAGTTGTCACTGACATCTCACCTCTTCCCTCCACAGGTCGCCTTGGATTCAGTGACCTGTATTTGGGGAATCAAAGTGGAGAGAACAGAAATGTGGGTAGGAAATGAACTGGGAAGAACAATATGATAAATGGAAATATTTTGGTTTCATTTAAATTTTTCATCTGATACGTTAGTTTCATTGCATGAGTAAACCATATTAGAATAAATCTGGAGGAGAAAAGAGAAAAAACACCTATTATCTCATAAACATAGCACAATCACTGTGACATTTGGGCAAATTACTTTCATATTTTCTCTGCATGGATTAAAAAAATTTTTGAGATAAAATCACATAACATAAAACTCACCTTTTAAACCATTTTAAAGTACAATTCAGTGGTTTTTGGTATATTCACAAAGTGATGCAACCATCACTACCATCGAATTCTAGAACATTTTCATTTTTGTTGTTGTTAATCCTCACCTGAGGATATTTTCCCATTGATTTTTAGAGAGAGTAGAAGGGAGGGAACGAGAGAGGGAGGGAGAGAAACATCGATGTGAGAGAGACACATCAGTTGGTTGCCTCCCACACAACCCCAACCAGGGCCAGGGGTCGAACCTGCAACCCAAGTACGTGCCCTTGACTGGGAATCTAACCCGAGACCCTTTGGTCTGCGGGCTGATGCTCTAACCACTAAGCCAAACCAGCCGGGGCTAATTCTAGAACATTTTCATCACCCCAAAAAAGAAAGCCTGCCTCCATTAGCAGAAACTCCTCATTTTTCCCTCGCCCCCAGGCCCTGATGACCACTCTCCGTCCCTGGATTTGCCTGTTCTGGCCATTGCATATACATGCAATTATACAATATGTGGCCTCTGCGTCTGGCTTCTTTCACTCAGCATGTGTTCAAGGTTCATCCATGCTGTGGCGTGGATCAGTACATCATTCCCTTTCATTTTGTTTATCTACTCATCGACTGATGATCCACTTGGGGGCTTTGTGAATGATGCTGCAGTGAACATTCATGTGCCAGATTTTATGTGAACATCTTGTCAGTTCTCTGGGGCAGAGACCTAGGCGTGGAATTACTGCATTATATAGTAACCCTATATGTAACTTTCTGAGGAACTGCCAGACTGTTTTTTATCTATGTATTTTTTATAGTTGCATTCAGGGTAAAAATAAAATTTTGTATGTTTTACGCAATACATTAAGTATTGTTCTTATGTTCTTATGTTCTTAAAAGAGTTCTACCCTTTTCAAAGTCAATTATGTTGTATAAACTTACATGATTTCCCTTATTATTCATAGTGTGGTTCTTCAAGGCTTTTTTTCATTGTTCAAATTTAATAGTTGGGATTTAGATTAAACTAAGTGGGGAAAAATCAACATAATCCATCAAGAGAAAATGTGCTCTACATGGAAAGAGAAAACCATAGCCATACTGTACCATCAGTGACAACACAAATCTGCATTTGAGGCACTGACCCTCGAGACGCTGCCGACCGTCTGCCCAGAGGTCTAGGGATGGCACTCTGCCTGTCAATCAGCATGTTCTGTGCATCATGAAGCCGCAGCAGGGAAGGAGGCAAGACCGTATGAAAGCTGACTGCCGAAAGCAGTGCCGCACACCCACCTGGCCACGTTTTCTTTTTCAGTAAGGATGTGAGGCTGCCAGCCGGGCTTCAGCACTCCCTGGCTGTGGAAGCCGAAGCGCAGAGACAGGCCCGCGTTCGGGTGAGCCGGCACTGAGCAGCACCCACCGCCGAGGCTGCTCTTCGAGGGGGGGGCGCTGGAGAATCCCAAAGGCCTGCTCACACAGAGCATTCTCCCTTTGCTCACTCATGTCCTCACCTCCCATTCATTCTTCCAGGAATCTGGCTTGTGCCCCCCACTCCAACCAACTCTATTAAAATCGCTTGCTTAAAGCTCCTGACTGACTGATGCAACATCTCTTTCCCTGTCACACCCTCTCTCTGAGGCCTCTGGTAACAGTGACCATCTCCTCCACACTGTCTTGCCTTCGCTCGCTCTCTCTCCCTGAAGGCATCTCGCCACACGTCATCCTTCTTCTCTTACATTGGCATCTTTCCTGGGTAATACCAGTCACCCGTAGGTTAATGACACCCAGACCTGTCTCCCTAGCTCTGTGCAAGCTCTGGAGGGACAACCATGATCAGGGCCCAGGTTCCTCAACACCAGAGCCAAGAAAAGGCTGTGCAACCTATAGCCTCTGGTCAGACATGCAGGGAGAAGCAAAATGTGGCTGCCAGCAGCTCCTGACTTGTGTGGGCGGGATGGGGTGTTGGGAAGAGGAAAGTGAGGACTGAAGGAAGGCAGATTTCTTTTAAAGCACAGAAAGTAGGTGGGAAAAACCTTAACCACAAAGAAGGTTGACAACTGAGGGGAAGTGGAGGGGGAAGGGGAGAAAGATAGTCCTCTGGGTAGAGAGGTGTGTCTATTCCTCTTTGCCCATTTTAAGGTGGCGTTTAGGTGGTGAGATTGGTGCTTTTCCTTCTGAAAGGCTTACCCATTCATTTTGCTGGAGTTGGGAGTTACTCTTTCAGGATTCTCTGTTTTGCCTGGAACATTGGCCAACCTATTCTCTATATGGCAAAATGCTACTAATCTTTCAAGGCCCACCAGACATAATTAATAACTCCCCAAACACTTCACTGTACTTGCCAGGGCCCTTAAATTCGGCACTGAATTACAATTAGTAGTGTAATCTCCCCTAGAGCAAGCTCCTTGAAAACGAAGACCATCTGTTCTATGCTTAGCAGTGTTTGCCACATAATAGATGCTCAGTGCTTGCTGAATAGTGATTAAAACTTTCAAGGAATGAAGACGAAAACTCACTTTGCTTTTCTTCACATCTGTTCTCTAGATGATCGCGGCGGAAGGCGAGAAGGCTGCCTCCGAGTCCCTGAGGATGGCAGCTGAGATTCTATCGGGCACTCCAGCTGCTGTTCAGCTTCGATACCTCCACACTCTTCAATCCTTGTCCACAGAGAAACCTTCCACCGTGGTTCTACCTTTGCCATTTGACATGCTAAATTTCCTATCTTCTCCCAGCAATAGAACTCAAGGAAGCATCCCCCTCCCAAATCCTTCCAAACCTGTTGAACCATTGAATCCTAAAAAGAAAGACTCTCCCATGCTATAAGAGGAGCGAAGGATAATATGACTATGTGGGGGCCTGCCATGTAACAGCCACATCACTGAGTGTTCTCACTTCCTGCCCTTTCTTCGGTTGCCAGATAGAATGCCCTTGGAATACAGGGAGTCGCAATGCAGCAATCTGCATGAGAAGACAGTGACATCACGTAATGACCGAGAAGCCATATAACAAGTTTAAGTAGATCGTCTAGCCGGAGTAATTATGGGAAAGAGCTTTAGCCAACATTCTACTTTGGAAAGAATTTTGAGTCTATATATGGCTAAACTTAGACTCCTGAAGATGTGGTTCAAACGTCCTTCTCGCTGGATGCCCTCTGGCCCCTTTGGCAAGGTCTTTGCTGCTCCCAGTGTACTGTGAACTCCTCAAAGGTACATCTTAGTCATTTCCCCCAGACCACACTCAGTCTTGTATACTCCACCCCACAGTCCTCACACCTAATCCTGATACCTGCACCACAGTGACACTTAAATGATCCTGAGTCAATGAAAGTAAAAGAGATATACTTGGGCTGAATATAAATAAAGAATTTAAAAGGAATTATTTTTATGGAGACTCCTTTTTAAAATAGAGAAATAAAAGAACAAAAACATTCAAATGATAACATGTTGCTTAAAATCTGAGGAAGCATCACTATAAATATGGGGCTAATGTATTTTCAGTATAGAATTGATCAGTTTGCTTATTTTTCAAACAGTAATAACATTTTGTCATCTATACATACCCTGAAGTATTCTTTTCTTATAGAGATATTCCCTAATATGAATATATTTCTATAATATAATTGGTCTTATTTTCCATTAACTTGCCTCATACAATTAGAAACATAGGTCTACAGAAAAAAATTAGCCAAGTAAATAAGAATACGCGTTTATATAGCAAACCCTCTCAGAAACTTTTTTTAAATTAAAAAAAATTTTTTTGTTGTTGTTGTTTAGGTCTCTTTCCCCTTCATTAGCCTTTTTTACCCCCCTCCAATTTTTATTAATTTATTTTTGTTACAGATGTTTCTCCTTCTTCCCCCCTAGACTCCCTCCTCCCCATCCCACCACCCCACCCCACCCCCTAGCATTGTTGTCTATGTCCATTGGTTATGCATACATGCATATAAGTTCTTTGGTTTACCTCATCCACCCCCCTATCCCCCTACTCTGAGGTTTGTCAGCTTTTTAAAAAAATCAATAACATTATAAAACATTACTAACATTACAAAAATATGACTAAAAATCATTATGTTAGTAAAATAGGAATATCCATGTTGCTGTAACAGAAAGAAATGGTGGTAGCTACCCCCAGTGCTCACTAGTTGGTGATTTCTCTCCTTCAAAGTGCCTCTTTACTGTTCATGTTATCTGATGTTATTATTGGAGATGTCTTCCTGCTATTCCCCATGGCAACTTTAAATATTCTGCATAAAAACACCCATAAAGCCCAGCCGGTGTGGCTCAGTGGTTGAGCATTGACTGATGCACTAAGAGGTTCGCTGCTTCGATTTCCGGTCAGGGCACATGCCCAGGTTGTGGGCCCAATCCCCGGTGGGGGGCATGCAGGAGGCGGCCAATCGATGTTCTCTGTCATCGATGTTTCTCTCTCTCTCCTTTCCTCTCTCTCTAAAATCAATAAAGAAAAAAAAATTCTAAAAAAAAAAACCCATAAAATTTTGTTTATGAATGTTATCCCCTAAAACCCTGCTGAACATTATTTCAAAGAGAAATGTATTCTGAGCTCCTAACAGTGGACATAGAAATTTTTGTAGCATTTTGTCTGTTGAAGACAGGCTGTTTTCTTACTATGTTTAAATAACAGAGACAATGCCCGGCTGGTGTGGCTCAGTGGTTGAGCGTCGATCCAAGCACCAAGAGGTTGCTGGTTCGATTCCCAGTCAGGACACATGCCCAGGTTGTAGGCCAAATCCCCAGTGGGGGGCACACGGGAGGCAGCCAATCGATGTTCTCTCTCATCAATGTTTCTATATCTCTCCCTTCCTCTCTCTCTAAAATCAATAAAGAAAAAAATTAAAAATAACAGAAACAAGGCCCCAAACGAAAGGTGCTTTGCCTATCCTGTTATCTCTCAATCACTTCAATACTCTTTCCCTCTGCCATCCCTCCTACCCTCTAAAAAAGGAATAAAAACTCCCTAGCAGTTTAATATAGCATCATGATGCCAACCTCAGGGTCATCTCTGTCATATGTCTTTAGGCCAGCTCCTCACCTCCGTCCACAGCTGGCATAACCACACATTCTAGCCCAACCTTGCTATGCCCGTTGACTTGAGCCAAGCAATGACTCTTCCCAATATTATGCAAGACTATCAGATGATTTCAAAACCTACATATTCATACAATCATGCCAAATTCATTTATTGATATAACCATCTGCTTATAAGGTTACTATATATTGAGATGATAATTTTCAATTTTGTTTCAAAAGGCAATTTCATCCAGTTCTGAAAAATGCTTCCATCTGTTAAGAGAAAGTCTCCCCAGTCCCTGTTCCCAAGGACCAGACTTGGCTGTGGGGTGCTGAAAACCATGGATAGACTAGTCTCTGAGGCAATGGGAGATTCTGAAGCCAGAGGGGCAGGCGAAGCTCTAAATACAAAGTGTGGAATCCAAAAGGCGGTCAAGTCCAAGTACAGTCATCCCTCGCCACTTCACACTTCAACTTTTGCAGCTTCACTCTATCACGGTTTTTTCTTTCTTTTTTTTTTTTTTATCCTCACCCGAGGACATTTTTTCATTTTTTGTTCAGATAGAGTGGGAGGGAGAGAGAGGAAGAGAGCGAGAGAGAAACATCGACGTGAAAGGGACACATCAAGTGGCTGCCTCCCGCACAACCCAACCAGGGCCGGGGACAAACTGCAACTGAGGTACATGCCCCTAGCGGGAACCGAACCCGGGTCTCTCTGGACCACAGGCCGACGCTCTAACCGCTGAGCCAAACCGACCAGGGCTATCACGGTTTTTTCAAATATATTCATTAAAAAGTTGATTGAGAGTGAAAATGATACAGCGCGCTCGGTTGTCTGAGTCAATTATACACCCCTGTATTACAATTAAAATTAAAATTACTGTACGTATAGACTGCAGGCCTATGTATTCAAGCACCCCAGGAATCCTTTAACGCCAGGTGCAACCGCTGGAGTCTGGAATGGATTAACTGCAATAAACAAGGGATGACTGTAAGCCAAAGGCAGGTGATGGCATCTGCTCGAGCCAGGAGTATGGTGCCAGAGAGGAAAGCAAGCACTGATGGGCAGATACAATGAGAGGCAGGGGAACTCCTGGGTGATTCCCTAGAATGTCTAATCTATTAGGATTTGCAGTTCGCTTTTGTGCACCAGCCAAGGCACATAGATGGTCCAGCCAGGGCACTGTCACAGATGGTCTGGCACATTTAAAGGGCCAATAGCAATTAGAGCATTCCTGAAGCAGGAAGACGTTTTCATTACCACGGTGTTGGCCTGTACCCATCCTAGTGTACTGTTTATTGACGTTCAGATGACATCGAGAGTTGTTGGTCACTTTTCACCCCATATAGACAGTTCTTGATTTCCGGTTGGCAGATATTGAAATGACTAATGAAAATAGAGGTAGGGTCATGCTGGTTCAGGTATAACCAGAGCCAGGAACAGAACAGTGAGGAGTGGATGTCAGGGTAACAATGGTTTCACGGACCTTTACAAATTCCTTGTAGCATGCTTCTTTTCATCAAAGGCAGATTTTACCTACATAGCTGGGGAGTGCCTGTGGTATCTCCCACTGGTGGGTCTACTCTGATGCCCCTAGTCAACATTTACATTCCTCATTAGCTTCCCAAAGTGCATCTTCTGGGTCTGCTTGAGTGGTCTGTGGTATCTTCAGGTATTAACCAGTTCTTGGGGTGGGATGGCTTGATGGCAGGGAAATAATGGGGATAAATTGCTATGAAACTGTGTTCTGGGTGAAAGGGTATAGTGAATAGTCAAAGCAAATTCTTCAGAAACTAACTAGGTGCGCTGTCTGCAGGGTCCTAGGAGCAGAAGTCTTCTCTTGAGACCCAGGTACTGCCTTCCAAGTGGTTACTGATCTTGAATTGATGATGCTGCAGCTCGGCTGTTTGGACTCCCCAGTATCTGGGAGGCCCGGCAGGCCATTCTGCCAGTGCTTCTGCATTCCATATCCTTGGAGGGGCCTGCTATGTCTGGATGGCTAAGCATGCTCCTCTCATTAGACTGCACCTGGTCCCTACAAGGTTTTTTGACAGAGTCTATTGGGATTGTGAGGGTTCTGATGTCCTCTAGAATTTTGGCTTGTATGTCAGTGCATTTGCTTCTCTGCTTCCTGTGGGAAAATACTTGCTGGAGGGTAACACACTTACTTGGAATTCCAGAAATGGTCAGTGCTTTAGAGCTTTGGGGTCTGCCTGCAAATAGAATTCCCAGCAGTCTTTAAAAGTAAAATGCAAAATGTAGGTTACCCAGGTAATATCTGAGTCATTGATTTCCAGCTAGGAAAGGCTAAGAGCAAAAAGAAAGCCCAGTCAATATGTGCCAGAAAGTACCTGACAAGTGACCTGACCACAGTCGAGTCAGTAGGACATAGTGTAGGCCCAGATCTCTTGAGAATCGCACGGTGCCCACATGCATGGTGTAGGCCTGAGTGTGGGGGGAAGAGCCAGGCCTGGTGGATGAGGGGCTTGCTCATTAAACTTCCTAAGGTCCCTGAAGTTAACAAAAAAGTATTCTGAAAAACGAATAAAATAGTATTCTGTTTTTGTTTTGTTTTTTATCCTCACCCGAGGACATTTTTGCATTTATCTTTAGATAGAGTGGAAGGGAGAGAGGGAGGAAGAGAGAGAGAGAAACATCAATAAGAGAGAGACACATCAAGTGGTTGCCACCCACACAACCCCAACCGGGGGCCGGGGACAAACTGCAACTGAGGTACGTGCCCTTAGCGGGTACTGAACCTGGGTCTCTCTGATCCACAAGCCGACGCTCTAACCACTGACCCAAACTGGCCAGGGCTAAAATAGTATTCTTAAATCCCACCTAAAAGCCCCCAAATTTGCTAGAATCATCCAAGATCTGTTTAGGAAAGCAAAAGGGTACGGCTGGGTATGCCCAGCAGGTGGTAACTGTACTTGAGTCTCAGCTTTGATTTTCATTTGACTGTGAACACAGCCAAATGTCTGAAAATTTTTGTTTTCTTCCCTCAGAGCTAAATCATCCAGTAGGCTCAGAATTTTTGAAACCCACACACTTTGATGATGGCCAGGGGCAGGCCTGGCCAGGGGTTTGACTTAAATAGGGGCTCTGGAGTTGGAGGTGGGGGTGTCTGAGGCTTAAGGAACAGGTCTAAAATATCAGGAGATAAATCCAAAGCAACACCAAATATGTGGAGCCAAAGCAGGTGCGGAAATCTCACCACAGGTGTTTGGAGCCAGAGAGATAGGCGCAAATCCCACTGGCCCAGGGGCAGAGGTAGGAAAGAACTCTTGTTAAATGACTGCCCAGAACTGCATTTGTCATGTGCAGCTTACTTCTGCAGATTAGTCCAACTCTGGTGCCTAGAAGGACCCAAGGTCATGGACAGAGCAGACAAATGAGCAATAAAAGCAAAAAATGAAGATATCTGGGCGAATCTTCAGCAATACTGGCCCCTGTGAAGGAAACCATTTGAACATTGATGGCCCATGGCCACTGTCAAACAATCTAGACATGGGTCCAGCAAGCTGGGGGCTCTGACACCGATCAGCTCAGTGATCTTGGGAGTCTTATAATCATTTTGGGCCTCAGTTTCATCTTCTGAGAAATGAGGATAACAGTATGTCCCCCATGTACTTTGTACGATTGTGAAGATCAGATAAATTGTAAAAATGCCTGAAATCGTAAGAAATTTGAAAATGCTGCAGAAACCTAAGAGTAATATCAGGATTCTCTCTTTTAAATTGAAAAATAATGCTTTTGATTTGTCATTCTTCTCCACAGAGTGCAGTCTTCAAAAAGCATTATTTTCTTGACAGAAACAGACACTTTTCACAGACCTCTGTTAGGAAATCAAATGAAAGAGGCTGGCAAACTTTTGCACAAGCTACTTTTAATCTGGCAAGTAAGCTGATGTACTGATCCCCTACAGCCATCACTGTGACTTTTAAAGGAAATGTTCTTGGGTTGTATACTGTGGATTTTCTAATAGCTGTTGCAAAGGGAGTCCCTCTGATGGAGCCACATTGTCAGCTCAACAGCACAGAGATACCTGCGGTGTGTTCAGGTAGGGGAGCCACAGAGACGCCCAGCACCCTAGGGATGCTGCTTGGGTTTGATCTTATTATTGGATTTAGTCCGGGTTCTGGGTTTGCTGCTGAAAGAACTCTCCCTGCGCTGTGATCCTGAAACACAAAAACAATTAGAATGTTGTAACACTATCTCGTTTTTACTAAAGATGTTTTACTTTACAAAACATTTTAAAAATTCTGGTCTGCCTAACTGCTAAACTACAAACAGATTCTGTGCCCACAATTTGACCCTACATTTGTTATTGGGATTCAGAATGCATTTTCCTAAAGTTTTAAGTGTAGTCAGCCTGAATTTTGGGTCCTGGAAAAGGGGACCTTGTGGTCAAGGAGAGAAGAGAAAGAGGAAGAACATTTCCTCATTCTATCTTGTACATACTCAAGCTTGGTTAAAAAAAATTTTTTTTTAATTCAAATAGAGCTAGTATCCGGAATCCGGTCAGACCCATCCTTGCACCCTGTTCTGTCTGCTGGTCCCTCTCTCCAGGATCCTGCACACAGACACTACACAAGCCCCACCCTTGAGCTGGGTGCAGGAGGCCTTCTGCCATCAAGCCTGCTATTCCTGGCTGCTCTATGACACCAAACTTCTGACTGGCTGCTGCTACCTCCATCCACACTTGGTCACCCTGTTCGCACTCTTGTCTTGCTTTTAAGTATATTTCCCCACTCCTAATCATGGGCCTCACTGAGATCAGATTCATGTGTGTCAATGCCCCTCTTGATTCCTTTCTTCATTCACAGCTCAGAGCACAATGATTTGCTAATTATTAAAAATACTGACACAAAACAAAAATAACAAGCTCTCCCTACTCTGTCCAGATCTTTGTTTCTTTTCTTTTTTTTTTTTTAATCCTCACCCAAGAATATTCTTTTCCATCTATCTTCAGATAGAGTGGAAGGGGGGAAAGAGAAAAATATTCATGTGAGACAGACACATCGACTGGTTGTCTCCCGCACAACCCTGACCAGGGCCAGGGACCAAACCGCAATTGAGGTACATGCCCTTGACTGGAATCGAACCTGTGACTCTTTGGTCCTTTGGGCCGATGCTCTAACCACTGAGCCAAACCAGCCAGGACCCAGATCTTCTTTTCACTGGGCATTCACAAGGCTCCTTCCTTTACTGTATATAATCTTTCATTCCTTCACTGCACAGCTCTCAGGAGAAGAGTGATCTCCCTGCACCAACTCAGACAGATATGACATTGTATGTGCCATATGGGTGTCACATTGCTCCAGAGCTATCTGCATTTTTAAAAGGAGCTGCCGGCTAACTCAAAGGAATGTCTAACTTAGGATTTTCCAGAGAAAATGTTCTGGTCACCTGCATAGCATGGGGACTGTCTTGCATAGGAACCAATTCCCCTAAACTATGCAGAGCTTCCCATCCACTTTTGAGCCCCCTGGCAGTGATTCTGATAGATGCCTAGAAGGCAGGAAAGGGGGGCTATGTGTTTGTGTAGGCTATTGTTTGCAGACTGGGGACTAACTGTACATAGTTATCCTCTATCAATAATTACTAAAACTTTTTATTTATTTATTTTTAGAAAATTTTTGGCATTGATTTATTTAGAATATTTAATTTAATTTTTTTTTAAAATCTTTATTGTTGAAAAGTATTACAGTTGTCCCCCCTTTCATCACAGAAAATCCAACAAGTACAAAAAAATAAAGACAGCCCAGCTGGTGTGGCTCAGTGGTTGAGCGTCAACCCATGCGCCAAGACAACACCGGTTCAATTCCCGGTCAGGGCACATGATCAAGTTGTGGGCCCAATCCCCACTGGGGGGCATGCAGGAGGCGGCCAATCAATGTTCTCTCTCATCGATGTTCCTACCTCTCTCTCCCTCTCCCTTCCTCTCTCTCTAAAAATCAATAAAGAAAAAAAAAAAGACAAAATTCCCCATAAAATTCCATCAACCAGAGACAATGTCTGTCAATATTTGGGCATATTTACTTCTGGTCTTTTTTTCTAGTTTTAAAAAATAGTATCATATCTTAATTCTTGTATTTAATATGTTAACACAAAAACTTCCCATGTCATTATAAACTCCTCATAAACACCATTTTATTTTTATTTATTTATTTATTTATCCTCACCCAAGGACATTTTTGCATTTATTTTCAGACAGAGCGGGAGGGAGAGAGGGAGGAAGAGAGAGAGAGAGAAACATCAACGTGAGAGAGACACATCAACCGGCCACCACCTCCACAACCCCAACTTGGGCCGGGGACAAACTGCAACCGAGGTACATGCCCCCAGCGGGAACCGAACCCGAGACTCTCTGGCCCACGGGCCGACACTCCAACCACTGAGCCAAACCGGCCAGGGCAATTTTTTCCTATTATATATAATGATACACTGAACATCTTTGTGCACTGATTTTTTTTCTGTATTTAGAATTTTTTCCTTAGATTCTCAAAGGTGAAATTATTAGGTCAAAGTATATGCCTGCTTTTAAGGTATATCCACACATACTCTCAAGTTATTTTTGGAAAAAGTTATATCTGTCTGTCCACCCATAAGTTTCCTGTAAAACTAACTACTTTGCCCCATCTGACCAGCATTGTAGCCTTTGGTTTTAAACAATCTTTTCCAGTTTTATAAGTCACAATTGCATCTCAAGTTAGTTTACTGGTCTACAATTGTTAGTCCTTTGATTTTCTTTTTTTTTTTTTTTTTTAGTTGTCTGAATAAGATAGTTAAATGTATGTGCAATCCTATGAGAAGTATGAACTATAAGAGCAACACTAAATTTATTGATATTTTTCTAAGATATCTGTGACCCAATCCAGTTTTCTTCCATAAATACAACCTAAATAAAACTAATTAGAAAGCAAGCCTCACCTTTCTTTGGAGGCTTTGAGGAACTTTCTACTGAATAGATTTCTTCCTCCTCCTCCTCTTTTTTTTCTTCTTCTCTTTCTCCTTCATGTTCTTCTTCTCCTCCTCCTTCAGGCTCCTTCTCCCTAGACTTCATCAAGACTTCCTCCAGTTCTTTCTCCAGTTCTTTATTTCTTATAAGAGTATAATGAAGTCTCTCATTTACATCATCAAACTTCTCCTCTGCATGTCTGGCTCGGTTTTCAATCTCTCTGATGTGGACAAAGTCCAGGGAAAGACAACAAAATGGAAAGGTTCGAAAAAGTATCATTCATATATAAAACTCATTGTCTAAAAAAGGCAGTGGATTAGATGAATGTATCTAATGATGAAGAGTACAAATAAGGGAAGCAGCAGCACCAATGATTAGCCAAGAATTGGGGGCCTGGGAGCTACTCTGGATGGTAATGTCAGAGTTGCAGTCATGCTGTAACTTAAGAACATATTTATCATTTCTCAGTGAAATCTGACTTTGGGGTATTTGGAATTCTCCACCAATAGCCAAGGAACCCTTTTGCAGAATTTAATTTCGCCTTCTCTTCATTGCTGTGATCCAACAAACTAAATCCAATAGTACACCCTCCCTTTTTTTTTTATCCTCACTCGAGGACATTTTTTCATATTTTGTTCAGATAGAGTGGGAGGGAGAGAGGAAGAGACAGAGAGAGAGAGAAACATCGACATGAAAGGGACACATCGAGTGGCTGCCACCCACACGACCAACCAGGGCCGGGGACAAACTGCAACCGAGGTACATGCCCCTAGCGGGAACCAAACACGAGTCTCTCTGAACCGCAGACCGATGCTCTAACCGCTGAGCCAAACCGGCCAGGGCAATAGTACCCTTTCTTTAAAAAAAAAAAATCCTGAGCATAAGTGCCCAGAAACACACAGTCTTTTATTTTTTTCATTCCCTTCTTTTTCCAGCACCTTTAAAAACAGATTTTACAATCAAGAAAACCAGCCTGAGATGTGCTTCACTACAGCACATGTCTATATGGCTATGCTTCTGTCTTGGCATTCTCAGCCATCTTAACTACACTGCTTCTCCTACTTTTTGGGTTCTGTAACATTCTTTCTTGCACACAGTATTTCTCTAGTTCATGTCTTAGAAACATACTGAATTAGATCACTTTCAACACCCCATTCCGTCAGGTACACACACACACTTTGACTTCCTCCATCTCTACTGTGGGTGAGGACAGATGTTCCTACTACAGCATGTAGTTCACTGACTCTAGCAGAGGATTTGGAGATACTCATTCCACTAGTGAGGATGAAGGAAGAAGGAGAACCAAAGGTCAGTCAAGAAGTGTGGATTTCTCAGCCAAACCTCCTGGCCAGCATCTTCGTCTTCTTACCATTGTGGCACCTCATACTTACATTAACTTATCCTGCATGTGTTCAATTATAGCCATCGCTTCAAGATACTTTGGGGCCAATGTACCTTGATTAGCTGATTCTCTCTGACAAAGGAAATATGCACAATGAATAAACTGGAAGTCTCAACAGTTAATACTCGACTTCTTCAGGATGTTCTGGACTAAGCCTTCCAGAATATTTTTTCTACTATCTATATTTATATAGTAGGTAATTAAGCCTACCCTTAACAACTAGGGACTTTCTGTGGCCAAAGAGCACACCAGCTTCCACCTTATTCATGCTGCAAGTGGATACAGATTTGATTATAGTTGTAAAGAAGAAGCAGGAAAAGCAATATCAACAGAAACAGGAAAGGAAGAAAGGCTTAAAAAATAAATAAAAGGGTAAATTTTTCTCTAATAAATCAAATTAAGTATCAAGGGAATTATCTATATTTATTTTAATAATTTACTTCACTAAGCACAAACCATTGCAAAATCCAGTAAGATCTATTAGTTTGATAGGGAACTTCATAAATATCAAGGCTGTAAAAATATGGGGGGAAAACACCTCTACTATGGTCGTAGAACTTTCCGTGGAGGAATTTTAAATGTTTTTCTGCTGAGTTTCTATAGCCACTGTCTAAAGGTTTCCAATTTCCCAGTAATTCTTATGGTTGGAGCTATGTGCTTATCACAGTTCTCAATAGAATCTACTGAATAAATATATTTAAAAATTGGTCAAATATCGACCAAAGTATTGTTAAATTAAGGAAAGGGATGAGATGCTAATTTTAAAATAAGGTTTACAGAAGAGAATAAGAATTGTTTGTTGTCGTGTTGCTGGAATGAGAGTTTTCCAGCGATGATGCAGGGAGAAAAAGAAAACATGGAAAATATATTATTTAGAAGCCCCTGATCCTTTTGGAGGAGATAAAAGTTATGTTACATCTATACCATTTTTACATAATGTCAAGTTTCCTAGCCTTTCTCTCTAGTTTTGAATTTCCTAGTTGAGTTTCAAATACATACCCAGGAAGATAATGCATCTGTTCCAGATAGAATTCTGGAGTAAACATTTTCATCTTCTCCGATGAATCGAATGCGTTTTTCCTTCTCTGTAGACGTGGAAGGTTTCTAGGGCACAGAAATACCAAAGACCTGTCAGTGAGCTAGTGTGTGACACAGTGGCATGGCAAGTTGCCTGGTGCCGTGTCTGAAGCTTTCATTTTCCATCTGCTTTAATAACGTAACAAGCATTTTTTTAAGACAGCAAACACTGTGTGATAATTTAGTGTGGATGGGGAAGAAGGGACAAGGGGAGATAAATGTGAGGAAGACAAAGCAGATTTCTTCTAGACCTCAAGAACTTACAGGACAGTAGGAGAGACAGTCAATAAGATAACGATGGTATACGTGATTACTGTTAGCATAGAGGCGTGTTCCAAAACTGTGTGTACCCAGAAAAGGGCCCTCCATTCTGCCTAGACACTCAGGGAAGTTTCTACAAAGAAGATGATCTTTGAAGGCTGACTAGGAGTTTGTAAAATAGAGAGGAAATGGCCTGATCTAAGGCCACAGAAGGAGGAAAGGAGGTGATGCATTATAGATTTATACGGTATGACAGAATTTAGTGACAAATAATGTTTTCCATTTATTTTGTGCCTTCCATATGCAAGCACTGTGCCACAAATAAAACAGAACATGCTGGTCCAAAGAGGCCTGGGTGTTGTACAATATTCTTGTTCTGTTGTCCTGCATGTACAGTGAGTAGAGGACCTAGGTCAGAGCCTGGAGTCATGCCAACATTTAAACTATTCACAGAGCCCTGGCTGGTTTGGCTCAGCGGTTAGAGCGTTGGCCTGCGGACCAGAGAGTCCCGGGTTCGGTTCCTGCTAAGGGCACGTACCTCGCTTGCAGTTTGTCCCCGGCCCTGGTTGGGGTTGTGCGGGTGGCAACCACTCAATGTGTCTCATGTCGATGTTTCTCTCTCTCTCCCCACCTCTCTCCCTCCCGCTCTATCTGAAGATAAATGCAAAAGTGTCCTCGGGTGAGGATAAAAAAATAAATAAATAAACTATTCACAGAGAAGAAACATCAGGGAAGTAAATTAAGATGGTATAAAGAGTGTCAGGTGATCATGATGAGTTCTGAAAGTCAAAGACAGTATTCATTCTAGGAAATAACAAGGGCTCTTCTGCTAGACTTCTCTGGTTTTGAATGTTGGTTGTGCTACTTCTAGTCATATGATTTTGGGTAAGACAGTCAACCTTTCTTATCTGTAAAATGGGGGTGGTAATATTTACCTTGAAATCATGTTGTGTAGATAAGAGATAACATGTGTTTAGCATATAGCTCATGGTAGGCACTCAGTTTTTGGTTAATTATCATTGTATTTTTGTTATTATTACAAGTGCCCTAGAAGGGTTATTACTACTAATGCCCCAACAGGGGTAGAGACAGGGTAAGGAAGAGAGATGTGGCTGGGAGGAGGGGGGGAAGGGCAACTCAGAATGGGAGCTGAAGAAGTGGAAACACCGAGTTTATACTACTATTTAAAGAACTTGGCAATAAAGGGATAAAGAAACAGCATAAGGGTGAGAGGTTATGTAGTCAGTAGAAGTATAGGTGTGAATGAGGCTAATGGAAATGGCTGGATTTAGAAAGGAAAAAGGATACTTCTTCCTCAGAAAATTAAGAGATAAGTGTGTCTTCAGGTATGGTTAAATATATATGAGGAAAGGCATTTTGCTGAACTTGAAGAGTTCTGTTTTTATTTTCAACAGTACATGTATAAATTCTTTTTTAAATGGTACTAAATAATCTTACTTCTGCTTTCTCTTCTTTCTGTTCCTTCTCAAATTGCTCATCCTCCATACTTTCTTCTTCATCCTCATTAAAAGTCAAGTTTATTTTAGGCTCAATTAATTTTTTTATAATGTCCTGTAAGAGAAAACAATATTATAATTATAGCTTAGTGTATATAAATACTTTCATGCTATATTAGCAATTATTCATTCAAAAATATTTAAAGGGCACTAATCCTGCAACTGAGCCTGTGCTAGTGATAAGGATACAAAGTTAATAAGAATGGTCTCTGCCCTGCCCTGGCCGGTTTGGCTCAGCGGTTAGAGCATTGGCCCATGGACCAAAGAGGTGCGGGTTCGATTCCAGTCAGGGGCACATACCTCGGTTTCAGTTCGTCCCGGCCCTGGTTGGGGTCGTGTGGGAGGCGTCTCTCTCACATCGATGTGTTTCTCTCTCTCTCTTTCTCTCTCTCTCCCTCCCTCCCACTCTATCTGATGATAAATAGAAAAATATCCTCAGGTGAGGATTGAAAAAAAAAAAAAAGAATGGTCTCTGCCCATAAGAAGCTTACAATTTAGTGGACAAGGAAATGCTATGGATACATAAAGTTAAATACTAGAAATAACTAATCTTGATCAGGTAGCGGTTAGAGGTAAAAGAGAGGGTTGGTAATGTCTGAGTTTCTTCTTGAAGAGTGAGTAAAAGAAAAACAGATGTACACAATCGGCTCTGAGAGCAGTACTGTAGTTCAACGAACAGAACCTTAGGGGCAGATAGACAAGGGCACAATCATGGTATGTCATGCCAGGAAGACTAGACTTCATCCTGAAGGCAATGAGATACAAAAGGGAGCGGACAATGAACATGGAATGAAGTGTTCAAAGGAAGAAATAACATTGATGGGAAGACTAAGCTGCAGGGGAGGAGGAAGGGTGTGTGCAGAAGCAGGTAAGCCTGAGGATATGCCTCAGGAAGTGGCAGGCTGCTACCCTCTGAAAGCTATCCTTTCCTTTATAAAGTGGGAGACAAAAATCATTCACCAAGAAAGTGAGGAGAGCTGTTTGGGTAGATGACCCTCTCCCTGAGAAGGGAGAAGAGCTGTAATGCTCTTGGTCAGCTGAAATTCTCTTCTGATAGAGTGAGTAAGAGAATGAAGATTCGGAACATTGATTGGAAAAAGTTGCTGACCCCTTTTCTATTAAAATACAGGAAGAACCTGAATAATGACACGTGCTAGCACATGACAAATACCTCTTCTTCAAGTAGGTCTTCCTCTTCTTCATATGTCAATAATTTTGTTTTTCTGCCTTTGATCCTAGAAAGGAGGTGAGAGCATGTGGTGATCCACTCATAACATTCTCTCTGAGAAGAGAGAAGAAGATCATTACTAAGCAGAAAAAAATCAGAGTACACTAACTTATTTATTCATTCACTCCTATTGAGGAGCTGCTAAATACAATTCTCCTAAATATAACTCCATTCAATGAACATTATATCACTTCAGTTCACAGATCTGTATAGAAGTAATTTTCTATGAATATAGACCTAAAATCCTATCATTGCTTATCAACATCATTATAACGGGACAAGGAGTGGTGAAGTGTCATAAAATCAGATGTAGAAACATTGTTGGATTTACTATGGGCAAATGGTCTGTCCCAACAAATATGCAACTGACCAGGTCAACTGTAATTGCTTAACATGAACAATAAAAATAGTAAACACTTAACATGGCACTTAATTATATGCCAGACTCTGTTCTAAGCATTGTACATATATTAACTCATTTGATCCTCAACATATGTATTTATTTTTAAGGTATAATTGAAATAACATTACACTAGTTTCATGTACAACATAATTAACCAAGATGTATATATATTATCAAATGATCACCACAATAAATCCAGTTAACATTTATCATCATAGTTACAAAATTTATTTTCTTGTGATGGGAACTGAGATATATTCTATTATTATCCTCATTGCTTTAGATGAGGAAACTAAGGGATCGAACAGTTGAATATCGTGCTTAAGGTCATATATATAGTTAAACATGACAGTGGGATTCTAATCCAGGTGGCCTAGGCTCTAACCCACTACAAAAATATCACCCTGGCCCCAATAAAGTAAATGAGTAAAGATTTGAAGCACTGTTTTAAAAAAGGTGCTCACCCCTTATCTATTGAGGTACAGAAACGTCTATAGAGGGTCTCACCCACCAAAGTGAATAGTAAAACTATATTTACTTTACCAATATTGCCTAACAGCTAAGATCTAGCTTCAATGTCTTATTTAAAAGATTCCTTATTAGGCCAGCTGGTGTAGCTCAGTGGTTGAGCGTCGACCCATGCACCAAGAGGTCTCTAGTTTGATTCCTGGTCAGGGCACATGCCCAGATTGTGGACCAAATCCCCAGTGGGGGCATGCAGGAGGTGGCCAATTGATGTTCTCTTTCATCAATATTTCTATCTCTCTCTCCCTCTCCCTTTCTCTCTCTCTAAAAAAAAAAATCAATAAAGGAAAAAAAAACTTTAAAAAAAAAAGATTCCTTATTAGTGAGTAAAAGCAGAGGGGACTAGTAAACTGGGGAAGGAGATCTGGTCACTTTAACCATAAAAGAACTGTACTGTGTGGTGAAATAATGACCCACTGTAGGTCCCTAATATCAACCATAAAAAGCAGTAGTATGCCTTATATTTTTATCATTATTAGACTTATTTTAATTCTGGAATTATTATGAAATGTCAGAGCCAAAAGAGTTTAGAAATCAAATCCAAACCCTTATGTTATAGATTAGAAAACTGAAGTCTAAAGAGGAAAAGTTAGTTCACCACAGCTTTGTTGATGTCATTTATAAGTTTAGATTCTGCATTCAAAGAGTTAGGATGATGTCTTATTGCATATCAGAAAGAGGATCCAACAAGGAATATAAAACTACTGGGTTCTAGTCCTAAATTCACCTAATTAGCTTTGACTTCTTGAGTAAACCCTTAATAGTTTTCATCTATTAAAAACAAATGAGGGAAAATGGCGGCAGAGTGAATAGAACCTACACAGACCATCTCCCAGGACCAAACTGGAATTACAACTAAAATAAAGACAAAGCATTGGGAAAAACCAACAGAAAAACAGCTGGAGAGAATCTGCACAACCAGAGACAGAAAGAGGATGCCAAATCAAGCCTGGCAGGAACTGCGGAGGCACAAGAGGGTGGGCTGGGAGCCCATGGACGGCAGCTGAGGGCTGTATTAGCTGTGTGCACTTCCCGCTGAGAAAGCAGGGATTTTAAAAAGCACCAAATCAGCTACAGCCACTCACTTTGGGCTCCGGCAGAGGGAGGGCAGACTGGACCTATGTGGAGAGAGTCCAGGGCTCCTGGCTCAGGAGATAGCTAGAGGGGAGGACACTGGGAGTTTTGTGCTGAATCACTCCCTCACAGGACAGTAGCTATTTTATTCAAAGAGCTCCTTCCCAGAGCCCCTCCTGCAGGAACTCAACACCACCAGGCCAGGCCAGAGAAATGCAAATTGAGGCTCATTAACATTGAGTCTGATAGCAAGCAAGTGCCCCACCTGCTGGAAATCCTCTTACACCTGAGGGATTTTTCATTCAGCTGAGGACTACAAATCGACGCTGATCAAGTAACTGAGACGAATAGCCTACAGGCAAAAAGCTAGAGGATAACTGAACTTTACCTTGGCTTATAAATCCACCCAGGAAAGTAAGACTTGACAGTGGTGTTTAACGTGGATCCTCCCACACTCATCGAAAACCAGTAAAGGGAGCCACAACCAGTGAAATACCAACACTCACAGGGAAAATTTGGCAGGCTCCAAAATCCACTGAGACAGCCACAATGGTGAAACAAAGAAACAAATCCCAAATGAAAGAACAAGATAATTCTACAGGAGAAGAAATAAATGACATGGAATTAAGCAAGATATCAGAGAGTTCAGAATAATAATCATGAAGAAGCTCAACAGCATGAGTAAAGATATAGAGACACTGAAAACCAACCAATTGGAAATGAAGAATGACACAGCAGAAATAAAGAACACATTGGAAGGAATAACCAGCACAGTAGAGGAAACTGAGGACCAGATCAGTGAATTAGAAGACAGGGTAGAAAAAAATCACCCAATCAGAGAACCAAAAAGAAAAAACAATTAAAAAACAGGAAGACAGCCTAAGAGAACTGTGGCACAACATGACACATAACAACATCCACATCATAGGAGTTCCAGAAAAAGAAGAAAATGAGCAAGGGTTAGAGAATATATTGGAAGAAATAGTGACAGAAAACTTCCCTAGCTTGGAGAAAAAAAAAGGCATACAAGTTCAAGAAGCATAGAGAGCCCGAAGTAAGAACTCAAAGAGGCCCATAGCAAGACACATAATAATCAAAATGCCAAAAATTAAAGACAAAGAGAGAATCCTAAAGGCAACAAAAGATAAGCAACAGGTTAACTACAAAGGAACCCCCATAAGGCTATCAGCTGACTTCTCAGCACAAACACTATAGGCCAGAAGGTAATGGCATGAAGTAATATAGGTAATGAAAAACAAGGATCTGAATCCAAGACTACTCTGTCCAGCAAGGCTATCATTCAAAATAGAAGGTGAAATGAAGAGCTTCCCTGACCAAAAAAGGCTAATCCAGCACTCCAAGAAGTGTTAAAAGGACTGCTGTAATAGGCAGAAGAAATAGACAGAGAAACATAACCATAATGAACAAAAATGGCAATAAATAAGTACATATGAATAACTTTAAACATGAATGGATTAAATGCTCCGATCAAAAGACACAGAGTAGCTGAATGGATACGGAAGCATGACTCATACTTATGTTGTTTACAGGAGACCCACCTCACAACAAAAGACTTACATAGGTTGAAAGTGAAGGGATGGAAAAAAATTTTCCAAGCAAACGGAAAGGGTAAAAAGCTGGGGTAGCAATACTTATATCCAATAAAATAGACTTCAAAATGAATAACTAGAAACAAAGAAGGCCACTACATAATACTGAAAGGATCTATCCAACAGGAGGCTATAACCTTGGTAAACATATACATACCCAACACAGGAGTACCAAAACACATTTAAAAACTTCTGGCCCTGGCCGGTTTGGCTCAGCGGTTAGGGCATTGGCCCGCGGACCAGAGAGACCCGGGTTCGGTTCCCACTAAGGGCACGTACCTTGGTTGCAGTTTGTCCCTAGCCCCAGTTGGGGTTGTGTGGGTGACAACCAGTCTATGTGTCTCTCTTGCATCAACGTTTCTCTCTCTCTCTCTCTTCCTCCCTCTCTCCCTCCCGTTCTATCTGAAGATAAATGCAAAAATGTCCTCGGGTGAGGATTAAAAAGAAAAAAAAAAAACTTCTGGAGGACTTCAAAGGAGAAATCAACAGCAATACAATCATAGCAGGGGACTTCAATAACCCACTGACATCACTGCATAGACTCCTCTAGACAAAAAATTAACAAGGAAACAAAGACTCTAAAAGATGCACTAGGTCAAATGGATTTAATATATATCTACAGAGACTTACACCCCAAAACTGCAGAATTCACATTCTTCTCAAGTGCACATGGGACATTCTCAAAGACAGACCACATATTAGAACACAAACTAAGTCTCTACAAGTTCAAGAAGATTGAAATCGTATCAAGCATCTTCTCAGATCACAATGGCATGAAACTAGAAATCAGTTACAGCAAAAACATTCAAACACATGGAGGCTAAATAGCATGTTATTAAACAACGAATGGGTTACCAAGGAGATCAAGGAAGAAATTTTAAAATTCCTGGAAACCAATGGAAATGAACACACAAGAACACAAAATCTATGAGACACAGCAAAAGCAATCCTGAGAGGGAAGTTCATAGCACTACAGCCCTACCTCAAGAAACAAGAAAAATTTGTAATTGACTTTCCAACCCTACAACTTAAAGAACTAGAAAATAAACAGAAAGAAAAACTGAGAGCAAGTAGAAGGAAAGAAACAGTAAAGGTCAGAGCAGAAATAAATGACATAGAGACTAAAAAAACAATTCAAAAGATCAATGAAACCAAGAGCTGGTTCTTTGAAAAGACAAACAAGATTGATGGACCCTTAGCCAGACTCATCAAGAAACAAAAAGAGAGGATCCAAATAAACATCAGAAATGAAAGAGGAGAAGTAACAATTGACACCACGGAAATACAAAGGGTCATTAAAAAATACTATGAGTAAGTATATGCAACAAATTGGACAATCTAGGCAAAATGGACAAATTTCTAGAAACACAGTCTCCCAAAACTGAACAAGGAAGAGAGAAAACTTGAACAGACCAATAAGGATATTGAAGATGTAATCAAGAAACTCCCAGCAAACACAAGCCCAGGCCTGGATAGTTTAACAAGGGAATTTTACCAAACATTCAAAGAAGATCTAACACCCATTCTCCTCAAACTATTCCAAAAAATCCAAGAAGATAGAAGACTTCCACTTCCAAACTCATTTTATGAGGTCAGCATAATTCTAATTCCAAAACCAGATAAAGACACTACAAATAAAGAAAACTACAGGCCAATATCCCTGATGAACACAGATGCCAAAATCCTTAACAAAATATTAGCAAATCGGATCCAGCAATACACTGAAAAAATTATTCACCATGACCAAGTGGGATTCATCCAAGGGATGCAAAGCTGGCACAATATTTGCAAATCAGTAAATGTGATACACCACATAAACAAAATGAAAGATAAAAACCATATAATCATATCAATAGATGCTGAAAACATTCGACAAAATCCAGCACCCATTTCTGATAAAAACGCTCAGCAATGTGGGAATAAAGGATCATATCTCGACATAATAAGGACCATATATGAAAAACCTACAGCCAACATCATACTGAATGGGCAAAAACTAAAAGCATTTCCCTTAAGAACAGTAACAAGACAGGGATGTCCACTTTTGCCACTCTTATTTAACATAGTACTGGAAGTCTTAGCCACAGCAATTAGACATGAAGAAAAAATAAAAGGGATCCAAATTGGAAAGGAGGAAGTGAAACTGTCATTATCTGCAGATGACATGATATTGTACATAGAAAACCCTAAAGACTCCATGAAAAATCTACTAGACCTAATAAATGAATTGGGCAAAGTAGCAGGATACAAATTTAACATCAAGAAATCAACAGCATTCTTATACACCAATAATGAACTCACAGAAAAAGAAACTGCTCAAGGTTGGTCGTCCACACTCACGTTCACTTGCTCATTCTCTTACACACTCACCCTCGCTCCGGTCCTGCCCACTGCCATCTTCCTCTTTTTTTATTATAGTAATTATGTTACAGGTATATACACATTTTAGAAATTATCAAATTGTTCAAACTAAATATGTGTAGTTTGTTGTAAATTAAACCTAAAATGTCTGCTCAAAACAAACAAAATAAAAGTAAGGGGAAGACAGAGTTATTACCTTCATCTTATTCAGATCATAAAGTTCCTTAGCAGGATTTTTTTGTAAGTTGCTGCCCATATTCAGAGCCATAACTGTTAGCATCCCTTTACAACAACTGGAAAACAAAACAAAACACACAGCATGACCCATGACCTATTATTGTTGGTTCCTCTCCTAAATGTTTTAAGTCCAGATACAGTGGAAGTTTACCATAATAATTAAGCTACTGACTCACCAAAGAGCCTAATTTGCCTCTTTCTCACCCTTGTCCTCTTCCTTCCATTCCTCTCACTCTTGACCATTGGTAACATTAAATGGGAATGAAGTGGGGAATTGACTAGATTATAAAAGCTCCTTCCCAAATTTGAAGTAATCATAGTGACAGTATGCTTACTAGCTAATATTTTAGAATTTTTCAGACCTCATCTTTATTTGGTGGGATCCTCTAGCTTTCCAGATATAAGGGTTTTTTGTATTTTTGTTATTTTTTAAAGATATATTTTGACATTTACACAATGGAATACTACTCTGCCGTAAAAAGGAAGAAAATGTTACTCTTTGCGACAGCATGGATGGACCTGGAGAACATTATGCTAAGTGAAATAAGCCAGTCAGAGAAAGACAAGTACCATATGATTTCACGCATATGTGAAATTTAATGAACAAACTGAATCACCAAGCAAAATAGAGACAGACTCATAGAGAGCAGGTAGACAGCTCTGGGGTGGGGTGGGGTGGAGGAGTTGAGCAAAAAAGAGAAAGAGAGAGAGAACTCATGAACATGGACAACAGTGTGGTAATTGTGGGGGTTGAGGGGGATGGGTGGAAGAGGACATAGAGGGAATAAATGGTGATGGAAAAAATTACATTAAATTAAAAATTTTTAAATGAGATGTTTTTGTTGGTGTGTATTGAAATATATAAAAATATACATTCAGCTTTGCATGAAATTACACAGGAAACTACAAGCTTCTTCATAAATGCCCCTAGCCTGGGCAAAAGTGCACGTCTCTTACTTATGCAAGTTAAGTGGGTCTTTTTATTATTTTACTAATTGTCACTCCCACATCTGTATATACTTCTCATCCTGCCTATGTTAACACTGTTTTCAAAAGAATTCTAAAGCCATTGGGAAAACACCAAAATTTCATATTCCAACTGGGTAGTGTTGAAGCTAGTTTAAAAACTGAACTAGTGCATCTTTCAAGGTTTTAAAACAATTCCCTATTGCTGCTACTTCACTGTCCTTCTCTGCTTTGTCACATTTATCTTCAAAGGGGCAAGAATAAAGAAAAGTTTTACCTGTTCAAATAACTGGAGTATCGGGACAACTTTCTTGCCAGTGCAGTTGCATCTAGCTCTAACTTTGCAACTCCTAGATCCTGTTTTTCAGCACTTGTCTCCTCCAACTTTGGGAGAGTGTCTTGGTCAGTAAAGTCAGGTACCATTAATATCAGCAAATACACCATCCACTTGATCATAGATATATGCAATTCACCCATCTGTTAAAAAATATTTTTAATACAAATGTCTCATTTTAAATAAATCAAACAGTAAAAACCATGCCAAATTTAAAAATAGAAATTATCATATCTGTGTCTAATTTTCAACACTATCGTTCTTTTTTTTCTTTAAAAAAAAATTTTTTTTCTTTATTGATTTTAGAGAGAGGAAGGAGAAGGGAGAGAGAGATAGAAACATCGATGAGAGAGAACATCGATTGCCCACCTCCTGCATGACCCCCACCGGGGATTGGACACACAACCTGGGCATGTGCCCTGACCAGGAATTGAACTGGCGACCTCTTGGTGCATCGGTCAATGCTCAACCACTGAGCCACACCGGCCAGGCCTTTTTTTTTTTTCCTTTAAATATTTTTTTTTCTTTATTGATTTGAGAGAGAGAGGAAGGGAGAGGGAGAGAAAAGAAACATCGATGAGAGAGAACATCAACTGGCTGCCTCCCCCATGCCCCCCACTGGGCATGTGGCCCACAACCTGGGCATGTGCCCTGACTGTGAATGGAACTGGAGACCACTGAGCCACATCCGTCGGGCAACACTATCATTCTTAATGAAATTAAATCATCACTACTCAGCTGGTATAACCTTGTATTTTTTTGCTCACTATACTATATTAAACTCTTCTTTGGCTTGGTCAAGGGTAGTAAAGCTGCAGTTCCCAAATTGTACACCAAGGCATCCCAGCGCTCCACAGTGACTGAGACATTAAATTTTACAAACTTTATTTCAGCAAACAATTGGGCAATGCCAAAACTGGAAAGTGGTTAGGGGTGCTCTGTGGGCAGGGGGTAGGGCAGAGATTTTATAGAGAAGACACTGAAGCAAAGCAATTTTTTTTTTTTTTTATCCTCACCCGAGGACATTTTTTCATTTTTTATTCAGATAGAGTGGGAGGGAGAGAGAGGAAGAGAGAGAGAGAGAAACATCGACGTGAAAGGGACACATCGAGTGGCTGCCACCCGCACGACCAACCAGGGCCAGGGACAAACTGCAACCGAAGTACATGCCCTTAGCGGGAACCGAACCCGGGTCTCTCTGGACCGCAGGCCGACGGCTCTAACAGCTGAGCCAAACCGGCCAGGGCGCAAAGCAATTATTTAATTGCCTATAATTATTTAAATGTTTGCCTTATCTGGGCAAATTGTTATTTGGCTGTTATGATCATTGTTCTTGAGTTTCATTTTTCCATATTGGAGAAAATCTAGCTGACTGCTTATGATCAGCTGTTGTTGAGTTTTGTTTTCTTAGATGCCAGTGCACTGACTCTGGCTTTGGTTTCTTTACATAGGTTTCCAAAGGCAGTAGAGCTACCTTAGTCCAATGGCCTCCTTGTTTCAGCTATTTTAACATTTTTTACTTTTCCAAACAGTTACTAAGTTGTTAGGACATAAATACTTAGTAAATTGCCCTGGCCAGTTTGGCTCAGCGGTTAGAGCGTCGGCCTGCGGTCCAGAGAGACCCGGGTTCGGTTCCCACTAAGGGCATGTACCTCGGTTGCAGTTTGTCCCCGGCCCTGGTTGGTCGTGTGGGTGGCAGCCACTCGATGTGTCCCTTTCACATCGATGTTTCTCTCTCTCTCTCTCTCTCTTCCTCTCTCTCCCTCCCACTCTATCTGAACAAAAAATGAAAAAATGTCCTCGGGTGAGGATAAAAAAAAAAAAACACTTAGTAAATTGTTTGAACCTACCTACTTAATAAACTGAACTGGGTGGTATTTCTTTGGATGAGGAGTATGAAAATACTAGGGCACAAAGGGCACTGTGAATGGAAAAAGTCTGGGAACTTCTGCATTAGGGTGTTTACTGAGGCTGGGTGCCAGAAATAAAATGCAAATGTCAAACACACCATTCCCTTCAAATGCTCAGCCTCGTTCTCTGTCTGGTGAGTTCCTAGGTATTCTTCTAGGCTTCAACAGGATCTACTCAGAGAAGACTTTTTAACTTCCACTGACTTTAATCTGCTCCTTTTCTTATGTTTCTATAGTACTTTGCACATTTCTCTATTATAATTGTTTGCACATATGGAATGTTCATCCTTACTTCATTCAAAAAATATTTATTGAGTCCCACTATGTGACAGGCATTCTGCTCCCCTTTTAAAATTAATTTAGATTGTCGACAGACTTCCGGTAAGGATGGCGGCGTAGGTAAACGCGGTGTCGCGTCCTCCCACAACCACATCAAAGTTACAACTAAACTACAGAACAACCATCATTCAAAACCGCCTGAAATCCAGCTGAAAGGAAGTCCTACAACTACGAAATTAAAGAAGCCGCTGCATCGAGACTGGTAGGAGGGGGGGAGGCCCAACGGGCTGGTCCCACACCCGCGTGTGGCGGATAAAAATTAGGAGGACGCCTCGGCTGGGAAGGTCCTCCCTGAGGACTGAGGGGTCCCCGTCCCACACCAGGCGCCCAGCTCAGGGTTCCAGTGCCAGGAAGAGAATCCCCATCACTTCTGGCTGGAAAACCCAGCAGGAACTGAGGCTGAGGCGGCTGGAGCCCCGGCAGCTCCTCTTAAAGGGCCCGCGCACGGACTTACTCGGACTCGCTCCCTCCAGGCTCCAGCCTGTCGGAAGGAGCCTGAAAGGCACCAGAGTCATATGGGGAAGAACTGAGCTGTTTAGCATTGGAGCGAGGGCTGGAGAGGCAGCTTTCTCCTGGACAGATGTGCTATCAGAGGCCTTTGTTCCTTTGGTGAGCCCTTCCCTGGGCCGGCAGACGCTGCCATATCTGGGACTCCAGCAGCCTGGCTCACAATGTTGGCCCCGCCCTGGTGATTCCCTGAGGCCCTGCACCACCCAACTTCCAGGCCCACCCAAGCTGTTGCCAGTTGCTTTACCATAGGATTGGCCTGTCTTGGATCCTGCTTCAGCTTTTCCTAAATTCTTTCAAACAAGTAGCATCTGGTCTCAGCTAGCCCTATACCTCTCTCTAAGTAGTACATAGAAACAAACACAGGGAGGCAGCCAAAATGAGGAGACAAAGAAACAGGTCCCAAATGAAAGAACAGAACAAAACTCTAGGAAAAGAACTAAGTGAAATGGAGTTAAGCAACCTAACAGATGCTGAGTTCAAAATACTGCTTATAAGGATGCTCAATGAACTTAGTGAGAACCTCAGTGAACTTAGAGAGGGCCTCAAGAGCATAAAAAAGGACCAGTCAGAAATGAAGGAGGCACTAACTGAAATAAAGAATAGTTTACACAGATTCAATAGTAGAGTAGGTAAAGCCAAGAAGCAAACCATCGATTTGGAATATAAGGAAGCAAAAAACACCCAATCAGAACAGCAAAAAGAAAAAAGAATCCAAAAAAATGAGGATAGTGTAAGGAGCCTCTGGGACAACTTCAAGCATGCCAACATTCGCATCTTGGGGATGCCAGAAGGAGAAGAGAGAGAACAAGAAATCGAAAATCTATTTGAAACAATAATGGCAGAAAACTTCCCTAACTTGGTGAAGGGAACAGACATACAAGTCCAGGAAGCACAGAGAGTCCCAAACAAAATGAACCTCAAGAGGCCCACACCAAGACACATCATCATCAAAATGCAAAAGGTTCAAGACAAAGAATCTTAAAAGCAGTAAGAGAAAAGCAGTTAGTTACCTACAAGGGAGTTCCCATAAGACTGTCAGCTGATTTCTCAAAAGAAACTTTGCAGGCCAGAAGGGAGTGGCAAGAAATATTCAGAGTGATGAAAAGCAAGAACCTACAACCCAGATTACTCTATCCTGCAAAGCTGTCATTTAGAATCGATGGCCATATAAAGAGTTTCCAAGACAAGGAAAAGCTAAAGGAGTTCATCACCACCAAACCATTATTATATGAAATGTTGAAGGGTCTTCTTGAAGAAAAAGATAAAAAAATATGAACAAACAAAATGGCAATAAATACATATCTATCAACAGTTGAATCTACAAACAAAATGAACAGCAGAACAGAAACATTCTCATAGATACAGAGAACTTTTGTTGGGTACCAGATGGGTGGGGGCTAGGGGGAGGGGGTGAAAAAGGTGAAGGGATTAAGAAGTACAAATTGGTGGTTAGACTGACAAACCTCAAAGGGAAGGGGGGTGGGGGGGTGGGAGGAGATTGACCAAAGAACTTATATGTATATATGCATAACCAATGGACACAGACAACAGTGTGGGGACAGGCAGGAGGGGGGCAGGAATGGGGAGGAGGGGGGCAATGGGGGAAAAATGAGAAACATCTGTAATACATTCAACAATAAAGATAAGTAAAAAAATAAATAAAATAAAATAAAATTAATTTAGATTGTCTTCCAAATCACAGAAATTTCTCCCAACCCAGGTCCATACTTCTAGTCTTAACATATTTGCTCCTCAACTCTTGGTGTATATATATAATGTGCTCACAGACTGTGATATAATATAATGTTTAATAAGTAGTATTTCCATATAACTGATGAACTCTGCCTTTCAAATTCCTAATTTAAACAATATTAAAATGAATTAAATTCATTTTATCACTTTAAATTTAATAATAATAAGATTTTTTTCCTGTGTAAATTTAGATTATAATTAAGACCAGGAGGTGGGAGTTAATGTAATAAACTAAGACATCCTCTTTTTTTTTTATCCTCACCCAAGGACTTTTTTTTTTTTTTTTTTTTTTTTGCATTTATCTTCAGACAGAGCGGGAGAGAGGGAGGAAGAGAGAGAGAGAAACATCGATGTGAGAGAGACACATCGAGTGGTTGCCACCCTCACGACCCCAACCGGGGCTGGGGACAAACTGCAACCAAGGTACATGCCCTTAGCGGGAACCGAACCCGGGACTCTCTGGTCCACGGGCCGATGCTCTAACCGCTGAGCCAAACCGGCCAGGGCAAGACATCCTCTAAAAATGATTTCATGTCATGCTGGTTAAGAAGTCCACAGGATCAGTTCTTCAGAATTGCAGAAAAATTCTATTTGTTCTAATAAATATAGACCAATAGTATTGTGGCATCTTGTCTTTCCTCCTAGTAACATGTTTCTGTCATCCTTTCAGCCAGGCAGGGGCACCAACATAAATCCTTAATATGGCCACATCCTTATTAAGGGAAAAATATTCAGTATACAAAGTAAAGAGTAATGATAATAATTAGAACTCAATAATTCTTATCTTTAAAACTTCATTCCAGAGGCAGAAATACAGTGCATTTAAAAATCCATTGAAAATCATTTGAATAATTATGTAAGTTCCCATTTTGCCCTCCCAACCTCCTGCTTTAATTGTATAGGCATGATCTGATTTTTTCTTAAAGAAAACTCCCAGCCAAGGCAAAATTAACCTCACAAATCCCTGTAAGTACGTACATGGCGCTGAAGTTCAGTGTTACCATTATTAATCTCATTGCCTATATTCAAATGCCATTGTTGAATCATGTCAAATATTTGTGCTTCAAGTACCCTGAAGGAAAAATTAAGTAAAATAAAGATAAGTGACTTACTTAGAATATAAAAGCAACTGTTAGTTAAAAGAAAGGGTTTTATTTGGGTGGGCCTAATAAACTTAGTGTTGACAACTGTTTGAGAACTCAGGGAAAGGTGAATGAAAGCCTTGAATTATCTGGCTAACTCGCCAGCATGGCTTCCTAACACCAATAGCAACCAGCATGATGCACTTTGGACAATGAAGATTTTACCTTCAGTGTTAGCTCTCTACTGTAAAAACTCACACTCTCACCCTTTATATTCCCTTCTAGGCCAGTGAGACCATAAAGTTAAGAAGAATGAACTTTCAAATTCTGTCAAGAGATCAGCTTCTGGCATGACAGTGTGAAGAGCAAAGCTGACCCATCCCCCCAGTGAAACTGGGGAGAATTCTTTAAAAAAAAAAACAAAACTCAAAAGCCTCTAGAAATGGTCCTAAGAACAAATAGCAACTGAAGAAACATCTATTCAAGACAGTCTATGAAGATTCAGTAAGAAAGGTAAGAGTCTATGGTATCTGAACTAAGACTACCCCCACTCTTCCCCTTCCCAGCTCAATGAGGCAGAATATCCATTGGGGACTACCGAAGTCATGAACACAGGACTCCCTCACCTTCCTGCTCCCAGTCAGGTGGCTTTTTTCCTAGAAGACACAGGACTTCAAGGTTTCTCATGTGACCCCAGCTACCTATTGCTGAGGCTAGGTACTGGGAAAATGCAGTTGAGAAGTGGGGATTCCCTTCTGCCCAGCAGAGACCTATGGGAACTTACGAGCCACAATCTGTGTCTAAGTACTGTGGAACAGTACCAATAATGTTTAACAACGCATCCAACTGAGATATCATTTCACTAGTTTTTTCATTAAGTCCCTCCCATTCTTTAAGAAGCATTTCAGGAAACTCTTGATGGTTTTCCATGTTGAAAGAACAGAAGTCAAGAGAACTAATCACACTCGTAAGAATTTTAGCGCTACCTAGAAAAGTGAGAAAAGCATTAATTGCCAGAAGTATCTGTAAGTCTACTATTTCAATAATAAACTATAAAATACTAATGGGCGGGGGCATATCTTTTTTCATCTTTTTATTATCCTACAGATTGCTTAGCAAAAATCTTGTAAAGAGTAGTTCCTAAATAAATGTTTAGTTGAATAAACACTATATAATTGGAGCTTTTCTGATTGATGGACTATTTCTGTGATTACAACTTATACTCTAAGTCTCTTGTCTTCTCTCTGAGAACCAAAAACATTAAACCCAAAAACTATGAACTACAGTTTTCTGTAAAAGGCATTAGTTCATTGTCTTTCTGTAAAGAAGAAAATGATGATAAACAGGTTCTTCATGATTATAGGATAGTTAATAAGAGAAAAGAGAATATCGTTCTTGAGATATTTTTTAAGTCATTGTTCAGGTTTTCATGAAGTTTAGAGTTTTAGTCTGAACCAGGATCAAATATGGATCCTAATCTTTGAATGATTCACTGTGAGATCATGGCAAAATAACCTCTTATCTCATTTGCAAAATAAGAAATAAAAATGCTCCCATCTCAGAGAAATATAAAAAAAAAAATAATTTAAAGCAAATTTTTTCTTATTCTTGATGAAAATACTTTCACTTCCTTCATCAGTAAACTTTTATCTCTTAGTATTCAAAGTGATCTGTTAATTTCACTATCACTCATCATATTGACTCCTCATTCTTTTAAACCCCTTACTAACTCATTTTTGTCTGCCCACTATATGCACATTCTCATGGATAAGTATCGCCATTTTATCTGTAACTATATTACTGCTGCTACAGATAATTAGGATTGTGTTTTCCCATCTAGAGTAGTTTGAGGTTGAACAACAGTGGTAGTCAATGCAGCCGGGTTGCCTGGAACTCTTTACTAAGGATTGATTCTTAAGTAACAAATGACACGGTGACTAAAGATGCTTTGATGGATTTGAATGTCTCTCATGGGTTTCGGAAGGGTGAATTTTCAGTATCTCATGGCAAACTGGGATATTTGGTCACCCCACTGGGGAAATAAAACTGAAATTCAAAATCTGCTAATGAGTACAGGCCCTGGTAAATGCACCAGGCTTTCACTTGGGACCCCTGAATCCCTGAAGGGCTACACCTTAGAAGTGAGGGTGGAACAGAACAGACCAGCCCTTGTAACACCTGGAGCCACACATCATCTCAGCTCATTCCCTGTTTGGATTAAAATGATCTGCCTCTACCCGAAATAATCTAAAATCATTTTAATAATGATTAAAATAATAATAACTAATTAGTGACTAAAATCATTCTTTTGAAATATAGCATTTTCCAGAGTCTTAAATTATTTCTAGAATGTATCACACACAATGTCCAACATCAATATGAAACAGCCAGGAATATGAAAAGAATTGACTCAAAACCAAGACAAATTACAGACAATAAAAAAAGACCTAAGCAAAGAAAGGGGGGAGGGGGCGGAGAGAAAGAACTATAGTCATGGAAAACAGTGTGGTGATTGGGGTGAGAGTGGGTGAAAAAGGGTATGGGGTAATAAATGATGATGGAAAAAAAATAAAATAAAAGTTTTAAAAAGACCTAGTATGCTTGAAACTAAGATAAGACCATATGTCAACTGTAATTGAAAAAAAAAAAAAAGAACTATAGGAGAACCAGAACCAGAACCAGATATGATCCAATTATCTAAAACTGATTGTAGTGATGGTTGGACATATCTGTGAATACATACTAAAAATCATCAAATTGTATATTTTAAACAGGTGAAATGTATTGTATGAATTATATCTCAATAAAGTGATGCTCAATGGTTTATTTTGCTTTATTTCTAAAACTATATTCATGTATTATCTTGACTTTAAATATTAATTGTATTGAAAATAAATACTATTAAAATCCTTTATGTCAAGCAATCTAATTATCACTGTTTTTTTCTTACCATTATCCCCATTTATTCTTAATTCAAATTCTTTGTAGAGTCTTCCTATGCTTTTTATAATTTCCTCCATCTGTTGTTGTTCTGGTGGCATCTCCCCTTCCATACTTTTATGGCGACGAAATATCCCAAGCCCAATATCTGTCCAGCTTTCTTGCAAATATTTAATAATCTTGAGAGAATCATATTTTGCCACTAGAAAATCCCCAGTAAACTTGTCTCTATCTTCATTCAGTATCTAGAGAGTGAAGGGGAGGTAAAGAAATTAGCAAATTATCCATTAGTGATTTCATCAAAGTCAACCCAGATCTTTATTTCAATTATTTTAGAGTTAAATATCCTATTATTATTTGTTTATACCATTTATTCCTATGACATACATTTTATTTTCAAAATTTAAGTGAATTTAAATTAATTTGATACCCTATAAAATAATCCATAGTTTATCAGGATGAAAATAATTATATTAAATCCTATATGGGTAAAAGTTCATGATAAGCAATTAAGTCCCAGAGAGCTGAGCATGTTTAATTACTATATTGTTCGAGGGCCATTGTTTGGTAAGGATATAATCTGTTTACATGATCCCTACTAGACTGGGGAAGTTTCTAAAATGTAATGGTTGTGTTTTATTCATGTTTTATTTGTCTGTCTAACCCCAAGTTCAGCATATCAATATTTGTAGAAAAAAATAAAGTACAATTTCTATATAAAGTTTGCCATTATCTGTGACTCAGATAATGGAATCAAATCACCCACGCTTCAATAAGAGTGACCATTACAGGGAAGCTATGTTGTAGAGCATTAAGGGTAGGATTTTTAGCGTTGGAGAGACATGGACTTAAATTCTGATGCAACCACTTACCATTTATAGATAACTTAGGCAACTTACTTAACATTTCTAAGCTTCAATTTCCACATCTGTGAGATAGGGATTATAAAACCTGCATCACGTGGCTGCCATGAAGAGTAAAATAATGTATGGAAAGCACTGTTACTGTTAGTCTAACAGAGTGTTTAATGAATGAGCGTTATTATTATTCCTACTAAATGAAGAAGCATCATTTCTTTCAATTTATCTAAGCAATGTCAAAATTGCCAGATAAACAGTAAAAAAAAATTAAAAAGTCACTAAACTAGCTATATTGTGTATAGGACAACAAACATCTTCAATTCTGAGAATATTCTGCTCAAGTCATTCCAAAAGAAAAGAAAATAGCTTCCTGGGACCTGGATGAGATTTCATCAGGTCATAAGTTTGATATTCACTTTGGAGGAATGTCAGTATCTTATATATTTTCCTTCATCAAACTACTGTAACATGATAGTAATTTGATTAATAAAACCTATTTTCATAGCTCAAACACTTTTAAAAATATGTTTTTAATAAACAAAATGTGGTATATACAAACAATGGAATATTATTCAGCCTTGAAAAGGAAGGAAATTTGACACATGCTACAACATGAATAAACCTTAAGGACATCACGCTGAAGGAAGGAAGTCAGTCCTAATCTAAATGTTTCCACTTATGTGAGGTGCCTAGAATAGTAAAATTCAGAGAGACAGAAAGTAGAGTGGTGATTACCAGGACCAGGGAAGGAGGAAATGGGGGAGTTAGTGTTTAATGAGTAGAGTTGCAGTTTGGGAAGATAAAAAAAGTTTTGGTGATGGATGGTGGTGATGGTCACACAACAATGTAAATGTACTTACTGCCACTGAACTGAAAACTTAAAAGTGATTAAAATGATAAATCTTATATTATGTATATTTTATCAGAATTTTTAAAATGATGTTATTAATTTTAAAAGTCCAATTTGTCCTTAAGACAAAAGCCAGGTATAGGAGAGGCACAAATGTTACTACATCTGACAATTAGAGGAAAGAATCAGAACTACCCTCCCTACCACCCAAGTATCTTTTCCCATTTTTTTTTCTTACAGCCTAATTTTATTTGACCCAAAAATCTAAAATAAAACTGAAAATAAACTATTTAAGCATATTTTAAAAGCCCCTGTAGTCTTGCTATTTTCCTTGTCTTTCATAAAACTTAGTAAAGCATTTTTTTTATTATTGTTGTTTTGTTGTTAATCCT
Source organism: Tadarida brasiliensis (assembly GCA_030848825.1). NCBI lineage: Eukaryota > Metazoa > Chordata > Mammalia > Chiroptera > Molossidae > Tadarida > Tadarida brasiliensis. The sequence goes on from CM061275.1 coordinate 43,873,647, forward strand.
CACCTGAGGATATTTTTTTCCATTGATTTTTAGAGAGAGAGTGGGAGGAAGGGAAGGGAGAGAGAGAGAGAAAGAGAGAGAGAGAGAAACAGCAATTTGAGAGAGACATATCGATTGGTTGCCTCCCACATGACCCCAACTGGGCTGGGGATCAAACCCACAACCCTTTGGTCCAAGGGCCAATATTCTAACCACTGAGCCAAACTTGCCAGGGCTAGTAAAGTATTGTTAAAGATTGAGATGTGACTCAGTTGGAGGTGAAGAGTGGCAAGTATTTTGATTATCATGATATTTATTAGAAAGTCTTACCTTTAGCCACAGCTTGAAGTCTGGAAGAACTGATTCAAATATATTTCCTTTATCAGGGGATAAAATACATTTTCTATTGAAAGAAGGAAAAAGACAAAGAGCAGGGTCTCAGAACAGGATATAAAGAAACAAAATCAGCCCTGGCCAGTTTGGCTCAGCGGGTTAGAGCGTCAGCCTGCGGACCAAAGAGTCACAGGTTCGATTCCCATCAAGGGCACATATCTTGGTTGCGGTTTGGTCCTCAGCCCTGGTCAGGGTTGTGTGGGAGGTAGCCAGTCAATGTGTCTCTATCACATCGATATTTCTCTCTCTCTCCCTCCCTCCCACTCTATCTGAAGATAAATGGAAAAGCTATCCTCGAGTGAAGATTTATAAAAAAATGTATTTAAAAAAAAAAAAACAGAAAGAAAGTCATAGCCCAGCCGGTGTGGTTCAGTGGTTGAGCATCGACCTATGCACCAAGAAGTCACCGGTTCAATTCCTGTTCAGGGCACATGCCCAGATTGTGGACCCGATCCCCAGTGGGGGGCATGTAGGAGGTAGCCAATCGACGTTTCTATCTCTCCCTCTCCCTTCCTCTCTCTCTCTAACATCAATAAAGAAAAAAAAAAGTTTTGCCCTGGCCAGTTTGGCTCAGTGGTTAGAGCGTCGGCCTGCGGTCCAGAGAGACCAGGGTTCGGTTACTGCTGGGGGCACGTACCTCAGTTGCAGTTTGTCCCTGGCCCTGGTTGGTCATGCGGGAGGCAGCCACTCGATGTGTCCCTTTCACGTTGATGTTTCGCTCTCTCTCTCTCTTCCTCTCTCTCCATCTCACTCTATCTGAACAAAAAATGGAAAAATGTTCTCGGGTGAGGATAAAAAATAAATAAATAAGAAAAAAAAAGTTTTTAAAAGAAAGAAATTCATAAACTCAGACACTACTCAGGCCTGAGTAACCAAGTCACAGGGTTGGAGGCCATAGTAGTATTAAAAGGGTGGTCTCTGGGTCTTCAGCATCCAAAATTAGATCACCATAAGAATAATACCTGTTGCGTACAGCTGTCAAAACAATATATAAATAGAATGGAAGCCTAATGAATAATTAAGGTCAGGAGCCCCAACTGTGGTAAGAAAGTTTCCTGTAATATCTCTGAAGTCACACAAGAAGAAAGCTCTTTTTTTTTTTTTATCCTCACCCGAGGACATTTTTCCATCTTTTGTTCAGATAGAGTGGGAGGGAGAGGGAGGGGGAGAGAGAGAGAGAGAGAGACGGAGGGAGAGAGAGAGAGAGAGAAAGAGAAACATCGACGTGAAAGGGACACATCAAGTGGCTGCCTCCCGCACGACCCAACCAGGGGCTGGGGACAAACTGCAACCGAGGTACGTGCCCTCAGCGGGAACCGAACCCAGGTCTCTCTGGACCGCAGGCTGATGCTCTAACGGCTGAGCCAAACTGGCCAGGGCAAGAAGAAAGCTCTTGATAAAGAAGTTCTTAAAGAGAAAGGGAGAACCATTGCCCTCTGTGCTCCCCTCCCAGCTAAGAGTCAACAAACAGGAATGGCAGCAGCAACCAGCCTGGATATATACCAGCTTCAGCTTCCAGAACTTCCAAATCTACTAACTGGGAAACTGCTTAGAGGATGTGAAAAACTGAAACCACTGTTCTCAATTTTAAATGGAAATTGTACCAAAATGTGTTGAGTCTAGCCTGCATTCAAAGTATAGATTCCCACTAACTTTGGCTGTGATTTGGTCATCCAGCCTAGACTTAACTACTTGATAGGCAGCCTCTTCCTTAGAACTGCCATCCATTGATTCCATTTCTCTGCACATGCACTATGCCACAGAATTTGCAGATAGATCCATACAGTATTCAAGTTTGCCAATAGTAAAGAGGAAAGAAACAAAAGAAAGAGTTGGACTTTAAACAGAAGTAGCAGCAAACAGATATAGGGATTAGGATGGACTACCAAAATGATTAGCATTAGAAACTGTAAGGCCATTCAAGTTCCTAAAAGGATTGTGCCCTTGTAAGGGTTTCTTGTTACCTTACCAAAATCAACGTTAGAGTAATTACAAGGTAAAAGAGAGAGAAAAAGAGATAGAGGAAGAACTGAACTGAGTTATCAGACATGACATAATATAATCAGAAAAACAAGATTCTTGGAGGCTCACTTATTATTTCTGAAGAACTGTTGCTGTTTGATAAGGCCATCCTTAACAATTTGCAATTTCTTCCTTGTAGACTCTTCATTTCCTTCCACTTCATGTCTAAATTTACTCACTAAGTCTGACCATTTCTGTGTCAACTTCTGTAACAATGCAAGGTCCGAAGTGTCCTAGATAAAATGTTTGGAATCAAACCACTTATTTATTGATTCATCTAACAAATAGTTATTAGCACACATCAGGCCATCATTAATATTGTAATACTAGAGACATCTATAGGAAAGAGATGAAAAATTAACTCAGCCAGTGTGGCTCAGTGGTTGAGCATCAACCCATGCACCAAGAGGTCTCAGGTTCGATTCCTGGTCAGGGCGCATGCCCAGATTGTGGGCCAAATCCCCAGGAGGGGCATGCAGGAGGCAGCCAATCAATGTTCTCTTTCATCGATGTTTCTATCTCTTTCTCCCTTCCTCTCTCTCTAAAATAAAGAAAGAAAAAAAATTTAAAAAGAAAATATATTACAAATTAAAAATATATTCCTCGCCCGGCCGGTGTGACTCAGTGGACTGAGTGTCGTCCCATGGACTGAGAGGTTCGATTCCTGGTCAGGGCACATGCCTGGGTTGTGGGCTTGATCCCCAGTAGGGGGCGTGCAGGAGGCAGCTGATTGATGTTTCTCACATTGATGTTTCTATCTCTCTCTCTCCCTCTTCCTCTCTCTCTAAAAAAAAAAACAATAAAAACATATATATGTGTGTGTCTATATATATATATATTCCTCTTTTAAAATATTATCAGTGACACTACTACAGAGTCCCTTTGGTGGTAGATTTTCCATGGCACAAAGTATTAAAGACAAGATATGTTTCCTTTTCGACAACAGCCCAATTTCCCCCATAAAACTTGGGAAGTAGTGTAATACATTGGAAAGAACAGAGATTTCAAAACCAAACAACCAAATGTGAATCCTAGACATTTAATTGGCTGTGTAACCTCGGGGAATGCTATTTAATCTATTTGAGATTAATTTTTTTTAATTAATATGTGTGTGTGTGTGTGTGTGTGTGTGTGTGTGTATAAATACTAATAGAGTAACTATAAATAACATTTACAGTTTTATTAATTTAAATTGCTTAACTTGCTTTAATTAGGATAGGAGACAAATATAAAGAAGAGCCTTTATTCACCTTTCCTTAGATTTTTCATTCCTCCCATAATAAAGCACAAATGTAAAACTATATTTAAATTTTAATCTATAGATTTAGCAAAGGCTTCTTATCGTCTCAACCCTTAACAGTTGGAGTCTCTTTTTCCATAACTTAAGTGAAATGAGGTTTACCTTGTTTGACAGCAGTATGATGAAATGCTTAGCATACTTGCTCCAGCCTTTTTCATTGAGGTAAAGTCTTTTAGCCAGTATGACTCTATTTCTTTCAATTACCTATTTTAAAAAAGGACTAAAATTAAGAAACTATATCATTAACAAACCACTGAAATTTATTAAACTCAAACCAGTTTCACATGAATTTTTCACTGAATCATTAACTCAGTCTTAATTTCTTACATAAATCATGAACTAGTTTGAATCACAAATTCATATTTTCTAAAACTACTAAACTGCAACCAAATTGGAGTATAGTATATAGCAGAGGTTCTCACACAATGTGATCTCAAAAACTCTTTACACTCTTAATAATTATTGACAACTCCAAAGAGCTTTTGTGTATAGGATTATATCTACTGATATTTACTATATTGGAAATTAAAACTGAAATTATTCAAAATCTATATTTGTTAATTGACTTAAATATACCATTAATAAGCCCTGGCCGGTTTAGCTCAGCGGTTGGAGCGTCAGCCTGCGGTCCAGAGAGACCCGGGTTTGGTTCCCGCTAAGGGCACGTACCTCGGTTGCGGTTTGTCCCCGGCCCTGGTTGGTCGTGCGGGAGGCAGCCACTCGATGTGTCCCTTTCACGTCGATGTTTCTCTCTCTCTCTCTCTTCCTCTCTCTCCCTCCCACTCTACCTGAACAACAACAACAACAACAACAACAACAACAACAACAAAAATATATATATATACCATTAATAAATATATGTTAAGCCCTGGCCGGTTTGGCTCAGCGGTTAGAGCGTCGGCCCACAGACCAGAGAGTCCCGGGTTCAGTTTCTGCTAAGGGCACGTACCTGGGTTGCTGTTTGTCCCCGGCCCCGGTTGGGGTCGTGTGGGTGGCAACCAGTCGATGTGTCTCTCTCACACAGATGTTTCTCTCTCTCTCTTCCTCCCTCTCTCCCTCCCGCTCTATCTAAAGATAAATTCAAAAATGTCTTCAGGTGAGGATAAAAAAAAAATATATATATATATATTTTATCCTCAGGTGAGGATAAGAAAAAAACAAAAAATATATATATATATAAATAGATATATGTTAACATAAATATTATTTTTATGAAAAAACCAAACAAAAAAAATTAGTGAAAAGAGCACCATGGTTTTACATTTTTATAAGTCTCTTTAATAGAATAGAGTTGAATTTTCATATATGCTTCTGCATTCAATCTGTTGCAATATCCCATACCATGTAGCTTCAAAAAAAAATCCACTGTATACTCATGTGAGAAGGAGAGTGAAAAAGGCAAATAACATCTTAGTACTATGGTAAAACTAGTTTTGACCTCATGAAAAGGTCTCATAGACCCCCAGGAGGTCCTAGGACCATACTTTGAGAACCACTGATATACCAAATAAATTATATAGTCATTCAGTGAATGACTATTCTAGACATTGTGCTTATAGCTATAAACAAAAAAAAATAAATTCCTTATTTTCAGGGCATTGACATGCTAGCAGTCATTTCCTGTTGGAAAGGAATTTAAGGGTGATCTAACACAAAGCCCCATCAAATCAAAGTATTCTTTTACAGAACCCTCTGGCGGGGTTCTCTACTGTTTAAATATTTCTAGAGCAAGGGAACTCACTTGTCTTATTTCTCCTACTGAACATGCCTAGCTCCCATATTTGTTTCATATATATATATATATATATATATATATATATATATATATAATGATTATTTCCTCTGGATGTGATGATGTCCCTTTTAAAATTCTGGATCAGGCCCAGCCAGTGTGGCTCACTGGTTAAGCATCAACCTATGCACCAAGAGGTCGCCTGCTCGATTCCCAGTCAGGGCATATGCCCAGGTTCTGGGCCCAGTCCCCAGTAGGGGGCATGCAGGAGGCAGCCAATTGATGTTCTCTCTCACCAATGTTTCTAACTCTCTCTCCCGCTCCCTTCCTCTCTCTAAAATCAATAAAGAAAAAAATATTTAAATAAATAAATAAATAAAATTCTGGATCAGGATAGAACAGTGTGTCCTGGATGAGGTCTGATCATTCCAGAGGAAAATGGGACAAAATGTGAATCTGTTTTCGATCATAATTTGCTATTTATATTTCAAGTCCCAGATGTGAGACTAGGCAACCAAACAGCAAACACTTTAGAAAAATGGAGTATCGTGGGACTTTGCTATTTCTCTAAAGCATTACTATAATGGTTCCCAGGCTGCCATATTTCATTTCTTTTCTTTTTTTTTTATAAATTGATTTTGAGAGAGAGAGGAAGGTAAAGGAACAGAGAGAGAGAAACATCAATGTGAAAGCAAAACATCAATTGGCTGCCTCTTGCACACCCATACCTGGGACAGAGCCTGAAACCCGACATGTGCCCCGACCAGGAATCAAATGGGACAACGCCAACGAACTGAGCCACACTGGCCAAGGCTGTTGTCAGCTTGGGTACCAAAGTAATAGAACCAAAGTGAGATATCTGTTGATCTAGTACTGTTACATTATGTGAAAAAATAAGAACTACATTTCCCAGTTTATTACTAGTAGAAAAAGAAACAAAAAAATGTAACTTTCCCTTTCCAAGGTCCATAATATCTACATTATTCATCAATTAAATATGCATCTTCATTTTTTAACTTTTTGTCTAACTAAAATTTGTAAAATGAAACTTTATCCGGACAAAAAAGAGTTTGAGTTATGACTCCAGATGAACCAACCTTTAGAGCCAAATCATATGTGGCTGAGCTCCAGATATCTCTTTCTGCCATTAACTGTTTAATATCATTCTCCATCCTTCCTCTTTGTAATGTATATAAGTCATGGTATTCTTCTATAATTCTAAAAGAAAAATTAAGAAACAGCTATAGTGGACAAACTTTTTTTTAAAAGAAGTTTGTTCTTTAAAAACGCAAGTTGTTCCTTTCAAACTCATCATAAGGTAATTATGATATAATTGCTGGACATATTAATAACAGCAATATACAGTAGAAATTGAAGAAAAATATTCACATCTCATTTATAAATCTTACAAAGTCTTAAAGTAAAAAGTTCAATATATTGTTCTCTGCTCTAAATACTTTTTATCATATTCTTTTACTAGAATTTTCCCAATACGGTATTCCAATAGTATAACACTATAACTAATGAAAAATTCAGAATATAAGTAGCAATAATACAGCAGTGTTATTGTTAAGCTTTTATTTCTCACAGAATTAGGATTCTTTACTAGAGGCACAAAGCCCAATTGTGAGCAACTATACTTTTAAATTATATATAAGTATATAAGATTTAAAGAAATTCTCTACTTACCAACCAAAAGCTTAAATATAATTATCTTTTTCTTAATTATTTTTTCTTCATGTTTACCAGAACATACCTCTTCTTTCTAATTTACACTGAAGCTTCTCTTAGAATTAAAAGCCCTTCTGAGATTAAATATAAACATAGAAGTAGTAAAATGAATAGAAGCATTTGACAAACCTTTTTAAATGCATCCTTCTATGGAATATTAACTTTGCAACAAGAATTCAAAGCCAGCAAAACAGAATTTTCAATTTTGCTGAAAGTCAGGAACCACCAGCATCAGTTCCTGAAGCCTCCTTCTATTTGGAGGCTTCTATTTGTTCAATTAACAGAAAAAAGTAGTCACCCTAGGTGTCACACAAGCTGTACCCTTAAGATCTGTGCACTTTACTGTCTGAAAGTTAGACCTCGATTTGAAAAAGAGCAAACAGCAAAGAAAAAAATCAGAAACAAACTCACAGTCCAACAATGAGGAATTGGCCAAATAAAATATGATGTAGTTCTATGATAAAAATGCTCTCCAGCTAACTAAAGATCATGCTCTTAATACTTCAGTACATGGAAAATTTTTTTGTGTTATAAAATGAGAAAACCCAAATGATAAAATTATACATTTTGATCTCATTTTTATAAAAAGTACATAGAAAATATATATCAAAATATTAATAGTAATTAACTCTAAGAGAAAGGATTGTGAATGCTCTTTATTTCCTTATTTATGTGTTTCTATATTTTCCAAATTATCAATAAAGTAATCAATTATCAGCAAAAAGTATTATCAAAGGTTTCGAATCACGAAGGTTGGAGTTGAAATTCGAAAAGAGTATTAGAGGAGTAGGTTTGGGGGAAGAACAAGAATTCAGTTTAGGAATGTTAGGCATTTAAGTAGACATGTTAAGGCTGTAGAATATACAAGTCTGGAATTCAGGGAGAAGTTTTAAGCTGGAGACACAAATTTGTGGAGAAGGTTAAAGCTGGAGATACAAATTTGTGAGTTGAGAGTATACAGATGATGGCACTGAAATCCAGGAAACCAAATGGATTCACTTAAGAAGTGAGTATAGAGAGGAAAGATCCAAGGAATGAGCACTCCAATGTTTAGAAACCAGCGAGATGAAAAGGAACGTGTAAGGGATGTGAGTAAGAAGGAGCTGACAGTAAAGTAGAAGGAGAATATAATATACTGAAAGACACTGTTTCCAGTAAGAGCAGCTGGTCAATTATGACTAATGCTGCTGGTAAGTCAAGTGAAAGGAGAACTGACCTTTGGACTTAACAATATGAAAGTATTGGTGACTCTGACAAGTGCATTTTGGTGGAGTGGTGGTGGGGAAAACATGATTAGAGTAGGTTCAATAATTAGAAGGGGATATGTGGTCCTAAGAGACTTGGGAGTCTTTTTGCTTGTTTTTTTTGTTTGTTTGTTTTTTGGTTATTTTTAAGATGGGAGTAATTAGAGAATATTTGTATCTGATGAAACTAATCAGGTGGAGAGGGAAAAATTAATGATACAAGAGAAACAGGGAATAATTGCTAAAAATATCTCAGGTAGGTAAGAGGGAATATAATAGTAGACAAATAGCGAGGCTGGCCTTAGAAAGGAGTAGACAGTTCATCCACAGTTAAGAGAAGGAAAGACAGAATATATGAGCACAGAAGCAGGCAGGTGGGTAGAGGTAGGGGTGAGAGCTTGAGTTATCTTCTGTTTGCTTCTACCTTTTACTTAAAAAAAATTTTTTTTCAATTACAGTTTACATTCAGTATTATATTAGTTTCAGGTGTACAGCACAGTGGTTAGACAATCATGTACTTTACAAAGTGTTCCCCCAGTATTTCCAGTACCCACCTGGTTGCTTCTTTTTATAAAGCAAGGTCATCAGCGCAGAAAGAGGATGGAGAGATAGTATTAGAGATATGAGGATAGAAGACAAAGTATAGTACAGTTATCTACTAAGATAAGAAGGGTGAATCAGCTATACAAAATAGTAGTACATTCAGTAGGCAAAAAATGATCAAGGTACCCCCCTCTCATTCAAGCAAAAAATAAATTAGAATAAAAGTAAGAATCTATTTTTGAATTCAGATTTTGCATACATTTTTCTTTTTCTTTTTCTTTTTTAATCCTCACCCGAGGATACTTTTCCATTTGGAAAGGAGAGAAGGAGGGAGGGAGAGGGAGAGGGGGAGAGAGAGGGAGAGAAAGAGAGAGAGAGAGAGAGAGAGAAACATTGATGTGAGAGAGACACATCACAACCTCCTGCACAACCCCGACCAGGGCCAGGGACCAAACTACAACTGAGGTACGTGCCCTTGACCGGAACTGATCCCGTGACTCTTTGGTCCAAAGGCTGACACTCCTAACCGCTGAGCCAAACTGGCCAGGGCATTTGTATTTTTCTTGACATTTGAAAAATATAGTCACTCTTAAACAAATTTTTTTTTAAAATCAGAGGACTATGCTGAATTAAAAAGGACATAAAACAAGATGAGTGTATGTCCCTAGATTGAATACAAGTTTGGACAACCAAATGCAAAATACATTTTGGGAATAATTAGTAAAATTTCATTATGACCTGGGTAATTTACAAAGTAAAAATTTATTGAAATAGGTAGAGATTGTTGATTAAAAAAAAGGCTATATAATAGTTTATAAATATCATTTTGGTTTAAAAAATGCATGTATTCACATGTACATAGAAAAAATATCCACAAGAATATACACTAAGATATTTACAGTAATAATCTATGGGTGGTATGACTGTAATATTTTTTATTCATTTTTGTTTGTATTTTCTAATATTCTTATAAGGTACATATACTGCTTCTATGATAATATAATAATATTTTAAATCAATTAAAAATGCAATCAGACATATCTTTTGATATACACCCAACAGCCTCTAGTAAGCAGAATTCTGAAAGAAAATGAAATAAAATAGAGGTCAGCAATCTATGGCCTGTGGATTAAATCTGGCCCACTACTTGTTTCTTGCATAGTACATGAGTTAAGAATTTTATATTTTCAATTTTTCACATATTTAATTTTACTTTTTATATTTTTAATAGTTGAAAACAATAGAAGAATATTTCATTGACACATGAAAATGTTATAAATTCAAATAAAGTTTTATTGGAACACAGCCATGTTTTGGTATTGTCCTTAGCTGCTTTTGCACTACAATGGCATGTATTACAAAGGCAGAGTTGACTGAGTAATTGTATCAGAAACCATATTTCACCATTTGACCCTTTACAGAAAAAAAAGTGCTAACCCCCAAAACAGAATAAAACATTAAGACTATAGTAGATTCACTAAAATACTCTCCCAAAAAACTAGACTCACACTACTAATTAGGAAAATGCAAACAAAAACCAGATTATCTTTTCATACCCATCTAATTAATAAGATGTGGGCAAAAGGGAACTCTTACTTATATATACTGATGAGAGGATATATACCAGTACAACTACTTTGTGGAATATTTGGCAACAACTAGCAAGACAAAGTTATACATATTATATGATGCAGTAATTCCACTTCTAGGTATACACCCCTGGAAAACTCTCACCCAAAAAGACGTTAGACATTTACAAGATGTGCATTACAACAGTTCCCAGAGGAGTTAATATATGTAATGCACTTTACACTGTTGTAATAAAAAAATACTTCTGATGTTTCTATAAAATTTTGAAATAAAGTGTGAAGCAAGTATGACATGATGGCTAACACCTGATAACTCACTTGGCATTCTTTTCAGCATCTAAAAGAGCTTCTGCCAAATCCCTGTGGGCCTTCTCTGCTTCCTTTGTTAATTTCATGTCATGCGCCCGAACCAAACACAGCTCCCTGAAATAAAGCAAAGAAATGTTATAAACATAGTTAAAGATTTCCCAAAAGTTTCTATGCAGGAAAATCAAATTTATACTTGGGAATCTTCTCAGTTATCATGTGTACATCTCTTCCTGGTTTTTCCACCTTACAAACCAAATCAATAGACTTGGCAATGGAATCAAGCTGACTAGAAGAGGCAGAAAGAAGATGTGGGGGATCCTGCAGTATAGCGTGAAGGCCGATGCTAACAGGCAAGGCTTCCAGGCTGGCCTATTCTACCTGCTGACATGCCTGTCTACCCTCTTCATTCTTGCCACTAATTATCTTGCTATGAGTTTAGGTGATTACTAGCCTTAATTGCTATATAATACTTATTCTTTTGTCATTTGAACCTTAACATCCATAATGAAGGCACTTGCTCTGTAAACCTGATTAAGATAAACATCTCTATCTTAGAAGGAAGAACCAGATCTTTTTCCCTATCAAATATACACAGAGCCCTAGTTTTGTGTTAATCTGTATAACCTATGTCTCTATAACTATATCTACATCTATATCTATATCCAGTCTTTTCTGTTCTCTTGCTAAACATGAAAAGAGAACGAGCCCTGGCCGGTTTGGCTCAGCGGTTAGAGCGTCGGCCTGCAGTCCAGAGAGACCTGGGTTCGGTTCCCGCTAAGGGCATGTACTTCGGTTGCAGTTTGTCCCCGGCCCTGGTTGGTTGTGCGGGTGGCAGACACTCGATGTGGCCCTTTCACATCGATGTTTCTCTCTCTCTCTCCCTCCTACTCTATCTGAACAAAAAATGAAAAAGTGTCCTCGGGTGAGGATAAAAAAAAAAAAAAAAAAAAGAAAAGAGAACGAAAAGTCCTCACCTTTAACCATTCTACTTCCTGTGAATATCCTGGACTCTCTTTAGAGACATGACTTTGACTTTTGTTTTGTGTTTACGATAATCACAGTTTTTACCTGGTCAGTTCCTCGATAACAGTCTTAAAATTGTACAATTCTTGTAAAATGCGCTGGTCCATCACTCGCTGAGTTACCAAGTCTTTGTAGAAGTCAATCATCTGCCGGGCAATCTGGTCAAGCATTTGTACATACCGCTCTCTGCATGAGAAAGAAGGAAAAGAAGACATCATGCAGAAGAAAAGGAAAAAGGAACAAATATATGTGAGAGAGAAAGTAAGGTTAGAGAAAGAAATAGTGAACAGACACAAAGATAAAAAAGGAAAGGGATCCGGACTATGTATTCCTACCATGCTCATGCAAATGAATGAATTGTGAAGAATTTTAACCAGTCATAATTACTTGGAATATAATATGTGAGATATAAAACAAAATAAGGACTTCTTTTTTCCTTCTTCTAAATTATAAACTCTATGAGGATAGGAAATATGTCTTACATATTATAACATCTAACAGAGTGCCTTGAATATAGTGGAAGTTTTATAAATAGTTGAATTCATGAATAAAACCACTTTTCTCTCCCTGGCCGGTTTGGCTCAGCGGTTAGAGCATCGGCCCACAGACCAATGAGTCGCGAGTTCGATTCCTGTCAAGGGCATGTACCTCAGTTGCAGTTTGTCCCCGACCCTGGTCGGGTCCCGCGGGAGGCCATGTGGCTCTATTACATCGATGTTTCTCTCTGTCTCTCTCTTTCTCCCTCCCTCCTTCCCACTCTATCTGAAAAACAGAGTAGAAAAATAAGTAGAAAAATATCCTCGGGTGAGGAATTAAAAATAAATAAATAAATAAAAATAAAACCACTTTTCTCAAACTAACCAAAATGTACCCACTGTTTAAAATAAACAAAGACCTGTCCGGCCATGTGGCTCAGTAGCTGAGTGTCAACCCCTGCACCAAGAGGTCACCTGTTCGGTTCCTGGTCAAGGCACATGCCCAGATTGAGGGCCAAATCCCCACTGGGGGGCATGCAGGAGGCGGCCAATCGATGTTCTCTCTCATCGATGTTTCTATCTCTCTCCCTTCCTCTCTCTCTAAAAATCGATAAAAAAATTTTTAAATAAATAAAATAAAAATAAACAAAGACCTTAAATACAAAGGAGTAATTTCTTTTGCTTCTGAATAAAACCAAACAAAATATTTAGAAATGATCACAGATTATAAATTATAAATACTGTAACTGAGCAGTGTTCCTTTATATTAAAAGTGATCGAGGTATTATATCCTAACCCTGAGACACCAGAGTTATAATATATTTGAGTTGGAACGGTCAGTTAGTTTGATCTCTCGCCCACAGACAGAAAGAATTATTTATCCCTTATTTAAACACTTAAAGTGAAAGGGAGGACTCTGTAAGATACCAGGCTCAGGACAACAGAAGACTTTCTCATTGAAGGTTGCCCCTAGACCTTTGAAAGAGCACCTACCACAACAAAATGCTGGCTATTAGATTATCCTGGCCCTACTGAGTGTTTCACCATTCCACAACACATCATGAATGTTTGCAGCAATCACCCTGAAACCTCATTGCCTGTTCTCACTCCAACTTTACCCTATTCTAAATCCTTGGCTTTGAAGACCTACTCTGATCCTATCTCTGGAAGTTTGGAGTTCGTATTTTTGTATTCCTAGTACCTGACTCAACTTTTCTGAAAGGATTTTGGCTTTGACTTGCCTGCCTGTCTCTCTGTTTAGACTTCCTGGGATAGGACTCCACCCTATTTTGGTCCCTAGAAGCTAACTCCTGAAATACCTAGAAGACTCTCTGTTACACCTACTCCTCATAAGGGGAAGGTTTGGATACACTGTAGGTCATCTAGTTCCTTTGCCATGATTTCTCATCTATCCCTCTTGGCCTTGTTCTTAGATTGACAACTCAGACTTTAGTTGTCCCTATCCTCATTCTAATTTGGCATTCTCTAGCTCTTTTTTTTTAAACCTCACTCGAGGATATTTTTCCACTTATCTTCAGATAGAATGGGAGGGGGAAGAGAGAGAGAGAGAGAGAAACATCGATGCAAGAGAGGCACATCAATTGGTTGTCCCCCGCACGACCCCAACTGGGGCCAGGACCAAACCGCAACCGAAGGATGTGCCTTTGACCGGAATCAAACCTGTGACTCTTTGGTCCTCGGGCTGATGCTCTAACCTCTGAACCAAACTGGTCAGGGCAGCATTCTCTAGCTCTTGATGGTGTTCCAACAACTTACTCCTTAGTATCTAATCTTGACCAGTCTCTTATTAATGGCTTTGCTCCTAGTTTCTCAGCACTGTCAGACAGGGCAGCTCATCTTCCATAAATCAGATACTGGACAAATAGGGCAAATTTATATTATTAATGCGCATTCAGGAGAAACAGATATTCAGAGAGATCTCATACTATGCCTATGGTTCTATGGCAGTAAGCTGCAGATGTGTAACTGAACCCAGTATTCTAATTCTCCTATTCCTTTTAGTGTCAGTGTCATAAGAAGAATTATAGTAATAATAGTATTCATCATTATCTATAACAATTATATGTATTGAGCACCTAATTCTGTGCTCTCATTTAAACCTCACCACAATCCTATGAAGCATCTTAGTGCTTGACTGAGTACACTCAATAAATATTGATTGATTAATGATCAAATAAACAAATGAAAATTTTCACAGTAGCTGGTATCTTCACTTACAGATGAGAAAAATAAGGCTCAGACTTCTACCTAGGTCATACACAGATGAGAATTTGAAACCAGATCAGTCTATCTTCAGAATCTATACTTTTCCCACCATTTCAAATAGCAGTTCACTCCCAATCATAAAAGAATACAATATCAAACATCTCAACAGAAATCACCTTAAGGAAATTCCCAACTATTACATTTTTATTATAGGAAATATAATAAAAATGCAATTAGGTTCCTTATTAGCAGTAGGACAGAGAAGTGTACTTTTGTGAAGCAAAGATAAAAACAGAATTCTAATATAAAATTCAAAAGGAAACTGAATACTCCAATAACAGCTCTCACCTGATTTTGGACAGTAGTTCTCCTCTATCTGCACAGTCTACACTGACTTGTCGAATAAGTTCATGGAACACTGTATTGTAAATGGTCTGTTCCTTCTTCAGTATATGTAGCAGTTTGTGCATCTGGCAAAAGATAAGTTAATTAGCATTTATTATGGTTTTGTCACTAAAAACCATTTTAGGAGTTAATCACCCTGGATGTGTAGAAACACCTTGACTAATTTATTTCACTTAGATTTTCTGTTATAAATATATATATACAAAAATGATCTCTTATTTTTAAAAATCTGTGTCTAATCATTGTACCTCTTTATATCATGTACTGAGAAGGTCAAAATATCACTTTTATGTTATTCCTGCCAAAATACAAAACCTGGATCTAATCATGACTACACATCAGACAAAACAAAATTGAAGAACATTCTACAGAATAACGGGACTGTGCTCTCCCAAACAGCAAGGTCAAGAAACACAAAGAACTGTTTCAGATTATAGTTGTCTAAAGAAAAGTGACAAATAAAAGCACTGTGTGATCCTGGGATCCTGAAAGAGAGGATAAAATAGCTATAAAAGCCATTATAGGTATAATTGATAAATTTGAAATTTGAATTTGGACTATCATATCAATGTTAAATTTCCTGATTTTGAAACTGTATTATGGATATGTAAGAGAATGTCCTCATCCATAGGAAATATACCCTGAGATGTGTTTGGTGGTAAAGAGGCACAATGTCTCCAGCTTACTCTAAAATGGTTCAGAAAAACACTATACTAATAGATATGCGGAGAGGGAGAGAGAATGATAAAACAAATAGGGCACAACATAAACAGTTGGTGAATCTGGGTAAAGGTTACATAGGAGTGCCTTATATTTAACTTAGGTATATGTTTCAAATTCTATAAAAATAAAAATTTACAAAACAAAAAAGAAATAGCCTTCATAAAAAAAATCTGTATCGATGTAAGACAGAAAGAGCCCTTTCATTAAGCACAAAATAAAAATTACAAGTGGAAGGAAAGCACAACTTATTTGGCAGTTTTCTTATTGGTACATAAAATAATAAGGGTCTTATAATCTATTGTGCCTAATACTCAATGAAATATAATAATAATAATACAGTTGACACTGGAATAACTCAGGGGTTAGGAGTGCCAACCTCGACGCAATGAAAAAAATCCATGTGCAACTTTTGACTCCCCCAAATCTTTACTAATAGTCTACTGTTGACCAGAAGCCTTGCCAATAATATAAACAATCAATTAACACATATTTTGTATGTTATATGTACTATATACTGTATTCTTACAATAAAGCTAGAGAAAATAAAATTTTATTAAGAAAATCATAAGAGAAAATACATTTACAGTATTCACTAAAAAAAAAAAAAAAAAACCTATTATAAGTGGACTGCATAGTTCAAAACCGTGTTGCTCAAGGGTCCACTGCACAATGCTAACAATTCATTATACAGTGTTTACCACATGCCAAGCACTGTTCTCAGCCTTTTACATTCATTATGTAATTTGATCTCCACAACAACCCTATGAAGTAAAATATTATTATCATCTCTAATTTTCAGATGAGGAAATTGAGGCACAAATACATTAAATGATTTGCCCAGGGTTATCAGCTAATAAATGGCAGGGCCAGGATTACAATCCAGGCATTCCACCATCCAGAGTGTATGCTCGTAACCACTAACTAGGTCACACTGATCTTTACAGTTACCTGGGTGGGCCCTGTGTATTCCTGATTTTCCACACCAGCCCTCTCTAGCATCGCATCCATCACATCACTCAGCTGGATCACTTCTACTCTTTTATTAGGTTTCCTAAAAGATTAAGGTGGCAGTCTTAGTAATTAGTGTTACAATAGGTCATCTTCAAATCACAAAAGAATATAATATGTATAAAGAAAATGAATATACTGTGGAACATAAATGGTATCTTAAAGCATTAGACCTGTAAGTATTGATCTAAAGGGATATTAGTAATACAGTTTTTTAAAAAAAGAAAAAATGCAAATAGTATGCTCTTTCATAAAAGAAAATAATGCTCCCTCCCCCCTGTGGGGGACTGGAAAGTTCACCCCTGGCTATAAGACATTCTTGGCATTATTCTCTTGGGCGGCGTGACTCAGGTCACAATGCCCCCAGGACCCCAGCAGAAAGCCAGTTCTCGGAACTGCAGCAGATGTTTTCTGCTTGCCTCAAGCACTAACCTTATCGATTATGGATTATGCTGTTAGGGTTTGGTCTCCTAACAACCAGTTTAGCCCCAGGAACATTCCTGCTTTCATGCTATAAAACCTTGTCCCTGTTTTACA
Organism: Tadarida brasiliensis; assembly: GCA_030848825.1. Taxonomy (NCBI): domain Eukaryota; kingdom Metazoa; phylum Chordata; class Mammalia; order Chiroptera; family Molossidae; genus Tadarida; species Tadarida brasiliensis. The sequence continues at coordinate 43,890,887 of CM061275.1, forward strand.
ATAAAGGAGACTTGATCAGAACCCTGTCTTGTCTCCATTCTTCGTGTCTCTTGCCCCCTACCATCCTCACTCCCCCTCTAGAGTCCTCGTTGCTCGACCTGCGGGATGGGTCACCCCCCAAAATTCTATTCACCTATTGTGTATGATTGTAAGAACATAGGAAAAATGTGGAGAGATAAACATCAGGCTGTTACTATTGCTTACTTCACAGTGTAAGAGAGGAAAAGGACAAAGAAGAAGAAAAAACAAACAAGACTGCAGCAAAATAGAGAAATACTAATGGTCAAATGTAGCACATAAAAGTATTTTATATATGATCCAGCAATCTCACCCTCTGAGTACTCATCCAAAAGAATTGAAATCAGGATCTCAAAGAGATTATTAGCACCCCCATATTCACTGCAGCACTAGTCACAATATGTGGAAACAACATAGATGTCCATTGATGAATAAATGATAGAGAAAATGTGGTATATACAGACAGTGGTATATTATTCAGCCTTAAAAAAGAAGGAAATTCTGCCACATACAGCAACATGGATGAAGCTGGAGGATATCATGCTAAGTGAAGTAAGCCAGTTTCAGAAGGACAATACTGCATGATTCCACTTACATGAGGCATCTAAAATAGTCAAACTCATAGAATCATAGAGTGGAATTGTGGTTTTCAGGGGCTGGCAGAAGAGGGAAATGGGAAATTGCTAATTAACAGGCATCAAGTTTCAGTTATGCAAGGTGAGTAAGTTTTACAGATCTGCTGTACAACATTGTACCTATAGCTAACACTGCATTACACACTTAAAAATTTGTTAAGAGAGTAGATCTCATGTTGTGTTCTTACCACAATAAAATAAAATTTAAAAAATAAAAATAATTTTAAAATTGTTTAAAAGGGCATTTTATAGTACTTATATGTTATAAACATGTAAAAATTAAATATGCAATTGGACAAATGAAAACACTGATTAGATGATAGAATTGTGGGCAATTATTGTCTTGAGTTTCTGCTGTCATTTTAATATTTTTTATGTAATAAAGAACCAAGAAAAAGTGATATATATGTATATAGTTATTCTTTCTAAGAAACACTTTAAAAAACAACTGTACTTACATGGATGGGAAGAGCAATAGCCTGTTTTCATTATCTTTGAGGAGAGTAGTATATTTGCTGCAATAAATAAGGCAGATAATGTTATGTTAAGAAAATTATCTGCCCGTTTATCACATATCTCAACATGATCAACTTAAGAGCTTATGGAACTAAGAAGCTTGAAGATAATCAGAAAGGTCCACCATTTTGCCCATAATATCACACCGAAATAGTCTCAGACATCTGCAGATACAGGTGTAATGATATTTATCGTATTTGGAACTTTTTTAGTGAAGGAGGCTTAATCACATTCCTTAATAGGTCACAATATGAAAACTTCCTTGATTCATTTAAAAATAGCCTTTTCAAAGGTGGAAGGATTTTCTAAGAACATTGAAGTCAACAAAGTTAAGTAACTAAAATGGTTATAGAATTAATAAGAAGCAGAGATGAAACTAGAATCCAGTTTTCCTGACTGCCACCCTTATCTGTCCTCTGGAAGTGCTTGTTTAGAGCTAAATGAGAATCATAATGAGAATGACATAGTAATACTTTAAATTCATTATTATTTATGTATCTTTTTTCTTCCCCTACTTAATAAGCATTTCATTTGGTTCTTCCCCCTACTGAAAAACAGTTGGTTAATAAAATCCATTTTCAGATTTGAGATCAGTGAAAAATCTCCAGGGAATATAAACACTCAGTTTCAAAAATGAGTGTGTGAGAAGGACTAGAAGCAATGATATCCCAGGAGCAATGAGCAAACCTAGTACCCAGATCTTGCTTTCTAAGTATCATTCTCCATTAGAAGGAATCAGTACTCTTTGGAGAAGTGACTCAGAGCTCATTCCAGAGCTGGAGTTAGGAAATACAAGATGAACCTAGAAATCTTATTGAGCCAGAAAATAAAGAGAAAATTCAAAGAAGTATGGGGACATGCCTAAAGAACACAAGATTTTTTAACATCAAAATAAATAATCATAATAGAATTATAACCCATTGGAAACAAAAAGAAATCCATGGGTCCATATGGTAAAATGTGAACTAATAAATATAGAAGAAATGATGGAGCTAAAAAAAGTCCAAAAAGATCTATAACTATTGGGTTGCTAGGAAACATAAACTAAAGTATATGTTAGTAAAGGGTCATGATGTCTCCAACTTACTCTTTTTTTTTTTTTTAACTTATCTTTATTGTTGAATGTATTACAGATGTTCCTCATTTTTCCCCCACTGCCCCCCTCCTCCCCATTCCTGCCCCTCTCCTGCCTTTCCCCACACTGTTGTCTGTGTCCATTGGTTATATAAGTTCTTTGGTTTATTTCTTCCCACCCCCCAACCCCCTTTCCCTTTGAGGTTTGTCAGTCTAACCACCAATTTGTACTTCTTAATCCCTTCACCTTTTTCACCCATCCCCCCCAGCCCCTACCCATCTGGTATCTAACAAAAGTTCTCTGTATCTATGAGAATGTTTCTGTTCTGCTGTTCGTTTGTAGATTCAATTGTTGATAGATATGTATTTATTGCCATTTTGTTTGTTCATATTTTTTTATCTTTCTCTTCAAGAAGACCCTTCAACATTTCATATAATAATGGTTTGGTGGTGATGAACTCCTTTAGCTTTTCCTTGTCTGGGAAACTCTTTATATGGCCATCGATTCTAAATGACAGCTTTGCAGGATAGAGTAATCTGGGTTGTAGGTTCTTGCTTTTCATCACTCTGAATATTTCTTGCCACTCCCTTCTGGCCTGCAAAGTTCCTTTTGAGAAATCAGCTGACAGTCTTATGGGAACTCCTTTGTAGGTAACTAATTGCTTTTCTCTTGCTGCTTTTAAGATTCTCTCTTTGTCTTGAACCTTTTGCATTTTGATGATGATGTGTCTTGGTGTGGGCCTCTTGGGGTTCATCTTGTTTGGCACTCTCTGTGCTTCCTGGACTTGTATGTCTGTTCCCTTCACCAAGTTAGGGAAGTTTTCTGCCATTATTGTTTCAAATAGGTTTTCGATTTCTTGTTCTCTCTCTTCTCCTTCTGGCACCCCCAAGATGCGAATGTTGGCACACTTGAAGTTGTCCCAGAGGCTCCTTACACTATCCTCATTTTTTTGGATTCTTTTTTCTTTTTGCTGTTCTGATTGGGTGTGTTTTGCTTCCTTATATTCCAAATCGATGGTTTGCTTCTTGGCTTTACCTACTCTACTATTGAATCTGTGTAAACTATTCTTTTTTTTCTTCTTTTTTTTTTTTATCCTCACCCGAGGACATTTTTCCTTTTTTTTTTTTGTTCAGACAGAGTGGGAGGGAGAGAGAGGAAGAGAGAGAGAGAGAGAAACATCGACGTGAAAGGGACACATCGAGTGGCTGCCTCCCGCATGACCAACCAGGGCCAGGGACAAACTGCAACCGAGGCACGTGCCCCTAGCGGGAACCGAACCCAGGTGTCTCTGGACCACAGGCCGACGCTCTAACCACTGAGCCAAACCGGCCAGGGCAACTATTCTTTATTTCAGTTAGTGACTCCTTCATTTCTAACTGTGCATCCATCATTTCTGACTGGCCCTTTTTTATGCTCTTGAGACCCTCACTAATTTCACTGAGATTCTCACTAAGTCCATTGAGCATCCTTATAAGCAGTATTTTGAACTCAGCATCTGTTAGGTTGCTTAACTCCATTTCACTTAGTTCTTTTCCTGGAGTTTTGTTCTGTTCTTTCATTTGGGACCTGTTTCTTTGTCTCCTCATTTTGGCTGCCTCCCTGTGTTTGTTTCTATGTATTACTTAGGGAGAGGTATGGGGCTAGCTGAGACCAGATGCTACTTGTTTGAAAGAATTTAGGAAAAGCTGAAGCAGGATCCAAGACAGGCCAATCCTATGGTAAAGCAACTGGCAACAGCTTGGGTGGGCCTGAAAGTTGGGTGGGGCGGGGCCTCAGGGAATCACCAGGGCGGGGCAAACAGTGTGAGCCAGGCTGCTGGAGTCCCAGGTATGGCAGCGTCTGCCGGCCCAGGGAAGGGCTCACCAAAGGAACAAAAGCCTCTGATAGCACGTCTGTCCAGGAGAAATCTGCCTCTCCAGCCCTCGCTCCATTGCCAAACAGCTCAGTTCTTCCCCATATGACTCTGGTGCCTTTCAAGCTGCCTCCCACACGCTGGAGCCTGGAGGGTGGGAGTCCGAGTAAGTCCGTGCGCGGGCCCTTTAAGAGGAGCTGCCGGGGGCTCCAGCCGCCTCAGCCTCAGTTCCTGCTGGTTTTTCCAGCCAGAAGTGATGGGGATTCTCTTCCTGGCACTGGAACCCTGAGCTGGGCACCTGGTGTGGGACGGGGACCCCTCAGTCCTCAGGGAGGACCTTCCCAGCCGAGGCGTCCTCCTAATTTTTATCCGGCACACGTGGGTGTGGGACCAGCCTGTCGCGCCTCCGCCCCTCCTACCAGTCTCGATGCGGCTTCTTCTTTAATTTTGTAGTTGTAGGACTTCCATTCAGCTCGATGTCAGGCGGTTTTGAATGATGGTTGTTCTGTAGTTTAGTTGTAACTTTGATGTGGTTGTGGGAGGACGCAATACCGAGTTTACCTACGCCGCCATCTTGACCGGAAGTCCCTCCAACTTGCTCTTGAATAGTTGTGTGTGTGTGTGTGTGTGTGTGTGTGTGTGTGTGTGTGTGTGTGTGTGTGTATTAAAGCAAATGAAGCACTCAGTGAGTCAGGATAGAGGGTTTAGGGAGTTCCTTACCCTATTTTTGTAACTCTTATATAATTTTGAAATTATATAAAAATTAACAGTTACCTTAAAAAGCAATTCTATTTAGTTCTTTGGCAAAATATTGTTCAGAAACCCACCATCACAAGAAAATGCCATATAACATATGTACTGGATAAAGTAAAAAGAATGGCAGCTTCTGGTCATTTTATTATAAAACCTTAGTCCAAAGTTCTAGTTTTGTAAACTGTGAAATAGTCAAGTGTTGTTTCAAATAATAAACAGCAGATCCCATTTTCAATCCCATAAACAGAAAAACTGGAGATGAGTAGTCTGCAATGTGGAGCTAAACCCTAGAATTGTACATTATGAGAATCCAGCTTAGAAGGCTATTTTCCTTTTGTCTCCACGGCCATTGCTCAAAACCATTCTTTTTTTTTTTTTATCCTCACCCGAGGACATTTTTCCATTTTTTGTTCAGATAGAGTGGGAGGGAGAGAGAGGAAGAGAGAGAGAGAGAGAAACATCGATGTGAAAGGGACACAACGAGTGGCTGCCTCCTGCACGACCAAACAAGGCCAGGGACAAACCGCAACCAAGGCACGTGCCCCTAGCGGGAACCAAACCCGGGACTCTCTGGACCGCAGGCCCGACGCTCTAACCGCTGAGCCAAACCGGCCAGGGCCAAAACCATTCTTAAAGAGGCATAGTCAAGCATTCAGAACAAAGATCCATGTTTTTAAAGTCAAAATTAAATAATAGGAAAAGACAGAGAACAATTTCATCAGTAAAATCCCAAACTCTTTCAAGACTTTTTCATCTGTTTCTTTAAATGATTTCTTTCTTAAATTGTATTAGGATGGTAGGCCAAATGTTTCCTTGTTTTAGTGTAGATATTGCCTAAGAACATGAGTGAATTTTTTTTCAGGTTCCTCTATGTCTGGGAAGGAAGAAACAGTTCAAATTGTCAGATATTCAGTATATACCATAGTACTCACTCATCATAGCACTCCAAACCTGAAACTCCTGTATTTGACACAATATGAAATTCTTCAGGAATCAAAGTATCTGTTAGTTTCTTTGGCTTAAAAAGAATGACAAAAATGAAAACATTAGTAGATGAAAAAAATGAATTGCACAAATCCTAATTCCTGTCCCAAAGGGATGGTATTTATTAAGAGATTTGGATTAGAAAAATAACAATATTAGTAATATGGGACATAACAAGTAGTAAAAAAATTTTAGCAGAGCATACATTTTTTTAACTGTTAATTACATAATAACCTTGGTTTTAGTATTAGTTACAGGTGTCCCATATACTATTCAGAAATCCACTGACCCTTTAACATTCAATAGCAATTTAAAATTCACCCTAGCAATATCCCCAAAATAAGAATTATACAATAAACTGTGGATTTCTAAAAAGAACCAACAAAAAACAAAAACAAATCTATTCTCCTATATTTTCTAGATTAAAGTAGATAACTGTAGTTTGGAAATGGCTTAAAATAAGATATTTTTTATTTATTTTTTCACTAAATACCCTTTTCTAGAAATAATTAAAAGTGCTATGAAAACTGATAAGCAATGCAGGTTGTTATTATATAGCACAACATTGCTTTATATTTTGGGAAAACGTGGGGTTCTTTTTAACGTAAAGAGAGGAAGATGAAATTATCAAATTCTTTATTTACCTTATGAGGCACAATGACACCATCATGTGTCTGTAATGAATGGTCTGAATGTGGGGGACAAAGTGCACCCTCCCTAGTCTCTCCTTTAACATATTTGACATCGTACAGAAAAGAAATATCCCTAAAAAGTAAGAAAAGTATATTTACAAAATCAATTTTCAGTCTGGTAACTGGATAAGAGTAGGTAAGGTTCACACATATCCTTCTCATGGGTAGAAAGGGGCACAAAACTGGTCTCCTTACCTCATACTTTACTAAGGCTGAGGCACTAGACATGATTTCCCTCCTTCCCCCCATATTCCTCCTTCCTCCACCTTAAACTTCTCATTCTATCACAAATTCTTTCCTTTCCTTCAATCTCTTCCTTGAGGTTATTTCCTCCACTGATGTCCTTCATTTCATCTTTGCCCACATCCTCGGTGATCCCATTTCATCAATCATAACCTCTGTGTATCTCCCCCTCTACTGGAACATTCCCTTTGGTCTATAACTCAAGTCTTTCACCTTTCTAAAAAATTTCCCTGCTATGCATTGTCATGTTACCATGATCGATCATTCAATCGATCATCTATCTCTCACTTTCTGTTAAACATCAAACTTCTTGAAATTTCCCCCAAATCTGATGTTCATTTCCATCTTTCTTCTGAAACTATTCTCCAGAAAGTTGACAATGACTTTCCACTGCTAAGTTATGAGTTTTGATCGTCCACTATTTCCCTGGATTTTTTTTCCAGGGTTGGTCACCTCTTTTTTAAAAAACACTCTCCTCTATCCTGTGTTGCTGGACTCCCCAGTTTCTTCCATCCTATTACTCTTTGGACTTCTCTGTGACCTCCTGGCTACTAAATGGGAATGCTCCACAACATTCTGTCCTCATCCCTCTGTTTCTTTCCCTATACCTTCTCCCTTGGCAATGTCATAAAATTTTACCTTACCATATTTATTACCTCCAGACATAGCTGATATCTCCCTCCATTCTAACTTTTCATCCTCCTATATTCACTAATTCTGTCAGCACCACCACTCATCAAAATCTCAGCATCCATAATTGATTCCTTCCCATACTTAGCCCTCAATATCCACTAACACATTAATTTTACAGCCACCCTCATATCATTCCAGTGGCTGGTCCGCCTGTCTTTTGCCACTACCCCAAATTGTCATTATTTTTTATGTGGATTATCAAGTCTCTCTGGTATATTTTACATGCCTCTGCTAGATTTATCTCCCTACAGGGGTTATAATCATGTCACTTACTGCACATACTTTTCAGATTTCTTTACCTCTCCCCCCAATTTTAATTGGTATAGCCATTATGAAATACAATATGTTGGTTCCCCAAAAGAATAAAAAATAGAACTACCATATACCAGCAACTCCACTTCTGGGTATACTATATATCCAAAGGAAATGAAATCTGGGTCTCAAAAAGATATCTGCACTCCCATGTTCATTGCAGCATGATTCACAATAGCGAAGACACAGAAATAACCTAAATGTCCATCAACAAATGAATGGATAAAGAAAATGTGGAGTGTATATATCTACAACAGAATGTGATTCAGCCTAAAAAAAAACAAGGAGATCCTGCCATTTGTGACAACATGGATGAACCTAGAGAACATTATGCCAAATGAAATAAGCCAAAGAAAAACAAATACTACATGACCTCATATGTGAGAAGAGGGAGTAGGGACAGGGGAAGAAATGAGATGTTGATCAAAAGGTATAAAGTGTCAGTTACCCAAGATGTATGTGTTCTGGAGATCTAATGTACAGCATGGTGATGACAGTTAACAAAATTGTATTGCATCCTTGAAATTTACTAAGAATAGATCTTAATCTTCTTGCCAGACACACACACAAATGGCAGCTATATGGAGGTGATAGATGTTATTTAGCTTGTGGTGATGTTGTCACAATATATACATTTATCAAAACATCAAGTTGTACACCTTAAACACATACAATTTTCATATGTCAGATATCCCAATAAAATTTTTTTAAAGCTTCTCTCAGGATGATGGGACATCAGTTACTATCACACCAATTACAACTAGATAAGTTGACCAATATAACTTTGTTTTATTAGCTAAAAACAATGAATGCTTTATACACACACACACACACACACACACACACACAAAATCCTTCTAAAGAAAATGGTTTGGTTATTGTTATTGAAATTTTCTCAAAGAGTAAGTTTAGGAGCCTTTAATATTTCTATTATTGAATTATTGGGTATTTTTAGAGAAAACGTTTAATTTGTTGGAATATACTTTTTCATTAAAACATGAGATGTTTTACTTCTTTTGAATTCTTGTGATAAATCACCTGCTTACACTCTTCCAGAAAATCTATTTTTTATTTAAAAAAAACAAACAAACAAAAAAACTTTTATTTTTGGCCATAACATAAAAAATAAATTTTATTAAACTTTAAGAAATTTTTCATCCCTTTCCCTAGTCCCCAAATTATAAAATTGCATTCATACTTCAAACTTTTCTCCAAATCATCTGGTTGTTGTGTGCATAAACAAGCATGTGTTTTATCTGAAGTTCACAGGGAATGGGGTATTTCAGAGATATCAAATTTTCCAAATCGATATCTTTGCTTTGTAAGCAACATTCCTTCTCAAATGTATTTAAAACTTTGTGGCTGTCTTAAACAGAATATATATAACATGATATGATCTTCATAATTCAGGTTCTGACTTATGAAGCTAGATGTTTCTTGAGGACTGTCTGGTTATGTTTGAGACCCAGTACAGGGCTGGACATAAACAGTAGGCTCTGGTGTGTACTGGATACCCTCTTTGTATTGGGGAGGTTAGAAAGTGCTTTCCCAGACAGACAACTTTATAGATAGGATTCTGGGTATGAACACAATTCTATAAATAGATGCACTTTTGCAAGATTTGGGGAGTAGAAGTAACGCAGAAGCCATTTTCCTGCCATGTTTCAACTGATTCTGCCAGTAACATTATGGAAAAGTGGTTTTCCTGAAGCAAAATTTCAGAATCCATACTCCTGCTGCCAAGTCCAGGGAGGCACTGCAGTAACAGCAACAGCAGCAGTGACAGCTTCTTGATTTCAGTTTCCTGATCCTTGGATCATAACTAAGGGGGTATTTTTTTTTATTGTGATATAATTCATGTACCATAAAATTCACCCTTTCAAAGAGTACAATTTACAAGTGTTTAGTATAGCAACATGTTTTTAGTATATTCACAAGTGTTTAACATATTCACAAAGTTGTAAAGCTGTATAACTATCACAAGTACCTAATTCCACAATATTTTTATCACCCCAAAAAGAAACACTTTACCCCTCAACAGTAATTCCTCCACTCTCCTCTCCCCACCCATTTGTCTCTATGAATTTGCCCATTCTAGACATTTCATATAAACAGAAACATACAATATGTGTCCTTTTGTGAATGGCCTCTTTCATTTAGCATGTTTTCAAGGTTCATCAATGTTGTAGCATGCAGCTGTTTTTTATCTCTTTGTATGGTTGAATAATATTCCATTGTTTAAATATACATTTTGTTTATCCTTTCATCAATGGATGGACAGTTGGGTTGTCTCTACTTTTTGTCTCTAGAACTCTTGTGGCAGCGCTGGAGGCAGTAGCCTCCAAGAGATGTTAATTCCATCCTGCTCTATTGCTTCACACCTGCTCCTTTACCCCTTCCAACAAATTTGTAAATACTCGACTTCCTGCTTTAAAAATCTAGTGTCTTATTTCCTACACTAAACTCTGACTTAAAGAGTTGTTGAAAATATTACTCAGAGGCTATGTGCTTGGTTGTTTCATATTTTACTGCTTTGCTCTGAATATTTAAGGTTGCTATATAAGTTACCTCTTATTATTAATACTATTTTTAAAAACAAAATAAAATCGGTTTATTTGGATTGGGGACTATGAATAGTTCTGTCTCTAGTACCTGACCTCCTCCCACCATGACTCCTAGACCTAGAGGGGCTCCAGCTCGGGCTTCTGCTCCAGCTCCGGCTGCCCCAGCCCGGGCTGCAGTCCCTTTTTCTTTCTCTACTTCGTGAACTGTGCCTTTCACGACTTTCTGTTGTGTGTCTGTGAGATTTCTTACACCTGTGGCTACTTCTCTTTTTCCTCTCAGCTTCCCCATTCCTTTTGTAGGAACGGGCCAGACTGGGGCTTCTTCTCTGCCTGGGCCTGCCATAGTACTTGTCATGGTGGCCCATCCTCTCTCTCCTCTCTAAGTCCTTACCAAAGGAATAGCCAAACCGATCTGGAGACAGGTAGATATCCCTATCGGCTTCCCAAAATTCATTGTTGGGATTTCTGAACACGTGAAGAAAGTTGCAATGTTTTCCTCTTGGGCACTGCTGTATTTCAAATAAACCACAAATTGCCATTTTCCATCTGGTCACTGGGCAGAACTCACACTGAAGCTGTCGTCCTGCATACCATCGTCCGTTAAACAGAGAAAGGGCTGCTTGACATTCTTCTTCCAATTGGTACTGTACATACACATTGCCCCTCAGATGAGGTTCCAAGTTGCAGCTGACCTTGAACTGGATCACCTTCCCCACCTTCTTGAACTCGGGGAGCACATCCTCATAGAAGTCCAAGAACTGCTGGTAGGTCTCCTCTTCACTGTACTCCAGGCTGGCATCGGGGTCATAGTCATCCCTTCTGCACTGCTCCATTCCAAACGTTGTGAACATGCTTCTAATAAGAAGGGTGGGACTCGATGTGGGGAAATTGTGTTTACGTGAACATCTATCTCCAAATCTGCATGCTCCCGTTTTACTGTAGAATGGACAATTAGCTCGATCTTTCTCCATTCTTAAGTCTGTGGGTGGTTCTGGGTTTTGCCATGTGGCACTATTTTCCAATTCATTTTCAGCCCGTTCCAGCATCTTCTGCACAGCCTCCTCTCTTTCTCTTTTCTGCTGTAGCTTCTGCTCCTCCTCTTCTTTCTCTTTTCTCTGCTGTTCTTCCCATTCTTCCTTTAACTTTCTCTCCTGTTCTTCCTGCCATTTTCTAGCTGTCTCTTCCTTTTCCTTCTTTATTCTAAATTCTTCTTGTGCCTTCCGCTCCCGCAGCAACCACTCCTCATGTAATTTTTGCCTTTCTATCTCCAACAGCGTGTCTTGTTCACTGAAAGCTTCCTCCTCTTCCTCGTCCTTCTGTGAGAGTACTGAGTCTCTCAATCGGGCAAGTTCCTGCCGACGTTTCGTTCGTTTCTCTTTCTTCAGGGCGGCCCTGTACTTCCTGTGGCCCAGTTTGTTAGGAGGCACCATCGGCTCCGACGCAGCCATCTTGCCAGCGCCACCACGCCCACAAGAGCTGCGGGAAAAGGCGGACTTAGGAGAGAGCGAAGCCGCATGCGCAGTACCACTCTCGTGCCCATCTCTCGGAAGGGATGGGCAGGGGAGTGTGTCCTTGCCCAAGCGGACCAAAAACAGAAAACGGGAGGTTTCTGTAGGTGGCTTCTCTTCCGAAACCCTGCACAAATGAATGTCTCCTTCTCGAAAATTCCTACCCTGCCCTGCAAGCATTTTTCCCCCCTACTGGGCTCTACACCGTAGTGGAATGGCTTGTGGCCAGGAGGTTAAAGTCACACTTCTCCCTCTTTTCTCCTCATCCACTCACGAAGCCTCACTCTACCCAGAGCAGCTCGCCTTGCTCATTATGAATATTAATTGTGCATACATGTATTAATTTTCTACTGGTGCCAAAACAAATTACCGCAAATTGAGCAGCTCAATCAACACCAATTTCTTATCTTATAATTCTGTAGGTCAATAGTCCAACACAGGCCTCGCTGGGATGAAATCAAAGTGCTGACAGGGCTATGTCCCTTTCTAGATGCTCTAGGGGAGGATTTGGGTTTTTTTGTCATTTGGGTTGCTAACAGAATTCAGTTCCTTGTGGTTCTAGGTTAGAGATCCCTGTTTCCTTGATGGTTGTCAGCTGAAGGCCATCCTCAGCTTCTAGCGGCCAATGGCTTCCTCCATTTCAAAGCCAACAATAGAAGGCTGAATCCCTCTCACATTTAGAATCTGTCCTCCTCCTTCTGTCTCATTTCTCCAACCCATTCAACTGCCTTCCTTTTCCACTTTTAACGATTCAGGCAAGTAGTTTGGGCCCATCTTGATTACCTAGAATAATCTCTCCATCTCAAGGTCCTTAACCCTAATCACATCGCCAAGTCCCTTTTGCCACGTAAGGTTCCAAGGATTACAGTGAGAACATTTGGGGGAAGCCATTATCCTGCCTACCACAAAACAGATGTTTGCATTTTAAAAATTCCAAGTCAGAAGTCATTTGACATTAAAGCTTTAATGTCAGTTAATTGCTACATTCAGATATAGCTAATTATTTTTCAAAGTACTTCAAACATCTCATAACTACTTATTACTATTCATAATTATAGCCATGATCTGACAGCACAAAATATAGATGCTTTATGACACGTAGGCCTCAGGACACAAAAGTCAATGGCCCAAGTTTCTGCCACTTTTTCTAGCACTGATAATAGCTGAGTAATAACACCTTATATTTAAATAGCACTGTGTAATTTTACAAGTGCTCTTCCATTCATTATTTCATTTGTTTGTTCTATATTCCTGGGAGGTACACAAAACAGAGCAAGTCTATTATTCCCTTTTTATAAATAAGAAAACAGAACTCAGAAAGATAAATAACCTACCCAAGTACCAGTAAACATTTCTTTCAGATGAAGTGATACTTCAGTAAGGAGCATACGGAGTTGACAAATGGACCATACATAGAAAATGAGCAGATCACAATCTTTCACAGGAAAATGTTGACATTTAGAATATTTTTAGGAATGATATAAAAACAACAAATTGTATTTATGGATTTGATCTGAAACAGTGTAAAGGTTAAGGGTTCACTTTGAGTAAAACCAAGAATTAATCACTTGTTTTTCAAGGTTTTCCACATCTTGAAGCTATGTTAGCTGACATTTCTCAGATGTACAAATACAAGCGGCACTAGAGGCATTATTCTACCTGTATGCTCTTGTCCCTTTTACTAGGGCACAAGGAATAGGAGAGTAAGGGGACAAGTACAGAAAGGCATGCAAAAAGAAAATTTAAACAAACTTAAAGTAAGTATAGCTAGCACCTGTTGCCATACTACTCATAATAAGGTGGTCCCTCTTCAGATTGTATTGTGACTCATCAAAGGTACTGCAAGCTTTAAACTTTTTTATTCTGATTTTTCCAATTCTGTCCCTCCCAAGGAAATCATACAAAATGAAAAATGGCTATTCATCTACATCTACCCCTACTATCTTCCATCTTTACCTTCCAGCTCCTGTTAGGGAAACAGGATGGTCAATCAGATATTTGAATTTATTCCTTCGAATAGGGTGTTGCCAGACATGATCAGCAGGGCGGGGAAGGGTACCCTGGTAAGAAGAGAAAACATGAATACCCAGCAGAGGGCGCACTAGTCAAATAAAATCTATTCTAAATTACTTTGAGTATTTCCATTAAGGGTATTTGTTTATTCTACAGAAAAAAGCGCAAAATTCTTATTCAATACTATGGACAAAGACTGAAACTAGAATGATTCAATATGAAAGAAAATATGAAGACTAAGAGGAGTAGTAGTGATCATTTAGGTAAATCACATAAAATCAAGTTAATGGAAATAAGTATTTCCTTGGAAACAGTCATGCAAAAGACTTTAGTTTTCAATATAGGAAATTAATTTAATTAATTAAAATACTTTTTAAGACAATCTGGAATATATAACATATGCTCAATAAATACTTAATGAAGTAGATACCAAAAAGATAAGTGTTCCAAAGTAATTTATATATGCATATACACACCTTTGGGGTTTTAGTTTTCTTAGGAGGCAATAAATTTTCAGGACAAGAACCAGCATTGGCTGCATAGGTCAGAGAAAGAAGAACTTCCTCAGGGATGAACTCATTCTGAAGGGAAGTAGGAAGGGGTTTTGAACCATCCACCATATTTTTTGTCTCCCTCAGTTCAGGAAGTCCTAAGAAAATAATGGGAAAGAAAAGCTCACTATGGTTTTTTGGAGTTAGAGATTTCCAGACTGCCTCATCAATGCCATTTATATGTTTCTAACAGAGGAAACACTGCTTCTGGTTGCCAAGAATAGTAAGAATATTTAAAATACTGAACATTATCTAGTCAAGAAAAAGAAACTCATATTGCCTGACATACTTACACTTCCATCAGACACAGGTTCAAAAACTCACGCTCAAAGATGAACTTCCATCATTACAAACTCAAAGTTGAAAAATTCACTTCACTTGTTCAATTAACTGGAATAGCCTTAAGATGGTGGGAATGTAGCCCTGGCTGGTTTGGCTCAGCAGTTAAGAGTGTTGGCCTGCGGTCCAGAGAGACCCGGGTTCGGTTCCTGCTAAGGGCACATACCTGGGTTGCAGTTTGTCCCGGGCCCCTGGTTGGGTCGTGAAGGAGGCAGCCACTTGATGTGTCCCTTTCACATCGATGTTTCTCTCTCTCTCTCTTCCTCTCTCTCCCTCCCACTCTATCTGAACAAAAAATGAAAAAATGTCCTCGGGTGAGGATTTAAAAAAAAAAAAATAGAGTGAATTTAAAACAATATAAAATCATCATCCTTTAAAAAAAATTACACAGTAGTCCTTAGGAGGAGTGAAACAGGAGTCTGACTCAAAAATATTATAAAAGGAATGGCTTTGGATTTTATTGCAACAAGTGTATTGGAAAAACGAAGCTAATGAAGGTATCCTGAAATCTCAGATTAAGGAAAACGGTGGTGCACATACCATGATTTCTGTCTACGGCCGGATTATTATTATTTTTTTATTATTATTATTATTTTTTTAATCCTCACCCCAGCACATTTTTCCATTTTTGTTCAGACAGAGTGGGAGAGACAGACAGAAACATTGACATGAAAGGGACACATCGAGTGGCCGCCTCCCGCACGACCCAACCAGGGCCGGGGACAAACTGCAACCGAGGTACATGCCCTTAGCGGGAACCGAACCGGGTCTCTCTGGACCGCAGGCCAACGCTCTAACCGCTGAGCCAAACCGGCCAGGGCTACGGCAGGATTATTTATGTCTGCGGGACCCTTAAACAACTTTACCTGTCTCTTCCTTGGATGCGGAGATTTTCATTTTTTTGCTCTCAAGCGACGTGGAAGACGTTGTCGGGTGATCCATAATGCCTCCAATCACTCTCTTTAGTAATCTGAAATATCTTTCCAAATAGCTAACCTAGACACACATCAGCATATTGGGCAGGGCTGCTACATTGACCTGCTGGCAAAAAAAAAAAGAGGGAGAGAGAGAGAGCTTATGTTAAATATCAGAGTTGACAACTCATCTAGCATGGGTTCTCCTTCTCTGGGGAGATTTCTGCTGTCCTTCGGGTCACCTGACGCGACTAAGCAGCCTGGGTGGGTCAGGGTCTGAGCCCAGGCCGGGAAGGACACGCTGGGCCCACGACCTCCGGCACCCGTGTCGGCTCGGTCTCCGGCCTCCTCCACCGGCAGCGCCCTCACACGCCAGCTCCACAGACTCGGGTCAGGCACCGTTCGCACCGTTTCTGCCTCAGCGGTGATGGGGAACGGACACTTGCCAGCCGTACTCCTAACTATGTTTCCCGCTGGTCATCTTGCGTCCCGCCATTTCTCGGAACGCCTACGTGTCGTCATAGCAACCCAGGACCCCGAGCCTTAGCCGCTCTCCATGGGGGCTGTCTTCGGCGGTGCCTGCGGAGGCGGGAGATAGCTAACAATCCCAACAGTCTCTCGGGGACTCGACGTGTTTTAAATGGCAGCACAGGTTCAGTAGAAATAGAGAAAGAAAAAAAGTGTTTAACCGGGCCGTTCTCACGGAGCCCGAAAGTGCCGAGAGCTCGAGGCTTCCACCCGCGGGCCGGTGACAGTGCGCAGGCGCTGGCGGTGGCCGCGGACGCACTCCTCATGCCCCGGGGACGACTTCGGGATCTCGGTGGGAGGCACCCCGGTGTGTGAGCAAGCGCCCCGTAAGAGTTTTTAAACACCTATCTACCCTACTTTTTCGCTGTTTTGCATATTTTTGTAAAACCCAAATTCTGGATGAAATGGGTAATTAAAAACTCAGTTGCCACCGGTTGAGGCTTTATTGTGGAGGCTGTCCCGTCCTGGTCACCTCCATCAAGTGTTCCTCCTCGGACACTAAGCACCCCCCCCCCCCCCCCCCCCCCCCCCCCCAGCACGCGAAAGCCTTTCCTTCCTTGGTCGGGACATTTTCTCCGGTGGAGACAGAGAAAAAGATTGCATTTCAGGCGGAGCCAACCGAAGTAAAGTCTTTGGGTCTTCTTGCTTAAAAACCTGTTCTCTGGAAAGAATATCAAACTCATTTGCTCCGAGGGGTTGAGTCCCCACCCGTTACTGCCACGGGGCATCACTTTGTATGAGATGGAGCCTTAATGCCAAATAACGCCGTTGGAATCCCTGCGTCTAGAAGCCTCTAGTGTAGAAAATAAATTTCACGAGGAAGGAAAACGTACCTTGTTCAATCGTCATATTCCTTAGTACCAAGCACAGTGCCTGGCACAAACACTTTCAATAGATCATGTTTGAAAATCAGCTAGACAGTTCTGTTGCTTCTGTGTTGATAGACAAATTTCTGGTTTCCAGGGGGTAATAGCAATGAGAAATAGGAGCAAAATGTTGAAAATGAAAACAATCTCTAAAACCTTTTAATCCCCCAATACCTTGGATGTCTGAGCATTTTAGCCTTTAGACCTGCCTCCCATCACCCTAATTTTTCTCTAGATTTTCCAGTAATTAAAATACACATATAGCACACATACAGTTCACCTTTAAGCACGAGCAACCATCAAGATCGGTGATGCAATGCACAAGCAGGTGGAAGGTAGTTTTCTCCCGAAGTGTATTTGCCTCCTCACTCCTCACTGGTGGTGTGATTTTATAATACATTATAGTTTGGAAGCATAACCAAGATACTAAACTACAGAGGTCCCAATACTCCAACATCAACTTATCCATGATTTATCAAGCATTTAGGTACTGGGAGAACAAAGTAACTAATCTTGCATAATCTTAACCTAGTTTTTAAAAAATCCAAGTAGGGCATTGATAGAAGAGATGGAGATAATTAAACAGATTCAAGAGATACATAGTAACGTCTATGGGATTTGGGAAGTGATTGGATCTGTGGTGAGAAGTAAAAGACATCAAAGGTTACTTCTCATTTTCTATTCTGTGCAATGGTGTGATTATACATGCAGTGTCCTGAGCAAAGGTCTGGGTTAAAGTTGCACAAGTATATAAAGTAATAAGCACAACAGATGAGAATATAAGAACATTACACTAAACCCATTGCTAATGAAGAATACAATTGCTATTCTTGGGAAATTCCTCTAGTAATTTTGAATTATACCAAGAGAACCCTAAAATGGAGTAAGATAAAAATGCAAGATAGCCCTGGCCAGTTTTGCTCAGCGGTTAGAGCGTTGGCCTTCGGACCGGAGAGTCTTGGGTTCAGTTCCCGCTAAGGGCACGTACCTCGGTTGCAGTTTGTCCCCGGCCCGGTTGGGGTCGTGTGGGTGCAACCACTCGATGTGTCTCTTTCACATAGATGTTTCTCTCTCTCTCTTCCTCCTTCTCTCCCTCCTGCTCTAACTGAAGACAAATGCAAAAATGTCCTCGGATGAGGATTTAAAAAAAAAAAAAGCAAGATAAGCAGGTAATAATTTTCCTAAATAGAAACATCAAGACATAATATAAAAGTGACAGTCATAGTTGCAAATGGGGTCATTTACAATGTTGTAATTTGCTTGTTGGTATTGGCTGACTTCTGTGGCAGCTAAATACCAATTCAGCAGTAGAGTCCTCCGGGGCTTCCGGTGAACAGATCATTTTCTCAGAAGAGAGCCAGTCAGTGTGATCATCAAACATACCCGGAACTGGGGAAAACACAAGGAACAGTGGGTGTGCTTTCGCAACAATCTCCTTTTTATCAACTCATTTTCCGAATGTGTGGGTAGGGTTTACACACACATTTGTGGGCACTTAAAACACGGCCTGCAAAGCTCCCTGAAGGAGTCTGAGTGGGAAGTAGGCCATAATTGTTTAATGTAACTAAAAGATGAAGGTATTAATCAGAAATGTTTAAAAAGAGACACTGAAAAATCTAGACACTGCTCAGCCAAACACTTACCAGGGGCAGGGTAGCTTCTAGTATTGCTTCCACACAAGCATGTCACTAAAATTGAAATGATGCCACCGACTATCTTAGTATTAGTCATTTTCAATTCACCTAAGTACCCTCCTTCTGATTCCACATGGGTGTGCCTACAGGAAGTAATATACTTTTTATTTATTTATTTTAGGAAAAGGGGAACAGAGGGAGAGGCACATCGATTTTTGCTGTTCCATTCATTCATGCATTCATTGGTTGATTCTTGTATGTGCCCTGAGCAGGGATCAAACCCACAACCTTAGCATATTGGGACAAACGCTAAAACCAACTGAGCTATCCAGCCAGGGCAGTAATATGCTTTATGTCTTATTCACAAGTGTATCTCAGTGCATAGCACAGTACCTGGCACATGGTGTTGATGCAGCTTAGAATAAATTCATCTTTCTCACCGTACAGTAAGTTGGACTTCTACAGAGAGCAGATTCAGTGACCATGCCAACCTGAGTATATCACTCCATGTGCGATGTCTCATGGTATATTTACAAACTAGTTTTCTCTTACTTTATTAATCAGATCCACAAAGCTATATAATTTGGGTCCAAATGCAAGCTAAGCCTAAAAGGACAGGACCCTAAATTTTAGTAAATTCATCAAGGAGGGGCATATCTGATTTCTGAAGGGACTTCCCCTTTCTACTCCTCTGCAAAGGCAGATGGGTAAAACCACCCCATGAAGGGTAACAAGAGAGTACTTTCTTGGTTATTACTACTATACAGTGGGCCCTCCATATCCGCAGGTTCAACCAACTGCAGATGGGAAATACTTGAAAAAAATTTAGCCCTGGCCGGTTTGGCTCAGCGGTTGGAGCGTCGGACTGCGGTCCAGAGAGGCCCGGGTTCGGTTCCCACTAAGGGCATGTGCCTCGGTTGCAGTTTGTCCCCGGCCCTGGTTGGTCGTGCGGGTGGCAGCCACTCGGTGTGTCCCTTTCACGTCGATGTTTCTCTCTCTCTCTCTTCCCTTCTCTCCCTCCCACTCTATCTGAACAAAAAAATGAAAAAATGTCCTCGGATGAGGATAAAAAAAAAATTTAGATTGTTGCTGACGTGTACTATGTAGTTAAATAAGCCTATGATGTTTGCATCTCCTGAATATGTATAGCCTTTCTTCCTTGTCATTATTCCCTAAACAATACAGTGTAACCATTCACACAGCACTTACATATTAGGAATTATAAGCAATCTAGAGATTATTTAAATTGTACAGGAGGATGTTAAGTGATATGCAAATATGCCATTTTATATAAGGGTCTCGAGCATCCGCAGGCTTGGGTATCCACAGGGGATCCTAGAACCAATCCCCCTCAGATACAAAGGGATGACGCTATATGCAACAGAATGTTTATGAACATGAAATATATAGTTACTATAGAGTTAACACTGAATAAACTTGAAGTTGCTTTTAAAACAGACTAGGTTTTTTTTTCAAATATATTTATTTACCACATTCTTCACCTAGGAAGTACTTTGCCTTTTTGTGTATGCATACTTTTTACTTTTTTAAAAATTTATTCATTTATTTATTTTTATTATTTACAGATGTTTCTCCTTTTCCCCCCATTGACACCCTCCTCCTGATCCCCCCATCACCACCCATCCCCAGCATTGTTGTCTATGTCCATGGTTACGCATACATGCATCTAAGTTCTGTGGTTTATCTCTTCCTTCCCCTGCCCTCCCTACCCCATCTTCTGAGGTCTTTTCTATGTCTCTGGGTCTATTGTGTGTATGTATACTTTTTAAAGCTTAACAAATTTTAAGGTAATGTGAATGCAATGCATACTATACAAAGTGAGGGACCAGTGATTAGACACACAAAGGCTTGGAGGGGAAGAGGGAAACGGAATTCAGGAAAAGAGAAAACAAGAATTAATTAGAAAAGACATCTTTAATTCTAGAAAAACCTTTAAGACAACTTCAGATTTCTAGGACGCTTCTGCTTTCTCAGAAAACTATGGGTTTATTAGACCAGCTGGAAAGGCAGACACAGGAGGGAAGCTGCCTCACTGCACAAAGGCAGAGCCTCAGCTGGGCGTGAACTCTCTTCCCACCCAAGAATGCCCTTTACACGTGGGAATTCACAATGTATCCCTAAATAACTAGGTGCCAGAACTGCCTCATGTTTCAGTCATTTAAAACAAAGGGAAAGTCTGCCTACCACTTCATTAAAACAAACAACAGGACATCACAAAGCATGGTGAAGTATCTGTTAGCTTCAAGGGCATACTGACTGCAGAAATGTCAACGCAAGGAAGAAAGCATTCAGGAAAAAGGAGGACAGAGGCAGTCTTAGAGTTTTCAAAAACTATATCATTTTTGTTTTTTTTTTGTTTTTTGTTTTTTATCCTCACCCGAGGACATTTTTCCATTTTTTGTTCAGATAGAGTGGGAGGGAGAGAGAGGGAGAGAAACATCGATGTGAAAGGGACACATCGAGTGGCTGCCTCCCGCACGACCCAACCAGGGGCCGGGGACAAACTGCAACCAAGGTACGCGCCCTTAGTGGGAACCAAACCCGGGTCTCTCTGGACCGCAGGCCGACGGCTCTAACCGCTGAGCCAAACCGGCCAGGGCTCAAAAACTGTATCACTTTTGAAATTAACCTTCTTTTTCTCAAATTCAAAGTAACTATTAAAAAGTCTTTAGATTTTACAGGAAAAAAATGAAAACTTTATTAAGAATTTAGTAGATTAGCCCTGGCTAGTTTTGCTCAGTGGTTAGAGCGGACCGGAGAGTCCCGGGTTCGGTTCCCGCTAAGGGCATGTACCTTGGTTGCAGTTTGTCCCCGGCCCTGGTTGGGGTCGTGTGGGTGGCAACCACTCGATGTGTCTCTCTCACATCGATGTTTCTCTCTCTCTCTTCCTCCCTCTCTCCCTCCTGCTCTATCTGAAGGTAAATGCAAAAATGTCTTCGGGTGAAGATAAAAAAAAAAAGAATTTAGTAGATCATATTGACTGCACAGCTTTCCTACTAGCGAATCAATTTTATCACTATTGATTTCCAAACTGGACAATACATTTTAGGTGGGGAAGGGATGAGCAAACCAAGCAAGAAGGGCTCCATTCCGTTTTAACCAGAGTAGCCGTATTTTATCTCTTGTATAAACTGGGTTCCAACACTATTACCTCATAGAAACTTTAGTGATGTTAGAAATATTTCACAAATAACTTATATAAGCTTTAGTAATAACATTCCTCAAAACATTTATGTCCCAGTTCCTTCAATTCCTGAGCCATAAACATAAAGCCTAGAGATAAGATTCGTGAAACAATGTCCAAGATAGTTTGATAGTAAATATATATACATGATACATACATATAAACTATTATATAAACTACATAAGCTACATGAAATTTTACACAAGATTAGTAAGCAAGTCACTTAAGTATGAACTGTCTTCCGTTAAGAAATGTCTCTGTCTTCCAAGACTATAAGCACAGGCAGAAATTAGGGTTCATTAGTTTCCTTCCTCTCCATTAATTCTAAAACTTAAGTAAAAAGTATACACACTGGCCCTGGCCGGTTTGGCTCAGCGGTTAGAGCGTCAGCCCGTGGACCAACGAGTCACGGGTTCAATTCCGGTCAAGGGCACGTACCTCGGCATGGCCCTGGTTGGGTCGTGCGGGAGGCAGCCACTCAATGTGTCCCTTTCACATCGATGTCTCTCTCCCTCCCACTCTATCTGAACAAAAGTGAAAAAATGTCCTCAGGTGAGGATAAAAAAAAAAGTATACACACTGGTTCTAAACACTTGACTTACGTAGGTAAAGCAGAAATGCATTTTTTTTATATGATTTTATTTATTGATTTTTTTAAAGAGAGAGGAAGGGAGAAAGACAGAAACATCGATGTCAGAGAGAAACATCAATCGGATGCCTCCTGCACACCCCCCACTGGGGATCGAGCCTGCAACCCAACCTGGGCACCTGCCCTGACCGGGAATTGACTGAGACGGCTCAGTCCCTGGGACGATGCTCAATCCACTGAGCCACACCGGCAGGGCAAAAATGCATTTCTTTAGAGAAGCTTGCCATCCTCCCCTAATGCTAAACAGGTAAATGTGAAAGTCATTTGGAGAGGGAAACATCAGTGAGTGCCTTTAACAATCTCGTTAAATTCCTGTCAATTCCATTATGGAGAGCCTATTGCATCAGTCAGGGTGCAATGCCAATTCACATCATCCTGAGCATCCACAAAGAAAAGCATGCATTTCTTGAAGTGTGCAGCATTTGAAACATTCTTGGTTTAGGTGTAGAATTTATGGAGAGTAAGAAAATAATGAGGCCCTATTTCTGCCAGGGCTAGTGCTTTGCAATAACCCTCTGAGGTAGTTATTACCCCATTTTACAGAGGAGGAAAACTGTGGCTCTCATAAATTAAGCAACTTTGCCCAAGGTCACACTGCTAGTAAGTAGGGGGTTATCCTAATCAAAAATCTGTGCATGCCCTTTTCTCCCTGCACCACTGGCTTTCAACCTGTGGGTAGGAAAAGTGGGTGTACAAACACAAAGGCTCCGGCACCCCCACCTCTATCTCAACCAGAGCAGCTGTATTTTATCTTTTTTAGATGCTGGGCTGGAGTGTGACAATTTACTTTTTAATGGTTTAGGCCACCTGGCTACTATAGTTATATAAGTTTACCTCCGTTATTTTTCCCCACACAAAACAGTGAACTTTACTCAAAATTATTTATTACCACACAAAACAAAGATGATCTTTTTTGCATAAAAGACTTCAACAATTCATAAATTGTATCTTTTTAGGCTACACAGCCCACATGACCAGCTTTTAAGCACACCTATAAGACTTCCCGATTCAATTTTCCAGGCAAGTATAATTTTGATATTACAATGAAAACTGCCTATACTAAATGAATTACTTCTACAACATAAACTGTTTGCAAATATAGAACACTTATGTACTGTACTTTAACCTGCCAATGTCATCCATCTACTTTTACCTTGCAATGATTAAAAAAGGAAAAAAACACCTCTCCACTCCTTTTGCTTCCAAATGTTGCAGTTACCCTCAGGTTAAAAACAGTCACAATTTTCTAATTAAATTGTAACACTAGGCAAATGCAGTAGATTAATCCACCGAAAAACCAAAAACTAAATCCATTTTCCTTCACTATCCAGGATTGAGAATAAGAGCATCTAACAAATTCATGGCAAAGTTAAAGATCTTAGTTGTTCTCTTGGATAACACACCCAAAATAATAGTTACTACCATTAATATTTCTTACAGGAAAGTAATTTTAAACTCATTACTTTTTGAAGGAAAAAACCATCATCTAGTAACTGAAAATAACTTTAGAAAGTGGGGGGGGGGGTCAATAAATCTTCTGTAACACATTAGTAAGAAGTTTTCATTTTAATTTATTTGTTTAAAGACTTCTGCTAAAAGCAGCTAGCAATAAGACCATGGCTATCAAACGAGTTTCTTTCACAGAAAGTGGCTATTCCTTGGAGTGTTTCTGAAAATTTAGGACAGTCTTATCATTCTAAAGAGTCTAAAATTATACACAGATTACTTGTTGTCACATAAAAATCTTGGACAGGAAAAAATCATTAATAAACAAAGATGAGATGAGATGTTTTTCTTTTTTAAAATTGCCTTGATCATTATGTGCTTCCCCCCCCCTCAAAAAAAAGTATAAAATTGCCTTGATCAGTCCAACAAATAGAGCATTCAGAATCAGTCGAGCAACAAAGTCCTCTCAGCGAGAGTTTCTTTACAGTACTTAACAGAAATACAGACCTAACTTCAGTAGACTGGCTTATTCATAACCAAGTCTTACACCAATCTTTTCTCAGCTTCCTCATTATATTTAAAATGTAGTTATAAACTGAAGTGATTGACTCATTTTTCTTTTTAATGAAAACATCAAAAATTAGAAGCTATATTAAAGCAGTCCTGTTTGGAGGTTATGGTTCCATTACTACTGTGCAGATAATTACTGCGTAGGAACATGTGGAACCTTTTGAAGATAAACTCCTCTGGGGTGCAGTTTTTGTCTGCTGAAGTTGGATTTGATGTTTAAAAACTGCCTAAATTCATCTGGATCAAAGGTGTGGGGAATAAAATAGGTACTATACTGGGCATTTGTGACACAAATTAAATTGTGACTATTAAGAAACTCTACTTTCCTTCTTGTGAGACTCAAACTATCTTTAAAACAATTTGGAAAAGATTTCCCAAAATGTGTTGGACAGCAGTAGGCCTGTTAGAATACCAAGAGGACCTCTCAAGTTGGCTGCTCCACATACCAATCATCTTTTGAATAATTCATAAGTCTTACTTCTTTGGGTGGAAAATTAAACTACTTGCATGGTCTCAGATATTCCTTCCAATGCTCAGTCTTCACAAACATTATCAGACCTCATATATACAAACAAAATAATTCCTCCACACTACACTGTATTACCAATGGGCATCTTATAACATGGGAACATCACATAATCATATAATAGAGTACATTTTCTTGAAAATGATCACATAGTAATTTGTTTCACCTAAAGTATACTACCATTAAAAGTATAATTGCGCAAATACAGAAGCCAGCTTCTGGATCTTTAATAATCACTTTAATATTAATGGAGGTGATTAATACTTCTGTTACAGACTTACTAGTCTGAAAAATAATTCAAGTCAGAATTAGACAACAAAATAACTATACCAAAGGATACTTCTAAATAACTTAAAAGAAATTATGACCATAAAGTTTTAAAAAATTATTTTCCACATAAGTTTCATGATAAAATAATTTAAATACGATTGATGACTCTGCAAGTTTTTTAAAAAATACTTTGAAAGCTATAAGAGGGAATATTTTTCTTTGTCCTGTGCCTTCTTTCTCTTTCCCTTCCTACTTCTGTTCTTCTCAATATATAATATGAATGCGAACTCGAGAATTCAAGGTGAAAGATTCAATTTTGCTTCACAGAAACCATGACCTACACTGTATAGTGAAAACAAGATAAAACCTGGATAGAACCAAACTTTTTTCAAAACAATACAGGCTGAGGAAAACAACAACAACAACACAAATTAGAATGTATAATAAGATGATCTTTGGAAAACAGGTATTTTCTCTCTACTGCAAATAGAAAAACATTCCATATTTTCTTTTATTTCCCAATTGCATGGTTAATTAGCATACATTCCAACAGTGTGCATGAAAAAAAATACCTAAGTCAGAGGTATTCAAATGATTTCTTCATAAGTGTTTTGGCTAATTCAGTGGCCAAGAAAACATAATGTTTAGTCTCTAATTAGATAGTTAAGAAACAAAAGAGATACTATTTCTGAGGCTTAAGCCAATATGACCCAGCAAAAATCTGTCATAACATTAGCTATGTCTTCCTTCTCCGCAAAAAAAACAAACAAAAACAAAACACTGCTTGAGTGTATATAATTCCAGTAAACCCCCAAAAGCTCAGCTCCAGACGACCTAGGAATGGACTGAATCATCTGTCAAGTCTGAGTGGTCCAAACAACACAGGTAACTTCATCGGTAACAGCTGGAACAGATGCTGGCCCCAAATCCGGCAGAACACCCAATCTTCAGTGTCCAGGAAGGAAACAAAGTCTAAGCTTCTAAAACACATAATGGCAAGTCCAGGAACGTGGCCGGATATAATCCAGAAATGTGGGCTTCGAGGGGGAAAAAAAAGAAATGTAGTTTACTTGTGTGTACTATGTGTATGGGGGGGGTGATAGGGGGTATTAAGGTTATATACACTGTACACCTCTAAAATGCCTCCCAGCATTTCAGGAACCTTTAAGTTATAAGCAGCTCAATAATTCAAAAGATGTTAATTATTTTTATCTATAGCGTAGATTTATTTGATTTACAGGCTTTACATGAAACTTTTAAATTTTAAAGTCCAGTAAACCCTACACAATTGCACTTCTGACCAAATTTCAAATAGGTACTACCTCTTTATGTATCTTGCATTTTATTTTAGCAAGATACTTTTAGTAGTCCAGAGCAGTTAGTTCAATTCACACAGGGGATCAGTAGGAAATACGGAAGGAGTGTTAGGGCAGCATAACGAAAACAGTGTACATAGTGGAAGCTTTGGCAGAGAAACTGATTAATTTGATTGTCGGCATCTTCAGTTATAGGTGCCTATGAGAAATGCCCAGACAGACATATAAAGAAGGCACCCTCTAAATATTTCGGAGTTGTCCACATGCAGCTAAAAGCTAATAAAGCTCTAAAAATGAGACTTACATAATCACAAAAAATAAAACAACGACGAAAGAATCAAGGGAAGCAGGATCCTAGGCATGTGGGTGTAGCTGAACATTGTTACAGTCAATATTTTGGAAAGGAAGAGGTAAAAAAAATACATGTGTTTAGGGGTGTGTGGGGGGAATACACCTACATTTTTAGGATACAAAATTAGAAGGAGCAAAAGAAAAAGCAATAAAAGAGAAGAAAATTTACACAAGAAGAGAACGAAGAAGCAGGAGAGTTCAAAGCAAAGAAAAATTTTAAGGACAGTGCAGTGAGATCAGATAATAAGCTAATGTGTCTCTCCCCTTAACATCAATTCATCATAATCTCCATTACTCTCCTTCCCCTTAATACTGCCCTCACAACTGGGGACAAATATGTCACTTTTCCACTCTAGCCTGACTGATGACTCACATTTTTCAGAGGACAGTGCTGACGTGCGTACCACTCTTGACAATAAAAGCACACAATGACTCCCTGGCCCGCAAAAAGGGAAGTCCACATCATGACGTTCCAAATTGGCCTTTTCCGACTATCATTGACAATGAAGTTGAAAGCCACTAAAGTAAGGAAGAGAACAACAACAACAACAAAAAATATATATATATCAAAACAATCTATAAGGGGCCTCAGATATCAGCTGTAATCATCAAGTTATCACAATGAGCATCAACTGTGCGTATACGTGTTTCATTCTGGCCACTGATCTTTTAAATAGAAATGAAGCTTCAGTGTTGAAATTTATTAATAAGTAATATTTAATGGAACCATTCATATTCTAACTTGTTCCCCCACCCAAAAACGGGTCAGTTTTCTTTCCAGTGGGTGAACAGTGATAGAACTGAAGAATGGGAAAGCTGATTTTTATAGTTTTTGTGACCTACCAAATCAGTGTTACTAATAGTCTTCAAGAGGTTATTTGGTTCATTTCTCTACTTCAAAGGACAAACATCTTGAAACAGAGTTGTGTATAATTACTCAAAATCAATGTTCTTACCATCTGATAAGCAAATACTGCCTTGAGATAGTATGACTGCTTACTGTCTAGTTTCCTACATTGACTTTATACTTTATTTTCTAAATTTCTCTTTTGGCATCACTCAGTCCACATGGCATGCCGAGATACTTACTTCCAAAGAACATGAAGAGAATGAAGAGCACTGGGTAGAAAAAGTTCAAGGTAACAGCCAGGATGTACTCGTGCACGACAGCAGACACAGCAAACACAGCCAGCATGGCAGCAGACTTGAATCTCTTAGTGAAAAACTAGGGTAAAAGGGAAATATTAGAAAGTAGTTTTTTAGACATAATTAAGCACAAACTACATAAGACATAATTATCACATTCTAAAGGCACCTATTTAATTCTATTTATATGTGACTTTCCAATCTACTCCTTGGATTAATCCTAATATATTATAATTACAAAAAAATCTATGCTTAAAAGTCCTTATTTTACTAAACTGAGGCATTTCAAAAACCATTAATGTTTAAAGAAAGCTGGGCATATTTATTAAAACATAAATAACTAATACTTTAAGTCACTGATTGACAAAACAGTTTTTATATATTAATATTAACCAAGTCTCAACCTTTAGAGTAACACAGTATGGTAGACAGAGCAGGCATCCTCTCCATTTTTACAGGTTACAAAACTAAGAATAAAGAAGAGACTGCCTTGTCCGTAAATGAAACTGCACATATAAATGAATGAACATTCCCATACAGTGCTATCTGAACCACAACGTGATCAGTTAGCCAGTAATCCAGAAATACCACTGTTAATCAACCATGAGATTCAAGATTACAGTTCATCAGTCTAAATACATTCTGCTCTGAAGAATGTCTCAAAGACCTATATAAGCAATTGGAGGGATATAAATCCAAACAAAGGTGTTTCTCCACTTTGGACAAAAAAAAAGCAAATGAAGAAAAAGCTAGAGGAGATTGCTTATTAGCAGTGAGATTCATAAGAAATGATCCATTAGTGGATCATTTCGACTTCTCTGAATGCATTCTTACTTTGTAATTATGTAAAATCAAATCCAGAGCGAAAACACGGTATTAGACCCAGTAACTGTCCATACTGGTCTCTAAGCAGTACTACTATTCAAGGCAGAAGTTTCTTAGACATAAATGGCTCATAAGAGAATTGAAGACAGCTATGCAATATTAACACTTTCTGGAAAAGAATCTCCATTTCCTGAACAACATCAACTAAATCTTGCTGCTTACCCAGAGAAAGTCCTTGTAAGCATAGTAGTACAGCCAGTCATGGACCACCACATTCCAGGTCCTGTAATAGTTGGAGTAGGATGTGGAGTTCCACCAATCCTGAGGGGGAAAGCAAAGCTATGAAACTATACACATACCACACACACATACACGTATATACACACAGAGCCAAAGCAAAAACCCCTGAATATTCCCAAAGAACATACACACATAATACCCAGAGTATGTTATGATAAATTGTCAGTCCATATACTGATGTCAGGAAACTCTTCAAAGGCATTTTGGTTATTAATGTTCAATAGGACATTAATTCCAGTTCTATACGTGATTCATTCCTTAGGTTCATTTTGTCTCATAAAACAAGTTATGGTGGAAGACACAGAACATACAGAGTCATTCAATCTAGTGTTCCTCTAAACAGCAATCCGTAGATGCCCGCTGCCTTGCTGAAACACAGTGAGAGAATTCTAAGGCACACAGACGCAGGCAGCATGCCAACGCTGAGGAGCTGTTTGCTGGTTATCAAACAGAAGAACTTAAGTTGTACAGGGAGCGAGTTGGTGGCTACCTCCAAAACCTGGTGTTCCTTACGTATAGTATCTTGCTCCCTACTTTAAGATCAGACCAATGAAATCAGACATCTAAAATTCACAACCTCCATTCACTATTTCTTTGAGAAAACAGTGGTAGGGCTGGAGAGCTGCCAAACCCACAACAAACAAACAAAACTCTAGCCCCTGGCTCTAGTCTAGAACTTAAATCCAACTTTGGAAGTAAAGGATACTATTTTAAGCAGAATTAATGCTTTTCAAAAATAAAAGGGGAAAAAGTTATTTCCTTCCTTCAACAATCTTAAATTGAATAATTTGCTGAAATTACTCCTACAGCACCAGACAGCCAATTTCAAATGAATGACCAGTCATCAAAGTCTCATAAAGCCCTCTGGACACATGCTTTCCTTCTGTAATCACCAATACAGGATACAGCAGAAACCATATGCTATATGAAGGGGATGGATATTGGAGACAGAAGATAAGGCTTTACTAATTACACTGATATCAAAATTTCAGACTTAATATTGGTAAAACTTGTGGGGGGAAATTATTTCACAATGTTCATGTTAAAAAGCTAGTAGCCAACAATGCTCAAACACCTGACAATTAAGGACATAATAAAATGTGAAAAGAAAAATGAGTCTAAGTATATATTACCTTATAAAACATTCTGTCACCAAAGCGTAACATCTCGGCAAAGGCATTGAGCCAACAGTGCAAAAAGGCAAAAAAGGTAAGCAGCAGTCCCAGCACACCTAAAAATAACATTGACAATATTGAGTCTTACCAAACAGCTCACATACCAAGCACTTAATTATGTCATCACCTGCTTAGCTAGAATTATTCTGTAAAATAAAAATTATTCTTCCATCTTACTCAGTCCAGAGATGATAGTGTTGTTGAAAGTTAATTAATTTTCTAAAGCACTAACTTCCTTCCAAATGGGTTTTTCAGATGACAAATGACCCAGTCTGTTTTTAATAGAAATACCTAGATGTATGGCTTGATACCCATGGCCCTTTAAAATCTGGCCCTCATGCATTCCTCTAAACCAGCTGTTTAAAACTAGGGGAGACCCCCTTCCCCCTGCCGCCCGCAAGGGACATTTGACAATTCTGAAGACATTTTTAGTTGTCACAACTCAAGGGTTGGCGGTTGTGCTACTGGTATCTAGTTGTTAGAGGCCAGAATGTTACTAAATATCCTACAAGACACAAGACAGCCACCCAAAACAAAGAATTATCCAGCCCCAAATGTCAATAGTGATAAAGTTAACTTATCTCCGACTCCACTCCCAGTGTTGCAAACATCATCTGGAACTGGACTCAGCCACCCTAAAGCAAGCCTATGCCCTGGCACCCATCCCACTACCTGAAAGCACCTTTCCACCACTTCTCTGCCAAGCAAACCCTTATCTATTTTCAATACTCAAAGTTCACTGTCATCTCCAATATGATACAAAGTTTATCAGCATTTTGTTTATCCTCCTTATGTAGGATACATTACACTATAATGTGAAACACTCATTTATTCAAAAAAGACTTATAGAGCATCTGCTATGGATTAGACAATATGGGAGAGACTGTAACTGGCTGAGTGGCTATAAGACACAATCCTTGACCTCAAGGAATTTGCAGCCTAGTGAGGAAGACACACAAGTATGTAACACATACCCTCTTAGAGGGACAGATGAGTTTACTGGAGTAAATCTTGGAGAGCAATTGGGAAGGGTTATTAGAAGTCTGGGAGAGAGAGAAGAACAGACAAGGTGATCATGGAAAATATTACCAACATTTAATGAGTAGAGAAAAGAAAATAAGTAAAGAAAACTGTATATATATTAGGGGGACCGGAAAGTAATGTCGTTAAAGTAATGACACGTTAAGGGCGGAAGTGGAATCAAATCCGTGTCAGACAATGGAGGAACTGTCAAACACTCTTAACCAACCTTAGTCAACCATCCAAGAACATTTGCAGCAGATTGGTAAAGTAAGCAGAGCAGGTGTTTGGGTCCCGCATAATCTGTCCAAAGAAAACAAAGCTAACCGGTCCACCACATGCAACTTATTGCTTCAGTGGCACAATACAGAAGCATTTTTTGATCGTTTGATCACTGGAGCTGAAAAATGGGTCCTCTATGATAATCCAAAACGCAAAAGGCAGTGGCTCTCCGAAAGAATCGCCACGAAATACAGCTAAGCCAGGTTTACACCCCAAAAAGGCACTTTTGTGTGTTTGGTGGAGTATTCGCGGGGTCGTTCATTTTGAAGTGCTGAAACCTGGACAAACTGAATGCAGACCTTTACTGTGAACAATTGGATCGAGTAAATCAATCTTTAATTGAAAAGTGCCCAGCGATTGTCACCAGAAAAGGCGTTATTCTGCAACAGGATAATGCAAGACCGCACTGCGCAAGACGGACCCTGGAAAAAATTAATGAATTGGGGTGGGAGGTATTGCCTCACCCACCATACTCGCCCGATATTGCGCCATCGGATTTCCATTTATTCTGATCGCTACAACATTTTCTAAGTGGCAAAAAATTTGAAAATTTGGATAATGTCCAAAATGCCATCTCCAGATATTTTGCTCAAAAACCAATTGATTTTTATCGATCCGGCATTGAAAATTTGCACACTAGATGGCAAAAGGTTGTTGATAGCCCTGGCCGGTTTGGCTCAGCGGTTAGAGCGTCGGCCTGCAGTCCAGAGAGACCCGGGTTCGGTTCCCGCTAAGGGCACGTACCTCAGTTACAGTTTGTCCCCGGCCCTGGTTGGTCGTGCGGGAGACAGCCACTCGATGTGTCCCTTTCACGTCGATGTTTCTCTCTCTCTCTTCCTCTCTCTCCCTCCCACTCTATCTGAACAAAAAATGGAAAAATGTCCTCGGGTGAGGATAAAAAAAAAAAAAAGTGTTGATAACGAGGGTGATTACATCATTGATTAAAAATAAAAACTTGAGCCCTGGCCGGTTTGGCTCAGCGGTTAGAGTGTCGGCCTGCGGTCCAGAGAGACCCGGGTTCGGTTCCCGCTAAGGGCATGTACCTCAGTTGCAGTTTGTCCCCGGCCCTGGTTGGTCGTGCGGGTGGCAGCCACTCGATGTGTCCCTTTCAGGTTGATGTTTCTCTCTCTCTCTCTTCCTCTCTCTCCCTCCCACTCTATCTGAACAAAAAAAAAAAAAAAAAAAAAAAAAAGAAAGAATGTCCTCAGGTGAGGATAAAAAAAAAATAATAAGAAGAACTTGTTAAAAACTTATCTGTTTGAATCTACTGTAAAAAAACGACATTACTTTCTGGTCCCCCTAATAATTAAACTGCAAGCTTCCAGGGAGTCAAGAGTATGTCTGTTCACTGCTTTGTGGTCAGCACCTGAAATATAGTATGTAGTCATATCTCCAGGAAAAAATAAGGGGAATGAAGCATGTTAGGAGACTGGGGTATGGCTAGAAAGACGGGAGAACAAGAGCGAGCGGCAAGGAGATTTCAAAACGTGGTCAACAACAGCCAGTGCTTCATGCAGATCAGAGTAAGGGCTGAAGCTTCCACCGGATTTAGACTCAGGAAATTACTAGTGGTTTTAATAAAGACTATTTCAGTGGACTGCTTGGATTAGGAGCAAGATTATGGGGAAATAAAGCATAAATATGCATTATCCAGTCAGAGAAAGTAAAACTTCAGTAAAAGCCAGAAGACCAATGGAAAAATTGGCCTGAGACTAAAATATACTTCATTTATAAGACAGATGGAAAGAGGTCAAGATAGGTACAGAAATGTAGATGAGTTTATAGTAAAAACCAGGTAAATCAAAGGTGCAATAGCTTTCTCTTTTCCTTGCAACTTTATGAGTGGCCAAATTAACCAGTACCCATGTTACCTGGCAAGATGGAGTTAAATACACATAGGACCAGAACACGAGCACTGAAGGGCTCCTGCTTGATATTCCGAAACAAGGGGGCACAGAGCCTTTCAAAGGCGTAGTTCATATAAAACAGGCAACCAAACACCTGGAACACAACAAAGATACAGTCATAAGAATGATGGCTTGCCAAGGGAAGATGGTGCTTTTCCTTCAAAAGAAGATACATATGTGACCTCTAATGTTGACATATATGTTCCATTTAATACGAGTATATAAGATTGCCAAACTGGCCCGGCTGGTGTGGCTCAGTGGTTGAGCATCGACCCATGCACCAAGAGGTCGCCAGTTCAATTCCCAGTCAGGGCACATGCTCAGGTTGTGGGCCCGATCCCCAGTGGGAGGCATGCAGGAGGTGGCCAATCGATGTTCTCTCTCATCAATGTTTCTATCTCTCTCTCTCCCTCTCCCTTCCTCTCTCTCTAAAATCAATAAAGAAAAAAATAAAAAATAAAAAAAGATTGTCAAACTGTACCCTTCAGATATACTCAGGCCTATTTTCTACCATACCTTTTCCCAACCCTTTACCAAACGGCATTTGTAAAAGATCAGACTCATGGAACCTGATTTTCCTGCCACATGAGCCCATAACAAAAGAATTTATTTCATAAATGGGTATTTGATTGAAACAAGAATTTAAAATGGGATCTTCTGGGATTTGATTCTGATCAGGGATTGGGAAGGATTGAGGGGGAGTGTCAGATCCATATATATATATCCAAAAATATAAAAACAGGAGGGGAGGGAGAAATTAAGGCAGATGCTGACTGAAGTAATCAAATGGAATTACTTTAAATAAAATAAATTATTTTACTGAAGAAAATTACTTTTGATGTTGTCAAAACAAACACGATTCACTATAATGCAAAGAATTCAAGACATCAAAAAGAGGTCTAAAGCTCCCAATAGACTGAATTTACCAACACTTTAAATAGATTAAATTATTACAAGAAATTCAAATCCCGTCTCTCACCAATCACCAAACCTTAGGAAATGAAAAAAAACTCACCTGTGCAAACTGCATAGCAACATAACCCCACCTTACAGTGGGAGTCCTAGAAAGGAAACAACAAAATACGTTTTCTAAATAAAGTCAATTATGCCAAGAATTACTATGATCAAAATCAGACAGCTAGAATCACCATCTGGGGCTCCCCAGGCCATCGAGAAAATGAAAACTCATTCTACGTTCTCTGTGGCCCTCTTGAACTGGCCCCCGGCCACCTGTCTCACCTTGTTCATGCCACACTTCAGCTCACCACATTTGTACTTCACAGTGCCATTACCTGGGATAGCTGTCCCTGTAGATGAGGGTAGGTGCGAACAAGAAGTACAAGTACTGGTTGACTGTGGGGACTGGGACAGTGCCTGGAAAAGGAAAACTCTGCTAGGTCAGGAGCTCTCAGTAAAACTCAGAGAGAAAGTAAGGAAACACAGGATAGGGGAGAATAAAATGACCTCTCCTCAGCTTATGTTGTTTCTTCCTGACCTCCCCAAATAATGACTTCCTATTCTGATTTAATAAACCAATCCCTCCACACTAAGTTATTCCTGTGACTTAGAGAAACTTCTAGAGTTTTAAGCAGCAGAGGGACATAAGCACACATGGGTGTAATGAGTCTATTAACATTCTACAAAAATTACACAAAGTTACAAGAATCTAGTGATCAATGTTTTTTGTAGGTCACCAAGGCAAAACAAAAACAATCAATAGTGAGATAGTCTTCCAAATCAATGCGCAGCCTATCTATTTAAAATCAAACATAATGTCTGCAGAAAGTAATATGCCATCCCAGTGAACACCAAAGGCTGAAATACCCTATGAATAATCCGTTGACTTATAGAATTACATACCTGATTTCTCCTTAGCTGAATTTAGTACCCGAGGCACATTCTCTCTGACAAACGAATGGACCTTCATTATCAAACGAATCTAAAAAAGGAGGGGAAAGGGAGAAAAAGATGAATTTTCTATCATTGTCTTGTCTCATACAAGCAACCCCAGAACAATACTAGATTATAGTCACACAAAGAATGTTTTAATTTTGCATATACCAACTCAAGTTCACTTTTACGGAATAAACCAAATGAAAAAACAACCCCTAAAGAAAGACACATTATTTTGCGTCTAACAGCACTATCACAGATACATTACAAATTAAGAAATTAAAAGCCTAGCCCTGGCCAGTGTGGCTCTGCAGTTGGCAGGTTCAATTCCCCGTCCTGGTCAGGGAGCCTGCAGGAGGCAACCAATCGATGTGTCCCTCTCACACTGATGTTTCTCTCTCTCTCCCCCTCCCCCTCCCTTCTACTCTCTATAAAAAGCAACAGAAAAAATATCCTCAGGTGAGGATTAACAAAAGAAGAAAAAAGAAAAAAGAAAGAAAGAAATTAAAAGCCTATACAAAGAAAGTTTCCTGACCTGGTCCTCTTTCCATTAGTTAAACAGAGCATTATAAACAGCCAATATAAGAAAATCTAAAGGGTGTATTAACAAAATAAATCCATTCTTTAGATCGGAACAGTTATATGACAAAACAACGAATCTGACATTTCAAAAGTGGGGATTTTAATTACAAAAATATTTTATAATACAGGTGACTACTACAAAAAGCGTTCAAGAACAAAATTTAAGCCCTAGCCAGTTTGTCTCAGCGGTTAGAGCATCGGCCTGCGGTCCAGAGAGACCCAGGTTCAGTTACGCTAAGGGCACGTACCTCGGTTGCAGTTTGTCCCCGGCCCCGGTTGGGGTCGTGTGGGTGGCAACCACTCGATGTGTCCTTTTCACGTCGATGTTTCTCTTTCTCTCTCTCTCCCTCTCTATCTGAACAAAAAATGGAAAAATGTCCTCAGGTGAGGATAAAAAAAAAAAAAAGAACAAAATTTAAACTCAGTCCTGAGGATTTGGCTCAGCAGTTAGAGCATCAGCCCGTGGACCAAAGAGTCGTGGGTTTGATTCCGGTCAAGGGCATATACCTTGGTTGTAGTTCAGTCCTTGGCCCTGGTAGGGTCATGCAGGAGGCAACCAATCAATGTGTCTCTCTTACATCCATGTTTCTCTCTCTCTCTCTCTCTCTCTCCCCCTCTCTCTCTCCCCCTCCCTCCCACTTTATCTGAAGATAAATGGGAAAATGTCCTCGGATGAGGATTAAAAAATAAAAATTTGAACTCATTCAGAACAGCCCAATATGATTTATTTCAAGTATTAAGAATCAGAGAACACTGAAGCTAAACAAATTTTATGAGATGAGATGATCTAGTTTAACACTTTAATTTTAGGTATAGCATAAAGCAAGTTATAAAAATTTATCCAACTAAAAATAACAGAACATCAGTATTGTGTTGTTTAATAATGACAATATTGTTATTATTGTCATCATTATTATTTTAACTAAGCACAGCTTTGCATTGGCAATACTCAAAACCTTACCTGTTCAAATACAACAATGCTCCGGGAAGCTGGTGGCAGTATGTATGTTAACACAACATACAATGGTCCAAAACCCAGAATTCCAATCTGGAAGACCATGATAAGCAAGCCATGGAAGACGGAATGGAAAACTGGATGAGAACTCTTGCTGTAGCCTCTGGCCCAATGTTGAAAGAGGAAATAGGGAACTGAAAGTGTACTCAGGAACATGGCCCACCATGTCCATATAACAATAGGAAGTTGGCCAAAAGCATAACTTATGAGATTGAACTCAAGCACCAGCCTAGGGAGAAAAAGCACGGAGAAAAGACACAAAGGCACATTTTTAAAAATAGGCATTGATTCACAGAATTCAAAACTTTCAGGCCCCAAACTCTCAACTTTAGGCAGCACAGCAACATTAATACACTGAAGTCATCCTAGTTGTGTTAGACAGAGAACTGCTTCTAAGACTCTGCTTCACAATATATTTCAACAACAAACCTTCTAAAAGCCCTAAGATAACACAGTCTTTCAACATAAAATACTTAAGATAACTTAAAATAATAAGACTTTGAACTTCCCAAAGGTTAGATCCTCACATTAGTAATTTTTTTTTATCCTCACCCAAGGACATTTTTGCATGTATCTTCAGATAGAGTGGGAGGGAGAGAGGGAGGGTGAGAGAGAGAGAAACATCGATGTGAGAGAGACATCAAGTGGTCGCCACCCACACGACCCCAACCAGGGCCGGGGACAAACTGCAACCGAGTACGTGCCCTTAGCGGGAACTAAACCCAGGTCTCTCTGGTCCACGGGCCAACGCTCCAACCGCTGAGCCAAACCAGCCAGGGCACATTAATACATTTTAAACTCTAAAATATTCTATGGAAAAGTTAATATTTAAAGTATTCAAATAGCAATCACTGTTATGTATAAAAGATGCTTTTTCAGAAGGGAATAGGTATAATTAAAAAATCTATTAATATATTATAACATTATCTCAAAATTTAACTTTCTAATAAAGCATATAATTCCATGTATGATTATTAGACTGTCATTTTATTTATTTTTTTGGTTAATCTTCACCCAAAGATATTTTTTCCATCGATTTTTAGAGAGAGTGGAAGGGAGGGAGAGAGGATGAGAGATGGAGAGAGGGGGAGAGAGAAAGAGCGATGTGAGAGACATACATCAATTGGCTGCCGCCCACACTGCCCCGACCGAGGCTGGGGATCCAGCCCGTGAGCGACCCTTTGGTGCACACAGACTGACGTTCTATCCATTGAGCCACAGTGGCCAGGGCACTACACTGTCATTTTTAAAGTTACAATTTGATTTTTATATTAAAAAGAAATATCATGCCCTGGCCGGTTTGGCTCAGCGGTTAGAGTGTCGGCCTGCGGTCCAGAGAGACCCGGGTTCGGTTCCCGCTAAGGGCGCGTACCTCGGTTGCAGTTTGTCCCCGGCCCCTGGTTGGGTCGTGAGGGAGGCAGCCACTCGATGTGCCCCTTTCACATCGATGTTTCTCTCTCTCTCTCTCTTCCTCTCTCTCCCTCCCACTCTATCTGAACAAAAAAATGGAAAAATGTCCTCGGGTGAGGATAAAAAAAAAAAAGAAATACCACATTTTTCAAATGTTAAATTCCAATAAGCTACTTATTTTTAGTACCAACCTGAAATATATACCATAGTAGAAAAATGGATAAATCATATACACAAAATTCTCCCATTTAGGAAGTTACCTAGAAACTACCAATTACAGTCTATTCAAATAGATCATTTAAAAAATAAAAGTAGTCCAGCCAGTGTGGCTCAGCGGTTGAGCATTGACCCATGCACCAAGACGTTGCCGGTTCAATTCCTGGTCAGGACACATGCCCAGGTTGTGGGTCCGATCCCCACTGGGGGGCATGCAGGAGGCAGCCAATTGATGTTCTCTCTCATCGATGTTTCTATCTTTCTCTCTTGCTCTCACTTCCTCTCTCTCTAAAATCAATAAAGGAAAAAAATTTTTTAAAAAGAAATAGTAATGAAATTTCTAATCTTCTTCTTAGTTGTACTTACTAAGAGAATCTCAACCTCAAATCAGCTACTTTGGACTTTTCTGAAGCAAATTTAACCAAATCACCCTCTACCAAAATTTAAATATAGTGAAAACTCTCAACACCCATGAGCCAACTAGCCAACCATCCTTTTTCTGGTCTTACCTTCCTTCGTCAATGTAATCGACCACAAGCGTGCTGAGGATAAAGAGAATGAGGAGAGCGATAAACATGTGATATATTGTTCTGATGTGGTCCACCTCGAACAGCTCACTGTAAATGTAGTTCAAACAAACAAAATGATTAATCTGTATTTGATTTTAAAACACCACAAGACTTTAAAGTAGTCCAGAAGATACATAATCCACCCTCCAAAAACATCTCAAACAGTAATCACGGAACATTAAACTTGAAGTAGAGACAGGAGAGACCAAGGTACAACTTAATGGAAGAGCTTAGGACAAGGCTCTTTCCTACAGAATGATACTGCTTCCCAGAAAAGAAGGTGGATATCAAACATTTCTAACAAATGGTGTGCATTCTTGAAAACCTACCAGAAATGACTGTTTTCTAACTAAGGTACACAAAAAGCCATTCACTGAAAACAGGGAACACAGAAACTATTTCAAATACTTTTTCAAAAACTTTTCAAAAACTATTCAAAAACTATTTCAAAAACTTTAATCCTGTTATTACATTCCACTCCCTACTCTTAATATATACACATCAAGTACTATCTATTCCCAAGATGTTAAGACTGTACTTCTATAATGTTGCTAACCAACTACCACCCTGTAAATTTATAAACTTAACCATTTACAAATGCTTTTATTTTCTATCTTCTTTGATCTTTTTATTTAATTAAGACTGGGCTACTTTTCTTTTAAAACACAGCAATTACTTTTTGGATGACTTTCTCTAAATAAGGACTTTTTATATTTGATTAAAACAAGTGTTTCAGCTTTGTTTATGGGAAGATGTATGCTGCCTGGCCGGTGTGGCTCAGTGGATTGAGCATCGTCCCATGGACTGAGAGGTCCCGGTTCGATTCCCAGTCAAGGGCACACACCTCGGTTACAGGTTTGATCCTTGGCCCTGGTCGAGGTCATGCAGAAGGCAACCAATCGATGTGTCTGTCTCACATCAATGTTTCTCTCCCCCCCCCCCCATCTGAAGATAAATGGAAAAATATCCTCGGGTGACGATTTAAAAATAAAAAATTTTAAAACACCCACCTAAGCCATAAAACATGTGTTTTATTTCCTTGATTTAAAAAGTTTTTAACTAAAGTATATTTTGTTTTTATTTTTCATATAGTAGAATACTATCATTAAAATCTTAATTATAATGTTCAAATTATGTTTTATTTTCCCTTTCATGTGGAAAGCCTGTATTTCCCCCATAATCAGATTTTAAAAGATAAATCTCTTCAAACAATAGTGTGGCATAACACTGGAGTGACAGTCTACATTAGATGTTCAGAAAACTTTGGCCTTCTCATCAAAATTAAGTAATACAGATCAATTTGGCTCACAGAAAGTAAATTTTGATAAGCATATGATGCATTTTTAAAAGAAAAGCACATTAATCACTTAAGATTCATCAGCCCAACTATTTCAGATGACCTATACTATTTCAGATTAAATTACAGCAGTATTCGAATGAATGAATGAATGATCTACTAAGAGAACATTACAAAAGAAATATTAATTACATACTCAAAGTGCACCTTTAATTTTCAGTTCCCAAATGATGTCATCACAATTAATTTACATTTACCTGATGTGTTTCCCCCCCCCCCTAAAATCCACATAATCAGGTTTTCAAAATAAGTAAATCTGAGAACAGTATCACATTATTAAGCTGGCCAGCCAAAGAAGAGATTAAAAAATTATATGTCAAAAAGGCAGCAACACCAAAACTCTCTTGAAGTGGTTTACCAAAATAGAAAAGTTTGTTCTAGCTCTTTGGGTAACCAGTTCTCTGCTGCACATCTTCAGGGAATTTATCAAAGGACAGAGAGCCATTCTGATGTCTAACACCTTCTTTGAAAACTAGATACAGAGTCAGGAGATAAGCAAGAAGAAGCAAGAGACAGCAAATGTACAAAAAGGATCATCAAAACAAATGATTTATATGAACACAAAACAAATTCAGTGAACATTCATAGATTAAGCAGCGATTCCAACAAGCAGAATACTTTGGGTTTTTAAAAAATTCAAACTAATAATTAACAAAAGCACTAAAAATACTCACTCTAAGAGAGATCGCCTTACAACAAAAATCTTTCCATGTTCTGGAGGTGCTCTCAGATCTCTGGGAAGAGCAAAAATTAAAACAAAATATAAGTACTTCAAGCATTATAAGAAATTTAAACCTAAGAATAAGAGGAAGAATATTTCCAACGACAGCAGATAAAATTAATTAACCGCCTTCTCACAGGGATCCAGGGTGCTGTGATTAGGACTGAATGCGTGTTGTCTCATTTACTCCTTCTGAACGATGCTACAAGGCAGGTACAAGCCTATCTGATTAGGGAGGAAGAGGTGTCAGGCGCACCGAACAAAGGCAGCACTAGTTCCTGACATCACACAGACAACCACTCTTCCTTCTCCTGAACATCCCTAAGGTCACAGGCCCCCAGCCATACTTACTCCAGTTCACGTACTATTACCGGTCTGTTCTTGAAAATGCACTGATATTTATGATACCCTCTGTAATGTCAAAGGACTTCTGACAATTCCTAACAGCCTCCTGATCTTAAAGGTTACTAAAATCCAGTTACTAAAATCTGTTAACATGTAGCATGATCATCTTCTTTAGGGCTTTGTGCAGTACTGTCAGCACTTCCACTGACTATTCCTGGTTAAAACTGTCCTCTAGAACAGGAGGGACTGACAGAGACCACAGAGGCATAAAAGCAAGGAAAGCACAGAATGACAAATTAGCACACACTGGCCTTTGATAGCCTCCCCTCCATGCTCTGGATGACTGACCAATTAGACAAAGAGATACCAATGCACTGTACTTTATAATAAGTATTATAGAGAGTACAACAGAGAGGCAGTATAATGGTGAAGAGCATGGGCTCTGGGTTCAAATCCCCACTGTAGAATACTGGGCAACATTTAACTGGTCTGTGCTTCAATTTCCTATTCTGTACTAGGCAGACAGTTATAGTACCTACCTCACAGGGTCAGTGTTTGGTTTAAATGAAAAACACTCAAGGGTCAGCATAGTCTTAAATGAAGTATGCATATGTGTTATAATCCACATATTAAAATGAAGAAACCCACCCTTCCAGTGGCTAAACAATATGCCCAGAGCAACACACAGCTAATGAAAACTGGTGCCAGGGTGTGAATCCAGGCATTTTTACTGCAGTCCACATTCTGACCACTGAATTATACTAGACTAGATGTCTGCGTTAAAAGAATCTAATGCTCATACTTACTTAGCTCTGTGGTTGTTCTCTCCTCCAAGAACAGAAAAGGACGTGAGAGCACACCCACCACTGTCCAATGATACCGATCTTTCTATGAGATTGGTCACAAAATCGTCAAAGTGAGTGCCAACTTCCTTCATAAAATATGGCTTCAATTCCTAGAATTTTAAGACAAGTAAAGGAAAACATTAGAACACATGCTTACAGGTTATTAATATTTCTCTAAAGGGTTCTCTTAAACAGAGCTGGATCAAAGAAATCCATTTTAAGTGAGTTCACAGGAGTAAAAACAGAAAAATGATTTCTATAGCTGACCTGTAGGTTTCAGAAATGGCTACTAAAAAGACAACAGGATAATTTATGTCTTACAACAAAAAATAAAAATCAGTATTATATAATTTTAAGTCCTCTTTCTTCTCAAGCAACCCCTTCACCCAAGTACCCACTGTTTATATTTTAGATCATGTCATTTCTGCACATTACCAATATTTATATGATAATATTTATTCCTGACTCCACAGCTATATATTTGTCTAACCTTAACACATATTTTCATAACATAAAATTGTTATATATTTTGGTCCCAGACTATTTTTAACATCCAGTTTTTGGAAAGTATAAAGCAAGAAAAGATTTCTTCATATTATAATAGGTCACCTATTGTGGATGCTCAAATGACAAATGTCAGTATTTTTAAATTGACAGGACTCATCTACGTAAGAGAAAACAAAGTGTTACTAATTCTTCAGTGAAAAAAAAATGCTCTTTCCTTTAACTAAATTATTTAGGCTACACCTAAAATATCAGAAGTAGCATTTTCTAGGTTCTGTTGTAAGAATCTGACCACGTCCTTTAAAAGTAAAGTAAAAAAATATCAATGTACCTAATGGACTAGATATGCAGGCATTTTAAACTGCTCTGTCTCCCACAGTTCCCAAATGCCTTCTGAAGCCTGAGCAGGGAGAATACACTGAGGTCCCACCTTGCACAAGACAGCTGATGGAGATGGAAAATACAAGATATCCACAGATAAACAATACACAGAAGAGCGTGACGAGAGCAATATAACCGTCAATGAAGACTCAAAGAACATATACTAGTTTAGCGAACAAAGAAACAAGGATGAGATGATTGAAAATGTCTTTTTAAGCTGGGAGTTGAGCTGAAACCTTGAAGAAGTAATACAACTTAATTTTAAGTGAAAAGTGGAAGAAGTGATAAAAAGCAGAGAGATGGGAAAATATAAGCCAAAACAGAAAATGTGAATGATGTAGGCTGGTTTTAAGGATAAAATACAGAAGTATGTTCCCTAGAAGAAAAAATAGTTTTTATAAAATTATTTTTTCATATTGAGGTTATCTAATAGTACTTTATTTTTGTTCACTTTGCTTACTCCATTTCAATTACATGTTCATCTTCATTTTGAAATTTTTCTTTCTTTCTTTTTTTTTTTAATCCTCACCTGAGGACATTTTTCCATTTTTTGTCCAGATAGAGTGGGAGGGAGAGAGAGAGAGAGAGAGAGAGAAAGAAACATCGATGTGAAAGAGACACATCGAGTGGCTGCCACCCGCACGACCAATCAGGGCCGGGGACAAACTGCAACCGAAGTACATGCCCTTAGCGGGAACTGAACCCGGGTCTCTCTGGACCGCAGGCCGACGCTCTAACCGCTGAGCCAAACCGGCCAGGGCTCATTTTGAAATTTTTCAATAGGATGTTTTCCTAACCAAAAACAACCCCCCCACCACCACCACCAAATGACATGAAAAAAAAAAAAAAAAAAAAAGGGCTCTTTTCTCATTTAATCTGTAGAATTGGACTGATTAACAAATAAAGGCTTTTTTGTTCCAGCTACAAAAATGTTGTCCCATGTAGAAATACACTAAAAGAGAAGGGAAAGAATTCATTTATTCCACTAATTGCTGG
Organism: Tadarida brasiliensis; assembly: GCA_030848825.1. Classification (NCBI taxonomy): domain Eukaryota; kingdom Metazoa; phylum Chordata; class Mammalia; order Chiroptera; family Molossidae; genus Tadarida; species Tadarida brasiliensis. The sequence continues at coordinate 43,935,399 of CM061275.1, forward strand.
GTACTGGATACTGCTCTGGGCACTGGAGATACAACAGCAAACGAAATCTAGTCCCTCTGCTTATGGAATTTACAGGACATAAAGTATGCCAGATAGAGTTATACAAAGAAATAAAGCAGAGCGATGTGGTGGAGGGTGTTATTTTTCATGGAGACATCAGGGAAAGCCTAAAGATTAGATGACGTTTGAGAAGATGTGAAGAAAGTTAAGAGTCGGGCAAGTTAGTGTGTATCTGGTCAGAGCACATGCCAGTGTTGCAGGCTCAGTCCCTGGTAGGGGGCATGCAGGAGGCAACCGATGGATGTTACACTCTCACATTGATGTTTCTCTCTCTCTAAAAATCAATAAACTATTTTTAAAGTACCAGGAAGAAAGGCACATGAATGCAAAAATCCCTAAAGCAGGAATACCATTGGCATGCTTCCATAAATAGCAAGAAGCAGGATTTCATAGCTAAAGCAAAAGTGCAATAAGAAGTGAGGTCAGGAAAGAAGGGGGGATGGCAGAAGGGGATCTAAACCATGTAAGGTCTAACACTTTACCCCTTACTCATATCAATCAGCTCACTGATATTGATAAAAAAGTAAAAAAGAAGTCTGGAATCTTGTTATGTGGCAAAGAAAGGCAAGCTATTTCTTTCAGCAAAGATTCCTCATACTCTGAAACTAGTCTCGCTTCCAATTTAAGTATTGGGTTAAGTAGACCAGAAGCATGAAAAAATAAATAAATAAATAATGTTCTATAAATGTCAGTAAAAGCTGCTAAAATCAGGTCCTAATCCACCCAACTCAAGTTGAATAGAGTAGTCAACTCCTATGGCACATGGTCTTGTGCCTGATGTACTCGTGGCCCACAGAGGAGCCTTTACCATATGTTCTGAAGCACTTGAAACTTCCAGCCATACAGTAAGAAAACCTACAGCAATCTCCTTATCCTCAACCTTCTTGTCAGTTGTACCCTTTTCTTTTCTCCTTCCTCCTGTTCCTTTCCTTTCCCTTCATACTCTAGAACCCTACCTTTTCTTCTTTCACAGTCATCCTATAAATAAGGGTATCCCTTGTTATCCCAGCTCGCTGTCTGATCTCAGGGACCACAAAGATTTGGATAACAACGGGCACTTCTATTATTCAGCACCTATGGTGGTGAACAAGATACACACAGCCTGCTCTTGAAGAGCTCACTATCAGTGAGTAAAGACATAAATTGTTAATGGTGCAGCGAATGCCACAAAGAACAGTTCAGAGTGATAGGAGAACCAAATAAGAAAGCAAAAAATAACAATAAGAAGAAGAATCACAGACATTTCAATAGCGTGAGGGCTAGTACAAGGTGGTAACGGGCATTAAGTCTCCTGCCTACTTTCTTTCACAATCTCCCTCCCCCACCTCTGCCTCCAACCGCTGATTCCTCAGACAGTGCAGAACACTGCTTGGGTATGCTGAGCTAAAAAGGATCCTATTTTAGTATTAATTCATGTCTTTTTTTTCTTGCAATAAAATTTATATGTGAGTAGCACATAAATCCATACTTGAGCTAGTACAATACTAAGGCAAAAGATGCCTTTAGTGCTAATAATAAAGTAGTAAAAGAAATATGAGCCAGGCAGACCCGGGTTCAAATTCTACCTCCGCCACTTGCATGTGGCCTCAGGCAAGCTATTTCACTTTTTTGAGCAAAATTGAGATGAATAACATCTAACTTGCTAATCAGTTGTGTGAACTTTTTTAAAAAGCCCAAAACAAAAACAAACAAACGAAGAACCCTGCAAAAATGCACAGCACAGTATTTGACACAGTTACCACTCTGTAGATATTTGTAGCTCCACCCACTCCCCACTCAGTCAGAGCTAACCTCTGATGACAGAAACAAAGCAGTGCACAATAAAAACTGCAGTTTAAGCCCATTCTATCATTTCGTGCTATTACTATTGAAAGGCAGCTATTTAGCCCTGGTTGGTTTGGCTCCGCGGTCAGAGGGTCGGCCCGCAGACCAAAGAGTCACGGGTTCAATTTCAGTCAAGGACAGTACCTTGGTTGCGATTCGGTCCCCTGGTTGGGGTCGTTCAGGAAGCAACCAATCAATGTGTCTCTCTCACATGGATGTCTCTCTTCCTCCCTCCCTTTTATCCTCTGGTGAGAATTAACCAAAAAAACAAAAAAAGCAGCAAATGAAATATGTTGCAACAAGTAAGTATTTTTAAGAAACAGAAGTAGGAAGTAATTTTTCATCTGTTTAATTTTCACTTTATACCTAACATTTCCTCTATAAAATTGTGTACATTAATAAAAATTCTACAACTATTGATAATTAAGATGCTTCCTTTTCTCTTTTCAACATACTCACTTTTCTCTGGAAACTGTCCTCAAGGTGAGGACAGGCACGCAGTGTCCAGGCCAAGGCTATACTATATGGGTCCTGCCCTTCTTGCCCAAATCCAATTCTCTCTCTTTTAAATCTGAAACTCTGAGCTTAGAAAGAGTGACTGGAAACCTCATTAACTGAAAAATTCAGAAATATCTGAATTCCTGCTATTAAAATGCTTTCCCTTCCAAAGACTGTCCAACTTCTCCCAGGATTCTAAGAGATACATTAATATAAAATATCAAAAATGCTTAACTAAGCCAAAGCAAGTTTCTGTTATTTGCAACCAAAAGAAAAAAACTGAAGTAACATAATGTTAAAACAAAGCTAATTTATCATCAACATAAGTTGGTTGGGCCTTAATCATTTGAATCTCTCTTGGACTGTTCCAAGGTCTTCAGTCTTGTTACAACACAATTCTAAGGATTTCACAAGGTCATGGCTCAGGGTTACACAATGTTTTATGAACCCACTAGCACCAGATTTTTTTAAAAGTACTTAAAATATTTTTTATGAAAGTATTTTGACCTAGAAGTGATCTTAAGACACTCAATCAGTTCAACCCACCAATTGCAACCCACTAATGTGATAACCTTTCTCATTGCTCTTCCCTTCAGACTACAGAGCTGGGCACTTGACAATCTTCTTCCCTGTCTTCCTTACTAGGAGCTCCTCTGTCTATATATCTCAATTTTCAGAGTTCTTTGTAGGTTGCCAGATTTAGCAAATACAAATATAGAAAAACCCAGTTAAATTTGGTAAAACACAAATAACCTTTTTGGTCTGTCTCGAATATTGCATGATGACTAAAAAACTATTTGTTGTTTATCTGAAATTCAAACTTAACTAGGCACACTGTATTTTCTCTAACAACTCTAGTTCTGTGGAGCTAAAAGAGCTGCCCAATAAGATCTACAGACCACCCATTCCCTTCATAACAGGAAATAGTGAATTAGGAGCTGAAGTTTAAGTTAGCTACACAATTATGACACAGAATGTTATTTCTGAAGGAACCTTGGAGACAGCTAGTCCAATATTCTCACTTTAGAGATTAGGGGGAAATTGTCCAATAAAGATGAGTGACAACTGGGTTGCCAGGAGAACCAACCATGTGATTAGAGGTTTAAAACTTTCCGTCCCATCCCTACCTCCATAAAAACTCAGGAGGCCAACTTGTTAGCCCTACATGTTGGGGTACTTCCACCTGCCAGGCCCCAAGCGCCCTAAGGACAGATACTCCTTTGTTCAGGGCCTTCATCTGACTGTTGTTTCTTATCCTTTGTAATAAATCGGTAATCTAGTAGAGTAAACAGGTTTTCCTGAGTTCTGTGAGCCATTCTGGCTAATTAATCAGACCCAAGGAACCTCTGATTTATAGCCAGTGGGTCAGAAGTATAGGTGACAACCCGGACTTGCAACCGGCATTCTGAGTGGCAGGGGGTCACTGGAACCTCCAATCTCAGAGGCACAAGTAACCTGAGCTGGCTTCCAGCACCTGAAAGGGAGGGTAGACTTGTGGGACTGAGCCTTTACCTGTGGAATCTGATTTTTATCTCCAGGTAGACAGTATCAAATTTAGTTAAATTCTTGGGACACCCTTGCTGGCATCTGAGAACTGCTTGTTGGTGTGGAGGAAACCCACGCCCCCATGTTAGAATTGGGTCCAAGAAGCCCATATAAATATGATGCTAAAAATATATATATATCTAAATTTGTTATTCTAAATCAATGCAGATGTGCATGGAAGCACATGTAACTAAATTAATAGATAAAACAGGGTTTTATATCTACAACACCGGGTATTTAGATATTCATGTTGCCCAATAAATCCCAGAAGTAATCTTCTCAGAAAAAAGGGAGGCTGCCTTGGATCTGAAGTCAACTTACATTCAAGCACACACAGTATTAGATTACAAATGTTTAAAAATTGTTCTTTCTCCTCCAGAATTTCCTGAGGGCACTGCTCAATCTGACTTGCAGAACTGTTTGCCTGGCTTGAAATGGCTCCATGTGGCTGTTTGTGAGTTGACATTTCTTCTAAATCCCTAACAGGGAATCTGCTTCTAGATTCAGGCTGAACTTTTACTGGAAGCCTGTGATTTCTGTGCACCTTGCTACTTTCACAAAGTACTTACACAGACCATCATACAGAAATTCAATTGTAATATGGTTCACTAAAGCCAAGTTTTGCTGGTAAAAGTCAGAAAAATGACAGTGATAGATGGGATAGAAGAGAAAAGGGCAACCTGGTTCTTAGGTATGATGACAAGGTGGCAGACCTCCTGTTCCTGTTCCACAGCAGGACAATGTCAAATGATAAGAAAGGTAAATAATTCTGTAAGCAATTTAGCATTAAAAATTTACTGAACAGCCCAGCCGGTGTGGCTCAGTGGTTGAGCATCGACACATGGACCAAGAGGTCGTTGGTTCGATTCCCAGTCAAGGCACATGCCTGGGTTGCGGGCTCAATCCCCACTAGGGTTGTGCAGGAGGCAGCCGATCAATGTGTCTCTCTCCTCCATGTTTCTATCTCTCTCTCCTTCTCCCTTCTTCTCCCTTCCTCTCTCTCTAAAAATCAATAAAAATATATTTTTTAAAAATCTACTGAACAAAACTCGTTACCCTAACATCATATATTTTTGTTTCTGGAAGAAGGAGTTACTTACCTCTGCCTCTGCTGCCAGTTGTTTCTTCTTCATTATCAGCTCTTTTATGTCAACATGGCCTAAGGAGAAAAAATGTAACTTTTAAGTTGATAGATACCAGCACTATTTAAATCAAGAAGTTGAAAAACAAACAAGCAAAAAAGGATGACTATGTAAACTACAGTACTACCATGAAACAGGACAGCTCTTGAAAATGAAGCATGGGTGATATAAATAGATAGAAATTTATACATAAAAATGCTAAGTAGAAAAAACAAAACTACTATATGTGCACAGAGTAACTACAACTATATTAATCATATGATGCAATAAGATACAATTCTGACAGCATGGGAAATTAGATTCTCTGAATGGATCCTGCAACTGTGACTAATAAAATACACAAGCAACGTTAAAAAATAGATAAACTGGACTTCAAAATTTACAAAAAGAAAACAAAACATTTTTTGCTGCAAAGGACAGGACACCATCAAGAAAATAAAAAGACAAGCCACAGAATAGGGGGGAAAATTTGCAAGTCTGATCAGGAAAGTGTATCCACAATATATAAAGAACTCTTACAACTCAATACTAAAGACAAATAATCCAATTTAAATATAGGCAAAGTATCTGGACAGACATTTTTCCAAGAAAGATATACAAATGGACAATACCTCATGAAAAGATGCTCAACATCACTGGTCATTAGGAAAAAACAAATCAAACCCACAATGAAATATCACTTCCTACGCACTAGGATGGCTGTATGTGATGTGTCAATTATATCTTAATAAAGCTGGAGGAAACTCAGAGAAGACTGTTATTTCAGGGAGTTGGATGTGATAGCTTCCCAGTAATGCAATTAGAGAAGCATTCATAAACACTTGTAACAACAATAGTTATTAAGAATGTTACCCACTTGGTACAAATAAAATTTTTTTAAGGGGTGGGACAAGTATTGTCCAGACATAGAGAAATTAAAACACTCCTACATTGCTGGTGGGAAGATAAAATGATGCAATGCTTTGAAAAACAGTCTGGAAGTTCTCAAAAATTAAATATAGAACTATCATATGACTCAAAAATTCCACTCTTGGGTATATACACAAGAGAAAAATGTGCCCACACAAAAGCTTGTACATGAATGCTTACAGCAGCATTAGTAGTAATAACAGAGTGAAAACAACTCAAATATCCATCAGTTGATAGATTAATAGAATATGGTCTGTCCATATAATGCAAATTAGCCAATAATAACAGGAGAGAAACACTATACATGGATGAAACTTGAAAGCAGTATGCTGAATTAAAGTCGGCCACAAAAGACTACATACAGGGTGGGGAAGAGTAGGTTTACAGTTGTGAGTTCGCAAAACACAGAATTTATTCTTGTATTATTTATCAATTATTGTATTATTTTCCATAAGAACAATGTGCAAACCTACTTTTGCCCCACCCTGTATTGTATGATTCCATTTACATGAAACATTCAGAAAAGACAACTATAGAGACATGCAGAAGGTTGGTGGTTGTCTAGGGATGGGGGAAGAGGGTAAAAGTAGGGGGAATGGGGAATGACTGCTAATGGGTACAGGTATTTTTTTGGGGGGGGGGTGATGAAAACATTCTAAACTTCATTTCATTATAATTCCCTTGTTCTAAAGATTCCATTCTGTGTATTAATTTTAGTAGTGTAGCTTCCTAATATTTAAGTTGACTAATTGAGGTATTAATAAATTAATCAATTATTAATCTGACTTGAGAATTTTTCATGATTTAAAAAAATGGATTTTAAAGCTATTAAGATGTTTGTTTTTATGAGAATTGCTCTGTATGACTCCCATATACACTGTATATTGTGATTTATTACTCACATATTCGTAGACAGTTTATTTTCATACTGAATCATAGTATTAGTATAATTGAAGCAGCTGATTTAATTAATACCTGCCCTTTTAATAAAATTGGGTAGCATTCATTTTGAATGCAGTTTGCCTTTATCCATAAATAAGTTTGTCTTCACAAATAATAACCTAGCTAGATTTTAGCTCTTGATGTATTTATTAAATTCTTCTTTGGCAAAACATTCATAGCTTAAGCAACATTTTTTTAAAATTTTTTTCCTTTATTAATCTGAGAGAGAGAGGAAGGGAGAGGAGAGAGAGATGGAAACAGTGATGAGAGAGAACATCGATGGGCCACCTCCTGCATGCCCCCCACTGGGGATCAGGCCCACAACCTGGGCATGTGTCCTGACCGGGAATCGAACTGGCGACCTCTTGGTGCATGGGTCGACACTCAACCACTGAACCACACCAGCTGGACGCAACATTTTTAATATAATTGAAAAATTAAGTGTTAATGCAAAAATTAATGCCTACCCTATTAAACTTGGTGCCCATTACGTTGCTTACACTGCTCATTTCACTTGCTAAAATAGTCTTAGTTATTTCAACTTCTTGTTCAAGTTAGAGCTGTCTTTGAGTTACAGAGTTTCATTGGAACTCATGTCAGTTTAATGCAGACTAAGTAACCTGAAACAGTACCTCTTTCGTTTTTATACATTTTTCAAAGTATGTCTTCAAATACTATAGTATCTTCTTCCAAAAAAGGAATTTTATAATCTGATAGTAAATTCCCTTATTTTACCTTTTCAATTGAAAAGTCAAGTTACCTGTTATACTATGGGAACCGACAAGTATCAGACATCAGATGTGTGCAGACCTCCTGCCCAGATAAATGAATACCACAGAGAACAGGATGAGTCCTCAAACATGTGAAGTGGGGGTGGGGAAGGAGACTCTGTAAAAGATTCATTCCCACTAGTTGCGCATCGCATCCAAACGGAATCTGTCTTTCCATAAATAACTGGCTTTGATGAGTCAGGGACTAGGAAACAGGGAGAGTTTTTGTTCACACTTAAGACCAGGGTCTCTGAAGGCCTGACTCAAAATGACATGAAAGCTATGTTAAGTGGAAGAAAAATATATATATATTTTTTAAATTCATCCTTTCACTTTAAAATTAACTTCATAGACTATTCAAAACATTTTTTTACCTTCTTGCTACCCCAAAATTTAAAAATTAAATGACATAAAAGCCAAAGTAATGCCCTAAAAACATTAAGATTTAAAGAACTGCGTAGAGACACCCAACCATGTAACTCATCTCAAGGCTTCTAAATGTCTAAAACACTGACCCTGAAACGGTGATAAGCCAGGACTGAGGGTCATGTAAATTCTGAAATATCTGCCTAGGCCTACTAATATAACTGTAAACATTAATATAACTAACAAATAACTGATAATTTACTTACTGAGACTGCACTATCTAATTAGTAGACCCAAGGATAAATCCTTAAGGAAAGCTACTCTAGATTTTGTTTCTTCCTAATCCTCTGACCTGCAAGAAATCAGGCTTGCAACATTTAACTTCATGAACAATACCTAACATTTGTAAAGTCTACTACATTTAATTGGAATATTTAAATTTTACTCCCTGAAGTATCAAAACTCTTATTTTAACCAGTTTTGATGAAATTACATGCTTTACCACCTTAGAAAAAGGATTATATACTATACCACACATAATATTTTTGTCAAATAAAAGTGATCATTTATTGCCCTGTGTTATTAGAGTGATACCGTTAATAAAACTGAAATGAGAGCAAGTGGGCCCACACTGCACGGCTCCAGGGAGCTGCCCCTTTCCACCTGGGCTGCCTTGGCATGGCTTTTCACCAAATCTGCTTCCTGGCATGGTCCTACACTCATACTACTATGTCAAATCTACAGCCAATGTTATCCAGGAGGAAAAGGCAAATAAACAAGTTCATTAAATTGGTAACTCAATTATTCATTCAATTATACACTCACTCATTAAATAAAAACCACTGAGGACCCAGTATACACAGGGCGCTAGGCATGTATTCCAAACCCTTCCTTTAGGATCTCAGGAGAAATGTGCAAAGATAATTATAATACACAGAAGGGCTGTGGGAGCATGGGGGTGGAGGGAGCTTTTGCAGAGGAAGTCAATATTTGAGCTGAGTCTCAAATGATACAGAAAAATCATGAACGGGAGTTAGAATGATTATTTCAGGCAGAGGAAATGGCATGAAGACTTGTAAGAACTTGGATTTTCTGGGATTTGACCCTGGATCCAGTCAAACACTTCTTCCTAGGTGCCAAGCTCTCTTTGCTTTATAACACAATTTAATTGGCTTATGGCTAAGGATAGCTTTTATCTGTTTATTTTCTAAGTTACCAGTACTTTCTAGATCAGAGCTCTCCAATGGAAATACAATGTGAACCACATATATCATTTAAATTTTTTAGCAGCCACATAAAAAATAAAAAGGAACAGGTGCAAGAGTCGTTGACAATGTGATATTTTACGATTACAATGTTATCTCAATTCAGACTAGCCACATTTCAAGTAATAAATTAGATCATATTGAGCAATATAGTTCTAGTGACTACTATACTGCATAGTTTGGTTCTAAATTAGAGGTCAACAACTTTTTTCTGTAATGGGCCAGATAGTAAATATGTCAGGCTCTGTGGTCCATAAGGCCCAAACGCACTACAAGCATAAACGAATCAGCATAGCTGTGTTTGCCAACTCCTGGCTGAATTTACTGTTGATCTGGCTGAAAAACAAAGCTGCTGCTGCCCACTGCTCCCCTGAGTCTAGTGGAGTTCCTTGGAATTTAGGAGATAGCTGCCTGTGGGGGAAGGGAATGGCACAGGCATGCTCCCTGGAGGGAGAGTATCCAAGAGAGCCTAGTATGGGCTGCTTTGGCTCACTGGGAAGTCAGAGAAAAGGGGGCCTTGGGGACAGGTTCAGGGGGGGTGCCTGGGACAAACTGCTGCTGCCCATTGCTGCCCTGGTTGCAAGCCTCATGGGGTCTCTTAGAGTTTAGTAGATGCATATCTGTGGGGGAAGAGAACGGGTGGGGGGAGGCGTAGGTGTGCTCCTGGGAAGGTGAGCTAGGACCTTTGTTTTCAGGGCATTTAGAGGAGGTCTTAGAGGAAGATCACTAGAATATTCAACAGCTTTATGCTGATATACCAAAATGAGATTTATTCTCCTAATTTGTCTGTCCTTGGGTGTGGCTGGCAAATGGCACTAACTGGATTTCTGTTATCTGTCTCCTTTAAGCTATCTACCCTCTGGTTGGGGAGGAGAAGTGCAAACTATTTACTCTTAATTGTCCTTGGTTTAGGAAAGACAGGATTTAGTAGGTGCCTGCAAACTGCTGTTAAACTGTCTTAAGTTTCCCTATTCAGCTTGTCCTGGAATTTTCCTAGCTTCTCACTAGTCTACAACAGACTCACCATGCCACACCCCAAACCCAGATATTGCCTATCTGCTTCCTCTAATTGCTAAATGCTAGGTACTAGGGAAATAATTAAGAAAATGGGCCATCTTAACCAGGACTGCAATAAAAAATTAAATCTTTGACCCAGCCGGTGTGGCTCAGTGGTTGAGCGTTAACCCATTGACTGAGAGGTCCCAGTTCGATTCCTGGTCAGGGCACATGCCTGGGTTGTGGGCTTGATCCCCAGTAGGGGACGTGCAGGAGGCAGCTGATCCATGGTTCTCTCTCACATTGATGTTTCTTTCTCCCTCTCCCTTTCTCTCTATCTAAAAATAAATAAAAATATATTTTAAAATAATTAAATCTGTGTCTTTGACTCTTGATGAATTTCTGTAACATTCCTCACAAACACAGTTGCAAACTTTTTCCATCTTCTTCAAGTCCCAGCCCTACCAAGCAATCTTCAGTTGATCATACTGGGTACCAACTCCTTAAATGTCTTCTATCTCTTCTAATTTTCACTATCTTTAATCCTCTTCACCACTGTTCCTGTGCCAGAGGACAAGACAGCCCTTCTCTTTTTCAAGACTAACCCTTAAAACTACTGTGTTGACCCCTCTGACATTATTTAAGACACTGTTCAAATCATTCAACACATTGAGTTATTCATATTGTCCACATTTATATTCAGAGCCAATCTATTCTTTAAAATTCATTTCTGAAATTATTATATGAATGTCATTAGTAGTACTCAAAATTAAACCTGGGGTTTTACCAACATTTATCAAGTGTTATATCTTTATTTAACATTTTAGAAACAAATATGTAACTGAACAAAGCTATGACTTAAAGAATTTATTGCTTAGGATGAAGATAATGCTTTAAAGAGATTTTCTTTAAATTATATAATAAAATATAATAAAAATATGGTACAGAGATAATGTCAAAATTACAAATAACAACATCTGAAACAATGCTTTACAACAAAGAAGAGCTTTTCCCCATGAACCTCATAACCCATCCATGCTATTCTTTTCCCTTTAATATAAAATGTCCTAGCAAAATGGTTTACACTTCCCATCTTCACAGCAATTCATTCCCAACCCATTTCTGCAACTCCTCTCTTTCCGGGGTCACTATGGAATGCAAATTTCTAATTCCTCATCCTCGTTAAACCTGCTACAAATTCCAACATTTATGAACTATTTATCATTACCTTCATTTATTCTTTTTTTTTTTTTTTTTTTTATCCTCACCTGAGGACATTTTTCCATTTTTTGTTCAGATAGAGTGGGAGGGAGAGAGAGAGAGAGAGAGAAACATCCATGTGAAAGGGACACATCGAGTGGCTGCCACCCGCACGACCAATCAGGGCCGGGGACAAACCGCAACCGAGGCACGCGCCCTTAGCGGGAACTGAACCCGGGTCTCTCTGGACCACAGGCCAACGCTCTAACCGCTGAGCCAAACCGGCCAGGGCCTCATTTATTCTTTATAACAACCCAGTAGATAAGCAAGAGAGGTTTCACATCTATTTTTAAAATGAAGAAATTACCCTGGCCAGTTTGGCTCAGCGGTTAGAGCATCAGCCTGCAGACTAGAGTCACAGGTTTGATTCCGGTGAAGGGCACGTACCTCGGTTGTGGTTCAATCCCCAGCCCTGGTTGGGGTCGTGCGGGCAATCGGTGGGTCTCTCTCACATCGAAGTTTCTCTCTCTCCCCAACCCTTCCCCCACTCTACCTGAAAAATCAGTGGAAAAATATCCTCAGGTGAGAATTAAAACCAATAAAAATAAAAATGAAGAAATTAAGATTCAAAGAATCTTGCCCTCAAGTCATTTGGCCAGTAAGTAACTGAATGCTGAAGCAAACCTAGGGGTCTTCTGCCCCCTAGTCATGCAACATGCATCATAAAAAAATTAAAAATAAAAATAAAAACAAAAACAATCAAGATCTATAGTAACTAAATTCCTAAAGATGACTAAGGAGTACTAAGCAGTGACTAATAACCATTTTTTCGTTTTAGTTCTTTTAACAAATACATGCTTTGTCTCCTGGTAGCAAGTATGGAATTAGCTAATGCATATGCACTAACAGGTTTTTATTGCCTACGAGTTCAAACTCATTTAAAAATCCTGATCATTTTCTAAAAAATTCTAATTGATTATGCCTTAGAACAGCAATTTTCAACTGGTGCGCCACAAGAATTTTCAAAACGTGCAATACCTGACTATTTAGTCAGGGGCACTGACCTCTTTTCCCTTAAATTGTCAAATAAAAAAATGACAACAGCCAACACAACAATAGCCATCGGGTGTGAATGAATCAAAATTATACCTATTTTTTTTTTGTCAGATCAGCAAAATATATATATTTTTTGGTGTGCCGTAGAATTTTAGTAATTAGCTTATGTGTGCCATGAGATGAAAAAGGCTGAAAATCACTGCCTTAGAAGAAGGTCATCCCAGCCTGGCCTTGCCCTCCAGAGCTATCAGTAATCTAAAAGTTATGTGAAAGTCACCTTTATGTCCAGAGAATGGTTGGATTTAGAAGTATTCCTAGAAAGAGTCCATATTATCTCTTTAAAACAAAAACGGAGATAAAATATCACCTTTTATTGTTTCATGACCTAAAAAAACCTTCCAAAATTCTCAACTAATCACGAGTCTGCATGATCATAAAGAAATAGAATCTGAACTAGAAACAAAGGTCAGCATACAAACATTCATACAGAAAAGGAGAGTTAATAGAGAATGTTGAAACAACTGGCTAGCCATTCTGAAAAACTATAAAATTAGATCCCTAACTCAATTAGTCAAAATAAATTTCAAATGGATCAAATATTTGAATCTAAAAAAACATAAGTAATGAATTTGTCTTCCTTTTTCATAACCTTACATGATTTCTAACATGACAAGAAATGTTAAGAATGTATCCTACAAGTACACTAGCACAAGTAAGCGATGATACTGTTTAAAGGATGTTCTCTATAGCACTGTTATAATACTGAAACCCTGGAAACAATCTAAATGCCCATCAATAAGGGATAAGTGAAATAAATTACCAAGCATTTGAGCAAGAGAATTACTCTACAGATACTTTTAAAAGAATTACACTTACATATACATATACTGAATAAAAAGGTGTCTAAGATTTACTAAGCTTAAGAAAAAGCAAATTGCAGAAAATATCCCAAACATAATCCCACATGTAGAAAAAAGAAAAAACCATGATTACTTAGAGAATTATTACTTTATGACTTTCTACGGTGTTTGCATTTTTAAATGAGTATATATTACTTTAAATTTAAAAATTTATAAGCATATTTCAACAATTTTGTTTTTTTATTTAATATTTTAATTAATTAATTTTTGTTACAGATGTTTCTTTTTCCCCCATTGACAACCTCCTCCCCACTCCCTTCCCCCCAGCAATTTGTTTTTTAATGAAACCAAAGTATCTTGCATTTCTTGAACAAGGACTAGTAGAAGAGGAAATTGCCCCATTATTAGCATGAGGATAACAGATTGAGATTTTAAAGGGGTAATCTACAAAAGCAATAAATGGAAATACCAATCACAATTGGTCTATAACTTTTTTTTTTTTTTATCCTCACCCAAGGACATTTTTTCATTTTTTGTTCAGATAGAGTGGGAGGGAGAGAGAAGAAGAGAGAGAGAGAGAAACATCGATGTGAAAGTGACACATCAAGTGGCTGCCACCCGCACGACCAACCAGGGCCGGGGACAAACTGCAACCGAAGTACATGCCCTTAGCAGGAACTGAACCCGGGTCTCTCCGGACCCGCAGGCCGACGCTCTAACCGCTGAGCCAAACCGGCCAGGGCTATAACTTTTTTAAAGCTATAAACAGATTTGTATTCTGCAATCAAAATAATTCAGGACTACATTACTCAATCAGAGTTAACTTTGGTTTATTTTTTTTTTATCACACACCTGTATCAACTGTGTCGGTTGCCACAGGGGTGGGCAAAAGTAGGTTTACAACTATGAGTACGCAAAACAGAGTTAATAAAGCTATTGTAAGAATCATAACCTGCATGTTTGTTTCCATATGAATAATTGTAAACCTACTTTTGCCCACCCCTGTATATGCAATAGCTTTATTACCATTAAACTTTTACAACATCATATGATCCTATTTTTAAATCAAAAGAGAGAATTTCTGGTATAAATATTAAAAGATTTCATGTAGATTATAATTCTTAGTTGATTTATTATTTAGCAGAGAACTGTAAAGCTATCTAAGGATCTGGGACAGAAAAGCTGCCAGCACCATCAATGAGAAGATAAAATAATACCTTAATGAACCTAGTGCTATATATTGTAAACAGTGTTCACATTTGCTCTCCTTTGTTTTGCAAGAGGAAATCTAAGCACTGACAGGGTATAAGTCATCCACGTAGGTAGGCAGTCAGTTGATGACTACATACACAGTCAAAACTTCAAGCCCAATCTTCTGACTTCCTCCTGGCCTTTCCAATTTTGTCCTCCTATCATGAAGACAAAACACAAATCTATCTGTATTACTCCCCACTTAGCAGTCCTTTCTAAAAGTAAACAAAACACCATACACATGATCTATAGATCTTAAACTCCATGCCTTTGCAAATTCATACCTCCCTCTGGCCTGAAAGTCCTCTCTTCTTCAAAGGCCAAACTCAAATTCTACTTCTGGGAGACACTTCTTCCATTCTAAAGCAAGGTACCCCTCACTCTGTTAGTCTCCTATTTCATTTAGTTACTATAATTTACTTAACTCCTATTTAGAATAGGAATTAGGGCTGTTTTCTGTTTTAGTGTCTTATTTATCTGAACTACTAGCAAACCCAGTACACTGCCTTATACATACATAGATCAAAGATGCTTAACACACTAGATTAACTCGTTAGCTGGAAGGCAGTAACTAGACTTTAATCTCAGATGCATGTGTTGCACGTAAGTGCATAATTAAATGAAAGCTAAGACCAATTCTTATTCTAAGAGCCTAGAATTCCAAGATTTAACTTTTGATAAGGGTATTAAAAACTAGATTCCAGAATGCTCTTTTTTTACATTTTCATTTATTGATTTTAGGGAGGGTGAGAGAGAGGGCAGGGGGGGAGGGGGCAGGGAGAAATATCAATTTGTTGTTCCACTTATTGGTGCATTCAATGGTTGCTTCTTGTATGTGCCCTGACCAGAGATCGAACCCACAACCTTGGCATATTGGGACAATACTCTAACCAACTGAGCAACCTGGCCAGGGCCTAGAATATTCTTAACAGAAAATGAAAAGATTAAAAAATACAAGCTCTGTCCTCAAACATTTATCCACACATATTTGTTATAACTATACCTTTAAAAACTGTCATAAAGTGGACTGTATAATATTTTCCCCATTAGAACACTGTCATAATTTATGATTATATTTCTACCCCAGGTCTTGGCATCATATAGAGATAAAACCAGGAAGAATATGTCATTTAAGCAAAACATATTATAGACCTCCTTTTCTTTCAAAATAGTCAAGTTATGCCTGTCCATTTATTTATTTACTTACTTACTTACTTATTTACTTATGTTAATCCTCACCCAAGGATATTTTTTCCATTGCTTTAGAGAGTGGGTAAGGGAGGGAGGGAAGGAGAGAAACATCAATGTGAGAGAGACACATCAACTGGTTGCCTTCCACTCACACCCTGACCAGGGCCTGCATCCCAGGTACATGCCCTTGACCAGGAAATGAACCCACGACCCTCTAGTCCTCGGTCTGACACTCTAACTGCTGAGCCACACCAGGTAGGGCCATGTCCCATTATTTAAAACTGAATGTATCCACTATGCCTGCGCAAAACTGTACTCAAATGATTTTTTTTAGCAATTCTCCTAAAAGACAAATTTGCCTCAAATACATTACACCCCAGAAAAAAAACAATCATTGACAACATTTTGTTGGCCCTCTTAGAATATGAAACTTTTTCGAGCTGATCTTTTTATCATAATTCTTTTTTTAAAATGTTTTAAAAAGCTGTCAAAGAAAGTATCAGCTAATATCTTCCATTTCTTTTAACTAACCTTCCTATAATGAACTAAGATATTCTTTTGACCTTAAAAGCTATAAAAAGTACTAATTAATATTCAATAACTTTATTTCTACTGGTAATCATGTTACCTCTCAATGTACAAAGCATTTTTCAAGTTAGTGGAATTTTTCATCTCTCAGAATGCCATATAGTTTACTCAAAAGGTCACGTCATTCACAACTGAAAAAAGTTTGAAGTAACAGGGCAATATTTCCAGAGGACAATCTGGCATTCTCTACCCAAATAATCTTATAAATATGTGTTCCCTTTGACCTAGAAATGATTTCTAGGAATGTATTCAAGAAAAAAAAAAATCACAAACACTTAAACTTCTGCATATCTGCTTTTTCTAAAACAAACATGCTTTGCTTTTATCCTAAGGGGGGGAGGGGAAAGTACCCTCAACTTATTCAGTTAAATCTCTATATGAACTGGCTAGTTTTATGATTAGATGCATATACTAGATGAAGGGGCAAGATCACAAAACAACAATGTTCATTTTTTTCATATTTTTGCCAAAGGATTTTCAAAATCTGTTGCAAAAAAGGCATGTTGTTCTTTATGTTCAGATATTTATGTCTATATCTCAACAATGAACTTGAATAGAACTACAGTATGTTAACTGAGTTAACACTTGTGAAACACTTAGAACAGTGCCTGGCATGTGATAAACCTGATAGTAGTTGTTATTATTATAATACTAATTCATTAGCTAACAAATGAACAAAGCAGCAAAATAAAAAGTAGCCAAGGATAAGCATAACCTATAAATTAGGAAAAAGGTAGGGAACTTCCTCAATCTGATAAAGGACATCTAAATAAAACCCACAAATAACTATTATTTGCAGGTAGCATGATCATTATGTAGAAAACACTACAAAACCCACACAAAAACTATTAAACCTAAAAGATAGGTTCAGCCCTGGCCAGGTGGCTCAGTTGGTTGGAGCGTCATCCCGTACAACAAAAGGTTTCAGGTTTGATCCCGTCAGGGCGCATACAGGAGGCAAGGGATCAACGTTTCTCTCTCACATCAATGTTTCTCTCTCACTCTCTCTCTAAAATCAATGAAAACATATCCTTGGGTGAGTATTTAAAAAAAAAGGTTTGGCAAGGTTGCAGGGTACAGTATCAACACAAAAACTAGATGAGCTCCTATATAGTGGCAACAAACAATGAAAAAATGACATTAAGAAAACAATTCCATGTACAATAGCCTCAAAAGGAACAAAACACTTAGGAATTAATTGAACAAAAAAATAAAAACTTACATTTTAAAAACTATAAAACATTGTTGAAAAATATTAAAGAAGACCTAAATAAACCGAGAGATATCCCATGTTCATGGATTGATAGATTTACTATTGTTAGGATGGTGTATTAGTTTCTTGTGACTGCTGTAACACTGGCTTGGAAATGATTTCCTGGATATGACACAAAAAGTGCAGGCAACAAATGCAAAAATAGACAAATGGGATCATTTCAAACCTAAAAACGTCTATGTATCAAAGGACACAATCAACAGAGTGAAAAAGCAACCTATGGAATGGGGATAATATTTGTAAATCATATATCTGATAATGTTAATTTCCAGAATATAACTTCAACTCAAGAACTCCTACAACTCAACAAAAAACAATAAATTCAACTAAAAAAAGGCCAAAGGAGCCCTGGCCAGTGTTGATCAGTGGTTAGAGCATCGACCTGCACACTGAAGGGTTGCAGGTTCAATTCCTGCCCTGATTGGGGCATGTGTGGGAGGCAACCAATCGATGTGTCTCTCTCACATTGATGTTCCTCTCTCTCCTTTTTTCTCTCCCTCCCTTCCACTCTCTCTAAAATCAATGGAAAAAATATCCTCAGGTGAGGATTAAAAAAAATAACTGGCCAAAGACATGAATAGACATTTCTCCAAAGATATATAAATGGTCAACAGGTATATGAAAAGGTGCTCAATGTCACTAATCATTAGAGAAATGCAATTCAAAACCACAATGAAATAACACGTCATATCTACTAGGGTGGCCATCATCAAAAGACAGATAATAACAAGTATTGGTTAGGATGTGGAGAAATTAGAACCCTCACACCTTGCTGGTGGGAATATAAAATGGTGTGGCTACTTTGGAAAAGTTTGGTAATTCCTCAAAAAGTTAAACACAAATTTACCATGACTCAACAACTCTATTTCCAGGTATATACCCAAGAGAAGTGACAAGATATGTTCACACAATACTGCTCACAGCAGCATTATTCCAAATAGCTAAAAACTGTAAACAACCCAAACAACTAAATGATAACAAATAAACAAAATGTAAGTATATCCATAAAATGGAATATTGTTTGGCCGTAAAAAAAGAGAGAATGAAGTAACTGATACATGCTAAAACATGGAAAACATTATGCTATGTGAAAGAAGCCCGACACAAAAGACCACGTTCTATGATTCCCATTATATCAAATGCCCAGAACAGGCACATCCAAAGTGACAGGAAATACAGAAGGAGAGCATGGAGAATGACTGCTAAAGGGCACGGAGTTCCTTCTGGAGATGATAAAAATGTTCTGTAATTGAACAATGATGATCATTTGTTAGGCACAGTTTCTGTTGCTTGGTGTGAACAAGGCCATCTTAAGAAGCAAGCTGCTCTCAGTGACTGCCATTTCACCCAGAGAGGGGTGAGCCTGTATCACCTGAAAGGAATGTGCTTACAAAGCAGGTCCATTAAATTGCGACTGCCTTGGAACATACAGCTCTTAACCACTTGGCCACAAGCCACCTGTATTCCTAGAGGCTCTGTATATCAAGATCCCAGCCCCTTTCAACACAGTAAATGGAGATCCGCCTTCTTGCTAGTGTCCAACACCCTCCTATGTCCTGCTTCCCTTACTTAAATTTTGGAGTTGCCAGCCTCTTCCTTTGGTCTGTAGGCACTGTCCTCCAGGAGGGTTCCACCTCGTGAAATTTTCCCAACATGATTGTAAAATGTAAATATACTGACAACCAGTTAATTGTGCACCTTTAAATGGTGAATTTTATAGTTTGTAAATTATACCAATAAAAAAATTAGAAGAAATAGACGGAAAAAAGAAAGAGGAAGAGGAGAAGGGCCAAATGGGGAGAAAGGAAGAGGAAAAAAGAGGACCAAGAGGAGAAAAGAAAACGAGGAGAAAAAGAAAGAAAAGGAACTTAGACCAATCCTTACTGAAATCGTAGTTCCACATTTAGGATAACGATAGAACTGGTAAATGGCAGAATACTAGGTCTAGATAAGATTCTACATAGTGCCCTGGCCGGTTTGGCTCAGCGGTTAGAGCGTCGGCCTGCGGTACAGAGACGCGGGTTCGGTTCCCACTAGGGGCGTGTACATCGGTTGCAATTTGTCCCCAGCCCTGGCTGGTCGTGCGGGTGGCGGCCACTCGATGTGTCCCTTTCACGTCGATGTTTCTCTCTCTCTCTCTTCCTCTCTCTCCCTCCCACTCTATCTGAACAGGAAATGAAAAAAGGTCCTCAGGTGAGGATTAAAAAAAAAAAAAAAAAGATTCTACATAGTAGCTTTTCCTATCAAGTTATACAGGGTCCTCATTTGCATTTACTTCTAGAACAAACCTATTCCACAGCATATTACGAGATGTAAATCAGAAAGAGAGAGCAGATGCCTGGCTGGTACGACCCATTGGTTGAGCATCAACCCATGCACCAAGAGGTCTCCGGTTCGATTCTCAGTCAAGGCACATGCCCGGGGTTTCAGGCTCAATCCCTAGTGGAGGGGCGTGCAGGAGGCAGCCAATCGATGTTTCTCTCTCATCGATGTTTCTATCTCTCCCTCTCCCTTCCTCTCTCCATAAAAATCAATAAAAACACACCAAAAAAAGAAAGAAAAAAGAGAGCAGAAATGACAGGCACACTGTCATGAAAAGAGATAGATAGTAAGAAAGAAATAAGATTTTTAAAATGTAAACAGGCAACAAATAAAAAAGGAAAAAGAAATTTAAACAGACATAGTAACAAAAACACAGGATACATTTATACGGTAAATGTTGCAATCCAGTTCTATGTATCAAAATAAATATCTTAAAATAACATCCTTTAATTCTGCAATTCCTTTTCAGGCATCTGACAAATATATAAAAATAGTCATTAGCATTTGTTTATAGCAGGGGAAAAAAAGAAACAACTTCAATATTCATCAGAGAAACAAGTAAATTGTATATAATGTGTATAAAAATACTTGAGAGCCATTCATCTATTACTTGACCATGGGATGATGTCTACAATGTATTGAAGATCCCAGTTACTAAACATCATGTAAAATACTCTATTTATGTAAAATGTTACTTATTTATGGAAAATAAATATCTCTGGAAGGACATATACTCAATGACAGAATTTTGAATCATTTCTGCTTTCCTTTATTTCTTTTTTTGTATATTTTGAATTGACTGAATGCTTTCCTGTATATACATCATAGCACAATAAAAGCTTTTTTTATTAGCACATATTACTTTTGAAATGAGGTAATATTAACATTTTCAATTTAGACAAAAAGTTATCTTCAGAACTGGTATTATTTCAAACACAACAAAACACAAGAAAGCTAATTAACCATAATTTCACCAAATAGGCATTGGATAAACTAAGCATACTTTTGTCAAAATGTGATCTAAATACTGTAAAATCACTATAATGGTCACTATTAATTCAATAACCCAAGGTTGGGTAACTATATAATTTATCTAACAAACTGAGGCACTTCTGAGAACACAAGGAGACACTACCAAGAATTACACTGGTCCCTGGCCGGTTTGGCTCAGCGGTTAGAGCATCAGCCCAAGAAGGGTCACAGGTTTGATTCCCGGTCAAGGGCACAAAATCTGGGTTGCAGGTTCAATTCCCAGCCCTTGCTGGGTTCGTGCAGGAGGCAACCAATCGATGTGTCTCTCTCACATCGATGTTTCTCTCTCTCTCTCTCCCCCTCCCTCCTTTCCACTCTATCCAAAAAAAATTAATGGAAAAATATCCTCAGGTGAGGATTAACAACAACAAAAAAGAATTACATTGGACACACGTAAAAACTAACCTGAGCAAACTAGGACATAAAGTAATCCTACCCATAGGATTATAAACCCCAGAATAAGAATTCAAGAATTATACACATTGAGTTTAATGGAGAAAAGTTCTTGGGGTTATGTCAAAGTGCTGTATCACAAGCTAGTTCTAGTTGAGTTAGAGTTCTTGATACCAGTGGCTCACAACCAGCGATGTCAATCAGCATTATCCAGCAAGCTTCTCCAAACTTAACATTCCTGGACCCTCTCCCAGAGAGTCTAATTCAGTAGATCTATAATGGGGTCCAAGAAGATGCTTTTGTTTGTTGGATGGTTTCTTTTCATTCTACAGTAATTCTCACACACACCGGTTGATGGTTAACTTTATGTGTCAATTTAACAGGGCTAAGGGAAGCCCAGATAACTGGAAAGACATATTTCTGCATGTGTCCGTGAGGGTGTTCCCAGAAAAGGAGATAAGCAGTTGAATCAGAAGACTGAGTGACGATTACCCTCTCCAGTGCCGGAGGGCCTGAACAGAATGAAAGGTAAAGGAAGGACACACGTAGGCTCTCTTGCTTGAACTGTCTGGGACAATGGTGCTCTGGTTTCTTGGGCCTTCAGACTGGGATTTAGACCATCAGCCCTGCTTCTCAGGACTTCGGATTAAGGTTCAGACTAGAACTACACCACTGGCTCCCCTGGGCCTCCAGGTTGCAGACAGAAGATTGTGGGACTTCTCAGCCTCCATCTGAGTCAATCCCTCATGATAAATCCTTCTGTGTAGCTACATGTATCCTATTGGTTCTGTTTCTCTGAAAGACCCTGACTAATACACACCCCAATTGAAAACTGCCACTAAGATATGCGTCTCAAACTTGAACCTGCATATGAATCACCTGGGAATGCTATTAGAACACAATTTTATTCAATAAATGTGAGGTGGGGCATTTCTAATAAGCCACCAGGTGATGCAGATGTCCCTGGTCCTGGTTGGTGGGCCACACTAACTCGCATGGATTGGTGTTCTTTAAGCCCTTAAAATTCAAAGGCCACATTTTACCCATCTGTTTATTCCCCAAAGTGGACAAATATTTAAGTAACTAGAGAAACACATTCTATTTTCAGATCAGCATTATTTAACATTAAACCAAGAAGGATTTAAGCTAAAAAAATTCAAATTTTAATATCTAAAACCTAGAATGATTAAAACTTAATGAACTAAAATAATAAGCAGTACTGAAAATATGTAGAAATTAGAGTAATTTAAATATTTTTAAAAAATTGGGACATTAGACCCTGGCCTGTTTGGCTCAGAGGTTAGAGCGTCGGCCCATGGACCAGAGTTGGGGGTTCGATTCTGGTCAAGGGCATGTACCTCGGTTGCAGTTCAATCCCTGGCCCTGACCCGGGCCCTGGTCAGGGTCATGCGGGAGGCAACCAATCGATGTGTCTCTCTCACATCTATGTTTCTCTCTTTCCCCTTCCCTCCCTCCCTCTCCCACTCTATCTGAAAATCAATGGAAAAATATCCTTGGGTGAGGATTAAAAAAAGAAAAAGGTAATTTTTCTGTCTCTAAAACAAACAAAATGGATTATCGCCCAGTCCCTAAATCATGAAAGGGGAATGTTTCTACCGAATGTTGGCTCAAAGTTCCCACTTTATATCATACCAAAACCAGTCCATATGCAATACAAATGTATCATAAATAGCTAATTAAGAGTATAGCAATCAGCCCTGGCCAGTTTGGCTCAGCGGTTAGAGCGTCGGCCCACGAACCGGAGAGTTCCAGGTTCAGTTCCCGCTAAGGGCACGTTATGTCGGTTGCGGTTTGTCCCCGGCCCCGGTTGGGGTTGTGTGGGTGGCGACCAGTCGATGTGTCACTCTCACATCGATGTTTCTCTCTCTCTCTTCCTCCCTCTCTCCCTCCCGCTCTATCTGAAAATAAATGCAAAAAAAGAAAGTCCTCAGGTGAGGATTAAAAAAAAAAAGAGTATAACAATCAGCCCTGGCCCGTTTGGCTCAGCAGTTAGAGCGTCAGCCCGTGGACCAAAGAGTCATGGGTTCAATTCCAGTCAAGGGCACATACCTGGGTTTTGATTCAGTCCTTGGCCCTGGTCCTGGTCAGGTCATGCAGGAGGCAACCAATCAATGTTTCTCTCTCTTTCTCTCTCCTCACTTCCCACTCTATCTGAAGATAAATGGAAAAATGTCCTCGGGTGAGGATTTAAAAAAAAAAGAGTACAGCAATCACACTGGCTGGCCTGACTCAGTGGTTAGAGAGCTGGCCGATGGGTCACGGGTTCGATTCCTGGTCAAGGGCACATATCTGGGTTGCAGGTTCGATCTCTGGCCCTGGTCAGGGTCATGAAGGAGGTAACCAATCAATGCGTCTCTCTTATATCAATGTTTCTCTCTTTCTCTCTCTCCCTTCCATTCTATCAAAAAAAAAAATAATGAAAAAATATCCTCGGAAAAAAAGAAGTCCAGGATGCCAGACAACTTGTCTTGAAGTTCCACCCCTATTTGTTAACCAAACAAGTCTCAAACTTTCAAATCCTTGTTCAAATGAAACCTATACAAATGTCATTGTAAAAATAAATAGCCTGATGCAATAGATGACATCAGTTGGAACTGTGTTTACAGGTCTATCAATCTTAAGCATAAACCTTGACCTTAACAACAAACACTATGTCATACTCATCTTTGTATTCCTGTGTTAAACAGACCTGGGTATAACAATAAAAATTCCTAATCTCTCTATCTCTCCCAAGATTTATAGCCTCGTACTGAACTAGTTATCCGGTTATTACTCTCATGCTCATTACATCTATTAAGAGAGTAATTAGTAGCACTTATTCATAATAATCTAATTATGTTAATTGCAGAGGGAGTGTTTCTCATTCACTTAACTCGGAGCCCATGAAGACAAACACATCTGTATTGATCACTGCTGTAAGCCTCAGCACCTAACAGAGCACCGATAATTATTGGTAGGTTACGTGGTTGAAGGAATGAATAAGTGGATGAACGGTATCTAAAATATAGTAGATACCCAAAAAATGTTCACTGAATTAATTAAGAAGAGCTTATTTTCTAATGTATTCATTTCATGAAACTCTGTGTAATACAAACCCTACATTAAAGTATACCTTGCAAACACCACTTATATCACTAAAGTTCAGCTCTATGAGATGTGCCATGTCACCAGTAGTATTTAAGGTGGCTGTGATGACAATTCAATTGGTGTTCCTTTATATTCTCTGTATCAGTATATTTTCCCCTTCAGCATCTTTACAGTGCCTGCTGGCATATCCATTTATAATAAAGAGAGCTAAAGAGATGGCAATCACTATTCTAGAACACTGAATTTGTTCTCTATGTCATTCATTCACCAAAAAAAAAAAAAAGAATTAAAAGCCTCACCATTACTAGGTGTCTCTCGGGACTGCTCTGCAGGATTTCCCTGGTCTTGGGACTCTTCACTGTCCCTGGACTTTGATAGCCGTTTCCTTAGAGACATCTCTTCACCCACCATTGTGTTATCTAGGAAAGAAGATGCAAAAAGTTGTGAACTACGCATCTGGTTTAGGCAAATTTCACAATATCACCATATTTAGAGGTAAAAAATGATGATACATTCTGTTCCTTCTGTTTCATTTTGATCATGTGTAAGCATTTTCTGAGTACAAGATACTATTACAAATGTGAAGAAGTCAGTCCCTATAAAGGAACTGACTGGTTTCAAAGGCCCTTATTTAAACATAGCCCTCATTCTTAAAGAAAAATTTAATTAACAAACAAGACACAAGTATATGAAAAATTAAGAATTCAGTAACAAAAGGTAAGTACAAAGGTGCCACAAAGTAGGATATGATTAATGGTCAAGTTAACGGTAAAAACAATTCATATCTGAAGGTCAGAGACAGAGGAGAGCGTGAAAAGATGTAAAGGTTTCACAGAATAGACAGTATCTGGACTGAGCCTTGAGTAATAAAGGGTTAAAACAAGGTCCTCAGGAGCCCTGTTCAAGGGACCACAACTGATCGGACTATTTTACTATAACAAGAAACAAGCTTTGGTTGAGTATCCACTAAGTGCAAGGACTCTGCTGGGTGCTTTCCGTTTTCCCATCTAATCTTCATAACAGCTCTGCAAAAGACATGTGAAAAAATAAGGCTCAAAGTAGTTGCTGTCAATGCCCTCCACCCCCACACCAGGAACACACCTGCAGCTGTACACGTTGGCTTTATTAGGAACACACACCATGGGAAACCGTGGGGTGACTCAGTAAGGGAGCATTAGAAATGACTTATTTAGGATTTGGGACTTGACTACGTGATTCTGAGGGAGAGATCAGAAGAGCAGAGGTTCACTGTGGCTTAGGTGCTGTCAGAACGCTGAGACAATGCTACGACTGGGCTTCTCAACAAATCTCTACAGGAAGGTTCCCTAGAGGGAGAGTAAAGTTGGAACTTACAAAGCAGAAACTATCACTGATGTTAGTCTGGGGAGGAGAATGCCGGAAATTTTGTGACTTGAACAATGATCATGTTTTGTTTGTGTTCAGACATGATGATGGCATGGACTGGTTTTTGTCTTGAGCCATTGTGGTCACAGAATGGCCTTTTCTGATGTTGACGGTCAGTGAAACTGTTTGTTCTTAATAGGACACCAACAACCAGCTTTAAGTGCCGGGCTCTGAGCAGCCACACCGAGGCCTAAATGACAGCCCCCATGCAGCTCTCGGGTGCCAAGGGCTGCTTTCCTCTTTCTCACTACAGCAGCCTAGAGACCACACAGCTAATGACAGGGCCAGATCTCAACCCGAGTCCAATCCAAACTACAAACACCACCATTACAACTTTTTTTAAGTTGATAAAAGAGAAATTTGTTGAGGGGAAGGACTAAAAAAGAGAGCTAGAATCAAACTGTAAAAGCCTAAGAAATTAGGATCTTTTTTTCCCAGTTAGGCAGTGGTGAGCCATTTTAAGCACTGAAAAATATGATCAAAGTCAAATTTTGGACAGATCAATGTCAAGACAGAACAAGGTTTACTTCAAAGCAGTGTTTTACTATGTACAAAGTTCTCATTAATCTGAAGCAAAAAGGAAAATACTGAAGTGCTCACTATAATATTTTTTAAGCTAATTTTTTAAATTCTAAGATTATAATCTTTCTAAACTTTTAGGTTAAAATGTCCTTTTCTGTATGAAATGTAGCACATGGTGAGCTTGATTGTTTTCTCAAATATTACTGCTTCACAAAGTAAAAATCTGACAAATGTAGATCGGTCCCCTTTCAATTTTGTCTGAAACTGAATAAATGAAACAATTAGGGAAGAGTACATGAATGTGTCAGGTAGAAATTTTAGGAGACCAGTAAGATCCAATGAAGAGGAACCTAGGAAAGGGGTCAGGGCAACTGATCAATTTGAAAGTCCTTTATGTGACAGTGACAGAGAAAGCCAGAGCACCTAGTTCTCCAAAAGCAAAGATCAGAGAAGGGAGAACAGACAACTAAACTCTGAGGGATGCCCTCAAAGTAAGACATCAAGAAGTAGGGAAAAAATCAGGGAAGGAAACAATAGATTGAAAGATGCAAAAAGAACCAAAATGTTTCAAAAAGGGAGGAATTATACAGGGGATAAAGTGGAGTAAAAATAGAGACTCTACTTTTGAGTGCTTATGTGCTTCACATGTATGATGTATTTTAATCTCAATATAATCTTTAAATTAGGTACTATTATTTAATTCCTCAAACAATGTCTTTGGCCACCATGTCTTCTATTATACTCTTTCCTGTCTCTAGAAAGCCCATTCTCCTCTGCCCTTTCTTTATCTCGCTAACCCTTCTCACCCTTCAAAGTAAGAGTCACAGCCGCAGCAGCTGGAACAGCAGTAGTAACAACACAACAGTAGCTTTGACTTAGTGAGCAGCTATTATGCATCTACCAGGCACTGTGCTGCTAAGTCTTTTCCATTTGCTTATTAAATGTTTACAAACTTAGAAGGTAGGTATTATTCTCATTTTACAGATGAGAAAGATATAGTTTAGGGAAGTGATTTAACTGGCCCCAAATCATATGATTCTCCCAACAGCAGAACAGGGATTCAAACCAGAACTACTGGATTCCACTGCCTATTCTGTAATCACCAGGTTGCCTGACCCGTGTCCTCTGCTAAGGTTGCCTTGACCACATCTGTCATCTCACATTCCTCCTCGCTCCCAGTGTACCTTGTGACTATCACCTTACTCCTATACTCAGAGAGCAATACTATCTCCCTCTTACACTACATAAGCTCCTCAAAGACAGGGACTACGTGGTGTTTACTCTTTGAATACCCTGAAATCTAGTGGGGAACCTCTGGAGCGCAATAGGTGGGCATTAGTACAGAAAGTGGATGTATCCATTAATACCATAACCAATAATCGCAAGTAAAAGGATACGGTGCTCTAAACTTAGAGAATCAAGAGGAAAATATATGCCAGGAGGAGGCCAATGAGCATCATCTTTACTGTGAACAGCTTTACACATCCTACTCGACAATAAGCTCTACAACAACTGTTCTTAATTGGGGGTGAAGGGTCCCCAAGACTCCTAAAGGTATGCAAAAACTACTTCAAATATTTCAATAACTGAAATAAACAATTATACATGTGTCACAGAAAGCAAACAATACGGGCTAACGAAAACAACACTGGCCTTTGGCTGAGCCTCCTAACTCAGGGAGCAATCAGCTAGCTCATGCTGATTAAGAGCACTAATTAAGAGGTGAAAAAATACTTAACAAACCAAGTTTGACAAATAAATGATGTCTAACATGCAAAAAAAAACCACAAGTAAGCCTGGGTACCCTGTGGAGAAAGGAAGTAGTGCTTAGTCATGAAAGTGGGAGCCATCAGCGGTCTGGAGAACAAAGCCTTACCCGCTAAAACACCGGCACTGGGTTTGCACAATCACACTGCCGTAACTCCATCTCCTTATTTTAGAAGTGAGCCAAAAAAGAAAACCCTAACTTCATAACAAAACCTTTTTATCAGAGTCTACTCTAATATCGTTAGCCTCAAATTCCTCTATTAGCAGGAAGTGAGAATTGTAACAGAGGAAAAGCACAGGATTTGGTAGTTTGTGTCTTTGCTCCGTCATGTCATTATGTCCTTGGGTAAGTCCTCCAACCTCTCTGACTCTGTTTCTTCATCTAGAAAATGAAGATAAATACTACTGCAGTTTATCATCACAAAAAAGTATGGTAATATACACTGAAGTGCCAACATTTTATTGACAACCAAGTGTAAAGAATCAAGTGATCTGATATCTACACACAAACCTCCTGTATGCTAAATGACACAAACATTAAGCCATGTCATCCCTCAAATACTACTTGTTTGCTTTATGATGTACTAGATGAGGGTAAATAAAATGCCATAATGACATACTTCCTCAAGGCAGCTCAAACACCATGTGGTTTCCAAGATAATACTAACATTTTATCATTGTCATACACACAGATGTTAGGAAGGATAACTATTACTTAAAATGGCTCACCTCAATTCTGACCAAATCCTCAGATCATGTAAATGGTAAAATTATAAGATGATGTCTATATTTAGCTCCTCCTGCCATGAATGTCAGCTAACAGTATATAGCTGTTACTGCAAAAAATGGAGGCAAATGAGAGTAATGCTCAGCTCAACTGTTCTTTTGGATGAATCATTTTGGTCTCTGTATGCAGAGCAGATCACTACGAGGTCAAGAGCACAAGCAAGGGACCAGTGAGCAGACTACTGCATCCACCCAGGTGAGGGATGAAGGAAAGCTGATCTTTTTGACCACTCACCTAAAACAGGACTGAATCTATCCCCTTACCAATCTAGACACTAGCTAGGCAAACTACTTGAGCTGTCGCAAAGTCAAAAATTCAAACTGTAATTAATGCTAAATGGTTTCTAAGTGCTAACATGGACCATGCCCTCATGGGACGTGCACCATAGTGTTTTTCTGTCCTCTCACTAACAGAGGACCTAGAAGAGGAGTTATCCTCCTTGTGTCCTATTATCTCCAGGTCACCTTTCTCCTCCCCAGGTCACTGTTCCTCCCTTTCTTCCTTAAATATCAGCCAGATTATCACAACTGATCTCTCCTGTTACAAGTATGTGCTATCTTCCTGGTCACTCCACTCATTCATTGAGAAGGTGAACACCTCACTCACCCCCCTTACTAATTCTTCCACACTTCTTTTACTTTATCATCCATGTACATAAATCCATCCAGTACCCTGGCCTCCAATCTCCTTGACTTCTTCCTATCTCCAACAAGCTGCTCCTATGTCCCAGTCACACCTTCCCCTAGAACTTGCTGTTACCAATAACTGTACCATGTCCATAATTCTGATGTCCAGCATCTAACCCTCTGACCACCACCAGTTCACTTACTCTGATACCTCCGCACCAATGCTTTAATTCCCTTCTCCCCACACCAGCCCACACTTCTCTGAGCTCCAGGCTTCACCACAGTCACCTCTCACTATACTAGCCTCCTACTGGACTCTGTTCATTTTCTCCCTTCTGGTCTATTTTTTTAACATAGCATCCATAGTAATCCTTTTCAGAGCAAGTCACTCCCCTGCTCTAAATCCTTCAAACACTGGATGTTGTTTTAAGTCCTCACCAGTTGTCTAGTAACTCCCCCATGATCTACCACTCACCTCCTGCCCCCTCCCCTCCGGCACCCTCAACCTCCTACTACAATCTCTCACCTGCTCTACTCTAGTTTCTTTGTTTTAGCCTTTTGCTATTTCTTGAGTAAGCCAAGCTCATTCCCACAGGTACCCTCAAGGCTTTCTCCTTCACTTCATCCAAATTCTCTGCTCAAATGACCCCCTCAACTAAAATAAATACTCTCACACCCTGTTACCCTTATTCATTACTCTGCTTTATTTTTCTTCAAAGCACTCATTGCCCAATACATCAGAGCACTCATTATCTATCTATCCCACAAGACTGTAATCCCCCAAAAGTAGAATTTTGTCTAGCTCACCATTTTACTCAAGTATCTAGAACCATGCCTGGAATACATCTACGCTGAATATGCATTTGTTGAATGGATTAATAAATGGGTACCAAGCATTTTCACATATGTTAAGGAAATAAAACAATTGCCCTTCTCATGTCCATGAAACAATCATTAATAAGCTAGTAGTATAGAGTTGAAACTGATGTTCACTTTTCTTTCTAACTTTACCCATTAATTTTAAAAGATAAATATAAAACAGGTAATGAAGACATTTACCTGGTTTGGTGTTTAAGTTGTAAGTATATACATAAAAATGATCTGTTCTAGAACTTAAGACTTTTCATCAACATCTGCCCTTAAGGACCCAATTCTAAACCTAGGTACTCTAAGAGACTGAAAAATAACGTGCTGACAAATGCCATGCCCTTTACTCCACTGGAAACCTCAAATTTGAGAGACTGTTTGCCTGAACAATTCAAATAATTAGAATAAACAGTACCAGAATTGTTAGTAAGTTCCCTTAGTGGGTACTATTTTCTTCACTCTCTGATAAGACCTTTGCGTACAATGCCTCCTTTACTGCTAACAATAACCTTATGTTGGGGTAATCCTATCCCCATTTTCAAACAGAAAAAAGTAGTGACTGCCAGAAGCATAATTATAAATGACAGTAAAGAAAGAAAACTTTAAAAGTGGGAATCAACATTAAAAAAAGAGAGAAGCATAGGGTTTTGTTTGGTTTTGTTTAAGTGTGGTCAAAGGAGTTATGTTTCTTATGCGTCCCCCAATACATTGTTGATCAAAGCAGACCTTAACTGAAGTTCACGCTTTAGTGACCTTGGCACATTTTTCAAAGGCTGGGGTAATTTAAACATAGAAGGCAAGGCTATTTGCACTAAAAATCTTTTTTTTAAGTTCTGACACTTAAAAGATATGTGCTAATCAATTATCTGAAAATAAGATTTATGTATATTAAGCACCTCTCTCTACAATGATGTTAGATAACTGTGTTGTAATAACAGAGATCTACCCCATTACGTTGTACACACACACACACACACACACACACTTGTCAAGAGAAGGGATAACTATTTAGGGAAGTCAAACAAGTCCTCATGGAGGAAGTGACATTAGAGCCAGAGTTCAAAGAAGAAATAGAAGTTTGCTAGCCATCAAAACAGGATGGGAAGAGGGCATGCTATGAAAAACATGAACAAGTACAGACCTTGTTCATGTTTTTAGTGACCCTGACACATCTTTAAAAGGCTGTGATAGTTTAAATATAAAAGGCAAGGCAATTTGCCTACAATTGTTTTCCAACATTATTTCGAACATTTTACTGAGGTCTGTGCCAAGCTCTGGGATACACAGATGACCACCAGTCTGTGCCCTCCTGAAGTGAAAGTCTAGAAGGTGAAAGACATGAAAACATAATTATAACACCTCATGCTATTATAGAACAGCAGCTGAGATATCATGTAGTATAAAGGGAATTCAGCCTGGTGGCCAACTGAGCTTATGGGAAATTAGAAAAGGTTTCCCAAACCTTTTTTTAAAATCTTTTTTTTAATTCCTCACCTGAGGATATTTTTTGACTTATTATCACATAGAGTGGGAGGGAGGGGGAGAGAGACAGAGAGAAACATCAATGTGATAGAGCCACATAGATTGGTTGCCTCCCGCACGACCCCAACCAGGGCCAGGGATTGAACCTGCAACCCAGGTACGTGCCCTTGACTGGAATCGAACCTGAGACTCATTGGTCCACGGGCTGACGCTCTAACTGCTGAGCCCAACCTGCCAGGGCTAGTTTAAATCTTAAAGGAAGAGAAGGAATAAAGAGGAGCACAGGGTACGCGAAGGGCAGGAACAAAGGTCAAGAGCCCTTAAGGGTCATTCTGAGGAGTTTTGAGCTTAACGCACAAACAAGGACCTGACAGCTTTTTCAACAGGATGACTTGACATTTGTTGTTTAGTAAGATAACTCAGGTGACAATATGGCAGATGTGCTCGGGAAAGGAGATACTGGCAGGGAGAACGGAGCTCACATAAAAAATTATAAAAGTCTTGCCCTGGCCGGTTTGGCTCAGCGGTTAGAGCGTCGGCCTGCAGTCCAGAGGGACCCGGGTTTGGTTCCCACTAGGGGCACGTACCTCGGTTGCAGTTTGTCCCAGGCCCTGGTTGGGTCCTGCGGGAGGCAGCCACTCGATGTGTCCCTTTCATGTCGATGTTTCTCTCTTTCTCTCTCTCTCTCTCTCTCTCTCTCTCTCTCTTCCTCTCTCCCTCTCCCTCCCACTCTATCTGAACAAAAAATGGAAAAATGTCGAGTGAGGATTAAAAAAAAAAATTATAAAGGTCTGACGTAAGGCTCAAATAAAATGAGATTATTAAATGAACAAATGATTTCATGAAGAAAGAAGAGATAAGGGAGATAAATTTAGAAGCATTAAGCTGAGGCATCTATGAGATACTCAGGTGGCAACATCCAGAAGGCAGTTGAAAATATAGATCCCAAGTGAGTTATCTAACTCAGCTAAGGCCATAAAAGGAATAGATAAGTGTGGATCAACCAAATGATGATGACCAACTGGCAGATGAACATACAGTCTGGACTAAAGATGGAAATCTAGGATTCATCAGTGAACAGGCAGCAGCTAAGGCCAAGGAATAGGAAGGAGATCTTCCAGGAAGACCACGTATCAAGAGGTTACCTAGGAAATAATAAAGCTAATATTAACCTTATACTTACTATGGCTTATTTAATCCTCACAACCATCTATGCAATAGATAGGCACTAATATCCCATTTTACAGGTGGTTAAGTAATTTTCCCAATATTATAAGACAATTAAGGAACAATAAAAAAGCGAAGCTAGGAAAGATTAGAGGAGAACCAGGAGCGAGCAATGTTCGAAATCAAGTTAGATGATTCAAGAGCTAATCTATGGCCAATATCAAGGAAAATTTAAGTAGGACAAAAAACTGGAGGCCCTGGCCAGGTAGCTCATTTGGCTGCAGCATCATTCTGATCCCCCAGCGGTTAGAGCGTCGGCCTGCGGTCCAGAGAGACCCGGGTTCAGTTCCCGCTAAGGGCTCGTACCTTGGTTGCAATTTGTCCCTGGCCCTGGTTGGTCATGCGGGAGGCAGCCACTCGATGTGTCCCTTTCACGTCGATGTTTCTCTCTCTCTTCCTCTCTCTCCCTCCCACTCTATCTGAACAAAAAATGGAAAAATGTCCTCGGGTGAGGATAAAAAAAAAAAAATCAATGTTTCTTTCTCTTTTTCTCTTTCTCTCTCTCTAAAATCAATAAATTTTTTAAATGGAGGAAAAAAGGAGGGTGTGACATGGGATATTTCACAATTTGGGGACATTAACAGCTATGATTTACTTCTATAGCTAGTTTCAGGAAGGACAAAGAAATGTAATGGACTGGGTTGCAAAATGAGTTGAGGAAGTGAAAACACTGATCATAAGACTCATCTCAAAAGAGGTCCAGTGATGAAGACATCAGGCACTGATGTTTACTAAGTCAGTAACACATACTGTGCTGGACACCAGGGTAGGTGCATCACATATCTCATTTAACACTTCCATTTTCAAAGATTGGCAAAAGATTTGGAAATACTACGCAACTTGTTCAAAGTCACATAGCCAGTAAGTGGCAGTGGAAACATTTATACCCAAGATGACATAAATCTGTCCAGATAACTTGTACACACACATACACATACACACACACACACACACACACATACACTTTAGAGAGAGAGGAAGGTAGAGAGATAGAAACAAGGATGTGAGAGAGAAACACCCATCAGCTGCCTCCTGCATGCCTCCCCACTGGAGATCGAGCCCACAAGCTGCGCCATGTGCCCCGAGCCGGATCAAACCAGGACCTCGCTCAATCCACTGAGCCACACTGGCCGGGCAAGATAACTATTTTAAAATACAACACATTGACTAAACAATTATTTCTTAAGCATCTAATCTATCCATTGGTTTTGTAATGTTCAGTATGATAGCATCTAACTTGGCTTAATAAGGTGTTAATAATCTTGTTGATTTCACCTAATGTATTCATCTCCGTTATTGTATTCTTCATTTCTGACTGATTCTTTTCTGAAGAAAAATTTCTCCCTTTTCCTAAACATAGGTTTGCCCTAATACAGTCCCACAATATTTACATATCAAAGACTTGGGTCATTAAGTCAATTAGCAAAACGAAAGAACAGACTGGTTCTCTAACATCTGTATGGTCACCATACCCGTTTATCCTATCTGATAAACTGCAAAAATAAATTTATTAAAATATTTTTCCATTTCCTTCCCAGACGAAACAGCACTCTTCCCTAGTTAATTATTTCCCATTCAAAAGTTCCTTCCTCTGCTTTCCAACTCATTCATTCTTTCATTGTGTCAGGTGCTGGGTCAGACTCTAGAGAATTAAGACATAAATAAGATGGACTAGCCCAGCGTTCATGAAACTTCCATGCTAGTAGAGGAAACAAAGCATCTAAGTAACTAATGCAGCTTGTTATAATTGATGATTAACTGCTGCTAAGGAAAACAGAATGCTAGGAGAACCTGACTAGCACAGAATGGGTTTCCTGAAGTGGTATTTGGGCTGATAATTGAGGAATGCATAGGAGCTGGAGAAAGGGAGAGATTATTGCCTAAGTGGTGAAGGAGATAGTAAAGAGAAAGAGGCTTTCTTAGAACAAAAATAAAAAACCAGTATGGCTTGAACCCAGAGAGCCAGGTGACAAGTGGCCCAAAATCAACTGGAGATGGGAAGAGTGGCAGTAGTAATTTGGTCTTTATCCTAAGAGAAATGGGAAATCTTTGAGAGTTGTACGTGTGTGATGCATTAGGACATGTGCATTTTTAAATAACTACTTTTTAATTAAATGATATTACTCTTGAATGCCTCAGAGTTCCTTCCAAAATCCATTTTCATGCCTAGACAACGCACAAACTTCCCTAACAAGTCATTCATCCATACCATCTGACTTAAAGCAAGGAAAAAAAACAAAGAGAAAAAAAAAAAAAAAAGCTTCAAGTTGAATTGTAGTCAAGGGAAAGGCAAGTACTCTGAAAAAAAACACAAAAAAAACCCACGTAGTTTAAATAGATAGAAGCCACTTAAATATTAAGAAGTGACCAATGAGTGGCCCTGGCCAGTTTGGCTCAGCAGTTACGGTTAAAGGGACCGCCCTGGCAGACATTCCCAGTCAAGGGCACAAATCTGGGTTGCAGGTTCAATCCCTGGCCCCAGTCGGGGTCAAGCAGGAGGCAACCAACTGATGTTTTTTTTCTCTCTTTCCCTCTCTCTCTCATCCTCCCTTCCATTCTCTCTAAAAGTCAGTGGAAAAATATCCTCGGGTAAGGACTAACAACAACAACAAAAAAAGTGACCAATGAACTTTATCTACATATATATTATAGGCTTACAGTTGTTTCTCCCTTACAAATAACTTCTAAATATACATGTCACTTAAACTGTGTGGCTATTAACGTTTAAGAACGACAGAAACTTAATTACATCCTAATATGTAAAACTAAAGCATGCGCTTGATTAAAGGCTTTGGTGCCCAGACAAGCAAATGTCGATGTCTTGAAGTGCCATCCATCCCTTCGCACATGTGTTTTGTTGTGTTGGATTTTTCCCCCCTAAGTCGATTAGAAGCTGACTTCTTGAGTGCGTTTTCGGTTTTGCTTTTTAAGGCATAAAATGTTTTATAACCCTAACTTTCTTTACTACCGGCTTGAGAGATGCTACAGCATGTGCGGGACACCAAACCGATCTCCAACCAAGGTTTAAAAAGCTGCCAGCCACTGGGGGTAACTTTCCCGCCCTCTCCATCCCCCAAACTCCCCAGGACTCGCGAAGCCTCCCCTCCCCCGGGTCCAGGCCGCCTCTTCTGCCCCCCAGCCCAGGACCAGGCCAGGCCCGCCGGGCCGGAGTTGCAGCCGCCGCCTCTATCCCCTAGCTCTCGGGCCGGGGTGGGTGGACCCAGACGGGAAGTGCGGCGGGGATCGGGAGCCTGGGCATTACCTGCAGCCGGAGCCGGCTGCGGGGACCTCGGCAAGGAGGCAGAGCCGGGAGGCCGTCACAGCGCGGCTGGGAGGAAGGTCGGCTCTGGGCAGCTCTCCAGGTGTCCAAGGCCGGCAACGCAGCCAGTCCACGCGCAGACGAAGATAAAGCGCCGGATTCCCAGCCCCTCCGCCCCCAGCCTCGCGGCCCGCTACGCAGCGTCACGCGCACGGCCCGCGCCGGCTCAGGATTTCATTGGTGGGCCCAGCGGCCACCAGGCTCCGCCCACCGCCATGGTGGCCCCGCCCCTCCCCGCGCGCGGGGATACGAGCCCCCAGCGGGCTCTGTCGCGATGCCGGGGAAGCTTGGCTCGTGGGGCTCGAGACACCCGCGGCGGCAGCTTGCTTTCCATCCCTGTCCCAGCGATCCAAAGTGCGGCAGATAGGTGACCGAGACAACTTCCTGCGAGTCCGAATCGGCACCCCGTCGAGTTAGCGCGGGGCTGGAGAGACGGGTGCCTCTTCTAGAGACGCGCCGAAGCCTCTTCTAAAACAGGATCGTTGCAGTTGGAACTGACCCTCTGGGAACAACATAGAAGAGCCAGTCAGAAGCGTTTGTCATGGGATGCTTTGTCAACTTGACCTGACTGTGTGTTCTTAAGCGAACTAGATGAGGAGATAGTAAAATGCGTGAAATAATGGGGCAATTGAGTAATTAAAAAGGGGACTTCATAATCAAAGAAAAAAATGATGCAGAGCGATTTAGGACATAGATTAGCTGGAACAGTTAAGCGCTTAGCTTTTACGAAGGCAAAGGTGGTAGGTCAATTTAGAGCAAATATAAGTGAAAAGGGAAGCAGGGCAGCAGGGACTGAAGAGCCACACAGCCTGTGAACCCCAGCACAAGCTAGCCTAGCCTGCCTAATCACTCAGACCCTACTCCAAGCAGATTGAGACAGCCACCCATGACTGGGTCAGGTGGCTGAACAAATGGATCAGGTTTATTTGAACTGACTACTCTCTGTGGCCTATTTATTTATTTATTTATTTTATCCTCACTGGAGGACATTTTTCCATTTTTTGTTCAGATAGAGTGGGAGGGAGAGAGAGGAAGAGAGAAACATCGACATGAAAGGGACACATCGAGTGGCTGCCTCCCGCACGACCCAACCAGGGGCTGGGGACAAACTGCAACTGAGGTATGTGCCCTTAGCAGGAACCGAACCCAGGTCTCTCTGGACCGCAGGCCAATGCTCTAACCGCTGAGCCAAACCGGCCAGGGCTCTGTGGCCCTTTTAGAACAAAGAGGATGAACACCTTTCTGGCCACCCACACTGTTCACCCCAAGGCAGAAGCTGCATCAGCATTCAGTCGAATTCAGTACTGGCAGCCATTGACAACCTACCCAGTTTGCCTCTTGTACAACTGTGACTGTTGGTTCTGCCAACTGGATGACAACAGGATCTGGTAGATCCCAATGGCTTTTGTGCTTTACCTCTCCCCTCCCATTAGCTAAAGAGCAGTAGAAACACAGGGACTCATTTCCACTGAAACTATGCTGGCCACCTTATATACACACCAAGAAGACTCTTGTCTTTTCCTTTGTCTTTTTTTTTATTCCTCACCCAAGGATTCTTTTCTATTTATCATCAGATAGAGTGGGAGGGAGGGAGAGAGAGAGAGACAGAGAGAAACATGGATGTGATAGAGCCACATTGACTGGCTGCTTCCCCCACGATTGGACCAGGGCCCAGGACAAACCTCAACCAAGGTACGTGCCCTTGATGGGAATCAAATCCACGACTCATTGGTCTGCAGGCCAGCGCTCTAACTGCTGAGCCAAACCGGCCAGAGCTTTTCCTCTGTCTTAATTATACATTCAAAAAATATTGATTGTGTTTTGTTGGCAGTGCTAGGGGTATAGCAGTGAATAAAACAGAAGAAGCCCCTGCACTTAGAAGCTTATGTTTTTAGTGGAGAAAAATAATGAAACAAGTAAATGAGATAATTGCAGGTGGGAATAAGTGTTGAGAAGAAAACAAAACAGTGTGGTCAGGGAAGGACTTTTTGAGGAGGTGATCTGAGCTAAGCCTTAAGTGAGAAGGAGATGACTATGCAACTATGGGGAAAAGAACATTCTAGAAAGAGGAAAATGGATGTGAATTTAAGGTGCTGATGCTCAACAAGTTTGGCTTGTTTGAGGAACAGAAGGCCAAGAGGCTTGAAGCACCATGTAGAGGGTAGGAGATTGAAATTGGGCAGTTAAGCAAGAGCTTAATCATGTTGGGTTTTTTTGTTAAGTTTTGCCTTGTTTTGTTTTTTAAATCAACTTATTTTGTAGAGAATGACTTGGAGGAGAGCAGAAATTGGACAGGGAGAAGCCAGAGAACAATAGGGCAAGTTCATGGGAGAGATGATGGTGACCTGGATTAGTGTGGTTGCTATGGAAATAAAAGTTGAAAAATTTCAGGATATTTCCTGAGGTGCGAGTGTGAAGAAAGGTAGTAAACAAGGTGACTCCCAGGGTATTTTCTTGAGTGGATGGGAAGATGGCAATGCCATTTACTTCGAGGGGGAAGACCATTTAATATGATTGGAGGGACTGTGAAAGCCTCTGCCCTTGTTAAGCCTCTCCCACCGCTGGCCTGAAAATCCTTGGGCTCAAGGCTTGGTGAAATTTGAATGTTGCTTCATCATATTAAAAAAAAAAAAACACAACAAAAACATGTACAGAACTTGTACTAGTTGCTAGGGATATAAACATGAATAAGAACAACTGTCTACTGGGGAGATAAATAATAACTAAGCCATTTCAAGACAATAAGATGTGTTATAATAAAAAGAGGTAATAAAATTGCCTAACAGGGTCATTGTAAGGATTAAACAAGTTAATGCCAAAAAAGCTCCAAGCACAGACACTGGCATATAGAAGTACTCAGTAAATATTAACTTATTTTACATTTTCTACATTGAAGTTCATCATTATTGTTGATGTTATTATCTTCTGGCTACAGTGGGAGCAGAAGGAATGATTAGCACAGCCTGCTACTCAGAGAGGAAATGTTGAAATGGAGGAAGGCTGACTCCAGCTTTCTGAACCAGTAGGAGGAGGACTTTAGTGAGCAGGCAAGGGAGGCAGAACATTCCAAGCAAAGGAAGAACAAGGTCAAAAGCCAACAAGACAAGAGGGTGGACCATGTAGGAGACAGGAAGCTAGTTGAGTGTTGTTGAAGTGTAGGGTACTTGCTGAGAAGTGGAAAGACATAATAAAGTTGGTGTAGGGGCTTAAGAAGTTTGTAGTCCATGCTGAGATAGCCTGACTCAGACTTCCAGAGACAGTGGGGAGCCAGTGAAGGTTGTTAAGCAGGGAAGAGCCATGATTTAGGCAACGTACTGGAGAGGGATGCAACTGAAGGTAGAGAGATCAATTAGAAGAGCATTACAGTAATACAGGTAAGAAAGGATAAAGGCCTAAAGCAGGGCAGTAGCAAGTGGGATGGAAAGAAGGGGGCAAATTTGGAAGAGATTTAAAGAGACAACTGATAGAATTTGAAAGTGTTTGGATGTGGGGGTTAAGGATGTATCCAGGATTTCTGGTTTAGCAGTCTGGGTGATGGGATTAATGCCAACTGAGGTAAGAAAATGTACTTGAAGTAGGAAAATGAGGTAAGGAGTAAGAATAAGCTTTACTTGGGTTAATATTTAAGCTGAATTGATCCACTTCCTACTGAGACCTAAAGGAACTGAACAAGAAACAATCAAGTTTTGTTTTGGTTTTACAGTAAAATAGCTTCAACTTTTTTTTTCTGATTATGTCAATAATGCATACTTCTCGCAGAAAAGAAAATCAAGTACAGAAAAGCACAAAGATAAAAGCTATCTAATGTCCTACCACCCAGAGATGCAACTAAAAGTTGATGTGGGGAAGGAAAAGAATAATGACTTGAGACTGGGGACTCAGCCCTTTTGCAGGAAGGCACTGGGTTCTACAGGGAGCCAGAAAGGAAAACTGAACAGGAACCAAACCAGGTTTTAAAACACAAATATCTCAGTTCTTCAAAAGGTCACATCTCCATTAATGATACCAAACAAGCGATAAGTCTTTATTCCATCCCAAGTAGGGGTAACTTCTCCATTGACACTCAGGCTTAGCAAAAACATAGACTCAAGGAGTTAAGGTTTGGGGACTAAAGGACAATGAAGCATGAGTGTAAATCAGGACAACTTTAATTGGTATGTCCCTGAAAATTAGTGGAAAACTGGAATCCTGTCTTGTTTATGTATTTTGGAAGCACCTAGCACATGTACAAGCCACCTGATAAATGTATTAAATGAATTAAGCCAACTGAAGGCATAAGTTCCTAGGTCGTGAGTGGATCCCAAACAAAATAGAAATCAGACATTATTCCTTTTCTTAATCATTCAGTCATCTCACATGCTATGTCATCACTTGTTTTTCTACAAACAGAATTCTTTACAAACAGAAGGCAGAGAGCCATCTGTCCCAGTTAAGAAGGCTGCCCATTTGACTCCATGGATTCTCTAGTTCTAAATAGCAAAGTCCATTTTAGGCACTGCAATGAATGTAATAACGGTTCAAGGGATATACACACATGCGGAAACACCCTCAAGGGTTCCTGAATCACCAGAGGTGGGTTTTTTGTTGTTGTTTTTTTTTTATCTCACTGGAATTAAGTTGTTATAAATCTAAAGAAGATTCTGATCAGTTAAGATGATATAAGTCCTAGAGAAACCACTAAGAAAGTAACTAGAAAATATATAATGAAAAAAATATCATTAAAGGCATTTAAATGTTACAATAGAAAATATTCACGTAATGAAAAAAAAGCAGTAAAGCAGAAAGAGAAGAACAAAAAAGACATGAGACAGGAAAAAAATTTTAAATGGCAGACATAAATCCAACTATATCGATAATAATAACATTAAGTATGAAAGAATTGAACAATCCAATCAAAAGGTAGAGAATGTCAGACTACATTAATAAGCAAGATCCAGCTATGCACTGCGTACAGGAGACACAGTTTAGACCCAAAGATACACGTAGGTTGAAATTAAAAGAATGGAAAAACATATATCTATATGCAAGAAACAACCATAAGAAAGTTGGAGTGGCCCTGGCCAGTTTTGCTCAGCGGTTAGAGCGTTGGCCTGAGGTCCAGAGAGACCCGGGTTTGGTTCCCGCTAGGGGTGCGTACCTCAGTTGCAGTTTGTCCCCAGCCCCGGTTGGGGTCGTGTGAGTGGCAGCCAGTCGATGTGTCTCTCTCACGTCGATGTTTCTCTCTCACGTCGATGTTTCTCTCTCTCTCTCTTCCCACCTCTCTCCCTCCCGCTCTATCTGAATATAAATGCAAAAATGTCCTCAGGTGAGGATAAAAAAAAAAAAAGCTGGAGTGGCTATATTACTATCAGACAAAATAGACTTTCAGGCAAAATGTATAAATGGTGCAAAGACTTTTTAAAACAGTTTGGCAGTTAAACATAGTTACCAAATGACCTGGCAATTCTACTCCTAGGTATATACCCAAAAGAAATGAAAACAGCCCCGGCCAGTTTGGCTCAGCAGTTAGAGTGTCAGCCCACAGACCAAAGGGTCTCGGGTTTATTCCCGGTCAAGGGCACATACCTGGGTTACAGGTTCGATCCCTGGCCCCAGTCTGGGTTGTGCAGGAGGCAACCAATTGATGTGTCTGTCTCACTTTGATGTTTCTCTCTCTCCCTCCCTCTCTTCCATTTTATCTAAAAAGATTTTTTTAAATGAAAACATATGTCTACACGAAGACTTATACAAGAATATTTATAGCAGCATTATTTATACTAGCCAAGAAGTGGAAACAACCTAAATGGCCATCAACCAATGAGTGGATGAATAAAGTGTATATCCATATAATGGAGTATTACTCTGCCATAAAAAGAAATGAAATACTAACATATGCTATAACATCTATGAAACTTGAAAATATTCTGCTAAGGTATAAAAACGTTGTCACAAAAGACCACATATTATATAATTCCATTCATGTGAAATGTCCAGAATAGGTAAATCCATAGAGACAGACACTGGATTGGTGGTTGCCTAGCACTGGGAGAGTTGGGGGAAAATTGGGAGTGACTGCTAATAGACACAGAGTTTTTCTGGGGGTGGTAAAAGTATTCTAAAATTAATTGTGGTGAATACTAAAAACTTAAACAGGCAAAACCAACATAGAGGTCTGAATGGTGGTTAACCTTTTACCAAGTAATCAACTGAGAGAAGGCATGAGGGATCCTGCTGGTGTGTTAGAAACGCCCAGTGTCTTGATCTG
The DNA here is from genome assembly GCA_030848825.1 of Tadarida brasiliensis. Lineage (NCBI taxonomy): Eukaryota > Metazoa > Chordata > Mammalia > Chiroptera > Molossidae > Tadarida > Tadarida brasiliensis. Next base: position 43,978,235 of record CM061275.1, read on the forward strand.
ATTACATAAGTATACACAAATGTAAAAGTTCTTCAAACTACATATTTAACATTTGTGTACTTTACTATATGTAATATCTCAGACAAAAAACTGCAGTGATATACTATTTCACACCCTCTATGATGTCTATAATAACAAAGACATATCAAGTGTTGATGAGGATGTAAAGAAATTGGAACCCTCCTACATTGTTGGTAGGAATGTAAAGTAGTATAGCCCCTTTGGAAAACAGCTTGGCAGAAACTCAGAAAGTTAGACATAGAGTCACCATAGGTAAACAAGATAGCTGTTCAGCCTTAATAAAGGCAAAGATGTAGGGAGAGTCAGAAAAGTCCTCATAGAGGACAGAAGATGGACCTTGTAGAGTTAGTTGGATTGGATTAGCTACCTTCATTAATGCATATCTATAACATATATACAACTTTACCCCCGTTCCCTGCTCCTACCAATAGCAGTGCTAAACAATGGTGTAGTGATTCTGTTCTTGTGAGTACTCGTGTTTGATTGTCATATGGATAGAAATCCTTTATTCAACCACTGGCTTCTGCTTTCACTATGATACCTGCATATCCTACATAGTTTTCTAAATTCCAGTCGCTATACTTCCCTTCAGTGCTGTGTTAAGTGAAAGATTTTTTTACAGCCTCCTCCTCTTTAAATGTATTAAATTAGGGAGTTTTTATTTGTGGCCATGACGTTTTTGGGTCAACAATAAAATTGGTCTTCATTTGTTTTGTTTTTTTCTTTATTGATTTTAGAGAGAGAGGAAGGGAGAAGGAGAGAGAGATAGAAACATCGATGAGAGAGAACATCGATTGGCCACCTCCTGCATACCCCCCACTGGAGACTGGGCCCACAACCTGGGCATGTGCCCTGACTGGGAATTGAACCGGCGACCTCTTGGTACATGGGTCAATGCTCAACCACTGAGCCACACCAGCCGGGCTAAAATTGGTCTTCATTTGAATTCAGAGTCTCATAAGAAACAGGTGGCAGCCCTGGCTGATTTGGCTCAGCGGTTGGAGCGTGGGCCTGCAGACCAGAGAGTCCCAGGCTCGGTTCCCGCTAAGGGCAAAGAAGGAAGGAAGGAAGGAAAGGAGGGAGGGAGGGAGGGAGGAAGGAAGGAAGGAAGGAAGGAAGGAAGGAAGGAAGGAAGGAAGGAAGGAAGGAAGGAAGGAAGGAAGGAAGGAAGGAAGGAACAGGTGGCCAACTTTAGAGCAAGGAGAAGGTGTTCACCTATATGGGACACTGTAAGCCAGCGCTTCTCAAACTTTGCTGTGCCTACGTGCTACCACCGCCTCCCCCGTCTTGTAGAAAATGCAGATTCGGACTAGTAGGGCTGGTCTGAGATTCTGCATTTCTGACAAGCTCCCAGCTGATTCTACGGCTACTGGTCTTAGGACTATACTTTGAGTAGAAGGGTGCAGAGCAGAAAAACTCTTTTTGCCACTTGCACTGTCCCAAATTTCCCTCTACTCCCTAAAATTCTTTGACTTTGCTGCTGGGCCTAAAATTCCACCAATTATCCTTTTCTGGAACAAGTTGCAGATTGAGTCACAACTTAATATTAATTTTCAATCACACAGTTAACCTCATCATGCCTGCTGAATTAGGAACTTTAAGAAAGGACACTAAGCCCTGGCCGGTTTGGCTCAGTGGTTAGAGCGTCGGCCCGTGGACCAGAGAGTCCCGGGTTTGGTTCCCACTAAGGGCACGTACGTACCTCGGTTGTGGTATGTCCCCAGCCCCAGTTGGGGTCGTGTGGGTGGCAGCCAGTCGATGTGTCTCTCTCACGTTGATGTGTCTCTCTCATGTTGATGTTTCTCTCTCTCTCTTCCCCGCTCTCTCCCTCCTGCTCTACCTCAAGATAAATGCAAAAATGTCTTTGGGTGAGGATAAAAAAAAAAAAGGACACTAATTTTTGTGGGTAAGAAAGGATTTTAATAATGAGGCACTGTATTAAAGGGTGAACATAAACCAAAGAACTTATATGCATATATGCACAACCAATCCACACGGACATTAGGCTGGAGAAGGCAGGAGGGGGGTGGGAATGGGAAGGAGGGAGGTCAATGCGGAAAAAAAGAAGACATCTGTAATACCTTCAACAATAAAAAAAAAATAAAGGGCGAACATGAAGGTGGGCATGAGGAGGTGAGGAAGAGAAGTGGGCAGTGGCAGCTGCAGAGTATTAGGAAAGCAGGGGCACCAGGGGTCAGGTCAAAGGCAATATTAGGAAGTAGGAGGAGATGAACTATAACCAATCTCATTGTTTTAAAAGCCTTGCCTCTGGCCAGTCTGAGGAAACCTGATCCTAATAAACAGCAAGTCTATTCCTTACTTCTTTTTGTTGTTGTTAATCCTCACCCAACGACATTGTTCCCTTGATTTTTAGATAGAGTGTAAGGAAAAGAGGGGGAGAGAGAGAAACATCTACATGAGAGAGACACATCCATTGGTTGCCTCCCGCACCACCCCGACTGGGGCCAGTCAGGGCTATTCCTTTTTTAAAAAAAAATTTTTTTTTCTTTATTGATTTGAGAGAGAGAGGAAGGGAGAGGGAGAGAGAGATAGAAACATCGATGAGAGAGAACATCGATTGGCTGCCTCCTGCACGCCCCTCACTGAGGATCCAGCCCACAACCTGGTCACGTGCCCTGAATGGGAATCGAACTGGCAACCTCTTGATACATGGGTCGATGCTTAACCACTGAACCACACCGGCCGGTCAGGACTATTCTTATAGAAAGTTAGTATGACACCTGTACATGTCAGTAAAGGTTCACTGTTTTTTTCTTAATTTGCTTATGCAGTTGTGATACAAGAAGTCAGTTTGCTAAACGCACATGCTAGTTAAAGCTGTAGGAAATGTCTTTTACTACATATTAATGGGCCCTGGCTGGTTTGGCTCAGCAGCTAGCAGGTCGGCCCTCAGACCAAAGGGTTGTGGGTTCAATTCCAGTCAAGGACACTTATCTGGGTTGCAGGTTCAATCCCCAGCCCCAGTTGGGGTCATAGGGGAGGCAACCAATCAATCTCTCTCTCAAATTAACCAAAATAAATATTTAAATAAATAAATATTAAAGATTCCAAGATAGTATTTAGAGCTAAAGGTATGATAAGTAACTGATAACACAGAATGATAGCACTTAAATGAGTCAGAGATCACCCAACCTTTTTATTCTATGGATGAAGAAACTGAAAACAAACAGGTTCAATTGGATTGCTCAAGTTCATCCAGGTTATTAATGAAATAGCCTGGACTTTAATACAAAGACTCTTGACTCTTAATTAAGTGCTTTTATAATACTATATACTAATTTGAAAACTCAGGTTAAAAGTTTGTGAAAGGCTTCACATTTTAATTTAAATAAGTTATTTATATATATATTTTTTATTGTTTTTTTAGAGAGAGAGGAAGGGAGAGAGATAGAAACATCAATGTGAGAGAGAAACATTGATCAGCTACCTACAGCACACATCCCCGCTGGGGATTGAGCCCACAACCCAGGCATGTGCCCTGACCGGGAATCAAACTGGGACCTCTCAGTCCACGGGACAGTGCTCAATCCACTGAGCCACACTGGCTGGGCTAAATAACTTCTTTTTTAAAGGGCATTTTTGTAGCAGAGTCATGCAGCGGAAGCGTGCTGGGCCCATGAAAAGCATTTTTGTGCCCTGGTCAGTTTGGCTCAGTGGTTAGAGCCTTGGTCAGCAGACTGAAGGATCTTGGGTTCAATTCCTGGTCAAGGGCACATACCTGGGTTGCAGGTTAGATCCCCAGCCCTGTTGGGATCGTGTGGGAGGCAACCAGTCGATGTGTCTCTCTCTCTCTCTCCCAATTCTACTCTCTCTAAAAATCAGTGGAAAAAGATCCTCGGTTAAGGATTAACCAAAAATTAAAAATAAAATAAATAAATAAAAGCATTTTCTTTCTTTTTTTTTTAATCCTCACCTGAGAATATTTTTACATTTATCTTCAGACAGAGTGGGAGGGACAGTGGGTGGGCGAGAGAGAGAGAGAGAGAGAGAGAGAGAGAGAGAAACATTGACGTGAGAGAGACACATCAATTAGTTGCCACCCGCATGACCCCAGCTGGAGCCGGGGACTAACCACAACTGAGGTATGTGCCCTAGGCCGAAATCGAACCCGGGACTTTTTGGTCTGCAGGCCAACACTCTAACCACTGAGCCAAACCGACCAGGGATATAAAAACATTTTTGTGCTTAATAGTCTTGTACTTAATGAGTCAACTAATTTTGACTAATTTCCATGTTTTTTTTCATTTGTTCTTCATTTTCTTTCTCCCTCCCTTCATTTATCCCTCTCTCCCTCCCTTCCCTGTTTACAAAATCCTTGTGTCAAGGGCTCCATTATTTTTTAATTTATTTTATTTTTTAAATCCTTACCCAAGGATATTTTTCCATTGATTTTCAGATAGAGTGGGAGGGAGGGATGGAGAGAGGGAGGGGTGGAATTGGGTGGGGGGGAGAAAAACATTGATGTGAGAGAGACACATTGATTGGTTGCCTCCTGCATGACCCCAACCAGGGCCAGGGATCGAACCACAACCCAGGTACATGCCCTTGATCAGAATCAAATCCTCGACTCTTTGGTCCAAGGGCCTATGCTCTAACCCCTGAGCCAAACCAGCCAGGGCAAGGGCTCCATTATTTTTAATGGGGTCTATTTTCATTTCAAGGAGACCCATACAATTTATTATCTATAAGACCCAAACAAGATAAATCCATTCATTTTTCTGAACATATTCCAGGTGTCACCAAGAGCCTTCCTTTTGATAAAACTATAAAACCTCCTCTCCTAGCCTGAAAGTAAGCCTGGTTTTCTTTTGAAATTCCTCCAGCTGCTGTATACATACTTCATGTCTGGATTTGGATAACCAAAGGCAGATGTGATAAAAAAAATAAATAAATAAATAAAATGTCAGCCTAATGAAATAAACCTGTGACTCCTGACCTCTGCCTTTACTCCACCTGCCAGCCTAGCCTACTTGGCACGACATACCTTAAAGCATCTGGAAGGTAAATATTAAGCAAATGAAAGATCCTATTTCACCATGCAGGTTGAAAAGCAGTAAAATTTATCACCAGAAGTGGCACAGAATATTTACCTTCCCAGGCTCCAAGTTCCCACTTATTAAAAGGCATTATGATATCAGACTCCATGGCAAATTTTTTTTTATTAATTTATTTTTTTACAGATGTTTCTCCTTTTCCCCCCATTGTCACCCTCCTCCCCCTCCCCCTCCCTCCCTGCCCCGTCCCCAGTTTTGTTGTCCATGTCCATTGGTTATGAGTACATGCGTACAAGTTCTGTGGTTCATCGCTCCCCTCCCCCACCCCCTCTTCTGACAATTGTCAGTCTGTATCCTACTTCCACAACTCTGGGACTACCCTGTTCCTCAGACTGTTATGTTTATTATATTCCAGAAATAAGTGAGATCATATGATATTTGTCTTTCTCTGCTTGGCTGGTTTCACTTAGGATAATAGTTTCCAGGTCCTCCCATGTCGTCGCAAAGGATAAGAGATCTTTCTTTCTTACAGCTGCATAGTACTCCATTGTGTATATGTACCACAGCTTTTTTATCCATTCGTCTACTGATAGACACTTGGGCTGTTTCCAGATCTTAGCTATTGTAAATAGCGCTGCTATGAACATGGGGGTACATATATTCTTTCTGTTTGGTGTTTCAGGCTTCTTAGGGTATATTCCTAGGAGTGGGATCACTGGGTCAAATGGTAATTCAATTTTTAATTTTTTGAGGTAACACCATAGTGTTTTCCACAGTGGCTGCACCAGTCTGCATTCCCACCAGCAGTGTACTAGAGTCCCCTTTTCTCCACACCCTCTCCAGCACTTGTTGTTTAATGCTTTGTTGATGGCGGCCATTCTGGCAGGTGTGAGGTGATACCTCATTGTTGTTTTAATTTGCATCTCTCTGATGATTAGTGATGCTGAGCATTTCTTCATATGTCTCTTGGCCATTTGTATGTCCTGTTTGGAGAGGTGTCTATTTAGTTCCTCCATGGCAAATTTTAACTCAACTTATTTCATTTTCTAAAACAATCTGGACCTTATACCTCAGTGCTACCCTAAATAGGAGAGCCAACAAGTCGAGGTCTTGAGTCTTCCCATGGCTGGCGATGGTAGAAAGCAAGAGAGCACTGTTTCAGAAGACCAGCTTTTGGAAGCCCTGAAATCCCACTGGGTAGAGAACAGATTGTTGTGGCATTGTAATTATAGTGTCATAGAAATCTTAGAAAGACCTGTCTCTTATGAAGACTTGTCACTTCTCTTGTCTCTTTGATTAGCTTTCTCCCTTTAATTAGCTTTTGAATAGTGCTTCTAGTTCTGAGAGTGCAATCCCCAGGAATCCTACGCTTCAGACACAAGACGCAGACGAAAAAGACAAATGCCGTGTTCTTGCCAATTTCTATGTAAACTTTCAGTTTTGCTTCCCAGGTACAATGCAATGGTTCAGATTGGCTTAGGGATATCGTTTATGCTGATTTAAAAAATTAGATTTATTATAAAGCTTTTCTGGAATAATTTATAAGGAAAAAAACAGAGACGTTAATCTCTAGAGATTATTTTCTCTTTAGTTGATCAAATCCCTATGTAGCAAAATAATTTGCACTCCCCAACTGCAGTAGATCATTATTATAATAGCTCCCAGCATATCATGAGTTCCTGGTTTTAAGGTTCTTTGAACGGTGTTGTTGCCTCTTCTTAAAAGGCAAAGTCTATTATTCTACTCCCTAGAAGCTGGATGGGCCTTATGACTTGCTTTGACTGACAGAGTGCGGTGGAAGTGACATAACATGAATTCTGGAGACTATGTCTTAAGATGCTGGAAGCTTCTGCCTTGACTCATTTGGAACAAAGCTGCCATGTGAAGAAGCTGAAGCTGGTTACTGAATGATGGAAAACTACTGGGAGAGAAAGATCCAGGCCTTCCAGCTATCCCAACAAGGTCAAGGGACAAATCTTATTATGAGCCATGATGATGATCTTTACATTTCTTGCTTAATGTGGAATAAATATATTGTAGAATACAGTAGTCCCCCCTCTGATCTGCTGTTTCGCTTTCCATGGTTTTCGTTAGTTAAAACTGTGGTCCGAAAATATTAAATGAAAAATTCCAGAAACAGACAATTCATAGATTTTGAATTACGCACGGTTCTGAGTGGCGTGATGAAATCTCGCAACATTAACTCTGTCCCACCCCAGATGTGGCTGATCCCTTCCTCCAGTGTCTCCGTGCTGTAGAATCTCCTCTCCTGTTAGTCACTCAGTAGCCATCTTGGTTATCAGGTTGACTGTGGTGGTATCACAGAGCAAGTAATCCTTGTTTCATGTAATAATGGCCCCAACTGCAGGAGTGGTGATGCTGGTGATTCAGAAAAACCAAAGAGATGCCATAAAGTGCTTCCTTTAAGGTGAAAATTTTCAACTTAATAAGGAGAGAAAACCCAGTCCTAAGATGGATAAGATCTACAGTAAAGAACACATCTTTTCTCCATGAAACTGAAGAAGGAAACAGAGATTCGTGCTAAGTTTGCTGTGGCATCTCAAACTGCAAGAGTTATGGCCACAGGTGTGATAAATGCTTAGTTAACATGGAAAAGGCGTCAAATTTGTGGGTGGAAGATGTGAAATAAAAACATTCCGATCAACAGCAATGTGTTGACCGGAAAGCACTGAGTTGTACAAAGACTTCAGCAAAGGGTCCCCTGAAATGTGTGACACCAAGCCATTAACTGCAAGTGAGGGATGCTTCCACAGACTCTGAAATAAGCTTGGCCTTCTATCATTGGGCATCATCACAAGAAGAAGGGCGAGTTCAGTACAACAGGATATTTTGAGAGAGAGAGACCACATTCACATAATTTTTATTACAGTATATTTTTATACTTGTTCTATATTATTAGTTGTTATTGTTAACCTCTTACTGTGCCTAATATATAAATTAAATTATAGGTAGGTATGTATCGGGAAAAAACATACTATATAGAGAGTTTGGTACTCTCTGCAGTTTCCAGCATCCACTGGGGGTCTTGGAACATATCCCCTGTGGATAAGAGGGTGTATGATACTACCTATATAAATAGAGAGTAGATTTTTTTCCCCCAGGATCCTAGAAGAAAATGTTCATAGTATGTGAATAAGCCTGGGAGTTATACTGTAAAACAAACAGGGAGTGAAGGTCAATATTGTAGCATCATCACTTAAAATCCCTTAATTTAGTACAGTTAAGGTATGGCCAGGCATTAAATAACTCTTGATCTTTAATGACTCCAAAAAAGACCAGAAGATCAATTAGAAAGCTGGGGTCACAATTGTGCATATAAATGATATAAGGAGCTAGTTGGGGAATAACATCTCAGCCTAAGAGTCTCAGTAAACAAATAAAATGGGAAATGTCATTTTTAAAAAAGATATAGTATTTGTTTTCTGGCTGTTTTTTAAAAATTATTTTGTATATCTGTTTATGAAGCATCTATATGGCCAATAGTTTACATAACCTAAACTCAGCAAGAGATTGATAACTAACCAAGACTCTTGACCTGATTTAGAAAGATGACTTAAACATTGACAAGAGGAGCTCTTTGAAAAGAAATGTGATAGAAAACTGTAACATGCTTAGTTAACATGGAAAAAGCGTTAAATTTGTGGGTGGAAGATGTGAAATGAAAACATTCCGATCGACAGCAATGTGTTGACCAGAAAGCATTGAGTTGTACAAAGACTTCAGCAAGGGGTCCCCTGAAACGTGTGACAGTCGGTATTAGGAACTAAATCACTTCACACATAAAATCTGTGTTTGTTTTTGTTGTTGTTGTTGTTGTTCGAGGACCACAATGGGGGACTACCAATCTCTAAAATGTCTCCTATAAATTGGAAGGCACATCCTCTGTTCAGTTTGGACTTCTAAAAAACATCATCCCAATGACACTGCGAGGCAGATGGACTGCACTTCAGTGGTTAAGAGCATGATCTCTGTAGCTACAGTACCTGGGTTTGAATCCGGCCTCAACTACTTGTCAGCTTTGTGAACTTGGGCAAATTCTTCTTCGTGCCTAAATTTTTTCACCTGAAAGCTCAGCTAATAATAGTAATTATCTCCTAGGGTTGTGGGGGGGGGGTGGAGATTGTTATGAAAACAATATTCAGATTCTAAAGTATCTTTTTGGCAATGGTTATTTGGAAATAAATTAAAAGAGAAAGATATAGGAGGGTGTCAATGGGGGGGGAGAGAACCATCTGTAACAAAAATAAATAAATAATTTTTTTTTTTTTTTTAATCCTCACCTGAGGACACTTTTTCATTTTTTGTTCAGATAGAGTGGGAGGGAGAGAGAGGAAGAGAGAGAGAGAGAGAAACATCGATGCGAAAGCGACACATCGAGTGGCTGCCACCCGCACGACCAACCAGGGCCGGGGACAAACCGCAACCGAAGTACATGCCCCTAGCGGGAACCGAACCCGGGTCTCTCTGGACCGCAGGCCAATGCTCTAACCGCTGAGCCAAACCGGCCAGGGCAATAAATAATTTTTTTTTAAAAAGAGAGAGAAATATATATTTCCCATGCACTGAAATTCCTTATAGACCAAAATTAAATTAAATTAAATTAAATTAAATTAACCCAAGTTTAAAATGCTGCTCATTGCAAGAAAGTGTATTAATCATAGTAATTCTCAATACACTTTACATAGAGCCCCTGTACTTCCTTTAGTAATGGATCAGCCCGAAACCAAAGTGTGAAGTCGATGTAGTTTATCTTTAGCATCACCCTCTCCATCTTTCGATGCCTCCCCCTAGGAAGCAAAGCTTCCTCAAGAGCCTTTCATTTTCCTGCCCTGACATTAGAGATATTTAATTATCTTATAAATTGATCTGATAAGCTTTTCATTGCTAGTGCTTTCATAGGTATGGACTTATCAGTGAGTTCCTCATAGAATTGCCTTCTGGAAACTTTTTGAAATAACATCTTATCTAAAGCCAGCATTCAACTGGGAGTGAGTCCAAGGACACTGGTAGCTCTGTGATCAGAGTATTTTGGAACAGACAGTTTCTAAAGAAATCTCACCACATAGACACTGAGTTGGCAGCCCGATCCCTGACACAGGTACAACTAGACTGCCCCTGTAAAGATTCTCCCCAGCCCTAGCCGGTTTGGCTCAGCAGCTGGAGTGTTGGCTTGCGGACCAGAGAGTCCTGGGTTCGGTTCCTGCTAGGGGCACATACCAAAAAGAAAAGAAAAATAGATTCTCCCCAAAAATTACAGAGGTAAATAAGAATTCCCCTTTCTGATAGCATCTGCAAAACCTTTAAACAGGTCAAGGATGAAATAGTATCAAATAAATCTCTTTAATGTGGGAGCTAGAAAACAGTGTGTTAAAATCTATGCTTTTCTTTCTTTCTTTTTTTTTAAATCCTCTCCTGAGGATATTTTTCCATTTATCTTCAGATACAGTGGGAGGGAGAGAGCAAGAAAGAAAAACATCGATTGGTTGCCTCCCACACAACACAGACCAGGGCCGTGGACTGAACTGCAACTGAGGTACATGCCCTTGACTGGAATCAAACCAGCAACTCTTTGGTCCGTGGGCCAACACTCTAATCACTGAGCAAAACCAGCCAAGGCATGACTTGATTTTTTATGGCTTCCATTGGGGATGGTTTTTGGAACAAAGCCACTAAATGTGTATGATGTCTTAATTTTTTTTTAAATTTTAGATTCTCATTTTTCTGGAGTCTAGTCTTAACATTTTTGGCCAAAGAGGTCTGATGATTCTCCATATTCTAAAAAAAAGTTTTCTTAAGTTTTAAGGTCCTAAATCCTAATACATGCAACAATATGGATAAATCTCAAAAGGATTATCCTCAGTGAAACCAGTAGACTCGCAAAGTTACATACCATATGATTTATATGACATTCTGGAAAAGGCAATACTGTAGGGATAGAAAACAAATTAGTGAATACCAGGGACTGTGATGGGGGAGAGGTTGACTACAAAGGGATAGGGCAGGTTTTCGGGAAGATGAAACTGTACCTAGTGTCCAGTTTTAGTAAAGGATGAGTTTCACTATACATAATCTTTTTTTTTAAATCCTCACCTGAGGATATTTTTCCATTTTTATTCAGATAGAGTGGGAGGGAGAGAGAGGAAGAGAGGGAGAGAGAGAGAAACATCGATGTGAGAGAGACACATCGACTAGTTGTCTCCTGCATGACCCAACCAGGGCCAGGGACGAACCGAAACCGAGGTATGTGCCCTTGACCAGAATCGAACCTGTGACTCATTGGTCCGCGGGCCAACGCTCTAACCGCTGAGCCAAACCAGCCAGGGCTCATAATTATTTTTAATGTAAAAACTATTTTCCCCAATCATTTTAAGCACCTACAAACACTTCACCACATTCATTAAAGGCATTTTGTGCCCAGCAGTCATCAATAACTTTTAGGGCGCCACCACTGCAGCACTATCTTGATATCTAGTTACCTCCTTCTAATAACTTCCTCTTTTGTAGGACTTCAGCAATTTGTCTGTACTAAAATTATAGTGGTTGAGCATTGACCCATGCACCAAGAGGTCGTCGGTTCAATTCCCAGTCAGGACACATGCCCAGGTTGTGGGCCAGATCCCCAGTGGGGGGGCATGCAGGAGGCGGCCAATCGATGTTCTCTTTCATTGGTGTTTCTGTCTCTCTCTCCCTCTCCTTTCCTCTCTCTCTAAAATCAATAAAGAAAAATAAATAAATAAAATTATATTTGTTTCTCTCCTGGGGATGGAAAGGTCATTCTAGATAATACCCTCAGACTCTGGAAATCATTATTTTCTCACAGACTGGATGGCTTTTCCCACGGACTGTAATGCAACATAACACATTGGGCATGTCTTGGATGACTTGTCCAGGGTTGAGGAAATTAGGATTTTCTTGTACTCCAACACTTGCCATAGTCCATGCTTCAAGAAGAGTGCTGTGCCGGGCCTGTGTGGCTCAGTTGATTGAGCGTCATCCCATGCACCAGGAGGTTGCTGGTTCAATTCCTGGTCAGGGCACATGCCCAGGTTGACATCACATTGTTGAGCCACAATGACTGTGCACAGAGACTTTCTTGGTGTATAATGCAGTGGCATAAAATTAAATCACTTGGATCAAGACAGATGATTCAGTTCTTTCTTGACAAATGCAATTAACCCTTTTTTCGAGCCAAAGGGTTAATTGATGGTTGGAGCTCCATCTATAGTAAGGCCACTGAACTTTTCTTTTCTTTTTTTTTTTTTTTTTTTATCCTCACCTGAGGACATTTTTTCATTTTTTGTTCAGATAGAGTAGGAGGGAGGGAGAGGAAGAGAGAGAGAGAGAAACATCGATGTGAAAGGGACACATCGAGTGGCTGCCACCGCACGACCAACCAGGGCCGGGGACAAACTGCAACCGAGGTACGTGCCCTTAGCGGGGACCGAACCCGGGTCTCTCTGGACCGCAGGCCGACGCTCTAACCACTGAGCCAAACCGGCCAGGGCTAACTTTTTAAATGTTAGCTCAAGTTTTTTCATTGATAAAACAAGTCTCTCAAACAAGTCCTCACCTTTTATAGTGCCACACATGGCTTCCAGTGACAACAGTTCCTCTCACGTGTCAAACTCTGCAGTTATCCCACAAACGAAAACAGCCAGTTGGGCAGTGTTTGTTATGCCTGTTGTCTCGCCACAAGCCAGAGAGAAAAATTGGAAAGCTCCTGCAGAATCCTTCAGTGTTTTTTCAATATCTTGTGTTAAGTCAGATCCGGTCTGAGTTGGTTCTTTGAGATAAACTAACACTCAAATAATTTTCCTTTGTCTGATGTCAACAACTCCACAGCAGCCACCACGCACTTTCACAAACTCTCCCTCAACATGAGGCCTCAGCTTCTTTGCAATTAGCTCCCTCACTACATAACTCGTCTGAATAATGTTGATTCTATCACAACGAAACCTAGTGAAAGCGGCTTGTTGTGATTCCAAACTCCACTGAAGAGTACTGATTTTACCCAGATGCATTTGGCTCCCAATTCATTGAGTTTAGCATGTTTTGAGCTGTAATGACGCTCCAGATTGGCTTTTCTCATTACTGCTAGTGCATTGCCACAAACTAGGCACATAGATTTGCCTTCGACTTCAACAAAAAAATAAAATAATCATTTGTCTATTTCTCTTGGAAAGATCGACACTCTGCATCAACGTTTCTTTTCTTTGTAGTCACCATTTGTAGGATGTCACACCACTTAAGTTTTAACTATTCAGTGTGTGTGCCGCCAGAGACGCGATTATTTTGCTTTGATCACTGTCTAATCCTGCATCTTGGATTTGGAACATCCAACGTTCATATCATCGACTCTTGAGGTCTTTTCTGTGTATTGTAATTTCCTTCATCTTCATCTGAGATTCCGTTTTTGGGAGGATTGTTGATCATGGATGTGTGGATAAAAAGGTTAACATGTGATGGTTAACATTGTATGTGTTAATTTGACTGGGCAACTGGGTGCCCAGATATCTGGTTAAACATGATTTTGGGGGTGTCTGCGGGGGCTTTTTTGGATGAGATTAGCATTTGACTGAGTAGATCGAGCGAAGCAGATTGCCCTCCCCAACATGGGCGGGCCTCTTCCAATCTTAAAGGCCAGAATAGACAAAAATACTGAGTAAGGAAGAATTCGTTCACTCTCTGCCTGACTGTCTTCAAGCTGGGACATCAGTCTTCTCCTAACTTGGGACTCAGACTCGGACTGAAACGTACATCACCAGTTCTCCTGGGTCTCAGGCCTTTGGACTCAGACTAAAACTATACCACCAGCTAATCTGGGTCTCCAGTTTACTGACGGCTGATCTTGAGACTATCATGAGTTCAATGTAGTGATGAGTGTACAAGGGTAAACAATATCTTGAGATATGCTGCAACATGTATGCCATAACCATAATATGATATGAAATATCTGTGACTTATAATTCACAGGAACTAATACCACCACTATGGCTTCTTGCCTACATTCATAACTGAATGAAGGAAATACTACATTTCAGTTGGGGTTTAGTGAAAATAAAAATGTAATTTATTCCCCATGTTGGTGAACACTGTTGGTGCTCTGCCTGATCCCCACATATCTTTTTTAGGGGTTCCCTGTGCTAATCCCACAGCTTCTATTACCTTTGCTTTACCAGCTCTTACCTGAGCCTTATTTCAGAGGACTATTCTTGGGGTACTGCAGCCCCTTGTCTACAGATGCAGAAAATTGAAAATGCAGGCATGTTTAAGTCCTCCAAAGGCAGCCCATTGCCAATGACTGACTGGTGAGGATGTATGAAAACTCATCTTCTTTGCTTTGAGATGGCACAACACTGAGGTGTAATGAATGCTCCAGAGTTCTCCTGTGGGATCAAGCTGAGGTTGGGCCTTTGCCTAAAATTTCATCATATCATTGTTCTGCTTTTCCCTAATTCCTAGTTACTCCTTAATAAATCACTTGCACATGAATCCTCATTTCAGGGTCCTCTTCCAGAGAACTTGACTTAATACACCATCTAAGTTACAGAACCCCTAGGTCACAAATCCCTGAAATGGAGAAAGAGTAGAACGAGTTTGAATATTAGTTTCAGGTTGAACCTTCTGCTCTCAACAAGTTATTATTATTAAGAGAGAGGGCCTGGCCAGTGTGGCTCAGTGGTTGAGCGTTGACCCATGCACCAAGAGGTCATCTGTTTGATTTCTGGTCAGGGCACATGCCCAGGTTGTGGGCCCAATCCCCAGTAGGGGGCATGCAGGAGGTGGCCAATCGATGTTCTCTCTCATGGATGTTTCCATCTCTCTCCCTCTCCTTCCTCTGTCTCTCAATTCAATAAAGAAAAAAAATTTTAAAAAAAAAGAGAGAGAGAGGAGTGCCTTGGCTGTTTTAGCTCAGTGGTTAGAGCATCGGCCCTTGGACCAAAGAGTTGCAGGTTCTATTCCCAGTCAAGGGCATGTACCCTGGTTGCAGGTTCAATCCCTGGCCCCTATCAGGGTTGTGCGGGTGGCAACCAAGCGATGTGCCTCATTCACATCGATGTTTCTTTCTCTCTTGCCCTTCTTCCCTCCCACTCTATCTAAAAATCAATGGGACAATATCCTGGGGTGAGGATTTAAAGAGAGAGAGAGAGAGAGAGGTGAACCTAGACTAGAACAGAGCTGGACTCAATTCGAGCAGAGATCAAAGAGAATGAAGAAAACCCGGAGATTATGAGATTTATAGGACTAGAACCTCCCACTGCTTCCAGACTCCAAATATTAAGGGATAAGATGGAAAAAGCCTTGAGTGACAAAAGCTTAGTAAGATTTCTATGTAAACAAAATGACAGCTGTGTGGCAACTGGATTGAGACAGTCTCTTCTCCGCCAAGCCCAAAGGTAACCTTACCTTTTAGGTAAAAGAGCAAATCATGGAGGAAAGAAGCAAAGATGTCAGACAGCCTTGAGACTGAACCTAGATATGGTTGACAAATTTAGCAAATAAAAATACAGGACACCCGCCCTGGCCAGTTTGGCTCAGCAGTTGGAGCGTCGGCCTGCGGTCCAGAGAGACCCGGGTTCAGTTCCCACTAAGGGCATATACCTCAGTTGCAGTTTGTCCCCGGCCCTGGTTGGGTCGTGCGGGAGGCAGCCACTTGATGTGTCCCTTTCACGTCGATGTTTCTCTCTCTCTCTCTTCCTCTCCCTCCCTCCCACTCTATCTGAACAAAAAATGGAAAAATGTCCTCGGGTGAGGATTAAAAAAAAAAAAATACAGGACACCCAATATTTTATCTGGCAACCCTAATTCTAGAAAGTAACTTTGGGAGTTGTTACTGGCATCTGAGTCTTTCCAGAAGCAAACAGACCAGAAAGATCCAAGTTGTAGAGGGAATTGTGTTGATAAAGAAATGACAAGCCTGCCCTGGCCAATTTGGCTCAATGGTAGAGCATCAGCTATGGACCAAAGAGTCCCGGGTTCAATTCCGGTCAAGGGCATGTACCTCGGTTGTGGTTTGATCCCTGGCCCTGGTCGGGGTCATGCGGGAGGCAACCAACCGATGTGTCTCTCTCATATTGATGTTTCTCTCTCTCTCTCTCTCTCTCTCTCTCTCTCTCTCTCTCTCTCTCTTTTCCACTCTATTTGAAGATAAACAGAAAAATATCCTCAGGTGAGGATTAAAAAAAAAAAAAAGAAAAAGAAACAACAAGTCCGGTCTAAAAATGCTTTTGCCTATCTAGAGAACTTAAAAACAACCCTCAATTCTCCAAATATGCATAGGCAGTAAGCACACTATGAAAGCCCCAAAGATGTTATGCTCTCCAGTGCCTACTTCAGATGTGGCTAGGAAGCAAAATGGAAAAGGGAGAGCCTCTCAGAAGATGAGCCAAGGGCCCCAGAGAAATCACTGATACAACAGCTAGTATAAACTAATATGGAAAACAGCTGATGTTAACTAATAAAACATCAGTGCACAGCCCCTACAGTTGGTCATTAGTTAGACCAGTCGTCAATGGTACCAGTGTTTAAAGGTGATACCATTGACCACTGATCTAACTCTACTGATTGAAGATACTGATACAGTCATGACCCTGGTCTCAGCACAGGCCATAGTAGAGCATTGTGGGAGGATGGTCCTCTTCACTCAGTGATAAGCTCATCTGAGGTTGCTTTGAAAAGGGGTTCTATTGGTGCTTGGTTTTCCAAGATCCACCATAGAAACACTGTGTCAGGTAAGGTGATCAACTTGTCCTGGTTTGCCTGGGACTTTCCTGGTTTTATTTTTATTTATTTATTTACTTATTTTAATTTTTTTTCTTTATTGATTTTAGAGAGAGGGGAAGGGAGAGGGAGAGAGAGATAGAAACATCAATTGGCTGCCTCCTGCATGCCCCCCACAGGGGATTTGGTCCCACAACCTGGGCATGTGCCCTGACCGGGAATGGAACTGATGACCTCTTGGTGCATGGGTCAACACTCAACCACTGAGCCACACCGGCTGGGTGAGACTTTCCTGGTTTTAGCACTGAAAGTCCTTTGTCTTAGAAAACCCCACAGTCCCAGGCAACCTGGGATGTTTGGTATCTTAGCCAACCTGGGCTTGTTGACTAAACCTTTTCTCTCACAGCTGTTATCCATGGCTCAACAGGTCAGGCAACATTTTTTTCCAACTCCCAAACACAAAAGTCCTAATTACACTATCTTTCCCAAGGTGACCTAGTCACCTTGAAGCCAGATATCCTGACTGCCTCTTTAGGTCTCTGTACACCCCTTTTGTGGATGTGTGATTACCGAGGGGGGAAGTCACTGTCAGGGTCAATACATAAAGGAGACCAAGTTAACTTTCCAGTGCTCACCTCACTAAAGAGGGGAGGAGGGGCAGGGATGCACATTTTCTGATTAAACATCTCCTACGTATTTAAGCTTAGTAGAGGGTATGACATACACCCCAACTTTATAATGCAAGGTATAATGTTAACTTCAGTATGAATAACATACAGTGAGAGTTCAGGAAAAGCAAAGCTAAGCATTTCTTCTTCCTTTAATTTCCTTAGAACTCATTCAGAACACTAGTTTTCAAAGATGGGCCTGGGGCGCACATCTAAATAACATGTGTGTGTGTATGTGTGTCTGTGTGGGGAGAGAGAGAGAGAGAGAGAGAGAGAGGTATAGTGTCTGTCTTATATGAATGAAGAAGTGGTGACAGGAATAGCCACCTTCTGAGAAAACATACAAGGACTCTAAAACCCTGCAATGTTCAAGGCTGGAGGACATTGAAGTCATAGTAGCAACTCCTAAGACACGTAGAATATTGGGCAAGCAGGGACCCAGAATCTGCAAGTGGGTAGCATGGCCACTTCATGCTCTTGCATGTGCTGCCAGATTGCACATGACGGTGACAAATGATTGATATTATAGCAGAACACTAAAGAACCTCGGCTCTGGAGTCACCAGAATCCTGGCTCTCCTGGCTCTGCCATTCACTAACTACGTGCCCTTGGACAACTTGTTTAACTTCTCTACACTTAAGTTTTCTTATCCGTAAAATAGGGATACTAATAGTTGACAGGTTTGTTATTAGGATTATAAAATAAATGTGTGCAAAGTGTTTAGCACATGCCTGGCACACAGTAATTAGTATTCAGTAAATAACACTATTCTAACTGGAATAAATCTGAGGAAAGATGTTCAAGTAGAATTACACCACCCAACACACAGTAGAATACCTTACAATCCCCTTACACATTTCTCCCCAAAGTCCCACTGATCATAGCAGCTGCGCCCCAAAAAAACTCTTTTCTCTCTCTTTGGGAAGTCTCATACTTTCTGGGTCCCTTCTGTTCACCTTCTGAATTACTCCTGCCAGGCATCTCTCTTACGGCTTCTTTTTTAGGCTCATTCCATTCTGTTTCTTTACTCATCTCACTGAAGAGTATAACAAAGGCACAAAATATTGAGCAATAAAAAGAAAAAGGAGGCAGAAGTAGGGGAAACAAGTCTGAATATTTACACCGGTCTGTTTTTGCCCCGACACTTGATTTATTGTCTTTACACTCTACAGCTCGCAACCTTGTTTGTGTGCCAAGTGTTTGAAGAACCAAATAAATTGAGCTCATTTGTGTTCTGTTAGAATTCTGAGACATTTTTTAGATTCTTTGGTCTATGTGGACTGGAGAAAAAAGTCTCTCTTCAAATAGTGACTGCTCTGGACAAGTCCTTGGTAGCAACTACAGGTTTCCTCTATCCAAGGAGGACACCTAGAGGCTACTTGGGATGTGGTAGCCTGTCCTGAAATGCTTTCCAAATTGTTTTCTTCATAGACCCAATCATAAACCATAAATCACAGATCCAATACGTTCAAGTAGAATAAATATTAATGTATAGCTAATTTTTAAGGGGAGGAAAAAGACCTCAAGAGGTTACATTCCTTGGGAAGAACTCTCTACTTATTGAGATAATCTTTATATTCTTTATTATAGTTTTATACTTATTTCCCATTTAACACATTTCTGATCAACTTATTTCACGTATTTATTTATTTATTTGAAGTTTAACTTGTTATTATTCCTGTAAAGGGAAGCTACTAAATTTATGTACCCTTACTTATATCTAGCCATTTTTAACTTGTGTCAATTCTAAAACTCTTTCATTGAGCACCCTAGATTTTCTAAATATATACTCATAGCTACAAATAATCAGTTCCCCAATATTTGTATCATTTTATTTCCTATTTTATTGCATTGTCTAGAATAATGGTCTTTAAATGGACATACACATACCCTGGGGCACACACAGACTTTCCACGGGCAGAGATGCTTTATCAGTCTCCAGATCCCCAGCTGATGTGTGCTCTTTTTCCTAAAGCTGTTGATCATGTTATTTCCCCTTCTTGTACTTGGAAAGGCCCTTTTTGGTCATGATACTCAGGACTGTATTTAAACTTTCCAACAATACATATATTTTAGTTATCTAACCCATCCCTCATTCTCTAGTTCAAGAAACTGAGTCCCAGTGAGATTGTCTGACACCCAAAGGGTCACATTACCTTCCTTTTACTTGGTAGAATTAGTGCCAATTGTGGCATAATTTTTATAGCTATTGAGATATAATTGACAAATAAAAATTGTATATATCTAAGGTGTTCAGCATGATGTTTTGATATACATTGTAAAATGATTAACACAATCAAGCTAATTAATATAGCAGAAATGTTTGAAATGATTCTAATTTTTAAATATGTACCTGTATCAAGAAAATAAAATTAATTATTAGTATCCAGTAGTAATCCCTTTTTTCTTGCTGTCTAACTTGCCTAACTTCTTAGGATTACAGATTTCTTCATCAATTTCTTCATTTCTATCTTACATTTTGATATGAGATTATATGTTAACTTTTAGTATTATGCTAATTGTATTAATTGCTTAGGGAAATAATTGTGAAACTGATGGTCAATGTTTTCATTCTGAGTTTTACAATGACCTTTCCTGGTTTTAGCATCTTTCAGCTGCATTTCAGGAGGAATCATTCCAGGTGCTGAGCGTAGATGATGCAAGGTGTATTATGACCTAGCCTCAGAAATCATAGAGTCAATTCTGCCATACTCATTGGTCAAAGCAAACCACAGGACCAGCCCAGATTCAAGGAAAAAGGGACGCGCATTGGATGTCCTCATACGTTAAACCCTTCCTTAGGGAAAATGGTTTTAAAATACAATGGTACTTTGAATTTGTGAAATTGAAGTTGGATTCCAAATAAGTTACAGTTTTAGTAGCAAAAGTGAGAAAGTGTTGTTTAACTTGGCCATCCTTTCCTGGTGACTTTTTGTTGTGGTGGTCCTAAAGCAGCCTTATTTCCAAAAAATGAGTCATGTCTTTCACTGTGTTATTATTATTATTTTTTAATCCTCACCCGAGGATATTTTTACATTTATCTTCAGACAGAGTGGGAGGGAGAGAGAGAGAGAAAGAAACATAGATGTGAAAGAGACACATCGATTGGGTGCCACCCGCACGACCCCAACCGGTGCCAGGGATGAACTGCAACCAAGGTACGTGCCCTTGGCCGGAATCGCACCCGGGCCTCTTTGGTCCGCGGGCCGAAGCTCTAACCGCTGAGTCAAACCAGCCAGGGTTCACTGTGTGATTTTTGTTGTTGTTGCAACCTACACTTAACAATGAAAACCTCAAGGGTAGTCAGTTTATACTTTTTTAAATGGCCTCTTTAAAGATCATCAAACAGCCCTGGCAGGGTAGCTCAGGGGGTTAGAGCGTTGTCCCGATACACCAAGGTTGCGGATTTGATCCCTGGTCAGGGCACAAGTGAGAAGCAACCACTGAGTGCATCAATAAGTGGAACAACAAATCTATGTTTCCTTCTGTCTCTCTGTCTCTCAAGTTAAAAAAAAAAAAAAAAGATAATCAGTTTTGGAGAAATAGCATATAAATTTCTGTTTTACTATTATCCTTTTCTCCTTTCTTATCCTTAATGTACTCGCAAATTAGAGCAGGACATTCTTCTTGCTCCATGCTTTGAAAATATATTACAGTAGCCCTGGCTGGGTAGCTCAGTTGGTTAGAGCACTGTCCCAATACACCAAAGTTGCAGGTTCGATCCCTGGTCAGTGCATATACAAGAATCAACCAATGGATGCATAAATAAGTAGTACAACAAATCAATGTTATTTTTTTCTCTCTCTCTAAAAAAGAAAGTCCATAAAAAATAAAGTAAAAAAAGAAAATATATTACAGCAGGCCAACATCTTTTCTACAGTAGGCAACAAAGACAGCCATCTTAAAGGCATGTCAAAGGACACTATCACTTTCTACTTCTATGAAGTGAAATATCTCATTACGTGCTTCTGCATGTTTTAAGAAAACTGAAAAATCACCACTTTTATTATAAAAGCCTCAATATCACAGGTAAACAAACCACCTTTTTATTTTATTTTATTTTTTTAGCAGTGTAAAGTTTTCTTCATTTTCTTTGGTAAGAAGTTTATAGACTGAATGGAATTTGCCAACATTTACATTTACACTGTCTGCTGAATGTGCAGATAGATGCCCAAAGTGCAGTTCGTATTTGGACAAGGTATAAACAATCCTTTATGTATTCTGCTGCTTTATTAAAAGCCTCAGGGAGACTATTTGAAATTCCTTTTGTAAAAATCAAAGTTCTTAAGAGCCAGGGAGAATATTCTTTCTTTTTTTAAAATATGCTTTTTTTGACTTTAGAGAAAGAGGAAAGGGACAGAGAGATAGTAACATAGGTGAGAGAGAAACATTGATCAGCTGCCTCCTGCGTGCCCCCCACTGGGGATCGGGCCCACAACCTGGGCATGTGCCCTGACCAGGAATCGAACCGGCGACCTCTTGGTGCATGGGTCCCCGCTCAACCACTGAGCCACACCAGCCAGGAGAGAACATTCTTTTTGTTTTCTTGCGATTTGAGGTATCACTTGATATACTACAGAAAGCATGATTGTTGGCAGAGCCTGTCAGAATCAGCTCTACGCTATAAGGGCCTAGCATACCTGTTATCAGAATTTTCCCTTTCGTTTGCCAGTTAGACATTTTCGTGGCAACAACATCTGAATTAAGAAATATACCTTTACTCAGCTGCGTAGATCAATTGAGGAAAAGGTAAAATAATGAATTGTAATCCATGTTAGCTGGTTTGGTATGCCTAAGCTAATGCAGCAGCAACTATTTTAGACTGAGTATTGATGTCTTTGGGGGGAGATGAAAAAACTTTTGATTGATTTAGAGGCACTTGCTTTTCTCATCCTGAATTTGTGAGATTCTCAATATCAGTGCTTCCCCTTCACCGTGTTCAGTCCCCAATTCTTTTCTGAAAATTATGTAGTATGCTCTATTTTGGTTTTTCACCTTTTTAATCTTGTTATGAGGGTCCCTCTATCTCCCTCTCATTAAAATAACACAGTTGTTCAGTTTACTTTTTCAGTGATGTGTAGGTCATGTGGTTGTAGGTCATGCTGGTGTAGGTATTGTTCTTTTATATTATCTGCATTCTTAGAAAACACGGTCACAAGATTCACAATGTAAAAAATTAACTAGCACTATCTTGCTACAAAGCACAATAGTTAATCCACAGGCAAAAAGCAAAAAACTGACTATTACAGGGCACTTAAATTGTGTCACTCCAAGGAAGACAGCAATAGATGATCCCTTACTGTGAACTGATAATCACGGTTATCAACATCAGCCTTACAGGAGAGAAAGTAACCAGAAGGCGGAGCCATTTAACTAAAAACTGTGTTGCTTTCAGCCTCTATTTTTGTGGGCTGCCAAGTGGCTTTTGCGCCTTTCTCCCAATCTGTGGCACCAGTGCAGAAACTGGGACTTTCCACATTCAGGTGAGGGGTTTCCCCATGCCAAAACAGTAACACTCCCTGGCAAACTGGGAATGTTGGTCACTCTAGCATTGGCAGCAACCCTGAAAATAACAGAGACACATGAGCAAAGAGACTGGCAGTGATTCATTTTCAGAAATATGTTCCTTTGAGACTGTAATATCAATCTCTAACCAAAAGCTAATTAATAAATTGTCAGCATATAGCAAAAAAAAAAAGCAGTAACCACTGAAGACAGACAACCAGTGTTCATTTAAAAACAAGTCATTCTAAAAAAATAAATTAATTAAAAAAATAAATAAATAAAAACAAGTCATTCTAATGTAACCTTGTTTCACTTTTTGATAAGGTGATTGAATTAATCAATGACGAGAATATCATAGACTTATATACTTGATTTTTTTGGTAAGGTATTTGAACTATTTGAGAATAAGTTGCCAATGTGCTGCACCATCATTCTGTAGTACATTAGGGGGCATTTCCTATAAACATGCTCCTATGTAATCATAGTACAATCATTACAATGAGAAAATTAACACGCATATACCTAATCCAGCTGGTCAGTTAGGGCTTCTTAGAGGTGACTCCTAAACTGAGTCTGAAAAAGACAGGAGTTTGTCAGTAAAAGAGGTGAGAAATGGATTAAAAAAAATTTTTTTTTTTATCCTCACCCGAGGACATTTTTTCACTTTTTGTTCAGATAGAGTGGGAGAGAGAGAGGAAGAGAGAGAGAGAGAGAAACATCGACGTGAAAGGGACACATCGAGTGGCTGCCACCCGCACGACCAACCAGGGCCGGGGACAAACCGCAACTGAGGTACGTGCCCTTAGCAGGAACCGAACCTGGGTCTCTCTGGACCACAGTCCGACGCTCTAACCGCTGAGCCAAACCGGCCAGGGCATGGATTAAAATTTTAAAGGATGGAAAATATCTAGTGTTCGTGAGGATTTGGAGCAACCAAACTATCCTTCACAACTGTGGAGTTTAAATTGGTAAAACCACTTTGGAAAACTACTAGATAGTATCTACTAGAGTCAAACATCACATGCCCTATATTCTAGGTAAATACCTAGCAAAGTGCCTTCACCAGAAGACACGTACGAGGATATTCATAACAGCATTATTTGTAATAGCCCCGAATGAATTTTATTCTAATGTTCATCAGCAGTAGAGTGGATCATTCAAGTATAATATATCCTCATACAGTGCAATACTATACAGCAATAAAAAATAAATGATCTACAACTATAAACAATATAAATGAATCTCACACATGTAATATTGGGTGAAAAAAGTCAGACAAAAGATTTCATACTGTATGATTCCATTATATAAAGTACAAAATCATGCAAAAATTAACATATACTATTGAAGTCACAATAGTTGTTACCTCTGCGGAAGGAGGAGGAGATGGGTAGAGAACAGAAGAGAGCATGGAGATGGCTTCTGAGGTGCTGGTAGTATTCTGCTTTTGGACCTAGATGCGGATGACATATATGTGTTTAGTTTGTGAAATTCATCAAGCAGTACACACACACACATTCCTAAATGAACATTATGCTTCAATAAAGAGATGGAAAATAACCCTGGTCGGTGTGGCTCAGTTGGTTGAATGTCATCCCATGCACCAAAAGGCCACCAGTTTGATTCCAGGTCAGGGCACATGCCCAGGTTGCCAGCTCGATTCCCAGTAGGGGTTGTGCAGGAGGCAGCTGATCGATGTTTCTCATATTGATGTTTTTCTCTCACATTGATGTTTTTCTCTTGCTCTCCTTCTCCCTTCCTCTCTCTCTAAACTTAATAAAACATATTTTTTTTAAAAGATGGAACTAAAAGGAGGGGGTGTTGGCTTTCAAGGCAGAGGAAACAGCATAAGCACGGACACAGAGGATTGATGAGTTCATATAGGAAAAGCCCATGGGTGGAAAGGGAAGGGGAGCTGGGAGTGGGATGGGGGCAGAGGATAATTATTAAGTGGTGGGAACAAGATTGTCCTGGGTCCCTTCTGATTCTAAGAATCTATGTGTTTATGATGAGCCCAAGGCCGTATACCTAGTTAATTCTTACTTTAAAAAGGATAAGACCCTGTGGAAAATTGAAAACATGGTCATAATATTTTGCTGGTCCCCCTATGAAGAGGTGGAGTCTATTTCCCCACCCCTTATATCTGGGCTGGCCTTGTGACTTCCTTTGATTAATAGCATGTGGTAGCCGTGATGCTGTGGAGTCTTGGATCTTAGGCCTCAAGCGACCTTGCAGCTTCTGCTCTTGCTCTCTTAGAGTCCTGAGACCACCATGCCACAAGAAAGCTCAGTCTTATAGGCTGAATTTGTTCCCCCAAATTTGTATGTCGAAGTCTGAACTGCCAGGACTTTATAATAAGACCTTATTTGGCAACAGGGTCTTTACAGAGGTAATTGGGTTAAAGTCAGGTCATCAGGCAGGCCCTAATCCAATATGACTGATGTCTTTATAAAAAGGGGAAATTTAGACACACTCACACACACACACTGGGAGAACGCAATGTGAAGGTGAAGGCAGAGATAGAAGTAATGCATCTACGCATCCAAGACCATCAAACGTTACCAGCAAACACCAGAAGCTAGGAAAGAGGCAAAGGTCAGATTCTTCCTAACAGCCCTCAGCAGAAATCAGTCATGCTGACACCGTGATCTTGGAGTTCTAGCCCCGAGAACTGTGAGTAAATAAATTTCTGTTGTTTTAAGTCACCCTAATATCTAATAAACTAATATACCTGTTCATTCTACAATAGGCTAGATTGTTTGTATTAGTTTGCTAGGGCTGCCATAACAAAGTACCACAGGCTGGGTAAGTTAGACAACAGAAATTTATTTTCTCAAAGTTCTTGGGGCTGAAGTCTGAGATTAAGATGTCAGCAGGGGGCGTTTCTTCTGAGACCTCTCCTTGGTTTGTAGATAGCTTTCTTCTGTGTGTTCACATGGTCTTCCTTCTGTGTGTGTTTGTGTCCAAACTTCCTCTTCTTATAAGGACACCAGTCACATTGAATTAGGACTCACCCTAATGACCTCATTTTAACGTAATCACCTCTTTAAAGATCCCATCTTCAAATACAGTCACACTGTGAGGTGCTGGGAGTTAGAGCTTTGGCATGTGAATTGGCAAAGGTCAGGGGTGGACACAACTCAGCTCATAGCAAGAGGCCAAATGAAGAAGAACCAAGACACTACCTGACAGCAGCACCAACTGCCTGACATGAGGCCACTGTGAACCTTCCATCCAGCTCAGCTGTCCTTCCAGCTGAATGCTGTCACACGAGGGAGCTCAGGTGAGGTCCGCAGGACTGTCCAGCCAATCCATAGAATTGCAAGAAGTAATAAATCACTGTTGTTTTAAGGCACTATGTTTTGGAGTAGTTTGTTATGCAGCAATAGATAACAGAAACAACCCCATTTCACATAAATTCTAAACCAGGCCCATTTCCATTACACTATAGTTAGTGATAGGCTACACGTTAAATGGATTGTTTAGTCGGCTATTTCATTATTACCATAGAAAAGGAGTGAGTACTAATTTATTAACTTAAAATGAATAGATGTTACTATCGCTGCTAGTAACATTTATATAGCACTCTGCCAATTTGAAATAGTCTCTTAATAATTTATAAAGCTTTTTAATAGAAGAAATATTGAATCATAGACCTATGGGAGTTAAAAGGAAAAATAAGAAGTCATTTAATCCATCTCCTTATCTTCAAAGAGACTGACTTATTCTATCCCAGCCAGATAAGAGTCATCTTCCTCCTCCTGACTGCCATCCAAAAAAACTTTTAAAGTGTGGATCTGTAAATGGAACTGTACTTGGCACTCTACAGGCCTTTAAAGGTTTAATACAACAACAATGTAGAGACACACCACACACAAACAAAATTCAAAGTATTGCATGCACAAACAGCTTAAAAAGAATGGATAAAGAAGATGTGGTATGTATATATCATGGAATATTATTCAGCCATGAGAAAGGAAGCAATTCTGCCATTTGTGGCAAAATGGTGGCTAGCAGGGGCTGGGGATGAGGGAGATGGGGAGGTGGTGTTCAGGGGTACAAACTTCCAGTGATAAGATGAATAAATTCTGGGGATCTATTTGTACAGCATGATGATATAGCTAGTAATATTGTATTATATACTTGAGATTTGCTAAGAAAATAAACCTTGAATGTTCTCAACACAAAAAAGAAATGGTAATTATGTGAAGTGATGTAGATATGAGCTAAGAATATGGTGATAATCATTTTGTAATATATAAGTGTATCAAATCAACATGTTGTACACAAACTTAAACAATGTTATATTTCAATTATAGCTCAATAAAGCTGGAAAAAAAGAAAAAGAATCCTACATATAAAATGACATTTGTGTTCCAAATTATCTACATAAACATTTTAGCCCATGTAGATAATATAGACAGGCATAAACATAATCATACAAAAAAATGCATGTATACAAGTAAGAGAAAAGGTTTAAGGAAATAGGATAGCTCTCAGATATTTGAAGGGCTGTTGTGTAGAAGAAAGGTTAGATTTGCTCTGTGTAGCTACGGGGCACAATTAGGACCGGGGTGAAACAGGTGGAAGTTTCAGGGAAGCATGTATCAGTTTATCTTTAGGAAGAACTTTTTAACAATTAGAACGTTTCCAAATAAATGGGCTCCCTCACTGGAGTTGTTATAGAAGGAATTCCAGGAGATTAGCTTAGATGACCTCTAAAATTCTTTCCAACCCTATGACACTGAGCCACATGTCAAAATTAAACACATTTGGGGGGTGTAGAGGAAGGTAATTGAATTTTATAGGCAAAGAATTGTTACCAGCTGTGCTTGTTTTAGGTATGGACCGAATACAGTCCAGGGAAACTGTCACATCTCTATGTATTAAAGTCTGAGATTTGCTTATGAAGGAGGTAGAACCTGAGTAGAATCTAAGTACCATAAGGGGAGTCACTCAGGAGCCATATTGGGGAGAATATGATTATTGCAAAAGTCATAGCTAAAAAAGACGACATCTCAGAAAGAGGCTAATTGGATGTACCTATATTTGTCACAAAAGGGGTGGTGGGGGGGGTTTGAGGAACAGGAGATGGTGAACACTAGGCAATTATAATCCAGGGTATCTTGGAAAATGTTTGAAACATTAGATGAAAAACTTAGACATTGTACATAATGGAGGGTAGCGGAGCATGGTCAAAGCAATGAGAGGAAGAAATATTTTTGTTTTAGTACATTGCTTGGTGCTAAAGGTTTGGAACCTGGGAGGAAAAGGCTAGTAGCAAGAGAATCCAGCTTGAGTTCAAATGAACACTGTGTCCATACAGATAAAGAGAAACAAGTAGCTATGGGAGATAATGTAAGAATGTAGCAATAGCCTGGAACTGTAGGCTGGTAAAGACAGGGATCAGCGAAGCATGGCTCACACTCTCCTTGCTTCTGGAAATAGTGGTACTGCTTTTGGGGAAGATAAAGATGAGCATCTATGTCTTCAGTGTGCCTGTTGGTGTTGGTGCTGTGTCTGATTTTTCATGCCAGTCCCTGGCCATCACTCAGGTGAGGCTGTCCCTTCACTACTGTGCACCATCCCTGCTACCCATACCCACCCCCCACCCCCAGCCCCCAGCCCCCCACTGGTTTCTGTCCCTGCCGAGAGCTCACAGCTGCCCTCTATTCTTTTTATGTTTTGGGAATGTTTAAATGTAATTCTCAGGCAAGTCATTCTGGCTTGGTTATGTTGAGATGAAATAATTTCCAACATCTTGTTTCTCCCTGTCACACCCCTTACTCCCTTTCTGAAAGTTCCCATGTCCCTTTGAAAATGAAAGAATGGAAAACATCTACAAGATAGCGCAAGCATCTTTACAAGATACTTGCTTTAGCCTAGATAGGATCTTAAGAATCAATGCTAGAGGAATTTTCAGATGAAAAACAAAGGTCTTATGTAATTGTTCACATACGCGGGTAGCGGGTGATAACCAGGTAGGAATGACTAATAAAGTGACATATGATTCTACATGTTTTTATTGGTTGACTGGTGTTTTTGTTTTTAGTTAAATGCAAGGTGGCAGGTGGCGGTGGTGGCTCACCTGAATAAATACTGTAGAATTTGTTCCATGATTTAAGTTTATACCACTTGAAGAAATTAGGCTTGGAAAGGCTGATGGACTTCTGAAAACATTACATGTTTTTTGGTATGAGAGTAAGTGCTTGTGTGACACTTACATGCCCAATACTGTTTTAAGTGCTTTCCATATATTAACTGATTTCTCACGAAAGCCCTATAAGGTAGGCACTATTGTTATTATCATCACCTCACAGGTGAGGAACTGATGTACAAAAAAGTTATTTGATCAAGAACAAATAGCTAGTAAGTATAAGAGCCCACTTTTGAATTCAAGCAGTCTGGCTTCAGAGTTACTGCCCCTAAACACTGTGTTATACTATACTTATCTATTATGACACATGCATCAATTACATAGCATTCTATAACACTAGCAGAGAAGCCAGACTGTTACCCCCAAACTGAAATTCTCCCAGATACCAAAAAATCAAACAACAAACCAAATTCTTGCTCTATAACCACCTTTATCCCTTGTGAATGATTTTTTTTTTTCAGTAGTTGCTAACACTTTGGGAATTAAAAGGGGAAAAAGTATTTTAAACAAGAAAATTTTGATCCACATGGAAAATTTATATTTTGTTCAGTGCTAAAGCATAGTGGTTCTGTTCCCATTTGGGGGGCAATTTCAATGATTTCTGGCCACGGCCTGGATGGCAATGGAATAATTTCATTGTTCTCTTATAATAGTGAGTATCATTGTCAGTTGATGGTTCATCTAAGGTCAGGCTTGTTCTAGGAAAGATATCTAACGGAGACTGGAGACGGGCATTTACCTCTTCCGCCTAAGGCTATCTTCCCAGTGGTTGTTTTGTTGCTTCTTTGCCATGGCTCCCATCCTCTCTGCTTTAATTTTAAGCAAAATTTCAGTGTGGTACTTACAATAGCTGATACTTAAAAAAATGTTTTAAATGATTTTTTAGAGAGAGAGAGGAATGGAGAGAGAGATAGAAACATCAATGTGAGAGAGAAACATCGACTGGCTGCCTCCTGCACACCCCGCACTGGGGACAAAACTCAGGCAAGTGCTCTGACAGGAATCGAGCTGGGACCTCTCAGTCCATGGGACAACACTCAATGCACTGAGCCACACCGACTGGGCATAACTGATACTTTTTATAAAGGAAGTAGAAAGCCAAAGGAAGATAATTATCCAATTCTTTGAAAATTTAAAAAACAGGATCAATATCAAGATGCAAGAATGTGTAATGGGGAGATAAGTGAATATTTACACATAAATATGTATTGTGTGCGTGTACAAAAACGCTTTTCTGCTTGAGTCACTCTCTTTAGATAATATAAGATAAAGGTGAGTAAGTTCTGACTCAGAAACAGGATCAAAGATAGATTTTTTTCCTCCTTTGTCATCAAAAGACCTGAACATGCGCAAGGTATATCAAGAACGCCAGTGGGAAGATTAGAAGATTAGCTTTACTGTCAAGCATTGTGAGGGTAACAGAAACTCACATGTGGTCAGGTGGTCAAGAAGTCCAAGAGGAATTCCCGGTAATCTAATACGAGGAATGGGGCCACAACTGCTTCTCCAGTCAATCTGCAGAATGCAGACAAACCGTGCCGAGTGCAATTTAACGTCATGAAATAATTTTTAAAAAATCACAATGAAACAATAGTGTACCTCTTTACTATCTTCACGTACATTTTGGATAATTTTGACTCTGGGCCTGCTGCTGACAAGGGTGTTAAAAGAGAGTCTCTTGAGCACTTTAGAGATCCTCACCTGGATGGCCAGCACCACATGCCCTGTGCCTTTCTGTCCCAAGCTGTGCCCGCTAACGAGCGGCGCACCTGGGGCGCCTTGCTGGCCTGATCGATTTGACAGGTGGAGGTGGGACAGGGGGCTTGACACCCACCAACCTCCAAAGGCGGTATCGTGTGGAGCGCAACGGGGGAAACCGAGGTGCGGGGAAGGGACAGAGGGGCCGAAAGACCTGACGCAGCAGCGGACATGCCAGCGAGGTGGGCACTGGAGCACCCACCCCGCGAGGAGGCGGGGGCGGCGCGGGGCGGGGCGGGGCGGGGCGGGGCGGGGCCGCCGGGAAGCCCTCCCTCGGAGTAGCGGAGGTGACTGGTCCGGAGGGGGGCGGGAGACGCTCTGCCCCACGCTCTCCCAGTGCTCGGTGGTTTAAAGATGGCGGCGGCGTTGGGGGTGCGGAGCCGCGGGAGGAGGAGGGAGAAGGAGGATCTGTGAGTCGCCGAGAGGCAGCGCGGCGGCTGCTGTGAGAAGTGCGGGTGCGGAGCCGCCGGCGGCCCGGCTTCTCAGCGCCGGGGCCTGGACGGGCACGGAGGCCGGAGCCGCCCCAGGAGCCGGAGCCAAGGAGGAATGTGACCGCGGGTCGGCGGGGGCGCGGGAGTACGCGAGCGCAGGGATGGGGCAGCAGGTGGGCCGCGTCGGGGAGGCTCCGGGGCTTCAGCAGCCGCAGCCCCGCGGGAACCGGGGCAGCAGTGCAGCCAGGCCCTCCGGCCGCAGGCGGGACCTGGCGGGGCGCACCACAGAGGCCGGCTTCAATATTTTCACCCAGCATGGTGAGTGTGCCCGGGAGCCGGCGGGACGGAGTCGGGGGGCCGGGGGTGGGGTTGGGGCGGGGTGGGCGGCAGACAGGCAGCCCCAGGGGGTCGAGCGGTGGAAGGGTGCCCGAGAGTGGGGGCGGAATCTGCTGCCATCTGGGCCAGTCACGGGAGGCGAGTCACACCCCTCCCCCTCCCGTCTCCAGCCTGGCTGGCAGCTCCCGGGGGCGGAGAAGGAAAGAGAAGTGGTCTTAGGGACGGTGGATGGACTGTCCTCTACCCTGGGACCCGACTGCGCGGCTCGGGGACGGTGGATAGTATCGCCAGGGGAGGGAAGGATGAGGGGAGGTGTGAGCTCAGTCCTGGAGATGTTAGCATGAGTCGATCGTTAGCAAAAGGAACGTGAGTTGTGCTTTAAAGGGATATGGGGAAACAGCAACTGAGTCTCAGGAGACAGTGGTGTATAAAGTGTATTTGTAAGCCAGGCGATGTGCAGTGTCAGGATAGTGAACAGTGCTTGCCTGAAATACCTTTCTATGGGAAAGATAAGGGTAGTATCTCAGGACTCTGATTTTTAACCCCCTAAACTGAAAATGAAGGGCTTTGCCAAACCATACCTCTGTTCTGTTCTTTTAAGGAGGAGAGAATTCTGAGATGGGTGGTAGGGGTTAGAGGTTGGTGGGCCTGGTTAGGACTTTGGATATGAACAAGTTTTTCTTCCTACTGTGTGTGCATGTACTCATACTTACCTCCTCTGTAGTCTGGAACCTATGACTTTGGTTATTAAGGTATTTTTAGAATAGTTATTTCCAAACTTTTTTTTTTTTCTTCAATCCTCACCCGAGCATATTTTTCCATTGATTTTCAGATAGAGTGGGAGGGAGATGGGGAAGGAGGGAGAGAGGGGGTGGGGGGAGAAGAATGAGGGGGAGAGAGAGAGAGAAAGAGAGAAACATCCTTGTGAGAGAGACTCATCTACTGGTTGCCCCCGGCACAACCCCAACCAAGGCCAGGGATCGAACTGCAACCAAGGTACATGCCCTTCATCAGAATCGAACCCGTGACTCTTTGGTCTTCGGACTGATGCTCTAACCACTGAGACAAACCGGCCAGGGCTATTTCCAAACTCTTTTGATCATACACTTTTATCAGTAAAAGAGCATAAACCTCAGGAATTAATGCATGTTTTAAATTTTATACTTGTCCTACTGTGCTAATATGTTATGTAATTTATAATGTACACAGAAATAGAATTTAAGAAAGCATGAAATGAAAAGTGTAAGAGTTCTAATATATATCTTTTCCTGCAGCCCAGTGGATTCTTTTGCATTTCCTCTGAGCTGCACCCACCCACACCACTTCTGAGACTGCTTTTCTAGAGGAAGGAAGAGTGGAGAAGGGGGAAAAAACAAAATTGACCTTCATGGGATTTAGATATCCTAAGACTGAGAGAAGCTGAAGAGATATATGTGACCTCTATATAAAGGAATGGAGAGTTGAGGTTGGATGAGAGGTAGCAAACTGGAATTTCACTGAAGTGGCCTATAGAATAAAAGAGACAGGACGTTCTATACTGCACAATGTAGGGAAGAGGGGGAAGAAAAGGAAGTGTGAACTGTTCGTTAGAACTGGAGTTTTGGAAGAAGTAATGCAAGAAAGAGATGAACCCAGGGATCTGTGACTGCTAGGCAAGTTGTATTCAGAGTGTTCTGGGCTTGGACTTCAAGAAGAAGTTGAGTTGTTTCTTAGTGGAGGAGATATACGTGATTTGGGGCCATTCAAGAATTACATGTCTACTATTAAAGATGTGAGTGAGCTTTTCTTCCGGGTACATGAATGAACATGTTATGAAGGTGCTATATGACTTAGTCTTTATTGAAATCACTTTCTAAAACACAGGAGGCAAGAGTGGGTGAATAGTTTTCAGGGAAGAAATCCAAGTAGCTTTGTTTTGTGGAAAGTGTTGGTATGCATTAAACTTTGCCCAATAGGCATTGGTGATCCTCTTCCTCTACTATCTTATTCAAAGATTTTCAGAGAATGAGGAAGTCATGAAGAATGGGATAGGAATAGGTTTTGAAGGACAGATAGGAATAGGATCTATGGAGCAAGAAAACTAGGGCAGGCTGGTTAGGAGAAACAACTTGAGCATGAACAATGGAAATGAATATAATTTGTAGATAGAAGACATCTGTCAGGAGTGAAGCAAATACTCCAGGAATGAATAGTAGAGCAAAAATTGCAAGAATCAAGTCCTGATAATCATTTCGCCTGACTAGGTGATTTAGTTACTTACCATCTTTGGTTTTTTTTTAAATCCTCACCCAAGGATATTTTTCCATTTATCTTCAGATAGAATGGGAGGGAGGGAGGGAGAAAGAGAGAGGGAAACATCAATGTGAGATATACACATCCGACTGCTTGCCTCCTGCATGACCCTGACCAGGGCCTGGGATGAACCGTAATCAAGGTACTGCCCTTGACCGGAATTGAACCCGAGATTCCTTGGTCTGTGGACTGACGCGCTAACGGCTGAGCCAAACTGGCCAGGGTATCTTTGTTTTTTTTCTTTATTGATTTTAGAGAGAGAGGGGAAGGGAGAGGGAGAGAGAGAGAAACATCGATGAGAGAGAACATCGATTGGCCGCCTCCTGCATACCCCCCACTGGGGATTTGGCCCACAACCTGGGCATGTGCCCTGACCAGGAATTGAACCGGCGACCTTTTATTGCATGGGTCGACGCTCAACCACTGAGCAACACCGGCCGGGCTAACAAATTTTTTGAGAATCTGTTATCTACTGGGCTCTGATGATGTTGCTGTGAGTATAACAGAGTCCCTGTCCTTGTGGAACTTAAAGGACTTCATGATCTGACATAGAGGGTGAAAGAGGAGAGATCACTTTGGAATATTATGAAGGGCATGGACTCTGGAGCCATTCTGCCTGGATTTGAAACCTCGCTCAGCTACTGCTTATCTGTGTGACCTTGGGCAAGTTATTTAACCATTTTGGCCTGGATTCTCCATTTGTAAAATGGGCCTAATAAGAGTACATGGTAATTAAACCTAGATTTAATGAGTTAATATATGTGAGGCACTTAGAATAGTGCCTGGCACATAGTTAAGAGCTAGATATGTGTTAGCTGCTACCATTTCTACTACTACTATTAAAAATAGGGATGAGTCAAAGACTATAAGGTTTTGAAATTGGTTGAGATGATGATTCTTTTGCCAGGTTTGGAAGTTAGAAGCTGATTGAAAGGATGGGAATAGGGTAAGATTGTTGCCCAAGACTAGTATAAAAACAGTGGAATTAGCACATAATATAGAAAGCAAATGTGAAGTGAGTACTGGTTTTAGACAGATGAGTATTTATAAACTTTCGATAGATCAGTTTCTCAACCTTGGCAGTATTGACATTTTGGGGTGGATAATTTGTTGTTGTGGGGGGCTGTCCTGTGCTTTAGAAAATGTTTAGCAGCATCCCTGGCTTCTACTTACTAGATGCCAGTAGCATACCTTTCTGGCAACAGCTACCTGCCCCTTCCCTAATTGTGACAACCAGAAACATTTCCAGGCATTGCTTAATGTCCCCTGGGGGGCATAGTTGCCCCTAGTTGAGAACCACTGCCTAGAAACGTGGTAGATTCTGAATTGAGTGAATAAATAAATTAGATTCAGAAGCTCCTCAGTGCACCTTTCATTTGACATTTACACAAAAAATCTGGATCCAGAACTAGTGTACAAATCGCTGTCTTGAGTTTCAGTATTGAGGTATTTGCACATAGTTTTATGTATGAAAGTTAGGTCTGACAAGCTGTTGAGTTTACATGTAGGTTTAAAGTGCATAAAATATTGTATGTAGTTAATCAGTAAAAATGTACGTGTTATAGAAATAGTTTATCAGAGTCCATGATTTTTCTTCTGTAAAGAGAAATGGTATTTTCTTATTGAAAATGAGAATGGTTTTTTTTTGTTAATATATGGTAAGTTGTTATAATAATTTGCCTTGCTAAAAGTGATATTTGTGCATGTCATTTAGAAGGAATAAAAATAATAGGGCTGTTGCCCGGCTGGTGTGGCTCAGTGGTTGAGCATTGACCTATGCACCAAGATGTCGCTGGTTTGATTCCCGGTCAGGGCACATGCCCAGGTTGTGGACCAAATCCCCAGTAGGGGGCATGCAGGAGGCAGCCAGTTGATGTTCTCTCTCATTGATGTTTCTATTTCTCCCTCTCCCTCCCTCTCTCTCTAAAATTAAAGAATAATAATAATAGGGCTGTTTTTGGTATGAAAACAATTAGTACTGTGTGACTTTCCTGAATTCTGTTATTGAACCTTTTTGGTGAGCTGATATTTTGTAACTAGTAAGTAAGCTAGGGTTAAATACTTACTTTTCTTTTTTAATATTTGACATACCTCACAATAGTTGAATGATTTCACTTCAACTTTACTTCCTTCTCTCATTCATTTGCTGAAAATATTATTAAAAGTTAACCTTAAGCCCTGGCCAGTTTGGCTCAGTGACCAATGAGTCGTGGGTTCGATTCCAGACAAGGGCACATACCTCCATTGTGGTTTGTCCCCGGCCCTGGTCAGGGTCGTGTGGGAAGCAACCAGTCGATGTGTCCATCTCACGTCGATCTTTTTCTCTCTTTCCCTTTCTCTCCCTCTCTATCTGAAGATAAATAGAAAAATATCCTCTGGTGAGGATTAAAAAAAAAAAAAGTTAACCTTAAGTTGTGGAGTTTTGAATAACAGAAATTTTCCCATAAATCAAACTCATCATTTTGAGTGGCCTGATTTACTTATTTTATATCTATAGTTCATGTTTTATTCTTTGCAGAATGAAAGATACAGGCACCCCAGGTTGAACATGACACTGTAGCAAAGAACAATATGGTGGTCGCTGATTCTTATGAGAATTAAGCCTTAAAATAAAAATAAAAGATTAGCTGTTAGATTTTTATTAAATTTCAAATTTGTGTAAGTTACAGATACATAGCTGTGTCTGTATTTTTAGCAAAATGGCAATATAAATTGTGGTACAGATGTTTCTATCACAATCCAATTGCCAATAAAGTCCCAGGTAAATTATGAAGGCTGAAGTTTCTCCTTAAGGGTCTTCAGCATACTTTAAAAAGAAAACAAAAGACAGGCCCTGGCCGGTTTGGCTCAGCAATTAGAGCATTGGCCTGCGGACCAGAGTGTCCTGGGTTTGTTCCCGCTAAGGGCACATACCTCGGTTGCAGTTTGTCCCCGGCCCTGGTTGGGGTCATGTGGGTGGCAACCAGTTGATGTGTCTCTCTAACATCCATGTTTCTCTCTCTCTCTCTTCCTTCCTCTCTCCCTCCCGCTCTATCTGAAGATAAATGCAAAAATGTCCTTGGGTGAGGATAAAAAAACAAACAAAAAAAACCCAGACAAAACCCAGCATTTTTCCTTTTCCAACACCCATTCTATGTTGTTTTTTCTGTTTATTCTCTTTCTCCATCAAAATTGGGAACGATGATAATAAATTTATATTTGTGTTTTTTTAGAGTTTATGAAGACCTTTTATGATGTTTGCCTCATTTGATCTTTACTGCTACTCTGAAATAGGTGGGGGCAGGTATTAATCTCATTTAATAGGTGGAGAAGAGTTAAGAGAATTGAGTGACTTTCAAGGTCACCTAGCTGTTAAGTATGGGACTGAAACTCAAGCCCTTTTCTCCAAATCATGTCAGAGTGTAAGATTTAGAGCACATGAGTTTTCAAATTAGATAGAATTGGATTCAAATCCTGCCTTGTATGTGACTTCAGTAAATGGTTTACAACTCCAACCTCAACAGATTGTTGAATTAAATAATAAAATTATGTAAGGCTCTTAAGGAAAGTGTCAGTCACTAAGTACTCAATAAACAGCAGTTTTGTAGTCATTGTTACTTTCCTCAAGAGGGTTGTGGCCCTGGCCGGTTTGGCTCAGTGGTTAGAGCGTCGGCCTGCGGACCAGAGAGTCCCAGGTTCGGTTTCCGCTAGGGGCACGTATTTTGGTTGCAGTTTGTCCCTGGCCCCGGTTGGGGTCGTGTGGGTGGCAGCCACTCGATGTGTCTCTCTCACATGGATGTTTCTCTCTCTCTCTTCCCCCCTCTCTCCCTCCCACTCTATCTGAAGATAAATGCAAAAATGTCGTCGGGTGAGGGTAAAAAAAAAAAAGAGGGTTGTGAAGATTATGAGTCATGTGTGAAAATGTTTTGTAAACTATCTAAGACACTGTATTGTCAACACGATGGCATGCTAACGTGTAGAATTGTCTTCACATTTACATTTCAAGTCTCTGTTTTCTCTCTTTAAATCTCTATTTTTCTCTCAAGTGACTCTTGGTTATTAAAAGACTTCCAGAAAGGAGCAAAAAGGTAGGGAAATTTGGGGGATCTGAAATCATAGGAGAATCTGAAATTACATTAGGCCTACATTCCTCTGAAGGTAAATATTATCCTCTCACGATGACTTATCTTAGGGATTGGGTGTCAGTTAGAGGACAGTCCATGGTTCTTTTTCACTCACTCTTTTCATAGGTTGTTTTTTCTTCCTTCAGAGAAGTTTAACCAGAAACACAGGCCAATGCAGATGTAAAGTTTAGGTAGAGATTTTATTCTAATCTGACACATTTATTTGCTAGTTAATATTTAATGACTTTTTATATTGTAACCTCCTTTATCTGACATTCTTTAGTGCTTTTTGTGCCTCCTTGTATTGTTGTCACCTCTGATTATGAAGTTTTTTTATAAAAGCATTTTTCATTTATTTTTTTTTATCCTCACCTGAGGACATTTTTCCATTTTTTGTTCAGATAGAGTGGGAGGGAGAGAGGGGAAGAGAGAGAGAGAGAGAGAGAGAAACATCGATGTGAAAGGGACACATCAAGTGGTTGCCTCCCGCACGACCCAACCAGGGCCAGGAACGAACTGCAACCGAGGTACATGCCCTTAGCGGGAACCGAACCCAGGTCTCGGGTCTCTCTGGACTGCAGGCCAACGCTCTAACCACTGAGCCAAACCGGCCAGGGCTATAAAAGCATTTTTCAATAGAACTTTTATATTCTTAATTTTGTTAGTCAAATGAGCTTTTTCTCATACTATGGATATGAGATTTCAAAATACTTAACAGTGTTAACCTCATCAATCTTAACAGATTTTTTTTCTGGAATAGGTAAATTTGGAGTTTTCACTGTAGATGCTTCACCAAATTATGTAGAACAGCTGTTCTCAAACTTTAGTTTGGAGAGCTTGTTAAAACACAGATTGCTGGGTCTCACCCCCAGAGTTTCTGATTCGGGTTTCAAGTGGGATTAAAAAATTTGCATTTCTGACCTATTTCCAGGTGTTTCTGATGCATCTGGCTGGGGGGTCACACTTTGAGAACCATTGGTAATATGAGATTAAGAAGAATAATGGGTCAAAGGTGATTCAAAGACTGTCATTTGTGTCCGAAAACATGTATTAACTTTCTTCTACCTAAAACTGGTTCAAGTCCATGTGTCTCAAGTCTAGTGTACACGTATAAGCATCACTGTTTTACATCATCTTTTGGTGGCAGGAAGAGATTATGTGTTTTTGCCTCACCATTTTTGTCTCTAAAGGTTCATATGTTGAAGGTCTGTTGAGAGATTCACCTTTGAAAGACTCTTGAATATCAGGGAAAAGGGAGGTAGGGCACATAGGGTTCTGTTGACAGAGTTAGGGTGGGCCTCAGTTCTTGGAAGAAGTGGTGAAGAAAAATTGCCACCTATTGGGTGCTGTGTGTCAGATGTTATAAGTACTTAATATCTGATGTTTTGTTTTTTAAACACCATCAAAACTTACTTGCCCAAATTGAAAAAGATTATATAGAGACCAAAGAAATTGGGATGCCTATTTGTGATTCTATAATTTTGGAATACAATGGTGCCTAACCTTTTGGGGTGTGTGTACATGTATATAAGTAAGTGTGTGTGTGTGTGTGTGTGTGTGTGTGTGTGTGTGTATGTATGCAAAGGTACTTAGACTTTTTTCCCCTATCTCTCTTGAGACCAGTATTGAAGTTTTCAGAATGGTAGGCCAGGGTTAGGTCTGAATACTCTGTGGCTACAGATTCAGACTTAGATATTACGGTCTAACGAAGGGAGCTGTTGGCACGAATGATGCCATTTGGAATCCCATGGTAACATTGAACTGCTGTCTTAACCTCTAGGCTTATTGTTACTAGTATTTCTTATTTGAAGACATTTATATCCTCCTCCTCTGTTGTAAATTACAACTCTTACTCTCTTTGCTTTTTAGAAATTGTCAAGAATACTTAACAGATAGCAGTGATTGTATATTGGGCCACTATAAGAAGATGAATGAATGCATCAAACCATGCTTCTCTATGAATGTGGAAGAAAGTATAAAATGTTAGCTATATATATTCTCTAATATTTGTACTTGATTTATTAGACCATACTGGTAGAGGCTCTTTAGAAAACTACCGACTGATGATATTGTGTATCAATTGCATAAATATTTGTGTTAATGACTCTTAGATCCTAAGATACTAGGTTGTAAGAATTGATTTCTTTACCTTGTGTCCTTCGCACACAGTACGTGCCACATAGTAGGTGTAATTATGGGAAATTTTTTTCTTATTCTATATATTTTATATATTTTTGTAATAGTCATTGTTGATTAAAAACATTTTAAATGACAATATGTCTGATTATTAATAGTTTTACTTGATAAAAGTGTGTAGATGACTATTTTTTTCTCTATATCCTGATGTACATACAGATATATACAATATCCAGATATAGGAGCTTATATGCTAGGGTGTTTGAGACTAAACATAGATAATTTTAGGGCGGCACTATTTTATAGAATGTTAATGTTAAAAATGAAGTACTCCAATGATCTTGTGTTGAAATCTATGAAATAAACAATTA
Organism: Tadarida brasiliensis; assembly: GCA_030848825.1. Classification (NCBI taxonomy): domain Eukaryota; kingdom Metazoa; phylum Chordata; class Mammalia; order Chiroptera; family Molossidae; genus Tadarida; species Tadarida brasiliensis. The sequence continues at coordinate 44,018,770 of CM061275.1, forward strand.
GTTTATTATTGCAATATGCAATTTATGAGGACTTTTTTTTTCCTTTTTAGGTAATATGGCAGAATTTAAAAAAATTTAGCTAAACTACAGAGTATTTTCTGTGTTCTTTATTCATTTATTCTGTAGTAATTGCCTATGTTGATGTCTCTGAGAGTTTTTAGGTACAATTTAGATAGAACTTGCCTGGCTGGTGTGGCTTACTGGATTGAGTGTCGTCGTCCAATGGAGTGAGAGGTCCTGGTTTGATTCCTGGTCGGGGCACGTGCCATGGTTTCGAGATCGATCCCTAGTGGGGGGTGTGCAGGAGGCATTCGATGGATGTTTCTCTCACATTGATGTTTCTATCTCTCTCTAAATAAAATAAACATATTTTAGATAGAACTGCTGTCCAAAAAAATAATGTTGCTTAAATAGATGTTGATGAATATCCTCATGAGACAGCTAAAAAAACTAGACTTGTTTTGTGTATCTTTGTACAATAACTCTTGGTTACTAATCTCTGCCTTTTTGGTTTTAGTGCATAATTTTAGTATGTAAATTGTGGTCATTATACTAATTATAATTAGAAAAATTTCTCAGTATTATTTTCAGTTGAATTTCCACTCATATAAATGCATAGGTTAATACACATTAACTATAATACTATGCTAAATTTAATTTTGGTTGCTTAAAAAAATAAGAACTATATTGAGCGTTTTTTCTCCCTCTTTGCTTGGTGCGGTAAATGTGCTGACTCTGTGGTGGTGATACTGCCGGCTCCTCCATAGTGAACTCTGCCAGTTCTGGCTTTTGATCCAGCAGAACACAAAGCTCAGCAGGCCCAGGCAATTTATATTCCCTGGTTTGCTTTCCAAGGAGAGGGAGGGTTTAGAAACCTTTCAGTTGATGTGGTCAAGGTCAAAGAAAGTGTTCTGTGGCTAAATATGATATATAGTATGTACACATACAATTTTGTTAACATGTTCTTCTCTCTATGCTAATTCTAGCAAATTAAAATAACAATACTGAGTTAGAACTAAAGATTGCCACTTAGCATTTTGTGGTTCCAGATAACTACTAAGAGAACATTTTCCTAAAACCAGCAGTACCAACAGGCACAATTTGTATCACCCATCTGTTTCTTACAGGAAAGAAAGGTTGATACATGAATGTTTTTGTTATAGTAGCTTTTATTTTTCTTGGAATTTGCATATTTTAATTATATAAAAATATTTAAAGAGGTATCCCAGTGTAAAGGAAAAATCAATTATAGAAGCATATAGAGTAGACGTGAAAGTCCCCTTTGGAATTCCTACCCTCGATCTATATTCCCTTATTAGAGGAAACAGTTCATGGTTTGATGTGTATTTTCTCAGAACTTTATATGTATATACATGTATATGAGTGTGTACATATTAATACTTCTTTTGTCATTTTATAAATGGCATTATACTGTATGGACTTTTTTCCTCCCATATTTGTTTTTTGTACTCAGTGTGTCTAGAAGACCTTCCTGTGGCAGTATGTATAGATTTTTCATTCTTTCAACAGCTTTTTATCATTTCATGCTCTAGATATATGTTTTAACCATTTTGTTTAGATAGTAATCATTTTCTTATTAATATTTGTTTACAAGATTATTTAAAAATATCTCATTTTTTTGTATTTTTTATCTTACCAACTTGAACCTATCTGAAATATTAATTATATACACACACGCATGCGCGCGTGCGCGCGCACACACCCAATTTATTTGAGGTTGGAAGCAACTTAATGTTTTTCCGTTGCACTAATTAGTGAGTTGTTCATCAATTCCCACGGCTTTGAAGAATCATATTTCTCATATGTTAAATTTGTAAATGTTTACAAATCTTTTAAAAACTCTCTCCATGGTTACATTGATCTTTATTTCTTCCTGCATCTTATTAACATATTATTTTAATTATATAATAATTATAAGCTTAAAGTGTATATGCTTATCTAGGTAGTTCCTCATTATTGTGTTTTTTTTTCCAAAATTCATTTGGATGTTATTGCATATTTATCTTCTAAAGATCCTTAGGATTGGGTTGTTAAGATTTAGAAATATTATTTTATTTTAATTTATTTTATTGATTTTAGAGAGAGGAAAGTGGGGAGGGAGAGAAACATTGATTTGGTGTTCCACTTATTTATGCATTCATTGGTTGGTTCTTGTATGTGCCCTGACCAGGGATCAAACCCAAAATGTTAGCATATCTTGACGATGCTCTAACCAACTGAATTACCTGGCCAGGGCAAGATTTAGAAGTCCAGATGGGATTTTGATAATGATTTGGGGGTGAATTAAATTGTTATATTATTGTGTCCTTACATCCAAGAACATGGTGTTCCTTTGCCAGTTTTGGTAATATTTTATGTCCTTAAGTAAGATTTTTCATTTTCTTCATCGTGTTTTGGGACAGTTTTTTTTTTTTTGACATTTCTTGTTAGGCTTATTTGTGGGTGCTTTATAATTTTTTTTTTTTAATCCTCACCCGAGGACATTTTTGCATTTATCTTCAGATAGAGCAGGAGGGAAAGAGGGAGGGGGAGAGAGGGAAACATTGATATGAGAGAGACCCATTGACTGGTTGCCACCCACATGACCCCATTGGGGGCTGGGGACGAACTGCAACCGAGGTACGTGCCCTTAGCGGGAACCGAATCCGGGTCTTTCTGGTCCGTGGGCCCACGCTCTAACTGCTGAGCCAAACCGGCCAGGGCTGTAATTTTTGTAGTAACTGTAAGTGTAATCTTCCTGTATTACATTTCCCAATTGCTTATTGCTACTGTTTAGGAAGGATAGTGATTTTTCTATGTCAGTCTTGGGTCTGGTTACCTTACTGTACTCAGATTGCATCTAATAATTCTTCCTCTAATTCTCTTTCTAGGTAGGCATTTATATTTTCTGCAGTAGTAACTTTCTACCAACAGTCTTATTTTCTTAAAACCTGATATTCCTAGAGAGCTTTTTTTTTTTTTTAAACAAAAGGATTATTCTGAAAGAGTGTTTACACTATCATTATTATCCATCCTGATCACATTTCTGTGATACATAATATAGTATAAGGCATTTGGTTGGAGGAGGCATGGTGGAGGTATATAGGTGCATTGCAGGGCAAGAGATCATCTATCCTTATTTCTTAATGAATTCTGGCTGTTGTTATTAGCAGTAACAAATGTTTTATTCACTTTCTAAAATATACCAAAAGTATATATAGTGCATATAACTGAAATATGTATGTAACAGAAATGTGTATATATACACATATATATTATAAATGTATCTTCAGAGAAATTCCCTGGTATATTTTAATAGGGCAACTAGAGAAATTGTTATTTCTCCACACTTTGGATAAAGAAAAATCATTATTGGTGGTTAGCATCTAGAATAAAGCATACAGTTACTGAGTAATTGATGTTTTTGCACTGAGGGGAATGTTAAGTTTGGTAAATACATTCCTAATGTTGACAATTAATAGTCATAGTGCTACATTGTTAGTTGATGCGGCTAGGCTGGCTCAGAAACAGGAAGTGGAAGGCTGCTAGACACTCAGGCAATATTTATTTTTTGTCTCTTGTTTTAGCTTCTGTTTGCTCACTTTATTCTTCTCTTAGACATTCAATTCATATCACACTTTCCAAATTTTAAAAACTCATTGGTTCTAAATGCATTTTTCTTTTTTAATCCTTACCCGGGGATATTTTTCTATTTATCTTCAGATAGAATGGGAAGGAGGGAGGAAGAGAGAGAGGAGGGGAGAGAGAGAGAGAGAGAGAGAGAGAGAGAAAGAGAAAGAAAGAAACATCAACATGAGAGGGACACATCGACTGGTTGCCTCCCACATGACCCAACCAGGGTCGGGCACGAACTGAAACTGAGGTACTGAAACTGAGGTACGTACCCTTTACCAGAATCGAACCCGAGACTCATTGTCATGATAAGAGAAGCTGAACAGCCATTACACTTCATTACACTTCTGCTTGCTTGTTTTTTATTTTTATTTTTTATTGTACTCTAACCACCGAGCAAAATCAGCCAGGGCAGTTCTAAATGCATTTGAAAAATAGTTGTGATAATGGAAAGGCGGAAATAATTTTGAGACCTTAACACAAGGTGTATATTGTGTTTAGGTGTGTGCTGTGCCTAGGCTTAATTATCAGATTTCAGTGTTTCTGGATGTATAGTAAATAAAATGTATAATATTTTTGTTTTTGGTACTGCTATCAGCATTCTGATTGGCTAGTTCTAGCACTAGGTGAATTATAATCTTTCTTGCCCCTTTCACAAAGGGCACTTTGAAATCATCCTAAAGTAAGCTAGTTGTAGGGGCCTTAAGAAAAAAATATTGTGTGTGTGTGTGTGTGTATAAATAAAGAAATGGTCAACTCCAGAAGGTGGTGAGGAGGTGGAAGGGAGAGTTGTATGTGGGTACACTGGGGATCAAGACAGGACTTCATGGAAACTGGAACTGGTAAGTCATTAGAAATTAAGACTGTATAATCCGCCATGGCCGGTTTGGCTCAGCAGTTAGAGCGTTGGCCTGAGGACCAGAGTCTCGGGATCGATTGCCGGTCAAGGGTACATACTTCGGTTGCAGGTTCGATCCTTGACCCCAGTCTGGGTCCTGCGGGAGGTAGCCTATCTATGTGTCTCTCACATCAATGTTTTCCTCTCTTTATCTCCCTCCCTTCTTCCCACTCTATCTAAAAATCAATGGAAAGATGTCCTCGGTTGAGGATAAAAAATAAAAGTAAAAAACAAGCAAGCAGAAAGACTGCATACTCCATCATTCTCTTTCAGGGACTGCAAGGTTTTGGCATCTTTTTTGCTCTGTACATCTGTTCAGTTTTCCTTTCTTCCAGCTGGCTTTCTTGATTTCAGCTTGTATATGAAGTGTAATGGCTGTTCAGCTTCTCTTATCATGACAACTCTCAGTATATTCTTTTGACATTTATTCCTGCTGTTAAATGATTTAAAACTCAAATCATTTGTTTATTTAATGAATGGCCAATTCAAATAGTACAGAAGTATTTCTGCCACCCCTTTCCCCTGGCCACTTAGTTTTGGCAATCCAATTTCAGTTTCTTATGTATACTTCCAGAGATATACTATGTATATACACATGTGTGTATGGATGTATATCCCCCCAGTCCTTTTTTTTTAAAAAGACCAATGGAAGCATATTACAGAGTGGGCAAAAGTAGGTTTACAGTTATATGTGAAACAGTTTATTTTTGTATTCTTATTCGTTGTATTTATTTGTAGTACCACTGTAAACCTATTTTTGCTTACCCCTGCATATATACTTTTTGCACCTTGTTTTTTTTCTTTCCCTACTTAATTTATCTTGGAGTTTCTTTATGTTAGTATATGAAGATCTTGGTTTTTTTTTTAAAAAAAGAATGTATGCATAACATTTCATTGTAACAATCCATCCGGATTATATAGTTTGGTTGTTTTCAAACATCATGGCAGTGAAAAACCTTTTAAACATGAGCTAGTGTAACTATAGAATAAATGACTTGAACTGGAATTGCTGACAGGATATGAGGACTTCAAAATAACCATTTATTGAATATCTTGTGTGTGTGTGTGTGTGTGTGTGTGTGTGTGTGTTAATCCTTACCAAGGATATTTTTCTATTGATTTTTTTTTTCTTTTAGATAGAGTGGAAGGGAGGGAGGGAGAGAGATAGAGAAACATCAATGTGAGAGAGACACATTGATTGGTTGCCTCCCGAACAAATCCGACCAGGGCTGGGAATCAAACGTGTAACCCAGGTACATGCCCTTCGGTCCAAGGGTTGTGCCCTTCGGTCCAAGGGTTGATGCTCTAACAGCCGAGCCAAAGGGGTCAGAGCACTTGCTTATTTTTTTATATTAACTTTAGAATCAGTTGGTCTTCTAGTTAGGATAGAGTAGGTTATGAGTTGATAACAACAGCCCCCTGTGTCCCCCCCCCCCCCAGTCTTAGTGTATTAACACATCAAAAGTTTGTCACTCATACTACATGTTCAGTATGGATCTATGTGTGTGTGGTGGGGGGTTTGGCGGGAGGTGGGAGGAGAGGGACTATGCCCATTTTTTGTAACCCATAGACCCAGGCTGACAGAGTCTTCCACTGTCATTCTAGAATGCTGGCAGTTGCCATAGCAGAGGGAAAGAGAGTGGTACTAGTGGAAACTTTAAAAGCCAGAGGAGACATACATCACTTCCTTTTATATTTCATTAGCCAAAGAAAGTCTTATGGCCTCACATCATGTCCCATATGTGATGGGGGGGAAGGTGCAGTTTTGCTCTGCACCTGGAAGGGCAACTAGAAATATTTAATGGGGAGCAGTAATGACTACCATAGTTTGCACTACTGGTTGCTAAATGTCGGATCACTCTTTGTGTTATATGCAGCACACCAACCCTCTCCCTTAGAGAGAGAACCCGAATTTCTATCTAGGGACCACACTGAGCTTAAACTCTAGACTCTGTTAGAGTCTGTTAGGTTCAGAGGAGGTTCCTCTTGGTCCAGATTGCTGTGAATGAAACAGTTACCATCTTATTAGTGTTTTCTTAGCATCCTATTAGTATTTTATTTTAAAAGCATCCTATTAGTATTTTTCTTAAGCTCCTTGGTGGGTGGTGATAGTGGAGATGTAAAGGGAACTTTCAGTCTTAACTCTACATGTTTATATTATTTGATTTTTTTTTTTTTTTTTTTACAGTGAGTAGGTATTGTGTAAAGAGAAATACTTTAGATCAGCCTACCACAAAAAGAATCCTCTTGCCCTGGCTGGGTTGCTTAGTTGGTTGGAGTGTCATCTTGTATACCAAAAGGTTGTGGGTGCAGGTTCGATTCCTGATGTCTGTCTCCCTCCCTCCCTCCCCTCTCTCTCTCTCTCTCTCTCTCTCTCTCTCTCTCTCTCTCTCTCTCTCTCAGTGATCAATTAACATATTCTCTGGTGAAGATTAAAAAAAAAGAATCCTCTTAATCTCCTATTCATACCAAATTAGGTAATGTATAATACATAGCAGAGCTTAGAGCTGGAATGTAAGGTAAGACTTACTCTAACCCACTGTGCTTTCCAGTATACCATGATTCGTCAGCTTCTGTGTATATCTTTCTAACAGTAATACAAATGCGTTTTTTGTTACTGTAATTTTCAATGAACATTTTAAGAGTTGTTCTTTGAGGAGGAGGATCTCTGGGAAAATAACAGAAGTGAAGAATGATCCAAGAAAGTTACCTCGAGAGAGGGACCTCATGAGGGGGACAGTCTGTACTAATAGGAAGGTGCATATTGTCTGGTTTCTAACTTGAAGATTTTTTCTGGAGTATTTAGTATCTGCCTTTTTTTTTTTTTTAATCCTTTATATTAAGATAGAGTGGAAGGGAGGTAGGGGGAGAGAGAGAGAGAGAGAGAGAGAGAGAGAGAGAGAGAGAGATCAATTGGTTGCCTCCAGCATGATCCTGACCAGGGCCCGGAACCTAACCGCAACTGAGGTACATGCCCTTGACCAAAATCGAACCCATGACTCTTTGGTCTGCAGGCCCAGCTCTAACGGTTGAATCAAACTGGCCAGGGCAGTATTTATCTTTTTTGATCACTGAGTTTTAAGGGGACAGCTTACAAACAAAGCCAACAGAAGAATGGCCAACTGTAAAGTGTTTGTATTTTACATTATTGTTTGTTTAAATGTGAAATGTTTATTAAATACAAAGATCTTGCTCCATCTTTAAACTAGAAAAAAGTGGGGGAAAGTAATTTATTATTTTCCTTCATTTTCTTTAAAAGGAAAGGAAAATTAATTTTTCCTTATTATAAAAACAGTATATTTTATTACAGGAGAAAAAGAACATAAGCAAAAAATTAAACAACATAAACCCCAAAACCTACCTTCCTATTTGGAGACAACAATCATTAAAGATCTGGTGTGTATCCTTTTAAGTCCTCTTTTATGCATATGATTTGTATTATTAACCAAAATGTATACAAAGCAAACATACAGTTTTTTTGTTAATTATCTTTTCTTTTTTTTAACTTTATTTTGAACCTTGTAAATCTTAAAGGAGAAAGGTATTTTTTTTTGCCTTCTTTTTAGAACTTCTTTTGCATTTACTCCTTTTCACACTATTTAACATCTATACTTTTGTCTTACAATTTTTATTATTCCTATTTCCTCAGATTAAGTTCTTGAGGCTTCTCTATTCTTCATTCTGCTGAGCTCATACTAAATTTATTTAAGGACAGGACATACATTAATGCAAGTAATTGTAGGGAAAAAGGCAGAAGACATTTCAACAATTATTTCAGGGTACAGATCAGTCACTAATTCACTTATAGTCTAGCATTGCTTAATTTGCTGATAGAATCAAAATTAAGAAAGTACATAGTTGTATACATCTATTTAAAATCATCTTTTTTATAAAAGCTGAACTAAAATATTCCTAGGATGTTAATTTTTTTATAACCTTTTGCACAGAACATATTTCGTCTGAGGCATTAGCTCTTGAAAATAAAAATGTGGAGGAGGACAGCAAGGTTATATTCTATTCCTTCTAAAATGTCATGAGTTGTTTAATTTCTTTCAAGACAAAGGAAGTGTGGGTTTACTGTCTAGTTTTTGGGTGGTGATTTATAAAAGAATAGCACCCCCACAGTGTTAACAGCCCATTTGTACATGAACATACTAACTGGTAATATGTAGAAATCTAATGGACTGAGGCCTACTTTTTTCTTCTTCTTCTTCTTAAGGAAAGTTATTGATTCTGTTACAGTATAGTTGATGAATAATGTCTATTAAATTGCATCAAATGATGTGTATCTCAGGGTGCTAAGGTTAAATTTTTACGGACTTGAAACCTTAATAGTAAGGACTTTTTTCTTACAGGTATTCTACTTAAGGAAAGATACAGAATTTAATTATTTTATATGTATCTAGTGTATTTGTGACTTGTAAAAAAGAGTTTTAAAAGTTGGGCATAAATAGCTGGTACATTACAAAAGAATCTCAGGAAAAGAAATTTTAGTTAAAATGACAGGAAATGAGGACACATTTTGGATAGAAAACAGGATTTCCCAAAACAAAAGAAATATGTTATTTCCAAAGGGAACATCTCAGTTGTATAGAAGAGAATTAACATAGCAGGCTTGAGACTGATATCCTTAGAATGGCCTGCTTACAAGGTTGGCCCTTGGCTGGTATCTGGAAACTTGAATTTTAGGAGGGTTCACACCATTCCCAGAACTGAGAATGGCTCACTGTGCCTAAACTGTCTGTACAAACAATGTGGCTTATGCTGAACACCTGCTTTCCTCCTGGGAGTCTGGAATTCTGGTACATGGTAGGCGGAGGATGCCTCCTTGACCAGCCCCCAAGAAAAACCTTAGGTATTGAATCTCTAATGAGCCTACCCTGTAGACAACATTTTACACGTCTTATAACTCATTGCTGGAGGAGTCTTTCCTTCCCTCTCTCTCCCTTCCTCTCTCTAAAACCAATAAACATATCCGAGGGTGAGTGAACAGAATGCCACAGTGTTTTTTATGACCTAGCCTTCCAGTCATGCAAGTTTACTCTCATCTTACTCTGTATGTTAGAAGTAAATCCCTAATTCTACTCAAAGGATAGGGACTAAACTTCACCGCTTGAAGGAAGGGATGTCAAAGAATTTGATAAGGAATAGACTAGAACAACTCTATGTGTCAATGCTGATAATAAAGTGATTTTGTAACAGCAAAATAAAACTCTAAGGCAGCTATTTTCAACCAGTGTGCTCTGGCACACTGGTGTATCACAAAAATTTTTAAAACATGCAATACCTGACTGATTAGTCAGGAGCACTGACCTTTTTTCACTTAGATTGTCAAATAAAAAGATGACAACAGCTAACACAGCAGTCACTATCCAATATGAATGAATCAAAGTTATACCTATTTTATTTATCAGATCAGTAAAACATATTTTTTGGTGTGCTGCAGAATTTTAATAACTAGTTTGTGTGTGCTGTGTGATGAAAAAGGTTGAAAATCACTGCTCCAGGGAATAGCCTTAGAAGAAAGAAGCACATTTTATCTCTTGACAGGTTTAATGGGGCTAATACTAATAGTATTTACATGGTGGCTGGCATTGTTTTAGGTGGTTTACACATGTTCACTTAATTTTTCTCAGCAACTCTGTAAGATAATAGAATGCTCTAATCCTCTAATAAAATGAGCAGCCATTACTTAAATCAATATAAGATGAAATATATAGTGCTATGAGAAGCAATAATAATGGAATTTTACCTAGTCAGCGAGGTTAGTGTAGATTTAGTTGAGAATTGAATGATGGGTAGGAATTAAATAGGTCAGTGGCTAGGAATGGGGAAGGAATGTTTCAAAAAGAGGGAACAGAAGGTGTAAAGACTGGATGGAGGAAGCCTGGTAGCATTATTTTTAATGTGTTCAGGTATGATTGTAAAGGCTGTGTACTCTTTGTATTCCTCAGTAGATTTTGCTTGGTTATTTGTAAAAATATGAAATGGTCATTGTTAATTTTTTATTTTGTGTAGGGTGTTGATGCCTTAAAAAATTGTCTTAGTCATTCTAACTCCACATATTACCAGAAGTTATATGGTATGTAAACAAATAATTTCTAAGCTCCTATCAGTTTCTTAAATTCTGTTTTGGTAACCACTGGCTCTTTAGAAAGCACTCTGCTTAATAGTTATAATTTGAATATTGACATTTAGATCAGTGAGGTAGTTTTAGTAATTTTTATAATAATTTCCTTGGCTTTATATTATTAGGAAACTGTTAAAAAAGATTTTTAAATTCCTAAATTCATGACCGTCCTATATAACAAACTTCTTGGAAGAGGTTGTATTAAAAACAAACAAAAAGAACTGTTTCGCCCAGCTGATGTGGCTCAGTGGATTGAGCGTCGTCCCATTGACTGAGAGGTCCCAGTTCGATTCCCAGTCAGGGCACATGTCTAGGTTTCGGGCTTGATTTCCAGTGGGGGGCTTGCAGGAGGCAGCGATCGATGTATCTCACATTGATGTTTCTGTCTCTTTCTCCCTTCCTCTCTCTCTAAAAAAATTGATAAAAACGTATTAAAAAATATTTCATCAAGAAACAGGTTTGTTTCTTTATTGCAGGGTCCCCATTGAATTCAAAGTTATGAAATTTATAAAAACTATTAATTTTGCTTTGATCATGGAAAAAAAGATATTCTTTGGGTAGGATTGTTACTGAATTTGTTGTGATCAAGGACTTAGGAGGTTCAATTTAATAAGCAAAAAAACCTGTTCCTCACCAGTCCACTAGGGGATACTCCAGCACTTAGGAAGAAAATCCAGTTGCCACTATAGTTTAAAAATTATCTCCCATTTAATAAAGTTACTTCTTTCCTGTTTGCTTACACGAAAAAAAGTAATTTGTTGAACTAGTTTGGGCTATAAATTTGACAAGATTCACTTGTGAAAGAATTTACAGCTTTTTTCCAGCTTTATTAAGGTATAATTAACAAATAGGAATTGTATATATTAATACATAAAGTTGTATGTTTGATATGTTTTGCTGTATGCTGGTGATACAATATACATGATATTTTGATATATGTATACATTGTGAAATGCACACCACCATCAAGCTAATTAACATATTCATCAACTCACATAGTTAACCATTTTCTTTTTCATGTGGTGAGGACACTTAAAATCTATACTCTTAGAAAATTTCAAGTATACAATACATTATTATTAATGATAATCACTATGTTTTATATTAGATCTCTAGAATTTATTCATCTTATAACTGAAACTTTATACCCTTTGACCAACATCTCATTCCCTCTCTCTCCCTGGCACCACTGCCGTTCTACTCTCTGCTTCTGAGTTTGACTATTTTAGACTCCACATATAAGTGAGGTCATGGAATTTGCTGTATTTTTTAAAATTTATTTTTGTTACAGATGTTTCTCTTTTTTCCCCCATTAACACCCTCCTCCCGATCCCGCCTCCCCCTGCCCCCAGCATTGTTGTCTGTGTCCATCGTTATGCATACATGCATATAAGTTCTGTGGTTTACCCCTTACCTCCCCCCCCCCCCCCCGAAATTTGTCAGTCTGAACTCTACTTCTAAGTCTCTGGGTCTATATTTTGTTCATCAGCTTGTATTGTTCATTATAAGTGAGATCATGTGATATTTGTCTTTCTCTGATTGGCTTGTTTCACTTAACATAATACTCTCCAGGTCCCTCCATGTCATCTCAAAGAATAAGACATCTTTCTTTCTTACAGAATTTGCTGTATTTTTAAAGTGTGGACATTCATAGTATGATTTGTTGGTCACTTTTTTTGGTGGTTGTTGCCTCAAACTTCTTTGAGTTCAGAAAAACTGTTTTTTTCTTTCTTAGCACAGGAAAGTAATGGTTCTCATTTATTTTGTAAGTTGTGCTTCAGTGGAAGGTCAGAAAAGCTGACACTTGGTTTGAGTTTGTTATAATTTTCTCCATTATATCATGTATGTTGTTCTAGCCATTTACCTTAGAAAGTAGGAAAGATTACCTTAGACATAGATAAAAGAGATGATAATTCATTCTGCTATTAAAGGGATTCAACAGAGTTTGATATTATCTTGATTTCTTTCTAGTAATTTAAGTAGACACAGTACAATTACTTGATGCTCCAAAGAAAAATGTGTAAAAAGTTGAGTTTCGTTTTTAAGATGGCAAAGTTTCAAGGAAAGAATTTAAGCTCTTGTATTTAGTAGGAAAAGATCAGATTTATTGTTTCAGAAAATACTTCGTTTAACAAAAAATGTACATTTTATTTTTTCTAACCCATTTTTAAATTTTGTCTATAATATGATTATAGTTTGATATGATAATGAGTTTTCTGTATAGTGTGTATTTCATTCCTCTGTGCTTGGCAAATAGGTACTTAAAGATTAAGTAAGTGAATTGTCAGATTTAACTAATCAACTCACTGGATTTCTGTTGTTTATAAGTACAACAAATGAGTGAAATCACAAGCTATCATGACAGCATGATTTTGAAAATGGAAAATTAGGCAGTCTGGGATAAGAGCAAGTATATTTATTGTCCATTGAAAATAAAAAGTGGCAAGAAATTATTGCGAGTTTGTTTTAAGTAGAGTTTGAGTGATCATTTTGTAGGATATTATAGAGGTAACATCTCTATGTTGTGTAGAAGGATTGATTGCATTTGACATTCTGATATTCTGTTTTTTTTGTTTTATGTCTATCTCCCTGGTGAAATGGAGAAGGAGCTAGAGAGTGTTGGGATAATTAAAGCCTTATAGTTGTACATCTGGATAGGTTGACTAGCATGACCAAGACCAGCTATCTGTATCTGTAGTAGAGTATTCCTATGGACCATTTTTCATAACTAGTTCTATAACTATTGAGTATGGTTAAATTCCTTGCTGTATGCAATGACTAATCAATGAGTGAAATATGACTGGTTCATGTTTTGTTATATTGTGCTTATCGAGGAAAGGCAAAATGTCAGTGTAACAAGTTACCCTTGTGCTTTTATACTTTTTGTTTGCAATAAAATGCATTTTTTAAAAAGAGACAGAAAGAAAAGACTATATTGTGCTTTTGCTTAGGTCCAAATTAAATTTTTTTTTTTAAATCCTCACCTGAGGACATTTTTCCATTTTTCCTCGGATAGAGTGGGAGGGAGGAAGGGAGAGAGAGAGAGAGCGAGAGAGAGACATCAATTTGAGAGAGACACATTGACTGGCTGCCTCTTGTATCACCCCAACCAGGGCCGGGGACTGAACCACAACCGAGGTAGGTGCCCTTGACCAGAATTGAACCCGAGACCCTTTGGTCCTCGGGTCGATGCTCTAACCACCGAGTCAAACCGGCCAGGGCCCTAATTAATTTTTATATGACAGGTTCCAATTGATTGTCAATTTTTTTCTCTAATTTCATTTGAGGGAGTAATTAATTAATTGTTCCATCTTTCATATAACAGTACACAAACTGTTTTGCAGTACTTTGTTGAGGGACAACTCTTGTGATTTTTTTCTATCTCAAGAGAAGAGATTATTTAAATGGTGGCAGAATATGTGTATACAGTTAAAGTGATTTCATACAGAAAAATTAAGCTTGCATGCTCTCATATAATACCTAATATTTTAATATACAAGAGTTGGAAAAGTATACAGCATTATCTAAATTTGAAAGTTAAGAAGTGCATTAGTCTGTTGACTTATAGCTGGCAGAAATCAGTGCTTATTCTTTCAAGTTATGGTTTTATAATTCTCATCCAACGTGATACAAGTGTAAAGTTCTGGGAAGGCCGTTAGGACTAGTATGGGTCTGTAAAGGATTTCATTACTATCACCATGTTGGGTTTCCTCTTCTGAAATTGACCTCCTTCATGTGGCCTCATGTCAGTTGAGAGGAGCACTGTTTTCAAGAAAACTGAGAGTGACTTCCCGTCTAAATAGGAGAATAGCTTTGATTAGAAGGGATAAAGGGAAGTGACTACATAGCTGCTTCCACTTTTCCATTCCCAACCTTCTTCCCACCCAGTGCCATTACCAGGGCCAGGGCTCAAGTTCTGGATATACTGGAGCATATCCTGGATATTCTTTGTTACTGCTATCTTTGGTGATAGAGTTTCTGATAAGTGTCTCTGGCACACAATCCCGTAATTAGTTAGTAAAGGCATCATCATACCTGCTGTTTGGTGGCTCTTTTACCCTATAGGAATGAGTTAGTGAATGCAGCTACCAACTTCCTAGTGACAAGGTTGTTAATATGAGAGTAAGGGAACACTTAAGGGACTGTAGCCTGGCCGGTGTGGCTCAGTGGTTGAGCATCATCCCATGCATCAAGATCACCAGTTCGGTTCCTGGTCAGGGCACATGCCCAGGTTGTGGGCCCGATGTGTGGGGCACATGCAGGAGGCAGCCAATCGATGTTCTATCTCATTGATGTTTCTTATGTTTCTCTCTCTCTTTCCCTCTCCCTTCCTCTCTCTCTAAAGCAACAAAGAAAAAGAAAAAAGCGACTATAGCTATAGCCCTGGGCTAGTTTGGCTCAGCGGTTAGAGCATCAGCCTGCGGACCAAAGAGTCGCGGGTTTGATTTCAGCCAAGGGCATGTACCTCAGTTACAGTTTGATTCCCAGCCCTGGTCAGGGTTGTGCAGGTGGCAACCAGTCGATGTGTGTCTCTCTCACATCGATGTTTCTCTCTCTCTCTCCAACCTCCTTCCCTCCCTCCCACTCACTCTGTCTGATGATAAATTGAAAAATATCCTCAGGTGAGGATCTAAAAAAAAAAGGGGGGGGACTATGTAACTTCTTGTGCTGAGAAATTCCTGAGGAATCTTAAAACATTACAGAACAACATGAATAATGTCTACAGAACAACATGAATAATGTCGTGTTTTTGCCATTAGTGTTCTGCATCTTGAAAATGCAGAATTGAACTGGAAAGTTTATGTAATTCAAGCATCAATATTATTATTAAATTAAATTTTAAAATTTTATTAAAATTAATAAAAAATTAACATGGGGATTCCAAAATGGCGGCAGAGTGAATGGAAGCTACACAGACCATCTCCCAGGACCAAACTGGAAATACAACTAAAATAAAGACAAATCGTCGGGAAAAAGCAATGGAAAAGCAGCTTGCGAGGACCATACAACCAGGGACACTGAATCGATCCTGGTAGGATTGCGGAGGTGCGAGAGGGGGGCTGGGAGCCCACAGACAGCAGCGGTCTTAGCTGTGAGCAGCACCCTCGGGGTTAAAGCCCGAGCCGGCTCCACAGCACAGAGCCGGGACAGAGCGCTAAAATAGCCACAGCCACTCACCTTTGGCTCTGGCAGAGGGAGAGCAGACTGGACTGGAACTGTGTGGGGACACTTGGGATTTGGAGGGCGCTCAGAGCTTTTGCTGAGTTGCAGCCATGCAGGATGGTGGCCATCTTACTCCTTCCCAGGGCTCTGGAGAGAGGCAGCAGCCCCTCCCTCGGAGATTCAGCCACACTGAGTTGGGCTATTGAAATGCAAATTGAGGCTCATTAACTACCAGCATCTGCCCCACCCTCTCGAAATCCTCTCACGCTGAACACCTGAGGGAGGTTTTCATTCAACTGAGAACCCAAGGCTCTTCAAGTAACCGGGACTTATAGCCTCTAGGCAAAAAGCTAGAGGATAACTGAACCTTTTCTGGGCTTGCAAATCTACCCAGGAAAGTAAGACTCGACAGTGGTGTATAACGTGGGTCCTCCCATGCTCATCCAAACCCAGTACAGGGAGCCACAAACAGTAGAACAACATCCACAGGGAAAATTTGGCAGGCTCCAAAACCCACTGAGATAGCCAAAATGGTGAAACAAAGAAACAGATGCCAAATGAAAGAAGAAGAGACCTCCACCGAAGATGAGATAAATGAAATGGAGTTAAGCAAGTTAACAGAACTAGAATTCAGAGCCATGATCTTGAGGAAGCTCAACAGCATGTGTAAGGACATCAACATCATGAGCAAAGACATAGAAATATTGAAAATAAACCAATTGGAAATGAAGAATGACATAGTAGAAATGAAGAACACATTGGAAGGACTAAACAGCAGAGTAGAAGAAGCTGAGGACCGGATCAGTGAATTAGAAGACAGGGTAGAAAAAATCAACCAATCAGAAAACCAAAAGGAAAAAACAATGAAAAAACAGGAAGACAGCTTAAGAGAACTGTGGGACAACTGGAAACGTAATAATATTCGCATCATAGGAGTCCCCGAAGAAGAAGAAAATGAGAAGAAAGGGTTAGAGAATATATTTGAAGAAATAGTGACAGAAAATTTCCCTAATTTGGTGAAGGAAGAAGGCATTCAAGTTCAAGAAGCACAGAGAGTCCCAAGTAAGAACCCAAACAGGCCCACACCAAGACACATAGTAATTAAAATGCCAAAAATTAAAGACAAAGAGAGAATCCTAAAGGCAACAAGAGAACAGCAACAGGTTACCTACAAAGGAACCCCCATAAGGCTATCAGCTGACTTCTCAATAGAAACACTACAGGCCAGAAGGGAATGGCATGAAATAATCAAGGTTATGAAAAACAAGGATCTGAACCCAAGACTACTCTACCCAGCAAGGCTATCATTCAAAATAAAAGGTCAAATAAAGAGCTTCCCAGACAAAAAAAAGGCTAAGGGAATACATTAGCACCAAACCAGCACTGCAATAAATGTTAAAAGGACTGCTGTAATTAGTAGAAGAAATAGGAAGGAAAATAGAACCACACTAAACAAAAATGGCAATAAATAAGTACATATCAATAATCACCTTAAATGTAAATGGACTGAACGCCCTGATCAAAAGACACAGAGTAGCAGATTGGATAAGAAAGCATGACCCATATATATGTTGTTTACAAGAGACCCACCTCACAATAAAAGACTCACATAGGCTGAAAGTGAAGGGATGGAAAAAAATCTTCCAAGCAAACAGAAAGGAAAAAAAAGCTGGGGTAGCAATACTCATATCTGATAAAATAGATTTCAAAATGAAGGCCATAACTAGAGACAAAGAAGGCCACTACATAATATTGAAAGGATCTATCCAACAGGAAGATATAACCTTGGTAAACATATATGCACCCAATATAGGAGCACCAAAATACATTAAAATCTTCTGGAGGACTTCAAAGGAGAAATCGACAGCAATACAATCATAGCAGGGGACTTCAACACCCTGCTGACATCACTGGATAGATTCTCTAGACAAAAAATTAACAAGGAAACAGAGACTCTAAATGAAGCACTAGACCAAATGGATTCAATAGATATTTACAGAGAATTACACCCCAAAACTGCAGAATTCACATTCTTCTCAAGTGCACATGGGACATTCTCAAAGATAGACCACATGTTAGGACACAAACGAAGTCTCTACAAGTTCAAGAAGATTGAAATCATATCAAGCATCTTCTCAGATTACAATGGCATGAAACTAGAAATCAATTGCAACAAGAACATGCAAAGACATTTGAATACATGGAGGCTAAATAGCATGTTATTAAACAATGAATGGGTTACCGAGGAGATCAAGGAAGAAATTAAAAACTTCCTGGAAACCAATGAAAATGAACACACAACAACACAAAATCTATGGGATGCAGCGAAAGCAGTTCTGAGAGGGAAGTTCATAGCACTACAGGCCTACCTCAAGAAACAAGAAAAATTTCTAATAGACTTTCTAACCTTACAACTTGAAGAACTAGAAAGCAAACAAAAGGAAAACCCCAGAGCAAGTAGAAGGAAGGAAATAGTAAAGATCAGAGCAGAAATAAAAGACATAGAGACCAGAAAAACAATTCAAAGGATCAATGAAACAAAGAGCTGGTGTTTTGAAAAGATAAACAAGATTGATGGACCCTTAGCTAGACTCACCAAGAAACAGAGAAAGAGAACCCAAATACACAAAATCAGAAATGAAAGAGGAGAACAACTGACACCACAGAAATACAAAGGATCGTTAACAAATACTGTGAACATTTATATGGCAACAAATTCGACAATCTAAGTGAAATGGACAAATTTCTAGAAACACATAGTCTCCCAAAACTGGACCGGGAATAGATAGAAAACTTGAACAGACCAATAACAATGAAGGAAATTGAAGATATAATCAAGACTCTCCCAGCACACAAAAGTCCAGGCCTGGATGGCTTCACGGGGGAGTTTTACCGAACATTCAAAGAAGAACTAACACCCATTCTTCTCAAACTATTTCTAAAAATTCAAGAAGAAGGAAGACTTCCAAACTCATTTTATGAGGCAGCATAATTCTAATTCCAAAACCAGAAAAAGACACTACAAAGAAAGAAAACTACAGGCCAGTATCCCTGATGAACATAGATGCCAAAATCCTAAACAAAATACTAGCAAATCGGATCCAGCAATACATCAAAAAAATTATTCACCATGACCAAGTGGGATTCATCCCAGGGATGCAAGGCTGGTTCAATATTCGCAAATCAGTAAATGTGATACACCACGTAAACAAAATGAAAGATAAAAACCACATGAGCATATCAATAGACGCTGAAAAAGCATTTGACAAAATTCAGCACCCATTTCTGATAAAAACGCTCAGCAATTTGGGAATAGAGGGATCATATCTCAACATTATAAAGGCGATATATGAAAGATCTACAGCCAACATCATACTCAATGGGCAAAAACTAAACACATTTCCCTTAAGAACAGGAACAAGACAGGGATGTCCACTTTCGCCACTCTTATTTAACATAGTACTGGAAGTCTTAGCCACAGCAATCAGACGTGAAGAAAAAATAAAAGGAATCCAAATTGGAAAGGAAGAAGTGAAACTCATTATTCGCAGATGACATGATATTATACATAGAAAACCCTAAAGACTCCATCAAAAATCTACTAGACCTAATAAATGAATTTGGCAAAGTAGCAGGATACAAAATTAACGTCAAGAAATCGACGGCATTCTTATACACCAATGATGAACTCACAGAAAGAGAAACTAAAAAAAAATCCCATTTACCATTGCGGCAAAAAAATTAAGATACCTAGGAATAAACTTAACCAAAGAAGTAAAGGACCTATTTGCAGAAAACTACAGGATATTGAAAAAAGAAATAGAGGAAGATATAAAAAAGTGGAAGCACATACCTTGTTCATGGATTGGAATAATTAACATCATTAAAATGTCCATATTACCCAAAGCAATCTATAGATTCAATGCAATCCCCATCAAAATACCAGTGACATATTTCACAGAACTAGAATAAATACTCCAAAAGTTCATATGGAACCAAAAAAGACGCCGAATAGCCACAGCAATCTTGAAAAAGAAGGACAAAGTAGGTGGGATCACAATACCGGATATCAGATTATACTACAAAGCTACTATAATCAAAACAGCCTGGTACTGGCACAAAAACAGGCATATAGACCAGTGGAACAGAACAGAGAATCCAGAAATTGACCCAAGACATTATGCTCAATATTTGACAAAGGTGGCAAGAGCATACAATGGAGCAAAGACAGCCTTTTTAATAAATGGTGTTGGGAAAATTGGACAGCTACATGCAAAAAAATGAAACTAGACCATCAACTTACACCATACACAAGAATAAACTCAAAATGGGTAAAAGACTTAAATGTGACTCGTGAATCCATAAAAATCCTAGGAGAAAATGTAGGCAACAAAATTTCGGACATCATATGCAGCAGAATCTTCACTGATACATCACCTGAGGCAACAGAAACAAAGGAAAAAATGAACACATGGGACTACATCAAACTCAAAAGCTTCTGCACAGCAAAAGAAACAACCATCAAAACGGAAAGGGAACCCACTGTATGGGAGAGCGTAATTACCAATGATACATCAGATAAGGGGTTAATCTCCAAAATATATAGAGTGCTCATACAACTCAACAAAAGGAAGACAAAGAACCCAATTAAAAAATGGGCAGAGGAACTAAATAGACACCTCTCCACACAGGACATACAAATGGCTAAGAGACATATGAAGAAATGCTCAACATCACTAATCATCAGAGAGGTGCAAATTAAAACAACAATGAGGTATCACCTCACACCTGTCAGAATGGCTACCATCAACAAATCATCAAACAACAAATGTTGGCGAGGGTGTGGAGAAAAGGGGACTCTAGTACACTGCTGGTGGGAATGCAGACTGGTGCAGCCACTATGGAAAACACTATGGTGTTACCTCAAAAAATTAAAAATTGAATTGCCATTTGACCCAGTGATCCCACTTCTAGGAATATACCCTAAGAAACCTGAAACACCAATCAGAAAGAATACATGTACTCCCATGTTCATAGCAGCACTATTTACAATAGCTAAGATCTGGAAATAGCCCAAGTGCCCATCAGTGGATGAATGGATAAAAAAGCTGTGGTACATATACACAATGGAGTACTATGCAGCTGTAAGAAAGAAAGATATCTTATCCTTTGAGACGACATGGAGGGACCTCGAGAGTATTATCCTAAGCGAAACAAGCCAAGCAGAGAAAGACAAATATCACATGATCTCACTCATTTGTGGAATATAATAAACATAACAGTCTGGAGAACAGGGTAGACCCAGAGATGTGAAAGTAGGGTACAGACTGACAACCCTAAGAAGAGGGGGTGGGGGGAGGGAAGAGATAAACCACAGAACTTACACGAATGTATGCATAACTGATGGACATGGACAACAAAGCTGGGGAAGGGGTGGAGGGTCGGGGAGGAGGGTGTCAATGGGGAAAAAAGGAGAAACATCTGTAACAAAAATAAATTAATAAAAAAATAAAATAAATTTAAAAAAAGAAAAAAAATTTAACACATTAATATAGTTCAAGATTTAAGAGGTATACCTTTAATTGCTCTGTATCTCCCTTCAGCCACCCAGTTCTCTTCCCTAGAGGCAATCAATAGTCCCAGTTTAAATACACACTTAACATTTATTATTTAAAGGACTTCTTTGATGTGCATGCACAACTAAAGTGGACAGGATGGATTCTAGAATCAGACATTTTAAATTTTCATTTATTTAACAGTTATCAGGCACCTACCAGCCACTTTCTTGGCACTGGGCATGTGGTAGTGAGTAAATGAAACTCACCACCTTCATGGAGATTACATTATAGTGGGTGGAGATGGGCAGTAAATACTTATTTATCTACTATATCATGTGGTGATCAGTCCTAGGAGAAAAATAAAGTTGGGTGAAAGGACAGTGATAGGGGAGGTGCTGTTTGGAACAGGATGGTCAGAGAAATCGGGGCAGCGGGGGGGGGGGCGTTGTTCATCAGAATTGAATGATTTGAAGGAGTGAGACTTGAATGGCTTTGAGGAGGAAAGCATTCCAGAGGAAAATCAAGGGCAAAATTCTGGAGCATATTTTTACAGCAGAAGTATTTATTTTTCCAGAATGGTGGAGAAAGCTAGACTGACTAGAAAGGACTGACCCCACGGGAGAATGCTAGGAGATAATAATGTAGGAGAAAGAAGGTAAAAGTTGTGTGTGGGATGAAGGGGATTTCTGAGGGCCAGTTCACAGAAGGCTTGTATAACATCATCAGGATATTATTCTGAGTAGGATGGGAATCTGTTGCGGTTTTGGGGCAGGGTGGTGGATAGATATAAAAGGTTCACTCTTGAGGGCAAGGGTGAAAGCAGAGAGACTAGTTGTGAGTCTAAAATAGCCATAGAATATGTAGCATTGTACTAGATACAATGAGCTTTATCACATTTATTTGGGTCTAACTTTTCTCTAGGCTTTGACTTCTGTTAACGAATGGGGTAAGAGATAAAATTGAATTCATAATAAATATTTTTTTTGTATTTTAAATATGTTTTTATTGATTTTTTTTTAATGGAGAGAGAGATAGAAATATCAATGTGAGAGAGAAACATTCATTGGCTGCCTCCTGCATGCACCCCCCCCACACACACACTGGGGATCACAAAACCCGGGCACTGGGGATCGAGCCTGCAGCCCCTACTGGGAATCGAACCGGGACCTCTCAGTCCATGGGATGATGCTCAATCCACTGAGCCACACCGGCCAGGCATACATTTTTATTTATTTATTTATTATTTTAAATCTTCACTCGAGGATATTTTTCCATTTTTCTTCAGATAGAGCGGGAGGGAGACAGACAGGGGGAGACAGAGAGTAACATCGATGCGCAAGAGACACATTGACTGGTTGCCTCCCACATGACCCTGACCAGGGCCGTGGAAGAACTGCAGCTGAGGTATGTGCCCTTGACCGGAATTGAACCTGAGACTCATTGGTCCTCTGGCCGACACTCTAACTGCTGAACCAAACTGGCCAGGGCCAGTCATACATTTTTAAATGGTAACTTTAGGAATTGTAATTAAACTCTGTAATGATTTAAGTTTGTTTGTATAGATCCCCCAAGTATCACTGGTATCTTGAAGAAATACGGTAATAGTCCCAAAAGAAACTCCAATTCCTTCTATAGTTATATTATAGCATGCAATAATTTTTTTCCTTAGGCCTTCCCAAAAAGGCTGTATTGCAAAGTTTTGACAAATTAAATATTGGGTGCTATTTTTTTCCTCTCCAGTTTGATTAGGTGACATTTTGAATTTGAAACTGCTTTGGTTTCTCTAACATGTATCGATAGGCTAAAAAGTATTTAAAACTCAAAATTCCTAGACAGACTTTAAATAAGCAGGTCACTAGTGGTGAAAATAAATGGAACATAAAAATGTCAACGTGAAATTTAAACTTTCGAGTGACTGAATAATATGTCTGAACTGGCTAGAAAACCTTGTATGTCTGATATTGTGGAAAGGAGTTGCATCATAGGAAATCTGAAATTTGAGAATCTCAGAACTCTTAATGTCTAACTATAAGTGAATAGAGGTACTTTGAATAAAAAATGAAGTCATGGATAAGGGAAATAGAAAAGCAAAATGGATACTGAGGCATTCTGAAATAGTGTTGGAAGGAGAAGAGGAATAGAAAATGAAAGTTAAAGAGAAAGCCTAGCATATTAAGAATTTAAGAAAACTTTATTATTATTATTATTATTATTATATTATTATTATTATTATTTTTAATCCTCACCCGAGGTGTTTTTCTGTTTATCATCAGATAGAGTTAGAGGGAGGGAGCGGGAGAGAGAGAGAGAGGGAGAGAGAGAGAGAGAGAGAGAGAGAGAGAAAGAGAGAAAGAAACATGGACGTGAGAGGGACACATTGACTGGTTGCCTCCTGCAGGACCCTGGGGACGAACCGCAGCCAAGGTAAGTGCCCTTGACCGGAATCAAACCCATGACTCACTGGTCCGCAGGCAGATGCTCTAACCACTGGGCCAAACTGGCCAGGGCCAGGAGTTATCAATATGTTGTTAACTTTCCACTTTGTGATTGATCAATGTGACTGCTTTATGTATACATATAAAGACGTTCTCTTTGTGACAAGAAGGTAGCAAACAGCCTGTGATTTTCTTCTTCCAAGTGAAAGTCAACCTGTAATTTCTAGGAATGAGTTATCTAAACCTTTTAATCAGAAATGCCAGCTTTATGGTTGTTTATTGTTTTCCTATTTTGATTTGAATTAACATTTTGCATACATTTATTTATGAGTTAAGTATGCAAGGTGTAAGTGGAAATGTTTATTTTAAAAGCTTGTAGAGCCTTATTAATATTAATAAGAAGGACCATTTTGCCTTTGTAGAATATCTAATTTATGGGATATTTTAAGACATTGATTGGTATTTTTGAGGTGCAAATAACTGGAAGTATATTGTCATGGTTTTGCTGGAAAGAATTGTTGGGACATCTGATTTAACAAGTAGATAAGAATATTTTTAGTAGCATTTTAATTTGCTTAGTAGTTCAAGTAAATGGAGAAAGTATCTTTACAACTAATTTTTAAATTTTAAATAACTTTAACCCTAAAATCTTGTTGACATTGTTATTTAGCAAGCCATATTTTTACAGATTTGTAGAAACAACTTTATTAATTCCTACAAAATATTTACAGTTTCAAAATTTTGAGGTAATAAGACTGTTAAAATACCAATAAATATTGAACCCTAAAGCAACCTGTTGGTACATAAATTGGCATATACAATGGTTCCAGCCAAAAGTGAAAGAAAAAAACGAAAGCTATTTATAACCAAAGTGTGCTGTTTGTAGAAGAGTTGTGAAAGAAATTGCTTTCTTGAGCAGTGTTTGATACTTATCACAGGCAAACATAGCCAGCTATACTGACAGTTTTAAAATAATTAATTGGCAGGGAAGTCACAACTATCAATGGCAAAGGAAAGAACACCTCACTCCTTACGAAACTAGCATCTGTGTCTTTAATGTGATATACACAGTGTGGGTTAGTCATACCCAGTTTGAATTTTGAGAACTTACTGTAGGAGAAATACCTATGCCTCCCTCAATTACTTGGGAGATTTTAACTGGAAAGCAGTTTCCAGAAACTGGATAGTTTCCAGTAAAAATAACATATAACAAATAAGCAATCAAAAAAATTCCTGGAACCAAAAAAGGATTGTTAGTTGTAATAGTAAATAAATTTAATGCAAGAGTGATTATTATTATTTTTTTTTATCCTCACCTGAGGACATTTTTCCATTTTTTGTTCAGATAGAGTGGGAGGGAGAGAAAGGAAGAGAGGGAAACATCGACGTGAAAGGGACACATCGAGTGGCTGCTTCCCGCACGACCAGCCAGGGCCAGGGACAAACTGCAACCGAGGTACATGCCCCTAGCAGGAACTGAACCTGGGTCTCTCAGGACCACAGGCCGACGTTCTAACCGCTGAGCCAAACCGGCCAGGGCAAGAGTGATTGTTTTTGGCTTCAGTGCATACTTACTAGACTCGAGCCAGTAGTTTTAATGGTTTAAGAATTTAGACCTTCTACTATTTTCTTATTTTTGAGACATCTTCCCGTTTCTTAAAAATTTTGATGCAGTAATTTTCTTGTAATAGCATACTTAAGGAAATTATTGTTAAATGTAATATATATCTTGTTTATCTTTTTTGTTTGTAAATTTTATCTCCTTAATTCTGAATATAGTATAGATTTTTGTTGTTGTTGTTAATCCTCACCTGAGGATATATATTTTTTCCCATTGATTTTTAGATACAGTGGAAGGGAGAGAGAAAGAGAGAAAGAGAGAGAGAGAGAGAAAGAAACATTGACGTGAGAAAGACATATCAGTTGGTTGCCTCCTGCACAACCCCGACTGGGGCTGGGGATTGAACCTACAACCCAAGTATGTGGCCTTGACCTGGATTGAACCTGAGACCCTTTGGTCCATGGGCCAATGCTCTAACCACTGAGCCTAACTGGTCAGGGCAGTGTTGATGTTTTAAAGATACACTTTTTTAGCCCTGGCCGGTTTGGCTCAGCGCTTAGAGCATCGGCCTTCGGACCAGAGAGTCCCGGGTTTGGTTCGTGCTAAGGGCACGTACCTCGGTTGCGGTTTGTCCCCAGCCCCGGTTGGGGTCGTGTGGGTGGCAGTCACTCGATGAGTCTCTCTCACATTGATGTTTTTCTCTCTCTCTTCCTCCCTCTCTCCCTCCCACTC
Source organism: Tadarida brasiliensis (assembly GCA_030848825.1). Taxonomy (NCBI): domain Eukaryota; kingdom Metazoa; phylum Chordata; class Mammalia; order Chiroptera; family Molossidae; genus Tadarida; species Tadarida brasiliensis. The sequence continues at coordinate 44,044,880 of CM061275.1, forward strand.
TATCTCAGGATAAATGCAGAAATATCCTCGGGTGAGGATTAAAATAAAAACAAACAAAAAAACCCCACTTTTTTATAGGTATGTTTTAAGTCACCGAATCTAGCTAAATGTCAGTTTCATTTTTTTTTTTAATGTCTTACATATGAAAAACCAAAGCTCAGAGAGGTTGGACAGTTCCTTAAGATCACAAAGCTAGCAAATTGGTTACCTAGAACTCAGACTCTATTACTCTAATTCTCAGTACTCTCTCCTCTACCATGCTGTATTAATTTCCTATAAGTTAGTGACTTGTTGTCTTCTCTTTGAACCTAAATGGCCTACATCAGGATTTTTGAGAAATACACACATTTCTCAAATAAAATTATTTTCCACTTCAGGAATCCTTAGATACTGTCTTTGGGGTAGAGGTGATGTTATGGGGATTCACTGCTACTGTTATTACCTAACTAATCATATAGAAAGCGCACACACAGCCCTGGCCGGTTTGGTTCAGTGGTTAGAGCATCGGCCTTTGGACCAGAGTCGAGGGTTCAATTCCGGCCAAGGGCACGTACCTTGGTTGTGGTTCAATCCCCAGCCCTGGTTGGGATCTTGTGGGAGGCAACCAATTGATGTGTCTCCCTCACATCGATGTTTCTCTCTCTCTCTTTCTCCCATTCTGTCTGAAAATAAATGGAAAAATATCCTCGGGTGAGGATTTAAAAAAAGAAAGAGAAAACACACACACACACACACACACACACACACACACACATGCATACATACATATTAGAGGCTTAAATATGACAGTTTTGTTTAAACTCCCTTTTGTAAGGGGGCTTAAGGTGTCTGGGGAACAGGAATGTACTATTGTTTCAGCAGCATGCCTGGACAGACAGCTGTGCTGTTAGAATGTGTCTGCCCAAATCTGTGTACATTCTTTATGGTGGTAGTTTGCACCATTGCAAGTCTCCAGGAAAGGATAATTTGGCTATTGGATGATGTCTATTTGGGATATGATTTTCCTCTCTCCCCCGATAAGATAGTAATTATCATACTGTGGGGGTGTGTGTATATGTGTTCTTATACATTTAGTTTGTGGTAGGGGTTAGACTTTGAAGAGTTCTTTAAATGTGAAGGAGGAATGAGGGAATTATAATTAAATACAATATGAACTAATATTTGCCATTTTAAATGTTTGTCATACATGCTCTCTAGGCTCCAGCCATACTAAAATACATGCAGTTCTCTAAACATGGTCTGTGCTTGGCACATACTAGGTGGTCCAGAATTATTTCTTGAAAGAATGAATATATATACATTACAGTTGTACTTTATTTTTTAAATCCTCACCTAAGGATATTTTTCCATTTATCTTCAGATAGAGCGGGAGGGAAAGAGAGGGAGAGAAAGGAAGAGAGAGAGAAACATCGACGTGAGAGGGACACATCGACTTGTTGCCTCCTGCACGACCCCGACCAGGGCCGGGGACGAACCACAACCGAGGTACATGCCCATGGCTGGAATTGAACCCGAGACTCTTTGTTCTACTGCTGAGCCAAACTGGCTAAGGCACACTTGTATTTTTTTACATATTAACACACTAACTTTTATTCCATTACTGACTTAAGACTTTTCCTTTAAGACTCAGGCCAAGAATTCTCTTTCAACAGGCCTTATCTGGTTTTGTCTATATTAGTGGTCACTCTTGTTCTATGATGCCAAACATTCAGTCCACATTTTTGTATATAATAGCTGATTTACTTTTTTGTTTCATTAGTATGTGAGGTTCTTGAGGGCCAGGGACCATGTGTTATTTACCTTAGTACTCCTTAGCTTTTGGCCTGTTATGAGCACTTTCTATTGCGAAAAGCCTTTAAGGTAGCTGTTGTTCTTGTTTCCTAATGTTTACATTATGAAATATTACATAATGAATATTCTTGGCTTTTTAAATTCCAAGCATTTTCCTTCCCAAGGTGAAAATTGCTCAGACACTTGATTTGTGAAATAATCAGTATTCCAATGACTCTATATAATAAGTCATGATTAGTATACTGTCATTGCTTATTATGGGATTGGGATATTGGGTAGGAAGATTAGAATTGCAGATTTCATCTTCATGTGGAGGAATTGTCTGAGCCCTTTAAATAATTGGACAAGATTATTTAAGCCTTATTCTTCTAGATCAGTATGTCTGAGTTAGCACATTTTAAGTTGGTGACTCATTAAATTGTTCCTACTTAAGATGTAAGTATTATTAATGTATTTGTGTTTCCTAATTTTGGTCTCTTGACATCAAAAGTTCTATCATCTTGGTCAGAACTTAGAATTAATGACTTAGTGCGTGATACATTATTTGTTCTCATGAGAAGACTTTATTTTAAATTTTTTTTATCCTCACCCGAGGACATTTTTTTGCATTTATCTTCAGATAGAGCAGGAGGGAGAGAGGAAGGAAGAGGGAGAGAGAAACATTGATGTGAGAGAGACACATCGAGTGGCTGCCACCCACACGACCCCAACCAGAGCTGAGGACAAACTGCAACCGAGGTACGTGCCCTTAGCGGGAACCGAACCCGGGACTCTCTGGTCTGCAGGCCGATGCTCTAACTGCTGAGCCAAACTGGCCAGGGCAGAAGACTTTATTTTAGATGTTTTGTTTTGACTCTTCCTAATTTTAGTTGTGAAATCACTTAGGTGAAACAATAGTCAAGGAAACTGTAAGCATGCTAAAAATGTCTTTTTTGGGGCATGAATCTAAGTACTGTAAATATTTATTATATAAACAGCAATTGTGAAAACCCAACTCATAAAAAAAAAAACCTCACCTGAGGATATTTTTCCATTTATTTTCAGACAGAGTGGGTGGGAGGGAGGGAGGGAGAGAGCAAAACATCGATATGAGAGAGAGACACATCGATTGGTTGCTTCCTGTATGGCCCCGACCAGGGCCAGGGACCAAACCCCAACTGAGGTACGTGCCCTTGATCAGAATCAAACCTGTAACTCTTTGGTCTGTGGGCCAACGCTCTAACCACTGAGCCAAACCGGCCAGGGCAAAACCCAAATTTGTTTAGATTTATTTAAATAATTTTTTTTTTAATCCTCACCTGAAGATATTTTTTTTCCATTTATCTTCAGATAGAGTGAGAAGGAGGAGGAGAGAGAGAGAGAGAGAGGGAGAGAGAGAGAGGGAGAAACATCCATGTGAGAGAGACACATCGATTGGTTGCCTCCCACACGACCGGAACTGGGACTGAACTGCAACCAAGGTACGTGCCCTTGACCGAAATGGAACCCACGACTCTGTGGTCCTCGGGCGATCGCTCTAACTGCTGAGCCAAACCAGTCAGGGCTATTTACATTATTTTTAAAAATTAAAATTAGGGTGTGGTATTGAAGACATCTCTGATCTCTTTTTTTTCCGAGTGTAGGCCAGCTCTTCCACCTCAGAGCTCCCTGACTACAGTAGATCAGCTTTTATGGGATTTACTTAAAAAAAAACTTTTTTTTGGCCCTGGCCAGTTTGGCTCAGCGGTTAGAGTGTCGGCCCACAGACCAGAGAGTCCTGGTTCGGTTCCCGCTAAGGGCACGTACCTCGGTTGTGGTTTGTCCCTGGCCCCGGTTGGGGTCTTGTGGGTGGCAACCACTCAATGTGTCTCTCTCATGTTGATGTTTCTCTTTCTCTCTCTTCCTCCCTCTGTCCCTCCCGCTCTATCTGAAGATAAATGCAGGAGTGTCCTTGGGTGAGGATAAAAACAAACAAAAAAAACCCAAACTTTTTTGGTATTGTTATAAAATATATATAAGAAAATAGACCATTTTAACTATTTGTAAGTGTACAATTCAGTGGCATTAATTACAATCACAGTGTAATGTCGCCAGTAAGCAACAACTCCCCATTCCTCCCTCCTCACCGTCTTGGTAACCTCAACTCTACTCTGTCTCTATGAACTTGCCTATTCTAGATATTTTATATAAGTGGAACTATATAATATTTGTCTTTTTATATCTTTTATTTCACTTAGAACCATGCTGTAGCATATATCAGAAGTTCATTCCTTTTTATGGCTGTGTAATTTATGTATATATCACATTTTGTTTATCTGTTCATTTCTTGATAAATTCTTGAATTGTTTCTATGTTTTGACCATTAGGAATAATGCTGCAGTGAACACTGGCATATAAGTATCTGTTTGAATCCTTGTTTTCATTTTTTTTAGTATGTACCTGGGAGTGGAATTGTTGAGTCATATGATAATTCTCTGTTTAGCTTTTTGAGGAACCATCAAGCTGTTTTCTGCAGGGGCTGTACCATTACATCCCTACCTGCAATATACTGGGATTCATTCTTAGGAGACAGTTCTACCTACAAGGTCTTTACACACACACACACACACACACACACACACACACACACACAATACATTGGATGAGTCTCTTAACCTCTCTTTGTATTTCAGTTACGTTATTCTTAAAAACAGCTTGAATTAGATAATCTATAAAGTTTCTCCTACCTCTAAAATTATATGACTGACTTTACAGTGAATTGCCATGATGTTTAAATTTGCAGTTCTTTTGTCCTCTTTTTTTAAGAAGAAGTTTGACTATACAGTGGGAAGCAAAACCCCTATATGCCTGGTGATACAAGTGTATTCGAGTTTCCAAATACTTTCCAATTTGTATTTGCTAGATATGAGCCACTTTACAAAAGTTAGTTTATCACACAATTTCCAGGTACATCTACATTGTAATATTATAAACTTTTTTGTGTGTGGGGGGGTTAATCTATTGAAGTTCAGAGAGAGTGGCAGGGAGGGAGGATGAGAGAGAGAGAGAAACATTGATATGAGAGGGACACATAGATTGGTTGCCTCCCCCACACACCCCGACAGAGGCCAGGATCAAACCTGTGACCCTTAAGTGCGCGGGACGACACTATCCACTGACCCACACTGGCCAGGGTGAATTATCATAGACTTTTAAAATTTGTACTCGATGGCTATAAAAATCATAACTAGGACAGAATTTATTTTTTGCACAATTAAAAAAATGTTCTTATTGATTTTTAGAGAGAAAGGAAGGGAAAAGGAGATAGAGATAGAAACATCGATGTGAGAGAGAAACATCCATGGCTGCCTCCTGCACGTCCCCCACTGGAGATCGAGCCCACAACCCAGGCATGTGCCCTGACCGGCAACCTCTTGATGCATGGGTCGATGCTCAGTCACAGCCACACCAGCTGGCCATATTTTTGGCACAATTTATGTCAAAAAAAGTTTTGCTATACACTATTCTGTATTAGTGATATAGAAGTATAATGTATTTATATATAATTATTTGTATTTTATATTTATTATATATGTTACATAATATATGTAGACTAGCATAATGAAATACTTAACACGTTAAGAAAGTAGATTTTTCTAAGTGTGTAGCACCATTTACATAAAGATAATTATCTCCAGATGCTTAATAAAAAGTTGAAAAAAGGGAGAAGGGAGTCAAGGATAACTGCAAATTTAAAAAGAAGAAAGAAGAGTATTTTTCATAAGAAAAAATGGAAAATTTGAAATAGAAGTATATTTAGTTGACATATGGGCAAGAACTGAAGTCAGTACAAGCTTTAATACAGTTGTTACTTTCAGTAGAATTTTGGCATGTTGGAACTTGAACCTTTTATTGCCAAAAATTGTTTATTCCTTTCTATGTAATTATATCCCTGATGATACATACGTGTGTATGCACACACAGGTATAATTGCATAGCATCTAATTACAATCCAGAATATGTTACACATACAATGAGCAAGCATGGAGGCAAGAAGTCTTAGATGTTGTGTTTGAGACATTCTATTAGAAGGTTGTGATACCCCAATAGGCCATAATGGGTTAAGGAAAATAAGATTTAGTAGGAATTCTTCCCTTGGCTACTGGTGACTGAACAGGAAGAACTGAGTTGTTCTTATTTCCTGACCAAAAAGCCACTTTTAAACCAGTTATGTAACGAAGTCTACCCCATTTTTGCATGAAAAGGGCCACCTTATATACTTAAGTATTTTGAAAGTTTATTTTAGCACTTACTGTTTTCCTGAAAATAAGATTTGTGAGAGAGGTAACAGTTTTAGCCTATTCTCAGCACTCCCAATGTATTACATGAAGCAATTGGCATTAAATTAAGTGAATTAATTGCTATTAAATTCAGGGTTCCTTATTCTTCTGTTTATTTGGGTTTCCGTGGATAAGGAAGTGCAGTGGTACACCTGATTGCCCTTCTGAATTGTGTCTGTAGTCCCAGGACAAGATACTCTCCAAGACTGACAGTCTTCTTGAGAATAACTGTAGTTGGAAGGGGATGGTATGTCATGACTATTCTTGGAACTTGACTTGGCTGTTTCTGTGCTGCTTTGGCAGAAGCCAGAAGGGTTGGGTTGGATCTCAGGGCATCTTTGGAATAATCAAGATACTTAGTATAGCAGCCCAGCTTGCAACCAGGGCTCATTCCTCTTACAGGTTTTATTTTTTAGTCTCTTACAGTGTTTTTAATCATATTCTTGTCAGTAACAGAAACCTACTCTTCACTAGTTCATCTCTTCCCCTAGCGAGGGTGTTAAATTAAAGCTTATTTCTTTCTGTTGATATACTTACTAGTAAGTTTGCTCATCAAAATCAGAGTTTTACATCTAAAAAATGCTCAACTGCTTATATTTTTCATAGGATAAGAACTTGTAGCTAGGTGTTTGCCTGTATCTCCCAATGTGACATACTCTTAGAACTTTAAGAACTCTTGTGCATGTAGTTAAAAAGGAGTGATAATTTTAATCAATTTTTATAACCTCTTTTGATTGTAGAGACTGTGGTAAGAATTTGTGTAGCTTGTGATCTCCTTTATTAATTTGCTTCATCTTTCCCTTTCATCAGCCTTTATGTCCTACTGCCTAGGGCATGAGCTCACATTCCCATTTATTAGATGCTGGCATGCCAGACAGTAGTAAAACTTCCTAGGATATCTGTCTGCTAGGAGACTAAAATTAAGAGCTAGATGTTTATTCCTTAAGTACTTCCATTTAAGGAGAATAGTTCCCCTCTCCCATCCCACTCTGCAAATAGCTATTTTCTTTAGGTAGCTTCAAACTTGTCTATTATAATCTAAATACGCCAACAGATAGTTACTAGGCTTTTACTATTGTGAAACATTCTTGGCAGTGGAAGTCTCTGCCAACTTCAAGGGACTGGTGGTAGCTTTTCTTTTTCTGAGTCTGGACAGGAACAGAAGAACAATTCAGGGGGTCCAGGGTAAGGAGCTAGTTGAATTTCTGTCAGCCTGCTCTGACATCCTCTTAATTTTTTCTCTGTGCCAAAAACCAAACCAAAACACCCCCCCAACCAAACAAAACAAAAAACACTGTTTCATATCTTTTCTCCTGTTCTTGAAATAAAAGGTGCTCTAAAAAATTTCACAGGGAGTAGCACTAAGAAGAGGTCGGGATATTCTCCCTTTTATATATCTCCACCATCTCCTTTTTGTTTATAACCAATAGAAAAAATTGAGGAGTCTAAGAAGACAGTTGTTAGAAGGTTTTAAGACTACACTGTGGACTGAATAAAGTAATATTCATATATGTATTTCAAACTAATACTCAGGTATATAATACAGGTACCGGGGATTTCAATGAGGAATATCAAAGAGGAACTAGAGTACTGGAAAAGCTTTGGGTTCCTCATGTGTCTAAGTGCAGGGGATGGTCAGCTTATTTCTTCATCCAAGGTGAGGAGGTAGGAGTAGGGGAATATGTTTCCAGAGCATGCAGGGGAGGGAAAGTCAAGGGCAGATAAAGGAAGAGAACCTATTAGGAGTGGAGGGAAGTTCTCCATGGGTCAGTATATAAAAAATGGGGATTGTTGCCCTGGCTGGTTTGGGCAGAGAAGGAGAAACATCAATGTGAGAGAGAGACATCGATTGGCTGCCTCCCACACTATCCTGACCAGGGCCGGGGACCGAACCGCAACTGAGGTAATACATGCCCTTGACCAGAATCAAACCTGTGACTCTTTGGTCCCTGGGCCAACGCTCTAATCGCTGAGTCAGACCAGCTAGGGCGCTACTATATATCTTAAATCTCTGTTGATCTGTAGGTTCTCTGCTTTCACGAATTGTTCTGTTCAGAGGAAAGGGTTATTTTTTCTAAAAAGCCTTTAAAAAGTCCTTTGTAGCTTTAAAATTTGTTGCTATGTTATTCTAATTATATCAGCTATTTCCTAGAACAGGATTTCAAAGTATTTATTGATGGTTTTGGAAGAATGCATACGGAAGTTTTTTTAATATAAAAATTGTCTTTATAACAAGATTTTTAATAGTTTTGTAATATCCAGGTGGGGCTTGTAATATCCATATTTTACAATGCAAAGTTCCCCATAATATTCTGGGTGGACATTTGTCTGATCCTGTTAATTCAGTATCATCAGAAGAGAATGCTTGCTTTTGGCCAGAGTTAAAACAGAGCTAGCCCAGCCCAACCGGTGTGGCTCAGTGGTTGAGCATTGACCCATGCACCAAGAGGTCGATTCCTGGTCAGGCAGGGCACATGCCCAGGTTGTGGGCCTGGTCCCCAGGGCGGGGGCATGCATAAGGCGGCCAGTTGATGTTCTCTCTCATCGATGTTTCTATCTCTCTCTCCCCCTCTCTCTCTCTCTCTCTCTCTCTCTCTCTCTCTCTCTCTCTCTCTAATATCAATAAAGAATAAAAGTAAAATAAAAAAGTAGAGCTAGCCCATATGTATATCTAATGGGGATAGCACAGGCTTTATGGCATGATTTGAGGAACATAAGCAGTGTCTCTCTGCTTACTAGTTAACACCTAAAATTCACTGGGGGAATTTTTTTAAACTGTGTAACCTATTAAGGTATAAACATTATTATAATGTTGAGGGGTGGGATTATTTGTACATTAGTTTTTGTACATAAACCTCTTTGTGGAAGTTACTTATCAAATTATCTTTTTTTTTTTCATCCTCACCCGAGGATATTTTTCCATTGGTTTTTCGATAGAGTGGGAAGGATGGAGGGAGGAGGGGAGAGAGAGGCGAGAGAGAGAGACATTGATGTGAGAGAGACACATTGCTTGCCTCCTGCACAACCTTGACCAAGGCCAGGGATGGAACCTGCAACCCAGGTACATGCCCTTGACTGGGAATCAAACCTGTGACCCTTTGGTCCAAGGGCCAGTGTTCTAACCGCTGAGCCAAACCTGCCAGGGCTATCAGATTATCTTTAAATTTCATAGATTATCTTTAAATTCTAAGGCTCTAGATCACAACTATTCTAGAGACCATACCTGGAGGGGTAAACATCCTTGGCTCCTGTGTAGTTAAAATAAATGGAATCCATTCTCTTCCCCCTATCACCACCCTCCAATCAAAGATAAAATCACTTCAGCCCTTCAGATAGAAAAATACTGACTTGGGACAGTCTGTATGTGCATGTATGTATGCATACAGAGAGTCATAGGAATATCATGAGAGATTCAAGTCCTTGGGAAAAAAGAGGGCAGATTTCATAAGAGAAAGGTCAGGAAAGGAGGGTACCAGCCCATCAAGGCCTACTTCCCTAGGACCAGACCTGATTAAGAAGGTACCTTTTCTTGAAGTGTAGCATGTAACAGCTTTTAATTCTCATTTTTGTTTTTTGACAATGCTGATAACCTATTATTTATTATTTCTAAGAGGAATTAATTTGCTTTTTTACTTTGCTGTGAATTATTTTGAGCTCTAACTCTATTAATAGTTTAGTGAGGAGAAAGGTATTTTTTTGTGGTATCCATTGGGATTCTTTTCCTTTTCTTTGGGGAAATATAACAATCATCAAGGGACATCTGGAACCGATGGTAGTTAAATTTGATGATTTTATTGTTCTTGTTCAGAAATGAGAAAATAAATTATGTAAGACTTTTCTAGGTACATGAAACATGAAAACTCAGTTCTTTGAAGTCGCACAGTTATTTTTTTTAATCCTCACCTGAGGATATTTTTCCATTGATTTTCAGATAGAGTGGGAGGAAGGAGGGAGGGAGGGAGAGAGAAATAAACATTGATATGAGAGAGACATATCGATTGGTTGCCTCCCAAATGACCCCAATCAGGGCCGGGGATCGAACTGCAGCCAAGGTACTTGCCCTTGATCAGAATCGAACCCGAGACTCGTTGGTCCTAGGGCCAGTGCTCTAACTGCTGAGCCATACTGGCCAGGGCTAGGTTGAACTATTTTCAACCAATGAGTACATTGGTCACATCCTCTCAATTATGTATAATTTGAATGTTAGAAAAGGGCAGTTTTTCAGTTAATATATGTTCTCAATCTTTAATTTTATAGAACAGTGTGAATGTTAGCAATGTATGTTAAAAATGATTTGTAAAGATCAGTAAAACAAATCTTTGCCAGTTAATATTATGCAGGAAGTTCTTTGTTTGAATTCCTTAGGAAAAGAGTTGATAAGTGAATATGTTGTTTTGTTGCAGCCAGAGAAACTTTATTTAACTATTACCTCAGTGACCTAGTGTGTATTGTATATATTTTCTATTTCAGTTTAACTATTTGTTCCTTTCCCTATAATACGGAAAACTCAAATACATATTTGTCTGAAAGAAAAACTCTTGAAATTGTTACTGCTCTTTAATGGCTTCTGATTGCCAACAAGGTAAATCTGAAATTCTTGGTGTGGCATTCAAGGTTCTCTAAGGTCTGGTCCTTGCTTACGTTTCCTACTTTAATTTTCTTAGCACTTCATTTCATCCACATAAAAAACAAACAGAAATCCTCATGCCATACTAATTTTTTTTCCAGTTTCTAGAATGTACTGTGCATTTTGCTGTTATTAATCACCTTTTACTTGAAATACTTTCATCCTCATTCACTTTTACCTACTTCAGATAGTTGATATTATAAAAGTGACGTGTGTCTTTAAACTGGAGGTGATACATGAGGGCCAGATTTCATCTTTCCAGTTTCCTAATACACCCCTGGTGCTTGTTATAGTGCTTGGCACAAAGTGGGGTGTTCAATAAACATTTGAATAATTATTACATTGATGAATTATTATTGAGAGTTACACATATTAGAATTTCCTGTAGATTGAGTTATTTTGTTTATGTGTGCAGACACATTCACATACATTCCATGCACAGAAACGTGTGTATATGCACAGTTGTTGCATGCTTCCATAGAGTCAGTGCAACAGCTGACTGCTGGGATTACAGAGGATTGTATTGTAGACCTTTAGGAATGATCTAGATTTATTTGTGAGTCCCTCCATAGGAATGTCGGTTCTGAGTTTGCACTGAAGTCATTGTACCAGGTGCTAGTCTCACTGACTTTGGGAATTCCATGAGGAAAAGAAGACTGGCACATTCCTTTCATCCCTTAGATATTTTATTATCTTTTGCCTGGACATCATAGGCAATGATGTGTTTCTGCTAAGATGCAAAGATCTTGGAATGCTGAATTCCACAAATTTTATATGTTTAGGAAGGATCTTTGTTTTCCTCTAACCTGCTGTCACAATTCTGAATAGAACAGTATTTTTTCTTTAAATCCTCACGACAGGATATTTTTCCATTTATCTTCAGATAGAGTGGGAGGGAGGGAATTAAATTTATTGGGGTGACATTGGTTAGTAAGATTATATAGGTTTCAAGTGTACATTTCTACTATACGTCATCCATATACTGCATTATGTGCCTACCACTCAAAGTCAAATCATTTTCTGTCATCATCTGTTTGACTCTTTACCACCCCTTCCCTCCCTTCCCTCTGGTAACCACCATACTGTTGTCTGTGTCTATGAGTTTCATGCTAGCAAATTGAAGACAACAATACATTTAAAAAGATGATACATTGTGATCAAGTGGGGTTCATTCTACCAGCATTCCCTGGAATTCTAGTCTTTTTAGATGCTCAGTGGAAAGAGACTCTGAGAAGAGAAATCTGAGATATGCTCCATGCTATAGCTGCCTTTTGGAGGGCTACTCTGAACATGAGTATATCAATGACTCTAATAAATTAGACTTTCTTTGTTGTAGGGCTTGTTTTATTCAGCATTTCCCCATCTTATTTAACTGTAGAATACTTGGCCTGTGACATCTACTTAACCTATTTTATGGGACACACTTTGGGAAATACTGGCTTAACATGTTACCCAAAATATCATAAATACTCATTATTTGTCAAATAAAAAGATGTATGATTTCATTTAGTTTTTAAGTCTTGAATAAGCACCTAAAAATATATGAACTCTTATCTTGAGTTGGGTTGTTATAGCCTATCATATCCTTCTCTTTTTTAAAAATGTTGTCTTTTTATAACTACTTATCCCCATTTCTAAGGAAGTTCTAGGCAGTGGTTTGAAAGTTTGATACCTAGATCAGTAGCATCGATATTACTTCCGGGTGAGATGAGAAATGTAAATTCTTGGGTCCCACCCTAGACCAACTGAATAAAAAAACTTAGACCGAGCGAGGCCCCTGTATGTGTTGCTCAACAGTGGCTTCAGGTGATTCGTGTGTATGCTAGTGTTGGAGAACCCACTCTAGGGAATCGTTCAGTTTGGGATTTTATTAGCAGAGTACCAAAATCTGAAGATTTGAATCATCAGGTCTGACTAGGATTAATCAGAACACCTTTTTGTACTATCTGTTGATGTTGAAAAGCTTTGTAAAACACATTAGAACACTAATACAGCAGATGGGCACATTTTATTGCCTTAGTAGGCTTATAGTTTCTGGTTGTGAAATCAATTCATTGGGAAGCCATCAGGAGTTGAGAAGGTAGATAGGGAAAGGAAAGGAAACATAAGAATGCATCACATGTAGTAAAAATATGTTTTACAACTCTGGTTCATGTGTACATGGTTGTATGCAAGGTCACACTATCACATATTTTTCTTACTGTGGATTGTGGATTGGGGGCATTTAAGGGGAAGCAGATCTATTGTAGAGGAATGAACACTGGATGCAAAGTCTGAAAACAGGTTTGAGTACCACTCAGTTATAACTTCTGTCAGAGCTCTATGTATCATAGGATTGTTGTAAAGATTAAATTTGCTCTCCCAAGGACATTTGACAGCCTTTTGAGACATTTTTGGTTGTCACAGCTGGGGATGGGGTGCTACTGGCATTTAGTGGGTAGAGGCTAAGGATGCTGCTAACCATCCTGCCGTGCATAGAGCAGCTCCCCAAGACAAAGAATTATCCAACTCAAATGTCAGTAGTGTTATGGTTGAGAAACTCTGGGTTTAAATGATTACATTAGAAAAATTATCATATAAGGTATATATTTGTTTTATTATTAAGAATATAATTTAAGTATTTTAAAGAGACTTGCATCTCAGTATTATCTTTCAAAGATGAATTTTTGTCATAAAATATAGCGTATAGAACAGATGAAGGAAATTGGAGCAAATTTGTATGATCTTGGATAAGTTATTTACTTGACAGGTTTATTATGAGAATTAGATAATTAGATATGTACTAATTTAGATACATGCTAATATGATAATTAGGTATATACTGATACATGTTCCAAAAGCCTAGTATTCAATTTAAGTAGTCTTTTGATATATAGGAATGGTACAGAAGATAGAGTATTTGTGTAAGAAATGATTTTGCAGCAATATGAGCCCCTTCAGAGAAGCCTATATCTAATCATATTACATTAATTCAATCCAGATTATTTGAGAGATTAATATAATTCTGTTAGTCTGTGTTAGCCAAGTATAAAAAAGTGTAGCTACCCAGGACTTTTAATCAGAGTTCCAAATTTATGAAACAATCTGTCAGTACATTCCCTTCCTTTCTTTTAAACGTTTATTTATCTACATATACGTGAGACAAGCTCATCTAGTCTCAGGGCTTTAAATATTTGTTGTTGATGATGATTCCCAGCTTTATGTCTCTAACTTCTCCTGTGAACTCAGACTCTCATATCCAGCTGCTAACTCTGCATCTCCCTTTGGATGTATGGTAGGTTTCTTAAGCTTAATATATGCGAAATGGAGCTAACTAACTAAATGGGGTCGCTGTACACCCCTTAAACCTACTCCTCTGGTAGTCTTTCCACCTCATTCATATATATATATCCCCCGCGCTATGATTTTTACCCCACATCATAAATTAGGCCAGTGCTAAAGGTGAACTTGACTAGGAGTCATAATACACATAGTCCTGGGAATGCATAGTATTCACATAGGACTTCTAGTACTGTGTATTGCACTTTGATACTGACAGATCTAGTAAAAATAACTGTAATATAGAGTGTTACTAAGATATATCATTAAAATTTTCCAGTAATTTTGTAATTTCAATGATAGTCTTGTTTTAAGCTGGAGAGAAATGTAGAATCAGCAATGAAATAACAGGGATTGAATGCTGAGAGTGTTTCTATAGATTATTTGAACAAAAAATGTGTATTAATCTGAACCCTAAACCAAAAGAATTTTGTAATTTGAAGTATGGTGTTTTCTTATTACCTCTAACACTCATGCTGTAGGAAGAATTCTGTTGCTTTGGATAGCCAGCAGTCGCTGAAATAAGGGTAATGAATAAGGTCTTTGTTTCTCTTAGTTAAGTCAGTTGGAATTATGTGAGTTCAGCCAGCAGGAAATAGCTTGTAGCCAGGACCCAAGTATAGGGAGTGTAGTATAGACACACATAGACATGCCTCTTCATAGATATTATAAAACTAGCTCTACTGGTCTGAAACAGGAAAATCCAGCTTTTTAAATTTTTAGCATCACATGAAAGGATTGTTATGTTGCTAAGATACTTGCAGGACAGTGACATGTATCCTGAAGGGTAAGGTTAGAGAACCTTTAGAACTATAAGAAATATCTCCTAATGAATACCTACATATACATTATTTTTTTATGTGAGATGTTTATGAGGTGAACCATACATAAGGAAAGACTTTTGTTCTGCTCATCCTTTGAGGACAAATCAAGAGTAAAGACAGTCTATTTTGTTTTGATCTAAATAAGATTGTTCAAAGAAGAGACAGTTAATTAGAGAAAAGGTTGTATGTTAGGATCCATTCTAAGTTCTGGCATGTCCTATACAAATTTTTAAAACTCTTCTCTGAGTCATTGTACATTAATTCTGGAAAAATGTGTGATTACTCTGCTGCTGGGAGTAAATATGGAAATTTACTGTTTCCTGTGATAGAATGGGCTGGTTGGCAAGCACATGTTTAGCATTCTGATTAGTCCCTTAGGTTTGACTCTTCAATGTTATTCTATGTATGGACAGATGAATCAAAGGCATTCCACGTGGGGAGTCTGACTGTCTTCAGATTCTTCTCCAGAGGGTAAAAAAGGGACTTTCCCCAATGTTTTTGCACAACTCTCTGTTGAGTGAGGGAGGCAGCCTGGACTAGTGTAAGGAGCACGGGCTTTGGAGCCAGAGTTTTGAATCCTGGCTTTGCCAACTGGTCAAGTTACTTAACATTTTTGAGCATTTGTGTGCTAGTGATAATAATGCCTATCCTTCAGGGCTGTAGAGAATGATATTATAAATGATAATAATCAATAGAAGATTTTGAGTCCCAAGTATGTTGACATCCATGGTTGTGTAATTAGAGAAAGCTTCTGCAAAATTTCATCCTTTTAGATTTAATTTCTCTTGTTAGGGAAAAATTGAATTGAATTAAAATCAATCAATTAAATGTATTTAGATTAGTTTAAATTAAGTTTAACTTTAATCCTCAGAGTAGTGATAATGATCCCTAAAGTTAATAAGCTTTTTTTAAAACCCAAGAAATCTTTATTAAGCAGCTCTGGACTCTGCCATTCAAAAAGTGAGGTGTCCTTGGTTAAGTTATTTAAATATCTGAGTGGACAGTTTTCATTTGTAAAACAAGGAAAAAATGGTAAAGTGCATTATGGAGTCCTTACATGAGATTCCATGCATGCAAAGTGCTTAGTGGAGAACTTAACACCTTAACTGAAAACTTTAGTTCTTTCTATATAATCTAAAAGGGGTGCCTTCCTACCTTGAAAACAAATCCATTAAAAGGTAAGGATAAATTTATTGGGCTCAGGTTGAAGATTTGTATGGCTAAAAGAACTCAAAGGTACAGAATTAAAAGTTAGCAACTGAAGAAGAGCCTCTAAACTTTCGCAAGTTAACTCCCCTTGTGTCAGTTAGTAATTTTAGTTATGGCCTTTCTCCTTAGCTCTTATACACTCTCAGTTTGAGTGTATCACCAAAGCATCAAAATGGCATTTTAATCGTGACTATGCTTACTCTTTCCCTTTGTCTATTTAAATCCTGTATTATCTTTCAAATGGTAGTTCAGGTTCCTAGATTCTCCTTGGATCTGACCTCTCTGACCATTTCTGATTAAGTAATCTCTTCCTTCGCCTAAAACAGCAACTGTTGTACTAAACTGAGACACCTTCTGTAGTGTATTTACTATAATTATCACTTCTGTTTTTGTCTTTTTCCCTCCAATAAGGTGAAGTTTCTACAAGTACAGAACCATTATACGTCTCTGTCCAGTGAAACCCAGCAGAGTGCTTTGCTAATAAATAAGGATTAATAAAAAAGATTGCTAATTTTAAAAATTCAATAACTCTGAGACTTCTTGTCACAAAATATAAAAGCTGTAACAGCATCTTTCCCCCTTCTCTACATCAGTGTTTCTCTTGGATTTAAAAAAGTTGATTAACTTTAGGGATCTTTTTTGTAATGAGAGGCCAATATTTGTTCCTAAAGCCTTGAGTTCACAATAAGAAAGGTAAAGAGATGAATGCTGAGAGTAAGTAGCATAATGTGGAATTGGTGCTCTCCTTTCTTAGAATTCTAGCCAGCTGCTGTTTTGGGAGGATGAGGGGAGAGGGTTAATAACCGGCAGGGCTGTGGCAGCTGCCACCTTGGAGACCATCTGGTTCTGACACTAGCTTTGTTTCCTCATCTCAGTAATAATGGCGTTGAGCATGTTTTAAGGTCTACCATTAGATGAAGTACTTTCTGTGTTTAGGTCTTCGCAATGCTTTCTGTTTCTATTTGAAAAAGGGATAGGTGGTCTATTGTGGGACAGTTCACCTGGGGTGGCTGTTCACTCCAAGAGATACATGCCATTATAAAAGTGACAGCTCCATTTGTGAGGTGTTTGAAATTTAGGGCCTGTGTAAGGAAGAATCAAACTTTTTTCTTTGTCATATCTAGTGATAGGAGTAACTCTAGAAGTTGTATTTTGCAATTTCCCATTCATTGATTTTTGTTTACTGCCCATGCCTCGACAGCTTGCAAAATGGGAAATACAAACAACAAAAGAAATGGGAAAGTGTTTTACCTCACTAGAAATAAATTGAAATATAGTTAGCAGCCCAGCCGGTGTGGCTCAGTGGATTGAGCATCCTCTCATGGATGGAGAGGTCCTGGTTGGATTCCCGGTCAGGGCACATGCCCAGGTTGCAGGCTCTATCCCCAGTAGGAGGCGTGCAGGAGGCAACAGATTGATGTATTTCTCTCACATCGATGTTTCTATTTCTCTTTTTTAAAAAAAATCAATAAAAAAATAGCAAAAGAAATGGGAAGTTGTTTTCTTTTTTACCTTACTAGCAGTAAATTGCGGATTTAAACAAGTTACTGCTGTTTGGCTTTAAAATGAGAAAAATATATAAGCACCTTTGTTAAGTGAGCATTCTTGCATAGTTGATGAGTATAAAGAGGTAAAATTTTTTTGAAAGTGGTTTGGAAAATATGTATCATGAGTCATAAAAATGTCCTTTGATTTGAAAATTTGCCCTAATGAGGTAATGTTAAATAGAGAAAAATTGGGCGGGGGCGGGGTGCAGTATACATATGAGTGTTATTTGGTGATAGGCCCAAATAGGAAATGATGAAACCTCTGCGAGATGGAATATATATAACCATTAAAAAGAAAGCTTTTGAAGATTTATAAGAATATGGAGAAATTTTTACTGCATAGCTTATAAAAGCAATGAATACTTTTTTGCATTCATTTATTAACATCTCAATAGTAGGTGACTTTAGTATTCCCTCCTTCCTCAATCAGGCTTCTCAACTTTGGTAGTTTTCCCTTCTTTGTGGGCTCTTATTAATCTCCTTTGCTGCCTCCTGTTCTTTCTGTTTGGTCTCTAAATGTGGGAGTACTTCAAGGCTTGTCCTGGATCCTGGACTTTACTTTTTTAATTTATTTTTTAAATACATACAGTAGGCCCTGGCCAGGTAGCTCAGTTGATTAGAGCGTTATCCCAATATGCCAAGGTTGCAGATTTTATCTCCAGCCGGGGCACATATAAGAATCAATCAATGTTGCCTGGCCAGTGTGGCTCGGTGGATTGAGCATGGTCTCATGGACTGAGAGGTACTGGTTCGGGTCCTCATTGAATTCCCAGCCAGGGCACATGCCTGGGTTGAGGGCTTGATCCCCAATAGGGGGTATGCAGGAGGCAGCCCATCGATGTTTCTCTCTCTCTTTCCCTTCCTTTCTCCCTAAAAAATTCAATAAAAACATATTAAAAAAAAAAAGAAGAATCAACCAAAAAATGCATAAATTAGTGGAACAACAAATCGATGTTTCTCCCCCTCCCTTCCTTCCCTCCTTCCCTCTCTTCTTCCCTTCCTCTCTCTCTGTGTCTCTCTCAAATGAATAAATAAAACCTTTAAAATACAGTAAAATAGAGCCCTGGCTGGTTTGGCTTAGCCATTAGAGCATCAGCCCATGGACCAGAGAGACCCGGGTTCAGTTCCCACAAAGGGCACGTACCTGGGTTGCAGTTTGTCCCCGGCCCCTGTTGGGGTCGTGTGGGTGGCAACCAGTCGATTTCTCTCTCTTGCATTGATGTTTCTCTCTCTCTCTTCCTCCCTCTCTCCCTCCCGCTCTATCTGAAAAAACAAACAAAAAAGTAAAATCGACTTTTTTGGGGGTGTACAGTTCTATGAATTTTTTTTTTCCTTATTGGTTTTAGAGAGAGAGGAAGGGAGAGGGAGAGAGAGCTAGAAACATCGATGAGAGAGAACATCGATTGACCACCTCCTACATGCCCCCCACTGGGGATTGGGCCCACAACTTGGGCATGTGCCCCAACTGGGAATCAAACTGGTGACCTCTTGGTGCATGGGTCAACGCTCAACCACTGAGCCACACTGGTCACGCTGCTTCTGTGAATTTTAACCCATGTATGGATTTGTGTAACCACCACCACAATCAGGATATAGAATAGTTCCCCCTCGCCCTTCCCTTGTCACAGTGGTTTTGTCTTTTGGAGAATTGTAACCTTTTGATACTACTGGCTTCTTTGGGAAACTTGGCACAATGCCTTTGAGATCCATCCAGGTTGTGTGTATAAGGTGTGTATCAGTAGTTTATTCCTTTTTTATTGCTGAGTAGTATACCATTGTATGGATGTACTACAATTAGTTTATCCATTCATCTGTTGAAGGACATTTAAGTTGTTTCCGGTTTTGGTCAATTAGTGATAGAAATGTTTGGGGCAGAAATGTTTATGCCATAAATATTTGTTTTTTGTAAGAATGTAAGTTTTCATTTCTCTGGGATAAATACTTAGGAGTGGAATTGCTGGGTCATATGGTAAGTACTATATGTTTTACTTTGCAAGAAATTGTCAATTTGCTTTCTAGAGTGCTGTACCATTTTGCATGCCACTCAGTAGTGTATGAAGATTCTAGTTGGATCACATCCTAGTTAGCATTTGGTGTTAGTATTTTTTATGTTAGTCACTCTAATAGGCATGTACTGATATCTTATTGTGGTTTTAATGTGCATTTCTTTAATGGCTGCTGATGTTGAACATCTTATTTGTCATTCCTGTATACTCTTTGGTGAAAAGAATTTTTTATCTACTTTTTAATTGAGTGGTTGGTTTTCATACTGTCAAGTTTGAGAGTTCTTTATTCTGGATGCATATCCTTTGTCAGATATATAATTTGCAAATATTTTCTGCCTATAGCTTATCTTTTCATTCTCTTAGAGAACAAAAGTCTGGTTTTATATTTTGTTTTTTTATCTTTTATGCTTTATTTAAAAATATCTTTATTGAATTATGACTTATATTTCATAAAACTTATTTTAAAAGATAAACAATTTAGTGATTAAAAAAAAATGTACATAGTTGTACAACCCTCACCACAGTCCAGGTTTAGAACATTTTCATCACCCAAAAGGTCCCTTGTACTAGTTTTATAGTCAGTCAGCATTCCTACCCCAGTCCCAGGTAACCATTAATCTGCTTTCTATTTTTCTATATGTGCTCTTTTTGGATATATATGAATAGACTCGTGCTATATGTAGACTTTTAATCTGGCTTCTTTCACATAGCATAATGTTTTTAATGCTTTATGGAGATATAAATCCACTTATAAAATCCACCCATTGAAAGTGTATAATTCAATGATATTAGCATATTCACAGAGTTCTTCAACCATAAGCACAGTCTAATCTTAGAACATTTTCATCACCCCAAAAAGAAACCTCATAGCCATTAGCAGTCATTCCATATTCCTCCCCACACCCCAGCCCTAGGCTACTACTAATCTACATTCTGTCTCTATGGACCTACCCATTCCAGACATTTCAGCTAAATGGAATCTCACAATATGTATTCATTTTGATTGGCTTCTTTCACTTGGCACAATTTTTTTCAAGGTTTACCTTTGTTATAGCATATATTAGTATTTCATTCCTTTTTATTATTAATAATTTTCTTTATCCATTTTTTAATTGATAGACTTTCAGTTGTTTTCACTTTTGGCTGTTATGAATAATGCTATATATATTCATGTTCAAGTTTTTATGTGAACATATATTTTCATCCTTTTATTTTTAACTTACTCACATGATTATACTTGAAGTGAGTTTCTTTTAGATAGTCTGTAGTTGAATCATACTATATATATGTTCTGACAGTCTGCCTTTTTATTATGTAGACCATTTTCATTTAATGTAATTATTGATATATTTGGATTTGGTCTACTATTTTATTTTTCTGTTTGTTCCTCTGTTTCCCCTTTCTTGCCTTCTCTTGGATTATTAATATGGTTTTTTAGCATTCCATTTTAATTTGTTGATTGTTTTTGCTGTATCTCTTTGTAGAGGATTTTTAGTGGTTGCTGTAGGGATTTCAGTGTACATATCAAACTTTTCACAGTTTTTATAGATTCATTATTTAACCACCTCAAGTGAAATACAGAAACCTTTCCATCATGTAGTTTTATTGTCTTTCCTCTCCTTATGTTGAGTTGTTATATATTATATCTATATACACTGAAGAGTCCCTACAGGGATGTTACACTTTTTTGCTTCAAACCGTCAAACATATTTTAAAGAACTCAAGAAGAGAATAGTCTATTTTATTTACTATTTTTGTTTCTCTTTATTCCTAATGTTCCAGAGTTTCCTTGTATCATTTTGATCCTGTCTGAAGAACTTCCTTTAACAATTCTTTTATATCAGGTCTGCTAACAATGAGTTCTTCCCTTCAACTGAAGTTGTTTTTATTCATCTTCATTTCTGAAGGGTATTTTTTGTGGATATAGAATTTTGGGTTGATAAATTTTGGTTTCACAAAACTGTCAAAATTCTATATCCACATAAAATACCCGTCAGAAAGGATATTTTCTCTCAGCTAAGATGTTTTTGCGCTTCTTTCTAGTCTCCATGGTTTCAGATGAGAAATCTGCAGTATTCAAACTACTGTTCCCTTGTAAGTTGGATCTTTCCCTTTTGTCTAACTCTTCTCTCCCTAAGTGATGGTGTTAAATACCATCTATGTGCTGTTGTCTGCAGTCCAGGATCTTCTCTGAGCACCAGATTTATATATCAAGGTGTTTAATTATATTCCTCAAATTTACTTGTCTGTGGTGGACATTTGCTTTTGAGTGAATTACTTGGCAATTATCCACTTACTTAAGCCTGCAAGCTGGCAGCCATTCTTTCTCTCCCTCTCTCTTATCTTATATCCAAGCAATCTGTCATTTCTATTAATTCCATCTCCAAACTGAATTTTTAAATTCTTCCACTTTTCTTTGTCTTCACTGACATCCTTCTATTCCAAGCTAACATGATTCCATTCCTGAACTGCTGCATGTTTTTGTTTCTAATTTTGGTCCCCATGTAATCCATTTCTTTCACCTTGTAGCTAGAGTGACCGTTTACAAAATGGAAGTCACACCATCTGACCTCCCTACTTAAAACTGTTCAGTGGACTTCCATTTTACTTGGAATAGATTCCTGAACCCTTAAGGGCTTGGTCTGGCCGGCTCCTGTCTATCTTACTAACTTATTTTCGTGCTCCTCTTCTCACTTTTCTCCACTATAGCCACACTTTTCATTTTCTCTGCATACCAGGCTCTCAGGGTTTTTTACACTTGCTACATTCTCTCACTTTGGATCCTTTCTTTGCCTTAGTTTAAATGTCACCTTCTTTAAAGTAGTGAAATTCCCCACTCCATCCTATTATCTTTATCTGTTATGGACTTTATTTTTTTGCCTAGCACCTGATATTTCCTGCCTGGCAAAGTCTTTGCACATAGTGGCCACTTAGTAAATACTGGGTGAATGAATGAATCATTATGCAGATTAAAAGAGCCAAATGTAAAAATATCAATATTATTTTAATAATTTTGTAAGTGAGGATATAGAAATAATAGAAGTGGGTGTTGTGTTGTCTTTCTGTTTATATATAGTTCCCAAGTTTTCTATAATGAGCATATATTGCTTTATAAACTTGAAAACAAACCATTTTAAAAATGAAAACATGCCTTCCTCTACTAATAATTTTGTTGTTTAATCTTTTTACACTCTCATTTATCTTTTTTGTTGATTGGTTTTCATGCATACTTTTTAATTTCATTCTCTAAAATATTTAGAAGGTATTAGATGTTAGACAGTTAAAAGCAGCCTAGAATCACAAAAGAATATTCATATTTTATTTATATTATGCCTTTGTAGTGCCTTAATATTTTAGTTTTCTTTTTTAAAATATATTTTATTGATTTTTTTTTTTTTTTTTTTTTTTTTTTTTTTTTTTTTTTTTTTTTTTAGGGAGTGGGAGAGAGAGATAGAAACATCAATGAGAGAACATCGATTGGCTCCCTCCTATATGCCCCCTAGTTGGGGGAGAGGTCGAGCCCAAAACCTGGGCATGTGTCCTGAACAGGAATTGAACTAGTGACCTCTTGGTACATGGGACGATGCTCAATCCACTGAGCAACACCAGCTGGGCAATTTTCTAGTTTTCTAACTTAGATACTGTAGTCTTTTTAAAATATTTATTTATTTATTGGTTAATCCTCATCCGAGGATATATTTCCATTGGTTTTTAGATAGAGTAGAAGGGAAGGAGGTCGAGAGAGAGAAACATTGATGTGAGAGAGACACATTGATTGGTTGCCTCTCGCACAACTCTGTCCAGGGCCAGGGATTGAACTGCAACTGAGGTGCATACCCCTGACTGGAATCGAACCCACGACTCTTTGGTCCGCAGGCCAACACTCTAACTGCTGAGCTAAACCAGCCAGGGCAAAATTTTATTTATTTTTTAAAATAATTTTTTACTTTTCAGTTACGGTTGACGTACAATATTATGTTAGTTTCAGGTGTACATACCAACATTTATATAACTTATGAAGTAATCACCCTGATAAATCTAGTACCCATCTGATACCATACATAGTTAATACAATATTATTGACTATATTCCCTATGTTATACTTTATATTCCTGTGACTATTTTGTAACTACGGATTTGTGCTTCTAAATCCCTTCACCTTTTTTCACCCAGCCCCCCAAACCCCCTACCCTTCTGGCAACCATCAAAATGTTCTCTGTATCTGTGCGTCTGTTTCTGTTTTGTTTGTTCATTTATTTTGTTCTTTAGATTTCACATATAAATGAAGTTATATAGTATGTCTTTCTCTGTCTAACTTAACTGCACTCAGCACAGTACCCTAGGTCCATCCCTAGGTCCATCCATTTTGTCCAAATGGCAAGATTTAATTCTTTTTGTGGCAGAGTAATATTCCATTGTATATTTCTAACACCTCTTCTTTATATCCATTCGTCTATTGATAGGTACTTAGGTTGCTTCCATATTTTGGCTATTGTAAATAATGGATGTATATGTCTTTCTGAATTGGTGTTTTGAGTTTCAAGTGGAATTGCTGGGTCCTTCTTTGTCTCTTGTTATAGCCTTTATTTATTTATTTATTTTTTTATCCTCACCCGAGGACATTTTTTCCATTTTTTGTTCAGATAGAGTGGGAGGGAGAGAGAGGAAGAGAGAGAGAGAGAGAAACATCGACATGAAAGGGACACATCGAGTGGCTGCCTCCTGCACGACCCAACCAGGGCAGGGGACAAACTGCAACTGATGTACGTGCCCTTAGTGGGAACCAAACTCGGGTCTCTCTGGACCGCAGGCCGATGCTCTAACCGCTGAGCCAAACCGGCCAGGGCATTACAGCCTTTATTTTAAAGGCTATTTTGTCGGTAATAAGTATTGCTACCCCAACTTTTTTTTTTTCATTTCCATTTTCATGAAATATCTTTTTTCATCCCTTTAATTTTTTTTTTAATTTTATTTTTTTGTTAACCCTCACCCAAGCATATTTTCTCATTGATTTTTAGAGAGAGTGGAAGTGGGGGAGAGGAGGAGAGAGAGAGTGAGAGGATGAGAGAGAGAAACATGGATGTGAGAGAGACGATTCGTTGCTTCCCCCACAACCCTGACCAGGGCTAGTGATTGAACCTGCAACCCAGGTACATGCCTTTGACCGGAATCGAACCCGAGACCCTTTGGTCTGAGGGCTGATGCTTTGAAAGCCAGGGCTCATCCCTTTACTTTCAGTTTGTGTGTGTCTTTTGATCTGAAGTGAGCCTCTAGCATATATATGGGCTTTTATTCAGCCACCCTGTATCTTTTTATTTTATTTTATTTTATTCCTCACCCGAGGATATTTTTCCATTTATCATTAGACAAGAGTGGGAGGGAGGGAGAGAGAGAGAGAGACAGAGAGAAACATCAATGTGATAGAACCACATCAACCAGTTGCCTCCCACATGACCCAGCCAGGGCTGAGGATGAACCTCAACCGAGGTATGTGCCCTTGACCAGAATCGAACCCTAGACTCATTGGTTTGTGGGCCGATGCTCTAAGTGCTGAGCCAAACCGGCCAGGGCCACCCTATATCTTTTGATTGGAGCATTTAATCCATTTGCATTTAAAGTAGTTGTTGAGAAATATGTATTTATTGCCATCTTTTTATTCGTTTTTAAAAAATCTTTCTTCTTCTTCTTCCTCCTTTTCCTTCCTTCCTTTCTCCTTCTTCTTCCTTCTTCTCTTTTCTTCCTTCTCCTTCCTTCCTTTCCTCCTCCTCCTTCTTCTTTCTCCTTCCTTCCTTCCTTCCTTCCTTCCTTCCTTCCTTCCTTCCTTCCTTCCTTCCTTCCTTCCTTCTCCTTCTTCCTTCTACTCTTTCCTTCCTTCTCCTTCCTTCCTTCTCCTTCCTTCCTTTCCTCCCCCTCCTCCTCCTCCTCCTCCTCCTCCTCCTCCTTCTTTCTCCTTCCTTCCCTCCTTCCTTCCCTCCTTCCCTCCTTCCTTCCTTCCTTCCTTCCTTCCTTCCTTCCTTCCTTCCTTCCTTCCTTCCTTCCTTCCTTCCCTTTTCTTCCCCCTCTTCCTTCTTCCTCCTTCCTCTTCCTTTTCCTCATCTGGACTTTGATTCTAAATGATAGCTTTGCTGGATAGAGTAGATACTATAGTCTTTTAAATTTCATTCCCCACACAGCTGTTTGTACCTTTTTTCTCTGCCTTCTAATGACTACCTTTTTTCTGAGCTTGAGTCTAATTTCTACCTGTGGTAGTTGTGTAGGCTTTTTTTCTTTAGGCTGTATGACTATAGCGAAGCAGTATTTAATGTAAGGGTGCTCCTGAATGTCCTATCATTGTAACTATTCTTAACCCACAAATTATAAATAGAAATGTAATTATTGTCTTAACTTGGCTTTGTAGAGAAATGTTGAACTATTGAGGATTATTTTTAGGGGAGCCTTACTCAGTTTGTTTTGTACAGTTCAATTCAGAGGAAGATCAGCATGCTTTAGCAAAAAGTATATGCTGATATGTGTTTGTGTATATAAATTTATAGCATAAATGGTGATTTCTGCTTGCCTATAAGTGTTGAACACAGAAACAGCACTGATTAATTGTTCTTCAAATCATGAATGAACTATTTAAATTATATAGATATTTTTCACATTCATAGTCTAGAATAAGAAATCTTACTGTTCATTCCAAACTGTCCTCATTTAAGAGTATGGTGATTGACAAGAAATATTATGCAACTATACATAGGAAGAGAATTATTTCTATATACTACTATAGAGTGATTTTACAAGTATATGTTAAGTAAGAAAAACAGAGTGGATAAAGAGTGCAAAATATTCTGTTTAAGAAAAGGGGAGGGGATGTAAATGTATGTCTGTTTATATTAAAACTGTGTAAGAATAAAGAATACAAATTTAGGTTACCTCTAAGGAAGGAGTGGGTAGGGTAGAGGGGAGTATGTCTCATTCTGCAGATTCAATTTTAGAACCATGTAAATATTTTATGTAATGAAATAAAATTTTGAAAGTAAAGCCAAAAATTGAAAACAAAATGAAACAAATTGACTTCAGTGTATATACTAGTGGCAATGGTCCTCAGAGTTTGACTGTGTTCAACAAACCCGTGTGACATTTGCACCGATGGTGCCAAAGCACCGTAGGTAAAACTGTTTGTGCCTTAGTAGAAATCTTACTAGTGGCACTGAACTGTACCTACCAGTCATTGTGTTTGTCACCGCCACGTTCTTGCAGTTAAAAAATATCAGTTTTACTTAAGAATTTCCTTCATAAAATAGTAACAGTGATTAATCTTATAAGTTGATTTTTAATATTCCATGTGACAAAATGGGAAGTATGCATAAAACTACCAAAATATCATGGTTGTTTTTAGAGAGAGCCCATGTGTAATTGTTTTGAGTTACAAGCTGCTTTTTTCATGGAACACTGTTTTTACTTGAAAGACTAAATGACCTAATTGACTAAATGACTTGAAAGACTAGAAGACCTAATTCTCTTCAGAGTTAGGATTTGGCAGACATTTTCTCAACAGAATGAAGTGAGTTTGCTACTACAAAGAAAATAGACAGTCTTTGCTGGAAATAGTAGAATTTAAGCTTTTAAGCAGAAATTAGTATTTAGTAAAATAGGCAACTACCATTGTGACTGTGACAACTTCCCAGTACTTAAAACTTCTCTGATGAGATTGGTGATGATAGTAATGAATATGACATATCAATATTGTATAATGAACTATAACAGCATTTAGTGAACCAGTATTTCCAGATGATCAATGCATGATGTTAAGAAAGTTTTCAGTACAAGACAGATCTAGTCCAAGTACAAGACCAACAAATTTTAATTTGACAGAGTATGAACATTTTATGTGGTTTCAGATTCCATGTTACAGCTAACCATTAAAAAATGACCACTTGTTGAGGTTGGTTATAGTATCAAAGAAGAATATCTGTAATAATCTGAAAGAATATTAAAATAACTCTTTTTTACACCTACATATCTGTGTGCATTAAGATGTCATATACTTCAACAAAAATAACATTACAACAGATTAAATGCAGAATGAAAATTCAGCTGTCTTGTTTTAAGCAGATAGTAAAGAGATTTGCAAAGAAAAGGACAATTGCTCTTAACTCTTTTTTTTTTTTTTTTAATCCTCACCCGAGGACATTTTTTGTTCAGATAGAGTGGGAGGGAAAGAGAGAGAGAGAGAAACATCGACGTGAAAGGGACACATCGAGTGGCTGCCACCCGCACGACCAACCAAGGCCGGGGACAAACTGCAACCAAGGTACATGCCCTTAGCGGGAACCGAACCCGGGTCTCTCTGGACCGCAGGCCGACACTCTAACCGCTGAGCCAAACCGGCCAGGGCGCTCTTAACTCTTAATTCTCTTTTGAAGACTAGTTATTTTTAAAATAAAATATGTTAACATAATGGGTTTATTATTTTAAAATTCATAAATATTGTTAAAATCTCAGTTTTAATTTCAAATATGGTAAGCAGGGTTAGATAGAACACACATAATAACAGCTCTTTGGAAACCTCAGTATATTTTATTTTTAAATTTTTGAATTTTTTGTTAAATATACATAACATAAAATTTACATTAAAACTATTTTTAAATAGCTTTGTGTACAATTTAGTAGCTTTAAGTACATTCACAATGTTGTGTGACCATTTGCAGAACTAGATTTCCAGAACTAGAACAAAGTCTAGATAGTTCGTCTCTAGTAGAATCATACAATATTTGTCTCTCTGTGTCTGGTTTATTTCACTTAGCATAATGTTTTCAGGGCCCATCTGTGTTGCAGCATATATCAAAATTTTATTCCTTTTTATGGTTGAATAATATTTCATTGTTTGTACATACCACATCTTGTTCATCACCTCTTTACCCCTGGTTAGACTATAAGAGCATTTGAAAATGTAACTATTAATTATTGGTAATTTAAATAGTAGATTTACTGATTAAATAGTACTCATATGATATATAATACAGATATATATAGAGCTTGGATTATGGAGCTCCTTTTCCTTATATTTTTAATAATCTAGGGAAGGAGAAATTCAACCTGGTATTTGTAATTCTGAGTCATTAACTGAGGTAACCATTAGTCATTAACTCTTGCTTTCCTCATAATGTTAACAGTGCTGGCTTTATAAAGGTTAATTTTGTTGAAAGTGTAAGCTTTGTTTGTTTAAACTGTTAATAGTTACCACCAATCATTCTTCCTCTAAGGTTACATTATAATTTTGTTTCAGCTTTATTGAAGGCTATTTCAATCCTGCTACCCTATTATTTAACCCTGTTACCTTTGTTGACCTGCAACCTGGCTCGGTGTTTGGTACATAGTAGGTGCTTAATAAATATTTATTGAATCAATAAGTGGTTTTAGCTGTATAGTTACAAACATTGTTGTATTACTTTTGTAGATTATACCACTAAATTTATTCATTACTTGTAGATGTTACTAGTTTAATTCTCATAAACTACTCTCATTTTCAGTTTCTTAAATTATATTTAACTTTGTTTCTAAATATTAAAAACGATGAAGCTTTGGCTTTTAAAAGTTTTAGCACTGAAAAGTTTTTAACACTATCATGCCATGTTTTTAACCTTTATTAAACTATAGAGTCAAAATGATAGCGAAAGCAGTTATTTCCGGGCTTCTGTGCTTATGAATCAGATTATAACTATTTCTTTGGCTTTGGATTTGTGGTTTCTTGAACTAATTTAAATGATGCGAAAGATGAGTCTCATTAGGCGTTTCCTCTTTTTAAAAAGTGTATTTGGTGTTTATTGTAAACAGATTTTCTCCAAGGAAAACAGTCTCACATGGTCATCCATTATGAATGAAATCCCACCTGTATATACTGGTCCCTATATATTTTATTATCTGTTACCTATATGTGTTTTGGTTTTTATTTATTTGTTTTTTTCAAAATCCTGAGGTTTTGAAGTAACTCCATTCTGGCTTAATATTCTGCTAAT
This sequence comes from Tadarida brasiliensis, assembly GCA_030848825.1. Taxonomy (NCBI): domain Eukaryota; kingdom Metazoa; phylum Chordata; class Mammalia; order Chiroptera; family Molossidae; genus Tadarida; species Tadarida brasiliensis. The sequence continues at coordinate 44,074,501 of CM061275.1, forward strand.
TACTAACATTTTCCTTTAGGTTACCCTCCACCCACTTTGGTAATTGTAAATTCTTACTCTTCTATTGGTTCCCTCTGGCCACTGAGTGTGTGAGTCAGTGTCACAAGCATGTGGTATTGGTTGTCAGTGGAATTCTAAAACTTCCTCATGACAGAACAGTTTAACTTTCATGCTTCTGGTCAGAGGAATGGTCCTGGGGACAGTTCTAATTCCACCTAATAGTTATGGAAGAGATGAGGATGCGTTGCTTTGCTGCCTGGGCAGTGAGGCCTCAGAAACTGCTCTGCTCAACTTAACAGGTATGACTCGGAGGTGATAGTTTGGGGGAGGGTAGATAATCATAGTAATCAAGTGTGAATGGAGATTTCAAAAAATTAATCTTATGTATTACTATTATTGTCTTTGTGGCCAGTGATATTTCACGTGTGTGGTTTTTTCCCTGGTATTTTACAGTAGAACCTCAATAAGTACTTATTGAAAGAAAGAATAAATGAATAACATGTAATATTTTGTGGTATTAAGATACATGTGGCTTGATATGAAGAACTTAAATTATATTTTGAGAACTGCTGAATGATTTATCCAGCCATCTTAAATAGTTTTTAAAAGAGGTATTACTAAGTATTAGCTATTTAGAGAATATGCAGTCAGGTAAAGTAGAATTCTGTCAAAATAAGTGTTTGTAAAATACTTGGAAATGCCTAAGCTGAAAATTTTGTATATTAATTTTTCTAATTCCTACCTGACAGAGTTCTAATTAAACTGATAAAAGTTATTGAACTAATTTGTGAAAAGTGTTTTTATTACAATTAAACATTAAATTTAGAAATTATCTCTGAATTTGAATTTGAGTTTTAGTCTGGATTTTAACTTGTTTAATCCTGATAATTTCCTCTGTATAAGCTGCTATTTCTATATTTAGCCTTATTTTTGTTATATCTTGCAAGTGTATTAGTAGAAAAAAGTAATACAACTATCTTTTCTTAATAGTCATAATATATTTCTGCTACCTGGTATTGTATTCTGTAAATGAAAACCAGAGTATTCTGTTGTCTTGTCAGAAGTCTGTGATCTACTCTATAACAATGATTAATAAAAGATTAACTGGCTATCTAAGGTACCTAATGTATAGTAGTCACTTCACATGTTCAAAAAGAAAATATTCCCAGCCGACACGCTTGCATTTGGGTGGGCGCAGGACATCTGAATTACCCAGATGTTTTTGTTTTAAACCACTGAGGAAAATGGTGTAGACTAGACCCACTGGATGACACTGGTGACATTTACTTGCTTTAAAACTATGGGATTTTTTTCTTTGTCTTTTTTGCCTTTATTTCTTAGCTTGTTCTCATTTAGTTCTTTAACTCTGTATGATTTAATACATGTTCATTCTTGGCCTCAGGAAAATGTTAGGATGTTTTTTGTCTTTCAAGAATTTTCCCTTTGTTTTGTGCTAGTGGTAGGATGGCGTTTCAGTGGATATCCTGTGCAGACGGATTGTACGGGAAGTTGACCCTTAGTTCTCTGAGAACAAAAGATTAAGTAGGGAAAAAGAAGAAAGGAAGGAAATAAGATCTTTTGACTTGACCAAAAAAGTCATAAAGCCAGAGATGGGGAGAAGGGGAGTGGGGAATAAAAGGATTGTTTTCCATCGTGGTTCTTTAGTACTTTGGCCCCCAAAATTACTTTTATTCTGTATTTATTATTTTGTATATTTGAGAAATGTACAGTACTGTTTGGTCAGAATATGGGGTGGACATGGGAAATAATACAATAATTAATAAATAATACAAGATTAAACTTTCTGCATACTCACACATGTAAACCTATTTTTGCCTACCCCATATGTCTTTTAAGTTTACATAAAATTGCGCCATAGGTCTCATTCTCTTTTCTCCTTTTGTCAAATAACATGATTTTAAGAAGCTGACTTGCCTTGAACAATCCTCCTTTGTGCTTGATGGCATTTCTTTCAGTACATATAAACTACGTGTCACAGACATGTCTTGCACATTGACAGTCTGCCACTCTACTGTCATTGGTGCAGAATTCCTGCTCAAGCAATTTGAATGCTTTCTCTTCTCTGAAACCTTTTCTGACTTCAGAGCTTTGTTTTCTATTCGGATCTCTCAGAGCATCCTCTGTAAGTACATTTATTCAACATATCTTTTTTGAGAGCCTCTTATATACATGCACTGTTCTGGATGCTTGGAATTTATCAGTGAACCAAGCAGACAGAAACCCCTGTCCTCATAAAACTGATATGCTGGTTGGGGGAGTTAGATTAATACACATGAATATAATAATATGTAAATTATATATTTAGTGGTAATAAGAGCTGTGGAGAGATATAAGTTGAGAAGGGAGACATGGAGGACATGGGAGTGTTGTCAGGAATAGATTTATTTAAAAATAAGACAGTCAAAGAATGCCGCAACGAGAGGGTAACATTTGAGGCAGTACCTTTGTACTGCCTTACCTTCTTGTTCAGGGAAGGCCAGTGGCCAGAATGAGGTAATTAGGGGAGGAGGAGTAGGAAGATGAGTTGGGTAAGACACGTTGTAAAGGGTCTTGCAGGCCCTTGTTAGGACTTTGGTTTTTACTATAAGATATAGGGAGCCATCTGAGAGTATCGAGCAGAGGAGTAACACAATCTGATTTACACTTAAAATAACTGGCTGGTATGTTGAGAATAGACGGTAGAGAGCAAGGATAGAAGCGTGGAGACCAGTTAGGAGTATAGTGAAATAATCTAGGTGAAAGATGATGGCGGTGACAAGATGGTAGTAGTGGAGGGGGTGAGAAATGAATAAGTTCTGAATATAATTTTGAGGTCAGTGCCAGTAGAATTTCCTGATGGATTGGATGTGATATGTGAATGATTTTAAGGTTTTTTGCACCCCCCCAGCTTTATTGATATAGTTGACATACAAGATTATATAAGTTTAAGGTTTATAGTGTGTTGATTTGATACACTTGTATATTGTGAGATGATTACCACCATAGCCTTAGCTAATACATACACCACATCAGAATTACCGTTTCTTTTTTTGTGGTGAGAACATTTAAGATCTACTCTCAGTAACTTTCAAGTATATAGTACAGTATTATTAACTATAATTACTGTGCTTTACATTAGATCCTCAGAATTTACTCATCTTGTAGCTAGAAGTTTATACTCAAACTTTGAAGGTTTTTGTCCTGAGCAACTAAAAGGATGAAATCTCCCTTCACTGAGATGGGGAATTCTGTGGGAGAAGCAGATTTGGGGGAAGGAATAGAGAGTAGTTTTTTTTTTTTTTTTTTTTTTTTTTTTTTTAGTAAGCCCAAATAATGGTCTGTAATCTTTATATTCTGAAGCTCAGCCTGATGCTAGTTCACTAACAAATAGATGTTCACTAAAATTACTAGTTTTATAAACTTTAAATGTTAATATACTGGGGTTCACAAAGTAAGGTATAAATCTATGGCATTTGCTGTTTTTGAGTTGGTTTAAGAGTTAGTTTTAAGTTGATTCTGCTTGATTCCTGTTTCTAACTTGGTCACTGATAATACAAGTTAAGTTACCCTTGATTTTCATTCCTCTTAAAATGTCAAACAATGGACCACAGAACTTATATGCATGTATGCATGACGATAGACACAGACAACAAAGCTGAGGACAGGGTGGGAGGGTTTGGGGAGGAGGGAGTCAATGGGGGGGAATGAGAAACATCTGTAACAAAAATAAATTAATAAAAAGAAAAACAAACAAACAAAACAAAAAGAATCTGTTCTAGGCATCAGGAATTTTTTTTTAATGAATAAAAGAATGCCTTTGCTTTCAAAAAAAAAAAAAAAAGTCAAACAATGGGACCTCTACTTAAAAAGAAGGAAGTGTACTTGAATTGTTTGATAATCATTAAACAGAGTCATAATCACAAAATATATAATGTGTTACCACCATCACTGGCAAGAAACATCAGTGTGGATCATGTTATGTTTGGTATAGAACCTAATAAATACTGTGAATGTTCTCCACTTCTTTTGGCAATTCTTTTCATGTTAATAAAGGGTTGGCATTTCGTAGCCCAGTGGGAATTCTGTTAGAGTAGATAATTTTTCATTAGAATAAAGAAAAACATAGTATATGTGGCCAGTTGAAAGGATGTTTCATGTAGTGTTTTGTTTGTTTTATAATCCTAATTGGTTATTTTGGTATATGATACAGCTATTCCCATTCACTGTGACTCTGCCTTGAAACAAGGAGCAACACATCTGTTTCATATTAACTTGTCAAGACATCTGGATATAGCTTTAGGTTTGTCATAATCTTAATGTAAAATAAAATTTAATTAGCTGTGGAATTTTAAAGATATATTCCTTTTAAGAAGAAAAAGAATGTGATAAAGTGAAATAAACTTAAAACTGTTAGAATTACAGATCCAACTTACAACAGGACTTTCTGTGTATTTCATGTATAGACAGTTATGAAGCCATTTTTAAAACATTGGTTATTGCTATTTTAAGATTAAAATACATGTCATTGTTTCCTGTCACTTACATTGTTGTGTAATTTGGGCATTCATTCAGTCAACAGTTATTGAACACATGTTATGTAACTCCTTGCTAGTAAAAAAGATACCATTCTTATGCCAAAGAGCACATTGTGAAGTTTGGGAAGCAAACATGAATTGAGGCTATTGTAAAGATAAAGATAGAGGGTATTAATGCAGCAAATGTTATGTTTTTTGAGAGCAACAGGAGGAGGAGCATGTGAGGCTTCCTAGGTGAGGTTGTACGGGAGCTGGGTTATAAAGTGAGAAGTCAGCCAGTCCAGAAAAGGGTGGAAGGAGACCACATTGCAGGTAGACCGGACAGTGTGAACAAAGGCAGAGAGGCAGGAGACAGCATCATGGTGTATATTAACATTTACAGTTTGAGAGGTGGAGTGGGGAGAGGTGAAGCCTGAGGGATAGGTGGAGCCCTGATCTGAAAGCCCTTGAAGGCCATATTAAAGAGGTTTCAGCTTGATGGTAAACTATCGAAGAATCTTAGTGACGTGGTCAAATTTTTGTTTTAAATAGATCACTTTGCCAGCTGTGTGGAGGATGGATTTGAGGGAGACCAGACTGGAGGCGGTAGTCCAGGTGAGAGACAATGGGGATCTGAGCTAAGGCCTTGCTGTAGAGATGGACAGGAGGGAATGGATTTGAAAAGAAGTAAAACCACAGATTAGAAGTTTCTTCTCCTCCAGATATGATAAAAACCAATTTTAAATGGAAAATGAGTGGAGGGAGAGAGACCTAATAGAAAAGTGTTGTTTTATGGCACAGGCAGATAGTGGTACATAGCAGCTAAAAACAATTTCAGTTATTAAGAAAATTGACCTGGGCTGTAAGAAGATGGTATAGGGATCACCTGTTTGTGTAGTATGACTAAACTTAGCAACCATCAAGCCTTGAGGAAGAAACCAGGTCTTACAAGGCTTCCACCATTACACGTGATAGCAACTCAATAGATCTCCATTATTGGTGATATTTTCTAGAGCCTTCAATTTAGTTATTGATATTTTACAAAAATCTACCACCTGGGAAAGGAAAGTAAGGTAGAATTTTTTTCCCCCATTAAAACAACAATTGCAAGCTATTATAGACAGTGTTGCATGGCAACACAGGACATTTTGGAGTGGTGAGAATATTTTATATTAAACCCAAACATTTTTCTGTTGTTTAACAGGTAATTTTAGAATTTTTTTTCTAGAAGCACTATTTTTATATGTAAATAGAAGGTCTGGATTTATACAATATGTACATATTTCTTAAAATCTGTTATCTTTTTGACATTTTGTTTGATATGGAGAGAGTAAGGGGAGGAGGGTAGTTTGGAAGGACTTAAAAAACATAACTGTTCCCTCTTAAAACCACCACCACCACCACCACAAAATATCCTGTATTTTTATAAAATGAATTGTCAATTCCTTTTGAGGTTTCTTTTTCATTTTGAGAAAACTGTGCTTTTCCTATTAATTTCTGATTTTGGTGAATGCATATAAATCATGGTTAAATTGTTCTTTTCATTTTGTGTTTTGTCTATCTTGTTATATTTTCAACAACTGTTCTTATGTTTAGGAGACAGTGCCATTCGCTTATTCTTCATTGTTCCACAACTATATCATTATGTTCGTCCCTGGAGCCGTCTGTCTATGCCAGCAGCTAAAATGCTGCAAATGTACTGAATTCAAATGAATTTCCAACTGTTGAACTTACTGTGAATTTCTTTCTCTTCCTCTGTCTTTCAGAAGCCTTGCACCGGCCCTATGGTTGTGATGTTGAACCCCAGGCACTGAACGAGGCCATCAGGTGGAGTTCCAAAGAGAACTTGCTGGGAGCCACTGAGAGTGATCCTAATCTCTTTGTTGCACTTTATGATTTTGTAGCAAGTGGTGATAACACACTCAGCATCACTAAAGGTGAGCTTCTGAGTAACATCTTCTCACTTTTCAGTTTTCACTAGTGGTTAGGAAATAAAGGTGTCTGTTCTAGGTTCTGCCTCTAAAATTAGCTAGGTGATCTGGGCCCAGATACTTTTGGTTCATAATTGTTTTTTTAAATCCTCACCTGAGGATATGTTTTTCATTGATTCTAGAGAGAGAGAAAGGGAGGACAGGAGAGAGAGAGAGAGAGAAACATCTATCAGTTGCCTCATGCACACGCTCCGACCAGGGATCGAACCTGCAACCTGGTATGTGGCCTGACTGGGAATCAAACCCATGACCCTTCAGTGCACGGGATGATGCTCTAACCACACTGGCCAGGGCGTAATTGTCTGTTTTAAAACCTGTATATGGGGTAATGCCACTTTGTCTACTTTATAGGCTTATTAAGGTTAAAATGAGGTAAAGTACTTTAGGAAAAACACCACACAATATATACATAAACTTTCCTCATTCTCAGAATGTGTATTCTATGTAATATGCCAGCAAATGCAAGGCTCACTATACATTTCTTCTCGTTGATTGAATCATGTTGCCAGACCCCAGTGCTATTCTAAGTGTTGTCCGTGTCTGACTGCCTCTCTGAGAACTGTTTACCAGTGTGCAGTGAGATCAAGAACTTGCATCCGAAATACAAACCAACTACATCACTAAGTGCACTATTTACTATTTAGTTCAACTGACAGTTTCTTTTTTTGGAGCAAGACTTTTGGCCTGAAGAAAGTAGTCTAGTGATTCACAGTCTGGCACAAGCCTCTTATCTCAGTGTGGCCCTGCTGTGTGCGGCGCTGGCCGGGACAGTTTGTCGCAGTGTTGCTGTGGGTGAGGGAAAGGCCTAGTGTGCAGGGTTTCCATTGTAGTAATGCTCTCAGAGTAGTCGTTTATTTCAGTAGTGAATTCTTATAAAAGGGAACACTAAGAACATGACCGAATAAAATCATCCATTATTGGTTTTTTGAACAAGGGCAGAAAATACTGAAGTTTTCTGAGAAAGAAATAGAAGTATGGGACACTGTCATTGAGCACATGAATTGGATTGCTAATTTGGCTAAGCTTGTTCTTGTGTTTTGAACCTATGAAAGCCTCCTACTGGAAAAAAATATATTTCAGGATAATTCTTAAGTAAATGAAATTGTAACATTAAGTGATTATCTGTCAAACATGTGCCTTATATTTGTAAGGTTCAGAATGAGGTATTAAATGGGAGTGGATATACCAAATTAGGGCACAGGAAAAGTAAAGTGCACGATCTCCTCTGTCAGGTTACTTAACGATTTTGGGTGTTTTGGGGACGGGACGTGTGGGAGGTTTGTGTTTATGCATTGGGAGGAAATTTTTACATACAGTTTCAGGATAAAACAAAGGACTTGATAGAAATTTTATACTTTGCGATAGTCTTTTTGAGCTACAATAGACCCTTACACCTTTACTGATAATTCAGTCACAGTGAAACTGTGACTCAACATTCTTTCCTAGATATAATTTGCATGTCAGTGTTTTCCAGGATAGCTCAGTCACCGAGGAAACATTGACAGAGTCTGCTGACTCCTCAGTTACCAGTTATGGCAACCACTAGTGTGCAGCTCAAGCAGTAGAACTTCCTTTACCTTTTGGCCAGCAGGGATTTCTCCTAAAACCCATGAAATGCCAGATTTTTATACCAGGTTCCTATTAATGTAAAATAATGTCATGCTAAAGCTTTTTAAATTATTTTAAAGACAGGAAAATATATTTTAAAAATAAAATACTAATACTTGTTTTAGTTCCCTTCTTTTTGAAGATGATATTTTGCTTGAATTAAGAAACAAAGTTCTCCCAGGATTCCTCTGTCAATAGGGCCAATGTTTTGTATTTCTACCAGTCTATACCCCTGTCAGTTTCCTTCCTGAGTAGAAAATTATTCTCCTCACTGCCAAAAAGAGGAAAGAAAACAAACAAATGGAAACCAGGGTGTTTCTCTGTATCCTAATTGTGATTATGTCATTACCAGTTCTTTATAAGGAAGCAATAATAATATGCTTAGTAAAGTACTTAGTGTTTACTTCTTCCAGTTCTTGTGGAGTAAAAGAGAAAAGCTATAGAGCAAGTTTGACCTTGTTTTTCTAGCAGTACTAGGACTTTCTTCCTGTGCATTTCCACGGCCACCCTCCTGTCCATCTGTACAGATGTATACTTTATATATATAAAATGCATGTTAGTCTACACTGTTGTGTTTTTTCTCACTGACTGTCTCTATCCAGGTGTCTTGGGTGAGGTAGTAAGGGCTAATAGAAAGTTATCCAGTGGTAGACATTTCTGTAGACACTGAAGAAAGTTAGATGACTGCCAGAAGAATGACTCTGAGTTCTTCCTCGTTAGCCTTTGTCTGATAACCGGACCATGTGCTTTTGATTGATTTGGCTTTTTTCTGCTTTCTGACACTGAGAAGTGGATGTGGACTCTCTAGGAAGGCTTGCATCACTCATGTTAGGGGTGTAAGGCCTTGGAAGGAGCGTGTAGATGACCAGATATTATTACTGACGATATCTCTTTCACCTTCTCTGTTGTCTGCTTTAAGGGAGCAGTCAAGGACACACTGAGGTCAATAGCAAAGATACTCTGAGTAACTTGAGTCTTGGGTTCTAAGATCAGACTCAGCTTCCTTTCCCACACTAATTTTAGAGGAATGGATAGGAGTGACTCATTCTTCGTGGGGAATAGGAGTGAAACTGGGAAACTATAGCTATTTAAAACTTGAGTCCTGGAAAATATTGTGCTTTGGGAGTCCTTACTGCTTACCTCCCATCCCTCAAACAGTTTTCTTTCTGAAAACATTGCTGAAAGCTCTGTGGTCTATGCTTTTGTTTTTTTACATTGATGGTTTTGTTGTCTTGGTGCCAAGTGAAATTTAGAAGTAACATTGTTTTTCCCATGACTTATCCCTCATCCTTGAATGCCTGTTAACATTGAACCATATATAAGATACATTCCTTGACAAACTGTTTTGGGAGAAAAATGAATTTTTTTCAAAAGGTGAGACTGTGTCATTTTCTAGCCGTTTGAGTAACCTTTTATCTTTGTACACATGGAGTTTTCTAAAGACATTTTTAGTTGGTGTAAAAACCTTTAAAAACCTGTAGTAATGCCAGGACACCACTTCTAACTATGCTTTTTTTGTTTAAGCTATAAGCTAAGGAGATCAATGAGGATATGATGAACAGCCAAGTTTATTTTCATTATTTTTAAAAAAGTTTGTTGGCATAAAACTTCCTGATTCGTTTTTTCAGTGAGTTTAAAGTTTGATAATAGACTGCTTTTATTTGAGATAAAATCTTAACATCTTCTCTTTTATTCTATGATGACCTCATGGCTAGGTGAAAAGCTACGAGTCCTTGGTTACAACCAGAATGGTGAGTGGAGTGAAGTTCGCTCTAAGAATGGCCAAGGTTGGGTGCCCAGCAACTATATCACCCCAGTAAACAGTCTGGAAAAACATTCCTGGTACCACGGACCTGTGTCACGCAGTGCAGCAGAGTATCTACTGAGCAGTTTAATCAATGGCAGTTTCCTGGTGCGAGAAAGTGAGAGCAGCCCTGGGCAGCTGTCCATCTCGCTCAGGTACGAGGGGCGTGTGTATCACTACAGGATCAACACCACCACAGATGGCAAGGTAAGACTGGCCACCACCTCTAGGTGCGGACTGGCTGCTCCTTAGAAACTATACTCAGAATGACTGAAGAATATGGTTTTTATGTCTGACATGAAAGAAAATAATCACTGATGTGAGTTTGGGCTGGTTGGCATGTTAGCGAGAACTTACGCTTTTCAAAAAAACGTGGTAATGGAAATTTAAAACAGTATTATATTAATAGTTCAATAATGAGCTAGATGTGAAGAAGAATGAAGGAAATTGCTGGATAAATTAGCTGTTCTAATCATTAATATGTAAATAGACATATACATCTAATATGTTGTATAGAATTTATAAATTAAACTTTATATCTGAAAATTATAATAATCTCTACCAGAAAGTTCACAGAGTAAGAATTTAAGCTTCTAAGACTGGTGTTGATCATTAGTGTATGATAATATAAATAGATGAATCATGTAGTAATTTACATGTTGGAAAGACCAACCGGTTTAGAATGGTTGTGTTAGAATGGAACTGTTTCACTTTATGAACTATTAAGCGTAGTCTTATGTTAGTTCTTCTATTGAATGGTAAATACAGATGGAATCATTTCTTCCATTCTTTTCTTTTGTGTGATATGCATAGTAGGGGAAGCAGAGGCTTTGGAGCAAGCAGACTTGGCTTACTGTGTAACTCCACCACTTATTTATAACTTTGTGACCTTACATAAGCTTCAATTTCCCATCCCACCTTGTTGGATTCTTGTGAGGATTAAATGAAATAATTTCTGTAAAACATAATGGTTGATACAATGTAGGAAATAAGAAAATTATGAATTGTCTTTCTCTTTTGTACCACCTTTTAGACATATTGTCTCTTGATGAAACCAAATAGATTCAGATAAGTAATAATGTGTGAGAGACCCAGCAGCTCTACTTCTGGTTAATACCCAACAGGCATGAGTGCATATGTGTACAGAAGGCATGTACAAGAGTGTTCATAGCAGAATTAGTTGTAATAGTCCCAAACTAGAAACTCCCAACTGTCTAACAATAGTGGAATGAATTCTGACATTCTGCAGTCTGTGTTAGACATGCTGGTTTTATAATGTTTTACTTCTGCCTTAAGATTTAGGTTTTTTAAAATGTGTTTTTGCCCTTAATTGGGTGTTAATTTGATGAAAATTCTGCTTTTAAAATCATCACTTAGTCACTAAGTGGGTTCTGATACATTAAAAATTAACCTGAAAAAAAATGGAGTGAAAGAAGGCAGACAAAACAACACCTACTGTGTGATTCCACTTGCATAGAGTTCAGAAGCAGGCAAAGCTGATCTTAGGCGTTGGAAGCCAGCAGAGCGGTCACCTTTGCAGGGGTAAATATCGGGGAGGGCACGAGAGAAGCTTCTGAGGTGCTGGTGATGTTATAATTCTCAGTGTGGGAGATGTTAACATGGGTGAGTTCATTTATAAAAAGCAGCAATTCTCCATTTATTGTATACTTTTCTGTATACAATAAAAGTTTCTTTAAAAAAAAAAAAAAAGCTCCCTTGGGAGGTAAGGCCCAAAGACTATCTTACTTTACACTTATTACCTATCACAGGTTAACTATTGTTTTGTTAACAGACTCTCTGAAATAAAATATGGTTCTTTTAAAAATGACCTAGACACTCAAAAGCATATCCTAGTTAAACAAAAATTATAACGTATTTGAATACCTTTGCTCTACAAAAAAAATCCAAATCAGTGGTGTTCAAATTATGTTCTGTGCAAGATTCTGAAGCGGTATTTGATAAACTCACAGTTCCCTCTTGCCTACTTCAATCTGATACTCTCTTCCTTTGTCTAACATATTTGGGTTCTACAGTCTTCATGCTTAAAAAATATTTGAAGACCAATGATCTTGATGATCCAGAAAGATGTCTTTGAAGTTTTTTCCCCAAGACTAGAGCTAATTTAGTAAGCATAGGAAGAGTGGGTGAAGTAAGATTCAACTGAAGTTCTGTTTTCCCTTGCCACCATCATTTAATTCTTTCATTTGCCTCAGTAAGATAACCTCCTAGCTCTGTAACTTCAGGCCAGTGAAATAGTGGACTTAAAAAAAATTTTCCTGGCCCTGGCCAGGTGGCTCGGTTGGTAGGAGCATTGTCCTGTACACCAAACGGGGGTGGGTTCGATCCCTGGTCGGGGCACGGGGAGGCAACCGACCGATGTTTCATTCTGTCTCTCCTTCCTCTAAAAAAAAATCAATAACATATTCTTGGGTGAGGATTAAAAAAAGCATTCTGATCTCTTTTCAAGTTGGCTTAGCTTCCCCCTGCTTTCCTCCAGGTGTACGTGACTGCTGAGAGCCGCTTCAGCACCTTGGCAGAGCTGGTTCACCATCACTCCACAGTGGCTGATGGGCTGGTGACAACGTTGCACTACCCTGCACCCAAGTGTAACAAGCCTACAGTTTACGGTGTGTCCCCCATCCATGACAAATGGGAAATGGAACGAACAGATATTACCATGAAGCACAAGCTTGGGGGTGGTCAGTATGGAGAGGTTTACGTTGGCGTCTGGAAGAAATACAGCCTGACGGTTGCTGTGAAAACACTGAAGGTGGGTTGCTGAGAATTACAGTTTTCAGGCATCTTTTTCTTTTGTGCTGAATCACTCTGAAATACTAGCGTGCCCCTCTTTAACTTTGGAATGCTTTCCACTCACTGGTGCCAAGCACATCAGCTCATTGTGCCGTTCAACCCTAGAGCCACTGCTGACCGTGCAGGGGCAGGTCATCCACTGCAGTGCGGTGGGCCACATGGGGGGCTGGTCTCGAGGCTGTTGATGGAGATCTTAGTGGGAGGTGGGAAGCAAATTACAAGTTACAAAGTGAAACAGCTTGTTTTGCTTCCTCAGCACAACCCCTGCTGGACAGAATTCTTCATGCATTGTTCAAGAATCATGGGCGCTCTCTCTGGCTTGCCCTCTCCCCTTCTTTTCTCCTCTCTTCTCCCCACTTCCCCTCTTTTCCTGCCTTTTGCTCCCCCATCTCCATAAGAATGGATCACTTCTTGTTCTTAATATTCACAGAATTCTTTTTTCCTGCCGCCAGCTCTCTTCTTGAGGCATCCAGGTATCAGATTGCAGGGTTTTCACTCATCCCATTCTCTGAAGATTCTCCTGTATGCCTCAGTGGCTCTGCCACATCACCCATAAGGGCTGCTCCTCAGTAAGAGTCGTGGTCAGTTCTTATAGCAAGCATTTATTAAGCGCATTCTGAGTGTGGAACGATATTTAAGGCCTTGCAAGCATGCATTGCTCCTTAAGGAATTTGTCAGGAAGACAGACATGTAAACAGCTAACTGTTCTGTCTCCTCTTTCAAAGCTGGCCGTCAACTATCAAAGAACCGAGTTATCGAGGTCTCCTGTGTGTGTGTGTGTGTGTGTGTGTGTGTGTGTGTGTGTGTGTGTGTGTTTCAGCTGTGATAGGATGTGATTGCTGAATTCTGCTCACCCTTCTAATTTTTACTCATTTCAGATATTAGATAAATTTAAGGACAGATTTTTCTTTCTTAATCGGACTTCTGTAGAGCATATAAGGTTATGATAACATTTCTTGATGTATATGTTAAAATATTCAAAAGATACTGCCTTTTAAAGCTGAAGTTTTAGTATTGTGAGTTGACTCAAATGGTTCAGGTGAGGGTTTGTCCCTCTTCTCTTTTTCTTTTTATTGTTCCCCCTTTCCAGGAAGATACCATGGAGGTGGAGGAGTTCCTGAAAGAAGCTGCAGTGATGAAGGAAATTAAGCATCCTAATCTGGTACAACTATTAGGTAAGGAAGCTTGCCTGGACCGTAGGTTTCCTCAAAGATTCTTGTCCCCCAACACCTCCTTATCTCCAAATCCTCCTTTGAATCACCAAGTGTGAATGTTCTTTAATAAATGGTTGCTATTTTATTTTATTTATTTATTTATTTTTTATCCTCGCCTGAGGACTTTTCATTTTTTGTTCAGATAGAGTGGGAGGGAGAGAGAAACATCGACGTGAAAGGGACACATCGAGTGGCTGCCACCCACACGACCAACCAGGGCCGGGGACAAACTGCAACCGAGGTACATGCCCTTAGCGGGAACCGAACCCGGGTCTCTCTGTACTGCAGGCCAACGCTCTAACCGCTGAGCCAAACCAGCCAGGGCAATGGTTGCTATTTTAATCATCAGGCTCTGTGTTTAAAATTTGCCCAAGAGCCCTGTCTGGCGTGGCTCAGTGATTGGAGTGTCAGCCCCCTCACTAGGTAGTCTAGGGTTTGATTCTGGTCAAGGGCATGTACCTGGGTTGCAGGTTTGATCCCCAGCCCTGGTCGGGCGTGTGCAGGAGGCAACCAATCAGTGTGTCTCTCTTACATTGATGTTTCTCTCTCTTTCTCTCCCCCTCCCTCCCTCCCTTCCACTCTCTCCAAGAATCCAATATCCTCAGGTGAGGATTAGCAACAACAACAAAAAATGTGCCCAAGAAACAGTGGCCTGGATTGATTGCAGTGTGTAAAACTGCCCAGTTTGTGGTAATTGCCCCAGATTCAAAGTTCAGAATCATTCAAAATGATTCCAAATCGAAAACTGTCACAAAATAATGTCGCAAAATAAAGAGACGCTAAACAAAGTACTATTGAAAAGAAGCAGATTAAACATGACCACACCCATCAGTTTACCTTTACAAGCAGAAAATACTGTGCTCTGGTAGATTGGCTTCTCACCTTTTCAGGTCACAAAGAAGCCTGTCTCTGACCCCTTTGCCCTTTTCAAAATAGGGGCACTTTCTTTGGGTGTTCAAATTGAGCCAAATTATCCCAAAGGAAATAGTTTCTTGATGGTTCTTTACAAGGAATCTGCTACGTATTTGACTTATGGAAACAATTATAATCTTTTTACAGTGTTACAGACTGGGCTCACACAGTCCTCAACATATGCAGAATTGGGGTTACTTTTATTTATTTCCAAAATCTATCTTTATTGTTGGATGTATTTATTACAGATGTTCCCCATTTTTGCCCCCATTGACTCCTCTCCTTCCCACTCCCGCACCCCCCCTCCATGCCTTCCCCACACTATTTTCTGTGTCCATTGGTTATGCATATTTGCATATAAGTTCTTTGATTTATCTCTTCCCGCTCCTTCTCACCCTTCCTTTTGAGGTTCATCAATCTAACAACCAATGTGTGCTTCTTAATCCCTTCACCTTTTTCACCCATCTCTTCAGCCCCCTCCCATCTGGCAACCAACAAGAAGTTCTCTGTATCTATGAGTCTGTTTCTGTTCTGCTTATTCATTTGGTTTATAGATTCAATTGTTGATAGATACGTATTTATTGCCATTTTATTGTTCATTTTTTATCTTCTTCTTAAAGAAGACCCTTTAATGTTTCTTGTGATAGTGGTTTGGTGGTGATGAACTCCTTTCGAATTGTGGTTACTTTTAGATAAGCACTGTTAGCATGCAGTTGAGAATGGGAATTGTGGGTATATACAGAACTCTAGAAAGTTTGGTCTTCCTGACCCCCTGTGGAATTAATACAAGTAACTGCTTTTGCCCACACAGCAAATACTCCAGTGCATATGAATTTCCAGAATTATGTATTGGAAGTAGAGAGTCCCTTATCGACCATCTTCTTAACTTGGCTATATTGTCAGGGAATGTGTTGGCAAGGAGGGAAAAGATTACTGCCGAACTGGATTTGAATATATACTAATAAAACAAGCTTTATTCTTGAACTGTCAGGTGTGTGTACTTTGGAGCCACCATTTTACATTGTGACTGAATACATGCCCTATGGAAACCTGTTGGACTACCTCCGAGAATGCAGCCGAGAGGAGGTGACTGCGGTCGTGCTGCTGTACATGGCCACGCAGATCTCCTCTGCAATGGAGTATTTAGAGAAGAAGAATTTCATCCACAGGTGTGTAAAATCTGAACATTGCCTTTGATTAACCATGCAGCTACCTTGCTTGTCATGCAAATAAAGGGAAGAATGTGAGAACCTTCCCAGACTTTTTCAACTTATAAACCTATGCACTCTGATTAAAGTACTAATGAGGGACCTTTGCTATCCTCAAAACAGAAAGCTCTTTATTTTGCCCAGGACTATTTTCAATAGCCTTTTTCTCCTTCTAGTGACTTAATTTAAAAAATAGCTTTCTGTCTTAGTAAATAACTTAAACCCTTGTAGAAAAGTATCTGTTCACCTCTGAAACCATTCCCAATGTGCAGTTGACCCTTGAACAAGTGTTTGAACTGTGAGGGTCTACTTATATACACAGATTTTTTTTCTATAAATACATACAGTACTGTAAATGTATTTTTCTTCCTTATGATTTTCTTATTATTTTATTTTCCCTAGCTTACATTATTATAAGAATACAATATATAATACATATATAGCTAATAGTAGTTAGCTATTATTAGTAGCTAAGTTTTTGGGGAGTCAAACGTTATGTGTGGATTTTTGGCTGCATGGGGGTGGGGTGGGGGTGGGGTCGGTACTCCTAACCCCCCACATTGTTTAAGGGTCATTCTGGCTTCATGTAACTGCCTCTTGATGAGTACTCTACAAGAGATATATAATTAGAGGCTTTCTACCATGTTAGCGATTGTCATAAAAACCTACTATATCTGTCAGCACTTATCAACTCTGCTTGAGACACCAAGAACCGAGAATAGAGCATTCACGGTTACTTTCCTCACCATCTGCATAGAATCACATTAGGGTTCTCTATCCCACAGAGATCTTGCAGCTCGGAACTGCCTAGTGGGAGAAAACCATGTGGTAAAAGTGGCTGACTTTGGTTTAAGTAGATTGATGACTGGAGACACCTACACTGCTCATGCCGGAGCCAAGTTTCCTATTAAATGGACAGCACCTGAGAGTCTTGCCTACAATACCTTCTCAATTAAGTCTGATGTTTGGGGTAAGGTTGGAAGGAGCTTTTTTCTGCATGTTTTCTTTTCTTTATAAATGCTGTTAATTCTCTAGAGTAGTGGTTCTCAACCTTCCTAATGCTGCGACCCTTTAATACAGTTCCTCATGTTGTGTGTGGGCGTATCTGCATGTGGGCGGACCCGCCTGGAGACGAATAGAGGAGCGGTGTCTCGGTTCCTAAGATCATCAGAAATAGGTGTTTTCCGAAGGTCTCAGGCGACCCCTGTGAAAGGGTCGTTCGACCCCCAAAGGGGTCGCGACCTACAGGTTGAGAAGCTCTAGAGCTTCTCTTTTATATGATCAGTATCCTCTGCCTTTACCCCCACCTCTTCAATCATTCTGCAAGCATTTATTAAATACCTACTGTCTGCCAGGCACTGTGCTAGGCACTTTGCATAGAAAGAAGTGTAAAGAAGAAAGTGAAAAAAAGAAGTACCTGCTTCAAAGAGCTCACAGCCTAGATCTCATATTGCATTGGAGTTTGATGATCCTCTTTCTGTGACGCTCCCTGTTTTCCACAGTAGGTTTTAGTGCTCGTTTCCAGGGCATGGGGACACACATTAGCATCCTCTTTTCAAGGAAGGCATGCTGAAATTTCAGCCAGGTTTATCCTGGTGACTGATCTTGTTTCTATAGCCATGAAAAGCAGTATGATTTAGTAGAGGTTCAGGGGACTGAACCAGTCTGGAAATTTGGATTGTGGGCCAATAGAAATAGTTGTAGGATTCTAAGTCACTCTTTACCAGAAATCTCAAACTCAGAAATAACCAGTGACAAAAATCAAGCAAATTCTTTTTTCTAGTGTGAATTTTATCTGATTTAAATGAGTTCATTTTTATATTTACTCCTCTAATATTAGCTGACACACAAACTGTGAAACTTGCCCTGGTCAGTTTGGCTTAGTGGTTAGAGTGTCGGCCCACAGACCAAAGAGTCGCGGGTTCGATTTCGGTCAAGGGTACGTACCTCCGTTGCGGTTTGGTCCCTGGCCCTGGTTGGGGTCATGCGGGAGGAAACCAATCGATATGTCTCTGTCACATCGATGTTTCTCTCTCTCTCTTTCTCTCCCACTCTGTCTGAAGATAAATGGAAAAATATTCTTGGGTGAGGATTCAAAACAAAATAAAATAAAACTCTGAAACTCATTAAATAGATCATAGATTTCTATAAGAATAGTTTGATTATGCCCCAGACTTCTTATATGGTCATAGTTTATTCTTCTTCATTGTAGTAAAGGAAGTCTAAATAAAAGATGGGAAATACAAAGAAAACCATCTTGAGATTGTACCTGAAATTTTCCCATGACAGATATCTTAGAAGGCCAAGTAATCCTGTAAGAATTAGGAGCATATACTTTGGATAACTAAATGTTGCCCAAAATTTGAAAGTTAATTACCTAATGACATAAAATAAATAATATATCAGAGCTCTAAGAAACATTAAGCTCTTCTTTTCATCCCTTATGCAGCTTTTGGGGTACTGTTGTGGGAAATTGCTACCTATGGAATGTCACCGTATCCAGGTATTGACCTGTCTCAGGTCTATGATCTACTGGAAAAGGGATATCGAATGGAACAGCCTGAAGGATGCCCCCCTAAGGTTTATGAACTTATGAGAGCATGTGAGTATTTTTGCATATTTTGATTTTGGAGGTCTGAGTCAGCAATTCAGGGTGATTAGCCCTGGTCGTTTTGGCTCATTTAGTTGGAACATCATCCCATACACCAGAGGTGGTGGGTTCAATTCCTGGTCAGGGCACATACCCTGGTTGAGGTGGGTATGGGAGGCAGCTGATTGATGTTTCTCACATCGATGTTTCTCTATTCCTTCCTCTCTCTAAAAATCAGTTTTTAAAAAATAGGATAACAAGAAGTTGGGTTTGGAGTTTAGGTAGTGGAGGATTGCTTTCAACTAGATAAAAATGATTGGCTAAAGACTAGAGAATATATGAAAGTAACCTGTGATGAATAAACACATACCTGACTCCTTGAAGATGGGAAGGAAGAGTAGGAAGGTGGTAGTGAATTCAATTACAGTTGTGTTTGAGCATAGATCTTATTTTCTCATTGAGCACTGGCATTGCCTACTGCCATGTCTTTGTCAAACATGGACTCCAAACTCCTTCCTTCTGATGGCCTGTTATATTTCGGAATATGTACAGCTCAAGTTTTCTAAGGTTAGAGTGAGTTTGAAGACAGGTTTAACTTGTTTTATTTGTCCAGTGGAAGAAAACTTGCCATTTTCTAAACTGTCTCCCCATCCCTGTAGTAGAAGGAATAGGAGCAGAGGCTGCGTAGGACTTGCCCTAGGAAGTGGGTTCATTACCCTCTGAGTGGAACGGAGAGGCAGTGGTCTCCCTATCATTGTGATCACGCTGTAATTTTGCTTTGACAAGCACTCGTCATGATGCATGGGACTCACTGTCAGGTGCACCATGGATATTTCATTCCTGTGGGGCACTTTCAACATTTCCTCTTTTGTCACATAGGCTGGAAGTGGAGCCCTGCTGACAGGCCTTCTTTTGCTGAAACACATCAAGCTTTTGAAACCATGTTCCATGACTCCAGCATTTCTGAAGGTGAGACTCTTATGGTTCCTTGTTGGTGGCTGGTTCTGGGTGGTGGCAATAACATTTCAGAAACAACGCACTCGTGTAGCTTGGGACTCTGCTTCAGGATATTGAATTAATTCTTGGCCTTCATTATTCTTGTTTTGCTTTTTTTTTTAATTGCTGTTTTTCATATTGAAGTTATATTTTGATTACAAATTAATTCAGTCTCTTCATAAAGAGAATAAGTTCAGTAGTTCTTTAAGCATTAACACTTATGTAGGGAAGAGAAGAGGAGAAAATGAGTATGAAAAACATTCCAGCTCCTTGCACCATACCTGCAAAGGCAGAACCAAGTCAGGAAAGCAATATCCAGAAATTCTGTTTCTGGAAATAGATCCTAAGGAAATAATGGCATGAACAAAGATTTAGTTACAAGGATGTTCCAGCAGAGTGTAGTTTATAATATTGGAAAATTAAGAAAAATTTAAATATCTAATGGGCTGTTAATGATCATCTCCATATAATTAAGTATTTAAAAGGATATTCTTAAATATATTGATACGTAGAGGAGTTTAGAACGAGCATGTGAAGTTATGCTGTGAACAGTGAGAACCCTTATCTAAAAACAAGGGTATGGACACGTACAGGCAGTTTCCTAATTTTGTGTATAAAATTTCTCTCTAAAATTATCTGCAAAAATCAAACAGTAAACTTGTTATAAAGAGGGGCTGTTCCTAGAGAGCTAAAAACACAACATTGTTAGTTATACTTGCCTGTTGGACACTTTGATACCGTTCCAGAATTTTATACATATTTCTCAAATGTTTCCTTTCCTTCATAATTGAGTACAGAACTTACTGCTTAAGTTCACGCTTTACAATATTAGAAGAAGAGGCCCTGGCCAGTTTGGCTTAGCGGTTAGCACATGGCCCTCAGACCGAAGAGGAGTCGCAGGTTCGATCCCTGGCCCAGGTCAGGGTTGTTCGGGAGGCAACCAGTCAGTGTCTCTCTCTCACATAGATGTTTCTCTCTCTCTCTGTCCTCCCTTTCCCTCCCTCCCCCCCTTCCACTCTAAAAAAAAAAAAAAAAAAAATTCAGTGGAAAAATATCCTCAGGTGAGGATTAAAAAAAATATCTGTATATATATGAATGAAGAAGAAATCAGGCAAGTTGATTTTTGTCTACTTCCCTCAGTGATTTATCACGTCTAGGTGAGAAGAACAGGAAAAGTACAACATCAAAGTTTAACAATGAATGTTTACATTCTGGTCCTTTGATGTGTGGAATTTCTGCAGGTTGGGAGGGCACAGCTGGCCTTTTGGGCTGGATTGAGCAGCTGCCTGCCTCAGAGCGCTTCTCTCCTGTGGTGTCAAAGTGGTAGAAGTCATGAATATCGGCCGAAGAGTAGGGTCCATTTCTTTGGTACTTTTGTGTCAACTTTTAACTTCTGTTGAATCCTTAGTTAATATTTCTGCTTCTCTTGAAAATGTTACATCCTTTTAGAAAATTGGCCCTTATCAATTTTTGAAGCTCACTTCAATTCACAATTGCTAAATAAGAAATTTAATGTGGTTCAACCAATAATTTATTAAGCATTTAATCTGTGGCAGGGACTATACTAGGTCTGAAATCACAAAGATAAGACACAGTTCTGACCTTAAAAGGATGTATTTATTAGTTGTAAGTAAAGGAAACCTAACTCAAACTTTCTTAAGTAGTAAGAGGAGGATTTATTGGCTCATAACCAAACCATGGAAAAGCAGGGATGGTGTTAATCTCAGAGTCATGGACTCAGGTAGCTTCGAGGCTTCTCCTTCCCTCTCCCTCCTTCCCAAGGCCACTCCCACCCAGCATTTCTTTACTTTTGCTTCTACATTGATCTCAGCCTCAGAATCCTCCAAGTGGTATTGGACCCAGCTGTCCGCATCCTCGAGGTCATGTCTGACTCCTGCCTGCTGTGCATGGCAGCGTAAGAAAGGACTCATTGGATTGGTTGGATTATGTGCCATATACCCACTCTTACAGGATGTCGATTTCTTAAAATAATTACCAACAAATGTAAAATAATTACAAAATGTCACAACTTAATTGATCCTACTGGCTTCACTTTTTAAAAATCTTTATTGTTGAAAATATTATAGATGTCCCTCCTTTTTCCCCCCATTGACCCCCCCCTCCCACCTTCACCTCACCATTTTTGTTTAAGAATGAATAGCAAATCATGTCTTTGCCTCAGTGAAAACCACAGAACCATGGCCAGGTTTAGCCAGCAATGCTTTCTGATGGGTGAACCTTTTTTCAGGAGCCTCATCTGCACAAAATGGAATGTATCTTCCCGTCTTTTTTAGTACAAGGTGCAACCGAAAAATAAAGGTCTCTGCAGACAGCCATTGGCTTTGTTCAGCCTCTGAACGGGGACTTAGTAAGCAAGGATAGCTGAACGACCAGTAAGCATATGAAGACCATGCTCAATATCACTCCTCGTCAGAGAAGTACAAAGTAAAACAGTGAGATCCCTTTACATACCTACCCCAGAATGGCTAAAAATAAAATCACAAAAAACCTGGTAACAGAAAACTGGCGAGCATGCAGAGTAACCAGAATTTTATACAATGCTAGTGTGAGTGTAGATTGGTACAGCCATTTGGGGAGATAGTTTGGCAGGAAAAAGCTGAATTTATATGCACCTCATGACCACCAGTCCTGCTCATGCAATTGTGAAGCAGAGGACATAGCAGGACGTCCCTAGCAACGTATTCATAGTAGCCCAGCACTGGAAACAAGTAGAGGAGAATGGATGAACTTTGGTACATTCATTCTCACATCTGGACAATACACAGGCGTGAGGAAAAAACCTTGCCACGTGCAACAATGTGGATGAATCCACAAATGCAGTGTTGAGTAAAAGAAGCCAGACTTAGAAAAGAGTGCACACTGTGATTCCATTTGTACATTTTAATACTCTGTTCTCCAGTTTTTTCGCAGTTGTATGCCTTTTCTGAAAAGAGCTCTTTTGCTCTGTCACAAAATTGTTCTTTTTATTGGTCCCCTTTCTTCCTCACAGAGGTAGCTGAGGAGCTGGGGAGAGCTGCCGCCTCCTCGTCTGTTGTTCCCTACCTGCCCCGACTACCTGTACTTCCTTCCAAGACCCGGACGCTGAAGAAACAGGCGGAGAACAAGGAGAACATCGAAGGGTCCCTGGATGCCACAGACGGTTCTGCTTCCAGTTCAGCACCAGGTATGGGTCCCTAGGCAGGCGAGTCAGATGGCCTTGTTTAAAGAACCATGGGCTGTGGTGCTTCTGTTTCTACCTCCTGCCTGTCTTCCCCGAGGACAGTGTGGCTGGCGCCCATTTTACTTACCACTCTCCTCAGCTCTGTGTCACTGTGTTAGGAGTCCTGATGCACCCACCTGCATGCAGCTCTGCCTCCCGCCCCGTTTCCTTAGCCCCGATCCCCAGATACTTGCCGTCTTTGCAGTTCTGGCAAACACTTCTTCAGTGAACCTGATATTGAGGCCAGGTTGTACAGTAGTTTTTGGAGAAAAGCTGAAGGCCAAGGAAAAACCAGCAGGGTATTTCTTCCCATTTGTATCCCATGTCACAGTAGGAACACTGATCAGTGTGAAATGGTAATGTGTTTATTAGTTTCCTCTGACTCTTACAGTTCGGCCTTAGTAACTCGAGTGTAACAAATGCCTTCTTGTCTTTCACATTACTGATTGGCCGTTTCTCATCAGGGTTCATTAGAAGTGCACAGGCCCCCAGTGGGTCCCCAGCACTGCCTCGCAAACAAAGAGACAAGTCACCCAGCAGCCTCTTGGAAGATGCCAAAGAGACATGTTTCACCAGGGATAGGAAGGGAGGCTTCTTCAGCTCCTTCATGAAAAAGAGAAATGCTCCCACACCCCCCAAACGCAGCAGCTCCTTCCGAGAAATGGAGAATCAGCCCCACAAGAAATATGAACTCACGGGTAACTTCTCATCTGTTGCTTCTCTACAGCATGCTGATGGGTTCTCTTTCACTCCTGCCCAGCAAGAGGCGAATCTTGTGCCCCCTAAGTGCTATGGGGGGAGCTTTGCACAGAGGAACCTCTGTAATGACGACGGTGGTGGGGGTGGAGGCAGTGGCACTGCGGGGGGCGGGTGGTCTGGCATCACAGGCTTCTTCACACCACGCTTAATCAAGAAGACATTGGGCTTACGAGCAGGTAAACCCACAGCCAGTGATGACGCTTCTAAGCCTTTTCCAAGGTCAAACTCTACGTCTTCCATGTCCTCAGGGCTTCCAGAGCAGGATAGGATGGCAATGACCCTCCCCAGAAACTGCCAGAGGTCCAAAATCCAGCTGGAAAGGACAGTGTCCACCTCTTCTCAACCAGAAGAGAATGTGGACAGGGCCCATAATGACATGCTTCCCAAAAAATCAGAGGAAGGTGCTGCTCCAACCAGGGAGAGACCAAAAGCCAAACTTTTGCCCAAAGGAGCCACAGCTCTTCCTCTCAGAACCCCCTCTGGGGATCCAGCCATTACAGAGAAAGACTGTCCAGGGGTGGGGGTGGCTGGAGTAACAGCTGCCCCAAAGAGCAAGGAGAAGAATGGTGGGGCCCGGCTTGGCATGGCTGGAGTCCCAGAGGGTGTGGAGCAGACAGGCTGGGCTTCTCCAGCCAAGGTTGCGGCTGTCCTCCCCACCACTCACAACCACAAAGTGCCCGTCCTCATCTCCCCCACTCTGAAGCACACTCCAGCCGACGTGCAGCTCATTGGCACAGACTCTCAGGGGAACACATTCAAGCTCCTATCTGAGCATCAGGTCACATCCTCTGGGGACAAAGACCGACCCCGACGGGTAAAACCAAAGTGTGCCCCACCCCCACCACCAGTGATGAGACTACTGCAGCATCCACCCGTGTGCTCAGACCCCACGGAAGAGCCGGCGGCCCCGGCTGCCGGACAGCCCGCATCAGAAACACAGGAAGGAGGGAAAAAGGCAGCTCCAGGGGCAATGCCCACCAGTGGGAAAGCCGGGAGGCCAGTGGTGCCCCCACCTCAAGTGCCTCTGCCCACATCTTCCATCTCGCCAGCCAAAATGGCCAACGGCACAGCAGGTACTAAAGTGGCTCTGAGGAAAACCAAACAGGCAGCTGAGAAAATCTCAGCCGACAAAATTAGCAAGGAGGCCCTGCTGGAATGTGCTGACCTACTGTCCAGTGCGCTCTCGGAACCGGTGCCCAATAGCCAGCTGGTGGACACCGGCCACCAGCTGCTCGACTACTGCTCAGGCTACGTGGACTGCATCCCTCAGACTCGCAACAAGTTCGCCTTCCGAGAGGCCGTGAGCAAACTGGAGCTCAGCCTGCAGGAGCTGCAGGTGTCTTCCGCGGCGGCTGGGGTGCCCGGGCCGAATCCCGTGCTTACTAACTTACTGTCGTGTGTGCAGGAAATCAGCGATGTGGTGCAGAGGTAGCCGCTGTTAGCCTAGTGGGGACAGGCACATGTTTCTGAGGGGAGGGAGTGGGACTTGTTTTCCTGTGTTCTTGTTTTCAAAAAATGAAAGACTGATACTTGAGTGTGTTTATGTGAAGTACCTCAGCTCTCTGAGATCTCACGTTTACAGGTTCATCTCAAAAATAACAAAAAGCAAAACTCATAGGAGAGGGAAATTGGATGGGGGCTGGGCAGTCATGGACAGGATTGGAAGCTGCACTGGAACATCAGGGAACGTGTGTGTGGCGCCGTGAAGACCCTAACCCAGCCTTTCTTACCTGGAGATGCGAGGAGGTTAGACCGGGCTGCCCTTGGCGGTGCTCGGGACCGTGCACAGGCAGGACCGCCGGGGCAGCCGCCTGTCCCGCACGCAGGGAGCTGGCGTAGGGTGCCAGTAGGTGCTGATGGTGATCGTGTTCCACCTCGCCTAGCGAATCTGGTGAACCAGAAGAAAGGAACGCTGGGAGGGCACTAAGTGAAGTTTCTAGAAGCAGCTGTTAGCCTTGCTTCCACAAGGTCACTGCTGCAGTGAGAACTGCAAATCAAATGACCGGAATTACAGAACCGGGAAAGGTGGCCTGTCTGTGCTCCTGTCCTGCTTTCCTGGGTGTGTTCACTGGTGCCGGAAGTGAGGATGCTGGGAATTCTAGCTGGGAGAGTGAAGCCTCCTAAGATTTCCTGTTGCTCAGCAGAAGTCACTTCTCCCAGTCTAGTATGTTACTTCCTAATGGACCAGGATTATGGGGTCTCTTTAGTGGTTCTTCTCTGCCTCCTGCTGGGAGGTTGTCTTCCTTTATTCCTGGTGGCATTCAGGCATTAACCAACATTGATTTTGAAATTAGTGGTCATGGACAGGTTCTCACAGGGAATCCTTTCTGATCCAATGCCCCTGCACACTGACGTACTAGTCAAGGACTTGGCAGCTGTATATTTCTTTATCAACTAAAAGACCCACAAAAGGGACTCTCCTTGGAACCCAGCAGGCCCAGAGGTCTGTGACTGAGAGGAGAAGCTGGTTTGGTCCTAATGGTTGTTTCTTTGTACCTTTCCCTTCCCTCGTCACCTTAGACCCAATCTAGGTAGAAAGTAGAGAGAAGTGCGCTCACGCTCTCTCTCTCTCCCTCCCTCTCCCCTCCCCTCTCGGGATTTCAAATGAATCACCCCAAATTATTCTCACATGCTTTTCTTCTTTCACATACCCCTCCCTTCATCGTTTGCTTGTTTGTAAAGATCACATTGGGAATATTCTTTAATATTTATTTTAAGAATGTATAATTGAAGGAGCACATCATTTCCTGGGAACACCAGTTAGATCTTGGAAACCTAATGACTTAACCCTCAATTTTATGTTTTGCCTTTGAAAAATAGCCTTTTCCTTCCCTACTCATTTATAATTATGGAAACTAATTTAGGGTCACGGGGAGCCAAATCTAATTGGTTAAATATTATTAATGTTCTCAATATCAGGCATAATCCCAGTTACCACTCCATTCTGTTTTTAAAGCTTTATGACCCCCTCCCCAAAGGAGAACTCAACACACACAAAAATAAATACACTTTTTTTCTTCCAAAGGAATATTATTTAGGAAGCTAGGAATTCAGCACTGATGAGCAGTGAACTTTCTTCCTGCCTCTGCCCTCCATCTGCTGTCAACCACAGCCCATCTCTAAGTCTGTTACATGAAGGTAATGATGCGAGTGCTCGCGGCTGTTTTACAAACGGGTGCCGTCTCCCTGTGAGGGCCTCCCCAGAAAGCTCTCTAGTGCAGTGTTACGTTGAATGGTTTTTCATTCTCTTCTTTGCTCAGTAGCAAATCATGAAACTTAGAGCTGTTGAGATGATATTAATTGGGCTAGAATACTGAGAGGGAAAAACTGTTTTGAACAGAGTTTGGCATCTTTGACCAAGGAGGAAACTTAGTTTCCATTAGAAAGAAAGGAAACTTTGATTCTTATCATGGTTGCTTGAAAGGAGGCCCAGACCAAGAGAAGGGTTTGAAGGGGGAGACAGCGCTGGGTGTTCCTTGCTGGGGTCGGTGGGCTCTGCCGGCTGTTAGAAGGCGCAGGTAAGCAGCTGGTGATGTGGTTGGTCTCCTTGTAGTGGCTGGGAGAGAAGCTAGAGCCCCTTCCGCACGGATCTGAAAACCAGCAGTCCCGCTCCCATCTCCTCAGCCACTCCCTTCATTATACACTTCCATAAACTTGAAATCGTTTTAGCAATTAGCCTTTTAAGGGTGGGGCAGGGAAAGCTAAAACTTTAGAATATTTTATGCTGCTTTTTAAGTTTATCCCTGTCATTGTGGGACACAAGTTGAGGGATTATAATTGTTTTTCAGGGGATTTTTTTTTTTTTTCCTAAGCAAGGGATCTTTCCTTGAGAGCTCTGAAAATAAGCCTTGGAGGAACACTACTGAGTGTATTTAAGCTCCCCAATATTCTCACTGGAGAACAGTCTTGAGGTTGGGGGCTGTGTCTTACTCAGGGGCAGCACCTGGCTCTGTGTGGCCTGTAGTGGGTGCTCAGTGAGTGCGTGAAGTGCGTTTTCTCCGTGCCGTCAGCAGCATGCTGTCAGCAGGCCGACGCTTGCAGCACCCCCACCTGATGCTTGCACTGTGGAGCTCCAGGAGCAGGGCTCAGGGTTGAGGTCAAAGAGGCACTGTCAACTTATAGAAGTACAATTTAGGCTTTTCCTTTTTCTACTTGAAAAGGACCAGATTTTAAAAATAACTTTATGGAAATTTAAAAGTTTGAATTCAAAGCAGAGAAAACTGCTTTTAGAAACTAAAAATGTGGTTTAATTCTATCTGGTTTAAAAGCAAAGCTGAGAGCAGGAGCAAACAGACTTCTCCAGACGGTGAGAACTTTCTAAAGTGGAGATGTGTGTCATGTGTGCGCATGGCTCTGGGCTTCCACAGCCGGAGTCCTTCCGTGTACAGATAATCAGTTTCAGTTTAGATTTTCCTACCTTAAAATGCAGTATTTTGTGTAGAATACATCTTCATTGTGCTTTACATGAAGTATTTTCTTAAAAGGCTTTGTGTAAAATTAAAATGTATATATTTTCCTACAGACTTCCATCATAATTTTGAGAGATGTAGCCTTAAAAAAATTTGGCCCTCAGAAATTCCTCAGTGTTTTTCCAGATGACCTCTGTACATGGAGGTCTTTATAGTGGATCCTCTTGCCCCAGTTGCATTTTGGAGTTTTAATTCGAATTTTCTTCTAATTCATCGGAAAGTTGGCTAATAAAATAGTGCCCAGTTAATAAAATATGCTGACTCTGCAAAGGCATAACCCATACTTATTGAACTAAAGTCATGGAGCTTTTGAGTTGAGGATACAATGTAGATAATGATGAAGAGTCACACTCTAAAGCCAGTCTAGAAAGCAAGTCATTTAATCTTCCTGAGCCTTAGTTTCCTCACTGGAAAACAGGGATACTGATAGTAACTACCTCGGGTTGTCATAAGGATTAAGTGATAATATATGTAAGATACTCGGCTTCAGTGCCTGGCAATAGTGAGCACTCTTAAATGTTAACTACTGCTATTACTTTAATAAACTTAGTCCAGAGAACCTTAGCCGGGGATGTGCAACAAAATCCCCTGCGGTTTAAAAAACACACAAAGAAAACCTGATGGGTTGATCAGAGCACTGTCAACCTTTTTCTTGACAGCTGAAGAAATGGGAAGAGAGGATAGTTAAGTTACTTGCCCATGATCTCAGAGCAGTTAATTAGTGGCAGAGTCAAGGCTAGAGTTCCAATCTCTCGGCTTTCTGGTTGTGGGGTCCCTCGCCGCTCCTGCTGCCTTGAGACGCTGCAGACAAAGTGGCTCAGATAGACAATCAGTCTGCACCGCGCTGCACACCTTCTAAAGCACACACTCCAGCACTCTGACTGAAGGGCCTTGAATGCTGAGTAATGGCCACACTCGCAAAGCAGGCATTCGACAGAAGTCAGTGATTTAAAAAGTTGTGTGGAGTCATTCTTTGGGACAGACCTCAGCAGTACAGCAATCTGCACTTTGTAGTAAAGAAACACCAACTTAAGTTTTAGAAAGCCTAGTCCTACATTCCTTTTTCTTAAAAAAAGCAAACAACTTTACTCTGTGCCATTTTAATGACTGAAATAATGTTTATGAAAGCACTTTGAGAAAAAAGTATCAAATGTAATATAACTTACAAGGTTGTATTATTAATGTCTATTAAAAGTTAAAGCAGTTGGTTAGATGCTGATTGACTTGCAGGCTGTCACCTGTGGGGGACCTGAAGATGCAGGTATGTGAAGTCACCTCTGTAGTCTATGACATTTATAAATATGAAACTGCTAAAGAAGATGTGCAGGGATAGTACGTGTTTGACTAAAATTGTAGCTCAGTGCTGAATGACTTCAGAAAACTAGGGACCAACGTTCTGGTTTAATTAGAATCATTAAAAAGTAGCAATGGTACTCACTGCAGACAGGGAAGCTCTTCCAGGGACCTTGGCTCCAGAATGAGGCCCTGTTAGTTTTGAACACGTGTCCACTACACGTTTAGTCAGTCAGCCTCCTGAAGGTGGTGGGAGCTGACGCATCACCTGTTGATGTTGACAGTGTCTTTTTTAACCTGTGTCCTGCGTGGGGTTTTTTGTTTTGTTTTTGCGGGGCAGGGGTGTGGGGCGAGAAGAGACTAGACGGCTGTACACAGTGTTTTGGAAATTACTTTTAGGATTTCCTATCAGTTATAAATGAGCTGGACATTCATCATCCACGTGTTTTTTTTTTCCTAAGAAGAGTAGCTGCACATAACTCACCTGTTAGATTATAAAATGCCCAAGAGGAAACTGCATTGGTGGCCACTTTGAGTGACAACTGCACTGTATTCTGACATCTTCTATTCCCTTCCACATTCGCTACTGATTCATCGCTGCTGTCAGGCTCTGCTCCTGCAGGAGTTTGTATTGGGCTGACGGGGTTGTCTGTAGTTTTGTTCTTGATGACTTTTGGGTTTCATCATCTTGTTTGCATTAATTTCGGGCCGAACTTTCTGCCCTAAGCATCTATGACCAGTCCTCTTTATGTAGATGGGTCTCTAGCCCTAGTTTCTTCTAATGTATTTATTAATAGATTCCAGTTCTGTCTTAGCTTCTGAAAAGCCAGTAGCTCAGTTCTTTTGTAAATGCCTGATTCAGTGTGAGACCTGTGGGAGCAGGAGAGAGGAGGAAGGCCAGCCCCACGGGCACCTGACAACCCAGGGGAGTTGCTGCTAGCCACAGCCTAGTCACAGAAGAAGGCCTTGGGCTGGTTCTAAAGCGTGTCCCACTGTTAACAGGATGTTTATATCTTTGGGATAGAGTTTGAGGTTTCCAACTCCCAGACTTTAAAAATATCTAATATAAGGCTTGCTTTTTTGGGCAGGCCAATAGTGCCTGGAGTAACAATTCCTGTTACCTGCTCTGTTACCACGGGGCCTCCGCTGCCTGCCCCGTCCTCCTGTATCACCGGGGCGCGTGGCTGGGTTTCAGGCTGTGCCACTGGCTGCACCCTGCTCCAGAGCAGCCGCCTCGGTGACTGTCTTAGCTCCAGACTGTCTGTCCTGGAGTTTGCTGCGATGTCTAAAAAGATGAGTGTATGCTCTGGTTCTGCTGCTCTTCATGCCACCCACCTGAAGTATGTGTTCTATCTGAGAGAATGTGTGCAAGATGGTATGCATCAGTGCCCTGGATCCAAAGGACAGGAAGGTGGGGAAGGGGTCATCCTGTGATACTCAGGGGAAGAAGATCCCATGCTTCTCTCCAGGGGAGGAGGGCTGGGCAGGGCTTCTTGCCTCTTGGCTGACTTGGGAGTAGTGGAGATCACTCCCAGAGGATTGTGCCTTCAAGGATGGGTTTCATGTGTTTTGCAGAGGAAAAGACTTGTCAGCCGGGTTGATGTTGCAGGGTTATTGAACTAGAACCAGTAGAAATGAATGTGCTGGGTAGCAGTGGCTCAGAGCCCTGGTCAGGAGAGTCCCCACTTGGAATTTCTCCCCACACGGGGCGCTGACCTGGCAGACCACTGCGCTTCTCCATCCTGCTTGGGGAGTGGGGAAGGACGCTCTGACTGGAGCCTTCCCTCCCTCCAGGTGCACTCACTTCTTTGCTCCTATGTACAATTATAAATTTGAAATTGTTTACCTCTCCTGGAAAAAATATATCCTTTAACCTCCTCATTGCTGAGCAGCCTGAACACAGTGTTAAATCAGCCCGCGGTCACAGATGGTGTGTGAGCAGATCTTCAGACCTGCAGCCCCTCTAAGGAAAGGATGGCTCCGTGAAGTCCTCAGACCGCACCTGTACCACCCTCTGTGTCTGTCCTCTGTTCATCACTGTGCTGGAAGCAGCACGTTTCTGGGTCCTCCTGTCACTGCAAACTTCTGAGCTGCACACACACGGCTCGGTCTTGGAGCATTTCTAGTTAATTTTTGGGGGACGTGGTGGAAACAAACTGTCAAATGCTAGCAGGCTTAAAGAAAGGAAATAGAGTTTGTAAGGTTGGAACTTGTTTAGATTTGCTTCTGAGCCTTAAGATAATTTTAAATTATATGTTTAAGCACCATAAACTTTAGTTGGAGAATGGGACTTCTGGTTAATAAAATATTCATATATGAGGATAGTTAATTTCAGCAATTGTAACAGTAACACAGGTATGCCAAATAAATGTATTCTTGATTCAGAAGCTATTGCAGGGTGTGGCGTTGCTTCAGGGTAGTCGGTGTTGCATCCCAGCCACTGTTCTGCACAGTTCAGAAGGACCTTAGCTTGTGTTACGAATGGCCAGAATGCCCAGAGACACAGATGTTTCTGGTAGGTGACAGCTGGGTGTACCCACCTTCCTCCATTTTGACGAGCTATTTTTCACAATGGCCAGTTTTTGGAACTCCATTATGAGAGCAATTTTCTGAGATCTGGAGAAATCACTTTGGTTAGGCTGATGGTCCTTCAGAGAAATTAACATTCAGAAGCTAGAAAGGACAATGTGGTACTCATCTTAGCTGTTTAGGGCATATGTGTGAACACCCTCACATCCCGGGTCTGTTAGCGGGGACAGGCAGACGCTGGTGCCGCGCTCACTGGGAAGGGCGGGGGTGAGTGAAGCGGAGTCCATCAGGTCGTTCTCTGTGGCGGGTGGAAGCTGCGCCCTGGTGGCGTGTTTGCCGTGCACAGGCTGCCTGAGCTGGTGGTCTGTGCTCAGGACCGCCTCTGGGGGGGACCCCACACCTCTCCTCTGCAGGCTGATATGTGACCATCGGTGCAGGAACCCCAGCTTTATGTTCGCTTGGCAAAAATAAGTTTGAATATTTTGTGCTGGTTGACAGAATTTTGTCCTAAAACATATGCTTCAGATTCTTTAAAACTTGTTTAACGTTTATACCAAAGGTCATGCCGTGCAGGTGTATGTGTGGTGGGTGCGCAGAGGGTGAGGTCTGGAGGGCCTGGCACTGTGCGCGTTGCTGAGGGGCACAGTGAGACAACATGGGATTTAACTGCAAACACGTCAGTCATGGGTCACACTGCCAGTGTTGTCAGGTGTTTGTTCTTGTTAGTGTAATATATTTTCAGGTGTTTTGTTTTCTAATTTAATTCTCTCACCCTGTTGTCTGACTGTGAACTGCTAACAGTGTTAAACTTGATGTAAATAAATGAGGCCCTTGCAAGGGGAATGCTGTCTGCCTGTTGTCTCACAAGGCTTGCCAACTTGTGTTTTATTTTAAATAAAGGTTGCAGTATTTTATTGGCAAAGTAGGCTTTTTTGATTGGGGTGTTTCTCCCGTCGTCCCGACAGAATCTAAGCAGGATTTGTCTCTGTGGAGTGGATGTCTGTAAGGTGGTGGAGCTGACTTTAGCAGTCATCCCTCTGGTACGTTCTTTAGAATGTCCTCTGTAGGGGTGGACACTCACCCTTGGATGGATCACGTGTTTGGAAATGACCAAAGGCATCATCTGGAGCCCAGCTGGTACATAAGGTGGGTAATTGTGCATGTGTGTGTCTGTCCGTCCGTCTGTCCAGTGTGAGGTGGCTGTAGAATGAGACTGAATTCTCTTCGAGTCCATTTTGAGGGCAACTGCAAATAAGTTCCAAAAATGTTTGGAGCCAAAGTAACGTTGAAAGAGGAAGTACAGAACCTCACAGGGAACATTCTGTTCTTGTTTGACTTGGTCTTCAAGTGTTTTTAACAATGAGTCATTGCTTTGCGAGTAGTTTTCTTCAGGTGTGAGTGGGATGCACTCAAGCGTGAGGTCGTTAGAGGGGCTGGTAAACATCAGCTTGTAACCCCCCTCACTCCACCTGCCCTCCGTTTCTCCCACCGGTTTTGGTTTAGTTCAGGTGAGTCTTGCTTTAGTCTTTAGAGAAGACACTCCTGTTGTATTCTTGTGCCCCTGTATCACTGTGACGTTTTCCACACCTGAGGCTGTGGCCTGCGCTGAGGACATGTTTTCTCTTTGCAGAGGAAATCTGGAAATTGTTTTAGAGGAAGTCATTCAAACACAGGAGCTTGGAGTCAGACTGCCTGGGTCGAACCCCCTCTCCTGACCAGCGCCTTGTGCTTTGCCTGCTAATTCTCCTCTCGGAGCCCCCGTTCCCTCGTTTATTAAAGGGTGGTGGACGTGGTACCGAAGTCAGTGTTCAAGATCACATGGGATGGTGGCTCCCCAGAGCCTAGCGCAGGGCACGGCACACGGTAAGTTCCCAGGTGCTGGTCCCCTGCCCAGGGTTCCAGGAGCCAGCACGGAGGGGAAGGCCCAGCCTGGGCTTGGAGTGTGGTGTCAGAACTGACAGCAGTTTCAGAGTTTCTGCCGTTCTGTTACGTGAGCACTTGATCAAGATGAGCTCAGTTAGTCCTCACAGAAGCCCTGTGAGGTGAGTACATTTGTGCTCACTTGTACAGGAGTGGAACCAAGGGTAGACAGGTTCACAGCCTCCTGTTGCCGCACAGTGGTAGCGGCCGAGCCGGGGCACCCGAGCCCACCGTCCGCCCTGGTCCCCGGGCGGGGAGAGGGTTAGACCTGTGGTGGTGACGTCAGACGTGGCTGGCCAGTGCTGCGTGGATGTTGACGGTCTGTGACTCTGAGACCAAAGCTATAGAATGTGCCTCTTAAAATGTGTCTTACAGCGTAGAGCTGGGTATGTAATAGGATCGGGGGCCTGCCGCCTTCCTCCCGAGACACTCTGGCCTGACAGTGAAGGGCCGGCCCGTCTACTGGGATCTGCTGGGGCCGGGCTCCCTAACTGAGGCGGTTATTTGAGTGAGTGCTACGCAGTGTCCCCTGGGGACACAGAAGTGTGCCACTTCACCAGGGCTCCGGGTGAGAAGGCTGGGGAGGGCTTTACTTCGGGACGTTGGAGGTGATGACAGGTACAGCCACCTGTGTGTCATTCAGAATGCTGAGGGGAAGAAACGTGAGCACCTCCTGAGTGGCTAGAGTTTGCGTGTGTACAAGTGGCCGGGAACACGGGGGGGACATGTTCATCACACGAGCAGTGTGCTGCGGGAGGGGCTTCAGTGCAAGGCGGAAACGCCCAGCCTGGCAAAGTGACCGCAGACCCGACCTCCCCGTCAGCCTGGGGAGGGCCTGTCCCCCAGGCCCGGGCCTGACCTGGCATTTGGAGTTTCGCTGAGGGAACAGGATTACTAGGTCATTAAGCAAGTAGGCTGAGGGTTTAGAAAAATAAAACTTTAATATTTACATATGGCACAGGGATGTCAAGGCCCTAACTTTAAAATTTTTTAAAAGTTCTTCTGTGTACCTTGTTTTCAGCCTGCGGCTCTTCCTGATCCGCTCACAGACACCAGCTGCGCCGCTTCCCTCTGGGGACGACAGCCCGAAAGCCAGCCACCCGCCTTCCGGTAAGCAGACTCCCTGTCCCCTTCCCTCGCTGAGGCCTGCAGCTCAGGCCCACACCCAGTCCAGGTGAGGGCTGGGAGGCTCCGAAGTCCGCGGGTGTGTGAAGGCACCAAGTGATTCTCCGTTGGCTCTGGCTTCTGATGTAAAGCCTTCCTGTAAACACGTGTGTGAGGAGGGAGTGCTGGCGTCCCCGACCCGGGGTCCTGCTCGTGGAAGGAGGGCAGCTGCATCCTGCTCTCAGGGCAGGAAGTAGTTAATCCTCTGGGAAACAGATTTGCACCCCTGCGAAGAGAAGAGCTGCTCCTCCTTGGGGACATACACCATCATCTTGGCGATTTCGTCCAGCGCCTCTTCCGTGTACGGGAGCCCCTGGCTCAGGAAAGCATCACGGGCGCACAGCCTCACGTGGCGGGACTCCAGCGGCAGGAAGGGGACGAAGGAGTCAATCAGCTTTTCTTCCACAAGGCGGCTGTGGCCAAAGCCACTGTCTGAAATGAAGACCAAAAGTTACACGGGAGACTGACCCCACAGGCCTGGGCAGAGTCTGCTCTCGGAGTGCCAGGGCTGACAGGGTGTGCACAGGGGAAGTGGAGAGGGGCCACTGGTCGGGGTCAGTGGCAGAAGGTAAAGCTGTCCTCCCTCTGCCTGGAGACCTTGCCCTAGGGCCACAGGCTTGCAGGCCACATGGCCTGCTGCTATCTCCAGGCCCGGGGCAGACTGCCCCTTTTCAAAGCATTTTCAGAAAAGGAATCCAGGCCCGGGGCAGTCTGCCCTTTTTCAAAGCCATTTTCAGAAAAGGAATTCAGCTATCTTGGCCCTTTTCTTGTGCCTCCCTGAAGGTGATGACAGATAATTTGGTCCCTGTCCACCTCAAAAGCACATTCTAACCCGAGGCTTATTTTCTGTGGCTGGGAGTCGTTACCTGTGGCCGCCACAATCTCGGCCTGGAGGCGGGCCTCCAAGTGTTCCATCGCGATTTCCTCCCGGGACCATCCGGCCTTGAGCAGACCCAGGACCACCTCATTGATGGCATTGCCTCCAAGGTTACTGAAAGAGACAAGAGCTTGTTAACAGATTTCTTTTTTTTAATGTTTTTGAATTTTTTAGAGAGAGAAACATCGATCGGCTGCCTCCTGCATGCCCCACTGGGGATCAGGCCTGCAACCCAGGTGTGTGCCCTGGCCCCCCAGTCCCTGGGATGACGCTCAGTCCACTGAGTCACATTGGCCAGCAACAGATGTCATGTTTAGGGTTCAAACCTGACCGGGCCTCCCCTCCCCCGGATCTTGTCACAACACAAAGGCCTGCACAGAAAACATTGTCCTGCTTTGCCACCCATCCTCCCTTTGACACACACACTGAGACTGCTCGGTGCAGGGAGCCCAGCGATGGTGTACTGTGGTTCTTTCCGTGGACTTCCGTGTGGATGAGACTCTGGGGCAGCCAAGGCCCAGGGAGAAGCCTTCAGAGGGGGGATGGGGCAGGCAGATGAGCTCAGGGCTGCCGGGAGGGGCTGGCGTGTAGCCATGAAAGGTAGGCCGCGGCTGGCACGAGGAGGCCTTTGTCTGCCAGGCACACGGATTTTAGCTTGTGGGCCATGGAGAACAGGTTTCAGACTTGGAAGTGTAGGGTGGTGGAGTGACCTGGTCAGTTTTACTTCCCGAGAATATTGTTCTAGGGCACAGAGGTTGGGCTGGAGAGGCAGGGGATGGTTGCAGAAAGCTAGTCAGGGAGCCTTTGTAATAGTCCACATCTAGAGAGGTGAGGGAGAGAAGGGTTTAGGAATTAGTTTAGGCCCTGCCCCAGTGTCTCAGTTGGTTGGAGCGTCATCCCATACACCAAAAGGTCGTGGGTTCAATTTCCGGTTGAGGCACATACAGGAGCAACAGATAGATGTTTCTCCTTCCCTCTCTCTAAAATAAATACATACCCTCAGGTGAGGGTTAAAAAACAAATTAGGTAGGAGTCACAATTGACAGGGGCCGTGGCAGCCGGCTATGAGAGGGAGAGAAAGGAGGTCATCAAGAACACGTTTGCCGCGAGCTGCCCCTAACAAGCGGAACACAGAGGGTGGAGATGAAAGCTTGGACTTACTGTGCTATGATTTCTCTAGGGGTTGTGACATCATTAGGCAGCTAGGATTTGGGGTCTGAAGCACAGGAAAGAGGACTGGGTTAGAGATGAGGTGCGAGAAGAAATCTTAGTGCCACCAACAGCGACCCTGGGAAGGAGGAGGTGAGACCTGGAATGGCAGCACTGCTTCCTCCCCGCCTCTCTGGAGCCCTCAGGTGCGCTCACCCGTGTCTGTTCGTTAGAATGCATCCTGTGTGCCAGGCTCGAGGGCACAGAGGAGAAGCTGAGTGGCTCTGGGACTGCCCCCTGTCTAGCCAAGTGATCCAGTGCCAACTGCCCCCTCCCCCCAAGGCCTGCCAGGGAGGTCACTGCGCACGCACCAGCTGAGGTCAGACCTGCCCCTGGATTGCCCCATCCTTATTCCCCACGGGGGCAAAGGCAGGTTTACACAGGCTGGAAGGCTGGCATCCAGGGCAAGGCGGGGCCAGGAGCATGGACTCCAGTGCTCAGCACATAGCAGGTGGTCAGTAAATGTTTCTCTTTTTTTATTCCTCACCCGAGGATATTTTTCCATTTATCATTAGATAGAGTGGGAGGGAGGGGGGGAGAGAGTGCCACATCAACTGGTTGCCTCCCGCACGACCTGGCTGGGGATGAACCAAAACCGAGGTACGTGCCCTTGACTCATTGGTCTGCGGGCCAACACTAACCGCTGAGCCAAACCGGCCAGGGCAGTAAATGTTTCTTAAATGAGCAAACATCTCTGCACCTTCTTCTCCACTTCCCTTGTTTCGTCCCACAGCCAACATCTCTCTTCTTCCTTCATGTTATGGGCTTTATCTCACCCACCATCACGGAACCTGGGCCCGTCTGTTCACTCCCCTGCCCTTGGGACTGCTGTGTCGGCGCCAGCCTTCAGGCAGAGGTTACTGTTGACGGGAGGTCAGAAGGGATAGAAGTCATCTCTAGAGATTAGCTGTCTCCCCAGGCTCGGGGACAGACGATATGTAATCTCGCTAGCCCAAAGGCCTTCCCAGAACGCGGCTACCAGACCTGACCTGCTAGTCTCTCCAGAAGAACAGATCGAAACTGGACTCAGTCATCACTCTCTTGTTTTCCTCACTTGGAAAGTCAGAGACGTGGACTGGACAGTTGAAGATTTCCTCCCTCCTCGGGTTCAGGGTCACTCAACATACGTGCATTTCTGTAGTGTTTCTACGCCCTGGGGTACGCGACCTTCCTCCTCTTTTCCTGCCCACAGCCCGGAGAGAACAGCCATTAATGTCTGTCTCTATTTTACAGCTTCAGGGAGAAGCGGACGGCGCTTTGCTCTCCGGAGCCCCACGGTCCTGTCCTGCCTGAGGCCACCTGGAGCCTCTACTTGGTGGAAAGGGGTGAAAGCAGTAACTTAGTGTTCTGGCCCCGATGAAGACCGAGAGCTGGGGCGCTCCAGCTCCCTCACACTGCACCCCCCTCACACTGCACCCCCCTCACACTGCACCCCTGCTTCAACTGCCAGCGCCGGGCAGGCCTGCAGACCACCAGCACCTTCCCTCTGCAGCAGGCTTAGGAAAGCTTTCAAGAGGAAACTAGTTACTGTCCTTCAAACACAAGAATCCCTACCACTCATAGAAATCAAGCCCAGAGTCACTGTGCTGAAAGCCCGTGGCAGAGCCTGGGCTTGGTTCCGACCTGGCCGCAGGCTCAGCCCTCTCCTGGAGCGCAGCCTCGAGCGTTCGGGTCGGTCCCGTGAGGTCATGTCACACAGGCCCCCTGCCCTAGCGAAGGAAGCTAGCCTTGCCACACAGTTCTTTCTTTGCCAGTAACTCTCATGCCCAGTCTAGTTTCTGCCTAGAGACACACTTCTCTTTGTTAGATGGGATGCAGCCTGGTTCAGGAATTGCTCAATAAAGTCAGTTCTTCAAACTTATTCGACTGAATTTTTGTTCTTTAACAGATTCAAACACATCGTCTTTGCCACCCATCACTAAATAACTGAAAATCTTCAAGGTTTAAAGGGTGGGGATGGCACTGGCCCTGGGGTGGTGGTCCCGTGTTCCCCCTCCCCAAGAGCCAGCTTGCACTCGCCATCTTGGGTAGCTTAGGCCCACAGGGCGGCTTCTCCCAGCCCTGCCTCTTCCATTCACAGTCCATCTGGTGACCTCGGACAGTGCACAAAGTCTGGGTCACTGGGGGAAAGGGCAGAGCTACAGTGGGTGTTGAGACTAAAATATTACAAAGGCAAACATTTGTCTCGAGATATAGCAGGGTCACCTGGGTCGCATTAGGAAATCCTGGCACCAGTGCTGAGAACTGGCCCAAGCCCACGTGGAGGAAGGGTCATCATCAGCCACGAGGCAGAGCTGGCTCGGGCGTGGTGGGAGGGAGGAGAAGCTACGCACTCAGTCCAAGGATTTCTGCAAAAGCGAAAGAATGCTGAGTGAGCTGGTCACCAGGCTTCCTTCCATTCAGAGGGTCCCCTGGACTCCCACCACCTGGCAGGGCTGAGGAAACAGGTGACGCCTTACTTGGCCGCCTTTGCCTTTTGGGGCCTCCACCTAATTCACTGCAACAGGGAGCTGTGTGCCTCCGAAGGTGGCCAGTCACATGGACGATCTCCGCTTCTCTCTCAAACCACCTTGGGACGGCCTCCCTGCCCCGAGCCCTGGAGCTGGTGTCCCACAGCCTTCACCTACAGCCCAGACCTCCCTGCCCCGTGCCCTGGAGCTGGTGTCCCACAGCCTTCACCCTACAGCCCAGACCTCCCTGCCCCGTGCCCTGGAGCTGGTGTCCCACAGCCTTCACCTACAGCCCATACGGCCTCCCTGCCCCGTGCCCTGGAGCTGGTGTCCCACAGCCTTCACCTACAGCCCAAACCTCCTGCCCCGTGCCCTGGAGCTGGTGTCCCACAGCCTTCACCTACAGCCCAGACGGCCTCCCTGCCCCGTGCCCTGGAGCTGGTGTCCCACAGCCTTCACCTACAGCCCAGACGGCCTCCCTGCCCCGTGCCCTGGAGCTGGTGTCCCACAGCCTTCACCTACAGCCCAGACCTCCTGCCCCGTGCCCTGGAGCTGGTGTCCCACAGCCTTCACTTACAGCCCAGCCGGCCTCCTGCCCCGTGCCCTGGAGCTGGTGTCCCACAGCCTTCACCTACAGCCCAGACCTCCCTGCCCCGTGCCCTGGAGCTGGTGTCCCACAGCCTTCACCTACAGCCCAGACCTCCCTGCCCCGTGCCCTGGAGCTGGTGTCCCACAGCCTTCACCTACAGCCCAGACCTCCCTGCCCCGTGCCCTGGAGCTGGTGTCCCACAGCCTTCACCTACAGCCCAGACCTCCCTGCCCCGTGCCCTGGAGCTGGTGTCCCACAGCCTTCACCTACAGCCCAGACCTCCTGCCCCGTGCCCTGGAGCTGGTGTCCCACAGCCTTCACCTACAGCCCAGACCTCCTGCCCCGTGCCCTGGAGCTGGTGTCCCACAGCCTTCACCTACAGCCCAGCCGGCCTCCTGCCCCGTGCCCTGGAGCTGGTGTCCCACAGCCTTCACCTACAGCCCAGACCTCCCTGCCCCGTGCCCTGGAGCTGGTGTCCCACAGCCTTCACCTACAGCCCAGACCTCCTGCCCCGTGCCCTGGAGCTGGTGTCCCACAGCCTTCACTTACAGCCCAGCCGGCCTCCTGCCCCGTGCCCTGGAGCTGGTGTCCCACAGCCTTCACCTACAGCCCAGACCTCCCTGCCCCGTGCCCTGGAGCTGGTGTCCCACAGCCTTCACCTACAGCCCAGACCTCCTGCCCCGTGCCCTGGAGCTGGTGTCCCACAGCCTTCACCTACAGCCCAGCCGGCCTCCTGCCCCGTGCCCTGGAGCTGGTGTCCCACAGCCTTCACCTACAGCCCAGACCTCCTGCCCCGTGCCCTGCAGCTGGTGTCCCACAGCCTTCACCTACAGCCCAGACGGCCTCCCTGCCCCGTGCCCTGGAGCTGGTGTCCCACAGCCTTCACTTACAGACCAGGAAGGACTTGCCTTCCCCGCACCAAAACCTCACAGTTTAAACCAGTGGCCTCTCATCTTGTGGGTCCACATGAAACGGGATCTGCCCCGCCCAGCTCATCCTTCCCACTCTCCAATCCTGGGTGGAAAACCAGACCCTGTTTCTCCCTCCTCACAGGGTGCACCCTAAGCTGGGGGAGGGGACAGCTGGTTTGCCTTCCACTCTCAGTGCAAGAAGCTGCTTGTGAAGCATTCAAGTTGGGCCAACAGGAAGTGAAATAAGTTGGGAGGAAGAAGCTAAGAACCATATGATTTCACTCATGTGGGATATAAACCGGAAACGCATGGACACACA
The DNA here is from genome assembly GCA_030848825.1 of Tadarida brasiliensis. Lineage (NCBI taxonomy): Eukaryota > Metazoa > Chordata > Mammalia > Chiroptera > Molossidae > Tadarida > Tadarida brasiliensis. The sequence goes on from CM061275.1 coordinate 44,115,858, forward strand.
CAGCAGTGTGGTGGTTGCCAGAGGGAAGGAGGTGAACGGGGCCTAATGTGTGGTGATGGAAGATGATGTGACTTTGGGTGATGGGCACACAATGCAATATACAGATCTTCTAACAATGAAATCCACACCTGAAACCTACATGATCCTATTAACCAATGTCACCCCAATATACTTAATTTAAAAAGTTGGGCCAACAGGGACCCACACTTGACTTGAACAGACCTTGGGCAGAACATTCCCAGTTGGAGCCTCCACAAAGTAAGAGGGCTGGACAAGTTGATATCTAAGTCTGCTTTCAGCACAGCCAATCCCAGAGCCTGGCAGGAAAGGTCCTGCATGGGGGGGGGTTGCAAACCAGGAGCCACGGAACTCTTTTTCACTCAGCACATTATCCCCTGACTTTCCAGCCAGTGACTTCCTCTCGTGATTCGAGAATTTTAAAAAGACCCTCCCAGGCTGGGGAGAGAACGCACCAGGTTGGACTTAGTGGGAAACTACCCTCCAACTGGGTCTACATTAAGAATTTTCCAGGGTAGTTTGTACTTGATTTTCAACTAATTTGCTGACTTGAAAATGTAATGCCTTTCTAAGAGGGGACTCCCAGTGTGTGAGTTAGAGTTCAAGCTATATTACAAAGCTACAGTAATCAAAACAGTACGATAATTGGCATAAAAACAGACACAAAGATAAATGAAACAGAATAGAGAACCCGGAAAGTAAACCCACGCGTATATGGTCATTAATACATGACAAAGGAACCAAGAATAAACAATGGAGAAAAGACAATCTCTTCAATAAACAGTGCTGGGGAAACTGGGTACTCATGTGCAAAAATAGGCAGCTAGAGCACTATCTTATACTATCCACAAAAATGGGCTCAAATGGATTAAATACTTGAACGTAAGATCTAAAACTCCAAGCAGAAAACATAGTAAGCGCCTTAATATCGGTCTTGGTGATGATTTTTTTGATCTGACACCAAAAGCAAATACAATGAGCAAAAAGAAACAGGAGTATGTCAGAATGAAAAGCTTCTGTGCAACAAAGGAAACCATCGACAGAGGGAAAAGGCAACCTACTGAAGGGGAGAAAATACTTGCAAGTCACATATCTGATAAGGGGTTAGTATCCAAAATACACTGAGAACTCATAACTCAACAGCAAAAAAGAACCAACAACCAGATTATAAAGTGGGCGGGGGAGCCCTGGCCGGTTTGGCTCAGCGGTTAGTGCGTTGGCCTGTGGTCCAGAGAGACCCGGGTTCGGTTCCCGCTAAGGGCACATACCTCGGTTGCAGTTTGTCCCCGGCCCTGGTTGGGTCGTGTGGGAGGCAGCCACTCGATGTGTCCCTTACACGTCGATGTTTCTCTCTCTCTCTCTCTTCCTCTCTTCCCCTCCCACTCTATCTGAACAAAAAATGGAAAAATGTCCTTGGGTGAAGATAAAAAAAAAAAAAAAAGGGCAGGGGATCTGAATAGATATTTTTCCAAAGAGGACATACCATGGCCAATAGGTACATGAAAAGATACTCAACATCACCACTCATCAGGGAAATGCACAATGAGACATCACCTCCTACCTGTCACAATGGCTACTACCAAAAAGATGAGATAAACGCCGGGGAGGCGAGGAAAGGGAACTTGGGCACTGCGGGTAGGAGTGTACACCGGTGCAGTCACTATGGAGAACAGTACGGAGGGGCCTCAAAACATTAAAAATAGACCCACCACAGGATCCAGTGGTATTTATCTCCACTTCTGGGTATTTATCCTAAGAAAATGAAAACTAACTTGAAAAGATCTGTGCACCCGTGTTAACTGCAGCATTATTTACCAGAGCCGAGATACGGAAACAACCTAAGTTTCCATCGACGGATGAGCGAATGAGTAAGGCAGATGCGGTCTGTACACGACGCAATGCTACTCTTCAGCCGGAAAAAGCCACCACCACCAAGCTCTTGCCATTTGCCACAACACAGATGGGCCTTGGGGGCATTACAGTAAGTGAAACAGGTCAGGCCAAAAGAGACCAACAGTATACAGTCTCACTTAAATGTTGAATCTAAAACAAACAAACCAACCCAAGCTCACAGATACAAAGAGCAGACTGGTGGCTGCCAGAGGTGAGGGGTGGGGGTGGGGGGCGGAAATGGGTGAGGAGGACCAGAGAGCACCAATTTCCAGCTACAAAAAATAAGCCCCGGGCATGTAACATGGTGACTACAGTTAACAATGCTACTGAGCTGCAGACTGGAAAGTTGCTAAGAGATCTTAAAAGTTCTCATCACAAGAAAAAAGTTTTGTAACTACATTCGACGACAGAGCGATGACTTACTGAGGTGGCCAGTTCGTCACACAGGCAGACCTCCAGACCACCTGAACCGAGCGCGCATCTCCACAGAGTGAGTCATCACCTTTTGGCGGGTGGAGAGTCTTGCCTTCAGTTTGTGGAAAAAACACCAACACCCGTGACGCACAGTGGGCGAAGGCAATAAAAGGAGGCGGGCCTGTCCGTACAGACAGCCAATCGCGCTCCTGAAGTTTCCTGCTGCTGTAAGTCAACTGTACCTCAATGAAAACAACAAAAGCCACCACCTTACTGCCCTTCTAGGGGGGGACTCCGGTGTGAGCAGGCCCTCGCCGGGAGGCTACGTGCAGACGGGGTCTGAGGGGAGCCCCACCATCCTGAGAACCACGGGGAGGCTAGCTGGGGGGCAGCTGCTGTTCCCCAGGCCGGTCCTCAGAGTGAGCGAGTCTTAGCCGGCGGTGCCACTGCGGGCAGGAGGGATCAGAGGCCTTCAGAAGTGCCCTGGGGACAGGATCAGGGCAGGAGCCAGAGACCTGAGGCTCCCCACCCTGCGACACCCCAAGCAGCTAGGCTTCTGTGTTCCATGGAGTCGTGTTGTGTCCCTTGTGGAAGTCAAGCCCAGGCCGGCGCAGCAGCACCCGGACAGAGGCTCTTCCTCCCCGGGCCGCCCTCCTGTTCTCTCAGGCCTTACCTGAGGAAAAGAAAGATGGTCCTCGGGGACTCGGCCCTGTGGCTCTCCGGGGCCTGGCGTTCCAGGTGTGGCCCGAGGGCCTCCAGCAGTCCAGGGTGCAGCTTCTCGGCCTCATCGAAAATGAACAGGGCCTGGGGGCAGTGCTCCTGCGTGGTCCTCAGCTGGACTGTCAGCTGCTCCTGCACAGGACACAGGGCACTGCTGGGGCCCTGGGAGGCACAGCCCTGGGAGGGCCCCGGGGAGGTGCCCAGTCCCCAGGGGTCTGCAGTGGATTGCCAGGGGCTGGGTCTGCCCTGGAACCACCAAATTCAAACCTCGGGGTGGGGCGGTGGGCGGGGGGCTAGGTCAGCTGCTTCTAACTAGCCACCCATGTGAATCTCCTGCACCCCGACGTTTGAAAGCCGACTCGATGGAGCCAGCCTGGGAGAGGGAGAGGGCCTGCCTGCCTGTGGGAACAGGCCCAGGCTCTGCTCCCCCCCCTCCAGGAAGAGGCCCCAGAACTAACAGCCAACCCACCCTCCCCAGGGGTTAGGAATCAGGCTCTAACACAGGGGTCACAGGCAGAGACAGGCTCCAGTGCCCAGAGGTGGCCACAGGCCCATCTTGAACTTCCAGGTGCAGAGCCCCCACTGGGCTAACGGGGAGACGCCTGGGGAGACCTGTCTGCGACTAGCCAACTCTGAACGGGGGCTCTCCATCCCAGCAAGACAGCTCTCAGTTGAAAAGATGCTGCTTTGCGGGGTTCACCAGAACAGGGCCAACCTGCCCCGGGGCAGGGTGTTTTAGCAGAACCCACACTCACTGTCTCTAGCCTTTCCGGATTCTGACGTCAGTCCCCTGAGTGTGTGTGACAAGACGTGTGGCTTTGAGAGTGTATGTGTCATTTTTCATGATGGGAATCTGAGACGCAGTTTTGCCACAGTTAAAGCCAGCTGGCTCTTTCTGGAAAGGCCTGCCCTTAGGACAGCTCGCCCTACCCTGCCCTCTGAGGCCACCCTGACATGCAGGTGACTCAGCGCATCTCTGTCCCGACGTGCTTACCTAACCCTCCCAGGTTATCGCACTCCAAATACTGGAACTGAAACCAGACAGACGCCGTCATCTGTCAGGCGTCTGGGGTTGGGGTCATTGTCCAGCTTACTTTTATGGAAGAAACCCAAAACGGCAGAGCATTCTTGTCCCTCCACATGCAAGCGATTTGGAGAAAATCACTTAGGATATATATGATAGGCCTCGTTAAAAAACCCTGGATACGCAACTTTCTGTCCCCTGTAATTACAATGACGCCAAGCAGCCCCGGGAAAGGCTTGCAAGTACGCCAGCTAGGCTAGCTGCCTGTGTCTGTGAGGGGAGATTGTGATCAAGGTTTCGCCTTCCTCCATTCCATACTTTCGGCGACATTCCACTGCTTCTGTAGCAGAAGGATGACCACACGGCTCTCTGTTCAGCCGTGTGGCCAGTCAGAAGACAGCTCGGGACCAGTGCTGTTTGGGACATGCCTTTCCTCCACACGTCCAGGGCCTCATCTGTGCGGAGTGGATGTCTCTGTGGGTGGCAGGTTCTGCCCAAATGGTCCTTGGCCCCCAACCCCACACCTAGGCTTCTCCAGGGCCCGGCGCCCGCACAGAGGGCTGCCCCCTGGCTGTCCCCGCCTCGTCCCAGCCCAGCACCGCCAGGCCTCACCTTGTACAGGTCCACGTACTTGGGGTGAGGGAAATGGAACATGGTGATGAACACCTGGACGCAGTCGCTCTCCAGCCCGTCCCGGTACAGGTTCTCTGCCAGCAGCCTGGCCACGAAGTTCTTGCCTGTGCCAGACCAGCCGTGGAACGACAGCGCCAGGGCCTTGTCGGGCCGGGGCAGCTCCAAGTAGCCCCTCACTGCGGTCAGGACCAGCTCCCGGGCCACGTGCTGGCCGTGTAGTCGCACGCTCAGGTCCGACCGCAGGCCTGGGGTGGGGAAGAGAAGGCCACAGTGAGAGGGGCACACAGGCGCGGTCCCCACCAGGCTCAGCCACAGCCGAGAGAGCGAGCACCTCTGAGCGCTGCGAGGCCGTATCACTTTGGCCTCAGAAGGAGCCAGGGGGCAGACCTGGCAGCAGAAGGGATTCAAGGGCTATTTTCTGAAGAATCTGAGAAATCACTAGTGCACTTAGGGAGAGAATGGAGTCACCTTTCTGAAGGTCCTGAAGACCCCCCAGAATGGATGGCAGAGTCCGGTCTGGAGGAGGAACCTCGGCCCCATGCCCAGGAGGTTGCTCTCATGTGGAAGTTTCAGGACTCCCTAAATAGTTCATGGAAATACTCTGGTTTTATTCATTTTAATTCAATTCGGCAGACACCTGTTGAGGACAGCTAGTGTGTGCAGAGTCCTCTGCCAGGTCTTCCTTCCTGGCAGCCGTGAGGCTGCAGGGTTTGGAGACAGGGGCTCCTGGGAGCCATGGTGGGGACAGGAGAGTGTGCTGCCGGCTGTGGGCAGGATGACAAGTCCCTTGCACCCTAGTCATTTCCCCTGAACTGCTCCCCTTCCCACAGACCCCTAGCCCCTCAGGGGCACGCAAGGTCCAACCTGTGAAGTTGTTGGAGACCCTGCAGTCCCCATGGTCACAGCAATCCTGGAATCTGCAGAACCACGTGGTCAGGATATCCAGATACTGCCGGCCCAACAGGGGAAGGCTCCAGGCTGGAAAAGGAGGAGCTATGAGATAGAAACAGAGCCTGGGGACAAGAGGGAGCTGGCCTCTCAGCACCCCGGCCCTCCCTGGCCCTGGGCGGTTCTTCCAGTTCTTCCAGTCCCTTGCCCTCCCCCAGAGCCACTCCTCACTGCCCTTTCCTGGGCCTTCCTTGAGCCTTGCTGAGGAATGGGCACACGTGGACACCCCTAGCTTTGCGAAGCGGCCGGCTGGGCTCCAGCAGAGGCTCAGTTCACTCAGCAAACACGCCCTCCGCTCTGTGCCAGCCAGCAGTGCCAGCCAGCAGCGCGGCGCCAGACCACCTGCCAGGCGCTGGCGGTCCAGTCGCAGGCCTGGGTAGCTGGTGGCTATCACCCTTCCTACCAGCTATGGATTCCAAATCTGACCACAACTAAACCCAAAGGCCTCTCAATTCTTTGTCAAATGCCAATCTGAATACACCCAGCATTGGCAAAAACAAAACAAAAGCCATTTGCTGGAAGTTGGAAACCTTTCGATTTTCTGAAAGGTCTTTCGAGCTCCACCACAGGCTTTGCCCTCCAGAACTATTACTGGGTCTAGAATTATGGCCAGAAACCACGAGAAGCCTCAGAGATCGCCGGGTCCACCCTGCCACACAATCTCAGTGACACAGGGGAGCCGGAACGCAGGTCTGGGACTCCCAGCCCCGGCGCTCCCTCCTCAAGCAACAGAAGAGGAGGAAAAGGGACTTGGGGTGTGTCCAACCGGGACCTGAAGCCACCAAGATGTGAGCTGTCCGGAGCCAAGAAGGAGCACATAGAGGCCAGCCAGGCCCCTAAGACGCCGCCGGGGGTGGGGGGCAGGGGGCTCCCTGGCCCCGGGGTGGGCAGCACAGGAAATCTGCTGCTCAGGCACCCCAGGGCGGTCCTGAGATCGATGGCCCGGGCCGGGCCGCGCGCCTCCCGCCCAGGTCTCACCCAGCGGCCCCGCGGGGGCCTCCTCGTCCAGCGAGCAGGTGTCGGGCCACAGGCGGCAGCTGAAGAGCGCCCAGTACCGCAGGAGGACGGCGCCGGCCGCCCGCAGCGGCTCCCGCAGGTCCCGGAGGGGCGGCCAGGCCCGTCCCGAGCCGGGCTCCTCTGCCGCGTCCCGGGGCCCCTCGGCCGCCTGCCCGGGCCCGGCCGGGTCGCCGCGCCCCAGCGCGCCCGCGAGCGGCAGCAGCAGCAGGACCCCGAGGCACAGGGGGCGCCGCGCGGGCATGTCGGGCGCTGGGCTCCCGCCGCTCCGCCGGCCTCCCGACCGCTTCCGTCCGGGACTGGGACCCGCGGGGACAGGCGGGCACCCGAGCCTACTTCCGCGGCCGGTCCGGCCGGGGATTGGCGTTGCCACGGGAACCACAGCCCCACGTGACGCGGAGCTAGGAGGTGCCCGGACCGAAACCCAGGCTGGGCCCGGAGGGCATCCCGAGGGAGTGCAGGCGCCGCCCAGGGGACGGGCCTTCGACAGGCCGGTTCCCACACAGCAGTCTGTCTATTCTGGGCTGATTGTGGGTGCGAAGGTGAAGTCAGGCCTCGAAATGGCCACTGTCATAACCTGTTACTTTTGGGCAGCTCTGGGGGCGCATTCGAGGCCTACCAGATACGGGCACCTTTTGTGCGCTGCCCCGCATCTGAAGATCAACTTCCTGCCAGCCTGTTAGAGGAAACCGGGGCAACCACCTCGCCCAGGGGCTTGGGCCAGCAGGGTCACCTGCGTGGAGAGGCCCTGGGAGGGAGAATGGGCCGGCAGGGTCACCTGCGTGGAGACGACCCGGGAGGGAGAATGGGCCGGCAGGGTCACCTGCGTGGAGACGACCCGGGAGGGAGAATGGGCCGGCAGGGTCACCTGCGTGGAGAGGCCCTGGGAGGGAGAATGGGCCGGCAGGGTCACCTGCGTGGAGACGAGGCCCTGGGAGGGAGAATGGGCCGGCAGGGTCACCTGCGTGGAGACGACCTGGGAGGGAGAATGGGCCGGCAGGGTCACCTGCGTGGAGACGAGGCCCTGGGAGGGAGAATGGGCCGGCAGGGTCACCTGCGTGGAGACGAGGCCCTGGGAGGGACAATGAAACCTGGCAGCTGGGCACCAGCAGATTTCCCCAGCTGGGAATCACTCCGAAGCAAGAGGAAGCTGTGGTCTCCCTTCTGGAGATGTGGGTTTTGGAAACTCTCAGAGTCACGGGAAAATCATAAGGTCTCGTGTCAGTGTAGTCATATCTCATTAAAAAGAAGGACTACATGCACTTACTTGGCTGTTTGCAATTTTTAAGCGCTTGTGACCATGAGCAAGCAGCTTCTGACGCTGGCGAAAGACCTGAGGGCCTTTCCCTGGCTCCCTTCCCCATCACATGTGCCTGCAGCCGGTTTGTCAGATTTCAGAATAGCTCAGTGCATTTTTCTGTCACCTGACTTACTGAAGTCACTGGCCTAAGAGTCCCCTTGTCCTGGAAGAAACTGTTGTCTAGAGTCCATGGGACTTGGCTACTGTCACAGGCTCAATGGCTCTGAGGCTGGGCTCTCCGACAGTCAAGTGGATCCCAGAGCCGTGTATCATCACGTCGCAAGCAAATTGATTCACTTGTTCATCCCAGTCTCTGCTCCCTCCTCAGGAGCTCACCAGATCTGCTCCTTCCATTCACTCAGCCACAGAAATCAGGTAAGCACCTTCGTTAGGATACAAGAGTTCAACTGCACAGTACTGTCATCCATGCTAGCCACTCAGAGTGACGTCAAAATGGAACCCAAACGTTCCAGAGAGCAGTGGCCAGTCCACAAGTACCACGTCATGTCCAGTCCAGCTCATGAAACCCTTCCGGGGACAGTTACCAAGGAACACACCATTATCTACTTAGTTGGAAATTTAAAACATTAACTCATTCAGTAAATGTTTGAGCATGAATGGTGATCTAGTATGGTGGTTAACTGAATGGCTCTACCATTTTCTTGGGTGGTACTTAACTGCCCCGTGCCTTAGTTTCCCCACCTATAAAATGGGGATGACATAAAAGTTACTTTTCAGGGATGCTGTGAGGGTTAAAGGGCTACTTCAGTTACATGTTAACTTTATCACCACCTACACCTTGCCCTGGAGGCGGCTCTGGATGGTGTACACGGGAAGCCTGAATGGTTTTATTTATACCAGTGAATGTTATAGGTGAATTTATAGTGATAAAATTACTAGAAATAACATTCATTTCTTTTTAAAATCCAAATTTTAAGACTGTGGAAATAATTGTCTCTTTATTGTAACTTTCATGTAGCACTAAATGCCAATTTCTGAGAGGTTTTTATTTGAATTTAGCATTTCATGGTAAAGAAAGTAGGTAGCTGGAAAATTCTTGGACAAGCAACTTGATTTCAAGAAGGCATTTTCTTTTCTAAAAGGAGTAGAGCCAAACATTTTTTTCACCAGAGTCAGTCCCACATAGGAACAATGAATCCAAATTTTAAAAAAGAAAAGAAGAAACAATGAATCCAAACACTAGTTTTTAGATCTAGTTCAATAAACGCTAACATTTCATTCTCAGCTTGGAGGCTGTTGGTTGAACTCTAGGAGCAAATCCCACGGACAATGGGGCCATCTAATGGCGCCTGTGGAAACTACAGGCAGCAAAACCTGTCAGTGCTCCTCAAGGGTGGCCAAGGACCAGAAGCACTGGCATGTCCCGGGGCTTGTTTGAAATGTAGTCTCTGTCCCCATATCTACTCAATCAAAATCTGCATTTTAACAGTCTTTTTTATTTTTCTTTATTGGCTTTAGAGAGAGAGGAAAGGAGAGGGAGAGAAACATCAATGAGAAAACATCGACTGGCCGCCTCCTGCATGCCCCTCACTGGGGATTGGGCCCACAACCTGGGCATGTGCCCTGACCGGGAATCAAACCTGCGACCTCTTGGTGCATGGGTCGACGCTCACCCACTGAGCCACATCGGCCAGGCATTAACAGTCTTTCTAAGAGAAGATGGGCACCCAACATCTGCACTGTCATCTGAGTAGGACTTAACCTTTGCAGTAGACATCCCCACTGCTGAAGGCAGTCAGAAAACACCATCGGCCTTGAAAACAATCTCAGGGTAAAAATCAAGTCTATCTCCAAATAAACTTGGCATGTAAAAAGCAAACTCTGAAAACATAAAATGAATGTTTCATAGCTTGTCTATATATGCCAGAGGTTCCTTTGTTTATTAACATCCATGCCACAGAGCCACTGACGAATCACAGTGGACTGAGATTGTCCTCTCCAAAGACAGGCACAGCTGACCAGAACCACAGGAAACCCTTGAAGTGATATTCTGTGACCCAGGTACTTACACAGGCTCAGGCCCAGGAGGCTCTCCATGTCTGGAGTCAGGGTTTCTGTGCACACAAGCCTGGATCAACCTCTCTCTTCAACGCGGGTCCTGCCTACCTCTCACCCTCCCAACCCCCATGATTCTTTCCTGGGCCTTATTTCCATTATCATTAACATGTCATTCCTGAGGCATTTGGTACTTCACAAGCAGCTTTCTTCTGCTAGGACTATAGGTCCTTTGAGGAGAGGGAGTCATTACCATCTTGATGGCATCCATAGCTCACAGCACAATGCCCAAATGTCTGCTGGAGAAAGATCAAACACTTCACACGCCATGACTTACTACTGTTACTCCCTGGGACTTACACAGCACTCTACCTTACAAAACCCAGTGGCTATGACCATTCTTGGCTCTTACAAAATGAGGGCTGCTATTCAGTTCTCCAAGGCCGACACTGGGTAAAACTAGCCCGTAACAGAACCATGCCCTCCCTACTCCCAGCTGCCCTTTCCAAGCTTTACTGCCAATCTTTCTGATACACCTGAGAAGCAAACGAAGCCCGAAATCTCACCTGGAAAAGGATCAACGTGGCGAGTCCGGAACACGTCGTGGGCTTCAGCCTCCCATCGGTATTCAAGCAAAATGACAAAAACTGGCACCAGCGCCAATGCTGCAAGTCAGGCAGTCTGAAGGTCTCGGCTCGGTTGTCTGGTTGAAACTTACGATGCCGTATTTCCATTTCTTTTCTTTTTTTTTTTTTTAATCCTCACCCGAGGACATTTTTCCATTTTTTGTTCAGATAGAGTGGGAGGGAGAGGGAGGGAGAGAAACATCAATGTGAAAGGGACACATCGTGTGGCTGCCTCCCACACAACCCCAACCGGGGCCGGGGACAAACTGCAACCGAGGTACGTGCCCTTAGCGGGAACCGAACTCCGTTCTCTCTGGACCGCGGGCCAATGCTCTAACCGCTGAGCCAAACCGGCCAGGGCCGTATTTCTATTTCAAAAGTTAAAAATCTGGTGCCCTAAGAATGACCATCAGGCACCTGGTCTTCTGTTTCGTGCCTCTACGGTACTGCCCTGACGAATTCTCTGGTATCCATAATTCTTTTTTTTTTTTTCTTTATTGGTTGATATTAGAGAGAGAGAGGAAGAGAGAGATAGAAACATGGATGAGAGAGAACATCGACTGGCCGCCTCCTGCATGCCCCCCACTGGGGATTTGGCCCACAACCTGGGCATGCGCCCTGACCGGGAATGGAACTGGCGACCTCCTGGTGCATGGGCCAACGCTCAACCACTGAGCCACACCGGCTGGGCGGTATCTATAATTCTTTATCTCTAAAGAAGCTGCAAGAATTGAGTTAACTACTAAATATACAAAGAGCACCCAAGAATCATCCTGTGGAAAGCTGGTCCAGTCATAGCCTGGTATGGGCCTTTTGAAGACTCCTAGGGAAGCTAAAAGTCTTATCCTTCAGATACTGTGAAAGTGTAAGATGTAACCTTCTGTCCCCTAATAAAACAGGTAGGACATTGGAATAGAAAACACTAGAAATATCCTGAAATGAGGGGAGGGGGAATAAGAGGAAAACATGATACATCAATATTTATTAAAATCTTTATTCATTTTTTTTCCAGAATTGAAACCCACAGAGCACATTAAAAACTGAGGTGCACATCTGTCTTGTCTGGTGACTTACCAAGCACAACCTCTATCTGTGCAACAGCTCTGAGAGGAAATCCATGGCAGATCAAAACAGAGGGCGGTGGCTCTTACACTTCCCTTTAAGCAAATAAATTAGCTTCCCAGTAAGTTATTCCCAGTCCCCCCACACATTCTGTATTTGTAACACCTTCACCCCTTAAAAACCTGTGGCAGTATAGTCCCCAGCCCCCACCTTTCAACCCAGACTTCAGGGACTGGAGGCAGAAAGACTGGCTTTCCCTGTACAAGTGGCTTCACGAGGTCAGGTCTGTGTGGCTCGCGTGTGCCCAGCGGCTGGCTCCTGAGCGTTGCTCAGTGGGTGTTTGCTGAATGAATGATCTTTACGCACGGAGGGTCCACGCTCAGAGATGGAAAAGAGAACCTTTTACTAGCTTTGCGTTCTTCAGCAACATAAATCAGTGTTTTCCTGTGTCAAAATAAATATGTTTTTCCTTGCTAGAATACATATATGACTATATACATACATATACCTTTACTCGCGTGTCCTGAAGCTCAAGCCCCCAGCATGACTCACACACGACAGCTCGCGGACAGAGGCTGTGTCACCATCGTTGGTGAGGGCGTTCACTGGTCAAACAAGACACAGGGACCATCAAGAAGGGAGGCTGGAGGAATATGGTGGATGGAAGAGGAGGCCAAACGCTTGTTTTTTTTAAATAAATGATGGATTTCTTTGGAAGAACACTGAAAACCATGTATAGAATTCATCTTTCCCAATATAATATGCAGCGGATGTACCCAAATTCTCCCATTTCCTTCTTAAATTTTATCTGACACATTAATCCAAGTGCAAATGCCTTATTAATATATTATTGAACAAATACTCTGAGCAAATCCGATTCCATCTATAATTTGTTTTGCACAGAAAATTATTTATGGCCAAACCCACAATATAGACTCATATTAAAGAACCGTTTAGAATGAAGCCTCTCTCCTCATATCTCCCCACTCAGACTCTGGAATAAACATTTAAGTAGAAGGAGAAAAGGAAACAGCAGACAGTTCTGATTTTCCCAGTTTTGTAATATTAAAACGTATCCGATCTGCCTTCAGACGTCCGCTGAGCACACTCTGCTCCGGCTGACCAAAACCCCTCCACAGCCCGTGCGACTGGGACAGTCCTGGATTCTAACACACAAACTACACAGAGAACAGTGTTAGAAAACTTTTGAAAAGATATCTACCTGTTTTTTCAAACAAAATGTTAGTGTTTGTGAATTTTAGGGCTATATGTTTGTGGTTGACTTTCTCCAAGATTTACCCATACATACTTTCCCTGCTTAATTCAATCCTGACTTTGAACATAAATTTATATTCTCAGTGCCATGTCATTAGCACAATCCTAACTTGAACCACTACAGATCTGAACACCTTTTAAGAGCATGAATTTTTAAATAGGGAAAGATTAGGAAATTATTCACCTTCGGCAATATCTTAAAAAGGAGAGACAGTTCCAAAGCAGCTCTCTCTCCTGCTCTTTTCCTCAGCAGAACCTTGTCTTAGTCTGAATAAAGGTCCCAGTTTGAGAACAACTCTCATGCATTCCAATGTGGCATACTAAGAGGTTCATGTGGTGAAAGAACACTAATCCATAATTTAGCTCTGCTAACATTTACCCAGGAGAGCGGAGCTGACATCCTTCCGTCTCCCTCCAGCCAGCTTGCAGACCCTGGGGGGTGAGCACACTCCAAGGTGCCCTCCAGCTCAATTGTGAATTTCTGGGCACGCACACAGCTCATGGCCTTTCAACTGGAATCCGTGCCGCCTTTTGCTAACACTGTTTTAGTGTTTTGTGCTAATATCTGTCTTCTTAAATTCAATACCTTTTAAAATAACTCGGCCCATTCTTGTGAACATCTCAAAGTGTATATACAAAGTACAATACAAAAGTATCCTAATTTCATGCTCTTTGAAAGTAGTCACAGGATACTGTTATCTTTCAATGCGAGGACGTTGGGGCATCAATTCTAAACTGCCTTTGAAAGGGTGTTTGCTTAAGACTGGTCTCCAATGGCTGGCATTAAATTTGCTCAACCACACGGTTGAATATTAGTCCCCAATGACAGAAGCACAGACCTGGGACAGCACCCAGACAACACGAGGGCAGCCAGCTCTGAGGCCACAGTGAGTGGGCACGCCAGCCCTGCCGACCTCAGGCCCTGCATTTTACTGCCACTGCTCACGTGGCAGTCTCTCTGCCAGAGCCAGGAACTGCGCCTGTGTTTTAGCAACCTGAAATTCGAGTGCTAACAAGAGACAGAAGAACATGGGTTCGAAACTCCACACAAGATTAAATGATGAAATCAGGGTTTGACATAGATCCAAATCTTAAGGCTCTTCCTGGTACAAGCTCCTTGGTTTTAAGGCTCAGAAGGCTTAAATCTTTGTTTCCAGGCATCCGCATGGCTCGAGCACAAGCCGGGTCCAGCCACCAGCAGGACGTGCACTTCCATCTGTCGGAGTGAGCTGGCTTTTCTCACGAGAAAGGCACAACCAGGATTGCCAACCTCTTGGGAATAGCAGCTTCAAAGGCCTTAAAGGCAGAGGTGGAAATTCATCTCAGAAGAACCAGGATGGCAGAGGTCACAGGCAACCGAACGCTTATTCAAGGTATTATTTGTTTGCTTTGTGAATTTGGAAAGGATTTGTCTCCTTTGGGCAGAATAAAAAAATAAAAGTCTCATAAGAGAATCGTGCTTGGGTTGTAACAATAAGTTCTCCAGAGACAATTTTTTGTTTAATTTACACACAATTGTGAGAATGCAGACTTTACTTAGGTACAAATCATGTTAGCTTTTTCACAACTTAAGAACTTAAATAAAATCCAGGGGAACCTGCTTCCACTAATTCAGTCGTCTCCCCGATTCCAGTCACCTTCTCCCTCCCTTCTTCGTGCCTCTAAAAGTAACCAAAGCGCTGCTGCCCAATCACTGAAAAGCCCACACATCCTTCCTGCTTTGAGATATGTAAAACATATCTCCTTCAACAGAGCCTGCTCCTTTGGCTCCACAGAACGCCCATCTGACTAGTCCTGGTTAAAAAAAGGACTCGAGATTGCAAAGTGTTCTCAGAAAATCCACAGGTGTGGCGAAAGGACTATAAGGATGAACTCAAACTCCAGAACCAGTCCCAGCATTAACCGATCCAAACGTCACACCTGTGTGTCCTTTGGCATGAGAAGTAAGACCGACCAACTGCGACGCCCACTGCTAGAAGGGGCAAGGGCTGAGGATGTCAGGTGACTCGGCAGGAACATCCCGTGGTCTGAAACTTACGGTCCTCGCTTCAGTTTCTACGACGGAAAACACCAAAGAAATCCAAGGCCACCCTGTCCCCAGTCACCAGAACTTGCCGCCGGCCATTTCCAATCCATCTCATACCATTTGGAATTGATTGTGCTGTTTCTCTATCTTTGTAAAAAGAAGTTTCAGTTATTCTGTGCTGCAAATTACAAGTGGGAGAGAGGCATCCTGTCTTCCACCAGCACAGTGTCCATCCCGAACTGGTCCGTGCACTGCTTCACGGTGGCCAGGACGCTCAGGAGCCGCTGGCCCATGGCGTCCAGGTGAGGAGTGGACAGCACTGGGGAGATGGGGTCATGGGCCATGGCGGACTTTAAGGCGGCCTTCAGGACACCATTCTTTAGGTAGTTCAGTCTATTCCAGGTAGATATCCGAATGCTGGAAGAAAAAGATTTTTGACAGGTTACATAAAACCAAATGGAGTGTAAAGCCTGCTTGGTGCACAAAAGTAAAGAAATAATTATGTAAAATACTTCAACTGAAAAAATCTCTATGAGTAAGTCACATTAGCACATTTTGGTATTTTTTTCTAGGTAATTAATGAGAGATAATACAAAGATTTACACATGTTCCTTGCAGTGCTATTTACAGTAGGAAAAATGTGAACCAATCTGAATGTCCAACAACTGGTCAGTGGTTCAACAAATGATGGCACAGCTGTTCGAGGCGTCACCGTGCAGACATTAAAGTGGTAAGAAAGTGGAGTGGCACGGGGAAAATGTCCCTGATGCTGGGTGCGGTAAAAGTTGGAGTAAAAACGCTGTTTTACTCCAAATCTGTGGGGAAAGAAAGTGTATTTGTACACACACGTGCGCGCGCGCGCACACACACACACACGATTAGAATGAAGTTACTATGTTAACAGAAATTATCCTTACATCTTTTTTTTTTTTAAATCCTCACCCGAGAATATTTTTCCATTTATTATCAGGTAGAGTGGGAAGGAAAGAAGCGGGGGGAGAGAAACATCAATGTGAGAGAGAGACACATTGACTGATTGCCTCCTACACGACCCAACCGGGGCCAGGAGCTGCCACCGAGGTATGTGCCCTTGACTGGAATTGAACCCGACACTCACATCGATGTTTCTCTCTGTCTCTCTCTCTTCCTCCCTCCCACTCTATCTGATAATAAGTAGAAAAATATCCTCAGGTGAGGAATAAAAATAAAAAAATACACACACACACACACACACACACACAACAAATGCCCCGAGCACCTGAGCTTCTCATGTTCAACCAAGGTATCACTTGATATGACCTGCTATAATTATAGGACAGGTTTCCTTTAAGCATCCCTCTCTCCTAAGTGTTCTCAGTAGAGGGCGCTCGAGGAATATGACAGAAGGAAGGGATTCTCTGGCTGTCCCACAGTGGGTCAGTAGTGTGCAAGTGAGGTCATCAAGTGTAGCTCTGCCCCGGCTACATTGCCAGAACGGGCAGGCCCTTGTGACTTTGCAGCCTCGGCCTGGCCTGGTATAAACCGTCCTGAGGCCCTCCTGCCATGCAAACCAAAGCCAAAGGCCACTGCCCATTCTGGTTCCCCAATTCCCTCTGCAGACCCACAAACGTGCGTTGCCTGCAGCCCAGAGGGTTCTACCGAGTTGTCCCTCCCTCTGTGTGCCATGACGCCAGCTACTGACTGCCTGCACCTGGAGGCGTCATCCTGCTCCCCCAGCGCCTGCCAGCCCGTGGGCTGGACTGCAAAGGGGGACCCCCCTCCAAGTTCGTCCTTCCTTGGGTACTCTTCCTCGGCCCTAGTTTTCTTTTATATTCACTCCTGTATCAGAGTTAACAATTCTTTATACCACACTTTCCCGTTTAACCCACTATGTCTTTTCTACCTCCTGACAGGACCAGACTGATAACACTAAGTATTAATATAAAAACATCCTCCTTCAAAGATACAATTTTTGATTGGATGTATCATTGCTTCCCAATACTAATGAAGATAATTAAGGGTTTCCTGGGTAAGCTTTCTGCAGAATATTTTTACGATTAAAAAAACAAAGAAGATTTTTAAAAAGAGAAGTCGATCAGTAGCCAGGAAGGGCAGTCTGAGGATCCCAGGGACCCTGGTGTTGACCAGTAGGAAGTGGTGCTCCCCGGCCTGCACTTCCCTGTGGATTCCAGCTGATTCTGTGCTCACTTTAAAATGCTACCAGTAATCGTGATCTGAAAAGGAGCTCCTTAGAGCCCAGTCTTTATCTCATTTTCTTGATTTACTTTTTAATTTTCTTGTTTTCTGACACAGACTTAAAAAAAAAATCAGTTACTAAATATATACGGGAAACATTACTTTTAGTTTATAGGATTTCAAATTGAGATATGCAACCCACAGGATGACTGTGGGGGTGAGTGGCAGGACATGAAACCATTAGGTAAATACAGTGCAGTGACCAGGGACAGAGTCTACTAGGTTTTTTTTTGGGGGGGGGGCTATATTCTGATAAAACAAACATGGATATACATTACTGAACAGACTGAAAAGTTCTATGCATACAAAACTCGGCATGAGTTCTGAGTACTGGATGACAGGCCTCCACTTCTTCTTGATCCCCCACCTCAGGACCTCGTGGGGTTCTGGGTCGGAAAAGCATGAAAAGCACTGCTCAGGTATTAGGAATTTTTGAGGCCAAGAACGCTGCTTCCTGTTTGTTACCTGAGCCTGGCATGGGACGTGCGTCACTTACATGCAGCACTGATAGAGAGGGGCGAGGATGCTTCTCTCGTCCAGTGAGGGGTTCCCAAAGCTGAAAATGAAACGAAACCGTAGTGAATGCGGTGGAAGCACCAGGCCCCTTCTTAGCATCAGAGCAAATTCTGTCAGAACCCCAAATGTGATCCTAAATAATTTCACGCTCTCGCAGCTCAAGTCACTTAAATGAAACATAAACAGGGCGTGACCAATCAGACACGGATCCCTAACAGCTTGTGCTGCAGCATCGAACAAACACATCTGTTAGGACCCTTTCTCCTGATGAGATGCAGCAGGGTGCTGAGGCACCACCACGGTAACCCAGACCAGACAAGGACCCGAAGACCTCTCAACCTGAAGAAATGTTAAGTGAGGGCGGAAAAACACAGGCTATTCGTATCAGGTTCCCGCCAACAAGCAGACGGTCGTTACTTAGAAAAAGAAGTTCCTCTGTTCTACTCCACAATGACCCATCAGAAAATATTTGGCTTATCTGATTCCCTACAAGCATACGGACAGAGTCAAACTGGAAACGCTATTCACAGAAGCTGAGAAAACAGCTAAGTCAAAGCAGATGTAAAAATGATCTTCAGAGTAAGAAAAGGAGAGCTGATTCTGGAAAAATTGTTAACCTTCCACTTGTTTCCTGGAGCTCGCCATAGCAGCGGAGGGGCCTGGTAGCCCGAAGCACACTGCAGGCCTTCAAATAATTAATGGCAAAAGCAACTGTTTTGGTGTATGATTCCACAATTCACATGATCTTTAAAGAAAGGATCATTTTTACAAGGAAGGTTAAAGACCTTCAGGAACATATACAGCACTGGCACCTGCTTTGCTGGGGGGGGAGGGAGGGCAGTGTCTGCTGGCCTCTCACTTCCTGTGGCTGTCATCGCCTTCACAGAGCACGGGGCGCCTGGCTCTCAGTGCAAGGTGGTGGCATCATTAGCAAATGCTGTCCCAGCATTCTTTGCTGAGGACCCGTGTCTCAGCTTATTCTCAGCAACCAATGTTAACAGTAGTGACCTGGACAATTCTGGGCTCCAAAAAAGTATTCTATTCAATAAACACTTCAGTGTACCTAAAAGTGTGGTGTGAGCTGGGCACCACAAAGGCTGTAGAGTGCAAACTACAAATACAATGTGTTCTTCAGAGCTCAGACTTAAAAGAATAAGGACAGTAATTGACTCAAAAGTAACCTGTCTTTATAAGCAATCACTAGGCAGCTCCTCTTACTCTCATGACAGCAAAACGTCTGGGCCCAGACTGTTACAAAAATAGCCAAACAGCCTACCAAAATTTAATCTTTTAAACTGCACGAGCCTTTGGATAAAATAAGCTTAACAGTAATCAAATTTCATGTTCTATTAACCATGTATTTCTCAAGTTTCTAGGCAGCATAGTTAAGAAAGATGGATGTGCATAGCGATGTATCAAGGGCCTTGGTTTCCAGCTGTCTGTGAAGAGACTCACCCTCTTTAACTCCTGGGAAAAAGCCACTTTTCCAGTTTTAAAGTCCTGAGGAGGGAAGGGGTGCAAACCTGAACAAGGTGGGCAATGAGCTTGCCAACAGCGAAGACTCCGAGTGGAAACAGGACAGTGCTGTCAGGTGTGTGCTGGACTTTTCCGGGACAGCCTAGAAAACGCCCTCTTGTCTACACAGAAACCTTACCTGACAAGGGCAGTCCTGCTGTCCTACCTTTTGGCATTATCAAGAAGGATGAGCATGCTGGCGCCTTCATCGTCCTGAAAACTCTCATAGTGATGGCGGTCAGCATTGCCAATCAGGTAATCAAAGACAGCCGTGTCAATGATGTCCAGGAGCCGGGGGCCAGAGTCATAAGGGGATGTTTTCTTCACAGCGTCGCAGTAGCTCTCGTCGTACTCCCACCTGCAGGCAAGCAGCATCACCAGGGTTATTTAGGAGAGCCGACACTGTCCCTGACATTGTCGGAACACAGCGCAGACGGAGTCCCTGCCTAGCAGGTGTGCCCTTGACCCTCTGCTGTTCTCTTTCATCTTGGACACCCCTTGGCTGCACACGGGTTGACATGGGGCCAGGCACAGGAGAGGATTAGGTAGTGGCTCACAGAGGCATTTACCTGGCCAGTTTGCCCTCTCGGTAAGTCCTGCCCCAGGGGTGTCGGTGTTTCTGCAGAGGCCACACATCTGGAAGCCAAAGTGTGACAGATCCCTCCATGGTGTCTCCATCGGCACAAGCTGGCTCTGTTTCTCGGCAGTAATAGCACTTCCCATAGAAACAAGTATTATTTCCTAAAGGAGAGAAAGGAGCCAAATACACTTATGGGGCGGGGGGAGAAGAGTCCAAATTCTCCCCAACCAATGGAGAACAGGGCAGCTGGGTAAACACATACTGTGAAAACCAAGATCCTGAACTTGATTTAAAACTGTATAGGTAATAAAAGCACAAGGTGTAAAAAAAATTCAGAAGGTACAAAAGGATATATACGAAAAAGTAAGTCTCCCTTTCTCTGTGTCCCTTCTACCCAGTCTCTCTCCAGGAGTCCACTAATGTCACCGGTGTCTTTGTGAACTCACTTTAAGGAAAGGAAAGGAATGTCCTCTTCTGTTTCGTCAGAGCACCCGGAGGAGGGAGAGATGCCATGCACAGGGCAGCGGGGGAGCGTACACAGCGTGGATACACTGGTCAAGGGGAGGATTCACGGCCCGGGCTGGACAGAGCGAACGGGGTGAGATTTCATCACACTACTTTGAATGGTGCACAATTGAAAACTTGTGAACTGTTTATTTCTGGAATGTTCCATTTAGTATGTTCACCAAATTCTTTCCATTTGAGTCTCTCTTAAGTCTTTCTACCCCCGTCCTTGCTTTCCTATGACTCTCACTGCGCATGAATTTACTCCAGGAGCCCACGTGCCCTCACCTCCTGGCTGTCCATGTCCCGGCTCTTCTAGTGGCCTCCCAGTGCCTAAGGAGAAAGTCTCTACTTGTAGGGTGGTGCACAAGGCCCTTCGGTGACACTGTCCTGACCACCTGCCTTGCTCAGTCCCCAGCCTTAACTTCAGCTGAATTACAGTCCTGAGCTGTCACGCTCTTCTCATCACCCTGTGCTCTGTCTTCCCTGGGACAGGGTTAGCTCAGCCTGGAACTGGAGGGGAACAAAACCACATTTTTATTTTCATTAACTTCTATCTGAAACTTGGCATTTCCTTCAACTACTATGGTAGGGAGCAAACCATGGCAGTATTAGCATTATCTGTGACTTTTTCACTAGAAGAAATCACAGATTTTTCATATCAGTAGTATTGTTGCAATATTACAAAGTATTTATAGTCTCAAATTATGGTATTTACTAGATCTGCTAGGTCTTGTTATTTAATGTGTTAAATAAGGCACAAGTGATTATCACAAATTTGCTTTTTGTAATTTTTTATAACAAAACACTTCCAACATTATTGGCTACATTGATAAGTCTATGCATCTAATTTATGTTTTCAAAAACATTACTTTGAGAAAGGATCCATACACTTCTCTAGACTGCCAAAGGAGTCTCTAGCACAAAAAGGTCAGGAGTCCAAACCCAGGATATTCCTTCCCACTGTATCCTCCTGTGGGACTGCTCCTCTCCTTTTAAGATTTGGTTGCAATAGCACCTTCGCTGAGTAACTATCACCCTGGCCCTACCCGCTAGGCCCCTTCCCCTTCACCTCCATGGCCTTCTGTACATGGCTGGCTCCCCATTAAACAAAGCTCCTTGAAGGTAGGAAGATATCGTTCATTTTTGTATATGCAGCACCTAGCACAGAGCCTGCCACACGGAAGTGAAACAGAATTTTGCTGAATGAATGAATAAATATAAAAGAAATAAACAAATTAAATGTTTTAGAGTTTTAAAATCTGAGTTGGAATCCTGGCTAACAATTCATAGCTTTGTGACTCCGGTAAAGTCATTTAACTCCTTCAGCCTCTTTCTCAGGTATGACAAGTGGCTGAATCTCCCTACTTACTGCTCTCTTTTGTCAAGAGGATCAAATACAGTAGCTGTGTAAAAGTGCTTTGTCAAGTTGTAAGGGCTACAGAATTTAATTATTATACCAAGTTATCTAATAATACATTTTTAAAATGTGCTAAGGTCAGCCCATTTTTTAAAACCTACCTCCAGTCAAATCCCTCTACCTATTGCTATGGACTGAATGTTTGTGTCCCCTTAGAATTCATGTGCTGAAGAAGTCCTCAATATGGTGGTATCTGGAGGTGGGGCTTTTGGGAGAAGCCCTCGTGATGGGATTACTGTCCTTATAAGAAGAGAGAGGAGAGAGATGATCTCTCTCTCTCTCTCTCTCTCTCTCTCTCTCTCTCTCTCTGTGCTATAAGAGGACATAGCAAGAAGGTGGCTGACTGTAAAACAAGAGGGCTATCACCAGAACCCAACCTTACTGGTACCCTGACCTTGGACTTCTGGCAGCCCGAACTAAGACACTGCCCCATGCTGTGGGTGTATCCAAAAGACGCTTATTCCCCAAATGTACCAATCCTGTGTACTTTCAGGTCTTTATGCCCTCATTTCCGTTATTACTTCCAATTACTGCCCAACACCTTTTCCTCTTTGCTGCCTGGGTAGCTCCTACTGATTCTTCAATACACAGTCCAATTGTTAATAACCTCCTCTACAAACCTTCTTCTGGCCTTTCCCTTCCCCACACTCAGACAATGTGTGAGAGTTAACCTCTGTGAGTCTCTAGAGAGCAGGGACTCTGGCCTATTCTTCTTGACCTCCTCCCATCCATCAGGAATTCACATTTGCCTGAGCATAAAATTGAACAAGCAAAAGTGATTAGAAAACATATGAAACAAATCAGAGACACTGTATGCTTTTGGTTATTTTAAGAACAGCATAGCCCTAGCCTTATATGTTTAAACTCTGAATGATGAATCTGTCACAAGTCTTTTAAATATTCAGTTTCACCTCATTTTAAATGCAAACCCATTCACTCTAGCAAAGCAAGGTGAAGTTCATCTTGCAATGACCGTTTCAAGTCATAATGTGAAGCACTGTGTCACTGAAAATGTCACCATGAAGAGGCTAGCACAAGAGACCAGAGCACCTCTGAATTCTTCCCATCCTCACTGTGCCCACAAGAACAGGAGTGAGAATTTTAGCTCAGATCCTGCACCTTGGAGTGAGATAACAGAGAACAGAGACCAGAGGGACCATAGCCAGTTCAATGCAGGTGAGTTACAGGCCATCCCTTGCAGAGCAGGAGGTGGCAGTGGTGATCTTCCAGGCCCAAATGCAACCCTGCAAGGGAATTTCTGATTTTCTCACAGAGTTGCCTTAAGGTTTCTTCAATTCTAAGAAGACAGGAGACAGTTCCCAAGAAAGTACATGTATATATAAAAAAACTACCCAGCCAATGATATACAGACAATAACAGATTTAGGTCAAAATCTAAGTTTGAGATTTAGCTTAAGAGCAAGCAGAAGGAAATCAAGTTATCAGCTACTCACACTACCAGTCAATGATCTCACTTCCTACTCCACAGGCACAACTTTGCTTCCTGCCTCTACCTTTAGATCCGTTTCCCCCAGGAACCCGAGGGCAAGCTGCCTGACTTGCTTCTGTACTCCCTTCAGTTCTTCAGTTCCTAAGTCAGGAACCGGCTTGCTTGGTGGCGCCCTATTTAACTTGCTAACTATTGCCCTATGCAAATGTCCTCTGTATCTTCTTACCTAGGGTTAGGAAGGTGCTCAAGAGCTGCTCCGTGGCAACAGGCTTGATCTCTGTCCGCAGGTTAACAAATCTGCCAACCACCAAGGGGGCTCGGCGGAAACCCAGAATCCTGGTTTGGAAGGTTGAAGAACAAAAGAGAAAAATCTTTGGGGGAAATATTTTAAATAGCAGTCTTAAAAATTATGGTTAATCATGTCAGATGTGTAAAGGAATTGTTGACAGGTAGGTGAATATTTTTTAGAGGTACATATATTTATGAGTTTAATATCAAGATATATATAACTTACTTTAATATGCACTTCAACAAAAAGGATAAGGCAAATCCAGCAAAATGTGAATAATTGTTTATTCCAGGGAGTGGGTATATGGGTTCATTATACTATTCTCTCTACTTTTGTTAGAAAGTTTTCATAATACAAATTTTAAATAAATTTTAACAAAGCATTTAAAAAACTGGGTCTAAATCCATACTTGGGTTCCAAGCTTTGGATAAAGCAGCACACTGACAGAAAACAATATGAGTTAATCTAAAAGGATAAACCCACAGGACAAATTAACACAGGTATGTCTCTCTAATGGTCTAAAAGTACAACCGTATGGTTGAGCACACTCATTTTTTTTTTAGCGAGTTTGTATTTATTTATTTATTTATTTATTTATTTATTTATTTATTTATATCCTCACTCGAGGACACTTTTCCATTTTTATTCAGATAGAGTGGGAGGGAGAGAGAGGAAGAGAGAGAGAGAGAGAGAAACATCGACATGAAAGGGACACATCGAGTGGCTGCCTCCCGCACGACCCCAACCAGGGCCAGGGACAAACCGCAACCGAGGTACGTGCCCTTAGCAGGAACCGAACCCGGGTCTCTCTGGACCGCAGGCTGACGCTCTAACCGCTGAGCCAAACCGGCCAGGGCGAGCACACTCATTTTTTTAAAATGAAATTTTAAAAGTACACATTCACTGAAGAAAGTCAGAGGGGCAGGTTTAGAACACACAGAAAATTTATAATGAAGAAAATAGAGATCACTCATAACTCCATAACCCAGAAGTAACTACTGACATTTTGGCATGTGAGCATTTTTCCTTTACAAGTATATATAAACACATACTCTTGTGTGTATATATATATATATATATATATATATATATATATATATATACACACACACACACACACACACACACACACACACACACACACACACAATGTACAGTTGTGTGTACTGTTTTTCAATGATCATTACATCATGAGCCTTTTCCCACGTCCCTACAAAACCTTTAAAAACAGCTGAGTAGCCCTGGCCGGTTTGGCTCAGTGATTAAAGTGTTGGCCTGCGGACCAGAGTCTCTTGGGTTTGATTCTGGTCAAGGGCACTTACCTTGGTTGTGGTTCAGTCCCTGGCCCTAGTCAGGGTCATGCGGGAGGCAACCAATCGATGTATCTCTCTCACATCAATGTTTCTCTCTCTCTCTCCCTCCTCTCCCATTCTGTCTGAAAATAAATGGAAAAGTATCCTCGAGTGAGGATTAAAAAAAAAAAATGGCTATGTAGTACAGTGATTACCAGAGAGGAAGGGGGTTGGGTGGAGGAAGAGAGGGGAATGGGGGGCACCTGTATGGTGACAAAAAGAGACTTGACTTTGAGTGGTGAGCACACAATGCAATATACAGATGATGTATTACAGAATTGTACATTTGACACATATAATCTTATTAACTAATGTCACCCCAATAAATTTCATAAAATAAAAAATGTTTTAAATGGCTGTGCAATCCAGATCCATTGTTCATGGCCACTGAGTGATTTTGTCCTAAACTCAATCTTAGAAAAGCCACCAAAAGAAAGCGATCAACACGCCCTGGCCGGTTTGGCTCAGCAGTTGGAGCATCGGTCCGCGGACCACAGAGTCCCTGGTTCGGTTCCTGCTAAGGGGCACGTACCTCGGTTGCAGTTTGTCCCCGGCCTCAGCTGGGGTCGTGTGGGTGGCAGCCACTCAATGTGTCTCTCTCACATCGATGTTTCTCTCTCTCTCTCTTCCTCCCTCTCTCCCTCCTGCTCTATCTGAAGATAAATGCAAAAATGTCCTCGGGTGAGGATAAAAAAAAAAAAAAAAAAGAAAGAGATCAACATATTTGTCAAAATAACAAGAATACAGACAACCTCCTGAGGCCAGGGAAGGTGATCAAATCCTAGTAAAATGGAGAGACAGCAACCCGAGCAGCAGTGTCGGAGCCACAGACGGGAAGACAGCTGGGAGGCGTGTCTTCTTCCCAGTGAGCACTCCAGGCCAAAGAACCGCAGCCACCTAGTGCTGAGGAGCATGCCAAGGAGGTGGCAGGTAACCAAGGGGTCGAGGGACTGGCTAGAGAATATCTTTCAGGTTTGAGGTAGAGAAGGACTCTTTTTTTTTGGTTAATCCTCATCTGAGGATATTTTCCCATTGATGTTTAGATAGAGTGGAAGGGAAGGAGGGAGAGAGAGAGTGAGTGAGAGTGAGACAATAAGAAAGAGAGAGAGAGAGAGACATCGATGTGAGAGGGACACAATGACTGGTTGCCTCCTGCACCCTGCACGACCCCGATCGACCAGGGCCAAGGATGAATAGCAACCAAAGTACATGCCCTTGACCAGAATCGAACCCGTGACTCTTTGGTTTGCGGGCCGACACTCTAACCACTGAACAAAACCAGCCAGGGCAAGGCCAAAATTCTTAAAATAAAGATGGAACCATTAACAATGCCAGAAGCAGCATGTGAATCTCCACGGACTCCTGCCAATGAAGTATCATTGTTTTAAAATCATTGCCATTTTCAGCAGGAGAAAACAGCATCCCATTGTTTCCACTGGACTTTTTATTACTGGTGAGGATGAACACCCCCCCCCCAATATTCATTAGCAATCAATAATTCCTATTCCATCAACTGTGTCCTTAGACCATTTTCTACTAGAGTTTGAGTATATGTATAGATTTATATATTTATTTATATATTAACGCTATTAATGCTTAGATTACATTAGATTCAAGTATTTCCTCCTGGTTTGTTTGCATTTAAATTCTGTTTGATGTTTCTTGACATGTGTCAAATTTTATTTAGTTGAGTCTATTGAGCTTTCTTTATGATTTTTTTAGATTATTGCTTTTTTGCTTAGAAAATCCTTTCGAACAGAAAAAGACAAAAATTCACCTTAATTTTCTTGCAGTTTCCTTACAGATCCTTTTAAAAAAATATTGTGAGCCCTGGCTGGTTTGGCTTAGCAGTTAGAGCATTAGCCCACGACCAAAGGGTCTCGGGTTCGATTCCGGGTCAAGGGCCTATGGTGGTAGGTTTGATCTCGTCCCTGGTCAGGGCTTGTGCGTATGGGAGGCAACCAATCAATGTGTCTCTCTCACATCAATGTTTCTCTCCCCACCCCTCTGTTCCACTCTATCTAAAAATCAATGGAAAAATATCCTCAGATGAGGATTAACCAAAAAAAAACATATTGTGAATATTTCTTTAAAAGCCTGTCCCCGTGCCCTGATGAACAAGCTGATCAGAAGAGCAATTGGGATACTAGACAGTTCACTCACAAGGTTCCAGCTGGAACGTGTCAATTTCCCTAGCTAACGTATACATATAGAATTCATGCCTATTTTTCTTTTGGAATTATTGTGGTTATTGGAGCTACGTATATTTTATATGAAGGACAATAAAATTCATTATATATGTCATGCTCTATGTTTCTAGCATATGGGGATAAGTTGGTATTACTTCCTTAACACAAAAACAAAACAATGTTGCCAGGCTCCATGAATGACCAGTTCAATTTAGGGATCTGAGTTCCAACTTTGGTTTTCATACTGCCATTTTATTTACCAATAACTGTTAATCTTCACTCATGATAGTGACAGAGGACAGATCAGAATGAAATGACCCCAAAAGCCTGGAGTTAAGAAATGTACTTTGGTATTCCTTGTACCACCCAAATTAGGAGGGACTCATACAAATTTAGTGGAACCAGTCCATCAACTCTCCAAAGTAGGTAACAAGTCAAAGTTATTAGTGTTGCAGCGTTTGGGAGGAGTCCACAAGCCCTCTCCCAGGATATTTTGGAAAGGAAACAAAACTCGAGTAACACACCTGTCCAAGTGGAAGGCTGCCACCTCTGCGTTGTGTCTGTCATAACCAGCGTAGGGTTCCCCTTCTACCACGTAGTCTCGGTTATACCTGCAGAGGGAACGGGAAGAGCAGATGGAGACATGAATCACAGCAATACCACAGGCACCAGCACAAGGGCAATGAGACAGAAACCTTGGCAAGCCTGGTTCTGCTCTGTCACATCTTCCCTGTCAACCCTGAGACGATCGTGGATGACATGAGTCACTGGTAGATGGGATGAGGATGCAGTGGAGAAGAAACCAGCGTTCTAGAGCTACCTTAGCAGTCGTTCTATGAGGATGTTATTCTTACCTTATCGAAAAGGCTTTCAATGTGGTTTAAGTAAAACTACAAGGTAATTTTCTGGAGAGCAAGGACCATCTTTGTATCTCCACAACAGTGGTAAAACCTATAGTTGGTGCTTAAATGTTTACTAAAACGTTTATTAGACAACTAAAGAAATGAAGGAGAAGAAAATGCAGGCAACAAAATTTCAGACATCACACGTAGCAGAATTTTCACTGATACAACACCTAAGGCAAGAGAAACAAAGGAAAAAATGAACACATGGGACTACATCAAACTAAAAAGCTTCTGCACAGCAAAAGAAACAACCATCAAAACGGAAAGGGATCTCACTATATGGGAGACCACAATCACCAATGACGCATCAGATAAGGGGTTAATTTCCAAAATATGTAGAGTGCTCATACAAGTCAACAAAAGGAAGACAAAGAACCCAATTAAAAAATGGGCAGAGGACCTAAATAGACACCTCTCCAAACAGGACATACAAATGGCCAAGAGACATATGACAAAATGCTCAATGTCACTAATCATCAGAGAGATGCAAATTAAAACAACTATAAGGTATCACCTCACACCTGTCAGAATGGCTGTCATCAACAAATCATCAAACAACAAGTGTTGGCGAGGGTATAGAGAAAAGGGGACTCTTGTACACTGCTGGTAGGAATGCAGCCTGGTGCAGCCACTGTGGAAAACACTATGGTGTTACCTCAAAAAGTTAAAAACTGAACTGCCATTTGACCCACTGATCCCACCTCTAGGAATATACCCTAAGAAACCTGAAACACCAACCAGAAAGAATATATGTACCCCTATGTTCATAGCAGCACTATTTACAATAGCTAAGATCTGGAAACAACCCAAGTGTCCATCAGTAGATGAGTGGATAAAAAAGCTGTGGTACATGTACACAATGGAATACTATGCAGCTGTAAGAAAGAAAGATCTCTTATCCTTTGAGATGGCCTGGAAGGACCTGGAGAGTATTATGCTAAGCGAAACAAGCCAACAGAGAAAGACAAATATCACATGATCTCACTTATCTGTGGAATATAATGAACTAAACAAACTGATGAACAGAACTGACCCAGAGACATAGAGGTGGGGTACAGACTGATGGGCCTCAGAGGAGGGGGTTTGGGGGTGGGGGAGAAGATAAACCACAGAACTTATATGCATGTGTGCATGACCAATGGACATGGACAACGGTGCTGGGGATGGGGGGAGGAGGGTGCCAATGGGGGAAAAAGGAGAAACATCTGTAACAAAAACAAATTAATAAAAAAATTAAAAAAAAAAGAAATGAAGGAAAACATGTAATTAAAATGTTTGTTTACCAGAATGGCTATGGCAAAAGGCTTATAAGAAAAGTTTAAATTTCTTGGGAAATGGCCCTGATACACCTCGGTTTTTGTTAATAATTAGGCATTTGAAAAGGGCTGTTAGAATAACCCTTCTCTTTCTCTTAACATTCATGATGTAGTAGAAGAAACACTGGACTGGAGTGAGAGCCAGGTAGAGTTGTCATTACCTGCCTGAATGACCTTGAGCAAAACCCTTTTTTCTGGGCCTTAGATTCCTTATCTGCAGTATTAGGGGCTTGACTAGGAGTCATTTCTAAGATGTTCCATCTCAAACTCCATTCTACATCATATGCATGACATAAACAGAGGATAATGAAAACTGGCATATTTCTCTCTACTAACCATAAAAAGAGACACAGTGTAAACCTGTTAATGGGGAAGAAAAAGATACATAATTCACCTATGACCTCTACTATTCACCTGCATTTCCTTATTCAAAAGGAGACCTATTAGGCTGTACAGGGAACTGTCAAATAGATACAAACTGAGACTGACGTTAAGAGGAGTTGCTCTGCCGAGGACACTTGGATCTCCAACACTGACAGGCTTCGGGGAAGTGGGAAACAGTACTAGAACAGCAGTGACTTTCAACATAAATGACTGCAGAATATAAAGTGAAAGCTGTCCACAAAACATATTTATCAAGAAGTGATGAGACATTTGCCCAAGAAGACAGCCACACATCAGCACCTGGCTGGACACCAGCTCTTCTTAGCAGGGCCAATATACTCAAATGCATTTGTTTGTTTCTAGTGTCGAAGCATTATTTAGGCTACCTAGATTATACTGGCTTCCTCCAAATTAAAAGTCTCAATGTTTAAATAGGACTGCAGCCAAGCTGTCACTTTAAGCACCTCTCTCCCCACTACTGCTGTAGGCTGGTGGTGAAGCTGGGGAACAGTCCTTGGTACTTTATCTTTCAGACTCCAGAGGAGCCACAGCAACACATGCGGTGATGTGCAGTCCATCCCTTTCAGTGAAACAGAGAGTTTTCCATGATATTGAAAGGCCGTTTGGAGGGAAATGTTAGACCCTTGAGGAATTCGGGAACTCTGGGATGGTCTAGAGAGGAAGGGAGGGGAAGGAAAAGGAGGGAAGGGGAAAGGACTCGGAATCAAAAGGAAAGAGCTGCACTGGAGTCAGAAGGTCCGAACCTTTAGCTCATGTTTCGGCTGTGTGACATATGGCAGGTCAGAACTCTGGGTCTCGTTTTCGTCCCCCGTGAAATGAGCTGGACTAGCTGAGCTCCAGGGTCCCTTTCAGCACTTCCTAGGATCACTCCCTCACTTATACCCTCTCCCCAGCCCCTTGACTAGGAGTCATTCTCACCATAACTGCAGTGTGCCTGTGACAATTTACTTCCAGAATGGAGACAGCCACATTAAAAAAAAAAATCACTTTTACAATGTAAGGCAAGATGCGTAAGTAACAGCGTCACTGCTGTCCTACGTGTCATAAATCTTCCATCCTCCACCTCTGAGAGCAGCACGTGGACAAGCAAGGTGGCAATGCCGGAACCACAGATGGCTGTTACAGAAAGGGGCACGTCTTGCATTAGCAGTAAGGGCTCAGCTCCTCCTCTCAGCACAGTGATCCATCTTAGGTCCCTGACACAGCAGCAACATTCATACAGTAACGGCCAATAAATCACTCCTACCCTCTGGTGAAGGACACTGGAGTCTGACTAAGGACATTAATTTGCACTTACACGAAGACTAAATAGCCTCAGAGACCCCCAGGTCAGGAGAGCAATGTGCTGGGTGTTTCAGGACTGGAGTCAATTTCTACAGGCACTTAAACATACACCCATCTTCCCCAGCCTGTGACAGTGCCAGTAGTCAGCACAGGTCACAGTGTGTGCAGTGGCTCAGAGTGCCACCACCACTGCAGGGGCCCCGTACAGCTTGCTGGGTTGAGGAGGAGTCCCCAGGAGCTGGGAATAGACATGGGCTGTTCAGGAGGTGGTGAGGGAAGAGGGGCCTGTCCAACAGCAATAGAGAGCTGGGGACAGAGAGGAGGACTAGGCTGTGAGGGGTCTGACCATTAGGCTGTGGATGCTGAGTTTTGTCTGGTGAGCAATGGGAAGTCCCTGGATGTTTGAAAGCTGGGCAGCACAGGGATCATATGGGTATTTAGGGGAAGAATGAAAGTGGTATTCAGCATGGTCTGGAGGAGGAAGGTAATGGGACTATTGTAAGAGATGTGAGATGAAGCAATAGTGACTGTGGTTAGTTTATGCATTCACCTGCGGCCACCTCCCTAGTCACCAGTCAGGCCTCTCCTCCCACCACTTACACCTCGTCTGAACACCCCGACCTACCTGCAAAGCACCTGGATTGATACTAATACTGCACACTACCAGGACTATCAGGCTTCTAACACTTCCTGCTGTCCCATTTCACCCTCAATTCTCTGGTGTACAAACAGTGGGTGGAGAGGATATCTTCTTATTTAAACACTAAATGCCCACAACTCGTCTGATTTCTCAGGCTACAAAACCAAGAGGTCTAGGACCACGTTTCAAAACGAATCTATGGATTTTCTTTTAAACTCATCTTTATTGTTGAATGTATTACAGATGCCCCCCACCCCTTTTCCCCTATTGACCTCCTCCTGTCTTCCCCACACTATTGTCTGTGTTCATTGGTTATGCATATATGTATATAAGGTCTTTGGTTTATCTCTTCCTGCCCCCCTCCACCCCTTTGAAGTTCATCAGTCTAACAACCAATTTGTACTTCTTAATCCTGTCACCTTTTTCACCCCTCCGCCAACCTCCCTTCCATCTGGCAACCATCAAAAAGTTCTCTGTATCTATGAGTCTGTTTCTGCTCTGCTTGTTCATCTGGTTTGTAGATTCAATTGTTGATAGATATGTATTTATTGCCATTTTATTGTTCATATTTTTTATCTTCTTTTTCTTCAAGAAGACCCTTCAACATTTCATATAATAGTGGTTTGGTGGTGATGAACTTCTTTAGCTTTTTCTTGTCTGGGAAACTCTTTATATGGCCATCAATTCTAAATGATAGCTTTGTAGGATAGTGTAATCTTGGTTGTAGGTCCTTGCTTTTCATTAGTTTGAATATTTCTTGCCACTTCCTTCTGGCCTGCAAAGTTTCTTTTGAAAAATCAGATGACAGTCTTATGGAAGCTCCCTTGTAGGTAACCAACTGCTTTTCTCTTGCTGCTTTTAAGATTCTCTCTTCATCTTTAACCTTTTGCATTTTGATTATGATGTGTCTTGGTGTGGGCCTCTTGGGGTTCGTCTTCTTTGGGACACTCTGTGCTTCCTGGACTTGTATGTCTGTTTCCTTCACCAAGTTAGGGAAGTTTTCTATCATTATTTTTTCAAATAGGTTTTCAATTTCTTGCTCTCTCTCTTCTTCTGGCACCCCCATGATGCAAATGTTGGCACCCCCATGATGCAAATGTTGGCATGCTTGAAACTGTCCCAGAGGCTCCTTACACTATCCTTGTTTTTTTTGGATTCTTTTTTCTTCTTGCTGTTCTGATTTGCTTCCTTACATTCCAAATCGATGGGTTGCTTCTTGGCTTTACCTACTCTACTATTGATTCCCTGTAAATTATTCTTTTTTTTATCCTCACCTGAGGACATTCCTGCATTCATCTTCAGATAGAGCGAGAGGAAGAGAGGGAGGAAGAGAGAGAGAAACATCGATGTGAGAGAGACACACTGACTGGCTGCCACCCACATGACCCCAACCGGGGCTGGGGACAAACTGCAACCGAGGTATGTGCCCTTAGCGGGAACCAAACCCGGGCCTCTCTGGACCACGGGCCAATGCTTTAACTACTGAGCCAAACTGGCCAGGGCTGTAAATTATTCTTTATTTCAGCTAGTGCCTCCTTCATTTCTGACTGTGCATTCTTCATTTCTGACTGGCCCTTTTTTATGCTCTTGAGGTCCTCACTAAGTTCACTGAGCATTCTTATAACCAGGGTTTTGAACTCTGCATCTGTTAAGATTGCCTATCTCCGTTTTGTTTAGTTCTTTTCCTGGAGTTTTGTTCTTTTCTGTCATTTGGGACATGTTTCTTTGTCTCCTCATTTTGGCTGCCTCCCTGTGTTTGTTTCTATGTATTAAGTAGAGTTGCTATGTCTCCTAGGCTTCATAGGGTAGCCTATTGTAGTAGGTGTCCTGTTAATCTATCAATTTTTGATGATGGATGCACCATGTCATCACACTTATAGGAAGCCAAACAAACTTAAGAGAATTACATGTGTGCGGCGCAACACTCGCTGCTCACACGCTGACAGAGCCAAACACCAACTCCATTAATTACTGCAGGGTGACCTTGTCAAGTCAGTTACTTGTTCTAAGCCTCAGTTTCCTATTCTGGAAATAAGCACTGTAACTGCCCACAGTTGTGATGTAAGTTAAAAAAGGTATTAACAGATACAAAGGTAGTTGGTGCAATGCCTGGCAAATGGTGTGCATTCAGTGGAAATTAGACCCTAAGGCCCATATAACTATACTTTTTCCACATTACCTGCCAATCAGACCTTTCTATTCTCCAAAAATCTACTACATTTTTTAACTTTCCTAATGTCCACACCGTCCATACATCATACTTCCCAGTTCCAGGTAAAGGCAGATCCCTTCAGCTTCTAGGATCCCAATATATTAGTTCTCTGTTGCCTATTATCTACTGAGAGTTGGGCAATTAAGGGAGCAAGGCCAACTACTCTCATCACAGTTGAATTTTGTCCATCTTTACCCTGTATTTCTTCTCCCACTCCAGTAAGAGACCCAAAGTATATGTTCTGATTCTTTCAAAAGCTTCACTGAGGAATGAAAAAAATGTTAGTACACAGAAAATTTTAGACATTACAAACTTTGAGAAAATGCACTGGTAACTAATTCCTGGCAAATGAATATGAATCATCATATTAACCTATTTCAAATTCATATACTCACAGAAAACTTTTTAAAAAGCTAATTTATACTATAGAATTGACACACAAATTATCTCTGTAGATCCTTAGAGAAGTCCAAAGGGGTCACTGTTTAACAACATACAGTCCTCTCTCTAGTTCGAGTTTTAGACAGAAGGAACTAAAACGGCCCAGTTCTCTGCTTAACATGGGTACACGAAACAATGAGACACCAGTTCACACCTAACAGAATGGCCAAAATCCAAAACAGACACCACCAAATGCTGGAGAGGATGATGTGGGGCAAGAGGAACTCTCATTCGTTGCTGGTGGGAGTGTACCATTGTACAGCCAGTTCAGAAGACAGTTGGCAGTTTCTTACAAAATTAAACATATTCTTACTATATGATCCAGCAATTGTGCTCCTTGGTATTTACCCAAATGAGCCAAAAACTTACATCTACACAAAAACCTACACATAAACGTTTATAGCAGCTTTATTCATAACTGCCAACGCTTGGAAGCATCAAGATGCCCTTCAGTAGGTGAATGAAGAAACAAACTGTGGGACATACAAACAATGGAATATTATTCAGCAATAAAAAGAAATGAGCTATCGAGCCACAAAAAGACACAGAGAAGCCTCAAATGCATATTGCTAAGTGAGAGGAGCTGATCTGAAAAGGTATGAGTCTAGTAGCCATATGGAATTCTGGGAAAGATAACTCTATGGAGACAGTAAAAAGATCAGCGATTGTCAGGGGCTGGGGGAGGGTAGGGAGGAGGGAGGAAGGAAGGAGGGAGAAAAGGAGGAATAGGTGGAACACAGGGGATGTTTAAAGCAGGGAAGCTATTCTGTATGATACTGTAAACCCACAGAACATACAACACAAAGTGAACCTTCATGTAAACTATGGACGGTAGTTAATAAAATAATATTGGCTTATCAATGATAACAAATGCATTACACAAATGAAAGGTGTTGATAATAGGAGAAACTGGGGAGAGCGGGGAGGGAATACATAGGAGCTCTTTGTACTTCCCCTTTAATTTTTCTGTAAACCTAAAACTGCTTTTTGAAAAAAGTCTGTTAATTAAAATAAAAACAACAAAACCTAGGTGAAAGAATTATAGCTTCAGTGCTAAGAGGGACTTTTTAGTCACTGATCCAAAACCCACTCCAACTCTGGGTAACTCCTTCTCTATAGCATGTAGTTATCTAGTTTCTAACTGCATACTTTTGGTGACAAGTTGCTTATTTCCTAACCAACTCATTTTGTAGCTCTAACATCTGGCACACAGTAGATATTTAATAAATTTAGAAGGATAGCTCTAATTGTAAAAAGTTCAGTTTTATACGGAACCAAATCATGTTCCCATAAATTTCCCCTACTTGAAGACTCACAGAACATTAATAACTAGAAGAGACTTCAGAGCTCTTCCAGTCTACCCCTCTCATTTTACTGAGGAGAAAACCAAGAGAAGGAGATGAACCCTCAACCAACTAGCACAAGTAACTTCTAAGATGAAGACTTACCGCTTAGGTTTGAAGACAACTTTCTGTCCTCCTTCAAGTATCAGTAAGGCTTTCAGTTGTGTCCCTTTATAACCCACATCAGCTTTAACGATTTTCTTGGTGGCCATGGCATGCATGATCGCCCCCAGCTCTGGTGTCTCTTCAGGGTACACTTCCCGGGGAACCACCCACTGGGCTGCAATCTCCCAGGGAGACTGCAAGGTGTGGTCCAGCTTAGGTGCCAGCTCCACCCGCAAGCCAGCCATCATTCGGTGAAAAGCTCTCTGGTCCTCCCGGTTGGCGGCCGATGAATCTAAGTTGTCAATCAGGAAAACTTTGGTGAAGATAAAGATGACAAGGAGAATTGCCAACAGCACGACTCGCTGCTTCAGCTTCATGGTGACCTCTTTTCCTTCTTCCCTGACCCACTCTCTCTCACGTATCAGGGAGAGCAGGTGGTGACGGTTAGCAAGGAGATTCCATGATTATACACACTGGTCCATTTCTTTACTGAAGTGCCTCCCACAATTTCTGCAAGACCAAGTATAAAGCACATTTCAATCAGAAATCCTGTCCTTCCCACCCTGAAGCTTTTGCAAGCTTCAAATACATTACTTACCCTTCTAGCCTTGCTAATCCTATGCTTAAGAAGACCTAATAATTTGAAATTAACTAGTCTGGGGAGGGCTTAATAGGTAAGAACCAGGTACAGTAAAACTTGAAAGCAAATACTCCTGTTTTAATGGGATGCAGAGCCATCTAGGAACCATTTGGACTGATAGAAATTCCTAAAAATCAAAACAACGAGGAAAAGCACAATAAAAGAAAAACATTAAGAATTGTGTAACTTCTTAACTTTCATTTTTACCTTTCAAAATCCATAAAGGATTGTGGAACATCCTAAACCTCTAATATTTGGTAACTTTCCAGTTCTTCTCTTCTCCAAAGATAAGTTTTATGACACACTGTAAGACAGGAACTCCTAAAAAATGCCAACAAGAGTACAAATGAAACCAGTAACTCCGTCTCCACATCCAAGTTCCCAGCAGTCATATCTGTTATATGATACATGTCATATCTGCTGATCACGTACTTACATACAACACCCAGACACATATCTCTACTTAATCAGCCTCCCACTAATTAACTTAAAAAATTAAAACGCCTGTAAAATATGGATAATCAAAACTGGATAAATTAAGGAAAGGAAAAACATATCCCTATAACAGGCTATTAGTAAAACATGACTGGAACACTAATGAAACCTGGTACTATAGCAACACGACTAAGTCTGGACCGGTCAGGCACATGACAAAGATACTGATGCCACAGACATACGGAAGTGCTGCTTACAGAGTGGAGCCAACCACACCCGGTCAATTCTCAAGCTAAAATATTCCAGATCCAAGATTTGTGTAAGGGTGTCAAGAGCATACAATCCAGTCTCATTTGTATGCTGACTGGTTACTTTCCACCCCATAGGGCCATTTGAAAACATGCACAGGCTTGCTCTGCGTGTGCTTACAAATGGCACAGGATTGGGCTAAGACAAAGATGACAAGAAGATAACGGGGTGTTGCCTCACTCTCCAATTCATTTAACAATGCCAACCATTAATCGAGAAATAAAACCAATACAAAAGGTAGGGCAAATGATTGCACCTGAGACACTCCCACCCCAACTGGAGGCTGCTCCCCTAATAACAGCTGAAACACATCCACAACAGCCTACAGGAGCAGCAGTGTGTTCTAAGAACCACCTTGAGGTGAGCCCACTGACATGCAGTGTCTTCTTAGTGATTAACCACTCTTTTCACGTCAGTTTTCAAGAAGTGGAAAGTCACGGTCAAATTCAAGTTCTAATTATCTCCAGCCACCTGTTTTGTTTCATCATCATCATTTCCCAGGGAGTACATAACACTATTAGCTGAAACAAAGGCAATTCAAGCTCATCCAAAATGTAATTGTGACAGTATCAAGTTTGGTGTGCAACTCAGGAAAAACAGTTCCCTGTGATTACTGATAACAGCAATGCTGGGAGGGCAGATTGCAGATTTTTGCTAGTTTCAACACGACCTGAACCACACAACATCTTCAATTATTTGTTCAACAGTACACATC
This sequence comes from Tadarida brasiliensis, assembly GCA_030848825.1. Lineage (NCBI taxonomy): Eukaryota > Metazoa > Chordata > Mammalia > Chiroptera > Molossidae > Tadarida > Tadarida brasiliensis. The sequence continues at coordinate 44,153,626 of CM061275.1, forward strand.
TCAGGCTGCAGTGATAAAAGGGAACATGGAAACCTCACTGTGTCAGCGGTGGCTTCCTCAGCACCTCCAGCTGCAACTACCTACAGTCCTGGTAACAATTCTGGCACACAGGTCAGCCGAATGGCCTGGCGCTTCCTATGAAACATCCGTCAGAACTAAAGTCTGGTTAATTCATAAACTTCTAATGAGGCTGCTCATTTCATTTACAATACTAGAAATTCCTCATGCTATATAAACATATCACATGTAAACATTTATTTTATTATTATTATTATTTTTTTTTTTTATCCTCACCTGAGGACATTTTTTTTCCATTTTTTGTCCAGATAGAGTGGGAGGGAGAGAGAGGAAGAGAGAGAGAGAGAGAAACATCGACGTGAAAGGGACACATCGAGTGGCTGCCACCCGCATGACCAACCAGGGCCGGGGACAAACGGCAACCGAAGTACATGCCCTTAGCGGGAACCGAACCCGGGTCTCTCTGGACTGCAGGCTGGAGCTCTAACCGCTGAGCCAAACCGGCCAGGGCTTATTATTATTATTTTTTAATCCTCACCTGAGGATATTTTTCTATTTATCTTCAGGTAGAGTGGGAGGGAGGGAGAGAGAGAAACATCGATGTGAGAGGGACACATCAACTGGTTGTCTCTCGCAAAACCCAGACCAGGGCCGGGGATGAACCGCAACCGAGGTACGTGCCCTTGGCCGGAATCGAACCTGCGACTCATTGGTCTGAGGGCCGACGCTCTACCGCTGAGCCAAACTGACCAGGGCTCACATGTAAACATTTAGAATAATGGTTAGGAATATTGAGGTGTTTGTTGTTGTTTTTTTAATCACCAATATAGGAAGTTCTAGCAGCTCCAAAATTAATACAAAACAACTGTCTAATTCTGCAATCTGAGTGTGTGCTTTTAAATTTTGCAATCTCATTAACCTTTGGAAAAGGCCGCAGAAGAACACATTCATCAATTCAGGGCTGCAAACAATTCACCCATTCAACAGGGATAGAAACTTCTATCAAGTGAGCTAAAGAGTTCAATCGTCGGATTATTTCACTATTTACCTCTGCAGATTAGCAGTGAGGGCGGGTTTAAAGAAGAGGTTAAACAAGTTTTCATGCTGTGATTAGTCACCACACCCGGGTAGATACAAGATCACAATTTGGCACTTTTCTCTCCAACTGCCCTTTAGCCCCACAGCCACCAACATAACTCAGTGTTACCACCTTCTACTGGATCACTGAAAGAACTGCCTTCTGGGCCACAGAGTTCTCCTATCCAGACTAGATAATGCAGCAAAATCACTTTTCTAATCACAACTACCACAAATTCCTTAGCAAGGCATTAAAGCCCCACCCGACATGGCTTCAGCCAATCTATGTGGCTAGGCATCACTCTCTTCTCAGCCTCAACCTCAATGGACCCTCCCTCCCTATTTGTGGTTGACCTCTGCCCTTGTCACTCTTCACAATGGACCTCCCTCAAAATTCCTCTTGCTCTTACCCTTTCTTCCCCTCTTCTCTTGTTTAAGCCTTACCTGTCTTTCAAGGGTCATCTCCAAAGCCATTTCTGGTTCCTCCTCACACTCTACACAAATCTCTCTCTCCTCTAGACCACTGCTTAACTATGTTCTGCCTTATCCAGTACCTTCTTGTATATAGTTCCTAATTCCCTTCTCAGAATCTTGGCTCCTTAGCAATCTTGACTATCTTTGCATTCCCTCCGGTACCTAGAATAGTAAAGGTAGATGCGTTACTCACCTAAACCAAACAAACTACTACAATGAGGCTTTGCAAATATCTTAAGACTCTGGTGTTCATCTCCTTTGGTATTTAGTATCAAATGTGTACCAACCAGCACTTCAATGCTGGCTATCCTTAACCAGCTATCCTCCCTTTTCTGGCGTCTACTTCTCTACCAACACCACTGATGCTGAAAGTTCAGAAAACACAAAGATATTTAAGAAATCGACAATGTAGAGATTATACTGGAATTTCTACACAAGTTTATGAGTTTACAAGACTCTTATTCCAGAAAAAATATGGATTAAAAGTATGATATGGATTAATTCCATCCTCTAACGATGGTATACTTCACTCCTGTATCCTTTTGCGGTGTGTGTGTGTGTGTGTGTGTGTGTGTGCCCAAGACAGGGTTTCCACAGTATATTATCTTTTTTTCTTATTTGAGACAACAGAGTACTATACACTCTACAAACTGTGTTTCTAAGATCCTCATTTCAAATATTAAGGAAATTAAAGCAATATCACTGGGTATATTCCAAATCATTCATGAAAACTTCAGCTGCATTCCCAGAAGCCTCCACCCGCTCTACTTCATGTGCTCACCTCCTCTTGTAAATGCCTCCAACAGTGTAACACTGTCCAGTTATAGTACGGTTATTTATTTTAATGTTTCGGTTAAGTGGAACAGAGCCTACCTCAAAGAACAAATAGACTCAAGGTAATAACATAACTCAAAAAACTGTTAAACATAAAAGAGGCAATGCAAATGGTAGTCTTCACACTGAAAGTTGGCATAAACTCCCAGATTCGACTTCTGGAAAAATTCCTTTATAAGGAATTTTCCTACTGAACCCTGGTTTCACTCTCAGCTCTATCACCTAAATGAGGCTTGCTATGAAGGCTCTATTTACTTTCATTCTACACACACACACACACACACCCCATCCTACACATTTGACAAACTTAGGACTGTTAGGTGGTTTGGGAGAAGAGCGGTAACAGAAAAAAGTGAGGTCCTAGTATAAAGTTCTCTGTTTAATAATCTGGCTGATGCCTGGAGGAACATATACAGAAAAACATCAATGCAGAGGTCTCTAAGTCATCGTGGGATAAAATTCAATGTGTGGGGCTGCTGAGGAACTTGAGAACAGCTGGCCAAACACTCACTACCTTAGAATGGCCCCCACAAGCTATCAGTGAGGTTCCGAGCCTCATTCCTAGCAGTGCCCCTTGAGTCTCCCTCTGGTCAAATGCCAGCCTCGCACTACTTCTCCTAAGGTCACAGAGAAGAAATCCGAACATGTGCTCAGAGCAAAAGGAAAATGAAAGCTTCAGTAATAACCCTTTTTTGTTTCCAATTCAATGGTCAAGTCAAGTCATCACATAAATGGAACATAACATGCCTTGTGAGTGTAGGTACCATAAGGAAAACGTTCAGTATGAACATTTCACTGAGAGGGCGACTGACACAGGCAATTGTGGCAAAGGGGGTGGGATTTATTATATAACTAGTATATGGTCATATTTACTCACACAAGCTGCCTGCCCTCGATCCTGAGTAGGAATTACAAGGACCCTTTAACAAACTTCTTTGGTAATTGTTGGTTTCAGCAAACCTCTGAAAGTCTGGTGAGCAAGAGATCAGACCTGAATTTAATTGAGTTTTTTATTGTCTACAAAGATAGACCAACAAACAACTCCTCCCATCAAGTGGTGGGATCTATTGTTCCTCCCCCTAAATCTGAGCTGGCTTTGTAACTTGCTTTGATCAACAGAATGCTGCGGAAGTAACTGTGTTGGTTCTGGGATTAGGCCTTAAGAGACCTGGCAGCTTCCACTTGGGACCGAACTACTATGTAAAGCAGCTTGGGCCAGACTCCTGAATGAGAGACCTGTATGGAGAGAGGCCTGGCCAGCCCCTAGGTCCTCTGGCCACCCCAGCTGAGGTGCCAGACAGAAGTGAAGCCATCAAGGATATTACAGTTCCAGTTAAGATGCCAAATGAATATAGCCACACATGTGACCCTAGCCTATACCATGTGGGCAGAAAACCCAAGCAGCTGAGCCCAGCTGACTACATAATTATAAGAAATAACAAATCATTATCTTAAGCCACTAATTTTAGGGTAGTTTGTAAAATTCAACATTTTCACATCTATTCTGTCCATATCAACTATTTTGGGGACCTTAAAAATATGGGGGAGAAGACATATGGAAATAGATTATGTGACAAAGAACAGTTCTCTCAGGGAGAAAGGAAGCATTAAACTCACCATTAAATATAAATAAAGATTGAATAAATTGTTAGGTCATATTTGTAACTTATTATTAATGCCTTATAGAGTAGTAAACTCATTATGAAAGTAATATGTCATTTCTATTTTGTCTTCACTGCAGATATTTGGGAAGATGCATAATTAAGGACTCTTAAAGGTAACAAGAAAAAAAACAGAATCTCAACTGGGTCACTAAATCCATTTACATACTTTAGAACAATTAAGGCTAACCTCACACACAAACTCACAACAACTCATGCCCAGTTTATAAAGATTAACCTTTCTACTTCAGCCAACGCATACATAAAAGCAAATATCAGAATCCTTTAATAATAAAAAAAAAATGTAGGAACACACACACTTTCACTCTGGGCAAGGTCTGATATACTGTCCTTTTGTTTTAATTTGGTTGCAACATTAGAAGATTGTGCTATATTATTATCAGCAGCCCTCTAGCAGTCTCTCCTGATTGTTAGTAGCAATTATAAGTAAAATCTAGAGCACTCAGAAACCTTTCCACTTAGCACTGTGTGCTTCTATCCAGGAAGTCAAAACCTCCGATAATTAATGGCATCAAGTGTGCATCACCTGCACCCGCCCAGCCCCCACTGCCACCAGCTGTCCACCACCACAGCATATTCATACCTCTCTTTCGTACTGAAATGGGAGTCCTCAACTGAAACAACTTATACCAAATAATAACAATCAATATCTGCATACAGTTTTCTTTTTCCTGCTAATTCTCCACTTAAGAAATGGCTCCCAAATTCACTTTCTTATTCTAACTGTAAACTCAGCTGCAGCAGAGGAGTTAAGGGTGTACGCTCTGGATTCTGAAGGTCTGCCATATTCCCTACTGTGGGGCTTGTGAAAGTGATTCAATGTTTTAACCATTCTGGGCCTCAGTTTCCTCATATGAAAAATAAAATAAAAACACTGCTGTCCGGCCGGTGTGGCTCTGTGGTTGAGCATTGACTCATGCACCAAGAGGTTGCTGGTTTGATTCCCGGTCAGGACACATACCCCGGTTGTGGGCCAAATCCCCAGTGAGGGGCGTGCAGGAGGCGGCCAATCAATGTTCTCTTTCATGGATGTTTCTATCTCTCTCTCCCTCTCACTTTCTCTCTCTAAAAAAAAAAATCAATAAAGGAAAAAAAAAAAACAAACACTGTTGCCCTGGCCAGTTTGGCTCAGGGGTTAGAGTGTCAGACCACAGGGTCACTGGTTCGATTCCCAATCAAGGGCATGTACCTGGGTTGCAGGTTCAATCCCCAGCCCCAGTTGGGGACATGTGGGAGGCAACCAATAGATGTGTCTCTCTCACATTGATATTTCTCTCTCTCTCTCTCTCTCTCTCTCTCTCTCTCTCTCACTCTCTCCCCACTTCCCTCCCTTCTACTCTATCTAAACAAATCAATAGAAAATTATCCTTGGGTGAGGATTAACGGGGGGGGGGGGGGGGGGGGGTGGGGGGGGGGTGGGGGGGGTGGGGGGGTGGAACACTGTTACCTAACTCACAGACTTGTTAAAAATGAATGACATTACCACATGCACTGTTCTAAAATTAGTGCCTGGGCAACCCATAGTAATCCCATGTTAGTCATTATTACCATATCAACAACCCCTTCCTGAGAGGAGAAAGAATGACAAAGAAAATAACCCTCACTGGATGCGTATAGTCTTCTGGGTTAGTCAGGGGCTAAATACACTTGTCACATTACTAAAGCATTACTAAGACTTTAAGTAGTCTTACATCCCTGAACCAAATCCTTCCCTCAATTTGAGGAGCAGCTAAGACTGTAAGCAAGTAGGTACGTTCAGAGTAGGTACCATGTGAAGCACACGACAGAGAGGCTGTCACTCATATGACCAACCCGTTTCTCTCTTCTACAAAGTTCAGTTCTACCACATTCAATTGAAGTGAAACAGATGGGAAGCATGAACTTACTCTATTTCACAAAAAATGTTGGAAGAATGCCTTTCACAATATTCTTCAGTTTGGAAAATTAGCTTTGTGTTTTAAAGGTGACAGCTTTGCATGTCCTTAAACTCTTAAGCCATAAGAGTGACTTAAAGTTACAGGTCTAGAAAATCTAATTCCCATATAGTCCAAATTGGCCTGAGTGTTAGATTTTCCTCCTTGTTTTCACTTCCACTTAAACATCTATTCCTATCTGTAAACTCAGAATCCCGTAGGTGAAATCCTCTAACAGTTCCCCGTGAAGGAAGCCAACTTGAAACATCACTAGGCATTTAATGAGGCACTAAGGTAGGCTTTCTTCCTGGGAGTAAGAGTGAAAATGAAACAGGCAATACTGTTTGTTCCCTCTTTGAAAAATTCAATTCCTGCAATCTGTCCCACTTAAACCTTGACTTGGGGCAACCCTCTAACCATCTTCCTTGAAAAATGAAAAGGAAAAACAAAGTCTTTAGCTCATACTGTTGGTGAGATCTGTTCTTAAAAACCAACATGGGCAGTGTTCACTGATATATAAACTCTGGAAATGCCTAAGAATTTGCATTGTTTCAAATGGGCTCGGAATAATGAACCTTCCTAAGTTCTAGGTATTTCACTGCTCTATTGTCAGAGCACAACCATGATACTGTCGGCATATAACCACTGAATGCTATATTATAGAATGCAATTCCTCATAGTGTGGAAATATCAAATTTCAAGTAATATAACATTTTCCCTTAGCCTTTCATGTTTTTTATCTTTACTGTTCAGTTCACTATAGTTCTTGGAAAGGTATATAAACTTTATGCAACAATAACACTTCATATTTTTTAAACTTATGTTTTGGGGTGGGGGGGCGGGTCAAGCAGACAGGCCACAAATCACTTTAGAAACAGAATCTCAAGCAGGTCTGTGCTGAATTATGGCTGAGTAGCTCCAGCCATGATCCCTTGAATACACATACACACACACACACTTTTTTAGTATGCCTGTCTCCTCTACTATTGTGAGTTCCTTAAGGACACGGGGTGAGTTTTACTCTCTGTACTTCCACGTAAGCTAGCACAGTGCAGGGCACACGAGAGGTATTCGATAAAAGCTTGTTGAGTAAAAGGAGTGAAGAGCAAGGAGGAGAGACCTTTATGGTTATAAGAATTTCTTCAGCTCTTTGATTTATAGATGGCCTCTTTTTACACACATAGGGAAACTAAGTCCTAAAATGAATCCAGACACAGTACAGTAAAAAAATGCAGAAATAGTAAATATGTATACAAATTTTATACCTTCCATTTGAAACTGCTACCTCCTGTATACTCTGCTCCCAGCTTTCAAGGCAATGCTACTGTCAACCTGGACCCTGGCACTGGTTGGGACTGGGAGTAAAGATGATCTGGAAATGCTAACAGGAAGACTGGAGATGGTCCAAGGCACTGCCCAGCAGTGATACAAGACAGGGCTGGAACCAGAGATTCGAGTAGTATTGGCAAGGCTTTCTGAAATGAGAACCAACACTAGTACTTCCATATCATTTTCTATTTCTACAGAAAGGACTACAGGAACATAAATGCACCTATACACATTTCAAGTTCACTGTCTAAATCGAGGATAATAAACAAAAGGTCTTTGGGCAAACAAAGTAGTGGTTACAAAGTTCACCCATTAACAGGGAAGAGGCTGCAGATCCTCACTAAGCCTGTTTAGCTGTTTTACATTCAATTTCAGGAAGCAGAGTTATCTGGGTTGCTACTCTACAGAAGATCAGAAGCTGCAAATTAAAAAGAGGGCAGCAGGAACACTAACAGCAAAAGCACAGCTTTCTCACCTCTGAAAGAAGAGACAGATTGACTATAAAAAGCAGATTCAAGAATTCAAAAGGCAGACGGGGCAAACAATCTGTATATTTCCAGTCACCTCAAAGCCCCACTCCATTACTGTCAGTAATGGATGCAGTAATGACCTCGAGTCAACAGAACAAAGATTAAACTATATTGCTTAAAAAGCAAACAAAGCATATAATACACTATAAAAATTATGTCCACAAAAGTAGAGTTAAAATAATTTTTGCACATAATACCTTATTCCCTAACAATAGTAGATAAATGAGGAACTGCTATACACATAAAGCAGAAAGCCAGCATTTGAGAGTGTGGAATGACAGACTTCACTGCCCCACCTGTACTTGGTTCTGTTACACATTCGTAATTTCAGATTCCTTGCCCTCCTTTCATAATGTACCCAAATTAACACCCTCCCCTTCATAGGGCTGCTACTACCTTCCCAGAAAGTATAGACCCTAAACACACACCAAAGCTTACTATCTCTTTTCCACATCAGCCTCCTTTTCTTTTCTTAAACTGGGATGACCGAGGCACCCCTAAGATTCATCAGGTCCATAGCTAGGTCTTTCCTTTTTTTACTTTTAGATAAGAAAGATAAAATTGTAAGTTAGATCTTTGCATTATATTCTCTCCTAGATGCCTCTAGCAGTCACGCTGACATTATAAGTTGTTCAGAAGCTAGTTTCAGTTGCAGAGTAAGGTCTCCTGTTCTGTGCCCCAGGTCTGTGCTAATGAATTCCTTAGTCCTTGGGAGTTACAGAGGCAGTTCAAGGAAGGAAAAGAGAGATAGGTGTGGCATGAGGAGCTGCTGGAGAAGCACTCAGGGAGGGATAACATCTCCTCTCGCACTCCCTCCCAATATAAGGGACAAGAAGATGGACAGTCAGGGTCAATGTTATTGGTGTGGCCGTTACCAAGAGCTATAGGTCTTCTATTTATGCAAAAATACTGACTACCAATCTAACTTCCCAGTTAGCCTATGTAGAGAAAGAAGGCTGCAGTCAAGTCTGTGAAGCTGCACCTGCCGGGAGCACCACAGGCTGCTCCTGGGCTGCAGGAGGCTATAACATCATACAGTCACACAATCTAATCTCAGGGTGGCTACAGCAAGTACCACCTTTTACAGATAAGCACCTCAACAGCTTATTTTCAACAGGAATCTGAAATACATTTTCTTGGCTTCTTTTTTTTTTTTTTACACAAAAAGAGAAACTAAACAATTTAGTATATGCATTAAAATTTTTTCCCTTCCCTCATACCATTTTCCATTCATTTATTCAATTACCAACTAGTTCCTGCACATCTACTATGTGCTATATGCATAGTTAGGTACAGAGAGAAAAGTACCTCAATTATCATCACTATTACAACAAAACCACAGATACTTAGTCCCTGAGTGACCTGACATCAGCTTCAAAAGACTGTCTCCTTTTTAATGACTGTAACTATGGCCACAGAAAACAAAGAGCAGCCTCCTGATTCTGTATGATTGCAGCAATCACCAAGAGACAATCACTGTGGTTACTACTGTAAAAAGTTATCAATTTTCCCTGGCCAGGTGGCTCAGTTGGTTGGAGCATCATCCTGTACACCAAAAGGTTGCAGGTTCAATTGCCAGTCAGGGCACATACCTAGATTATAGGCTCAATCCCTGGTCAGAGCGTGTACGGGAGGCAACTGATCGATGTTTCTCCCTCACATCGATCTCTCTCTCTCTTACATCTCTGTCTCTCAAATCAATAAACATGTCCTTAGGTGAGGATTTTAAAAAGTTATCAATTCAAGAGCTGAAGTACCTGGCTTCAGGGTTGACACCATTAAAATGATGGGTTACACAAAGTGTGGGAAGTTGAAGTCTGCCCTGCAAGTAAAGGAAAGAAAGAAAATTTCACTTAGAAATTCAAAATTCAGAAAAGATAAAGAGCAGAAGCTTTAAGGCTGTGTGAAAGAGTTGGAGACTACAAATGGAAATTAAGAGAACAGACTAAAAGTCAAGGAATTATCAATTCAATATAAAATAATTCTATGACATAAAGGATTAAATGATGGAAACAGTAAACAGTGTTTTGTTTGTTCCAAAATTCAAAGTGCCCAGAAAGAAAAGAGCATGTGTTTTCAAGATTTCATTCTTAACCAAATCGTAGCTATTTTCCCACTGGTCCCAGAGAAACAGAACAAATGAAGGTCATGTTTTCACCAGGCACACTGAAGGAATGCTATGAGCTCCAAAATTTCTCCATCATCTTTTACCTCCATCCATTTCTATCACTGCACTTTACTGTGAGGCTAAGCGTCTGAATTGCTTGTGCTTTTTCATTCTTTGACAAGCACTTTCAAATGTGGAAGGCCTGCCTGTTGACTGAGTCCACTGTATGGTTCTAGGGGCCAAAGTCCAACACCTTCACAAACTTTAGAAAAGTTATTAATTTAAAACAAAACATTAGTTTAATTTTAAATCTACCTTAGTTTGGCTCTGAGTCTGGGCAAACAAGGTGGCATCTTTACACCTGTACCTCAGTTCCCGAAAGACACGTCTTGGCAATAAATGACAATATACAGGGTATGGCAAAAGTAGGTTTACAGTTGTGAGCACAGGAAACACAGTTTAGTCTTGCATTGTTATTTATTAATTATTGTATTTTCCATACGAACACCTGCAAACCTACTTTTGCCCCCACCCCCCATACGTGGAGTGCTCTAAGGCTCAGCTCAAAGGTCCTGCATAAACTCAAGGAGCCTTTGTAATACACAAGCACAATGAAGTCTGGAACCCGATTAAAACAAATCAACTCCAACGAAATCTATGCATTAATTTACAACACACGAAGAATAGGAATAATTGTTAAACGGCAATCCTAATGACTAGATTACATGTTTATAAAGTCCTACAAGTTAAAAGCTAAAAGATCCCACAATTCCCACTTTCCTTTCAAGGTGAGAAATCAAACCTCTGGAGAGAAACTGGCTGGGTGGAGATGAGACTGATACCCTGCCCTAGCCTCAAGTCGGGTACCAAGCATCTCTCATTTTCCCAAATTATAAACTCCTCAGCCATCCAAATGACGATATGGGCACTTAAAGCACTAAGAATTCCGTCATGGCCAATCATGCCCTGTGCGCTCCACATTCCCTCCAACTTCCTTCTACCCGGTCTCTTCCTCCCAGGAGACTCGCAGGTGACAGAAGCCTCATTAGAACTAAACTCTTCAGATCCCACAACCCAGGACGCGGCTTGACAGGTACTCGCATTCATCATTAATGGCATCGCTTAGGTTCTTTCTTAATCGCAGGGCCATCACACCCGGAAGTGAAATCTCAAGCGCAACCCACTTTGGACTACCGCATCCTTCCCTGAAGTCACCCCGATGGCGAGCGCAGGGCGCAGGACCCCGAGGAGACCAGGGACCCTGGGCTCGGTTACCCCGCCTCCCGCCCGGGGCCTGTGGGTCACTCGTGCTTCCCCACCACGAGGAGGGCCAGCGGGCACAGGACCCTCCCCAGGCCATCGCAACGGGCGCCCCGCGGGACACGAGGACGGCACTGGTGCCAGCCGCCACAAGCGACCACGTCCAGGCGCAAGGGTTGGTCATCAGCAGGACTCCGGGTGGACCCAGGCGTCCCCAGGTAAGGCCCACGCCTGAGGCGAGCCGAGGAGGCGCCGGCAGAGGCCACGTCCCTTGAGCCGACCACCCCAGGAGGCCCGGGCCGCTCTACCTTCGGGACCTGCCCACGGCCGCGGGAGACCGCTCAGGGCACCGGTGCCGCTCCTCTCCTCAGGGAGGCGCCCCGCCCCCAAGCGGCCCCAGCCCAGAGCGCCACCCGCACCCTGCCCCTGGTGCTGCCCGCACTTTCCCACACTTTCCCGCCTGCTGCTCCCTGGCGGGGGTCACGCAACCTCCACAACCCCCACGCCGCTCACCTGCGGGGCTCTAGGCTTGCTCCATGGCCACCTGCGCCGTGCGGTGCGGCTGGGCCACCCCGGCCACCTCCGGGGAGGGGCCCCTCCACAAGCGCGGTGCCTACCGCTCCCAGCTGCCACTGCCACCGCTTCTGCGGCTCCCACCCACCCCCGGCCGGGCCATTCCCTGGCCACCTCTCCCCGCACTGAGCCGGCTGTCCCACACCCACCCCCGCCTCCGCGGCGCCCCACTGTTGGTACGGTCCTAGCGTAACGCCGGTCCCGCGACCAATCCCAGGGCTCACTCCGCGAGGCCCCGCCCCCGCCCTCCGGTGGGCGGGCCTATGTGCTCCGCTCCGGACCGCCCCTCTTTAACCCTTTCGGTCTGAGTGGGCCGCTTAACTCCCTCCCTGCTGGTTCACATCTCTCCTCCCAGCCGCCCCGCCCTGCGCATGGAACTTGACCTCTCACTTTGCTGGCTTTTTCTTTCCCGGTTTCCCTAAGCAGGCAGTGGGACTGGAGAGTTGGGCGCTCTCAGGTCAAGTTCTATTTGCAAGATGCAATTTCCTTCCTCCTTTTGCCCTTTTAATTTGCCTCAACTTCTGCTTCTGCTTATCAGAATGTATCCCCGGGCCCAAAAGAGGCCAGCCTTCCTCCAGTGAGCCCAAATCGCTCTTCCTGCTACATGTAGTTGCATGTAACAAAACTGTCATTAGTTTACTGTAGTGTTAGCTGTTTAACGTCTGTCCCTTGTAATGGACTGTAAGGCCCATGAGGGCAGAGCAGTCCCTCATCTCCAATGCCAGATGCACCCAGTAGGCGCCCTATGAATGGGTCTGAAAGATTCTCCCTGCCCTTAAGTTGTTTCTTTTCCACTGACTCCATACAGAGCATTCACTGTACAATGAATGCATCCACACATTTATTCACCCTGTACTAAGCTTGGACTTAGTGTGTCTGCCCCTGAAATATTATAATGCATGTTGCTCCATGGGATAAGATGTGCGACAGGGAAAGACTGAGCAGACGCTCTGTTCAGCCTGCATAGTTCATTTGAGCAGCAGAGTGTCATGGAAAGAACTCCTCCTTACAGTCTGTCTGTTCTTGGGTGTGCCACTTACCCACTCAGAGTTATCGGTTTCTTCATCTGGAAAATGGGAGTTAATCATAGCACCTACTTTACAGGGTTGTTATAAGGACTAAATTAGGAAATGTGAGCACTTACCCTCAGGAGATCCTAGAGAAATAATTGGGCTTGACACCAGCCCAGACAATCCAGTTAGGGAGGCAGCCCCTCTGCAGAAAACATTAATTACTGTGAGGAGTACACAGTCAAAGGCAGGAGTTGCATCAGCCTTTTATTGAAAGGTCTGAAAAGGTTTGGGAGTCAATTTCTGCCCATGGAGTACATAATTCTTGGGGCAAGGAGCTGATGGTAATGAGAGTCCCTTATTTTTCTACACAGGAACATTGGTCTCCTTGCAGTCAGCTAATCTCCCTGAACCATGCTCACTTGATGTTCAAATCATAGAGCAAAAGGGCAAGTTCACACTTTCTCTAAGACACTTTACACCCAAAGGTTTTTCCTTCCCTGCCTGTCACTCTGACAAAGACAGGCCAGGGAGAAGGCCTGCGCATCTGGCAGCCTGAGTTGGTTAGCGATCCCCTTTTAAGGACGCGCAGAGAGGGTGGTTCACGGCTTCCACTCCAGTGCTTAATTCATATCCATCACATCCTTCCATCTACCCCACACACTGCAGGACAGACACACTTTCCCCTCTCCTGTCTTCAGAGGAGAGCCATGAGTACAGGGGCCTCTGAGTCAAAGGCTTTCAGAGAGCAAAACTGTTCTGTCCCCCAGAGCCACACTATCCAGGCTCTTGTGAATGCATGCACAGCACCAGCACAGTGCCCCACCCTCCAGGATGTCAGTTTCTTCCCTCTCCTCCTGCGACGGGCCTTATTTCCCAACCGATCAACAGTCAAGGTAGTCTAGGTATTGTGGGGGATGCAATCATTTAAGAAGGGGACTCTGCCTTCAAGGAGTTTACAGGACAGCACACAGGAGGCAGCTGCAAGGAATATGGGGGCTTAAATTATGCAGCACAGACTCTGTGATCACTGAAGGATCCGGGTCCAGGAAGCTAGTGTGGGCTGGCACCACCAGGAAGGTTGGACCGAGGTGAGCAAATATGGGTGGGACGAGAGAGGGACAGTATGAACCAAAGGTAGGCAGTGCCAGGTGAACTTAAAGACAGACAGCTCAGCAGATGATTCATGATGGGAGAGTTATTCCTCCCCCCTCCTGCACTCCCTCCCTTCCTTTAGTGAATGTCTACCAAGTGCCACACACTGAGCTAGACCCATGCCATGCAAAGACAGGAAGGCCTGGCCCTCATCCTGAGGAGCTTACAGTCTAGTGTGGACAAACAGAATGGAAGGTCAGGCACAGCCCCCACTAGGAAGGTCTGAGCACTTTGCTAACACATCCACGATGCTTCCTTCACAGCTCATGTCATGTATTGTGGTTCAAGCTATCCTTGTCTAATCTCCCCCTTTGCCTCTCTTTTCCTTGTCCCCAAACTGCAAGGCTCTTAAAGACACAGTCTGACGTCACTTCACCATTATTTCCCCCTGTGGAGTGCCTCATGCAGGGTACCTTCTCTGCACTGATGTGTTGAAGTGCATGGAGTTGAATCAGAGCAGGAATCTGGCCGTCCTCTTCCAGCCAAGGGCAGTGTACACATGTCCTCAGCAGAAGATCTAGTGCAGAGCCCTCCGGGGGCTTGTCCACAGTCTGCTGAATTCAACCGCAACTCATCTGCCTGGCATTATGGGTGCCAGTTCACTCTTCCAGGCCCATTTTCTGCAAAATCCTTACCCTCTGCCCTACAGGGCTCACTTACTCGGAAGCCATCCCCTTTCCTTGCCCCCATGGTTGTGATAGAGTCTTCCTCTGGAAACCTCCAACTCCACTTCTGAAAAACATTACATCTCTCTCAAATCACATGTACTCACAAAGCCTTTCCTGACCTTTCTAACTGTTGGTGTTTTCCTGGGCTTCTGAGACCCCGTCCTTTGTACCTCTTGCAGTATGGTTTGTATTGACATTTTGGGGATATGTCTGACCCCTCCCCCTGGACTGTAAGCACTGCCAAGCTGAGGACAGGGTTTGTTTGATTCATCTGTATCTCTGTAGCACTAACACTGTACGTGGCCCGTGGTAGACACTCAATACTCAAAAGAGACATTTGAGAACAGGTCCCACAGACGTGGGAACTCAGGAGCACTAGACTTTTCTTTCTTGGTCCCTGAATCATTGTAAGTGTTTTCCTTAAACTGTTTCAGAATGTCCACGTTTCTGACAATTTGTTAAGCCCTGGTACTCAAGTAACAGCCCAGCAATCGGTAAGGTCTATGGGGACTATTGTCTCAAGGTGCCCGCACACATGGACACAAACACACACACACCCTCCTTCTGTTAAGACAATACACCCCGATGATGGATCCTACTGAAACCAATGAAGTGAATTCTACATCAAGAAAGATGAAGGGAGCTGGAGGAGAGCTCATGCTGTTCCAAGGTGCTAGGAGCCTGGGAGATGGTGACGGGACATTCGTGAGTAAAGGAGCACACCTGTCCCTTACCTGCTAGGAACACTGAGTTCCTAGGATGCATAGGTGGTTGAAATAAAGTCATAGCATCATTAGCTGTGATGCCCGTGTACCTACTTAGTGAAATCAGCTAGTAGTAGGTAAGCTATTCTCAGACAATTCATTTCTTTAGAAATTTGAGGAAAGCATTGGTTACATAAAAAACATTTGAGCCCCAGCTGGTTTGGCTCAGCAGTTAGAGCGTCAGCCTGTACACCGAAGGGTCTTAGGTTTGGTTCCCGGTCAAGGGCACATAACTGGGTTGCAGGTGCGATCCCAGGCCAGGTTGGGTTGTGCAGGAGGCAACTGGTCCATGTGTTTCTCTCACAATCCATGTCTGTCTGTCTGTCTGTCTGTCTCTCTCATACGCCCCCCTCCCCCCAATCTAAAAATTAATGGAAAAATATCCTCGGGTAAGGATTAACAACAACAAAAAATGGAATATTCTGGCCTTTCCTATACCTACTTGGTACTCATGTGGTGTTTTGAAGGTGGGGATAGAGGAGGATGGATTACTCCCTGGTTAGGTCTAACAGGTGGGAGAGGGGAGAGGGGGGGAGAGAGGGAAGGGTTATTGTCAGGGGATGAAGAATGTTGCTTTTAGAAAGTGCTTACAGACAAACCAACCTCAAAAACACCAACAGAAGCAGTTCAATGTTCTTTCAAGGACGCAGAGTAATGAAGCCTCCTGTAAGGATGTACTGACCTTGGATTTGGTCCAGTCTCATGTTGCTGATGTAGAAACAGGTCCAGAGTTGACGTAACCTGCCCAGAGAAACACAACTGGTTGGAGTCGAATGAGAACTAGAAACTGGATTCCAAGTCCAGTTCTGCTTCCTGATACCCACTGGATGGGCTCTCTGACAAGCTAGGGTCACCTTCTCACCCCACCCAGCCCCCATCAGAAGGGAGCTGTGTCTCCCTGGATCTGACTAGTGATTAACTTTCAGCGGTACGCATGGCTCTTACTATATGGGGAGACACCATTGGTTTCTCACCCTGCCTTCTCCTTTAGCCTCTGGCAGGGGCTGGACAGGCTAGAACTTGTTTGTCCAGTCTTCCAATCTGCTGGAACATGGACATATGACCAACCACAGCTGATGGGACCTGAGGAGAAATCACCCCAAGGTCTGTCCTCTTCACGAAAAGGAAAATATCAAGCAAAAAACGCCCAATGTCCTGCCTTTGGATGCAGTGCTGTGAAGCAGTGATGTGTGCAGTTTGGCAGCAACTTTACAACCATGAGGGCAGAAGCCTGAAAGCAAGGCCAACACTGAAGAAGGCAGAAAGGAAAAACATAGTACCAGACACTTTTCTTTTTTTTGGTCTTTTTAAACTTCTGAAGTATCATATGTGTAGAAAATGACAAGCATACAGCTCCATGAAATTTCACCAGTGGAACACACTTGTGTAATTAGCATCTTCCGATCACTATCTTCCCCCAAGTATAGACACTATCCCGACATCTAACATCATCGACAAGTTTGCCTGCTTTTGTACCGAATGTAGATGGAACCTGATTGGACCATGCCTGGGAAGTTGTTTTCTGAATGCATAGTACTCTTCTGTATCTGGTGCCTTTCATTTAACATTATGTTTCTGAGGTTCAGCCACGTCGTGTGTGGTTGCAGGTCATTCATTCTCACTATGGAGTAGAATTCCACTGGGAGATTACGCTATAATTTATCGATTTTTATTCTTGATGGCCATGTGGGTAGTTTCCAGATTTTGGCTGCTACAAATAGCCCTGCCATGAGCATTGCTGTGCCGTGAAGAATGTTTGGGTTTACCTAGGAGTGGAGCTGCTGGGCCGTTGGCTGTGTTTATGTTCAGCTTTAGTAGATGGTGCCAGTTTCCCAAAGGGGTAGTACCAATTTACACTCACACCAGCCGCGTATGAATGGCAGTGGCTCCACATTCTTGCCACCTGGATTCTTTCTGAGTCACTGAAGTAACCAAACCTGGAACTGGCTACTGCCAACTTGTGGGAGGGTGTAAGCAATGGCTGGTCAGATCTGTTACATGGAGCCCAGAGCTTCCCAACGAAGGCACTCTACAAGGGCGGAACAGAGCGCTGTGCTCTGAACAACGTCCCTTTAAAGGCCGATCACTTTCTAACCTGTGGGTCACCCACCGCCATGGCTGCGGCCAGTTGGCGCAGAGCCTTAGTGTCTCCTTAGTGACATGTAGTTTCCCTTATTTTCATCACCACTGCCACCACTCACCTAGGCCTTCATCGTTTATCTCCTACACTACCGCAAAGATGCACCCCTGAGTACTCTTATCTGAGTCTCTCCCACTTCAGTATATCCTTCATCCCGCCCACAGTACTAACTGCCACTTGAACTCCTGAGGTCATCTGATTAATCTAAACACAACTGAACTTGTTTTCTTTGATAACCCTTTAGCTTCCCAAGAATACACTGAAAGGCTTCTTTGCTAACAGCCGACTAATCACTAGTATAGTAACTGTCATTAACTGAGAACTCATTTTGTTTGCCAAGCCCTGTGCTAAGGACATCACGTATATTACTTCATTTTATTCTCACAATAATATTTAGGAGATCTTTGTGCCAATGATCAATTCATGGCCTCTAAGCGCCAATCCACCCTTCATTGCTTGGTCCGTGGAAATCATCTTGGACCTCTTAAGAGTTTTTCCTTTGCTGGGTGGCACCATGTTAGGCCAGTAGAGGGCGCTGGAGAGGAACTGCAAGGAGGAGGGAGCTTTCTTCTTTTGTTGCAGGCGGGGGGTTGCCCCTCTCAGTTGACCAGGCTGCTGTGGTGCACAGTGGCCAGCTGCTTTCCCCATCACCCCTCCTGGTGCCTCCAGTGAGACCTCTCTCCATAAACGGCTTTTCCTAGCATCCTAGAGGGTGGGTTTGGGGCAAGTTTAGAGAGTTCCAGCAAGTCCCTCCATTATGGTACCGTCACAACTTCTTTGCTACTCAGTGAGTCATGACTGTGCCCTCTCCAGGAGTCTGGATCTCTGCTCTGGGAGGGGAGGGGCTTCCTTGGAGCTCTGTCTCAGCTGGAGCAGGTGGTGGCTGCTATTTTTGTATTCTAGAAAGTTCTATTCACTTTTTTTTTATCCTCACCCGAGGACGTTTTTACTATTTTGTTCAGATAGAGTGGGAGGGAGAGAGAGGAAGAGAGAGAGAGAAAAAGAGAAACATCGACGTGAAAGGGACACATAGAATGGCTGCCTCCTGCACTACCCCAACCAGAGCTGGGGATCGAACCTGCAACCCAGGTATGTGCCCTTGACTGGAATCGAACCCGTGACCCTTCATTGCGCAGGCTGACACTTTAACCGCTGAGCCAAACTGGCCAGAGCAGTTAATAATTCTTTGTATTGAACTTTCTCTGTTCAAATACTGTTTAGTTTTTATTTCTATTAGACCCTGATGGATACAGTCCTTTTCTGATTACCATTTTTTCTTTATTGATTTTAGAGCGAGAGGAAGGGAGAGGGAGATAGAAACATCCATGATAGAGAACATTGATTAGCTGCCTCCTGCATGCCTCCCACTGGGGATCGGGCCCACATCTTGGGCATGTGTCCTGACCGGGAATCGAACCAGCGACCTCTTGGTGCATGGGTCGACGCTCAACCACTGAGCCATACCGGCCGGGCCCATTTATTGGTTTTCTTTTCTATTTGTTTAGTTTTCTCTGTTAATATTATTTCAGTACAAAAAGCTCTGCCAGTTGACTCTATCTCCTCTCTACACATTGAAACATACTGTTTCTAACAGTTTCACCTTCTTTAAGAAATCCTTCCTTAGAGCTTTCTGACTTGCTCCCACACAGACCTTTTTGCCCTTTATGCCTACTCTGCCCTTCACATCACGTTGGAAATCTCTTTGGACTCTCCTGTGTGCATCAGTCATCCACATGCTTCTAAATTTTATTGTTTTTGTCTCCTCTTTCTTCCTTTAAAAAATACGCTTTGAGTCCGGCTGGTGTGGCTCAGTGGCTTGAGCATCGTCCCATGGACTGAGAGGTCCCGGTTAGATTCCTGGTCAGGGCACATGCCGGGTTGCTGGCTCGATTCCTAGTGGGGGGCATGCAGGAGGCAGCTGATTCTCTCACATTGATGTTTCTATCTCTCTCTCCCTCTCTCTCTAAAAAAAGTTAAATAAAATAATACCCTTTGAGCCCTGGCTGGTTTGGCTCAGTGGTTAGAATGTTGGCCCACGGACCAAAGAGTTGCAGGTTCGATTCCGGTCAAGGGCATGTGCCTCAGTTGCAGTTTGGTCCCTGGTCCTGGTAGGGGTTGTGCAGGAGGTAGCCAGTCGATGTGTCTCTCTCACTTCAATGTTTTTCTCTCCCTCTCTCCCCCTCCCACTCTATCTGAAGATAAAAGGAAAAAAATATCCTCGGGTGATGATTAAAAAAAAACAAAACAAAACCCTCTGAGGCCCTAGTTATAGGCCCACGTTTATGTTTCTTTAATCTTGCTTTAAAGCAACTTTTCATTAACTTGTTATCCTTTGTGGAGAATCTGTATTTATTAAGGTTCCAATAAAGAAATGATTTTATTTACAAATAAAATCCTTTTACTGTCGTTTCAGTGGGGCTTGGGGAGGAACAAAAAAAGCACACGCGTGTTTCTTTGAACAACTCCCCCCTTTACTACTTATTCTTTTACTACAACATTTCTTTAAACTACTACAACATTTAAAAAGCTCTTTGGTGTTCCATGCTGAGGGTCTACTGTAATTTATTTAGCAGATTTCCCTTCGTTGGACATTTAGGGTGTTTGTATTCATATGCCACTGAGAAATTTTTATAAGGGTCGTGGGGCAGACCGGTGTGGACAGGCAGCTTGTCATGAACATACTCTGGAGAACCCACAGACCACGGGGTTTATCTTCTCTGATGCCCCATCCAGCTGCCAAGGGCGGAGCATCCCAGCCGCCTTCCGACTAGCTCCTAAGCGGCAGCTGACCCAAGAAAGGCAAAGTTCATTCTTTTCAACTTGTCTTCAGTTTTGCCTTCTCCCCTTTCTCCTCTATTTTGCATTTAACTCCTCATTTTGCCTTCAATATATGAAATAAACCGATGACTGGCTTCCCTTGCATGTCAGTAAGTAGTGTGCTGATTAGCTTTCTGTCCCTGAGTTGGTCTCTGACACCACGGCACACAGTTTTTCAGGGCCCACTGTGCCAGCTGAACCACTGTGCTCAGACGTCGCCGTCTGCCACCCATGAATGAGGCCGGGCTTCCGTGGCTGCTCTGCCGTCATCTCGGCTCATCTGACGTCAGCCCATGAGTGGGGGACAGAAGCTTTCGGCATCTCCAGTTATAAAACGCCCCAAATAATGACATAACGACACAGAAATAAACAGAGGCTGCTCCCAGAAAGCTGAGTTCTGGAGAAACGTACAAGGAGCGTGGAAAGAACCTGGACCCTTCCAGTCCTGACTCGCCTCCACACACAAACACAGACCGGCAGTCCACAAGTCAATGCAAGGTTTTCAACATCCAGCCGGTCGGAGTAATGAAAAAAAAAAAGTCAGAAGTAAAGCACTCTATACAGTGCCTTTCCTTGTCCTTTTAAAACTCCAAAGAGGCTCAAGCAACAACATTCTCCTTCTGAGTTGAAACCAACGGGCTGCGGCGGCCCGGGACAGTGCTCCTTTCATGACTGCGAGTGAAGACTGGGCTTATTCATGAGCTTGCTGGGCTGCAGACCGCACCCTTTCTGGGCCTCTGCTTGAGAACGGGGCTCAAGTGGGCCCCTGATGGGATCGCTGACCTCTAGGGGGCAGTGTGGGGTCTGCATCTGAAGCCGCCTTCCTCAGGAGCAGCCTGGAGCTGAGAGCTTTTAAGTCAGGTGCTCTGTCACTCTCCATAGGCTTCACCCCACGTTCCCTGAGGTGCTGCCACGTGCCAGGCCTGGGAACAGGGCACCAGTCCCGTGAGGAGACACACTCACGCTCGGAATCACGAGACTTTCTCATGTCGCGGGCTCAGATAGCAAACACCAACCTGCCAGCTATTTGCACCAAACAGAAGGGGGGCTTTGGGGAGCCCCTTTGGTTAGAAGAGGGTAGCCAAGGAACTAGATGGAGCAGTTTCTTCTTAGATTGCACCCGAATAAATAAAGCAAAAATTTCCAAAGGTGCTCTTATTCGTGTACATAAGATTGAGAAAATATCAGTTTTCCATATTACATATTTAGGTACACTTAAAAATGTCTTTCTTATTTTACCATGTGGGGAGGTGGGAGAGTTGCTGGTGGAGTTGTAGGAGGCAGCGAAAGCCCCTTCCAAGCCACCCCTTCGGGCTGTCTCTAGCCAGGCCCCACATTGGGCACCAAGAGTGGCATCCAATACTGTCCCTGCTGCGGAGGAAATTGCTGTGTCACAGGGAGTCACCACACAAATTTTTAAAATGCAATACAATGCCCTGGCCGGTTTGGCTCAGTGGTTAGAGCGCCGGCCCTAGGACCAATGAGTTGCGGGTTTGATTCGGTCAAGGGCACGTATCTTGGTTGCGGTTCGTCCCCAGCCCTGGTCATGTCATGCGGGAGGCAACCAGTCCATGTGGCTCTATCACATTGATGTTTCTCTCTGTCTCTCTCTCCTTCCCTCCCCCCCACTCTATCTGATAATAGGTGGAAAAATATCCTCGGGTGAGGAATAAAAATAAAAATAAATGCAATACAAGGTAATGAGTGCTACTCATTGATCGATTTCCTGGGTCATTCTTTCATTGTTTATTAAGCACCTACTATGAGCCAGCCACAGTCCTGGGGCCTGAGAGCATGAGAGTTCTTGTTCTCGGAACTCACCGGGCAGGGAGACCCTCGGAGTAGAGGTTGCCTGATTAAATACAGGATGGCCAGTTAAACTGGAATTTCAGAAAGAGAAAACACTCGTTTTTAGTACCTCTCATGCAATATTTTGATTGGCAATGTCTGGCTGCCCTTCCTAGGAGGACGCAAAGCGCTGAGGAACATGGAGGGAGAAGGACTTCCTTCAGGTCCCTGCTGAAGTGGCATCTCCTTGTCGAGGCCTCCATGAGCACCCTTGCACCCGAGCTTCCCTGCAATGACAGTCTCGCCCAGGAGAACGGAGCCCCTCCCAGGCAGGTGTGCAGTCACTGCGTGTGACTCAATGGATGTTCCTGGGGAGATGGAAGGAAGGCATGGTGGCAAGGGAAGGCGTCACAGAGGAGATGGCACTGGAGTAGGGTCTCAAAGAAGTACATGTCCTGAGGAGTGACACACACTGATTCTTGTAGCCACTGCCTCAGACAAGATACAGAACAATTCCTATACCCCAAAGATTTCTCTCATGCTGCCCCTTTTGTATTCCGACCTTTCTTCCTTCCCTAAACTCTGGCAACTACCAGTCTGTTGTCTCTTCCTATATTTTTGTCTTTTCCAGCATGTTATATAAACGGAATCACATAGTCTGTAAACTTTCGAGACTGGGTTTTCGCTCTGCATAATGCACCTGAGATTCCACCATGCCGTGTGTGGATCAGTGGCCCATTCCTTTTCATTGCCGAGTAGTATTCCATTGCATAGGTCTAACAGCTTATCCCTCCACCACCCAAAGACATTTGGGTTGTTTCCAGTTTGGAGCCATTATGAATAACGCTGGTGTAAACATTTGTATACAGGTTTTTGTGTGAAATACGTTTTCATTTCTCTAGGTTGAATATCTAAAAGTGGATTGTTGGGTCACATGGTAGGTGAAAGTTTAACTTTTTAAGAAATTGCCTGAGTTTTCCAGAATGGCTGTACCATTTTGCATTTGAGAGGGTAGAGTTTGGTTGATCTTTCATTTATCCCTTCCTTCTTCTGTTTCTTCTTTCGTTCTTTTAAAATTTTACTAAAGTATAACGTACATGCCATCTTAAGTGCAACATCTTAAGTGTAACACCCCTCTGCATCTTTCATTTGGCCAACAAACACAGCTTCTGTTAAAAACGAGGAGACAGGCCCAAAATGGGGTTGCTTATGCTAAGCCTGACGTCACCAAACCGAGACTTAAATAAATTACAGTTTCAGTTCTCCCGGAAATGGGATCTTAAACCGGTCAATCAGGAATCGCCTGATCAACACTAATTAGGTCATCTGCCTGAGCCCTGCCATCCCCTAAAGGGAAGTAATTTTGCAATAACTACTCCATTTTTTGGCCTAGTATAAATTCCTTGTTCCTGCTCCCTTCTACCTATACACGTATTTTGTTCTGTACAGCTCCTCAGAGCTCCTTTCTATCCGCTACATTGGATGCTTGAATAAAGCCAATAAGATCTTTAAAATTTACTCAGTTGAATTTTACGTTTTTGTTTAACATTTTCATTCCTATAAGCTCATGCAAGAAGCCACTCTGGAGAAGCGGTGTCTCCAGCACGGCAGACATTTCGGACACTCAGGCACTGAACTCTAATATTTGGTGACTGAATGAATGAATCTACAGTATTTATGTTCCAACGGCTTTAAATCACATACCCATTCTCCTTTCTCCCTAATACACCGGAGAGGTTCCAGTGTCTAAATTTGCCTTCTTCTTCACCATTTACATCGATTTTCTCAAGTGCCATTACATCTTGCTGGGACACAGTGGCCCTCCTAGAGACTTCCAGGAGCAGACGCAGCGTGGCTCTACATGGCAGGACAGTGTGCGTGGTCCTGCTTCCACACACATTCTCAATGACTTGCTTTTCTGCGCCCTAATGCAACCCGGAAAGATTTTCATTCTATCGTGCACAAAGAACGCTGAGATTTACCCTGTGCCAGTTACTGTGCCAGAGGCCAGCGTACGGACGGGAACAAAACACAGTCCAGCCTCAGCCCTTCGGTTATGCAGCTCAATGCAGGTGGTAAGTGACGGCTGGGGAGGGGACACGCAGGGACAGCGCTAAGGAGGCACCTGGCAGAGGCTCCTCCCCCAGGCTTTGTTTTTAAAACCTTTTCTCCTGGAAACTTCCAAACATGCAAATGTCGAGAGGATAGTACAACACGCCCTCATGTATCCATCACCCAACTTCAACTACTGGTAACAATATTCTGCCCTTCTTGTGTCAGCCATCTCCTGCCCGTCTTCTCCTCGACTAAGTGAGAACCAACCCCACTAGGATTACTTCGCCCACTTCAGACTTCTCCTTGCAGCTCTCACAGAGGAGGCGCCCCAGCCAGTCTCCAGTGGGGCAGGAGGGCTTCCCGGGGGCCGTGGCACTGAACTGAGGCCTGGAGGAGCAGGGTGAGCAGCCAGGTAAAGGTGACGGGGAAGGGATGGGGAGAGAAGGGTGTAGTGATGTGGCCAGAGCAAGGGACCAGATTAGGAAGGCCTGCAAAAACAAGACAAATGCTCCAGCTTCACCCGCACACAGAGGAGAGCCGTGGCAGTTTTGAGCAGGGCGTGATGTGACCAGATTTGCCTTTTGGACAGCAACTGGGCTGTGATGGAGGGAGTGGACTGAGATGGGGAGACAGGTGCCTCGGAGACTAGTGGGGCTTTTGTTCCCTTAGAAGCTACAGGGTGCAGGGGGCTGGACCTGGAGCCCCACAGCCTTGCCCGTGTTGCATTTTTATTGTATTATTCAACCCCCAGCTTGGCTTCTTACAAACTGAGTGGCTTTGATCAGACATATAACCATTTACCTTTTTCTGAGCCTCTCTGTCCTCGTCTGTCCCCCACACAGCACTTTTTATATGGGACCTTGATCACAGTGGCAATGAAGAATGAATGTCTAGAAAGAGAACCTAAATGGAATCAGAAATGCCACGACTGCCTGGCTACTCCTTCCTCTCACCCAGATTGCCAGCCTGCAGGCCCCTTCCCTTCCAGAAAATTCTGTGGTCAGGGAAAGAGCACAGAACCGGAGGTGGGGACTCAAGAGTCTAGCGAATTCAGTTCAGGGCTCCCCCTAGTCTGGAGAGGCAGCTCCCCTGCCCAGCCCGCCATGCTGCTCAGGCCCTTTCCCTCACCAGGAATGCAGGTGTGTGCACATCTGTTTAGTCTGCATTGCCAAGTGAGCGCTCACCATCTTTGGGACCCTGTGCTCTGTGCTCTGGGGGCCTGAGGATGGGTGAAAAACAGCACTCTCCTCCCTCATATCCTTCCTGCTCTGTGGGCTCGTGCCCATGTTAAGCTCAGATGGTCCAGAAGCCACAGCCCTATAACAGCTGGAGTTGAGAGCACCTAATGGGGGCAGGTCACTAGAGGAGAAGTCAGCAGATTCTGAAGGGACCAGGTCCCTCCCCACGGGTCTTGTGCTGTGAGGAGGGACAGAGCTGGGCTGATCAGGGAGGGCCTGAAGGGGCAATTCGGCTGAGTTCAAAGGGTCAGGGGACCACATTGGTGCCCAACATTCCTCTCCTGCTGCTGCACCTCCACAAGCGGCCACACGGGGTCAGTGTCCTTTCATGCTTCGGTTGGCGCAGCTGGACCCCAGCGCTCTCCCTGTCCGCGACCTGCAGAGTTCTAATTGTGAAAAAACTTCCCCAAGGCTGGGAGCTATGTGGCTGTTAGGCCAGAGGGACCCAATGGTCCGGCTGAGGAAGAGGAACAGCCGATTACTTGCCCAGTCACACTGCTCCCAGAGAGCGGCCCCAGGCCCTGCCCAGATGCCCCACACCTCTGGCTCCACGCTGACTCTTTCAAAACCCGAGCACACTCATTTGGACCGACAGGGGTTGGCAGGAATGTCTGCCAGGCAGGGAAGGAGTCGGAATTAGGCAAGTTTACGAAGATGCGGTGTCATGCCCGTCAGGAACATTCATTCTATTCTGTCAATCCCGACAAAGGGGGAAAAATAGGGTGTGCTTATAATTGTCTGTGCTGCAACACTAAGTCTATTCCGGACAGGAGAGAACCTCCCGGCAGAAGAGAGCTTGGGCATCGAACCAAACCCTGCCTTTTACACTCATGACGATGGAAAGAATCTCCCACAAACAACTTCTGATTCTACCTTTTCGACCTTATTTCTCTTTCAGCTGCCACCTACTTCTGGTGCCAGGTGCCACAGGTCACATTCACACTGCAGTGTGACCCTGGGTGGACAGCAAGGATATTCCTAGAAGCCATGTCTACAATGGGGCAAGGGCGCTGGAAATGATTTTACTGGAAGTGACAGCAAATCCCACATACAAATGCACTCTCAATTAATTTCCTCTTAGCAGATGCTAAAAATGCCCACAGCCACTCCCAGCACCAACCAACATGAAAGGAAGTGTGATTGACCAAGGGATATCAGAGGGGGAAGACCAGTCTTAATCAATTATACTTAATATATCTCACTTTCCCAACTTTTATGAATTTTAAGCAATTGCTAAGGGCCTCTCCCAGGAACCCGGATGAGATTCTTGCCAGTCAGGGGTCCTGAAACCTTCGCTTCATGCCAAATCCACCCTTGCCTGGGACCCCTCCCTCTTTCCCCATTCTGTCCTTCCTCCCTCCCCCAGGAACTGGCTTGCTTGGCTCCACACCCAGCTGGTGTTACTCCCGGTGGGAGGGATTTCTTCCCCTTCTGGATGGAAGCTGGAGCAGGTCTCCGTCCCCAGCCTCTCTGGGCCTTGCCATCCTTCCAGCAGACACCCGGCCCTTCTAAGCTTTCCACTGATTTGACGGCTAGAGGCTCAGACATAGGGAGTAAAACAGATTCTTCTAACATACCTTTACCTTCCTGCCACCTGGGTGTGCCAGAGAGACAAAGTCCCACACAGGGGTTGATGGTGCACCTTCAGCTGGGATCAGAAGGTAGAAGTGAGTAATGACGTTTCTGAGGAAAACAGATTGGGGATACCCCGGGGCTATCCCTGCAGGTGGGGTTGGCAAGAAGGGTAGGACTGGGAAGCTGGTGGCTGAGGCGAGGGTCACTGCCACCTCCCCCTGGTCCCACCAGATGCTATCCTGAGTTGTTCCCTGGATGAGACCAGGTCTCTTGAGGGCAGAGGCTGTGTCTTATTTACCCACTTGATCCCTGCATCTATCATAGTTCTTGGGATGTAGTTGGTGCTCAACGAATGCTGAATATAAACAACAGAATGGAGTTGGGGGATCCAACTGCTCCCAGGGAGCCCCCCTCCCCCGGGAATAATAAAGGCTGCATGGTGCCTGAGTGGCTGTAATCGACTCATGTGGGACTCAAATCTGGGTTTTTGAATCATCTCCC
Source organism: Tadarida brasiliensis (assembly GCA_030848825.1). NCBI lineage: Eukaryota > Metazoa > Chordata > Mammalia > Chiroptera > Molossidae > Tadarida > Tadarida brasiliensis. The sequence continues at coordinate 44,181,134 of CM061275.1, forward strand.
ACCATGGATACACTGTAGAGTGTTGTTTACCCTCCTGATTGTGTGGCTGGCCAGGACCTGCGCTGGCGACCACGGTCAGCATCGCGAGAGAGCATCCTGCCGCATATCGCTAGCCTGGGTAAAGATCAACATCCCAGGTACGGTTTCTACTGAATGTGCATCACTTTCACACCATCAGGAAAAGTAAAAAAAATTGTAACTCACACCATCCTAAGTTGGGGACTGTCTGCATATGATTCTTTAACTTGACTCCTCCTGTGCCAACAGCTCTAAGTCTGATTCAAAACCCCCAGATTTGAGTTCCGCATCTGTCAATTATGAGCCGATCACGCTGGTCCCTGATGTCTGTGTACAGGAGCGTCCCACCAGGCTGTGGGCCCGGCGGGGGCGCTGAAAAACACTGGTTACCACCCTGGCCGGTTTGGCTCAGCAGTTAGAGCATTGGCCTGCAGACCAAAGAGTCTCAGGTTCGATTCCGGTCGAGGGCATGTACCTCAGTTGCAGTTCGTCTGGGCCCTGGTTGGGGTCCTTAGGGAGGCAACCAGTCGGTGTGCCTTTCTCACATTGATATGTCTCGTGCTCGCTCTCTCTCTCTCTCTCTCCCACTCTATCTGAAGATAAATGGAAAAATACCCTCGGGTGAGGATAAAACAAAACACTATTTACCTAAATACATAGATACATGAAAAAATGAGCAATTGGGAAGGAGCTGGCCCCCAGGAGGCACAATCTCTGGTCATCACAAGAGAAAAATGAGAACTCTTAGTTAAGCAAGACAGACTGAAAACCTCTCTCCTCCCTCCCCAAACTCCACTTAATGAAATTTCATTAAGAAATTTAAAAGGTGTGAATTCCCAAGGACAAAGATAAGAGATGTCAACAACTGTTGAACCAGACTGTCAGGGTGGAGGAGGCAGAGGCAGCAGTAGACCCAGCTTCCTCAGGAGGGAAGAGATGGGACAGAGAACCAGGGCCAGTGGGGAGCCCCTCCCCTCCCCTCCCCTGAAAGGTCATTATCTACAGAAACAGAAGCCTAGTCACCAGGCCCGGGGAGGGTAGGAGGGGGGGTTGGGGGGTTGCACACAGTGAAATCAGGCCATTGAGTGCAAGTCCCCAGCCTGTGCCCTGAGACCTAGGAACCCTCCTCCATCTGTTCTAAGTAGCTTGGCTGCTACCTTCTATGGGGGAGATTGGAAGGTTCTTCTCTAGAAAAACTGACCAGCCCAGTCCAGCTGGTGTGGTTTAGTGGTTGAGTGTTGACCCATGCACCAAGAGGTCGCCGGTTCGATTCCTGGTCAGGACACATGCCCAGGTTGTTGGCCTGAACCCCAGTGGGGGGCATGCAGGAGGCGGCTGATTGATGTTCTCTGTCATCGATGTTTCTCTCTCTCTCTCCCTCTCCCTTCCTCTCTCTCTAATATCAATAAAGGAAAAAAATTTTTTAAACAAAAACTGACCAGCCCAAAGAGAAAAGACTTATAGCTACTGAAATTTGGGTCATCCCAACAAAAGAAGCAAGTCCATACCGTGGCCCTACACTCAGAGGGGCCCCACCAACCACCCACAGACAGCTCAGAGTCACCAGAGTGGGAGAAAATCACTGGTAACAAACAAACACAAACTTTGCCTTCTGCTCATGTTTTAGGGAAAATGCTCAGAAAACACCAAAACAACCACCGCTCTACCATAGCTCTAAAATAAGTAGAATTCTTATCTGCTAGGAGTTTGCACCGAGTTTTGAAAACTATGCTTTTAATGATAAAGGGCTTACATCATCTGAATCACTAATATTCACATGGCTGCAGACTTGTGACACATGTAATGATCAATAAGTTTTCACATATCTGGTAACTATTTCAAGAATGGGGATGTTTACTATGCGTTTGTTTTATTAAAAACAAGTTTTAATGCAAATGAACTTTCTTACTTTTTATCCCTTGGGTGTCAGGAGTTTTTAAGAACAGAGAAAAACAGCGTATAGTATATGCAATGTGATATGGGTTTTTAAATTTTACACCAGTGAGCATTTTACTGGAAAAAAAAGAAAAAACAAGCCCTGGCTGCTTTGGCTCAGAGGTAGAGCATCGGCCCTTGGACCAATGAATCACGGGTTTGATTCAGGCCAAAGGTACGTACCTCGGTTGTGGTTTTTCCCTGGCCCTGGTTGGGGTTGTGCGGGAGGCAACCAATTGATGTGTCTCTTTCACGTCGATGTTTCTCTGTCTCTCCCTCCCACTCTATCTGAAGAGAAATAGGCAAAAAAAAGTATCCTCAGGTGAGGACTAAAAAGAGAGCAAAAGACCCTGATTTTTTTCCTTAAGAAGGTAGCTTATATATTGTCATTAGATTTTGTTCATATTTTTTTCTGCTCATGTATTTTTTTAATCCATACCAGACAACCCGCAACATTAAAGAGAGATCAAAATAAGCCAACAAAAATAAACAGAAAAAAAAAAAGGAATTCAGGAAACAAGGAAAATGTGAGGTGCTGAAGAAAACGAACAATTACAATGATCTTCAGAGAGGTCACGTTGAATTTTAAAAAAGAAGAAGATGCTACATATAAAGGAACAAACCCCAAGAGAAAAAGAAATAGCTCTTGGAAATTTAACATTTGATAGTCAAAATAAACTCAATGGGGGGGATGGAACATGAATTCTTGGAACTCCCCCCAAATAGAACAAAAAGACAGAAAGATGGAAAACAAAGTCAAATGCACTAAAGAAGTTTCACTGGGAGAGACCAGAGAAATTGAGAAGAGGCCATAATCAATAAACGAATGCAAGAAACATTTTCAGCACTGAGGCCATAAATCACTGGTTGAAGGAACCTGGAGGACCCGCAGGAGAAGAAACAGACCCACACCAAGGCACTGCGTCTCCAGCTGTCACCCGGCCAAGCCTGGAGAGGTGATCCTCTCAGCCTGCGAGGCAGAGGGGCAGTCACAGGCTGGGACCAGCGCTGCCCGGGACGAGAGACCAGGAGAAACGCCCCCCTGCTCTCCAGTTCTGTTTCCAGCCAAACTTAATCCCGGGAGGACGGACCAAAGGCATTTCGGACGTGCATGACTTTCAAACAATGGACCTCCCATGTGCCCTTTTCTCAGGAAGCTACTGGAGCAGCAGCTCCACAAAAAAAGAGGGAATAAACCAAGAAAGAGAAAGACAGGGGCTACAAGCAGCTCAGGAGGAGGACGCTCCAGGAGACAGAAGGGCCACCCAGGGTGACAGCCCTGGGCTCTCAGGCCCAGATAGAGCCAGAGCTGAGAGCGGGGACAGAGGCCCCAGAGAAAAACAAAAGTGTCCCATTACTCAGCGTCAGATCACACAGAGAGGGGCTTTTGGAGGGAAATTAATGATAGATACCTGGAGAATAAAGCAAACCAAAAAGACAGTCCTCAGTGTGGGGGTGGGCAGAGGGAAGAAGCTGAATAGCAAAGGCCATGCAATCCCGTGTGAGGAGAACCAGCTGGGACCAGCATTCACCCAGAAATAATGCAAATACTGAGTCCTGATTTTTAAATCTTGCCATACAACTTACTGTGAAGTGGGAGAGTGTGGGTGTATGAAGTGTAAGAGAAATAGACCCTTATCTCTCATGGTGGAAGTCAATAAAGTATGTCTAAAATGAAAAAGAGCCCTGGCCAGTTTGGCTCAGCGGTTGGAGTGTCGGCCTGCGGACCAGAGAGTCCCGGGTTCGGTTCCCGCTAGGGGCATGTACCAAAAAAAATAAAATAAAATAAAATAAAATGAAAAAGAAATTGCTTGGCCGGTGTGGCTTAGTAGTTGAGCATCAACCCATGCACCAAGAGGTCGCTGGTTCAATTCCCAGTCAGGGCACATGCCCAGGTCTCGGGCCTGATCCCCAGTGGGGGGCATGCAGGAGGCAGCCAATCGATGTTCTCTCTTGTCGATGTTTTTCTCTCTCTCCCTCTCCCTTCCTCTCTCTCTGAAATCAATAAACAAACAAAATAAAAAATAAATTAATTAAATTAAAAAGAAATTAAGGAATAGCCTTTTAAATACGGAGGTAAAATTTTAAGACCAGCTAAAGGAAGTACAGTGTTTGCCCTTGGGGTTGGGACTTGGAGGGCGATGGGAGAGGGCTCTTGTTTTTTGTTAGAGGCCTTGAAGTACTATTTAACTTTGAAAACCATGTATCCTGTATTTTTATGCTAAAAGCAAAAATTAATGGCAATTCCCCAAACCTCTGCCCCCTTCAATTTTATACTGCACCCCCACAGGCCCTCTGCACTCAGAAACCAGGTTGCCAGGCATCTAAGGAAGAAGTTCATGTCCCCCCAAAGACCACCAGACTTCCCCCAAGCAAAAGCAGCCCCTGTGCTCCTCTGTGAGAGAAAGCATGCAGCCGACAGCGCCCCACTGGGTCAAGCTCTGCGCGAATTCCCCCCCTTCCTCCTAGCTGCTGGGCTCCTGCCAAGACCTGGTTCTTTACTAAATCAGAGCAGTAAACCCTAAATCTCCTGCCCCACCCCCCTCCCCAGGTCCAGCCAAACTGACTTTGCAGGATTTCTTCAACTGGAGGAGCCTAAGCTACAAAGGGGGAACACATACCCCCCTCTCAAACCACAAGGCATCTTCACAATGGCTGTCGTCCTCTGGAGAGAGAACGGCTGGGCCGCCCTGGGAGACCCTGCAGATGGGAAACTCATTACAGATGTGAGCTTCAGAGTCGGAGGGACACTTGGAGACCCCGACGATTCAGGAGTTCAGGGGTATTCGCGGGTTGCCTGGAAACCAGAGACCAAATAGGAAACAGGAAGCCCTAGGAGAGCGAGGCTTGAATATTTCAGCATCATTTCCAGAGGTGAAGGCCGCCTGCCAGGGCTGAGGGCAGCGCTCTGTCCTCACTCCTCTTCGGCCTCAGATCGGCAGAACCCCCTTCACCCCATCGCCCCGCCCCCAGTCTCACTTGACACCACCTCGAGGGAGAGGTGGGCTGCTCCCAGGGTCCACGTTGGAGTGCAGCACGCATGCACGCGCACACGCACGAGATGTGAAGCCATCTCCTGGGAGTGTAACAGGAGTGTCCTCCCACACCTCCAGGTTTCCGGCAGCTGCAGGCGCTGCCTGGGCAGCGCAGTGATTTACGGCTTCCATTTGTGTGACCCTGGGCGAGGCTGGGTCTGAGCTCGTCCCAGAATCCACTGCGGGAGCCAAGTGTGGCCAAACTTGGAGAGTTCCTGGGACGCAAGGAGCCCAGAACACGAAACACAAGCGTCCCCCAGCTAACTCCCCAACAGACACAGGCTGCAGACACAGGCCGGGCCAAAGCGGTCCCCTTCAATGGGCCCTTACACTGTGTGCCTGTTACTGCAAGCCCATGTGGAACCCCTTCACCCCTTCCCACCTGAAGCCCTCCTTGGGGGCTCCAGCTCCTTGGGGGCTCCAGCTCCTTGGGCTCACCCCTCATCCACACCCCATAGATTTTTTTTTTATCCTCACCCAAGGACATTTTTGCATTTATCTTCAGATAGAGGGGGAGGAAGAGAGAGAGAGAAACATCGATGTGATAGAGACACATCAACTTGCTGCCACCCACACGACCCCAGCTGGGGCCGGGGACAAACTGCAGCTGAGGTACATGCCCTTAGCAGGAACCGAACCCAGGTCTCTCTGGTCCTCAGGCGGAGGCTCTAACCGCTGAGCCAAACCGGCCAGGGCCACACCCCTTAGATCTTTGACTATAGTCATTTGGCACCAGGCATCTGTGCACTTGGCATGAGAAGCGGCCTAAACACTGAGATTTGTGAAGGCCCTCCAAGTGATCCCAGTGCCCAGAACCTTCTACCTGGGCTGGCACCTCTTCCTTCCAGCTCTCAGGCTTGCTGAGGGTCCAGGGCAGCTAGACAGACTGCCCTTGGCTGACCGTCGTGTGCTCCATTGTAACTGTCAGTAACGTCTGACCTTGCACTCGAGGACGCGAATGTGGAAGGGAGCGAAGGATATCTGTGAACATGTGAAGAAGCATGCAAGGCCTTGGAGTGTGAGAGCGAAGGGGGCACACGCTCGGACACTCGTCTGTGTGTATGCGGGTGCGTGTGGGTGGCCAGCAATGGCCTGGAAACCTTTTCCCTTGAGGGACGAGTTCCAGGTATTTCCTACACAAGGCACCCGTGGAGCCAACCCCAGAGGGTTGCATTAAGCCATTCTCCTCTACCCACGTGTCTGGCTGCCCAGTCCGCCCCTCTTCTTGGGTTCCTCATCTTGAGGACTGGCACAACCAGCCAGTCCCCTAACACTGAACCTAAACTCTTCCCTGCCCCTCCCCTGCCCCTCCCCCCACCTACTCCATCACCCAAATCCTGCCTGTTCTGTAGCCTAAAAACCTCCGCTCTTCCCCAGCCCATTGTCACCGTCTTTCTCTAGGTCACCACATCCCTTCCCTGGGCTACCACAAGCACCCCTCTAACCGACCAGTCCCCTCGTCTGGCCCCCGCCGCCTCGCTGCACTCCCTTCAGAGGGAGCAGGCCACAGTAAGCAGGTCCCGCCCCCCTGAGTCCTCTCCGGGCACCTGCGCCAGGCACACCGGTCACCTTCCCCGACCACCCAATGTAAGCGGCGCCCGGGAGCCCTCCAGGACAGGGCTGTTGTCTTCATAGTGCTTTTTGTTCCTGTTTTCTTATTTCTTTGTCCCCCCCACCATGACTCCTCTTCCCCTTGTTTCTGCTCCTTGTGTATTTCTCACACTTGTGCCTATTTACATTCTTCCCTCTCCTTCGGCTGAACTGTATGGAATTATTACTGACCTTGACTTGTTTAGATCTAAAAAATAAAAAAAAATGGCAATTTCATATGGTCCCGGCCATTAGAATATGAGCTACTTGTGACTTTGCATCTTGGCGTCCTCAGCACCTGGCACAGCGTCTTAATGAGTCAGTCACATGTACCAGGTCTTAGGAAAGGATTTCAGCAAGCAGAGGAAAGGCAGGCATGGCCCCAGAGACGCGAAAAAGAAATAGGATGCTCGAAAGGGAAATTCTGAGTATGAAACCAAGAATAACCTCATTGAGGATGAGAGACGTGTCTACAGAGATGGAACAAGGTGCTCTTTGTAGAAGAACACGCATCGGTCCTGGGATGAGGGGCAGAGAAACAAGCACGAGCTCGAGAGAGGGGCAAGAACACCTTCTGAAGAGTGCCAGGAAAGCTCAAGCCGAGCTTTGCAAAAAACAAGTGTTTGTGTTTGATTGTTTTTTTGTTTATCATTGTTGTTGTTCGTATATTCCTATTATTGCTCTAAAAAAGTACCACGAATTCAGTGGCTTAAAAGAACACAAATTCATAATCTTAAGAGATCAGAAGTCTGACACGGGTCTCGTTGGACTAGAATCGAGGTGTCTAAAGGGTTTGTTTCTTTCTGGGGGCATTCGGGGAGAATTAGTTTCCTTGCCTTTCCCACATCTAGAAGGCACCCACCACATCTCCCCTCCCCTCATCTTCAAAGCCAGCGATGGCTGGTGGGGTCCTGCTCATATCGAATCACTGGCCTCTTCTATCCCGCTTCCCCTTTAAGAACCCTTGTAATGATATTGGGCCATCTGGACAACACAGACTCATCTCCCTATTTTAAGGGCAGCTGATTAACAACCCGCATTCATCTACATCTTCGTTGTCATGTAACAGGACACATTCCCAGATTCTGGGGATTAGGATGTGAACATCTTTGAGGGCCATTCTGTCACAGTTTTTATTTTAGTTTTGTTTGGAAGATTAATAAGAAAGATGAATAAGAAGGGGGCAGACCCCCTGCCTGGGGAAGGTGGTAAATGTTAGTGGATGTCAGATCTCACTCAGATGCTATCTGCTCCGTAAAGGGACAATCGGACCATCGGAAGAGGGAATTGCAGCCTGCCCTGGGGTGAGATCGTGTAGCAGATGATAAAAATCTCAGTTTCCGAATTCTAGTGGGCAAGAAAGGTCGTGTTTCTCTATTTTCTTCCAACTGATTTCAACTTGACTCCAAGTTCCTACCCTGCCACCTTGGCAGGAAACACTTTAAAGTATTACCCAGGCTCCTCCTTTCCCCAGAATTCAGGGCTGTACTCGGAACAATCCGTCGTTATCATCACCACCAGCACAGCTGTCCGGCCAGGCGCTGTGCTAACACCGACATCTCTGAACTCATTCGCCCTCATAACAACTCTGAGACGAGTAATACGAGCGCCCCCAACTTACAGATGAGGGAACTGAGACCCAGAGAGGTTCAGGGAACTGTCCCAAGGTCACACAGCTCCAGGTCACTATGGGTGCGACTGACACCCTCCTTGTCTGAACTCAGAGTGGCCCCTTGAAGTTTATCTCTGTTTCAAAGCCACACATGGGTCTGGACATCGTTGCTGAGGTGGGCACCCTGGTACCTGTGCCCTGGCCTCCGCAAGGTCACCACACAGCCAGTGGCCCAGGTCTGACCCCTCCTCAGCACTGCCCAGTCCTGCTCCCGCCCTTCCACTGAGGGAATTCTGTAACTTTCCCAGTTGCTGTAAAAATACTTATCATAATTGCCTGGCTGGTGTGGCTCAGTGGTTGAGTGTTGACCTATGCACCAAGAGGTCGCCAGTTCGATTCCCGGTCAGGGCACATGCCCAGGTTGTGGGCCTGATCCCCAGTGGGGGGCATGCAGGAGGCGGCCGATCGATGTTCTCTCTCATCGATGTTTCTATCTCTCTCTCCCTCTCCCTTCCTCTCTCTCTAAAATCAATAAAGAAAACAAAAACAAAAACACCTCATCATAATCTCTTCAGCCACTGCCAGAAAGAGACAACCAAATGGTACTTTTGTTTTGGCCTCGTTGTACTAGGGAGGAGACACTCACACTAATACCTTGAGAAGTTATCCGGTCACACAGGGGGTGCCTGGCCCCTAAACTGCTGTAGCTATATCCCAGAGCACAGAGAGAATCTGTGGCGAACGCCCCTGACTCCGCTTGGTCCTCGCTGAGCAGTCCTGCAGGAGGTACAAGTACCAGGAGAACGGCAGGCTTGGAACAAGATTTCTAAAAATGGAAAAAGAGGTAAGTTCCAACACCGACAGACCTGAACCTTGATAAAACCCTTTGAAAAGATTGTTGAATGCATAATTTGTAAGCTTTTCGTGGAGGGAATGGTCTCATGTCCTTTACCAGTGGGGGCACCAGGCAGGGGGATCAGTGGCATGTTATCCTCTGGATTGAAACGTGAACCGTAATGAAGATTCTCACGATAGCCTCAAGGTCAAGATGGAGAGATGTCATCCAGACGATAAGCTCGTTAGATGGTGTTCTGGACTGGGTGTTTCCCCCCCAAATTCCTAGTGGAGCTGGATGGAGCCTTTGGGAGGCGATTAGGTTTAGATGATCCGGTCAGGAGGGCAGGGCCCTCGTGATGGGATTCGTGTTCTTACAAGAAGAGGCAGAGACACCAGAGCTCTGTCCACCATGTGAGGGCACAGAGAAGGTGGCAAGCCAGAAAGGCGGCTCTCACCTGAACCAGACCAGGCGGGCACCCTGGCCTTGGACCGCCAGTCTCCAGAATGATGAGAAAACAAAGTCTGTGGTCTTAGCCACCCAGTCCTTGGCGTTTTGTTAAGGTAGTCTGAGCTGGTTCAACAGAAGTTCTTGGAAGGTGTTTATGAATGGACTCTACGAAGGGGCGTGGCAGGGATCAGCACACACCTACATGCACAGGATTCCCGGCCCGCCTTCTCCTGTGCAGCATTTTGATTAATGACAAGGGCAGCTCACGGGTCAGCTAGCAGAATCTCAGCACAGTGCCTGGCTCCTAGGAGGAGCCCAACACACGCCTCCTCTGCCTTTGTGTTACACCCTGTGTCTTTCATCTTGGAACTATTCCCTGCCTAGATGGCCCCCTTCCTTTGTCTATTTGAGAAAATTCTTTCAGATCTCATTCACGTGTCTTTTTTGCACCGTCTTAACGGTGCTCCAGGGGAAGAAGCCGAGAATCCTGGAGTTCAGGCCCTTCTTGTGCTTTGTAACGATCAAGATCACTTTCACGTGTATCTGCTCACACTGTCTTTCCTACTGTCCTCCAGGCTTCTGAAGGGCAGTGCCTGCCTTGTTCATTCTTGTATCGGTACATTTTACTGATACAGTTTACATTTCTCGATAATTATCTTTGAGCTAAGTGCTCTTATTATTCCCATTTATCAGAGAGGTTAAGGCCAGACCCGCTGGCTTCCACTTGACTTTCAGTTCACATCCTGGAGCTCACGGTGGATGAACCCAGGCAAGCAGCCCCGACAGGCCACAGTCGGAGAGGGCCGGCGGGCAGGGAACGCCTGCCATCATCATGTCCTCATGTATGTGCAGTCCCGGGTGACCGAGGCACGGAATACCTGCCATCATCATGTCCTCATGTATGTGCGGTCCCGGGTGACCGAGGGGGGAACGTGTGTTCAGAACCAGGGAGGGGCAGACAACTAGCTAACCTGCCGAGCTGGGTGAGAGGTCACTGGGATGACTCCATGTCTGCTTCATATCTCAGGAGGTTTGAAGTGGTTTGGTTGCCAGTAAAATTCCCCCAAATATGCTTTGGGGGAGAAACACCCAATTATTTAAAAAAAAAATTCCAACCCCCATCCTTGCCCTTTAATTTCTCAGCCCATGTGTACTCTTCGGAAAAACTCAATCCATATGTTCCTCGGCTTTCACACATTGCAATGTTTCCTAGGGAGTATCTGACTTCCCCGAACCCCAGAGCCTCCGCTCACGTTCCCTGTCTTCCACGTGACCCCAGCTCTCCCAGCACTTGAGAAACAGGAATTCATGTTTCAGCACAAGCAAACCTTGAGGGAAACACGAAGGCTATACCCGAGATGCCTGCATGGTCTGAGCCCCCGAGATGCCTACGGGCACCCCCAGGGCCTGCCACCTCCGGCCTCACGCTGGGACAGGCCGCCGTCCTCTCCGCGGGGCCCCAGCCGAGCATTGCGCCGGGAACAGCGGAGGCAGCGGGCAGGACCTCAGCGTGTCTTCACCCCCTCGGAGTCCGGACAGCCAGACAGTAGAGACTACGTGAAAGCAGATGGGACTCGAACAGAGCCTTGGCCACGAGTCCCACGATGGCTCTGCCCACTCGCGATGGGGGCTTCTCATCCCAGCGAGGGGCCGGGAGTGGCGAGGGGAGCGCGCGGTGCGGCAGGGCTGGAGCGCCCGCGGCGCTGGGGTGGGAGCCAAGCTCCTCGTGGTGGAAGTGATAATTATTAATGCCTGACATTGTGTAACACTTCATAGTTTAAGAAATGCTGTCAGCAGTTTGATGGAGCCAGCTTTTCTGGAGCCAGAACACTCGGATTGGGATTCTTTGTCCTAGCTGCGCAACCCTGAGCACGGCACCAGCCCTCTCTGGGCCTCGATGTACTCGTGTGGGAAACGGAGACAAGCGTGACCCCTGCCTCGCACGCTAGCTGTGAGCCTCCTGACAAACGCCGCGAACACGCGTGTAAATCGCGCAGCGCTAACAGCTGGAGGTGGCGGGGCTGACGCCTCGTCTCACCCACACTCGTCTTTTTTCTTTTTGTTAATCTTCACCTGAGGATATTTTCCCATTGATTTTTTAGGTAGAGTGGGAGGGAGGGAGGGAGGGGAGAGAGAGAGAGCGAGCAGCATTGATGTGAGAGAGAGAGACATGGATTGGTTGCCTCCCACACAACCCCGACCAGGCCGGGTATTGAACCTGCAACCCAGGTACATGCCCTTGACCTGGAATCGAACCTGAGACCCTTTGGTCCGAGGGCCGACGCTCTAACCGCGGAGCCGAACCAGCCAGGGCCCACACTCAAGTCGTGATGCTCAAGAGCCCGCCCCTGCCCTAAGAGGACGACGGAATTTTCAGTTTTCCATGTTTTTTTCCTACCAGAAAAGGTAGATGGCACCCCTGGCTTACCTCCCTGTCCTGGTGCTCCCGTTACCAGCAGCGCCGGTGGGTCCTGGGATTCTGGACGCTAGAGCGGCCTGTGGAGCCTCCCGGGGAGATCTCGTCCTGCGGGAAGGAAGGGTAGGAGGCGGCTTGGGGTGGCTGTCCGAGGAGGGGTGGCGTCCTAGCAGTAAGGCCAATAGACTCGAGACGATGGCGCAATTTCCCCACGTGCTCGGTCAGACCGGAAGGACCGGCCACTCAAACCGAGGTCCACGTGATCAGGTGCTGTAGGGAGACCCCCCCACGGTGACCCAGGGTCCCCTCCTGGGCTCTGGGAAACCCTGGCGGTGGCTGGCTGCACAGGGGCTGGGAGAAAGGCACGCAGAGTGAGGCGGGCGCACACTGCTATCTTAGCCCACAGAGACTCGCCGTGGACTCCCAGAATTCTGGTTCCCAGAAGTGGGGGTCCTCTGATGGCAGGCGGAGGCAGAGAGAGCGGCACTGTTCACCCTGCGACCACGAAGCTCCTTGGCGTGCTGAGGCTCCGGTGCGTGGGAGGCAGGTCACCAGGACAAGGCCCCGGCTCCACGGCAGGGCTCGCGAGGCGTGGCTGGGTCCCACCCTGTACAGCCCGAGCCTCTGCCCTGTCTGCCCCCCTGCCTCAATGTCCCCTCCCATGCCCTTTCCTTCTCCCGGCCCCACACCAATTCATCCTTTCTTTTCAGGGCCCAGCAGAGTGCTTCACAGGTGGCGGAAAACATGTATGAAGAAATGACTATGTGGACAGCGTGAGGGGCTCCCCGGGGTCCCCCCAGTGTTCAAACCAAGACCCAAAGCCCAGCTCTCCAGCATCAGCTGCGTTTGGAGCTCCTGCCCTTCCCTCTCCTGGGTTTCTGTGGTTGCTCCCGGAGGGATGAGGCCACAGACACACGGCTCCACGCAACCTCTGACAGCCAGCACACTCACCTAGCCTGGGGCTGTCTGCCCAGGGTGGGGGCCTCAGCTCTGCTGGCCACTCCTGTCTCCTTTCTGAGCAGGAATCCAGTCTGACAAAGCCGCCCAAGCGCCGCCGGCCGATGCCAGCTTCCCGCGCAGACGGCTCAGGTGAGTCGTGATTTTGCTGCACGTTGGGACCACCTGGGGAGCTTTGAAACAGCCAATGCGCAGGTGTCAACCCACGGCAGCTACAGCAGAGTCGCGGGGGTGGGGCACAGGCATCAGCGGTCTTTAAACGCCCCAGGTGACTCCAAGGTGCGGCCACGTTTGGAAAAAGGTGATCTGGGGATCTTGAAAGAAACCGCCATACCCCAGCCTCCAGCCAAACAATTTCACTTCTACTCTGGGTGCCTGGGCTGCCTGTGGTTTGTCTGATTCTGATAGCTCTCCGGACGGTCCTGCTGTGCGTGGGGAGGGGAGCCTCTGATCAAGCCCAAAGTCCTCATTTTGCCCGCGAGGAACCTGCAGCCCCCAGAGGTCAAGGCACTTGCCTGAGGACGTGTAATACACGGTGGGACAGGATGGGAACCCAGCTCCAGGGTCCCGAGTCCTAATCCAGTGCCCTTCCTATCACAGCAAGCAGCCAACACACGAGGAGACACCTTCCAGACATTCATGTCACAATTCAGGGGTTGGATCAGCACCTTTGGTCGAGAGGTTACAAGGTCATCTTGACTTTGATCACAGAGCTTGCATGGGGCACGCTCCCCCCCCCCCGACCTTTATCAAACCCAAAGGGCAAAGTCCTGAGAGACTCACCCCAACACCATGGGGACAGATTTAGAGATTTTGTGATACGGAGACCGATACAGATGGTGACGATAAGACGGGAACTAGTCCAGGGTAAAAATTTAGGACCATACCCAGAGAGGGTTTCTGGGCCGCACACACCCTGCAAACCGCCTGGGGTTTCCAAGCCTCTTTCTGTCCCTCCCATCCTGTGGTTCGGGGGGAGCGTCATGGGCCCTGGGTTCCCCTCCGGCTCCTTCAACAAGTTGGAAACCAATCCTTGGCGAGTGCCTGCCACGTGCAGACCTGCACCTCGGCCTTCGAGGAACGAATGCTCAGGTTGGGACCATTAATGCCCATTTCACAGATGAGAACACTGAGGCAGGGGGAGGTTAACAGCTTGCTCCTGGGTAGTAGGTGATGGCGCTGGGATCTACACCCGTGCTTTCTCTTCTGGAGCACCCTGCCTCCCTGCGTGGGCCTCACCCGGGTCACTTCAGTTCGCTCTGAGCTCTTCTTCCTGTGTCAAAATCCTCCTCTTCTGAGACCTCAGTGACTTGCTTCCTGCCCTTGTCACCACGCCACAGCCTGGATTGAGCCTATCTGCCTGTCCCCTCCATGGTGCCATCTTCCATTTTCCTCTTGACCCCTGAGTATGGGACCCATGGGAGGAGCCCAGGAAAGTGTGGTGGCCTCTGTGGCCACCAGGCCCCCAGATTCTCCAGCCCTGCGAGGAGACACATCAGTTATTGGGACAGCAGAGAACCTGCCCCACCCAAGACCTCACCTCCTGGAGTCCCCTCCTCAAGAGGTCACCTCCCCAGACTTCTTTGCCCTCCAAATCACAAGGGGAAGGTATCCGCACACTCTGATCAGCTTGACATGAACTCACTGGGAATGAGACAGTGGACTGGCACTTTGACTTTATAAGACATTTTAATTACGAACATGACTTTACGCTACAATGAAGGGAATTGGAAGGAAAAAACACTCCAACACATAGCCCTACCTACTCTCCTTACACGACTGTCTTCATTTGTGCCTCTTTCCAATCTTTCGTCAGAGAAATACATTTTTCTACTTAGTTCTCATCGGTGTTTTGTAAACAATTCTGTGTTCTTTTGCACAGAACGATCATGTCCCCATGTTGTCCTCGTCACACAGTCCCTTCTGATGCCGGTAGCCTTCCACTGCATTGTTATGTGCCATCAATTGTTCGCCAGCAGTTGAAGACTGAGGTTACTGTGTAAACGATGTGCCCGGACATTTGCTCTGGAGGGGAAGGGAGGCCGAGGCCGCCGCGTGGCGGTGGGACGGGAAGGGGTCGGGGCCGGGACGAAGATCACCTTGGGCCTCCGCTGTGTCTGCACCAGCCGAGCTGACGAGGCAGGCTTCCCAGTCACCACAGAGAGACAGTTGAGTCACAGGCCTCACCAGCAGTTCTCTCTGACTCTGAAAGCTTGGCCCTCTTCCCTGCTACATTTGTGAAACCGGACCACGAGGAACTCCACTTAATGAGAGCTGATGAATGCAGAACAGCGCGTATATCTTTGAGGGTCGGGGTGGGGATGGACTGTGCCCAGCACAGTGATGCGGGCTTGGATCTACTCATAAGTACCATGTAAATGGTCTTGTACCTTCTCACTCAAGGAGGTTGGTGACAGAGAGGGCCTGAGGCTCAGGAAGGTGCCCTCTCTGGGTGCCAGCAGGTGCAATCACAAGCTCTAATCAATGCACGTCAGAGTCACATCATTCCCCAAGTCGAGAGAGGAGGGAGTCTTCACACAGCAAACACGGCCGCTTCTCAACACCCGCAGGAAGCAGCTGGAACTCTGGGCCAACCCCAGCCCATGCGCCACCCCAGGCAGGAAGGGGGGCTGGTGGCGGGTGGTGAGGTGACAAGGAGACAACAGGCACAAGCTCCTGGGAGAACAGAAGGCAAAGTGCTCGGCCTGCTTGTGGTTTTCCTCTAAACACCCAAGAGGGCTGCTGCTTCCTCCCGCGCGTGGCTGTCACGTTTCACGTGCATGCTGCGTGTCCATCCGGGCGAGAAGCTGTCGGAGGGCAGGGTCTGGGGCTCGTTCTACTTTGATCTTGAGCGTTGATAGGCTACAAACAATGGAGGCCGAGCTCAGCCTCCAAGGATGGGGGAGACCCCAGGAGGCATACAGAAGTGGGAAGGGCAACCAGGCAGGGCGATGGCAGCTCGGGCTGGAAGGCAGGAATGGGCAGGAGTGTGTGGGGGGGCAGCGAGGAGACAGCACTCACCAGGTTGGGTTCGTGCTGGGAAAAGGTGAGAGAAGAGGCTGGAAACAGGGCCCCTGGACCAGCTGGTAGCCTGGGGAGTGATCCTTCTCCAGGGCTGATTTTCTCTGGCTCCGAATGGAGAACAGTGATGAGTGCGAGGGGGTTGAATACATTTGGCAATTTCTTATAATCAGCAAAGGGGAAAAAATAACCCAACACTAGATTAGGAAAACAACAGAGATCAAGTTGCCGTGTCCAGCCCCTGAGTGAAAACAGGCTGTCTAGCGCCTGTCTCAATTCAGACAACTCGCAGATGAGCACAGTCTCGCAGACAGTCCCAGGAAAGAAGCTCTGGTGTCTCCTCCGAGGGTGGAGCCCAGCCACTGCCGTGGCCAAGGCGAGCCCGGGGAGCAGGTGATGCTCGGGCCAGACGCTCCCCACAATAAGCACCACCCGATGGCTGCTGGGGAAGTGGGAGAAGGTCCTTTCTCTGAAACACCCCCCCCCCCATTTCTCACCTCTGTGATTCCTCCAGAAGCTCCAGCATCCACCAGGAGACCCCGGGGAGGCAGCAGCCATCTTGTGGAATGGCCAGGGCTTGCTCCTAAAGCCTCTGTTGCCTTCGTTCCGGGTCTCCATCACCCTCACCTGGTCTTCTAGGGTTCGCAATGGGGAAAGGTGGTCAGCCCCTCCTCTGGGTCCCAGCCTCTTGGGCTATTTGCTAATTTTGGTTGGAACATTGGTGGTAAGTAAAAACATCAGGGATTCCTGGCAAGGACTCAGACAAAATGAGAATTAGGAAAACAGAAGAGTCTCCAAGTCTTCCCGAGTGGTGTAAGCACACAGCCCAGGCTGCTGACAGCCCTGGAGAACACCCCTTGGCAACAGAACCCCGAGCCACCTGCCTTTAGCTTGGGAGGCTGTCCCGCCCGTGGTTCATGTTAGACATCCTGACCCACGTGTCCAACTCACCGCTGGACCTTTCCATCTAAATGGAAACACTTCAAGGGCAACGGGTCGAGGCCAAACTCTCCCCTGGCTCCTCACAGGTCTGTATTTCCACTTTGTTCTCTCTCTCACTTAGCAGCTGGTACCACCGTGTCCCTGCAGAGACGAGCCAGACACGTGGGGCATCTTCCGTCCAGACACCAAACAATCCCCAACTGCCCGTCGCTTGCTTGGTTCAAGGCTCTTGTTCCGAAATGTTGCAAGAGGCTCTTCAACGATCTTCTTACCTCTCTCCCGCCCGTTCTCAAAACCATCCTTAACCCAGCCACCGGCGGAATCCACCCAACACACAAAGCTGATCACATGCCCTGCCCCCATCCTCCGGGGATGCACGATGGAGAAAACGGTGGACAACCGAGTCACTGGGGCACAGCGTCCTTCGAAGGGTGGGTTTCCATCGGGGGTGGGGGGAATACATCAGTTCTGCTCCTTCTCCTTGCAGGAGGGGTGGGGAGGAGGGGTGAGAGCTGAATGTGTGACTCCCTGTTTGGACAGAGCGGAGAAGGCCTTAGCGGTCACCGAGAGCTCGTACTGTGAGAAAAGCAGACAAGCTACAGGGCATCCTGTGTGAAGCTGGAAAGAGGAGTACGAACACATGACCTTAAAAATAAATATTTTCTGTCTCTGTTACCACCAAGGCAGACTCCTGCCCCTGTCCCTACTGTCCCCCACCGCCCCACCACGCTCAGCCTGTCTGTGGTCTCCAATAGCATTGTCCACAAACAGGCGTGGGGATTCTGGGAGGACAGCTGATTCCGTCTCTCGAGGCAGGAAGAAAACCAAGTGGGTCTGGAACATCTTGTTGTCGCCAGAACGCAGGAATGCTTTCAAGAACGCCAGGGGCAGCGTGGCAAGGACAAGGGGCCAGACCAAGGGGCTCCCGGGCCAAGCCTTGACAATTTGGGCATTAATTAGAACAGGTCCAGCCAGAGGAAGAATGTGGGTTCATTACTCAAAAAACGAGAGCGCAGAGACGCGGTTGGTAGATCAGGACGGTCGAGGTAAGGGGATGGACTTCAGCGACTAGGGTATTTCCTATAAAATACCTGTGTTTCCTCTGTTAATTCTATTTCTGTTCGAGGTTAGAGATGTGCTTGTTTCCATCTGGGAAAGCAGGGCAGAATAAATGCAGGGAACTTGGAGTCAGCTGGTTTGTCTGGGAAAACGTAGGCTCTCTCCCAGGACAGGGCATCTCAGCCCTGGGGTCACACAGGACAACAGTGACACAGGGGCCCCTGGGTTTGCAGTGGTACCGAGAGGGGCAGTAACGGATGCCTCCTCCCTGAGGGGGTGATGCTGCGAGATGGCCCCCGTTAGCTGTACCACAACAGCAGCAAGGAGATGCGCAGTGTAATAACGCCCACAGCTCAGGCCACTACATCACGAGGCCAGCAGGACAGATGATGTGACCCTGGCCCAGCAAGATGCGGATTTATCTCACGTCAGGGAGAATTCGATGCTGCGACACCGAAGCCCTCCCCGAGGGGTATGGACTTGAAAAGTCTGGTTGAGCCCTGGCTGGTGTGGCTCAGCAGTTAGAGCGTCGGCCCGCGGACCAGAGAGTCGTGGGTTCGATTCCGGTCAAAGGCACGTACCTCGGTTGTGGTTCGTCCCTGGCCCTGGTCGGGGTCGTGTGAGAGATGTGTCCCTTTCACGTCGATGTTTCTCTCTCTCTCCTTCCCCCCGCCCCCCACTCTGTCTGAAGATATATAGAAAAATATCCTTAGGTGAGGATTAAAGAAAAAGAGTCTGGTTGAAGCAACCAGTAACGTTTGATTGTACAAAGGCAGCTCCGCCCCCTCGACGTGTCCTCCCGGGACTTTGCGAGCCAGGCTCACGTCCCGATCCAGAATCAATGTGCAGCCACCCAGACTCTGCAACGCAGCACTTTCAGGTGGTTCTTTTCCTTCTTCTGCTCTGGTAAGATTGTTAAAATCCCTAGGAAGGTAAAAATAGTATTTGGTGAACTCACTGAAATCCTAGGAAGGTGTCAAAATTGGCACCTCAGAAAGGCGTGGAACTTAGGATAAGAACCCAAGTATCCACAGTATTACCACTTTTATAACAGGTTTTGATGTAAGGCCATGAAACAGCGTTGGACTCACGGTATTTTACATGTTTGATATGTTTAGCGTTTTTAAGAGGGTCCGCTGTATTAAATCTGTGAATTGAATGACATGTTTGGAGGGGCTTAAGTCTGCAATCAATGTTACATTTTTGTGGAAACACAATTTGCTAAATTCATGACTTTATAAAAACAGACTTGATTTTTAAGAACAGATTTAAGTCCACAGCAAAACTGAGTGGGAAACAGAGAGTTTCCTCTCCCGCCCCCCACCCACGCACAGCCTCCCCACGATCAACATCACTCGGCAGGGGGGAACATTTGTCACAATCAATGAACGTGCTTTGACACGTCATAATCACCCGAAGTCCACAGTGTACTGGGGTTCACTCTGGGTGTTGCACATTCTGTGGGTTTTGACAAGTGTGTAAGGACATGTGCTATACAGTGCACTGCCCTAAACACCCTCCGCGCTCCGCCTGTCCCTCCCTCCCTCCCTCCCTCCCTCCCCGGGCCTGGCGACCACTCGTGTTTTTACTGCCTCCGTGGTTCTGTCTCCTCCAGAGTGTCCGGCAGCTGAAATCAGACAGTATTACATAGACTTTTCAGTTTGCTTTCTCTCACTAAATAATATTTACATTTCCTCCACATCTTTTCATGGCTGGACAGCTCTTTTTTTAAAAAATTTTTTATCCTCACCTGAGGACACTTTTGCATTCATCTTCAGATAAAGCAGGAGGGAGAGAGGGAGGAAGAGAGAGAGAGAAACATGGATGTGAGAGAGACACATCGACTGGTTGCCACCCACACAACCCCAACTGGGGCCAGGGACAAACTGCAACCGAGGTACGTGCCCTTAGCGGGAACCGAACCCGGGTCTCTCTGATCCGCGGGCCGACGCTCTAACCGCTGAGCCAAACCGGCCAGAGCGACAGCTCTTTCTGTTTAGGTGCTGAGTAATATTCCAGTGTCCGGATGTACCAGTTCCTTTTCCATCCATCTGCTGAAGGATATTTGGTTGCTTCCAAGTGTTGACAATTATGAATCAAGTTTCTAGACACACTGAACCCTTCCCACAGCTACCTGTGAAACCTCTGCGGCCACACACGTGAAGCCGTCTGTGACCTGGCTCCCGTCCTGTCGCCACACTCGGTTCCTGTCGCTTCCTGCTTTGCATGCACCAGAGATGCCGGAGGGTTCGCTCTTCCCGTCTCCCGGCCTTCTGCAAACGCTGCCCCCTTTCCCTGGCTCCTTTCCGCTTTTCAGGGTTCAACGTCAACGTCACCTCTCGGGGAAAGACTCCACGAGGAAGAGGTGTCTACCTTGTGGGGCTCCCTGGTCCCCTTCTCTGCCCTACAGCTCGGGCCCTTGAGGGGGCCCGTGGGTCCGCCATCTCCTAGCCAGGAGAGCCTGGTGCGGGTCCCAGGGCACTGGAGGGCAAACTGCAGAGCTTCCTGGGATGGGTGGGGTGAGGGGCCAGCAGAGCGGGCCTGCTGCTGACCCCAGGGGACCACAGAGAAGCCCGCAGGGGGGCCGAGGCTCTGCTGCTGTCCCCTCGGTCGGGTGGAGGAAACAATGCCAGCGGGTGAACTGGTCCCCAGGCCCGGGCCTCGGCCGCTGCGGCCTGCCACTGCCCCAGTCCCCTTCTGACCCCCCACCCCGACTTGTCAGCAGAACTGGAAATGGTGACTTGAATGAAAAAGGGAAAACGCAGGGACGTTTCCAGGGCTGCAGAGAGAAGGGCTGCTCTCGGCTTTTACAAGGGTCTCCAAGGCCCGAAGGGGACACCGTCTCGGGTGTTTAGAACTTGCTCCTACCCTCAGCTCCAGTTCTCACTGGGAGGAAGGGGGGCAGAAGGGGGCAGAAGGACGGGAAGATGCCGTGGGAGTCGGCCTGAGGGACCTGCATGACATCAGCCAGCCCCGCCCCAGCCTGCCTCCCCTCAGGACACCGAGGACAGCGATGAGGGCACGAGGGCAGGAGGGCGAGGGCGGCTGGCAGAGAATGTTCCCGACACTCCGTTTCTTACGCTCTCAAAGCAGCAGCCCATCCCAAACGCTGTTTGCTTTAGACTTCTACGTGTCACAAACACTCTTATCGACAATCACTGCAAAATGACACACACGAGCCATTTGCCTGACGGTGCCAGGACACTGTCCCCATCACCAGCGGGAGCTGCTCAGACTGAAGTGGGAGGCTGGGAACCAGCACGCCCGGGCCAGTCCTGCCCAGGTGCCTGTCCCCACCCTGGGCCCTCTGCCTCACCTCTCTGGTTCGCTTCTCCTCCGAGTGGCCAAGGTTTCCTTTCCGGGAAAGCTGAGGGTTTGTCCGGAACCTCTGGTGCCCAAGCCAGCCTGCCATCCATGCTCTCACCACTGCTCTCCTGGGAACCGCTCCGGGGCAGGGGACTCGGTGGCTTGCAGAAGCCTTTGCTCAGAAGAATCCGCCTCTGAGCCAGGTGGGCCTGCCAGGAGGGACCCGGGGAGGTGAGAGTCCTAAGCGGGTTTGCTCTGAGGGAGGAAAGCAATAAACAGTTTTACAGGATCACGATGGGCCCCCCTCGTGACTCCCGTCATCCTGGCCAAAGAAACTCAAGTATCACATACTCCTGTGTCTTCCTTTTCCGTCTACTTGTGACTACGGAGGTGCTGAAATAGGTCCCAGTCCTGCCACCTCCCCCTAAACAAGCCATGGCCCTCAGGCGAACCGATGGCATCCGTCACGACTGGACCTGGTGCCCCTGGGTGCTGACCCAGCCTCCTGCTGTAGGTCACAGCCCCGCACAGCTGAGCAAGGTGTAGGCACCACCTGGGACCTGGCTCCACCCCTGCGAGGAAGGGAAGTACCGCTCTGACCATCACGGTCCAGGCGAGAAAAACGTGGCTCAGAGAGGGACAAAGCAGCTGGCACAGGTCCCAAGTTTAGGGCCCGGATTTGGACCCCAATCTTTCAGGCTCGGGGGTGCAATGCTGCCTTCCGATGACTGGTAAATGCAGTCTGATTCTCCAGTTCAAATCTAACTCGGATTAGTCTTTGGACAAGAGACCAACCTTCCAGTGTCGCTCACCTTTTGAGAGAGTAGGACAACGCCACCCCGACCACATTTCTTTATCATTTTATGTTTCAGCTTTATTGAGGTATAATTGACCCCCAAAATATTGTAAGATATTTAAAGTGTACATCATCTTGCACTTTGTCTTTTGACTGGAGAGGTAAAACATTTAAATTCTACTCTCTTCACAAATGTCAATTACACGATACACTGTTATAAACGGTAGTCATCGTGCTATAGATACATTAGATACTCAGACCTTGGTCCTCTTTAAGCTGGAAATCTGTCCCCTTTTACCAACCTCTCTCTAATCCCTCCCCAGCATTCTATCAACACACATCAGAAAGTTACACATGGTGTCAAGTTTGCCGGCCAATGACAGCGACTGACCTTCTCCTGCCTTGCTCTCCATTCCCGCGTTTCTCCACCTCCACTCACCTGGACGGTACTGTGTGGAACCCTCTGAAATCGACGTTATTGTGGCAAAACCAGTCAAAGAGCAGCAATCCCACGCGATTCAACCGAATGACAGACGTTCCAACGGAAAGAACGTCCTGACGCGTCCACCTCCTCCAGCCCTCAGCCGGAGTTCAGCCTCACTTCGAGGCTCAGCTCACACAACGCCTCCGCCTCCAAGGAGCCTTTGCCCAATTCCCGTCTGGAAAGCAGCTTTCGGAAACTGCGGGGCGCCCTGTTTGTTTTCCCTGTCCCCGTTTCCAGGCGTCGTGGTTTTCGTGTCCATGTGCACACGCTTCTCTCTGGTGAAGGAACCGCGTCTGATGGATCCCTCTCGGCGGCCTTTCAGGCACAACATCGGCACACGTGGTGCCTGCCCGAGTCTGTGGAGCCCAGTCATGAGACTTTCTGCTCCTTGTAGGGACAGTGTCTGTCCCCGGGCTCCACACTGTGGCTTGCAGGGGAGTCTGAGCAGAGAGCAGGGTGTGGGGAGGGCAGTCCTCCCCCATACCTCCACCCTTCCACTCCTGGCCTTCAAGACCTCCCCTCCCCCCCCACTCTCCTGGGGGCAGGGGTGTGAAGATGACCCTCTGACCTTGCTTGTGGAGAGGGGCCCAGGGGCCTCTGGGTCACACTGAGCCCAAGGATCAGGTGAGGATGACTCCGAGTGTGCCCGAGACAAGACTCCTTTAATGTCATGCCACCCGAGAAACTTCTCCCCAGTCTGGCTTGACTGGCAGAGCCCTGGGCCATGATCTGGTCATTGCCTCGTGCACAGTCTCGGACGTGGTCTGCTGGCCAGTGAGTCGGAGACAGGTGGCTGTGCCCGTTCCCCCACTCATCACCTCTGGAAGGGATTCCCTGGCAGCCCTTCCCCCCCAGGCCTGGTTAGAGTGGACGGGATCAGTGAATTTGTGTTTCCTCCAGGGAGGGACATCCTCACAAACGGAATCCACTTTCTCCGTAGGAAATGTTGATTGGAGAAGCCGGCTCACAGCTGAGGGGCTCATCTCAGCCTTGACAGAGCTGTGGTTCCACGCAGACCCCCAGGCTCCCCTCCCGCCCGTTCTGAAAGCGTGACTGGGAAATGGGGGCGGCAGGACCAAGTGGCGGATAATCTCCCCTTCTTTGTGGGCAACCGCCCAGCGCAAGGAGGCACGGGGGGAGAACACAGGCCGAGTCTGGGCTCCTGGGTCTCCCACGAGCCGGCTGCACCCTCTGTCCCAGCGTTGCCCAGAGGATGAATCAGAATGCGGACAGTGGGTGCAGGTGACACTTTTGAAGACAATTCGGGCACAATATCCAACCCCAAACACGTATAAAGGTACTTTGGAAAATCACGGAAAGCCGCGTAATGGAAGGGGTGGACAGTGCCCATTTGTTCCTCCACTCCCGAACGCACCGCCTGGGAAATGCTTCTTATCTTCAAGGAAGTCTGACAGCAGCGACAGACAGACAGACAGACGGACAGCAGGACAGCCCAGCTAGGCAAAGACACAGGCACATGGGAGTGAGAAGAGCGTGGGTGATGAGCTGGTGAAGAGCACCCCCGCCCCTGGCAGAATCTCGAGTGGCAGGAATTGACCACGGGAGAACTTCAGGATGTGGAGGGAAGGGCATTCCAAGCAAAGGCTCTGCGTCAGGGAGACAGTTGCACCTTTGGGGACCTCCGACTGCGGGCCTGGTAGGTGGGAAGGTGCAGGGTGAGGGGCGATGAAGGTGGGCAGGGCGGGTCACGGAGGGCCTCGTAAGCCCAGCAAGGATCTGGGAGTGTGCTCCAGAAGTAAGAGGACGTCACTGGAAGTTTTAAGTGGGTGAGTGACAGGAGCCGGTTTGAGATATAGGGCAGACCGCTGTGGCTGCAGTGTGACCCGGGGCTGGGGGCCCACCCACACCCCAGCCTCTGGGACAAAGAGCCCGGTGGGGAGCCAGCTCCATCACGGAAGGAAGGTAACGGGAGGCCCAGATTAAGGCGGGGGGGGGGGGCTGTGTGGATGAAAGTGGGGAAACTGAAGAAGTACCAGGACGCTGAATGCAGAGACTTAGTAAGTAACTGGATGAAGGGAGTTAGGGAAGGTAGGAGGCTGGGATGCACTGACTGCGGACCTGGTACCCTTTTCAGAACTGGGGACACAGGAGGAAACCAGGGTAGAAAAGATGAGTTCTGTTTGGGGTATCCCGAGCTTTCTCCTTGTAAATATGTTTGTTTTTTTAAATTGATTTTTTGAGAGAGATAGAAACATGGATCGGCTGCCTCCTGCACGCCCCCTGCTGGGGATCGAGCCCACAACCCGGGCATGTGCCCTGACCGGGAATTGAACTGGGACCTCTCAGTCCATGGGACGATGCTCAATCCACTGAGCCACACCAGCCGGGCTCCCCTGTTATTTTATTTTTATTTTTTATAGGGTTCCCCTTTTAAAGTAAGAAACAGCTTTCCCTCTTGGCCCAATAGTTTGTTTCATTGCAATTTGCTTTGTTGCAACAAACAAACAAAAGAATTCAGGACACACAGAAAAGCACGTAAGTGGATGAAAATCCCTCTTAATCCTGCTGCCCAGAGATAGTCAGTGAACACGTTGGTGGACGTTTTTCCTGTGAGGTATGATTTTTAGGAACAATAGAGGATAATACTGTTTCCAAAACTTCTGATGCTCAGCAGTGCCCAGACCAATACAGTCGGAACCGCTGGGGGTGGGGACCCAGGACCCGTGTTTTTTAAAGCTTCCCGGATGATCCCCACGTGCCGCCAGCGTGGAGAACCAGCGCCCTGGAGACAGCAGGACAAGAGAAGAGATCTTGGGCAGCCCCCCGTGATTCCGTGCTGATCCTGAAGGCTCCAGAAAGAACCCCGAATCCGTGCCATAACCAGCGTCAGTGGCCAGAAGGCATTTTAGACTTCCACCCAACGCAGGCCTGATCGGGATCCAGGGGCCGAGGAAAAGACGGTATTTTTGGATATGCTGCTCTGACCCAATCGGTGCTTCCCCCTGGGTGGACGAAGAGATGCGGGGAGCCCCCTCGGTGCTCGAATGAATACCGTGGGCCCTCAAGGCTCGGGCTCGGTGGCCGGTCGTTGGTACTGAGGACGCTGGCAGTCGCCAAGGTTAACTTCGGGCCCCAGCAAGGGAAGGGGTTATAGACTCTGGGAGCGAGCCTCCGCCTCGCAGAGGGAAGAGTGCCTGATTCACATGAGAGCTTCCAGTCCAAGAACTGTAAACATGCACAGGCGGCCAAATCGCACTCTAAATATATTCCAGTGAGCTCATGTGTTCATATGCAGTGGAATGAAAAGAGGCACTTTGATTCATCCTGGATGACAGCATCGTGAGCCTCGATGGCTGTCTCACGAACTCTTAGTTCAGCTAAGCGCCACAGTCGATATTTCATCCGTGTAAAGTCACCACAGCAGGCACATTAGACACGCTGGATGACCACGAGCTGGACCCTCAAACGCGTGCCCGAATATCAGCAGCGAACCCTCCACCGCAGGGGAAAGCTCCACTGAGCGGGGCCAGGCGAGGCTCGGGAGGGAGCAGCGCACATCCAGAGGTGATTAACGGCTGGGTTTTGGCCTCTTCATCCGCAGGGGCCTCATCTGTTCCTCGTTTTCTCTTTGGCCAAAGAGACCACATCCAGTGTCCCGAAGGAGAAGGCTGGAAATTCTTCTGAACGCCCTTTTAGGCGAAGGGCAAATGAAGCTTCACTCCTTTTATGGCCGTATCTCACAAGGAGAGAGAGGGAGAGAGGGAAGGAGCGGGAGAGATGGAGAGAGAGGGAGAAAGAGAGAATGAACATCTCTGCTCCCCTGACATCTGTGGAGTCTGTGTGTTCCTCAGCCCTAACTAAGAGAAACAAAGAGTTGATCCTAAAACCAGGGACCCTCTCAGTGACCCCTGGGGTGACAGGACCATCCGACACCCCCACCCCCCACTCGCCCTCACCCCTTGAGTCTTCGCTCCTGCCCTGTCTGCATAAATCAAGCAGCAGGGTACCTCGGAAACATGACGAACGCCTTGGCAGGCTCGGGCCCGGAGAGACAGGGGGAGGAGGGGGATCTAAAGTAACCAGGCCTTGGCTGGAAGCGCGGCCAGAATTGAGCGTTCCTGGAGCTGGCCCCAGCTGCGCAGACAGGGCCTGCCAGGGGAGTCTTCCCTGGGGGCAGCCCCGGTGCTCCTCGCTCAGAGGAAGAGCGAGCTTTGGTGTCTGTCAAGAACATTATTCAGAAATTCTTGGACACTCTGAGCCCTCGCTGTGAGCACGGAGACAGGCCTTGGGAAGTGTGGCCTCGGCTGGCACGGCCCCTGGAACAGCCACAGGTGTGACTGCCGCTCTCTGCACGGGGGTTCTCCCAGAGGTGGTGTGTGTGATGCCCGTGTGTGCAGGTCGGCGGCCCACCACCCCTCTCGAGGACCCAGGCCCGGGCAGCTCAGCCCTCAGTGTGTGAGTTGTTCGGGTCTCTGCTTTCTCTGTTTCCTAGTTTCACTAGCTCCCATGTCTCTGGTCCCCTCGGCTCATGGTCAGTGGGTCAGGCCCCTGTTGGAATGACCGGCAATGCCTGCTCTGCCCTCCTCGCCAGACTGCCCAGTTCAGCCAAGCTGGGGGCCAAGCCATCACCCTCCTGCCTTCTGTCTGCGGGGCCCTGATGCCGTCACGGGACCCCCGGCAGCAGGCGCCCAGTGTGCAGCCCCTTCCATCAGCTGCCAGTCGTGGCGGCAGACGAGGCTCCAGTCTAGAGGTTCTGTTTTGTTTTGGTCATGAGAGTCATGGAGAGGGTACTGCAGTTGTCACCGACAAGAGACCCCAGGCCCTGCGTGCAGTGGCAGCCCAGGGAGGCGCTCCTTGGAGAAGCCCTGGTAGGGGTCTGCCTCTGCTGTGACCGGCTCCGGGCACCCGTGTAACAGAGGGCTCCCCCAAACCGTCAGTCACGTCAAAATGTGGCCTCCTCTCTCCTCAATCTCCTCAACACTTAACAGTACTTTTCAATTGAAGTCTTTTTCTTTTTTCAAAGGGAAGAAGCACTGTGAGACCCTCACTGTGGGAAGACACAGTACCCCACCCCTCCCCTCTGCTCCCCTCAAACCCTCTGCTGACCTCAGCGTGGATCACCTGAGCCCCTGGTGGAACGATTAGCTGTCCTTGGAGCAGGGAGAGATCACCAAGTCAGGCCTCCGTCCAGGGGTTTCCTGTCACCAAAGCCACACTGATGCAAATCCATTTTTCATTAGGAGAAAATAAAACTCGCAAGCAACATCAACTGAAAAATGTTCTTTGAGAGAAAGTTCTTTCCATTTGAAGCTAAGCACATGACAGCTGGTGACTTTTAATGGAAAGTAAAATTTGCTGGGCTGAATTACTATCGAACCACTTGAGAGTTTGTGTTTTTAATTTTTCCGTTTTGGAGAAAGGCAGCACTTTGGAGTCCAGAAGAGCAGATGAGGAATGGAAAGTTCTGGTCTTGTCTCTGACTGTGGCCTTAAAAGACCTAGACGATCCTCCGCAAACTCATGTTCCAATATCTAGGTACGTTCATTTCCTTTACTCTTGACTTGAAGCTCATTTAATAAGCTGCTTAGAAAACAAAGCTCTCTGTCCCACCATTCATTTGGGCTCCAGGCCAAAAGTTTGTGCGTTCGGAAACATCCCCATCATTCCCCACTTAACAGAAAACACCTGACACAGAAGAACCCAGTGGGTATTCTATGGACTGTTTCTGTCCTCTCCAAATTCATATTTCGAAACCCTAACTCCCAATGTGATGGCGGTTGGAAGCGCGGCCTGTGGGAGATGAGGTTTAGAAGAGGTCATGAGGGTGGGGCCCCTGTGATGGGATTAGTGCCCTTTTAAGAAGAGGAAGAGACCAGAGTTCTCTCTCTCTCTCTCTCTGCCATGCGAACTCATATAGCAAGAAGACAACGACAAGTTGTCTGTCACTCTTAGCACTGTCTTTTTGGATACTGTCTCCCCAAGCAAGGGGAACAAAAGGAAAAAAAAGGGATTACATCAAACTAAAAAGTTTTTGCACAGAAAAGAAAACCATCAGCAAAACGAAAAGACAACCTACTGAGCGGGAGAAGATATTTGCCAATGATACAACCAATAAGGGGTTAATAGCTAAACTATATAAGGAACTCATCAACTTAACAGCAAAAATAAATAAATAAATAAATAAATAAATAAATAAATAAATAAATAAATAAAAATAAACAATCTGATTAAAAAATAGGCAGAAGACCGGAATAGACATTTCCCCAAAGCGGACAGTCTGCGTCCTGAGCAATCTGGCTCCAACCTACTTTTCCAACTTCGCGTGCTGCCGTTTCTAACGTGAACCCTTCCCCGCCTCATTTGTTCATTTCCAGTCCTGGCTTTCCGATCTCCTCCGGCCCCAAATCCTGTCCACACACAGATCTCGCCTCTTCCTTCCAGCCTCCCCCAAGCTCTCAAGGCCTCAGTGCAGTGTTTCCTCCTTCTGAATATGCAGAACTTTCCTGGTCTAGCAGGTACCTTGGCATTTAAGCAGTTGGGACTGTCTGTGTTAACTGCTCTGGGCTTTGTATTTGTAGGGGGGCTGTAGAACTCCGGGGACCAGATCCAGCACAGTGCAAGGCCCACAGGGAGGCGCTGGCCTGGCGCAGCCAGTGGGGAAAAAAACCCACCAAAAAACATTTGCACATTGACAGCATGTAAATTTCTTCAGCTAGAAACTGTGATTAGCAAGAATAATTAAAACAGGAAGCTGCTGGTTGTTCTTTCTCTGAGTCACATAATAAATCACAACATTATTTGCCAAGCTTTTGTGCTGCTAGCGCTGGACACCCAAACTGCAAGTTACTTCTGCCAGCCAGGGCCCACCAGGGTGGAGAAC
Organism: Tadarida brasiliensis; assembly: GCA_030848825.1. Taxonomy (NCBI): domain Eukaryota; kingdom Metazoa; phylum Chordata; class Mammalia; order Chiroptera; family Molossidae; genus Tadarida; species Tadarida brasiliensis. Next base: position 44,210,431 of record CM061275.1, read on the forward strand.
CCTGGACCCTGGCTCCGCCCCTCGCCGAGTGACTAGGCAAATTCCTTCACCTCTGACTTTCCCTGTTGGAATTTGGGAAGAATTAGCCCTACCTCCTGGCGTTGTTATAGGAATAAGTGAGATATTTGGCATAAAATGAGTAAGATTGTAACCAAGGTATCAGTGATTCTATAAATGATGAATCAAATTGCTGTTTTTGGAAATACATTGGGAAAATGGTGTCCGTAGGGACAGAGAGGACACACAGGACAGGACGAGCGGAGGGTGGGCAGGAGACTAGCACTTAGTCACCTTTGCCTAGGGCTTCAGGTGCAGGGACAGGTGATGGGGAGGTAGATGCACCCACACAGGGAAATGTGTCCTTTCCTCCCAGTGACCTCCTTTGCTGACCTCAGCTGCTGGATGACACACTGCCTGCCTCTCGAAGGTGATCACTCCCCAGGTGCTCAGCTGCTCGCCCTCGTCACGGTCCCATGAGACTGAGCCCCTGGGTCGGGCTGCCCGCCATTCCCCCGGACCTGGCAGACAGCAAGAATTGAGCACGTACTGTTTTTTACTGGATAGTCCCAAGTACATACTTCCCAAGAATCAAAGACAGACTTCTCCTTAGACCGCCTTGCTAACCAACCAAAGGACGGACAATGGAGAGGATGCTGGAAGTCCCGGCACAGGTTCGAGGGGCTGCTCGGCTTCCCTCGCAGAGGGGCGGGGGCACTTCTGCAGCACCCCGCAGCTGGGGCAGACGAAGACCAGCAAGTACACGACAGAACCTGATTCTCGAGACTCGGCCTTGCTGGCAGCTGTTTGCTGGATGCCATAGTAGCACCTCTCGCCCAGGGTGCTGTGGGAGGGAGGCCTCCGTCAGCAGTCAGGGAGAACGCAAATGTTTGAGCACAAGTCGAATTCAAGACACTCGAAACACAAGCATCAAGGGAAGCAATCTGGCTGTGAGAGTTGATGAGAATCCAGCATCTCTGAGGAAGGTGATCCTGTGAAGAAAGGGAGAACAGGGCCCGGGGGTGGGGTGGGGGCAGAGGGTCTGCTGTGGACCCTGAACTGACCCCACCAGGAGGGGGGCCGTCAGTTTCCCGTTGACTTAAGAACCAGCAGGGGCCCGTGCTCCGTTTACCCAAGTTAAAGGACAGAATGTTCCCTCTGAAGCAGAATTGCTGCGACCGGGCTGAGCAGAGGCGGCCCTGGGCACTCTGGCCATGGCAAGGGCACAGCCTGGCCCGAGCTCCACGGTCTCGCTGGTGTGCCCCAGTCTCTGCTTTGGGGGGTTACATCTTTACGGCTTGAGGAGGCTGTAATTCCTCTTTAATAAAAAACACACAAGGAATTGGTGTTTCTCTTGAGACCGTTAATACCACCCGGTTGTTCTTTTAAAAATTAATGTATCTTGGGTGCAAGCAGAGACCCTGAGATTTCTGTAGTATTTTTGTAGTGATGTTATTCCTTACCAGCGCACGTAAGTCTTCAAGGTCACCTGCTTTCCCCCCCTTCTTCCTCTTTTTCCCTCCTTTCTATCCCTTTTCTTTTCTTCTCTCCCTTTTCCCTATTTCCTTTTTCTTTGCTTCCATTTTTTTTTTCTTTTAAAAAAGAGAGTATTATTATACACAAGAAGTCCGGAAGTGAGGCTCTCCAGGGTTGGGTTGATCCAGCCACTAAGGAACAGGTTCTTCCCATCTGTCCCTCCTGCTTTGCAAGACAGCTTTGCCGTCAGGTCAGCGGCCCTCCTGGTCATAAGACGGGAGCCTCAGTTCAGGGTGTTACAATGTAACACCTAGGCTGGTATAGAAAATGAGCAGAGAACACCGGTCACCTGACTATATGGAGTGGTGGCGACCATGGCGGATGGCAGTGAATGGCCCTGCGGAGGGCATTCAAATAGAAAACATGTTTTTCCTATTGCTTCGAAATGTACATACATCGTCACAAGCAGTTGGAAGCTGTTGGTCCAGTCTTGCAGCGGTCAGCACTGAGCTGAGGCAGGAAGGGTGACCTGCCCCACACAAGTGAGGCGAAGGCTTCTCTGTCCCAGCCTCTCTGCGGTCCACAGCGGCGGGGGCCCTTGTTGCCACCCAGCCCCAAGCTTCACCTCCTCGGCAAGATCCTACACTTCTTAAGAGTTGGGGTGACGTCGTCTCCTTTCCTGCCTTCCCATCGCCCGGCATTCACGGAGAGGAAAATGCACACTCACAGCATGGGACGGACCCTCCATGCTTCCTTCTAGTTTCCAGTGGGCCTCCAAGTGTGGTCCACAAACCAGAGCACCAACAGCACCGGGGACCTTCTTAGAGATGGGCGTTTTTAGGCCCTCCTTCGGACCTGCTGATCAGAAAGTCTGGGGGTGAGACCTGGAACGGTCTTAACAAGCCCCCCAGGGGGTTCTTGTGCCCTCTAAAGTCTGAAAACCACTGTGCTCAAGTCTCTGTGATGTTCAGAGGTCAAGGAGAACCTTAAAAAAGTTATTAATGCCTGGATCCTACCCTCTCCCCACCAAATTATTTTTTATTTTTAAATCCTTACCTGAGGATATGTTTATTGATTTTAGAGACAGGAATTGGGGAGGGGACATCAATGTGAGAGAGAAGCATTGATCGGTTGCCTCCTGCACCTGCCCCGACTGGGAACCGAACCCACAACCTTTTGGTCTATGGGATGACGCTCTAACCAACTGAGCCATCCAGCCCGGGCTTCCTACCAAATTCTTACATAATTGGTCTGGTGTGTAGCTTGGACTTTAGGATTTAGAATTTTTTTTTGTTAATCCTCACCGAAGGTAATTTTTCCATTGATTTTTAGGTATAGAGTGGGAGGGAGTGAGAGAGGGAAAGAGAGAAACATCGACGTGAGAGAGACACACCAACTGGCCGCTTCCTGAGTTGGGTCCGGGGATCAAACCCGCAACCCAGGCACATGCCCTTGACTGGGAATCAAACCCGAGACCCTTTAGTCCCTGGGCTCACACTCCAACCACTGAGCCAAACCGGCCAGGGCTGGACTTCAGGATTTATAAAAGCTCCCTGGATGATTCTAAATTGCAGGCAAGGCTGAGAACCACTGATGTAAATAAATATGGAGACAATTAGACTGTAAGTGATTAAGCAGAAATCCAAAAATGAGACACACACTGACAAAAAATATCTTCTTTACTGCTTCAAAACACACAGCCGTTATGAAACACCGTCACCATTTGATATGTTCCCTTAGCTGCCTTTTTCCCTTTTCTGAGTTCAGATAGAGGCAGTAGGTAAAATAAGCTCAAACTGCAACAGAGCCTCCGATCACCACCAAGCAGGACAAGAACGGGCCCCCACGGAAGTCCCTTTAATGCAGAAGGCTCCTGCCACCTCCGAGGACAGAGGGCATCCTTGGACTAGATAGCCAACATGGAAACGGAATATGAACCTCTTCTTAAAGAAGGAAAAATAGGAAACCAGAAGCAAGTCTTCCTTGAGGAGGGGAATCAGTTTTAATTTAGTAAAACTAAGGAATCACGTAACATTTATGTTATCCAAGAGCAGTGCCTTACCGTGATTGGGCACGAGACAGAACCCCATCAGGTGTATCGTGGAACCCAAGGTCTCAATTCAAATTGCGTCAGGCCACACTCTGGACTTTTTCTTAGGTTGTCTATTCCAAAGATCCAAGGAGCTATGACCACGCTCAAAAGTATAACTGTTTATCTCTTTCAAACAGAAATTCTAACCCAAGTGTGCTTTAGGTCGCATGGGTCATACACACGGCTCCTACAGGACGTGGTGGTCGGCAGAGGTTCACAGGTTGTGCCTACTGTTAACTGCTTCCGACAAGAAGCTCGCAGTGAATCTCAGGGGTTTCTTCCGCACCTAACGGAAAAGGGTCCTGCTATTACATCAATATCTCAGAACGGTCTCTAGCCATAAAAAAGCAGCTTGTCTTTTCTGCCATCATAGCTCAATATGGACGCTAAGAGTTTCAGAAGCTAAACTGGGTGAAAAACTTGGCTTTGTCAGTTAGGCAACAAAAAGCAAATCCAACATTGTTACTTCTAGTTGAGTGCGGGCTGTGGACAAGTCAGCCCAAATCCAATTCGAGTTTTACTGTGCACCAGCAGTGCCCTGTTCTGAGCGAGCCGGGCCAGGGGGATGCGCAGAAGTCATCACCCCAAACAGGCACCCCAGGTGGCTGAAACACCGCTCTTAATAATCAACAATCACGGATGGGGCTCTTCCATAGGTGGCTTTTCTTCATGTTTTTTCTTGACTTGCGTTTGTCTAAAAAAATATAGCTGGCTTATTTGTCTGGTTTAGAGGTTTGTAAGATACTTCTCAGTTCAGATTGAGGGACTTAACTATGCAAAGACCCCTCTCCTGTTCTATTTAAAATCCTCCCTCCAACCCTGTTCCACTGCCCATACTTGACTCCAAGAGCATCACCGGCAGGTTCCACAGTGGGGACGACGACACAGCGAGAACACGGCCAGCCCTGCTCAGGGGCCTTCAGTGTATGAGCGAAGTCTGGCCTCACAGCGCCGAGGTGGGTTCGGTCGCTGTGTACCTTTTAGAGATGAGGACCTGGAGAAAGGTTAAGGCATCTGCTCAAGGCCCTGCAGCTAGTGACTGATCCCGCGTTGGAAATCTTAGATCGTAAGCTCTACATAGCACACACGATCTCCCGACTACCCAGATCCTCTCTCATGGCCTTAGTTACACCCTCACCTGCATGCCTGAGGAGTCCAATTTCCCGTCTCGCTGTAGCTGGTATTACCTGGCCCTCCATTTTTCACTAGGTTCACAGATACAATGTGACGGCTCTCTGATGACTGACTTTGTATCTCTCTACCAGTGAAGTTGAGTGTCTTTTCACAGACTAGTCACGTCTGTTCAACCCCTTTAGCACACGTTTCTATTGAACAGATTTTCTTATTGATTTGCAAGAATCCTTTGTATACTTACCATGAATTCTTTGTTTGATAAGCTCCATATATTTCCTCCCGATCTATCACCTTATCTGCAGCTAATGTGACAACACTGGAGAAACCATTAGAACTAGATAAAAAAGTGCAATAGGGTTGCTGGATGTAAGAATTAGCATATAAACCGATGGCATTCCCACACACGATAACCTACCAGGAAAGGTTACAGAAAAAACATCATATTCATCATAAAAACAAAAACTAGTTTATGGGGAATAAGCTAATAAAAGATGTGTGAAGCCAGTAGAGAGAAAGCTGTAAAACGCTGAGGGACATTAAAACCCTAAATAAATGGAGAGATAGTTCACGTTCATAGATGAGAGGAATCAACTTTTCCAACTGTAAGTTCTCAGATTAATCTAGACATTCAAAGCGATTCCAGTACAAATACCAACAGTGTTTTCACTGAACCTGACACATCGATCACAGGGAAGACAGAGGAAGAACAGCTAAAGCAAACTGGAACAACAATGCAATCGGCCCAGCAGACAGCAAAGCCCATACCGCTGTCCAGTAACAAATACGGCTCCGGCTCTGGGACAGACTCTAATGAGACAACGGGGAACCTAAAAAGTCAGCACCACACTTAAGACAAAGGCACTGTGTGAGGGGGACAGGCGGACCTTATCAGAGAACCGTCACCCGCTTCTGGTTCCAGGAGAGGGACAGTGGAAATACTCCAAGGCCACAGAAAGGTGAGAACTGTTACGGTCTGCCCGAACACCGGGCATTCATTCGGTCCTGTCTGGAGGCTCCCCAGAGCTTCTCAGAGGCAAGGGCACACCCAGCACCCCGGCTGCCGACTCACAGGAGACTCCTATACTTCTTCCAACGGACAGCTCCGGCGCCGGGGGACGTGTTAGAATCTATGACACGCAGCACTAGCAAAGCACTCTTTGGGGACTGCCCACACACTGGGAGCGGGGAGGTGTCACTGGAAATACACCCTTGACCTCTATGCCCCACGACCCCGTCTCTCAGCGGGACATCCCTGTTCTGGGATAGAGAGCCGCAGCCGACGCTGACCCAGACCGGAGCTGCTTCTTACCGACAGAAACCTTGTCCACTAGTTCAGGAAGAGTTAAAAGTTAAGTCAGAGGGTTTATTTAGAAGCTGACGATAAAAATGCACTTTAACAGTGAAGGATAAAAATGTAAATATGGTAATAAATTATCCCTGTACAACCTCTATTTTTAAGTCATTTATTTCAATAGAAATATTTCAGAAAACTGTACTTAGATTTATTTTCAAGTTAGCGTAGGCAAACACACTGGAGATCTCACACTCACTTTTGCATGTTAAACAGAAACAGAACGAGAGAGAGGAACCGAGCTGGTCACTGAGGGAGGTCCCAGTGCAACCGAGGGCTTCCCCGTGAGCATCTCGAGTTCACTGGGACGGAGGGTAAAATGGCTTGTTTTCCTGCGTACAATCATCACTGGATACTCATCCCCACAGATGTTTCTCTCCGTCAGACCACACTGTGAGTTCCCACCCCCTCCCCACACATCCACACTTCAGTAGGCTGGAAAACAATGAATTTGTCAATAGTCAAAGTGTAGAAACTCTTGCAAGTCTGGTGACTTCTTATCAGCTATGCTGTCAGACCTGGTAAGTCAATAATTACTGGACTGTATTTGTGAATAGTCCTAATAGGCGAGATCTTCAGGGTAAACTTAGTATTTCTTACCTGGTATCTAAAACAAGGCTAATATTATGCAATTTTCTATTAAAAAAAACCCACTTCAACCCCAAAGCACTCTAATTATGTATTCCTTTAATCTCACCACTACTCTGCCATCCAAATGGGTAGAATCGAAACTTAAATTCTGCTAATAACTAACCCCCAAGGACCAGTTAACCCTTGATGTGGCTACTTGTCTACCTGCCTACCCTGGAGCAGACGAGCCCTTCAATATTTTTGAAAATAGCATCTTGACTCAGTGGAACAACAGTGGCTCCAGATCTTGCAATAATCACAGAGAAGCAAAATGTTTCCAAGCCTTGCTTTGACCGGGAAATTCAGTCTCTTAGCTTCCCTTTGGTTTACATATTGGAGTTGTTTCCACTTTCCCACCATGTTTTCAAACAAGAACTGGTAGGTTAAGCGACTGCTTGTTTGTTCTGAGTCTTATTTAAATATAAGAATGAACCAAATTAAACCTCACTTTTGGCCGAAGGGATTCTCATGACAAGACTTCAATAGCTTTCATAAAACCCAAACAAATCTTTGTGGCTGTATCATCCTCTTTTAGAGATTTTCTGAAAGGCCTTATAATTAAGTGTATGCTCAAAAAAAAATCAACACAAAATAAACATCAACTCAGCGTGATGGGAGCTCTTCCGAGTTGTTCTTAAGAGTGCTCATCTGAAGGGTGATTTGGGTGGCTTTATTTTTAATCTCCTACCTGACAGGAGAAGGGCAGGGAGGGAGCTTGTCTAAAAAGACTCAGAACCAAGGAGGACTGCAACAATCACCTAGCGGTACCTGTGCAGACTTTCTCAGACTGGCTGAGACGGAGTGGGCTGGTGGGGAGAGGGGCAGACAGCACACACTCCCGGCATTAAGGAGTAAGAGGGCAAATGATTACTGTCACACTCGATGCCCTACAACTGGTCTTCAAATTGATAAGGCACTGACCCAATTTTTCCCACACTACAACTTGAGATACCGGTGTAATGAAATTGCTTTCAATAAGCTTAAGAGTTTGCACACACAGATCTCTTTCATTAGCATCTTCTAGGGAAAAAAAAAAAGTCACTTTAGACACAAGCCATTTTTCGGGGAGCAAAAGTGAAAAGTACTTAAATCATTTTGAAAAGGCTGACGTCACATGAAAATGAATGATCATAAATGTGATTAAATAACAATGTTTGTATCTCAAAGCTTAGAAAAAACAGAATACCATTCTGGCTGTGAAATCTTCGAAAGAAAAAATACAAAAGGAGAGAGAAAACAGAAGCCAACCCTGACAGCTACAGGAAGAAGTCAGGCAGACCTCACCACCTGTTCCGTCGGGATGTGGTCAAATCCATCCTCACTTCCCAAAAGGGATCCAATTATTTCAAGAGCCTTTGAAGCAGGCGATTTCTTTTACTGAAGATTATCTCCTGCTAAGCAACACTGGCTCCCTTGTTTGCAGAAGATAATGTGGCAGTTTAACAACTGGTTGTAAAGGAATGTGCCTCGAAAGACAGGAACAGTGTCAATGGCGGATATATATATAGATATATTTTTAAAAAGTTAATGGAGCAAATCTATTATTCTTGATTTCCAAATAATATGATGCCCTATAGTTCTGCTTTCAGTAGTAAAGGCATACAGCTTACAGATTTAACCTAAAAAAGGAAAAAGAAAAAAAGACTTCTGCTAAGTCATTTGGCCATGGAGATTCTAGCAATCCCAAAGATCAACAGACCAGCTGGCTCTTAGACGGCCCCCATTTCAACTGATCGAGAGTGTGTACACTAGAACTGTAAACATTTTTTCCTTCTATCACAACAGTGCTCCTTGGTCTCCTTTTATCAAACTTCTAGAAGAGGAATAAAGCCACTTATAAAAACTTTGCAGCTATAAATACCTTAACTCTTGACACACAGAAAGCTTGAATACCAAGACAGTCCACACAGAAGGTCGTGCAATGGTCTATGGCATTTTCCACACAGGAAAAACATTCCTCACTGAAGCACAGGCCTAGGGAGAAAAAATACTCAAACTCGAATGGTTTGGATCCCTTTTTTGTAATGTTCACACAGACAATATTTACATAGTAAAGAAAACAAAATAGGAAGGTGTGTTTGATCAGTTCTCTTTCAATTCTTACATTTTGGAGGTTACAGTAAAAAAATAATACCTCTGAAAAAATAAGCAGAGCCCAAACACAGAGGGGGCATCAAACCAAAAATAGTGCTCTAGAAGGTCATTATGCAGTTATTTTTACAGTTAAAATTCAAAAGCTGGTATGTTACTTCCTTATGAAACATGAGCTTCCATGTTCAGATAAACTGTTACATGAGAGGTGTCTCAAGTGTATTTTGGCTGTTATTACACTCTTCTACACTGGGCCACACAGCATGCCAACCATTACGCTCATCATAAACTAGCTTGAATTGAAATAATCATTTCTATGAGTTCTTGGCTAGGAGAGAAACAAATGAACTTAATATTGATGGAAACTTCAAGCTGCTGAGTCACCGATTTGCTAATTTATAAGGGGTAAGCCTACTAAGAGGGAAATAAATTTATCATCCCACTAATAAACTACCTAAATAATTAACATATGTTGGTGACATACTTTCTTTGCTTGAATTATGACTAGGTATCATTTGGTGATTTACAGATAAAATGATTTACCTACACCAGTTTAATCCACTTCTCTCCCTGGTTTCATTTTGCTTCAAATGCTAAAATAATCTTAAAAAGCAATGACTAATCTTTTGAATGGACAAATCTGAAGACAGAAAAACAATGGCGTCCTCTATACAGTTACATGAAGAATTTCAGACACACAGACTATTTACCAATCTGAACACTATTCTTAGTTTGTGTGGGCATCCATTCCTGTTTAGAGCTGAAAATATCAAACACAACTTCCAGTTCAGCTCCCTCTTTGGCAAAACTGTGTGATGTCAGGCTCCGACTTCCAGGTGCCTATCTCCACAGACATGGTTACCCTACGGCCTACCTACTACTGTAGCTTATTTATGACAAACAAACAAAGTAATACAAAATCCACAGGGTTCTCATCCACAATATTTTTTAAAAAGCACATACAACTGTTAAAAACACTTGTTTCTGAAGAGAAATAAACAAATTAAGAAAATTAAAAAAAACGCAAAATAAAAGGAGGATGTGCAAGGTCTAACTGGTAATACTGCCGGCTCCGCAGAGGTGTCTCCAGGCACCCAACGCGGGTTAAGCTCGGGAGGCCGTTGAGAAACCATTCAGTACAGGCAACACTTTGTCCCCTCCGGCCTGTCATTTGCCACAAAGCCAGAAATAATGATATTTCTAACTGTGCTATGTAAGAAAAATATCTGAACTCTTAATATCCTTTCCAAACAGATCTACACTGAAAAACTTAGCACTCAGAAAGAGCTCTTCTACTTCCCTTTGGATAGACATTTAGCTAATTATTCTGTGGGCAATATTTTCTATTTAAGTTTCATGGACTCAAGAGTGAAATACTTATGAGTAAAAAAAAGTATAACATTTCCTAAGAATATAAACGTGAGGAACTTTGTGTAATAGAAGCCTAGCAGAAGACATCAGTCAGGAAGCGTTCCTTACTCTGGGCCATGCTAAGACCCACGATGCCTCATGAGTTTATAACACACAACACATAGCCTTCGTTCAAACCCCATTTTTTGTTAAAACTCTAAGGCATCTTATCTTCAATCTTTTTTCCCCCTAATTCAACATTTATTTTTGGATAGTAAATGCATTATTGCATAGAAGAGCCCTCACAAAACTGCTTGGTCAACTACTGACAAAATATGGTCATGGCGGTGACCTATATATGTAGTAAGTTTTCAGGAAAATATTTTGCAATAAAGGAAAGTTGTACAAGAAGGAGAGTTTTGATTCTTTAAATTCCCAGAACCTCAATCTCTCACCTTTACCCCTTTTAAAATTATTTTGTAGGCCTTATAATAAAATAAATACATACACATGTGGGTTCTTTTAAACAAATGTGATCCTGAATCTCATATTGAACAAAAATAATGAAAATGAATAATAATTTAAAAAAAAACTGGCATTGCGCACAATAAACAATGTAAAGGAAAATATCATTTCTCTCCTTGATGATAAAAATCGCCTGTGCCTGGTGGAAGAGACAATCCGACTACACTGGAAAAGGTGGTGTGTGTAAAATCCCAGGGACTTTAGGGTGGGATCACAACCCCGACTAAGCGGATCTGTGGCCCAACAATGAATTCTTACAGAAGGCTCACCTGAAAGCCAGTTAAAAACCACCACGTTTTCTGGAGCCCACGTGAAAAAGTGTCTGGCACGTGAACACCCGGCCTTTATACCTCCTGCAGGAACTCGTGTTCCCCGTACAGTACTGAATTTCAGAAGGTTAGTGTTTAAAAATATCTTCCCTCATCCAAAACCAAACAAAAACCCTCCCAAAGTCCCAAACAACGTCCCAACAACTCGAATTACACCATTTCTAGGCCCCACTGTGCGGGGAGCTGGGGTGCCGCGGCAGCCCGGGAGGCCGGGAAACTCGGGGAGGGCTGGCAGAACGCTGCTCACCAGACTCTCTTTGCACCTGGTTCAAAACCAGCTCCTGACGCAGCCCACTAGAAACATGGTTTTCCTTTCTAAAGTGTGTCTAAAAAAGGCGACCCCCCCCAAATTAGCACAAAGTTAAGAGAAATGCAAATAAGCTCCGATCTATTCCAAGCACAGCACCGCCAGGAGGTTCACACACACTGTTTGGTGTACTGGTTGGTTTTCCTTTCGCTCTTTTAAGGCAGTGGTTTCCACAGGTCAGTTCAGAGATAGGAAGCATGGTCCATGGCAGTTTGTTTTGCAACTCCAATTGGTCCTCTGGGAATGTCTCGCTTCACTCCCCAGAATGAGTGCTTTTTTGGTTCCGAACCCCGGAGGCTGGGATGGACGCTCCGGGCTCTCCCTGGCCCAGGGCTGGTTTTAGCTGGCGCTCGCCCATCAGGTCCTTGCTCGCACGTTGGAGCAACAGTTCACCTCTCTTCTTTCTTAGGCTTTTACTCAAAAGTCATCAAGTTTGTAGGAACCTGAAAAATAGAAGCATTACAAAACAACAGTATTTATTTTTATTAAAAACTTTCAGTTACAACCGACATTCAATATTATATTAGTTTCAGGTGTACAATCCCATGATTAGACATTTATATAACTTATGAGGTGCTCTCCCCGATAAGTCTAGCACCCACCTGGCACCATACATAGTTATTACTATATTACTGACTGTATTCCCTGTGCTGTACTTTACCTCCCAAGACTATTCTGTAACTACCAATCTGTACTTCTCAATCCCTTCACCTTTTCCACCCACCTCCCCAATCCCCTCCCTTCCAGCAACCATCAATGTTCTCTGTTTCTATGAGTCTGTTTCTGTTTTAGTTGTTCGTTTATTTTGTTTTTTAGATTCCACATGTAAGTGAAATCATATGGTATTTGTCTTTCTCTGCCTGACTTATTTCACTGAGCATAATACCCTGTAGGTCCATCTACAAACTGATAGCATTTAATTTTTTTTTTTTTTTAATCCTCACCTGAGGATATTCTTCCATTGATTTTTTTTCAGATAGAGTGGGAGGGAGGGAGAGAGAGAAAAACATTGGATGTGAGAGAGACACATCAATGGGTTGCCTCCAGCACGACCCCAACCAGGGCTGGGGATCTAATAACCACAACCGAGGTATGTGTCCTTGACCGGAATCAAACCAGAATCAAACCCATGACTCTTTGGTCCAAGGGCTGACGCTCTAACCGCTGAGCCAAACCGGCCAGGGCCAAACTGATAGCATTTAAAAATTGTTTTTCAAAGTACTATTTCTTTCCTCATTGTTTTAAGTGAGCCTAAATGTTAAAATCTTTCTGAACTAAAATATATTTAAAATAAATAAATAAAATACAGTGGGGTGACACTGGTTAATAAAACTATGTAGGTTTCAAGTGTGCAATTCTGTAATACACCATCTGAATGTTGCATTGTGTACTTACCACCCAAAGTCAAACCTGTCTCCATATGTTTGACTCTCTTACAATGTCTTTTGAAAAAAATTTATTTTGAAATTGATTTTTAGAGATAGAGGAAGGGAGAGGGAGGGAGAGAGAAAGAGAAACATCCATTTGAGAGCAGAACATCGACTGGCTGCCTCCTGCATGCCCCACACTGGGAATAGAGCCCACAACCCTGGCATGTGCCCTGACCGGGAATTGAACTGGCGACCTTTTGGTGCACTGTGCACATGACATCCAACTGAGCCACACTGGCCAGGGCTAAAATATCTTCTTAAAAAAGGAATGTGATAGAAGGTACTGAAATCATTTATGAATAGTCAATAAAAGACACTAGAACATTTTTGGAGAAAATAACTGAGATGAATTAATTCCTTTTCTAGTAAACTGAAATTTGGATGGCAGAAAGGGGGAGACAGCATCTTTCCTGTCTAAGACAAGGGGCTCAGTAGATGTTCACTGAGTGAATAAGTGAATAAGTATGGCTCTTAGTGGGGGGAGATTCCAGACAAACATGCTTGTTACCATTTATTTTCTCCTTTATAAGTATTAGAATGAATTCCTACATGCAAATTTTCAAATCCAGAACAGATAACTTTCTAACAAATGTTACTACACATTTCTTTGTGAAATCATTAGGAAAATAAGTATGAAAGAATAAAACTAAGTATTAGGTGAATTCTGATCTAACTTCATGACTCTGAAATTCAACAATAATTCTTTGAAACATATGAATATTTTATTTTCTAAAATTATTTGATGAGTTCTCTAGTCACCATGTTTAAAAAATGCTCCTAACCTTTACTATCAAATTTCTAGAGTTGTGCTCATAGAGATATTCACACACCAGTGGTCATTTCTGTCTTTTAAAACAGCATAACAGCCCTGGCCGGTTTGGCTCAGTGGTTGGAGCGTCAGCCTGTGGACCAGAGAGTTCTGGGTTCGGTCTCGCTAGGGGCATGTATAAAAAAAATAAAAAAATAAATAAAACAGCATAACAGCTCTCACTCTTCAGCAATCTTTTTTTGAAAACCCAAGATAACTAAAACAAAAACAAACAAACAAAAAAAGAACCTCCTACATGTGTCAGCTTCTGAATGAAAAATTATTTGACGATATAGTCATAACTGAATTATACATCAAATACAATGCAAATGCTCAAAGGCTTAAGTTAAAGTATAAACTCTCAGGTCTGGTCATAAGAAACCCATATTTAAATAAAATAAAAGTTTCATTTCCTCCTAAGTTGCCTGAATGTGGTTTAAGGTGTTGTATTTAAGTCAATCAGAATCTTCTAAATATTCAAATTTCACAGCTTCTATTTATAAATGTGCCACTACTCTGATTCTTGTAAGTATAGAAACAAGCAAACAAACAAAAGCCATTTATACACATCTGGTTGACTTGTTCAGCAAGAAGGTTCACTAACATAGTAAAAGAAATTGAACCTCTATGCTGGTATACACACATTGTCTAGATTAATCTTGAAATCTGAGATTAAAAAAAAATGACACGAGCCCTGGCCAGTTTGGTTCAGCTGTTAGAGCGTCGGCCCGCGGTCCAGAGAGACCCGGGTTTGGTTCCCGCTAAGGGCATGTACCTTGGTTACAGTTTGTCCCCAGCCCTGGTTGGGTCATGCGGGAGGCAGCCACTCAATGAGTCCCTTTCACATCAATGTTTCTCTCTCTCTCTCTTCCTCTCTCTCCCTCCCACTCTATCCGAACAAAAAATGGAAAAATGTCCTCAGGTGAGGATAAGAAAAAAAAAAAATGACACGATGGCCCGTGTACCACAGGGTCTCAGGTTCAATTCCTGCTCAAGAAAACATACCTGGGTTGCAGGTTCAATCTCCAGCCCCAGTTGGGGTGAGGTCGGGAGGCAACCAATGGATGGGTCTCTCTCACATCAATGTCCCCGCCTCCCCCCCCCATTCTGCTCTAAAAAAATTAATGGAAAAAGTATCCTTGCGTGAAGATGAACAAAAACAAACAAACAAAAAACCTTTAAGCTACGTTTAAATAAAGTGTATAGCATGGCGTTGAGTCCTAAAAAGCTTAGACAAGGCAAAAGAAGTCTTTCATTCTGTCCCAGACACTAACTTGACAAGTGCAAGAAAGTAATTTTTGCTCTATGGCATTTCATGTCTTTAATGGAGATGGCTAAAAATGGTACCAAATACTGCTATTAATCTTTTATATGTATTTGAAATAAAAATTATAGGCAAACAAGGTCCATTCAACAATACTTCAGATGAAGAGTTTATATCTCAGATCCACCATTTTTCACTTGTTTGACCCAGTATAGGTCACTTAGCATCTCTGAGCCTTAGAGTCTTCCTTTGTCATAAAAGGAGTCCTGATTTCACAGGGTAAAAAATACTTCTATAAGCTTTATAAATTTACACAGTAAATTATGTCATTCAAAATTAGCTACTGATAACACTGTATTTCAGTATCTTAAGCCAGTGATTCTCACATATATTCAGCTAAAAACTGGTCTAAAAAAGTCTATAGAGATTTCCATAACTGCAGTTATGTTTATTTTATGTCTGTTCAACCAATTTGTGATTCAATTTTAAATCTGTGACAGGGCTTGGGGAAAACACCACCGTGGATTTATTCTCCTTTGCAGCTGAAAGCCTTTGTTTCAGTAAAATAAAAACAAAACAAAAAAATCCAAATGGTTTTGGGTTTCACTGCAACCACAGAAAGCCACATCGAGTTGTCAACAGAACAAATAAAGATGACTCAGAATAAATGCTACTAATTTGAAGTGCCCCCTATTTTTAACCCCCTCTAGAACGACATGACGTTTCCTTGCCTCTTGCTCTCCTCTACCAGCAAGGCCGTATTTTGTTATTTGGAACACCGTAAGCTCACTGCAGCTTCAGGGTCTTTGCCCTGTTTCCTCTGCTGGAACTCTGCCCCCCCTAATTTTCACATGGCCGTTCCTTCTTGTCGTCCATGTCAATGTCATCGCCTTAGGGAGCTCTTTGCTGCTCACGCCGACATACTTAAAGATGTCTCAACTCCCATCACTCTGTATCACATAATTCTATTTGTTTTCTTGTCTAGTTTTCATTATTTGAAATTTTGTTATTTGTTCATTGACCATTTCACTAAAACGTAGACTTTTAGTGATGTCTTGTTGACTACTGTCAACAAGAAAAAGAAGAAAAACAAAACCACGTTCCCATATAATTCAGAAAATTAGTCTACCTCTTCTCCTTGGAGCTCTTAAGCACATGCCCAGGCTATGGATATCTGAGGATGAAGAGAAAGGCTCACCTGTTGTTTGTTACTTTGGCAGGCAGCACTCAAATGCTTAAACCACAGCATCGCGTTCATCCTATTGCCAGCCTGAAACTTGTATGAGTTTCCTAAAATTATCAAAAACAAGGGGAAAATAATAAAAGCTTGAGGACTCTGACACACAATAATTCTGTTAGCTACCAAAGCGAGATAAGACAAGAGTAGAGTTCTCAGTTTCAGAATTCTGTTTCTCCAGCACCCGATTTCCCAGTACAGAGAGTGCTCCCTGCTACACTCACGTGATGTCCTCACGCAGAAAGTCAGTCTTGCTGTTTGTGGACTGGGAGAGAAGTAATTTTGTCTCAAGTGTTCTTTTGAGTAAACTAAATAAAATCGTTGGGCTTTCTCTAGATTTGTACGTGTGGATGAGGGTGCAGCGATTGGCTCTCAATGCTGCTTAGGTGATCTAACCATCAGTAGATGTTAATGTGAAGTTTTTACAGGCCTAGATGCTTTAACACTAAATGTTTACTACTGAGACATTAGCTATTTAATGTGAATAAGGAAGGATTGACCAGTTAACACCAATACCAGCTAGCCTTTAGTTCTTAGTTACATCTGTCAAAACTATTACAGATTTCCAGGTCTATTAATAAGGGCTTTCAGGGAAAACAGGAGAAGGCACCTTTCTCTCCTAGAAAATCAGAAATGCATCTGTGTTGTGTGTGTGTAGTAAACCTTATGCTGACTCTAATTCAAGGCTGACACATGACAAGGACTCTGACATGGTTATATGCACTAAGGTGATAAACGGAGAAAAGGAAGGGTTCATGTACTATACCCTGCCTTAACTTGAGCTTTATTTCCGTTTTTTCTTGACCGAAGTTCTTCTTATTTCCCAATTCTCACCGACTTCTACCTTTATTTATAACTACATTCAATGGCCCAGGAGCCTAATCTATATTTAGGCATTATACAGCTTTTTTTTTTTTGAGATTTTAACACTCAAAGAACGTTTCCACCTTCAGAAGCAATGGTTTGGCTTCACCAAATATTTAATTATTCAAATTAAAATACTGTTTTGTGCCCCCGCTGGTTTGGCTCAGCGGTTAGAGCGTTGAACTGCAGAACAGAGTCTCGGGTTTGATTCCAGTCAAGGGCATGTACCTCGGTTGCAGCCTGTCCCTGGCCCTGGTTGGGGTCATTCGGGAGGCAACCAATCGATGTGTCTCTCTCGCATCAATGTCTCTCTCTTTCCCTCTCTCCCACTCTATCTGATGATAAATAGAAAAATATCCTCAGGTGAGGATTAAAAAAAAATACTGTTTTGCTTGCTGAACTCAGATGCACACTTCAGCTCAACCTAAACAGAAGGCATTTCTACAATTAAGCTGGTCACAATTATTATTTTTTTCTGTGTCCAACATATTTTGCTTACATTTTTACTTAAGACACAATATCCTACAAGCAGACTACCTGTTGATAGGGAATGCATTCTGAATAAACAGAGGTCAATAGAGAACTGCACGGCCCGGAATGTAGTGTTTGTGTGGTGAGTGGTTCCTGAGCTGGTACCAGCCGTAGGCATCGTGGGGAAGAGTGGCTGTCACCACAGGCCCCGTCTGCCGGCTGCCTGAGCTGGTACCAGCCGTAGGCATTGTGGGGAAGAGCGGGTGTCACTGCAGGCCCTGTCTGCCGGCTGCCTGAGCTGGTACCAGCCGCAGGCGTGGTGGGGAAGAGTGGCCGTCACCTCAGGCCCTATCTGCTGGCTGCCTGAGCTGGTACCAGCCGCAGGCGTGGTGGAGAAGAGCGGGTGTCACCGCAGGCCCTGTCTGCCGGCTGCCTGAGGTCCCACACGCGTGGGCAGGGCCCGGATCTGTGTGATGCCATAGCCACCCTCCAACTTGCTCCCACAGTCAACAGCCAATAATTTTATTCATAAATGCCTCTACTGTATGTTATAAGCAAAGTATTATAATTAGAATTATACTTCTTCAGAAAGTGCTTTGAGTCAAATAAGCAATTAATTTGATTAAAAGTAATGGAATAAAAATCTTTTAAAGGAAACTTCTGCCACGTTCAGAACTTGAGAATAACGTTTAGGCCAGGGTATAAATGAAGGGTACTGTGCGTGTGTCAGACCGCTGAGGTTTCAGGGTGGCAGTGGGCCTAATTCTCAATTCCCTCCCTCCTCCACCCTTCTTCCCTCCCTTCCTGGCTGTGAGCTCTCTAGGGAGTATGTGGACTTTTAATTTCAAGCTTATGCCCCTGCAGCAAAGAAAATAAGTATATTAAATAAGCAATTAATAAATATTAATTGATAACTACAAATACTGATATCATTACTATACATTATGTGACAAAAATATTTCCAAAGAGCTAAAACTACACAAACCTTCCCCCCGTCAAGTATGAACCAAGTTAAACCAGGCTTTGGCTTACTGAAAGTGACCTAAACGTGGGACCTTCCTGGTCACTCTAATGACTCACCTTTCTCAGAGTCCGTCAGCAGGAAGAGGTCGGGATGTTCCGGGTCATCTGCCATCATCACCATCCATCCTACCACAGACACGTTCTTATTTGATGTTGATTTGAACTGAGAGAGAGAAAGAAGGTTAACAGTTATCTTGTCGGCTCAGCCTCAGCAGAACGTAAGTGACAAGGAACATATCCTCAGTGTCTCCCAGTGAGAGGTGAGACCTGTGACTTCGTGCTCAGGTGTCAGGGCCGTTTACTGGGAAAGTCTGCCCCGCTCGCCTCTGTGAGCTGCTCTCCTGCTTTCCAGACCTTTCCCAGCGTCAGCTCTTCATCAACACCTGACTATCCTACTGTCCACCCCAAAGAGCACGACCTGTTAATAGACTGATAAGTTCATCTATGTTGCTTGGTCTGTCACTGTGCTATCCCTCACCCCTTTCTTAGAGGAAACACAGCTGCATTTGAATAGAGGTGCTCTCTCCCCCAACCCCCGTTTACAGAGATATAACTGACTCACAACATTGTGTAAGTTTAAGGTGCACAATGTAACAGGGGTGTTCTCTTAACCCTGATGATATCATAAACCAGCAGTGTTACCAGACAATTCTTAATAATATATATGAAAACATTATTCTTAGCATGCTTGTTACTTTCCTAGTTTTTTTAAAGTTACACTTCAGTAACAAAAAAAGAGCTGTTATAAAAGAGCAGAAAATTAGCTTACTCTCATTCATGAACAAAATAAAACATTTAAATAAAATACTGGCAACCTGAGCCCTAGCCGGTTTGGCTCAGCGGCTGGAGCGTCGGCCTGTGGTCCAGAGAGACCCGGGTTCGGTTCCCGCTGGGGGCGCGTACCTCGGTTGCAGTTTGGCCCTGGCCCTGGTTGGGTCGTGCGGGAGGCAGCCACTCGATGTGTCCCTTTCACATCGATGTTTCTCTCTCTCTCTCTCTCTCTCTCTCTCTCTCTTCCTCTCTCTCTCTCTCCCACTCTGTCTGACCAAAAATGGAGGAATGTCCTCGGGTGAGGATTAAAAAAAAAAAAAAAAAATACTGGCAACCTGAATGCAGCAGTGTACAAAAAAGCTGATACATGATGACCAAATTGGATTTATCCCAGGAATGTGAGGTTGGTTTAATGTTAGAAGTCAATTAAAGCAGCTAAGTTGGGTTTATTTCAAGAAAGTGAGGTTAGCTCAACTTTAGAAAAATAATTTAGGTAAACCACCATATTAACAGAGTAAGAGAGAAAAATATCAACTCAGCTGATGTAAAATAAAAGCATTTAAGCATTTGCTAAACTATATATGCATATTTGTGACAGACTAGGAATAGAAGTGAATTTCCTAATTCAACAGGAGTATCCGCCAAATAAACAACAGACTCACACCAAATCCAGACGAAACAAAGCAGAAAAAGCAAGAAAAACAGAACAAAACACAAAACCAAAACCCTGTAACACACACACTTAAGGGTAAGATGCTAAAAACATTTCGAAATCAGTACTAAGATGAGGATGCCCACCATGGCTAAGCAGTCGGCTCAGTGAGATAAAAAAGGAGTAAAAGGTGAGGAAGAAAGAACACTGTCATTACTCACAGAGTGTATTATCTACTCAGAAAATCCACCCACACCTACCAAACTGGGAAGAAACACTAGCAAGGAGGAGCCGAAAAGATCAACAGGGAAGTCAACTGTAACGCTACACCCTAGAAATATAAAAGTTATTTATGAGAAAGGTTCCTAGGAATACATGTAACAAAAGACATACTGGAAAAAGACATATATAACAGGTAAAAGACATTAAAGAAGATCTAAACATCAATGGAGATGAAGAAAAAGGTTCGCTGTTGTCAAGATTTCAATTATCCTTAAATTGACCTAGAGAGTCAGTGTCAGTCAGGAAGCATTCCAGCAGGGTTTACGGGGAACTTAAGCAGCTGATTCCAGGCGCTCTACGCCGGACGTGCAGGCGAGGGCGGCAATGCGGTAGCCTGGGCTGGAGTGGCGGGGATACAACCAAATAAAGTCCAAACTAAAATTTCTTCAACTGTCTCAATTACGACCTTTATACCTAAAAAAATATTACCTCCAGGATTCAACCAAGGCACATACAATGCATTGAGCTGTCAAGACTCTAGTCTCTTTTACTCTAAAACAGTCCTCCTCCCCTTTACCCAACTCTATCTGTCAAGTCTGGTCTTAAGAAAGCAAGCCAGTTATCTTGAGACTGTCCCACAATCTGGATTTGATGGTTTCATCACCATTAGATTCTGGTAAAATTTTTGGCAAGAACTCTACATAGGTGGTGCTGTGTTTATGTAAAAGATTTTAATTCTTTATCTGCTGCTTACATATAGCCAATATTTTCTTTCAATTTGTATTTAAATTTTGTTTGATAATTATTTTTTTTCCTTTATTGCTTCTATTCTGTACCACATCTCTTCTATCCTAAAATATATATTAAATATAAACATGGACCTGGTCTATACCCTCTATCTTGCTCTTATAATTCTTTCTTTAATCTTAACAGTATTAACTAAAATGATGAGTAATACAGTCCATTTCTTTGGTATTTGATTTACTTTCCTCACAGCCGACCATGCTCTAATTTCTGAACATTTTATATATATTGCTTATCAGAAACCTCATATAATTAAAAACCCAAACCATCATAATATGTTATTACTACTGAGTGGCAACACCAAACACAAAAAGATATTTAACATATGTAGCAGATGACAAATTTAGTTATCAGTTCTCTAATGTGGCTTCTTTATAAAAGTTAAGACAAAAAAACATTTTATTTTGAATAGCTACCTCTTCATAATCATCCACTAGGTGAAATCCAGCCAAGTGTCTCAAAGCGGCTGTCAAGAGTTAACATACCTGGAGACAAGGGATTTAACTGAGCTCTATCGACTTTTCCCCTCTTTGAGTACAACAATACTGACCAGAAGCAATTACTCTGCAAACTATTTCAGTGAAACTAGTGTGTGTAACTTTGTTGGGTATGTGGTCATTTTGGTCAATTTGACCAGAATTAAAAAAAAAGAAAAAAAAAGTCCTTTACCTCAATGTGAGAACTCCATCTAAACAATTATAACATAACAGTGAACAAAAAAGCCCGTGCTGAAGACTATATGATTCTATTCAGGTGGAGTTAAAAAATGAAGCAATGTGTTGTTTAAGGAAACGTATGGCGAACTAAAGAACAGCAGGCGATGATTACCATGAACTTCAGCAGTGACCCGTGGGCGTGGCTGATAAAGAGCCTGAGCGAGCTCAAGGCACTTCGCACATTCACTGAAACCAAAAATGTACTCATTTACACACCTCTGGTTTGATTAAAGGGCTAACTGTGAGGATAAAGAATTCTGTAGTGTTATCTGGGTAAATTTAGAAGTAGTAAAAAGACTTAATTTTTTTAGGGGCTTACCTTTCCCTCAATATGGTAAACAATTTCATTCCCCTACAAAATACATGATTTAGAAATAAAATTCCTCTCAAAGAGATCTGATTAACGAATCATGGAAAATTAATCTTCCTTTCAAAGATATATCACTGGCATATAAAAACAAACAGCATGCAAAAAAGATTTACAGAAAGATTCTACACTTCAAAAAAGAAACTTCAAAATATGGAAGTTATTCCAAGACTTTCCCTGGAATGGTCTTACAAAACAAAAATATTTCCATCACAGTACTCAAATAAGAAAGAGGTGTGAGAACTTCTGGATTAGAATATGGAAAAAAATCCAAACGGTTGCATTCCATTAGGACTACTTTGTGTGCTTTTATTATTATCTTTTAATCCTTACCTGAAGATATATTTATTGATTTTAGAGAGAAGGGAGAAAGGAAGAGGGGGAGGGGGAGGGCGAAAGACAGAGACAGAGAAACATTGATGAGAGAGAGAAACATCGGACGAACCCCCAATCCAGGTATGCGCCCTGACCCGGAATCGAACCCGAACCCTCTCTGGTGGACGGGATGACGCTCCAACCAACGGAGCCACCCGGCGGGGGCAGGGCTACTTTCCTTACAGCCATGAGGAGGCTGTGAAAGAAAGTGCGAACTTTTAGGAGGAATACTTACATGTTTTCTTTCTGTAGCCTTGAGAGACTTGGCAGCATAGTAAAAAAGTTGGGTTCCACACAAAGCCGCCCAATATTTTGTCCAAGATGCTACCTGGAGAGGACAGACAGGAGCGCGTGACTACAGTGCTGAGGGCCGCCTAGCGCCGTCACCTCCCCGTCCTCCGTGGTCCTGAGCTCGGCTCTGTCAGCCATCTCCGCCTCACCCGGGAGCTGTACCACTTCTGAAATCTTTAACTCAAGTATTCCTATCACTTCCACTTAAAATGCTCCACTAGTACTTATGTCAGGTAACTCTCGATCTCATCAAGACTCCTATCACTTTTTAATATTATCTAGTATTGCCACGGCCTCCCCGTCCCATGTCCCTTCTCCCTTTCTTCATGTTTAGTGTGTGTTACACTGTCCAGCACTATGCCCATCCCCTTCCAAACAATCTCACTGCTTGCTTCCCTGACATAGCCCTAACCCTAGTTCATCTAGCCACCTTTTCTTCCCCAGCCACACTGCCTTCACCCCACGGTCCACCCCACTGCCTCATTTCCAGGGCCCTCTCTCCTCCATGGAACGCCACCTCCCGGGGCAGGTGCTTGCCCACTGCTCTGTTCCTGGCACCTGGCACACGTTAGGTGTGGCAATGCCTCAGCTGACACGCTGTTCTTAGTTCACTAGCTGGTCTCGTGTAGCTTCTTGATAGTAATGTAAGCAACAAAAACCAGATCACTTAGATGTAAATGATTTTTATATTTTAAAAAGCCCTCATCTTTAAAAACTTTAAGTGCGGATATACATCAAAGTTTTTATTCCAAATTAGATGTAGTGTTGTTTGAGAAAAGAAAAGAAAATCTTTCTTTAGTCACCAAACTACTGTGCTGCTACTGGGGAAAAACAACTTTTGAGTTACGTGAGAAAGCTTTGTCCATCAAACTTTAAAACACATATATAATTATGGTTTGGAGAACATTTACTATCGGAGTTCTATTTCATGTGGGAAATAAAACTTCATTACTGACTTAAACAACTTAGAATTGATAAAACAAAACTGGCTGAATTCCATTTTAGGGTTGTTACTTTCGATTCTCTATTTTTCCTAAACTTATCACTAGAATACTTAACAGTATGTACTTCCAGGTTCTCTGAGAAACAGCTCTGAACAAGAAACAGATCAGAGGGCAAAGAGAAGCACAGGCGTGCCTTGATTTAAGCCGCTACATGTACGCTTTAACTGAAATCCAAATTAAGAAACACGAGACAAAGATGTACCTTAAATTACTTCAAGTGTACTATGTATCTGGTTTTCTCTCAGTTGTCTTCATATTTTTTAGGGTCCTATACATTTATCTATTTTTAGAAGTGTTAAAATATAATAAAATCTTACTTTAGGCTTTTTGCCTTCCTTTAACAAAGTTTTTCTCTTGAGAACACCTTGAATCGTAACAGCTCCTGGATATAAATGTACTGCCAAATCTTCTGATTCTGCAGAACTATAATATAGAAATGAAGAAAAAAAACAGGTAAGAGCTTTTGTGTATAGTAGTTTTTAAGTAGGTACTTAAATGAAATATAATTACCCTTTATTTTAAAACTTTGTTACTTTATTCAGAGTGAGAAAACACAATTATAAAGGTTTACTGATGTGAGATTTATAAGCTGTTACAAAAGTTAACCATGAAATTAACAACATCAGCAGATGGTTAAAAACACACACTTTATTACATATTTGAACAAGTATAACTGAGAAAGAATAGGGCAATTTACTTTAGTAAAGATTAAATAAAAGATTTAAGACTTTTCTTCTTAACATGCCACACTGCGTCATTGCTGTAAACTTTTTTCCCCATTAGAAACTTTAAGTCCTGGTAGGAAAGATGAGGATTCTATTTGTTAAAAGTATTTTAGCATATAAAACTCAAAATAAAAATAATAAAAGCTCAATAAGGAAAAAAGAAAACCCATGTTTAATTTAATTGTAAAATAGGTGAAAGAAGTAAAAAGCAATAACATATTTTTAAAAATTGGCTTTCTGCAATCAATTTTAATTACATTCAAATGTTATCCATGCATAAGTGTTTGATTATATCCTAACTCCAAACCCCAAGATTTCCTTTCCATATATCTTAAGAAAACGATTACAAAATAACCAAACATTTAAATATCTTTCCCCAAATGATTTAAGGTCCTATATTTAAAACAAGTAATTTCTACATGAGTCAATTAAACACGCTAATGAAAACCTGTCATTCTCTGGTGATCTGATTTGAGCTGCATAATTCCTACAACAGCGATGAAAACAAGTTTGCCAATTTATCCCTTTATGATTATTTAGGTGTCTTCAAAGTGACTTTTAAAAGCCTAGAAATCACTAGAAATTTCAGGCTAGAGCCATTTATATTCAGGGCGGTATACAAAAGGAGATTAGACACCATCAAAATTACATATAGTTCACTTCTAAAGTTGGCTATTTTGCTGCATTATGAATCGGTTGATTACCCATTACCACTAACCTACAGCTCCCAAATCAATCCATATTACCCTTATTTTCTTCTGCAGCTTATACAATGCAGAAAGAGGACTCAGTTTAACTAGATGAACAACTGAATGAACATGCATTTAAATACAGTATTATTTAATGAAATAGACTAGTCTAAATTCAGGACCTGCAATTTATCAAAAAAGTTCTTTCAAAAGGCAAATCTGATGCATACTTATTAGCAAAGTAAATTCTTTGATTGTAGCCTTTGATTATGGCTATGAGTGGATTTTTGTATTGCTCATCCAATAATTAGCAGCATTAGAAAGACCTGTGCAGTTAAAAAGCTACCAACTTGGAATTAATTTTAAAATGTGACATAAAGATGCAAGCTTTAGCAATTAGCTCTGTGGATCAGAAAGAATAGTTCAAATTAGTCTCCAGATTAAATCTTGGAAAGTTCTCGAGGCATTTTTTTCAGTCTTTAAGCCAATTAGTGGAGAAAGAACAGAAACGATGTGAGACCACACCCATGTAAGCCAATCACCAACACCAGAGGGGAGTTCTGTGACCCCTGAATGCAGGGGACTTGTACCTGCTGGCCTTCATGTGGCTTCGATAGCCATTTCGTGCCACTCGTGTCATCGGGCCGAGAGAATGGTACAATCTGTTCCTGTTGGATTCCATTATAAATTGTATATATTACATATACTTTAATTCACACAAACATCATCAGTACCTAGAACAGTATAATTTCTTCGTGTAATAAAGCTTTCTAAATCTTACAAAAGGTTAGTATGTGACTGTTTCTGTTCCTTTTTAAAAGCATGCAGCATAGACTTCAAAACGTGTTTCTTTTACTATTGACCCTAAAAATAGTTATAGCTGCTTAGTACACATCATACATTTATATATATATATATATATATTCTCTTTCACAAATCTGCTAAAATATTTAAAGAGCAGTTTATAACCAGATACTACCAAAACCTGAAAAATACTTCAAAAATCCTTTTGTTTCTATCCCAGTTCTTGGATGCCAGTTTAAATATGACACCTAGATTCATAGAAATAATTCATTTTTATTATATGTCCCTGTGAAGACACCTAAAAGCAATGTGGCCTGTAAACTTAAAATGAATGTTGCCAAAACACTTTATTTTCCTCCCTATCCTTTTTAGTAAGTCCAAGAAAACAAAAAAGAAATAAACTGAGTAATAAGTAAAGGCCTTATTTTATTTCCATATCAACTGAAATAAGTGATAAAGCCAATAAGTGATAAAAATGAAATGAGTTAATATTTATCCAAAATGGCATGTAATACTTAACAAAAGAAAATAAACACACACATAGACACTGATACTTCTTTGCCTGGGAAAAGCCAAAAGTAGCATGTTGACAAATGATATTTGAAACAAAAATCATTATTTTAGCAACTGAAGCAGCAACATATTTGAGGTCTCTCTAGGAAGTAAGAACAGAAAATGGCATGTTGAACATTCAGAGTACTGCTTTCAAGCGCATTATCTAAGGTAGTATTTTAAATCCTAGCTCTTTATTCACTTATTGTCATTTCACATCTGCATCTGGCTGGGCAGCATTAATTTGCTCTCAGTGTTTCCAGAGTCACTGATTTAAACTTGGCACAAGCACAGTAGACTTTTTTAGCTGCAAATGTCTGCGAAGCAAAACATTTGTCATAAAAAAAAAAAGAATTGTTTTGCGATGTAAAGGTAACACTGTTAAACACTGTCTCTGAAAAGAACCTGCAGGGATGAGAACAGGTTATCCACTCCACTCTGGTTTCTCACTTGTATCTCAAGCAATCTGAGAAACAATTTTGTTTGTGGATATTTTTATCTAAAGATTACAACACCTTTTATAATCAACATGATGGTATTATGCTGTTTCTAGAGGGAAAGAACTAAGACAATTTGAACAGATAGCATCTGCTTAGAGGCAATTCTTATGTTTTTCCCCTTTCAGGCAAACCCAAATAAAGAGATTGAAAGTAAAAGTTGAAAGAAAAATGCTATGCAAAAACAAACTGTTAAGAATCCCCCAAAACAAGGAGAACAAAACATGGGAACACTGATAGTACAGAAAAGCTTAAAATCACTAAAATATTGGGTTTCCAAGTAAAATCTTAATCACATAATGGTGAGAATCCTTTATAAAGTGTCATTAAGAACAAGGACATAATTTTCCAATTAAACAAAAAATTCAAATATAGTTTCATTTAAAGTATATATTTAGTGTAATTGTTTTCTATTAAAAGTCACCAATACGAAGTTAGGTAACTAAATATTTCAATTCCATCAATTTTAATATGACATTTAAAATTCAATCTAAAGGACACTCTTGCTCAGAAACTTAGGTTGCTTAGTATATACAAAAAAGAGCAATTATTTTGGTCAACAGTCAAGAATCTTATAAGTATAAAAATGGCAGAACTGAAATGATCAAGGACAGTATGAAAGCCCTACTGAACATGCAGTAAATGACAAGTATTTGCACTGGCAACATTTTTAAGGTCGTCTTATTTTGGAAGATCAATATAACACGACATTTGCTGCAGGCTGATGACAGTTTTTACAGCTTAAAGCAAAAGGAAAGGAGAGGAAAGCATGGCATAGTATTTCAGTATAAATCTGTGTGCCCTGTGCAAACTTTGAGAAAGAAGCTGAACTAAGATCTTACTAAATGCCTTAAATTACTTAAATCAACCAGAATTAAAGGAAATAATTTTACTTTTCAACACATAAGTAGATAAGTTGACATGATTGTTTATTATTATTTTTAAATTATTTTAAATATATTAAAATTCATATACATGTATCAAGCCACCAAATAAACATATATTTATTGGGTAAGACTCAATTCAATACTTAATATCACCTTCTAACTTCTGCCACCAGCAGGGAGCTCAAATAGTCCCTTGGAGATACGTAATAAATATTATCTCTTAAAATTCATACTGTCACATGTGAATTATATTATTCATATACTTTCAGACAGACAAAAACAAACAAACAACAAAGCAGTTCAAATGGACGATTTTTCTTACCTTTCAAAAGCAGGCCATGAGGTCTCTTCACTTAGTTCAGAACCATCACTGCTACCTGAAATCACAAGTTATTCTATTTTTTTAAACATCAGAATTACAGTTTGAGTTTTTAATTTTAAAAATAGTTTCTCTAACTGTGCTTGTAAAATGGGAATCATGTTATTTATTTTACAATATATCAGAATATAGTCGACAAGAAAATAACAAATTAACATAAAACATTTGTGTATGTCCATTTATAGCTCAAATTCAGTTAATAAATAACGTTTATATCACCAGAGAATGCACATAAGCACAAAATTTCTCCTTGTTAGGTTTGTCATAAGACGAATATAATTATGAAATTCTCAGTGGTCCATGGCACACTTCTTTCCTTTTTAAAAAAAAAAAAAAAAAAAAAATTTTTTTCCCTTTATTGATTTTTTAGAGAGGGAGGGAGGGAGAGGGAGAGAGAGATAGAAACATTGATGAGAGAGAACATCAATTGGCCGCCTCCTGCATACCCCCCACTGGGGATTGGGCCCACAACCTGGGCATGTGCCCTGACTGGGAATCGAACCGGCGACCTCTTGGTGCATGGGTCAATGCTCAACCACTGAGCCACACTG
Source organism: Tadarida brasiliensis (assembly GCA_030848825.1). Lineage (NCBI taxonomy): Eukaryota > Metazoa > Chordata > Mammalia > Chiroptera > Molossidae > Tadarida > Tadarida brasiliensis. Next base: position 44,239,096 of record CM061275.1, read on the forward strand.
GCCGAGCCCTTTCCTTTTGTATTCCTTTTAAAACCCATTACTTACCCTAAAGATAAATGGCTTAATGAAATTCAATATTTGCCTTTTTAGGCAAGACAAAAGAGGATGGAGTCTTTTAATTAAAAATTAAAAAACTGGTGCTGTAACAATAGCACCAGAGTATCTCTCTGGTCAGAATATCAGTTAAAATAAAAAAGAGTTTTAAATTAGCTTAAAAAAACAAAAAACAATGGAGGGGAATGAATTTGGAGAGTCCCAAACAGCTTAGATTGATTAAAGATAATTCTGGCTCTTAATAAAAGTAATGATTGATGTGTCCCTTATGTATATCAAACTGAACTGTCTATCAGACTCTCACAACCAGTGTTCTGTGACAGATTCAAATGCTAATGCTACAAGGTATCCGTTATATGTGATGGATGAACACCTTTTCTAAGTAGTTAGAATGGCACTAGCTATGTATCATCCTTGTAAGAACTGAATAAACAGCCACTGAAACAGTTTGGTTGTGTAATGAGACACTGGAGGCAATCTGATGGGTTTCACAGATGATCTTTTGATTTGTATTTATGTGGTAAATAGGGAAAATTAAAGCATAATTAGTATGACTTATTTGTAGAAAATGTAAGCTTTTTCAGAAGTGTGAAGCTCACAGTGGATACGCCTCCCTTCACTAGGCAAGACTACTTTAGGTTATCTGGGACACCTACCACATCAGAAAATGTTAGAGGCCATTGTCCCAAGCACTGGCTAATTTCTCCAGAGTAGTTTCTCAAGCCTCTATAGTATAGATCAATGTAGTATGTAAAAGTTACAACTAATGAAAACACCTTTTTGTGATTATGAAATGTGTGTGTGTGTGTGTGTGTGTATTAACACCTACCATCTATGGTTATAGACTTACTTTCTTTTCAGAATGTGAAAGCTTTAAGACAAAACCGTAGGAGGTAATGCCTATATCTAATGTTTTTAATTTACAAACAAGGATGCAATGATCTTCACTGTTTATCTACTTAAAAGTCATAGAATAATTACAAAATAAACACAAAGGCAAAATTAAATTAGTCTCTCCCTGTTCAAAGAGAAAGGTCTCCAAACTGAGACACTAGCTATAACTGAATGAATAACTAGATTACTATCTTGTAACCAAAAGAACATCTGTGGAAAGTAGAAGACACAAATAAACTAGAGAATAATAATTACAATTTATTTATGATGGGGAAAGCCAAATATATGTATACTTAATTGAGAGCTTTAATTTTAAAAATTATTTTTTGCTTTAAGTGGCACACAGAATTCTATGTGTAACAACTTTTTTTAACTGAAAAAATTGTTTCTTTCTATTTTGCAAAAGTATTCCATGTGTTATTTTTCAGGTTGAGATCGACATCCACATATAGCCAATTTACAGCATGAGTAAAGAGATACATTTCAGGTGGCCAACTTGTCTTCTCTTTTGTAAATTTTGTTGTCATTTACCTCTGCATTTATAAGAAGGAGATCATTGGAATCAAAAACTGCTGAATGGTGCTGGAAAGCTTAAAGTAATCTCATTCTCTGGGTTTGGAACTCTCCAGGGTTAAGGAAGTCATGTTCAAGCAAACGAACTCCTTCTGTATTTCCTTACTGACTCTTCATCAATATTGAGAAGATCTAGTAACAGTAACGGGCTCAGCCCTTGAGTGACCTTTCCTCCTTTATTTAAAAATAAATAAATAAAAATAGCATTGTGTGGAGGTTTTCTAATTATCAAAAGAAATAATAATGATCACCTAGAAGATTCAGAAAAATAAATAAAAGTTCAGGAAGTGAAAAACAAATCCCCGTGGCAGATGCGTATCTCCTTCCATAGGTTCCCACTTCCTGCTCCCCCACACGAGCAGTCTTTGTCCTGTCGTCCGAAGCAACTCTTGTCAAGGTCACCAGCTCTTGCCAAACCCACCAATCAATTCACAATCTCATCTTCTCTTTCTGAGAATTTGATAACTGATACACTCCATACTTCCCTCCTCTGCAGACACGTGCCTCTACTGGGCCTCTGTGATACCACACCCTGTTTTCCCCCTACTTCACCGATCCTTCAGTTACGTTTGATGGCCCATCCTTAAAAAAAATAACTTAATCAGACCTCTAAATATTAGAATGTCCTCTCTCATTTATTTACACTCTCTTCCTAGGTGACCTCAGTCAGACCCACAACTTGAATACTAAAATATGCTGCTCCCTCCTATACTTGTATGTACAGACTGACCTTACCCCACCGAGCTCCAGACCCACACGTTCAGTTACCTGCCTGGCAACGCCATGTGGACCAAACACGTCCAGAACAGAGTTCTCAACTCCCCAAACCCCGTCCCCCTTCACAAACACCTCAGCACCTACACATGACTGCTCTTCCAGTCTTCCCTATCTTGGTAATAGCGCCATCATCGAATCTAGCTTCTTAGTCCAAAAAAACTGGGAGTCACACATGGCTGTGCCCTTCCCACATTCAAGCTCCCGCAGGAACCATTTCAGCCAGCCCACGTGCTTTTCCTGCCACTCCAAGCACTTTTTAAACCGTCACCAATGACTCACTTCAGTACTAACAAGAAGATGATCCTATGTCTAAATGCTACTTTGCTTTTGTCAATCTTTCTGTATTTGTAGTAGGGCTAATGATGTTTTTCCAGCTGAGTTTTGTTAAAAATCACATTTCAAATAAATTGGAGCCCTCACGGAGAAATATTTCTCACCTATTGATATTCCACTAGAAAGAGTAGAACTTTCAGCTTGGCCTCGAGATGGCGCGTGGGGCTCCATGACGCTGTCATCTAATAGATGCCTTGGCCCTGCATTTGGGAACGTTGCACTCTTAAACTCTGCTGTGTTCATTTTATGAATGAAACTGGAAACAAAGAAAAATACTCTTGTTACTGTTACTAATTCAGGATATAGAAGATACTCCTACACAAAGATCCAGGACATGAAAGACTTACTTGCTATCCTGAACTTGTGAACACGCATACTGATAAACACAGATTTTGCTATGAAGGCCTCAAACTAACAGTTCAAGGGACATTGTTTTAGGAAACCAGGCCATATCTACCTATGTAACAGAGAATGCTTTAAGTCTCTGGTCCATTAAAAAATTGTTCCCACATTTACCTTTGGAAAATAGCTATTAAATTTTCACAAAATCGTGGCAAAGGTGAACCATAGGCCCCATTTTGAGAAAACAATCTTGCAAAGCTCAAAAAATTAAACATGAAATCATTTCCCATTCTTTGTATTTAGGAATAAAAAGAACAATTTTTATAAACCTTAATTTATGGTGACTTATTTAAGACAAGCAATAACTGTCTTGATACGAAGAAAGGTTATAATTTAAAAATAAAATGGTATATATTGCTTTCCTGATTTTATTCATCATGATACTCTGTAATGTTCATTTATCTCCCAAACATGAAGTCACTGTTGGGAACAGCTCATTTCCAAATTAAGGTAAAGGAAGAAATAAATGCTTTTAGGCAAACAAGATTATTTTACTGAATCAGAAAAATACTACTGTATACAAAAAACTATGCAAGGACACTATTTTCTGTTTAATAAAATAAATAGGAAGTAAATCCAACGGAAAACGATTTAGAAACTGGAAAGGTAACATGAAAAATGCTGACTTGTAACCCAAGCTGTGGCACTTCCTGTGTCCGTGTGGAATCAGGTTCCGCGGGGACGGCAGTGTCTGTGGCAGCAGTGCCCCTTCCGCTGCCACGCTCCTTCTTCCACTCTGTGGGGATCCCACTTCAGGACCTAAGGGGTCAATTTAAAGAGAGAGAGGGGAGGGGAATTTTCAAATGTTTCCAAAAGGTTGTTCTATTTTTAATTCCTTCATATAAAATATAAAATATGGTTTAAATTTTAAGATATGTTAACTCCATTTAATTGACGGAACGTGAGGAAAGAGTTCTTTGCTAAGTCTTAAAACACAAAATCCCAGAGCATACACAATCCACTGGTTTTCTCCGTCTGCCGCGCACTAAGGAGGCAGGACAGACACTTCCCGGTGACAGAGGAACACGCAGGACTGAAGAGCGGGGCTTGGGTCTCGCTCCACAGATGGCACCAGACTGAGACTCAGGCCCGAGCCCCAGCTCGCTGCTCACTGTTCAGTTCCCGAGGCTTCTCTGCGCCTGCTCACAGCTTCCTCTTAGATAAGAAATGTCTAGGGCTGGTCAAATATTCAAGTTGGAATTTAAATCTATGTTGACACTGTTCAAGCTTATGGGGGGGGGGAATAAAAAAGAACTCAAAAGTACACAGATTTGCAAAATATCACTGTAAGAAAAGCAAATTTAAGAGATTTAGACTGAAATGTCCTTCTTTGCTTGGAATACTCTTCCCCCTGGGTACGCGGGCATGGCTCGTCCCCTCGCACCCTTCACACATCATCACATGGCTCTTCCAGTTCTTTTTAGGACACATAGTAATATGAAGCTTATTACCAAGGTTGGAGTTTGACATTTTAAAAAGGTACTTATCAATGACTGCTTAAATAATGAGTAATTCTCTTCAATTTTATATTGTTGAATATGTGTGGTATGTATGTAATATCCTCATTATAATGCAACAGGTAAATTAAGGGACTATGATCATTTTACAATATTTTCAGTACCTGACCCAGTATTAAAGTAAAATTTTTTAAAAATTAACTCACTAAAATTGACTTCTATAATTATTCAAATTAGTAAAAAATTTCCACTTGACCACAGAAATGTAATCAACACTCATTGCCTAGGACAGTGTATTCTTCATAATAATTTAAAAAACCACACAGATATTTATGAACACTTATATGTCATTTTTCTGTCCATGGTATCCATTTTCTTTGATTAGTCAGAATATTTGTTTGTACATTACTGACAAACTACAATGAACAACATTTTGATTAAAACGAAAAAAATCCAAGCAGAAAAAAAACGTATTTTAATACTAAAAATAAATTTTTGTGTACAGCATAAAATGTGCTAAGTATCGCTGACTTTGGAGCACAGCCTTTGCTGCCAGGTCACGAGTCATCACTGGTAATGAAGAGAACCATGCACTAACCTACTAAGTCTTCCCTGGAAGCAGCAGAGCGCGGTGTGCTCGTCCCAGGTTCTATCTTTAATGAAAGCCTGAATTTTAAAAAGAAACAAAACACATAAAATGACTAGCATTTGACAAAATAATATTAAAATCATGTATTTTCTTACGAAAAAACTAAAAATATTTTAAGGAAAGAATCTCAACTATGTATTTTTCTTCAAGAGCAAACTTTAATAGTTAAGTCTCCCATCTCTTCCACACAAAGCTGATCTTATGGTTATTCTAGGAAATATTAAGAAGGGGAAAAAAACATTAAAAAGTCATATTTAAAAACAGAAAAATCCCCCCAAACTACCTCAACATTGCCAAACAATTCATCACTTTTAAAGATATTTGATGAATCACTAAAAGGTGATATAACCGGAACTTACATTGATATCTGACACTTAATTCAGGAACTTTCACACACATTATTAAATATATTATGCAAATTCTTTCTAGAATCTTTACTGGATGGGCTAATGGCTTTGAAAATTTCCAAAACACCTTATTTAAAACTCACCATCCAACTCAACTTATCAAAAGACAGACCTACACAAATGAAAAAGGCTGCTTGCAAACTCCTGGTAAATCCCTGCTCTAAATCATAGTTCGTTAGTTGGCACTTGAGTTCCATTTAGGATCATATACCCAGGTTTGAGTTCCACAGCAAAGAGAGATTATGATTCTTATCAGTGGAAACTATTTCAGGAAATATGATGCTAAAGCCGCTGTGGAGAATACTGTGGAGTAGCTCACAAAGCCCATTATTATTAAGCATTCGTCTGAAAATTAATGAAGGCATTTTATTTTTAGCCTTCTGTCAACTGGAATTTTTTATGAAACTGCATACTAGTGACATTCCTAAAGATAAATCTATTATAGGTTCTTAACTTATTATTTCTTTGGTAACCTAAGAGGGCATTATGCACAATTCTATTCCATTTTTGGACAGTATAAAATGCATGTGTTGAAGATGATTAACCAGAACTCTCTGCTTTTTCTTTCTACAGAGCAGTTTAATCATCTGGGCTGCAGACTACACTGCACTCACTCATTTAACAGTTATTCAACACCTGCTTTGTATTGGGCACCATGGTCTCATGGAACATAGGAGACTAAGGCAGACACGGTGTCCCTGCCCTCCTGAAGCTTACAGTCCACAAGGTGGAAGACAAAGAAGTAAACAAAATAACTACAATTTCCGGATGCAGAACCAAAATAGAAGAAACAGAAAGGAAGCTCTGGTGAACCCCAGGGCTACCAGCAGCCACAGATCACTGACAGCGGTACAGAGGGCAGAGGCGTCGGAAAGAGCGCAGCAGCGAGGGCTGGCCGGAGTGTCAGCGCCTGTGCGGTAACAGTGACGCCGAGTCAGTGGAAAAGACATTATGTTCAGTACTGAAATGCAAGAACTTCAAAAGAATTCATCCTGATTAAAATCACATACATGTAATTTAAAATATCTATACTGGCTGCCTACGTGGATGGAGTTGTCAAAAACAGAGGCCTTTGGATAAATGAAGTGTCATTTTTATTTAACTCTTTCATCATAAAATACAATTTTTTCCTAACTAATCACTTTAATAGCTCCAATCTTAAACGGTTCTGATTTTCAACACGTTTAAGTAGTAGGTTCACGCTGCACAACTGCAGCTCTAGAAAAACAATCTATCTTCTTCAGTCTCCCAGCAAACCCGTTTCCCACCAGTTCCTCTCGGTCATTCCCTCTCCTGCACCACCTTTCCTTAGCCTTCAGTGTGGAGCTAACTCCTACTCCGATTCAGCCTCAGGTGACACTGGCTCCTAAAGCTGTTCAGGTTTCTTTTCATGTTTCCCACTTACAGCTGAGCCAGGCCCTCCCTCCCTTATCTATGTTCCCACAGCATCCTGGGCATACCTCTACTATAGTCCTGTTTGAACTGTTTTGTAATCACCTGTTTTATGGATGTGTTTCGCATCAGGTTGAGCTTTTTAAGGGCAAGAACAAAATCTTATTTTTGTAATCCCAGCAAGTAGCACAATAACTTGCCTATAACAAAAGTTTAATAAATATTTGCTACATGCAGATAATGGGAAGGCTGCTCTGGTTCTAGCCACTCACGACAATAAAAATCAGCGTGACAGCATCAGCTCTCCTATAAACGTGAAGGTCCCTTACAATGTCAGTTTATACAGTTAAAACTACTTAAGGGCTTACGTGGCTAATACTCTTCTTTTAGCAAAGTAAAAAGTAGCTTCAATACTTTATTATGCTTTTACCTTAGCCAATAAAAACCAACCATCCTCTATAACTGCAATTATTTCTTAGATTTCACTTCTATTGAATAAACTTTAACTTCTTTTAAATCTAATAAGTTTCTTGAGTCAGATATAGAAAATTTTAATAGCTACTTACTCATATTTTGAGTTTTAAGATAATTTTCTGCACCTCAATGGACAAACTCAAGAGGCTTACAACCTAGGGCAGCAACAAGGCCATTCCAAACAAGTTCAAAGATGTGTCAAAAATCACCATTAAAAAAGGAGTAACTTTTCTACCTGTAGACTGTCTCATTAATTTTCCAGTCTATTAAAAGACAAATTTCCATCAAGGTCCAATGCTTGAATATAGAAAGGAAGACATTTAAACTAGAACTAGCAAACATAACTTTTAACAATGTAAGAAAGATAAAATCCCTTTGAATAAAAGAACAGATGAGATATTTGTACACTGACTCGATCATGTCAAGTGGTTAGACAGAGATTTACCATTGCAGATGTATGACTGGATGAGGAATTTGCACGATATGATATAAGACGTATTTTTAACTACATCAGGATGAGAGGGGAAAGCACAGTTATACAAACCACTTTTGAAGATCCAACCTACTTGTAATTATCATCTTCCACAAACTTTTGTAGTTCTTCTATATACTGAACAGAGTTCAGATATTTTTGGACGTGAGGCAATATGGGGATATCTAGGCAAAATGTGATAAATAATTAATTATCTGATAAAGTACATCTCAACCAGAATTTTAAAAGTTAAGCTGAGAAAATGATATTTAAAGGTGAATTAGGCCACATGGTACCAAATTTAAAGTAATTCTAGAAGGGTATTACCGAGGAAAATTTTATTTAATATAAGACTGAAAGTTGTTTGTATAGATAAAACAAAACAACAACCAAACAACCCCAAACAGCCCCATTTATAAAGTCCAGCATACTTGAGAAATTTCACAGAAAACAAAATCAGAGACTTCATTGTGATTTACATTGAAATCTCATCTACAGGCAAGATGCAAGGCAGTTTTGTTTCCTTTTAAAGAAGCCTGGCTCCCATTTGTAAATGTAGTTTTTCCTCCCCTACTTAGAAATTTCAAACAACATTAATTTAACATTATAATTTAGTGTTACGTTTTTTAAAAAATGAGAAAAGGACAAAATAAGAGATTCTCTAATTTAACTTTCAGTGAGATTCACCCCCAACCTCAACTTTTAGGAAGTTTTTGAGGTTTTCTTAAAAGTATAGATGCACATAAGTTAGCTTTAAGACTAATTTATATTAATCATAATGTAAACTCACTATTTCATAATATCATATTTTTATATATCAGTGGCCTATATTTATTCCCTATCAAATTGAAAGCATCCAAATATTTTTAGAACATTAAAAAAACAACAACAACACAAAAAACCTTTTCTAATCATCTGGGCTTGTATAATCAGTTTCTATACACGTGTTTCCGCAAAATACATCTTAGAAAAAAATTGGTTATTTACTCATTATCAGGCTCAAGAACGCTAGTCAGTTGTTACCAGGATCAAGGGTCTTAGCTCCTTCCCTAACCGGAAAATGTAAGAACTATTTTCATAATAGATTAGGGAGAGCAACTGGGATGAATATAACTGAAAATAACCTTGTAAATTATGTTAACAAAGTTGTTACAAAATAGCAAAAGAACAGAGATAAAACTTAAAAATTTAACTATGAAACACTTTAATTCCTTAAAAAGGAGATGTTAAACAGGATGCTAAAAGTTAAACAGTGAAATAAAACAATCACTGGTTTCCTTCAGGTTGAGATGTTTCTTGCTGTGTGAAAAGTGGCCTTATGAATCAGCAGAATCACAACATGATAATGGCTTCTTATCATCCCCCGAAACTTACCATATTCACAAGACTGCTGCAAATCAGAAATTATTCGAAGGATGTTATTCATCAAATTTGATCTCTGCTCACTTTCTAGAATGCTGCCAGTTGACGGGTATGCTGAATCAATGTATGTTAAATCTGACAAATAGATACCTGAAAGGCAATGAGAGAAATCGGTGCTTTCCTACTGGAAGAGTATGACTACGTGAAGGGGAAAGCTAGCTTGCAGCTGAGTTTCAGTACATGCCCTACATGGAATGTATTGTTACTCATACCCTGCAGCCTTCTAACAATGGGGCCACCGAGGCCTATGAAACTACTCATATGCTTTTCGGTAGATGTCCTCTTCTGATACCATCTTAAAGTATGGTTTCTTTTTTTGTTTTTATCCTCACCGGAGGACATGCTTAGAGAGAGGAGAGAGTGGGGAGAGGGAGAGAGAGAGAAAGAGAGAGACAGACAGACATTGACAGGCAGCCTTCCATATGTGCCCCCCAACCTGGGGACTGAACCCGAAACCCAGGTATGGGCCTGACTGGGAATTGATCAGCAACCTTTCTGGTACTTGGGGCGACACAACCAACTGAGCCACTCTGACCAGGCAAAGTATGGTTTGAGGCGAGAGAGAAACTCTGGCACCTATGGAACCTAATGGAAAGAAGCTTTCTTCACCTGGCTCTGCCTTGTGACTACTTGTGTAGAATGGAGACGGTTATTTTAATCTCCGGACCTCGGTTTTTATGTCTCTACATCTTACACTATTTTCCAAGCTGTGGTAGAGCCTGGAGAAGTTACGTTAGCCAGCCTAGCATGGGGTAGCTATTTAATATTAGCTCTATACCCCCTTGCCTTGAGTTGATAATTATCACTTGAGTCTTAAGTCAAGACATGTGAAAACTGTCTCTTTCTGATAGAAATATTTAATTTTATTTATTTTTAAGTATATATTTTTATCGATTTTTTAGAGAGAGAGGGAGGGAGAGAGAGAGAAACATCGATGTGAGAGAGAAACATGGACCGGCTGCCTCCTGCACGCCCCCTGCTGGGGATCGAGCCTGCAACCCGGGCATGTGCCCTGACGGGGAATCAAACTGGGAATCGAACCGGGACCTCTCAGTCCATGGGACGATGCTCAATCCACTGAGCCACACGGGCCAGGAGAAATATCTCATTTTAAAGATTAACAGTTGGATTTCTGAAATAGTTCATGTGACTACAAACTGAAGTTAACCGTCCTCTGCCCTCACCCACCATTTCTCTGCACCAACAGCAACAACAACAAAAACACAGCCCTCAAAATAACTTGGATGCATTAGTTCTGCATGTGAAGGTCACTGATTTAAATATCTCATGTCAAGTATATAAGACAACTATAGTTGGAAAGAAAAATACACTTTCCTACGTTTGCCTCATTACTCCGTGTTCACGGAGTCGCAGGGGAAACGCACCCGAAATGAAGCGCTCACCGCCTTCCGACCGCGTCTGACTTTCTCACGCCACTTCTGCTCCCTTGCACGTTTCCTAGACTCGCTTCTGACCGTCTACATTATATCTTATATCCAGGTCAGTGCCAAGAGCTTAGTGTCCTCAGAGATTCCAAGAAAGGATTTAGGAATGGTTTAGTCCAACCCCCCCTTTTCACAGATGAAGAATCTGAGGTCCACAAACATCACAGGACGTGTCCAATGCCATGCGCACCGTCAGTGACAGAGCTGGATCTCACAGTACATACTTGTACCTCAAGATTTTTATTTTTTATTTTATTTTATTTTTTTAATCTTCACCCGAGGACATCCTTGCATGTACCTTCAGGTAGAGCGGGAGGGAGAGAGGGAGGAAGAGAGAGAGGGAAACATCGATGTGAGAGAGACACATCGAGTGGCTGCCACCCACACGACCCCAACCAGGGCCGGGGACAAACTGCAACCGAGGTACGTGCCCCTAGCGGGAACCGAACCCGGGACTCTCTGGTCCGCGGGCCGACGCTCCAACCGCTGAGCCGAACCGGCCACGGCTCAAGTTTTTTGTGTGTGTGTGTTTTTTTTACTTTAAACTCAGAGTATCTACACCATTGACTAGATAATTTTTATGACTCTGTAATCTATCTAAGCTTCCTCACTGTATATCTTATCTGTTCGGGACCATGGACGCATCTAGGCAGCTGCTGCGTCCTGCACTCTCAGAAAGTGAAAGCCCTGAGCAGCGTCCTGGACAGGCTTCTCACGACCGAGAGGGGCGGCCTCGCAGTCTCCGCACTCGTCCTCCTCTGTCCTTTCCGCTCAGTACTTCACAGGATTCTTTCAGCCCCCATCATAAACACTGCTGCTTCTTCAGAGACGCCCATCTTCTTCCTGACTTCAGGCAGCTCAGAGGCCGAGCTCTGCTCCCCGTCCCCCACTCTCACAGGAAGGAGAACCCTCTTCTTGCCAAATGGAAACTGATTTCAAATGCAAAATATCCCCTGCCGCCTCCACTCTGCGCACCCCTTCCTTTCCCGGAGCCAGTGCACACGCGGAACTCTCCCCTGAGAAGGCAGAAATCCACGCAACCCTTCCTTCAGATCTGATCCCCTCCTCAGGCCAGGACCTGGGCTCTCTCCCTTCAACACACCTTGAGAGAGAAACACGGACTAGGGTGCTTCTGCATTCATGTTGTTAAATGAAGCTCTAATTCCTTAAACTGAGAACTAACTACATCACAACTGACTCATTTTGGGGGACATACTTTTGAGTTACTTCCCCCCTCCTTCCCTCCATGTTGCTATAGACATTTTTGGACATGTCTCCTGGTACACGTGTACAAGGGTTTCTCTAGGAGATGCACATACGGTATACATATATATGTGTATTAATATATCATATACGTGGTATATTAATGCTCACATTTACAAGATAGTGGCACATTGTTTTTTAACTAGTTTAAAGTGTACAGCACAGTAGTTATACAATCACACTTACAAAGCGTTCCCCCTGATAGTCCAAGTACCCACCTGGCACCCCAAGTGGTTGTTACTGTATCATTGACTACATTCTCTGTGCTGTGCTTTACATCCCCGTGACTATTCTGTAACTACCAATGCGCACTTAATTCCTTCATCTTTTCACCCAGCCCCCCCACACCCCTCTGACAACCATCAGTCTGTTCTCTTTGTCTGTGAGTCTCCTTCAATTTTGTTTATTCTGTTTTTTAGATTTCACATATAAGTAAAATCATATGGTATTTGTCTTTCTCTGACTTATTTCCCTTAGCATAATAGCCTCTTATCCATGCTGCCACAAATGGTAAGATTCCTTTCTTTCTTTCCTTCACTGATGTTTTTTTTGAGAGAGAGAGAAACATCAATGTGACAGAGAAACATCAACTGGTTGCCTCCCATACACACCCTGACCGAGGACTGAATCCAAAGCCTAGGTATGTGCCCTGACCAGGAATGGAACTCGTAACCTTTTCGTGTACCAGACGACGCTCCAACCAAGGGAGCCTCAAGGCCAGGGCTCACTGTTTTTCAGTCTTACTAATTCATACTCCCACTGACAGTATGTGAGTTTCTACTGACCTACACTTGTGCTAACACTTGATATAACCAGTTCTTTAATTTTTTCCAATCTTCTGAGTATAAAATATCTCACTGTGTTTTAATTTTCATTTCCTTGATTAATAATTAGGCTAAGCATTTATATTTCTACGAAATGTCTTTTGTCCAGTTTTTCCTCTGGGTTGTTTTTCTTATTGGTTTCTAAGTTCTTACCATATTGTAGAAACGAATCCCCTTGGCAGTTAAACTTTACCCAGGTACTCTTCAACCTACTATATAATCTGAAGCCAGTATTTATCTTGCTGCTGAAACTTATTCCTCCGGCAAAGGCATAAATGACCTCCTCGTTATTACATCTTCCACGTCTCTCTCGTCCTCCTGCTGCTGTCTCTCTCTAGTATTCTTACTATTCCCTTCGCTCCTTGATCTTGACCGGCCAGAACCTTCCTAGCTTCCTGCACTCCCTCTGTTCTTGTTTTTCCTCATGTGCCCTGGAAGTTGGTATTCTCCATGGTTCTGCCATCAGTCTCCCTACTCTACATGTTCTTATTCTGGATTCTTTTACTTCTGTAGTTTCAACTATCACCTAACTGCTGATGACTTCCCAAATCTCTCTATAGAACTGAGCTCCTGACTTCCATTTTCCATGACAAACTAACCATCACTTGCTCCTAAACACCTGTCATTCCGATTTCCTGCTGTGGTTAGTGGTATCACTAATTGCTGAAGTTTCAAAGCGCAACCAGCTCAAGTAGAAAAACTCAGGAGGAACTTGATACTCATATCTTTCTCCGATGAAGCTACTAGTGAATAAAACACGGTCACTGCATGGTCACGTGCTGTATTACATAATATAAATCAGAGACTAGAAGCTGTCAGTAGTCCATCTGTCCCAATGTTTTTAAAATCAGGAATTATTATAGGAAATACCTAGATGACTTTCTTTTCCTAAAAAATGAAGAGACTTGGCAACAACAAGGTACAGCAAAAACCAGTGCAGATCCCATAACCACAATAACATGTTTGTCATAACCTTCATTTTCCTGTTATCTTCTGGTTTACTTCAATTACATTACCCGCTTCATTCTTTTTTTTTTTTTTTTTAATAGATTTTTAGAGAGAGGAAGGGAGAGAAAGAGAAACATTGATGTGAGAGAGAAACATGGATTGGTTGCCTCCCACACGCTCCCCAACTAGGGATCGAACCCGCAACCTGGGTTATGTGCCCTGACCAGGAATCGAACCCACCAACCACCTTTTGGTGTATGGGACGGTGCTCCAACCAACTGAGGCACACCAGCCAGGGCCCTGCTTCATTCTTGTTGTGAGCATTTGTCTTTAAAGGCCTTTGAGTTTGCAACCCTTAATATACCTATGCATGTCACAGGAATTTAAGGAAACAGTTCTGCGAAAGAGGCAGAAACTAAGCTGACTTTAAATCAGGATGTGGATCAACAGTTGATGGTAGGAGTATCAGAAAGAGAAAAGTACAAGCTGCAGCAGCAGAGGGGAAAGCATGTGGTGTGCACAGAAAGTGGAAGCCCGAAGGTGTCACCTAGCAGCAGGCGAGCAATTGTCTGCTCCAGCAGAGTGTGGCACGATGCTTTGGAGTTAGATTTTCAGCCCCCAGTCTACCACTTAGTGCTGAAGTACTAAAAGCCAAGTCACTTAAAATAGCTAAATTTGTGTTTCCTCAGCTATTGAGTTACTTAATCACATTTCCTGATTTAATGAAATATAATAGCATAGTTAGTGCTCAACAACTAGTAATTCTCTCTCCAGCACCCTAATCTCATAGCAGAACTGGGCCAGAGGTAGGTAAAAGTGACCTGTCCAAGTTTAGCACAGCCTGTGTGTGTGTGTGTGGGGGGGGGAGAGTGGGGTGTCAGAACTCTCTTTTCCCCCTACTCAGGCCAGGGTTATATTCGCAATTAAATCACAAGATGTCAACTATAAGAATATCCTTATTCAGACAAGAGGTGCCATGTTGTAAAAAGGAAGCGACATTATATAGCATCCGAGTTTAGGTTTAAAAAATGTCAAATTTCTGAAAGAATTTTATACACAGATTTCCATTTATTTTTGGAAATTATATATATATATGAGCAGATTTATCTTAAGAAACATCACAGAGTAAGATAAACATATTACAACATTAGGTTTCTTATACGTTTAAAATCATCTGAAATGGCAACTCAGTAAACTGTTTAAAACTTCTAGGCTATAAAGAGCATTACATTCTTTAGGTGGCTGCTTCCTGACCAAGTCTAACTCTTGTTCTTTGTAACAAAAATCAAACTCATCAGCCTGCAGCCGCTCTAAGTGAAGTAGAGTACTGTGTTTTTCAGCATTCAACTTTAAAGATCTCTGGCCAGCAGACTAAAATGTTTGTTTTAGAATTGCCCGCTGGACTAGGATAGTTTGTTTCCAGATGGTGCCCTTCCTTCAACCTGCACAGTCTCTCCTTGTTCAGAGCTATTCAACCTCCTGCTGATCCCACTCCCCCCACCCCTATTTAAGGCCACAGAGAGGAAATCCTAGGGAGGAGACTCCTCCACGCCCCCAGTCTCCAGCAATTTTTTGGTGACGTAATATGTGGGCTGAACTTGAGTCTACTGAGAAAGAGGGAATCACTATTCAAGGGCACTGTACATACAATCTGGGTCAGCTGCAGCTGGTTACCGCACTTCTCCATGTGGCAGACAGAGCAAAGCCACAGCGCTTTCTCTGCTGGACTCAAGACAGCCCACAGACCAGAACTTCCACTCCACTACTTAAAATTACATAGGCGGCTTGTCAAATTCAATTGATTGGTGGTGTAAGAAGAAAAAGAAGTTCCTTATTACAGCTTGGATTCGACGGCCCAAAACAAAGATGCAGTTGCCATTCAAGTCACAGACGAACAAACTCCTACACTGATTTTTAAAAGCAAGAATAAGATCGGCAAGTTTCTGCGTTTGCTTTGTCAACAGATGCAAAAGGTATTTTAATGCTTGTATTTAACAATTCTAATGTATGTCAGAATGCATAATTATTTTACATTTGTTGTATAAAATTCAAAATCTCTTGTTAAACAAAGAATTTTGGAATACACTAAAATTTATTCAATCTGAAAAAGGTTTTGTTTGCAACTTTATGTAAAACCTGGTCATTATGCACTTTACAATGATTAATGTGCATTATTTGAGATTCAACTGAATGATATTTAGTGACATGCTTTTAGATTAATGCATATATGCTGGGTTTCAGAAAACAAGTGCTTTTGTGACACTAGAAATTTTCACTTTAAGATTAAAGTTTAAGGTTTATATTTGTAGCACAGTGATCAAAACAAAGGGATATAAACTTAAAGAAAATAATTATAAATATTAGTCTTCTTCACGCAGCTACAGTGGGTGCTGAAGATTTAGATACTGTTAGATATCGTAAACTATAGCTACTAAAAAACACAGCTAAGAATATATAAAACTAACTGAAAGGCTTTGCAACAATATCTCAATTATAGTATAACCAAATATAAGCAGAAATCCTTGTAATGATTTAAGACAGGTCTATGGTATTTCTTGTTAAAGCTCAAAATTTTAAATATTTTCCCAGGTTTACATGTAACAGTAATTTAACTTGGGTAACAGAAATAAAAACTACTAGAACTGGAATTAATTGAAAAAGCAAAGTTACTGATACATTAAAAAGCCCTAAAACCTTACAGATTAGGATTGGAGAGAAAAAGAAAATGTGATAAAAGTATTATGTAAGTCGGTATAAACAATAGAAAATAAAACCCTGAAGATACAATTATTTAAATACATGATTAAAAGATAGAAAATATATAAGAATTTTATATAGAAATAATTTTGGTAACTACATGCAAGATTTCTTTCCAATATTTCATCTGGGGGCTTTAATTGTATTGTGAGAATTATTAACAATAAAATTACTAGTTATTAATTAGTAAGCTTTAACACCAAAGATACTTAAGTTTGTTTGTTTTGGGGATCCTCTATCCTTTTAAACACTAAAGATACTAACTGCAAGAATCTTCAACAAGCAAATAATGGTAAAGCTAAAATTTCTCCAACTTTACTTTCATGTCCTTTCCTTAAATATTCTTGACTCTAAATACTGGGAAGCTCTCTGTGAAACATATTTTACAAGAAATTCTGATAAAATTTCCAAGCAATACTGGATCTGAAATACTTGTCATCTTTCCGTCGTTTGCTGTGAAAAGTGCAGGACCTCATTAAACCCCTTCCTGCTGAAGCCTTAGGGAAGCATTTAATCTAAAACCCAAGGCCTACAGATAACTAGCCTCTTCCAGGAACACAATTCACAGCCTGGAAGTTCTTTATCTAAGGTGTACTCAGTGCTTCCTAGCTGGAGCTGGCTGCCTCGTGCTGTTTCAGGGCGACAGGCCCTGGGGTGCCTCTGCATTCACCATCTGAAAGGGAGTCAATCTGACTATTCCTTCTCCCGACTAGCTGGCACTGCAGCAACTATGAAGAGAAAAAGTACCAATAAAATTAACCCAAAGCATGGAAGACTTTTCCCCCTGAAAAACAACCAAGCAAAGGCAGATTTAAACTTAAGTATACCGTAACTAATTTATAACAGTCTCCTGGGACCTAGGAAAATTTTTAACATACACAGAAGGGTTTTATGAGGTAACACAGATTTATGGATCTTTCACTTTTAAAACTGAACATATGTGGGAAAATATTAAATAAAAGAATGTTTCTGAAATGTAACAGTAAATGTATTTTTAAAACTAGTTCTTTACTCATGACGTAGCTCAGTCTACTACTTAAAAATCTGGCTCCTTCCTCTGTGTTAGATGACAACAAAGTCAGCACACTTCTGTGAGGATAAGGGAATTGTATTTATTTAAAAAAAATAAACCTTCAGTTGCCTCCTTTGAGTACGAATTTGGGTCAGACTCTCCGATGGTGGACAGGGATTTAGGGTACGCTTAACCCACAGGCGCCCACGCAGCCAAGGCAGAATGCACCGACAGGAAGCGAGTGCAGCTTTAATTTGGATTTGTCCTTTCACATCCTTGTTCTTCTGTGACAACACCGGTGCAGCCACAATGACAGGCCTGGATTATATGCTCTTAGTTGTTCCATAAAAATCTGTGTCTGACAGCAACCCAAGCTTTTCAAATAGAATACTGTTCATAAGATTCCACTTGTTTTGAAGTTTCACAGGGCTTCCCAAATTTTCCTTGTTTTGGTAGCTTACTTCGTAGTAGGTTATTAAGGTAAAATAACTGTATGATCTAAGAGTTCCTGTTACAGACGTGAGATGAGAGGGTCTGAGCACTAGGTTAGTAACTGGAGGAGAAATCTGTGCATCTGCCCAGGAGGCTGAGGGCTGTGGTTGTACTGCCCTCAGTTTGTTTTGTTCGTTTATTTATTTATTCCCTCAGTTTTTAAATTAAACCACATCTAAATTCCATGAATCCATAAATATAACAAGAAATCTTTTATCCGTTTTTGGTGTAGGTAACTCCAGATAGTCAGAGTCCTTTCTAAAATAAAACAGAAGACTCTTAAGGTCTAAATTTTCTACTGATGTCAGAAGGCCAAGTATGAAACAAAAAACGCAAAGGACTCAACTAAGTGTGCTTTTGGCGATCAGTCAGCAACAGGAGGCCTTTAATATGGATATGGGATATTATTACACTCATCCTTCATGTCTAAATTATTTTGTAAAAGGACAAGAATTCCCCACACTCCATCCATTCTGTATTTCCATGATCTCCACCCCCACCCCCCACCCCCACTCTGTGAAAAACAACAAACACAAAGTTAAGACTCCTCTGTAGTGACCATATGACTAGGATGAAAACCACAGGTCTAGAAAAGTTACACGAAGAAGATCTGAATCCTGCTTGAGTGTTCTGGCTTCTCCAGGAATTTATTCCTTTGCAAAACGGTGTGAATGCAAATAGTTAACACGTGTCAAGCAAACATAAATATAGGGGACTGTCGTAATGCTGCCGATAGAAAATAGGAGAGAGTTTGCTGCCATGTGATACAGCATACAGGTTAATGGAAAATATGAACCCTGGAGTCTGCCCGGTTCAAATTGTGGCCCCATCTCTTAGAAGCCGTGCAGCTCTGGGTAAGGCACCTAACTGCTGGAGTTTCTTCATCTGAAAATGAGGAAAGTAATAATCTACCTCAGAGGGCTGTGATGAGAAGCAAATGATTTAATACATGTGAAGGGCTTACAACAATGCCTGGCATTTATTTAGCAGGCATGCAGGAAGTATGAACTCTGGTTATTACTGCGTTGTAATCATTGATTGATAGCAGGCGTAAAAACCTAGGACCTAGCTTCTCAAATAAAAAACACTTGGGTGGAAAACGGGATAGAAACGCTCTGTTTTGATGTATCCACTGCCATCCTTCAGAAAGAGCAGAGAGGAGCCAAGTCCACAGGCGTGGAAAGGTGGGCTGCGCCACGGCAGCTGCTGATGAACCTGACGGAGGGACAGGTTCATTCTGCTGCTGCTCCTCTTTAGGGAGGTGACTGCCGGGAACTTGGAACAAAACTAGTTCTAGTGTTTCCACAGAAGCCGTACCACAGAGGACACGTATTTCTCATCTCCCACAGCAAAAGTGAAACATTCCGAGCACACGTTTTAGTGCGCGTGCCACTGCTATAAACACTCCCTGCAGAGCCAGGGAGCCTGAGTCCTTGACCTGGTTCCACTAGTACCTCCTTGTGTGGCCCTGGCCTTCACATGCACACAGGCGCAAAGAGGTTCTTGAATAAGGTGGACGCTAAGGCACTTCCCAGCTCTGACAATCACCTTCAATTACAGGTAATGCCTTTCCTCGGTAATGGTTACAGAAAGTTACCATGTTACTAAAATACAGTTCAGCAGAACCTGCTAGGAGAATGAATCTGCTGAATTATATACAGGTTTACAGCATAAATAATATTATGGTTTAGAAACACGATTATCCACAATAATGACTGTAAGTATTCTATCCTTCTTAAACTTGTCCCCAATCCCCAAAGGACATGCTATAAAAACAAAAATATGCCCTGGCTGGTCTGGCTCAGCAGTTAGAGCATCGGCCAGTGGAAGAAAGAGTTGTGGGTTCGATTCTGGTCAAGGGCACACGCCTAAGTTACGGTTCAGTCCCTGGCCCCGGTTGTGCAGAAGGCAACCAATTGATGTATCTCTCTCACATCGATGTTTCTCTCTCTCTTTCTCTCTCTCCCTCTCCCTCCCTCCCACTGTATCTGAAAAATCAATGGAAAAATATCCTCAGGTGAGGATTAAAAAATAAAACAAAACAAAAAAACACACCAAAAATATGATGCTAAAACTTGCCAGTTTGAGACTTATCCTTTTAGTTTCTTTAATTTGATGGTGTAAAAAGATATTTATTGAGAGGGTTCATTTAATTGAAACGGCACAGTATAATATAAAACAGACTTAGTAGTCACCTAGTAACTTTAACACTAGTGAGGAAACAATGTTTTAATTAATGCCTTACAAATATTATGTGCCATTTTAGCAGTTTTCAGATGGTAAGTGAGCTTTTTAAAGGTCAGAAAATTCTGATTAGGATGTCTCTGCCTACGGTGGACACTCCCCAAAATCCGCTCACTGAGTTGGGGAACAAGAAGCCATGAGGTGGCACCTGGTCTCAGAAACCTAGTTTTCAAACAAATGTGAAGGCACTGTGATACTGAACCTAAGAAACTAATAACGTTCATTCTGGTCCAACTTATCAACAAACAGATATTCAGTCTTCCCCTTAGATGCTTTTTTATATTACTGACATTAAATGTAGATTAATATTAATTCCTTTTACTTCTACCTTCATTGGTTTGCTTTTTAGAAGACATCACACAAGCTCATTTCAAAATGAAGGCTTTTATCTGGACCCTAATTGTGCTACTCTTCCTACTAACGGGCACCGGGCACTGCAGAGGACAGTTCACAATTAAAAAAGTAAGCCAGAGGAGGTACCCTCGTGCCACAGCCGGTAAAGAGGAGGTGAAGAAATGCGCATACACATTCCTGGTCCCTGAACAGAAAATAACAGGGCCGATTTGTGTCAACACCAAAGGGCAAGATGCAGGGACCATTAAAGACATGATCACCAGGATGGACCTTGAGAACCTGAAGGACGTGCTGTCCAAGCAGAAGCGGGAGATAGACGTCCTGCAGTTGGTGGTGGACGTGGATGGAAACATTGTGAACGAGGTCAAGCTGCTGAGAAAAGAGAGCCGGAACATGAACTCTCGAGTTACCCAACTCTACATGCAACTGTTACACGAGATTATCCGGAAGAGGGACAATTCTCTCGAACTTTCCCAGTTGGAAAATAAAATCCTCAATGTCACCACAGAAATGTTGAGGATGGCAACAAGGTACAGGGAGCTAGAGGCAAAATACGCTTCCTTGACTGATCTTGTCAATAACCAGTCTGTGATGATTACGGTGTTGGAAGAACAGTGTTTGAGGATATTCTCCCGACAAGACCCCCATGTGTCTCCTCCGCTTGTCCAGGTAGTGCCACGACACATTCCCAGCAGTCATCAGTACACGCCCGGGCTGCTGGCAGGTAATGAGATCCAGAGGGATCCAGGTGATCCCAGAGACTTAATGCCACCACCGGATCTGCCAACTGCTCCCACCAAAAGCCCTTTCAAGATACCACCAGTAACTTTCATCAACGAAGGTGAGTTTCTATTTTCTGTCAAAGATGGAAGTACGGGGCAAAAGTGTCTTATAGTTGAGGAAACAATGCTCATAACAAATGCTTGTTCTTTGGTGATGTAATTGTACATAATATTAAAATATTATTTTTGTTTTCTATTAAAAACTGAAGTTAAATAGATCTCTTAACTCTAAGACTAAAAACAGTGTATTCTGCCAGGCCAGTGTGGCTCAATGGATTGAGCGTGGTCCCATGGACTGAGAGGTCCCGGTTCAATTCCCGGTCAGGGCACATGCCCGGGTTGCGGGCTCGATCCCCAGTAGGGGGCATGCAGGAGGCAGCCGATCCATGTTTCTCTCTCACATTGATGTTTCTATCTCTCTCTCTAAAAAATCATCAATAAAAACATATTTCAAAACAAAACAAAACAAAAAACTGTATTCTGGGAAAAAAGTAGTCTTCCATTTAAATTCTTACAATCTATGTTACTAGCACTGAGACAGGAATGAGTCCATGAGCCACTCATCTCTAACCGTCCTACTGGCCTCCAGCGAGGTCCTCACTGCTCCTCAGCAATCCTACTGTTACCTCTTGCTGCTCTTCCCACTCTCCTCCTCCTCCAAAGGCACAAGTCAACATTCGCTCTCACTCCCCATAAGCCTTAATCACATAAGCCTGGAATCACACCGCCTCCTCACCCCACTCAGCGCAGGCACCATCTACTGCTGTCCCCAGATGAAGTCTGCTCAGGGCCTAGGCTCCCTGTTCATTCCTATCTTGAAAACTCTGCACAAAACCCACGCCCTCTTGCTCTCAGTCTCAAGAGATAAAGGCATCCTTCCTATTTTCCAAGGCTAAAGAGACTACAATTTATACTCTGTACCTCCATTAGTATATATGTTTTCACTAGCAAAAAAAAAAAAAACCCACAAAACAAAACAGAAACACAAAACTCCAAACCCAGAATTCATCCTAATATCTCTACCTCTATTGCTTAATTTCATTCTTTCATTCATTACCAGTCACTGATCTAGGTGACCAGAATGCAAAAATGAATCATTCATTTTTGTTTCAGTTTAGTAAGCTCACTGCTAACTTTAGGAATATTTTACACCTGCACTCATTTTTCCATAAGCCATTCTCCTGAATTCTTTAAGTTTATTTGTTTCCAAAGTGGAGGGAAAAGCCCAAATACACAAAAGCTAAAAATAAAAAATGAAAAGAAAAAAAAAAGTAAATAAATCATAGTTCATTCACTTCTTGAAAAGGCAGGACATAAAACTGCACATAGACTATAATATACTTTTTTTTTTTTTTTAATCCTCACCTGAGGATATTTTTCCATTGATTTTCAGATAGAGTGGGAGGGAGTGAGGGACAGACGGGAGGTGGGGGGGTGGAGAGAAACATAGATGTAAGAGAGACACATCAATTGATTGCCTCCTGCACGACCCCAACCACCCTAGAATCGAACCCGCGACTCTTTGGTCTGCGGGCCATCGCTCTAACCGCTGAGCCAAACCAGCCAGGGCAGACTATGATATGATTTTAAACAACAGAAACACAGAACAAAGACTGGAAACACATCACAAAGTCGCCGTGTCTCAGCAGCAGTGGACTCCACTGACACTCATATCTCTGCTTTCTTGAGCCTCCATATCATATTCCGACCCTTCCTACTTCTCTAGGTCCTCACTGGCATCTTCTTCCTTCTATGGCTTTAAAAGGCTTTCTTCAAGACATTTTATTTTAGAGGCCTCATATACCTTCAAGGCTACAGGTACCAGCCCTGCTCAGGTGACTCCGGCCTGACGCTCTCTCTCCTGGTTCTAACCAAAGCTGATGTTTGCATCTGGATAGTCTACCATTACCTCACATGCAGCTGCTTCCTCTAGAGAAGTGCCTTCTTCCAGCTCATCTGCCAACCTGGCAAATTTCAAGGCTGAACTAAAATATATCTTAAATTTTACGCCTTCCCAGATTCAAACAAACATATCTAGATGGCTCTTTCCCCAAACTGCTGACTATGCTGTGACCACATTCTCTGTCATATTACACCGGAGTTATCGGTTTGCCTGTCTGTCTTCCTGCTAGACTGAATGCTTCTGGAAGGAAGTGACCTGTCTTTTTCATTTTTCCATCTCAAACATCTAGTCAGGATCAGGCTGTCATATTGTGCTCAGCATGCTGTAAGTACTACAATGAATACTTGAGGAATGAAGGAATGAATTAGTAAATAAACCCTAAAATAATCTTTTCCCCAAACTAGCATTCTCTTTTTTGAAATAAGTAAATTATTATAATAGCAATACATATTTACTGAAGAAAATCTAGGAAACACTAATAAACTTTTAAGGAAGTTTCATGGAATATCCAAATACTCATAAATAAATCGTTAACATTTTGGTAATAACCTTCAAGTTTTTCTTTTTTTATTCACCTCTCATAAACATGATAGTCAATTGTTTTGTAACTTTAAAAAATAACTTTGGCCCTGGCCAGTTTGGCTCAGCGGTTAGAGCATCGGCCTGCGGTCTGGAGAGACCCGGGTTCGGTTCCCGCTAAGGTCATGTGCCTCGGTTGCAGTTTGTCCCCGGCCCTGGTTGGTCGTGCGGGTGGCAGCCACTCGATGTGTCCCTTTCACGTCGATGTTTCTCTCTCTCTCTCTTCCTCCCTCTCCCTCCCACTCTATCTGAACAAAAAATGAAGGAATGTCCTCAGGTGAGGATAAAAAAACAAACAAACAAACAAAAAAGTAAAAAGTAAGTTTGTTCTGCTTTTTCTTTCTCGTGATTATGTTCTTGGGGTAAGTTTCTGTAAGTAAATTTATGGGTAAATTGATTTTGATTTCTCTATTTTGCTATACATTATCACCCAATTCTGAATTTGTCCAGCTCACCTCTGACACTCCCCTCCTGCCCCACACACACGGTCAGCTGGTTCTAACATGCTGCTTTTCTGTCTTTCTTGGACATGTCCCTCATTTATACCCAGAGCCAGAACTCTAGCTTAGATCCAAAGTATTTATGGCAGCTGCTGGAGGACTGGCACTTCCTAGATTACTAGCTGCATGACCTTGGGCGGGGAAGGGGAAGCAGAGAATTGCTCTGTGCCTCAGTTTCCTCATCTGTAATAACAGTGCCTGGCACTGAGATGTTACACTGACCTGCCAACCGGTCTCCCTGACTCCACTTTCTCTCACCGTGAAAATGTATTCTATATTGCCAACAGTCTGTCTTCTCGAACCACCACTCTGACCGCATCACACTTTTGCTTATAGGTTCCCAGACTGCAAACTGAAAAGTCCAAACTGTTTAGCCTGGGTAAGATAATATCCTCAGAAGATCAATCCTACTTCTTCCTTTCGCTTTCCTTCTATTAATTTCCTTTAAAAACGACCACTTCAGTAAAATGAATCAACCCATTGCTTCTAACTATTCAAATTACAAGGCCTAGAATTGAAATAAAATAATAAAATAAAAATAGCTACTCCTCTTTGAAGCCCCTGTTGACTCCCATAGGCTTGAAGTGACTGCTTCTTTGCATAAATGTCTCTACTGTCTTTAACATATTTCTTATATTCCCTCTTAAATTATCAGTTATCTTTATATGTACACACAGGACCTATATACACACATAAAAAATGCCTTCCTATTATAAGCTCTTTCCTGGTAGATGGATATTGTGTCTCATTTGCAGATGCTAAATAGATGTTGACTGACTTGATACTACATTTTTATAGAGCTTCTTAAAGCTGTAATTCCAAAGACCATCAAGAAAGTACTTTAATACATTCTATTTACTGGATTCATTCACTTTATATTGTTCTAACTCTCAGTAACGACAGGCTAGAGTACCAATAAATTACATAAGTGCTGATCATTATTAATATCCCCACACCCATATGTACAAAATGATCTACTGGGTATAGAAAGAAAAAATGTATATTTAATTTTTATATCCTTTTAAAATGTATATATTTGTGTAAGCTTTTAATGTACACAATATCAGTATAGTAGTTTGTACATATCATTTATAAATAAACATAATTGAAGTGTGTGGATTTTTAAAAACTGATGGGTGTACAATTATGTACATATGGAGATGACTGTCATGAAGTATTTTCTGTGGGTGCTGAATGTTAAGTAGATGTTATCACCAATTCTAGAAGAAATGAATACTCACATGTTCATATACTGACACACTAAACTCATTTATACAAAATGAGATATATCAGTTCTAAGTTTTATTATATATTGAGCTGTAGTATAAAAAAAATCTAATATTACAGAATTAAATTCCATGCTAGAGATTCAGCATATCAAAAGTCCCATTAAACAGACTTTTACTTTAATGAAACAATGGTATATATATCCCTAACACATCAATCCTTAATGTAATAATTAAGGATAGGCACAGATTTTTTTCTGTTATTATTTATTTGTTGTTATAAGTAAACATTAAATTTTTACTTATTTTATTCTATAAATGTTAGTCTCTGAAATTCAAGGACATAATTAACTACACCATAAGAATGGTCAACAGTACACTAATGAACAGGTAAGAAAAGTACACAGAATTAAGAAAACATGTTTTCTTTGTTACTGGCCTTGGGTAAGTCACTTTGCCTGTCTCTGTTTTCTCACTTGTACAATGAGCACTGGTTGGACCGGATGATTCTAACATCCCTTTCTACTTCTAATATTCTGTGATTCTCATCAACTATAACTATAACTTACTACAAGCAACAATAGATTGGCTATTCTATTTTATTTATAATGTGCTAAACTCCTTCTCCTAACATTCTTATTCAGACTGGAAGATACGTCCAAGTATTTGGGGCTCGCACGAACAGTGCAAAGGTGGGGCGGGGGACTGCTGTACTATATACGCTTTGAACAACAAGCAGCTCACTTTACTGGGTGAGGGAGGGAATGGGGAGTTGTTTAATGGGGTACAGAATTTCAGTTCTGCAAGATGAAGAGAGTCTGGAGATCGGATGCACAATAATGAGAGTGTACTGATGCCACGGAACTGCACACTTACGAGTGGTTAAGTTGGTGTATGTTATGTTATCGATATCTTACCATTATTATTTTTAAAAAGGTGTTTTAATGATAGGCAATTTTATAGTTTCTTTTAAAATGGCCATTAAAAATGCACCTCAAAAGAATAAACTTATTATGAATATATAGCAAATAATGGCATAATTTTGTTAGTTTAACATAAATTATCTCCAGGAACATTACCTTCCTTCTGCCTTATAAACAAAATGTCTGGGAACGACTACACACTGGCAAACTGCCATCAATAAAATTCTTAACTGTTAATGCTATTCGGTGGCTGCACTTTAGGTCAGTCTTTTATAGAAGAAAACATTACTCTCTTACAAGTGGTATATTGAGAAAAAGACGTTTAGTCGGTACAGGTAAAGGGAGTTGAGTTTTTTACAGTGTGTTAGAGCACAGACCCAAATATCAGGAACCTTGGGATCCAGCGGGGCTTTTCTGAGGCCCGGCTGCCTCTTTTGTAAACGACATGGTCGTGATGATTAAATGATGTGATTCATGTGACAATGATTTGTGTGTGGTCTGACCATCAGTGATTATTAACTTTTCTGTGTGCTTCCTTACTGGAGCTTTGCCTTGCCATGTATGGGGACATAAAAGGTAAGCTTGAAAAGTTAAACTTGAAAAGCAGTCATTGGAAACTAAAAATATGCTTTTTAGTACGTAATAAGCTAAATTTCAATGATTTAAAATGCTTTCTATTTGTAAATTTTAAAGATGCAACTAGTTTTAGTGGAATACTTCTTTAACATTTAAAACAAACAAACACACTAATTAACTAAAGAAGACTGATTAATAAGCAAAGGAGCCGTTGGAATATGATTCTATTAACAAGTGATGAAAAGTAACAGAAGTTTTTTAATAATTTCAAAAATAAAAGCTGAGGTTGCTAACTGCATTTTGAACTTACAGATTAATAAACAAAGTAATACTTATTATTACAAGAAATAATCTGTTATCGCTTTAGAAAGTACCTGCCTCAAATTTCCCATTCCAGAAATGCTGTTGAATATATGTATCTTATACTTAACTCACAACCCAATTAAAAGGTTTATTTTCAAAAGATTTTACTTGCTGATCAATCATCTGAAAGCTCTCATTTAAAAAAAAAAATGGGGGAGGGGAAGGAGTCCTGTTTCTCCTATCACAGAGTGAACAGAATTAGGACAAAGTAAGAAAATAAATGAGAAATTCAAAAACAAAAAGGGAAGGCTTCTCCTTTTAACTTAGGCAATTCAACAATTTGTAGAAAAAGGGCAGGTAGGTATGTTAAAGATGGTTCCTAGTAGAGGTGCTGTTCAAAGTATGAAATCTTTTTTTTTAATCCTCACCTGAGGATATGTTTCCACCCATTTTAGAGAGAGAGGAAGGGGGCAGAGAGAGAGAAAAAGAAAGGGAAAGAGAGAAAGTGAAAGAGAGAGAGACAGAGAGATATCGATCAGCTGCCTCCCATACATGCCCCGACGAGGGATGGAACCCACACCTAGGTATGAGCCCTGAGCGGAAATCGATCCTACAACCTTTCAGTGTAGGGACTCGCTCCAAGCAACTAAGCCACCTGGCCAGGGCTGAAATCTTTTTTTTAACCACTGTTCTGTTCAAAATATGGGTGTGTTTTTTTTATGAGAAAAACATTGGGAAATAATGTGGTGTGACAGGTCAATAATTTTCTTTCTATGAATCAGATCTATTAACTGGAGTTTGTTAGCCTGTACAAACTTTTTATTTTTTGTTAATCCTCACCCGAGGATATTGTTCCATTGATTTTTAGATGGGGGGGTGGGGGGGAGACAGACATTGATGTGAGAGAGACACATGTGTTAGTTGCCTCCCGCACGACCATGACCAGGGCTGAGGATCGAACCTGCAACCCAGGTATGTGCCCTTGACCGGGAATGTAACCCAAGACCCTTGGTCCAAGGACTGATGCTCTAACTGCTGAGCCAAACTGGCCAGGGCAGCCTGTACAAACTTTAATCAACAAATACTGAGGAAGAGAGAGACTGGTCCTTCAGAGTCCATGTAAAGAATCCCAGTTTCTTGCCTAGAGAAGAATCCAATTGTGTGTCATGGAAGGTGAAGACTATTGCAAGGTTACTCGATACAAGACAAGGGTTAATAAAATTCCTATTTTAAAGGAAAGGTACTTCTATACCTGTTGAATCATTATGAACAAACTCCTAAATCATATGTCAACTAATTTATTTCTGATAATATCAAACAAACAAGTTTGATCTCTCAAAAATAAAACTGGTCCTTTTCTACTAGTCAGTCAAAAATTCCCACCAAGTAATGTTTTTTTACAGTACAGAGAAAATAGTAAAACATTTATTCTAAGAACGACTTACAATCTAATTCTAGAGCAGAAAGTAAATAAGATATGCAAAAGTAATAATGAGAAAACATTTCTGCCAAGATCAACAGTACATATTGGCTAAGACAGATTAATGGTTTATGTACAAAATAAATATAAACCAATACTAAATTCTGATATTTACTGTCTTTACTGAGGAGGAATAAAAGTAGCAATAAGCACTACTTTTAATTTTATCCACATGTACTAGAGAAGGATTTCAACTAAATTTTCCTGAGCCTTTATATCAACTAAGTCTAACAGGCATCCAGGTATCCACCCTGTAAGGCCCACTACAAAAAATGTGGGTTGAAAATTAGAGTTGAAGATAATTTAAAATTTGCATAAGTGGAAGTCTTATCAAATCAAAGCTGGATTTAGAAAACCCGGAACTCTCTAATTTGCTTTAATATCTGAGGGCCTATTAAATAGCAGAAAAAAATGGTATTTTATAAATATTCTGTCAACATTCAAAACCTTGATATTTCTAAACATTTTACAGCATTTCAAATAACCTCATGAAAGCCCAATTCATGAATATATACTTAAATATAAACTGTTCAAACTATACTCCAGTGAGTGCAGAGTGAATATTTACAAAGATGACGATCACGGAATAAACAATACAAAGGTGACAGTTATAGAATAAGCAAATTTCTGAAATGAGAGAGATATTTATGTGTATTGCAACAAAACCACTTCATGCATACATTAATTACAATATTAACAGGTTTTATTTAATTTATTTATTTTTGAATCCTCACCTGAGGACACTTTTCCATTTATCTTCAGATAGAGTACGAGGGGGAAGGAGGGAGAGAAAGTGAGAGAGAGAGAGAAACGTGGATGTGAGAGAGGCACATAAACTGGCTGCCTCCTGCATGACCCGACCAGGGCCGGGACCAAACTGCACCCAAGGTACGTGCCCTTGACCGGAATTGAACCTGCGACTCTTTGGTCCACGGCCCGCTGCTCCAACTGCTGAGCCAAACCGGCCAGGTATTTATTTTTTTAAATATGTTTTTATTGATTTTTTAGAGAGAGAGAAAGATAGAAACATCGATTGGCTGCCTCCTGCATGCCCCCTACTGGGGATCGAGCCCGCAACCAGGGCATGTGCCCTGACCGACCTCTCAGTCCATAGGACAGCACTCAATCCACTGAACCACAATGGCTGGGCAATAGTAACAGGTTTTAAAACAAGAGCACTGTTCCTCAGATATCCTGACTATTCTCTAAGTAACAACGCAGAAAAATCTGGCTAACTTGGAAATAACCACGATGACGATACTTTTAAGCCGAGGAAATCAGTTTCAGCTCGTGTCTGCCTCGGGAGCTCTAAGTAGCACCTTCTGTCATTCATACTTCAGACACACTGAACTTGTAACTCCTCTGTAACACCAGCCCTGTCTCACGCCTCAGCACGTTCCCCACCTGGGCCTTGGGCAGACCTCCTACCCCACTAGCCGAATTCCTAATCTATCTTCAGGACTCGGCTCAGATACAGGTGGACTCTGATCTCTTCCCTGCAAATCTGGGTTAGCTGTTTCTTAGCCAGTGTTCCCACATGCGTAACGATGCACGGCTCCATCAAAGTATATGCCACGCAGTAGTGAAATTCTCTCTCTACTTGCTACTTCCCCACTTCCCATTGGATTCTATGGCTGTTTCTTTACCGCTGGAGCCTAAAACAGTTTCTAGCCCATAGTAGAAGCAGCCAAGATATTTCTGGAAAAATTAATGCAGAACTGAGGAAACCACTGTGGCTACCAGGAATCATTTAGCTCAACAAATATTTGAGAGCCTAAGGGGGTTTAAACCGTGGATATACAACCAAGAGAGAGAGTTCTTGCCCATGGGGGAGCTCCATGAATAAACAAAGGAATATATTACCATGCATTACACAAAATAATCGAAGAATGTGCTTGGAAATCACACCTCACTTTTCCTTCCATTTCATTCCCACATATGAAATTAAAATTCTCTACGCTTCTCTGACTTGACTACAGTGCATATTTCTGTAAAGTGAAGTAGCTCAGATGCAACTAGCAAAAAAGGGAGAATAGTATCAGTAAAACAAAGAGGTCATTTTGGTTCATATGGGATTTTTCCAAGCATATCAATGTTTTGTGCCACAAGTTAACTGCAGCTGAATACAAAGTGTGCTAACAGCTAACACTGACTTATTTTTAGTGCATGATTTTGCAGAACATGGGGTTTTTCAGAAATACATTATTTTTCTACAGTAGAAATGACTGTACATTCATTTTTGATTAGCCACATTGTTTATTAAATAAGCATTATTTATTAAATAAGCTACTTAAATTATTAAATAAGCTATGACTGTGTGTCAAGGTTAGGAAGGAAAAAAGAAGGGAACTAACAGTCACTGATGATGGCTACCTTGTTAAGTGTTATGTTAAAGGCTATGAATACCTTGTAATTTAAATTCAATAACTGAGGAGGTTTTATATTGAAAAATATAAAAATAATTCACATGGAATTTAAACGAAATGTGATCTAATTTATGGCCAGTCTGATAAGCTCAAAACATTATTTTTATCATAGTCCTCCCACGCTTAACAACCAATTTATGAGCTTTCACAGACTAATATCCTCATGAATATAAAAGCATAAATTCTTAACACATTTTAGGAAATCAAATCCAGCAATATATAAAAACAATAACGCACCACAACCAGGTTATCCCACGAACACAAGGTTAGTTTAATGTTAAAAATACAACCCACAGGATTCATCCCGTTAACAAATGAAAAACAAAAACATCATCTCAGTAGACAAATTTAAAGCCTGACAAAATCCAAAACCCACAAATGATAAAAAAAAAAAAAAAAAAAAAATCTCAGCAAACTAGAAATAGAAAAGACAAGAATTTTTAAAGTAGTTGTTACAGCTTAAAGAAAAATAATGCTCATAATGATTGCAAGATTGGAAATCTTAGAAGAAAAATAAAAACTATAAAAAAGAACCAAATTGAAACTCTAGAACCAAAATATTCACTACCTAAAATAAATATAACCCAAGAAAGACAGCATTCTTTCCAGTTTTTAAAAATTTTTTACTATAATCCGTACTTCTCATCGACACTGAATTGTAATTTTTAAAAATCTGAAACATAAATATCAATGAAACAATAAAAATCAAGACTAGAGAAATTTATCATTTCTTGATTTGCGTGTGAGGTTTTCAATTTCCATGTATTTAGAACGTGAAGGCAAGGTCAGGGATTCGTTTACTTAACAAAACAATTATTGACAGCCTACTAAAAATTAACACACTGATGACATGAAGTCAGAAGAAAACCACAAGTAGCCTCGGTTCTCAAGAAGCAGACTCCTGAGGGATGAGTTCACAGACTCTTCGAACCCCGTCTAATGATGCAACCGTATAACTGTTTATTTAATGAGATTATTCCTACCCCAACAAGGCCCCAAAGGGACCCTGTATATATTTGGCAAGGCATAGATAACACATTTCTCAAAATTTTAACAATCCTATTAACTTTATAGTATAGATTTTCTTGTATGAGCTCTACTTGACTAAACTCTCTATTTTCACATAATTTTTAAAAATTATACAAGTCAGAATTTAAAAATGTCTAGTAAAATATAAAATTTGACAACTGAAATTCCTTTACTTTTTTGTTGTTCTAATAGTCTTTAAGGTAATTCTTATTTCTGAATCACGTAATATTTTTACATGCTTATAAAAAAACAAACAAAAAAAAAACAGGGCTCAAAACTTTGGAGAAGGATGAAACTAAAGAATGTTCAGTAAAACTGTAGAATGTTCAGTAAAACTGTTTTTCTTTAACATCCAAAAATGTGGATAGCAGAAGTTCACAAGTCAGACACTACAAACGATTTTATAAAATGTTTTAAAAAGAACTTATTAGTTAAAATGTTTCATAGACCTTATTAGTGAGTGAAAAAACAAGGAGAGCCCTGGCTAAGCCCTTGACTCAGCGGTTAGAGCGTCGGCCGGAGAACCAAAAAGTCAAGGGTTCGATTCTGGTCAAGGGCACATACCTGGGTTGAGATTTGATCCCTAGCCCTAGTTTGGGTCGTGTGGGAGGCAACCAATCCATGTGTCTCTCTCACATCGATGTTTCTCTTTCTCTCCCTCCTCTCTCTTTCCCTCCCTCCCACTCTATCTGAAAATCAATGGAAAAATATCCTCAGGTGAGGATTAAAAAATAAAATAAAATAAAATAAGGAGAGACTCCATAAGCTATGAAATAACATGGGGCAAATATAACATAGCAGGTCAGAGCGCGGATTCTGGGATTAGAAAGAAATGGGTTTAAGTCTAGGGTTTATTATCTTCTAAGATAGAGGACCTCAGACTAGTTAACTGTCTCATCTATAGAACATCTGTAAACTATCACAGGGTCATTGCGAAGATTAAATTTAAAAATTATTATTAGTCATATAAATTGATACAACTCTTTAGAAAGGCACATTGCCAACATTCCTGAAATGTATTCTCATGGACTGCTTGTTGCATGGGGAAAAAAGTTAGAAGATTCTATAAGTTTGAGAAACTGGTTTATTTCAGGGCTTTTCAGTCTTTAATATGTGAATGTACACTGTGAGTTTCTGAAAGGGTACTATAACATTTAGCAATTCGAAACTCCATCTGGTCATGGCACTCTGTTTTCAGTGAGTATTTCAAAGAACTAGTGTATTCCAATGAAATCAAATTTCAAAACCTGTGGATTGGATACTACGGAGAGCTGTAAAAGTTTCACTCTCCTGATCCAGTACATCAATCCCATGGCATTTATATAAGAAAATATGAAAAACTAAAGCCAATAAGAAGACACTCTGTGTAGTGTTATTTCTAACAGCAAAAATCAGAAAAAATCTCAATGTCCAATGTCAGCGGAATAAACAATGATATGTCAACGTTGTAAGTGCTAGAATGCAGACTATGGAAATGCTTGTTAAAAGGACAGAATCCAATTTTCTATGTGTGTTAGAATTATAACAGTATAAAAATGTGTGTATATGTACAAAGACTTGTAAGAATAGTGGAAAATGACACAAGTTAATGTAGGACTACAGTTATCCTTTTATTTAGTTTTTAGCTTTTGTAGTATTGTGTATACAGTAGATAAAAAGTGGTATCTGTAAAGGAAGATACAAAGGTAAGACTCGTGATTAAAACTTATTTCAATATGGCTGTTTTTCTATGAAATCCCTTGGCGATCTATAATATTTCAATTACAGGACCATTCAAAGACTGTCAGCATGCGAAAGAGGCTGGCTATTCGACCAGTGGCATTTATATGATTAAACCTGAAAATAGCAACGGACCAATGCAGTTATGGTGTGAGAACAGTTTGGACCCTGGGGGTTGGACTGTTATTCAGAAGAGAACAGATGGCTCTGTCAACTTCTTCAGAAACTGGGATAATTACAAGGTAAATCAGTGACTCAGACCTGGGGAGAGGTAGAACAGAGCAGCTCTTGCAACAGTAGCCATTCTATGCAATAAATTAGACAGGTAAAAAAAAAAAAAAAAGTATGTTTTTTGTTAGTGATATTTGTCAAAAAGATGATTCTCATCTCTGGTTTTAAAGTCAAAATTAAAATGTAAAAAGGAAACTGAAGATGTCCTTTAAAATGATCCCTTTCAGTCTGGATGAGTTATAAGTAACTCTTTGCAAAGACTACTCCTAATTCCATTTTCTAAGTAGATAACTGCTTTTCTATTTATGACCACATCTGTACCCATCATCAAGTGTATTTAAGCAATAATATAAAGTATAGGACTTTTAAAAAATGACCCCTTTTCTAAGACTAATTACCTCTGATAAGCATGCCACCGTATTTTAAGTTGATGACACCAGAGACTGGTCCTGTTGGGAAGTAATGTACACCTAGACTTTCATTCATATAGGACCAGAATCATGCAGTGCCAATTCTGGAAAGGTAAACAACTAGTCCTTGTTAGTAATTCTGACATTCATCATGCTCATTTTTTTGAGTGGTATATATTTTCAGTTTAAGGATGGCAGATGGGAGAAACTATATTTTCTAGATGGTTAATCCTTCAATCAAAACTGTAAAGTAACGTGATCACTCACTCTCAGGTGATATTTTACTGGTAGCTAAAAATGAGACATTAATATATCCATGTCACAAGTTGTGTAAATTTCTAAACAAGCACTAACTAGAAAAAAGAAATTCTGCAGCACAACCTCCTTGAAAATACATTCGGTATGTTCAGATCAGGGTTACTAAACATAAAGTCTGCTGCATACACGCAATGGCAAATGCTTACTGAAACAGGACAGTTAATTGATTGTTTTCAAACATTAATCTACAATTTTTCAAAGGGGGAACTCTGAAGATTACTACTTCATCTTCATATATTTACTAATTTTACTTATAATAGAGTAAAAGAAGATAATTTATTCTAAGACAGATACTATCATCTTTATTGAATGATCATAATGTTAGATATCCTTGTCTGACTATGGTGGGGACAGTATCTATATACTTTTAGAAAAAAAATAAGCTCTTTGTATGAGTATGAGAGAGATCAGGAATCCTTTCCAAGGATCTGGGTAGTTCATGAGTTAATGTTTCTAGTAGTTATGAATAACTTTTATTCTCTTTTGCCTTTGTGTTATCTGTAGGGGTTGAAACTAGCTGTGCAAATAAATACCACTGACAAATTAAGGGAAAGCAAAACGAAACAAAACAAAATGACTATGTGGGGCTCATAAAGATCAGGAGACCTACTAAAATGGAAATTCACACTACTACCTAAATGACCAATATCTTTATACTCAAATGTTTGAAACTTAAATATTAAAATGTTTACTATCTCTACAATTATTTATACACTCATCCTCTTTTTTTTTTTTTTTTTTTATTAACAGAAAGGGTTTGGAAACATTGATGGAGAATACTGGCTTGGATTGGAAAATATTTATATGCTTAGCAACCAAGATAACTACAAGCTGCTGATTGAATTAGAAGACTGGAGTGATAAAAAAGTCTATGCAGAATATAGCAGCTTTCGCCTGGAACCTGAGAGTGAATTCTACAGACTGCGCCTGGGAACATACCAGGGAAATGCAGGGGACTCTCTGATGTGGCACAACGGTAAACAGTTCACCACACTGGACAGAGATAAAGACATGTATGCAGGTGAGTAAGAAAGGCCCACGTGCATTCTTTGTAGAATCCCCACCTTCCAGGCGTGCAACAGAACCCCGTTATTCAAATATACACGCATGACTAAAAATCTTTCCAGGAAGGCCATTTTGGATTCAGTCAAAGGGAATATAATCTGTTGAAAGGGACAGCTTTAGAATCTATGACTGTAAGGCAACGATTTTCAGCCTTTTTCATCTCATGGAACACACAAACTATTCAATACTAAAATTCTGCGGCACACCAAAAAATATGCATTTTTGTCCATCTGACAAAAAATAGATATAATTTTGATTCAGTCACAGTGGATGGCTATTGTTATGTTGGCTTAAAAAAAAATTTTCTTTTTTATTTGACAATCTACGGGAAAAGTGCCCCGACTAAACAGTCAGGTGCTGCGTGTTTTAGAAGTTCTCATGGCACACCGGCTGAGTCACTGCCATGAGGCAATGCCGAAGTGTGACCTCTGTGACGAAGGTTCTGTGTGTCCAACGTGTAGGGGTGGGGCATGAAAAACAAAACAAAAATGCATTCTTCTGGAAATAAACTCCCAACTGCCTGAGATGCATAACCAACACGGACTGGACACCTCCCCTGTGCCAGGCTGGGTGCCGAGGACAGAGCAGTGAGCCAACTTGACTTGCAGAGGAAGACAAATGACCTGTCAGGTGGTGACAAGTACTCTGAGAACAGTAAACTGAGTAAGGGCACAGAAAGTGGTGGGCAGTGTGTGTGTGGGGGGTGCTCTTTTATAAGGGGTGGCCAAGAGAGGTTATTGTGAGAAGGTATCATGTGAATAGAGACCCGGGAGCGAAGGAAGCCAGCCGTTTGGGAACTGGGGTAAAGGCTTTTCTTAGCAAGGGGACAGCAAAGGCTTGTGACATGGTATAGGAACGAACACAAGCTTTATTCAGAAGGGAAATTAATACTCTCTTTAGAAATCAATTAGGCCATCCACATAAGATAATTTTTAATTGAATTTTCATAAACTTTTGCCTCCTTAATCCAGGTTTCTGGCCCTGATAAAGAGATATCACCCCTGAAAAGGAATTTATATTTCTGTTCAGCTGTATCCTGGCAAACATTTCAACCTATTTCACACAGGCAAGAGGAAAAAAGGAAGAGTGAAATAACCATAATATATGCCTTTTTTATAGAAACCCATGTAACTGCTAGTCATGCTGTTTTATATTATTTTTTGCTATTCTGAGAATTCAGTTTCCCCCAAACTTTACTCTCTTTAGCAACTTCCTATCTTTCCTTCCAATCTCTCTCTCTCTCACAAGCAAACAATGCTTACATTTTATTTACCTTGCTACCTAGCAAATGAAATCACTTAAAACAAAACAAAACAAGTCCTAAGCATGCAAGGGGCAAGGTAAGAAAGGCAATTCAAGTGATCTTTCATGTACTTAATATTTAAGCAGAACAGAATAAACAAAGAAACAAAATTATGAAGACAAAGGTTAACGGAAATCAGTAAGAAAAACATTGCTCCACAGGTAGACTACATTTCTGATGGTTTGCAGAGTACCCAATTTAGAAGAAACTCACTCTGATATCTCTATTTTTTCCTCAAAGGAAACTGCGCCCACTTTCATAAAGGAGGCTGGTGGTACAACGCGTGCGCGCACTCGAACCTGAACGGAGTGTGGTACAGAGGAGGCCACTACAGAAGCAAGTACCAAGATGGGATCTTTTGGGCCGAGTACCGAGGCGGGTCATACTCCCTGAGAGCAGTGCAGATGATGATCAAGCCTATTGACTGAAGGGAGACAGTCTACAACTTAAACAGAACTCTGTATTTTTCAGTTCCTGAAAATGTAAATTTTACATGTATATTATTTTGCACAATTCATTTCTACAGATCTAGTTTTTTAAATGAATTTTACCATAACTAGAAAAGGGATTTACGAATATAGCTTCATCTTCCCTCAATATACTGCAGAATATTATTAGTTTCCATAATCCTAGTTACTTTAAAAATTACATTGACTAAATACAGGCAAAGTTTGTTTTCTAAAATGTACATATTTGCCACAATGTAAAACAAAAAACCTCAGCTTTATTTTAAATCAAAATTGAATACATGTTCGACCCCCTTAACAATTTATTTAAAATTTTTATGAGATTGCTGTTACTTCCAATGAAAAAAATATTTTTAAGAATTCAGTCAAGTAGTACATTTTATTTATAAAAAAATAGACAGGAAATTAGAGAAAACTCTAATTTTGCCAATAGAAAATACATTTTGCATTAAATAAAAATTATTTCAAGTTGAATCTGTGCCTTTTACATTAAATAATTAAATCTAAATTCTTAACAATACCTTTTATGCCAATTTCCCAAAAGAATTAAGAGACACACAGTATTAAAACATATTATTTTAAAAATAAAAAATGCAGACATTTAAATGATTTTATAAAAATGGAAAGATACAAATGAATTTGTTAATATTATTTTCATATGATTTGCTGAACAAAATTCTCCTGAAGTGCATTTTATGTTGTTGTTCTGACAAAATATTGATACTATGAAAATGCAGCGTATTTAGTGAGCCAATGGTCTAACAGATCTGAATTACAAGTCTAAGCTTATTTATAAATACTGTCCCTCCCTAACTTACTGATTCTTGCTATTTGGAGAGATCTTGTCTGCTATTCAAATCAGAAAGCTTGGATATTACTGCATACTTAGAGGTGGGACTAAAACTGCAAGGAGCTTTCAGATGTTTCCCCAGTTCTGAGGTTCAACAGCTCCAGAGCAGAACCCACAGAGGTTTGGCTAGCCCAAATCGCTCATTCCAATTCACAGTGTGTGTGTCTTTAACTCATCTTTGCAACTAACAACTTTATTACCAATCTTCTGAAACAATTTCCTTCCAGAAACATGTTCATTGCTTAAAGCTAATCTTCCCTTAATTCATTTGTGAATGAAAATTTTAGAGAAATCTCATAAGACTTTTGCTCAAACAAAAGGAAAATCCAATCAGAATTGAAGACCATCATTTATTTGAACAACTGAAGACCACAAACATGACCAATAGTTTTCCTCTGTCACATCTCAAAATAAAACTTCTGGTGAGAGAAGGTAAGAGAACATCAAAACCTTATCTTGGTATTTTTTTTTGTTTGTTTTACCTATGGTCCTCTTAAAATGTTGTTCAAGTCCTCCCCCACCCCAAATCTGCTATAAGATTTTTGAGAGGAATTAGACATCTAATTGTTATATCAAGTCTTAGTTAAATAATACTTTACTAGGGGGCTTTTCATTTATTGACACAACTGTGGCATTTCACTTCAACATCCAAAACTCGATCAAAGACGACAAGTCTTACAGAATTTTCACAAAAGAGGAAATATTAGTAAAACTAGAATAATGTGAAAGTCAACAAACTAGAAAACTGGCTCCGTGTTAAACCGCCTTGGCCACTGGGCCCATTCTCCTCTCCTTTACAGAGCTGATACAGCTCTGTTCCGGAGTGTCTGGAGAGCTTAAGGATAACTTCTGCTAGTGAGTTTCTTGAGAGCAGGGAATAAGCAGTGTTATGTGACGATTGAGAGTAGATTCTAAAGCCCGAGCTGCTTGGGTTTGTGGCCCAACTCTGCCATCTACTAGCTGGGTTACCCTGAGCAATTTATGTATCTTGCCTCAGTTTTCTTATCTATAAAATGGGGATAATAACAGTACCTAGCTCACACGATTAGTGTGAAAATCAAATGAGGTAATACATGTGGTAAGACATTTAGAACAATGCCTGACAGAAGTGAGGACTCAGCAGACTGCAGCTGTCAGGTTACTACTCACTGATGTCCTACACAGAGTGAGTGATCAACAAATGTGTTAAAAGACACAATATCCAAGTTTTCAGGCATAAAATGATACTGACCCATGACCTTCATTACAACCTAATAGAGCTATGTCAGCTAGTATGGCAGATAGTAAAGAGACTGGACCATAAGAAAATAAAAAGGAAAATTAAGGCAAGAATAGCCACAGTAGGAATTTCAGCCTAATGAGGATCTTGCGACAGGGTAGCTAGGTTGTTTGTGTGGTAGGAAAGGCTAACAGCTAGCTACTTTGTAGGTTACCTAGGAACAAAAACGTGGTTGCCTTACCTTCAATAAGACTGAGCTATAACTTTGGAGCT
Organism: Tadarida brasiliensis; assembly: GCA_030848825.1. Lineage (NCBI taxonomy): Eukaryota > Metazoa > Chordata > Mammalia > Chiroptera > Molossidae > Tadarida > Tadarida brasiliensis. The sequence goes on from CM061275.1 coordinate 44,279,323, forward strand.
GGTTTACATAAAGACTCTTTAAAAAGAATTTTTTTTGTTAATCCTCATCCGAGGATATTTTTTCCATTGATTTTTAGAGAGAGAGAAACATCGATGTGAGAGAGAGACACATATTGACTGGCTGCCTCCTGCACGACCCCAACCGGGCCAGGGATTGATCCTGCAACCCAGGTATGTGCCCTTGACTGGGAATTGAACCTGAGACCCTTTAGTCTGTGGGCCAATGCTCTAACCACTGAGCAAACCGGCCAGTGCTACATAAAGACTCTTTATGTCAGTTATTCTTAATAAATGAAATGAAGCTTATCCTAAGGAGGATTTAGACTCTGCCATGCTCAATGGGAGGCCATCAATGCCTAGGAAACTTGGCATCTCTGAAGTCGACTTTTAAAACTTGCGATTTTGGATAATGCCAACATTAGACACCACTTTGAAATTTAGTAGATATCTACAAATAAACTTATCCTTACGCTTCAAGCCTGGTAGAGTATAAAGACCAAATTTTCAGTCTAATGTTTACTCGACTCTATGAGTCATGATATGAGAACGCTAATTCTTCTAGCATTATTCTTCTTCGGATTTCTACTGGTAATAATACAAGAAGCCTGTAAAAACTTCTGCAATCATGAAAATGTTTTAAATTACTTGAAAATCTGTACTAATGTAATACCATTTTTATATACTGAATAGTACGTTAAAGATTATTATACCCTAACAAGTAACAAGTCTTTAGTCTTTTATTTTAGGGTCTGGGAAAGATAACACAGTAAGAAAAGAATGATTCCATTAATAATGCCATGACCCCAACCCCCTACCTCCAAAAAGGCCATCTAAAACTAAGCTCGGTTTTCAGTGTTATCAGTGAGTGGGGTTAATAGTTATTAAGTTGTAATTCTATAGATAATTATAAGAAAGACTAAAGAATGAACTCAAAATTTCAATCTAAATACAGACTACCAAAATATTGATATAATTCCATACTGCTTTTTTTGAACTATAAATGAGTTACTTATAATGCATATCTTTATAACAAGTTAATTTAACCTCCCTTGTCTCAGTTTCTTCACTTTTAAAGTATGAATAATATAACTTACCTTATAAATTGTTGAGAATTAATTTATGTAAAGTAACAGCATCGGGCACACAGTATTAAGTGGTGAAAACATGTTAATGATTAAGGTTTTTATTATTATTCTCCTGTTAAGGTTTGCTTCAAAAATGACAGATTATTGAAATATCAACAGTTGGAAGCACCACTGGCAAAGCTGCAAGAACTGGGGGATTGGATTTTGTTTGTGATTGAAATGCAGATCTGGCCCTGGCTGGTTTGGCTCAGCGGTTAGAGTGTCGGTCTGCAGACCAATGACTCGTGGGCTTGATTCCAGTCAAGGGCATGTAGCTCGGTTGCAGTTCGTCCCCGGCCCTGGTCGGTTTGTGCGGAAGGCAACCAGTCGATGTGTCTCTCTCACATCGATATTTCTCTCTCTCTCTCTTTTTTCTCTCTTTCTCCGTCCCACACATTCTATCTGATGATAAATGGAAAAATATCCTTGGGTGAGGATTAAAAAAAGAAAAAGAAATGCAGATCTGCATAGCTGCTATGCATTATTTTTTAAAGAGACAAGCTCTTAAAGAAAAACTATGAACACAGGAAAGAAATTAATGCAACCCTATCCCCTGTCCTTTTTTATCACAAGTTAATGAGTGATCTAAAGTAAACTTCAGAAACTACGTATACCATTGAAGAATGTTAGAGGAATTTTAAATATATAAAAAAGAATGAGGGTATAAAAGGATATAAATGAGGTAATGGAAAATGGGGATGTAATTTTGGCCAAAGAAAAATCTAGGCTAGCTGCCATTTGGTCAGAGCTCATTCTCAGGATTCAAAAGAAAATGCCTGAACACGCTTTACTGCTGTTTTAGAATACAATATATAACCTAATGAGAAGAGTAAGGTAAAGTAATCCATGGTGCATATTACCTACAAACCAAACCAAAGAAAGGAAAATGGAATAAAACTCTAAATATTAAAAGCCAATGACATTTTTTAACCATTAGGCATTTTTGAGATCAGTTCAGAGCCTTTTATACATTTAACCGAGTACAAGTCCACCAAAGGGGAAGGAAAGAAATCTCAATACCCATAAAGCTGCAGAAAGCTTTGGACTTTGTTGAAATTATCTTAATAAAAATATGCATAAAAGGCTATTATTTTTGAAAGTATTTGTGCATAGGTTAATAGAAGTTTCTAAAACTAATGTAAAAATAAAGTAACATTTTACTGAGAGATCTAGAGAGGTAGGAACTAGTGAAAAATAAAAGGATTAGATAAAAGTTGAAGATCGTTGTAGGTTTAGGCATGCTTTAAACATTCCATGAGCACACCTCTAACAAGGTCTGGCAATGATATGTACCTCTTCCTTGACACAGGAGCTAGAAGACTCACAAAGCAAGAATATCAAACTGGGCCTTGGTATTAAAGAGCTGTGACGTCCACAAAGGCAGGGACAAAGCCCAACTCATTCCCTGCTATGTATCTAGCACCGAGCATACTGCCAAGCAACTCCTGGTTAGCCAGCCGAAGCACCAAAAGAAAACTGGGGGTGGATAGGAGTCAATGTACGCAAAAATGCCACGCAAATAAATATACTGCATTTAAAACAAATAAAGCTACTAGACCAATGGGAAGAGCCAAAAAAGGTTCATTTAATTAATTAATTAAAACAACAAATATTACTAAGTGTCTATTTTTGTTCTAGATGCTAAGGACAAAGCCTGGAACCAAGACAAAGAAGGGCTTACATACTACTGAGAGGGAGACACATTAATGCAAACATCACGATGAAAATAAAATGGTGCTTTTCAGAGAACTGGGGGAGGAGAGGGCACTGTATTACAGAAGGTTACTCTAAAAACACTTTTTCTTAAGTGTGTGGAAGGGGGCGCTCTCCCTTATAAGAGCGAGGCGTCATACCTAATACATCAAAACAAGGTATTCGTGTTCTAGAGAAGGGCAAAAGCTTACAAGAACTCTACTTCTCCTTAATAGAAAGCCATATACAGAACTACAACAATTTACTTATCACCAGAGTTTTAGAAATATAGGGTGGGACAAAAGTAGGTTTACAGTTGTCAGTACACAAAACACAGTTTATTATTTATTAATTATTGTACTATTTTCCACGTGAACAACTGTAAATCTGCTTTTGCCCTACCCTGTATGCTTTCTTTCCCAGAAAACATAAGGTGGTTGAGCTACTGCACGTTCCCAAAATTATGTAAATAAAGTAGAAATGAAGCTAGAAAGTGCACATGAAAGAATATCATGTTTCATACAACTAAATTATTTTTGCACAATGCTCTGCTTTTCTTTCTCTCCAGCAACGCAAAACTTCCCGTGCCAAATTCTTCAATAAGCCCCTTAAGATTGCTCTCCAATGACAAGAACAAATGAGTGCTGTTAATGATTTTCAGATTTGAAGCAATAATTCTCAGAGAAAACAATTTTTTCCTTGAGATTTGCCAAACTATTCCTCTCCAGAAAAACTGTATCCTTATTCTAGGAGTTATTTACTGTATCGTCTGTCCAGGCTAATTTTTACCTTGAATGAGAACCAACAGAAGTGACAACTTTTCAAGGGACGATGAATTGAAAGCCAAGAAAACATTTTCTACTTCTTAAAATTTAACCCACCTTGAGTTATAGATAAATCTGGCAGTATCAAAATAAAGAGCTTTGTCGGCATATAAGCCCTCACCTCCTTTGATAAACTTCACAAAGAAAGGTTGGTTTTGATCATAATTTTGGGGGGCAAAAGCATCATTAGTTTGGATCCTCTCTCCCACGTTAAGAAACATCCGAGGAGCCTTTTCCTTCTCTCCAGGCACTACAGATTCCTCTGGCTGCTATATTATTTCCATAAAAACCTTTGCAGAGAGAAGGCACAAAGGGTAGCATTATGAACGCTTGGAGAGGAGCAGTGAAACAGAAGTTACCAATCTGCATAATGTGTGTTATCTTTCAAATGTCTTCAGGGCAAGTTCTGTCCTATCAAACACACAGCATCTTGTAAGTGTTGACATTTTTGGCAATTGTAGAAGGCCTAGTTTCTTATGAGGGGTAAAGGATGCTAAAATCAAGACAAGTTAAATTTAAAAAACCATGGTCCTAATTCATTTTAAATTAGAACAAAATATCAACAAAGTAAATATTTACAGGATATAAACTATTGTTAAATCTTCATTCTTCAGAACACTTTAGTACGAAAGATCGAGAATGAAAAAGAACCAGCTGTCTATGATATAAATAATCAAGCAGTCACAGTTGTGTAAGTTGAAAATGCTTCACATTTTCTTTAAAAAAGCATACGTGTTTTGATAGATGGAACACATTTAATTTCAAGATTTACTATAAAATAAAACAAAACCGTCACTACATTTAAAAGATGGTTTTCATGCTGGGAACAAGCAAAACTGAGTCACAATAATTTATCTGACAAATGTTTCACTTTCTTTCACAAGTTTACCAAATATTTCCACCAAATGTTGCACAATCACATCAGTCTCAGACACTTCACAAACTAGTAAAGGGATGAATAATTGTAGGAAGACTACCAATATGTAAAATTATGTAGATACTAAAGCGTATGTTCTCTAATTTAACTTAAGTCATTTGCCATTTCCCGTTTGGTTTCTAATTTTGGATAACCCTCAGAATGATGCATCTCATTTCAACAAAGAATACAAGGAGTGGACGAGGAGGACAAAGCCAGTAACCTCCAGGTGCTACACTGTGATCACTGGTACACTAAGCTAGGAGATAAGATGGGGATCAGGTGTGGAGGAAGGGGAAAGATGGTGAATTTACTTCTGGAAATGCTGAATTAGAGTTACCTATAGATATCTCACGCAACCAGTATCTGAGTATCTACGATGTCACCAGGCCCCAGGAATTACAAAGACAGCTGGACATGCAGGTCTAGTCTAGATCTAGGAGTCATCGGGTGATATGTGGAAAAAGTATGAATGAGATGACTCCAAATGAGTGTAAAGAATAAGAAAAAAATGTAGACTGGGACCTCTAGAAGAATAGATTTAAGACAATGGCGGAGAAAGAGAAGCCAATAAAACAAAGGCCAGAATATAGAAAGCAAACCAGCAGAGACTGGTGCTACCAGAGGAGAATTTCAAGAAGCAAAAATAACTATATCAACCTCACAAATTTAAGATGAGGCTTAGAAATACTTACTGAATGTTTCAACCAGGAAGTCAGCAGTGACCTTATTGGGAAAATTTCTACAAGTGAAGAGGGAGACACCAGCATGCTGAGCAAAAGAAAGCAAGAAAAAGGAGCAGGAGGAACAGGGTACTTTTTTACTAGCTTAGGTATGAAGGAGAAATGAAGGAGAATCACAGGGTGATAGTGACAGGGAAGATTCTGGGCCATGAGAACATATAAGACTAAAGAAAACTGGAGGGAAGGAGTCGATAGAGACCAAACTGAAGATATAGGAAAGAAAGGGTTTTAATGATTTCTCCAAATTAACTTCTGCACCTCAACACTTGCCTCCCTTGCTTTAACCCACAGAAATAGTCACAGTGTCTGTTTCAGGGACCAAGGCTGGGAGAAAGCACGTATATTCTTTACTAGAGACCTTTCCAGATTCCACTAAACTCCAACCACGCCTCTCTCTCTCTCTGTGCGCGCGTGCGTGCGTACACACACACACACACACACACACACACAGCTCTAATCCCGTCCTGAAGTCTCCATTGTGGAAAATACAAAACATAGACCTCTGAGCTAGACACCACAGCACAAGGATTTATATTATTTTTTTCTTTTTCAATAGAAAATAATTCTGATTTCCTGTTCTAAAAGATACAAATGACGGAATTTGAGAAAAACATTTCAGTGAGGAAAAAACAATCATAGAAACACAAGTTTTAGAACGAGAGCTCAGCAGGTATAATGGGAAAGATGCCAGATCGGGACTTCAGACTGGGGTCTGTCTGTGATGAGGTTTCAGAACTACGAGCGCCAGGTCTTCTCCCTTCCGGACCTTGGTTTTCTCAAATGTAAAATAAGTGAATTAGAAGAGATCACGGTGGTCCCATCCAGCCTTAAAAAGAACACGATTCTGGTCCTGTGTGTATTTCCAGGGAAAGAGAACAGGGCTCAAAGAAGACAATTCAATGCCCTGAAAAGTGAAATGGTGGTGGCCATTCTGGAATGGAGAGTTGCTGATTTTCAGTCTAACGATTATGCTATAAAAAGTTTATGTTCTTTAAAGGTTTTAAGATATCGATGACATTTTTAAAATGCTCTATTCCTCCTCTCCCCCAAATTCCATTTTCAAGAACCAGCACAGCCCAGGCTATAGTATAAAGCGGACACAGGCAGAGCCTCCCTGGTGCGGTCCTGCCCACCACGGCCCTGGCCTGTTTATCAGACAAACAGGACACAACGCTCTGGCGTGCAGTGGCATTGCCTATACTGTCTTTAGGCATGTTCTGCCTTCGACACAGGGTGCACAACACTCCCGATCCCACTGGAATCCTAGGAGGTCCCACAATGTTTGAATGAGCTCAGTGCTTCCCTGACAAACCAGCACTGATGCTCTGTGGAGGCTGAATGAGCGCATATCCACTGCTTCCGGCTCCACTGTCTTCTACGTCACTGTACTGTAAAGATGTCACAGACGACACTGTGGCATCTCCTGAGCTAATAACAGGTTTTCAATTACTTTAAAAAATAGTGCTCAGAGAAGCCGGTATGAGTGGTTACATAAAAGACAGAATGGAGACAGGGGAGGAAAAGGGATATTAGAAAGGAATACATGTTTATCATTTGACTACTTTCTATACAGGATCAAACCAACTTAATTTATGCTAGACATATACCCTATAGAGTATTTTTTGTAGTTAAATTTACACACACATTTAAATTTTTTTTTAAATTGATTTTTTAGAGAGAGAGGAAGGGAGAGGGAGAGATAGAAACATCGATGTGAGAGAGAAGCATTGATGGCTGCCTCCTGCACGCCCCCCACTGGGGATCAAGCCCACAGCCCAGGGAACGTGCCCTGACCAGGAATCGAACTGGGACTTCTCAGTCCATGGGACGATGCTCAGTCCACTGAGCCACACGGCCGGGCTACACACACATTTTAAAAGGGACAGTTTGAGACTTCTTTTCATTCAAACACCTAACAAAACATTATTCATATTTTAAAAAAATCATCTTATGTTATTGCTGAAATATTTCTTAGAATTTATAAACATTGTAAAATATACAGTAAAGAGATAAATCTTCAGTCTAGTGATATATAAAATATAGATTCGTTTGTCTTAGCACTAAGCTAAATTTCCACAGCCAAACAACTCATTTTATCCAGGAAAATAATAACACCAACGAGACTACTTTTCAAAATTCACCCTATAATATCTGCCATCTATATAAAATATGAACTCATGATGTTAAAAATGTCAATAAATCTCTTGATCAATTTCTTTAGTTAATGTTAAATTTTTTTTTTTTTACAGCATTCAAGTCCATCGCAAACTACTGTTTTATTCTTTAAAAGCATTACTAAAATAACTAAAATGTATCATTTTACCATATGGTCCATCTTTAAGAAAAAATGGTAGTCTATGAAAAAACCTTACAGACAAAGGCTAATTTAATATAAAAATACATTCCAGCTAGTAAGGTAACATATTCCTTTAGTCAATTTTTTCAGTTTAATAATCCCAGTAATTTCTTTAAAGGCTACACACACTTTTAAACTATCTTGAATTTTATATAAACTACTGATTAAGCAGAGCAACAACCAGGTACAATGACCACACGGTGACATCAACTCACCTAAATAGGGAATGCAAGGCGTCATCTTTAAACTACTTATATAGTCTCTGAGTCTTTTGTAGTTATCTTCTTTACTCATTACATATTCTAATTTTTCAAAGGTAGTTTTGTCTTTTCGACTTAGTAACTAAAAAACAAACAGAAAAACCTAAGTTATTTCCAAATCCCATTTTATTATAGCAAAGGCTTGAAACTTTGTTGTATTAACTGTAAATTTGAATTTAATTTCAAAGTTATACTTTCTTTGATTATATTTTGGTAATACACAAATGACAAAATCAGACATGTCTATTAAAGTAATAAACCTAAATGTATTAACTATAAAATATAATATCTCGTATGTACAGAAAATCCTTAAGTTACTTAGTAAATTATAATACATTTCTTATCTTTACTATTTTAAATGGTTAGGCAGTTTTGTTGATAAATCTAACCATGGCCGCAATATTTATTAACTATGATGTGCATTTTGGGATTTTTGACATTGTCTTTGATGCCTCCGACTAGTGCTCTATCAGACACAGTTGAGCAATCAACTGAAACTGTTTTCAGAGGCTTGCGGGTACATCTGTTGTGAGTGCCCTTTGAAAAACATGGACATAATCAAGGAAAATAAAAGAAAAGCAAGGTCAGTTACCCAAATAATATTAACTAAAAGGTTCAGAAAATATTTTTTAAGTATTCCAAAGACTCTGGAAAAAACAAACATCTTTTTCCTTAAACATCTGAAGTTACTATTTCATTATGCTGTAACAGTATTTCACTTTATTTATAATCATAAAACATTAGTGTTATTTTATAGCATGCAAAAAACACTTCCACCAATAAAATTCTCACCTAATTCTCCAATGAGGTTAATTAATTTAGAGATGAGGAGACTGAGATTCAAAGGTGATCACAGGGTTAGCAAGGACCAGAACACACTAACACTCTCAGTTATCCACTCACAGTCCCTAGTTTTCAGGGTCTTAAGCTGGTGCTGGAGATAAAGAATATTCTGACACCTAATACACTCTTCTTTCTAGTACTGTAAGTACAGAGTTGGGATTGATGTTGGAATCTATTTTTTCATAGGCTCCAAGATGCAGATAAGATAATCTGCATCAGAAAAATGCCTGACCGGTATCCCGCCCTCTTTAAAACACAAGATTTCAAAGAGTCCTTTGCTTTAATATTTTAGCTAGATATTCCATGATCTCAAACAGAGGTTTCACAATTTTTTCCCTGGCCCAGCTTCAATATACTTGATTAGCATTTTCAAGATTAGGTGCAAATCTCTGCCACCCATCCCTTTGGGTACATAAATAGTGATGACACAGCAGGGACCGTAACCTATCCTTTTTTTCCTAAGTCAGTCATACAAAAGCTTTGGTACAGTATCAGTAGAAACAAATTACTTGTAACTCTCATAACTGACCTTGCCACATCTGAAACACAAAACTGTATGGTCTAAATATGTATAAAAATAACCTATTTGCAACTTTCATAAGTCAATAACCAGATTAAAATGATTCAATGTAGGGTGGGGTAGCAGAGACTTGTTTCCAGAAGACTATTCAGAGGAAGAATATGGATGAAAGAATGAAGCAGATGTTAAATAGGAGTTTCCTAGTGAGCTCAGAAACTCATCCCAGCCCATGTGCCACAGCCATAACTAAGACATTCTGATTTTCTTCTCCTTCCTTTCAATAGTTTTCTGATGTTCCTAATGTGATCCCTACAATGTCACTTCACCATATTCCTCCTTCCAAAAAAGGGGAAAACAAAGCACTTCACGAGATTCTAACTCGGCATGCTCCAGGTGCCTGCCACACCTTTCTTCTGGCCAAGAGCATGACAGCTGTGGGTACTGGTGTGTGACCGTGGGAACTCCAACGTTCCCAGCCAGATCACAACACCACTTTAACAAAACAATCTGCTTTGGGACAATTTGGATGAATCTCTGCTCATGCCAATCACCACAAGGAATGATCACCCCTCACCACCTCGACTGGTATCCCCATACAATTTGCATAAAAGTGTGCACTTGCAGAAATAAATCATTAGCTTATCTTGGACCTCGGATGCAGACTAATTATAATCCTTCATTTATGACAGTTATCCGTAGTCCCTGATGCGACTTTCTTCTTAATTTGATTTGTTTCTACATTTTGTAACGAATACATATGCATCTACCCTCCTAAGAACTGCACAGCAGTAACACATATCTACACTCCTTCCACATCCAACTTCCTGGACTATCTTTAAGGAGTAACCACTCTCCGGAATTTTGCGTTTCTCATCCTCTCAAATTTTATTTGCTTTTTGACCAGAGAAGAGCAGCTGCTCTACTCACGCAGATCCAGACACTGAAGCTCCGAGCGCCACGAGCTGTGTGGCTTAGCTTCACCCGCTTCACGGCTTGCACGTGGACTTCCTCTTCTAGGAAGACCACCACGGAGCCCATTTTTCTATTTTTCTTTTCTTTTTTCTTTTAAGAGTTCTTTATATATTCTGGATACATTTTTTTTTAAATCAGTTACAACTGTACACATATCTTCCCCCACTTTGGGGCTTTGCTTCAATTTTCTTTACGATATCTTTTGATGAACAAAAATTCTTACTTTAATGTGGCAAAACCTATCCATCTTTTCTTCCATCAACCACTCCCTAGCTTACTCCACTGTCAACACTGACCATCCTGCTATTCTTTGAACATATTAGGGCCTTTGTACTGGCTACTACCTCTGCTGGGAATCCTCCTCTCCCAGACAGCCACGTGAAGGGCTCTCTCGAGTCCTCCAGGTCTTCACCCACCGTCACTTACCTGAGACTCTCTTAAAACTTTGTGTTATACCAACTACTTCCCTGCTTTCCCTTCCAACCCATTTCCTCTGCTTTATTTTTCTTCAGCGCCTTCATCACTATTTATGATATATCAGTTACTTATTTACAGTTTATCTTTTCCCACTAGAATGTTAGCTATATAAGAATGGGGCTATTTATATCCCTCACGCTGTATGTCAAGCTATTACATAGTGCCTAGCACAATATGGAATATTTTAAAATTTACTATAAACACTAAAAATTTTATTTAGATTAATAATGGAGCTGTTACTAAATTAAAAAAAAAAACTTTTCCATGCAAATACACGAAGGAGACAATAAAAATATCTTCAAGGAAAACAGAAATTAACTTGAGGGAAATATAGCTCATTTCTAAACCACAATATAAATCAGAGCATAATTCTTTTCCCTGAAACTTCAAAGATGGAATTCATAACTGCATATTTATAATCATTTCCATTCCTCCATGAAATTCAAATTAAGAAAAGAGAGTAAGGCCATCATTATTAAAAATAAATTTTAAAGTAGGAAAACCTTCACCCAGGTGTTTCTAAAATACAAATAAAATATAAAGAGGAGTGTAAGTTCTTCCATACTGATGTTTTTCCAGTATAGACATCTACCCTGGTTTTCATGAGAAACATCTGTCTCTGCAGACACTAGGAAAAGTGAAAGCACACTAGGCTAATTAAAAAGTTAGATTTTAGTAATTAAAAAAAGAAGTTTTTTACAGTCCGTTGTGTCTTTGTCACAGGACTCTAAGAATACACTAATCCTTTGTACACAATGTAATAAAATCCATCCTCTTTAACATTAAAGAATAGTATTAAATATAAACAGATTTAACTAAATGTATAATTTTACTTACATAAATCTAAACAAAAAATACCTAGAGAACTTGAGTCCAGTTATCATGTCACTCAAAGATGAAATACACAAATTTGCAGAAGTCAAAATTCACATCCTGACCTTGTTAAGGTAATAGAACCAAATACAACGAACAAACGCGTCAGAATGTGCGGCAACACTGTAACAGCACACTCTCAGATTATTCTTAAGGAAAAAACCCCAAAGTAACTAGAAAATAATGGAAATCTAAGTCAGTAAACTTTTTGAAACTTAAACATTTAGATTTTCCTCAAACTTTCCAAAAGCATCACCTTCACAGGATTAAATGTTAATTTTCTGGATTTATACTTTCCCATCAGTAAACTGAAAGGCAGTATTGTCTAGATGCTTGAAGAGGTTCTGCAAAAATGATTTCCTAAAGAGCAGAAACCAAGCACCTCGCTGTAATTTACCCAAAAATTACCCGACAAGCCTCCTGAAACACTTGAGAGAGAAAAATGTAGGTTTCAAAGAACAGAGTTATCATATTAACCTTACTGAGCACTACAAAAAAAAACGAATACATCTTTACTTCCAACGGGAAGTCTAACCTTTCATTAGCTTGAAGACTACTTACCGCCCATGTTTTCGTCAACCTAAAAATCGGGGCGCTCTGCAGGCCAGAAACCACTGCCATGAGAGCATGGAGGTTATTCAGCTCGTACAGTTTCTGAAGATTGAAGAAAAAGAAAAGATGTGAAAAATAAAGAGCCTCGATGCAAAGTCTTTAGATTAACAAGTAAAATCTAGGCAATTGGTAGTGTCCAGTACTTACCATCCTCATTGCTGAGGTGTGTCTTTAAAGAATACCCACTATTTTACAGTAAGTTGCTTTGGGCCCACAATAGGAATTCCATGTTCTAATCTGGCATTGCCCCCAAGCTCGGGGAAGCAATCTACCTCTCGTTGGGTAATAGAACAAGAAAACCAAAGACATGGCTCATGTCAGGTTCATCTGGTAGGATCGTGCACCTTGGCATTCAGCAAGCAGTCGCCTTCATTATTCGAAAGTATTACTAAGCCTCTGTCTTAAGACCCAAGTTTCAAGAAAAGGGTCTGTGCCCAAGATCCTGATCCGGTTTCCTACTCAATACCCCTATGATTGCAGGGCTAGGGTTCAAACCTGCTCTACAGTCCTCCTCACTTTCCTGCTTCCTCCTGCCCGAAACCCCAGATCTGCTGTTCCTCACTCATGCTCGGACACCCACCTGCTTCCCAGGACCAGACCTTGCTTTTATAGTCTCCTTGCAGAAAACTGGTACCTAACAATAGGTTCCATCAGTTTGCCAAGACATCCACTTGACATTTATTGCTATTTCCCAGACTTCTTCATACTATGAGATGCTTACATCCCAATGGCCCTATCCAAGTCAATCATTTAAACTGTCCTAACCCACTATCAAGAGACACCAAGGCAAAAAGCCTGTTCCGAACATTAGAACAAAGAAAAGGGAAGGGGTTGCTTCTCCAGAGAACTCAGACGAGTAAATACCACCTTAACTCAGGTCTCCGAGAATCCCCATAAAGTTTCAAGAACTATGAACTCAAGTTAAGAAAAGGAAAATGAAAAAACAAGGAAATAGGAACTCACAAATGGAGAACACCACCAGGTATGGCCCTCAAATAAAATGAAGATTAAATGTGAGGACACTATCCAGAACACAACATAAAAGCCAAAGAATTTTAAAAAACTAAGTTGAGAGACATGAAAGGTATAGCAAAAAGGCCAACATTTATCTAATTTAAGTTAGGAGATAATAAAAAAAATGGGGTAGAAACTATCTTTGAGAGATAATGGCAGATTATTTTCCCAAATCACTGAAAGGCACTAGTTCCTAAGGCCAGGAACTCAATCCCAAGCAGAGTAAATAAATTAAAAAACAAAAATCCGTTTAAGTCTAAAATAGCATTTTTCAAGAACAAGTGTGACCTAAAGATGCTGCCAGACAAAAATAAAAAAAGAGAGCATCAAGAAAGAAGAATTTTTAAGAATGCTGCCAGAATGATTATTCATGGAAAATTATGAACTGGAATTCATAATTCATACATATTGAATATTAAATTTTCTCCAGATAGATGAAATACTAAAGTATAAAATCAAAGCTATGAAACTTTTAAAGGCTAAAATAAAAATAAAACATTTTGATATTCTCAGAGGTTAGGGTAAGCTTTCTTAAATGAGATATCCTTAAATAAGTCAACAAAAATTAATTAAAGATTAATAAGTTTTATTATTAAGCTAAGAACATCTATATCAAAAGATAACATGAGCCCTGGCCGGTTTGACTCAGGGGTTGGAGTATCGGCCCGCGGACCAGGAAGTCTTGGATTTGATTCTGGCCAGGGACACGCACCTCGGTTGTGGTTCGGTCCCCAGCCCTGGTCGGGGTCGTGCAGGAGGCAGCCAGTTGATGTGTCTCTCTTATATTGATGTTCCTCTCTTTCTCCCTCCCTCCCTCCCTCCCTCCCACTCTATCTGAAGATAAATGGAAAAATATCCTTGGATGAGGATTTAAAAAAACACAGAAAGAAAAGATAACATGAAAAGAGTAACGAATAAGACAAGCCACAAATGGGAAGACGTATGCAAAATATATAATAGAGAACTAGAAATGAGAGTTGTATTAAAAAAAACTCCTATAAAAATCAAGAAAAGACCAACACCATAATAGAAAATTGTTCGAAGATCTTAAACAGACATTTCAGGAAAGAAAACCTAAATGGCCAAAATAGAAAAAAATGTTCATTCCCATCAGATTCAATTCAATGGAAAGCTACTGGTCTAACTGTCATTTCTTTGAGGGTAATTTGACTGTTCTCTCTATATTTCTAGGGCTTCACCATCACATAAGCACCAAGTGACTCACACAAGTATGCTTTATAGAGGCAGTGTTTATAACAGGAATAATCTAAAACTACCCAAGCTAGAATACACTGAACAATTTCTGGTATGCGCAAACAACAGAATACAACAGAGATACACCCAAAACCATTCAGTAACACTGCTGAATAAAAAAAAGTTATGAAAGAATAAAAGTATTATGCAATAATTCACTTTAAACAAAATTCAAAAACATATACAACTATATATTATTCAGGGACACACACATATATATAGTAAAACTATAAAAGAGGAGCAAACAAATTTCAGGGAAGTGGTTCCTTTTGTAGTGGGAGGTTAGGGACTACACATGAAGAGACACGGGGATTCACAGTGCACAGTGGGTACAAGGGGATCCACTTTGTCATTCTTTTGATAGTTTAAATATGTTTTATAAGTACTCTTTTGTGTCTATTGATAATTAGTTTTATGTGCCAGTTTGGCTAGGCTATAGTACCCATTTTTTGAATTAAACAGTAACCTAGGTGTTGCTGTGAAAATATTTTGTAGATGTAGTAACATCTACAATCAGTTCATTTTAATTAAAAGATTACACTCTATAATCAGGTAAACTGCAGTGATTTGGCTGAAACACCTTAAGGGTAGAAACTAATGTTTCCTAGAGAAGAAATTCTGCCTCCAGGCTGCAGCCTCAAGCCCTGCTCAGGCAGGGGTGGTCTGCCTGCCCTACAGATATCAGACTTGCCAGCCCCTAACCCCAATCCCATGAGCCAATTCTTTACGTCAACTTATACATGGTAAGTTTTTTTTTCTTTCTGTCTCCAGAGAACCCAAACTGATATAATCTACTGAAAGAAGAGAAAGACCTGCCAGCTTTATACCAAACCAAATGTAGAAGGCAGAGAGGCAGAATAGGGTTGAAGAGACAGTAATGAGACAAAAAATGATGAATTTAGGGCTTGGGATAAAAGCAAGCACTGTCGAACATAAAGTCCAAGATCTGAACTGCAATTAAATGCCTAATGGACGAGAGGATAATGGCAGGTTTGATGGGCAAAATTTGGTGGTTTTGAGTGGAGTATACAAGCACATAAGAAACTAACACAAATACCAGAAAACAATAATGCAAATTCATAATCTATGGAGAAAACTCAAGAATTTCTGTAAGCTAAAACTCAATATTTATCTAACATACCTCAAAGAATGTTTTAAAAAGTGTTACGACATTGCTGCAGAATATAAAATTTTAGAAGGCGAGTTCTGCCACCTAGTGCCACAGAATGTTAGAAAACAGTCGCTCCGTGTGCTCAATGAAAATAAGACTTAAAATAATTGTAATTTTACAGTAATTACAATACTTACCATTGTCAAAATGGTATCCTCATTTCATTCCATCTGTCCTCATTCACAGGTAAGCTAAGTTATATACTTATTACAAGAATAATGAAGAATGTAGCTACACTACTTTTTAGCAAACTTCACATAAATTTGGAGTTGTTACAAGTTTTATTGATTTTATTTTATTTTTTTTTAGAGAGAGGAAGGTGTGGAGAAGGGAGGGAGAGAGAGAGGGGAGAGAAAGAGAGAAACATCGATTGGTTGCCTCTTGCATGAGCCCCAACTGAGGATCGAATCTGCCACCTTTTGGTGAACGGGATGACGCTCCAGTCAACTGAGCCACCAGGTCAGGGGATGGAGTTGTCACAAGTTTTAATAAAATATTGGTATCTTCTCATGGAATGTCCTGTTGCACCCTCCTCTCTAAATTCTACCTGTCCTTTAAGTCCATGTTCCATTTTTCTTGCTGCATTTATAACCTACACCCCACAATAACTACACAATTAACATATCTGATTAACATTCTCATTTATATTCTTCTTTAAAAAGTAAAGTCTTATCATTCCCCACGTGGTTGGCAGAGTGATCTATTTCAAAAGCAAATAACTGATATGTATTCCCCCAATTAATTCTATAAGGCTTTCTCAATGACCTGCAGAATAGTCCAATATTTAAATACAGGACTTCACCATAATCTGACCTCTGTGTACTTATGCAGTCAAATCATATTGTTAAGCTACTCTAAGGGAGGGAGAAAAGATATTAAAAGGGGTGGAAGATAGAAAAATAAAGGAAAAGGCAGAAAAAAACAAGCATCCAGTTTAAAAAACTGACTGATATGAATCAACAGGTCTTACTTTCCAGCACCAGTAAATAGTAAATCAAGTACAACAGGCAAATATTCACAAACATTGCTGAGTGGTTGAACTCAAAAACAGAAACACAAGTTTTTCTTACCTTAGCAGTTTTAATATAGTGGCTCAAAACTTCTGCTCTAATTTTTAATGTCTGAGCATGAAGAATCTCTCTAACAACCCAAAAGCTTACCTGCAAATAAAAATTAAAAATAGTTGAATGGCAAGACTCTTTACTCCCTAGGATCAAATTAACGACAAGAGCTACCTGAAGACCCGCCTCGAGCTATTTGAAAACAGTACTTTCTCCCTTCCCTTGACACCACCAGGACATGATCAATCTTCAAATGTTGCATACACGTCATATATATAGACAGACACAGGTATGTATATATGTGTGTGCACTCACATGTAAAAACACCACTATTTTTAATTTGTAAAAGCTAATAAAAATTTGAAGGAAAGGGGCTAAGAGAATGCAATAGAACCAGAGTGATGCAACATGAACACTATAAAAAAGCGTCTTTTGCAGCCCGGATGGTATGGGGCAGTGGTTGAGCGTCAAGATCCATGCATCAAGAGGTCGCCAGTTTGATTCCCGGTCAGGGCGTGGGGGGCATGCAGGAGGCGGCCAACCTATGTTCTCTCTCATTGATGTTTCTATCTCTTTCTCCTTCTCCCTTCCTCTCTCTCTAAAAAGAATCAATAAAGAAAAAAATTATTTAAAAACCCCACAAAAGTGTCTTTTGCTGTATTCTGAAACATTTTGGCGGAAATCAGGTAAGATCTAAGAGCAGACACTGGAAAAGATGTTATGTATAGCATGTTTTTTCGTGGCTATGTAATCCCACTTTGCCATTTATTGACACTTGGTAGAATCCTAAGTGTGAAAAATCCCAAGTACAGTTTTCTTGGTATGAATAAAATGAAATAGAATACCATAAAGAAAAATACATACAAGTCATTCTAAAATTAAGATTGTATTTTTAAAATTATGCAGTGCTTTCTAGTTCAATGAAACCACATGCATGATTTCTTTTAAAAAACCTTAATTATTGCCCTGGCCAGTGTGGCTCAGTTGGTTGGGGGTCATCCTTGCATCAAAAGGTTGCTGGTTTGCCCTGGCCGGTTTGGCTCAGCGGTTAGAGCGTTGGCCCGCGGACCAGAGAGTCCTGGGTTCGGTTCCCGCTAGGGGCACGTACCTCAGTTGCAGTTTGTCCCCGGCCACGGTTGGGGTTGTGTGGGTGGCAACCACTCGATGTGTCTCTCTCACATGATGTTTCTCTCTCTCTCTTCCCTCTTCTCTCCCTCCCACTCTATCTGAAGATAAATGCAAAAATGTCCTCAGGTGAGGATTAAAAAAAAAAAGGTTGCTGGCTTGATTCCCTGTCAGGGCACATGCCTGGGGTTGCAGGCTCAATCCCTGGTGGGAGGCGTGCAGGAGGCAGCCAATTGATGTTCTGCTCTCCCATTGATGTTTCTCTCCCCCTCTCCCTTCCTCTCTCTCTAGGAATCAACAAAAAATCTTTAAAAAAACATTAAAAATCACTCATCAGAAGGTAAGACTAGATCTATAACATTACTAAATGTTCTATGCTGGTGAAAATGGTTTGCTTATCATATGATACAATGTTAACATGTATGTAACATTTTAATTCATGTACAATGAAAATAAAATCAAAGCACTATCAGTTGGCTCAAATTTATACAAATCTAAAAACAGGATGCAGTTAGAAATCGTAGTGCAAAAGACAATGCCACTACCTCATTTCTTCACCAATTTTTAGTGAGAAATATTTCAGATTTTACTTGTAATTTTCATCAGTAAACTGTCAGAATGTGTCTATTTTACAAATGTATATGTAAAAGTAAAATGTGTCAATTTTACAAAGCCATCTTCATATTTGTTACTATATTTAGGCTGCTAATGGCATTAACTATCCCTATTCTAATTAAGTTTACTTCTAAAATATATCAAAAGTTGTATTTTAACAAGTCAGCAATTATCAACTGTGAATGTAATCTAAACTGCATGATCATTGACTTAATTAAATTTAATGTCAGACAAATATTAAGACCAATACGATGGTGATTTTTAAAACATGACCACAAATTCTTTGTCATTCCTCTCATCAAAAGTTGGGGTGTTATGTCACCTCTCACGGAATCAGGACAGGCTCCTGAGTGCTCCAGTGAATAGAGGATTAAAGAAGCTGATGCTGACTTCCAGAGCAAGGTCACGGGGCACATTCTCCCTGGGTCCCTAAGCTGCCATGGAAGAGGTCTAACTTCGCTCAGACCATTATGCTGGAAAGGCTAAGTGTGAGCGTCCCCAGCTGACAGTACCAGCTAAAGCCAACCCCGCCTGGGAACACTGACCCAGACGACCAACACCAAGATATAGTTTAATAAAATTACTGGACTTGAAAGAAAGAAATCTTTTAGCCACTGAGACAAAAAAGAGAAAGTGACTTTTTAGGAAAAAAAATTTTAATTATCAGACTTTTCAACAGCAATACTCTGTCATAAAAAATGGAGGCTAGGATCAAGTTTTATACAGAAGACAGGCAAAC
The DNA here is from genome assembly GCA_030848825.1 of Tadarida brasiliensis. Classification (NCBI taxonomy): domain Eukaryota; kingdom Metazoa; phylum Chordata; class Mammalia; order Chiroptera; family Molossidae; genus Tadarida; species Tadarida brasiliensis. The sequence goes on from CM061275.1 coordinate 44,298,514, forward strand.
TTGTCAACACCTAAGAACTCAGGAATTACTATTCCAGTGAGTCCTTCCTGAGTAATCCACTAGAGAACGGGCTTCAGACAACCAAAATGACTAGAGTAACACCAACATAAGGATGGCCTTTCATTTTATTTTTTAAATTTATTTTATTTATTTTTTTAATCCTCACCCGAGGATATTTTTCTATTTATCTTCAGATAGAGTGGGAGGAAGAGAGAGGGAGAGGAAGAGAAACATCAACACGAGAGGGACACGTCGACTGGTTGCCTCCCGCATGACCCCGACCAGGGCCGGGGATGAACCACAACCAAGGTACATGCCCTTGACTGGAACTGAACCTGGGACTCTTTGGTCCGCGGGCCAACGCACTAACTGCTGAGCCACACCAGCCAGGGCAGGATGGTCATTTTAAATATACGCTGATTCACAGAACCAAGACTAAATGAGGGTTAAAGGAAAGTGAGTGCAATATACAAGGTCTATGTGCTCAGACAACACACAGTACGATTATAAAAAATAGAACACCTGCAAAACACGTATTTGTTCACAGCAATACTATTGGTATTAGTATTATTATTCTGAGACTGTTTGTTATGTAGGAGAAAGCAAGACACTGTACCCTACCCTGTGTTCTTATGGAAACTCTGAACTACCTTCACATGTTTCCAACGTCTAAACTGAATGGCAGAGATGGTCAGACTGGATTTAAAAAAATGAAGACTCAACTATATGCTGTCCACAAGAGACTCATTTTAAAAATAAAGATGCAGATAGGTTCCCTCTAAAAGACTCCAGTTTGCTACTTCGGACGGCCTGGGACCTGGCAGGAGAAAAGGGAGGAGTGCAGTCGCTGAGTAAAGGAGCTCACACACATCGCCTATGATCTGGAATAAGGACAAAAGCTTCTGGTAAACTTTGATATACTTGACAACTTTTTGGCTTACTTAAGAGTAATAATATAAGTGCTTAAAATCTAGAGTCAAACTTGTAGGTATTGTAACATAATGTGTTTGTATGGCAAAGAAAAAACTTTTATTGTGATGGTAAATTCTAACCATCTCAGGAAAATTTTGAAAACAACTGCTATATATATATAGTTTAAATATGGAATTCAGTACAAGACATGTTTGCCTTATGTCCCTATATTAATGGTTTAATCTAATTTTTTAAAACTTTAACTCACTTCAACTTGGGGGTATATAGTGAACCAACCAACCTGAGAAACCACTGGCTAGAAACCCATAGAAATGCTGGGTTAAAGATAACAAACTGTTCTGCTAAAAATAAAGTATAGCTAACTTGAAAGGAATATAAAGAATTTCCCTAAAGGCCAAAAACAAACAAGGAAATAAGGGCAAAGCAGTGGTTGAAAGAAAGGGAGGATTTCCTCTCAGTGACGGGGGCTTAGGATTTCATAGTCCTTCAAAAATATAACACAAGGTCTCGAAGCTCTACCCTCCCATCTCTTTGCATCTCAGGGCTCCTGGAAGGGCTCCATTCTTGGCGACAGGTGGGCTGAAACAACTCACCTACTGGCAGAGGGAGGAGAAAAGTAGGTCTTTCATAAGAATTTGTTAACCTGGACTTAGTCAGATTTCAAGTTTAAATTTTCACTACAGGGATATACAGATGTTCCCTAACCAAAACATTTAACATCACCCTCAATCGAGGTGGTGGCAAAATCCCCATGGATAAAGTTGAAACAGACTGAGCTCTCAATCCAAAATTACAAAATGTGTATGAAAACAAACCATTGTGAATAAGGATCAGCAGAAATCACAGACTCAGCACCCCCAAGGATTCTGGATAATAATAAAGAAATTATAAAATAAAATGTTGAAAATGATTTAAGAAATTAAAAAGTTAAAAAATGACATGTGTGAAAGCACACAGATTTAAAACAGTTGCAACATTTCTGAAGCCAATTAGTGAACTTAATTACAGATCTGAGAAAAGCACATGGAATGAGCACGAGGGGATAGGATCAACATATGAAAGGGTAAGACAAGTAGGAAAAAAATGTCAAGTTCTAACAAATTTCCAATAGGAACTGCAGAAGAAAAAAACATGATTATGCAGAGACAACATTTGAAGAGATATGGGCTAAAAATGTTCCAGAACTGATGTAAAAAGCTCAACTATTTCTTTATGAAAAATTACATATTAAATTATATTTCAGAAAACTAAACATCAACATTTTATAAGCAACTCACATGATTAAATCTTCTTGTGAAGGCAACTGCATTTGGTGCAGAACTGTATTTTTCTTTTTTATTCCATCCACAACTTGAAAGCTCCTAGAAAATTAAGTTGCAAATTAAATATAAATTCAAGAAATAGCCAGCGTTTCTTGTCATATTAAAGGTTTAAAAACATTAAAGACAGTTGTGTCCCCTCCTAGAACTCTCATTCAGTAGGAGTAGGACTAACATTATAACCATTCAGTGGAATCACAGAAGCAGATACTACACGAGGGCAAAATTACTTGTCTCTGAGGACACACATGACTGGAGTTCTGCTCCACAGGCAGACTGATGGATCCTTCTCTGAAGAGACCTGCATCCCTAGAGCAAAGATCCACAGATCATGAAGGCTGAGCATCCCACAGCCCAAAGTGAAGCCTATCAATTGTCAGCCCCATCCAGTCACTCAGAGCTTCCAATCAGCTTCCAGCACCTCACTCTGGGCTGACAATCAGCAACCCTGACAGTTAAAAAAACCTCTGATGAAGGGGTTCTCGATCCCCCACAGGGTCCATAAATAGAATTCAAAGGGCTCAAGAACTTGGGTGAAAAAAATTAAATTTGTATTTTACACTAACCTCTAACTGAAATGACATTCCTTTTCATTATAAATGTAGGCTACAGATTACAATTAGCAATATGTGTGACTCTGTCACTAATAAAAATCACATATTTTCCTATCTCATTACAAGATACTTCAAAAACATTTATACTCATCATTACCGTAATATCATGACCTCTCAGTTCTAGATCTTATTTAATACAGTATTATAAAGCACATATATTCCTTCAACACAGCAGATGAGCAGTAAATGCTCTGAAGATACGAATTACTAACTTTCAAACCTAAAATTAAACGACAACTATCAATTTGAAATCACTGAAGGAAAAAATAAACTGACAGAAGCAACTCTACAGGAAAAAAAATTGCTTGGTACTCAGCCTAGATATATAAATGACTATCTCACATTATCTCCCAGTACAGCCAAAAAATATTTAGTGATAGATACTATAGTAACATAAAAATGACATTATATGATAACTACATTAAAAAACATCAATCTGCTAAAAAATATTTTAGTTCCTCCTAAAAATCACAACATATTTATACAACTATATAAAAAAAGTCATATTTTCAGACAAAATTCCTGAATTAAATCCATAAATACTAAACTTGTTTTTAATCAATATAATTTCCAAATTTATATTAATGCTATGATCAAAGTCTATCAAACTGCTGTTAAACTTATCAACCCATTTAACGCAGCCATTGACAGAAGTTCAAACTCAATTACAGAGCTTTACACATAAGGCGAATTTCATTTTCCTGCTTCAGGGGTGGGGGACCTTTTTTTTGCCAAGGGACATTTGGATATTTATAACATCATTTACGGGCCATACAAAATTATCAACTTAAACAATAGCCTGCTGTATTCGGTCAGGCTGATTTGGTGAGGCGTGTGATGTTAGCTGGTATTGATTTCGAGGGCCTTATACAGCCCTCGGGCCAGACATTCCCACCCCTACATCCTTGTACCTTTTCCAACCATTTCTGATCATCTCCTAAAAATTTAATTCTGCAAGTAAAATCACTAGGTCAAAAAGTATGAACTTTTTCAAGGCTCTGAGATCTAAATGCCATCCTGAAATACTGAATTATTTATATTACCACTACATAACAGTCTTATCAAAACTGAGTGTATTTAATTCCCCTTATATATGTATTATTATTTTAATTTCCTCAACTGTGAGAACAATTATGTCTGTTAAATACATTTGTTAAAAAGAGAGAAAATGGCCCTGGCCGGTTCGGCTCAGCGGTTAGAGCCTTGGCCCAAGGACCAAAGAGTTGCAGGTTCGATTCCGGCCAAGGGCACGTACCTCAGTTGCAGTTCGGTCCCTGGCCCTGGTTGGGGTCATGCGGGAGACAACCAATTGATGTGTCTCTCTCACATCGATGTTTCTCTCTCTCTCTCTCTCCCCCTCCCACTCTGTCTGAAAATAAATGGAAAAATATCCTTGGGTGAGGGTTAAAAAAAAAGAGAGAGAAAATGCGGGGGGTCAGGGGGGAGGTTGTGAATCACCTAGAAACCCACCATCCAAAGAAAACCTATGTAAACATCTTCCCAATCTTTCTCAAGTGCCTATGGGGGCCTGCATTTTGTTTGTTTCTTTAAAAGAGCCAATATACCTGACATTTTCAGTGTGATTTAACCTACTGAGTTTGTGCTTAAAAAGTTCTTCTCGTCCTGAGAAAAGGTGTCTTAACAGCAGCAATAAAAATAATATGTTAACATCAATGTAAAGATCACCATATGCCAAGCGCTATTCTAAGTTCCTCATACATACCAACTCATTTGATCCTACCTTCATCATTATAATTTATTATGATAAGTAAGAAACCCAGGCAAAAGTACTGGCGACTTACAGCTTTATGTTTTACATTAAAAGGTTTTTTTTGTGACTCTTCAAATAAAAAATGCTAAGAGGTTTTGAAAAATCTAATTCTTGAAGCATTTCATCATCATTAACTTAATGGAAAAATGCTTTGCCCCTTTAAGAAAATGTTGTTGGAAGCGGGGAAGGGGGGGAAGAATGAATATGTAGTCACACTACTTGGGAACACACGGATTAAAATTCAATTAGAGCCCTCCATTCAAAAGAAATGTATAATTAGAAAATATGAAGAAATAGGGTTTTTTCAAGATGGTAGTTTCTGCTTCAGAAAATATTTCCCCTTTGAGACAATGTTACATTACTGGCCCATCTAACACAACAAACCACTGGACTATAAAGATGGAGGAGGAGTTAAGGTTGCCAGGAGTTACGGATGCTGGGGGGTAGGGGCAGGAGGGGGATGGGTGCTGCTTAAAGGGGCAGGTAGCACGAGGGAGATCCTGTGGTGACGGAATAGTTCCGTATCTCGACTGCAAGGTGGTTAGACAAATCTACACACATGACAACATGTCACAGAACTACACAGACATGTATTGAACTCTATTTCTGTAAGATGTAACTCTAGGGCAAACTGGGTGAAGGGTCAATGGGACTTCCCTGCACTACTTTTTTGCAATTTCCTATGAATCTATAGTTAACCTCAAAATAAGAAGTTAAACAACAACAAAAACCCATTTGATGAACGGTGAAGCTGAAACTGCATGGACGCGAGGGACCGCCCCCACTGCCTTCGGAACCCGGCCAGCACTCCCGGTCAGCTGGCCTTCGAGGACTTCTGTCCTGCCCTGCCTCCACCTCTCAACTGCCACTGAATTTCTCTGAGAGAAAAAAGTTGCTTTTTTTTTGTCGCTACCTCTTTTTGTCTCAGACTCTAGGGTCTTCTTCCCAGTGACATGAGGACACGATCTGAGAAATACATTCTACCAGCATCACCTTGTACCCTGGCCAGGAGTGTTCTGCACCGGAACAGCTCCCACGAGCACCAAGAAGGGGCAGTAAACTCAGCGCCTCGGAGGATGGTTTTTAAGGGCCTGACTTGAGAACAGGACTGACCGAAGTTGAGCACACGATGTGAAAAGCCTCCGTTTCAGCAAAGGCTCAAGGAAATAATAGGAGCTTTGATGCCTCTTACAATTGGCTCAAATGGATTTAACTTAATTTTTAAATCAGGCAGTGAAGAGAAATCCTCTACCAGTAACTCACATACAGAAAGGCAATTTCTCAGTGTCATTAGAAGTGTAAGCGAAAGAATATTCACGGGCTCGTCCTGAGCTGTGAAACTGGTAAGCCCAGTTCTCAACGGCGTTCACTTTGGAAGCGGGCGGGAAGGCAAACACCACAACGGAGGACCACCTACCCTGTGAAAGAATTACTGAATTTCACAGGAGCCACAGCTTCTCTTATGTCTTGTAGGTTTGTTCTGTAAGGTCAAATTCTTGATCTAACTTTCATCTTGTAGGTTCCAACACTCTTAAAAGGACTGCTCTAAGGGTGATGTTGTAGGGATACCTATAGATAGAAGAAGAGAAAAGGCCAATATAGACCAGCATGTAGACAGAGATTGAGGAAGAACAGAAAAAGCAATGGAATTTGTAAAAGGCTGCAGGGCCGGGGGGATCCTCACAAGATGGTAACAACTGCCGAGGACACCTGCTCAAAAGTGGGAAGCTTTAAAGGGATAGAGAACATCCATTAGCATTCAGCCTACATGGCTATTTAGAAAGAAGTCTCAGCTACAGATGAAGTCCTCACTACGATTCCTATATTTTAAATAATCAACAGAATACGCTTTGAAATCAGCATTCCATCGCAAACTATGTAACTCCAATATAATATGTGAAATCAAAAATATCACTTCTCGCCCTGGCTGGTGTGGCTCAGTTGGTAGGAGCATCGTCCCATACACCAAAAGGTTGTGGGTTCGATTCCCAGTAAGGGCACATACCCAGGTTGCACGTTTGATCCCCAGGTTGGGGTGCCTATGGGAGGCAGCCGATCAATGTTTCTCTCTCTCTCCCCACCTGTCTCACTCTAAAATCAATTTTAAAAAACCACTTCCCTTTTCTAATGTAATCACATTCTCTCCTTCCCCCTACCTTAAAGCTGTCTCTATCATGAGATCAGAGATAAAGGCAGGAGTTACAGCACACCTACTCTCCTAATCAACAATTCTCTTCTGCACCTTCTCTAGCTCTAATCCAAGCCTGACCCTGACCCTACCGTAAGGAAGTTCATGGTGATGAACAGCAATGACGTGAAATGGTGAAACAGCCGCCCTGCCTCTGCGGGAACAATCCGTTTACTCCAGTCTACAAGAAAATCTTGACAGCGTGGGTCTTTTGCTTTCTTCAAACCTCTCAGTCTATGCATGAACTGTTTACGTTCTGCCAACGATAATCTTCATTGACCAAGCTATTCCTGATGTTGGAACTTTGGATGTTACCAAGATTACGGTCTCTTTGCATACACAAGAAAGTTTGCACAGAGAAAGCTCTATATATATATACTGTCAGAAATATCTCACTGGAGAGGTTTTCAAAAGTGACTTAAGAAGACTCAGAATTCCGTCATGTCCTTTCCCTCACCTACCCAGCCTTCTTCCGCACTCTGGCGCGTCCGTTACACAGGAGGGCCTTTTCGATCCTTCGTCTTTAATGTCTGTTTACTGACGATCTCTCTAAACTTACTCTACTGACCCACTAGAACAAATAAAGTGTGGACTTTCTTCTTGGAATGGAATACATGTCAGAGCCTGTTACTTTATGAATACTTGAGAACCTCATAAGAGAGGCAAACATTATCCAATGTGATGACGAACGCACAGTTCCCTCCTTCCTTAAGACTCACGAGAGCACCACAGAACTGCTCCTGGACAGGAAACCGACTGCAAGCAGGTTTCTGTCCCAACACATCCTGCAGAAACCCCACTGTCGTAGTACACATGGCACTGCCTTCAGAAGAAGCACAAGCTTTATATAGCATCGGAGAAGTCAAGAGCAACAAAAATCAAAACCAAAAAGCCTATGAATGCAATAAACATGGAAAAACCTTCAGAATAGTCACTCTTCTTCACCATGAAGGGACGCACAACGGAGGGAAGCCCTGTAAAGGTGTAACAGCTTTCTACGAGAAAACAAACCTCCATGGTCACAAGAGAACTCGCACTGGGGAAATCTACACCTATGGGAAATGTGGGGGAATCAGAGCAAGAGCTGAGTGAACTTTCCTTTAATATTCTATTCTTTTCATTGGTAAACATATTTTTTCATTTTTATCTACCACAAAACAAAAAACCTAAGAAGCCAAGTATCAAAATCTGTTCTTTTGTCTTCTTTTGATCTGAGGTCATTTCAAGTGTGACACGGGTGGAGAGAAACCAGCATTAGCATCTTGTCTGGTTCAGAGCTGCTCTTAAAGGCATCCTTTTGTTTGGCCAGTATTCTTTCAATGACTAAGGACAGTCCCTACGTAACAAAAAATACTTTTTCACACTTCAAAGATAAGGCAGATAGTTTCTGCAGTGAAATAAAAGGTTTGGAATTTTCCTTTTTTCCCCTGAGCAATTCTGAAGTACATGGCACAGCAGACGTGGGCGCTAAGCAGCTTCACCGGAAAGCGGCTGCACGTCTTAGAGTTGCCCCTCTTCCCACAGGTCAGGAACAAGTCTGGGTAGAACACGTTAGCTAAATTCTGCTTACACAAAAGACTCGGGAATACAGACAGAATTCCACAAACTGATAGGGATTACAGGGTCCTACTTAGGGAACTGAATTAGCAATAGGAGATACATATTTTAATACACAGAAGTGGCCGCTAATACAGAAAACTGAGCTTGTGTGGTTCGATCATCAGCCTGCCAGTAAAATCACTAAGCCACCCAGGAGTCCGACTCTGATCATCAAAGTTCTAAGTTAGTACACTTTTTATTTCAGAAAATGTGAATAAATCACCACCTAAAATAAAGTTAGATATGGATATATACACATGATAATGAGCTTTAATTTAAATAGTTTTGGTGTAACTTAACTAAAGTATACACATGCACACACAAGGGTGGGCAAAAGCAGGTTTACAGTTGTAAGTACATGAAACAGTTCATTCTTGCATTACTTATTATTGTATTATTTGCCATATGAACTGTAAACCTACTTCTGCCCATCCAGTGTACACACACACACACACAGCTTCTTAAGTTTTTTTAATATACAGAGACTTGAACACTGGTATAGTAGACAAAAGCATGAAGATAAATTTACTAGATTCAGTGATAATCACTATCTTTTCACAATATTTTGCTAAATTTTAACAAAAAGGATTCTTTCATTTTTTTAAAAGAATTCCTTCATACCTTAATGAAGCTAATATACTACTACATAATGAGGTAGACACTATTTATGCTAATAAATAGGACGAATCTATTAGACTGACTGACATCATGGCTTAAATAATCTTTTGTTAAATTTTTCAATAGCAAGAGTTCTGACATAATAACCAGTATCTGTACAAACACTTTGGAAAACAATTTTGAAGATGCTCATGTTGATATATGTGCTCGAGTGCAGCTATCAACATGGATGCTACTCAACAACACTGAGCATAAGAAGCATGTTAAAGAAGACAAAAAAATAGGATACCATTTATACAAAAAACGTAAAACAGCCTTGGCCGGTTTGGCTCAGCAGTTGGAGCGTCAGCCCTCAGACCGAAAGGCTGAAGATTAGATTTCCGGTCAAGGGCACATACCTGCGTTGCAGGTTCAATCCTCTGCCCCGGTCGGGAGTTGTGAGGGAGGCAACCAATTTCTCTCTCTCTCTTCCTCCCTTCCTCCCTTCCACTCCATCTAAATAATAATAATAATAAAAAAGTAAAACCTGCAATAGCACATATTAAGGGATATATGTACTTGCAGAAAAAATACAGTAAGTGCAAAGGAATGACACAGACCCACACTGGACAGTGGCTGCCTGGGTGGGAGGAGGGAAGAGAGGGGGTGAATGTGAGAGAACGCAGAGCGGCTTCAACAGTACTGGTTAGGTAGGTACCCAGGGGTTCCTCTTATTATTCTTTATGTCTTATTTTAACTATTTCATGATAAACTAGAGAACATTTTCTGCCAGATGACAAAGTCCTGTTGATGCTGCCAGATGTCATGGAATTGTGATGATTATATGAGTAATGGTTTTCAAGGCTGTATGCCACGCTGCCCTCACTCGACCTCTCACCTTCTGCTACCCACCCACTATGAACTCATGCAACGCACTGGCCTTTGCCCTGGGATTCACAACTCATTCCAGTAGTTGTTTCCCTTATGTAAGCACAGTACGTGGTTCAGTGTGGGTAGATGCATAATAAATGTTAATCTCCTTCTTGAAAAAAATACAAAAATGCCTTCCTTGATTCTCTCTCTTCGCTCCAAAATGTCAACACACTGTCATATTATAAAGTCATAAAATAAAGGTATAAGGGAAAGACGACTGGAGTTGTGAAACCCAGTACCTTATTCCCATTTTCCCACTGAAAAGCTGCAGAGCCTTGGGTAAATCATTCAGCCTCTCAAAGTCTATTTCCCCTTCACTAAAGTGATGAAGCCAAATAAACCAAAGTGATTCCTACAGTCCTACCTATGACCCCGTGATGTACAGCTGTGAACAGCACATGAGTTTCTAAGGCCTGAATAATATTTAGGAAGCATAATTTGACCATTCTAAAACTTTCTAACTTGGGATACTATTATTGCCTATTTTGTATAAATTTATGAAAAGTTCTTAAAAGTACTCACATCCGGTTGAATGGCTTTAAATACTGGGACATCCATTAGCGTTATCTGACCCTGAAATAAAATGTAAAAAAAGAAACAAATGACAACTTCTTCTTTGGAATTTCATGATATGACATATATTCTAAATTAAAGTGACATTCTGTACTAAAATATATTATGAATAATCTAATCTTTACCAGAAAAAAATCTCAATTTATAAGGACGTAAGAAAATGAAAATTTAGCCCTTATACTATTAAATATAAGTATTTTTAATTACCTCACACCTATTCATATTTTCTTGTGAGCCAAACGAGGTAAAGTTAGAAAATAAAAATAAATTTGAAAATTTGAACATGGTTATACATTAATTCAAAATCAAAACTGAAAATCAGATCTACTGGTTCATGGAGCAGTGTTACGGACCTATCTCACCTATGGCTAAAGATGTCCAACAAAACCCAACAATATATTAAACAACAATATGCAATGACCAAACACAGTTTGTTCCTGGATTGTAAGAGTGGTTCAATATCAGGAAATCAATGTATTCTTTTAACATGTTCAAGGAGAAAGAGAATATAAACAAACATTTATGTCATTTAAGAAATAAAAATTTTTCTGGATAACTTTCATGAAATTGCAATAATGCCTTCAACTTCCATTTTTCAATTTTTTAATTTAGAAAAAAGTAAAACTATTTCCAACATGCCAATGAAGTACAGACGCCTTAGGGAGGTGGTACAGGTAGGGACTACGAAAGCAATGATCATAAAGGCAAATACTTATTATTACTTACCAAGCTGAAAGTGAAGTTTACGAAGCTGCTCTAAAAATATCTACAGCGCTTCTTACCTTCCCCGTTTCATCCCTGTTCTTGCTCTACCTTTGGGCTACTCTCCCTATTAATTCCAACATCCAGCTTTATTTATTTTTACCACCGCCTCTGCTGATCCTACAAATTCTAACTCAATAGCACCAACACGTAAATTATGTGCAAAAACTGGAGAAAGGAGAGAGGGGAGGCTTACCGCATATTCTTCTGGTGTAACCTTAAGAACATCAAATACCACGGCATCAAAGCTTTTCTTCAATTCAGACCCCTTGTCACTTAATGATTCAGAACTGCTACTTTTCTGTTAAAGTAAAAGAAAATGCAGCCATTTTAACACTGTCTCACAGTCAACGTCACAGGAACTAGAGAGGCATGAAAAACTGAGGAAACTGAGTCGAGTAGGTTAACAGATGCAGCAGGAAAGCTGGGCAGGGCGTGTTGCTGCTCTGGAAAAGCACTCGATAAAGGCTCAGGCGACTTGCAGTTAACCTCAGCGTCAGGTTTTCAGGTGCCTGAGCAAGTCATTTTCCTGTCTATCACTTTCCTCATCCTGACAACCCATCATTTCCTATAGAAATGAAAGATTTTGACAAATTCAGTGATATTCAGATGGAGTCAAGGGAAGTTAGGAGCGAAAGGTTATTTTTGTAACATAAACTATAAGAAAACACTCAGAACTCAATAAAATAATCCAGTATTATTTGTGAAGTGAATGTCTATCTGGGATACTGTAACTGATACTGTCTTCCTATTATGTTACAAATTTAAGTGTTTTCTGCTTTACGGTTACTATTTCAAGTTTGAATTTGCTATTGCTACATGTAGACCAAAAGGTAGCTTTTGGCTCTGAAAATCTTATTTCTGTTCAGTTTCCACTTCCTCTGTATCCCAAGATAAAAACATACCCTGTATTGTTTGGCTGAAATGAGAGCATCATCATCGTAACAATATTTAGATCATGTTCTACTAAATGGTGGCAGAAAATCAGGCTACAGTTAACGACACACAAAAAGATAACCAAAGTCTCAATTACCAAGGTATAATATATGTCAACCTACCAGCTGTTATACATCACTTTTGAGCACTTGTCATTATGCCTCAATTTTACTTTTTCCCTCCCTTTTGGGAACAGCTAATTATCAAAATCGTTACAAAGGCAGGGATCCATCATTAATTTCAGAAAGTTCTCAACCATTATTACTTCAAATATTTCTTTCGCTCCCCTCTCTTTCTCCTCTGGTAGTTCCACTACGTGTATGTTACACCCCTGTCACCATCCCACAGTTCTTGGATACTGTTCCATTTTTTTTCACTCCATTTTCTCTTTGCATTTTAGTTTGGGAAGTTCCTGTTGACTCCCTTCAGGCTCACTGATCCTTTCCTTGACTGTCCCCTGGTCACCAGTCTGCTGTTGAGCCAATCAAAGTCGTTCTTCTTTTCTGTCACAGTGTTTTTGACCCTAGCATTTCCTTTTGAGTCTTAGAATATCCCTGCTTACATCACCCATCTGTTCTTGCATGTTGTCCATTTTTTCCATCAGAGCCCTTAGCATTATTAATCATGGTCAATTCTCAGTCTGATAATTCCAAAGTCTCTGCCATATTTAAGTCTGGTTCTGTTGTTTGCTCTGGCTCTTCAGACTATGTTTTTCTTACCTTTTAGCATGCCTTGCAATTTGTTAAAAGCCAGACATGATTTTTGAGTAACAGGAAGTAAGGTGAATAGGCCCGTGGTACAAGGGTTTATGTTTATTTAGGCAGGAGTTATGCTGTGTTTACTCTTTGCTGTTGCTGGAGGTGTCTGCGTGTTCCATTTCCTCTAGTGCCCTTGGTTTTTGTCTCTCCCATTGTTTTTGGGTTTCTCTAGAAACTCCTTCCTAGCCAGAGTCTTTGCCTGGCAGTTCTTCCAGCTGCCATCCTTTGTTATAAGGGGCCCTGCTGATGTGGTGTTGAAGTGTGGGGCGAGACGCCTCTACCGCCCTACAACCAGGCCTTTCACTGAGCCCGTGCCTTGGCTGTGACCTTCTCAAGTGCTTCTCAGTGCCCCTACTCCCCTGAGAAAGGGGGACAGGGAGGCTAGAGGGAGTTGGGAGCGTGTGTATCTCTTCCCCCAAGTAGATTAGGCTCTGACAGTTTCCTTGAGGTCAGGGAGAACAGGATGCGCTGGCATACTTCAAAACGATTACTTCTCCTGGGTGTTATTTCAAAAATGGTTGCTTTCCCCCTACCTGCTGGAAGCAGGAGGGACTTTTTCTCCGATCGTCACTGTGAGGACCTGGTGGTGAGGCTCCTAGAGGTACAACTCACAAAAGTCTGGACCCCAAGGAGTTTTTAACTCTCAAGCGAATCCGCACACAGCCTCCAGCAGTCGGAACACTACAGTGCAAGTGCTCCTACCCTTTCCAGGCTCCACTGACGTCTGCCCTTGGTAAACCGTGATTCTCTGTGCTTGCCCCTCTAGCTGTTCGGGCATCGCTGTCAGTTTGCTCTGTGACGTCAATTCTCTGACAGAGCTAAGAAGAAATATTGATTTTTAGTTTGTTCAGTTTTTTCATGTTGTAAGGACAGGAGTGATTAATTCCAAGTTCTTTACATGCCCGAGCAAAAATCCAAAGTCCCATAAATGTATTTAAACATAGTTTTATTTCATGTGTTTAATCTCTGTACCTATGACTAGCTTCCAGGATGTCAACAATATTATTTTATGTCCTAAGATTAACACAGAAGTTTACTCATAATGCTAAGCATTCAAATAGACATCAGTTTAGCAGTATACACTAATCCAGGAACTGCCCAGATAACCAATTACATCTGTCAAGTAATAACCTGGTGATTAAACATGACTTGGTAATTTTCTCCAGGTTTTTAACTAATTCAAGACAAGTGAGTAAATCAGTCACAATGGTAGTTATATTGGTCATGAAAATGAGTAGTCACTTTCCTTTGTCCTTACAATTACGAGGGATGTGCTTCTCTCTGCTTCTCCAATACCAGTAAATGTGATGGTAATGATAACAAGCTATGTAGTACTTAAGCATAATGTCTACTAAGAGAACAGTTAGTAATTCTTTATTCAATACAAGACCAAACAAACTACACACTTCTAAAAGTCTGAAGCAAAGTTCACCGAAACTCTACTGACGTTGAAAGCTTCAAGTGCAGGTTAAGAGTAAAAGTACTGCCCTGGCTGGTGTGGCTCAGTGGTTAGAGCGTTGGCTCGAGCACCCAAAGGGTCTCAGGTTCAATTCCGGTCAAGGGTGCGTACCTGGGTTGCAAGTTTGAGCCCAGAGCCTGGTCGAGGTGTGTGTGAGAGGCAACCAATCAATATGCCTCTCTCTCTCTCTCCCCTCCCTCCCTCCCTTCCACTCTCTCTAAAAATCAATGGAAAAAATATCCTCAGGTAAGGATTAACCAAAAAAATAAAAAAAGTAAAGGTACTAAGACAGGAGAAGTCAATCACTCAGAGAAAGTATTTTGTTCATTCTGTAAGCTTATCATATTATGAGAAACCTGCATTTTGATATGTTAATAGATCTATATTTTAAGAGAAGGTGAAATTATTTTTATACCTGAAGCCTGATGTAAGTCATTCACTTTTAGGAAAGTCAACAAAATGTTTTATGTAAGTGAAATGATCTATTTTATTTAACAAATTATTGTGTACAGCTTCCTATAATACTAGACAAATGTTTCAGGATATATAGTTATAAATATACTATACATATACACATGTGCATTTAATGTATTCAAGTAACATGGTTATAAATATAAATATAGCAAGTAAACATACATATAATATAAGCATATAGAATCCCTGTCTCAAGAAGGAAGTAAAGCTATGTATAAATTTATGAAAAAAAAATATTAAAAAGCATTTTTTTAAGTGATAAAAGTTTTAAGAATAGAAAAGCTCTCATCTCTTTAGGGGATCAGGAAAAGATGTTCCTGAAAGTATAGCATTTGAAACAGGTTATGAAAGACAGACAAAATGTATTTTTTGTGCAGGGAGAAGAAAGGGCACATCGGAAGGAGAAAAGACATTCAAGGTAGAAAAATCTGACACGGGCAGGTATAACAGAAGGAAAAGCTAAGGTTTACACAAACTTCAGCAAGATGTAGTATTCGTTCATGGGATTGTAAATTTCAAGTAGAGGATTAGTAGCAGTTAAATCCATTAGAAAACAAATTTAGGGCCATTTTGAGAAAAGTCTTGAATGGAAGGCTGAGGGTCATTTGTATTTAATTAGGCAGTGAGGAACCACAAACAGTTTGGGGTTTCAGTAAAGTTTAACAGCTGTATTTTAAGAATCCTAAAATTGAAACTGCAAACGGACCAAACACAGCTGAGAACAGAAATGCAAGATCAAACTAAAAGGCTGTTGCAATAACCCAGACAAGAAATAATAAATGACCAAACAAAGACGGTGCTAGTAGAAGTAAGGAGGAAAGGACTGGATCCTAGAGATGAAGTATGGAACAGGCTCTAAGGCGCTGCCAAGGATCTCTCTCTCTTTGCAGACACGCCCTTGTGTAATCCTCTCCACTTGAATGTGGCAGGTCCCGTGACCTGTTTCTAACCAACAGAATAAGCAGAGATGATAAGCAGAGATGATGGGACGGCACCTCCAGGATGACATTACAGAAGACAGTTAACTTCTGTTTTGCAGACAGACTCTCCCTGCTGTGGGGAGAGTAACTGTGGTGGGCAAAGGGTAAGCAAGTTAATGAGAAAGCTAAAGATTTAGACTTAGATGGCCACAGAGATGGAGACGCTACTAACAGAAGTCAGAGGGGCCGAACTATTTTCTTTAGAGGTTGTGCAGCAGTAACTTGATTTTGTTCATTGTGTAAGTAAAATGTCCGGTCCATCAGAAATGCTTAATAAAATTTATGAGTGAAGCAGAGCTAGAGATAAAAATATGGATATCATTTGCATAAGAAAAATAATCGAAACCATAGACTTAGAGTAATCTCAATGACAGTAAGGCCCAAGTAACTGTCTGGGGCAAAATGGAGTTGAAGTTATTAAAGAACTTTGAGGCCAAGGTGTTCAAGGCCATTATTCTCAAGCTATATAATAAGAGAAAAATAAAAAACATAGCAGCTAAATGTCAACATTATTAAGGAAAGCAGGCAAGTATCTTAGATTTATAGACAAAACAAACTAGAAAAAAAGGTGAGGCAAAAATAAAATCATGAGACATTAAGGAGAGAGGTTAGCATTCAACACGGTCTTCATCTCCATCCTTAACACGAATGCATCACCGGAGGAGCCCTCCCAACATTCCAGCCTAATGGTTCTTTTTTTTTTTTAGCTCTTTTTTTTAATCCTCACCCGAGGACATTTTTTCATTTTTTGTTCAGATAGAGTGGGAAGGAGAGAGAGGAAGAGAGAGAGAGAGAAACATCGACGTGAAAGGGACACATCGAGTGGCTGCCACCTGCACGACCAACCAGGGCCGGGGACAAACTGCAACTGAGGTACATGCCCTTAGCGGGAACTGAACCCGGGTCTCTCTGGACCGCAACCAGCCTAATGGTTCTTTAATCTCCTTCAACAGGTTTAGAATCAAGGGATCTAGAGAGTGTCCAAAATTATATAATTCCAAATAAAAGCATCTTTCTTTGTTTCACTTTTACTATTGCCCTCAAGGTTCATGTAATGTAAAAACACCCATAAAAGAAATTCTAGGTGTCCTTTAAAACTAAACCCTAGAAAGGATTTTAAGTAATCATTATTTGTCAAGCATCTTTTTTTTAAAAATCCTCACCTAAGGATATTTTTCCATTGATTTTTTTTTTTTTAAGATAGAATGGGAGGGCAGGAGGGAGAGAGAGAGAGAGAAATACTGATGTGAGATAGACACATCGACCACTTGCCTCCCGCACTACCCCAACTAGGGCCAGACCCCAACTAGGGCCAGGGACTGAACCCATGACTCTTTGGTCCAAGGGCCGACACTCTAACTGCTGAGCCAAACCAGCCAGGGCCATTACTTGTCAAGTATGTCAAGGGGATAAGGATTAGCTTGTTTCGAAGATGCACAGTGAACATCTGAATGGCACAATTAAAACTAAAAAATGTGCAGCCCTTTTTCAACTTCTGATTTAAATCTATGACCAACAATGATGCTTGAAAAGGTAGAATGCCAGGTAAGAAACTTTACAACGCAGCTTCTTAAATGTCTTACCTCAGAAGCAGTAGCAGCGATATTAACACTGCTTGCCTGCCCGTTCATTAGGTCCATGCTTCCCACATCAGTCCCTGACGCTATGTTACCAGCACAGAAGACTGACTGACTGCTTCACGTCCAAGGCCACAAATACATCATTATTCCTGTAAAGAAACAGACAGGAAATTTTAAATGTGTGTTTAATTATTATTGACAGTTTAAGAAAACAAAGCCAAGCCTATCCCCATGTCAAGAAATAAACATTTCCTCTTTACTGAACTCTTTCGTATTTCATTTAAATCACTAAAGCCAGTTTGAGGACAATCCTGGATGCTATTTTCAAATGGTTAGAAACACCAAATGGACAGTGTTCAGTGCATGTTACTATTGTGTTATTCAAAAGCATAATTTTTCACGTACTGTAAGAAAAACTCAAAAACTCTTTTAGTTTAAGTAAATAAAGCGTACAGAATCATGTGGCAGAGCAACACATGGCATAACAATACATTTTCAGAGATCTAAATGACATCCCTAAATCAACAACACTGGGTAAGTTTACCATGGCTGATAATCTAGTTTACAAAGACATTACAAATAAATAAAAATAAAGTATTACGGAATGTGTAATAAAAATACCACAATATATGATATACTTATTCAACTAAGGTTTTAAAATGTATTGAATATCTTCAATCCACTGTCTCATTTATCTTCACAACTACCAATAAGACTTATTAAGAAAGATATCATACTCACAGAACACACACACACAGAGCCTCTGAGGACACAGGCTGGTAAATGAGGAGCCAAGAAAAAAACTCAAGCTATCTAAAATTCTGGTCAAATATTCTTTCCACAACACAGTATTTCTTTCCACTTCACTGAAGTCAGAATATTTACCTGAGGTCCTAATCCCTTTCCACAGAAGTTTCATCTACCCAGGACAGACTTTCTTCCTCTCTGAAAAATGACGGAGCAAATGGACCTTAAGGCCCCTTTCTTTTTTTTTTAATCCTCACCCGAGGATATTTTTCTATTTATCTTCAGATAGAGTGGGAGGGAGAGAAAGAAACATCCAGGTGAGAGGGACACATGACAGGTTGCCTCCCACACGACCAGGACCAGGGCTGGGGACGAACTGCAACCGAAGTACGTGCCCTTGACTGGAATCGAACCCACAACTCACTGGTCCGTGGACCAATGCTCTACCGCTGAGCCAAACCGGCCAGGGTTTTAAGGCCCCTTTCTAACTTTAAATTTCTATTTTGTTTTTCTTTCCTTTTAAATATTGTTTTTCAATTAGAGTTTACATTCACTATCATTATGTATTGTTTCAGGTGTACACCATAGTGGTTAGACAATTATACACTTTACAAAGTGGACTCCCTGATATTTCCACTCCCACCTGGCACCATACATAGTTATTGCAATAACAGTGACTAGATTCCCTCTGCTGTACTTTGCAGCCCCATGACTGTTTTGTAACTACCAATTTATACTTCTTAATCCCTTCACCCTTTTCACCCAGTCCCTAACCTCCCTCCCCTCTGGCAACGGCCAGTCTGTTCCCTGTATCTATGGGTGCTTCAGTTTTGTTTATTTTGTTCTTTAGATTCCACATACAAGTGAAATGATATGGTATTTGTTTTTCTCTGACTGACTTATTTCACTTAGCATAATACCCTCTGGGCCTATCCATGCTGTCACAAATGGTAAGATTTCATTCTTTTTTATGGCCGAATAATATTCCACTGTCTATTGATGGGCACTTGAGTTGCTTCCATATTTTGGCTATTGTAAATAATGCTGCAATGAATATAGGAGTGCATATATTCTTTTAAATTAGTGTTTTGGGTTTCTTTGGATATATTCCCAGAAGTGGAATCGCTGGGCCATAAGGCAGTTCCATTTTTAATTTTTTGAGGAATCTCCATACTGTTTTCCAAGTGGCTGCACCAATCTGCATTCCCACCAACAGCGCACAAGGGTTCCCTTTTCTCCATGTCCTCCCCAGCACTTGTTGTTTGTTGATTTACTGATGATAGCCATTCTGACAGGTGTGAAGTAATATGTCATTGTGGTTTTAATCTGCATTTCTCTGATGATTAATGACACTGAGCATCTTTTCCCATGTCTATTGGCCATCTGTATGCCTGTTGGGAGCGATGTCATTGCAACAGCGATCTCCATGGTTTGACATAGTCCCTGGAGAAGTGGATTCACTGCGTGGCAGGAATCACAAAGAACAGTGACTGAAGATATAGAGTAATGGGAAAATAAAAATGCAGGAGGGCAACTGAAGGAGACTAATCTTTGCTTTCTCTATCTATCTGTTATCTTTCTGTTAGGAATCATTATAGAAATAACATGTAGATGATCAATAATATAGATGTTAGAATAGACAGCAGAAAGAAAAGACCAAAAAAAGTAATAAGAATTTAAGATAAGATTATAAAATATTAAGAGGGAGCTCAGAAAAGGAGAATAGGTCAAGAGCTAAGAGAAAGTTACAGGAATTGAAATAGAGGGTATGGGAAAGGAGAAAGTTAAATGATACAATGTCTGCATGTTTGTTAACAGAAAGGTTGCTAAGCAATAAGACATATGGTAGAAAGTAATTGTAAAGGTTAAGAGCTGTTAAACATCATTGTTATGTCTGGATGAAAAGTGAAAGGGTTAATAATGTCGTAACAAAATCAAACTCCATTCTGATCTTCAGATTCTTTTCTGTAAACATAAGGGCCTTGAGACACCCAAAGAAAACTGTAAAGATAAGGGGTTGAGGATGGCCTTGGGAAACTCAGAAAACCATGAGAAAAAAGAGATTAATAGTTGCCCTGCTCCTCTCCCCCCTTTCTCTGAATCAGCCCTCCTTAATGGTGCCAAAAGTGGCACCAAGAATGTAGTTTTTTCTCTGTAATTTGTGCCTTTAAAAGCAGGCAACAAAGAAAGCTCGTGGCTGGAATGTGAAAAGAGCCTCCCAGTCCGCCAGTGTAACAGTCCACCGGTGTAAATAAAGAAGCACCTCTGACTCACGTCTGGTCTCTGTCTCTCTCTCTCTCTCGCCGACTCCGTCCACACCAAAGGGAAACCCTGGACTGCTGAGGCTGGACCCCGGCATATGCCCTCTCTGGATTAAGGTCCCTTGCCCATTTTTTAATTGAATTGTTTTTTCGGTGTTGAGTTGTATGCTTTCTTTATAAATTTTGGATATTAACCCCTTATCAGATGTACCATTGACA
This sequence comes from Tadarida brasiliensis, assembly GCA_030848825.1. Taxonomy (NCBI): domain Eukaryota; kingdom Metazoa; phylum Chordata; class Mammalia; order Chiroptera; family Molossidae; genus Tadarida; species Tadarida brasiliensis. The sequence continues at coordinate 44,319,217 of CM061275.1, forward strand.
AATGTATTCTCCCATTCAGTTCTACGATGGTTTCCATAAGAGAAATGCTAAGTATCTATACATTAGGTATTTTAAACTATACTCACTTTAAAAACTGAGTTTGAAACATCAATAATAATTCCCTCGACGCTAAGTTTCCTCTCTCTGGAGAGCCTTATGTGACCGCGATTCAGAAGCACAGACTGCCTGTCTGAACCAGCACACTGTTGGATTTCGTGCTCACCTTCCTTATCTAGGAAACAGAGTTGACAATGAGTACTCAGTTCATAGAGTTGTGCTGAGGAGAAAAGAATTAATATATGCAACGCACCTCAAACAGTGCTGACACACTGTAAATGCACTGTCATGATGATGCGTATTTTGTCTACTATCTACTTAATCCACACAAAGCTTAAAATCAATGGAGTCTTCTAATTAAAGAATACAAAAACCTTAGAAATACACCTCCGACAAAATACCTGTTGGTGGGCATCACTCAAATCCTAACTGTAAACACTTGAATGAGAAAGCCTCAGACCTGTTTCTCAGATGTAGTAAAACGTCTGTGCTTTTCAAATGCTTAACAATTATTACTAATGACAGCAGCCTTCTTCAGTCACATCTTAAATTTACCTTCCTTTCTTTAGATATGTCCTCAGTACCAGCTAAGAGAAAAACACTGTGCCAGAATTTTTTTTTCCAATTTTTAAAATTAATTTATTTTTGATACAGATGTTTCTCCTTATTCCTCCATTGACACCCTCCTTCCGATCGCCCTCCCCCCCCCCCACTCCCAGCATTGTCTATGTCCATCGCTTATGCATATATACATATAAATTCTTTGGTTTATCTCTTCCCTCCCCCCTGCCTACCTACTCTGAGGTTTGTCAGTCTGAACCCTACTACTTCCACGTCTCTAGGTCTATTCTGTTCATCCGTTTATTTTGTTCATTATATTCCCCATGTGCCAGACAATTGCCAGAAGAGGGGGTGGGGGAGGGGAGCGATGAACCACAGAACTTGTACGCATGTATTCATAACCAATGGACATGGACAACAAAACTGGGGACGGGGCAGAGAGGGAGGGGGAGGAGGGTGACAATGGGGGAAAAAGGAGAAACATCTGTAACAAAAATAAATTAATAAAATAAAATAAAGAAAAATATATTAGAAATAATGATTTTTTAAACCTTTTAAAATTCATTTAGAAAATCAATATGAAAATGAATAAAGCATAGAAATACTTTAACTTTCTCCAATCCACAGTATTTCATTTTATAAGCTCCATGAGCCTTACAAAATTATTAAGATCAATTTGTATTTACACTGCTATACAAAATGAGCTTGAAAACCCAAATACCCTCTGAAGGCAACACTCGGTTTGCAATGAAATGTTTGCAAATAATTTCATTTCATTCCACATTCTATGCATAAAAGATTTAGATACGAATTCATACATCAACAGTGCCCCCTAGTGTTAAGAAAAAGATTTTAATTATGTTGTTAAAGGAAATGTATCCTTAATCTACTTTATATATCAAATATATAAACTTTATTACTACTATTTACTGGAAAAGAGGTAGTACAGACCAGGAATTAACATTAATACATTTGTGAACTATAACAGTAAAGACTCAAGTTTCCTTGACCTGCTTTTAATTAAAATGTCATTCAAATTATTCCACAAAAATTAAGGTCACATTAAAAAGAAAATCCTATTCATAACTATTTACAAATGTACTACATGTCAACCACACTTAATACTGTATAAGGACAACAAAGCCTCATAAGACACCATAAAAACACTGCAAATCCTAAAAACCAGTTTACTTTTTAAATATATGTTTCAAGACCTTTCTGTGCTCTGCACACAGAAAAGTTCAAACTAAACAATAAAAATATATGCTTTAATATGACTTAACCTAGCACTATGAATGGCACAATCATTCATGACCACCAACACCACAACAGCTCTTTTCTTAAATTAATTATTTCCTACCCATTCTCTTCTGAAACTTCTAACGACAGTTAATCTGACTGTCTTTTGGGTTTAAATCCCAAAACAGGCATACTGCGCCCTTCCACACAATATAATTCCCAAACAGGACATCTGAAAGTGTAGACAGTTTTTTGCTTGAGGTCACGAACTAGATTATTAAACTGTAAGCGCAGCCTCCTAACTCCCCACCTTACCAATGTATTCCCATGGAGAAACCTATGCTTTGTAAATAAATGAACAAGGGGGTATTCAAATTTAAAGAGACAAATTCTCACTTATTAATCTGATACCATTTCAGAGTACCAGTTACATACTCTTTTATAAAATAATTTATGCTATCATCATTAGAAATATTATGCTAAAGACACAACAGTTTCACAAACATACTCTAGGAGGGTAAAGCAACAATAAGGAAAATGGTAGTGAAATGCAATTAATTGGTGCAATTTCTTTGGAAATAGTAAGACAATACAGAATTGATATGCTCATATACTTAGGATTAAAAATTTCAGTCCTGAAAATTCATCTTTTCAAAACTGAAGAAAACCTGACAGATAAAGCTATTCAATTAAACACTATTTACAATAGTGAGAACCAGAAGCAACTTGAATGCCTTTGTTCATCATCACATTAAAAATGTTAAGTGTTCAGCCCTGGCCAGGTGGCTCAGTTAGTTGGAGTGTCATCCCATACACCAAAGGTTTCGGGTTTGATTCCTAGGTTGTAAGTTTGATCCCTGGTCGGGGTGTGTATTGGAGGCAACCAATCGATGTTTCTCTCTCACATCAATGTTTCTCCCCCCCCTCCTCTTTCTAAACATATCATTGGGTGATGATTAAAAAAATAATAAATTCAGGTAGACAATTATAAGGAAACACGAAAACAGGAGTGACAGGTCCAACAGAAACTAAAACTTCTTGTCATATTCTTGTAAGTTTTGTGAAGAAAAATAGGGTAAGATTAAAACATCGTAATTGCAATTCAATATGTATATAAAAGTTTTTTTTACAGAGTTTGCTTTCCTTTAAAATTTATTTTTAAATAAACATTAAAGATGCATGTTATATGCCACTCATAGAAGCCCAGAGATGTCAGTGATCTGCTTCTCACAGCATAAAGGCAGGCTCACTTCAGCAGGTGTGACAGCTGCACTCCCAGGGCCTCCTCAATACTGGTGATCTAAGAAAATCGGAGATTAGTCCCAATTCCCTAGTACTTTGTTTCCAATAATCAGAGCCATCAAAATGCTGATGAGTAACAAAGAAGGTTTTTTGTTTTCAACATAATTGATATCGAGCTATTTTGACAAAAGTTTAATTTAAAAATGTGGTTGCCTCTTAAAACCATTTCTGGTACAGTACTAAGCAAGATCATCTTTCCTATTTGCCACCCTTAAAAAGTTCAAATTATTACAAAGGAAAGAGAAAGGGGTCTGACGTACACCTGGGGTACAGCGCTGCCCAAGGTCTCCGCCAGGTCCTTCGTATCCTGACACTGTTTGTGCTTTTGCTGCTCTTGTAAAAATCCCATTGCTATATTTTTGCACTGATTTATTTATGTACCTCTCCTTAATGAACTCAGTTCCTTGACGTTAAAGACCCGTATCTATAACAAGACACGAGAAAAACCACTATTTTCCACTCAGGTATATAAACACAATATTTGACCTCAAATTACCTATTTAATAAGTTTCTGTTGAATGAGTGAATGACTGAACAAAGCAGTCATTTTATGAATGCCTGATTAACAACAGAAGTATAGGGAAAATGGCAATCAAATCACCAATACACACAATATATACACATTTAAATATAATGAGGATTTCTATTTCCAGCAACATGGCTGACAAAACAATTTAAAAGTCTTTGTACCACAGAAGAAATTCAGAAATGGGGGCTTGACTTTTGATACCAGTAGGATAGAAAAGACAACCAAGAGGAGAGAATGGAATTGAGACCCATACACTCTCCTTCCCAACCCACCCCACACCTTTACTAGAATAAAGTCAGAGAGATTGATAGTCTATCCCCATTAGCAATAAGATAGTCTATTTTTTAAAATGTATACTGGTACAGGAAGATAAAAGAAACTCTCTGTCTTGGCTTGGGCTTAACACTGGGGCTGGAGGAGGGCGTCTACACATTTGTCTACAAAATGAAAACATGCAATCCTAGACATGCTCCAGCACAGAAAAGAACTTGAATTTATACTACACCAGCATGGTCCAAGACCCTCAAGACTAGAAATTCACATTAAATATGTTCACAAGCCATGGGACTCCTAAAACCCAAGGCAGGTGAAGGGAACAAAAACTTGGGAGAGGAACATTTCTTTTAACCCAGGTAATGTGGGATTCCCACAGTTAAGCCCCACTGGCAAGATCAGAATAAAAATTTACCAACTCTATAAACAAATAACCACTACAAGTAAAAGCAGGAAACACAACTATTATTAGGAACTTTATTACTTCTATTGCTTGAGAACTTTAGATGAAAAATGACCAGATACAAGGCTATCAAACAGGAAAGATTAAAATCAGCTTTAAAATAAGAAATTGAAAACACAAAGTGTTATGAAAAAGCAAGACAAACATTTGTAAGAAAACGAAATAAAAAAATTTTAAAGAGAAAAATAAGTAAAAAGAGAATTTGTGAATAGAAAAATAAAATTGTGCAGAAAGAGTTAATGACATGGAAAAATGTGAAAAGAGATTAAATGAAAAACAGAATAATAAGATGTAACACAGCATAAGAGCAGTTCCAGAGGAAGAGAGATAATGAAAGGCACTCTTTTTTTTTGTTTGTTTAAATCCTCACCTGAGGACATTTTTCCATTTATTTGCAGACAGAGTGGGAGAGAGAGAGAGAAACATCAACGTGAGAGAGATACATCAATTGGTTGCCCCCTGCACGACCCCAACCAGTGCCGGGACCAAACCGCAACTGAGGTATGTGCCCTTGACCGGAATTGAACCTGTGACTCTTTGGTCCTCGGGCCGACGCTCCAACTGCTGAGCCAAACCGTCCAGGGCAAAAGGCACTCTTTAAAGAGATAAAAGCTAAGATGTTTCCAGAACACAAGAAAGACTCATATCTTCATATTCAAGAATCACAAGGCTTGAAGCAGGATAAATAAATAAAAAGAGTCATATTCTATGTACATCACTTTAAACTGTTTAAATAGCAAGGAGGAGAAGGCACTTTACTTACATAGGAACAAAATTAAATGGAAAGCTTCTCAACAGCACCAAAAGACAAAGAAGAAAATAAAATATCTTCGAAGTGCTAAGAGAAAAACTGCTGACCTAGAATTTCATACCCAGCTAAATTCTCATTCAAGAGAAGGTAAAATAAAGATATTTTTAGACAAAGAAAGAATTTACCAGAAAATTAGTCCACAGGGATAGCAGCTGGAAGGGAGAATAAAAAAGGAGGACAGATGGCCCTGGCTGGTTTGGCTCAGCAGTTAGAGCATCAGCCCTCGGACCAATGAGTTGCGGGTTCAATTCTGGTCAAGGGCACGTACCTTGATTGCGGTCTGTCCCTGGCCCCGGTCGGGTCATGTGGGAGGCAACCAGCCAATGCGGCTCTATTACATCAATGTTTCTCTCTGTCTCTCTCTCCCTCCCTCCCACTCTATCTGATGATAAATAGAAAAGTATCCTCAGGTGAGGAATAAAAAAAAAGAGGGCACAGAAAAACAAAAGGACAGATGGATAAACAAATAAGGAAGAAAAAAAAACAGGACAGAAGTGGGGGTAGGGAAAGGAGAAGAGAAGAAGAGGAAGGGGAGGAGGAGGGAGGAGGAGGAGGAGGAGATGAAAAAAGGAGGGAAACAGAAAAGGGAGCCCAAAAGGTTGTTCCTACTCTGTTTGAGTTTACCCTATGGCTTGAGGGGGAAAGAGCAGGAAATGAAAGAAGCAGAGAATACTACAACCTGTTATACTGTGATTCAGCTTCAAGAGTCACATGATTTCTACAGAAGGAAATGATGTTTAGGTTTATAAAGAAACACAAGCTGAAGGGCAGGAAGAAAGGAGAAGTAAAAACAGCATAAACAAGGGCACAAATTTAAAAGTGAAGATGGACCGAAGGAGGCGCAATGGGGAGCACTGGCCTGCCTGCAAGGGAGAACCTTTCTGATGAGCTCTGGAAAGGCGCAAAGAAACCACAGGACCAGATTGTGGAGGGTTTCAACCGTCAAATGGGGAATTTAGATTGGAAGAGGCTGGCACCAGGAATCATGAAAGGTTTCTGAGTAGGGCAATGACCTTAGGGAATGAAAACCAGTACTCCAAGGTTTAAACTGCCAGGGGTATGGCACTTGGCTTTAGAGAAGATGAGCAGTAAACAAGATGCTCCCACTTTGTGCCCCAAACAGCAAAGTATCTGAGTGATGCGCAGGACCCCTTCCCACTGAGCTTCTCCAACCTCTGCTCTCCAGAACCCTCTTCTAGTCTTCAGTTGTGCAAAGCCACCCATGGTCACATTCTGTCTCCTTAACTCCAATCAGATCATCCTACCACCACCAGTTTCCAATTCAGAATCCCAATTCTGTAGTAATGGCAATCTCAGTTAGATGACACTCAAATGAAAAAAGATAAGAAAACCCCCAGAATTCACGAATAACCCCTATCATCCCACCCTCCCCTCCCTTGTCCCCACCACGTTAAGGGCCAGAGGAAGGAGTTTAGTGGGAGAAGAATGAGACAGGAAATACTCCTTCTAGGACTTTAACCAGGTGTGTTGTGCTGGGTAAATTATTTAATCTCTGAACTTTGGTTTCTTCATTTATAAGTGAAAGATGATAAAATGTACCTTGGAGAGTTTGTGAGAATCAAATGAAATCATATAGAAAAAATAAATAAATCAATGCATCTAGAAGTGGTATACTCTAATGGAAAGAACACAAATTTTGGAGTCAGAAAGTCCTGGGTTCAAATCCTAGCCTAGGCACTACCAGCCAGCTGTAAGGCCTTGGACAAGGAACTTGGCTAATTTTTAAGCAGAGGCTCAAAGTCCATCTATAAGTGATGTGGCTTAGAAAGAAAAGCAAAAGGAAAGAGAAGGCAGGCCTCTAAGGGCTCTTCTTCTACTTCTAAATTCCAGAAGCATGAGCCCTGGCCCATTTGGCTCAGCAGTTAGAGAGTTGGCCCGCAGACCAGAGAGTCCCAGGTTTGGTTCCCCCTAAGGGCATGTACCTCGGTTGTAGTTTGTCCCCGGCCCCGGTTGGGGTCGTGTGGGTGGCAGCCAGTCAATGTGTCTCTCTCACATCGATGTTTCTCTCTCTCTCTTCCTCCCTCTCTCCCTCTTGCTCTATCTGAAGATAAATGCAAAAACAAAAACAAAAATGTCCTTGGGTGAGGATAAAAAAAATAAATTCCAGAAGCATGGGAAAATTCCATTATAAATTAATGGATTATTATAGTGAGTCAACTATTCCTCTAAATTAAGCATTTTGATAGCATATTTTAAGATACAAGTACACTAAAAATTTACTAAATGATCCAAAAAAGTTATTTTACTTTAAAAAGCATTCATTTCTTTAAAAGAAGTTCTAAATGAGTAAACATGTTAACTAATAGTAATTGAATCTTTCAGGACAAGGAGATAAATCAACAAATAGTTTGCAACACTAAATCACTGGATTTAATGATGACAAGTCCCTTAAGAGAGAAACCACTTTGCATGTTGACTAATTTCTAAGTGAACATTAAACATATATGTTATAAATTGTTCTATAAATTTATTCAAAAGTACACAACTTGAAATCATTCCACTTATTCTAGGTAGTACAGTATAAGTGAATAAAAAATTCTATGCTTAGCCCGGCTGGTGTGGCTCAGTGGTTGAGCGTCGACCCATGCACCAAGAGGTTGCTGGTTCGATTCCCAGTCAGGACACATGCCCAGGTTGTGGGCCAGGTCCCCAGTGGGGGGCATGCAGGAGGCAGCCAATGTTCTCTCTCATCGATGTTTCTATCTCTCTCTCTAAAATCAATAAAGAAAAAAAAATTCTAAGCTTAATTCTTAATCAAAGGATAGCAAGCATTTTTTCAAAAAACAGCAATTCACACCCTGAAACTAAAAAGGCAAGTTCTGGAGAAACTTCTATCACTATAACCCAACCACAATGACAGGTTTAGCAATTTCACATACAACCCATGTTGCAAAAGAAAAAGAAAAAACTTGATAATGTCTACATTAATCTATACATTTAGAAGACTCATGTTAAAAGAATAAAGAAATTATATTCCAGCAAGAATGTATGCTGGATCACTTACCAAATTATAACTTAAGGTGAAACATCTATATATAGTTTCCAGACACACATTTTATTTCTAAATATCTTAAGTACACACTCAAGATGTGTGAAAAAGGTGATTTTCAAAACAAAGTAAACTAAGACCTTAAATTAGAAGAGAAAACATAAGGGTAGCAGAAAACTTTCATTTATCATATGCCACCTTAATAACCCTACCTGAAGTAGAATGTATATATTAAGGGTAATGAAAAGAAACTAGCCCATTTAAAAACCTCACCATCTATAAAATAGTGGACATTATTTCTCAAAGTAGAGAAAAGCTTTAAAATAGTGAAGCTACTTTGTAAAAAATTTACTTGGATTAAAACTGTTTTACCGCCCTGGCCGGTTTGGCTCAGCAGTTCGAGCATCGGCCTGCAGACTGAAGGGAGGCAACCAATCTGTGTGTCTCTCTCACATCCATGTTTGTTTCCCTCCCTCCCTCCCTTTCATTCAGTCTATCTAAAAATCAATGGAAAAATGTCATTGGGTGAAGAATAACAAACAAAAAACTGTTTTATCTTACCCATAAAGAGAGCATCTACACATAAGTCTTTCAGATACAATCTTGTTGCACATGTACTAAATTGTAGAAGTAATGGGGTGATGCATTTATAAACTGGCGCACATCTACACAGACAGCTTACATTTCCATGTACCTATTTGGCCTAAAACTAAATACAGCAGAAGAGAGACTTTCGCCCTGGCCGGTTTGGCTCAGCGGTTAGAGCGTCGGCCTGCGGTACAGAGAGACCCGGGTTCGGTTCCCGCTAAGGGCATGTACCTCGTTTGCAGTTTGTCCCCGGCCCTGGTTGGTCGTGCGGGTGGCAGCCACTCGATGTGTCCCTTTCACGTCGATGTTTCTCTCTCTCTCTCTTCCTCTCTCTCCCTCCCACTCTATCTGAACAAAAAATGAAAAAAAAAGAAGAGGAGAGACTTTCAAGTTACTAAATACTAAATGGGGGGAAATCTATTAAATGATTCCTTTAAGGGTTATACTCCATCTCCAACATGGAAGGTTTGGTGAAGATAATTTGACAAGTGATTCTAATACAAGAGCTCTGAGATCTCCTGTGTGACCTGGCCCCAGATAGAAATGTAGGTTAACCAGAAATTCAGATAACAGAAAGGAAGTTCCAAGCAAAAGATAAATTGTGCTCCCAATATTTCTGTTTTGTTTTGGGCTCGTGTGTGTGCATTCTGGCCAGACGCTCCACTCAGAATACAAGCCCATAGGGTGTTCATTTAACTCATAATACTATGTATTTGAAATAAAACAAAAAAAACTAAACATACTGTACAATATTACCAATTAAAACATGAAAACTATCCAAACTGAATCAGAAATTTAAAAAACATATTTCTCTTTATTGATTTTAGAGAGGGAGGAAGGGAGAGGGAGAGAGGATAGAAACATCAAAGAGAGAGAACATTGATTGGCCACCTCCTGCATGCTCCCCCATGGGGATCGAGCCCGCAACCTGGGCACGTACCCTGACCAGGAATCAAACTAGCGACCTCTTGCTGCATGGGTTGACGCTCAACCACTGAGCCACACCAGCTGGGCCAGGAAGAAATTTATATGTTTAGCAAAAGCATGCCACTGTAGGCCCAGGAATGTCAGAAAAAGGAATTCAGCCTGTGAGTATGGAACACTGGAACAGAAAAACAGCAGTCAGTCAATGTTGATAGGGGCAAAACAGATGTCAGGACTCCAAGACTGGAGCCAAGATCTCAGGGGAGGCAACAGCACAGTAGTACCTCCCTTAAAGCTGCAAGAGGAAAGAAAGGGCCTAGAAAGAAGGTCAATTAAATAGCTCAGACAGCCTGGCTGGTGTGGCTCAGTGGATTGAGTATCAGCCCATGGACTGAGAGGTCCGGGTTCAATTCCAGGTCAGGGCACATGCCCCGGTTGGGGACTCAATCCCCAGTAGGGGGCGTGCAGGAGGCAGCTGATCAGTGTTTCTCTTTCTCTCCCTTCCTCTCTCTCTAAAATCAATAAAAACATATATATTTTTAAATGTCAATGTTTTGCCCTGGTGGATTTGGCTCAGCGGTTAGAGCGTCAGCCCGCGGACCAATGAGTCGCGGGTTCAATTCCGGTCAAGGGCAGGTATCTTGGTTGTGGTTTGTCCCCCGCCCTGGCCAGGGTTGTGCGGGAGGCAACTGGCTGCTGTGGCTCTATCACATCGATGTTTCTCTCTCTCTCCCTCCCTCCCACTCTATCTGATGATAAACAGAAAGGTATCCTCAGATGAGGATTAAAGTATATATATATATATATATATATATATATATATATATATGATTGAAGTAGTACAGATAAAGGGGTACGAGGTAGGAGAGTGAATCGCAGACACCACAGAGATGCAGCCTGTGTGTGTATGTGAGAGAAGCGATGAGAAAACAAATGGGTAAAAGGTGAATTTGTGTAGAGGGTAAACAACTTCATTCTCCTTGCTACTTGTACAACTTTCCTGTTAGCCTGAAATTATTTCAAAATAAAGAGTAGAGGAGGAATCCTGGATATTCTCCTGAATTGTACAGAAGCTCCTCAACTTAAAAACCTGTAACTTGCACAATTTCACAGGAACTAAGAAGGCTACACATCCAATCAAGAGGACAGCTCTTCCCACCAAGACAGCCTCTGTGGTGGCTGGCTCAGTCACTTCAGCCTTTGGAGCTGAGCTGCACAGACCCACAAGTACTTGTGCCTCATGCTAACACCAAGAAGAATAACACACATGAACATTACTTAACAGGTAGACGGTACTTTGGAGATCTCAGCTTGGGGCACATTTCAAATCCCTAGGTCTTCCCGTATTTTAATATTTAACCTCATCATCCTGGGGCATGCCCTACACCCCGACGACCCAAGGAGAATCATGGCTATAGTAATTCACTACAAAGTGTTAGGGAAGGATCTTTCATAGCTGCAAGAATGAAAAAGGAAGTAAAGAAAAAGAAAGGGGGGGGGTAAGTTTCTTTATCTACTGCTTTATTCCAATCCCTTGATTTTAGACACAGCAATCCAATGAGAGGTCATGTGATCTGGTCAAGCTCACAAAATCAGTTAATGGCAGAGGTAGGTCTTAAACAAGTCTTCAGTTTGCTAACCCTCAGCACTTTCTACAAAGCCAAATTACCCTCTCCCTACCAACCCTTAATTAAACGTTTAAATACCGTGGAAATGTGGGGGGAGCAGGGGTGAAATATCTAGTTTCCCTCTTCACTTCTAATAAAATTCCTTAGGCGAACAAGATGACAAAGGAAAGAACATGTATACAAAGGCAGAAATGGCCAAATCCTTTGTCACTGGCGTTCAGGGAAGTGCCAACAGTTAAGCAGCTATAATTAGAGGGCAAGATGTAAAGGAGAAGCATCAGGAACGGCATCTGGAGAAGTAGGCATAAAGAAAGGGAACGTTTGTCATAGGGAAAAGAGGAGGCTGGACTTTATACTGTAGGCAATGAAAAGGCAGAGTCCTTATAAATGGACTATTAAATTATATGATCTTATAGGTTTCATTCAGAAGAAGATACACACACACACACACACAGAGACTGTGTTATCTATTCCTATTGAATTCCGAAGTCTCAACAAATGAATATCTATGTGGTAAATTCAAGTACAACAGATCTTTGATGTTGATTAGAGATTTGTCCCAAAACATTTTAAAAAATCCCCAAATTTGAGAATACTACTATGGCATATAACACATTAAAGTATAACTAATTTTTTGTTTTTTTTACTCCCACAGACCTTTTATGATTAAAAAAACACTGAAATAATTTATACTTATTTACATTATCATACAAATTGCAGAGTAGACTGATTTATACCACGAATTTAAAAGCCACCACAGCATTTTACATTTTACTCTTTAATTTATCCAAAATTCCTCTTCCTAGACCCATTTTCACTTCTCTTGAGTGTCACCAGCACTAGGAGTTGGCTCCAGTAGCAAAGGGTGCTGGCAGAAACAAAAGTCACTGTATAAAAAAGCAGAGAGTGCCCTGGCTGGTTTGGCTCAGCGGTTAAGAGCATCGGCCCATGGACCAAGGAGTCTCCAGTTCGATTCTAGTCAAGGGCACGTACCTCGGTTGAGGTCGGATCCCTGGCCCTGGTTGGGGTCGTGCAGGAGACAACCCATCAATGTCTCTCTCTCACATCTATGTTTCTTTCTCTCTCTCTCCCCTTCTCCCTCCCAATCTATCTGAAAATCAGTGGGAAAATATCCTCAGGTGAGGATTAAAAAATAAATAAAAAGCAGAGAGTAAGAAATTGCATGGAAGTAAGCCTACCGGGTGGTGGACTAGAATCAAATCTGTGTGTGCTCAGCAAAGTGACAAATCACCATGTCATACACCCTCCCGGTCACTCAGGGCACAGTGAAAACCACAAGTGCTAATTTGTGAAAGACAGAGGTTATTTTATCAACAACAGTCTAGTCAAAAAGCATCATGTACTCTAATAGTAAAGATTCCACTGGCAAAGCCTATAACAAGAAAAATATTTGCATAGCAACTTAAAATTTACACACACACAGCTTAAAATAATTTTTGCAAAAGGATTTCAAAATATCTTGTTTGAGCCCTGGCCGGTGTGGCTCAGTTGGTTGGAGCATCGTTCCGTATACATAAAGGTTGCAGATTTAATCCCCAGTCAGGGCACATACCTAGGTTGCAGGTTTGATTCCTGGTTTGAGAGCTCTCCCCGCCCCAAAATCAATGGGCAATTCCTCGGGTGAGGATTAAAAAAAAAAAAAAAAAGACATCTTGTTTTACTAAATTTACAACCTAGTTTTCCATTAGAACATTTTAATAAGAACCAAGAGTACTGGATGTCTGAAGATGTTTACTCCTGATAACGTCCAGGGGGCACCCAATGACCAGACGAAGAGAATTTCCTGTATAAATACTGAGGTGCTGCGGAGATTATAATACTGTTCATTTATTTTAGCAGCCCCCTGAAATAAAAATTCCTACCTCCAAATTAGGAAACTGAGGCTCAAAGAGGTTAAGGAGAGGGATATCTCTTAACAGCAGAAAAATCTTTCCTAGAAGTTTCCTCCTTCCATCCTCCTCCCCAATCCAATCCCCCAAAGGAAGGTTATCCTACGTGTCTCGCATTTGCTACTGTTCCTTCCTACTTACTTATGTCTGCCAAAGAGGAAATGTCAGGAAAGTCTTCATGGAGATCTGATATCTGAGATGAGCCTTAATGAGCAGAAAGTGGGCACATGGAGGGAAATGGTAAGGACACACCTGGCAAGAAGAAATAATACTTACAAAGACATAAGCATGGAAGGAATCGGCATGACTGCAGAGAAAGCACGAGTGTGTGTGAGCGTGTGTGTGTGAACATGGACCATGAACAGCAAAGACAGACTGTAGTCCTGGCCGGGCAGCTCAGTTGGTTAGAGCACTGTCCTGATGCCCCAAGGTTCAATCTCTGGTCAGGGCACATATCAGAATCAACCAATAAATGCATAAATAAGTGGAACAATTATTTATGTGGCTCAGTTGGTTGGGCACTGTCCCATGCACCAGGAGGTCTCGAGTTCAATTCCCAGTCAGGGCCCATGTCCGGGTTTCGGGCTCGATCCCCAGGAGGGAGCATGCAGGAGGCAGTTGGTCAATGTTTCTCTCTCACATCAATGTTTCTATCTTTCCCTCTCCCTTCCTCTCTCTGAAATCAATTTAAAAAAATTTTTTTAAGTTGAACAACAAATCGGTGTCTCTCTTTCTCTCAAATCAATAAATAAACTCTTAAAAAAAAAAAAAAGACAGACTGGAGCCCTGGCTGGTTTTGCACAGTGGTTAGAGTGTCAGCCTGCGGACCAAAGTGTCTCAGGTTCGATTCTGATCAAGGGCAGGTACCTCAGTTGTGGTTTGGTCCCTGGCCCTGGTCAGGGTCGTGTGGGAGGCAACCAATCAATGTGGCTCTCTCACATTGATGTTTCTCTCTCTCCCTCTCTCCCATTCTATCTGAAGATAAATGGAAAAATATCCTCAGGTGAGGATTAAAAAACAAAACAAAACAAAAACTGGCGACAGATCATGAAGCACTTACAACATGGGAAGAAACACGCACTTTATTCTCTGAATCAAGATTTCTTAACTAAGAGACCATGAAGTAAACCTTAGGGTCACGATGTCCCCAAAATATGAAAACTGTGTAATAACACACAATAAGATTCATTTTCTTGGATCCACAACTATCAAATTTTGATTTTCAAAGGGACTCGGGAATAAAAATGTTCAAGAACCACTATTGTGGGTGACTGGGAGGGAGGGATGTGTACCTAATACTTTCATTTTAGAAAAGTAACTGGCAACACCCGTGGTGGCTGACGGTCAGAGAGAGAACCTCAAAATCAAATAGAGCAATATGGTTATTGCCCTATACCAGCCAACAGATTATAAGTACATTTTTAAAAACCTAATTCCAGAGACTTTTAAAAGGTAAACTTGCTATGATGTATTGGCCATCTGCATATGGGTTGTGAGCAAGAAAGGAACTGAACATGCCTTATCATTCTCCTTCCCATTTAAAGTTCCTGTCCTTCACTTACTCCGCACCGGCCGCAGTAAAAGCCATTAATACAGTGGAGCGGCTGCACGTGAAAGGGAACCACTCTCTTCCATGTGCAACCAGCCACCAGTGGGAAACTACCCAGAAAATGCCAGATGTGCCAAAGAGGAAATGCTGATGGTCCAGAACAGGAACTGGCACACGATGGCCCACAAGCTGAATCCTGCCCTGTTTTTGTGAACTAAGCCACACTCGCGCATTCATATCGTTTAAGGTTCCTTTCACAACACGGAGGCAGACCTCAATAGGTGCAAGAGGCTTTATTGCTTGAAATAAAGAGCCTCAAGAATTTACAATCTCGGCCTTTCAAGAAAGTTTGCCAACCCCTGGTCTAGAACAAAAACAGGGACAGATGCTATTCTAGAAAGTACTCCTTAAGTATAGGGATGGGAGTAAAATGCAGGGAAGGCTGGAGCAGCAGCAGGTGTATCTCTAGAAGCAGCAAACCACTCCTCATCAAATCGAATATACAAAATTCCAAGTATTACTCTATTTGGAAAAAATACAGCTCCTCACAAGCAACATACTAAGGGCCAATGTTCTCAATCCAATCCAAAGCCTTGTCCTTCTTCCTCATTCTTCCACTCAAATCTTCTCTCTCCTAGATTGTCTTTAAAAATGGAAAACCAATGAACTATCTGCTCCAAGAACCAGGGTCCTGGCCTATTTGTGGAACACTGGCGAAAAGGCAGCTAGGTAGGCATCTTAAATTAATGAATCTTAACTCTGAATTTCAGATTTCAAATAGCACTAATTGTTTCAAAAGCAAATAAAAACTACATTTCAGTCTATCAGTTATAATTAAGTTCCACTGGTGGTGATGTTTTAATAGTTTCTTTTCAAATTATATGGAAACAGAAACTGTAACATATCCAAATAGATCAACTCCCGTTGTCTATACAAAAAAAATTATTTCAAAAACGAGAGTCTCATAAACACATCATCCAGACAGTTCCAAAAGTCTAAGACACAATTTTCTCCAAAGGTTTTTGTTCAGCAACTTGTTTTGTCAATATGTTCAACACAGGATTCAAACAATAAGCAGCTAAAATGATTTTAGATACTCTAAATTGGGGTTTCTCAACCTTGGCACTATTGCCATTTGGGACCAAATAATTCTTTGTTGGGAAGGACTTTGCTGTGCATTGTAGGCTGTTTGGAAGTATCTGTGGCCTCTGTCCACCAGATGCCATCGACAGTTTTGGTGATCAAATGTCTCCAGATGCTGCCAAATGTTCTGGGAGGCCAAAATCACCCCAGGTTGAGAAGCACTGCTCCAAATGAATTACATTTCTTAATGATTTCTAAGAAAAATATTTCAATAGACTTTTTCTGCTGTGTGTGTGTGTGTGTGTGTGTGTGTGTGTGTGTGTGTATTTTCTTTCTATTGATCTTTAGAGAGAGAGAAACATCCACGGGACAGGGAAACATTGACTGCCTCCCACACCTCCCACACACCCACCACTAGGGAACAAGCCTG
Source organism: Tadarida brasiliensis (assembly GCA_030848825.1). Classification (NCBI taxonomy): domain Eukaryota; kingdom Metazoa; phylum Chordata; class Mammalia; order Chiroptera; family Molossidae; genus Tadarida; species Tadarida brasiliensis. The sequence continues at coordinate 44,335,574 of CM061275.1, forward strand.
CAACAATGCCCGACCAGGAACTGAACCAGCAAAATCCCTGGGTGCACAGGACAACACCCAACCAAGCCACACCAGCCAGGGCTGCTTTGTGTATATTTAAAGTAATTATGTGAAAGGTGCACTAACGATGCATATTATATAAGCAGTTTTCCATAAATCATTTATCAATGCATATCTAGATTAGGATCTTTGCTGCATCACTTTTTTAAAACAGCTTTATACATAGGTGGCATGCAATGAACTGCACCGGTTCAAAGTATATAGTATAGTATATATCCGTGAAAAACTCTCCACCATCAAGACAGTTAGTGAACACACTCTGTTGCTCCGGAAAAAATATGCTTTTTTCAATCAGCATATTTTGAGATTCATTGTGTTGTTGTATCAATAGTTCATGACTTTTTATTGTCAAGTGGTATGGATATGTCATAATTTGTTTACCTATTCATCTACTGATGGGCATTTGGGTTTTAGTGGTTATTATAAACCAAGTGGCTATAAATTAGTATACAAATCTTTTCTCTTCAGTAAATATCTAGGGGTGGAATAGCTGGTAGGTCTATATTTAACATTTTAAGAAATAACCAAACTTTCCCAAAAAGTGGTTGCACTATTTTACAGTCTCAACAGCAAAGTAGTCTTTTTTATTTTAGCCATTCTATATTATATAAACAATATAGTTTTTGAGAGTTCTGTATATATCCTAAATAGAAATCCTTAATCAGATATTTGACAAATATTTTTTCCAGCTTGTCTTTTCATTCTCTTAATAGTATCCTTCAAAGAGCAAACATTTTGAATTTCATTAAGTTTATTTTATCAACGTGTTATTCTATGGACTGTGCTCTTGATATCTGTTGTACCTAAAAAATATTCACCTAACTCAAGATCACAAAAATTTCCTCTTTTTGTCTAAAACTTTATAATTTTAGATTTTACATTTAGGTTTATGATTCATTTCAATTTTTGCATACAGTACAAGATATAGATTGAAGTTTATTTGCTTATATATGGGTATCCAGTTGTGCTAGCATCCTGTACAAACTAACCTTTCTTCACTGCAACTGCCTTTGCACTCCGTTAAAACTCAATTGTCCACGCATGGCATGCATGCATCGGCTTATTTTTGGACTCTGTCTCTATCTTTGCACCAACACTACACTGCTTTGTTTACCTTTAGTTTTATAACGAATTGTGGTATCAGGCAATATTAGCTCTCCAACTGTGTTGTTTTTTCAAAGTTGGTTTTTACCATTCTAGGTCCTTTTAATTGCTACATGAATTTTAGAATCAGCTTGTCAATTTGTACAAAAAAAGCCTGTCAACATTTTTTATTAGGACTGCACTGAATCAACAGATCAATCTGGGAAGAACTGTCATTTTAGCAACAATGAGTCTTCCAACCCATGAACAAGGAATACCTCTCCATTTATCTAAGTCTTCTTTTTGTTCAGCAATGCTGTGTGGTTTTCAGTATTTCATACATGTTGCTACTGTCAATGGCACTGGTTTTATTAAATTTCAATTTCTGACTGTTCACTGCTAGTGTAAAGTGCACTGATATTTACACATTGATCATGTATCCTACAACTCTATTAAACTACTAGTTCTAGTAGTTTCATAGGATCCATCAGATTTTCTACAGAGACATGTCATTTTTATTTTAAAAAGTTACTTTTATTTCCGCCTTTCCATTCTAGATGTCTTTTCTTTTTCTTGATTGACTGCACTGGCTAAAACCTCCAGTACACTTTGGAACAGAAGTGATGAGAGTACACGACCTTGTCTTATTCCTGATCTTAGGGAGAAAGCATTTGTTCTTCTATTAAAATTACATCATCTGTAGTTTTTTCAGAGAGGTCTTTTTTTGGGTTGAAGTTCCTTTCCAATCCTAATTTGCTCACAGTTATTATCTGAAATGAAGGTAGGATTGTCAAATACTACTTTCTTTTTGCATTTGAGATGATCATGTGGTTTCTCTTTTTTTTAGATGTATGACACAGTGAATTACATTGAATACTTTTTAAATGTTAAACTAACCTTGCATTCCTGGAATAAACCCCACTTGGTCATGATGTATGATTACTTAAAATAAATTGTTGCATTCAATTTGCTGTACTGTGTGTGGAATTTTTGCATGTATGCTCATGTGGGATATCTCTGTGTAGTCTTTCCTCCTAATGTCTTTGCCTACTTTGAATATAAGGGTAATACTGGCTTCATAAAGTAAGTTAATAAGTAGTCCTACCTCTGCAATTTTCTGGAAGTGTTTGTATAAAAACTGGTATAATTCATTTAGCAGAATTCACTTGTGAAGTCATCTGGGCCTGGAGTCCTTTTGTTTATTTTGTTTTGGTAGGAATATTTTCATCATGAATTCAATTTCTTTAATAGATGCAGGGCTATTCAGCGTGTCTATTCTTGAGCGAAGTCTGGCAGTATATATCTTTTGAAGAATTTGTCCATTTCACCTCTGTGGTAAAATTTATAGGCATAAAGTTGTTCATAATATTCTCTTATTTTTTTTATTATCTGTAGAATCTGTAGTGATGTCACTGTCATTCCTGATATTAACCAGTTTAGCTAGAGCTTTATCAATTTTACTTATCTTCCCAAAGAACCAGTTTTTGGTTTCACTGATTTTGTCTATTGTGTTTGTTTTCTATACATTGATTTCCACATTGATCTCTACCATTTTCCTTCTTCTAATTACTTTAGTTTAATTGATCATTTTTCTCATTTCTTCAGGTGGCAGCAGAGGTCATTAATTTGACATCTTTTTTTCTTTTCTAGTAACATTCTGTGCTATAAATTCCCCCCTAAGTACTGCTTTACTGGCATCTTACAAAGCCTGATACGTTAATGTTTTCATTTTCATTCAGTACAAAATACTTTCTAATTTCCTTTTGATTTCTTCTTTGACCCATAGGTCATTCAGAATTGTATTGTTTAGTTTCCAACTATTAGAAAACTTTCCACAGCTTTCTGTTAATTTCTCATTTAATTCCATTGTGATCAGATAACATAAAATCTGAATCCTTTTAAATTACTGAGACATGTTGTATGCCCAAATTATGGTACATCATGGAAACTGCTTTGTTTACACTTAAGAAGAATAAAGAATATTCTCCCCTAGCAGGTTTTGCTGAGCGGTTAGAGCGTTGGCACTCGGACCAAAGAGTTGCGGGTTCAATTCCTGATCAAGGGCATGTACCTTGGTTGTGCGTTCGATCCCCGGCCCTGGTCAGGGTCGTAGGGGAGGCAACCAATTGATGTTTCTCTCTCCCTCCCCCTCTCTCGCTCCCTCCCACCCTATCTGAAAAATCAATGGAAAAATATCCTCCGGTGATGATTAAAAGAAAAAAAGAATATTCTGCAGCTGTTAGGCAGATTATTCTATAAACATTAATTAGGTAGGTCAAATTCTTTGACAGTACTGTTCAAGCCCACTATATCTTTGTGATTTTCAATACTCAAAACTCAAAACTGAGGATTTGACTGTTTCTCCTAGGAGTTCTATCAGTTTTTGTTTCAGTATTTTTGAAATTCTGTTAGGGGCACAAATGTTTAGAACTGTTTTGTCATCTTGATTAACCGACTTCTTTATCATTGTGTAATGACATCCTTTATCCTTAGAAATAATCTTTGCTCTGAATGAAGTCCACTTTGATATTAATATAGCTACTCCATCTTTCTTTTAACTATTATAAATATGGTATTTCTTTCTCCATCCTTTACTTTTAAACTATTTGTATCTTTATATTTAAAGTATGCTTCCTATAGGCAAGAATATCTTGGGTCTTGATTCTTTATTTTATTTATTTTGTTAATCCTCACACAAGGATATTTTTTCACTGATTTTTAGATAGAGTGGAAGGGAAGGAGGGGGAGAGAGAGAGAGACATGGATGTGAGAGAGACATCAACTGATTGCCTCCTGCACAACCCTGACCAGGGCTGGGATTGAACCTGCAACCCAGGTATGCACCCCTAGCTGGGAATTGAACCTGGGACCCTTTGGTCTGTGGGCTGATACTCTAACCACCAGGCAAAACTGGCCAGGGCAGGGTCTTGCTTTTTTGTACAATCTGACAATCTCTGCCTTCTAGCTGGTGTGTTTAGGCCATTTATATTTGACATGATTATTGATATGGTTTAAGTTTATTATCATGCTATTTGTCCCATGTTCTTTTTTCCCCCTTCTTATCATGCTTTCCTTTGAATTAGATGAGTATATTTTCTGATTCCATTCTATCTCTTTTGTTGGCTTATTACCTGTAACTTTTTTAAAAACAGGATTTATTATATACACCTTTTAACTTACCATGGTCTACCTTCAAGTAATATTACACAACTTCATGTACAGTATGAAACTCTTACAATGGTTGGTATACCACACCTCATATCATATCTTGCCCACGCAAGTCTCTGTAACTGAAGTATGTTACGTCTTTGTTAAAATGGGAGAGAAGCATTTAAAAAGTGTAAAAGGAATAATAGCAAAAAATGGTGACTTTCTCCCTGGCTTCATTTAAAAAGTAAAATTAGAACTGAAAAGGAAATAGATGTTTAAAAATTAAAACTCTACAACCACATCACCTGGGTTCAAATCCAAGCTCTACCACTTAAAGTATTGTATAATCTTAGGCAAGATATTAGCTTCCCTGTTTCGCAGTTTTCACCCCTTTAAGATGAAGATACCAACAATACCCACTTCACCAGGTTATCATGACTATCCAATGAGTTAACATAGGTAAAATGATTAGAATAGTATCAAGCATCTATTAAATGCTTAATAAATAGCAAGTCCTATTATTCACACTGAATAAGACAATACTTTAAAACTCCCTATGCACCAACTAATAATCTTGCTTCCCCAGCCCACATACTGGGTTGCACTGCTCTAATGGAATCTGCAAGCAAATTAACTCCTAAGGCTGTTTTAGTTGCAAGAAATTCATTCAAATTACCTCAAATAGCATTATATATGATGCTATTTACTGAACATTTGTTATGTACTTAGAATTGTTCTAAAAGCTTTGCATATGTCATCTCATTTAATCCTCACGTCAACCCTATGAGGAAAGGTATTATGATGTTCATCTTACAGATGAGGAATGACACAGAGAAGTTAAACAACCTGTCCAAGGTTGCGTGGCTAGCAAAAGATAGAGCCAGAATTCCACTGCCAAAAGTCTCTTTCCTGGGGAAAAAAAACTGAAATGAGCTCAAGAAGGGCAGGAGCCAAAGAAGTACTAGAGTAATGGAAGAAGAGTATCTACAGAGCCAGAAGCGAGAACCTTCAATCTCATGCTCTGTGCCTGTGTCTCTCTCTCAGGCCACACGGTTTCTCTCTCAGAATTCTGTGCTTTCTCATCTGCTTTATCATTTCTGTAACTCATGGCTTCAGCTTACACTGCACTTCCTTTCCAGTCTCTGAAACTAGTTTTATGGGCCTCTGCACTAATGCCCTATTCCAGCTTCAGCCCCCATGGCTCAGTGGCAAATTAACTCCATGCTTCCAATAAATGGCTATAATTTTCCCCACTAGACAATCCTAATTGTTAGCTGGTTTACAAATTAGTAGCCCTTAGGTAAAATGCCCACTCCTGGACCAACCAGTTGCAACACAGTTCTACATGGTAAAAAAAAAAAAAAGAAAGAAAGCAAAACAAAACAAGAAAACATAGCTATTGAGAATTCTTCTGCAATATACTATAGAAAAAGTAGATTTCCTTCAAAGGAACTTTGGGCAGCCCAGAATTATAAAACTCATGTCTAGGACACTGAGTCAGCTAAGTCACCACTAATCTGAGGCTCAAAAGTCTTGTCAGTATTACTAATCTATTTAGTTATAATAATTAAGCAGTTATAAATACAAATTCTGGTTGTTATTAAGGAGATCACGAGATTTACAGTGTCATGCAAGTATGACATGAGTCCCAGGTCCAGCAATGATTAAATCAAAGGTTCCCATACTATGTCAACTATACTACCACTGAGAGAAGGAAAACCCACTGTCACCTATCATTTCCAGTTCCACTCAGAGATAGACGTAGTAAACACCACTGACTCTATCCATTCCTAGAGCTGTATCTGTTGGGCCACATTGGACTGAAGCAGATGGAGTGCGGGGGGCTAGGTGTGTTGACAATGTTTCTACAGCCGGACTGGGGCTGGAGATCAAACTTGCAACCCAGGTACATGCCCTTGACCAGGAATCAAACCTAAGACCCTTTAGTGCGTGGGCCAACCACTGAGCCACACCAGCCAGGGCAAAATGCTTCTCTTTTAAGTAGACTTACCCCTGTCCCCCCATCTTTAAGAGACAGAATCCAAACCACAAAGCCTATAAAAAATATATCTGCAAATAAAAACTAAAAGAGCAGCAGCAGAGGCTATTGTAGCAATAATTTACAGAATAAAAAAACTGTATCAATCAAACCTAAATACATATTAATCCACCACCTACAAAACCCTAAAATCTATAAAGATCTATAAAGATTTCAACACATTCAGAAGAGCAGCTTAAGAACAGCAACAGAAAACATACAGATTTGTCATGGAACTACTATCAGAAGGCCAGGAATGTTCTTCTGGTCAAATCCTGGGAATCTAAATCAGGATGGGAAGTGGTCTAAAGAATAATTTCCTCCTGTAACCTGAGAGATCTAGAGTAACCCCAGATACAGGAGAAGCCAGGTTGTGATTACATTTGCTATTCATGGTCCTGAATGAAGAAGAGCAAAGAACTAATTCAGCTGAGCACTTTGCTTATTATACTTTCTCATTTAATCTTTACAGTGATCCTGTGAGAAGACACTCTTATGCTCATACAAATAAGGGAGTCTGAATAATAAAGAACTTGCCCAGATTCATAAAACTTTAAGCACAGGACACTGTCTATGTCACGCACAAAAAAACTTACTTTAAATTTAACTTAGAAAGTTATTTGATAGATTCTAAGAACACTCAGATGCATTATTAGAAATTTAAGGCAACATGAAACTGTAGTTTTGACATCCATACTCCTTTCAATATAAATTAAACTACAGGTTTATACATTTAGTAGAAAACGCAACTGATAATTTTTAGACTAGATGAAACCAAAATTAATGTTTCTCAAGCAAGCACATTCGAGTTTATATTCCCTGTTCAAAATACCATTAACTTTATGGCAGCTAACCATTTGGATAAAAAGACAAAAATTAGATCTTACTAAAATAGTATGAATTAAGATAAAAACTTTTAAGCCATAAAAATACTAGAAGTAAACATAGGTAAATGGCTGTTCCTGTCTTTTGCCCGTTTTAAAATTGGGCTGCCAGGGGTGTGTGTGTGTGTGTGTGTTGGTTGTATTTTAATCCTCACCCAAGGGTATAGTTAGACAGAGGAAGGAAGAGAGAGGGAGAGGAAGGGAAAGGGAAGGAGATGAGGGGGAGGGAAACATCAAGGGGTTGCCTGCCATAGTGGCACACTGACTGAGGATGGAACCCACTGTGCCCTGACCAGGAATCGAACCCGCAACCCTTTGGTGTACAGGATGATGCTCCAACCAACCGAGCCACCTGGCCAGGAAGCCATATATGTTTATATACATGGTGACAGGCCCTCTGCCAGGTTAAGTATCACAGACACTTTGCTAGTATGTCACTGCCTCCCCTCTCTTAAAAGTACCCTTTGAACACACAAGTACTTCTTTAATGAAGAACAATTTCTTAATCTTCTCTTTTCTGATTAATACTTTTTGTGTCCTATTGAAAATAAAAATATCTGCCTACCATAGGGTCACATAGGTATTTTTCTATGTTTTCTTCTAGAAACTTTCATTTCCACCTTCCACATTACATCTACACTTCCCTGAAGGAGCACATAATCCCTGTTACCAAACTGTTTCAGAAAACAGGGAAAGCTGCACAACTCATTTTATACAGCCAGCATGACTCTGAGGCTACAATACATGCATATAAACCTCTAATAAATTTATCTACTGATAAATGTAGATTTTTTTAAAGACTGCAAGACAATGGCAAATCAAGTTCAGTAGTGTGGGAGGAAAAAACAAATGTCACACAGCTAAGTAGGGTTGGACCCAATAACACAAGCAGGAGACAATCTGTGAATGTAATACAGTCGTCCCTCGCTCTGTACTATACTATCTCTGGAAAAACTGCGACAGAGTGGAGCCGCGAACGTCGAGGCGGAAGTGGCGAGGGACCACTGTATATAAAGAAAGAATCCTACTTCGCGGAAATTCATTTATGTGGTAGGGTCTGGAACTGATTAACCGTGATAAACGAGGGCCAACTGTACATCCTATTAGCAGATTAAAGGAGAAAATATGTATGATCATCTCTGCCGATACCGAAAGAGCACTTAATACAACTCAGTACTTATTTATGATATTTTAAAAGTCATACAAAACTAAGACTAGAAAGTATTTCTTAATCTTTTACAGTTATCTATCAAAATGTATAGTAAGTTGAGGGAAATAGGGAGAATGATTGAAAAAAGTACAAGTTTTCAGTTATGAGATGAGTAAGGTCTGAGGATCTGATGTATAACATGGTAAGCGTTCCTCGTTACCGCGGTTGGTCCGGTCCAGACTCCAGCGGCTGCACCTGGCGTTGAAGGATTCCTGGGGCACTCGAATACATAGGCCGACAGTCCTAGGTACAGTCATTTTAATTTTAATTGTAACACAGGGGTGTATAATTGACTCAGACCACCGAGCGCGCTGTATCATTTTCACTGTCTTGATCAACTTTTTAATGAATATATTTGAAAAAACAGCGATAGAGTGAAGCCACGAAAGTCGAAGCGGGAAGGACGACTGCAGTTGATAACACAATATTACATAACTGAAATCTGCTAAGAAAGAACTAAAATGTTCTCACACGCACAAAAAAAGGATAAGTATGTGAGGTGATGGTGTGTTAACTTGATGAGGGGAATCTTTTCACAATGTATACACATCTCAAGTAACCACACCGGACACTTCAAATATCTTACAATTTTGTCAATTATATCTCAATAAAGCTGAAAAAATAAATTTAATAACGTCTATTGTGTTCTTTTTTCTGCACAATGTTCCTTTCTTACTAATGTTTATGTGTGTGTATAATTTACTTATATGTTAGTTAAAGTATAAATGTATATAAAGACAAGTATTTTTGTCTTTTTGTTTATTGCTGTATCCCTAGCACCAAAAACTATTCCTGGCACACAGAAAATGTTCCATGACATGGTGTTTCATTTTTCTTTAATGAATAAATGAATGATTTCTCAATCAAAATTTCCATTTGGGAAAAAAATTATAGTACTTTCTTTTGACATTTCTGTATAAATAAGCAGCTATATATATTTTATATATATAGGCTAAGCCTATATATATAAAAACATACATACGTGTGTATATTACTTATGAAAATACTTCTAAAATTCAAATAACCCTACCTGATTTAAATAAATAACCTATAGTGAGATATCATACTTAATGAGATTGGAGAGGTATTCCTATTACAGTCAGAAACATGAAATTTAGAATCATCTATCTCAAGTGAGCCCTTAATGTTGAGTGGCAATCACACTATATTTCTCTACTCTATTTTATTCACTTTTCCGCTCTTTGATAGATGACTATGTCACATTTTTCCCTTCTCAAACCTCGAATACACACTCCCATTCCTCCCCCCTCTACCTAATGACCTTGCTTCCCATTCACTAAAGTAAACACAAAACCTCAGATGGGAACTTCCTCAAGCCATCACTACCATGCCTGTCAACGCATTCTCTCTTCTCTCCCTACTCCTATCCTCCACCTGTGCGTAGATCAGGGCTCAGCAAACCACAGCCCAAACCTAAGGCTGCTTTCATGCTACAAAAGCAAAGCTGAGCTGTAGTAACAGAGACCGTATTGCCATAAAACCTAAATCGTACTATCTAGCCCGTTACAGAAAACTGTGCTGACCCCCACACTAGATCACCTCTCCTCTCATCTGTAATGGACACTGCTGGTTGAAAGGGCCCATTAAGGGCCATGCACAAGAAATGAGTAAGAGCCACACAAGGCATGTACAGCATCAGAGACGTATCAGGTATACCGAAGGCAAAGGAAGATCTTCACAGGGACAGGTCGCATTGAAAGGATGAAGACTGAAGGGCATAAGACTTTTCAACAACCACCTGAAGCTAGAAAATTATTGTGGAATCCCTTAAATTTTGAGAAAAGAAAACTCACTTTGGATCTATACCCAGACAGGCCAAATAAACCAATCAGGTATCAGGGTAGAAGACAGATGTTTTCAGCAATACAAATATCTAAAGTTCACCGAGGGGTGCATTTCACCAAAACAAAGGTGTAAATCGTGAAAAAGGAAGGAATGGCTCCAGAGGACACAGGCTCAGCACAGGGAGAAGGCAGGGTGAAGTCTCAGAATCCCGGACAGGGGATCACAGGCTAACGCTGTGCAGGAGTGGAGAGCCACTGAGCAAAAGGGTGAGAGAGCCCTTGGACTTTTCCAATTAAAAAAAAAAAAGAATGATCAACTACTTGATGGGTTTGAACATAATGGGACAGTTTCTAGAAAAAATTAGAGACAAATAGGAAACCAAGCGAAAAACAAAAATGAAGAAAAAATTTTAACTCCAAGAAATTAAATCATAGTACAGCCCTGGCCGGTTTGGCTCAGCGGTTAGAGCGTCGGCCCACAGAAGGAGAGTCCCAGGTTCAGTTCCCGCTAAGGGCAAGTACCTCTGTTGCAGTTTGTCCCCAGTCCCGGTTGGGGTCATGTGGGTGGCAACCTCTAGATGTGTCTCTCTCACATCGATGTTTCTCTCTCTCTCTTCCTCCCTCTGCCCCTTCCGCTTTATCTGAACATAAATGCAAAAAAATGTCCTCGGGTGAGGATAAAAATCAATCATAGTACACTGCAAGGTTCAATGGTGAACACATTTACAAAGTTATACTAATGTAAACAATTAACACTGACTTAACCAAAAGTGTGATGTAACTATTAATACATTGGGAGTCAAAGGGAGAGGAGGTTCAAGGCAGCATAAGAATTCCAAACCATAGACTCATCTTCCACAGTAGGAAGCCAATAGATAATATCTAAAACTGAAAAACAAATATTTTAAAATATGAAAGTAAACATCAGAAAAAAACAGTTAAAGTACTGAAAATGGTTGATCTGAGAGCAGGACCTGGGAGGGAAATTATACTATCATGAGGCAAAGGGCCGAGAGTTTTCATTGTAAGTCTTACAGTACAACTTTTTTTAAAACTGCAGTTGTGCTATTTAAAGTAAAACACCAAGGTTTTTGTTTTTGTTTTTTTTTTAAAAAAAAAAAAAGAAAACTAATGATTTTTATATTACTTAATACCAATTAATTCACTCACTCCACAAATATTACCTGGGCATCGACTATGGCGCCAGGTACGTTTTGAGATGCTAGGAATATGACACTGAATAAAACTCAGTCCTTGCCTTCATGAAGCTTACATCCAGAGGGAAGCAGGTAATCAACAAATTAATGCATGCTATAATGTCAGATAAATTAATGTTGTGAAGAAAAATAGAGGTAAGGGTGAAGTGTGATAGGGATGCTATTTAGGTACAGTTTTCAGGAAAGGGCTCCCCAAGAATCAGCAAAAAGGAAAAAAAATCATGCTAAAAAGGAAAATCTATTTTGAGAAAAAGTCATGTAAGTAAAATAACAGAAGGATCTCAATTAAGTTGAAGGTGAGGGCTTCTTTTTAAGCCTCTCATAAACCACAGCAATGTATCCTTCAAGAGCCAGTACCAAAGGTTCTCCGTAGTGGCACACACAAGATGCCAGGCACGCGCAACCTAAGTTCAAAGAACACTGATTTGCACTCTTCCTATATCCCTAAGTAGTCATTTCTTATTAATGTGACTGGGTAAATTTATACTCAAACTTTTTTCTTTCCATAGAATAGGTAGATGTCACACATTTCAAATTCCAGTGTTTTATTCCTGAATTTTCCTAAATCAACAACTCAGGATACTAATCAAGAAAGCTTCCAGATTAATTCCAAGTTACCAAAACTTATCACATGCAGTCTTCATTCTCTCACAAAAGAGGAACCCTAGACTAGTCGGAATAACACACACACTTAAAGAAACAATTTATAGCCTTGGCCAGTTTGGCTCAGAGGTTAGAGCGTTGGCCTTCGGAACGAAGGGTTTGGGGTTCGATTCCTGGTCAAGAGCACGTACCTTGGTTGCAGGTTCGATCCCTGCCCCCAGTGGGGTCATGCGGAAGGCAACCAATTAATGTGTCTCTCTCACATCGATGTTTCTCTCTCTCTCTCTTCCACTCTCTCTAAAAATCAATGGAAAAATATCCTTGTGTGAGGATGAAAGAGAGAAAGAAGAGAAAGAAAAGAAAAGGAAGGAAGGAAGAAACCATTTATAGGGTAATGCAATACATTCACTTTACTATCTAAGAACCCTCACTCAAGCTGAGGTAGAGTTTCAAGCTATCTAAATTATCTTTTCATTGAAAACTGAGTAACTTAAAAGAATGTATTCAGATTGAAGCGACAATTTTATTCCACATACAGCCATCACACAACCACATATTCAAAAAACAGAACTGACTTTAACACGTCTTATTCTCAAAACACATATACCCTGACAAATAAATTCAAACTATCTGTTTTATATAGCAAAACAAAAAATACTTCTAGATTTAAATAGGTTTGAAAATTTAACTCACAAAAAGAAAAATTCAGTTAACCAGATTTCAATGAATAGTTGAGTTTAAAGTGTAAAGGTTATGTAGAAGTTTCTGGAAGAGCAGCCCAGGAGCTGCACTGAATGCTGAACTGCAGCACTAGATGCGGATGCTCTTCCCATAGTGCTCTACACCCAGGGTGGGCATCAAGTGACAGCCACTGGGGTCTGGGTCCTCCGCTTGCTTACTGGCCACCTGTATGCCTACCACCTCCAAACCCGTTTCCTCATCTAAAACGGAGATGATAATGCCCACATAGGGTCCTGTCAATGAGAAGTGTCAAAATACTTAAGTATCAATAATGTATGAAAAAACTTTGTAATCCATAAAGAACGACACAAGTATTTGTCATAGTTTAATCAAAAAGGAAACCAATCACTTCCAAACTTTTCTGATTTTAGCTATTAATGGTTATCAGATTCTATGGAAGAACAGTAGGACATTGGTCCACTCACATACACAGAAGAAAAGATGATTTAAAAAAAAAATTTAGACTTAAAAAGAATTAGACTCCCTTACAAACAAGCACCGCCCTGGCTGGCTTGGCTCAGTGGTTAGAGTGTCAGCCTGTGGACCAAGAATCTCAGGTTTGATTCCGGCCAAGGACATGTACCTCGTCAACCGGTCATGTGTCTCTCTCACATCGATGTTTCTCTCTCCCCCTCCCTCCCTCTCTCTCTATCTGAAGAGAAATGGAAAAACATCCTTGGGTGAGGATTAAAAAAAAAAAAGAATGCCTTTTTCTCATCCTGGCCAGTGCGGCTCAGTTGGTTAAGCATCATCCCATGCACTGAGAGGTCACTGGTTTGATTCCTGGACAGGGCACAAGCCCAGGTTGCAGGCTCAATCCCCAGTGGGGGGCGTGCAGAAGGCAGCTGATCAATGTTTCTCTGTCTCGCCCTTTCTCTCTCTAAAATCAATAATAAAATATAATTAAAAAACAAAACAAAAAACAAGCACCAAGAGAGAATATTTTTAGTAAACATTTCATTTAAATAAGCCAAAAGAATTAAGCTGTTTAACCACATGTAAACTATGCATCATCTGACTTCAGGTAGAACGTTTATTTTGGTATAGTTGGGAACCAGACACCCAATGTATATAAACATCAGCATATTTTTAAAACAACTGTCTTACTGCTTTTGTTCACTCAGTAATAATTCCCACTATTCTTAGAAGGAAAAAACACAATGTTCTTTTTTTTTTTTATCCTCACCTGAGGACTTTTTTTTTTTTTTTTTTTTTGCATGTATCATAGAGCGAGAGGGAGAGAGGAGGAAGAGAGAGAGAGAAACATCAAGGTGAAAGAGACACATCGAGTGGCTGCCACCCACACAACCCCAACCAGGGCCAGGGACAAACCGCAACCGAGGTACATGCCCTTAGCAGGAACCGAACCTGGGCCTCTCCGGTCCACGGGCCGACACTCTAACCGCTGAGCCAAACTGGCCAGGGCACAAACAATATTCTTAATTTAAAAAACTCATCAGAGGAGTTTTTACTTGTGAAACTAACATTAAACAGTGTTATCCGACAATGAAGTGGTAGACTACTTGCCCACTTACCCTTTAAGCTCCATCAGGGCACAGACCTATCTTTTTCTTTGTATCCTCCACCTCTAGGCACCAAGTACTCACTCAATAAATATGTGTAGAATGAATGAATGAATGAATGAACGAATGAACGAACGAACGAACGAACGAATGAAGAACTGGGCCTCTGGACAAAAGCTTAAATGTGTGAAGTTGTAACAGAGCAATTTCACCTGTATATCCATCATTTACTACAAGCAACTACTCTCTCAACTGTAATAAGACACGTACTAGATATTTAAATACACACAAATACAGTACTAACATGTGTAATAAAAGAACACTAAAGAGTCACAAAGCCAGTTCTTTTAGCTATGTTTTCTTTCACAAATGCTGGTGCGTTCTTTCTGATATTACAGCATGTTGCAATCTTGATAATGCAAACACTATCTTTATAAAGTTCTGTTGCAATCTTGAATTTAGGCAAAGTCAACAATATTTCCAGAGTATTTTGAAAAGTCAAATTCCTTCATTCAAAGAAAGGTGGAACAAAATGGAAAGAAAGGTAGAGTGTGCCATTTCAAAATTATTATACTAAATTTTCAAAATGAGAAAATAAACTGCTTAAAATAATTACATTGAAATTATTTATTTTAAAAAAATTTAATGTCCTTATATTTGATCTTTAAGCAAATAAGTTATTTTCCAAATCTTTGAAGCTAGATGATATACTTTATGCTTACAAAGCTTGTTAGAGATTATTTTTATTAAAATAATACTGTTTGGATAAGTTCCTTCATAATTCTAAAGTCTACAGTAAGATATTCAGCAGTAACAGTAATAAACACTATATGTATGATTCTACAGCACTTGTATAAGCATAATTATCTGGGTGGAACAGACTTTTATGACAGCAAGGTATGATCTGTTACTGCAATACTAAGCGTGCATGGATCGAAAAGTTTCCCAAATTCTGATGGTCATCTTCGAAGAGACTTGAGCAAGAGTCAATCTGAGGGTGAACACAAAAACACCAAAGTCAACTCATAAACACTGGTATGAAAACAAGGGCTCTCTATAGCAACTACAGTGATGCATTTTAAAAATCCAGGGCGCATGAAGGATAAAGCTCAATTAATTTGCTGCCTGTGTTTCCCACTTACGGTCTTAAATACTGGGTATAAGATACTCCTTTTTAGCGCTTTCTTCAACAGAAATTTAATGTTTCCATTGCCCCTCCTCCACAGCTAACATCAGTGCCCTCTCTTCCTCCTCCCTCACCCCTCCCAGTTCAAACAAATTAACATTTGTACAAGGTGCCTCCTATCAGCTCGCAGCTTCTTCCCAAACACGCCCACGTACACAGAAACTGGCCTGCGTCTACACAACACACGGCCACAGGAGAAGAGTCGAGAGGGGCTGCTGGGGGCATAATTCAGCCCCGCACAGGTTTATGGCTCTTTCCCTCACAGGAGCCCCTCGCTCGGGGCTCGGGTTGCTCCCAAATCACCTCCCGAGCACGGTGTTTATGAGCCTGGCTAATCCGATACCGCAATGGAATTCCGGATATTTGCAGACAGATAGCCCGGCTCTGCAAGTGTTTGATCAGAGCGGTCCGGAATCCCCTTCTTTCAACGGCCCGCGCCGAGTGCTGCAGCCGCCCGACCTCGGGCACCGGGCCACAGCCGGGCAGCAGCAGCCGCTCCGGGTCCGAGGTGCCGGGAGACCGGGGCTGCGGGCCGCTCCGCAACAGGTCACCCTGACGGCCACCTTCGCGGGCGGCCGGCTCGGCGGCGGGGCTCCGGGGGGCGCAGCGGCCGCGGCGGGGAGGGGGTGTGGCCCGCTCGGCGGTCCCCCCGCCGGCTCACCTGGACGGAGGCTGGGGCGCCGCGGGGCTGCGCGGGCGGAGGCCAGGGGCGTCGGGCACCCAGGGGGGAGACCCAGGCGAGCCGGGCTCGGGGGGTCGTCGAGCCCCCAGCTCTGGGGCAGACCCAGCGCAGCGAGCGAGCTGCCGAGGGAGGTGCGGCCCCGGCCCCCGGCGCCCTCCTCCCTGAGCCCGAGCCCCGCCGCCCCCTCCCCGCGCCGAGGCCGAGCAGCCCGGGGCCGGCGGCCGGGAGTCCCACACGCCGCAGCCGCCGCCATTCCCCGCGCTGCAGCCGCTGCGGCTCCGCTCCGCCCGAGGGGCGCCGCGCACCCACCTTCCCTCCCCCGCACCCCCGCCCAGGCTCCGCACCGGGCCCGCGGCCAGAGCACCGACCTGTGCAGCCGCGGCCGCCGCCTCGGAGGATGGAAAGACCCGCCGGCCTCGCGCTCCGCCGCCACCGTCGCCTAGGCTAGTGCTCGGCGACCCGAGCACTCGGCGTCTCTCATTTAGCGCCCGCCGCCGCCGCGGCACTCGGGGGAGGGGAGTGAGCTGGATCCACCCCGTCCGCCCGGGGCTGGGGGAGGAGAGCCGACCTGGCGGGGACGCGCGCCGAGCGGGCGGGGCGGAGCCGCGCTCGCACACCAACCGAGCGCGCTCGCGCCGGCCCCGTGCGCCGCGGCCGGTGGGGTCTCTCCTGCGCGCGCCCCCGCCAGCCGCTCTGCCCGCGGAGCCCAACTGCCGCCCGGCGCCGGGGGCTGGGCGCGCGCCGCAGCCCCTCCGCCTGCGCTCGCGGAGGGCGGGGCCGCTACCCGCCAATCTTGGGGGCGGGGAGGGGTCGGAGAGCAGGCAGGTGGGGCACCCCCTCCCCGCACCCGCCCTCCGCAGTGAAATCCACTGTGCTGTCTGTCGGCTTCAGCGCCGGCACCTCACTTTCAAAGCCAGAGAACAAAGTCTGGAAACCCTTGGCCCCCAGATCAAATATCCTGGCTGCGCCAGCCGTGTTTTGAGAAGTCGCTGCGGACCGGTGAGGGGGCTCCGAAAGTGAAGAGCCACCCCACTGGCGAAGGATCCTAAATTATGGTGGGCAATCCTCTCACACATTAAAATTCGGGAAGTGTTAGAAGCAGGCCTTTGTAAATGTGCAGGCTACTGCCCTTGGCTTAATGAGCAAATGACAGAAATTTGGCAACACCTGGGTCTCAGATTGATGAGTTGCAGGTGAACAGTCTTTTCACGTCAATGCACGAATGAGATTCTGAAATATTAAATATTTTCTGCGAGTGAAAAAGGAATGGGTTTGGTATAAATGGTGGAAAGGTGTTGTTTCGTAGGGTGCACTATGTGGGGTGGCCTACTTAAAATTAGCACCATTTGATGCCGTGTAACTATAAATGGATGGTTTTAAGTGAGCCACCTTTGTATGTGCTGTTATTAGACCATTTGCAAATGGACGATTATTGGAGGACCTGCAGCTCTTTCTCTAGGCCATGTGCAGTAGCCGGTGGGAGGAATAATGTGCACTAGCATTGGGTATAAAACATGAAAGGACCAGAATTGTTCCCACTTGGTTTCTTTCCTCTCTTTAATAACCACTAAACAGAACTGATTAATCTTGTATACTGAAGAACGCTAATTATTTCCCCTTTTGACTGCCTTGTGCCACAGCCCTTTACTCTAGGGAAGCTGGAATGTCTTTCAACCCTCTTCTCTTAAGTAGGGACCCACCCACCCAAAGATAAGTTTAAAAAAAAAAAAAAAAGGAAAAAATAAGAATAGGCAAAGTTTATGGTTTTGTATTTTTAATCCATTTTACTTTTAAAGAAAGTCTTTAAAAGAATCACGATGAAATCACTGGGAGAAGTAAAGAAACCAAAAGAAGAAAAAAAACAACAAACATCTTTCAAGTGAGAATAGACTGAAAAAACAAAAGAAGGAAAACAGACTATTGGTAAAAAAATAAAAAAAAAACGGGGGGGAGGGGTGGCGGTTGGGAATGTACTATGTATACAGACGTTTTCCCATAGATATGAATTGCTTCAAGTCCCAAAGAAACAGAAACAACAGGCAAACAGAATTAGCACTTGGAGGAAAGACCCTTCTAGTTATCAAGTTGAGTAAATGTTCAGTGTTTTTTTGTTTCGTTTTGTTTTTTTAGTGTTAGTAAGAGATTAAGGAAAAGGTGGTTGGCTGTGTGCCAACAATAATACTTACAACAATTATATATATGTATTTATATATAATTATAATGGGCTATTTCTTGAGTATATAAGAAATAGGAAAACCGAGGAACAACAGGGAATTCTATTTTGTATAAATGTCTTACAATTACTTTAAACTTGAAATGAGGTTTCATAAAAGCAAATGAGCGTGTGTTCCTACACTGCCAGTAATTTTCACAGTTTACTGTAAGAGCAGTGAAGCTTCATTTGGGCTTTGAAGAGAAAAAGCCATGTGATTCATGAAGCTAGGCCATGGATATACTAAATTCTTATACATACTGAATTTCTGACTTTGGAATAATTACTCAACATCTGTTTCTCATGTTAATAACCTGTAAAATAATACTTTTATTAACCTTTAGCTTTGTGTTAAGTTAAAATTTCTGAACTTGATAAAATTAAGAATTTTGTGTTAGAAATACAGGAAAAGCTCTTCTCTAAGTCTTTTTCTTTTCTTTTTTTTGTCATAGCTTGGGAATTATTTTTGAAAGTCAATGTCCCTTCTCATTCATTGATATGCAAATAAAACAATAGCTTTTTAAAATTAAAGCGAACCAGCAGCAATTTTTCCTTATCAGAGCATCTTTTATTACAGGTAAATTCTATAAATTGCTTTATGTATTCCATTTGCTTTTGCCAAAAGACAAAAAATATACAAAGTCTTAGTATAACAAATAGTACTAATATATAAAATAGAAATGCCATTATGTAAAATAGAATCGATAGGAATTCAATATGCTTTAAAGTTGCTTTAGAGGAATCACCATTATGTAGCAGTTTTATTCCTATCCATCAAAATTATTTCCAAGGAGTAAGCCAAGGAGCTAATTTATATAGAGAACAAGCAGTTTCCAAATCAAGAGACCACCACTGCAAAGAACAACTCATTACAGCTGTCAAAACAAAATCAAACTGGCATGCTAACAAAGAGCATTATTTCAGTAACACCTAATTAGTTACATTACAACCGACAAAATTTCAGTCATAACATATACCTCTATTATTTCTCTAACCTTGAATCTCTTTTTTCCAAATATATATATGGGCATTTTGAGGACATTTTTCAATTATGTTCTGATTTAAAATATAGGCAAAGTAGCATACCCCAAATCCACTTTTAGGGGAAGGATGCACAGGGGGACATTGAGGAGATAGAGAATGTGTGACCCCAAGGCACAAGGTGAGCCTGCCATGATTCCCAATCAAGAGAGACATGCCACCAATATTAAGTTACTAAGAACAAAGATAATCACCAGTCCACTCAAATATGACCATCAACTTTTAAAAGGCATAAGACTTTAATTTACAATTGAGCTCTTTCACAAGGGCAACTCTATGTAGGGCAGGGATCAGCAAGGATGTATTTACTTAGTGATGGTTAATGTTTTCCTGGAATAACTCTTAGGGAGACCAACTAGTGTACAAATAAATGTTTGCATGAATTAATAATTTTCAATATTAAATTTCAGGACAATTTCAAGAATGCCTCATTTATAAGGTAAAGGGTCAATGAGGGATTGAACATTATTAGATATTCCAGATAACTGAGGTTTTCATCATAAACATGAGAAACAGCTTAAACTACTTGTATTGATTTTTTTC
Source organism: Tadarida brasiliensis (assembly GCA_030848825.1). Lineage (NCBI taxonomy): Eukaryota > Metazoa > Chordata > Mammalia > Chiroptera > Molossidae > Tadarida > Tadarida brasiliensis. Next base: position 44,355,552 of record CM061275.1, read on the forward strand.
CCCCTGAAATATCACCAGTTTCTCTGCCTTCAGCTAATAAAACACAGTGGAGCTGAACCTATTCCTAATGACCCAGAAGTATCTTAAAATCAAAAGCTATAATGCCAAGATGTCCCCAGAAGCTTGGAAGTACTGAGTACCCTTCACCCTGTAATAAATAATCATGGCCAACTCTGTTGCTGCATTCCTGGAGTCTAATTGGTCTGGATGGTAGCTGGCATTGATCTTCCAACCCCCCCCCCCCCTTACAGTGCTGCACCTCTGTCACAGTGCTGCCTGCACGCACACACATCTCCCTTTGAACTGTCTTAGCACGTTAGCCTGGGAAACCAAGTAACCCATATTTTAAATTATATGATTATATGTATAAAATAAGAGTAACAGACTTCAGAAAATGCTTCAACAACTCTGATAGTTGTGGTATTTACTTAGTATAAAGGCCATTTGCCTACTTTCCTATTTTCCTCTATATTTTGGGTAATTGAGTTTACCAGTAAGCAAATTATTTTTGCATTCTACTTCCCTTATAAAAATGTTAGGCATTGCCTGGCCAGTGTGGCTCAATGGATTGAGCATGGTCCCATGGACTGAGAGGTCCTGGTTCAATTCCTGGTCAAGGCACATGCCGGCGTTTCTGGGCTCAATCCTCAGTAGGGGGCATGCAGGAGGCAGCCTATCCATGTATCTCTCTCACATAGAGTTTCTATCTCTCCTTTCTCTCTCTCTAAAAAATCAATAAAAGTATATTTAAAAAATGTTATCCATTGCTCTTCATGCTTAATGGAAGGTCAGGATCTTTTTCAATAATGTTCATCAAAGTAGTTTCCTTGTATATCCTGCATTCAAAATAAGGTTAGAATTTTAAAAAAAACAAACACAGGAATTCATAAATCCATACCAGTAATAAACAGATAAAACGAATAGAGCAGAAAGAAGTACTCTTGCTTATGGTAGCATGTTGAATGCTAACAGGTAAATATGGAGGTTGTGCTGGAGTTGGACAATGATCATTTCTCAGCCATTGTGGCAAAGATTGGGTAAGACAAGAACCATCAATGGATGTTCAATATAGGGAGAAGTTTTGATGAGAAACAGGATATTTGCACCATCTTAGACTTCTTCCCATAGACTTCCGATTTTTTGCAAGGAAGGAAAAACTATTTATACACTGGAGAAATTGGAGAAAACCTTGACCAGGTAACCAAAACTAGTATCACGAAGGAGGGATAGATGGACACCATTTGCCTCAAGATGTGATTCCCAGAGGATACAACATCTAATGAGGAAATGAGAAAACCTAATGAGGAATCTAATGATGAAATATCAGATAAATTCCAAATTGGGAATGTTTTGCTGTTGTTTTTTAATGGGGGTGGGGGTGGGCCTGTATTGGTCAACAACGTCAATGCCCATAAAAGACAAAGTCTGTGCAAATATTCCAGCTAAAGAGCCATGACAACTAAAGGCAATATGAGATACTAGACTGGATCCTTTACTAGAAGGGAAAAAATTCTATGATGCACATTATTGCATTAATTGAAAAACAGATGGTAGATTGATTAGATAAAAGTATTGTATCAATGTTAGAATTACTGAGATTGGTAACTGTACTGTGGCTATATCCCTAAATACTGCAGTATTTAGGAGTGAAGGACTAGGATGAATGTATAGCTGAGAGAAAAAAAAGTGTGTGTATCTCTATATATAGACAGAGAGTGGGGGAGTGGAGAGAAGAGAAAACAAAACTAATAAAACAAGTAAGTAAAATGTTAACAATGGGAGATGCTGGGAATTGAACCCAGCAACCTCTTGGTGCATGGGACAATGCTCAGCCAACTGAGCAACACCGGCCAGGACAAAACTGTGCTTCTTATATATTCTTACCAATTAACAGCACAATGTTATGTACATCAATGAAGCTTAGAAAATACTTAACTGAATATAATGTACTTTTTGCTAACAATGAACAATTTGACGTGATACCCAATATGTGTCATTTAAAAATAGTAATTTTTACTACGTTGTACACCTGAAACTAATATAATACTGTATGTCAACTATAATTAAAAATAAATTTAAAATATTATATTCTAAATCTAGTTTGGTTTTAGAAACTTAAGAGTTCTAAATACTTAAATAAAATAAAATAAATAAATAAAGGGCTGGATACCCTGGGGGGAGAAAAAAATCTAAATACTTTTAGAATAATAGAAAAAGTTAAATGCGGGGGGGTGGGGGGGGGTGACATTAGGTCCAATTCCTTCTTTTGCCCAATGTATTAAAAAATCTATTGCAGGAGATGATTTTCTACCATAGTAGTGCAGGAATAAAGTTGGTTATCGTATTACAGATGGGAAAAGCTTACTGCATAACCTCCGAGTCCATTTCCCTGGAGAGATGCAATTCTATCTGTGGTTTCACATTCCAGAAAGAAATATTCGTATTCCTTCTGGAAATTAGTAACATAAGCATTTTAAAGCACTTCCATTAGATCAACCAATACATTTTATGTACTTTTTTTTTTTTTTACCATATTTAATCGAGACTTCACTTAGCAAGAGAGACTTTCTTAATTATGACTTAATCTTATATACACAGATTTGAAACTCGCTGTTGAATACTGGCAATTTTATTTATCTTTAAAAGCCACAATATCTATAACACAGTACTTATTATTTAAGAGTATTTGACTTGAGAAAGTTGAAGTGGTGATAAAATTAGTTACAGATTGACTTTCAAATTGTGACCTCAGTTAAAAAAACATGACTTTAAAAATTAAAACAGTCTGTGTTAGTCACTTTTCAAAAGATTGTCTTCAATTTACTGATATGCACTATACTATAAACATCATCAGTCTACACACTGAAACGAAAATAAAACCACTTTAAAACTAATGGAATTTCGGGCTGAGTTATCCATAAATACTTGCAAAGCCTTGCTTATTTTCAGTGTTTTTCTCTCCTATAAACATTAATTTTGAAATATAACCAAAAGAGATGTTGGGCCTCTGATAAATTAAAAACAAATTTATTGACCACCTTCTAAACTTGGCGAATTGAATATACATGTTTATATCTTGCTATCTCTCAAAACTCTCTTAAAACTACGATAACAGACAAAACAATGGGAAAGGAGAGGATAATAACAACAACAAAATTGGAAGATTAAAAAAAAGGATAAACATTTAACTAACAGGATAAGCAGATTTAATTAACTACCTGTAGAGGGAAAAAGGCAAAAAGAAGCCAGTTGATTTACGCAGCAGAACTCTGGACAGTTTAGGAATTGGAGACACCAGGTACTGAGATACCTATTCAATTACCCATATAAAGTTTATTATATAATCAGCAAACAGTCAAATCTAAAAATAGTATTCAAGATCTAGGACAAGAGATGGAGACAAAAAGGAAGAAGATGAAATCTTCAGATAAAGAAATAATTCAACTATTACATTAGTATTTGTTTTCAACAGTCAGCTTTCCAACAGAACACAGCCTGTAGTGGGATTTAGAACATACTGATAAGAGCTAAGTTTCCTCCCTCGATGTCATCAGGAAGAAACTTAAAAAATGTAGCCAATGTCAAATGAGCTATACATTTACAAATTGTAACATGCTAAAAAATTTTGTTCAAATGAAAAAGGAATGTGTTATAATAGAAGAAAACATTAAAAGGAGAGTCTAGAAAAATAATCCAGATGCAAAAGTGTAGTTAAAACAGAAATATTCTCAGAGTGGGAAATGTCAGTCTATCTGACTCACACCAATCACTCTCTTGATCTGTAAATTATTCCCAAAATGAATCTATGTAGCAGGAGTAATGGGGGTGTGAAGGGGTGGAAAGAGAAGAATTGAGGCTGTATTGATGATCAGTCCTGTTGTCTGGCTAGATGATTTAATAAATTCCCATTTTGATTAATCTCTTGTCCATTTAATGGGATCTCCTCAGCTTCTAGATAGCCTGATTAAATTTCTCATCCTGCAAAGCCCAAGGAAGACTAGTCCCAATACCTATGGTACCCTAGGAGGCCTTTCCAAAAAGAACAAGATCTCTCTCATGTTAATTAGGTACCTGGGCTCCTTTGTGCACCAAAGTCTAATCCATTTTTTAATGTGATTACTAATAGAATTTCTGGGAACCATTCCGTTGCCAACTGGTGATGGCTTCTCCATGGGATTTCCTACCTTGTGTTCTGTTAGTATATCACTTCTTATAACAGATCTTAAGCTCCGTGAGGATAAGAACTCCTTCAAATTTGTAGCCCTTCATTACCACTATCCCAGAAAAAGACAAAACACTGAGTTTCTTGCACAAAGAAGGTTTTCGTTAAATATATAATGAAACAAGATCAACAATATTGATAATGGACAAGTCACTTTTCCAAAGTCCATGAATTACAATGTTTGTAGTGGTAAAACCAGCAAGTCTTTCAAAATCTATGTTATAGTTCACTGTCTCTTTTCTTCCCTTAATTCTTATTTACTTAATTTTTATTAGTGATACAACAGTGTGTAACTTGATGAGAGGAGATGTGTTTATCTTGTATCTGTTCCTAAGGCATACCATAAGCAGATGCCTTCTCTTCCCTTAGAAAACAGCTACTTTCTAAGTTCCTTGAAAGCAGGGACTAGACTTTTAATCTCATCACACCATTCATATAGTATTCTGCACACAGTATTTACTAATGTTGACCAGTTGCTTTCCCATGGACTAAGTGCTTCCTAAGCTCTTAACATGATTTAATCATTTAACCCTCATGGCAGCCCTATGGGGTAGGTATTACACATAAGCAGCTAATTCAAGGTCACACACTAGGAAGTGGCAGCATCAGGACTTGATCTGAAGCAGTCATGCCCCAGGTGCATGGTCTTAACCACTCTACTTAGTGCCTCCTAGACAGAAAACATTATAGTGGCTTTCTGAACAGCGGGTTTAATCTAAAATATCTATTAAAGGCATGATTTTTGGTAAACAACAGTTCATAAAATTAGGCAGCGTAGACTAACAGAATCTTGGATTTGGAGGATACTTGGGGCTCTCCCCATTTCCCTCCCCCTTCCACCTCCTCAAAGAATAGCAGGTGGTCATCCAGCTTCTGCTAGAAATGTAGAGACCTGGAGACATGGGCTCTGGTGCGAACTGTGTTACTCGTCAGACAGCTCGGCCTCTGTGAGCTGCAGTTTCTGCTCCTGTGAACACTGGCTCTCTATCTGACCTGCCCAGCTGCATCCTCCCCTCCACCACCCACCCCAGGAAACAAGAGGCCCAACTTACAAATGGATCCCGTTCCAAAAGATCACTGAAGCCTGTTATTTGGAACTTAGAAAATATTTCCTGTTGCAACATTATAAATGATGGTTGGGACCTCGGGTTTGTCCACAGCACTCTATTTCATTCATAATGTGGTTAAATTATGATACGAGTCCAAGAGTAAGAGGGAGCAAAGAGAATTTCTCCCCTTTTCTGGATGCAAGTCAACACCAGACAGGCTTTGAAATGTGTGCAATGTACTTTGGCACCCTCTCACCCCCCCACTTCCTCTTTTCCATTTTCTCATATCCTTTGTTCCAGGGGCCCAAAGGCTCCAACCGTAGCATCCCATCCAGGCTTACTTCACCCTGCAGAGTCCTCTCCATTCCCACCCACACCCCTGATCTGCAACTCCTCTGGTCCCCAACCCCCACCTTGTCCTCCCATCAAACTTCCACTCCCTCAGCAAAGCAGCTCTCAGCTAGACTAGGGAGAAGAAAATCTGCTTTAAATGATGTATGAACACCCAAGCATAATAAGAGCCGGCACTTGTATTATGCTTTCCTGTGTGCCGACACCATTCTGAGCATGCGTCACTCCCTCAGGCCCTTGATGATCCTGGTAGGGAGCTGCTATTGTTATTTGCATTCTACAAATGAGGAAACTGAGGCACAGAGAGGTTAAGTAACTTGCCCGAGGCCACTAGGCTACAGTCAGTGATGGAGTCGGGCTTCGAATCCAGGCACTCTGACACCGAAGCCAAGCTCTCATGCTAACCTTCCCAGAGGGACTGGCATCGTTAGAATTGAAAACTTCTTTTCCATTTAGTTACCCCTCATCTGAGGATTTTTTTTCCATTGAGGTTTTAGATAGAGTGGAAGAGAGGGAGGGGGAGGCAGGGAGAGAGGGAGAGAGAGAGAGAGAGAGAGAGAGAGAGAGAGAGAGAGAGAGAGACATCAATGTGAGAGACACATCGATTGGTTGCCGACTGGGGCTAAGGATCAAACCTGCAACACAGGTATGTGCCCCTGACCGGGAATCAATCCCGTGACTCTTCAGTCTGACCCTCTAACCACTGAAGCAAACCGGCCAGGGCTGTAATACTTCTTAACCAAAATGAATTGCCATCTTCCAGGCAGCGTAACAGAGTGAAAATATTCCAGTAGTATTGGAGAAGGTATTCTGGGACGGACAGTCACCAAGCCAGGGTGGCAAATGCCCAAGGAGGTGATGAAAATGAGTAAGATAGGGGAGTCACAATGGGGCCTTAGACTGCCTTCTTTCCTCAAAAGCGCAGCCTGGAAAAATGTTCTTCCATCCACAGAGAAAAAGGCTTGCTCCTGTTTTCCTGGGGTTTTCCCTTCTACTTTCTCTTTCTAGCGTTGAGATAGGGAGACAAGAAGTGGTTAGCATTTCTCATAACGCACTTCAGCCCTGGGCCGTGGTGACCAAGGCCCTCTCTGACAACTGGAAAGCGCATGGCCCGGAGAGGGGCAGCCTTTCTCAGCCCCGAGCTCACACAGCTGGCTCCAGAGCCTGGGCTCTCTGCACTGTGAATACTGTCTGGGTTCAAGTGACCTGGATCACATTTTAAATGGACTTCACTGTAATAGATTCACTTTCATGGTAGCATCTATGAATAAATTAGAAAGATGTCTGTACTTGCCTGGCTGGTTTGGCTCACTGGTCAGGCGTTGGTCTGCAGACCGAAGGGTCTCGGGTTTGATTCCTGGTCAAGGGCACGTACTTGGGTTTCGGGTTTGATCCCAGGCCCTGGCTGGGGTCATGCGGGAGGCAACTGATCAATGCGTTTCTCTCTCTCCCTCCCTCCCTTCCATTCTGTCTAAAAATCAATGGAAAAATATCCTCAGGTGAGGATTTAAAAAAAAAAGAAAGATGCCTGTACTTATCAGGACTCTTTCAATTGCAAGTGCTATAAATTTAACTCAAATGATCTTTAAAACACACCCACGTGTGTGGGGTGTGAGGCCCCAATGTAGTACCTGAACTAAATCTAGGGGACCAAGCAATATAGTCAGGTCCTTTCTTTCCATCTCCCAGATCTTCTTCTATTGGAGTGTAGACCTCATCTACTTCTACAGCTGAGAAGACAGAGGGGATGCCCCGATGCACCTCCTTCTAGCCCCATGGTCTAGAAGTGAGAACAGGTTTCCATTCTATCTCTGGCTGAAAAGTCCCAAGGAAGGGCTTTGATTGGTTCATCTTGGGTTGTGTGTCCACCCCTGAACAACCACTTTACCTGGGGAGTTGGATTACTTTGATTAATAGGCCTACTTTATTGACTTGTCACCATGATAGGCAGAGAGCAGGCGGCAGAGTACTGTGATTGACAGCCCCACCACGCTCTAGTAAAGTACGAAGGGACAGTTCTCCAAATAAAGGGTGGCTCTGGGAGATCAAAAACCATAGCTGCCCACTATAATGTTCAATGTTATCTCTAGCTTGAAAATTAGGGAAATCAAAGAGACAAAAAGCAGCTTACAATGGATGACTCAAGAACAGAGAACTAGTTTTAATGTATTTTGACTTAGTGTATGTCTTCAAGGTTATGGTCAATGTCTTAATTATTGAAATACACCAAGATCTGTACGTACATTTCTCAAATCAATAAAATGTGAAAATTTCAATCAATCCTATAAATGTTTTTAAATATTTAATTATTTTGGTGTTTTATGAAATATATGGATAATTGACTGACTCTCTTTATGTTTTTATCTGGATGCTTTAATGCTATTTAAACCCAGTTTAAGGCCATTTAGAATCTAGACCATGTAGCCTAGTCATGATTACATGTTTTAAAAAAAAGACATTAGGTTTTAATAAGTGATTTAGTGTTTTGCCACAATATGTTACTCTCAACAAATTAGAGCTAAACCAGAGAACTAACATAAGATAAAACGGGGAAATTGTGTTACCATTACGTTTCCATAATAGAGTTGAACAGAGAACTAAAGTCAAGATATGCTCTATTTAGCCCTGGCCAGGTAGCGCGCTTGGTTAGAGCTTTGTCCCACTACGCCAAGGTTGCAGGCTTGACCTCCGGTCAGGGCACATACAAGAAGCAACCAATGAATACATAAATAAACAAATTGATGCCTCTCTCTCTCTTTCAGTCTCCCTTTCTCTCTCTCTCAAAAAAAATCAATAAATATATTTTTTAAAAGATATGCTCTATTTAAAAATTAGAAAATAAATTGAATCTTTGTATGTGTTTACTCCCCTTTTCCACTATATTCAGTTGGCGATTCATGCAATGAAATCGAGGATGTCAAAGGAAGTTTCAAAGTCAATGCTTTGCCTGTTTCTCTTTTAGCATACTCACTATCAGTGCGGTAGGTTGCTGCCCAAATCCCCAGCTGGGACATGGTGTGTGAAAGTAAAATAAGCAGTTAATTTCGTATTGCTAAGACAGATTTATTTCCTTACTTGCTAGATAAATTACATGTGCTGAAGTCATCCCGTGAGGCAGGCCCTGTGCTCAGCTTGGTACACATAAAACTCACTGAGTCCCCATAACCACCCTGTGAGAAAGAGACCATTTTACAGTTGTGGAAACTGGGGCATTCATTTCATCCTAAAAATAATCATCTGAAGTAAGTAATAGTTTTTGATTCCCTACTTCTGAGGAGGAGGCTGAGGTATGGAGATGTGTTGAAAATTACCTAAGTTCACAGAGCTAATTAAGGGTAAAACTGGGATTTGAACCCAGGAAGTCTAGCTCTTGAGATTATGCTCTTAATCTCTATCTCCTCTAATTACTTAATGGTTAGTATATTAAGTATAAACATATCTGATGGTAGTTAACATTAACCATAAAATATGTGTTAAACCTTGTAGTACTAGGATACTCCTGGCCAAATTATTCTTCCCTATAGATCTAAAGTAACCATGACACTTTCCCCATATTTCTCTCTTTTTGGATAAAAAAGTAGAAATAATTAATAGTAACTCTAACTTATTATTTTCAAGTGAAATACACCAAGATCTGTATGTACATTTCTCACAAAGAGAAATGTCACAATATTGCAATAATAGAACATGTAAGCATTACATGTTCTTATGTAAAACATCTTTGTACCGACTTGTGCCCAGTTCCTGTTTAATGCTCCAAGTAAAGAACAGAGAAGCTGCCCGAGAGTGGTTACGACTGGACCTCTTCACAGCCAATTAATTTTGCCCCACGAAAGTAATTTCTCCCTGTGAAGCAGATACTTGTTAGTGACAAAACTTTCTGTGTCTGCATGAATCCCTTTCCAAAAAGTAAATGTGGTATATCCATGTCTGTTTGCATATAGGAAAGACTGGGAGAGGGGTGGGGAGGTAGAGAAAGACAGATAGTCTCACACACAGTGGTGACACTGCAGAATGAGTTATTAATGGCACCACCTGGAGTGACACCTGGCTTCAAGGAAGCCTCCTTAATGGTTGATCAAAGCACCACGGGCCCTCCTGCCTTTCTATGTCCTGTACATATTTCTGTTAAGAGTGAAGCTTGATGTTAGGAACGGGGTTGGTCTTACACTGGGATGGTCTAAATTCAGAACATTTGAGGCAGCATAGGTAAGTCATTCTTATTCTTTTAAATGAAACTTTAATACTATAAAATGTAAAAAGTATAAGATACATTTAATAAAACTGATGAATAAAAATATGATTTATTTAAAAATTGGCATGCTTTATTCAATAAGCACACAAATGTATCTTCAAATAGTATGTAATCATACTCAAATATATAGCAAATGCAGTATATTCAAAGCCTACCATAAAACGTATTCCAATGTTAGCTAATCCTCACCTTATTTTAATTTATATAATATTTAGCATAGTCTCTTTCTTATTAGCAAGGAATAAACATATTTAACCTCATGATGAAAATTGTACATGCCAACTTAAATATATGCAAGGGAACATATATTTTTCAAAATTCTTATTTAATGTGCACAGCTACAAAGTTCTAAGATCACGGCTCTACAAAATAAAATCCCTACTCCATAGTACGACTTTCAAAGCCTTTTGTAATCTGATACCCAACTATCTTTCAATTTTAATCTGTGGCTGTATCTTGGTGTGAGTTTTTAAGAATCCTAAGCAAGATACATAAAATTTAAAACTCATACTTAGGCAAAGAGTGTAGTTGCAGAACAGCAAAGCGAAAGAGAAATTGTTGTTGTTTTTTGTTAATCTTCACCCAAGGTTATTTTTCCATTGATTTTTAGACGGAGTGGAAGGGAGAGAGAGAAAGAGAGAGAGAAACATTGATGTGAGAGAGACACATTGATTGGTCGCCTCCCATAAGACCCCGACTGGGGCCTAAGATCAAACCCACGACCCGAGTATGTGCCCTTGACTGACAATCGAACCCGAGACCCTTCAGTCCTCAGGCCGATGCTCTAACCACTGAGCCAAACTAGCCAGGGCAAAAGAGAAGATCTTAAAAGAAGGTGGAAAGAATTTTCTACTTAGAATTTCATATGTGTGAAGACGAAGGCATGTCCATGAATTTGATTCTGACTGAATGTTTCAAACCTTTGTTCTTTTCCAATCTCCACATGCTTCTGATGCAACAGGACATGTTCATATTGGAATATGACTTCTGGCCCAGCACCTCTGTCTCGTTGCCGGGTGAGCAGGCTTGGTGGGCTAGAGAAGCAATTCCCAAAAGCTGTTCTGATATAAGGAAGCCAACAATGACTTAACTATTTATAGAAGCGATTGTGAGCCACTAAACCCAAGCAAAATATATCCCTAAGTCAACTCCTCCTTTTCCAGATTCCAAAAATGCCTATGACAACTCCAGTGCCACCCCACTCAAGAGGAAGTATGACTAAGGAGACGTAGGAGTACAGAGATACAAGTCTTAACTGATTGCATTTAAAATACCTGTTTTTGCAAAATTTACAAAAGCATATGAGTGTGTGAATATATTATGAAGGCCCCTCTCACAGTCTTGAGAAGACCCCAAAAACTTAGGTTTTAATAAGTCTGCTGGCGGGTTTGATAAATGTTTGCTGAATGAATACATGAACCAAATATGAGACACACGTTCCAGGAGCCTCTCTTGTGAAGTAGGAATTGTCCATCTGAGTCTATCTGTCAGGGCTAGGATTTGTTATCTTTTACTAATTCCATGCTCATCAAATCTTGGGATAAAAAGTTTCTCCACCAGGCACTTTGATTCAGGGGAGGTTGTGCCTACACTAACAGTATTCTGGTTACGGAGAAAGTATGTTTCCCATTGCTAACAGAGAAGTTGTCAACTGGTTAGATATCAGTCTCTTGGGTGTTTGATTTGTATGACTAAGTCCTCAGAACACAGAAAGAGTGCACCCCACAGTACTGCCACTTGCAAAACCTTGTCACAGCAGCCAGGTTGGCCCTTCCCAGGGAGATGCATCTAACTCATCCAGCACATCTCAAAACTGCCATTCTGATGACTCTGATGACTCAAAATAACATTTCAGTTGGGTGAGAATTAGTAACTGGATATAAACAGGTGAGGTGTAAAAGGGGAAGAAAATGCCCTTTATTTACTATCTTTCTATACTTAAAAAATTAATGTTATTTTTGTAATAACTTAAATGACTAAAAAATTACTTGACAGTATTGGGATTAGGAACTAACTTTTTGCAGTCACGAGACAAGCAGCTCTTAAACTCTCTAGGGCAAAGGCCACACGAGCAGAAGCTCCTCCCCAGTTGCTCTGAGGCACCGTGTTGCTTCCAGATCACGGTCAGATTCTCCACCCCTTCAAGTTTCAGGTATTTTGGGGGGAAGATGACAGTCTCCATTTGGGTTGACATTCTCCATTTCACAACTGACCCCATTGTTTTTATGGAATTTTTAGGGCTGAAAGTGGAGAGATTATTGCTTGCAGACCCCCCCTTTATACAGACAGGAAACCCAGGACCATGAGTGAGTTAGTCCTGCAAGGTCACACAGCTAGTGATCGATGTGGGGCCTCTGGAATGGGTTTAAGATATTATTTTTAGGCCTAAGAAATTCAGAATCAAGTATCACAGAAGCTGCAAAAGCAGATACATAGTGAGCCAGCCGCTGTCCCAGATGGTTGGCTGAAGGGGAGGCAGATCCCCACCCCCCCCTTCCCCGCCCAGCCAAATTAACAGCTGGTAACAGTTGGAGGCAACTGTCAGTTCTTAGAATTTTGAGCTTGCAAAAATCTTACAATTAATGATATTAGGGAACAGTCACCCCTCCTGGTCCCATCCATCACTCACTGGAAGGTGACAGGGCCCACCAGCTGTCATATTCCTAGCTAGAGCGAAAACTGGAGTTGCACGCAAGATAAAACCAATGTCAACCAATGACAAACTGGCCTTTGGAAGAAAGTCCGCAGGGGAGGTCGGCCTCGTCTTCTTTAAGAGATAGGACAGAGAGGAAAGCATGGCAAAACAAGATAAAAAGTCTCCAGTACACCTCTCCAGGGAAAAAATATGACAGTAAAAAATGGATAATTGACTCTCTCTGGAAGGATAAATAAAGAAGGGACAGTTGTCTCCCAGGAGGGGAACCAAATGTTGGGGTTTTAGGTGTAGGACAGACTTTTCACTGTGTAATCTTTTGTTCATTTAGGCTTTGGAATTATGTGAAACTGTAATCTGTTTTTTAAAGAAAGATTAGATTTTTAAAAAGAAAATAAGAGAATCTTCCTTAAAATTATAGCAATTTAATAAGGGGCAGCTCAGTGGAATCGACCCAGCCCGAAGCGGGCCTGTGTGGGGAGCCGGGCAGCGTGGCCAGGCTGTGCGAACTCGGGCCTCGGGCAGGAGCAGCTGCTGCTCACTCTCCATCACTTCCTAGCAGGAGGCCAGCGCACGTTCCTCCTTCCTTTCTAATGTTTCTCACTGTAACTACTGGATACCTCCCTGAAACTAAATATTTCCTTTTTTGGAGAAGGATGAAGTATAGGCAGAACCCTGTTTTAACAGCTATCATCATGCTGTCTAGTTCAATATAACAAAGGTCCTGTCCTGGCCAACAGCCCATACGAGCAGGGTTTTGCTCCCATGAAGGCAACAGTAAGGATTTTACACACACACACACATGCATGCACACACGCATATATCATACGTAGGTGTATATATACTATTTTTTTCTTTAAAAAGTATATATGTGTATGTATATGCATATATATACTTTTTAAGAAAAATATTTTAGAAACACAGCATTATGAGAAATCAGATCTATAGAGGATGGCATCAAACAGGGTATGAAGTAGTCAATGCAGCGTGTTATGATGTAGCAACAGAGATGGGTGTGCAGCATTGAAACACACAGCGTACAAGAGGCAGCATCGCTTAGCCATGTAAAGCATGGACCCAGGAGCCAGGCAACTTATGAGTCCAGCTTCACCACCTAAGGGGTGCACCTAAGTAGCATTGCAACCTTTATCGGGATGGTCAATATCCTAATGCAGTTAGGTTCAGACATAATACTGCATTCCAATCAGGGCTCAGGAGAGGACCTCTGTGACTTGCACTGGGCAGGATCCATCTAGAACAGTAGGTTTTGTTCTGGGAACCTGGTAAGAGGGTCATTGGCAAACTAGAGTTTATCCAAAGGAAGGAAACCATAGGAAAGAGCCATCTTACATGCGTCAGTCAGGATATTTTTAGTTTCGAGTAATAAAACACTAGAATCAAACTAGGCTACGCAAGAAAGAGAACTTATTGACGCATGTGATTGAAACCACATAATTCTGAAGAATTGCCTTCAGACAAGGCTTTTCTAGGGGTCTTACATGAAGCAACCAGAACTCAGATGTTCTCTCCTCTTTCCACCAACTTTTTGGGTATTGGCACCATTTTTAGGTAGACTCATTTTATTGTCCAAGAGAGATGTCAACAATTCCCAAGGCTCCTTGCATTCTCAACCCATCCCACACCTTAGAACCAATAAGCTGAAGTCCTGAGATTTACTCTGATTGGATGGGCTTACGTCAAGTACCCACCCCTGTCCTGCCGGTGTGGCTCAGTGGTTGAGCATTGACCCATGCACCAAGAGGTCGCCGGTTCGATTCCCGGTCACACATGCCTAGATTGTGGGCCCGATCCCCAGTGGGGGGCATGCAGGAGGCGGCCAATCGGTGTTCTCTCTCATCGATGTTTCTATCTTTCTCTCCCTCTCATTTCCTCTCTCTGTAAAATCAATAAAGGGGGAAAAAAAAAAGTACCCACCCCCGATGCCATCCCAGTGACCAGGAGAATGGAATGTTAGCCTGGCCAGGTCCTTCACCCTTGGAGCCGGGGTGGAGTCAGTTTCTCTAGAACCATATGGAGTCCCACTTTGAAATGAAGACTGTTGGGAAGAGAGAGCGAATGGATGCTGCAGAGATGATCAACAAGGGAACACCCTTCATCATATGAGGAGCATTGAAAGGAATTAGGGGTCCTCAGCTTGAAGAAGGGCAGACATTAAAAGAACAAGGTAGTTGCCTCCGAAGATTTGAAAGTAACGTGTAAACGGCACTGAGTTGGAGGGGGCCCCTGAAACCTCCCTTTGGTAGTCAGTTGGTCAGAAGCACAGGTGAGCCTGGGCTGAGGCCATGTGTGGAGAGGTGGGGGTAGGGGCAGTCTTGTGGGACCCAACTCTTAACCTGTGGTATCTGATTCAACCTCCAGGTAGATGGTGTCAGAATTTAGTTGAATTTTTGCATATCCCACTAAGGTCTAAGAATTGTTTGTTAATGTGGGGAACCCCCTAATGCATTGGCGTTGGATCTGGGGACCCAATTTAGTTACTCATAGAAACAAATGTATCCAGAGGAAAAGACCATTGCAAAGAAATCAACATGCCTATTGGATTTTCAGAGGAGCCTTTAAGTTCTTGGGTGCTTAGGTATGTGGACTGCAGAAGAACAGCCTTATTTTCTTCCTCTTTTGTTGTGGATTTGTTTTTGAATGAGTTGGATAGCAATGACACATTTGATTGTTATTTCTTAGGCTTGTTTTGAAGTGTGTATTGAAGCCTTGTGAATTCTGCCGTTCCTATGGTCACACATTTTTTCTTAATGACTGTTAAATGATGTGGTTTTTTTTCCCAGAACTCACAAGGGAGTATGACCTCCTTTAACTAGCAGGTCTCAATTTTCAAGAAAATTCCTTTATTTTTACACTAAACTAGACATTTCATTGCCCAGGTTCCCTTTCACTTTAGCAAATCTTCATGTACTCAGCTGCTATGCTAAGGTCTGCGAGGGATTCATAAAGAGGACACAGTGGATTGGGTAATTTTTACATTATTAGCTCTTCAGAGAGGCCATCTTTCCCCATGTCTACCATCATTATTCTCTTATGGCACCCTCCTTATTTCTTCTCACAATCTATGATTGTTTCATTTATCTACTTGTGTATCAATGTCATGCCCATAGGATGTAAGTTTTAGAGGGTAGAGACCTTTCTGTCTCCCTCACTGTTGTGTCCCCAGCAGTTTAGCAAGGTACCTGGCAGAGGAGTCTCTGAATAAACAAACGTTTGTTGATTGACTGAATGAATAAGACTATCTCCAGAACTTAGCAGTGCCTACCACATGAAGGTACTCTATGAACTTTTCTTCATAATGAATGAACCGGGCTTGGAGTGGTTAAGGAAGTAGGCAAGCTTTGATCTGGTAGGGGAATATTCAATATTTTGTCTGTTCAGAACAGACATTATTTTGGGAAAGGCTCTTTAAAACCAGTAGGAGCTACTACTAATCGTGAAGTGCTTCTGAGGACAGGTCCGTGGCCCAAGCTGAGTCCGTCACTGTTCTTTACTCCCCTGGGCACTCTGATCAGTTCCTGGAGAGGCACCAGGCCCAGCCGGGTCAACCACGGTCCTTTTACTAATATTTGTCAAGCTTGAGCTGAAAGAGAGATATTCCTTTTTCCTTTGGTCAGAGAGCTGGAAATATGTGCACCCAAAGCAGTGGCATCTTCTACTCCACTGGAGGAAACCGATACCAACAGGCAGAGATTTAAAGGCAAGAGATGGCCAGAGAGCCCCCACGGCCAGGGTCCAGCTGACACGTCCTTCCCAAGGCTTACCTGTTCAGCTTCAAATCTGTGAGCCAATCCAGTGTTCTCTCATAAATAATCCCCCTCAAAATAAAACACTTGAGCTGCTAGGTTGAGTCTGAGACTCCCAACTAATACAAATGTGAGTAGGTAGACAGGAGCAGGGCGGGGCTTCTGGACAAAAGCACAGAGAGTAAATTAAATAGGATTTTTAGGAAAGTTCGTAACTAAACGCTTATATGATAGATAGTGATGACCTTCAGCCAATGCATATGACGGTTCTCTCTAGTAGGATCTGCATTTGTAGTTAGTTTTCGCCATTAAAATAGGAGATGGAATGTGATAACATGAGGAAATAATTAGAATATAAAGCTAAGTGGCCAGAGACGGATATGATTAAATACACAGCAAGCAGACAACCACAAAGCACAATGATGCGATGAAACTGCATGACCTTTAGAGTCACACACTTAGATTTGAATTCAGTTTCATTGTACTGGGGGGTGACCTTGGGCACATTGCTTAACACTTTGAGCCTTTGGTTTCCTCATCTGTAAGTCAGGGATAATATTGCTCAGGGTTGTTGACAGACCGAATAACAAAAAGCATGTAAACTCCTTAGCACAGTGCCTGACATTCAATGTTACTTTTTCCCCTTTACGTTAAAAATAAAACTCACTGCACTAAAATTTTAAAAATACCTGAAGAAACACATCTAACTAAATGCTAATAGTACTTGTGTTTGAATTCATTGATTTATTTAACAAATATTTATTGAATGCTGACAATGGACAGGGGTGAGACATACAACAATGAACAAAATAGAAAAAGTCCTTGACCTCATGATGTTCAAATTCCTCTGGAGGGATATAGACAATATGCAAATGAACACATTACTTAGTGGGTCACATGGCCTGCAGAGCTGTGGATGGGCTGGGGAGTGCCTGGTGTTTGTGTGCGTGCAGGTAGGTGTGCAACAATTGGCAACAAATTTGAACCCAATGTCCTAACAGCCGCACTGGGAAAGTGATATTTGAGCAAAGACTTGAAGGTGGAGAAGGATGGTAGGATTATGGATGATTATCCTCCTATCTACTTTTCTGATTTTTTAAATGAGCATTTGGAAGTGGATTTTCAAAATAAAAAATATCTAAATGGAAACTAAAATTGGAGTCTTGCAAAAAGCATTTATTATTGCAATGGTGTTTGACTTTAAAATATGTTCTTTCTTATCCTTTATTCTCAAAACACCATAATGCTATTAAAGGGCAAGTAATATTTTTATCCCTGATTTACAGATTGAAAATGAACTTCTGAAAGGTCTTACAATGAGTAAGTGTTAGAATGGATGCCGGAAGTTCAGATTTTCACGCTCTAGATCCTGCGTTCTCTGTAAAGTCCATATTTCTTACAGTCTATACACACAGCATCATCTATCTTTTCCTGAAGTGTTTCTATTTGGCTGTACCTTCAGAGGCACTGTTGAATAACTTCTAACAGTTCAACAGTAATGTATGGTGGTCACTGGAGTAGGAACTGCAGCAACGGAATATTCCTTACACATATGAGAGTGTATGTAAATGAGTGGGGTTGTATTATTGAATAATATGTGTGTTGTTTAGTAGGATGCTTTTTAAAAGTTACCCTTATTCTTTTTTTTTTTTTTTTTTTGCTAAATTATTTTGTCTAGAATAAAAATCATCAATGACATACTGTTAATGTCACATCAAGGTTATGTTCTGGAATAATCTGTGTATAGCCATTGTGCTCATTGACACTTTTCACCAAAAATGAGAGTTGAAAAAGGTGTCTTGAACTTGTCAGGAATGGGAGTGTGTCAAATAGTCCATTCTTCCGAGAGCCTTATCCCCAGTCGATAGTCCTCATCCTGAATTCCTTTGCAAATTCTCTGCACACGTTTGTGACAATTTTAGCTCAAACCCAGCGTTTGTATTGCAATTCAGAATCAAAACATACAATTAAACTAAACACAGTAGTGATGTTCTAACTAAAATGTATAGTTATAATAAAATATAGTTATTAAAAATGTTGGCTTAGAGTTTGATATAATTAACATTATAGTCTTTCAACAAAAATATGCCTTTTCTGTTTGTTAGAAGACTGAAAAATGTGTCTGAGTTTTAGAAGCAATAGATTAAAATAAAGTAGAAATGGCCTCTTGTTTCAAAAAAAAAAGAAAGAAAGGAAAGAAAAAGAGAGTGAGGGAGAGAGAGATTACTTAGCTGAGAAGCAAATCACTTTTCTCAAGAAGAATACCATGATTTTCCAATCTATGTAGAGAGATGTGGATACAGCTATAAGTTAAATGAGATAAAATGTGTAAAAACACTTAAAATAGTACAAAGTAGGTGTTCAATTATCTGTTCATTGCCTCTTCATCTGAATCTACATTTGCACAGATGGCAGAAAATCTGTGAATGATGGCGCTCACCATTTCTGCCTTTGACAAACTCTTTGATCACTATTTCTACAATTATATTAGCTTACTGACTTAGGTGTTCAATTCAACACAATGCTTTTAAACTGAGCACCTCCTCTCACCATATGTATTTTTGAAGGCTTCCATTAATGAGCATCCTTTTAAGTTTCTCTTTTCCTCCCAAACCTCAGAGAAGAGTCCGGGTTGGGGTGGAGGCTTTTCAGGTCAAGATCGATTCATAAAAGGCACGGTGTATTTAAACGTGTGTCATAGTCACAACTTGTACAAGTGTTCAAATATTTAAAAAGCAAACTAGATAGTTGGAAGGACCAAGAAAAACAGCTTTGCTCCACAATGATTTTACGGTTTGCAGGTTCTGCCTTGCATTGGTTTGCACATTTATCTGTAGGTCATAAAGCATTTTGTGAACAGTGCTTTAGTAAGCAGAACACCCCCAGCAGAGACGATTAATGGAGCTCCATCTCCCCCTGCTCATTCTCTCTCACAGAGTGTCCCTGAGCTGTAATTCTTGCTTCTGTGCTTTTAGACTTCATTGCTGGCAGGAATGAACTCTTCACCGGGTGTGGGGGGGTGCTGAGGCGGGGGACGGACCTGAGAGCAGAAATGCACGCAGTGCCATTCAAGGGGGCAGTTCCCAGCTCCCTGTAGCCACAGTACTCAAGTACCCAGCTGAAGATGGATGACTGGGAATGCTGGCAGAAAACGCGAATTAGTATTTCCCCCTGCCTTTCCCTGTGGGAAATGTGGAAGACAAAACTATTCTACCATTTATTTTAGAGTTTGAGGACAGCACCCCAGCTCTCTGGTGGGAGTGAGTGCATGGGGAGGAAGAGGGGCTGCTGTTCTTCATCCCCCCACTGCCCTCCCCCGAAAAACTTAAAACTGGAGTCCAGGGGCTTTGAAACTGACTCATCCTCCATGGGTTCTTGGGGTGAGGAACTGGTCTGGGCTGATGAGAAGATCCACTGAGAGAAGGTCTACAGAGATCATTTCAAATACAGCAGCTATGCAGGACTTCCCATGTCAGATGAATGTTGTTGTTTTTTAATCCTCACCTGAGGATATTTTTTCCATTGATTTTTAGAGAGAGTGGAAAGGGGCGGGGAAAGAGAGAGAAACAGCCATGTGAGAGAGACACATCAACTGGTTGCCTCCCGAACACACCCCGGCCAGGGCCGGGGATCAAACCTGCAACCCAGGTACGTACCTTTGACTGGGAATTGACCCCGAGACCCTTTGGTCCAAGGGCTGATGCTCTAGCTACTGAACCACATCGGCCAGGGCTCAGATGACTTTTTTAAAACATTTTTTTTTTTTGAGTGGCAAAATATACCTAACATAAAATTTACTGTTTTGACCAATTTTAGGTGTACAAGTCAGTGGTGTTAGTACATGAGTTACATTCACAAACAAGTTCATTAATTCATTCAACAAATCTTAACTGAATGCATACTCTGGGGTAGGCACCACGTCTGTGAACACAACAGATCCTGGCTTCGTGGAGTTTTCTTCAGCTGAGCAGAGAGAGGCAGAAAACGAACAGCAGACCAAGTAAACAGACTGTGTGGCATGTTAGACCACGCTCAGGGCTATGGCTAGATTCCGGGTCACCATGCTCCCAGCATCTGAAGGCTTCTGTGTTTTTCAAACAGCTCAGAGACCTTTGCTCATCTGCCTCTTCCCCACAAAGCCCCGCCTGCAAGGACTGCTAGTGATTTTGGAGAGACCTCTGGTTACCCGATTGGGTAATTAATAAAGGAGGTGTGTTCATTCAAACTGACCATTTACCAAACACAACAAACTCTTGTGGCAGTTGGGCTATCGATAAAAGAGGGTAAAGGTCTCCGTTACACATAAAGAGTGTGCATTTCCCCAGCAAAACACTTCACTTTGAGAATAAATGTCAAGGCACAGAATTCAGACAGAAAGACATACTTTCTTCAGTAATGTGACTTTTTTTTTTTTTTTTAAAGAGGGGGGTTATATAGAAATATTTGCATTTTGAAAAGTCTTTCTCTTCAAAAACCTGCAGTAGCCAAGGAGGGGAGGGGTGAGGACTGAAGTGGGTTATTGCGCTTGGCCCTGACCATGGAAATGGGATCCTGAAATGCTTTCTTTTGTCAAGTGCGAGAATGTCATCAGATGCTCCCTATACAATGTCTACCTTCTGCTTAGGCTCTTTCGGGTTGCAAGGAGCACGTCGATACTGTAACAGAAGTTTACTTGAAGAGTACATGGGGAGGAAAGTAGTAAGTATGTGACTATGAAACTGGACCACACCTTGACATGATCAAAATGAACATACCCGTGTGGGACACAGGGACACCTGTGCCTCCACGTGCAAGCCTCCCAAAGGACGCAGCATTACTAATGCATTCCAGCCAGAAATGGCCAACCTGGGAAAACATCAGGTAAGATCAAATTGGGGGGCATTCTATGAAATAACAGCTGATTTCTCTAAAAATGGCAATGAAAGACAAGGAAAGTTTGAGGAACTGTTACAGATCAAAGGAGACGAAAGAGTAGGGTGGCCAACCGTCCCTATTTGCCCAGGACCGAGTGGTTTCCCAGGACACAGAAGTTTCAGTGTGAAAACCGCAAAGGTCCAGGTAAACAGGACTGAGTTGGTCCTTATGTCCCTCATAAGGGGACACCATAATTAAATGTAATATGTGAAATGTGTGATCCTAGACTGTAAGGGGAAAATGCTATAAAAGACATCACTGGGTCAATTTGCAGAATTGAACACGGGCTTAAAAACTGTGGTAAAATATACATAACCTAACATTAACCATTTTAACTATTTTTAGGTGTCTAGTTCAGTGGCCTTAAGGACTTCACAATGTTGTCCAACCATCATCACCCTCCATTTCCAGAATGTTTTCATCTTTCCAAACAGGAACTCTGTATCCGTCAAACAAAGCTGCCCATTTCCCCCTCCCCCAGCCGCTGGGAACCACCATTCTCCTCTCTGTCTCTATGAATGTGACTATTCTACGTACCTCATGCAGTGGAATCATACAGTATTTTTCCTTTTATGATTGGTGTATTTCATTTAACATGTCCTCAAGGTTCATCCACGTTATGGCATAAATCAGAATTGCATTCCTTTTTAAGGCTGAATAATATTCCAGTGTATGCATATACCACATTTCGTTTGTCCATTCACCTACTGATGAATATTTAGGTTGTTTCTACCCTTTGGCCCTTGTAAACAATACTGCTGTGGACAGGGATGTAGAGACCTGGACTTCCAGATTAAACTCAAGTATTACATCAATGTTAAATTTCCTGAATTTGATATCTGTAGTGTGGCTGTGTGAGAAATATCCTGTGCAGGACACTGAAGTGTTAGGAGGCCCTGCGGAGAAGAAGGATCTATGAGAAGCGGGACCTCGCAGAGCCTGAAATGTAGTTACTGAGGGGAGCGGACGGTAACTCAGGCTTCATCACAGCCTCGTTGGGTGTGTGGTCCCTCTGAGCAGAAGCTGGCCGCTGGGCCCTTTCTAGGGCTCTGCTGTTCTGGTTTCTCAACTACTCTCTGCTTCTTCTTCGGCTGCTGCTGTTCCCACCACCCAGTTTCTCCATCCTGTCCTCTCTTCCTCTTGTCTTCAGCTTGCTCATAGCTGCTGCTTCCTCATGGCTCCTACTTCCTCTTCTGTGTGTGCGCATGGTGGCTGCTGCTGTCAGCTCCTCTGGTCCAGGCATCTATAGTGGGGTCATGTGGTTCAGAGCGTGACGGTCTTTGCACAGAGCTGCAGCCGGGCCGCGTGCATTGCCCAGCCAGTCCAGCCCAGCTTCAAAGACTATGCCTGGAATGCTCGGCGTGGTTTCGGGAGTTGGTGTTGGGGGTGAGGTAGGGAAGAAGAGCAAATAATTAAATCTCACCCCAGGCCTTATGATTCATGCTTGATTGGTCTTGAAAATGTGTGAGAGAAATAGAAACTATGTGTAAAGGTTCAAGAGAGTTGGAGGAGACAAGATGTCATTGTAGTCTTGGAGAAAATGAAGACTGAGTATGAGAAAGCCAACCTCCCTCCCTCCCTCCCTCCCTCCCTCCCTCCCTCCCTTCCTTCCTTCCTTCCTTCCTTCCTTCCTTCCTTCCTTCCTTCCTTCCTTCCACATTCATTATGTGAAAGGCATTATAGTTGATGGTATGGGGAATCTAAATTGTGTAAGATGTGGTCCCTGCCACAAGAAGCTGACATCTAGGACAATGTATTTTATTTTATTTATTTATTTTTAAGACATTGTATTTTAAACTGAAGTTTGCAACCTGTTAGTGTGCATCTGACCTGTATTAAACTTTTTTAAATAAAAGGGGAAATTACTACATTCCATCACACTTAGTAATGGCAAATGTCATTTAGTGAATTTTTGTTTTTCAGAGGAGAAGGAGGAAGGGAGGGAGGAGAGAGAGAGACACACATCTATGTGAGAGAGGCATATCAATTGGTTGCCTCTTACAAGACCCAACTGGGGCCGGGGATCGAACCTACAACCTGGGTACGTGCTCTTGAGCGGGAATCAAGCCCAAGACCCTTTGGTCCGGGATGCTCTAACCGCTGAGCCAAACCAGCCAGGGCTCATTCAGTGAATTTTTATATGTATATGTATGTGTATACAGGATTGCGATCTAAGATGTATTTGTACTGTGGGTTATAGAAAAACTGCCTGCAAGCCTTTGATCTTGTAGAAGCTCAACCTACAGCTTCAGCGATTACCCACATGTGACTCATATCTCCAGCCTAGAACTTGTACCCGAGCTCTGGACATGGCTGTCCCACCACTAGCTGGACATCTCACACTCAACATATCCAAATTGTGCATATCATCTTCCTCCCCAAAATGTGTCCTTCTATATTGTCTGTTGGTTAATAATATCAATAATCAACCTGGTGAGTCAAGCCAGCAGCCTGGGAGTTTCTAAGGTGTCTCCTCGTCCAGTCAGTCTTTGCACTCAGCCAGCCGGTGTGGCCCCTCCTCTCCATCCTCCCCAGTGCTCCTTGGTTGAGGCCCTGTGTCATTTCTCACCTGGTTCCTTGCCCTACCTTCTAACCAGCGTCCCTGTCCCCAGTCTGGTTTCCTGACTCTTCCCTCCTAAGTCTGTGTATCACATTGCTTCCCAAGTGATCTTCCAGAAATGTTAATATGATATTTTTGTTCCTGGTTGAAAACCCTTTGATGGTTCGCACTGCTTTCAGATTAACATCCAATCATAAAAGTTAGAGTCTTTCTGAAGCTGTACTCGCTGCTTCTTCAGCCTCAGCTTCTGATCCTCTCAGCCTCGCCCCAGGCTCCAGAGGTACCAGCTAGCTGTGTTCCCAACTGTTCAGGTGCTCTCATATTTCAACGATTTTTACTCCCACCTCAAATCACTTTCTTTGTTTCTCCACCTGTGTCTAAATCCTACCCCTTTTTCTGGACATAGGTCTAGTGTCACCCGGTCCTGGGACCCTTTCTGACTGTCCTCCAAGGCTTGCCTGGGCACGCAGTCACCCCAGCACTGACCAGGCTGTGTGGCCATTGCTGTTTGGGTTGGCTTGATCGTGAACTAGCGAACAGCAAGAACTCCGTTTTGTTCTTGTCTATAAAACAGACCGACTAGCCCCAAGCCTGACATGCGCAGCACTGACCAAACATGCGTGGAAAGAATGAATGAAGGGAAAAGCTTTTATCAGCCAGTCCTGATTATAACATAGTATAGTGATCATGTTAAGTAATGTTTGCAAATGCAGTAGCTTTTCAAAAGTCATTAGAACTGGAGGTTTGCTGATTGGCCAGATGTACTCTGTCTAATTCAGGTTCAATCCTTCCCTTTCAATCGTCCCTCCTCTGTCTGGTTCCTATAACTCGAGAATAAGAGAACATTGCCATCTGCTTGTGGAAATAGCCAGGAATTCTCCCATCAACAGACCCAGTGGTATTTTTTTTTTTTTTTAACAAAAAAGGAATAAAAAGGAAGGAAGGAAGGGAGGGAGGGAAAGAAGGAAGGACGGAGGGAGGGAGGGAAAGAGGAAGGGAAGGAGGGAGGGAGGGAGGGAAGAAGGAAGGATGGAAGGAGGAAGGGAGGGAGGGAAGAAGGAAGGATGGAAGGAGGAAGGGAGGGAGGGAAGGAGGAAGGAAGGGAGGGAGCGACTGGAAAAGGAGGCAATGTGGATCATGTTTATTTTACTTTGAGCCTCTGTTTTTGTTACTGTCCATCTGTGTTGCTTTTTAGGCTTAGGGAGGAAGGCCAGGTCCTTTTGTTGCTTACTTTGGATGTGAACCTGCTTAGAAGCAGGGGCCTGGCCCAGAGTGACTGGGGAAAACTTCCAGTCGACTCTACAATGCAAGGGCCCAACACCATTATATTAATTCATTTGCCTCCAAAGAACCATTTCATCTTCTCTTTATTCCAGGCACTGGGGATGTAGTGACAGAGACAATGTGGCCCATGTCTGGGAGAGAAAAGGGAACATTTTCTTTGTACCTCTGGATTTTGGGGGGGGGGGGGTAGGGGGACGGGGGTTTACATAAGTGAGATCTAGCCATTTCTATGTTATTCAGCAATGTTGGCTCAAAGGGTTTCATCTCTATGTGACTAGGCAGAGCTATTCTTTTTCTTGTTTTAATCCTCACCCAAGGATATGTTTAGAGAGAGGAAGGGAGATAGATAGATAGATAGATAGATAGATAAAGAGAGAGAGAGAGAAACATCAGTGTGAGAGAAATATCCATCAGTTGCCTCCTGCACACACCCCAACCAGGGCCGGGGATCGAACCTGCAACCCAGGTATATGCCCTTGATTGGAATCAAACCCACGACTCTTCAGTCCTTGGGCTGACGCTCTAATTGCTGAACCAAATCAGCCAGGGCTGAGGTTTACATTTTTATATGTAACACGAGTGTGACATTACTGCCTTCACAGGTAAGGACTCACTGACCTATGAACCATGTGAAGTACTCAACGGAGAGGTGGTACCCAGTGATGGAACACCCACCAGATGGAATTTGCCCTCCTCGTGCACCAGCAAACAGAGGGGACACAAGACTGGACCAGGATGAGGGAAGCACAGCTCAGCGTTCCCCCACCCAGGTGACGGCTGGGATGTGTCACACAGTAAAGGAACAACAAAGGGACTTTTTTTTTTCCAAGGGCATTATATGGCCAAGTTACAAGCTTGCAAATAAATGCTGAAGCATTCTTTAAAGGGTTGCTTTGGTGAAACAATGTGCCTTTGTCATCTGTGAGGGGAGGTGGAAGTCAGGGAACTCTGACAGGTTTTACCATCTAATTAGCCACTTGATCTTAATAGAAAAATGACTGGCTCCTTTGGGTTTTGCTGTGCTCATCTAGGTCATTTCCAGCTTTTTCTCACAGCAAGTCTGTTCTCCACCACTGTGACAATGAGCAACATCTGGAATAAATACGATTTCTCTGAAGGTCAGCATGTGCATCTGCAGAGCAAGGCTACAAAGTATCACTGTGAATCAGAACAAATGATGTTTTTAAGGCAGCTGTAGCAAAATTGGGGCGGGATTCCCTTGAAATTCTGTTGTGGTCATTTCTTGCGTCATTCAAATCCTGACATTTTCTCAACAGAAAGCTTGTGATTCCCATGCCTTCGCACAAGATCCAATACTTCCTATAGCAACAATTGGTTACTATAGCAACAATCAGTTACTCCCTAACCACTGAGTAGTGTGAGGTCCTCCTGGCTGGGCCCATTCTCAGATTCTTCCCTGTTAGTCAAGCTATGGGGACATCTGCTTGTAGACTCCTGGATCTTTTCCCAAGGCTCTGCCTGACTGTTGTACTGGTGGCAGAACTCTCCTTTATTCCCAGTTTCAATCACTACATCATGCCACACTCGTCACTGACACCTTGCCACCCTCTTGGAAGACGTCATGTCCCTGTCAAATAACTCTTCTATGCGACACATTCAACACGTGCTCTGGTCTGACTCTTTCCTCCCTATTCAACCTCAGTCTGTTTTTGCGTCTTTTATTTGCTCTCTGCCTCTATGGACAGTTTCTATATTATTGCCTCACAGATACTGTGGCCCTATCTGGGCTTGGCTGGTGCTATTCCCATACCTGCTAAGCCTTTTCTTCTTTTTTTCACCTGTTCAAATCTTTCTGGCCTTACAAGGCACAAATAGAATTTGTTTTTTTTTTTTTTTTTTTTTTTTTTAAGTATTCTAACACTCACTAGTCCCAAAACTCCTTTATTATTAATAGTTGATATTCATTCATCACCCATTCATTAATTAATTCATGCTTGCAACAAATATTTCCTAAGAACCCACTATGAACTCAGAATACCATGGTGAATAAGACGAAGTCTTTGATCTCTAGGAGCTTCTATTCTGGTGTGGAAGACAGACATTAAGCAGACAAACAGACAAGTAAGTAGTGTAGCTTCAGACTGAGATACGTGCTATGAGAAAAAAATAATAATAAAAAGGCAAGGTCAGGGCCGGAGATGACCACGGCAGCGGAGGCTGTTCTCCACGCGCTGGCAGGGAAGGGCTCTTTCAGGAAGAGGCATTTGATATTTGAGTGGAGACTTGGGAGAAGAGATCAGCCATGAGCCAACCCAAGAGAAGAGTAAAGGGATAGGAAATGAAGTCCTGGAGGGAGGCAGGAATGTTCTAGAAAGATGAGAGGTGTTTTAGAACAGCAAAAAGGCTCATGTGGGGCAGAGTGTGGTAGGAGAGGAGGATGAAGAAGATGCAGAGCTGAGAAACTGCAGGGCTTCGAGGGAGAGGAGAACAAAAGTGACCTCTTAAAGCGAAGTGTGAGTGTCTGACGGGAAAGCTCGGGGAGGAAGTGAGGGCAGATCTGCAGAGAAGCTGTCAGATGGGGATGAGCTCATTTTCAGACTCGGTAAGCTTAGGTCTCTTTCGGCATCCCATTGTAGATGCTCAGGAGACAGTTGGCTATCGACAAGTCTGAGACCCAACGAAGGTCAGGCTACAGATCCAAGAAGCCAAGGGCCTAGATGAGATCACTAAGCACTGAGTGTGGATTGAGAAGAGGCCAGAGCCCTGAGCCCACCAGCTTTGCGAAGTCACAGAGGAGGAGCCCGAAAGGAGACCCTGAATCTGTGGCTGTTGAGATTTCCCGCATATCCAAACACATCCACGGTGTTGTGCTCACAGCTTGCAAACTTCTTGTGACCACTCGAGTCTCGCCATGAGTGGTCTCGCCATGAGTGGTCGGTAAAGATCCAATGTGTTTCCTCAGTGCCTACAGTCATGGCACAGTCTTCATTTATCATGTATTTCTTCTCTATTGTCATTGTTAATCTTCACCTGAGGATGTTTTTCCATTGATTTTTTTTAGAGAGAGTGGAAGGGAGGGAGAGAGAGAGAGAGACATCAATGTGAGGGAATCACATTGATTGGTTGCCTCCAGCATGACCCCAGTCTGGGCTGGGGAAACCTGCAACTCAGGCACGTGCCCTTGACAAGAACCTAAGTGGCCACCCTTCCGTCAGAGGGTGGATGCTCTAACCGCTGAGCCAAACCAGCCAGGGCAAGCACGTGTTTCTTACTGCTCCAGACCTTCTCACGGAGCAGAGTGAACACTACCAGGCCACTAGGGAAAACGTAGCCACTTCCCTTCTCAAGGACTGGATCTGAGAGTTAAGAATTCTTTTACCAGCAGTAAACTGATGCACAGAGATGAACTAATGTATTCACAGCCCAAACTGTCAATAGCTAGCCTGAGGCCACACTGCAGCTCAGTCAAGTGTGGGCGAGGACTGCCCCACCTGGAGCGCTGACTTTTTTTTTTGTCAATCCTCCCTTGAGGATATTTTTCCATTGATTTTTTTTTTTTTAGAATGGAAGGGAGGGAGGGAGAGAGAGAGAGAGAGAGAAACATCAATGTGAGAGAGAGACACTGATTGGTTGCCTCTTGCACAACCCCCAACTGGGGCTAGGGATTGAACTTGCAACCCAGGTACATGCCCTTGACTGGAATCGAACCCACCACCCTTCAGTCCACCGCCAATGCTCTAACTGCTGATCCAAACGGCCAGGGTGTGTAATGCTGACCTAAAAAAAAATTAACATATATGGATTGTCTACTAAGTGTTCTGCAGATAGTAACTGTTAATCCTCACAACTGCATGCAATAGGCAGTGTTGTCCCCATTCTACAGGTGAGGAAACTGAGACCCGAGAGACTTCCACAGGTAGCAAGGTGGCAGGTTAGTCTGGCCCCTGCACCCATGCTCTTCACCACAGAGCTACACAGCCTGCTGAAACAATCTCTGGGAATGGCACACAGAGTGGTCTGTATTTAGAGAAATCTCTGGGACATTTCTGTGCATATGAAAGTTTGAGAACCCAAGGTTCATGGGATCTCAAGTTTGTTCTTTGATGCTCAAGGACATCTTAATATTTACTCCTCTAAATCGTTTATTTTTAACATTTCTAAATATCCATGCTTCAGTTAACTTTTTGGAGTCTCATAGACTGTTCTGAGTAGTTGGGCACAGGCAACAGTGTACAACAGAGTTCGTCAGTTCCAGAGAGGTGAAGCTCATGACTGTCCATCGAACCAGCATGCATTGTCTCATATGTTGATAATATTACCTAACCATCTAAAACCTCATGCCATGGACATTGACACAGCCTACTCCCAACATGAATAATGTGTCTTCCCCCCCCCCCCGTATTAATGACGCCACACATTTGCCTGCTCAGACCCATAAACAATAATGTAATAAATCAGTCATATGTCCAGCACAGGAGCTGAATGACTCCATGGTGCTAAGAGGAGATGGGGGTAACCGGGTGCTTCTCAGCCCTGCATAGAGCCTTTAGAGGCATGGAATGGCCCAGGGCCCTCAGAGAAGTCATCAATGGAGCACTGTCTCTCACGGCCTTAGCAGATGGTATCCAGAGCTCATGGGGTAAAAAGGGAATGAAGTCACAGAGATAGTTTTTGAAAAAGAAAAGGAAATGAATCCAGTTCTCAGGCGAAAAGAAGGAACATGTTGAACACGCCAGGCCTTTAGATCACAGGAGATCACATTCAGTGGATGCATTCCTGTCGACAAGGAATTGCGTTTTACTGTCACAGGTCTCCACCCACCTTGACCCTGGAGTTTGCTTCATTTGTACAGTGAGACTGGTTTCACCTGTTTACGACTGTTAAACCATTAGTCATCAGTTCAGAGGTTGCTTAAGCCAATTTCCCTAGCACTTTATCCTAGACACATTTTTTTTTTAATCCCACAACAGAAACCAACAAGGGTTACAACCTATTGTATATTGTCAAAGGAGAAAAAATAAAAATAATTTGGAATAGAAATGAGGCCACTGCACTAGGGAGACTGAAATTGGAGTCTTTTATCTGAAAGAAAGAAAACAAATGGGATGGAGGATGGAGAAGAGGGCCGTTAGTGGTGGAAGGGGGGACTTGAGAAGGACTTCTAAGGCTTATGTCTTGAATATAGGGTTGTTAGATTAAAAACAGAAAGAGAAAGAAAAAGACGAGAAAGAAAGAAAAATCTAAGATGCTAAAGTTAATTTGAATTGCAGATAAACAATGGATACTTTTTTAGTGTAAATCTGTCCCATGTAATATCCAAGCCATACCAATACTAAAAAAGTATTTGCTATTTATCTGAAATGCAACTTGAGCTCAGTGTCCTGCATTTCATCTGCCAACCCTCCTTGAGTAGTTTCTTTAATCTCAGTTTGAAAAAATATCCTTTTAGAAAACAGATGTCTTCAGGAAACTAGGTCATAGGTTCAGCAGCAAAGATGCTTGCTAATTATGCTGTGCAGTGTGATGGGGATATATATTTATTTAATATAAATAAACTAACAACAGTAAGGACTGAAACTCAGTTATTTTTATTGAATAACTGTCCGTTTTACTTATCTATTAGGTATGAGTAGGAATAAACTAAAAGCAGACAACACCAATTCTAAGACTTATGGACAAGAAAAGACCCATCCATTCACTCATTTGCTCATTCGCTGCTTACTTTTTATCTGTACGAATTCTGCTGGTAGATAAACGTTATTAAATTTTATTTTAATGATCAAAATAAGTACCATATATGGGTCTCCCTGACCCAGTTTCTTAAAAAATTCTGCAAGGTAATAA
The DNA here is from genome assembly GCA_030848825.1 of Tadarida brasiliensis. NCBI lineage: Eukaryota > Metazoa > Chordata > Mammalia > Chiroptera > Molossidae > Tadarida > Tadarida brasiliensis. Next base: position 44,386,409 of record CM061275.1, read on the forward strand.
TGTAAATGTAAAGAGGTAATGGACATAGCCTAAAATGAAACAAAGTCTCCCCAAAAGAGCAACAACATCACCTCCTAGCTGCTATGGCAATCTGTCCAATTCCAATTTGTCCAGGGTGGCAAAAACTAGCACAATAATCAAACACAGAGGCTGAAACAATGTAGGCTTAGAGCTGGGTGCTAAGTAAAAGCCCAGATGTGCCAGACGCAGGTTGAGCGGCACGCAGGCAAGGATGAGGAAAGATGAGGACAGGAGGTCTGATCTGGGTGTGTGTGTGGCGGGGTGGGGCAGAGATGAGAGGTGAGGATAATGAGTTTATAGATTGACCAATATTATAAGGGCTGTCAAATGAAAGACATTTTAATTTATTTTGTCTAGCTCCAGAGAGCAAAACCAAGGCCAATAACTAGACACATCAGGAAAACAGATTTTGACACCATTTAGGCAAGAGCTTTCTAGGCATCAGGGCTGACTACCGATAGATCGGCTACCTCTGGAAATGGGACGTGGGGACTGACTGAATGTCGATCAGGCCTGGGGTGGAGAGGACTGCCTCGGATGAGGAGTGGACCTGGTGCCCACTTGTGGTGCATGTTCTAACCCCACAGGGCCTGTGTATTTTTCTTTTTCTTTTTCTTTATTGATTTTAGAGAGAAAGGAAGGGAGAGGGAGAGAGAGATAGAAACATTGATGAGAGAGAACATCGATTGGCTGCCTCCCGCATGCCCCCCACCAGGGATTGGACCCACAACCTGGGCATGTGCCCTGACTTGGAATCGAACCAGTGACCTCTTGGTGCATGGGTCAGTGCTCAACCACTGAGCCACACCAGCCGGGTGGGGGCCTGTGTCTTTTATCGATTACTATGTCCTTGGTGTCTTGAACAGTGCTCGACACACGGTGGGATCTCAGTAAATCTGCAGCGTCAGAGGGAGACTGCTTTTCAGAGGTGGTGGCGCTATTCTGGGCCTTGGTCTTGATGTGATGGGAAAAGGGAAATTAGCTTAAATCAAATCAACACACAGTGAGCATCTATATTTGCAGGGGGGCAGGCTACGGGCTCTAGTTTGTGAGAGTTACAAATACGTAATCCACGTTCCCCACTCCACATCAGCCTGGAGAGAAAAGTGAGGATAAAATCACAGTCAAAAGCAACACTTCTCTGGTTCCCCCGCTGCACTTACGTCACTTAGCATGCCCTTCAGGGGCATCCCATGCAAAACCCAGGGGAGGGTATATTTGAGTCAGGCAAAGAAAATGATGCCAAAAAAGGGGACACAGCAAATTGCCTCCTGGCTGGTGCCTGTACAGAGGTAAGCCATAGTGATTCTTCTGGGATTTCTTGGTGGTTGCATTTTCCTTGGCTTGGTTCCTACAGTGCTTTGGAGCTAGGGAATCAGAGGTGGTGGCAGACTGAGAGGCTGTGTGAATGAAGTAAAGGACTGTGGCTCACTTAAAGCAGAAGGAATAAATGGTCACCAAGGAATAAATGGGTCACCCTGTGCCCAGTTTGGCCTCCTGCTGATCACTGTGACCCACTCTGTGTCCTCTGCCCACTAGGTGAGGAAGCTGCACAGATACAATCCAGAACTCAAGCACTGTGAGAGATTGGGGGTACCAGCAAGCCACAGGCCTCTGACCCCTACACTGCCTTTCCAGAGACTGGTGACGAGGTCACACTGGACATCAGAGCAACTAGAAGTCCCAGAGTACAGCCCTTAGTGTGCGCCAGGGGTGGTGAGGCACGCCTGGAGAGTTTACGTGAAGCTGGCAACCCCTGAGCCATCCAACAGAATCACGCTCGTGCCCAAAGTGCAGCTGGCCCTGCGCATGCCGGGCGGCAAGGAGTCGAGTCAAACCAGTTCTAATGGTGCCACTGAAACCACTCCCCATGGTGCTTTGCAGCAGATCCTGTAAGATACTTTGCTCTTTAACTCAGGACTATTTTGTAGGGAACTATTTCTGTAACACGCAGCATTTTTGCTTAAAGAGTTCCGTCTTTTCCTCGGGAGGAATCTGAAGGCATGCCTGTCACAGAACTGGATGTCGCCTGGGAGTGACAGGTTGCCATCACGCAGGAGTGGGTGGGCGTGTTGCCGTACTGCGCGTTTCTGCAGGGCAGTGACTTGTGGGGTGGCTGCGCAGGCCCTAGAATTGCTATAAATATAAAGGGGGTGTTTCGGAATCAAACTGCTTATAACTTGATCTCAGCATTGAACAGTTGGGGCTGTTAAATCCAGACATCACTGGAACAGAACGTGTGTGCTCTTTACCTCACCCCCAAAGAAATGTAAATCTTAACTGAAGTTATAACTTACAATTTCCTTTAGGAGGAAGGGGCAGCATTTAAAAACATTATTTTTTGTTAATCCTCACTCGAGGATATTTTTCCAATTATTTTCAGACATAGTGGAAGGGAAGGAGAGGGCAGAGAGAGAGAAAGAGACACACATTGATTGGTTGCCTTCCGCACAACCCTGACTGGGGCCAGGGATTGAACCTGCAACCAAGGTACGTGCCCTTGACTGGGAATCGAACCTGCGACCCTTTGGTCTAAGAGCTAATGCTCTAACTGCTGAGCCAAACTGGCCAGGGCAGGGCAGCTTTAATATAACATTTACTCTAGATGTTATATCATGGAGTTAGCATCTTAACATTGTTTGGCCCTCACAGAGAAAAGCTCCGAAGAGAGATGCTGGAGGGGGGGAGGGTGTGCTTACGAACGTGTTGAGCATAAATGTTTATGCTTATTTTTCCTCGTTACACATGCTCATTGTAAATATTTCTAAGATCCTAGAACTATAACACCATCCTGTTGTAGACAAGCGGGGTTAACGGCTTAAATATTCTTGAAATTTTAGATACACAATCACAGGGATGATCAAGAAACTACTTTCCATAAAAGGAGAGGGAACATAGAAATCCCTGGGAAAACAGTCCCCGTGGGAGGGATGAGATAAAGGCCTGTAATGAGATGTAGTAACTATTCTCAGAGACAAGATGCAAACAGTCAAAAGCAACAGCGAGCTGGGGTGCGACTGCCTGGCGGCTGGACTGCATCCTTGCAGGCCAACCAGAAGGCACGGGATTTACCGAGCTCCCGCGCTGGGGCATCTGTCCCTTCCTTAAATCCGATTTTCTTACCATCTGCTCCTTTACTCCAGCCGTGACTGTAAACAAAGTTTATGCACAGTGACGCGTGAGCCCAGGGAGCTCTCCTTGCTCCTCTAACGCAGCCAGCTCTGGCCGGAAAGACCGTGGGCCCCGTGACCGTCCATTTGCCCTAACCATCTAAATTGTGAGAGCCTTGAAGGTAATTTTAGAAACGGGATTTCTAACTTCGTTTGCTAAGTGTGGTGTGACATAATGATCTGGTTTTGAAACTTCTGTAAGGAAACGTCTAAAAGCGTCGGGATGGTTTTGCTCACAGCAAAGGCGGTCACTGCCCTCCCGAACAGTAAGGACCCTGTGGGGGCAGCCCCTGCCCCCAGCAAACGGGTCCAGGAGAAACTGGCGCAGCAGCTGTGCTGGAAACACAGGCTCCAAGGTCCCGTCTGCCACGGGGGAGGGGCGGAGAGTCCGAGACACGGCTGAAAGATGTGTATCTAGGATGTGAGCTTGTGGCCCGGAGAATGTGCTGGAAGAGCCAACCATCTGGCAGCGGAGGGGAGGGACCGGCTGACCTCTGGCCTCCAGCTCTGGTTTTTACAGCTATATGATATTTATAATGCATTCTTCCTGGGAGAAGCTGGGAGCGCTCCACATCTTTGAATGGATTCAGGCCATCCTGGTACCGTCCCATGAGTAATTAGAGAAGTAGAGAGGAGGGAACAAGGAAAAAATTCCACATTGAAAGAGGTCACTGCCATGGCAAAGAAGAAAACACTCACTCAGCTGCTCGACAACAGGAAGCCTAAACCTCGCGCTCCTTCGTGGGTTCTGAGACCAGGCAGTGGCACGCGTGGGCAGAATCCACTCCCAGTGCCAGTTCTGGTCCCGCTGGCCATTGTTGATTAAAAGTCCCCTCATGGCAGGGGACGGGATCTGCCTGTTTCTGGGGCCCGTGGAGAGGGGACAGCTTTTGGCCAGCACAGCTGGGTAGCTGGTGCCATACAGGGATGACCGAGAAAATATAAGCAAATACATTGAGGATTTCTTGCTGTCAGAAGGGAATTACAAATACTGAAAGGGAAAGGCTGGGAAAGATGGCAAGAGGGGAATTGATGTGACTGCATGGCTTTATGTAGACACAGATAGAGAAACAGGTATTAATGTATGTGTAGATGTTTATGTGTGTGTGCATGTATATACACCACAGACATATGTACATGTATACACACGTACATGTAGGTAGATATATACTTCTGTTTCCTAGTTCTACCTGAGATGGCCAGAGGCAGAGATATCCTGGTAGCAATAAGCAGACCTAGCTTACAAGACTTGGCTTCTAAATGTTATTGGTTCTCCATTTAAAGGAACCAGGGTTCCTTAGAGAAATGGTTGACTCTAGGGCTGGCGTAGGGAAAATAAAAGCCAAGACCATCTTGTACCACAAAGTAAAGATGCCCAAAGAGTAGTGGAGACATACCAAAAAGACCCAAAAGCTGCTGTAAATGAGCTCCCACTGGCCAAGCCTGGGACGGTTTGATTATCACAATGAATGACAGTTTTGGATTTTAACCCTTTGAGTAAAATAGGAATTCTTGAGTCTATAATGATACAACTTAGATGAACAAATGGAAGACAAAGGAAAGCTCCATCTTACAACAGAAGCCTGAGGCATCGCCTCACAAAATCCTTAGGAACGATTCAGTGGAGAGACCTGTGAGAGACCATCTTCACCAAATGTGACCGAAAACCGGGAATGGGACAAATTGATGTCCTGTGCTTCCTGAGAGCCGGGCATTACTCCTGAGGTGCCCTTGATAAAAATGCATAAATCACAAGGAAACATCAGATAAACCCAAGCTGCCGGGCATTCCACAAACTAACTCTGTGCTTCAAAAAATGTCAAGGTCCCGATAAAGAAGGAAAAGCAAAGTATTTTTCCAAAATGAAGGAGAGTGAAGAGAAATGATACTGGCAGGCATGTAGACCTGTACAAGATGTTATTGGGATAATAGGTGAGATTGGAATGGATCTGTGAATTGTATGGTAAATGTTGGATCAATGTTAGTTTTCTAAGTTTGATGGTTGTATTGTGTAAGAGAATATCCGTGTTTATAGAAATGCAAAAGTAAATACAGAAGGATTAAGGAGGAAGGGGGCATCATGTCTGCCACTTTTTCTCAAATGGTTCAGGAAGAAACTTCAGTGTGTGTGTGTGTGTGTGTGTGTGTGTGTGTGTGTAGAATACAGCAGATGTGATGAAATGATAACAATTGGTAAACTGAATGAAAGATAGAGGGGAGCTTCAAGAACCACTTTTAAGATTTTTACAGCTTTTCCATAATTTTTATTGATTGATTTATATTGATTTGATTTGATTTTTTAAAGAGAGAGGAAGGGAGAGAGAGAGGAAGTGAGAAACATCGATTTGTTGTTCCACCCATTCATGCATTCATTGGTCGATCCTTACATGTGCCCTGACCAGGGATTGAACCCTCAACCCTGGCGTATTGGGACAACACTCTGAGCTACCCAGCCAGAACCTCCATAAATTTTAAATTTCAAAATAAAAATATAAAAAGAGGAAGAAAATGCCTACCCTGAGTCTCTGCGTATAGAGACCACACGAATCAAACTAAGCAGGTCACTTCAAAAGGAGTAGCAGGGAAGCTTAAGGCACAGCACCCTCTGCAGAGACCCAGTGCCTGCCTCAGGCTGCCCCGGGAGATACGGAGCACGGCGACATGGACGGCGGGGAAGAGAACAGGCAAGAGGCCAGGCACCAGCAGTCAGCCTGCTGCAGGGGTTCAGAGGAGCCCAGAGGCTTCCTGGAGAGAGGATATGGCATGAAAAGGCCCCATGTGGCACTGGGCAGACACTGGTGGCCCTGCCTAGCGTATCACGGAGGCATTTCGGAGAATTCGGACTCTGCTTTCTTTCTGATCACGATGCGGGCGGCTGTTTCTTACCCCACACTCCTGCTCCCGACGCTGCTCCTGCCTGGCCTGTGGGCAGTTCATCCGTTTGGAACCATCGCATCCACTTTTAGGTTTAGCTCGTATCCCTTTCTTTGACTGTTTTGGGACAGGCTTGCTCCCCTCAGATAGAAAAGTCCTTTGCTCTTTGGGGCCTCTACTGTTTTTAGTACGTGTATCATGGCACACGTGGCTCCTTCTGGCCCTTGTCACCCACCTGTCGTCCCTCCCCGCCAGCAGGCCCCTTGGTGCCTGGAGTCTCCAGTGTCTGGCTGTTTTGGGGGCTCAGTAATGGCTCAAATGATCAGATTAACCAAAGACTTCTCCATGGCATTTCTTCCCCTCCTTCCATTTTCACTCCTACGCTAACTAAAGGCTCTTTATTCAGTGACAACATTTCCTGGACTTTTCCATTTCAAGTAGTATCAACCCAAATTTGAGGGAAAACATTTCCTTCTCTACCCTGAGACCATCAGTGAAGGCGAAGGGAGAGATGGGCCAGCTGTTGGTAGTAGCGACAAGCCCGCCACCCCAGTGGCTTAAATTCTCAATTACTGATTCGGTGACTAACCCACACAGACATACGTGAACTGCTCCTCGGGGCTATGTCAGGGGAGGCACCATAATGACCACAGCTGACTGTAAGAGCCACCAAGATTATGTTTACCACGGATGCTTGGGAGCTTCTCACATCAAAGCAGAGTGTTTATATAAGCTGCTATCTGCTGAAGGCCGACCGACCTTCTATCCATGGCACTACTATAACAATAATTAGTGATTGCCAACGTTCCGGTAAGTACCCTTCAGCCAAGCACCATAAGCAACCGACAAATGCCACAACTCTGTGTACACAGGTGTCACCAGGCCCATCTACAGACTGAGGCAGGGCTGGGGACCAGAAGTCAGCTGCTCCCTGTGACACAGCCATACTTGAGCCTCAGACTCAAGTTATGTTATTGAGGTTCCAGTTACAGAGCCCAACACCGCCTCCCCTTCTCCGTGGTCACTGGGGTTTGGGAGAACATCTTTTGTGAGTGGATTCTGGCTCACCTCTTACTATATCCCATGTATGAGATTGCTCTCTGATTAGGAGCAGGAGGTCACCCGTCTGCTGTGGAAGGTTGAGGGTTTCTACCTGGAAACGCTTCTCTTTGCTCTAGTTCACCCTGAGGGCTAAAGCTTTCCTTTGTCTGCCGTCTGCACAGTTTGAAACATTTGTTGCATGACTCTTGGCTTCACCCTTGAGGGAGCAGCCTCCCCAGCTCAGAGGAGAGCTGGCGGCTGCTGGAGGTGTTTTCAGCACCAGGATATTTTAAGGCATCCATAAAGTGGGTGAAAACTAACTCCTGTGAACAATCCTTTAAAAAATATGGTTTGTTTGTTTGTTTGTTTAGAAAGAAATCAGAATAACAGCAGTTTCTACACAACAGCTGGCTCTGCAAACATCGAGAATGTCACTGAGTGCCCCAGAGTGTTTGCAAGATTCTGTCCCGACAGCCCTGCCGTGGGCCACCCTTCACGAGGAATGCTGTGACTGGCCCGTGCTCACGGGCTGTTCAGCAGAGTGACATCTGACCAATAGTGGGACAGCAGAAAGACGGCCATAATTTGTGGCTTCAGCGACTTTGCACTGAAATGGTCAAAGCTCACTGACACACATATAATTTTTAAATGTGTGCTTAGTAGTAAATATCAGCTTGATTTCATAGCCTGTAGATACGGCCTTAAAGCAAATCAGAAAAACAAAACACTTCTTGTTCCTACACGTGTCTCTGTCTGATGGTACCATAGACAAGCACTGCTTAATACGGAGCCAAATTCCATGGAGACGCTTAAAACTGTTACCACGGTACCTGCAGGTGGTTCCCATCAGCCCAGAGGAGGAGGGCCGTGCGAGAACCCTCTGTCTACAGATGAGATGAAGGCCCAGGGAAGATGCATGGCAGCTGGTCCTCCAGCAGGGTTCTCATGGTCCTAAATTTAACCCATCAAGTCATGACATCTCTCCTGGTTGGGGATTATGGTTTTAAAAATGATTGCTCATGTAGCAATTCATTATTGTAAATACTCTCATAGTTCATAAAAAAGGAACTAGAAAACCAGGGCTAGCACCCAGTGTGGGACAGCTTGAATTTTCACCAGCTGTGGTCACTGGCCTCCGGCCAGGATGCTATCCGACCTTCAAGCTGGCCAGGCACGTGGGTATTTCTTATCAGCCCTCAGCACCCAAACATCCCTGGGATAGTCTAGAGATACAGAACTCCCCCAGGGAGGGAAATGGGTGGAAACGATAAAGATGCCACTTGTTTTAAAACAGACTTATTATTTCTTCTTGGATATGGCTCTGAGGGTGAAAAGAATCAATGGTGTTGATCAAGTATTTGCTGAGCACTTCCTTACTAGTCTAGCCCTGAATATAGATTTTATGGAGAATAAGAAATCGTTAAGGTGCAGCTTTAAGCCCAACGATACTCTGTCTGGTCATGGAGACTATGGACATATAAGATGTAGCCCGAGCAGCACTGGGAAACTTTCGCCCGTGGGTCAAACCCACAGCCCACCGCCTGTTTTTCAATAGAGCATGAGCTAGAAAAGGTTTCCACATGGTTGGAAAAAAAATGAAGAAGAACAATATTTTGTGATATGTAAAAATTACGTGAAACGGAAATGTCAGTTGGTCTGTGAATCCGATTTTATTGGGACACAGCTACGCTCGTTCCCTCCCTTCTCGTCTGTGGCTGCTTTTGCGCCAACAGCGGGCCGCAGGGTTGAATAGTTGTGGCAGAGGCCACGTGGCCCACACACCTAAGGCATGTGCTATCTTGCGCTTTGCAGGAGAAGTCCGCTGGCCTCGAGGTAGGTGATACTCTGATGGCGCTAAGTCGGGTAGTTTGGAGCCAGTTGGAGAACCAGAGGCCTTCCATGAGGGGAGAAATGTCTTTGGGTAGAAATAAAGCCTCAAGGAGGAAGGGCCTTCAGTAAAGACTCTGAGCATGGTGGCTGGGGGAAAGGCCACCAGCTGTGGCCATCAGCGTGGCTCCACCACTGCCAGCAATGTGACCTTGGTAAGTTCTGTATCTTCTGGACCTCAGTCTCCTCAGTGGTTAAACAGAAGTAATACGTAACTCCCACTTCCCAGGACTGTTGTGAAGTCCCTGGTAAGATCTCAAATGCAAAGTTAGCACATTGCCCGGGACACAGCTGGTATGTCAGCTAGTACTAGTGATCGCCATTCGTTCTCACACTTGGGCATCTATTAATAAAAATAAGTCCAATTTCACCTAAAATTTAGCCCTTAAAAAAAAATCTTTCTTAGAAGATGAATTCAAGTAATTGTGTCCTATGAAGTTGTTAAAAGTGGTGTCATAAAAGAATAGTAGTGGAGGAAAATATTCCCAATGTGTTCTGTGAAAATGCGTTTTGTAAACCCCCAGATTTTGTTTTGCCAGAGCTCCCAGATTTGAAACTGTGCATGAAAATCTGGTGAAAGCTATGGACCCCTCTCTCTGATGAATGCACACGGCACACATGTGCACACCTCAGCCTGCACTCTTTGGGCTTGATGGGTCCCTGGAAGCCCAACCTTGGCTTTCAGGTTAAGAACTCCTGTGAACCAGAATGCTAAATGGTTAATTGATGAAGAAATCATGTCAAGTGTGCTAAAAATCCTTGTGTTGGCTGATCAGCTCATTATCTTGCCGTACAGAAGCTACATGAACAGCCAAGGCACAATTAAAAGTGAGTGTGGCATCACAGCAAAGGGGATTTGAGAATGGTCTTCATGGCTCTTGTCGCCAGGCCCGATAGTCTGATGCACCGTTTCTGCTGTAGACGTAGGTACCCCTGCCAAGGCGGCTGGGACGGCCAGTCCACGCCCTCTCCTCCAGACAGTTCTCCCTGCTTGTACTCTCTGCTGGCGGACGCAGCGAAGGCTAAACTCCTCCAATTATCATCTTGCCAAATAAAGGTACAGGACGAGCAGTTAGACTCCACACAGGCATGCTGATTTTCTTACACTACACCTGGTCCTTCTCTATGTAGAATACACACACACACACACACACACACACACACACACACACACACACATATCCCCATATATAGATTCCAGTTTGGGGTAGGTATGTGGTGTTGATTTTTCATAATTTCCTTTTCATAAAGAATCTTTGTCTTTCAATTTAGGAGGTTCCTTGCTGTCCCCCACCTCTTCCGCACTTCCAGTCCATGCTGCTGCAGGAGAAACGGAGTCTTCGACTACCTTCTTTCCTTCCTTCCTTCCTTCCTTCCTTCCTTCCTTCCTTCCTTCCTTCCTTCCTTCCTTCCTTCCTTCCTTCCTTCCTTCCTCTCTTCTTTCTTAAATAACCTTTTATTTTGAAATAGTTTAAAACTTTCTAGACGTTTCCCAAGTAGCACAGAGTTCCCATGTACTTTTCACCCAGCTTCCCCCAGTGAAAATACCTTACTTACACAACCACAATACAGGTCAAAACCAAGGAATACATCGGTATAACATTACTAACCCAGGAACAGCCCTTGCTCAGATGGCACTCGTTTTTACATGCACTCTGTGTGTGTGTGTGTGTGGTTCTGTGATCTTTTAGCACACGTGTAGATTGAGAAACCAATACCACAATCAGGATACAAAGAAACTCCCTCATGTTACCCCTTAACAGTCAGTGACTTCCTTTTATAAATACATATCGAGGGTAACCATCATAAATGTCTCTTTAAGGTCACTATATAGAACAAAGCATAATTCAACCCAAGAGAGCATAGCAGAAACCTTCTCAAGGACCTAATTCATTCTTAGACTGAAAAAACTGGGAGTTGATCAATGATTCGAGGATGCCTGTCCCACGAACTGGGGGACAGGAAAGGAACCCGCGATTGCTCACGGGACTGGAAAACGGGAAAGCCACTTTGGAAAATGGTTTGACAGTTTACAGTTAAAAGTTAAACATAAAACGACCTGGACATTCTACTCCTAGCTACCTCGGAGACTTGGAAACATATATCCGCACAGAGATTCACGTGCAAATGTTCCCGGCAGCATTATTCCTAACAGCCAAAAGCCAAAGCAAACTTAATGCCCACCAAGTGGCGAAGAGATACATAAAAGGTGGTACAACCATACAATGGACTACTACTCAGAAACGAAAAGGGAATAGACAGCTGACATGTTACATCACGGACTAGCTTCAAAAACATGACGCTCAGTGAAATAAGTTAGACACCAGAGACCACATGTTATGATTTTATTTGCACAAAATGTCTGGAAAAGAAACTCGCAGAGACAGAAGGTAGACTAGCGGTTGCCTGGGGCTGTGGATGGGAACGGGTTGAGGGCACCAGGAACCTTGTTGAGGGGATGGACATGCTCTAAACTGATGTACAGTGATATTCACTCCACTCGGTAAAGTTACTAAAAATAACCGAGTAGTACAATTGAAATGGGTAAATTTTCAGATATGTAAAATAAACTTTGATAATGTTTAAAAAAAAAAAAAAAGGAAACTAACCCTCATTTTTCTGGAAGATAGAAGGGTCAGCCTTGGGCAAGCGTCCTAGGAAACCCTGCCTTGATCAAGGACGTGTCAATCCTCAGCTGTGCCGCAGCATACAGAAGATGCCACTCAATCCCCAGCCCCAGCTACCCTCACCTAGTTCTCTCTTTAGAAGGCGTTCTTCCCCTCTAGTGTTACTTTGGGAATGGACACATTTATAGTTCTGCTGGTACTTGAGTGGAAGGTACTTGTTGCTTCTTGTATCCTCTGCTTCCCTAAACAGGAAGGGCCAACTCTGCAGCCTCCTGATGGAAAATCTTAGCGGGAACAAGAAAAGGTTGTCAGTCTGTGCTGGGGAAGGGCAGGGCAGGGCAGGGCAGAGGCCTAGAGAGAGAGAGTGCCCTGGAGACACAGGGGAAGGGCCCACCTCATTCCTGGGGAGGAACCCAGGGGTGTGATGGGGCACCCAGGGCTGGAGAGAACCTGTTCCCCTGGGAAACCTCATACTGATGACAAGCTGCCCACCTTACCCAAGGACTTCTGCTGCTCTCAATGGTATTATCTCACCCAGGACATGCTCAAGACAGCAGGGCCAGGGGAAGCCAGCTTGATGGGGACAGGGGAGGGCAGTAGAGTCGTATAGACTAGGAGAGGAGCCAGGGACGGGGACAAACAGTCATGGGGCCCACCTATCATAATGTCTATCACTTAGGAAGTAATCAATGACTGTCTGCTTTTATCATTATCACTAACATTGCTATGCTTATCATTACTATCGTACTTTCCCCTCAGATTTATCAGAATATAGGGAGCTATGAGAATGAGAAACCAGGAGGGCCTAGTCTATGAAGTCAGGAAAGGTTTTCTTGAGAAAATAATGGTCCAGCTGAGGACTAGGAAAAAAATTAAAAGTTTACTAGGCGAAAGTGGTCAGTGGGAAGAACATTCTAGGAGAGGGGACAGCATGTGCAAGGGCCCTGAGGTTGGGAGCATATGTGGCCACTACCACAGCCATGAAGACAGGCGACTATACAATGTTGGCATTGCAAACCTCGAGCCGTCCCCAGGGTGTCATGAACAGGCTCACCTTTAACAGTTGCAGGGCCCAGGGCAAGGCACAAAGAAAGGCCCATGGGCTGTATGTCTAAGTACTTAAAATTATAACCCTAGCTAACAAACTAACAATAAAATATGTCCAATCCTCCTACCTTATCAGATATACCCCTGGCTCACCCCTTTGGCTTCCCACCTCCAGCTTCATCCTCCACCATGGGGGTCAGGTTCACCTGCCTGAGGACCCCCTCCCTCCAGATTGCATATTGAAGCCTCTCCCAGCAGCAAATAGCCATTGCCCAACACACACACAGCAGAGCGGTCCACTTTCAGGATGAACCTAGGGAGGAGGCTGTCGGCCATCCAAGAAGGGCATCTGGGGCCTTGGGTATGCAGATTATAGTCCAGAGGGAGGGCACAGGCTCTGAGTGGGCACATCCCCTTGGTCCATGGGTTATTTTTCTTGTACGGAGGGCCCAGTCAAAAGGAGGGTCAGAGGGGAGCCCCTAAAACACAAGGCCCAACACAGGGCCCCTCACACCCAGAACAGTAGTGGTTATGAAAACATAGGGAAAATCACCGAGGCCAGGGGAGGGGAGGCCCGGTCAGGGAAGACTTCCTGGAGGAGGAAATGCCTGAGCCCAATATTTTCCTGCAGAGGAAGCACCTGCTGCAAAGTTGAGGTACATGGCCTAATAAATCTAATGTCCCTTGATTAAATGTGAAATGCCACAGCCAGGTAGCAGATGTTTCAGCTTTGCTTAAGCAACTGTTTCTCTTTCAACCCCTTTACTTGGCAGGGTTATGAGCGGTCTGGTCAATGGCAATTTCAGTTGAGAAGCCTTTCTCTGCTAGGCTCAAACGTGGCTTAGGAAAGAGCATTAGGGGTCAGTGCATTCCCATCTGAGCTGTTATCAAGAGGATGAGAAAGGTTTTTAAAATGTAAATGTTTAACCAGGAGCACTTTTTAAACGGCTCCTACGGTTAGATTTAAATGCAGTCCTGGGTGTGGAATTGGTAGGAGTGGGAGGGCGAACGTATGGACGTATGGTGGAGCGAGTACAGACGGGAGTGCGGAACTGAGCATCCGTGAGGTCCCTTCCCTGCTAGTGGAACTCCGACCCAGGGCGGCCAGGCAGGCCTTCGTTCGCGTCCCTGCTCTCCTCCCCAGCTCAGGATGGATGCCTTTTAATTTAATTTTTACTTTTTATATATTTATTTTAAATTTTATTTTTCAGTTACAGTTTACATTCAATATTATTTTGTATTAGTTTCAGGTAAACAGCGTAGTGGTTAGACAATCATATACTTTACAAAGTGGTATTTAAGCACCAGAATATTTGACAGGTGGAAGGATTTGTCCGTGTGTGTGTGTGTGTGTGTGTGTGTGTGTATTTTACTGTAAAAATGAGAACTGTGCATTTGTTTGTGGAAGTCCAGGATGGGAAAAGTAAGCTACTGTGGCAGATTAAATGCACTGACGAGAGCCAGGAAACCTTGTATTTTAAAATATAACAATCTCAGTCATTTGACCCAGGGGGAAATAGCCATGTGAGGAATGAACTGCTAATGGCCAGCACTGTCTGTCCCAGGGGAGAGCGGGGAGAATCCGTGCTGGGAGGGGTGGGGGCAAAGGCGTGTGACCCATCAGCTGAGTCTCCTCAGCACTCTTGTCCAACTGCCTTCGCAAGAAAAGGGCAGCCTCCCGGGGCATTTATTTTCTCATCCCAATGGCCCAATCCCAATCCCATGAAGAAAGGGAAAACAGAAAGCTGGAGGAGCCGAAGTATCTGGAATGGAGAGAAAGGAGAAGAGGGAGAACGTGAACTCTGGAGTTGCCAGTTTGGAAGACTGGGGGAAAGGCAAAACCATCCCCAGTTAGTTAATTTAAGGAGAGATTATCATCATTATCATCATCATCATCATGGGGTTATCAACAACGAATTTTTACTGAGTGCTTACTGTGTGCCCAGCAGTGCTAAAGTTTATGAGTACCGGCTGTACAAGGACTATATACACCCTATGAGGAAAGCGCCATTATTATCCCATTTTGCAGATGAAGACACCGAGGCTTACAGAAGCCGGGTTCAGGGTAGTAGGGAAGATGATGGATCTGTTTTGGACAGAGTGGATTTCAGTTCTAAAAGGGGATCCTCAGGATTGTCAAAAATCAGACACAGCCTGGAGGGTGGAGGTTTGGGGGAGGAGGGAAGTGGGCATTTCTACCATACACCTTTCCGTCTCATTTGAGTTTTAAAGCATATGAATGTGTTATTGATTCAAGAAATAAATGAAAATGTAAAAATGCACACAAAAAGTCAGAAATGAACACTGAGGAAAGGTCAGGACTGAAAAAGTAGCTTTGAGCATCGGGTGGTGCTGAAGACAAGCCAGGAGAGGTGAGTGGGCGACCTCCTGGGATAGCAGCAATCTTTACTGATCAGCCAATCAGAAGTGAACTCAATACTCTCTTGGGTCATTTAGACTTTCAACAGACCAGAGTTAACTCTGGGCTTGTGGAAGTATTTAGAAGGCACTAGAAGAGATTCTTACCACCGAGTAATCCAAGAAACATTTATCCTAAAGAGAGGGTTAAGGTAAACTTTTCTATAGTGAGTAATAGAAACTCCCAGGAATGATTTATAGACCCGTTCCTTCTAGAAGCAACTGGCCCCACCATTCAAATAAGAGACTGAGGGAGATAAGCCTCTGTGTGGGACTTAATTATGCATCCCGTGGTTTCTGTAATGTTTTCTCAGCTAAGTAGGATTACTAAATGTTTTACCTTTCATCTGTACCTACTGCAAGCAGAGATTGGGTCTGAATGCCCAGGAGAACCATCTCTCCAAACTTCTGGTACTTCCAGGTCACTTGAAGGCCCTCTGTCAGCACCAAATCAATGATGAATGAACTGGGAGAGGGGCGGTGCCATTTTCCGAGAATTAGTTGCATTCTTGACCCCTGCGCCTCTCTGCAGTTCACTTGTTATAGGCCGCAGTGGCCTTCCCTCTGATCCTTGAATTGGTCACCTGCTCCTGCCTCTGAGCAATTGCTCTTGCCATTCCTCGTCTGGGATGCTTTCTTCCCATACCCTGCAAGGTTGGGCAATTCTTATCACCCAGCTGAAATGTCATCTTCTAAGAAGTCTGCTGTGACGACTTATCTGGAGGAAACATCTACCCCCAGCCAACACTCTCCATGACATCATCCTCTATATTTCTATGCAGCGCTTATTACAAATATAATTATCGTATATGTTTCCTGGCTTAGTATCACCCTCTCCCCCAAGACTACAAGGGCTGGGAATTGTATATATTCTTTTTCACTATATCTTCAGAGCAAGACTTCTAGGAATCCATAGACATATAAAGTTTTTTTTCCAAAATAGAAAAGGATGCCTCTTCCTCTGAAGACCGAGCCATGTGCTGGATATCTGGCTTAGTGAGCCAGGCATGGGCTGCATTTCCACCCCTCCTGGCCCTTGGCTAGGTACCTTGTTTAGTGAACAACATATACAACTGTGTATACTCTTCCGGCCCACCATGCAAGGAGCCTGCTGAAACATCACATTAGTTGGCTGAATACATCAACTTTATTGAGATTATAATTTACTTCTAATAAAATGCACCATTTTAAGAGTTCAGCTCAATAAATTTTGGCAGTAGCACACACCCAGGTAACCACAGTCAAGGCGTAGAAACTCCATTATCCCCATGTCCCGTTGCAGTTGTCTCCCCTCCCATGCAATCCCCCAACCTCAAGCAATCACTGACTCTTAATTTCATTTAGTTATATCTCGCCTCTTTGCAAAAGGATTCACAATGGCCTTAAAAATGCATGATACCAAAATCAATAAAAGAGAGGGAATAAAGAGGAGGACACAAGATTGAGAGGAGCAAGGCAGACAGGGCCCAACCGTAAGGGTCAACAGAACGTCCATGATTGAGCTTGAAGGCTGAGGCTTGGGTGCAGCCTCCTTAGAGCCAAGGTAAAGGGGGCAAAGTGGCCCCTCAGTGATCACCTGAGAGGAAGAAGCATTTCATTTCTCAGGGGAGACAAAGTTTCCCTAGCACGAAAATCCGAGACCGCCCTCAGATGGGTCATCAGACAGAAGTTTTTGGAGGATGCTCTGCATGGTGGCTCTAGCAAATATAGCAGGAAATGCTTACTTGTGCATTTCATCTAGACAATCTTCCATAATCATTCCTATAGCAAATATTAAAGTATCTTCCCTAAATAAGATGATCTCACTAGGTTTTTCAGAAAAGTGGGGTAATGAGCAGTTCAAAATGATCTTCCCTAGGAAGGACCTGGACTCAGGAACTCTCTGCTGTCCTTACAGGCAGAGAGGCATTCACTTTGAAACCCAGGTGGGCAGGTGGGAAGGTGAATGCTCAATTATGAAACTTGAAAGAGCCTGGCCAGGGTCCCTGTTTAGATCAAAGGCTTCCCCCTCTCTGCCTGGAGCTGGGTTGTGGGAGTAGGGCATGTGTCTCAGGAAAAGCCAGGATTTTCTTAAGGAATCAGTCTTGGAGCTGGGCCTACACGAGCCAGGCCTCTGTTGAGATGCCAAACTTCTACACACTAGAACATTCAAAGCAACACTTGAACATGAAAGGTATTGTGGGCAAGTGTTGACAGCTTCTCACCACAACCATAGAATTTCTTAGTAATGGCCCTGGAAGGGTGAGTTCTAAGCCCCATCACCCTGGCCTGTTGATGGGTAACCAAAGCCCTGAAGCTAGTAACTACTTCCCCACCGGATTCTGAATCAACTGAGAAATAAGACACATGGGGAAAACAAATGGGAATAAAAATACACCTGTTGTTGGGAGCTGTGGCCTCTGTCTGTGGGCAAGTGAGTTTTGGGGTCTGGGCCCCAGACTTAGATAGCCGTTTCCACCACATCACAGGCAACACCTGACCGCACAGCCTTCTGTAAGTGGGACAAGGAGGGACTGAGAACACGTGGTCCCTAATGGGAACGTGCTCCAAATTGGGGGGGGGGACTAGGCAATCCCACCCTGCCAGGTGAATTGCTCCCCCTCCTCTGGGCTACCAGGAAAATGTATTCCCTAAGTGTCTATTGGGACAAAGCCACAAAAGCACCAGTGAAGGGCTGAAGGTATGTTGTGGACTACACTGTGGCTTGTCTGATACTGACCTTTTGCATGCTGGTGTCTGCCTGTCTGCTCCACACAATAGTTTCTGTGTAACACCTCTGGTGGTTGAGGTTAAACCCTTCTTTTTGAAAGTGGGTAGATGCCAACACTATTCTCTTCTCTCTACTTTTCTACAAGACGGTACATGCTGTTAATTTTGGCAAGGGTGTGTGTCTATGTTTTTCTAAAAATGGTATCAGTCATGAGATCTATATTAAAGGAAAGAGGAAGAGGGTGGGTCCAAATAAACCTTTGCTTTACACTACTTAACACTCACTTGGTCTTTCGGGGTTGTCTTTTTGCTACTTAATTTAGGGGATGGTATTTTAAAAAGAGATTTTGCAAGAGCGTTAAGAATAGTGACCGTGCCCAGCTGGTGTGGCTCAGTGGTTGAGCATTGCCGGTTCGATGCCCGGTCAGGACATATGCCCAGGTTGTGGGCCAAATCTCCAGTGGGGAGCATGCAGGAGGTGGCCAATCGATGTTCTCTCTCATCGATGTTTCTTTCTCTCTCCTTCTCCCTTCCTCTCTCTCTAAAAATCAATAAAGAAAAAAAATCTTAAAAAAAAAAAAGAATAGCGACCATAATATGCTCACGTGGCTTGGGCTGCAGGAGGCTGTGCTCAGTGGTGTGCTGGTAAATGCATGGAAAAAGCTCTCTGAAATAAAGAAGTCCTGACTTATAGCGTTTTCTGTTTTCCAATTTCTGTGGGGCAATACTTCCTCCGTGGATGATTTCTAGCTACCCATACGACCTCACCGAACACAGAGTTGGGAAGAGGGACCCAGGAGCACACCATTTTATGGTATTACCACCAAACAGATACAATAGACCTAAATAATCTCAAAAGACTATATATTATATATTAGCAAAATATTAGTAAATAAAATATTAGTAAAATAATCAGGATACACGTTGAATAGTTATTACATTTACTTTTAATATCATTTATTTAATTGTAAACTTACATAATTTGATTTGTAATAAGTTGCTTTTAGCAGTCAGCTCACAGATGTTTTGAAGTTTAAGGATCAGCTCTTGTGAGCCACCATGAACCAACTCCAGCACGTCACTGGTCCTGACCGACTAAATAAAAAGCCAAGGCAAGGCCCACAGTGGCACGAGGCGGAAAAGTGCCAGTCAGGGGCTAGCTTTGCAGCCCGCGTTGGACTGAGCCCACCCCTACTACCATGTGTTAGAAAAAGAGCTTACTGTTTTGATGGACTATCAAAATGAACAGGTCTACAATTTTGAGAGAACAGAAAGGATTTGCCTTTTGGGGGGAAAATGGATAAATTCTACTTTCAGTCAATCTAGAAGGAGAAACAGCTCTCCTAGGGTTAGAGCCCACCTGTTAGAACACATGGGCAACCTGGACGTTGACTTGAGTCTTACGCTGTGTGCGGTTTCCAGTGTTTCATGGGTGTTGTGGTTGGAGGGGCCAGAGAGGAGCTGTGGCCGCCAGCTGGGAGGCGACAAGGGCGGAGAAAGGGAGGTGAGAGGAAGACCAGGGCAGGAAGGCTGAGGAAGAGTCAGACGGACCCTTTCCTATCGTCCTCGGGCCTGAGGCCAAAGGCGGAACTTCGATGACCTCTCCAGAAACAAGCACCTGGAAACATTGTCCTCTCATTGCGAGGGGACTATGACCCTGAAGATATTTATCAAATGAAGATGATGGCAAAGCACAGACTAGCATTTCTTTCTTCTTTTTGAAAAGCACAAGGTTATTTCACCCGGGCCTGCCTGTGTGTAGAGCAGAAAGAAGTGTGTTTGGGGTCAGCGCCCCCGAGCAGTTCGCCCCCTCGGACCCATCACTGAGCTCTCCCAGCCTGTTCCCTCCACCGCAGGACCCGGCTGAATGGGGACAGCGTCCTGTGCTGAGGAGGTCAGAGGAGAGGCCAGTGTGAACGCGCCTCACACACTCTGAGCCACTCCTCACCGGTTAAAACCGACATAGTGCCTTTGCTAAAAGATGTAACATTTGTTTTTGGTCTTTTTCAACCTTCCTGCCAGAGCGCACGGGACTGTGGGGGGAGCAACTCGCCCCTGTTGGCCCCCGGGGGCCCTGCTGAGAACAGACCTTCCCGAGGAGCGGCTTCCTCATCGCCAGCGTGGCAGGCAGACCAGGTGACCCCCATCAGCATTCTCAAAGGCCCTTCAAGAAGAAAACTGTACCCTTGGCGACCGCATGGAGGGACCTGGAGAGCATTATGCTAAGTGAAATAAGCCAGTCAGAGAAAGACAAGTACCATATGATTTCACTTATATGTGGACTCTTGTGAACAAACTGAACAAACAAAAGAGAGACAGACTCCTAGATAGAGCGCAGGCTGACAGCTGGGGTCAGGGGTGGAGGAGGTGGGGGGGCTGGGGGGTGGAGGGATTCAGCAAAACAGAAATAAAGAGAGAGGACTCATGGACATGGACAGCAGTGTGGTGATTGGGGTGGGGGAGGGTATAGGGAAATACATGGTGATGGAAAACAAGAAAAGAAAAGAATGTTTAAAATCCACATTGAGAGACAGCCTACTGAATGGGAGACGATATTCGCAAATGATACATCCGATAAGGGGGTAACATCCAAAATATATAAGGGACTCACACAACTTAACATCAAAACCAATCCATTTTAAAAGTGGGCAGAGGATCTGAACAGACATTTCTCCAAAGAGGACATGCAGATGGTCAAACAGACACATGAAAAGATGCTCAAGGTCACTATCATCAGGGAAATGCAAGTTGAACCCACAATGACAGACCACCTCACACCTGTCAGAATGGCCACCATCAGTATTTCAACAGCTAGCAAGTGTTGGCAAGGATGTGGAGGAAAGGGAACCCTCTGCACTGTTGGTGGGTTGCAAATCGGTGCAGCCACTGTGGGAAACTATGGCTATTCCTCAAAAAATAAAAAATGGAACCACCATATACCCAGCATCTCCACTTCTGGGTATTCATCTAAAGAAAACAAAAAGATGAATCGAAAAGATATATGCACCCCTATGTTCATTGCAGCATTACTAGTAATAGTCAAGATACGAAGCACCCAGATGTCCATCAATAGATAAATGGATAAAGAAAATGTGGTATATGTATATGGTGGAATATTATTCAGCCATAAAAAAAGAATAAAATCTTGCTATGTGCGACAACATGGATGGACCTAGAGGGTATTATGCTCAGTGAAATAAGTCAGACAGAGAAAGACAAGTACTGTACCATATGATTTCATTCACAGGTGAAATCTAAAAAACACGGTAAATGATTAAACAAAATAGAAACAGACCCAGAGATACAGAGAACTCACTGACAATTGCCGGGCGTGGGGGGGGGGGGGGCGTGGAGGGATGGGGATTTTTAAAAATAAGTAAATTGACAAATGTGTCAAACTGCCCCCTTTCTACACGTATTCCCTGTTCTCTTTATTCTGCTATCCTTTTTTTTTCTTATTGTCTCATAATAAGTTCACCATCTAACATGTAACATCATTTATTTACTTATAAAAAAAGAAAAATCTCCTTCATGCCTATCTTTCTGGTCCTTTTCCTACAAGCTTTATCTGTGCTTTAACTTACAGGCTAACTCTGAATTCCTTATGCATCTGGGAGGCCCCATTTCTCTTTAGAGGGCCTCTTTACAGGGGTGACAATTTCATCTTTGTATTTAGACCTTGACGGAGGGCAAAGGGGATGATTCTTTTCTCCCTAGGTTTCTGAATCAAACCAAAGAAAACAAACAAAAAAAGATCCCAAATCATAGCAGGTTGTCTGTGGTAAGGACCCCAAAAAGTGACCTGGGATTCTTCATCAGTGTGGTCTATTTGCCGAATTCAGGGTCATTTCAGGTTTAGCAGAATGTCATGCTGTTTTCCCAGCTCTCAGACAGCGAGAGATTGCAAAGCACGTTTTGTAGATAGGTCTTCAACACATAGGGTTCCAAGATAAATTCAATACATATGTTCTGATTCATTCACATTTTACTCACTAAATAACTATGTGATATCTAAGAAGACTTCCGAGTTTTAATGAAAGAAATCTCTTCAAAGTATTCTTTCCTTTGAACCCAGCAGTCATATTTTCCTAAGAATTAATAATGGCCAGGAGAGTTGTGGGTGTTTGAAATATTGCCAAAATGCCTCTTTTCTCAACTCCGGGGTTCCTTCAAAACACCTACTGTACACAAGCATAATTTGTTTTTTTTTAATGCACATACGTGGTGTGTGTGAACTGTGTGGGTGTGCCAGACCCTTCACCTACATTGGCACTAACATTTACACCCGAAGTGCGGTATTGCTTCTGTTGTTTACAGGTTTATGACTTGCCCAAGGCCAGAGCTGACGAGTCACACGCCAAGATTCTATTGAACTCTCTCTCTGAATCTTCTTAGTCAATTTTGTTCAATTCAGCAAATATTTATTAAATGCCTCTAGGTGCCAGGTGCTGTCGCAAGCCTGGGGAGAAAAATAAAGGAAGACCTTGAGATGCTCCCAGCGAAGGGCTTCTCGTGTTTGTCTTTACCTTAGGGTGTGACTGGAGCTGGCAGGTAGTTGAGGGAGGGGGTGGGGTTTATGAGATTATGTCAATTAGTATGTGTTTGGTTATAATTAACAGGAAACCCAACTCAAACTGCCTTAAACAATATGAAGGACACGCTGTGTCTGAGAATGCTAGTTATCCCCTTATATCCATTTCCCTCTTCTACCAGTAGCAGAACCCCAATTCTGTTGTTGTTAATCCTCACTCGAGGATATTTTTTCCATTGACTTTTAGACAGAGTGGAAGGGAGGGAGGGAGGGGGAGAAGAGAGAGAAAGAGAGAGAGAGAGAGAGAGAGAGAGAGAGAGAGAGAGAGAGAAACATCAATGTGAAAGAGACACATCGATTGGTTGCCTCCCACATGCACCCCAGGGATCAAACCTGCAACCCTCTGATGTGCAGGCCGACGCTCTAACCACTGAGCCACACCAGCCAGGGCAGAACCCCCAATTTTAGCCAGATATATGGCCTCCCAGAACAAAGACATTTCTTGGCCTCACCTGAAGCTAGGTGGGGTCAGATAACTACGTTCTGGCATTTGACAGAAGTGCTGTGTGCTTCTAGAAGCAGTGTTCCCTTTTCTCCTTGCTGACTGGATTCAGGTGTGATGGCAGAAGCTGGCGCAGCCACCTTGCACCACAGAGGCATCAATTATGTGTTAAGATGACAGAGCTACCAGACATAAGGTATGCCATCCCTAGATTATCTATGGACATTTTTCTTCTTTAATCTGAGAAAGAAATAAACCTTTAACTTGTGTAAGCCCCTGTTATCTGGGGCTTTCAGTTATCTGCCACTGAACCTAATCCTAACGCATATTCGCATAGCTGGAAGTCCCGAGAGAAAGTGGGCTTCAGGGTTAGTTTGATTCAGCTCAATGATAGTATTCAGAAATCAGATTTTTGTTTGCCTTTGGAGTCAGTTTCATCCGAAGGCTGGCTCTCTTTCGTGGGACAAGACGGCTGCTAACAAAAAGATGGACTCAGGTTTCCTTACCAATTTTCAGAGAGAGAGAGGGAGAGAATATGAAAATGAGTGACATCAAGAAGCACTCTCATAAAAGCAACCAAGTTCCTTTCCCAGAACCCCCTGGCATCTTGCTTGCCATTGCCCTGAGTGAGGTCAGCTGGGCCAGAGGACTGCCATGCGCCGACTGGCCGAGTTCTGACAGAACCTCTGTGGCAGGGGAGTTGGACTGACACCGACTGATTTGAACCAATCAGGGCCCACCCATGGAGGTGGGGTATTTTTTCTTTTTAAATTCAGGATAACACACTCATTTAGGGTCAATACAGTCCATTCTTGGCATCTGAGTTCACCTTCACAGTTTGTACTGTCCTTGAAGGGCCCCAGAGGTCTACTGTGGAAGGGGCAGCCTGACACCTTCCTCCTGTGGTTGCTGAAAGGATTCGCTGACATACATAGCACCTCTATTCAGAAAATAGAAAGAGGCTGGTGGGCTGGAGGGAGTCATTTTCCTGGTGAGTCCAAACAATGCATCCCTGGAGTCCCCAGATAAACGCCTTGACAGGCACAGACTATCAGCACCACCCGCTCCCAGGGCAGTGTGACTCGGGGACTGCTACCTGAGAACTTCTCCTCCAGTCCCCCGCCCCCGCAACCCTCTCCTCTGAGGCTACTTGAGGTGTCTGTAATTCCTGGAATTTATATTCTTTGGAATTGAAACATTTTTTTCAGAAAGTCCCCAGTAATGTGAGAGGAATGATACACTAAATCTCAACACAAACGTGTGATTAAATTAATTAGAAGCCCCCCCACCACCACCTCCTCCAATACCAGGGCCAGTGGGCAGTTGGGGTGTCATCATGGAAAAGAAAAAATCCCCAGGTTGTGGCTAATCAGAGAGGGCAGGGATATCAAACTGGTGGTCTCGAGTCCCTGGCCAGGATAGGAGGTGGGATAGTAAGAGTGACCGGCAGTGCACGAGGGCTCCCTTTTCTCCACATCCTCACCGACACTCGTTTCTTGTCATTTTGACAATAGCCATTCTAACAGGTGTGAGGTGACAGCTCTATTCAGATCCTCCGCCCATTTTCAAATCTGGTTGTTTGTATTTATATGGTGAGATATATGAGTTCGTTATATATTTTGGACATTAACCCCTTGTTGGATGTATGGTGTATAAGTATCTTTCCCCATTCAGTAGGTTGCCTTTTTATTTTGTGTATGGTTTCCTTTGCTGGGCAGAAGCTTTTTGTTTAACGTTGAAGAGAACGAGGAGAAAAGGGCAGCCCTGTGCACTGTTGATGGGATTCTAAATTGGTGCAGCTACTATGGAAAACAGTGTGGAGGGTCCGCAAAAATTAAGACTAAAACTACCTTATGATCCAGCTATTCCACTTCTGGGTATTTAGCTGAAGAATGCAAAACCCACTAATTTGAAAAGATATATGTATCCCTATTGTCACCGCAGCACTATTTACAATAGCCAAGATAAGGAAGCAACATACATGTCCATCGGTGGGTGAGTGGATAAAGAAGAAGTGGTACGTACATGCAGTGGAATATTACCCAGCCATAAAAAGGGTGAAATCCTGTCATTTGGGACAACATGGATGGACCTTGAGGGTATTATGCTGTATGGAATAAGTCAGATGGGAAGAGACAAATAGCGTAGACTCATATGTGGAATCTAAAAACAAAAACACACATGTAGAGATGGACAACAGACTGGTGATTACCAGAGGATTATGGGGTTGGGGGGAAGGTGAAATGGGTGAAAGGCTCACCTGTATGGGGATGGATGGAAACTAGACTTTTGGTGGTGAGCATGATATAGTACATACAGATGTCAATTTATAATGTTGCACACCTAAAACTTATATGATGTTATAAACCAATGTTACTTCAATTTTAAAAAAAGAAGCAAGTAAGCAAACAAACACACAAACACAAAACCCAGCAAACATCACTGTTAATAGGGAAATGGCAGCATTCCATTAAAATCAAGAACAGCCCAAGGAGGCCCAACAATGTCAAGGTTGTACTGGGACATCCCAGCCAGCACTGATCGACTGTCATTATTCACGGGTGATTATTGTCTGCACAGAAAACCCCCAAAAGCCTATAAACAAATTATTAGAAATGATGAGAGTCTAGCAAGGAGAAAGGAGAATGCTCAGGAAGTGGAGATAGTAAGGGAGCATCGAAGTCAAGGTCAGTGACTTAGCACTGTAGCTCAGGCTAGTCCTATACACCCCATCCCGAATGACAAAATAGTTACTGTTGGATTCTGTGTCTGTTGAGAGACAGCAGCTCTGTTACTTCCCATCTTGGACATGCCAGTGGTTGCCAGAATTTTTTAAAGCTTTGTTTCTTACTCACTCAGCTGGCCTCCGGGAGCATTCCCACGCGGCTCAGTACACAGCCTTGTTAAAATGACCAGGACTCCATGAGTCTCCCCGAAGTGGAAAGTAACAACCAGAAAGAGGACATTCATTCGGGACAGAAATCACGCCAGAGAAGGAGGGAAGCCAGAAACAGTGGCCCCAAATGGGACTGGAATGGAAAGCAAAAGCTCTTTTCCATTAGTTCTTACCAACTCTAAAAAAAATTCTATGACAGAGATAGTGTTTTTGTAGCAAATTCATTTGGGTTATATCTTCCAGGAGGCCATCCATTCGTCAGCTTTTTAAAGCTTATCCAGAGCTGTCAGGACCCAATTGATTCTTCTGAAGTGGTTTATTTCATTCTTCCATCAATGTTTCTCTAAGTATCATCCCCAGACCATTCGTATATAGTCACACAGCAGGGGGAGGGTGGTGGTGGTGTTGAATGATAAAAATGCAGACTGAACTCCACCTAGAACCGACTGAATTAGACTTTCTGGGAGTAGGGCCTAGAAATGAGCATTTTAAACCAGCAAATCATGTAATTTGTAATGCACTCTAGGGTTTAAGCACATTGATTCCTAGAGAGTGCCAGTAATAATACTTGACAGTTTATGGGGCTGTGCTTTTCAAAGATTTTTGTAGAATACCTCATTTGAGCCTCAGGGAAGGATGTCAAAGCAGGTGTTATCATTTCCATTTATGAAGGAGCGACCACGGCTCTGTGCCTTTAAGTCAGGTGCATGAGGTCACAGGCTCATAAACGGGCAGCCTTGTAACTCAGGTCTTACTGCACCAAGGTCAGTGCGTCTGCCACCACCCTGAAGGGTGACAACATCCAAACTGACTAAATGTGCAACCCCATCTTGAGCCACTGAAGGGAAAGAAAACACACTTAGTCTGAGCAGCCACAGGAAGGAGCGTCCTTTGTGGACAGAGAAAATAAAACTATAAAAAGTTGCAAGATATCAATAACCAGCATCCGTAAGGTCATTAATGATCTAATTGAAATGTTGAACTTGTTCAAACTACAAGTATAATCAAAAATTATTTTTATTACATACTGATATTTGGCCTGGTTGACTCAATTGATTGGTCAGGAATGATCAAATTTTATAATAGTGGGCCAGGTGATCAGAAATTCAATTAAGTGAATGCTAGTACGTTCATTTACTTTTTAAAACATTTTTATAAAACTTTAAGACAAACTGATAACATGCTGGGAAGCAAGATCTCAAATGCTCCTCATTCATTAATTTTTTTTTTTTAATCCTCATCCAAGGATACTTTTGCTTTTCTTCAGAGAGAGTGGGAGGGAGGGAGGGAGGGAGGGAGAGAGAGAGAGAAAGAGAGAGAGAGAGAGAGAAACATCAATGTGAGAGAGACACATCAATTGGTTGCCTCCCGAATGACCCTGACCAGGGCCAGGACCGAACCACAACCGAGGTACGTGCCCTTGACTGGAATTGAACCCAAGACTCTTTGGTCCTCCGGCCTACGCTCTAACTGCTGAGACAAACTGGCAAGGGCTCATTTACTGTTAATGATAATGATGTTGCATGAAAATCATGTGACTCAGATGTGAGTCAGGGACATAGGAAAGTTTATTCTTACCTACTTTCCCTTTTCCCAGAAATCCATGATGTCCCAGTTTCATTCTGAAATTTAGTGGAAATAATCGTGGGAATTAAAAATTTATGTCATGAACTACAGTTTGGTTTAGTTACACTTACTAGTCATCCAGCCTGCTAATGACACACATGTTGGCAATTAGTTTCACAACCATAGTGTTAGGCACCTGAGTAACTCCTGTTGAGTCCCTACATACCTGTGTGATAGTTCATTTTGTGTGTCAACTTGACTGGGCCAAGGGATGCCCTGATGTATAGTCAAACATTATCTCTGGGTGTGTCTGTGAGAGTCTTCCTGGAAGACATTTGCGTTTGAATGAGCAGACCTAGTAAAACAGATTGCCCTCCATAATGTGGGTGGGCCTCGCGCAATCTGTTGAGGAACTGAAGAGAACAAGAAGGTGGAGGAAGGGCAAATTTCCTCTCTGCCTGTCCTTGTCTGCTGGGACATCGGTCCTCTCCTGGACTAGAACTGGGACTTACATCATTGGCTCCCCTGCTCCTCGGGACTTTGAGTTTGGACTGGAAGTACGTTGGCTTTCCTGGCCTCCGACTTGCAGATGACAGACAGTGGGATTTCTCCATAGACATATGAGCCAACTACTTACAATAAATCTCTGTCACACACACACGCAAAGAACACACTTTCAACAGCGTAAATGTAAAGATCTAATCGGCTTATTGAACAATTCATTAATCAGGCAGCATCCTCATCTAGTAAATAAAAGAAGTGCACAAAAAAGTTTAAAAAGGGCATTATTTCAGGCCAGGTCACCTTCCCTTTGGGGAGGGCAGGGGGTCTATCAGGGAGACAACCTCAGAAGAGCTGACCAGGAAATTCCAGAGTGACGGGTTTAAATGTCATTCCTTGGGTGAAGGTGACCTGACAATTAGGTTAGCTATTAAGTCTTGGGCGGCTTAGCACAACTGACTCAGTTTGGGGTTTGTTCTCTCTCTTTAACTATATCTATATCCTCTGTATTTATAGCTGTGTCTCCTATTGTTTGTATTTCTCTGGGAATCCTGACTAATAGACCATGTAAACTTATTTTTTAACCCCAAAGTCTCAGTGGCAAAATTGTGGGGTCAGAGGGCTCATATTTAGCCTCGACCCCTTGCCAAATGGATTCATGACCGAGGAGACCTAGGTTATGTGCTGGGCCCACTGAAATCGCTCGCTTGGCTTTGTTCCCTGGCGTTAGGCTCAGCCCTGCCTCCCCGGCCGGCTCGTGGTGCGAGAGCGGGACTGTTCGTAAGAGTCGGGAAGGGCAGACCCCTGCCCACTGCTTCAGGGAGACCTCTGGCAGGACCACAAGCCGAACAAGCCCTTGGTTCACTCGGACTCTGCATGGATTTTTATGTCACACGTAGTGCACAATGCATAGTACACTGCTGGGCTACACCCCTGTCATTGAGATATTTCGCTAATAGTCACGGATTAATTACAGTTGATCCTGAGTTAGAATGAATCCAGGCCATTTGGGGGGCAACCTGGGTACAAAGGGTGATTGCATTTCTCTAAATGGGGGTCAGTCTGTATGTTTTTCCATGCTCCTTCTGTTTAATCGTCTCTGTTGTTTTATTTTAACTTTTTGGATACCCAGAAATGTATCTGTTCTCTACCCCTGGGATAAGTATACTAGCTTGTTTTCTAGTTTTCAAACTAGTTTGTGGTTGTTTTTAGTAATTCTTTGAAGCACCAGGTTTATGGAAATGTATGATGTGGGTAATGGGTATGAACTGTTGCCTTGAAGTGTGAAAACTATCACTTTCTTTTTCTAGCTCAGGGTGGACTCTCAGAGCCTGGTAGTACGTATTGAGGGAGGGGTCCTCGCCTTCCCTCCCCATCTCTGGGTTGTGCCGGGCCCTCAGGGCCCGCTCAGTTTAGGATGTGGCAGAGGCCTCTGCCATTAGTCTAGTCAGTTCCCACACCAGACGCTGCCTGCTCGGGCCTCCGGACGGCTGGTAGTTTCCGCAGCTGCACTGAATCCTCGCCTGGCTGCACAGTGTGGCAGCTGCTCCCAGACTGAGCAGCTTGGTGTCTCTGGCCTTGGCGACACCCCTGCGCCCACGCCCCTTCCGGGTCCCATCGCCTCCTGGGCGCGGTGGCTCCCCTCTCCAACCACAGAGCCCACCACTCTCTGCTGGCAGTGCTCCCCAAACAAAGCTCGTTTCCGTGGGAACCGGGAACACAGGTTGCTGGGCCGCCTTTTCTGGGAGGGGGAGGGGAAAATTCCCTTCGGTCTTTGCTGATGAGTCCACAGCAGGAAGAAAAGGCCCCACAAAACCATAAATCATGTCAAAAGGGAAGACACCAGATACTTTCTCCATAAGTCACTCTAAGTATGACATATATGCATATAGAATGATGCCCGTTTTCCTACAGGTTGTTTAAATAATTTTCTTTTCCCCTTGTTAGACTGCTTGTGTTCCCTGCCTGCCTCCAAATATTTTGTCCCTAAAGCTGTCGAATCTATTTCTAGAATATCCATTTTATTCAATTAGTGATTTTTCCCTCCTCCCCGTTTCTTTCTTTCTTTTTTCTTTTTTTGTTAATCCTCACCAGAGGATAGTTTCCATTGATTTTTTTAGAGAGTGGAAGGGAGGGAGAGAGAGAGACATGATGTGAGAGAGACACATCAATTGGTTGCCTCCCGAATGACCCCGACTGGGGGCCGAGGATTGAACCTGTAACACAGGTACATGCCCTTGACCAGGAATTGAACCCAAGACCCTTAGGTGCACGGGCTGACGCACCAACCACTGAGCCACACTGGTCAGGGCGTCCCCCTCTCCCTGTTTTGATGTCCATACCATACACTTTTAATAAAGATTTAGTTACGTTTCTAAATCTAACAGGATACATCTGTAAACTAAAAAAAATATATTTTGTTACTCTTGACTGCTCTTTCTTTTTGACTAATTTTACATTATTTTTCAAGGAAATTATTTTAGGGCAACTTTAATTGCATTAAATTCACATACTAATTTAAGATATAGTATCTTTACTGTCTTCTTAAGCAGAAGCAAGTTAGATTTCACCATTTGTGTCTCCCTTTATTTTTCCTCTTATGGTGTTTTACATTTCTTTCAATAAGATACTTTTTTTTTTTACTCAAGTTGAGTCAATACATAGAATTTAGTTTTTTTGTTTTGTTACTTTTATATAATGGCATCTCTTTTACTATGTGTCCCACCAGTATAAAGAATAACACCAAACCTTGTGGCTTTGTCATATACTCCATAGCTCTCTGTCATCTCTCACCTCTTGGCTTTTGTAAGTATAGAGTAATATTATCTCCGAAAGATAGCTGAATTACTCCTTTTCTGTGTAGACGCCTCTGTTTCCTGCCCTTCTCAGAACGATGGTGTACTTAAAGCAGCAGGGGGACCACTCTGTAAAGTACATGCTTTTCTAACCACTTTGCTGAGCATATGAAACTAACAGAATAATATTGACTGTCAACTGTAATTGAAAAAAAGCTAGCCTTACTTCCATTACAATGTATTGTGAAGATTAGATGAGGAATCACAGGCAAAGTAATCTTAAAAAAAATTAATTAATTAATTAATTTACTTTTGCTACAGATGTCCCTTCTTTTCCCCCCATTGACACCCTCCTCTCCGCTGCTCCCATACCCACCCCCCTTCACAGTATTGTCTGTGTCCATTGGTTATGCATATATGCATATAAGTTCTTCTCTCTTATCTCTAACCCCCCCCCCAACTTTCCTTTGAGGTTTGTCAGTCTGATCCCTACTTCCATGTCTCTGGGACTATTTTGTTCATCGGCTTATTTTGTTCATCATATTCCACAAATAAGTGAGGTCATGTGATATTTAACCGTAAAGTCTAATAAGAATCTACGCATTGCCCTGCTCACACCTTCTCCTTATCTGAGAGATTGGGAAGGATCCATCTCCTGAGCGGTGAACCCCTGAGCCGGGCTCAGTCTGGCACACAGACTCCCAGTCTGGGCCAAGCCCACATTTCTGGCCCCATCTGTGGACCTCGCTAGGTTGGCACCATTTCTGTCCTTCCAAGCACTTTTACTTGGACACACACTTTCCAGGTATCTTGTTGATACTGCCTTCACCTAGAACATCCTTCATTTTCCCATGTGCCTGGCAAAATCCTACTCCCCCTGCAAGGCCCAGGTCCAGTGCCAACTTTTCTGTGAAGCCCGCCCTGACATCCGAGACTAAAATGATGGCTTCCTCCTTCGGCTCAGCGGTTGCTGGTCTGTGCCCGTTTATCACATGGTTCAAGAATCCCTTGACTCTTGTGGCATCATGATCACCTTTGGGGATGTCTGCCCATCTCATGAATTAGTCCCATTTTTTTCAAGACCTGCCTTCTTATGCAGCAGCCATCTTTGGCCAGAGCTGGTTAGAACAGGGGTGAATCCTTGGGCCAATACGTTTCTCTTTTCTGGGACTTTGGAACTGACATTGGGATGCTAGTCAGTGTTGGGGCAATGAGAACAGGTACCTTCGGGGGCTGAGCCACCTTTGGGGAGTGGCCATTTTTGGATCATCTGGGCCCACAGAAGGAGAGAATGTAATGATCCCAAAGTAATGAACAAAGAGACCAGAGGCCATGTAACCCCAGTGAGAGACAGTGACTGAGAGGGAGTGCCCCGGTCCCAGGCAGCTTGCT
Source organism: Tadarida brasiliensis (assembly GCA_030848825.1). NCBI lineage: Eukaryota > Metazoa > Chordata > Mammalia > Chiroptera > Molossidae > Tadarida > Tadarida brasiliensis. Next base: position 44,418,386 of record CM061275.1, read on the forward strand.
TATTCGGGGTTCCAGTGCGGAAGAGCCCCAGCTGCACTTGGGCTGCTTTGGGCTCCATGAAGCAACCCTTTTGTAAACGAATAGCTCCCTTTGGCTTTTAAAGGCGAACACATAAATCACCATAAAATTGGTGATGTTCAGTAACAGACACGCCCAAGGTTCTCTGGAGCACCAGGGAGTGCGGGAAGGCGCTGGGGTGGGTGGTCGGGAATGGGCCAGCAGGGAGGGTGTTTCCGGCTGTGGGGGCAGCACGAGCAACAGTGTGGTGGTGGGAACGACAGTGTTGCTGGAGCACGAGGGGAGGGAGAGACCAGGAGTAGGGCTGGTCGGAGAGGTGGGCGCCCGGTCAGGGAGAGACTTGGCTGCCGAGGAAGGAGCTTTGACTTCTTCCTGTAAGTCAGTGGTTCTCATTACAGTTTCCTAGGGGATTTAAAAAAGAGATATGGATGCCTTCTCCATATTAAATCAGAATCTCTGGGGTGGAAGCTGCCCGGGTGATTCTAACGTGCAGAGAGCACGGAGAGTCTGGCAGGACACCTTGAAGGGTTTTAAGCTAGCGATAGACTCTGTTTCAGAAAACTGTCTTGGTAGCTGGACTGCAGGTGCTTGAGCAGGAAGGCAGGGGACTGCTGGCCAGCTGCTGCGTGCGCGGGTGACAGCTGACGGCACCTGAACACGGCGAAGGTGTGCGAATGAGAGAAGTTTATGAACACCTGCTTAGGAGATGAAATAGTGTCAGTTTTCAGACTTGGTGATGGAGCCCTGGCCGGTTTGCTCAGTGGTTAGAGCGTTGGCCCGCGGACCAGAGAGTTGCAGGTTCGATTCCGGTCAAGGGCACGTACGAGGTCAAAAGACCTTGGTTGCGGTTCATCCCCGACCCTGGTTGGGGTCATGTGGGAGGCAACCAGTCGGATGTGTCTCTCTCACATAGGTGTTTCTCTCTCTCTCTCTCTCCCTCCCACTCTGTCTGAAAATAAATAGAAAAATATAATTGGGTGAGGATTTAAAAAAAAAAAAAAAAGACTTGGTGATTGGAGAGGAAGGGAAAGGAATCAAGATTGCCCCGAGGCTCCCTGTTTGGGAAACTGGAAATGCCTCAGACAGGAGGACAGGAGGACAGGAGGACAGGAGGACAGGGGTTGGAGGAGGACAAGTGGAATGCGAGGTGCTACCTGGAGGTCCAGGTAGAGATAAGGCAGCTGGGTAGTCTACCTCTTCGGAGCTAGACCAGGTAGAAGTAAATGCAGTTTGGTTGACGGTTTTGTTTTTCATGTTGATCATTTATTGAGAGTCGCCTCCAAAAAAGTCACTCTTCTAGCTGACAAGGGTGTTATGAGTGTTAAAGCAAGGAGTGGCCCCACCCCAGATCCCCTCCTGAGATAGGGTGTGATGTGCGTCTCCAAAGCGCCTTGAAGTCAGGTGGCTTCTCGAGTTTAAAATAGCAGAGCAGCTGTGCCTGGTGGGTGGCCGTGCCCTGGCTCGCTCCGCCGCACTGGCTGGGCCTTCCTGCCCTGGGCTCTGCTTGTGTGAGTAGGTCCGGGATCAAGCAAGCATCTGTGTCTTTGAAGAATTCCCCAGGAGCTGCGTGTCATGCCAGGGTGCTCCAAGGAGACAGACAAGGTCTTCTGGTGCCAGGTGGGAGAAAAAGAATGAGCAGGGGATACGGGAGAGGAGGCTCACGAAAGGATGATTTTTCGAGGAAGTGCACTGGAGAAATGACGTCCTGAGAGACGGGTGAGGAGGCGGTTCACACCAGAGGCAGAATTAGGTCCGAAACTGGAAACCTGCTGTAGGGCTGTGTTTTGCATAGCAGAGTCCTGTGTCAACGCTTCCTGGTTGTGGTTTGACTCTCTGGGGTGGTTCAACTTGGCCTCCAGGTTAGGGCCCCGCTGCCAACCGGAGGGATTTTTGGAGGGGGGCCAAGGAGGTAGAAGGAGGAGTCTTTTCAGTGCATATTTGTATTTCAAATATATATACTTATATATATAACACATTTCAAAACAGATAAATGTCTGGGGAGGAGGATGGCAGGGGTAGGGCAGTAAAGGACGACATTTCACCGTGGCCCCCTCCTGTTGGATCGTGCCCTCCTTGAGCTTTTGTCTGCAGGTCATGATACATGTAGAAGAAGGGGGACTGAGAAAATGAGAAGTGTCTGGGTCGAGGACGTGCTGCCTAACTGCGAAGTGAATCGGGGAGAAGCCGTAGGGTCGTTCCAAATCCAGGAGTATCAATTTCCATAGCATTTATCCGGGGATGCTTTTTCTACGAATGCCACCATAATCCCAGATAATACCAGAAGATATCTAGCAGCAAAATTAAAGAAGGCGTCTTGACAGGTCCACTGGGTTTGTGTCCTTGATTTGCGCGGGGAGTCCCCATCTCTGTCCAAGGAGCCCCGCCATCTGCGTAGCTACTGTGGGTCTGAGGCGCCTGGCGCAGCAGTGAAGGGGAGAAGCAGGTGGAGTTTGACCAGAGCAGCACCTAAGGACTGAAAGGGAGGATTTTGGGGGCCATCTGCGAAGCTGTGTCAGGTGGCCCAGAGGTGTGTTATCCCAGGCCACGCTGTGTCTGCGCTCTGAAACACTTCCTCTGCTTGGAATATTCTCTTTTGTGATCTTGTGTTTCCTAGGGAATCCTGGGGTGAATTTAAGGGGGGCTTCCACAGCTAGGAGAGCAAGAAAGCAGCAAGTTCCCCCATGAGGGAGGGCAGAGCGTAACAGCTGGGATGAAAACCACAGGGCCCCAGGCCCCAGAGCCAGTGTCTCCCCACCTCTGAGCATCTCCTCCTCCTGCCCCTGACTCGGGATCTTGGCGGCCTCTCTTGATCTCAGGGTCCAGAGCCTGCTTACATGTCAAAGCTACTTCTGGATGGCTTGCGCCGATCTCGGGCTACTTTCTCGGTCAAGGAGAGGAATTTTCCAAACTGGCAGCTGACTGTGAATTATCTAAAGAGCTGTTTGTCGGGGGAGGCCTCCACAGAGAACCGACTGCCCACCTTCATATGTATTCCCTTTTCATCCGTTTAGACGCAGAGGCTAAAACATACAACCCAGAATAACGTGAGCTCAGAAATGCAGAATCAGCGTCACTGCCTGCATCACCCCCGCGCTCCTTTAAGGTGACGCAGGGACGCGAGAGCAAGTGTGCCTGCACTTGAGGGCACAGGCACGGCACAGGCAGCACGCCTCTTTGGTGGCATTTCAGGCCCCGTTGACAAGCTTCTTAAAGTGGTGACAACGTGCTAACGGAGTGTGTGACAGACCACGGTGAAGGCTGATGGTCTGGACTCGGGGGTTCCACCCCGTCTCGTTCCTATTTGGTCAGACACTTGGAGACCCTCGGGATCTCCCTCTGCTTCCCCGTGAGCAGGAAAGGAAGCCAACATCTATTAACTAGTTCCATGCACGTGAAAAACACGTTATATAGATTTATCTCCGTGGTGTAATCCGTGCAACCATTCTGTGAGGCAGGGGTCTGTGACCCCACGTCACGGATGACAACTCTTTGAGAGTCTCTGAGGGGCGGTAACCTGGCAGAAACTGGAGTGTTGGCAGGTGGTGGTCAGGGTTTCCAATCCAGCTTGACTGATGTCAAAGTCCGTGCACTTTCTTTATGCTCCCGCCTCCGGCAAAGACCTAAATCCCTCTTTCTATCAGTTTTGAGGGATGAATGAGCCTCTACACGAAAAAGCTTTGATAACTGTAAATTGAAGTATTTGTCTTAGATTCTTAAGTATGATGAAAAGAATAGAAAGGGATTGGCTAACATCTCACAGATTCCAAAGGGATTGCTCAGAAATCCTCCAAATGAGAACTGTAAGTAGGGACAGGTCCCTCTGCCTTTTCACGCAGAGTTAAGAGGCTACTGAGACTGTTAGGCCGCCGACTCCAAACTGGTTGACAGGTATGGCATGTCGATACAATGTCTTCCCACACACAGGAGCCCTCAGAGTCATTACAAAGTGAAGGGTTATGGTGACCAGAATTATAATACAGGGCTGTTAATAAAGGATTGATTCAAACAGATTTTTTTTTAAAAATCCCTTTCTGCTCTCCAAAGTGCTGTGTGAGGGACAAAGTCAGCAACGTGTGTTCCCATTCCCTGCAAGGGGGGTTTGATCTCCAGTTCAAGTCAACCCGAGGGTCTCAGGTTTGGGAGACCTAGCTCACTCTCTGGGTTGGAGCCAGTCCGAGTACAACACATGGAGGCTTTAGTGGGCTGAAGAAAGACGCAACATTCCGGAGGCAATGTGAGTTCTTCGCAGAGGCTCTGGAGGTAATCCCGGGCTGATGGTTTCATAAAGAAAGTGAGACCTAGATGACCTTCGAACTGTGCCACTCCCAGCACTCCTTTCACCCAGGTTCTCCCAGGCTCCCCGGATGGGTTAGCTTCCCTGCTTTGGGTTCTTCAGTGATCTAAGCAGAGACACATTTCCCCTGTCTACTCTAAAAAGATAACTGGTCTACCAGCAGAGTGCTCTGCTGGAAGATGCCACAGAAATTGAGAAAATGCAATCGATAATTTTTTTTTCACAGTCTCACTCTTTTGGATAAGACGATTGCCTGTTTGACTTGATCTTTCATGTTGGTTCGCTCCAGTGCAGACTGTCGGAGGCACTGGGCGCTGGAGGAGAGGCCTGGAGGCTGGGGCAGGGACCCGAAGGTGTGGCCTCCCGCTGGGGTAGAGAGAGGATCTGAGCGCCCTCAGCAGCCTCTAAAATACCTCCCACTGGTCTCTGCCTCCCCTATTCTTTCCCTGGTGTCCTCCCCTCCCTTGGGCGTGGGCTGGACTTAGTGAGTCAATTCCAGGGGACGGATGAAGCAGTGATGGATGAACAGAGGCGGCCTGCCCTCTCACCTGCCCGCTCCTGCTCACACTGCAGCCAGCGGCCACGCTGTGAGCTGTGCCAAGACCACGCCTCTCCCACGGGAGACAGGCCTCCAGCCAACAGCCAGTGAGGATGGAGGCTCTTATTCTGGGATCCAGAGAGCGACTGAGCCCTGCCCACAACCACTTGAGTGAGCGAGAAAGCAGGTCCTCTCCACGGTGAACCCCGAGATGACTGCACCTCAGAGAGACCCCAAGTCGAGGACGTGGCTTCGCAGGGCTGAATTCCTGACCCACAGAAGCTGTGAGAGGTAGAAGTTTGTGTTTTAAGCTGCTAAGGTTTGGGTTACTTGGTCATGTCACTCTAGGTAATTAACTCCGGCCAGTGCGACGTCTGTGTTCCCAGGGCGCTGCCGGACACCCGCAGGGCTTTGCTCCTCTGCCCCAGCGCCCCCCAACCGGCCACCCGGGGCAGGCCCTGCGTCCCCAGGGGGCTCTCACCCAGTTCCGATGCCCTTCTGCAAGTCAGATGACAAAGATTTGCCTGGCATGACCTGGTTGAAGCCCCTTTTCAATGAGGCAACATGTTTTCCTAGTAGGATATCTTCATTCCCAGCTGGCCAGGAAGAGGCCGGTGGATCCTGGAGTGCTGGTCTGGAAGGCAGTGTCCCCTCCCATTGGCCCCCAGCAGTCACCCCCCCATGGCCCCCAGCAGTCCCCCCCCCATGGCCCCCAGCAGTCCCCCTGCCCATGGCCCCCAGCAGTCCCCCCCGCCCATGGCCCCCAGCAGTCCCCCCTCCCATTGGCCCCCTGGCAGGACTCCCCCTCCCAGCTAAACCCCGTTACAAGCTGTGGGTAAGAGCAGTGTTATCAGGGTCAAACCAGACTGAGAGGCAGGAAGACCCTGGAGCTTGGGAGGCAGGACAGGTACTGGTATGAAAAGGGCCAGGCCAGGCAGGGACCAGCGTCATGTAGACACCAGCAGTGCCTGATACTAGACCTCGACACTAACCAGCGTCTGTCCAGGACACTCACCTGCTCCCAGTTACAGCAGGCATGACCCAGGGCACGAACGTCGTTCGTCTCAGCGACTTTCCACCTCCAACAAGCTTCAGTGGCCCTCGAGGGGGAGGGTGGGAGCCAGGCAGGGGCGGTAGAGGGTCGTGGGGTCGTGGGCTGCGAGCTTGCCATTACTTCTGGCAAATCTGTGTCTAGGGAACGAGGGTGATGTCTCCTCGGTGCTGGGCTGTGTTAGGATCTAGGGAACAGTGGGTGGTGAGACCAAGAGGACAGCTGCTCCCTAAGATTCCAGATATATCCGCGACATCTTAGACTCCAAAGAGGTCGGCAAGCAGGTGACAGAAAGTACTTCCTCCTGCCAGCTGGTGGTCGCTCCAGCAAGTTTACAGACCATTTCACCTACGTGACCTTAGTATGGAATGGAGCAGGGGTCACAAAATGGCAGCCAGCTGGACCCTGCCCTCCAATACATTTTATTTGATCAGCTAATATGTATTTTATTTTTTTTAAAAAATAGAGCCACTTAAAAGACAGATGTTTCACTCAAGTCCAGATTTTTCTGCCTCCTCTGGCCACATTGGGTCTCACTGCCCTCTGGTATCATGGTGTGGAGGCGGGCGTCCTCCTCCAGATGGATTAGGTACCCCCCAGGTCCAGGCCCCCAAGATCCTCACTCACATGACACAGGCACAAGCACTCGAACCCTGCCTGTGTTACTCAATTACTTTATCTCCCCACCCCCACCCCCTCCCAAGGCATCTAAGGTTTTACCCCTTGGAACTGAAGGCTCATCCTGGCCCAGAAAAGGATCAGCCACGTAACACAAAGATAAAAATTCCTATGCGTCGAATACAATGTTGATACCCAGGAAAGGATTTTCATAATGTCCCTAATTACATGTCTGCTCCATTTTAATTCTTTCTTCAGTGTTGCACTTTCAAGAGCTCTCATAATAGAAATTGTCTGAAAGAGCCAATTGCACTTATATAATTAGCATAATGATATTGGTCAAGATTAATTAGCTTTGCACAAACATGAAATGAACAGAGGGAGTCATTTCTCATTAACGGAAAGAGGTCATTCAGTGTAGATTATATCCAGAGATGCTAGTTTGGTCGAAAGTAATCTGCTCTGATTAAAACAGAAATAAAGTAGCTGAATTATAATAACAGAGCAGCTGCTAAACTCACTGTTGATTCCATCAGGAGACAAGGGAGTGGGGGTTACTAATGATTTCTGAGTCTCAGCCAACAAGAGGCACAGTGGAAGAATTTTTCTATCTAGTGTCAAACTATTAGTTATTCAAATAAATATTCCTCGTTAAGCTCAATAAATAAATTGGATTACCTGCTTCTGTTCTACGCTGTTTTTTTTTTTTTTTTTTAATGTGCACCTTATAGGATTGCACCTAACCTGCCCGACACAAATCCCCACACATAGCTGTTCAATATCTTCAATTTAATTAGAAAAGGTGTTTCTCACAAAGATCACTTGGAACCAGTGAGTCCTAGTTTCTAGTTTGGCTTAATTGCTATCTTGCTGTACAATATTGAACAGGTCATTTCCTACCAGGGCTCCTGTTTCCCGAGTCTCACCCTCTGGGAATCCCAGACATGAGTGCTGGAGCTCTAGGTCTGCAACAAAGGCCTTTTCAAATGAAGACGGAGACGTAGGAAGAGTGATTATGACAGTATGTGGCCTGGAAAGCACTGAGCCACCCCACTCACATCTGTCCTCAGAGTACTCCCCTGGCTGTCACAGGGGACTGTGGCTTTTGGAGGAGCACATGAAGAAGTACATAATTAGTGTTAAAAAGTAGATGAATTTTTAAAGTAACCATATGTATCAAAGTATAAGGAAAGAACATAGATCAATACAGTGTTTCTAATTAGAATGAGGAACTAGGTTAAGGAAGGATTTAATTGTGAAACTGTAACTTGGTTACTCAAACATATACACTGTGGCAGTCGGGTAACTGGCTGATTATATGGCAGGATTAAGGGGAAGCAGCAAAATGATTTTCTGCAAGGAAAGGAATCCAGGAATCCAATCCATTTCCACTTGCTGTTATGGTGCCCTGAGTTAATGTAACCAAAGACATGGAAGGAGCTCACTGTCATGCAGGGAACCTGCCTAATAAATACTGATAACTGAACAATGACTGCTCTCAAGTTGAAGCTTCCTTCATTTAATGCCTCTCCTACCTGCCTGCCATAGGGACTGAAATCTTATCAAAGCTGCACTTCAAGCTGCATGTGTGTGTGAGATGGACAAGCGCACTGAAAACAAGGCACCCGTGCCTGTGTGAAGCTCGCCCAAACGACGCTGCCGCACACGTGGTCCCCAAGGGCGCACGCCACTCTCATTCTGATGGCGTACAACCATTTTCTCTCTAGCCTCACCCCAGACATCTGGGTTTTTATTTTGTTTTGTCTTCAATGTGATGTGAACTTAAGATTTTTTTTTTTCTCTTCAGAAGGCACCATGGGATGTGGAAGATGTTCAAATCCTGTTTTTCCCTGCAATTCTTGTAATTTTCTCCTATTCCAAGCATGAACATGACCTCCAACTGTGCCAAAGGTGAAATGCTGTCTTTATTGTGTTCTCTTAAATAATTCATACTTGGTGAGATGTGCAGTGTTTGGGAGAAAAACAACCACCTTAAAGTAAATAAGGGGAAGACTTAATTTGTATAGACTTCCTAGTGTGGGACAGTTGCACTGGTGAGGGCAGGACTGAGATGCTGAGGGGACCCCCTGGACCACTCCCCAGTGTCCATTAGCTGCCTTGTCCCTGGGAGCCGAGTGCAAATGCCAGTCCTAGCAGCAGCGAAAAAAGCATGTTTCTTCTTCCTCTTCCTACTTTCCTTCTTAAAACAACCCTTTCCTGAGCAGGGACTCAGAGAGGGTGGAACGTGCTTTCTCTCCTCTGGTTGGGAAAACAAACATACACTCTGCACCTCCAGCTGCTCCGTCCGGATTCATCACATCCTCCCTTATCAGCCTTGCTCAGGGGAGAGCCTCACACCCCAGCCTAGGTCAGTTTCTGGGACACCCAGCCCCCACCCCTGGGCAGGAACTGCCCCCTTCCTTTGAAACATGGGTTTTCCAATGTGGCTGAGTCCCCAGGACTAGCTCTCTGGCACTCGGGGGACATTTCCTTTGAATGCCATCCAGTCTCTCAGATTCCCATGTCCCAAGAAGCTGCTCGCTGTCCGATGGAACATTCTGTTGCTGTTCACTGGGAGCCAGGCTTATTTTGTTCCTTTCATTAGGAAATGTTTCCACCAGGGGCCTGTGAGTTGAAAAGGCTCCATGCTCAGAAAGAGGGTGGCTTTGTCTCTTCCCCTTCCGTGACCTCTGCCGGGAGTTCTTTCGAGGCTCCAGACAAGACATAATGGGAAGAAATGTTTAGAGTTGCACTGATAAAATTGGGCATTTGCAAGGAAACTGCTAGCCAGGCTCCCTGGATATATTAAAATGTCATCTCTATATTTTGGACGTGACTAGCTTGTTTAGTTAATGCTAGAGGGAAAAATAGAGTTTGTTCTCAAGGGAGAGAAGCAGAAGGAGAAAACAGGCATACAGACAGCTGATAATGTTCTACCACTTTGTCACAAAGAGCTAAATCCACCATTATTAGATTTAAAAATCATCAGCTGATTCAAGCTCCCTTGGAATAATGGGGGGCTCCAGGGAGGGGTCCCAAGCCCCCTCAGTATGGAAGTGGAACACTAAATTCTATTCTGTTAACTTGGGTCCCTAGGACGGGAGGTAGAGGCTCCTTTTTTCCCTTTAAGTTGTATGTACTCTGACCAGGGACCAAACACACGACCTTGATGCATCGGGATGGCGCTCCAACCACCTGAGCTAGCCAGCCAGGGCCAGGCAGAGGTTCTTAACAGAGGCTTGGTACCTTTGTGTATCTTACTTAATTCAATCCCAGCAACTTGGAAAATAGGTATTATTACTACTGTGCATCTACAGATTTATTTTTATTTACATTCCCATCATTCACGTCCTTACTTGGTCAGGTCGCTGCTCAAATGTCTCCCTTGACAAGCCTGCCCTGGGCCCCCTGGACCCCCTGGACCCATAAGCACAGCACTGGTCATTCTCTACCTTATTTGTATGGCCCCTTTGAAGCTGTTACCTTCTGGGTGAATTCCTCCCAATTTCAATGTGTAAATTCTCTCTTTAACAAACTACATTTAGAATCAATCCTACTGAGTTTTTAAATTCAGTGGTTCCATTTTTCTTTATAATTTCTCATTTCATTTCTGTCTATTTTTAATGGCATACTATATCAGTGACATATCTCTTTTTTAAGGATGTAATGCCTTCATTCAGCTCTTCAAGGATTCTAAATGTACATATTTTCACATCTGTTTCAGATTCTTTTTACTATTTTGTTTTTATTCCTGGAAAAACTCATATTCTAATTATTGATTTTATTGGCTGTCTTTCTCGGTATAAGATTTCTTCATGCATTTTAAGGCTGGGTTTATAGGATCGTCATATACAAGGTTCCCCCCTGCCTTTCTTTCTCTGTCTACGCATCCCCCTTCTGTCTGAGCCTGGTTCTCGGGACAGTAAGCTACACCCCAGAAGTGGTGAGTGACAGGGTTCCCAGCTTCCTTTCATGAACCAAGGAAATCCTGTCCCGGCCTCTGGCTGTCAGCACGACTCTGGTCCCTGTGTCTCCCATGGCACGCTTTTCCCCTGTGGTGCTTTTATCTGCAGAAGCCAAACTCACAGCTCCAACTACCTACACCCCGACCCAGAGCCTGGCAGGCCCTCAGATCAGCCTCTACTTGACTCTTCACATTTTGACTCTGTTCTAGGATTTGAATTCTCTGTAGTTGTCTTGAGTTCAATAAGCCATGCTGTCATTATTTAAGCATGTTGAATTAGCTAATATTCAGTTCCACTAACTCCATATTCATTATCAGTGATCAAAAGCACACATATTTCACCATTCAAAGTACCTTTATCTTAGGGAAGCAGTGGCCATTTCTACAGCTACCATCACCACAGCTAAAAATAAAGCCACCAAGGCTGCCCTTGACTGTCAGCAGTCATCACTAACACGACACTAATTTTGTTCGGACGGTGGTGGCGGTCGGTGGCGTGCAGCAGCAATGTTCTTTGAGTCCAGGAATGAATTAAGATTGACAAATTCAATGTGGTCACAGTCAGACTATTTCTCTTTGCGAGATTTCCCATCCTCCTTGCTGCGAGGAGTGAAATGTTACCAGCTGGGACCAATGAGACATAATATGAAAGATGGCTGGAAGTTTTCCAGGACATGTTCTGCTTTTCTAATAATAATACAAAAAAAGACAAACTAGAAGGAAAGTTTGCTTTCATCCCTTCCCCGCTTCTTCCTATCTGGCATCTGGATACAAAGCCTGGAACTGAGGCCGCTCCATGAAGCCCATGAAGCGATAAGTATGATGATGAAAAGCAATCTGCCTCGTGAGTGAGAGAGAGAAAGAGCCTGAGCCCTTGGTGATGCAACTGAGCTGTCAGACCATCCCTGAGACTGCTCTGCCCTTCTTGTTTGATAAACACAGGTTTCCTCACCACTTACGCCACTGTGGAGCATACCCCTTCACCGACAACCGAGAAACAATTGCATACGGAAAAGAATGCGTGGTAATGGTACGTGGCCATGGAAATGGGGATACACTTTGTCAGACTTGCCATGGTTTTTGGTGGACTTTTTCATTCCAGCGCTCCTTCTACTGAACAGGAAAGGAAAGCCACTCCTTTTGTTCCCCTGGGTACTCAGTGATTACTAAGTATCAACATAAAGAAAACATGATACACGATGTTCTCACTACAGTGGTTCTTAAGGGATGAGACAGGTAGGTGATGCCATCCTAAGACCCTTTTGTGAAGCTTGGAAATATAATCTCCTCTGTGCTATATTGTTTTGGGGCAAAAGGAAATAGGCTGAGGACCAGCGGATCTGCTGGGGCGATGCGTTTGCTGGGAGGCTGGGTCAACCCACTGCAAGAACAAGGCCATCATCTAGAGTGGGCTGGGAGTTGTACTCAGAACCAGCTCCCCATTGCAGAACTAGGGAGAGGACCCAGCCAGAGCTCAAGTGGACAATGAGCCCAGCCCACGGCTATTCAAATAGCCCCTCTTGGTAGGAGGACAGATCTCACCCTGGTGAGGATGAGGAAATAGGTAAACAATGAATTATGTGGGGAAATGCTGTAGAACAAGGGAAAGGGAACATCATCCCAAAGACTCAGAGAAAGATTATGCCTCTGAAAATAATTGACTGCAGAAACCAGAAGATTTGGGGAAAGGTGTGGCATCCTTAATAGACAGAAAAATAGAGAAAGAAGAAACACGCACACACACACTAACAGAAACCCACAGAAACAAATATGTTAAAAATGAACCACAAGACTGACTACAGTAGCCCTCCCTTATCCACAGTTTTGCTTTCCAGTTTCAGTTACCTGCGGTCAACTGCAATCTGAACACATTAGATGGAAAATTCTAGAAACAATTCATAAGCTTTCAATTATGCACCATTCTCCGTAGCGTGATAAAATCTCAAACTTTCCCTCTCTACCCCGCCCAGGATGTGACTCATCCCTTTGTTCACCGCTGTTGACACTACCTGCCCCTTTGTTTGTCACCTAGTAGCTGTCTTGGTTGTCAGACTGTGGCAGTATCACAGTGCTGGAGTTCATGTCACCCTTACTTTACATAATAATGGCCCCAGAGCCATTCACATAACTCTTATTACAGTATATTGTTATAATTGTTCTATTTTTTACTCATTGTTGTTACTCTCTTACTGTGCCTACTTTATAAATTAAACTGTATCCTAGGCATGCATGTATTGGGAGGGAAAACATAGCATATAGAGGGCTCGGTACTATCACAGTTTCAAGCATTTACTGGGGGTCTTGGAATGTATCCCCTACAGATAAGGGGGGATGACTGTACCCTAACCTCTGAGAACCAGCTGGACCAGTGCTGCACAGTGCAGTGACCCCATCCAACAGAATAACTTATTCCAAATTGAATTGCAACAGAGAGCTACGATATCATGAGGTTCTACTGTATTAAATGTGCTTACTTTCTAGACATAGACACTCTATTTTGGAAAGAAATTAAATGACTATCTCCTAAGTAAGTAAAGGAGGCAGGGAGTACACAGAGGGACGGAAACCATGGAATATTTTATTGAGCTCTGGTTGTTCATGCAAGACACTAAGAAAATGCATCCTTCTTTGGAAGACCTGTCTCTCCTGGCTCCTGTGGAAGTGATGGAAGGTGCCCAGGAAGAGAGGGAAGGTGAGGATGACAACGAAATCTGCTGCCTCCATCCAGTCAGCACTCAGCCTTGGGCTGAGCTGTAAGCTCCCTGAGGACCCCGGTGAATCGTGGCGCCAACACAGGGACATGGCAGGGAAGCTCACTCACTGCTTCTGCTATTGACAACTGTCGATGCATTCCTGGCCACCCGTCTCCCTCGTCTGGAAACAGGAATTGAGCCAACGCACTCAGAACGCCCTGTCCTCTCTTCCTCACCTCCAAGGGAATATCAGTCTCCAGCAGAAGAGTGCAGGGGGAAGGGGACAATCATTTGTCAACCCCTTAAGCTCTTCTCATAGGACCCTGCCTCCTGGGCCACACTGATGAGCCTGCGGATGGGAATGGGCCCTGAGCTGGGCCAGGTCCAAGAGCATGGCCACGGCCTGGACACGGCACTGGTCAGGGGCAGACATCTGACCCAATGGGGCCGACTGCAGCACATCTTTAGAAATGACGACCTGGGGACCAGAGAGGACAGTGCTCACTTTCTGTGTGGTGGAGACTAACAGCTCTGAACTCACCAAGACGGTGTTTCCTGCCAGGTAGGGAGCGGCCTACAGAGGAACGATGACAACACCCAGCTCCGTGGCCAGCAGTCCGAGGCACGGCCACCCTCGAACCTTCCTGCAGTCACACCAGTCTTCCAGACACATTTTCCTGGGAGTCTAAATGAATTCAAAGTAGCTTTTGCATTTACAACAACAACAAAACCCAACAACGAAATTACTTATTATTACACTATGCCCTTTGTGTGTTTTGGGTTCCCCAAAGAAGCATTTTTTCCTGATTACAAGAATTGGTACTCACAAAAATTCAAACGGTATTGTAAAGGATATTACAGAACATTAAAATTACTATAATTCTACCATCCAGGTGTAACCACTACCTTTTAATATTCTTCTAGGCATTTCTTTCTTTTGAAAGATAAATAGGTAATTTTAGAAGAGAGCAATTTTTTTTTTTTTTTTTTATCCTCACCCAAAAACATTTTTGCATTTATCGTCAGAGCGGGAGGGAGAGAGAGGAAGAGAGAGAAACATCGACGTGAGAGAGACACATCCACTAGCTGCCACCCACATGACCCCAACCAGGGCAGGGACAAAATGCAACTGAGGTACATGCCCTTAGCGGGAACCGAACCCAGGACTCTCTGGTCCGCAGGTTGATGCTCTAACCGCTGAGCCAAACCGGCCAGGGCGAGAGCAATTTTCTAACACAACATTTCACCTAAAATTCTGTGGTGGGTATTTTTATTAAACAGAAATTCTAAATCTACATTTTAAAAATGGGTGCATCGTATTTTATTATATAAAATCACTTTATTAACGTACCTGGTCTCCGTTCTTGGGCATTTAGGTTATTTCAAAAGTTTCATTGTTATAAAGAGCACAACAATGAACATCTTCGTATGTACGTTTCGAGCATTTATTAACCTCTTGAAGATACATTTCTCACTTCTCAAATTCTAACACTGTTAATTGTTTTATGGGACTCAGTGCTTCCCGTGGCCTGTCCCCTTAGTTCCACAGATGCCTTCTCGATTTACTCCTTACTCATTCATACTGTCAACAAACATTACTGAGGGTATATTACGCGCCAGACACCACTAGATTTTGCGGATGAGTTTTGGTTTTTATTCTTAAGGACGAAGAAGAAACTACCATCTATTGAAATCTGAGTCTTTGTCAAACACTGTACAGAACACAGCAATCCTGTACAGTGGTTAGTACATATACACGGATAAAGAAGGTCAGGAAGTTTGAGTAGCTTGTCCACGGCCATACAGTTAGTAAATGCAAAGCTGGACTAGGAACCCAGGTCTGTGTGGTTTCTTTCGGTCACATAGTTTAAGGAGACGTGAAAACAAGTGACAAGCCCAGCGGCCCGTGCTCTGTAAAATCTGAACCTTGCGAACCTTGCCGTCTACCAGCCGCGGTGATCAGCAGACAAGTCCTTTATCTGTAGCAGGGAGTTTTTTATTTTTATTTTTTATTTTTTTGTACGTGCCCCTAGCAGGAACCGAACCCAGGACTCTCTGGTCCGCAGGCCAATGCTCTAACCGCTGAGCCAAACTGGCCAGGGTGCGGGGAGCTTTTTAATAGTCCAGGTTAGAAAGCTAAAATCCAAACCGAACTGGTTTGTCCCACTCTGCGTAGCTCCAGGAGGCCCTTGGGAAGCCAGAACATTCTGGAAAGATCGGAGCAGACAGAGCCATTTGAAAGAAGAGCTCAGTGGACAGGGACACACTGTTGGGGGGTCTTGGGGCTCAGGCTGGTGGAGATGACACTGAGTGGCCTCACAGTCCAGCATCAGCTCACCCTCGGCATAGGCTGGCATTTTGCTGGAGGCTGGGCACGGAGGAGCCTGGAAGCGTGTTCTCCGGGCACGGGGCTGCAGTAGCCGGTGAAGCTTGGACAGTTAGCGACTCAGAGTCTGCTGAGGGCTTTGGAGTCGTCTGGACACGATCCACAAAGCTGACCAGGCAGCACCCGTGACGCCAAGCCCGGGACTGCTTGCCCACACGGACAGGCCTCAGCTCTTTCTTTCCCTCTCGGAGAAGGCCTAGGTGCAGAGCCTGTGCCTGGGCCATCGCCCTGTGAAGCCGGTACCTCGTCCTCCTTTCCCTGAATGTGTTCCAAGTGGACCCCTGTCCTGTGGCTGGACAGCCACTGGAGGGATCATGGCAGAGCGCAGTGACCTCCAAACTCTCCCCCCACCCCGTTTTTCTTACAAACGCAATCTTGACTGAAACACCAATAGATAAAGCAGATCGCGTTGGAGCCAGGACCCCCTCCCTCTCTGGGAGGATCTGCTGGGTACACGGTTTAAAAACCACTGCCACAGCTTGGAAGAGCCCTGAATTTCAAGTGAGAACACCCGGGTTCTAGGCCAGGCTCTGCCGCTTAGAAAGAGTGTGGCTTTCGAGAAATCATTTCACCTCTCAGACTGTTTTTCCATCTGTGAAATGCAGATGGTGATTCTTGTCTACTTAAGAGGTGACTGAGTGTCTGGTACGAGCGTGTGGTAAAGGCAGCTGGAAAAGGCAGTACCAGCGAGAACTGCTCCTTTTCTCGGTTCTGCACATTTGCATGGCCCCGTGACTGACTGCTCCACAACCCCGGGCTGGGGTCACAGCCACACGGCTTGGGACCAGCCAACTGACTGACTCACGGTTTCCAAAGAGACATGGTCGTTTTGAAGGTAGAATTCTGTGAATTTTTCTCCCTTCCATGTTGTTATTCTTGCATGGCCCTCTGCACTCTTCTCTGACAGACAGACAGACAGAGCCACTTCGTGTCTCCGTCCCCACAGCCGGCTCACAGTGTCTGTGGCAGGTGCCCTGTGTCTGCCAGCTGGCTTGTCACGTCGATGGAGGACTGTCTGGGAAACCCATCTCAGCAGGAACGACAAGGCCATTCCCTGTCCTTCTCCGAGCGTACCCAGGTCCCTACGAAGAAAAACACCGAGTCTCCTGTCCGAGTCATGTCGGAGGGGCCGTCACGTCCCACGGCTCTCCGCAGCGGCAGCGCGCACGAGGCGGAAGCTGTCTGAGGCAGTGAGCACACGTCCACTCCAGACCCTCCCACCAGCGAAGCCAGAGACCCGGGGAAGAAGGCGGTGGGGTGGGGACAGTGGTCTACCCGTGGGGTTCACCGGGGGGAACCACGTCAGTTTCTCAGTCATGGGCTGACTTAAATAGTGGCCTTGATTTGGAGAGCGGTTTAGTAAGCCATGTGCCCACGCTGCTCTCAGCAGCCCACGCTGCCGGGGCGTTCCGTCTATGGCAGGACACCCAGGGTGGGACTCGAAACTGACTTGGGTGATGTGAGTTGTAACCCCACGATCCCGATAGCCACCAGCTGTTCACCAAAGGCACAGGGATGTCGGTATGGGATTAAATGGGATAGACTTTGCTTTCTGGGTAGGAACTCAACCGCTGTTGTGATTTCTACGCGTAGAGTGGCTTTAGGGCCACGACATCAATGGTCACCCCTTAAGTGACTCGGCTCTCCCAAAGGGCCTGTGGTTTGGATGACCTGTTATGGGCAGGGTAGAAACTGGATTTCAAATGGGGACAATAAATCTGTCCCTCATCCCATCGACCCGCAGAGCTTAATCGAGCAGCCGCTCGCCCAGAAGACATCGACTTCCTCCTTTTGCACCTGTTCGACACTTCCTGCAGGTTCCAAGCCCACTTGGCTTTCGTGGAGCCACAGAGACGCTTCCTGGAACTGCGCCGCCCACCTTTGCATTTTCTTTTGAGCGGCAGAGTCCAATGAAGAGGACGAATAAACAAGGGGGGAGGAGAGAGGCCACTGGCAGAGAATTCTAGCCCTGGGATTCCTGGCAGCAAGATGGACTCTTCTTGCCAGAGGGGCACTTGAGGCCCATACTGTTTGGCCTCTTCCCACCGCTCACATCTGTTCTTTGATGTTCCTCTAAACTGTGGTCATCCTCGGGCCAGACTTCCGGACTCCGCGTGCCCCCAGAGCGTGATGTAGGAGGACACGCTTCTTGGCCTCTTCCACGTTCTGCGCTCCCGTGGCCCATCCCTGTGTCTTTCCGTAGTGGCGAGAGGACATCACACCTCCTCCTGGTAGCTCTCCCCCATCGGCTTCTCTGGCAGGGCCTCCTGTCCTCCAGTCTGCAGGCGTGTGTGTGGTGTCACCGAATGGCAGGGGGTCCCAGCGGAGCACCCGGGCCCCTGGGCCCACCGGTTTCCAAGCGGAAGACCAGAGAACTCACAGGCGAATGGGGATAAAATGTATTTTGTGCCTACACCCAACATTTCATTCTGATCGCTGGCTCTGCACCAGGCAGGAGAGCGTGTGGGAAAATTGAAATCTCATTTGGTTAATTTGGTTTTAACTTCCTTCCCACTAGAGCTATTAATTTCCTCCTTTCGTATTCTCTGTCCAAATTCTGTTTAGGGAGCTAATTGACCATGACAAGAAAGCCTGCAGCCAGAAGGAAGGGGAAGTAAGGAGCCTGGATCACCTGCGAACTGGACCATGGGCTCCTGAACTGACCCTAGAATCATGTCCCATCTCACAGGGCCAGTCCTCACCAGGAAGCCCTCCTCCTGGGGGCCCCTCCCCCCACAGGGCCCACACCCCAGGCAGACATGCAGAAAGTGCAGCTTTGCTTCTGGGGCGGGAGGGGGAGAGGAGCTGGCTGTTGCCAAGGGAACAAGGAGTCCCGCTGTGAATCGGGGAGGGTCTCAGCCTGGGGACTGGCCCGCAGTCTCAGACACGCAAACCTCCACAGGTGCGGGATGTAAAACAGAAGTGGCCTGGGAGAGGCTGGCGGGCAGCTGGCTCCCCACTTTGCATATGCTCATCGGAGGCTAAAGTTAGGTTCTGGCTCACACCAGGTGCAGGGCCACATTTAGCAACTCCCACCGCGG
This sequence comes from Tadarida brasiliensis, assembly GCA_030848825.1. Taxonomy (NCBI): domain Eukaryota; kingdom Metazoa; phylum Chordata; class Mammalia; order Chiroptera; family Molossidae; genus Tadarida; species Tadarida brasiliensis. The sequence continues at coordinate 44,436,989 of CM061275.1, forward strand.
AGCTGGTGGCTGGCCTACGCTTTTGCTAGGACAGGGTCTGGCTTGTCTTGTGGAGACATAGACTGGGCCCCAGGTCATCACTGTGTTGGGGTAAAGTCAAGGGGAAAATCACAACGACTCCTTCCCTTCCCCTCAACCTAGTCTCGACGTCACAGATTTAAACTCTGGCTGAGGCGGACCTGAAGGCTGTGGGTCTTATCCAGTCACCTGGATGCTGACAAGCCCACCTCCCTCTTCGCTCCACTCCAGACCTCAAACAGGCCAGATCCCAGCCTGCTAATGCTCACAGACTTCGCCTGAACTTGCCCACCAGCCCGTCTCCTCCAACCTTCCTTGCTGTACTCTCACCCCTCCGACCTCTGACCCCCTCACGGCCTTCCTTTCTGTGGTCGGGCCCCTTCCATCCAGTGCTCAGCTTCCCTGGATTTCAGTTTTGCTTCTCTCCTCAGCCACAGCTCCGTCCTGTTGCAGTGAGCGGCCTTGAGCCATGCAGGCCTCCAGGTGAGCGGGACCCAGGCACCTGGCGGAGGGCAACCACGTCAAAGACCAAAGGAGGAGGCGTGTCAACCAAAGAGCCCACAGGGGGAGGAAGTCTGTGCACTGTGTGTGCCGAATGTAGATGTCTGCACCCCTCAGTCTTGTCAGTGCCCCCCAGCAGCGCCAGGCTCCTCTCAGCTGGGACGGCTGAGCAGGCCCCTAGAGTCCAGGCCGGGGAAAGGGCCCTATTGGCCAAACCCCGGGCACCGATGTGCCAAAGGCATGGTGCTCCCACTGAGGCTTTGAAAGACTATTCAATAGACAGAGGATTATTATTTTTTCTTTTTAAAAGGGGGTAGGGGAGGCCCGGCCGGTGTGGCTCAGTGGTTGAGCATTGACCACGCACCAAGAGGTCCTGGTTCGATTCCCGGTCAGGGCACATGCCCAGGTTGTGGGCCTGATCCCCGGTGGGGGGCATGCAGGAGGCGGCCCGTCGATGTTCTCTCTCATTGATGTTTCTCTCTCTCCCTCTCCCTTCCTCTCTCTCTAAAATCAATAAAGAAAAAAATTATCTTAAAAATATAAATAAATAAAAATAAAAGGGGACAGGGGAGGAAAGGGTGGTGGTTTTCGGCAGGGTGCGAGGCGTCCGGTCAGCTGCCTTGTGCCGGTGGCTGTCAGGGACGGACAAAGGCCTGTCCCCTGCTGCCTCCGTGACCCTGTGAGTGGGGGTGGGGGTGGGCGGGGTGGAGACTGAGCATGCTCAGAGCCCCTGCCCCGTCTCTTCCTCGGGAGCCTGCTCAGACGTCCAGCCTGGTCAGTGAGAGCATGGTCCCTTCCTCGGTCCTAGAGATTAAGGGCCGTTCTCTTGCCGGGAGAAAGCTATCGATTCCAATGCTCTCGAACCCGGAGGCTGGTTGTGACTGGATACTGGTCGCCGGAATAAGAGGAACAGGAGGGGGCCTGGGGAGGGCGGCGGGCAGTGCTAGGAAATGATCACGCATGTCCCCACCTGGCCCATTGTTGCTCGTGGTGCGTTTTCAGAGCTCACCCACAGTGTCGGCTGTCCACAGAGCAGGCCGCCATGCTGAGCACGCGGGGCCGTCTGCCACCGACGACAGAAGTCTCGACAGTCTCCGTTCACAGGGAGTTAAATATCCGATGGGGGAGACGCTAGAGCCTGGGAACACACCGCAGGGTCTAGATGAACAAACAGAATTCCGTGGGACGGGCAGCAGGGGACAGACACTGCCCAGCAGCGTCACAGGCCCGAGACAAGCACAGCGCGGTGCGTCCTGAGGTCAGCCTTGGAGATCGATCCAGATTCCTCGGATGTCTGAATCCACTCCAACCTGTCTGAAGCTGTCACTAAGACTTCTGTTCAAATACGCTTCCAGCATTTCTCTGGAGGAAGACGTAGGCTCCTCCGGGAAGCACCTTGGAGCACACTCCCTCCAGAGACCAGCTACAAACCTCAGGCATCGGGTCCCCCCAAGGCAAAGACACTGTGTGGACGGCAGGACAGGCCCGGATGGAGGAGCACCAGCAATCAGGTTGCTTCAGAAAACAGTGAAGTGGCTGCCCCCCCAAACCTCCACGCCGAACTCAGGCCAGACGTGCACTTGATGCCACACCCCACGGACGGCTTCTGCTCGCTTGTCTGTGCGCGGTGTGGAAGGACACAGGTGCTGAGAAAGGAATGTCTGCAGAAAACGCCTGCCTTACCCTGATCAACTGGGAAGGGACACAGAGAAGCCTTCTTGCTACGGAAGTTAAAGCCGTTGGGAACAGAACCAGGGTTTCTCAACCGGGGCGCTATCTGCACTATGGCCTGGACAGTTCTTGTTATGGGGGGCTGTCCTGAGAATTGTAGGGAGTTTAACAGCAGCCCTGGCCTCTACTGACCAGCTCCCGCCTCTAGTCAGACGATAGGTAATGTCTCCCGACACAGTCAAATGTCCCTGGAGGCAAAATCGCCTACAGTGCGGGGTCCCGCACCGCTGGAAGGGGTGAGTCGAGGGGAACACCCTGCCACGTGCTTTGGAAAGGGCCTGAGCTCCAACGGGGAAGCAGAGTCACGGGAGGGTCAGAGGGAGTCACCGGGCCAGTGGGGCTCAAATTCGTACGATGTCTGGTGTCTTCCCAGGAAAATCATTTTTGAGGGTTTCCAGTGTTGACATAAATCCCTTTGTAAGACTGTTAAATACGAACAAACATGAAACTGGGCGCGCATCCCACAGGCTTGTAACTGCTACAACCATGAACTCCAAGCAAATTCATGATTTTGACAAACTGAGCAGAAAACCAGTAAAACTCAAGTTAGCAGCATGACCCCAGGAGACGGCTGATGTGAGTTTGCAACTCAGCCCTCGCTCCGGCCTCGTGCGCCTGGTCACTCCTGCCTGCGGGGCATCGTCCCAGACGCAGACCTCGCAGCACACTGTCTCTTCCAGCTGCCGTGGAAACTCTGGCTGGGACCCTCCCATGAGTCACTCGGCAAACACAGACTTGACTCACGAAGGTCACCTGCGTCTTCTTCTGACCTGAGATGAGGAACAGAGCTCACCTGGGCCCGGCGTGGTCACGGACACAGGGCGATGTTGATGTTGGCACCGCGAGCTGCAAGGTGGACCTTCGGAGGACCCAGCTGATGCTCCTATTCTTTCTTTTGTGAGGACATTTTTGCATTTATTTTCAGATAGAGCGGGAGGGAGAGGGGGGGAAGAGAGAGAGAGAAACATCGATGTGAGAGAGACACATCGAGTGGTCACCACCTGCACGAGTCCAACCGGGGCCGGGGACAAACTGCAACCAAGATATGTGCCCTCAGCAGGAACCGAACCCGGGACTCTCTGGTCCGCGGGCCGACGCTCTAACCGCTGAGCCAAACCGGCCAGGACGATGCTCCTATTCTTCAGATTCATCAAATGGAAAGAATTTCATACTAAATATTTTTTAAATTCCCACTGAGAACTCCCCAAATATCATTAGGAGACACTCAGAGGAGTTCTGATCCTCTTAAATATGTTTCTTATTTTAATTATCGATTTTGTTTTTTAGAGAGAGAGGAAGGAAGAGAGAGAGAGAAACATCGATGTGAGAGAGACACATCCATCGGCTGCCTCCTGCACGCCCCCTACTGGGGATCGAGCCTGCAACCCGGGCATGTGCCCTGACCAGGAATCAAACCGGGACCTCTCAGTCCATGGGACGACTCAATCCACTGAGCCACACCGGCCATGGCAAGTTCTGACCCTCTTTACAGAGGAGCAAGGCCCAGAGAGCTGCTCAGGGAAGGAGCTGCAGAGGGTCAGGGCTGGCGGGAGGGCTGTGCTCCCACCGCCCACTCTCCTGGCCTCTGCGCGGCCTCTCCCCCACCACTGCAGCGTGCTAAGGAGCTCGCGTGAGGTTCGGCTTCCGTCTCAAATCTACATTCAACTGAACTGAACTCTTAAAGTTCATTTTTAAAATATACTAAATTGAACTAGGGAGTTCTCTTTTTTAAAAAAAAAAATCCTAATCTTTTATATTTAATAGAATGGTTAGAAAGCATTTCGCTCACACGCATACATTTATTTCCAGGGTGCAGAAGTTTCAGAGTCTTCTCTTTGATCACACGCTTTCCTTTCCTCGAAAAGTAACCGCCCATCCTGACTTTCCTCCTAGTGATGTCCTTCAGCTTTACCCTCTCCATCATCACTCTGAGCGACAGAGTGCAGTGCTGCCCATCCATAGCTTTCTGTCGCTGGACTCTTGCTCTGTGTCTGCATCTTGCTCTTTCTGCTCCACGGACGTTTGTGAAATTCACCCCCGCTGTGGGAAGTGGCTCTTGTTTTACGCAGCCCTTCTCGTGGGGCGGATGTTTGGGTTGTGTCCAGCTGGGTATGAACAATGCTTCTATAAACATGCTTGTGTAGGTCCTGGCCCGGGGGTATACATATAGACATTTCCCACAGCGGCATTCCTTCCATTGTGAAGAGGGTGTGTGAATTCTCAGCCTCAGTAGAGAACAGCCACTGTTCCCCCAAATCATTGCTTCAACTTGACCTCCACCAAGCAGCAAGAGTTCCCATCACTCGCCATCCGCATTAGCACTTGTTCTTGTCACACTTTAAACATTGAACTATTTCATTATGAGTTTAATTTGCATTTCCCTGGTTACTAATACAACGCAGCCCCCTTTCCCACATGGATTTCCTCTTGTGTCATGTGCTTGTGGGGTCTTTTGCCATCTTTCTATGGTCAGATTTAAAATTTCATTTAAAATACATTTGATCTCAATAACAAAATCGCATTTGGCAGAAGAGTGTGCCCATCTTCCAAGGTACCTGTGCTCCCCTGAGACCTGTACATAGTTAAAGGCAAACTCAGATCTGTGAGCTTAGAAGCGATTGTTTTTCAACTCTGAATCATTGAAAAGAGAACAATAGATATTCACAGGAAAATACCCACCCAGATCTTTTTCTCCTCTCATCTCCATTTTTCAAATCTAACATCATTTCATTGACTGTTGTTCTCCTGTAGTGTGCTTATATTTTCACAGAGGACAAACACACCCCCATATATCACAGTCGTTTGTTAAAATCACCAAGTGTAGACAAGGTCATTTATTATTCTAGCCTATATTTCTCAGTGCTGTGTGTTGAATGTATTATTATGAGTTAGCTAACTGTCAGCAATAAAGTAATGGCTCTATTGTATACACGGGGTTTACAGCTGAGAGAATATGAAAAAAATGTATATATGGCTATAATGTTACACATGTCTAACAAAAATAAACAAATAGCTCTCTCAAGCCTGAGCTCTGGCTTTTGCTCACCTTATCTCCTTTAGACATTTGGGTATGAGCTCACCGGCAAAGACCGAAGCCCATATAATCTACCATTAAATAAATTATTCAGTAATCTGCGATGTCCTTGTAACATGAGAATCCCCTATTAAAAAAATAAATAGCTGCACTGCTTAGGAGGCATGTGCCTACTATTTATAGCCTTTATAGAAGTTGCATTGCTAGCGAACCCAGTTAGGACTCCCTGGGAATCTACAGGGCTGATGTTTGTTGCAGGGTTTTTACACGAAGCCATTCATTACACGCATTGTGTGGGCGTGTGATGCATACACACACCCAGAGGACCAGCAGAGACAGCCCAAGTAGGTAGGAGTTATTTGTAGAACTGTCTCATTTTCTTCTTAATGCTTTGGACACTCAAAAAGGGGCAAAGCGATGACAGGTCACCCACAGATTCCATATGTATTCCTGATTGTATCCAGGCGACTGGGTGTCTACTTTTCGCCAAGTAAACATTTTAGTCTTCTGCTAAAAACGTCAGGTTTCCCTCCCAGAGAAGTGGCAGCCTGGGAGGGTGAGCCTTCCTTCTTACCTTGTTTCCCCTCAGGTGCACGGACCTGGGAGCCGGGGTGGGACCTGGGTTGCGCACAGTAGGAGTCAAGGAGCAGCTCACCTCGATTCTCATCCTGGACAGGCTGGGAGAGAAAGAGGCAGGTGTTTATTCTTCATAGTTTAATTTTTGATTAGGAAAATATTTTATGACTATAGGAACATAATTGGTATGCGGACAAAGCAATTCTCTTTATAATAGGCCCATGAAAGCCAGAATAGCCATGTAACTACATTATTCATGCCGTCTATGTCATGCTGACTTTGGAGGTGACAATTACTCAAAAGGTTTGACAATTGTGCATCAAGTCATGTCTCAAAAGCCGGCGTGGACGGAATTCTCGGCGTATTGAGAAAAGTGTGGACTAATGAGTGAGGTGGAATTGAGTGAAATTGTATTTAAATTTTTCCAACACTTCACCGAGTGTTCAGTGGTAAATAAGCTTCTGAAAAATAAAAACACATAGAAGCTGTACAAATAATCAGTAACAATTTAAAGTTGAAATATGAAACTAGATATTTAAAAAATTAAATGAGCACCATGAGATTTCACTATACACCTATCAGAATGCTACACAAACCTCCACATGTGATAAGATAGCAGAGAACTAAATAAACATGCACACAAACAAGTACACGCGAGACAGGCGACATCTGAGCGAGATCTGGGGATTGCACCAAGGGCAGTATGCGGGTGGAGATTTGTGTTCGAGTTCCGCGAGATGTCACCGCTGGTGAAAATCGGGTAAAGAGCACATGGTATCTTCCTGTATGATTTCTTCCTGTTGCATGTGACTCTATTTAAAAGTAAAGTGTTTCATTAAATTTTAAAAACCAAATGAAACCTGCTGTTCTCATTACAGACATCTGTTAACTTTCTGGGGAAGCCTAAAAAAAAAAAGTTCAAAGTACAAAGGCAGAGGCTGGAGCTATTCCTGTGTGTGTGTGTGTGTGTGTGTGTGTGTGTGTGTGTCTGCACATGCATATGTGGAAGAAAGGTATCAGCAGAGGTTATTTTGGGGGTGCAGGGCAGGGTGGGGCGGGAGCTCTTGGCAATGGGGATCTGCTGTGTACTACTGAGGAGGTTTCTAGGGGCAAAGGAAGGGACAGATGGGAGCTCCCCATGGGGCTCAAGGTCCAACCATGAGCTTTTGACTCCGGTAACCCAAACATGCACCATTAGATAGAGCTAGAATTACGCCAACTGCTGGAGCCAATTTTTTTTTTTTTTTTTACAGATTCAAACCATGGAGAACAGTGGATTATCTTCGGTGGCTGTGAATGGGGCTGAATTAGTCACCACAGCTTCAATTGTGCTTCTGTCTGGTTATCCAACTGCAGTTCCATCGACACCCCCTTAGCGCACGGATCCTCTGTGAGCACCGGGAAAACGAGCTCTGCTTGAACTGAAAACCTGTCCTGGATTTGTAGTCACAATATGACCTGACTTACTCAGATCTCAATGAATCCAACTTTGGGAAAATCCAAGGTGAAGAAAAATAAGAGTTGATGAAGAAAGAAAAACAACGGTGAGTTGGGGCAGGTTGGGTTAGGCTCAATGGACACTTATGACCCGGGCTTAATAAGGGCCTCCCCTCCACCCCAGAGCCGGACGTGAGTACAATAGACTCATAAACCCCCTGGCTGGGTGGAGGGGGCCTGGGAGTCCAGAGATTACTGGGAAAAACACAACAAAACATACTTAGCTTTTTGTTCAAGACCACGACTCTCAAACTGATTTCTTTTTAATTTATCTTTTATTGTTGAAAGTATTAAAAAAAAAAAAAGCCCTGGCCAGTTTGGCTCAGCAGTTGGAGCGTCGGCCTATGGACCAGAGAGTCCTGGGTTCGGTTCCCGTTAGGGGCACGTACCAAAAAAAAAAAAGAAAGTATTACAGATGTACCTCCCTTTTTCCCCATTGACACCCCCTCCAGCCTTCACCAAACTATTGTCTGTGTCCACTGGTTATGCATATATGCATATGAATTCTTTGGTTTATCTCTTCCCGCCCCCCCCCTTCCCTTCCCTCTGATTTCTTTTTCTTTTTTCTTTTTTTAACCTCACCTGAGGATATTTTTTTCCATTTATCTTCAGATAGAGTGGGAAGGAGGGAGGGAGAGAGAGAGAGAAACATCGAAGTGAGAGAGAGACATCGACTGGTTGCCTCCCGCACGGCCCCAACCAGGGCCAGGAACTGAACCGCAACTGAGGTACCTGCCCTTGACTGGAATTGAACCCGCGACTCTTTGGTCGGCAGGCCGACACTCTAACCGCTGAGCCAAACCGGCCAGGGCTGATTTCTTAATAGCAATTCACAACATGTACCTTGTTGGTTCCTTAACCCCACGTCAGAAAATAAGCAAGTTTTGCTGTGTCTGTTTCTCAGTCGCTCTATTTCTAATAATCTACCATCTTGGTTCACTTGCTGTCTGCCCTTCAGGTGCTCATTGTTGTCCTGGGTGTAAAGGGCACTCGGTGCGCTTTGTTTAGGTAACTTAATGGACCTCCACTGGGCATTTCCAGCTTGAACAATGGGGTCTGCTTTTCTGTCATTGTTCTCAGTGGCCCAGCAGAGAGAGATAGATGGTTTGGGGTAAATAATGGAAACGTGATGACCTTTGGGGCCAGACACATCTGCACTTGTATGTGACCTCATCAAATTATTTAACTTCTTTGGATCTGAATGGTGGAGGTTAAAAGTACAGACTTTAGGGTCAGACCACGTGATTTGAATCCTAGCACCACTGCATACTGCCTGGGTGTCCTTGGATAAAAATCCTACACCTCTCTAAAGCTCGCTGTCTTCGCCTGTCAAATGCATGTAGCAGAGACAGCTGGTTTTCCTATTTCCCTAGTAACGGACCCTTGGTTTTCAGCTGGACACCTGACCTCCTAACTAAAGACAGTACTTTTCAACCTCCCATGTAGCTAGGCATGGCTATGTGACTGTGTTCTGAAATATCATGTGCAATTACTGGAAAGCCCTTCAAGGAAGGGTGTGTGCTCTTCGTCACCCCTTCTGCCTTGTTTTGTGGAATGCATGTGGGGTTGGGGGGCTGGAAGATGGACATTTTGTGACCTTGTGTTAATGCACTCTTAACTTTGTGTTAATCCACTCTCAACCTTGTGTTAATGCATTCTCGGAAACCTGGCCCGCCCAGGTACCTTGCATACTTCATTTGCATGTGAATAAGGGTTTGTTATCTTTTGGCTTCAAGGTCTCTTCCCGTAAAAAGCAAGAGACAAAGCTAGAGTGTATGGTCTGCAGAAGCGCCATCTCATGGACATAATTTTCATAAATCTGCTTGTAACCTGGGGGTACGAATCTGCAAATAAATGGGACTGTGTCCAAAGATCTTGCTCCCTTGCAAAGCTCCCCCTCACTCCAACCAGCGTGTGGTTGTAGGTTCATTGCGTTGCACCGATCCCAGCAGGCCCAGAGATGGCAATGCAGACATGATAGCTGGGCCTGAGAGTTATCTTAGACCATGAAGATGGGCACACACTGTAGGGATGACAGAGCTGAAAGCTAAAATAAGCTGCTGTCTCTGAACATTCTAAATGTTTTGAACTTACTTTACACTTTTTGATGTGAGAGAACAGAACTAGTGTGTTTAAGCCACTGTCCCTTCAGAATTTTGTCACATGTGGATGAACCCAGTCCTAGCTGATAGAATGGGGGTGATAGCTACCAATTGACACGAGTGAAAAAGGCGGAGCAGGGACCTCCCACAACTCTCTCCTCCATAAAGGCAGTGAGGAAACTGGCAAACATGGTCAGAGTCAACTTTTTCAAAACACGAGAAGTTAACACAAAGCTTTTTGGTTAGCCTATTTATTCAATCTGTAGACATTTATTGAACAAAAACATGACAACGTCAACAGAGTCCCAAAATACATGAAACAAAACGACAGAATTGAAGGGAGAAATAGATAATCTAGCAATAATAGTCGGAAACATCGATGCCTCACTTTCAATAATGAATATACAAAAACTAGACAGGTCAACAAGGCAATGGAAGACTTGAGCAACACTATAAACCGACCAGACCTAACAGGTATCTATAGAAACTCCCCCCAATCACAGCAACATACACATGCTTCTAAAGTGCACATGCATCTTTCTCCAGGATAGATCATATGTTTGGCCACAAAACATGTCTCAATAATATTAAAAGGATTAAAATCATACAAAGTACCTTCTCCAATCACAATGAAATTACGATTAACAGAAGGAAAACAGTGTTTGAAAGGAAATTTATAGCGGTAAATGCTATATAAAGAAAAAGATCTCTAATCAATTTCCACCTTAAGACATTAGAAAAAGAAGAGCAAATAAATCCAAAGGAAACAGAAGGAATATAGTAATAAAGATTAGAGTGAAAATAGAGAAGAGAAAAAGAGATATAATCAACAAAACTAAAAGGTGGTTATTTTAAAAGATAAAGAAACTGACAAACCTTTAGTTACACTGACCAATCAAAAAGAAAGCCCAAATCATGACTATCAGGATGACAAAGGAATTATACTGACTTTATAGAAATAAAACCAGTTATAAGAGAATAACATGAACAGTTGTATTCCAACAATTGAGATAACCTCGATGAAATGAACAAATTCCTAGAAAGACACAAACTACCAAAACTGACTCAAGAAGAAATAGAAATTCTGACTAGACCTATGACAAGAGATTGAATTAGCAATAAAAAATTTTCCCACAAAGAAGAGCCTTGAACCAGATGGCTTCACTAGTGAATTCAACCTAAAGTTTATAGAAGAATTAACACCAATCTTTCAGAAACTCTTTTCAAAAATTAGAAGAGGAGGAAATACTTCCTAACTCATTCTGTGAGGTTAGTAGTATTCTGATGCTAAAAGCAGACAAAGACATTCACAAGAAAAGAAAAATTCTCAACAAAATATTAGCAAACTGCATCCAGAAACATATACAAAAATTATATTAATTACGTTACGTATTACATATACTATATAACATATATCAAATGACACAGTAAATGCATAAGGCCAGCACATAGCAAGTACTCCATAAATGTTCATTTCTTCCCTGTGTTCCCATGGCTGTGACAGAAATGACCACTGTTGACCAATCTGGTTTCCCTCATAACTTGTGGGTTCTATATTTGCAAATTTGCCTACTTGCTAAAGTTTATTTGCAACCCCACCCCCGCCCCCCCAATCAATACTCATGTTGCTCTCATAGTCATCCATGGACATGGGCAGATGGTGAGAAATCTGTGTTGATACACGTGTTCCCAGCTGAGGTAAAACAAAGCATTTTTTTACCTTCTTGTTTCAGCTCGTATACTATAAACGTGTGGTCTTTTTGAGGACAATTTAGTGACATTTTTGTACTTTTTGGTGGTGATGTCACTCTTTAAATGGTTCCCAGTGCAACGCTGACATGCTGTCTAGAGTTCCTAAGCACAAGGCCGTGATGTGTCTTATGGAAAAAATACGCATTAGAAAAGCTTTCTTCAGGCATGAGTCATAGTGCTGTTGGCCATGAGTTTAATGTTATTGAGTCAACAATATATATTAAATAAGGTGTCATTAAATAGACACACATACAACAAGGTTATATATTGATCAGTTGATGAAAATGTTGTGTCCAGAGGCTCATAGGAACCTAACACTGAATGTCCCCTAGGAGCAATGGTTCAGTGTTCTCTAAATCACTGTTGGCAATGACTTTATAGAACATAACTACCACAAATAACAAGAATAGACTGTACATGTACCCTGGCATAATAGATTAAAAAGTACATGGCTACAGTATCTACACTCCTTTCATCAAGAGACTATTTCCCCACACTTTGAATCTGGGCTGGCCTTTGATTGCCCTTGGCCATCAGAATGTGGCAGAAGAGTTGTGCAAGCTTGAGAGAGCTTGCAGCTATTACCTTTGCCCCTTGGAACACTGTCCGGGGGCTGTCACGCAAGGAAGTCAGCTGAGCTACTGGAGGATGAGAAGCCACCTGGAGAATCGAGGCACCCCAGCCAACAGCCAGCACCACTGCAGACGCATGAATCTAGGACTTTTTAGCTTAGCTGGCCCTCCAACTAAATACAGCTGTATAACAAACCCAGGCAAAACCAGCAAAGGAGCTGCCCGGCCTACTCACAAAAACGCGAGAAATAATACACTGTGTTGTTGAAAGCATACATTTGAGGTGGTTCATTTTACAGGGATCAACAACTGATACACCTGCTTGCTTGGAGTTCAGTGTGGCCATGGGACTTGCTTCTGCAAATCGAATATGACACACGTCACTTTCAGGTGGAAGCATTTATTTGCCGCCCCCCCCCCACCCCCGCTCTGTCCCTGCTGTGGCAATCAGGGGAGTGTGATAAGGAAGAGCCACAAGAATGAGCCAACATGTGAGGGCAGTTGCCCTGGGTAACTGCCCAAAGCTACAACAATGGTGTGAGCTGTGAACGTCGCTGCATAACCTATGACTTGGAGGCTGTTTGCTGCCACACATAACTAGCCTGTCCGGATCGATACAGTTGGAATAGCAGGACTGGAGATTTAAACAGACATTGTCTATGCAAGACATTTTCCCCACCCACCCAAGAAGCTCTCGATTTGTCTGGAGAAAGGAAGTTAGGCTGATAGTTCAGTGCAAAGTTGGCTGTCTAGGATTAAGGACACATACTAAGTAGCTTCTTTGAATCCATTCATTCTGTATATATTGGTTGGTGTCCTTACCAGTTAATTGTGCAGAAGACATTCTTGGGCCACCCTGGTGCTAATCTGATAGTCTTCGGAGAACAAAGAGGTGATCCTGAACCAGGTCAGGAGGTATAGCATGCCGAGGAGAACAGAACACCGGTCAGCTGACCTTGCTGTCTTTGCTGAGCTGTGTCCCATTATCACAGTCAAGTTCACCTTACAGCTCAGCTAGCCTGCTGTAATTTTCTCATGTGTCAAGTGAAATGAGAAGTAAAATGTGCCTTGAAATCTAAATGGTAGCTGATTAAAAAAGCAATGGTCCCTCAAATCAGATGCTATAGTATTGTCCTATGAACCCAGTCACCTTCCCTGCCTTTGATATGTAAATGTACGACGGATGCATATACATGAACGAGGATAAATATTTGCATCTTTATTAAACACACACACATACACAAACCTAGTTACTTCTAAAGGTGGGCCCTGCATGGAGGCAGACAGTGGTTAGGTTTCCAGATTGTAGCACTGCTACAGTCTGAATGTTTGTGTGCCCCCAAAATTCATGTTAAGTCCTAACACCCCATGTGATAGTATTAGGAAGCGGGGCCCTTGGGAGGCGATTAGGTCATGAGAGCAGAGACCTCATGAATGGGATTAGTGTCCTTATAATAAGAGGCCCCAGAGAGCTCCCTAGCCCCTTCCTTCCTGTGAGAACACAGGGAGAAGTCTGTGACCAGGAAGAGGGCCCTCCCCCACCCACGCCGGCCCCCTGATCTCACACTTCCAGCCTCCCGAACGGTGGTACTTTGTTATAATAGCTGTACGGGCTGTGTTTCTGCACCGAACACCCGTAGCTTAGCAAGGCGGGGCTGTGTTAACAAGCAAGGAGGATTTTCATTGCTCAGGAAGCAGGCTTAGGTCTGGCTGTCACCCACAGACAGAACATGGATTGACACGTGAGACAGGACAGGGCTGAGGAGAGCGAATCTTGCTTGACGTCTGGACACATCTGAACGATGAATGCCAGTGTCCCACACTGTGGTCAACACAGTTGGCTGCTTCCGATGGGCGTCAATCAACATGAGAGTTTAAACCACTGGAAGAATGAGATATTTCTGACTGTCCCTGTAATGTCTCTCACCCAGTGGGGATTCACCACCTTTTCTGCAGACAGGAATAGCTTCTTCCTATGGCTGCGGTCCCAGCCTCTGTAACTGTAATTCATTTGCCGAAACTGCTTGGTCCACAGTTTCCATTGACTCTGGCCACGTACTTTCCCTTCCCCAGCTACACCTGTTTCTCCAGCCCTGGATTCTGTGAGTGGAGTTCGGGATACTGGCAAGGAGTCACCTGGAGCCCAACTGGAGAAAATGGATTTGAATTTGAGTTAGAAGGGGAATGATTTGGAACAGACATAAAGGAGAAATTCTTGATAAAAATACATTTATCATCAGATTCGAAGACCGATGCTCCGATGATTTGGGCCAGCAACAGACCCCTTTCCGCGATGAAATCTCAGTTTGCGACTTGACATGACTGGGAGTACTTGGGCTGCCCCCATTTTCTTTCTTTCTTAAAGAATTTTGAAAATTGATTTTTACAGAGAGGGAAAGGGAGAGGGAGAGAGAGAAACATCAATCGGCTTTCTCCTGCACGCCCCCGACCAGGGATGGAGCCCTCAACCCGGGCATGTGCCCTGACGGGGAATCAAACCAGCAACCTTCTGGTGCAGGGACCTCGCCTGACCAACTGAGCCACACTGGCCAGGGCTGCCCCAATTTTCACCTCATGCCCAACGAGTCCCAGCCCACTCTGCCCTCCCCCTGCCCCTCCCCCATTAACTCCAAAAGCACCAATTAGTAACAGCACTGTGACCGAACCGTCCATAGGAGACACAGGAGATACCTTACATCACACAGCCACATCCCACCCCCTTTAGCATCTCTGCTCTTTCTCCGAAGTTCCTCCCCGAATCTCCTTTTCCGCTTCTCTAGCCCCTGCTCACTCCGCTCTCGCCCTCCAGGTCCCCTCTCAAAACACCGCCACCTTGCACAGTGCCCGCAGAAAAGCAGAGCCCAGCAGAGCATTCGGCACAGTGAAGACCTGTAGTTACCCTCTAGGGATGGAGGCGGAGGGTGCAGCTTGGGTGCCCCACCCAAGGGAAGCCCCCACACGTGGGGTTGAGTTGGGAGAGACCCTGGACCTTTCTTCTGCTCTGAACCCTGGGGCATCACCAGGCTCCCTCAACCAGCACGGAGCCATTGGCTCATTTCTCCACGGAGCTCAAGGCCGGAGCCGCCCACGTGGTCCCCATCTACCCCTAACGGCTGCGTGGTTCTGTGACTGACCTCCTCGGTGAGTTAAAGAGATTGTGTTACCAAGAACACCAGCACCTGTCAGAAGCCGGGCCACTTTCCCTGGAGAGAGAAGTTCTTGTGAGTCAAGAACGAAGGGAACAGGGACGCGTCGGAACAAAGGACGCAGGTGTCAAGAGGAAGTATCGGGAACTGGAAGACAGTTGCCAGCTGGCCTGGCCTCAGAGGGGCCGTCCTGGGCCTCGGGCAAACCGCTGTTTCCCTGAACCTCCGCGTCACTGAAAATGGACATGGCCTTCCTACTTGGCAGGGGCTCCTGGGAGGCTGCAATGAGGCATGCATAGGAAAGGGTGTGTGGGGGGCTTAGCAATGACATGAACAAGCCGAGATGCCTTTCTTTTCAGCCTGAATGTAGAGACTCTGGGTACAGCTGGACCTGCCTTTCCCAGGCAAGCTCTTAGGTTCCCAACATGTTGGTACTTGTGGTGAGCTTACTCATTGTTTCAAAAGAAAGCTTTTTTTTTTTTTTTTTTAAATTGTGAAAGCATTGCCCTAGCAAACCATCACAGCCCAAAGACTAGGATCCCTGAGATGAATGTCAGAATCCTCCCCAATGGAGTGACAAGGACAGGTGGCTTCCAGGGACAGATGAGCTTGAAGGAGCACAGGGTTGGGGGCCAGAACTGGAGGGAGACTTGCTAGAAACACAGCTGGGACCAAGCCCAGGAGGGTCCATGAAAGAAGCCCGAAGGGTCTGAAGAGGAGTGGTGGGTGGTCCGGCAGGAAGGGGTGGGGGGTGGTGGTACTAATAACCATCCAGTAACCATCCCCCACACCCTGTAGGGCGCAGCAGGGTTTTAAAAGCGCTCACGCAGTCCCTATTTCTTTGCCTTCTCAGGAGAACCCTGGGTTGTGTGTATTACCCTGACCTCACGAAACTGCCCTCTTGGCTCAGAGAGGTTAAGCGGCGTTCACAAGGTCACACAGTAACTATTCGAGTTCGGCAGAGAAAGGAGGCGGGGTTGTTTGTACGGTGAGGACGGTTGACTGTTTGGCCCCACAACCTCCCCATGGTGCGAAGGACCAATGCGAGTGTGGAGAGGAGAGAAGCTGTCAGGGGCGTCTGGAGTCCTAGTGGGGCCAGCGCTTCAGTGAGAAGGCAAAGAACAGCTTCCCTTTCCAAGATCCCTAACTCCTTGTTTGCCGCCGAACCAAACCCAGTCTCCGAGTCTCCCAGGTCTGCTGGGCCCCCCTGTCCTGCCCTCCCTGCTCCTCCCAACACCCCAGGGGGGCCACGGGGCCTCTGATGCCAGGGAAGTCTTAATAAGTGAAATGTGGGCACAGGGCCTGACCTCCCCAGCGACCACCTGGCGAGGCCAGGTGACGTGGCTCAGACCTGTGGGGGGTTCACCCCACGGAGAGAACTCGGGCCGTGGAAGACACGGAAAGAACCCGCAGATACATCCCTTCGCTTCCTCTCCCACTCCGAAGGCGGTGGGGCCACTGGCGCCCTGGAAGACACCGGTGACCCGGCTAACGGCTGTGGCGTCTCCTCGTGAAGCTGGGGCTCGCTGGCATTTGCTGTCCATCTTCCCCGCCTCATCCCTGCCCCGGTCCCCACACCTCTGCTGCCTTGAGTTATACCTCCCAATGACACCTAACGCAAACCTGGCCGCAGATCCGTTTCTCTGGGGAGTGAAGATAATCACTTTGACCCAGATTCCCATTTCCTACCTCATCTGCAGAAAGATTCTGTCATCTCTGTGAAGTCTGTGGACCGAGGGCCCGGGACCCTTCCCACAGTGGTGAGAATGAGCGGGACTGACGAGGCTGCCCCTCCTTCTGCACGAACTCGAAGCCAGCGGGAGGCAGACGTCTCAGGTGAGGTTCTTCAGGTGTCAGGGTTTTCTAAGGCCCACGGTCCCACCTGCAGGCATGTGGACTTCAAGTGCAAAAGGACAAACCCATGAGGAAGGAGCAGCTTCAAGTTAGAATCTCCAGAATCAGCAAGCCATTTAGATCCAGAAGGGATCCACGTCCATAAACTGAGATGAATGCTGTCCCACCACATAACAAGTAGATGAAAAAGACACGTGACTTTCACACTTCTGATTGACAACCCCTGTGTACATCGTGTTTAAAAAGTCCCAGGATCACAAAGCCCACGTGGAGCGGAGCGTTTTTAAATCCCCGGAAGGAGGCGCTCCGGAAATGTCGGGAGCAGGTGTTTTCACTAAGCGGGTTTGGGGCTGAAAGACAGCCCTTTGGGACCGGCTGTGGTTTCCACTGGCTGTCCTCCCGCAGGACTCCGTCACACCTCGCATTTGGTAACTTTCCGGCAGGGGCCAAGGAGAGGCCGTGTTTGAGGCCAGGGCGCAGCTGGACCCTTGGTGTTCCCAGGGAGTGGCCCTGGCTTGTCCCCAGGAGGAGAGCTGCTGTCAGCGGAGCAGAGCCAGCTGGAGCCAGCAGGAGAGGCAGCCCAGGACCCTGCCCTAGTGTGTGAGAGCCTCACATCCTCCTGGAAGAGCCTGGACCTCCCCCGCCAGCTTCCTTCCCTCCCCCATCCTGTCCCAGCCCACCTCGAACCCTGACCCTACTCTGTCCCTGGATCCTCCTCCTCTTCCTGTCCCTGGTGCAGACTGGCCATCAGGCCTCTGCAAACGCACACTCACCTCCAGCCTCGCCGACCCTCTCCCCCTGCGGGCACCCTGACTTTGAGTCACACCGAACAGAAACAGCGGGGTCTGGGTGAAGCTTCTGGGGTGGGACGGACGGTTGGCGGTTGAGGAACTTAAACCCTTCTTATAAAAAGAGTTGGGGATTGAGGCAAGAGAGAAGCTATACACGCCTTTGAAAAGATGCATCATTCACGACAATAAAATACGAGGATGCCACACAGAAAAAGACGGCATTTGTGATATTTTGCTCATCCTTATTAATTTCCATTAGAATGTGTAGGAAAATTTCAGGATCTTCTTTCCCTGTACTTGAAAGGAAAGCCGTGTACGTTCATTTTTCTTTGCCTTCTATGTTCGCACACGAAGGCACTGTCCTTGCTTGTTTTCTTGTTTCTGTGTTGAACCACCGTCCTGACTGTTTAGACTCAGAATTGTTATCGAGAGTGCTGTCCACACGTCCCGCAGCTGCACTGTCACCAGGGAAGTGAACAGCGTGGATGTTGAGACAGAAAACATGCGGTCGTCCTGTTGCCGGGGTCACAGAGCCCTCTCTGCTCGAGATCTCGGGGCCAAAAGCTCACACCGTCTCTGCTTCCTTCCCCTCGGATCCCACCCACGTTCAGTCCCAAGGCCAGGTCTACCTCCCTCTCTTTATTTTCCTCCAGTCCTCCCTGGCCATCTGCTTTCCATCCCTAACCTCCACGCGTCTGTGGGAACGCCCTCCGTAAGGGCTGAGGAGTCGGAGGAAGGGCTGTGGGAACTCTGGCAGCCCTGGGACCTCAGGGGGTGCAGGTAGGCCTCGAGGCTGCCGCCCCCCTCTCAGCCCCTCAGCACCTTCTCTGGCTCCTCCCAGGGGCAGATTATAGCTCAATTCCCAAGAGAGGAGGGAGAATCGCCCTCACTTCCACAGAACAAACCTCCCCTGCGCAGACGGCAGGGTCACAGCCCCGTGCCCGCGGGCATCTCTGTGGGAGGAAGAGGGATGCTGATTGGTCATTCTCTTCACTCTCCTCCTTCCTCTCCTTATAACCCAGTCTCCACAGAGTAGGCAGAGCAATAACTGACAAATGCAAATCCGTTTTGTCACCTCCCTGCTTCAGATCTTTCAGCAACATCCCATTCCACGTGGAAGAGAATCCAAGAATTTGGCCATGGTCTCGAAGGCCACATGGTCTGGCCTCCGTGACTCCTCCACCCTCATCTCCCACGTTCTCTTCTTGTGAAGTTCAGCTGTGCTGGCCCCTCCTTGCTTATCCTCAAATGCATCGAACCCCTTCCTGCCCCAGAGCCTTTGCACTTGCTCTGTCTGGAGTGCTTTCCCCTGGAGCTTCCCGTAGCTGGCTCTTTCCCTGCTAAGATGTCACCTCAAAGAGGCCTCCCCTAATCACCTTCTTAAATAGCCCCTCTGTCCCTCCAGCACTCAGTCCCTTACCTTGCTTTATTTTCTACAGCCCAGATCACCACCTGCATCTCTCACAATTGTTTATCGACTTGTTTACAGACTGACTCCTCTGACCAGAATGTCAGCTCTGCAGGCCAGGGACCTGCTCTCCTTGTTCACGGGTGTGTCCCCTGACTCAGCACCTGACACAAAATTAATGGTACCTAAGCGCTTACTGTGAACAAATGAGTCCAGACCTTGCAGAGAGGCAGCTGAGGAAGGCGGGGCTGCGGAAGTGGCACACCCACCTGCAGACACTTGGGTCCCAGAGATCAGCAGACCTTAGGGCTTGGCCAGCTGAGCAGCGTTTCCCGGTGAAGGTGGAGGTGTGAGTCACCGATAGTGGGTGTTCTCCTTGGCCACCTTTCCTCATCTCTTTGTCTCAGTCAGTTTCCATTGATTCCCATTCTCTGCTTTTGCCAGGCTCCTCCTCTTTCCAACCTGCTTTCCTGCCTTCTTGGCTTTATAATGCCTATTGCACGGATTAGACTCCACCAACGCTTTCTTTGCAGTCGAAAAAGCCAGATCTTAACCTGCCTCTAAGATACAGAGATGGTTCTCCTTAGTTATTATCAAAACATTTCTTGGCTATTTGTGAGCCTAGTACAGTTACTTCTTAAATGAATTTGCCATAAAACATCTTATTAAGCGATACAACACATTTATCTAATTCCTTTGTTAAACAGCTCTCAAGCCATGTAAGACGAGAGGGTCACAGGAAAATTAAGCTGTCACTTAGATATTTAACCAATTTTCTTTTGAGTTTAAAATTCATGCTTGACTGCAATATTATGAACTTCTCAAAATTGCCCTTCCAGCGTACCAGCCTCTTAATTAAATGAACACCCATTGCCACAATTCTGATAAATAAAATGAACATTTCCACATGAATTACAAGCGCCAGCGTGTTAATAGCTTCCCTGAGGTTTTGTTACAAAATCATTAGTGTTTTTGTCATTGCTTGGGTGTAATAAATACCACATTACAATCTGGAAATAAGAATGTTCTTCGGGAAGTCGATTCCCAAGTGTGGACCGGAGAGCCCGCTGGATCTTCCCCCTCGTTCCTGTTACAATAGGTGGCAACAGTCAACTGGTTAGAACAACCTCATATTGCTCTATTTTAGTGAAACTCACCAAACTCAGATCCGCTGGAAGATGAAGCTGGTCTGAATTTATTAAAATTAGAAAACTGACAACATTAAAAAAAGACACTGGACAGTACATTTCATAAAGGCAGAGAGCTTGGTGTGTCTGTCTTTCTTTCCCGAGTACTCATTCAGCTGGGTAATTCGGGCAGGGCACTTAGGTTCCAAGTGCCTCAGTTTTCTCATCTGTAAAATGGCCGTAATACTAGTGCCTGATACTTCATAGGCCTGTTGTGAGGGCTAAATGCTCAGAAAGCACTCAACCAAGGGCCCCGCGTGTAATAAACATCCGACAGATGTGACCTGTTGTCAGGCTTGAAAGGACCCCGTAATTACTGCCTGATGATGATGAAATGCAATTTGCGTCCTTTCAACTACTCAAAATGCTCCCCGGTCCTTCTGAGAGGAGAGCCCGGTCAGCCTCCTTCAAAGAATGGATGACTCATTTATAATTGACAGCACCGTCCACACACACCAACAATCATTGTGCTAACGTCCTCTAAAGGGCTGATTTCTCAATTAAACCTAACATTCCCCCTTGCACAGCTGTTTGTCCCCTGAATTTTCTTAGTCCAGCTTTCGAGTAGTAAAGTCCAGCCTGACCGTGTGCAGTTATCCACACTTTAAGTGAGGGACATCTAAATGAATGAAGTTACGCTGAGTTTTAAATCAATACAACAACATATGAAACAGTTGTTACGAATAAGGCACGTTTGTCTGGGGATGGACCCTTGCTACAGTCTCAGATCCATGTGGGTGCCCTTGCTTCCCAGCCGCCCCCTCTGCTTAAACTCCCCGTTGAACATTATTTCCACCTTGGAACAGAGTCTTTGAATTCATTCCACTTAGTTTTCCATAACTGTTTATGTAGCAAGTCTCCATGGTTTTGTTTTCAAGCCCAGCTGGGCATTTCATTATTTTGGTGACTTTTTCTTGGCTTCCGATAGGCGATAGCAATAGCAGGACAAGAGCTAAGCAGAGTTTTCAGGATTTCGGAATTACACTGAGCTGCCCAGGACACAGCCAGGCTGCCTCGAAGGCCTGTGGGCTCGGAGAGAGAGATCAGTGGCAGCCCGTGTTCCCCGTCGGGGAGCCTCTCCTCGCCCCCCACCCCCAGCCAGGCGACCTGTACCCACAAGGTGCCCCTCGCGCATTGCCTTTCAAGTTTCTCAGAGCAACACAAGGCTAGGGAGTCCTCGGCCTCCTTGGAACTCCGTTGTACAAGGTGGTGGCACAGGGCGATGGTTCTGGTGCCCGGCCTCAGCCCAACCCCCCTCTTCCTACCAGGCTCTGGCACCATGAGAAGTCTCACAGGCAGACCTGGGACACTCAGCTCCGCGCCCAAACTGTCAGACCCGCTGCAAATGAACTGGCAACATGGTCCGCCCAGGGAGGACAGACCCCCGTGGCCCTGGGCACCTGGAGAATGTTCTAGAAGGTAGGATGTGGGCTTATACCTTGAACGTGCTGCCCCAGGGCCAGAATCGCTCTTGCTCGGCTTGAAAGGCACCCTTACGGGGCATTCTCCTTCCCTGAAGACGCGGCCCCCACCGCACACTGGGGAGACGGAGATCCGCTCAGACCCAAGGGGGCACCGTGTTGAACGCTGTGGTGTCGTCTACACACAATACAAGCCTGAGATGAGGTTCAAGGAAGGACAGGAGGCAGGACCCGAACCAGGCCTCAGATGGAGCGGGTGACATCACACTTCAGGGCGGCCCTTCCACCTCCCGCCCCTGTCAGGGCGTCGTGCATTTTCTCGGACATTTTTTTCTTTAAGTTTTTGTCTGGAAAACCACTCTGGTAAGACCTCACTTTTCTGCCATCTCATTTTCGTGTGGCCCTCAAAGACCACCGCTCCCATGACCTGGCGTCACCGCTGTGCGTCCGTGGCCCCTAGGATGTTCAGATGAGCTCTGCCACCTCCAGGGCCACAAGGTCTCAGAAGTTTCAGAACAACGTGTTTTGTCTGAAACAGGCTGCTCTGGGTCGTGTCCACGCAACACAGGCCCTGTCCCCCTGGCCTTCCGGGGGTGGCCCAGAACAGCCCCTTCGTCATGTGCTTGGTCCTGGACAAGGAACAGGTCAGAAATGGGACATCTTCGTTTTCTCCGTCCATCTCTAAAACACCGTCCGGGGTTGAGGGAGGCATCCCAGGCTCCGCGTGGCTGTCCTGTGGGACTGGTCCTCCCCGCGGGCCGGAGCTTGTCCCCTGTCGTGTTCGTGTTTTAACTGCAGTTTCTCCTTCGGTTTAGGGCATGACATGGTAACTGGCTCGTGCAGCCCTGGAACGGAAGCAGAGGAGAGGGGGACACAGAGGTCTTGGGTCTCCAGTGAAAAAGCTCAAGATCACCGTCCTGGCTTTTCGGTCCCCGAAGCTGTGATGAAGGAGGGAGGGTTCAGAATGGCAGCCTGGCTTGGTCCCGAGCCCCCGTCCGTCCCGCATCGCACAAGCACTTGCTGAGGGCCTTGATGTTCCCGGCCCCCGGCCCAGGGGAGCGGCACACCTTCAGTGGGGGGCCGGTCTGTGGACCCCTCTCCGCCTCACTGTCCCCACCTGTGACCAGGCAACACTACGGCCACGTCTCAGAGAGAATGGGATGATTTTAAAAGTGGAAATGGCACACTTGGCGCTCAGGGGCTCAGAGGAAACCTTGAAGGGCCCGTGTCCTGGGCCCAGGGTGCGCTCCTGCTCTGGGCCCTGGGTGTGGCGCTCACGTGGGCACAGCTGGCGGGGTCCCGGACAGCCCGTGGCCGCACAGGGCGACTTCTCTGTGGTTTCACACATGATGGCACTGCTGTTTCTGCGGCAGAGGGTCCCAGCTAGCTCAGCGCCCTTCAAACAAGCAAAGAAATGCATTATCTTTCCTGAAGCCCTGTTACGTAGCGGAGAAAACATGACCAAATTTAACTTCAAAATATAATTTTAGAAAACGACTAAAGTGTACCACCCACCCCCAGCCTTCTGAGAGCGTTCCAGCCGCCGCTGGAGGCCAGCTGGGACCCCTCCAGGCTCCCTCGCCTCACCCAGGACCCATCTGCGCTCACAGAGTTGAGAGAACCTTCGTTTTCCTGAACTCACAGACGGCAATGAGGTACCGGTGTCTCGGGGATGCGAACGCAGAAGAAATCCTGAGCAAGGCCCTGTATTTACTGGGAAGGCAAAGAGACCATTTTCCATTTCTCAGTCCTCTCTCCCAGCGCACAAACAGCGGGCCTGCCCGGCCTCGTTGCTGTTTTCTGTCTCGGAAGCGGTCCCGGCGCCAGCCCAGAGCCGGCCGCCTTATTAATGTTCTGTGATGATCCCTTCCTGGGCCCGGGTGTCCCTCCCACGGGGTTACTGGAGGGCAGACACCAGGCAAGGTGTTGTTGACTCGCTCTCGCAGACCTCATCCCTCAGATTATCGGAGTGATTACAAAATACTGCTCTTGAAAATGCAGCAATAAAATACACAGCTGAGGACACTGTATAATTTGTTCTCCGACCTTCTATTTTTATGATGGAAGGTTGGGTTGTAAGGAGAAAAATAAACCCCAGAGAAGTGCACTTACTTTAAGTTCTAGTAGAAATAAAGAAATTTAGGCATTCCCTATTTTTTTTTCTTTGACACCTCCCCAAAAAAACTGCCCCTCTAATTCCATGAGGCATCTAAAAAAAATGAAAGAAATTGTGATTGACAGCTCTGAGATCGGGGGTTCAGAAGGCTCAGAGACTTGGGGGTGGACATGGGAGGGGCGGGTTAGGCTCAGATCAGAACCTCTCCATTTAAGAAAAGGAAATGGAGGGTCGCAGAATGAGGGTCCATACGCATGGCTCGAAAACGAACATTTCATTTCTTACAGAATGTATCCGATGCTACACAACTGTCTGAAGGTTCCTAAAACTCAAGGTTCCAAGCACCGATGAAGAGCTTATCTTCTGAAAGAATCTGGCTCGACATTCCAGAGAATTCAAGGGAAAGAAACAGAAACACAACCCGGCACTGGAAAACTGAAAAGGCGGAGGGCAGGGGACGCAAGGCTCCAGGAGGCCTGAAGCCACGCGCAGCCAGAGACTGCGGTCGGGCTGCGGGTCCCAGCTTCTCATCACCACACACTGGTACCCAGACGCTCCGGCTGCTGTTTCTCCAGGTGTGGCCTACCCACCATGCCTCAGAATCAACTGAGGGTGCCTGTTAAAAATGCAGCTTCCTGGGCTCAGCCTCGTCTTCCTGCCTTAGAGCCTGGAGGAAGGAGAAGGTGGACTCTGCAAACAGCCCAGGGCACAGCATTCTGACCTTGGTCTCTGCTCCCTCTTTGGTGGTCCCATCGTAAACCCTCATTAGCAGCCTGCTGGGTCCAGAGAAGCATCCTAGGTCCCGTGTGATGTGCCGAAGAAGCAGGAGGCAGCTTTATGCCCTAAGGTGTCCACTCCAAAGGTGTCCGTGAGTCCTCAGGCACCTGTCCCCGGGGCCACTTCCCAGCCTCCCCTGACCATGTTCGTAGGTCGCTCCAGTGCCTCAGCCCCGCCGGCGTCTCTTCCCACACGGAGAAAGCCAAGTTCCCGTGGGCTAATGTTCCTGGCCAGGTGTGGAGGAAGGGTCAACTCAGAAGTAGATGGGAGAGCCGGTGCCCACCAGAATCTGAGAAACTCAGAAAAGGCCAAGAAGATGTCTTACATGGGAGAGGAAAGGGTGGGGAAAGGGAAGGGGGAGGGGAAGGGCCCCCTCCATTGCAGCAAGCCTGGCCCTACCTGACCAGGTGTCTGGTCCTGCCCTCTCAGCTACTCTGACCACCCCATCTCCACCCTTGATTCCCCTCACCAGGGAGAGCCTCCCTCACACCCCGTATTCCCGCCCCAGCATCAGCACAGGAACCCCAAGATCAGGACGCAGCAGGCTGACCACTAGCCCGTCCTTGACCACAGATCACCTTGTGCCTCCTCACTTCACTCAGCAAGAGCCCCCTTCTCCCCCTAATGCTAACCCGCATTCCAGTCCATCCGTGGCCAAGCCCATGGCTTTGGAGCCTGCTCTGTGAGATACAAATCCCCCAGGAGAAAAGTTGCTGGAAAGCAAAGGGAAGGTCTTTGTGGGACCAGAACCGAGTCCCCGAGGTCCTGGGTTTGCAGGCTCTGGACAAAGTGCTGCGCCTGCGCCACCCAGTGGGCACCACGGGAACTGCAGTCCCTGCGATCCCGGCTGCCCCACCCACCGCGCGCAGCGAGATCACCAGACAATTAAGGACAATGCCTGGCGCCCAGTCAAGGCCGGTGTAAGGTTGCTCTCATTCCCGTGCCAGGAACGAAACCACTTTTAGCCAAAGAAGAAACCGGAATAGTAGTAGAACCCATAGTGGGGACGAAGATGGTAACATCTACCATTTCAGAGGCGCTTTAAATTTCCCCACGTGTCCGCGTTCTGCTGGACCAGCCTGTGGCACAATCAAGACCAGGGCCGCGCTGTCACCAGGCGGTGTCTTGGAGTCCTGGTTAAACATTACTCAGAAGCACTCATTTATTCGCTGAGCTGCCCTTGGCCTTTATTATACCTCCGTCCCTGGACCCCTCCTGCCGTCCTGTGAGTCTTGGCGGCCTTCTCTTTCCACCTCCAAAAAGCAAACGAAGGAGTCCTTTCCGCAGGCAGCTTCCCTGGCCTGGGGGAGCAGACAGGCTCCAGGAGGGGGGGGGGGGGCTTCAGAAGGGGACGGTGGTGTGCGCTCCACCTCCTGCCCTGAGGGGCTGCTTCAGCCAGGTGCTAACAGAACACCTGAACCCACCCAGCAGCCCTTGGCATGGTGCCTGGTGGGACAGGAAGGTGGCACTTGGCCACCCGAACAGCTCCCCTCCAGCCCCAGGTCGCCATCCCCAGGCCTGAGGCTACCTTACAACCTCGGATACCTCCCTGCAGGGGTGTGGGAGCCTCACCTGGGCACCCCTGGCAGATCAGGACGCTGTGAAGAAGTACCTTTTTTGTTTATTTTTGCTTCCCCATGCTAGGCATTCACATGGCTTTCTCCAGCGCTCACGTGTGTCCACTTGTCACCTCCTCAGAGGAATGTCCCCTCGCCACCCTAGGCCAACAGCCTGAGCCCACCTCCTCTATTTTGGCATTATTCTAGGCAGAGGGGACAGCAAGGGCAAAGGAGGGACCAAGTGACATTTAGAGCCCAGGTGGGAAGGGAAAGTGGTAGGCGATGAAGGGTGAGAGTCTTGTTAGCCATAGAAAGGGGTGTGACTTATGTCCTGAGTCTGGAAAGGATGGATATGATCTGGTTGACATTTTAAAAGATCGCTATGCCACTTGGAGAACTGGTGTGGGGAGGACAGCCCTCACAGAAGCAGGAGACCATTTAGGAAGTCAGCGGAAGTGACGCCATGGCGTGGAGTCGGCCAGCAGCAATGGAGATGGTGAGTAGGCTGGATTTGGGGATGTGTCTGAAGATAGAATGGACAGGAATCGCTATGGGTTTGGAAAGAGAAATAAAGCCTGTGGCATGAACTCAAAAAGAGTCTGGAGGCTTTGCTAGAAATAAATGATAGAGATGTATCCAAGGGTTTTAGAATTTGCAAACTGGGAACACGGCTAGGCAAAATCCTGGAAGTGCTCCAAAGAAGAGAGAAGAGTCCAAAGTTCTTACAGTAAAAAGTACAGTCTTGAGAATTATCAGTGCTGCATTCTTAGCCCTAGGGTTGGTCCAGGAGGGTTATCAGTCAGATGTCAGGCAGTCAGGGTAGATGTTAAGTGGATGCATACGTGAGTCCTTTGAGGTCCAGATGCTTATCCAGGTGTTGACACAGGACTGGAAAGTTCAAAAAGTTTATGTTCCCAGGCTAGTTGGAAGAAGAATGGGCTCTTTCCTCATGCCTCCACCTTGATAATGTGAATAATTTCAGCAGCTTGGTTACAGTGACCCCATTTTATTTTTTAAATGTTTTTATTGATTTTTAAAGAAAGGAAAGGAGAGACAACTGCTCATATTCATTGTTAGCCAGGCACTGTTTTAAATCCTTGATGTATTTTAAAGCTATTTAAATTTCACAATACTTTCATCATCGTCCCCGTTTCATAGAAGAGGAAACTGAGGCCCAGAGAGTTAGTCAAGTTGCAAAAAGTCACACAGCTAGGAAGTGGAAAAGCTGGGATTTGAACTCAGTGCTTAACCACTGCATGGTTCTCCCTCTGTATAAAAGAAGAACACTCTTCACTGTGAAAGGGAAAACGGGGGGAGGATGGGGCTTTGGGACGGGGGAGAATCAAGAGTGCTGGTTTGGATGTGTTCCATGAGATGTCTTTGAAACATCCCAGCTAGTGATGACCCTGGCTGCAGGTGGCAGGGAGGGAGCATTTGGGGCTGATGTTCGCACCTGGCAGGGGATGAGGAGGCACCAGAAGGCGGCAAGTTGGGATTAAAGGCCTGACTTGAACGGATGGAGGTGGAAATGGGGCGCATCCCATCAGGCCTTGGGAGCGTCAGGAAAGTGCTGCGGAAATGTTATTCTAGAGCAGTGCTTGTTGTCGTCAGAGGGTGCCAGCAGGGCCCGACCTTGCTCCAGAAAAGGACGTGTACACACGTGCCATCCTTTTCACACAATTCCAGGGAGTTATGAGCCCTCAGGAGACAGCGTGGGCATTCTATCAAGCGTTACTATCAAGCCTCCCCTCAACAATCAGCAACAACCAGATGTCACCACGTCCCTGAGCTCTCACCAGACCTCTGATGAAGTCCCCGTGGGTCGCAGCACCCGCCTGTCCACGTGAGGTAGGAACTACAGCACTGAAAAAGCCAACTCTCTGGAAGGTGAGAAGTGAGTCCTTTTTGAATGTGTGTAGAGCACAGCCCCCCCCCCCCCCACACACACACACAGGTGTTGCATCTGTAATGTTTGCGTTGGGTGTGGCCCCTGCACACCAGGAGGATGTATCCACGGGAGTCTTGCCCTCGCATTCATCTCTAGGTGATGTTTGGAATCCAGATATTCTCTAAATTTAAAGACAAGACTAGCTCGTTCCACTGTTTCCATCAACGACATTGCCTCTTAGGCACACAATGGGCATTTGTTACTGTTGCTTAGTTTTAGCTGCCTCGCTTCCAGCCCTTCCCCTTTGGGGGAATTCCCCAGGTGAGTTTGGGGGAGCGAGGATCCATCACGCCCTCTGGGAGTTGCAGGCGCCAGGAGCTCCCATTTCTCTCCACTCCTGAGGAGCTTTCAGGCTTCCTACCCTGACCCAGGTGCCTGGGGGCTCTGACCCGCGAGGGCAAAGGTGCGGGGACAGAAGATAACTTACTTTTGGCCATGGCAGCTAGACCAAGAGACCATCTGGTTGGTTGATTGGTTATAGATCCTGGCAGCAGGCAAGTGATGCCAAGGCCAGGGCCAGAGGGGCGAGGTCCCAGGAAGGCCGGGTCACAGCTGGCAGGGCTGCCTGAGAAGGAAAGTTCTTGACAGAGGCCAAGCCAGAGGACCCCAGTGCCCGGAGCCAAGAGCAATGCTGCGCAAGTCAGTGGTCGGAGCAGATAAACGTGGGCGGGGCCGAGGCAGAGGGAAGGTCCAAGGGAGGGGTCACACCCAGAGCAGAATGAGACAGAGCAGAAGGAGGGCATGGTAGAAGGTCAGCTTAGTCACAAACCCTGGGAGGGGAGAGGTAGAGGCCTTCCCTCTGGGCCAAGATGGGCCTAAAAGAGACAGGCCCCTGCCAGACCAGCACGGGGGCCAAGGAGCACCCATGGTAACTAAGGAGCGTCCATCCCACCTCCGCTCAGCGAGCAGGTCGCAGCAAAGGGACCTGCTCTGTGCCGCAGAGACTACCGGAGAATGGGATTTTGGGAACTTGAATCCCATTTTCCCATAATGTGTCATGATGACTTAGAAACTGCTCCCCCCTCCCGCCCACCAGATGCCAGGGATCAGGTGGCTTGACTCATCTACTTAGAATCTCTCTGTCCCCTGTCCATTAGCCAGTTTAACTTTCCACGGTGGCACCGATGAAGGTCACTCACTATTCAGCCCCGACCCAGATCCTGAGGGGAGGGGCTTGGTTTCCCTGGAGACGAACGCGGCCGGGGCTTGGTGCTGCAGGTTCAGCAGCTCGCGTTCCTGGGTTGACTCAGCCTGGCACTGGCACTTGGCAGGAGGCTCATTTCTCTGCCACCTCACAGCTTTCCCTGCCCCCAGCTGTACCCAGACTGTGACTTCTGCTGACCAGCTGTTACCCTCGGTACTGGGCCTGTGCTGCTCTACCAAAACCTGCCACCACGGGAGCCCACAGAGCTGAGCTCACGGGAGCCACCTGCGGCCTACTCAGACCTTAGCCACACCCCAGAGACCCAGAGAGAAGTGAGTCAGGCTGGACACAGTGGCTCCGATGACCTCAGGTGACTCATCAAACAGAATAAAGTCGACACCCAGCATCTCACCTATCAATTCCATTTGTCATTTACCTGGCAGTCACCATTCCCAGCATGTTTACTTAGCTATATTCAAATGTGAGCAGACCAGCGAAATCCTGACTTTGCCTGCCTGACACCGAGCATCTCACTCTGGCCCAGTCACCCAGGAGCACTGGGACCACTGGAGCCCCAGGCCTCCTGCAGGACGGTGACTCAGTCAGCCTCGGGTGGGCTCCCCAGGTGATTCGAACGTGTAGCCAGGGGTGAGGCCCACGGCTGTAACATTTGATTCTGTTATGGAGAGGATGCTAACCAGACACACTATTTCCATCCCCAATGCGGTGGCGAGCACACCTGCAGCCTGGCTCCCCCTTCAGTCGGCGGGCTTGGGGGATCCGAGCTGCTGCTCATCTAACAAGCTCCCAAGTGGTGCAGCGACGCTGGTCCACCGGCCACAGGGGGGTGGCCAGGCTTTAGGGGCAATAAGTAAGTGGGGTGTTGACATTACATGCTAAAGAGCTCAGGGTGGACTGAGGGAGCCTTCATAGAGGAGGTGGCCTCATTGCTGGGACAGTGGCAGGGAATTTTTTTAAAAAAAATCAGGAGCTGGCTGGTTTGGCTCAGCGATTAGAGCATCGGCCCTCGGACCAAAGAGTTGTGGGTTCGATTCCGGTCAAGGGCACATACCTCGGTTGCAGTTTATCCCTGGCCCTGGTCCGGATCGTGCAATAGGCAACCAATCGATGTGTCTCTCTCACGTCAATGTTTCTCTCTCTCTCTCTCTCTCTCTCTCTCTCTCTTCCTCCCTCCTTCCCACTCTATTTGAAGATAAATGGAAAAAGATAAATGGAAAAGTATCCTTGGGTAAGGATTAAAAAGAAAAAATCAGGAACCAGAGCAACAGAGTAGTGGCACCTTCACTTTTTAAGTAAACTCTTAAAAATTTATTAAGATATACATAGAGCAAAGGGCACACATCGTAAGTGTACAGATTGATCAATTTTTTGATCAATAACATACCACACAATTCACCCTTTTCAAATGCACAGTTCAGTCCGTTGTAGTATATTCAGAGTTGCACAACCATTGCCCCTAATTCCAGAACATTGTCGTCACCCCCACAGAGAAAGTCCACATCCATCAGCGGTCAGTCCCCATTTCCCCAGCCCCTGGCCATCACTAGCCCACTTTCTCTCTGTGTAGATTTGCCTATTTGGACTTTTCCTGTAAATGAAACCCTACCGGGGATTGGGAGGAGAGTATCAATGGGAGAAAAAGGAGAAACATCTGTAACAAAAATAAATTAAAAAACAACAACAAATAGATGAAACCCTACCATATGTGGTCTTTTGTGACCGGTTTCTCTCACTTAGCAGGTTTCCAGAGTTCATCCGCGCTGCAGCACGTGTCGCTACTTCGCTCCCTTGTAGCTGAATAATGTCCCTTTGTGTGGCTAGACCGCCTTTTCTTATCTTTTCATCACCAGCTGATGGACATTTGAGTTGTTTCCGTCGTATTAAGAACAAGGCAGCTGTGATCGTTCGGGCACACGCCTTTGTGTAGACGTGTATTCTCGGTTCTTTTGGGCATATCCTGGGAGTGGAGCCGCTGGGTCACATGGGAACTCCGCCCCACGTTTTGAGGAACTACGGACCTTGTCCCAAGCAGCGCCCCCTCTTACCTGTGCGGTTTGGGGAACACTTTCCACACAGGCACACGCCCACATCAGCACCACCGGATCCAGGGACAGGAGCTCGTCACCTCTCCGGAACTCTCCCCTGGGCCTCTCCCCTGGCACCCCGCCCTAAGGGCAGCCACTAGAGTGACTTCTGTCGCCAACGAGGCTGGGACGTTGAGGCAGAACAGGAGGTGAGAAGAGCGTTCGCGAGGGCACAGTGACCCAGGCCGGGCGGAGCCGGCGCTCGACTCCTCCGCGGGCACAGGTGCCCAGGCTTTCCCATGGCCACTCCCAGGCCTGGGGGCAAACAGGTGCCCCTCCTGGCCCAGACCCCGCACAGCCAGCGCCCTTTCAGAGAAATGACAACGGGACCTCGGGAGGCCAGGGAGGCAGCTGAGGGGGGACGCGGTGCCCGAGGCCCATCCAAGTGCCACCATTATGCCCACTTGGGTCTGCCTTGGCGAAGGCCCCGTCACAGCTGTCCCACCCACGTCCCGCGGAGCTCCCCTGCCCCTTCAGTCTGCGCTCACCTCCCCTGGCAGGCGCTGGAGGAGAGGCAGCCCCAGACCTCGGGCCGCCCCCCGCGCAGGGCCGGCGGGCACCCGCAGGGAGCTGCACACGGGCAGTCGGGCAGTCGGGCAGTCCCGGGCCGCAGGCGGCTCCGCCAGGCCGGGCTCCCAGGGGGTGGCCCATGCGCACGCAGGCCCGCACCTGCCGCAGAGTGGCCCCGGCACCTGGAGTCCTTTCTCCTGCCTCCGGTCCTGCAGCCTCCAGTCCTGCAATGCAGCCTTCCCCCCTGAAGTGAGCGGCTCCCTCTGGCCTCGTCCACACCGAATTACACACACGAAGTCACGGTCACACTCAAAACCGCTCAGACTTAGGACCTGAGAATCCTTTACTTGCCTCCAGAAGTCCCTCCTGCCAGCTCCTCCAGTGGGAGAGCCCCAGGCTTCGCTGCGGCCACCTCCTGGAAATGGACAGTCAGAGATGGATGTGGGCACTCCACAGGAGGGCCAGGCGGCCACACACCAGGGGCAGTAGTCCAGCCAGTGATGTCCTACCAGCACTGAGGAAACTCGCGGGGTGGCACCGCCATGCGCAGAGCAGGCCGCCCTGTGCTGCAGTCCCCGCGTGCCCCACGCAGGCCCAAGGCTCTGGAGAGACTAGTCCCAATCAGGGTCCAGAAAGGGCGTCGGGACGGGGCCCAAGACGACCTTCAAGGTCCGATGTTTTATACACAGCAGGCAGGGGTTGGAACCCACTTCCCTTCCTCTTCCCCGGGGTCCTATCACTCCTCCTCTTCCCACACGTTCTTCCCCTGTGCCTATTCTCTGAGCCCAGGAGAGAAAATGGTCTCAGTTCCAGTTCCTTTATAGTAAAGCTTTGAAGGGCTTTGGGGCCTAGCCTCCGCATCTAACCGTTTCACAGCACCACTTTGTATCACCACGCATGTCTCCCCGTGCCTGGCTCGGAGCAGATGCCCCACAAGTGCCAGTTAAGTAAATGAAGGAGTGAATGAAGGTTGCTTCACTGTGAGTTCCAAATACTGGAACTGATCACCCAGTGGGAGACCACTGGTTATCCTGTGGGCACGCATCAGACGTGTCCCGGGCGCCCGCAATGTTCCAAAGATGATGCCAGGGCAGGAGCCATGGTGTCGACGCCAGTCTCATCTGATAGCCTTTCTTGCATTTTTTGCTGCTTTTCCTTCTGGAGAGAGAGGTGGGCAGGGACTGATGGGCGCCCAGCGCCCTCTGCTGGTGCGTTTTTATAATTGGCTTTTGCATAGTCCAGGGGTTTCTATGCACTCTTGTTTTTAACCGGCCTGGGCAAGGCTGGGAGTGAGGATTTCTGGTTTTAGTCCAGGCCCCTTCCTCATAAATGTCAGGTCTGAAAATAGCTCCTGGTGATAAAAATGGGTGTCAGGGTGGGCATCCAGGCATTCATAATTTCATTGAAAGTAGGTTTTGTTTTGTGTTTTAACGACACCCCGACCCGAGTGCTTGTGTCAAGTGGAAATAACTTCAGTCCAGGCTCAGTGTCGCATCTCGGAGGCCAGCGGGTCTCCTCACACGCTTTGGGGAAGGAGAGGTCTGTTTGCCTCGGGGAACTAGGAGACTTTCCTCGGAGAAGGAGAAGTGGCTGTGCCCACAGCGGGTGTGGCTCCTGGACAGGGGCTGGGGCTGAGCATCACTGATCCACGGGGCGCTCTGGCTCTCCCCCGAGGCCGCGGGGCCCTGAACTGGGAGCCAACGGCTTTGCTGTCTGCACCAGACCCTTCCTTCTCTGCCTGCCTCCAGAAACAGAGGAGCTCCTGGGTGTGGGGAGAGCGGGCAGGGGTACAACCTATCCGGGTACAGAACCCAAGGCCGAGCCAACCCAGCCTGCAGCCCCTGGCTCAGAGTGACGCCCCTGTGTTCCATATACAGAGCACAGTACCGTGCTTCTCAGACTTCCGTGGGCACCGGGGTCACTCGGGAAGTTTTATTAAAATGCTCACCGTGGTTCAGCAGGTCTGGGTGTAGCCTGAGACTCTGCATTTCTAACCATGTCTCAGATGATACTGATGCTGCTGGTCTGGGGTCCGCACCGTGAGAAGCAAGAGTGTAGAGGAAATGGGTTCTGCAATCAGAATGCTCGGTCCGAGTCCCCGCTCTGCCACTTACTCCGTGGTCTTGGACAGATGACTCGTTACCTCTCTCCGAGCCTGCTTCGTCCTACGTAAAAGGGGGAGAGTGACAGACAGAATGACGTCGTAGAACGAGGGACGGAATGACTTCATAGGTTGTTGTAAGAATAACATGAAACAACGCAGGGAAGGAAGGCTCCTGGCACAGCCTGCAGGGCCCTGGACATGGTGAATCTCTTCACCTTCCTGTGTCCTGTCAGGAAGTGCTTATCCCCTCGACACGCCTGGCACTGCCCTGGGCCCTGAGACACAGCAGTGGCAGAGACGACCCTCTGCTCTGAAGGAGCTCCCATTCCGGCAGAAAGACACAGACCATGACGAGTAAAATACACGGTATGGAAGTTGGTGATAAGTGTGCTGGAGAGAAAAATACAGCAGAGGAAAGGTGATAAGGAACGCGGGGGGCGGGGATGCTACTTGTATAGAATACTAGGGAGAGTGTCACTGAGGAGGCAGTTTTGAGGCGAGGGAGCTGAGGAAATGGCAGGGAACATTGTAAGTGCAAAGGCCCTGGGGCAAGAGTGTACATGTGTGAAGAAGAGCAGGGGACCAGGGTGGCCCGAGCCCAGGAAGTGAGGGGAGAATAATGTGAGGGGGGACAGAGGCAGATCCTGTAGGGCCTTGCAATCCACTGACTTTGGATTTTGCTCCGAAGGAAATGGGAAAACACTGGAACATTCTGCATAAGAGCGACATAACCTAACTAATATTTTAAAAGGACAATTTTGGCTCGTTGAGAACAGACTGCAGGGGACTCCTGCTACACTCCAAGGCCGTTGTAACAACCCAGGAGAGGGGGTTGGGGTGGCAGAGATGCCGGTGGAAGTGATGGGAAGATATACATTGAGTCAGTGTCACTTACAGCCACAAACATAAAGCCATTTTAAGGGTTTCCTATTGCCCTTTAAATGGAGTTAATTCGCCCCCTTCATCTGGATGAACACGTGGACCGAGCATGACTTCACGGCTCATTCCCAGGAAACAGAAAGGTCTGAGGTGCTTTCCATCAGAGATACTGTAGGAGGTCTCAACTGACTGTGTCTCTGGAGTCCAGCTCTTCCTTGAAAAAAACCTGTTTTTTATTATACAAATACTACATATCCATCGTAGAAACATTAGCAATGACAGGTAAGCACGAAGAGTGACCGCAAGGTCTGCCATCAGCCTACTGCACAGAGAAAGCCACGCCTCTCGTTCTTGTGGCTCTGCCTTTTCAGTCCACGGGTGGCTCTGTGCACACACGTCTACCACGAGTGGGGCTGCATTCTAATCCTCTTTCAGAGTTTGCCTTTCCCCCCCATTTAACATGATATCATCAACATCTCTTGAGGCAGTAACTGTATTTCAACAAGATATTATCCTCGACAGTCGAGCATTCCATTTCTGGGTGTGCCACACTGTATTTCGCCAGGTGGTGTCCACGGCCGTTGCTCCTGATTTTCAAGCGTGTATTATAAACGACCCGACGACGAGCACCCTTGCGGTGGAACCTGCGGCCTTCTGTCATTTCCCTCTTTTCAGGCATCGGAGAGGTCTCACCAAGCTGTGCTGAGTAGACTCATCCCAGAGCTGTTCATCTCCCCACACGCTCATTGCCCATAAAAAACAAAACAAAATCCTTCTTTGTCACCACTTTTAAAAGCTGGTATCAATATTAAAGTCTCAAATGGACAAAGCCCCCCACCCGCTACCCGCCGCGCCATCACCTGCTGAGGGCACTCCTCCCCCTCTGGGTCCTGTCCTGTGGTGCTCGGAGGTCACCTTGATCACACATTCAGGAGGGTCAGTCACCTCTGAAACACTGAAGGCTTGGAATAGAAAGGCAATGGGGCCTCTGGAGGCAGTCAGCGTGTACCCCCGCCCCCCTGCCCCCCACTCCCACCCCGACCTGGTGGTGGATGCCGGAGCCCATCCTCCCCCACCCTCTGGGGCTGCGAGTGGACTTTGCGACAGAGGCCATGGCAGTGACAGAATGGATGACACAGCCTGGCCTCCTGCGGGGCCCAGCCCTGCCCACCTGATTGCTGCCAAATGACTCAGCCTTGCGTTGCTCTGGTGACTGCTTGGGTCAGGGCCTGGGCTGTAGCACCTGTTATCCGTGGGTGGGCTGGGGAGAGCCAGCTGCCCCGCACCCTGTGGGAATGGGACTCAGGTTACAGGAGTGAGGTGCTGTGTCGCAAGGGGCCCATTCTGCCCTCAGGAATAGTCCGTCCCAACCCCCAAACCTTCTGTGTGTTTTCCCATTGTTTGATTTCTTAATTTGCACACCCTTCCTCCTCTCAAAACAGTCACAGGTCATTTGTTTACTTCTTAAGGTTGAGTGACATCCATTTCACTGCACGCCTGGCTCTGGCCGGGGTTAGTCATGGGGCTAGGAGACTGAGAACTGAAGGCCTTTGAATCTAGGAGGCACGTCTGACCTCATCAGCATGGTTGTCATGGCGTTAAAACAAACAGACTGGATTCCTCTGCAGATACGCTCACTTAACCCTCACCACCCCTGTGGACCGGGTGTCACGATCCCCATGTTCCAGATGGAAACGCCGAGTCTCAGAAAGGTGAAGCCACTTACCTGCGGCCACACCGCTGACCTGAGGTCTGTGCTCCCGCCTCACCTCCTTCCCCTGGGCAGTGCCACAGGCCCCACAGAGCCAAGGAGCAGAGGTGGCAAAGGGCACTGGGCCCGAGTCAGACACCTACCTGGCTTCGGGGCCTGGCTTTGCTTCCAAATGGTTGTGTGGCAGAGGGCACCTCACTGCACCTCTCTGGGCCCCAGGATCTCATAGTCAATCAAACAGATTGGATCAGAGTCTCCGAGACTCCTTAGTTCAGGTTATGTGGTGGTCACAGAAAGCCACTGTGCTTAAATAGCCCCGGGCTGCCAGACCACAGTCCCTCTCCGGAGCCGCGTGGGTCACTGCTTCTCCCCGCTTCCCCACCTCACGCTCTGACCCTGCAGACTGGTTTGCTTTTTCCATAGAGCAACTGTCTCTGCTTCTTCGGCCCATGGTGGCCGTAGCCTCTCTAGCTCCCAGTTATACGGCCCCAGTTCTGGGGGCCAGCTCAGTCTCACCAAATGAATTCCCAACTCTGAATTCCCAGGGGACAAACCTGCTTAGCAAGCTGGTTGGGTATCCACCTTGGTCCGATCCACTGGTTCTCCAGCACCAAGAAGCAGGGGCCTAGATGGGGGTGACACTCCCCAAGAGGCTCTGTACACGGGACAGGAGGAGCACCTGTGGCAGAAGAGACATGACTGAGTGGAGTTCCATTCCCCACGAGGGGACACAGACCTACAGGAAGCACGAGCTCCCTGGGCTCGCTCTCTCTTCCTCTGTGCCGCACCTTTGATGGCTCTCGGGACCTCTTCTGGAAGAGCTGAGGATGAGAGAAGAAGGTGTGAGTTGCTTGAGGGCGGACTACACAGCATGCGTTTACTACCCGCTGCCCCGACCCTGGACACGAACACTCCCTGTTTCTGACATTGGTACCACTTAGTCACTCAAGCTGGACATTCTCTTTGTCCTTCCTATGGCCAATGAGCTGCCAGTTCCCATGAAGTCTTTATAGCATTTCCAGTGGCCATCCTGACTCCCCCAATTCCCATACACACCCCAATCCAGGTTCATAGCACCTGGATCCTGAACCGCTTCCCGACTCCAGTGGTTTCCTCCCCCTGGAACCCGCTGTGCACACCACTTCCGAGTGCGCGGTCCTCAACCACTGCTCTCCACCCCAGCCTCTCCCTCGCTCAGAGATCCTGTCCAGGGCCCACTGTTTACAGGGTCACATCCGAACTCAACCTGTTGTTCAAGACCTTGCATTTCTGATCTGGCCTTAGATTTCTGATGTTTTTTCCATCCCTGTCTATAAACCTACATTCTAAGGTCCCGAATGTGCCTTCCCATCCCCATGCCTTTGCTCACCTCACTCTCTCACCTCCGTGAAGTCCCCACCGGTCTGGCTGGACTGCCCCCTGCCTCTGCGCAGCCCTTCAGCGACGTGGCCACTTGCCGTTCAGAGAAGCCTCCGCAGCTCCTCCCTGGGCGCAATCTGCTCGTCTCTGCTCTCCGTGCAGTGTGCGGGTTTCTAGAAGAGCACGGAGTCGTCTTCGCCTTCATCCTCAGCTTGGAGGGCAGCCCGCACTTGGCGGGTGCCCAGGAAATGTTTGTGGCCTGAACTTCTGCTGCCTCCCCTGGGTGCTTCATGTGTTGGCCCTCCTGACCCCCTCCAGGACGTGTGGATCCAGGGTGCCGGTAGGGGACCCCTCCCACCTGGGTCCCTCCAGGACCAAGCAGGCTTGCAGGGGGTGGGGGTGGGGTCTCAAGAAAACTCCCCTGGCTACCCAGATCCCCCCCAGATCATGTCTGCAGATGTAGCTATGTGGCTGTGACCTGTATTCAGGTTGGCTCATGAGATGAGAGGGACGTGACGGGGGCTCCTGAGACTTGATTTTATGGCCACATTGCCCCCGACGTGTTTTCCAGCTGAAGCAGATGCCAGCTTTAAGAGCTAAGCCAAGGTCACCGGGGAAGCCGGGCTGCCAGCTGAGCGGCAGCTGAGACTCCTCTGTGCAGGTGAGTCCGCAGAGCTTGTCAAGCCTGAGGACTGCTGGCGACGTCTCTGCCGTCCCCGGTCCTTGACCCTCTCCAGGCTCCCCCGGGCCCTAGCTCCACATCCAACCTGGAGGCGACAGAAGGACGGGTGTGTGTGTCAAGGGGACAGGTCTCTCCGGCTGTCAAACAGCTGTCACGTCTGTCCTTGGGAACGGACTTCAGGGAGCCGCAGCCCGTCGTTCCTGCTGATGCTGCACACGGGCCAGCTTTGCTGTGAACCTGCACTTTTCCTGTGGGTCTCAGTGTCCCCTCGTCTGGAACGGAATTATGCATACTCTTGTCTCTGCTGCCAAAGATGCTATTCCTGTCTGCACACAGGGCCTCTTGGCATGTGTCTCCCCAACCCACATACCCCCACTTCTTTGTGCCACGGAACCCTGTGGATCAGACCAAGGTGAGTGTCCAAGCCAACTTGCCCCAGCAGATTTCCTCTTGAATGAGTGTCCGAGAGAGAACAAGACAGAGAATCCCACGTCTCTCATGACGTAGTCTGGGAAGTCACACAGCCTCGCTTCCGCTGGGTTCTGTTCATGAGAAGCCTGTCGCTCTGTCTGGCTGTCACTCCCACCCAGGGGACGTAGGCTCCTCTTGAAAGAGTTTCACGAATTTGTGGGGCTGTTGGAAAAGCACCACAGCACAGAGCTGAACGATGGCGTGTTCCCAAGCGTTTGGGGGTTTGGTAGTCAAGGGACAGCCTCTGGGGAGTCCCCTGTGACAGGCAGAATAACCACCTCTAAAGATGCCCACATTTTAGAACCTGTGAATATGTTATGTTACCCGGCAAAGGGAAAGAAGTCTGATCAACTGACCTCAACATAAAGACACTATGGCGTTAAGGTGGGCCCCATGCGGTCACAAGGGCCCTTAACAGTGGGTGCAGGAGGCAGAGAAAGAACCAGGCTGAGAGTGATGCAGAATGAGAAAGACTTGACTGGCCATGGCCGGTTTTGAAGATGGGAGAGGCTGGAGAAGGGATGCAGGCAGCCTCTGGCAGCTGAAAAGGCAAGGAAATGTGCTCCCTGAGAGCTCCCAGGCCGGCCAATGCCTGGATTGCAGCCCGGAGGGACCATCTTGTGTGGTCCATCTTGTGTGGTCCATCTTGTGTGGTCCATCTTGTGTGGTCCATCAGGTGCGCGGTGATCTGTCACAGCGCGGGGAGCTCACGGACTGTGCCGCCTCCCTCCCACCCCGCCCAGGCCGGCTTCCACACGTGCGCAGGCCCATTGCACGTGTTTCTTAGGGCCCTGCGTGTTAGCACACGTGTTACCATCTCCTTGAAGACGGTACGCTCCTGGAGGGCAAGGCCTATGTTTCCTTTTTTGTTTAAATGCATATCTAAAGCACCCAGTGCATTGCTCATTACTCTGTAGCCATGAAATGCTTGACCAGCTATTCACTAGACTGTCTAAAAGGCGGAGCAGCCAACTGGGCAAAGAGATGAAACAAGCACGAGCTGGTGTGGAACGAAATAGGAACTCCCGTGGGTTTCTCCTCCAGCAAACCGGAGACAAAATCACACCCACGGAGGGCAGTTCACTGAAGCCCTGCTTTCTCCGTACCTTTCTCTGCTCTCACGCAAACCAGCAGCCAGGCCTCACCTTCCCCGAGGCAGAGGGTTTGGGGTGGGACAGAGTGCAGCTGCGGAGGTCACTGGCTCATTCTCATCTCGGCAATGGCCTAAGTCTAAGGCTTCTGCAGGGGTCTGTGCCCTTTTGGCGGGGAGGACGGAGGACGCCTGCCAGAGGTAAGGAGGGTCCCCAGAGCCCAAGGGGACCACTGAGCGCCGGGTCCTGAGTCCTCCTGCATGCTAGACCCTGGGCCTGGGGGTTCCCCATATTACCCCAAACCCTGCCCCCCCAATGCAGGAGCCAAGAATGGGGGGGAGCAGGAGGACAGGGCGGGGCAGTGCCTCCTGTGCCCGCATAGATAGGCATCTGCATCTTCAGGGCCTCCCCTCTCTTCTGACCTGGGGCCTTGGCAGAAGGAGGCTGAGTGGAGGCAGACAGCTGGGAGGGGGGACGACCCTGGGGATGACCCTGAGGGTGAACAAGACAGAACCTTCCACTAATCCACCCGGAAGCAGGACAAGGGGTTGGGGTGAGAACTGTGCCGAGTCAGAGCAAAGAAAGCGACACTCTGCGTATTCAAGTTTGTCCAATCCCCTTTGGCTTTCGGTGAAGGTTTAATGCGGGTGGAGGGAGGCCTGGGGCGGGCAGTGCGGGACTGCGCTCGGGGAGTGGGAAGAATGAGCCGGAGCTCTGGCGGGCTCCGCGCGGCGCTAAGTTGGAAGGATGTTGTCCTCAATCGTGTACAGGTGGAAGTACAGATAGGTCAGAATGCAGCTCCAGATGCCAAGGGCGAGGAGGGTGCCCAGGCCTGGCGTGGAAGTCTCCTGCTGGGCGGGAGAGAGGCAGGAGCCTGAGGCAAGGTCAAGGCAGCAGCTGGCCAGGCACCCCCCTCCACGGAGCCTCCAGGCTGGGCTACCCACGTCCTCCTTCCTGGTGCCGCGGCCTCTGAGACCGGTGGGTGTGCTGGGGGCAGGAGCACAGCTAAGGTCTGATGGGCACGCAGCCTGAGCCACTGCCTTTGGGATGGCGGGGCACCCGACTGAGACGAGGCACATCTCGTAGGGATCTACCTACCCCCGATTGTAGCTGTTCTTTAGGGCACACAACATACATTTCTCCTGTGGAGGACAGAAACGGCACAAGAAAGATCATTTTTCCCTGGCCCAAGATGGCCAGACGGCTGGGCACCTCGTCAGGTTTTGCTACAGGAAAGGACAGAACAATACAGTGGCACTGGGGGGCAGGCACACCCAGGGCTGGGTCCTACCTACTTGGTCATGGCTTAGGAACTCCCCAGGCCTGGAGGGCAAGACCCCGGGGAGGGTTTCAGGCTCCAGGGTCCCCGGGGCTTGCAGAGGGGTGGCCCCGGTCAGAGCAGCCCGGGGAGGAGAGGGACAAGCAGGAGCCCAGGGGTGCAGCTCCCGGGGGGTGGGGGGCTTCACTTACACAGCAGGTGGCACACTGATGGAGCGAGTCCAGCGGGTCCTTCTTGAGCTTCTGCGGAGCCATGCTCTTCTTGTGGGCGGACAGCGCCGCCCTCTCCGCGGCGTCCAGTTTCCTGAGCCGGAGCTGGGCGTCTGCGTCAGGCTTTCCCAGCCTGGGCTCCGGGTGCTCCTTCGGTCTTCTAAGGGGACTGGGGAGTCAGGGAGGGCGGAGTTGGGGGGACAGTTGCCCACATGACAAGGGGGACCAGAGCGTGGGCGGCTGTGGAGGCCTTGACTGCAAGCCACGGGGGCCCGAGGAAGCAGGACAGCTCCTTGAAGGGTCCGAGTCCTCTGAACCCCGAGGACGTTTAGCAAAGTGGGAGGGGGGCGCTTTAGGGATGAGGAGAGATGGGTGCAGGCTATACTTACAGCTTGGTGTTTTTCTGTATATTTATTAAAACATCCATCTTCTCATCCATATCCTTCTGCATTTCCTTCAAGAGAGAAGTCAAAGCTGGAATCTCCGTCGTGAAGGGCTTTCGAAGGTCCTTTCTCCTGCCCCCTGCACACCACTCAGAGACCACACCTCAGCATCTCCCCTCCTCAGAATCGTCCTGGCCTTGGGTGAGGGGGCGACAGGTGTGCCTGACACGGGTCACCTCCCTGCCCTCCCCCCTCCCACCAGGAGGCTGAGCGCAGGGGGGTCACCAGGGGCTTGTCAGAGTCTCCAGGTGAGTCAGAGGCAGGAACTGTTTCACCTGAACTCACACTGGGATGAAACCATTAGCCGCCTCGGTTCAATAAAATGACAGAACCAGGAAAACAAATCGTGTGACCCCCTCGAAGACACTTTGACGCCAGTGTTTGGGCCCAGAGCCTGTGTGTTTGCTCCACCTTTTACCCAGTTTCTGGCGGAAATGGACAACACCCCGTGGAACCGACAGCAGCTGAAAGGGCACCTCCCACGTACTGCTCACGAGCAGCGAAAGGG
Source organism: Tadarida brasiliensis (assembly GCA_030848825.1). Lineage (NCBI taxonomy): Eukaryota > Metazoa > Chordata > Mammalia > Chiroptera > Molossidae > Tadarida > Tadarida brasiliensis. The sequence continues at coordinate 44,479,474 of CM061275.1, forward strand.
TCGGAGCAGCCCCTTGACGAGGCTGGGACCTGTGCGTGTGACCTGGACAACTGGACAGGGACGGTGGTCACAGAGAAGCCCTCAGATGGCAGAAGTTATCAGAGACAATACTTGTGATGGGCATATCAGGGTTGGATCAAACATCATAAAATGTACACCAAAAATAATTTGCTCCGCCCTGGCCAGTTTGGCTCAGTGGTTGGAGCGTCAGCCTGCAGACCAAAGAGTCCCGGGTTCGATTCCGGCCAAGGGCACGTACCTCGGTTGCAGTTCGTCCCCGGCCCTGGTCGGGGTTGTCAGGAGGCAGCCAGTCGATGTGTCCCTCTCACATCGATGATTCTCTCTCTCTCTCTCTTTCTCCCTCTCACTCTGTCTGAAGATAAATGTAAAAATATCCTCAGGTGAGGATTAAAATATAATAATAATAATAAAATAAAATAAAAATAATAATAATTTGCTCTGAGGCAAATAATTTTAATTAAAAAATGAAAGTTTTGGAAACAGTTGACTGAACTGTGGTAAAAACTTGATCAAGAAAGTATGTATACTCTCTGGGTGGAGATGATTTCAAAACATACGTTCTTGAAAGGCATTTTTAAATGTTAGTATACATTTCAAATAAAATATTTGTATTCATAGTAGAATCAAAATAGCCTTGAAGTCCTCCGGGTCCAGAGAATCAGTCAGACACCGCGCATCCTTGCAAGTCTCAGCACCACTCCGAGCTCCCTGTGTCCCCGCTGACCTCGTTTTCTCGTCTAAACGAGTTCTATGTCCCTGCCACCCTGCTCACTGTCACCACTTTCTTCCAATGACACAGACGACTTGGGACTCACTGTGGATGGAATCCATCGCCGAGAATGGCCGTTTCCCTCCGAGGCGTCTCTCAGGTGCGCCCTTTCCTTCTGTCCCTCCACCTGGCCCAGCTGTCTCCACCCGGAGCGGGACGCAGCTCCCTGTCTGATCTGTCTGCTCCAGACGAGCCCTGCCCGCTCCCCGGGGCCCCGGGCCACCTTGCCAACAGCTGCCGGCCCCGCTCTCTGAAATGCTGCCCCAGCATGTTCCGACCCAGAGCCTCCGGAGGCCCTTACTGCTTACACAGCCGATCCAGCCTGTCTGCGAGCTTCCAGAAGCCTCGTTACCGCGGCCTCCGTGCCCCTTCCGTTCCATTTCTCAGTTTCCCCAAACGATCTCACTTTTATGACTGATCTCCCTACTGACCATGTATGCTTCGTGTCACTCCTACCTCCATGCTGTGCCCCAACTGTGCCCACGCCCAAGAGAGCCTCCCCGGTGCCTTTCGTGCCCAGTCCTACCCACCGACTAACAGAACACAGTCGGTCTTGTACTGCAGAGAGAACGCTTGCCCTTTGCAGACAATCTGGATGCCACAGAGGAATACAAGAGAAATAAGATCATCACCGAGAAATAACAGTAACCCTTTCGGTATATTTCTTTCTAGGCTTTTTTCTGTATGTTCAATTTACCTATTTTTTTTTCCCATTTAGTTGAGATCAGCCGTATACATTACTTGTATCTTGCTTTGTTTACTTCTGATTATAAGCATTCTTTCTAAATACTGTCTCTAATAGTTCCTCATTTTCATCATATGATATACCCTAACTGAATTGGCTATTTCTCTACTGTTAAAATTGTGGTTATTTCCAAATTTTTGCTATTACATGAATATATATCCATCCATCCATCCATCCATCCATCCATCCATGCTGGTACTTCTGATTATTCTCAGAGGTTAAATTCTGAGAAGTGGAATTGATCAGTCAAGGGGTTTGAATACTTTTGGATACCTACAGTCTAGTTCCTTTTCAGTTTTGTACAAACTGGGACTCTGATCAGCAGCACAAAGAGCATCCCTGTCTTAGTCTGTAACTGTCGTAAATGAAAACTTCGCTTATTTGAATGTGACATCCGACCATTGTTTGCGTTTGCATTGTTTGATTACTCATGAGGTAAACGCTTAATGTTTACTGCTTTTTAGTTATATTCTCTTCTGTGGATTGTCTGTTCCTACACTTTCCCACTTTTCTATTTGGTTCTTACAGATCTGTGTGAGCTTTGTATGTTACAGATAAAAACATCTGTCTATGTCCATCATACTCATGAAAAAAAATTGTTTCTCCAAAACTGTTGTGTGCTTCTTAATTGTTTATGGTGCTTCTCTGTTATAACTTCAAAAATTTTTATGTCAAATATGTCAATACTTCCTCTGTGATTTCTTCCACTGCATTTATGCTTAGAACATCTGGCTAAATACTTACATACACTTTCTTCTTATTGGTTTTTAGTATTTAAATTCACTTTGTAGACTCAGTTTACAGAGTTAACTAAATTAAGTTTTTCTTCATATATTCAAGCAATGCTAATAGTACACAATCCTTTCCTTCTCACTGACCTTTAACGAAATCATCTTTATCATATTTTGAGTTTTATAAGAGCTGGGGTTCCCGAACTTGCGTGCACAGTGGAATCACCTGGGGATCTGTAAAACCTACTGACCCTGGACCCCATCGCAAGAGGTCCTGACGTAATCGTTACGGGTGCAGCCTGGGTCCAAGGGGGCCGGTCAGAGCCACATGCCAGGGTTCCAACGTGCAGCCAAGGTGAGTAACTATGGCACATGTGCCAAGGACCTGGTTCTCATCTGGGGGTGAGCATCACAGTCAGCGCTTTAAGCAACTGTGCCCACCTTGTCCATCTGGGCCTGGGCCTGGGCATATGAACATCAGAAACCCTTACAGGTATTCATTCGCATTGCGCTCCCGGCAGAGGCTGTGACCGGGTGATCTCCGCTGGTTACCCTTGGGCTGTACCACCTCAATTTGATGACTGCGGCTTTATTATACACGTTCATATCTAATGGGAGTCGCTACAACACTTGAAAATGGACAGATATCTGCTTTGGCCTGTTATGCTTCCACATCGGCGGCCCCCAAACTTCCACCTGGAGAACGTGAGAAAAACCCAAGGTCGCAGGTCCCATCGAAATAGGACCTGGGCTGGTTTCCTTATTTGCGCAGGTGATTCTGCAACACACCAAAGTCTGAGAACCACAGTTCTAGAATCTAGAGGGTCCTCTTGGTGATGACCGAGTTAAAAAATAATCCTATTGGGTCAGATGTGCGTGAAGCTTCCAAGGCAGCCTTCGAGGCTCACCTGAGGACTCGCTTTCTCCACGGGACGTTTCTGGTCCCTCCAGCCCACCTTCATCACTCCCTCCTCTAAACTCTTACTCAGCTGATACCGTTATCATTCACCTTGTTGCTTACGTGGTCATTCTTTCTTGCAATAGAGTTGGGGGGCGGGGGCTGGTCTCTCCTCCCGCAGATCCTATATGGTACCGGCCCGTGGAAGGCACTCAGTAAATGCTTACCTTCATAATCTCCACAAATTCCTGGAGTTTATCAAAATCCTTGTCCATTACATCTTTTATCTAACAAGGAAGAAAGGCACAGAGCATATTACTGATTGTGGAGTCATCTCTGGGGCATTTTAGGCAAAGGGCAGCAGCCGCTCTGCGGGAGGGAGCTGGAGGAAGCTCGGGAACCGACTCGTAATGGCCCATTCAAGCCAGTTTCCGCCCTGGCCGGTGTGGCTCAGCGGTTAGAGCGTCGGCCCGCGGACCAGAGAGTCCCGGGTTCGGTTCCCGCTGAGGGCACGTACCTCGGTTGCAGTTTGTCCCCGGCCCCGGTTGGGGTCGTGTGGGTGGCAGCCACTCGATGTGTCTCTCTCGCATCGATGTTTCTCTCTCTCTCTTCCTCCCTCTCTCCCTCCCGCTCTATCTGAAGATAAATGCAAAAATGTCCTCGGGTGAGGGTAAAAAAAGAGCCAGTTTCCTCCAAGGCGTCAGTGAAGGGACGAGGGTGCAGGTACCATTAGGTCAGCCCCCACCAGCCTCGCCGCACCTTGGATCTGCAGACTGCCGTGCGGAGCGCAGACCGGTTTCAGTGACACCTTCCCCCTGAGCGCGCCCCTTTTCAGGAGGATGCTCTGGGTGGTTCCATCACAGAAACCAGAAGAGGCCTTGCTCCGCAGCTCGCTAGGGGAGGGGGGAAGAAGAGCTGAACTGGTCCCTGACTGCCCCCAATTCCAGTGAGCCGCTCTCTGTCACCAGAGTTATCTATCTCTCCCAACCGTGTCCGTAAGACGCCGTAGAGAGTCCTTATCATTCAAACACTGGGTGAGCATCAGACAGACAGATATCCTAAGTGGCCCGACACTTAAAAGCTCCAGGGATTCGGGCTGAGTTCCTTGGACTGCTTTCCCACGCGATTCCTGACTTCTGTCACTGCTCAGAGCGAGGCACCGCACCTTCCTGGGAGCTACCCTTTACTTCAAGATCTGAGAAGTCTCACTCATCCTCTTACCTGTTTTATCTCCTCCATCTTTTCCTTGAGCTCTTCCCTCACCTCCCTGAGATCATTCTGCGGAGACAACATTGGGAAGAGGAGGAGTAAAACGTGTCTTGGATGGAAGGGGAAGGCCTGGGGCATGGAGAGAGCAGGGGCAGAGGTACTTCCCGTCAGGGAGGAGAGAACGAGAAGGTGCTGTTAAGGAAACAGGAGAGCCTGGCTGGTGTGGCTTAGGGGATTGAGTGTCATCTCATAGACTGAGAGGTCTGGGTTCGGTTCCTGGTCAGGGCACAGGCCTGGGTTGTGGGCTCCAACCCCAGCAGGGGGCGTGCAGGAGGCAGCGGACTGATGTTTCTCGTCGATGTTTCTCTCTCTCTCTGTCTCCCTTCCTCTCTCTGAAATCAATAAAAACATATTAAAAAGAAAACAGGAGAGTGGGACATCCAGATATCATGTGCCTCCGATACTTCTGGGGTGTGACTGCCAAAAATCACAGACAGCCAGATTGGGGGTCACTCTACAAAAGGTATGGTCTGTACGCCTCACAAATGTTGGTGCTCAGGGGGCTGAAGAACTGCTCAGGTGACAGGGGCTAAGGACCCACAGAACCGCGACTCAACGTGTGATCCTAGGTTGGGTCCCGGACAAAAGGCTGTTTTTTCTTTTGTTGTGAAAGACAGTAGTGGGGTCACTGTTGAAATTAGAATAAGGGCTGTAGATGAGCATTGCATCCATGTTAATTTCCCGATTTTGATGTTTTGATCATTTTACTGTGGTCATGTGAGAGTGTTCTTGTTTTTAGGAAATTTACCCTGGAATTTGAGAGAAACATGCTCTCATTGGTTCAGGCAACATTTTATATATATATATATATATATATATATATATATATATATATATAGATAGTGTGTGTGTGTGTGTGTGTGTGTGTGAGAATATATACATATATGAGAGAGAGGGAGAGAACTATGATTAAATGCCAACATTGGGGGAATCTGGGTAAAGGGTATATTAAAATTCATTGTGCCATTTTTTGAAACTTTTCTGTAAGCCTGAAATTATTTCATAGTAAAAAGAAACAAACCACAAGAACCAGAGGGAATGAAGTCACAGGCCCGATGCCCCTGGCTTATCCCCCACAGAAGTTGTTTAGCTGCCCCGCCCCCCACCCCTTCACTGGGCTGACCCCACCCCTGCTGCCCGGTTCGCACGCCTACCTTTAGCTCCCGTGTCCCTCCCAGTTTGGTAAATGGCCCTTCTGGTTTATGTATTCCTTTGTAGTCACAGGTCTGTTGATTGAAACCAGAAACACGGTATTGGAAATCACAAGTGGGTAGATGAGGCAGGAGAGATCGCCCCGAGTGTCTGGTCCTCCCTCCCGGTGGCCCCGCCGGCCCAGGGGTCTCCTCCCTCCTCCAGTTCTCTCTGAGCTCCCCTCTCCTCTCCCCTCCTGGGCCTCAGCTCTGCCCCAGAGCTGCCAGGTCGCAGTCTCGGAGTGGCCAGAGTCTCACCCTTGGCTCTCGGCTCAAAGGGGGGCCTTACCTGACCCCCACCTACAGCAGCCTCCTCGCCAGGTCTCCCTATTTTAATTCTCTGCATGGCACTAACACTACCGAGCGTTTCCTTATTTACGCATTTATCTGATTCGTTACGAGTGTGATGTCAGGAGAGCAGAGAGCTTATCTGTCTCTCAATGCACCCCAGCACCTGGGACAGGTCTTGGCCACCAGCAACAGCGAATGACCCCTGACTCCAGGTCACCTCCCCACGGCTGTCAGGCCTGGCAGCCAGCATGGCCTCAAAAGAGCTTCTTACTTTGATGGGCTCTGGCTTCAATTCCAGGTAAACTGCCTTGTAGTTCTTGCTCTGCGGAGAGAGGCGGATGGGATTCAGGCATCAGGATTGGGGAGGTGCCACCGATCCCTGAGCCCAGGCCCACAGGTCCCCCAGCACCCGGTTCAAGGCCACTCCAGCTCTGTCATGCAGTTATACACCCCTTACAGCATCTGCCTCCCAGTCCACAGCAGCCCTCTCCCTGCTGGGGGTCCTGGTGGGAGGCCCTTTAAGGCGGCTTTAAGAAGCCATCTAAGCGCTATTTCAGGAGCACAGATTTAGGCTCTAATCTCAGCTGTCCTCCCTACTGGCTGTGTCAACTTGGCCAAGTTATTAGGTCTCTCTGGCCTCCATTTCCGCATCTGTAAAGTGGGGGTAATAATTATGTTTATATAATAAAGTTACTGTCCGCCTTCGACATGCCCATTAGATGCGGGCCTGGCGCAGGCCTGGCGTGGGTCACGCCCCGGAGTGGTCAGGAGTGGGTTTGTAATAAGTACATGCTCCCTGTCCCAGGGAGTCAGTGGAGGCCTCTGTCCTAACCAGCCTGAGGCCAGGATCAAGCCCACCCTCCTTCCAGGCGGACAGGCCACTTCCTGCTCAGAACAGAGAAAGGGAAGCCGAGGATTCATCAGGGCGGTCTCTGTCCCCCCGCCCGTCTCCCTTCAGCGGGGGCTCAGAGGCCCCCATGGCCCGGCTCTGTCTCCTTTACCAGGTTTTTCTTCAGTTCTGCCCTCTTGGCCGACATGATGGAGGAGGCCAGAGTGTTCTTTTCCCAACCTCCACACGACGGGCCCTGTGACCAGGCCACTGTCCTATGCAGATTACAGGCCAAGGTGGGGCGGGATGACCCCCCTGTGTGTGCAGCAGCTGAGGTCACAATGCCCAGGACCCGCATGCCGGCCAGGGGTGTCACCTGCAGTGCCTTGGCCACTGGGATGAGGGACTTCGGTCAGGTTCCAAAGCCACAGGGAAAGTGTCCTGCAAAGCCCACCCCGAGGGACCTGCCTGTTCTGGGGAAGCACAAGGCACCCCTCAGGAGAAGCAAGAATCGCGGGCTGCTCCCCAGCAGGCTCAGCTCCCTGCTGAGCAGACCAGCAGGAGGGGTCTGCCCGAAGGGACTTCTCTGGGCCTGCCCACGCGGTCCCCTCTGCCAGGACCTCCCGACAGTTCCCGGCCCCGGGCACTGGGCACCGCCTCCTCCTCGCTGTGGCTGGCGAGCCCCCGGACCTGCAGCGGCGGTTTCTTTGCTCGGCTGAGCTGAGCAGCTGTTCCGTGAGCCTCCTTCTAGCTGAGCAGATCACATAAGCCCACGGACCTAAATATTAGGAAACTGGGTCTTAAAAGAGTCAAGGTCTCATAGTGAAACTGCTCTATAAATTATATAAATTATACACGTATAATCATCATTGTTTGGACAGACACTGAACCAGACCCACAGCTCCGGCTTGTGCCTTCTTACGGTATTCACCACCCACGCTCCCACCCCGTCCCTGTTGTCATCACCGTGTTCTGGGAGGGCTGAGGAAATCCGTTTGACGGACCCAAATCAAGGCGTCTCGCGTTGTCTTCTCCTTGAAGGTTTAGCCACGGCACGAAGCACTAGGTTGACACCGCGAGGGTGGGTGTGGCTGCGGCATAACTGTTTGCTGCGAGTGCTGGGCTGCTGTCCCTGAACAATGCCAGCTCCGCTCTTCCTATCCCCGTCCACGGCGACACCCATCGGCACGGGGGTCGGGGGCCTACAGCCCGCCCGGGTCCACTGCAGTCTGGTGGAAAGGGGGCATTCACAACAGAGAGGCCAGCAGTCACGTCTCTTTCCTCCTACTTGATGTCATTTGGGTTTCCTTTTCTTTACGAGGGTGCTGGTGTTTCAGTTTCCTGAAGACAATGCTGGGTGGAAAGGCTGGCGGGGAAGAGGAGAATTAAAAATGGCCTTAGGTCCGACCGGTATGGCTCAGTGGTTGAGCGTCGACCCATGCACCAAGAGGTTGCTGGTTCCATTCCCGGTCAGGGCACATGCCCAGGTTGTGGGCCCGATCCCCAGTGGGGGGCATGCAGGAGGCGGCCAATCGATGTTCTCTCATCGATGTTTCTATCTCTCTCTCTCTCTTTCTTCCTTTCTCTCTAAAATCAATAAAGAGCCCTGGCCAGTTTGACTCAGCGGTTAGAGCGTCGGCCTGCAGACAGAAGAGTCCCAGTTCGGTTCCCGCTAAGGGCACGTACCTCGGTTGCAGTTTGTCCCTGCCCCACTGGGGTCGTGTGGGTGGCAACCACTCGGTGTCTCTCTCACATTGATGTTTCTCGCTCTCTCTTCCCCCCTCTCTCCCTTTTGCTCTATCTGAAGATAAATGAAAAAAAAAAAATGTCCTCGGTTGAGGATTAAAAAAAAAAAAGTCAATAAAAAAATTTTTAAAAAAAAAGGCCTTGGGCTTTTTTGGTCTCTTGTGATTCCAGGGGTACAAAATCCCAGGATCTGGCCTAAGGTGAAGCCAGGCCCAGCTGCATGTAGGCCCAGAGCAGGTGAAAGTCATTGTGCTTTCGGGCCTGTGGGACCCCGGGTGACCCAGTGTTCTGAAGTCCTCTCACTGGGGCAGAATGTTTCGTCACGGTGCCCAGAGTCCTGGCTGTGGTCTCCAGTCCACCTCCACTGACCTGTCCCGGAGGCCTTGCTCCCACAACACCCTGGCAGTTCCGGGCAGTCAGAGCGCTGCCCTCAGCCAGGGGGCTCGCTGGTCCCGCCCCAGGGAACCCTCACAGGCATTTCTTAGGGACTTAATGCGATTGGTTACTGCACCGTCCTGCTGACCGATTTACAGACGCCTCCCAAAGCTCCCCCGTCGCCCTCGCTCACTGACACACTGGTTACTACCCACTTTCTCATCGTCTCTATAAACAGTGTGTCCGACCTTGGCTACAATCCTAATCCTGTTATATTGTTTCTGTGGAAAAATTATCCAGTTTCTACCATGGGAACTTTTAGTACCTCTATTTCAGGAACAAAACACAATACTCTGAGCAGATGAATGTAACTCTCCAGCTAATTCGGGACAGTGACCGGGACGTGGAAAGGCAGAGCGAGCGCGTCGTGTGAGGACTGCAGGCTTTCTTCTCCTGGGCGTCCCCACGACGGGCGTGTCTGCCAGGGCCCCGCAGCCAGCTGTGACAGCACAGCCGGCCGTGTGTGACCAAGAGCCACCGACAGCCAGAGGCGCCCTATCCCACCAAACACGGCTCCTGGGCCACCCTGCTCGGCTGGTGTCCTTCTGCCTCTCTGGGTGGAGTCCAAACAGAGGAGGTGGTCGTACGCCCGGCTCTCCTGGCCCCTGTGCCCCAAGGCTCTCTGCTGTTGCCATCCTCGTCCCCGATGGCCTTCCCTCCGCCGTTGACACCTCCAAATCCCCCTTTGTCACGGAAGCAACAAAACCGAGTGCCCCCTCTTTGGATGACCCTTGTTGCGGGATTATAGTTGACCCTAGAACAACATGGGTTTGACCTGCACAAGTCACCTGTATGTGGATTTTTTTCAATAATAACCACGTAAAGTGCTGTAAATGTATTTTCCTTATGATTTTCTTCTTCTTTTTTTTTTTTATCCTCACCCAAGGACTTTTTTCCATTTTTGTTCAGACAGAGTGGGAGGGAGAGAGAGGAAGAGAGAGAGAGAGAGAGAGAGAGAGAGAGAGAGAGAGAGAGAGAGAGAGAGAAACATCGACGTGAAAGGGACACATCGAGTGGCCGCCTCCTGCATGACCCCAACCAGGGCTGGGGACGAATTGCAACCGAGGTACATGCCTTTGACCGGAATCGGACCCGCGACTCATTGGTCCGCGGGCCGACGCTCTAACCGCTGAGCCACACCGGCCAGGGCTCCTTATGATTTTCTTAACAACATTTTCTTCTGTTTAGCTTTATTACAATACAGTATATAATACATATAACATACAACATATGTGTTCATCGACTGTATGTTATTGATAAGGCTTCCTGTCAACAGTAGGCTATTAGTTACGTTTTGGGGGAGTCAAAGTTACATGTGGATTGAAAACTGCACGGGGCGTCGGCACCTCTAACACCTCCAGTTCGGGCGGGCTCTCAACTGCCTTTCTGCATGGGGGCCACGGAGGACCGTGGGAGGGGCCCAGCGTGAGTCCTGGCAGCTGGCATCACTCCCGCTTCTTTGGCTCGAATGGAACCACAAGGCCTCACCTGACTGCAAAGGATGCTGGGACTCGTGGCCAAGGTTCTCCCAAGAAGAGGAGGAAACGGGCTTGAAGAGCAGGTAGCCATCTCTGCCACACCTTCCTAGTGCATCTGTCTGTCCTATCCTAAGTGCCCTCGTAAGAAAACCCGACTGTGTTCTTCTGCTTTTAGTGCGCGAGGGAGGTAGCCGAGAAGGTCCAAGTGGGGTTACGGTGGACACCGGGGCTGGGACTAAACCTCCTAGCAGGTGTGACCTGGCAGAGTTAGAGCTCGAGTTCGGATCCGCCTCTCTGTCACCCAAATGGCCAGTGGGCTGGGACGCGGAGACAGATTGTAACGATGACCTTTGTCCAGGGCTGTGTAGTACAACAGTCCCAGTCTAGCCCAGTCCCGTTCTGCAGAAGGCCCTGCAGACCTCCCTCTCCTCCCGCAGCACCAGACCACGTGACAGAGGAGCCTGTGGGGCCCTGGGCTCCGACTTGAAGCTTAGGGACGCATAAGTGGCGTCACTCCTCTGGGCGGCAAACTCATGTGACAGTCGCTCCCCGGGGGAGTCAACGTGCATCGAATCAAACACTGCAGCAAGCCACACTCATTTGCCGAGCCCCCTACAACAAGTGCTGCTTTATTTTTATCTGATTATGGGTTAAACAAGAGTGATTCCCTCTGTGTCCTCTTCCCTCTAAAAACTGGGACAATAACAACCCATGCAGAGAACTGTGACTCCTGGGCCTGCTGGGGCCTCAGCCCCACACCTCACGGCTGGGCCACCCTGCCCGGGCTCAGGGCCAGGCTGGCCTCAGCACGGAGCGCCGCTTTGCTATGCAGGGAACGCCACATCGAGTCCGCGTTGGTTCCGGACACGTTTCCTGACACTGTGTGCCGAGCACTCTGCATGGCCCTGGCCCCTAGGAACTCCTCACTGAGGGGCCGACGGGACAACAGACTCAAATGTGCAATGCAGTGCGCAGGCCCAGGTGCTGAGGGAGCCCAGGGGAGGGGACCAGCCCTCGTTCTTGGAGCTGGCTCTCTGCCATGTTCCTCTGGACCCCAGTCCGGGCTCTAAGAGCTTCCCAGCACCCCAGCTCCTCTAGACCCAGGTTCTCCCCTAAACCCCACACAGGAGCCAGGCAGGGCCCGGCCACCCGCCACATGCCAGGCTTTCCCAGCGCCAACACCTGCCTGGCCCTCTGAAGATGACATGCCCTCTCCGCTTGTCAGTGGGACCACCCCCTCCACACTGGGCCCTGCACGGTGACTGAACACCTGTCTCCACAGACGAAAGAGGTCTCCTTCCAGCGTGGTCCTGACCTGTCCCAGCAGGAGGGCCGCATAGCAAAACTGCCTTCTCTGCTCCGCCTGGCCCGAGGTCACCTTCCCTGGCGTTGTCACGGCACAGCAGTTCGGGCTGGGCTTAGTCGGCCCGTCCTCCGGCAGCCTCTGAGCTGGGGGGTCGAGCTGCTGATTCACCGTGTCCGAGTGTCTGCAGGTGACTCCCCCCTCCCGCAGGGGCCCCGTGGGCTCCTGCCCAGGAGACACAGCAGACCTCACTTTACGGTGCTCCACAGACGTCGCAGTTTCACAAGTTGAAGGTAACACCCTCCTCCCGCGTCTCACTTTACTGCGCGGTCTGGGGCGGGACCGCAGGGCCCTCGAGGTGGCCTGTCACGGGATGTTCATAATGCAACAACCCGGGGTGTGCTGATGGGTCTCCCTCGGCTCTCAGAGAACCAGAAACACGGACGCCCCAGAGCCCACAGGAAGGAGACAGCACCGGCCTCGGTCAATCCGATGCGTCCTGCTGACCCTTCGGTACCCTGGGCTGGCCTCCTTCCCGCCGGACCCCGGGGCATTGCCCTCTGCCCTCCACCTGCTGCCTGTACGAGGGGTCTTCAGAGAAACCATCCACACGCGAGCTACCTGTCTACCTACCTAGGGACCGATGTGCTTCAAGGGGTGGCTCTCGGGACTGTGGGCCCCTCAACCTGCCGTCTGTGGGCTGGGGACAGTGCTGGAAGCCCCATGTCCCAGCTCTAAAACAGTCCACACAGAGAAGGAATTCTTTCCTATTCAACCTTTAATTCTACTCGTTCCTCAACAGACTGAATGGGGCCCACCCACGCTGGGGAGGGCCCTGAGCCTGTCCCGCCCCTGATTCGAACACCCATCCAGAAACCCGCACAGACACGCGCAGAACAACGTTTGACCAGGTATGTGGGCACCTGTGGCTTAGTCAGGTTGACACATAACATTAACTGTCACGTTACCTGTCTCTCGGGCCGTCTCGACCCCTCACAGCGTCCCTGGAGCCCAGCACATTTCCGTCCGTCCATCTCCCTCAGCTTCCAGAACACGGTCCTGAAGGGAGCTGTAATCCCGTGGCTGGTGGACGGCCTGGTCTTTGTGTGAAACACACGACATCTGTGACGCACGAGATAGCAGAGTTCAGTGATACCAGGGGCGCCTGCATTTGTCCAGACCCTCCGGGCCGTGCTTCCAGACTCCACAGGACAACTTGGCCCCCACGTCCATCCTGTCTCCACGTCCATCCTGTCTCCGCGCCCCTCTGAGCTCATTCTCAGATCTGCTGGAGAGAGAGCAAACCCAGCTGGAGGCCACGCCAGCCTCCCAGCGCTGCCTCCCACAGCTGGACAATCCCAGGCACGCGTGCACCGCAGCCGGGCCAGTGGCCTCGTTTCCTTGTGGCAGAAAGGGATGGCTCGGGCATAAGGAGACCCTGGGCCGTCCCCTTGCTCTTTGGTCACCTGGAGAGGGGCGCTGGGCTGTGGACCCGGATCCTCTGGTTCAGTGATTACCTGGAGACCCCGCCAGTCTTGCTTGCGGGTTGAACTAGGTCACGGGTGCACCTGCAGGGATATGGGGAGTCGCCGTCACACAACAGTGTCTTCTTCACCACACATGTTGAATGTGTTTATTTAATCCACACAGCTACCCTCAGAGGTAGGCACTCTCATTATTCCTGTCGCACAGATGAAGAAACGGTAACTCGGAGCTCACGTTTTCTGGAGTCACAGAGCCCAGTGGGAGCTGCGACACGAACCAGCAGCCTGGCCACACAGCCAGCCCGTCCAGCCTCCTCCCCGTAGTCCCTCAGCCGAGGGACAAGGACCCCCCACCTTCCTTGCTTAGGGAGTGGCGGCGTGGACTGTCCCGACCAGGGCAGCCCATGTCCCGTGCCGGCATCTCCCACTTGGCGTCTGTAGAACCAGGCTTCACGAAGATGAACACGTCCACGTGACGCCCCGTGCACAGTGCAGACGGGGGACTCCAGCCCCCCCCCCACTGTCTGCCTGTGAATGTGTTTGTATTGCTGCCCTGCTACTTCCCACGTGCCTTGAGCAAGTGGTTTCACTTCTCTGAGCCACGCTGTCACCTGTGAAATGGGGATCGTGGCCTCTCCGGGTGGTGTGGCTGTGCGGGTGGGCAGGGAGGAGAGTCCAGCCAAGTCTGGCCCACACATGCCAATTCCTTCTCCTCCCCAGCACCCTTTTCTCTCCTCCACTCCTGCCCTCTGGCCCTGAGGACCCCCGGGGCCTGACCTGGCCTGCCCTCTGCGCCCACTCCCTGCTGCCCCCGCGGCCAGCCCCAGAGCTGGGCTCCCCTCCGGTCTCTGCTGTTTCCGGACCTGCTGCCCTCCCTGCCGTCTGCAGGGCACACCTCCCTTCTGCTCTCTTCCGCTGCACCCCCAGCGCCTCACACAGTGGCTGGCAGGCAGCAGGCACCGGATAAGTATTTGTTTAGTGAAATCTGTCAGTTGGGTAGGAAACAGGAGAGCGGGGAGCGAGGAAGGAGGGACCAGAGGCCGAGGAGCAGCCTGTGCGGAGGTGAGGAGCCTCTCCCAGGCCACCTGTCCCGTGCTGCAGCCATGCTGGGCCCGGCGCTGCGGGTCTCCCTGTGCGCAGCAGGTAAGGCCCACCCCACACACGGGGTCTGGGGAGGAGGCTGTCCCCTGAGTTTCCCCGGTTTTGAGGCTGAAGGGGATACAATGTGGAAACAATGTTTTTCAACTGTCAGTCCCCTGGTGACAGGGCCCAGAACTAGAGCCTGCGGTTCCCCCTCCCCTTCCCGGGCCCAGGGCCCAGAACCTACAGCCTGCGGTTCCCCCTCCCCTTCCCGGGCCCAGGGCCCAGAACCTACAGCCTGCGGTTCCCCCTCCCCTTCCCGGACCCAGGGCCCAGAACCTACAGCCTGCGGTTCCCCCTCCCCTTCCCGGGCCCAGGGCCCAGAACCTAGAGCCTGCGGTTCCCCCTCCCCTTCCCGGACCCAGGGCCCAGAACCTAGAGCCTGCGGTTCCCCCTCCCCTTCCCGGGCCCAGGGCCCAGAACCGACAGCCTGCGGTTCCCCCTCCCCTTCCCGGGCCCAGGGCCCAGAACCTAGAGCCTGCGGTTCCCCCTCCCCTTCCCGGGCCCAGGGCCCAGAACCTACAGCCTGCGGTTCTGCAGCTCATCTCAGTCACTCACGTCCTCATGGACGCATCTAACCAGCAAGTGTCTGTCAAGGGCCCAGCAGGGGCCTGGCTTCGCCAAGTTCACATTCTAGTGGGCGTTAAAGACGTTCAGCAAGAAGACAGTGAATTACAGAATGTGACAAGTGCCGTGAAGGAAATAATCAGAGTGACGAGAAGGAATGTCTCAGAAAGGTCCTCTGGCCACGGGACCCGCTGGGGCCGGCGCTGTGAGTCCCAGCGAGAGGCTGGTGACTTGGGCAGGTGGCAGTGGGCATGGAAAGAAGTGGGAAGTCCAAGAAGGTTCGAGACACCTGCTGGCTGCAGAGCTGACTGGCTCCTGTGGGACGGGATGCCGAGAGGAGAGAATGAGAAGGGAGCCGTTGTGTGCTGGGGGGACCAGGACGGAGCAGGCTGGAGGGCGAATCTATGTGTCTGGACAGAGTGACAGCTGATGGACACACGCAGGAGCTCAGTGGTGGAGGGCGGGACCTGGGAGGCCTCAGGACACTGAAGCCAGGAGACCAGCTGGGAGGCCGGGTTTTCGTTAGACCCTAAAATCAATGCGGTGGGCCACAGGCAGTGATTTTTTAAAAAATTAAACAGATTAGGATAAAAAAATGTCAGAGTGAATCACACATCACACGAAAGAGTAATTTTTTTTCTATTCCTTTTCTCCGACAGTGATTCTCCAGTTCTCCTCAGCGACAGGTGGCACGTGGAACTCGGGTGGGTGTGAGCAGCTTCCTTCCCTTGGCAAGCCCTCCCTGGTCCTCTGCGTGCGCGCCGCTCTGTGCACGCCGGGCACTCGGTGTGCCAGTTCTTCCTACCCGCCTCTCCTGTGGCATCTGGCTTGAGGCTGGTTCCTGAGGGCCTAGGACCCCACGGTCCTGGCCCCAGGCCCTTCATCCCTCTGGTCCCCTCTGCACTGCGGGACCCGGGCAGAGCAGAGCAGCCCCGACCAGCCTTGTCTGCTGGGACCTGGCAAGGGTATGGAGTCGGGAAGGAAGGAAGTGCACACTGAGGTCCTGGGGCTTGGGGTTGATTTCCAGGAGAAGTCTGATCTGCTCGTCAGTTTGTTCGTTCACTCATTCATTCATTTTCAACACATTGAGCCCTTCCGATGTGCTGGGTGCTGGGAATACAATGACGGTATGGCTTGTTCTTTGCTCCCAAGTTGCCTGGACCTGGTGGAGGAGACAGAGAAGCAGAAAGGTCCCTTCCCCCGGGGCTTTTAGAGAGTGCTGATGCTGGTCCCAGCAAATTCAGCATCTTGCTGTGGGTGGGCCTGAGCACTGGCGCATCTGAGGGACTCCCAGGGGATGGTGTGTGCAGCCCCTACCCCCAGCCCCGAGCCTACGGCCGGGCAGTGCCATGGGGTGATTACGGGCCTGGACCTGGAAGCCCCACCCATGGTCCTTGGGCCCTGGCTCTATCCCTTCCCACTGGGTGGGCTTGGCCAAGTCACTTACCTGTCCGGACTTGGTTTCCTTAGTTGTCAAACAGGCACAGAGACACCTATCCTAGGGCTGTCAGGAGGACTCAGCGAGCTAAGGGCTCATCACGAGTGCTCGGGAAACACTGCCTATTGCTACTGCACACGGACAACGGTGCACGGCGGCACGCAGGCAGGGCACCTACCCGGCATGGCAGGGGGCGAGGAGGCAGCTGGCAAAGGGAAGGGGGAGACGAGGGGACTGAGGGAGGCCACTCCTTCCGGCTGAGAAAGTAGCTTGTGAAAAGGCCCAGGGGCAGAGCCGTGGGCAACGGGAGGGCCAGCTGTGGGGCTGGGGAGGCTGCCTGTGGCGTGGCTGGAAGCTCTTTGGGGTCTAGGGGTGGGGTGGAAGTGGCCGTAGGGTGACAGCCTCTCTTGCCCCAGCCCTGCAGCTGGTGAGCAGTGGCAAGACCTTCCTGAGGGTGGAGGAGAAGCTGAGCTGGCTGGACGCCCTGCGGTACTGCCGGGGGCACCACACGGACCTGGCGGACCTGCAGAGCATGAACAGAATGAGCAGCGTGAAGACGCTCTACGACCTCGCCAGCAGCACCGAGGCGTGGATCGGCCTCTTCTTTGACGTGCGCGTCGGCGGCCTGAGCTGGTCCAGTGGCTCCAGCTTCACCACCCCGGTGTGGAGCCTGCTGCCCGTCTTCAAGGAGGGCATCTGTGCCACGCTGTACTCCACCGTGTCCATCCTCCCCAACCTGGGCGCCGCCTCGTGCGCGGCTCAGAAGCCCTTCATCTGCTACGAGGGTGTGTTCACAGCCCCGATCTGGCCGGTCTTCCTCCCAGGGCCAAGGAAAGCGAGAGCGCAGGGCTTTCCTAGGATAACGAGCATCTTGGTCCTGTCGGCCACGCTCCTCTCCGCGGCAGCACTTTCTCTCTTTGTCCCTCATTTCCAGGGTCCATCCGAGAAATGAGTAGGAATCAGGGTAGAGAAAGAGCAAAATCTGTCACTTTGTCCCCTCCTTTGGCCAATGAAAGATTTAGGGGAAGAGAAAAAAGGAAAGGAGGAAAAAGGCAAACACAGGATGGGGATTCTTTTGCAGAAATGAGAGCAGAATTCACTCGCTTTCTCATAGAGCACAGGTGGTTCCGTCTCATGGGGCTGAGGGCGGGTGGGAAGGGGGTGGGTGCAGCCAGCTCTTTGGGGGGGGCATCTGTGCAGGACACGCACCTCAGTACTCAGTGCACATGGTGCCAGCCATCCTGGCCCTGGGCTGCCCCTCTGCCCAGGGGCCTATTCCACTGACCTTTGTCTGAGATGGCCTGGGGCATGGTTAAAGACAGACAGCACTTCTCTGCTAAAATCTGCCCGTTTCTGCCTTTCTCTCAGTCAGTCAAGGCCCAGCCCACCTCCAGGGGCACACAGGATCAATCTGATGAGTCCCCAGTTCTCCACCATGCCTGTCACAGGGCCTTGAAATGTAGCCCACGGTGGCCTGGGTTTGACCCAGGATTCCGAATGCAGTGGGAGTGCGCGGCTAGGATGGGAGCCTGTCCAAGGAAGGGAGTGTGAGGTGCTTTCCATACCCTGCTGGCTAGGACTCCTCCACCCACTTCCCCCATCTCCGCAGGGCCACCTGCCTGCACACCCCTCCTCCCCACCCCTCCTCCCAGGGGTCTGCCCACCTACAGCTGTTCTCTACGCGATGAACTTTTAAACATGTAAATCAGACACTTTGCTTAAACACACTCACTAGGTCCCCTTAGCACCCAGAATCACACCCTTTGGTAGCACCAAGCCCTGCTCGATCTCTCTGCCCTGCTTTCCTGCTTTCTCTCCCCGGCCTCACTCGCTGGTTTCTGCTCTCGAAACCCACACGGCCCCTCCCGACCTTAGGTCCTGGCCTTTGCCTGGCTGGGGTCTTCCTTCCCCCCTCTCCACGAGGCAGGCTCTTTCTCACATCCTCTTTGAGAGAAAGGACCCTGTCTCGTTTCTGCTCTGTTTCCAGGGCCCACAGTGGTATCTGCCACACAAGAGGAACTCAGTAGTTGTGTTCACTGAAACATGTAAATAGGAACGAAGGAGCCTGTGGAACCTTGAGCTAGGCTTCTCCCACCTTCCACTGGGCAGTTCCTGGTGCCCACAGAGGGTCCCAGGGAGCCCCACTCCTGACCCCCACAGCTCGAGGTCTGTTTCTGTTTTCCAGACCCTGACAAGGGGCACCAGAGCCTCGTGGAGCCTGCTCTCAGCCTGACCACCACTCCAGAGCCAGGTACACAGCCAGGCGCCCCGCCTTCCCCTTGACTTCTCCACCAGGAGCAGCTGGCAGGGTCACCCCACCTGGGCTCCCCCACCCCTCCACCCGGCTGAGGGCTCCCCTGGCTTGGCTGCCCCCAGGCTGAAACCCCTGCAGAGAGTCAACGCCTTTATTATGAAATGGACCCAGAGGGGCAGGTGACTGGATCAGGGTCTCCAACCAGACAGCAGAGGAGCCCAGGCTGCATCCCAGCTCTCTGCCCCCAGCTCAGTGGCTTGGGATGGGGCGTGGGTGGCACTTCCTCAGAGCCCAGGCCTATCCATCTGGTGAGGGGGTTTTCCTCTCTGGGTATCACTGCCCTGGTATTAACAAAAAAATGTTTTTCTTCGTGTCTGGTGTAGAGAAATTCTGTGACAAAGGAAATGCACTCCTCTGTCAACCTGTCTTGTGAGATGGTTTTCTGCACGTTTAGGGTATGGAGTTGTGGAGTGAAATGAGTTTTCCGAGGCGGGCACACTGGCGTGTGCCCCTCATCTTGCCACGCAAGATGGCATGAGTTTGGACAAGTCATCACCTCCCGGGGCCCTTCTTGTCTCCTCTGTACAGTGGGGTTAGTACATCCACTTCTCAGGGCTCTGGTGCAGAACTTAGAAGATGACGCACCCACCTGCTCGCTCAGGGTTGGTGAGTCCCAGGTGCTCAGTGGAGGGTAGCTTTAAACATCAGTTTAGACAGGGAAAATGAGGGAAATGTCAGGCAAATCCTGATGGGCTTTGGTGCCCAGGAATGTGTCAGAGAGTTAGGGGGCCCCATTTGAATCTGCGGAGGTGACTCCCAATTCTGCAAACAGGATGTGACTCTCAGTTCTGCAGACTGGTGTCTCCTTTCTCAGGTCTCCGGAGCCAATCCCTCGGGTGGTTTACAAACCTCCACGGTTCAGAATCGCAGTGTGTGTTCTTTCCCCCAGCTGTGGTCCAGATGGGCAGGCTGACCTTCAAGCGGTTTGACCAAGGAACGACGTGGCTGTCGGCCCTGCTGTACTGCCGAACCTACCACACGGACCTGGCCGACCTGCAGACGGTGACTGACGAGGCAGGCAAGGAGGCGCTGAAGTCCATCACCAGCGAGACCGAGGCCTGGATCGGCCTCTACTTCAATGCGGCCTCTGGGACTCTGAGCTGGTCCAGCGACTTGGGTGCCAGTATCCCCACCTGGCTGCAGGTGCCCAAGTTCGGGGCAGGGCTGTGTGCTGGGCTCCGCACCTATGTCCGCTATGCCCCCCGAGTTTCCTCAGTGGCCTGCTCTTCCCTGCAACCCTTCATCTGCTTCTACGGTGAGTGGCCGTCCTCCCCGGCCCACCGAGGCCAGAAGGGGATGGGAAACGGGTGTGCGTGGCAGCAGGAGACACTGAGGACAGACCTAAGGAGGCACTTCTAGTCCGAGGGTAACTGAGTTTTGGAGCAGCATTTGTTTTAATTCTGGGAGCTCTTTAAAGAGTGGACCAGGCCCCATCCAGCCTCAGGACGTTAGCGATTGGCAACAGGAATTAGTTACCGGGCAGTGAAATGGCTGGAAGCATGGGCTTTGGAGTCAGACAGACGTTACCAGCGTCTCTGAGCCTCCTTTTCATCTGGAAAATACATTGAACAAAACGGTACCGATGACCCGCCTCGGAGGGTGGCTTTGAAGATGGAACGAGGAAGTATATAAAGGACCTCGCAGGGCCCCTGGCACAGAGTAAGCCGGTATCAGTGATCGCCATAGTTACGGTCCCTGTGAAGGCACAGAGCCGGAGGCCACCCTGGTATTTGATCTTGTGTCTAGGATGCCCCTCAGCAGCCGGCCTTTCTTGTCGGCTTTCTCCTTCCCTCCTTCCTTCCTTTTTGGTAACAGCTTTATTGTGATATAATTCACATACCTTAAAAGTCACTCTTTCAAAGTGTCCGATTCAGTGGGGTTTACTTTAGTACATTCGCAGGATTGTCCAATCAGCAGGACCTAATCTTAGGACATTCTTATCAGCACAAAAGAAACTCCTTGTTCTGTGAAATAAGGACGATGGCTCCTCCCTGCAGAGCTGTGTGGGGACCACAGCTGTGGGGGGCACGGGTGGTGGGCAATACATCGCCCCCGGGGGCTGGGCCCAGCAGTGCCAGGGGGGACTTCTCCCAGGCCCAGCAGGTGCGACAGCCCTGGGGGAGCTGCATGTCCCCTCACAGTCACTCTCAGTCTTTACTTGCAGATCCCTCTATTGGACACCGGAAGTCGGCAGCTCTCCCTCAGCTTGTCCAAACTCCCTCCTCGCAAGTGACTGTGGGGATGACGTCCACACCAGGTACACTCCCCCGTTTTCTGCTCTGTCTGGGTGCTTGACCCAGTTCTTGGCTGGATCCCGGGGTCTCCAGGGCCTGGGAAGTGGAGAGGGTGTCCTGAGAGCAGCAGCAAAGCGTGGATCCCATGGGTCCTCCCAGAGGGTCCGGGAGAGGCCAGAAAAGAGGAGAGCTAACTGGATGGCAGCCAAGGGCCACTTACGCAGACAGGGGTCTCCCTGTGCCGCCCACCCGGCTGGTGGGGTGGGGCTGGGAGAAGGACGCTTCGGTCACCATCAAACTCTCTCCTTGAACTGGGCCACTGAACTTGCAAGTTCCAGGGCCAGGACACCCGAGAGGCTGTGCTGTCTCTCAGGCGAGCTGACCAGGGCCTGAGACGCCGAGCAGAAAGTCCTCAGAGGACTCTGAGGCTGGGCATCCAGAGACGCACAGGAAAGGTGCCCTTCGAACCCCCTCTAGCTCTGGGCTCCCCTGGGAGAAGAGAAGATGCGGGTGAGCTGTGGGGGCTGTGTGTGGGATGTGGCTGGGAATGCGACGATGTTCTTTCAGCATTTTTAAATTCCTGAAATGCCCAGGAGTTTTGAAGCTAACTAGGATACTTGAGGGCAAATTCGTAGTTCTCCTGGCTCTTCCTACACCAGGCGAAGATATTCCGCACTGCCTTTTTTGAGGACATGGAGAACTTGCTTCCAGGGCTTCATCCGTTCTGGGGACACAGAGAAAAGGCAGGGCCTGTTCCGAAGGAGCGATGGCTAGCTGGGGAGAAACCTGTGACGGCGGTGTTGCCTGTGTGGTCACAGGCATGAGGGGGACACAGGAGGGGCTGCTCCAGCACCTGTAATCACCAGGGGCTTTCCTGGAGCAGGAGGGGATTTTGGAGCAGAGCGTGAGCTTGCGAAGGGGCGTGGAGGCAGGGTGGGTAGCCGCTTGCCCTAGGAGCCGCAGGTGGGTTGGGGATGCTGAGCAGGGAGGCCCAGATCCTGCCGAGTCCCCTGTGAGCTGGCTCTCACCCTGAAGGCCACAGAGCCAGGGCCACGTCTGTAGTCAGATTCGGGTCAGGGCCAGGAAGAGCCTGTCTTCCACTCTCCATCTAAGGTCTCAACTGGCACCCAGCTGCCCAGGCCCGCAGGCCACCCAGGCCGCGCCGGTGGTTCAGGAGGCCCTCCCTGCGCCCCTGTCACAGTGGGTGTGCAGAGCCCGCGCTAGGGACCGCAGGGCCGCTGCCGGGTCCCCGGGGCCACCGCCCACGCGGGGTTCCTCCCTCCGTTCCGCACCCCTGGGGCCTTGGCATGGGTCCCGGGTGTGGGGGGCGCCCACGGACGCCCCCTCTCCTGCCACAGGGACCAGCATGTCAGCCCAAAGCCTGCCCTGGGCACTCTTGCCTCCGAGGTCCCCGCGACTCCCCACACCCCAGGGGCTGCGGCCCGAGGGACACCTCTGTCCCCAAGGAAGGACCCTGGACCCCACTGGTCCCCATGACCGACCATAGATCCGTGACTCCACGGGGTCAGCAGCGGGCCCCTGGCTTGGCTCTCCGGGTGGTGCCTCAGTTTCCCCCAGGATGGCGGTGCCCCTGAGTCAGCCACTTACCTGCAGCAGGTGGCAGCTCTCAGCCTCCAGGGAGCTGTCAGGGCGAAGCCAGTGGCTTGGGCTTCCGGCTCCTGAGCCCGGCTGGGCCGGAGGAACGTCGTGCGCCCCACGCCGAGAGGGCAGCCACGCGCAGGCTGCACGCCTGGGGGCTGCAGGGAGCTGGCCAGGGCCCGGACCACGTGCCCGCCTGCCCTCGAAGCTGGGGCTTGGGGATCCCACCCCGGCCCAACCCTACTGAACAGCTCCTCCTTTGGGGAGCCCCAGCGCTAGCTTCCATGCCAGGTGGGGAGGTTGAGGCTGGGTGGGTGGGGATGTGCTGGGCCACAGTCCCTGCCCCTGGCTGCAGGCCAGTCCGCTCTGCAGGGCATTCTGCCAGGCCAGAGCCAGCTCACCCTCCCTCCTCCGTGGATAATAATTTGGGGGGGGCTATCTAGGGGAGACACCCTACTTGGCTGCAGGAGGCCAAATGTTGGAATGTTGGCTCTACTACCTACCGTGTGGCCTCCGGGGAGTTTTCTAACCTCTCAGAACTTTGTTTTCCTCATCTGTAAACTGAAGAACAATGCCTTTGCCAAGAGGTATGTTTCAGTGGGCATCTGGCAGATAAGAAACGGCAGTTAACACCATTTTAATCTGTTCACTAGTTAAACGATGAGTGATTCATTCATCGCCTGCCTCTGTCCTTACTTATTGGATAGACAGGGCTGGCCTCATTTTCATCTTGTTAATTATAAATGACTGTGAATGATCCCAATCATGAATCAGTGAGATTGCGGAATGTCTCAGGCAGGGACTGTTTTATGCCTCTTTGTATCATTTCCAGGCCTAGAATAATAGTGTTTTTGCACATCGGTAGGTGATTTAATTCAACAATCACTCCCTGAGTACCTGTTTTGAACAAGGCATTGCACTGGGGATACCAAGAGGAACAGCACCTCTTCCGGCTTTTGAAAGAGCTCAGTGGAGCAGGGGCTGACCGACAGCGGCTGTGGGGTAGGAGCTGTGCAGAGTGAACAAGAGCCTTGGCAGGGAAGTGACTTTCACGTTGCCTGGAAGGTCCCACTTTCCTTAGTTCACCTGCAGTCAACCACAGTCCTTTAACCCAGTGGTTCTCAACCTTCCTAATGCCGAGACCCTTTAATACAGTTCCTCCTGTTGCCTGTGGGCGTATCTGCATGTGGGCGGACCCGCCTGGAGACGGACAGAGGAGCGGTGTCCGGGTTCCTAAGACCATCGGAAATATGTGTTTTCCGATGGTCTTAGGCGACCCCTGTGAAAGGGTCGTTCGACCCCCAAAGGGGTCGTGACCCACAGGTTGAGAATTGCTGCCTTAGACTGTCAAATAAAACACTGTCAACAGCCAACACAACGCAACAATTTTGAATGAATCAAAATTATACCTATTTTTTTTGTCAGGTGGGCAAAACCTGTATTTTTTGGTGTGCTGCAGAATTTTAGTGATTAGTGTGTGCCGTGAGGTGAAAAAGGTTGAAAAGCACTGCTGTGGGCTGCCTGCCCATGAGTCGCTTAGTAGCCAGCAGGTGAGAGAGAGAGAGGGAGAGAACGAGACCACGATCACATCCACATAACTTCTATTACAGTATACTGTTATAATGGTTTCATTTTATTATTTATTGTTAATCTCTTAATGTACTTAATTTATAAATCACACTTTATCATAGGTATGCATGTAGAGGAAAAACATAGCGCATCTGTAGGACTTGGTACTATCCACGGTTTCAGGCATCCACGGAGGAAACTGGAACATATCCCCCAGGGGATTTCTAATTACTACTGTAATTAGACAAAAGGTAATGGGGGACTTCATCAGGCAACAGAGTAGAAGGTTCTTCTGGGCAGAGATCAGCATGGGCAAAGACAGGTAGATCTGAAAGTGTGTGGTTTGGGAATGACAAGCAGTCTGATGTGACCGGACAGTAAGCCACATTTTTGGGAAGAGGTGGCCAGGGGTGAGTGGGAAGAGGCAGACTTCCTGCAGCCAGTGGTGGAGCCATCAGAGGTGTTTAGCAAAATGCTCAGATCTGTAGTTGAAAGAAGCAAGGTGGTTACGATGACATGGGACAGTTGACTGCATTCAGATGCTAAAGGAAAAAGGTGTGATTCAACATCATACACGCAATCCAGTCACAACAGTGCTGAAAGGAAACATCAACACATTGGGAGGAAATGTGTGAAAATGCTAATAGTGGTTATATTCAGGTGATGAGAGGTGAGTGTTTCTGGGTTTTACAGATTCACTCATTTCATTAAAGAAATTTGCAGTGCTTCGGGTGGGGAAAGAAGAGGTCATTTGGAGAGGAGGCGACCGGGAGAGGAGACAGGAAGGTCTGTGTGGGGATGGGTGAGTGGAACTGAGGGCCACGTCTGGAGCAGAAGAATGAGAAGAGACATGAGGGAATTGATTTTACTTGTTTTTTTCCTTTATTGATTTCAGAGAGAGAGGAAGGGAGAGGGAAAGAGAGATAGAAACATCGATGAGAGAGAACATCGATTGGCCACCTCCTGCATGCCCCCCCCGGGGATCGGGACCACAACCTGGGCATGTGCCCTGACCAGGAATCGAACTGGCGACCTCTTGGTGCATGGGTTGACGCTCAACCGCTGAGCCACACCGGCCAGACGATTGTACTTGTTATGCATGTGATGTTAATCAAAGAACTATAAACACAAACACGCTCAGCTTTGTTCACTTTATCACAGAAATGCAAATCAAAAGCAAGATGCATTTTTTTCAATGAATTTTGTTTACTTACCAGTTGGGCAACGATTTAAAAGGGTGCTAAAGCTGATGAGAATGGGAAAATCAGCAACCTCAGACACTGGGTAGGAAAGTAACCTGGCGCTGCCATCCTGGCGGTGCGTGTCAGTGCTGTGGTGGGCACACTCTTCTGTGCAGAGATTCTACTCATGAACATTTATTAAGAAAATAATCGCACAAGGCGTACACATATACACGCGTCCTCCACATTGGGTTGTTGGTTGCAGCATTGTTTATTACACTGAAAAACTGGAGGCAATCTGATGTCCATTGAAAGTAAGTTGGTTAAATAAGTTCTGGTACATTTGATGAAATCCTGCACAGCTTTTAAAGAGAATAAGGTAAAGATTTAAATGTGACTCGTGAATCCATAAAAATCCTAGAAGAAAATGTAAGCAACAAAATTTCAGACATCACACTCAGACTTTTCACTGATACAATGCCTAAGGCAAGAGAAACAAAGGAAAAATTAATACATGGGACTACATCAAACTAAAAAGCTTCTGCACAGCAAAAGAAACAAGCATCAAAATGGAAAGGGAACCCACTGTATGGGGGAGCATAATTGCCAACAGTACATCAGATAAGGGGTTAATCTCCAAAATATATAGAGTACTCATACAACTCAACAAAAGGAAGATAAAGAACCCAATTAAAAAATGGGCAGAAGATCTAAATAGACACCTCTCCAAAAAGGACATACAAATGGCCAAGAGACATATGAAAAAATGCTCAATGTCACTAATCATCAGAGAGATGCAAATTAAAACGACTATGAGGTATCACCTCACACCTGTCAGAATGGCCGCCATCAACAAATCATCAAATGACAAGTGCTGGCGAGGGTGTGGAGAAAAGGAGACTCTAGTACACTGCTGGTGGGAATGCAGACTGGTGCAGCCACTGTGGAAAACAATATGGTGTTTCCTCAAAAAACTTAAAAATTGAGCTGCCATTTGACCCAGTGATCCCACTTCTAGGAATATACCCTAAGAAGCCTGAAATACCAATCAGAAAGAATATATGTACCCCTATGTTCATAGCAGCACTATTTACAATTGCTAAGATCTGTAAACAGCCCAAGTGTCCATCAATAGATGAGTGGATAAAAAAGCTGTGGTACATGTACACAATGGAACACTATGCAGCTGTAAGAAACAAAGATCTCTTATCCTTTGAGACGACATGGAGGGACCTGGAGAGTATTATGCCAAGTGAAATAAGCCAGAGAAAGACAAATATCACAGGATCTCACTTATTTGTGGAATATAATGAATAAAATAAGCTGATGAACAAAATAGATCCAGAGACATAGAAGTAGGGTACAGATTGACAAACCTCAGAAGAGGGGGACAGCGGGGAGGGAAGAGATAAACCACAGAACTTATATGCATGTATGTGTATCCACATAGACAACAATGCGGGGGGCGGGGTGGGATCAGGAGGAGGGTGTCAATGGGGAAAAAAGGAGAAACATCTGTAACAAAAGTAAATTAATAAAAAAATGTATATTGCAATAAACTTAAAAAAAAATAAAGAGAATAAGGTAGATCTTTACACATTCAAATTTTAAAAATTCAAGTTAACAGTGGTTGTCCCTGGGTCTGGGGAGGGATACTTTTGCTTAAATATTTTACAATAATATACCATAAAAGCAATATTGTTATTTCCATATTTGAAATAAAAAGGCATCTGCAAGGCACGGGCTGAACTTTGGTGACTGAATAGGAGAGCAAGTGACAGGGAGTAAGGGAGGAGTTGAGGGTACCTGGGGTCTCTGGCTGGTGCCTCAGCTGATGGGCAGCAATGCAGGGCAGAGGAGGCTGCTGGGGGGAGGCTGAGTTTGGTTCTGAAACACTTTGACAATATGACTTGATGGAGATGTTGGGGGTCCCTGGGTGCCATGGCAGAGCTCCATGTGGCTGGCAGACAACATTAGGGGACTGGGCCTCTTGGGGTAGGAACTACCAACAGAAAACATTTGCTACTGAGTAGACATAACACTGCACAAGCCCCACAAATCCTGTACCAGGGGCATTTTGTGAGAGATGATGGTGTAGCAACTCAAGGGCTGGAACACCAGCCTGCGGGAGGAAGTCAAAGGCTGGCAGGGGCTAAGCTTCCCACACGAATGGTTTCTGCAGCAACTGTGTGCATGGTGGTGGCTGCCCATGCCCGTTTCCCAGCTCAGGGGCAGTCACCAACCTCAGACCGCCTTGCTCCTGGCTGTCTTTGCAATAACACCTTCATTTTCTCTCCTGCAGCTGTGCCCAATGAAGGACGTGGTACTGACATAAGAGATGCAGCTTCCACCACTCAGGCCCAACACAGGAGCACATCTAGCCACCCGTGGTCGCAAGGAAAAGCCCCAGCACCAGAATCAGGTACCTGCTTCTGGTTACCAAGTTCCCACTCGTAACAAGCAAGCAGTTCGATCTGGACAGCCACTCCTTTGCACAGGGTCCTTGAGACCTTTTTATGAAAGACAGCATGGGATGTTGGGAAGGTTCGGAACAGCAGGAGGAAGAACCAGGGTGAGGATCCTCGTTAGCCCCCTGCCTGCTGGGAAAGCTAAGGGAGCACTTTCCTCACTTCGGAATCTCCCATTTCTCACCTGCAAAAGGGGTGCAGTAACAACCACCCTGCCTACCTCACAGGGCTGCTGCAAACACCCAATGACACCATGATGTACTTGATAAACTATAAAGGGCTATACACATAGAGGTAGTTCTATTATGAGCTGGTAGCTCTGTGATGATTACAGGGGCTGACGGCCAAAGGCTGAGTTGTTTGTAGGCTCAGAGAACTTAGCGTTTCCTGGGGTAGAGTGGGCCGTTACAAATGGGAGCCCAGGGAGGGGTGTACATTTCCAGCATGGTGTACAGCGTCTACTTAATAGAGTTATTAAGAAGTAGGAGGGAAATACAAAAAGGAAAATAACTGTCTGATGGGGGAGGAGGGCCAGCATTACCCCACAACACAAGACTTTCCTGTCGGCCACTAGTTGGTCCTAACTGAGGCCAGGCAGTCTCCTGTTCATAGTTTCTTTCTTCGTCCTTTTTGAAATCCTAAATCACGTGTACCATCTGTGGTGTACCATGTGCTAAGAACTCGGAGTTTTCAAATGGCAGTAAGATCACTGTCCCCAAACCAGGTAGCACCTTCTTTTTCAGGGCAACCCTTTGGCATCCTGAAAGCAGATTTTACCATCCCGGCTGTGATGGACCCAGAAGATATGAAAGACCAATTTTTGAGTGAGGTGAGACTTCTGCCCACTTCTGATTTTGATTGGTCAGATGACTTGACAATACTGTCCAAACCAATACAGGGAGAGCGAGCTTTGGAAAGTTAGCTCATCTGTTCCCACCGCCATCACCTTGGCGCATGGTGACAGGTTGGTTCATGTGTTGAGATCTTTTTAGATATTTTTATTGCTCTAGCCAACAACTTTCCTGAGCTCTTAAAAATAAAATTAAGGCAGCATATTCAGAAGGACCTGAATTTAGGTCTTGGCTTTCCACTTATTAGTTGTGTGACCTTGGGCAAGTAACTTCATCTTTCTGAGTCTCAGTTTCTTCATGAATTAGGAACAACAGTACCTAACTCACATGGTCGGCACTATGATTAAATATTCCAGTGCCTAGCAAATTGGCACATAGTCAGTGCTCAGTAAACATAAACATAATTATCAACATTGTTATTGTTCTAAATATACATTTTTTCCAGGCTCCACTCCCCCACCTTGTTCTTATGTGGGATGAGAAATTGTCAAGAGGAAGAATTATTCCTATTATGACAAAAACCTCAAGCTGATTTCAAATATGGCCTAAGGGCACATATTTCAGTTATAACACATAATCATATGATGTCAGAGCCAGAGAGTTCCTTGTGGGTCCTCTAGCCAAAATCATAAACGAGGAAACAGATTGGCATTTGTCTGGCAGTTTATTGCAATTTACTCACAGACCAAAGAAAGAGCACCCTGGCAATTTACTCTAAAGCTCACAAAGTCAAGATTCTAGAAAGAACAGTGGGGTGCGCGTGCGCGCCTGCCGGGGAACGGGGAGGGAACAGGAGATATCAGTGCATTTTGCTATTGAAGGAAGAATAGGTGCAAAAGATGCAATTCAGCATCTGAAACATTATTTTTTATTTTATTTTTTTAGTAAAAGTCCGAGTAATAAGATTGCAGTGCTGAGTATCAGGTCTATAAAAGTAAAGGATTTTGGGGGGAGACCAAACCAGAAACCATCTACCTTCTGTTTTAAATTAAAACCAATGATAGGAAGATTGGGGTCCAAATGGGGAATTCCATCTTCTGGTCACCTGTGTTGGAATGTATCTATCCCACATTAATGGAGAGAATTTCCATCTCACAGATTTAGAGGATGGAATTGGTGGGAACAAGCTGTGTGCCGGGGGAAGGTAGAATACATATTAGTTTTAGCAGCATTTTAAAATTCCAAATAGAAGGCAAACAACTGTAGCCCACTTATCCCAGTCCCAGGGACAAGGACAGAGAAACACTGTCACAGACACTCACTGTATTCAGCGCTCCAGAGGGACTAGTGGCTGGTGACCTTGGCTGAGGTTAGAATCCCTGGGGAAGTTCAAGAAAAGCCTGGCCCCTGCCCTCAGAGATTCTACTGAACTGTTCAGCAGTGGAAGTCAAAGGCATTCATCCTCTTTGTTTTTTTTTAAGTTCTGCAGTGATTCTGATGGACAGTGCAGATTGAGAAGCACCGATTAGGTCATTTGCTTTAGCTTCCTTTGCCATCAGACATTCTCTTTTTTGGCTGGGGGGTGGGGGTGGGGGTGGGAGCTAACAAAATTGATTTAGGTACCTTCTCATTGGTGACGGTGCTAATGACAAAAGGCAGGCAGCTGGAGGAAGGCTGAGAAAAATAAAGAGTATATAGGTGGGCATTTTAGGGTAGAGACAACAAGGTCACAAACAGTATGAACAGTTTTTCTCTTTTTGACGTTTCAGATCCAAGAAGTCTTAAAGCAAACGTTAGGTCACAAGCAATTCAGATTGAAATGGGTCGGCTTCGAAAACAAAAAATAGCTCACGTCTTCTCTGGGTTTTGAGTGAATTTTCGTTTTTAATTCCAAGTAGCTCAGAATGAGAAATAACTCGAGATGCATGAAGAGGCTCACTGTGGACCTTAGACCGCCACCCAGCACAAAAGAAAACGACATAGACAACCAGCATCCCTGTGACTCTGTAGAATGAAATAGGTAAACAAGAGAAGGTGGAGGTACTTGGGAACAGTGACTTTGAGAATGACAAGCAAACAAGAACAAAAAAACAAAAATCCTGAAACAAACCCCATTAATCTCTCTGGGGAACTAAGAGAGGACAGTAATGTTCTGGGAAGCTGAGTGGGGCCATGCTTCCAAATAGAGTGGACACTTTCTTCACCAGTGACAATCCAGTAAAGGGATTTCAAGTTCTCCAGAATGAGGAGCTCTCTGGGCTCTTATCACAGCCCCATACCATATGTTCATACTAGCTATTTGTCCTGAATCTAAATATTTCTTCCCTATAAGTTGGGAAATTCTAAGACATTGTTTTTAATGCTAAAATATACCTTCAGAATAATGTTCCTGCATACATTTCCCCCTGGTCTTTCCCCAAGTGTCCTGATCATCCAGATACATGCAAAAAGGAAGAGAGGAATATGTCACATACCGTAGTAACTTTAGTCTGAAATGTTTAAAGTTAAAGTTTATTTGTATTCTTTGTAGGATTATCAATAAAAGACCTCAAACGTATCTATATCTGTACATGTACAAGAACCATCAAAAATTATTCACAGAACAAAAATAAATCTTTTTTAGAACAAACCCAGGTAATGAAATGCAGATATGGATCTCACATATGGAACAATCTAAGTGCTACCAGCACAAAAATATGGCTTTAAAAATAAAATAAAATCTTGGGTTTTGTTTTTCTAAGGTGTATTTCTCTTTCTTGAAATAAAAAATAAATTATTTAGAGCTAGCATTGTAAAATAGTCATGTGTATTAACACACTTTTATTAAGGCCCTGGAGATGAAAAACAAAAGCAAATTTAGAAGGTGAATTCCTCACAGGTGTGATTCAGGTTAAGGTGCTGCTGTCTGCTTGAGTTAATGTAACTAGGAAATGTCTAAGCACCAGTCAAAAGCTAAGCTTTACTATTTATTTCAACTTTTCTGCACGGAAGTGGTCACTGAATCAATTCGTATTGAACCTTTTGGTGAACTGAGACTTAAATTTTTCCCTTGGGAGTTCAGAAATGACACAGATACAATATTTGTACATAAATATGGGTATCCCCACACAGATGATGGAGGCTCCTAAAACACAGCTTCTGTGTTAATCTCTCTACAACAGATAGATCTGTTTTAGGTCTTGAACTAAGTAAAACATTTCCTAGGGAAAAAGGAGGGCATTTGAGTGAAAAATAAGAACTAAGTAGGAAAGTAAAATGCATGATGAAATTTGGGTAAAAACTACCATTTTGCTTTCCTTGGGTGGCTTACTGCATTTGCCAAGTCTGGCTGGGTTGGTGATGCCAATACCTGAGGATCAATCGATCAGGAACCACAACTACTTCATTCTGGATCCCACTGATCTTTGTGGGTCAGAATGCCGATTAGTGAGATTTAACTTTCCTTCTATGACGCCCCAAATCAATTTCAGGTTACTTTAACTTATATATATATATATATATATATATATATATATATATACACACACACATATATTTTATATATATATATATATATATGGTGTGTGTGTGTGTGTGTGTGTGTGTGTATATATATATATATATATATGGTGTATATATATATATATATATATATATATATATATATATATGGTATATATATGACACATATGGTACATTAAAAAAAAAGAGATAGAGAACCACTGTCATAAAATCTAACAAATGAGAGTGTAAAATCTAAACAACCCAGGAAAGTTTGGAATCACTGCTCTGTGCGACGGATTGACATTCAGAAAGAAGCAGCCCTGGGAATTGTGTGCTGTGCAGGTGTGCACATGCTGTTCACAGAACCGGCCTTGCCATATATCTAGGTATTTTAAGAGCAGGCGAAGGCTGTAAATAGTCCTGTTTCCTTGAACCTGTGGGCTACTGAGAAGGCTGCTGTGCACAGTCCTCCCCTTTTGGATCATGTCATCTTCCTCAGGCTCTTTCACTCCTCGCAAGATATTTATCCTATCTCATGCAAATTTCATCACCTTTGTCCTTCCTAAACTCAACGGCTCTAAACTCAAGAGCTTAATAACTAGGTCATGAGGACAAGAGAACGCTTCTAGAACAAATAACAATCACTCAAACACAAAAAGAAATTCTATTTAAAACTTCAACACCCAAGTATATCTTACTTTTAAAAAACTAGTAAAATAGGTCCTTTCAATGGACATATCATAAGAACAAAGTATCCCAAATTCTTGGCCCCCAGGTAGGGGTGGGAGGCAACTGCTTATGACTGGGCAAAAAGGAGGTTTCACTGCTAGACTAGAAAAGGGAGGGGGAAGGGAGAAGAAAGCCCTTTCCACAGTCTGTAGGAGAAGGTGGCCCCCAAGGTGTGGCTGAAAGTTCAGCGAAGCTGCGGCATGGGCTCCAGAGCTGCGCAGTCAGGCCCAGTGACAAGTCCAGTCTGGTGGCAAGCCTGGGGCTCAGGGTCACATGGGACTTGGTAATCCTGAAGAGGGTCCCTTCCCCAAGTTCAATCCCTCAGCCAGCCCTCTTAGGAGCTCCCAACTGGAGACAACTAGAGCTAACCCTAGATGGAAGGAGCACAGACACTAATGCCAGCTCACTTGATGGCAATCTTCTCACTCCAGGACTTCCAAAAAAGTCCTGCTTCCAACCTGGTGCACCTCTGAGGACAGCATGACAGCCAGGGTGGGCAGAACTACAACTCCGTAAACAAAGGCCACAGGTAGACTAAGATGTGAGAAGGCTGACTCCTTATTCAAGCTAATTCTCAAGGGCACACAGTAGTCACAGACAGAAAATCTTACCTTTTCTGGCCCTGTCAAACAGCATCGCAGGGAAAGGTGGAAACAGACCAGAGAAAGCCAATTCTGACCAACTAGACACCAAGTGGAAAAAGTCAAAAGCTACAGCAGCATAGTTACCTCATGTTGTTACCTTTCCTTTACCAACAGATAGCCCTAGACCCCAATGGCACCTTGGCAATAGAGCCTGGCACACAGGAAGTGCTCGAGTGTTTGTTACAGTTGCCTAGTTACAATCTCCCCTCTGACAGGGTTGTATGGCAGAGACTCAGGGAATGATGACTGGATGGAAATGTAACTCTTTTTGCTGCCTTGGCCCAGTGATATAAAAGGGGAATATGAAGCTCTTTTCCTGAACCCTGTCAGCACTGTTCCTGTCAATGGCCCAGTCTGGTCGTCAGTGGGACAAACACTTAGCAAGCATGTCCCCTGACTTCCAAATTCCATGCAGCCCTGGTGCCATGCCCCGCAATGTGGTGATATGCAGGGCACAGCCATCTCAGTGCACGCGCTTCTTCACCATGTCCCTCCTCCCAGCAGCACACAGGCTGAGGAAAGGCAATTAAGCTATACCTCCACAAAGAGTCAGCAGTTGCTGTCTCTTCCGTACTTACGGGAAAAAACCTTTTAGAATAAGTTGCTAGAGATTGCAGCATTCTCTGAAGACAAACGCAGAAAAATATCTGGATAGAAACAGGCTTAAAGGATAATCTAAAATTTAACATCTGGCAACAACTCGAAACTTCTAGTTTACTTTTAACCTTATTATTTTTTTACTCTCTTCTCTTCATTCGCGATAACCCGATCATAGAGGGCTGTATAATCTAGCCACACATTTGGGCATTTAATCTTCCAAAGTAGGCAGCTCTAAGGAGCTCTCACATGCCAGCAAGATAAATTGCCTCCACCAAAAAACACATTTGATGTTTTGTGTCTCCCCCAGGCCCCCAGTTCAGGTAAATTTATCAGCCCTCTGTAATCCATAACCAGCACTTGACAGCTTCCTAACCTCAAGCAAGACATCGCCCGTGTTACATAAGGCCCTTGAAGCCGACAATTCTTTCACCAGGTTTTCTGCAGCACAGCTGAAGGCTTTTTACAAAGAGTGAATTAAACCTGGCTACAGCTGAGGACCAGCAGACCCGTATTTACATGACCCCTCCAACACAGGGCACTACTGCAGAATTGGTTGATATTATTCCCCATTTCAATAAGCGATTTTGACCACAGTGTGCCCTCAGCTTG
Organism: Tadarida brasiliensis; assembly: GCA_030848825.1. Lineage (NCBI taxonomy): Eukaryota > Metazoa > Chordata > Mammalia > Chiroptera > Molossidae > Tadarida > Tadarida brasiliensis. The sequence goes on from CM061275.1 coordinate 44,514,029, forward strand.
GAGGGGGGAGAGAAGAATTTGTAAAATAACTACCAAGGGTCAAGATAATACATGGGTACCAAACATGTGGGCATGAGATCTGTAGACAAGATAAGCACTATGAGAAACTCCTGTTTTAGATCTCTGACAGGCAGAAATGGGAGTGTTATGAAAGAAAATACTAAAAGGTCATGGGTTGGGGGGCCATGGTGAGGTTGCTGAGATGAAAGGTCCAACACAAAGACCCACCTGAGAGAGGGCAGTGCTAAAGCTGGGGCGCTGCCAGAAGGGACGCTTGGTGCCACTGTCTGGGCTTCACTCAAAAGAAGACCCGGCAGGTCAATGTTCTCTGCTCCCTTCCGAATGTTCTGTTATTAGAAACACTCACTCCACGCATGTGGCTCCCTTAGGTTTTTTCCTCCATCTCCCCTTTTCCTTTCTAAAAATTTCCTTAAAAGTTTAGAATTTAAAATAAATATCATTAATTTATTTGAGAAATGTTCCTTCTCAATAGAAACAACGGCTTAGATCTTGCTTAAAGAGATTCAAAACTCTTTTAACATATCTCACAGCACAGAAGGCATGAACATTCCCTATTTGTGTGGTTATATGTACACATGTGTGAATAGATATGTATATATATTTGTATATATAATGGCTAACATGTAACATTCTATACTTCTGATAATCAGGGTTGAATTCAAGATGACATCTCACACCTTTGGAAAAAAGGAAATCAATTAGCTTCCACGACTGTTTCTGTCCTACTCTAAGGCCAAGGATGACAACTGGTGAAAGTCATTATTGACAAATCTGCCGAGAGCACGGGAGTAACGAGCGGAACTCGCCGCCTCACACTTTGGGTTTCTTTTCTTACAAGAGTAGGCATCACTTTTCAGAGAGTGATGCTTCAGGTTTGGATTTCCTTTCCAAATTTTACTTAAGGGAATAGAGAAAGAAGCAATTTAAAAGTTTAAGATTGAGATAAGATTACCCTGCCTAGAGATATGCTAGTACAATGAATAAAATCTTTATCCCAAATAAAAATTATAATTTACAAATAGAAAAAAATTTTTTTCCTCTTTTTTTAAATAGGAAATAGAGATTCCTGCTATGGTATGGTTAGCCCTTTTCTGTGTGGAAGAAAGGGAGTCTGTTTTGGATGATTTATGGACAGCATATTGGAAGAACCTCTCCAGGGAGAGTAAACCCTGTTGGTGATGCTGCTGCCACCACGGGGGTGGGAGGGCAGGGGGTGTGGGAAGGTGAAGATGGTGTGTAGAGACACAAATATTTATAGTTTTGTAAACTCTAAAGAGGAAAAAGAACACCCTTTATTACAACTGGGGTAAAAAAACAGCCCCCTATCTAAAATGGAAACTTCCCATCTGCTAGAGACAGAAGGAAATGACATCAACAGGAGTTCAAGGGAAATCACTCCTAAAGTCCAGTTTTGATGCACGAGCTCTCGCCTGAGTCCTCTGAAGCAGCGTATCCCCAAAGCGGAGTAGCTGTCCATCCAGAACCAGTCTTGGTTGATCAGTGGGATAAAATGTTTTGTTTGGATCTCAGTATTTGCATGTTTTCCTAAAGGAGAAGGGGGCTGGGTGGGTTTTTTTAACTGGCAGATGAATCCCTGAAAAATTCATTCTGACAATGTCCTATTGCACGCTGTGCGCTTCTACCAGGCCTACAGACAGACTGACAGACAGACAGACAGACAGACAGACAATGGGCCTCTACCTACTGAACCGCTGGGCTCATTTCTCACTCACACATAGTTCCTACCTTCCTCCTCTAAAAAATGCAGTGCTTTCAACAAGAGGAAAACAATAATAAAAATAGCAATAATTAAAAAGGTAATCTACATTATTAACTTCCTTTGGGTATATTACAGTAGTATTTTCTGTACATGGCCCAGAACTAAGTTCCCTATGTACACAGAGACATTGGGGAAAGCATTGACCTTGGAAGTCTTAGCCTTATGCCCTGAAAGACAAGGTTCCTTCTTCATTTGAGAGTTTCTCGCCACACTGCTGTTCTGAAGTAGCAACATTCTGTAAACCAGGTGGGGTTGGGTGAAGGGCTGGGGACAGGAGAGCGGGGACATTTCCTTCTGTCTCCTCCCATAGTCTGTGTAGTCAGCAAGGCCGTCAGCAGCTGCTGTTTTTGAATTCACCATTCTCCGTGATGGAAAGCTTGGTGGGGTTGGTGGGAGAGACGCCATTGCGGACCTGCATGCTGTACCGCTCCTTCACCTGGGTCAGCGCACTCATCAGTCTGGTGTTGGCTGAATCCAGGGACACGATCCGTTTTTCCTACAACACACCAATCATGGCTTTATTCCGGCTCCATGCAGGATATCACACCGTAATACTCTCTTTAGAATGACTGTTCTAACGCTTTCTATCAAACAGCTGCACACATGATGCTTCCTGGACAAATGGAACGTCTCTGCCTCTTTCTGCACATTGAGCCCAACAGGTCTGTGTTTATTTTCTCTTTTTGTCCTTTCAGCATAGCAGGATTTGTTATTAATAATCCCTTGGGACACTAGGGTACCATGTGAAAATGACACCACGTGCTACTTCAGACTATGCAACACAGGGGTCAAGCTGCCTGACTGTATTAAGTGCTTTCGGTCAAAATTATAACATGGACATTAGGTGGCAAAGAAAGAAGCACCAGAGGTTTCATTTCACAGAGGAGAAGTGCGAGTGATCTGTGGGTTCTTAGTCCCCAAAGAGGGCACATCAGTCGCATTTGCAGAGAACTCACATTGTGCTCAAAATTAAAAACAATACATGGTGGCAGTTTATAGTCACCAACAAAGTGAGGATGCAACACGCAAGAGGGGGAAAGCAGCCAAAAGCTCAGACCAGGGGAATTACTTGGATACAGGGAGGGAGGTGTGGCCGAGGGGGTGCCGTAAACATAACACATGAAAACAAACAGAGAACACAAGCTCCTGGACTCATTCCAGCTCAGAGTTACTCCAGGAAAGCTACCCGACATGGAGACTGCTTTTATTTTAGTTTTGAGTCTCTGAAAAGCAAAAAAAAAGCTTTAGAACCAATATTTTGGAACCAAAGGTTGTTGAATATACATATGCACACAAAAAACCCGAGGGGAAAAAGGACCAAAAAAAGGGGGGGGGGAGGGAATCTCAAGAAAAGTAGGCCCATCTAAAATAAAATTTAAAAAAATCACCCCGTCAAAATAGTATCAGTCTCACAAAGATGAGGAGAAAAACCCTAATCCTAGCTTCAGCAGTGAGGTAAATCATTCCAGAAGTTAATGCTGAGAAGAACCGGCTTTACCTATGCCCATGAAATTAAAAAGAAAATGGCACACGAGGGAACACCCTCAAAGCCAAAAGGAGCTTCCCTACCCTAGGAGTTTTTACATGTATGGGGAAAAGCATGCTAAGGTGAGAAATGGTCAGGTTCAGAGAGGATGTAGAAGGACTGAAGCTTTGACGCTGCTCCTTGCTGTTGAAGCAGCAGCCACACGGGGCCCATGGGGGGCTATGTGGGGAACTCACTGCAGGGGATACAGAGTAAAGACCACTGCCCAGGGTGGGGGTGGGGATTTAGGTAAAAGCACAGATATAACATCAAATGATGCTTCCCTACTGTGGGGTGGGGCGGGAATCTGTATGGCAGCAGTGTGGCAGTTATAGTTTCAAAAGTATGAAAAAACAACCCAGCTCACACTTATTATGATTTAAACAAACTCATCCTTTCCCTGATGGAGAACTCAGGTGGTAAGATACCCAAAATCAGCATTATTAACTGAACACTAATCTAGTATAATATGCTTTTGACTTTGGGAAGGCGAGTACCTTGTTGTAAGGATAGGCAAAAAAAGAAAGATCTGTGAGGCTTTAGAAAAATAATAATTAAAAAATTACAGCAAATGGAATTTACTGGGATAACAAGTATAGGTCTTTTCTAAGTCAGTAGGTAAGGACTGGCCAGTGGTTACCAGAAAATAAGGGGTGGGAGCCAAAGCTGATGTTTTACCCTATGGTTAGGAATGACTGCTACACAGAAAAACATAATTTCTTTAAATAATAAAAAAAGAAAAGATATTTCAGTATTAGGATAATCTTATCATAAGGCCCCCATACTAAGGAATGCAGGATTTTCCAGGTTAATCCAAAAAAAAAAAAAAAAACCCCAGGCATTCATGAAAAATTATTTCATTCTTAAAGAAGGGTAAGAGTGATTGTAATTATTTATTGACTATGAGAGTAACAAAGGAAGCCAAGCATCCCCCCATCCCCTGTCCCAAACAGTTGAAAGTTTCCAAGTGAAGAAACTCCCTTTTGTAATTTCCCTCACTGTCAACTTCACAAAATAAACCAAAAAGTAAAAGAAAAGAAAAAACAAAAACAAATAGGGACTTTTGAAATTCAAGTTTAGTTGACAAAAGACGCTCTGCGATTCTGCCTGGATTGAAAGACAGAACAGTCTAGTCCAGGCCTGACAGGTGGATGTCGAGGGTGGGAGTCAGGAGCTGGAATGTGTAGGAGGCCAGTGCACTGGGCCAGGGCTGGGAACTGCTCAGCTAGAGAGCGACAGGTTTACTTGCCTGTTTGAATAATCTCATCTCCATTTAGGACCTGTAATTTAACACAGTGGAGGCATCACTTGCAACAGTAACTAGGCAGCTGCTTGCTTCTCAGAGGAGGAACCCCTTCTCTGTTCTCCATCTGAGTCACATGGAGAGATCCTGGAGGGGGGTGAAAGGTGGCACAGTCCCTGGTCTGATGTTTAAGAAATGCTCCCTTAGTACCATCACCAGGATCCCCTTGGCCATACTACAAGGTCCAGGATGAGCGGACCAGCCCTCACCAGTGGAGTGCTCATCCTCTGTTCCAGTTAGAGAGCAGCTGGCCCAGGCTGGCCTTGTGGCATGAACTGACTCTAGGAGATGGAGAGGCTGAATTCAGGGACAAGCCTTTCCTATAGGGACACAGGGCTGTTGAGAGAGATGAAAACCAGTTCACTGGGCATCTGGCCATTAGTGTTTTGGGAAATGCTGGGCTCAACTCTAGTGTAAGGAAAGACACTGTATTCATTTCAGAAATATATTTTCTACTACCAGTGGCACCGAAACAAATGTAATGTCAGGGATATAAAAGTATGGGCTACCTCGCTGGGAAGCTTTCACCCCAGACATCTTCTCATTCTATGAAATGATGCCAGGAGGACTGCTCTGCATTAAACACTTGAGACATAGGATTCCTCCTTATAAAGGAAAGGATCTGATATAAAAAGTTGTTCATTACAAAGGGTACCAAAGGATGTTCATAATCTTTTGCTATAATAAGATTTTAATGTATCAGAAAACAATAGCTGGAACTGGGAAACCTACCTTTTAAAGAGATTATACATTTTAAAACTGGCTTTACTATTTGATTTGTGCTGTGCATGGTGCAGTGGTTTCCACATGTGGTCTAGTGGATTTTCCCAGTATTCTTTAGGGATCCATACTGGGCCTCTGGTCAAAAACTCACTATACAGTAATGCCTACATTGGAATGGGTAGTGATTATAGTTAACCAGCTTCAGTGTGATGTGACCGATTATTTGAGAGTGGTTCTTGTTGTTGAGTGATCAGTAGGAGCAGCTGGAAACTGATCTATGGAAGGTGCCTCTGGTTTCACCAAAGTAGTCCATGGAATCAAACCATCTGAAAACCATTGCCTTGAGCGATGGACACAAAATATTATCTAACTGACTCAGACTATGAGTCTGGTGCTTTGCAGGTAATATTTCTCCCATTCCTGAACAGTGTCACACTCCTGGTTAACTGAGAGAAGATCCTTGTTTTCCAGAGCTTTTGAGCCCTGATAAATCCGATTCCCTCTCTTGCTTTTGTTGCATACCCAGTCATCTTGCCCTAGATGTCAAAACAGGGGCTGGGGTGGGCTAATGATGAGAAGCTGATGATGAAGCTGCCTTGATGAACAACCGAGAAAAGGGTGACAGTGCATGCAGAGCCACGACTAGGCACACCCAAGCTCCCCCTGCTCAAGGCAGCTGAAATTATTAAAATGGTCTGTTGTATCTTATGAGAACTAAAATCTCTCCCAGTGCGGTTATTACTAGAACTCTCCCTGCTTTCTATTGTCATACTGAAAATTACAAAGTGAAAACTTATCACTAGTTTTCCTAAGTTGTCCTCTTTCAGCGGGCTGTTTCTCTTAAGCCTCTGGGATGAGTTGTTATAGTGCATACAGCGATATGGCCTTGCCTCCAGGGTATATCTAGGAAGTTTTTAAAAAAATGACCAAGAGAAGTTTCTTCTGAAACTTAGGAGGTCTAAATATCCAGAAACTATAGAGTTCAAGAGTCCAAAATATTTGGGAGCTAAGCTGACGAAGAGTATTATAAGTCACTCAACTTCCAGGTCAGGTGTGTCTGAAGGAGTACGAGGCCCATGAAGCATTCTTTCAGTGGCTGTGCTTTCAGCCTCACCCCAGTGCCTTTGAGAAACAAACCGTGTCCCAGGAACCTAGGCTGGAGGAGGTGGCAAGTGCCTGTTTGAGAACACTGAGGGCTCTAACAGACTGCCTACTGGCTGATACGCAGAGAAGAAAACAGAACATGAAGCCCTTGCTCCCAATTTTATTTCACAGCTTAGGGATGTGGCATGCACTTAAGGGTGAAAGATGCACACCTGGCTGGGTTGTCTACAGGGAGGTGACACATTCAGTGGGTAGACCAGACATTCTCAAAACTGCACCTGCCTTTTGTGATTTGTTTCACTCTAAGACATACGACCGTATTTTGCATTGATACAATGAAAAAGAATTAAGAAACATTTTCTGCCTGCTGGATTTTGCTCTGATCATTGACGTGTCCCTGAGAAGTGCTCTTGGCAGTCATCACACCTCTCCTGTCACAGGCATAAGCTAAGTGAGCAGAGGCACAGACTGATGTTGTCAACAGAAAGAGGTCCTCTAAGCAAAGCCAATAAACAAGGGCAACCAAGCAAATTCCAAGCATCAATGCCAAGCCCTGAACCAAAGGAATAATAAGGAAAGGTATCTTCTACAACCTTGTCTGTCCCCTACAGTTCCACTACTGTCTGGGGCTAGAGGTTGATGGCACAGTGGACGTGACTGACAAGACCGTGAACATCACAGCCAAGCGATGGTCAGTGGAGGTCACAAGCCAGACACATGCAGTGTACTTTTCACAGCTACCTGCTTAGAGAATGCCCTACTTTCCATAAGGAAAAAAGAAAAGGCCATCATGCACTAGGTTGAGATTTGTCAAGCAACTGTACTAAGCATGCTAATACTTTGCTGGATTAACAGACCTGTCACCAGTAAAAGAAAGGAGAAGTCAGAGGTCACATAAAAACTCTTTTAATCTTCAAAAGGTAGTGCTGAGAACTTTCCAATGACCCATTTCCTAGTACATGCCTTGGCATTTGCAAGGGGTGGGAAGTCAGAAAATAACTGTTGTTATAAAAGGTGACTTCTACCAGATTCTGAGCCTGCTTACCTGTGCATCGATTATTTTCTGCTTTGCATCAATAACTGCTTGCATCTCAGCATGATCCTTCTTCAGTTCCTCTTCTACAGCCATTAGCCTAGAATGTGGCAGGAAGGGCAAATCAGCATCTTGCAAGAGAGGGCTAGATATTGCAGAGGACAGGAAACCCAAATGCATCACAGTCCAGTATTTCCACTCCTTCCCAATCAAAGATCTGTAGCCATGTGTTCTTTCTTCTCTCCTACCTTGGAAGATATCCAACATTGATTTTTCTACTTGTGACTAAATTGCTCATATTTTCATCTCCTTTGGGACAGTATTCCCATAATCACGTCCTCCTTCAGATCAGCACAACTTATTTCATGTTAAAATATCAAACCAGTCAATAAAAACTAAACAACCTTCTCTTAATCTTAAGTTACCCTATGATAGTTGTCCTTTCTCTTCCCTGCAAAACTAGGTCCTCAAAGAGGATTCTATACTCAGTGGGCCTAGTTTCCTTCTCATCCACCATTCACCTCTTATCCCACTGATGTTTAAACCCCATCAAACTGCTCTCAGTAAGACTCTGTTCAGCTGTAACAACACACCTTTTCTGTCTTCGGTTTACTTGACCTGTCCACAGCTTTTTACAACACTGAAGCACAGTGGTTATGAGCATGGACTCTGGAGAGCTTGACTGCCTGGCTTCAAGTCCTGGTTGCACTGCTAAGTAACCTCGGGCAAGTGACTAAATCAACCGGTTCCCTGTTTCTTTATTTGTAAAATGAGAATAATAGCACCTACCTCAGATGTTGGCTTAAACAAATTATTAACAGATTAAACAAATTATTTGTAAAGGACTCAGAAAAGAGCCTGGCCCACAATAAGTGCTATGTGAGTGTTGGGTAAACTGACCCACCCTTAGTCTCCCTTGACATCCTTGGTGCTCTCTCTCGGTTCTCTGGCCTTAATGATGTCCAATGAAATCCCTTCCCTGTTTTTGGACTCATTTGTGAAAAACTAAATTAGTCCTAGACACTGAATACTAAGGTTTTTAAAACCCAGTTCTCCTCTAAGCCCTCTCAAGTGCATCATTAAGTTTTTATTTTTTTCTAATTGTTACGATGAAAGAAAACAGACTACCTCTATCTTCAGAGGAAGTGCAAGAAAGTCTCCCATTTAGAAAATCTTAAGAGACATGGTCAGTCATCACTCTTGTACTAAGTACCATGAACACATGCAGAGTTGCAAGTGGGACTTCGCCATCCCTGTGGGAGTCTCTGGCTTCTCTTCTGACCTCTTTGTGCACCCAGCTAGACCACACCCACCGCCAGGTGACCCTCTAACCTGCTGATGATGCTCTTCATCTGACTGTCCTTCTCCTCCTGCTGCCTGCGCAGCCGCTCCTCACTGTCCTCCAGCCGGGCCTTGTACTCTAGCAGCAGCTTCTGCATCTGCTGCTCCTGCACCAGCAGCCGGCGTTCATACTCCTCTAGCCGCCGGCTGGACACTCGCAGGCGCTCCTTCAGTTTAGTGATTTCCTGTTCATACTAAAGGAGAGAAAAGGGAGTTACATGGGTTGTAGACATTGGTGATCTGCTTTTTATGAAAGATACCCGAGGCAAGGTAGCTGGATGCTGTCTGAGCTGCCATCCCATGTGCTGCTGATGTTCTTTCTCTGTGTGTGTTAATCCTCACCCGAGGATATTTTTTTCCCATTGATTTTGTAGAGAGAGTGGAAGGGAGTGGGGGAGAGAGAAACATCGATGTGAGAGAGACATATCGATTGGTTGCCTCCCGTATGCAACCCTACCAGGGCTGGGGATCGGACCTGCAACCCAGGTATGTGCCCTTGACGGGGAATTGACCCTTTGGGCCAACTCTCTAACCACTGAGTCAAAATTGGCCAGGGCACTGCTGATGTTCTTGAAAATTATCAGCAGGTATCAATGGGAATGGAGCTCTTCCCTCCTCCTAAAATTATATTTGTAATGTTAACTTGGCATTTCAAATCTATATATTTATGTGTCTCTCTCCACATTAAACTACCAGCTGCTGCAAGCCACATCCAATCTGTGATGGTATCAAATGGGAGCAGGAAAAAAGACGATCAAGCACTAGAAGCCTGACAAATCACTTAAAATGATCCAAAAGCCAGTTGTTTACAAGAGAAAAGGTTCTGTATCATCGCCTGTACTGTAGGATCTCAGACATAACTTGGCTCATCAGACTGCCATTCCTTCACTCACTAGAATCAGCCCTGTAGAAGACAAGCAACATCTCTGTAATGTTAAGCGCTACTAAATCAATAAACAGAATTTTATGGCAGAGTAGACTATTGCTTCTTTTTCCCCAACTATAAAAGTACAAAATATTCAGGTCACAAGCATTAAGCCAAAGGCCTACATGTTCTCTAGGACTCATGCATACTGCCCTCTTAGCCTATTTTCATGATGTGGTTCACCTGCCTAATTTGGTTCTCCTTTCTGGAACACATAGGTCTGTTTTCTCGATAAAGCTTTCTATAAATAAAACTTTATATAATTCAATTAGTTACATGGTCGTTTCTTTGTACTGAAGAAGCTATGGGTGGGGTTTGAGTATACTAGAATGTCAAATTTCTAGGTGAGGTGAGAAGTATAAGCTTTCTTATAAATGGTCTACATAAATTCATTAGAAATTAATGATAAATCTGCATGGTGCTTTGTAAAATGCAATCTGTTTTTATATAATGTCCCCTTTAACTGACAATCAGACAATTAGCTTCTGCTTATTCAACATGGTCCTAAACAATGATGTTAGTCCAGAAGGTTAAAGATGACCATTTTTAGGACGGGTTGAAGAGGCAGACTACATCAATGAGCATGTTTAGGATCATGCTGATAGGAAAGCAGAAGCTAGCTGTCTGGTTGTTAGTCAAATAAGATTATGCCATACATGATGGCAAGGTTCTTGTTTGATCATTTTTTCCATGTCAACTTTTCTTTAAAAAACAAAACAAAACTGAACCAATAGAGAGTTAAATCATCTATAAAGTCATAACTTCTTTATCCAGAAAGACAAAAAGAAAGAAACAAACAAACACAAAATCACCAAGATATAGAAAGGAAATCTAGTCCAAGGGAAATTTTGGCCTTGGATGAAGACTACCAACCAATTTATAGAAACACCAAATAAGTGCCTAAAATTACTAGAAATGAATAGCAGAGTATTCTCCAAATTAAGGCAACCTACATAAAAAATAAATTAATAAAAGAGCTAATGTCCTCCACCCCAGCTTGATTTTCTGCATATTTCCATATATGGACACTACTAGTTATTATCCATAGATATGTATATGATGGTTAATGTAAGAGGTGGAGCTGAAGCTGGGGAAGGGCTGATCAGGTCATTGGCTAGACAGCCCTTTGGTGGTCTATCACTGTGGGACAGTACGTCAATAAAGACAGACTCGGTTCTACCTTCTCAGCATGCTTGGCTTCATCTTGATTTTGCTCAGTTTCTTCCACATCCTCTTCATACTGCCCATTGTTCAGAACCCAGGCTGCTGTCCTCTCTACTGGGGACATTGTGGCAGAGTCCACAGGTGACTGAACCTGCATCAGAAATACTTATTAGCATCTCCCAAAACAGCTCATTCGCTAGCTATGTTTCACAAAGAGAGCTATTCTTGGAAGACAGAACTGTGATCCCTGTTTTCTACTATTCAACAGTAGTTTGAGATAAAGTAGCCACTAAAACTAATAACAACTTTACTGTTTAGAATTTATTACATCAAGGCACCTAATTCAATAGCTTCCTGCTTTAGGTAGTTAACAGGATATTGCTTGAATGAACTTTCTTTCCCTGTGATTTGTTATGGTAACTATTTATCAAGTCCCTCTAAATGTATTGCAAAGTAACTATACTCCTAAGGACACACTAAAGAGAGATCTTAGCCCCTAAAAACATATTGAAAACAATTCCTTAGGGTAATCTCGTCTTTAACTGTTAAGTGAGAAGCCGTAAAAACAAGAGTGTTTCATTCCACTGGTAATGGTGGTAGCTACCATATCTTCAGGACTAACAATGTCCGATGAATTATGAGAGATTGTACAATGGGAACAGGGCATTCAGGTTTATTCCTATTTTATTGGTTGAATCTGACTGTCAGCCACTTCCTAATATATCCTAGCACTTTGCATGACATATGGTAGGTGATCAATAATTGAAAAAAATTAATCAGACCAGTATTAACAATGCTTTCTATTTATGATAAAACGTTTACATAATTACAAAGAAATGGAAAAGTAATACTGAACAAATCAAAATTAGTTATTGTGTTAGAGTGGAAGAAAATAGAGGTAATTTTTGTTTCAAAATTATTTTTTGTTGTAATATGTTCTTCATATGAAAAAAACCATATACTGTTTTTCATATATTTTTTCTATTGGTCTTATGTGTGCTGGTTTTATTTCCCAATTAGACTGTCAATCTTTGTGGCATGACATTATATCATATAGTTTTGTGGGGTTTTTTTGGAATGGTAGTAACTATATAATTGTACAAAAGATGCCTGATGAAATATTATTTATTTATTAATACTCTAGACAGAATTCATTACTAAAGTATAATTTATTACTAAGGGAAAGATACTGTTTTTCCTCTAATCCTCCTTTTAATAATAAACTATACCACTACATATAGCAATAAAGTACATCAAAGGCTTTTCCCCAATAATTGTTCCATCTCCTTTATAAGCTGGATATATAACAGAATTTATTACCTCCAGTTTATAGTCAAAGGCACTGAGAAGAGAGGTTGGTAATCGGTTTATCCCACTTTGCTTCACTGTAGCCTCAGGAAGAGCTTTTACAGCAACAGACTTTCAACAGCGGATCATTAAAGAAAATGAAGAATGAAAAAAGACGAAAAGTAAAGGAGTAGGAATTCCTATTAGGAACATCTCCCTCTTGAGATAAAGCTGTATAGGGTTTCTCTGGGAACAATCATAATGCTTTAGGGCAAAAGGGCCTGAGACAGCAGTTTCGCTGACCTTGTGATTAGTCAGAGCCTGGCTATGCTGAGGACAATTGAGAACAGGCCAGCTCCCTGTTCCTTTCTAGTATTTACTAGATATAAATAAGATTATTGGTTTCAGCTTCTCCACAGTCTGAAATAGTGAGGTTCCCATCAATGAATAAACACTTCTGCTATCAACACCAAAGAAAGGGCAGACTAAATTACTAAGTAAACTCTGAGAGTGCTTGAAGAGGTTGGTTGTGGGAAGGGTCAACAAATCCAAATATGAAAACTACAGAAGCATTCTGATAGGCTGGTCAAATACCAATTTTAATAGCCTCTTCAAATATGAATTTCTAAGTTTTGGTAATATGCTATATCTGAAGAACTCATACATTGTAGATAAAGTCTATTATACGTACAGAGTGCATGATACATGAAAAACAAAATGAAGAGGAAAATGAGAAAAAAATAAACTCAGGCTGAAAATGGACAAAAATTAGTTTCCTGAAAAAAATTCCTTCTATAGATTGTTTCACTAGAATTTTATTTCCTTCCTACTCAGTAGATGGAGGACCCTGAAACTAGTTATAGTGCCAACAATGGCCGCTTCTTTGTGCTCAGATACAAACGGAATTTGTATGGGACAAAGCCACTGATAATTGCAGACGCCTACAGAACAATCCCCACAAAGAAATCCTCTAGTTTTGGGGAAAGAAGAATTCTCCAACACAATTTGCAATTAAAATATGTAAAGGAATTTGCCTGAAAAATGCGCTGATTATATAAAATCTGTGAGGCTTCATGGGAGTAAGATGAGAAAAGCAAGCAAGAAACAGAAAGATAAGGAATTTAAAAAAATAACATAAGTTCAAAAGAATGAACCATCTGCGTAGAAAAAGCCAGTGTAGAAAAACAAGAAACTTTAGCAATCAAAATATAGCGATTTGTGGTTTAACTGACATGAGGATGGCAGTACCAGCAAAGGCATAAGCAAAGGTGACTATTTAAAGCTGTGCTAGGACATCTCACTGTGGCCACACCCCATTTCATGCCAATATAATATGGACATTCTCCAATGCATTAATGGCTGTGACAAAATTTTAAATTGGTTGTTTGGAGAGTGTATGCACTTCCTATTTCCCATCTATCATTCATAGAAACATGTACTGAGTGCTTATGTGATAGGTGTTATATTTTCCTATATCACAAATATTATAAATGACAATTGGTTCCAGGTGATCACACAAAAGGCCATTTCCTTTATAATATTGATAAACAATCAGTCTGAGTCATAGGCCTTGGGAATTGATGACAACATGACATAGGAGGAATGGGTAAGCATTCTTTCTTCTGTCTGGGGCTGGACAGGCATTCATTGTCAACTTCAAAAGTAAATAGAGGGCCTTTCCCTGTTTGGTCCCTCTGCCAATCTAATATTCTTCTCTACTCCCTGTGCCATCCTCAGGGCCCTCATGCTGCACTAAGCCCCCTTTGCCTCCACACAGTATTCCATCCTTTAAAATTACTTATCTTTCTTCTCTGGATTTAGTAAACACTTTTGTTTTTGTTTTTTTTTTAATCCTTGCCCAAGGATATTTTTCCATTGATTTTTAGATAAGAGTGGGAAGGGGAATGGAGAAGAGAGAGAAAGAGAGAGAAACATTGATGTGAGAGAGACACACTGATTGGTTGCCTCTCACACGACCCTGACTGGGGCCGAGGATCAAGCCTGCAACCAAGGTAGGTGCCCTTGACTGGGAATTGAACCCGAGACACAGCAGTCCATGGGCCGACACGCTAACCACTGAGTCACTGGCCAGGGCAATAAACAATTTAGTTCTCTGAAAGAAGTCAATATCAATTAGAAGCTAGCATAAAAGCAATGTGTAGAGCCCAGCCGGTGTGGTTCAGTGGTTGAGCAATGACCCATGCACCAGGAGGTTGTCAGTTTGATTCCCGGTCAGGGCACATGCCCAGGTTGTAGGCCAAATCCCCAGTGGGGGGCATGTAGGAGGCAGCCAATCGATGTTCTCTCTCATCGATGTTTCTCTCTCTCTAAAATTAAAAAAGAAAAAAATTAAAAAACAAAAACCAAAAAAAGTAGTGTAGAAACTAATTCACAATAAGGTGTGAATGACTGACAGTCTCCTAATATACATATCTAATGTATATATATGAGATATATACAGATATATAGGCAGTTAATAAGCATTTTCAATGAAAAAGGAAAACAATATATAATATGTTATTATATTATATATGATCTTCCTTATATTTAAATGAAAATGATTACTAAGACAAATGAATTGGTAAAATTTGGGGAAATACAACAAAATAAAGATGAAAAATTTAAGACTGAAGAAAAGCTTTATTTCTCAGAAAAGAATGACTAACTAGGAGGTCTTGCCCAGGAAGTCAGCTACCAGAATCAGCTGAAGTCAGATATGTTTTTCATCCTGTCCTCTTTTTCTGTATCTAAGGATTCTGCAAATGTTCTAATGTTTTAAACAACAATTAAACAATAGTTATCAAAGTAGGAGCAAGGGCTCTGATAACAGCAGAGTGGAGGCAAAAGCAGCCAAATTAGTAAATGCCTACCTATAAAAAAACAAATATATTAAAGAAATACATTGGGGTTTTATGGCAGTCTCCTCTGACAAGTTATTTTGTTGACAAAAGGCCTTTTTAAATTTTTAAAAAATATGCTTTTTTTTTTTGCCCTGGCCAGTTTGGCTTAGCAGTTAGGGCGTCAGCCCACGGGTCAACGAGTCTCAGATTCGATTCTGGTCAAAGGCATGAACCTTGGTTGCGGTTCGTCCTGGGCCCTGGTTGGGTTGTGCGGGAAGCAACCAGTCAATGTGTCTCTCTCACGTCAATGTTTCTCTCTCTCTCCCCCCCTCTCCCACTCTATCTAATGATAAACAGAAAAATATCCTCAGGTGAGGAATAATATATATATATATATATTTTTATATATATATATAATAATATATATATATATAATATATATATATATATAAAAAATATATATATTTATATATATATAATATATATATATATAATATATATAATATATATAATATATATATATATTTTTTTTTTAATTGATTTTTTGAGAGAGAGAGGAAGAGAGACAAAAACATCTATGTGAAAAAGATATATCTACTGGCTGCCTCCTGCACACTCCCTACTGGGGAATGAGCCTGCAACCTGGGCATGTGCCCTGACCCAGACTTGAACCAGGACCTCTCAGTCCATGGGACGATGCTCAATCCACTGAGCCATACTGGCCAGGTGACAAAAGGCCTTTTTAAAATCACGAAGCTCCCTAGTACTTATAAAGATTAGGTTTCAAAAAAAGTCAACAAATACAAAACTTTTCAGAAGAAAAGTCTTTTTCAGATAAAGAAATTCTCTCTCTCTCTCTCATATACACATACACACACTTCCTAAGGTTACTAGTTTGTTTCAAAGAACAAAATATATATTGGTGCCTCTTGGGAAACATTTTTATCAAGAAGAAAAGATTTTGTCAATCTTATATTAAGATTAAGTGTGACATTAACTGGGCTTGTCCATGTAAAAAGAAACTACTTGTCAACCACCTGTATGGTTGCCTCTATAGGTGTTCAGTTGTTTATTTTTCTAGCCATTTCCAGGAAAAGACACACGGGACTTGATATTTCCAGAGGGAGTTGGGGGAAGGAGTAGAAAGTAGTTATATTAAACTCTTGGCTCAGAATGCAAAATTTTATTCTGGAAGCTTAAGAAAAAACATTTAAGGAGGATTAATGTCCAGATTCCCAAAACGCTTTCTAGTTGATTTGGCCTATAGATTTCATAGTTTAAGTGTCTAATTATTCATTCAACTTGATAGATCTGTTCTCGGTGCTGAGTGAAGGAAAGGAAAGGCCCCTGCGTGGTTGTTACAGTGTCCTCAGGGTGATGAGTCAAGCTACATTCTGCTGCCTCACCTCACCAGGAGGCTCCCAAACCTTTCATTTCCTCTTCCCCTTTAAAAGTGGCAGAAAGATTTTTAAGTGGAGACCTTGACAGCAATGGGGTTTCCCAATGATTTCTACACAAAGACCCAAGAAAACAGTTGGACCAGGTAGAAGCCAGGCCGCCCAGCACTCAGCCCTACCTGCTGCGTCTGTTGTCTCTGGATTGCTCTCACTTTGGGAACAGGGCTCTCTCTGGAGGAAGAGGACTGCTGCCGGGACCGGTTCCCATTCTGCACAGGCTCAGCCACCAGGGCTGCCGAGGCCACGGACATGCTCCCCGTGCTCCGTAAGGAAGCACTGTGTGGCAGGGACAGCGGGGCTTTGGCTCGGGCACCCAACCCAGCCTGGTCCATTTTTCGGATTTGGGTCTGCCCAGTACTGTTTTGCCGGGGCAGAGCAAGAGGTATGTGTCTGTCAGGCACAGTGTGCCGCCTGGAGAAGTCCTCACTCTGAGTGCTACGTTTGCTGAAGTCTTCCATGCTGCTGTTGCTGGGTCCACTGAGTTTGAAGTCTTCACTGTTGCTTTGGCTTCTGGAACTGGCAGTGCTTAGGTTCTCCAAACTGGAATCCACAGAGGCCTTTGGCATTGCTGGAATTGGGTTATTGAGGTGATAGACGGGGTTCTGGAATGACAAGGGCTGGAGGCTGCCTGGCTGGTTCAAGGCTGGGTGCAGGGGTCTTCTCACTTGGGGTGCACTCTGGGGCGTGCTCTGGGTTTCCCGCAGCTGCTTGATGCTGGCCACCTGGGTTATGGAAAGCTGGCTTCCGGTCAAGCGCAGAGGCACATCGAGCATGACAGATGCATGCTCCACTTGAGCAGTGTGTGTGTCCTGGAGGTCCATGAGGGAGATGCTCCGACCGTTAGGAAGGCTACCTTCCTTTTCATCCTTCTCAGAATAAGTCATGCTCTGGGAAGAGGCTTGCTGAACCAGCAATAATGTTTTCCCCCTGAAATAGCTATCTGTGTTGTCCTGGCTTGGGGACTTTAGTTTATGCAAATCACTGTGGAAAAGGAAAGGACCCTTAATTACTGTTGAGACAAATTGAACATAGGTAAGACTCCTCAAGTCAGACATATGAACTGAAGGCTCACGGGCCCAATGTGGACACTTACATCTAAACTCAGATTTCATCATTACAATTCTTAGAATAAAATCCAACCGTTTTAGTTTTTCTCCAAAGGGAGAGAATAATAATACTGTGTATACCACTCTATCACTGTGCTTGATTTTTACTAGAATTCCAATCAGTTTCTAGTTAGGTTTTAAACTCTCCCAAGGTATTCCAATTCATACTTAATTGATTCAAGAGGAGAAGCTCCAAGTGCACAACCCAAGGGCCCATGTCAAAGGCACAAATCTTGCCAATACAGATAACAAAGTCTAAGCATCAATAATATGTCTACTGTCCAACTGACACAACCAGCTATAAATGGTTTTAACTGAGGTGGTCCAGATTTCTGAGTGCTACAATATATAAAAATATCAATTTCATAGAGCCCTTAGTCTTTCATTAAGCAGGGCACAGTTGTTTTTTAATACATTTGTTGTATACAACTCTACAATATCATTCTAGAAAATAAGTATCCTAGATCTTTTTTTTTTTTTTAACATGAATGACATTTTATTTCATTTTTTAAATCTTTATTGTTGAAAATATTACAGATATCCCCTCTTCCTAGATCTTGTGTATTATTATGACAAACAATTGAATTTATCTCAGGACAGATGATTCTTTCCAATTGTTTCAGACTTAAAAGTCTGTAAAATCAACAGATAAGTTAAATAGATTTTTGCCAAATCTCTAAACATTATATCTCTGGAACAGTGTTTCAAATTCTCTTTCATACCTGTCAGTGGGGTCTTCAAATATTTTCTGCAGCCCAGACGAGAGGCTTCCACTGACATTGGGACTGGAGTTATGCTCAGTGAAGCGTCTCAGCTGCTGTTGGATTGGCGTGGGATTAGTCAGAGACTTGGTGATATCAGCAAGAACTCGAGGGAGAGGTCCCAGTTTTGCCACGGTCGCCTGTAGGAAGGAATTTTCACCCTAATTGGATAATAAGCATTGCGACATCCACCACAGATTGTTTTTGGGACCATGACGCCCATTGATGAAGGGGTGTAGGTTGGAGGGAAGGGTAGGTGTTTGCATGTGGGAGTGGCAGGTTCATAATGCATTGTTATGGAGCAGCGGAACCATGGCGTCGAGATGGATGGAGGAGGCGAAACAAGGTGCAGCACACATTGAGGAAAGAAAGGAAATAGAAATTAGGATTATGCAAATAAAAATTAAAAGACATGCTCAAAACAACCAAAATATTGCCATTCCAACTAAAATAGGCATGCAAAGCAAACAAAATCTTTGGAAGGCTAGTAAATCAAGGTGGGGGAGGGTAGGGGAAGAATAAAACACCTTCTAACCAAAAAGGACTTCAAGAACAGAAGGCTAGTGTGATGAAACTTCCAAAGAAAAGGGAGTATGTGAGGAAAGAAACGCATGCCAACATACAAGAAGGTGTTGCATGCAGGGGTCCAAAACACTCCAGGACACATAGTTGACAATGCTATCAACTATCCCATTTAATCTTGGGAACCTGGACCTATGACTGCCAACTAGGTTGGCAAAAGTATGACAATTGTTTTTAAAACAGAAAAATCAGGTAAATGCTCTCTATGAAATATGTCTAAATGTACTCCTGGCTCCCCGGACCAAACAGATTAAAAAGGAGAAAGTGTGTTTACACAGCAAAGCCTGTTAAAAAGACCTTGACCCTAAATAAATCAGGCTGATTTCACAAGATAACTGCATCTGCATCTCACTGATATAGTTATTCAACAAAGAATAACTTTTTAGTACTTGCTTTATCCATCTCAATCATTTTTTTCTTTGGGGAATTCTTATTCTCATGGGGTCTTGTGGGACCTCTCAATTGTTAGGCAGTTTTACGTGGCTGCCTCTGGATCTTCTTTGTTTTTTCAACAACTAAGATACTTCAACCCTGCTCAAATGGGTACAATGTCTGCTCAAATGTCACCTGGAGAGTGCCTTTATGGGCTCAACCTTCCTGAGCCAAGATTCATATTCAAGGGATGTACCCTCAGCATAGCTGCAGCTTAAAGTCCAGCTGGCATTTCTACAAGTGAAGAAGGGGTCCTCAAGAATAAGGAACAGTTGATTATTTCACAATGTTTTAAGGAGCAGTGGATACCCTACCATTTACATTTCCTTGGGAAAGTGGTCTTTATTAATAGGTTTTACTCCCTCCTCCAATATTATTGGTACAATATTTTAAAGGGTAATAGGAAAATGAAGGAAAACAAACAAATTCTCATCACAGAAAAATAACTTTGTCTTTTGAAGTTATTCTAACATACCACCACACATATTTATAAAGTACCTGTAGCAAACAAAAGTATCAATAAATAATTATTGTGATAAACCTAGCCAAAGTCTGTTAAGACTATTTTTTCCATTACAACACCTATTCCTCTTTGCAAAATTCCAGAAGGAAGAAAATGATTGGTATGGTATATATCTAGTTATTAATATGAAATTCTTATAAAAATGTAATAATACAATTCTTAGCTTATAATAAAATTCTTAGGTTATAGTCAGAAAATAAATGATTAAAAATTATAACTGTTTTCTGTATTCTTAATTTATATCTGTAGAGAAAGAAACCACCCACGTAACTCTGTAGTACCAATAGTTATATTAAACCCTCTGACTTGTATAACAACAACAACATAAAATCTCAAGGGTAAAGCTAATTAAACATGATAGTCTCAGTATATTTTGTCCACGCTTTGTTAGAAATTGCTGTATGAGGCTTCATTTCATTCTGCTATACATGAATAAGGCTACATATACCAATATTTGATATTAGTTTCTAGGCAAGTTTTTAGACATGTTATATATACTGTATTTATTTATTTATAGAAATATATACTCCATTAATGCAGATAATTACTTGAAAAAATATTTCATGGCTTTCTAGAATTTCCTGGTTTGTAGGGTACATATTTCACTTAGAAATGATAACCATTTACTCTGAGATTTCTAGGACAAAAGGTGGCTTTCAACTAACAGAAAGGTGAGCGCTATCACCCTGTAGATGCTCTCCAGAATTCAGGTACATTCAGGTTCTCTATCTCCCATCTCCCGTTACTATTTCAGCCTACTTTACCTTATCAAGTTGGGAAACTACTTCCCACAGTAAGGAA
The DNA here is from genome assembly GCA_030848825.1 of Tadarida brasiliensis. Lineage (NCBI taxonomy): Eukaryota > Metazoa > Chordata > Mammalia > Chiroptera > Molossidae > Tadarida > Tadarida brasiliensis. The sequence continues at coordinate 44,534,737 of CM061275.1, forward strand.
TGCAAAACTGAAAGCTCCCGGCCCAGGTCAATGTAACCATCAAAGCCTGGGGTGTTTGAGATGGTGTCTGGGTTAGAGATCTCCAAAAGAAAGCGTTTCATTCCACCCCACTCATGTTCTAAAAAATCATTCATGAATGCCATGTATTCTTCTTTGTTACCAAATCTAAAGCAGAGGGAGAGAAAATGAAAAAAAAAAAAAAACATATTCAGGAAAAGAGAGGTGATCATTTTTGAGTTGACTGTACAAAGAACTATAAAATATTTTTATTTTGGGGAGGTGACTAATTTGTTTATTATTTGTAAGTGGTAAATGCTAAAACATACTTTCTTAATAGTAATAATATTATTACTCAAAAACTTTGAATGGCTTTCTATTCTTTATGGTGTAAAGAGCTAAAATTCATTTTTCTTGTATTTAAAGCTCTCTGTACTATAACCTTCATTTACCTGCCAAATGTTTGTCAGCATAAACCTTTAATATCACTCACTTCTTCAGTTTCCCAAATATATTATACTCTTTTCTTCTCCAAGCCTTTGCTCATGCTCTTCATTTCTGCTAGAGAAGAACTTCCTCTCTCCTTTGCCTATCTAGATTCTAGCTATCTTCAGGGCCTTGCTTAAGTCCATAAGAATTGTTACAAAATAAATTAGAAATAATTTTTACCAAAACTAAGTCAAATATGGGTAAATATGTGTATTTCTGCATTGGGTTATATATAGGGCACACAAAGTTAAAGTAGTGCTCTTTTATTATTATTATTTTTTATCCTCACCCAAGGACACTTTTGCATTTATCTTCAGATAGAGCAGGAAGGAGAGAGGGAGGAAGAGAGAGAGAGAGAAACATCGATGTGAGAGAGACACATTGAGTGGCTGCCACCCACACGACCCCAACCGGGACGGGACAAACGGCAACCGAGGTACGTGCCCTTAGCGGGAACCGAACCAGGGACTCTCTGGTCCGCGGGCCGACGCTCTAACCGCTGAGCCAAATCGGCCAGGGCTAAAGTAGTGCACTTTTAAAAAGCCACTATTTAAACTAGAAAACAATCTGTCTCAGTGAGGTTCTAGTTTTATCCCTCAGAATGTCGTTAATAGAATCTTGTAAGCTTCACTATTGAGTGAGTCTGTTGTGATCAATGTTGTCAGTGTGAAGTCCCTCTCAGTGATTTCTTAAAATTATTTTCTATAAATTATAAAAATTACACAAACTGATTAAAACTGGAAAAGAATGAAAAGTGGAAAGAAAAAAGTGTGGGTGTACCCACTCTATCACCCAAATTTATCTGCTGTTTACATTTGCGTACATTTTCTCCAACTGCTTTCCAATGTCCTTTGAAAAAGTTTTAAATTTATCAAAATTAAAAGAATATGCCTTCATCTACATTAACCAAGTGTTAACATTTTGCCAAGTTTGCTTCCACTCTCTCTCTATATACATACTTACACTTTTTTTTGGCTGAACCATTTTAAACTAAGTTGCGGACATAACCTCTAAATATATTAGCACCTTTTCCTCCAGAATAAGGAATATCTCTTACATAAACCAGTGTCGTTATCACACTAAAATTAAATTTCACCAATTGTCCCCAAATAGTTCTTTATAGACTTTTTTTTCCAACTTGGGTCCAAATAAGATTCAAGTATTGCATCTAGTCTCTTTTAATCTAAAACAGTCCCTTCTCCATCTTTTCCATTTTTTATGACATTGACTTATCTTATGTTTGAAGGGGCAAGGCCAATTTTCTTAGACAATATAACCACAGAATTGGTCTGATTGTTCTTCTCAACTTGTTTATACTAAAGTTTTTGTGTTTTTATATTGCTGGAATAATAGCATATGCACCATTCAATATCCTGTTTATTTATTTTTTTGCTCAAGTTTTGAATAGCTCTTTTCATTCACTATAATTATATCTTCATCATTTTCTATAGTACTGGCTATTCTTTGTAAGTAGTTTATAGTGGCTGCAAGTGTTCTTCTGAATGCATGTGCCCTAGGTTACTTAACCATTCCTTTATAAAATTAATACTTAAGTTGTTACCATTTTCTTTTGCTATTTATAATAACACCACAATGAAAATGTTATAACATGAGTGATGAGGCTATCCATTCCTACCCAAATTTTAGATCTCATTTTTTTTTCTTTATTGATTTTAGAGAGAGGAAGGAAGAGGGAGAGAGAAACAGAAACATTGATGAGAGAGAACATTGATCGGCCCCTTCCCACATGTCCCCTACTGGGGATCTAGCCTACAACCCGGGCATGTGTTTTGACCAGGAATTGAGCCAGCGACCTCTTGGTGCATGGGTTGATGTTCAACCACTGAGCCACACCAGCTGGGCTCATGTATTTTTTAAACAATGCTTTTAAAAAAGTGATTATGGTAGCGACACCTACTTGGCAAAGTTAGCCAGGTTCTGAATGACCTTGGCAATTAGAGTCAGAGTCCGAGACGTGCGGTCATCAGGATACTCCTGCATAAGGTTGAAGAGGCTGGGAGACATGATGGCTGGGCACAGGAAACGCAGAAACAACGAGGCACTGATGAGCCGCTCACTGATGTCCTGCTTGCCGCGGTTCAGGCACTGCTGCTTCCATGATGCAAACACTTCTTTCAACTCACGAGGGAAAACACTGGGGAAGGAAAAAAGATCAGAACTCTAAATAACCCAAGAAAGCGCAAGCAATCTCACTCTGGCCCAACACACCTCCACTCTAGAGCTGGGCGATGAGGGCCTAGTGGAGAGCTCTGCCTGATTTGCGGTGGGGAGGTGGTGGAAAATTCACAGAAACACAGATGGAGAGTGGAAACCCAAAGCTATAAAACTTAGGAATTAGTATAAATTTAGTTTTGCAAAGTGGGAAATGGCACAAGGCTCCTGACTACACCATCTGGTTTAATGAAGATCACCATAATCTCTCTAAAGATTGTTCATCAAAAATCTTCCAAAATCTCACCAATTGCTGGGGTTGGAGCAATGATAAAAAACAACTAATACATCTGTTTAACACCAGTAAATATTTTAGAAAGCTTTTAGAGAATGTGGTGCTAACATTCTACATAAATATTGTATTTATGTAGATAGTTCTGAAATTCTTCTGCTTACAATGGAGATTTAGATTTTACGCAGGAATGTATTAGGGAAAATTTCAGTCCCCTTCCCCCACAAACACTTCCTTTGGCTGGGAAATAATAGTTAACACTGTGATGACTTTTATACAGAAAATGGAAGTTCCATATGCAGAGGAGGAAGCACTGACACCAGCTCACCAGTAAGAGTTGATGATCTTGCAGAAAGCCAGCTCACAGCACATTTTCAGGTTGCTCTGATGGTCTATCAATTCACTAGAAGAGCATTTGCTGGGATCCACTTCACAGTTCTCATCTGACTCATACAATGCTTTGATGAATTCCCCTATTTGAAGAGAGAAGATGGCAGATAGTGGAACTATAAATAGTGTCTTCCTGAATAGAACAAAAGGATTTAGGATTTCTGTCCTAAAATGCATAATGGGGAATCTTTCTGAGACCTGACAAGGAGGGTACAAAATATTGTTCGTGAGGGGTTATTGCTTTGGAACCCAAGAGTTATCACCTCCTAAATATCATGTTAGCAATCACTAACATCATCATCATGGTATGTATAAAAATAACAATGATACTACTTTAAACAATGATATAACTTTAAATTTTTTATCTGAAACCATAAATAAATGAGCATGAACTCATTATTTGTTTTAAAGCCCCTCTACCAGGGTGAATAATGTTACTATCTTAGAAGAAAAAACAACCCAAGCTTGCTTGAATTGCCCACTTAAGGTTTCCAGTGCTAATACTGGTACCAAACATAGATTTGAGTGTCTAGACTTAACTCTTGTAATGGGGACAGTCATTCAACAAAGCACAGGATTGTAGCAGAACATCTCTTTATAATCTGTACATGTTTTTCCAAATAGATTTAGCTTAGAAGCCCTGTTCATTTATCCTATCCTCTATAGCAACGGTTCTCAACCTGTGGGTCGTGACCCCTTTGGGGGTCGAATGATCCTTTCACAGGGGTCGCCTAAGACATAACAGTAGCAAAATTATAGTTATGAAGTAGCAACGAAAATAATTTTATGGTTGGGGGTCACCACAACATGGGGAACTGTATTAAAGGGTCACAGCATTAGGAAGGTTGAGAACCACTGCTATAGGGACATGTCCAACATTCTCTGAAAGAACAAATCCTTACCTTACCTGCTTATCCATCACTGTATATATTTTACTGTTCCAAGTTTCACACTGTTTTGTGTTTATTTGTTCACATGTCTGTCTCATCTCTAGGATGAATACCTTTGGAGGTCAGGGACCAAGTTCTATTCATGTTCAGATCCTCAGCCTATCAAATAGCTCCCAAAGCTCAATGCAGGTGCTCAATAAATATTTATGAGAGCTGGTAGTATGTGTTCTTGGGTTTTTATAGGCCTTTATGAAAGAGGAGATCTTTCAAAGAGACTCTTTCAAATCTGCTTATATTACTTGAGGTGCAGGCTAGTTATAATAGATTTTATGAAAGTAAACACTAATTTCTTCAAAATTAAGTAGCAGCAGTGATACAAAGAAAATTTTCTAGCAAAATGGTTAGTACTGAGGTAAATGAAAGCTTTTAAAAATAGCTATGAGAGAGGATGGGAAGTGGTTATTTGGAAGTAAATTGCATGGAGAACAGGAAACAGTGGTGCATAGAGAAGTGGACTGGAGCCAGACAGATCTGGGATCAAATCCTGGGCCCATCACTTAGTGACTGTAAGGCCTTGAAAAGTCACTAAACTAGTCTAGGCTTCAGCTGCCATATTTGAAAAATAGCATAATAACTCCCAACCTACAGAGCTGTGGTGAGGATCAGAAATAATGCATGAAAAGAAAAATGTCTAATATGGTCCTAGGCACTTTGTAGGGGCTCCATGCAATAAGTACTGTTGTGTACATATTAGGCAACTTAAAAACAATTTTCATAAAGTAAAATGACTAAAATTAGTAAAAGGTTTCTAAAAATGTTTACCAATTCCCAAAATACTTGTATTCGATATGCTCTCAAAGTCTCCTATACTATGTACTTCTATACAATTTACCCCATTTAAAGAGTACCTAAATTTAGCCCTTGCTGGCGTGGCTAAGTGGTTAGAGCATCAGCCTGCGCACTGGAGGGTCTTGGGTTCAATTCCCAGTCAAGGGCATGTACCTGGGTTGCAGGTTCGATTCCTGGCCCTGGTCAGGGCACGTGCAGAGGCAACCAATCGATGTGTCTCTCTCACACCGATGTTTTTCTCTCTCTCTCCCCTTCCCTCTTCCCTTCCACTCTCTCTAAAAAAAAATATATCAATGGAGGGAAAAAATGTAAAAAAGAGTACCTAAATTTAAAACCAAGTCACCATTGTCAAATACTCCATGTAAAAACTGACCACCTTTAAATTTACATTTTACATATTCTGTTTAGTGATTTCTTAAAGATACACCAGTTCTGGGGAAATAATACTAACATTAATAAATAATTTGTGAATTTTAAGAATATTTTTCTTTTATTCTTCAAGAAAAGAGCCAATAATTCGAGGGTCTGGAAGTAAAATGTCTACAGTTGCAGCCTAAAATATCACCCCACCCCCACCATTATGATATATTTACAATCCTCCAAAACAGAGAAAATTATTTTCACTTTTGAAACTATAACCTAATCTATGTCTGATAATGTAGAAAGCATCACATTGAAAAGTGAATATTTTATAGGTTTGTACCCAGAAGCTGCTTACCCAATAAAAAATTACTGTGACAGATTCAACAATCCATTTACATTTGCTCTCTTGCCTTTGAAAGAAATCAGAGCCAAAGAGGGTGGGAGCTCACTACATGGCTCAAATGGAAGTTTGTACCCAGAATGTTCTGTGTTTTCTATGTAAATCGTCAACTCATTACTATCTAGCACCTACATTTCATGTGCAGAAATAAGTCAACAGGTATGAACATATTACTGCTAAAAAAGAATTTGCCTCTGTCACCTAGGATGGAAATCAGGCCTTTTTAGGAACTTCTTTTCTGTATCTCACAGGTGGTATTTCCTGTGTCACAGGATATCAGCATGCAATCTAATTTCAATCAGAAAGGTAAAGGGGGCTAAGTGATGGAAGATTCAAGTCTAGCTGAGGCAGAGCCTGTGAAGTAAATAGTAATGTTTTAATCCAGAGAAATGAAGATTACATAATAACCTGGTAACTTTTAACTCAATTTTCTTTGAGAATTCTTTAAGTAGTCTGGACAATAGCATCTTTTCCCATCCCTTGCCCCCCAAATGTATGAAATATAGCAAAACTTTTGTTCAGAGTATTCAGCTGTACTTATCAATTTTTTTGGTTTACTGAAACTTCAGTGTAAAGTCTTTTTATTTATTTAATGCTTATTATTACATATTCAATTGTATTATTAGAGGCTTTTGCCATAGCAAGTACAGTATCAGCTAGAATCAATTTCTTTAATTCCTTGAAAAAGCACAGGATTTCTCTCTTTTTTGGTTATAGGGATACATAACCTTATTTTTCTTATCTCCCTATACTGTAAGCTCCTTGAGGGCAAAATCTATATGCTCATTTAACATACTTTACAGTCTAATCTTGATAGTCATATGTGCTACTGAACACTTAAAATGTAGCTAGTGTAAACTGAAATGTGCAATAAATATAAAATACACACTGAATTTCAAGTAGTATGAAAAAGTAAAATAAATTTTACTCATTAATAATTTTTATATTGATTACCTGTTAATATTTGGAGACATGGGTTAAACAAAATGTTATTAAAATTAATTTCATCTGTGACTGCTAGAAAATTTCAATTACTCACATGTAACTCTATTATGTGTCTGTAGGATAGAGCTGGTCTACATTCAGTGTGAAGTACAGGGATATGAAGATAAAAACAACAACCATGTTCTCCAAGGAACTCACGCCTGTTCTATCATGATGCACATCGAAACGCCCAGCACAGTGTCTTATGTAGTGGTTCATGCCTGAATTTCATGACCAAATCTGCAACTGCAAGTGAGTGGCCTCGTCGAAAGGAACTACTAAGTGAAAAAAATCAGTTATTGTTGAAAATTCTGGAGGCCTTGAACACAGAAATTGAGAATTGTGGGACTTGGCAAGAGTTTCTTCGTTTTTGATACATGGTAACAAATGTTAACACTTTCAAGCCAATATATTTATATCATAATATAAATATCCAACACTTTTGGGGAAAGAGGCTACCCTCAGTAGTGGCACCCACTAATATTATTGTGTATCTCAGACACTTGAGGGCTTTGGGGTAGCTGCATATGCTGATGGGCTTTCTCTTTCTGTACAAATCGTAATAAACCCATGTGCTGTTCCTCCACTGGTGAGTATTGCAGAGATTACTTAAAGCCGTAACTCAATCTTTAATACTCTAGTTGGCTACACCTAAACAACATGCAGAAGTTCAGCTCAATTTGTTTGTCTCATGAGGATGAAATAACTTAAAATCAAAAGAGGAAGAAAAGAAAACATGTTCTTTCTCCATACCCAATGCATCATGAAGATACTGTTGTCCCACCAGCTTGAGGTATTCCTCAATGGACTTGGTGGCAATGGTGTTCTCTCTGAAGATCAAGACATCATGCTCTCCACAACGATCCACTTCAGACATCACCAAGTCGGTCAGAAAATCCTGGTGGAACAATGTTCAATCAGGCAGAAAGCAAATGAATAAATAATATACATCAGAAGAGATTGATGCAATATCACACATCCTGGGAATCCTGCTTTAAAATTAAAGCTACCAGATTCATTTGAAAGAAAGAAGTCAGTCAGGATGAAATCTTAGGTGTCACCACCAAATTCCTTCACAGATTTTTCTAATGCGCTGTTGATAAAGACCATAATTCTGAGTGCAGCCTATAAGTCTCCATACGTTCTGGATTCTGTCTACCTTCCTAGCCTCATCTTGTGTTATTCTCTCTATATTCTGTTCCTGCCTCAACCTCCTCCTTTTTAGGTCCTTGAATACAGCAAGGCTTTTCTAACATAAAATGCTGTCTATTCACCACAAAGCTTTGTGCAAATGATGTTATCAGTTCTGTTTTACTCCCCCATCATTCCCACCCTGACTGTCATGGAGTTAATTCCTCAGATCTTTTGGATCTTAGTTCACACATCCTTTCCTCAGTGAAGCCCACTCTGACCAACACTGCCCTGAACCCCATTAGTCAAGTCCCTTGATCCATACTTCATAACGTACTTCTTGGCACTTCTCACTGTAATCACACATTTCTGTAATGTTAATTAATATCTGTTTTTTTCCAAAAGGCTGTAAGCCCCATGAGGTCAATGACAGTGTCTATTTTTGTGCACCTCTATATTTTTAAGTACTTCAGAGTTTCTGTACATATTAGGTATTCAATATATAACAGTTACAAGTTGGTCCACAGTATCAACATGGAATTTCTTTAACTCAACACCTGAACTTATTTTCTAGGTTGTCTGCTACCCCTCTATCTGCAATCCACCCATGGAGAAGGAAGGCATAATAAGAAATAAAATCCTTAAGAAATAGCCGCTTCATTTCTCAACAGTCTAAAGAACCTGATATAAATTTCATGTTTATTGTTCAGTTTGAAATGGGATAACAACAAATATTTTGAATGTTATGCATTCACTGGATATATCAAAGTCTCTAAAGTACAAGAACAGGGAATATGCTAATTTACTTTAAAATTAAGCATTTTAAAAATTAATGGGATTGAGTCTGGGGCACCTTAAGGGTGTAAAAGAGTTGTAGACTTAGGAATCACTATTAAAACTCTTACGCTAAGGGGCAGGAGGAAACTTTGGGGGTGATGGTAACATTCTGTATCTTGATTGTGCTGATGGTTTCAGTGGGAGAATCATCTATCAAGAATCATTCAATTTTTCACTTTAAATGCATATAGTTTACTGTATGTAAATTATACTTCAATAAAGTTGTTTTTAAAATCCTACACATATTCTGAACTTTGAGCATCTAAAAAGCAGAAAGAACATACCATAAAATTTCAATGACATCTCACTCCAAATTCTTGAGCTTTTTTAATGCCAAAAGATGAAGACTATTATCAGTAAATCCAACCACAAAAATTATAATCAATAGGAAGGCAGTTAGATAAGGGACTAAATACTGAATATATTGACATATTCTGATTTACATAAAGAAGTCTTAATAGCACTTTTCTAAAATTATTCTATCTGTGAACTCCTCTAGGTCTGAAATACAATTTTATCATGGCCAATTTGTATATAGCATAACAGTGACTCGGCCTACTTAAAATGAATATGCCTCATAGAGGTGATAATTACTACAGTTCAGGCTGATCAAAGACTATCATTTGGTTGTTGTTCTTCGTACAATTAGCATACTTCTCTTTTTTCATCTTCCTAAATTTTTTGTTCTATCCAGGATGAAATAAGAATCATATTATATCAATTATATAACATCCCTTGATATTTTTAAATCCAAATATAGATTTTAATCATGAGGATGCTTGCTAACCCCCAGCATGCTTCTGAAAAATCTCCTTCTGTGACCAGGGGCTATGTCATCAGTTAATCTTAATTCAGACAAGACATAGTGAGGGGTAAAACCACCACAGGACACAACACTCTAGAACTAAAGAGAAACAATCTTGAGCACTCTGTAGGACTATCACGCCAACACTACCATTTATTTTGTCAGACAATATAGAACTAGCTGTGGTGTCTATCTTCAATGCAAATGAACTTAAAATAAATATTTTTGGTCTCTCTATTTAATTTCTTTAGTTTTACAATCCCCATCTTTTCTGGATCTAAGAACTGCTAGTGGGTTTCCTTCTTAATTCTCTTTTTTCTTTTCTCTTTTTTGGCCATTAGCAACAAGCACTTCTCTAATTTAGATCTCCACAGTACTATGTTTCTTCATAAAAGCTAAGGAAGAGACTTTGGGTAACATAATCCTCCTTCCCCCCTTACCTTGGCTCTGCCAGTACTTTGAAGAATGTGCACTAAGGCACAAGCCAACTCCTCTTTATTTCTCACACTAATTACTGGTTCGAGGACAGAACACAGCATGGTGTAGTTGCTGGTGACAAATTCTGCAAATTCTTTGTATTGCTCCATAGGCAGAATGGTGATAGTTTGGAAACGTGATTTAATCCGAATGGAAGGTCCTCCCGTCTTTCCTTTGTTGGGTGTTGGTGTACTCACTGGATACCACTTCTCTACAAACTGGCGACCAGTCACACTGGCAGTGGGGATGTTGACTAGCCCTACATAATTATTCTTGTCCTTTTTTTTCTTTTTTTCCACATCTTTATAAATGTGAACTGTGATGCTATGAAGAGGTGGAAGGCTGTAAAATTCAAAATGTTCACCCCAGAAAATATTGTCTGCTTTGGTCTTGCTGGTTGTACGAGCAAAGAGGGTATCATCAAGGCACAGTTCACAGAAATATTTCTTTTTAGGGGCAAGGTCCTTGGCTTCAATGATCCATAAACGGAGAACATTTTCAGCTCGTCTGCAATTGTCCTATAAAGAAGTAACAAAGCTGAGTTTGAGAGCTGAAATCCCAGGAAGACAAAATTTTCCTTTTAAAATAGGTGATGTTGCTTTTATACTTTACTACGGGTAATCCATAAATAATGAAAGGAATTGCTATCTCATTTTTCAGGATAATAGGGAGCTCTAAACAAGTATGTGTCAGAATCTTAGAGAGTCACATATGTTCTATTTTACTTGGGTTAAAAAATATTCTGTAACATTAGTTCTCACATAGCCTGTGTAGTGGCAACTGAATTGATGTCTACAAATGAAAGAGAGATTAAATAGTTAAGAAACTTGTGTTCTAGTCCCATTTCTATCATGTACTAGCTTCTGATTTGGGAAAGTCACTTAACTTCTCTGAGTCTTCTTATCTACATTGGTAAAATCATGATAATATCTGCAATAACATTATTTTCAGCATAAAATGGCATAATATGTTTGAAATGGCAAATGTGTGTAAAAAGTTCTATAAAAATGAGGTATTATCGCTGCATTTATCTTCTATCAATTTACTGCTTATAGAGTTATACGTTTTTTTAGACACTCAAAGCCACTGTTACCTTATTTGGTTGAACTGTCCTGCGAAGGTTTTCCATCCACTTATCTCTCTCTGAAGCGGAGTTACAGCTGAAGCATTTACTTCCACTCAAGTAGGTAACCTTCAACATAAAGGTTAGAGATAAGGAAAAGAAAACACAGGGCTTGAGGGCTCTAGTTTCCTAGTTGTATTAGTTAAGAGTTAAGGATATACTATGAACCCAAATCACACTACATGAAATCAGCTTTGTGATTTATCTATCTACATCTACATCCACTTTTTGCTTGGCATCCTCATTCATCTCCAGGTATGACAACAAAGGTCATTGAGAATTCAGCTCAGGAACCTAAAATTGTTCAGAAAGGTCAAAATTAAAAACCTTTCCGGCCACATCTTAAATTATCTGCAAATGAATATGCTCAATTCTGAGAGAATTAATTAAAAAATAACTGAAAAGGGAAGAGAGTCTCTAAAACAGCTTATCCAATTTCCTGGGATTGCCTTTGAGGCCTCAAGCTCTACCTCTCCCCTTCTCTGCCTTGGCTGGAACATCACAAATGCAACCTTCACTGACCATCTGTTGCCCTACTTCCCCCTCCCCAGTTTCTTGTAATTGGGAGGACCAAAAAATTCACTACCTAAAGAGGAGAGACAAGGAGGAGCTGAGTCGGCAATCACCCTACCAGAGTCAGAAGCAGAGGACCACTTGCCCACGTTTAATAAAAACCTTCCACCCAGTCCCCATTGCCACATCTTGTTCTCTGAGGTTGCCCCACTCACTTCTCAAGTGCATACTAACGCTTTAATAAATTTACTGTTTTGCTAAATCTTTCTGTCACGCTCTTGAATTCCTTCTGGTTCTGTGACAAGGACCTGGATCAGGTTGAGGCCTCTCTTGGCCTCCCTGGGTGCTGCCCGGCATCACCTTCACTATAATATTATAAGATGGTACTAAATGAAATTGAAAAGAGTTACTAGTATTGGATTACTGTCTTTGGAACCCATTTCTCCTCCACTAGGCAACCCACCTGTTGATTTTTAGTCTTTATTAGGTTAACATGACCACTATTATCACTGTCCTTTAAAAATGGAACATGTTATCTATATGTCTAGCACCTAACACTGGGCTTGGTATACAACCAAGTGACTTATAAAAAGAACACTAACAAGTGACCTGTCCAAACTGCTAACTGTGCTCACATATTAACTCAATCTCAGGTTATAGCCTAGTAAATTAGATCAGATTATATATTCTGATCTAATATGGTAGCTACTAGCCACATATGACTAGAGAATACCTTAAAATGAATGTAGCTAGTCCAAATTGAGATGAGCTATACATGTAAAATTCACAGGAGATTTTGAAGACTTAGTAACCTCCCCCTAAAAAAAGAATGTAAAAAAATATCACTAGTAATTTTTATATTAGTTACATGTTTGAAATGGTCAAGGGCAATTTGTTCATTTAAGAAATTAGGCACATGCAATGTGCCTGGGACTGGGTGAGGTTCAGGGGATTATAAAAAATAAATAAGACATGGTCCCAGATCTTAAACTGCCCATGCTGTAGTTAGAAAAATTATGTTTTGGTCAATTTCCTCAAAGAATCATTAAAATTGAGGGCTTAGCCCTGGCGGGTGTGGCTCAGCTGATTGGCATGTCATCCTGTACACGGAAAGGTTGTGGGTATGATTGCCGATCAGGGCACGTACCCAGGTTGCAGGTTTGGTTCCTGGTTGGGGCGCATATGAGAGGCAACCGATTGATGTTTCTCTCACATCAATGCTTCTCTCTCTCTCTCAAGTCAGTATACATAACCTTGGGTGAAGATTAAAAAAAAATTGGGGACTTGAACTTTTAGGCGAAAAATAACAGTGTTTGATATGTTTACCACTACTAAAAAACTGAAATACTAATTTAATGTTATTGTTAGTCTTGTGGCCTCTGCTGAGAATGTACTAGGAACCCATTTATTTTGAAAGCAGATTAAGCCAAAAGGAATGAGAAGCTATCAGTAGTAACTTTAATCACCAATATAATGAGATTAGATTTCCAAACCTTTTCCCTGTAAGCAGGTAATTTCCAATAACTGAAAACGAGTTAAGATGATCAAATCATCAATAGCCTAGTAATGAAATCACAGAATTATTGGATAGAAAATCCGCTTGTTGTTCAACTACTTTTCCTTCTTTCTATACTTTTTTACCTCAAAGCAGAAGTCTTGTCCAAGGATGCTACTATGGAGCGGTTTCACTGATACAGGCTCCCCTCTACCAAGATCCAGACACTCCACTGCACTGCATGGGCTTAGCAAGGACTCATGGGAACGGGACTCTTTTAGTTTAGGCAGCCCACGTGACCTAAAATAGAGAAAAATATGTAAGACAGCGTAACTCCTTGGTCAACAAGGAAATGACAATCGAATGCAATGTAGGCTAACAACAAATGTATAAATGACTAAGAAATAAATGAGAAGCAAATTAGTAGTTAATCTGTAGCAACAATAACAGTAACCATATTTATGTGGCACATATAAACCATATATATATTTGTGTGTGTGTATGTGTGTGTGTGCATGCGCGCGTGCACACACACACACGCACACACACACACTTATTCCTCAATAAAGCAAAAAAAACCCAAACACACACCACTATAATTTTACTAGACTCCGGGGACTCAAAGCTGCAGTACAAACATTTTAATCTTCACTCCTGTTTTGGAGATGGAGAAATATATACTATTCAAGGTTACCTTATATATTCTTATTTATGCAAAGGTATTATCAAAAGACATATTCTTTTTTTCATGCTATAGCTTTGCTTTATCCTCTTCTATCACTGATAAAATAGTAGTGGCTAAATCCTCACTCTGTTTCTTTCTGCTTTGGCAGAATAAACACACACACACACACACACACACACACAGACACACACACACACACACACACAGTCAAAGCCAAGATTTTCAGCACAAGACCCTGCCTTTCAAAAGGTCTGATTTCCATCTCAATATGCCATTCTTTTCTGGCAAGCTTTTGGTTCTATCCATGCTTTACTGTATAAATATGAATAAAGAATAAAATGCCTTGAAGAAACCTCCCACCCACAAAAGAAATGTTCAAACTCTCATCTAGAAGAACAGTTCTTTGTGAACACCATTCAGGCATCCTAACTGATTTTCCTAGCTGTTTAAAAAAGGAGGCTGGGAATCATGACTCTTGTCACTACAGCAGCTAGAACTTCATTGCCTTCCCCTCGGAAGAATTAGCAAAGTCAAACAATATAAAGCACAATATTTTTGAATCCAGTAATGGATAGCCATGCAGTTTTACTCAATAATTATAGTATTTATTGACAGAAACACCCAGGGTTAAATATATATAGAGAGATATATTTCAAGCAGAATTACCTAGTAATAGGGATAAAAAGAAATCCTTTGTGTGAAGACATTTGTTTTTGTAAAACATTAAATAAGCAGCTTCATTCATTTCCTTGAAATAACCATGTTAACAATGAAAGGAACTGAAATATCAGAAATGTCAGAGTAGCTTTCAGTTAAATTATAAAGTAATGAGATAGAGGAAAGAAGCATTAAAGGCTGCTCTTTCCCTCTGTTTTCATTCTAACATCATTTAATCAAACTCCATACAGTAAGAATCATCTTAAGCAATATGATTTTAGTTCATTCTTCTTTCCCAACTAAAACCTAACTACCATGTAATGTTTAGACTAACAAACATGTGCTCTGATGTTCACAATCTTTTTAAGGTCAAAAAGTCAGTAATTATATTTACTATTGATAGTACAAAGTATGCACTAAAACCCAACTAATGTTTTGTACATGAACATATCACAGTGTAACAGCTCCACATTTATTTCCTTTTGTCCTACTGGATAAGACCACACCATGTCACATACTGCAAAGATAGCACAACAACTATAAATAACTAAATGCTAAAACGATTTTACTTTAATGTAATTACCATACCACCTTTCCCAATACGTTTCATAGGAAGCCTGGTTGAGGCAATAGGATATTGCAATCTTTCTTAAACATACAGAAAACAATTCCAGCCCATTTTCCCAGGAGGAGTTGTTTGGAGGGAAAAAACCTCTCATACTCTGATAGTGAGCCTTACAACAGGAAAGAAAAAGGCATATTTAAAATAGAAGGAGGTATACAAAAGGCTCACTTTTATTTTGAAAATTCTCAGGGAAAATATTCTAAAACAGAAATTAATTTTATTTCAAACAAAATAAATGTCTACCTACATGAAGCAACTGTACAGCCAGCTGGCAGTGCAACCCCAAAGCATAGCGGTGCCACATGTCATGGTATAGCAAGTCACTTTCTGAACTACATCTCAGAAAACAACTCTCTGTTTAGAAGACAAGAACCAATAGAAGATGATTTCCCTGCTGCCTTTGGTTACTGATAACATCTTTGGATCAATGTTTTCCAGGTGTAATTTCAAGTCTTCAATAGAAGCAGAACAGAAAGACAAACAACAGAACATGAAGTCATCTTCCAAACAGACTGCAGGATAGGTAATGTTCCTTTGCTTCCTCAGGCTGCATCAGCCCCTTAGGTAATACAAACAAGGTTCCTGGGCTCTAGGCTGGGCCCGTTGCCATGGTGCTACACCTATAAGGAGATTAGAGCTGAAGGCAGCAGGGAGAAACTGCGACTTGAAGGACACAGATGCATGCTCTGCAAGCTTGACCATTTTAAGACAGAAAGAAAGGAATGGCCCCTCACCCATTTCCATTAACAATTTCTCAGAGTCAAAGGCTGTAGGAAAAAATTGAGGCAACCTGGGGGTGCAGGAGAATCTCTTAACTCTACTAGGGAACAAAGCTGAGAAGCTTTAGTTTGCTTCCTACATGATTCCCTGATCCACACTAGAAGACACTGGCGACATCCTACTGTGCAAGTACAATATTTCTCTCACATCTGTTCTATTTTCTATGCAGTGCTTACCCTAGTTTAATGTTTCTAGGTATGATTTTACATTATCTTATCTGGGTTACACATTCTTTTTTCTTTTAGAAAAAGCTGGGTAAAATTCTTTATTCACTGTATTTCCAATGATGAACAAATTTCATTTTGATGCTCAGGTCTAACTTCCAAACACAGCTATAAACAGATTTTGTAACCAAGTAATCTGGAATTAGAACTCAAAACTCTTCACAGTTACTGAAACTGCAATTATTAATACATAGTTCAGAATCTATTGTTCAGCATTTATGTATGTATGTATGTGTATGTGTATGCACACACTTACATCCACACAATGAATTGAACACCAAAGTCACTAATATGTTCAACATC
Organism: Tadarida brasiliensis; assembly: GCA_030848825.1. Classification (NCBI taxonomy): domain Eukaryota; kingdom Metazoa; phylum Chordata; class Mammalia; order Chiroptera; family Molossidae; genus Tadarida; species Tadarida brasiliensis. The sequence goes on from CM061275.1 coordinate 44,551,218, forward strand.
ACTACTGAATAAATAAGCAAGCCCTTCCTGTTCTGGGAAGAAAGTGTCTCTGGGAAGACAGAAGTAATTCCCAGAGAAGCAGGATTACAGTAAACAGGAAGGCCAGACAGCCTGGGAATGGCTGGGGGGTGGCATCAGTAACCTCACATCTCTGCTAAATCACGTTTACCACCTCCTGTACCTTCATAAGAATTGACTTTTCTTACCTCTGCTAACTAGAGAGTTAGCAGCTTGTATGGCAGTTTACTTCTTTAATAGTGCTGTATTTTTTATTTTTTTATTTTTTCTCTTTATTGATTTTAGAGAGAGAGGAAGGGAGAGGGAGAGGGAGAGAGAGAGAGAGATAGAAATATCAATGAGAGAGAACATCGACTGGCCACCTCCTGCATGCTCCCTACTGGGGATTGGGCCCACAACCTGGGCATGTGCCCTGACTGGGAATCGAACTGGCGACCTCTTGGTGCATGGGTCGACGCTCAACCACTGAGCCACACTGGCCGGGCGGCAGTTTACTTCTTTAATGGAAAGCAGAATGTGGATTTATTGAGAATAATAAAAGTTTAAAACAATTTTTTCCAGTCCAATTTGACAATGGCCTTCATCAAGGAACCAAGCCTTGAACATGGACACTGTGAATCCCTTGACTACTATTGGCCACAGTTCTCTCCCCGACTCACACACCCCTCACCCCCAATCCCAAACACCATGTAAAAATAATTCAGGGCTCCAATTTGACTATTTCTCACTTTAATCAAGAAACTGCTTCCTAGAAGCAATTTTAGTTCTAATTAAGGAACACCACATTTTGTTTTAAGGTCAGCAGACAACCTTGATTTCTGTGTTAACGCCAAGACTTCTAGCAATGTGATAAGTAAGGGTTAAAAATCTAACTGCTTTGCAGATAAAGATTACCTGCTGCTTCTGACCTATTTAAGAGATAAACTACAAGGCTAGAGAGGCTTTCTATTACTACAGTGAGTGAGTATTATATTGCTTTAACCCACATCCCTATCTGAAATGAATCCTAAAAGACAAGAGTGAAGGCATGGAGGATGGGGAGTCAACACACACACCATTGGATACACTGATGAAGAAAAAATAAGGAGTTAAAGAAGTTTGATTAGTGCAGTGTTAAGTAAAACACAGCTGACTTTTTACTCAGCTTAACCATCCAATTTTTTAAAAAGCCAGATTTTCCCCAAAGTGCCAATAGTGCTTGGACGTGCTAGCTCAATCTGCCACATGTTTACAGATTCAGCCCCAAACTTGGGAAACTTTTAATTAAAAATGCTTATTGCCACACAAAATCCTGTACTCCAGTGCAGGTGAATTTCTGCTTGGCTTGGCAGTCCTGACTCGAGATTGCTCCACTGAATTCTTGAAGAGCCAGCTCAGCCATAAGTTGGTGCAGCAATACATGCTTATATTTACCAGTAAGTATTCCTCCTGCAGTTTGACTCACCTGAAAATCTTCCAGATAGTGATAAACAAAAGTTGGTTATCCTAACACCAGAAAATTTACATAGGGTCTAACCAGTTGTTTGTTTGAAAGAGCAGATCCTTTCCTGTACTACAATTTAAAAGGCTTCCTTCTATGAAGGAAGGAAGGAAGGAAGGAAGGAAGGAAGGAAGGAAGGAAGGAAGGAAGGAAGGAAGGAAGGAAGGAAGGAAGGAAGGAAAGAAGGAAGGAAGAAAGGAAGGGAGGGAGGGAGGGAGGGAGGGAAGAAGGAAGGAAGGAAGGAAGGAAGGAAGGAAGGAAGGAAGGAAGGAAGGAAGGAAGGAAGGAAGGAAGGAAGGAAGGAAGGAAAGCTCATTCACCAGAGTTCTACTTGTGTGTCCAAAAAAAGCCTCCTGGCTGCACTGGGTTACCTGCTGCAGTTAAAGACAGTCCCCACTACTTATATTATGCACTGCTTTAATGTTAGCTTAAGAAAAACCCCACACAACCAGCCACACAAAAAGCTATTTATGGAAACATAACATACACTGCTGATCTTCCTTTTCCCTGTTCTCAGTCTCTAGACAGGATGGTCTAATGAGCCCAGCTGCTAATGGTAAAAAAGGATACTTGTCAGCCCGAGTTGTCACTTAAAATGAACAAACACATGGAAAGGAAATTCATCATCATAGACAAAAATGACATTCAAGCTATTTTGGTACAAATACACATATACACACAATGAAGGTGGACACAGAAGGAAGACAGGATTATAAATATTAAAACATGTTCTGGAGGGCAGAAAATTTAACTAGCCTCCAATATGACAATCTCTTTACAGAAATTGTACCATATATCAATACAGCTTCTTTTTTTTGTCCTTAAATTGCAAATGGAATAAACTCTATTATGCCTATTACAGAATTTAATATAAACACAACTATACTGAGTTTTTTAAAAAACCCATGAAACTAAACCAAAGCACACTCATAAACCAACTCAACTAACATACTTACTAGTTAAAGGGTGAGTGAAAAGATTAATAATTTTTCTTTCTCTTTTTCTGAAGTTTGTTAAGACTTTTAGTCTCATTATTGCCATAAAATTAAGTATAGGTGAAAAGAAGACAAAAGAAGAAAAAACTGATGGAGTTTAATGACATTTACTTGTTAATCATTCCTAAATTCATGACTATTTGCTTTTCCATTAGTTTCTAGTTTGGTTGAATAAATGAATATATGTATGAACCCATCCATCTATCTATCCAATCACTACTTGGTGTGCTTAATGTGTCAGGCACTATATTAGGAGTAGATGCAAGGAAGACAATGGCAGGCAGACTCCCTGTACCTGGCTTTGCTGGGGCAACTTTGCAGTTTTGATTAATATCTTAGACTGAACAAAAGCTAAAGATCGCAAAAATTCTAGAAGAAAACATAGGTGAAAATCTCTTGGGACACAAAAAATCCCCATAAACATTGCTGAAGGGAATGTAAAATAGTACAAATACTCTAGAAAATATTTTGATAGTTTCTTATAAACCTAAACATGTACTTACCTTATTAACCCAGCAATTGCACTCTTGTGTATTAACACCAGAGAAGTGAAAACATGTGTATACAACTGTTCACAGCAGCTTTAGTCATTAATAGCTAAAAACCAGAAACAACTAGAATGTTCTTCAGTGGGTGAACAGTTTAACCAGCTTTGAACATCCATACAATGGAATATTAGTCAGCAATAACAAGGGACAAAACTAATCATAGATGCAACCTCTTGGATGGATTTCTTTCTTTTTTTTAATCCTCACCTGAGGACATTTTTTGCATTTATCTTCAGATAGAGCTGGAGGGAGAGAGGGAGGAAGAGAGAGAGAGAGAAACATCGATGTGAGAGAGACACATCGACTGGCTGCCACCCACACGACCCCAACCGGGGCCGGGGACAAACCGCAACCGAAGTACATGCCCTTAGCGGGAACTGAACCCAGGACTCTCTGGTCCGCAGGCCAATGCTCTAACTGCTGAGCCAAACCAGCCAGGGCTCTTGGATGGATTTCAAGGGCATTCTATTTAGTGAAAAAAAGTGCCAATCTTAAATGGTTCATACTAGATAGGGAGGAGGGTGTCTGGGGGGAAAAAGGAGAAACATCTGTAACAAAATTAAATTAATTAATTTAAAAAAATAAATGGAATCATACTATTTTGGTTGCTAGGGGACAGGGATGGGTGGGAGAGGTGGGTATGACTCAAAGGGTAGCAGGGGGAGTTCTTTCTGGTAAGAGAACAATTCTGTACCTTGACTGTGGTAGCAGTTACACAAATGTATACATAAGATTAAATTGCATAGAACTATAAACACACACACATGAGTGCATATTAAAATTAGGGAAAACTTAAACATGTCTGTAATCTAGTTAATAGTACTGTATCCATGTCATTTACCTGGTTTTGATATTACACATACACTTAAAAAGATATTACTACTGGGAAAGCTGGGAGGAGAGTTTGTAAGACCCTGTGTATTATTTTTACAAACTTCTTGTGAGTATATACATTTAAAATAAAAAGTTAAACACGTAGTTCTAATTAGGAGAGACTCAAGAACCTGAGTATATTGTTCCAACCCCCACCCCCTACAAATAACCACCACACTTAGTTTTAGGTATCTCCTGACAAAAACCAAACAAGCTGACTACTTTAAAACCAAGCTATGTCAGTGAGCCTCAGAATAGAGAACATTACTTCGAAGGTTTTTGTTTGAGGGACATTAGAAGGGGTGAGAAAATTCTATGACGTGCTTATCTTTACCTCAAGACTTGGGTGGATTTAAGCAGCACTTCCGGAGTAAGGTTGGCAACCTGACAGGCATTAGGAATCACAGAATGCCTGACAATGTAGTTGACAATTTCAGCATTTCATAGTTTTCAAACTTTTCAAAGTATATTTGAACAAAGGGCAGAAATATCAGAGTCTTTTCCTATCCCAACACCCTCTCACATAACATGGCTTTGTGAAAACACTGCCAATATTGATTCTAGGAAATCACTTTACCAGCTTTTATCTGATTAGATGGCTTTGGAACAATGATGACTTTGTGACATCCTATTGATTTTGCCTCTAAAATATTCCTCCTATCTTGTCTCTGCCTCTTCATTCCCACTGCCATTACCCTCCTTAGAGCCTTCACTATTTCTTACAAATAGCTTTTTGCTAACGGGTCTCCCAAACTTAGCCTCTGCAAACCAAGTCATTTGAAATTCCACTGCTAGATTAATCCATGCAAAGCACAATTCTGATTAGGTTATTTACTTACTCAAAAATGATTAAAGGTTTCCCATTGCTTATACGATAAACTTCTAACTCCTCATTCTGACATTCAAGGACTGCCCTGTGTATTGAATATTGGATTAAAAATAACTTCCACTTGGAATTTTGAAGACATTTCTCTACTGAACTCAGGTTCTCAATATTTCTACTGAACATTCCAATGCAGTCCTCCACTCCTTTTTCAAATGTAACCTACTTTTTCTTTCTAGAAGCTTTAAAGATATTTTTTAAGCCTTGGTGTTCTAATAGTTGATGATGATGGGAATTGGTGTGTATTGGTATGTGTGTGTTTGGGGGGTGGAGCGTATTTTGTCTTTTTTCATTCACCATGCAGAGAATTTAGTGGCCTTTTCAATATGGACTTTTATGTTTTCTTGTTTTGGGAAATTTCCTTGCATTATTTCTTTGACAATTTCCTCTTCAAAATTTTTCTATGTTCTCTTTTACTAGAATCTTCTGGGTTGATTTTTCTCATTTTCTGTTCCACTTTCTGGAAGTGGGACTTGACTTTAGCTTTTATATTTTTAATTTCCAAGCTCTCTTTCTTATTTCATTGGTGTTCCTTCTTGCTATTGTCTTACAGATGCACAATCTTATCTTTTGAAAATATTCACTATGTTCTGAAGTTGTTTTTGGCTCTATGCATTGTCTCTGTTTCTTTTGGGTTCTTTTTCCTTCCTCCTATTTATTTGTCTTTCATGTTGGAGACTTTCCTCAAATATCTGGAGAATCTTGGCTATCTGTTTTTATTTAAGAGTAAAGCACTAAAAAGCTCAATGGAAGCTTTGTGTGCTGGAATGGAGCTTATAGACTAATGAGCTTCACTGTAGAGCACTTCCTGGCCAGCTTTCCCCCCCCTAATAATTTAACATCTTTATTGAGATATAATTCACATTAAACTACCCATTCAAAGTGTATTTCAGTATATTCAGAGTTGTGGAATTATCACCACAATCTACACTTAAAACATTTTCATCACTCCAAAAATAAACCTCACGTCCATTAGCAGTCATTCCTCATTTATCACCCCCATCCTCACATATCTCCAGCCTCTGGCAACCATTAATCTACTGTCTCTAAAGATTTTAAAGATTTGCCTATTCTGGACATTCCATATAAACTGAATTATACGATGCATGGTCTTTTGTGACTGGCTTCATTCACTTAGCATAAAGTTCCCAGAGTTCATCCCTGTTGCACCCTTTATCAGTACTTCACCCCTTTTTATGGCTGAATCATATTGCACTGTATGACTATACTGTGTTTTTTGATCCATTCATCAGTGGATGGACATTTGGGTCACTACCACTTTTTGACTTTTATTATTAACACTGTTGCTATAAACCTTTATGTACAAGTGTTTGTGGTGACATATGCTTTTACTTTTCGAATATACTTAGGAGTGGAATTACCAGCTGGGATTGTATTGGGAAAACACAAATGTCAGTATCTGTAGGTCTTTTTATCTGGGCTGGTTCAGTTTCCCAAATTTGCTATGTGAAAGCCTGGCTGCTGGCTTTCTAGAGCTGAGTGGTAGCTGAGCCCTTCCAGAGTTCTGGGGTTGGGTGGGTAAATCAAGCTCCTTCTTATGTTAGACACTGTTAGCTGTCTTCATAATGTCCAACCTTCCCTTCTTCCTAACAACAGATTCTTGCACTGGGGGGCAACAATGTACTCAGGTATAATATTTCCTAGCCTCTCTTGCAGATAAAGATGGCAATGAGACATAAACAGAAGTCACTGGATGGGGTTTCAGTGAAATCACTTTAAAGGGAAAAACTTAGCTGGAAGACAGGTGCCCTTTTATGGGTCCCTTTTTCTGGAGCCTGAAACATGGATACTATCTATGGCTGGGGCCCCAGTAGCTATCTTGTGTTCATGAAGAGACCCTTGATGATCCCAAGGATAGCTGAAGAAAAAGCCCACAGAGAGCCCTGAACCCTTAGCCCTGGACTGCCCACCTTCAGACTTCTTTTATGTGAAGAAAATTAATTTTACCATGTTTAAGCCATTATTATTTTGAATATCTGTTAATTAGCAGCTGATCTGAATCCTAAGTGATAGACTTCATTTAAGAATTTCCTTTTGCAGAAAACTACATCTGATCTTCCTGTAATTTCAAGTAATCTATCATTCAGATTTCTCCTAGTTTCATCAAAGATGGGAGTTCATATTTCTGTTTCTTATATTGAATAATTTTTAAGGCAAAAAAGCAGCAGAGCCCTGGCTGGTTTGGCTTAGCAGTTAAGAGCGTCGGCCCGCAGATCAGAGAGTCTCGGGTTCGGTTCCCACTAAGGGCATGTACCTCGGTTGCAGTTTGTCCCCGGCCCCGGTTGGGGTTGTGTGGGTTGCAACCACTCGATGTGTCTCTTTCGCATCGATGTTTCTCTCTCTCTCTCTCTTCTCCCCTCTCTCCCTGCTGCTCTATCTGAAGATAAATGCAAAAATGTCCTTGGGTGAGGATTAAAAAAAAAAAAAAAAAAGCAGCAGAAAGACTTTTACCTATTAACTTAAAAACTGGAACTTTACCTTCCAATCTTATTTTCTACCTTAACCCTTTATATTATATACCTTGAATTATATTCAGTATTTCTCTTTAAGCTCCATTCTTTCCTACACTCTGCTTTTGCTCATTATTTCCATTCTGAGGAAAAGCTCTCTCCCTGTGACTGTTCCTAAGTTCAAATTATACCTGTTTTTTAAGATTCAACTCACAGGCTAAATTTTGGCAAAATTTCACTTTTTATGCTTATGCCACACTATTTCACAAAGGAAATTCTGAGTTTAAGGATCATTGTAAATTGACCCAAAAAGCAGCACTGGCAGCAAATTCCATCAAGGCCTTATAGCAGGAGTTTAACTTGCATATTACTGGCTACACAAACCTGGAGCACTTAGGGTCTTTTTGATCAATGAAGTCTGCATGTTAAAATACCCTAATGGTATTTTTCACAAAAAAAGCTTTGATTGTAAGTACTAAACCTTCTTTAGATAAAATGAACTCACTGAAAACTTTTTCTCTGCCATCTTAAAGTAGTAACCCAGACCTCATGAAAATAATTGGTTATTTTAAAAATATGAATGCAGATAAGGTTTGTGGTTATCAAAAACCTTCAAGAATTCAAAATATCTTGATCACTACTTCATTATCCTCTGATAACACTGGATAGAATATTTCCTTCTCTTGATAAAGGGAGAGATAAAATAATTTGCACAGCATCATAATGAAAAATGAATGAGAAACAGATCCTTGGCTTCTTGAGTTCAGCGCTCTGGTCAATTTTGGCCAGGTAAGACACAAAGTAAAAGACTGATATGTTGGATCAAATGAAAATCTAAAACTTCTATATAATTTAGGGACATGACTTTATTTTTTTCATTTTTTCATGAGGACCCGAGGATATTTTTTCAAATATCTTCAGATAAAGTGGGAGGAGGAGAAAGAGAGAGAGAAACATCAACGTGAGACACATTGATTGGTTGCCTCCCGCACAACCCGACCAGGGCCAGGAACAAACCGCAACCGAGGTACATGCCCTTGACTGGAATCGAACCCGGGACTCACTGGTCTGAGAGCCAATGCTCTAACTGCTGAGCCAAACCGGCCCAGGTGGGGGACATGATTTTAAAATACAAGAAGGAGGCTGGAAGAAAATATTAGCAACATGTGTAATAGTGGCTTACAATCCCTACTGCTACAGCAAGTCCTTGAATAATGTCATTTTGTTCAACGTCATTTCATTGTAATGTTGATGAGATGCTGTGAAAACTTAACTCTTGTTTATATCAATTAGCCTATGGTAAAACTGGTTTCTATAAGTGGTTTCCCTTAAAGTTGCAGAACCTATCAACAACATTAAGTGGGGACTTACTGTAATAAGGCACTACTCCAAATCCTAAGAAAAGGACAAAAAGCTTAACAGAAAAATGGGCAAAGGAATGAATAGGCAAGTCATTGAAGAAAACGTGCTAAAAGGTTCAACTTACTAGGCATTAGAGAAATATAAATGAAGACAAAGAAATCCCCCACTCTCCGGCCTTTTTTTGAGAGGCAACATAGTGTAAAGGTTAAGAAAATAAGAGCCAGACTTCTTGGATTTGAACCACAGTTCTGCCATTTTCTAAGCTGTGTGACCTTGTGCAATTTTTACTAATTTCTGTCTTAGTTTTCTCATCTTCAAAATGAGGTCATGAGAGTAACTCACAGGGTTGTTGAGATGAGTAAATGAGTTGATACATACATATTTTACTGTATAACTTAAAAGCTGAAAACAGGGCTGCTTACTAGGTTTACCTAGAGTTTCCATAGACTTGCTATACGAATAGAAATGTTTTGGCTACTTAGATTTAGACACAATATACCATTTTGGAAGAAATGGCCTGACTTCAGGAATTGATGTATATGACCCAAGAAAACCAGGGGTCTTAGGAAAAGCTTTGGTCACACCTGTACGGTACCAATTCAAAGAACTCAGTTGATTTGTATCTTGTACCTTAATTCTACGTATCTGTGTCTTCAGATGATCTACAGGCAAGACAGCCTATTTTTTAAAAAAATTGTAATACATCTCAAACTCTTGTGAGCACATCCCTATACTAGAAAAATAAAGTTAAAAAAAATTTCTGCATAGGAAACCTTTATAATTCAAATGGATTTCACAAATAAAAAAGGGTTATCTAATACTTGGGATTTACTAGTGCCTTTTTATTATGCTGTATTTGAGACAGAAAAATGCTATTAGATTGAAGTAGAACAGCAAGGAAGGCAAATATAATGAATTGAGATCACTAGAAAGGCACCGACTACATAGTAGCAATGTAAGAGACTCTAGAGAATATAATCTTTTGGTAATTCACTCCAAGAATTCCTGTAGGCTACCTAAAGCAAAATGAAATAGACGGGAGCATTTTGAAAATAAGAAAGTTATATTTAGTGCAAGTTTAAAAAATAAAGTATACCTCCTGTAAAAACTATCTCCTTGTCTCCCCTGTTTACACAGGATGCTGCAGAGCTTAACATGCTGGCTGTTGAACCGGGAGTGTTTTAGTTGCTGTACAACCTCCTTGTTCTTAAAAACCAATATTCTGAAAAAATTTGTCACCCCATTTTATTAAAATATTTATAAAATGCTTTAAATTCTTACAATGATGAAAGCTGCCAAATAATAGGAATCTAAGGAAAAGATATGAGAAGAAAAAGATCAGTTTTTTAAGATTACCTTAATGCAAAGAGGTATAAAAGAGATAATGAACAATACAATTACACTGCAAATTGAATAGACTTGCACATTTCACAGAGCACCTTTAATGTGTTTCAGGGATAAGAAGAGCAGATAAAGCAGTACTTTCTTATCGACTCAGTATGGGGGACAAGTTTCTTCATCTACAAAATAAGGACATTAATTCTTCCTGGCAAGTCTATAATCTGCCATTACAGAGAGTATATTCTTTATTTCTGAAGTTTGTTATGCAGATAACCGAAACAAAAGAAATCCAACTATAAATAAGAGATCAAATATGAAAGGCAGATATGAGTTCAAATGTGACTTTGGGTAAATCTCTCAGTCTCTTTTGCCTTAGTTCTTTATCTGTAAAATGAGGATAGTAATAGCAGTATCTAGGGTTGTATTACATGAGAGACTATATTACAAATGCTTGGCACATAGTGAGCACTCAATACTGGTGATAGTAGTGATGTGTCAAGATACAAAAAGCACTATTTCCTAAATTTTATTTATTAATGATGGAATATGAAGTATTAAAAATGTATCCATCTTAGCACATATTCAATGATTTTAGAAAGTTGTTTTCATTAGCAAGCTATGCATCTGGGGTTTACTCAAGCTGGTAGTCCTAATTATTGAAATCCAGGCTTCTTCATACATGTCTTCCAGATGTCACTGCAAAGCAGTGAGACCAATTCCATATGCTGTACACAAAGAACAACATAGCAGTGAAGAGAGTGGACTCTGGAGCCAAACTGCCAGTGTTCAAATACCATTTTTGGTTAACTTGATATCTATAGGATTATTATAAAGATTAAACAAGATAATGTGTATAAAGCATCTAGTATAGTGCCATAAAAATTTCAGCTATCACCATCATCATCCCTTAGTAAAGTCATTCTACAAAAGAAAGACATATCTCTGACCACTAGAACTTGATTCTACAGAAACAGCACTATGTATCCACACACTCTCCAATATTATAAGATTCTTAAACTGGCTGGGTATTTGAGTCAACATTTTAGACCTTGCCTCAATATGAGCAAGACAAAAAAGTAAATTTTGTATTGGATCTTTCCAACTGTCATTGATACAAAATCAGAGAAGACCAACATGCCTTATCAAAACCCACTATAAAACTGCCTTTTCTGTTTTAAGCAAGTTAACTTCCTACCTGTCATCTGTATTGCGAAGGGATGGAAGCCGAAAGCTCGTGTTTCTGTCAAGCTTTGATTGGCTTTTGGTCCTCTTGATGGAGCCTTTCAGGCGCTTGCTGAAGAACCCCTAGAATGAAAAGGCAAAGGTGATGGGACAGAGAACCAGAAGGAAACCCTGCTCTCTCCACTCTTCTGCACTACCTTTGCAAATGATATTCGGATTTTTATAATGAAGACCAGAAACAGAGCTCTGCTTTTAATTTTTTAATTTGTAAATAATAGTTGCTTGAAACTACCTGGTAATGAAATCAAATTTTTTTCTTTTGTCATAATTGAGATAAACTTTTTGAAAGCACTTAATTTCTTTTCCTCCCTTTATTTTTAAAAAATATTTCCCCCAACCATTCATTGTTTTCTTTATTAGTTTCTTTTTTTAAATTTGTCTTTATTGTTGAAAGTATTACAGATGTCCCTCCTTTTTTCCCCATTGACCCCCTCCCCCACCTTCACCACACTGTTATCCGTGTCCATTGGTTACGCATATATGATATCAGTTCTTTAGTTTATCTCTTCTCTCCCCCCTACCCTCCTTCCCTACTTAACTTCTTATTTCTTAAATAGTTTCTATACTAGCAACAGTAGTAAACTAACTCTAATAATAGATTTTTATTTTTTAAAATGTTTTTATTGATGTTTTTGAGAGAGAGGAAGGGAGAAATAGAAACATCAATGTAAGAGAGAAACATTGATAGGCTGTCTCCTGCATGCCGCCTACTGGGGATTGAGCCTGAAACCTGGGCATGTGCCCTGACCAGAAATTGAACCAGAACCTCTCAGTCCATGAGATGACCCCTCAATCCATTGGCTGGGCTAATAATAGATTTTAAAAAACATAACACTATAATATAGAAAAATATACTCTTTGAAGATGGTGTCAGCAGAAATAGCATCCAGTAATCTCCTGAACTAAATTAAAGGAAAACAGGCAGAGAACAGCATGAACAAAGGCCCCAAGGCAAGAAGGTACTTAGTGCATTGAGGAATTAAAAAGAAAGTTAAACACTACAGAGTAATATGTTGGTGATAGTATGTTCAAAAGTGTTAAGACTTGGTCTATATCGAGTTGGATATAATATTTGTAAAATTAAGTTTTAAATGTAGATAAACTATTTTAAAATTAAATAGGTATCATTTATGAAACTACTGAAGCATCTAAACTTCAGAAAAACTAAGTCCTTTATAGTTTTTTGGTACCTGCTTGCCTCCTGCCACTTTCCACCAAACTATCTAGAGTTCCTTGTATGTCTTCCTAGTGTTAGCACCTGGCAAATAATGGGCTTTCAATAAAAGTCTGTTGAATAAAAGAATAAATGCAAGAATGAGTGACGATGGTCACTGTTTTCAAGAAACAATTCTATTGTTGGCAGATGAAAGCACGTCTTATAAAAACTACATCAAAATGCCTTGAGAAAATGTTATTCAAAGAAAAGTATTTTGACACACGGAAAATGACTCTAATCACCTTGAGATGAATATTATCTTGTAGAAGCTGTGCCCAGTAAATATTTCCATAAGGAAAAACATAGAAATACTGGGCCAATATCAGCATGTCAAATCTTTTATATTCTTTTAGTTATCACCATACCCACTGTTTTGGGCTGAAGACTATATTAATCAGGATAAGGTAGGTTATGCTTATCTAATAACCTCATAATCTTAGTGGCATGAAACAGGCTACATGTCTATAAATGGGTCAATTAAGTTGGGGGCTCAACTTTATCCTGTCCTGATATAGGGACTTTGGCTAGGATAGGCATGGTCCATCCACGTGCTTCTGTAGTTGCTGCAGCAGGATAAAGAAAATGTGCCGTCCTGGCCAGTTTGGCTCAGCGATTACAGCGTTAGCTAGTGGACCCGGGTTTGATTCTGGCCAAGGGCACGTACCTCACTTGCGGTTCGTCCCCAGCCCTGGTTGGGGTCGTGCGGGAGGCAGCCAGTCGATGTGTCTCTCTTGCATCAATGTTTCTCTCTCTCTCTCTCCCTCCCTCTCTCCCTCCCACTCTATCTGAAGATAAATACAAAAATGTCCTCCGGTGAGGATTAAAAAAAAAAAGAAGAAATAAACAAAAACCCACCAGTGTGACAACCTACTTAGGAAAAATTTCCCCTAGAACTCCTATCTATATAATTAAACTAAATTGAAACTCTACTAAAATTACTTAAAAAAAAATTTTTTTTTAAGAATATGTTTTTATTGATTTTTTAGAGAGAGGGGGAGGGAGAGAGAAATAGAAACATCGATGTGAGAGAGATATTTCTCACATACATCCTCCTGGGGTCTAAGCCTGCAACCTGGGCATGTGCCCTAACTGGGAATCGAACCAGGACTTCTCAGTCCATGGGATGACGCTCAATCCACTGAGCCACACCAGCTGGGCTGAAATTATATATATATATATATATATATATTTTTTTTTTTTCTTTATTGATTTTTAGAGAGAGAGGAAGGGAGAGGTAGAGAGAGATAGAAACATCGATGAGAGAGAATATCAACTGGCCACCTCCTGCATGCCCCCCACTGGGGATTGGGCCCATAACCTGGGCTTGTGTCCTGACCGGGAATTGAACCAGCGACCTCTTGGTGCATGGTTCGAAACTCAACCACTGAACCACTCCAGCTGGGCTGAAGTTACTTTTATATGTAAGTGATTCCATGGTCACAGAGAGAAAAAAATCCAAATACAAAATTTAAAAACGGATGGTAAGAGGAAGATGGATGTTTCTCTTTCACATAGTTATATGATAACTACATTGATGTGAAGAGTAAAGGATGCTCCTACAAGCACACACTAAAAATTCAACAGTATAAATGGAAACAAAGGAAAAGACTACTAACGAATTGATTTCATCCTTCTAACTGACCCCAACCTAATCTGAAAGAATATTAATAAAATCCTCAAAAGAAATCCTACCTCATCCAATTCTCTGAAATGCTGATTCTTAAAAAGAGTATAAAGCTTATCATTTTAAATAACAAAGTTGTCATCGCAATTGATACAACTTTAGTTGGTACTCACTATTTTCTGTCAAAATAAGGCTTAAAATTAGCAACTGCCAGGGAAAGAAAGAGCCAAACGCTGCCTTTCTCGGTAGCTCAGTAAACGTTAAGGTAATGATAAAAGTTGTTCGCCACCTGCAAGTTGGAGTAACCCCTGAAGACTGAAGTTGGCTATCAGGGCATTATTGGTAACTGAAATAAAACTGCTGCCAGGCAACCGTGCTCCGAAGCCTCAGTGGTGGCCTTAAGAGATGCTGACTTGCTGGTGTCCTAGTGTTTCTGCTGTTCCCTTAAGACATGGTGAAGTGGAGGCAGAGAAACATGTCATCACCTTCCACACAAAAACACAGTGATGTGCAGCAGAACCTCTGCTTCAATCCTGTCTGAGGCTTTCATATCAGTGACCACACAAGGGATTGTGCAATTTTAGGTGATTAAGTAATTTTAATAGCAGTTCCTTAAAATGGTATGACTCACACTAAGGAAATGCCACCTTGTCAACTAGAAAGGACCAGGTGAGAATTGTTTTCATTCTTGCTTTTTAAGTTTTAGTTTAATTAGTAAATTAATATGTATATTTGGCATAGTTTAGCAGTTCATATTATTACGGATTGCAATTACCTGAGAAGAAGGGCTATGTCATATATAAATTATTCCCTTCCTTGCTCTCTTAATATAATTTAGGAACTTGTAGATGATGTTCAATAAATGTTGACCAAAATCTAACTGTAGAAAATTAACAAGGAAAAAGGAAAAAGGAAAAGGAAGGGTAACTGAAAATGCTAAACTCCATTTCCCAATCATCATATTTTATTTACTTAGTTTATCTTCCAGTTATTGGAAATCCAGACAAGAAGGGAAACTTTAGGTAACAAGAATAATAAAACAACAAAGAGATGCAAGGTGCATTACTGTTAACAAGCAGTTTCAATGTGGGGAAATTCTCTCCTAGTGGAGGTTTTTAGTTTTTGGATAGGTGTTGTTTTGTAACTTTAAGCATCAAATGAAGAGGTTCTATCATAAATTAAAATTGTCTTCCTAGACCAGCACTAATGCTTCAGAATCTTTGCTCATGGAGCACAGTGATCTGCATTTTTGACAGGCATCCAATGATTCTCTTTTATTAAGCAAAGTAAAACTTTTATGATGAAACTTTTAAACATACAAAAGCACAGAAATTGACATAGTAAACATATACCCTTTAATCAGATCTAACCAATGTGAACATATTGATGTTATTAGATTAAATTAGAACATAAAAGTAAAATATGTATATATAATAGATAACATATATTATAATTGTTATACTAGAATAATATGATATGTTAAAACATATTGCTATGTCAAGATTTGCTCTGGGGGCAAATGGAAGATATTTAGCACATCTTCTCTATCTCTAATAATATTCTTTTCTTAGAGGTTCATTTTTATTTGATAGGACACTGTTATGTCAGGTTTCTTTTGATTATTATCTTCCTGTTAAATTTTTTTCAAACCTTTTACTTTCAACTTTTATGTATTATGTTTTAAATGTATCTTTTCTTTCAAAACATTAGGTTTATGTAAGCATAATGCATAAAAGGCAAAATTCACTATTTTTAGTTGTCTAGCTTGATGAATTTTGACAAATGTATACTACCACAATTGAGTGGGCATTTAGGTTGTTTCCAGTATTTTGCAATTATAAACAATACTGTAAGGAATACCTTGTGCATATGTATTTTCCTGCTGATGGAAGTGTATTTTCAGGGAAGACTGCTAGAAGTGGGATTTCTGGGTCAAAAGGAAAGTGCACATGTAGCTTTGCCAAAATCCCCTCTAGAAGGGTTCTTCCAGTTTGCATTCCAACCAGCAATGTATGACTGTCTGTTTCCCATAGCCTCACCAGCTGAATTTGTTGTCATACTTTATAGTTTCTGCTAGCCTAAAAGGTGAAATTGTATCTCCGTATTGTTTGAATTTGCATTTCTCTGATTATGAGTTTGAACACTATTTTTTATATGTTCAAAACAATTTTTATAGTTTTTGAGAATTACCTGTTCATATCTTTATTTTCAATTTTTCTCTTGGGTTTTTGGATATTTATTTCTCAGTTTTTATTTTTATTTATTTATTTATTTTTTTATCCTCACCTGAGGACATTTTTGCATTTATTTGCAGACAGAGCGGGAGGGAGAGAGGGAGGAAGAGAGAGAGAGAGAGAAACATCAATTTGAGAGAGACACATCGACTGGTTGCCACCCATACAACTCCAACCAGGGCCAGGGACAAACTGCAACTGAGGTACGTGCCCTTAGCAGGAACCGAACCTGGGACTCTCTGGTCCGTGGGCTGAGGCTCTAACCGCTGAGCCAAACCGGCCAGGGCTGTTTCTCAGTTTTTAATAGTTCTTCATATGTTGTGACTATATTCTTGCAGTCATTTGTCATTTAACTTTGTGATGATATTTTTTTGCCATGCAATTTTCAAAAGAGAGATTTTCTTCTGGCTTTTCATTAACCATTACAGAAAGTGTTTTCCTACTTTAAGATTAAAGAGGAATTCATCTGTGGTTTCTTCTAGTAGTTGTATGGTTTATTTATCTTTTTACATTTAGATCCCAAATCCATTTTGAATTTACTCTTGTGTAAAGTGTGATACACACACACACACACATATATGTATATATAATTTTTATTTTTTTCCAAATGGCTTTGCAGTTGTCCCTACACTATTTATTTCGAATACCAACTCCTCAGGAAACCATAACTCCTATTTCTATAATAGGAGTTAGTCTCTAGCTTCTCATTACCTAAGATCTTTTGTTTGTCGTCTTTTATTTTGTCTTGACTAATCATTAGCTCTATTTCTATTTTATATCCCCTATGGAATCGGAGTCTTACCTCCTGAAGGCAAACACACTATCGACCTTTTGTATTTCTTTAATGGTTAGCATGTAGTGGACTACTTAACGTATATTTGCAGAATGCTAAAATGATTAACCTGAATTATTAAGAAAAGTTCAATTCACTCAAGAAAGTAGGGAAAATATCCAATTATTTAAATAAAACCAAATCTTGTATTTAAAGAGAAAAAGTTTAGTATCTGGAATATTTACTTCTGTAGACCACCTTAGTTTCTTATACTCCTGTTAATGAAGTATAAGTTTATTTTCTTATGACTAGCAGAGACTGCTGACCTTCACAGAGTATGAATATTAAGGAAGATGGCTGTAAGGGATAAAATAATGAGAAATGATGGGTCAAAACTAAGAAAGAGAACATTCCCCCAAAGTGAGGTCTATTAAGTTTACTGGACAGTCTTCAGAGGTTATCACAGAATCCTGAAAAAGCATCAGGTAATATAATGTGAAATATATTTTTTCATTGTCAGGGGAGATGCACTAGATGAATTTAATTGAAGTTTTCCGTTTCTCATTTTTAGGTCTCTAAGAATAACAGCACCACAGATGGAGGTGTGCTTTGCAGCCTGCTCATTATTTAAAAAAAAAAATAAAATTCTTACTGCTCCTAGTGAAACAAAATGTAGCTAAAACCCATATTATGGAAATGGTGGTTAGCAAAAGGTACAAAGTAAAATAATAAAATAAATCTTTACTAATGTCTATAATGAAAAAGATTTTATTAGGTATAACCTCTAGAGGCTACTTCCTAATTATATTGCTTCTAATCCTGTAAACATTTTTCCATTATAAATTCAGGACCTCAAAATACTAACAAATTGGTCCTTACTATATAGTACCTTTTTATCTGCAAATCTCCAAGGATCTTAAAATATTTGTATAGCATTTCATTACCATAAAAGAAGGAATTATAGGCTTTAGAGGAGGTTGAACAATTTGCTCTTGGTCACACAAATGAGATGCTAGGTGAACACACATTAAAAAATATGGTTCTTATCACTTCTTTGCCTGTTCTAGGTACAAATTCTTAAATGCTCAAATATGAAATCCTTGTACTGATACTTAGGCAGAATTAAAAAGGCAGGTGAGCCCTGGCCGGTGTGGCTCAGAGGTTAGAGCATTGGCCCACACACTGAAGAGTCGTGGGTTCAATTCCTGGTCAAGAGCACATATCTGGGTTGCAGGTTTGACCGCCAGCCCAGTTGGGGGCATGTGTGGTAGGCAACCAATCGATGTGTGTCCCTCACATCTCTCACACACATACCCCCTTTCCCTCCATCTGTCCCTCCCTGCCACTCTCTCTAAAAATCAACAGAAAAAATATCCTTAGATGAGGATTGAAGAAAAAGGCAGGTGACACAAGCCCTAGATCACATAGTCAGAAGAGTGCAGAGCCTTTTCCACCTGCAGGCACCTGATTTGAATGGAAAAGTGCTCCTGAGTGACAGTGGTCTCACTGATCGCATAAGAGATGAGCCCAGGTAGCTAACGACAGATCAGTCAGGGTTTGACCTTAATTTCTGCTGTAAAGTGTTGAATTTTTAAAAAATTAACTTTTAAGGACTTGAGAGGCATACCACATCCATTTCTACACATCCAATTATTCCTTGAGTGAGAAACAAAAGGTATTTCCTATGAGTCATTCTTTCTATCATTAATCTCTCAGGGATTCCATAGAAGGAAAATTATTTCTTTCTACTTACTACATTCCACCCTTCATTCTATTTTCTTAACAGATTAATGTAGACCTTTAAAAAAAATAGTACACAATGTTGAGTAATTTAAAACCATCAACTAATGATAAAGATGGTATGGCATACGAGGTTAATGTCTTTGCAATGTGCATACCTCGGATAATCACAAATGCCATCTATATAATGAGTTTTCATAAACAGAGTAGAAAAAAGAAAAGGTTAGTGCTGGAATTATAAGATGAATAAGATATACAGTAGTCCTGATCTTCTAGAAGAGTAGTTTCTAAATTGTATTGACCATGTAGCAAGTGAGTACAATATTGTTGGTATGCATTCCTAGAATTGTTTACCTATAAAATATAAGAATGTTTTGACGTATTACTACAAAACATTCAATAACAAAATTTTTTAAAGTGAAATAAAAAAAAATCAAACATTTATTTATTTATTTTTTTCTGCAACACAAATGGATTGTGCTGTGTACCCTCTAAGGTATATACACTCTGTTCTGGAGAACAATTAAAATATCATAGACCAGGGAAGGCAACTATACAATAATAATGACCTTATGATACAAAGTATTAGTACTATAATGTATAAATGCACATTCCTATGGAAGGACAGACAAGGTTAAGGCTAATGTGGCCTCAAAGAGGTAGAAAGAAATTGGAGCTGAGTTTTAAAGGATGAAAATACATTTAGGAAGCATAGAAGGTGGCCTTTCTAAGCAGAAACATACAAAGCTATTAGAGAAAACTTGTTTGGGGAACTCTTAAGTTTGGTAAAGATGGAGAACTCTAAGTTTGAAGACTTAGAAATCTGATAGGGATGGGGATATTGGGTATTATAAAATGAGACCGGAGGGTCAGTCAAAAGTAGACAATAAAAGGTTCTCTGTGCTAAGTTAACTTTAGTTTATATCACCCTATAAAACGAGTTAAAAGTAAAGCTTTCAGCAGGTGATGGATGCTTTTTCAAGGAAAAGCTAGATCTGTCTGAAGACATTCAAATGAAGGGAAAGAGGGAGGGAGAGAAAGAGGAGACTGGAAAGAACCCTCTGTGCAAGCCAAAGACAATGTACAAAATTTGGTCATGTCCACAGGTATGAGACCATGGTAAACTACTCAATTACTTTAAGCAAGGTAGAGTCACATGATCATCAGGTTTAAAGAGACAACTCTGGCAGCGGTGTGAAGGCTAACGTGGGTGGAAGGGGAAATTGGAGGCCAGGAGATGAGTTAAAGTCTCTGTTGTACTAGATGGGCCTGGCTACAAGGGCCCTTATTCAAAAAAGCAAAAAAAACAAAAACAAAAAACAATTCCATTAAAGGTATCAAAACAGACTTTTCCTTGCTTCAGCAGTCTCTCCCTCCATCTGCCATGGTGTTTTTAATTTGCTATTTAATGTCATGCTCCCTTGGGCACAGGGCAAGTACAGACCTTCCCACTTGGGCCCTACAGCCCATGACTCAGTAGGTGGGTGGCCCACTGGCTGCCAGGTTGCCTCTCCCAAGCCACCAAATCCACCTGCCATGCCCTGGCCCAGGGCAGGAAGATCAAGCCAGGCCTTTACCCTTTCCAGAGCTGTCACTGCAAGTCACTAGGTACTTGGATTGGGGATGGGCAAGAGGCTTGCCCCACTTGAGTTGTGGCCTCTGGTCACCTGCCAGTGAAAGCGGACAGGCTGGGGCAAGGAGGGCCTGCCAAACCCTTCTCCTAAGATGAGACGCCGCGGAGTGCTCGGCTCACCCTCTATTTTTGTTATGCTTGTGCACAGGCCCCTGCCAGGGTCAGAAAGTGACAGCCATGGCTGGGGCTCCAGGAGCAGGGATATGGGCAGTACAGATTCCATCCCAGGGAGGCAGCAGGAGGTGGGACTGTGCCATGGCTCCAAGTCCCTGACATGCTCACTGTCCCTTCGGAGTTCACTTATAAAACACAAATCCAAAGATGAAGCATTAAGAATTTTCAGAAAGCACCTGCAGAGTATTAAACCTCATGTAAAGGGCTCTCTGAGAGCAGGCCCTGTGTGCTGCACTGGTCTCATGCTCATAAAACCAGGCCTGGGATGAGTTCAGGGGAAGAATAACAAGTCTCATAATTGAAATCTATAAGTGGCAGCAGGGCTAGGATGGATTAATTTGAGAGGAAAGAGAAGAGAATACTATGGCTCTTAGGTTTTTGGCTCTGGGGACTGAAGAAATTTGTAGTACTACAAAGTTAGAAATGCAGGGGGAAAAGAGTTTTCTGGAAAAACATAAGTGAATACAGTTTGGGGTGAGCTGAATTTAAATTACTATGGGACATCAGAACTAAACGTTAGTAGAATACAGAGGGCTGTTTAGAAGAAGATTCTCCAAAATAACATAGTTTTCTATTTCCTGATGTGTTGATCACTCCTGATTTCACTCCTATACAATAATAAAAAGATCCTTCTAATATGAAAGTCTCAGCATTATCCCATTAAACCAGCCCACATATAAAACATCTTACAAGAATGTAGAGGCAGAGGTGGACTATATACAAAATGAAAAAGGTCAAGCAGTTTATTTAAGGTGATGAAAGAGATTATAAAGTACACTATGTAAGAGATGAATAACTCGCCCTGGCTAGTTTGGCTCAGTGGTTAGAGCATCAGCCTGCAGACCAGAGAGTCCAGGGTTCAGTTCCCGCTAAGGCATGTACCTCGGTTTCTCTCTCTCGCTTCCTCCTTCTCTCCCTTCCGTTCTATCTGAAGATAACTGCAAAAATGTCCTCGAGTGAGGATAAAAAAAAAAAAAAAAAAAAAAGATGAATAACTCTTCAGGTGGGAAAATTTGCAAAAATTAAAATATTCCATATATATTACTGTCATAATTTGCTTTTTTTCTTTTAAAGCCAAATGTTATGGTTCCTATGCCTATATGCTTGAGTAAAAATGTATGGAACTACCTTTCTTATAACAGGCAAAATTATGGTAATTTGCATAAAAATGCAAATATGCAAAGTATCAGTAATGAGCATCTAAAAAACTTGTAGGAAATAAGCAGCCACTATATAATGAAATTCATTTTGTTGTCTTGTTTCCTCCCCAAATACATTTTATTTAACCCAATATACACAAAATATTATCATTTCATTTTGTAATCAACATTAAGACATATTCATATATCTTCTATTTTTTCCCCAAGCTTTTTTTTCTTTTTAACAGCTTTACACTACACATGCCATCAAATCCCCCCTTTTAAAGTATATAATTTAGGGATTGTTGTATATTCAAAAAGTTGTATAACCACCACCACAGTCTGATTTCAAAACATTTCATCACTCCCAATAGACATCCTGTACCCGTTAGCAGTTACATTCCCTCTCAACCCCTGGCAACCATTAATCTATTTTCTTTCTCTACAGAGTTGCCTATTCTGGACATTTCATATAAATAGGATCATAGAATATGTGGACTGTTCTGTCTGGCTCCATTCATTTAGCATAATGTTTTCAAGATTCATCCATGTTGTAGCATGTATCAGTATGGATAGACCACATTTAGTATATCTATCCTTCAGCTGATGGACATTTGGGTTGTATCTACTTCTTGACTATTACAAATAATGCTGCTATAAACATTCATGTATATGATTTTGTATGAACACTTGTTTTCAATTTTCTTGTATATACATCTAGAAGTAGAACTGCTAGGTCATGTGGTAACTCTATGTTTAAACCTTAGAGGGACTGTCAAACTGTTTTTCCAAGTGTCTGCACCATTTTACATTCCCTCCAGCAAGATATGAGGGTTTCAATTTCTCCACATCCTCACCAACACTTATTATTGTGTCTCTTTTTTATTATAGCCATCCCAGTATGTAAAAAGTGGTATAACACTATAGTTTTAATTTGCATTTCCCTAATGACTCATGATGTTGAACACCTTTTCATATCTCTGCTGGCCATCTGTATACCCTCTTTGGAGAAATCGCTATTCAAATCCTTCTGGCACCTTTTCTTTTAATAGCCACTCAACAGTTTGACAAAAAAATTTACAGTGATATATTAACCAAATAAGCTACTTGAAATAAAGTTCATTTAAAATAAAATTAGTAGACATTTAATATAAAACAAATAAAGCATTTAAAAGTCCACCAGTGATCCCACTTCTTGGAATATATCCTAAGAAGCCTGAAACACCAATCAGGAAGAATATATGCACACCTATGTTCATATTCATAGCAGCGCTATTTACAATAGCTAAGATCTGGAAACAACCCAAGTGGCCATCAGTAGATGAGTGGATAAAAAAGCTGTGGTACATTTACACAATGGAATACTATGCAGCTGTAAGAAAGAGAGATTTCTTACCCTTTGAGATGACATGGAGGGACCTGGAGAGTATTATGCTAAGTGAAATAAGCCAGTCAGAGAAAGACAAGTATCACATGACCTCTCTTATTTGTGGAACATAATGAACAAAATAAGCTGTGGACTAAAAGAGATTCAGAATCATGGAAGTAGTTAACAAACCTCAGAGGTATGGGGGTGAAACGGGTGGGAAGAGATAAACTAAAGAACTTATATGCATATATGCACAACCAATCGACACAGACATTAGGTTGGGGAAAGACGGGGGTGGGGGGGTGGGAGCGGGAAGGAAGGAGGGTCAATGGGGAAAAAAGGGGGACATCTGTAATACTTTCAACAACAGCAACAACAAAAGATCCAGTGGAATGGTACTGACACTGGTAATAGAATTAAAGGGCCTGATGGTAGAAAGGGACCTCAGGGATATTACTATTTACCAGCAATGCCTGTACCTTGCCGAGTACAGGTATAGCTGAAAAGTACAAAAAAAACCTTTCTGTACAGCTAATCCTAGCAAAATCAAGAAGTTGACAAGGTTTCCTTTCTATATCTCTACCTTCCTAACTTCTGTGAAAGAGAAAAGCATCTGACATCAGTTATACTCAGTGTCCAATGTCTAATTATATGTTCCCTTAAGCGGGCATTATCCTTTCAAAACGTTTACCTCTAATTGTGAAATGAAAGGTGTTAAGCCTCCTTTAATAGTAAAGCAGAAGAAAAATATCTGTGCTTTGAGGAAGAAGGGCATGTAGTACACTTTCTACAAGAATGAGCTGTAAGTGAGCTCATCCCATCCTCTCTCTCAAACAGCCCTTGTCTCCTGGGCAGGATAAGCTGAATCTTCACTAGTCAGCACTGCTGTAAACCTATTTTTAGGAATACCACAGGTTGAGGAGGGTTTCCATCATTCTTTGTTTCAAGTTTAGAATCTTGGCACTATTCCCTGTCATGCCTGCTCCTTTTCCTCTAGGTATTTGCCATGCCCCCTCCCCCTTCAGGAGTCATATTTACTTTTATTTATTTTTTCTCTGCTCCAAAATTTATATTTTCTAGAATATATACCATGAAGAGATTCTAAAATTACACCCATTCTGATTACAAAATGATTTAAAGGTATATTTAATATTTAATATCTTCAGGCTATAATTTTTCTTTTCTGACATCCCTATGTTTATTACATTATTTTTACCTCTGGTAGTAATACTTTGATAGACATATTAGTATATATTTATATATTATATATTCATACCTATACGAATATAAATATACCCTTTATTAAAGGAGGTATCACTGCAGAGTGATCCTATTATGGATTTTAACTCCATGTAGATGGTCAGAGTAAAGAGAAGGAAGAAAGATGGACATAGAATATTTAAGCAGTAGGAGACAGAACTTTTAAGGGTCTTGGGTCCTGGAATACAATAGCAATGCGAATACAAAAATTAAAATAGTATAGTAGGTTGGGTGTATGAATTCAAGTGGATTCTTTCAGCCCTGAGACTGAGATTCTTAGGCTCGTCAGAGGTCACCATGCCACATTAAAGCAAGTGTTCTATAAATGTAGACTGGTCACCTGAATTGCAAACACTTAAAAGGGCAACTAATATACAATGCAGCCATCTGTCTGTGAGCATTAGGCCAATGAGAAAATATCAGACTTGAAGGCACAAAAGAAAGCACTGATGTCTACGGGAAAGACATTGACAAAAATGAGTTCCTAATATTTTAACCAATCATTTTGACAAATAGTTCCAAACCCTGGGTGCATGTTAGAATCTACTGGGAAGATTTTTAAAAATATAAAAGATCTTGTTCTAGTCCAGAGATTTTCACTTAAGTGATCTGAGGTGGAGCCTAGGCATTAGTATTGTTGGTGGAGGTCCTTAGGTGACTTTTTAGGTATAGCCAGAGTTAAAAACTACTAGTTTGGACAATGAACACTTTCTGGTCTTTATTAAGTGAGCATGAAGCTTTCTGTCTCTCTCTCTCTTTTTTTTTTTTTTAACAAAGACCTTACTGAGGATTTTACTGATTTTTTTGAGGATTCTATATAAAACAAAGACCAATACTAACTGCGCCTGACATCTCAAAACTTGAGAAAGGATGTAACATTTCTTTTTACACAGGAATTTAATTTAATCTACATTTATTATTACAAAGCTTTACTTTCTTCTAAAAATGATGTAAAGGTTTCATCGTTTGTATCTAGTGCATGTATCTGATTTGGAATGCTCAGGTGTCTCCATGACAAGAACACAAGGAGGGTTACACAGAAACAGTCACTTACTGCTTTAGTTCAACTATGCTTTCTGGTTGTCTGGCATATATTTTAGTGCCTGAATTCTTTCAGAGCCAAGCTCAAAGCTAATACAAATGAAGCAGCTGCGACTGCATTGTGTTATATTCACATGGAAGGCCAACTCAGACCATTGTGTTATGGAAATGAGAACACTAAGCTGAGCACCTGGCCCGGAACACAAGCAGCCTTCTCTTAGCCAAAACTAAATTGATGGCATCGTCTAAGGAAAAGTGATAAAAAAAATCATAAATATCAATAGTCACTTTATAAATAGGATATTAAAGAAAGGAGACTGTTCCAAAACCTAAGGCAATGTGAAACAAACACATACAATCGCAAGATGTGATCATTTCCCCTTTCTGAATTAAATTATAAGTACCTAAATAACTTTTCATTAGTTTACTCATTTCTTCCTAATAACCCCTGTAATATTTAAATGTAGTTTTAACAATGTATGAAACATAGAATAGATATCTTATTTAAAAGAAAACACAAATATGACAAAGGTAAAATGTCTATCAGGATGCTCAAGAAAAAAATTAAAACTAGGATCTTTAAAAACAGACAAAAACTATTCAAATGACTAAAATTGTTTCTTGAAGAATCTAACAATCAAAACTCAGATCTGCAAAACATTTTGAGCTTATAGATATGTATGACACCTAAAGGGCTCAAAGAAATAGCCACAGAATCATTAATTGAAGAAATCTGTCTAGCTTCACTTCCCAATATAAATAGACACAGCATACACTATACACAAAATATCATAGCCCTGAATTCCAAATACAAATTCAAATCTCTCTTTGTTGAGGAAAAAATATATTCTGCACAGGTACACTCGTTCATTCCTAATGATTTCTTAGTGGTTATTAAATAGTTTAGTAATCTATTTACCTGGAGCCATCAACAGTAATACCAAGAGAGTAAGTGTGAGAGATACTTGATTCTGGACCTTCAATAATTCACACATATTTTGTCTATTCACAATTATTTGTTGAGTGTCTACTATGTGCAAGGTTCTGTGTTAGGCATTGGGGTAGCAACAGAGATGAGTAGAAAAGAAGAGATATTCATTGTCTAATGAGGGACACATACCTAGAAACAAATACTTTTTTTTATCCACAGTTGGGAATCTGTGTATGCAGAGGGCTGACAAGTAATATCCAAATTTTCAACTGTTGGGCGGTAGGTGCCCCTAACCCCAGCATTGTTCAGGGTTAACTGTAATTACAATTGGAAGAAATCTGGGAGAGAGTGGAGGAAGAACAGAACAGCTATCCTATAAATCTCTGTTTTTTCTTATGGCTATGATTAAAGTACAAATACATTTAAATATTCCTAAAAACCAAGTCATTGCCTTAACTTATAGGTTTAGTGTCCATATGAGTTCCCTCTTTTATTTCTTATGTCCTTATCTTTAAACTTCTCGACTCTGCTCTCTATCACCTGCACAAAGATGGCTCAGACTAAGTAAGGAATATATATGAATGCACTGCTATACCAGTTATCCATTTTAAGTTTTTAAAAATATAAACTTGGGAGAAAGAGGAGGATATACAAAGGTTTTGGGCTTCCCTGCTGTGGGCTCACTCCTATAGTTATTCCTTGGCTCTTTTCTGCTCATCCAGCAGCAGCAGTCAGCAGGATATAAGCAACTCTTACCCACTGGCTTCTCCTGGACCTCCCTGAGGCTAATCCCTACCTAGAACTATCAGCAGTGCCAGCTGGTAGCCAGGGGTGGGTGCTGGGCTGGCCCTCTGCTAAATGATAGCCCCTCACCTATCATTCTGAGTGATGGAAAGAGGAAAAAGTGTGAGTTACTTAGGGGAAGAGTCAAGTAATTTATAATACTTTGCAGTATTTATACAACTTGGTTTAGCTTTTGAGCTAAGATAAATATTTCAGTAAACAAATCTCTAATGTTTTAGCAGTCATCAAAATTTAGTTAAGCTTGGCAAACCAACCAACTCACAGTCTTGTCCCAACTTACCTTTCCAGCCTTCTGTCTTGCCATTTTTGCCTATATGCTTTTCGATTCCTGCCTCACTGAACTCTTTCCATATTACCTGAAAGCATCAGTTATCTTATGAAATGTGTCTTTCCAAAATGCTGTTCCCTCAGCTTGGAATACTCTCGTCCCTTGTCAATTATTTTCATTCAGCCTTTGAAACTCGGCTCAAATCCTGGCTTCTCGGCAAAGCCTTAGCTTACACAGTGCATTGTTAAAAACCCATGTCACCATGCTCATCTACTTCCTTATGAATCTGGCTCTTTTTCTGTATCTTGCTACTAGACTATAAATTCTCTGGGAGTGGAAAATTCTGTGTTTATTTCTGTTTCCTCAGTACCAAGTATAGTGGCAAAAAAGTATCAATAATTGATAAATCACCAATACTTTGACCAAAGTAAGCATTCAATAAGTGTGTTATTGTCAATAATTTCAGTCAAAGCTTGCTAAGAGCTAGTTCATCTGCTCAGTAAGCCAGAAAATGTTGCTAGGAAAAAATAAGGCCTTTTGGGGAGTCCACTACTAGCTTCTTTTTGGGTTCATCTGATGAGTAGTGAACCTACTGGTCACCAGAGTAAAGACACCTGAACCCTAGAACCATAAGTACTTGTGCTTAAATCTCACTTCTATACCTTCATAAAGTTAACATGGAAATGATCTTTGTGATACTGTATAAGTAACTTAAAGCTGAGTATCTCAAAGTTTGGTTCCTTTTTGTACTGCTTTTCTATATTCAGAGAGTTCACTGTGATACTCATTACAAAAGTATTTTATGTTAATCTAAAAACTAGACATACTTCTTATGGGCAATACATTTAAGTGATGTAAGTAAGTCACATTAGCTATTGGTGTTATATGTAAATTTAAAAAATACAATGTACTTCCACAGACATCCAAGTACTGCAGTGCCTCATTTAGCCAGCATATTATGGTTTCTCTTAAAAGAGTATAAATTATTTATGCAGCATTATCAAGGAATGAGGTACTTCACAAACCAGATTTTTCTGATAAGTTCTATAAGCATCACATATCTTCAAGATTTTAAATATCCTCACTGGATATATATTACACAATATTATACAGTTCCACTTTTTAAAAAGCCCAGCATAACAAATATAACCCCACTTTTTCTTGATCATTCAGGATCATTATTATCAATGTCAATTACTGCATTATGCACCATCCATCCTGTAATATAATGGTACCCTTAAGGGTTATTGATAAACATAAAGCTTGCCTTTATCCTAAGTGGATTTAGATTGTTGTTATGACTCTACAACCAATGTGTTCTGATGGTTATTTTTCAAACAACTGTCTAGGTGAGGGTTTGGGAATGGTTAAATTCTCCTAGAGAGCCAAGTGCATGGGTTTGGCGACTGCAATTTGTTAGCAAAGGCCTCTCTTTTCCCTCATTATTTCTAAATCCATGAGGTGGCTTAGATTATCAGGAGACTAACAACTGAGTAAGTTGCCCATAAGCAGTGCTAGCGTTCATATGTATGCATTACTAGTTCATTACTTTTACTCAATAATTACTCTTATTATTAAGATAAACCTTAGATTAGCTGTCAACTTATTGTCTATATATAAATAAGACAGTTGTTTCTAACGAATACAAATGTTAAAAGCCGAACCATGAACTTCAGACTCAACTTAGAAGTACTTCAATGTACTTAAAAAAATTTTAAGATCAGTAACTGAAGAATATCCCTCTGCAGTATAGTAGAGAGATATTCTTCAGTTACTAATCTTAAAATTTTTTTTAACAGTTCACCATTTTATTCCAGCATGATGGTATAAAAACTTCAAATTCTAATTCAATCCCTTTTTTTTTAACCTCACCCGAGGACACTTTTTTTGCATTTATCTTCAGATAGAGCGGCAGGGAGAGAGAGAGGAACAGAGAGAGAGAAACATTGATGGGAGAGAGACACATCAAGTGGCTGCCACCCACACGACCCCAATCGGGGCCGGGGACAAACTGCAACCGAGGCACATGCCCTCAGCGGGAACCAAACCCGGGTCTCTCTGGTCCGCGGGCAGACGCTCTAAGTGCTGAGCCAAACCGGCCAGGGCTAATTCAATCCCTTTTTGCCAAACTCTGTATATGGAGAGTTAGTGTCAGTATATATAATCTCTGTTTCATCAGGAAAATAAGGAGAGGGAAGAGGAAGAACTGCTTTCTTCATTCATAAAATTTTAAAAAACATAGGTAGCTATGTCCACGGAACAAATAAATTTAGTAAAAGGCATGAAATCTGATATTTTGAAATTCCTGTCACAATTGGGTTAGTATATTAATCCAACATTTGCTTGTGATCTTCAAAAATGAAAAAGTTTATAAAAATTTGAAAGGGTACGGTAACAAATGTCCACAAACTCTACACGGCACTAAGGTACAATAAGGGGAAATCTTGCTCCTCAGGGTTAGTCCAAAATAAAACACCGTTTAAGCTAACTTACTAGTGAATGCCTCCTTATATATCTTAAAATATCAGTTCCACTTAAAAGGTCATCCCAACTTTAAAAAAAAAAAAGCACTGGAATAAGAAAATAAAGAAAGAATATAACATATTAACTTGGCTAAATTAAAAAAAATTTTTTTTTTCCACAGAAAAATCTACTTCAATTTTATATTGATTTCCATTGTATCTACAACAATGACCAACTTCATGCAAATAATTCTTTTCAAGTTTAAATAAAAACAATGATTTTTAATAATATGATAGGATATAAACATATTTCTTGCTCAACACACAAAAAAGGATGAATTAAAATATGGGTTAGTCAGAGTTACATCAAAATGGTCCAAACTACTAGGCCTGCAACTGGTGGTCAGCTGACCTCATCATTTACAGCCTTTCCATCTCAGCATTCCTTTGAATTTAATACTCATTCTCAGTACTACCTAGTCAGTTTAAGGAGCATTTCAACCTGGGATATTTCTTCCAGGGTATTTCTAGAGTACTTAAGTGGTCGTTTAAAATACGACTTAAGCAAAGCAGAGGCCAGATTTCAGGATTATTACAACTTTATGTCTCATTATTCTCTACTTATGTCCCAGCTCTGGAAAATTAAAAAAAAAAAAAAAAAAAAATCTCACCAGCATCTTTACAGAATTGTGATAGGTTCTGGTTAGTAACTTGATAAAAGGGCATTCTGCAAAGATTTGGACTCTATAATTCAGAGGAATTTGAATTTAATGTATTTAGTTATATGTTTTGGAAATATCCCATAAGTAAAAATAAAATTCCCTAAAACCTAATAAGCCTTATACCGAAAGCAGAGGTCATTAACCACAGTTAACATATAGAAGTTGACAACTCTGTCCTTAAACCTAAGTATTGTAAAGAAATTCTTGAGGAGCAAAATTTTTATTCCTAGTAACTCTAAGAAGAAATGAGAAAAGTAAAATATCCTTTCAGAGAAGAGAAATACTTACTGGTACTTTGAAGGGTGAGGTATATGCAGTGTCCATGGAGTTGGGTTTCTCTGATGTACTGGTCCCTGAGATACTCCGTCTGCGGGGGGATCTTTCTGCTGGCACCTCTGGAAAAGAAGAAAGAAACACCATTAAGAATTCCAAATTTAAAATATTTCACTGAATTATAAAATTATTACCCCCCCGCCCCTGCCCCCAAAATAAATTTGCTTTAAAGATGTATTACATTCTATTATCCACATAATTTCGCTCTTTATCTCTGTGGTGTTTGTGAACCCTCAAGACACTAGGAGATGATCACAGTTAAGAATCTGCTTTAGTGTGACAGCTTATGTCTCATGTGTGCACATATAAAAAATAATTTCCTCTGAGCTATGTTTAATATCTATAAGTTCACTTAATACTTGCATCTCACAGTGTATGAATCTACTTCTCTGTCAGCAATATAGGAGTTAATAAAATTTTTGATATTTTTGTGAACAAAATATAGTCTAATGTTGCTCATGATTTGATGGTGTTTGCACAAAGGTCAAAGTTCAGTTCAGTGCGGATAAGATGATTCACCAGACTGCAACCAAAGGGCCATGCGAAGACTGAAAGCTGCTGCCAGGAAAAAATAATATATATGCCTATGCAGATATAAAAATAGATCAGCTTCTCCTTGTTCTGGCAATATGACCTTACTAAGACCTTACTCTGGAATACTAAATCTGTTCAAACTACCCAACAAGCTTCAGATTTTGCATATAATGTGATAATCTCCAATTTAATTACTATACACTACATTAAGGTTACATTTACTTTTTTCATAGAGTAATATATGTATATATATGCACATACACACGCACACACAGATGATAGATATATACATATTATACCTTTATCACAACTGCTTCCCATCTCCACTTCAACTGACAGACATATAGGAATCCAGCTTCTCAGATAACATTAGATAATCTCAACATGGACAAGGAAAAAAAAAAAAAACACATCCTAAAAAAAGTATTCTGTGTTATCTTCCAGATCTTAAAAAATAAGGAGTAAATCGTGACTCCGGAGACTGACATTTTGCTTCCTGCTGTTCTCCCTTTAAAAGATAGATGCAGTTTAAACTTCCATTTCTGGCCTCCTGGCCCCTGGGATCCGTGCTACTTCCACTTAAGAGAAAGCGTTTTTTCTCTCGCTCCCTCCCTGTGTCTTGCTCTTCCCCCTCCCCTCTCTACAGCTTGCAGAGAGAGTAAGCGAGAAGAAACACACAGGACTGCAGCTATTCAATCAATCGCTCCCACTGCACATCCTCATTAGTTATTTTCAAGCCATTAGCAGACGCCCAACCACTGCCTCCCCCCCCACCCCGTTACAGAAAATTTCACTGTACTGCACTAATCTGCAGCAAGAAAAAACATTTACTGAAATTTATATTCAGCTAGTGCCAAAAGGACACCATTTTACACAGATTCGGTAATGCACACAAGTCATTCCCTCCTATGAAAATCCAGTTGGAAGCGCTTACCCCATTACTATCTTTGCCTGTTGGATACTGATTTGCTTTCCATGACTAAACATCTTCTCTGTGACATCTTGACTAGGGAGACATAAGCCAAACTGCAACATTCCTAATGACTGAGAGGTTGACAACAGTGTATTATATGCCTGCAGTATAAGAAAGTTCCACGCTATTACTATGTTTTACATGACCAATAACTAAGTGTAAGTCTCTCAACTTCTTGCTAACCATCAGTGGTTAAATGAACCTTAATATACAAAGTCATTTTCAGAATTAGGCACACACAATTTAGTGCACATTTCTAAAAAATGGCAGTATAATTATCTAAAATTCATGGGAATGGCACAAAGCACTGAATTTAAACAAATTAGTTTGTCAAACACATTGAACAAGACCTTCAGACTTCAGGAACATGACATTAAAATGAGTGATTATCCAAGTTAGACAAGTCTTATAGGAGGAAGGCAGGTGGGTGGAGGGGCTGGGAAAGGTAGAAGATAATCTCATCTTTCCTCTGATAATTACTTATAATTAGAAACTATAGGAGACTGAATATTATAATAAAACATTTTAATTTCTGAATAATTGATGGAGAAACCAAATTAGGAGAAAAAGAAGTTCCATTAGCAAGGATAAAATGATCTAGTAAACAGTTTCCTTTAATTTGCAAGATTCCAAATAAGAAAAAAATGGAAACTTATTTCTTCACTTTCTTCCAAATATCTCATTTTAGTTTTCAGGCTTATGAACTCATTAAATAAATATATTTCAATGCTTTTAACTATCTGGAAATTATTTGCTAAAATGAGCAACCACATTTCAAAATATATTTGTTATATATTTTTTGCTTTTAGATTCTTTCTGTATCATGAAAAAAATGCTCACAACTCTGATGTAGTTTAAAGAATGTTACTGGGCTCAATAGAAGAAATTAATTATTATAGAAGTTTGAACAACTGCCCCCAAAGAAGGAAAAACAAAGTATACGAGGTAAACTAAATTAACTAATGTAAAAGGAAGAAGTCTATACTTTTTTACTTTCTCAGGCCCCACAACAATGCAAAAAAGAAAAGAAAAAAAAAGGGCTATTAATATTCAGGTTCTTTAGTTCTCAGAAGATTCATAACTATTTCAAAGCTGAGAGAAGAATATATACCCCAGCAACCAATGTCCACTTAGAAACAGGGTGGCAGCATCAGCCAGAGCAGAACTGACAACTTGCTGGGTTAGTCACAGGCAGGCCTGCATATTAAACTGGTCCAACTACCTTTAACTGTAAGTCTTCAAGCAGAAAGGAAAGCTGCTACTATGCTCTTAAAGCTACATTTCTGCTGTGTTAGATGGAAAATCTATTGCGGTAACAGTAGGCCAAAATTAGACAGCTTTCTCCCCTACCCCCATTCCTGCTACATGCTATCGCATTATTTTCACCTGCTGTAAAAATTAATGTTTCTTCAGTCACAATATTTCATTATAGTCATTTTAAAATATGCTTGCTCTCTAAGGCTGAGACATATAATATTGCTTCAGTAGATAAAGGTCTGAAACATTTTGTTCACTTTCTTGTCATCTAAAAATAGTATTTCTCATCTTCAGATTGAAAGGCAAAAAAGTTATAAAAAAACCTGGTTAAATTTTAAATTTATCTCATCATTTCCTTTGCCATTAGGTATGAACTGAGATGCGGTGACAACTTATAATAATGAGAGATAACCTCCAATCCATCCCTAACGCAGAATGATGGATTGAACAAAGAGAACATTTGGGTGCTTTTCTTAGCACCACTATCAACTATCTGTGTGACCTGTGTGAGCCATTTCACTTTTCCTGTTCTAGTCTTCATTAATAAACTGGGTTATTCAGACCAACCAGAGATGAAGGCAAGATGAATGAGTTCATATGCTTTGATGCAAAATTATTTTGGAAGAAACGGGCTCTCTAAATACAAAGTGTAGTATTATAACGTCATTTCCTTAACATAAACATTTTCCTCTTTGTCAATATGCTTTCTTTGAAAAGTGTGGCAAAGAAACTGACAACTGGACAATTTAATTATAGGGGCAAATGGTGGAGGATGTGCCTATTCAACAAACAGAACTCAACTTCTGCCTTTAGAACCTAATAGTATGTTTGTGGCCTTTAGTTCACTTATCAGGAAGCAAATGTCAAAAAGTGTTTCAGGGAGGAAAAAAAAAATTAAGACAGTGTTACGGAGATGAAGAGGCATCGTAATTTCGCTATAGTGAATATAGTGACTAGGTAGTTGCCTTGAGAAGGTTAGTAAGAGTAAATACTTAAGAAAGTAAGGAAGTCGGCCTTGTAGATTTCTCAGGGAAGAACACTGCAGGCAGAGGGAAGCCAATACAAAGCTTCTAGGGTAAAGAGCAGCAGGGAGGCCAGTGGGACTATTGCCAGTGAATGGGGACTAATAGTATAGCAGGAAGCTACTATTTGTTTGTAGCTTGCAGGCCTACACATAAGAAATTTAGCTTTGACTCTGAAAGAAAAACCAGCTAATGAAATACATTTCACTCAAAGGTACAAATCATAGAGAAACCCTATGGGCATACACTTACTGGCACTTCCTTAATTATTTTTTTTCTTCAGAATTTTGATTGAAATAATTTTGGAATATTATGTTTGGAGAGTAAAAGGAAATGTTTATCATATATATTTGCTAATACATAAATGTTTAACTGAGGGTTAGTTCCAAAACCCTCCAAAAATATCAAAAGAGAAAGGTAATTGTTATATAACATCATTACGGCCAAACATCTATAAGCATAAAATCAACTACATTTACATTCTGTTCAATTACATTTAACCAAAATTCATATGTTGTCATCATGTCATATATGCATATATGTAACATAAATAACATAGCTAAAAATGTCATGAATTCTGATAATGTCTACCACTTTTAGATTGAGTTACAACAGTTTTTTTTAAAGGTAGATAAAATGATTCATAAATACTTTTTTTTAAGAGAAAAAGATATACTATAAACATTACCTTAGCATTTGTTTTGTAAATAATCTGTCTAGGGCAGAAATATTTTTATGATAATTTTAGCTACTATTGAGTGTCTATTATGTATTAAGCACTGGGTCTAATATCTGTCTTACTTAATCCTTGGGACAGCCCATGAGGTAGTAACAATTATTCTCTTGATAAGAGTAGGGGCAAATTTAAAAGAAGGGAATAATCTTACCAATGTAAAAGTCATTTTAGAAAATCCAACATGAAAGATGAACAAAATGTAGAAAGATATTTATAAAGTTTAAATTTTGTGGACAATGATGTAAGGAACCAAAATATCCTTCTCACAGCAAAATTCTATAGTTATGACAGACCAGAAAAACATTACATGTTCACAGATGCAGTCAGTTTGGCATATATAGTATGTCTAAATATTTCACATGAATAGCAATCCAAGCCAATTCCTAGTCATTTGCGGTCCAGAATTATAAAATATATATGGAATGTGAATGCTCTGCCAATTATAATATTCACAGGTCCCTTTGATATTTTTGATATTATGTTTAGGAAACAGGTGTTCTAATATTCTTAAAGGGGGAATGTTTCAGTTCACTTCAAAAACCTTTTGAAAATCAGTAACATTTTTTTTTAAATTTTTTAAGAGAGAAACTTCGATGTGAGAGAGACACATCAACTGGCTGCCACCCACACGACCCCAACCGGGGCCGGGGACGAACCGCAACCGAGGTACGTGCCCCTAGCGGGAACCAAACCCGGGACTCTCTGGTTCCCGGGCCAACGCTCTAACCGCTGAGCCAAACCAGCCAGGGAGAAAATCAGTAACATTTTAACATAGCATGATAGAAAATTGTTTGTGCACCCATTCAAGTCACTGAAATTTCAGTGTATATAGTGTTGCTGTGAATGTGTCAACCTCACTATCATCTATTTTCCCTTACATTGTGTAAATGATAACAATAAATAGGAGTGGTTCAAGTTATTAATAAATGAGATAAGCAAATAACTTAGCTCTCCATGCTGTGAATTCTAAATTAGAAGAATACATCTTTCATGGGAAGCACATGATACATTTAAAAAAACAGAATAGGAAGGTAAGAAGGGTATTAGGAAATGAGTTTGTACCTCTCCAGTAAAGAAGGATTTTAGCCCTGGTTGGTTTTGCTCAGTGGTTAGAACACTGTCCCGTGAACCAAAGGGTCACAGGTTCAATTACCAGTCAAGGGCACATACCTGGGTTGCAGGTTTGATTCCTGGCCCCGGTTGGGTCACATGCAAGGGGAAACCAATTGATGAATCTCTCTCACACTGATGTTTCTCTCTGTGTCTCTCTCTCTCTCTCCCCCTCCCTCCCTCCCTTACACTCTCTCTAAAAATCAATGGAAAAAAATATCCTCAGGTGAGGATTAACCATAAAAGAGGAATTTCATTTCATTTATTTATTTTTATTCTCATCCAAGAATATTTTTCCATTGATTTTTGATCTTTTTTAAGATAGAGTGGGGGGGGGAGAGAAAGAGGGGGGGAGAGAGAGAGAAAAAGAGAGAGATTGAGATTTAATAACAAAGCAAAAAGTGAAAGAAAAAGGGCTTCCATCTTCATCCACCTGATTTTCAGTGGGACATTCTCTGCTGAATGAATCCCACTTTTACTGCTTTAAAACCTGTGCACTGATAGTCACTACCATTCAGCTGCTCTGAAATACAAATTCCCAGAGCCACTTTAATTCATCTAGTTTGTATCACTTAGAATGCAGTACTTCACTCAAACAAGCAGTCCTTTCAAGGCTGCATGCCTTAGACACCTACTTCAATACATACAAATTGGTGTTAAGTACAGAAATGTGAATTCTCAGAAAGTACAGCCATCCAGTCTCCCCACCTTTACTTCAATAATTTTTTCTCTATTATTATTATTAATTTCTTCTTTTTAATATAATAGGAGGACAGATTTCTCTCTGGTCAAGGAATCTGAACACCCACAAGAATTCCATTTTTTCATCTTAGGACTTCACATGATGGTATTGGATGGGATGGTAGGGAATAGTTTAAGTGCAAATAACATTCTCAATCAGAAAGGCTAAGAAACAGCTCAGGGTTAATGGTATCTTAAGTTTCAAATACAAAGCATATCTCTGGGTTTTGGTGCTAACAACCAGGGATCTTAATAATAATAAAACATAAAGATAACGATAATACCCAACTATCATTTCTTAATCCTTATTATATGCTAAGAGTGTTATATGAGTTCTCTCTTTAATCCTGACAACAATTCTCTGGAGCTGGGATTATTGCCCCATTTTACAGATAAGGAAACAGGAGATGTTCTGTTACTCTGCCCATGTTTGCCCAGCTGGTAAAGGGCAGAATCAAGACTGAAACCCATGTGATCTGGAGCCTGTACTTTTAACCACCATGAGTGCTATCCTGTTCTCCTTGTGTTTTGTATAATAGGCTGTAATGGAGAAAAATAAGACAGATAATCATGGAGACCCTTCCTAAAAATAACTCAAATAACTTGAACCACGTGCACACAATTCTTCATATTTTAAAGACAATTAAATCATACTCTTTGAGCAATAATTTACTGCAAGCAAAGCCCATCAAAGACGAAAACTCTCAATCCTGGAATGCTGATGCTAAAAATGAATATTCTAGTCAAGAAACGACGAGAGATGAAGCAATGGGATAAAGAAGGAGAAAGGTTACTAGTTTAACGTAATGGTGAAAAAATGTGAACAAAACAGGAAACAAGCTACAAAGACTATCTACCACTGATACCTTGAATAAAAAAGGGGTAGAGATGAATAGGTGAAGCACAGAGGATTTTTCGGGTGGTGAAAATACTATGTATGATACTGTAATGATAGATACATGTCATACATTTGTCCAAACACACAGAATATACAACAAGAATGACCCCTAGTGTTAAACTATGGACTCTGGGTGGTAATGATGTGTCAATGGAGGCTCATCAACTGTAACAAATGTACTACTCTAGTGGGGGAAACTGACAATGGGGAAGGCTATGCATGTGTGGGGGGCAAAAATATATGGGAAATTTCTGTACCTTCCTCTTAATTTTGCTGTGAATCTAAAACTGGAAAAAAATAAAGTCTTTAAAAAAAAGCCTTGCCCTTCTATCCTCCTAAGTAATCTTCAGTACCCCTAAATGAAGAGATAACTACTCTTAGGTCAATTCTATGAGACAAAACTAGATAAAAAGATTATGATTTTAGATTTTACAAAGAACAATCTCTAAATAAATAAGAAAGCATTGTTCAGCAAAAAATGACTGCCTTAAGCATTTCAATCTAGTTACTTATAAAATTTTCTTAATCTCACAGCTTCATTTTGGTGAATCGTATTTTTTCCACTCTAGAAGACAATGTCTTCTAATTTACAGAGATTTTTAAGACCTTTATCTAAACTTTTTCTGCAACTGACTATGTTCTCATTATTAGTATGTTTCATAAATAATTGTGAGTATAATATTTGATTTATTTATACCATAATTTCAGTATTCATCTTTAAAATCTTTAAAGAAAGATTTGGTCCTTGATTGTGCCAGGGCCTCTTAAGACTAGTTTGGGCCTAACCAGTGTGGCTCAGTGGATTGAGCGTCATTCCATGGACTGAGAGGTCCTGGTTTGATTCCCAGTCAGGGTACATGCCCAGGTTGCAGGCTCGATCCCCAGTAGGGGGCGTGCAGGGGGCAGCAGACCGACGTTTCTCTCTCACATCAATGGAAGGAAGGAAGGAAGGAAGGAAGGAAGGAAGGAAGGAAGGAAGGAAGGAAGGAAGGAGGGAGGGAGGGAGGGAGGAGGAAGGAAGGAAGGAAGGAAGGAAGGAAGGAAGGAAGGAAGGAAGGAAGGAAGGAAGGAAGGGAGGGAGGGAGGAAGGAAGGAAGGAGGAAGGAAGGAAGGAAGGAAGGAAGGAAGGAAGGATAAAAACACATTAAAAAAAAAAAAAAAAAGACTAGTTTGGGTTTTATCCTAAAATAGACTTTAATAGAAAGTACTGAAAACATATAAATTTTTGGGTCCCTAATATAAAGAAGTGAACTTAATTATTTACTGAGGACCAAATATGCATATGAAACTGTATGAAAACTGCCTAGTCAGATGATCTTTGATCTATCTCAAACTGGCCATTTTCATTCCCTTGGATCTATCTTTGCTAATGGTTTTTACTTATCTGCCACATCTTAGGTGACCTTCAACACAAATTTCAATTCATCTATTTCTATAAAAATCAGGCCTAATTATTAACATTTCTTTGATTTCCAATGAGCACATTTAAAAAATCATATTACTTGATTATATGTTCTCTAGTTTGGGGTACCAAACTATATTTCTGTCCAATACGGTGTTCTGCAACTGAAGTCTTGTTCTGTAAGATTTGAATAATGGTGATCTTGTCTAAATTTTCAAATGAAACAAATTTTAATAAATAGAATTCTCTCAATGTTAAATATTTCTCCCATAATGTTTTTATATGCCATTTGCACCCATTCTTGTCTGCAAGTATTAAAGCAGAATAAAAAAATAATAATTAGTAACAAATTTTAACTACACAACTAAAAAATAGTTCAGCATAGTCTGCATACCTTTTTTTCTCCTTTAATAAACAAGTGATCATCTGGAATTGTCATTTTTTTTGTATGGTAAAATATTAACAATTTCATATGGTTTAACCTAATACATAATGAAATTATTAATAAATTTTCTAGTTATCTCTAATTCACATATGGAATTAAAGTTTACCATTTAATCAAGTTTAAGAATCACTCTTATGTATAGTAACTTGAATCTTCAGTTGTAATTAATATTTTGATAAATAAGCATCATGGGAGATAAGGTTTAAAAGTTTTGAGGTTCTTCCTTCTATGCATCATTTTATTGGAAAATTCACAAATTTCCAGGTTTTATTAAGAAGCACACTTAAACATAAATTAATCAGGTATAAGCCTTGATATCTTCTTATTCATTTCCATTTTCTTTAGATACCTACATGTTTGGCTTGATTTCCTTTAGTTTTTAATTTGCACATCCCTATAAAAACTTTTTTTGAAAATTTCTTTTTCTTAAGGAAATCCCCTAAACAATGATGTAAGTATGACCACCCACAGGACTGAAAATTGATTCAATTGATATGCTTAGGTTTTAGCATGGATCTTCGTATTTTTTGTGTTTTTCAATTTAGATATCAGAATGCCAAGTCATTCATTTACAGTGAAAAACTCAATTTATCACTGATCAATAATATTAATTCAAGTGTGATCTGGCATTCATTCTTTTTTAGAAGTCAAGCTTTATGAGAAATTAAACCATAATCAGTGATAGATTTTATTTTATTTATTTATTTATTTTTTTATCCTCAACTGAGGACATTTTTCCATTTTTTGTTCAGATAGAGTGGGAGGGAGAGAGAGAAAGAGATAGAGAGAGAGAAACATTGACGTGAAAGGGACACATCGAGTGGCTGCCACCCGCACGACCAACCAGGGCCGGGGACAAACTGCAACCAAGGTACATGCCTTTAGCGGAAACCGAACCCGGGTCTCTCTGTACTGCAGGTCGATGCTCCAACCGCTGAGCCAAACCGGCCAGGGCTCAGTGATAGATTTTAAACTACTGATTTAATTTCTTTAATGGTTATAAGTAGTAGGTCTACTTATATTTTTATTTCTTTTAGAGCCAATTTTAATAAATTATTTCTTTCTTTAAAATACAATTTTTCTCTGAATTTTTAAATATTATCATAAAGTTTTCCATGATAGTATTCTATTTTTCAAGTCTCTGATTTCCTGTA
Source organism: Tadarida brasiliensis (assembly GCA_030848825.1). Lineage (NCBI taxonomy): Eukaryota > Metazoa > Chordata > Mammalia > Chiroptera > Molossidae > Tadarida > Tadarida brasiliensis. The sequence goes on from CM061275.1 coordinate 44,592,425, forward strand.
ATGGTGTCCCTTTTTTCATTTCTAACATTATTTGTGCTTTCTCTTTTGTGTCAAACAAATCCTGACAGTTTTATCTGTTTTCATTGGAGAAATAACTTTAAAGAAACAACTCTTGCCTTTTTTTATTCTATTATAGTCATTTCTGTTTTCCATTTCATTATCATTTACTTTATCTTCATTATTTCTTTCCCTAAACTTTCTTTGGGTTTACTCTTTCTTTTTCTAAGTTGTTGAGTTGAATACTTAATTACTTCATTAAATCCCAGCCTTTCTCTTTTTCAATATAAAAGATTAAGGGTATAGGTTTCAATTAACTATTTTAGCAATATCCTACAAGTTTTGATATGTCCTACTTTCAGGATGTTCAGTTTTAAGTATTTTATAATTTCCATTATAATTTCTTCTTGGACTAAAGAGTTACATATAAATAATTTTAAAAGTTTCCAAAAGTAAAGGTTTTTAAAGTAAAATTTTTGTTACTAATTCTTAGTTCAACTATGATTAAAAGAATGCTTTCTTTTGATATAAACTTTGAAAATTGTTGAGATTTATTTATGCTTTAGTCTACTGTTCATTTTCACAAAGATTCTATATGTGCTAAAGGAGACTATATACTTGTTAGATTCAGAATTCTATACATGTCTATCAACTCAAGTTTATTGTATTTTTTATATCTTCTATAGTCTTACTAATTTTTGTTGATAGGATTGTAGATTTATATTCTTCCTTATGTTCAGTCAATTATTGCTTTATAAATTTTGAGGCTCTGTTATTAGGTGCATATAAGATTGCTATAACTTTCTAGTGATTTCTACATTTTATCATTATGTAGGGGCCTTCTTTATTCCTAGCAATGCCTTTATAAAGTTCCATTTTATCTAATTTTCATGGCTTGCTAGATTTCTTTTAATTAGTATTTGCCTGATAAATCTTTCCCCAAACCTTTTGCTTTTAACCCTCCTGTGTCCTTATGTGTTTGACAATCTTTACCTTTTAACAATTTCATATATTGTGCTTGCTGATATAGCTGGATTTTATGTTTACCTTATTATTGTGTTTTCTATTTACTCTTCTCTTATGTTTTTCTGACTTTCTTTTCTTAGATCAGGTTTTAAAAATTCATTTTCCCCTCTACTGCTTTTTTTTAAATATATATTTAAAAAAAATTTTTTTTAGAGAGAGAGAGGAAGGGAGAGGAAGAGAGAGATAGAAACATTGACAAGAGAACATCGATCGGTTGCCTCCTGCATCCCCCCTATTGGGGGTCAAACCCCTAATCCGGGCATGTGCCCTGATAGGGAATCTAACTGGCGACCTCTTGGTGCATGGGACAATGCTCAATCCATTGAGCCACACCGGCTGGGCCCCTCTATTGCTTTTGAAATTATGCACTGTATTTCTATTCTTTTAATTGTGTTCTTAACATTTTAACACATATATTTAAAGTCTAAAGCTAATTCTGATTTCTATCCTTCTCTTGAATAATTTAACAGTCTTAGGTACTTCAATTCCAATTACCCCCTTCCTATCTCTGACATTATTGTTGTCCACTATTTTAGTTGACTCTTACCAGATCTGTGGTTATGAATTCTCAGGATAATTTTTATCCTCATCACTCCCCACCAGTCCAGACTAATATAAATAAGATTTGTCAATTTTTATCAGTGAGCAGGTTTTTTAAATTTCCACTTTCACTAATCAAGGGAACCAGTTCTATGGGGAACAATGGGGTGAAGCTTTCAGTTCTAATTCCTTACTTTGTTTGGACCCTAGGCCCATTTCCTATCTTTGGCTATTAAAACTTAACCTTTTAGAATTCTGGACTGGCAACTGCCCCAGGACAATTTACTACCTGAATAATTAGCTATTTTCTTTTTTCTCTTCCTGGGGATTTCCTTTCCTTTCTGAGAGGAAAGTTTAGTCACTTAGTTTAAAATGTCTGTTTCATTAATATGACATTTCTAGTTGTTTCTGTATTATTTTTCATGATATCTAGTCTGCCATATTGCCAGAAATGGGAATTTTCATTTTTCAATATGCTTTCTCCTAATGTTAGGTGTAATTTTAGGAATCAGATAATAACCATCAATACCAAATAATTAACTGTGCCAATAGAGTCATTTAGAAACTTAAAAATATTTAGGTTTTGTCAAAATGATATTCTTCTTTTATAAAATTATTCTATCAGTTAAATCACTTCACTTAATTAAATCACTTAAATTCAGTTTAGAAGATATAAAGTAGTACAAAATATTTGTTGAGCATTTTCCTTCTTATTCTAGAATTTGGGAAACTCAATTATAATCTACTGAATAAAAATTGCAAATGTTGCCAATGTACCTTAAATGGTACTTGCAGACATGGGAATAGAGAACAGTAGTAGAAAGGGGGTGCACAGGGGTGGATCTGATACAATAATTTGGGTAATTGTGAAAATGGCTGAATTTCAAACTTTTGGATATCTAAATAACATTTATTCATTTTTTAAAAAAGTATCAAGCAGCCATTTAGTACTATTCTGGAAAATGCCAAATATTAAGAGAATATCTTTATGCTGCAGTTGCAGGGGAGTGCTAGATGGGTACACCAATAACTCCAATGTAAGACTAGGTAAGATAAATGCTGTAAGATTAATACAATGGCTGTTATAGTCTTCATCATCCCTATTTTCTGTTGCTAAATCTCTGCATGCAACTTTGATTCCTGTATGAGTTTCTCCATTCTCCCTTCAAAAGGTTAATCCTGCATCCTTAATTTCACCCTCACCCCCAAACCCATAAGGGATTTTGTTTTCTCAGTTATTCTCCTCTCTTGTAGGTTCTTTATCTTGCTCTCTCCTTTACCAAAAATATGCACAAGTCTCCCCAGTTTTTAAAAATGCACCCTTTCTTTCCTATCAGTCAGATTTCTCCAGGCAAGAGACATAATCTGTGGCTTTCACTGTCACACCATCTGCTGTCTTTCTCAATATAATAAAATCTGACTTCTCTTCCCTCAACTTTAATGAATGACATAGCACTGATACTTTCACAAGTCATCAAAAGTCTCTTCCTTGTCAAATCCAGCAGTCTTTTCTGACTTCTATTTGGCTTTTCTAACCACTGACACTACTGACCACTATGTTGACCTTTCTATCTTAGCACCTGTCATACCGCACCATTCTGGTTTTCTTCCTACCATTATAATCATTCCCTCTGTATCTCCTCTTCCTCTCTACCCTCAGTCCCTGCCCCCTGTTTTTTCTTGACAATCTCTCAATAGTAGATCACTTATACATGCTCAGACCTTTAACTTCCTTTCTTCTCTAGATGGCTCTCAAACATCTCTCTATGTGACTTCATTTCCAATCATCAGAACTGTATCTCTATCTAGATGTTTATACTAGTCACCTCAAGCTCAATATATCTAAATAGAACTCATCTTCTTCCCTTAAAAACTGGGTCTTTTTCACAACTTCTCTATTTTTGTTAATAGTACCATCATCCTCTCAAGTTCAAAAATAGTCTTTGACTCATTATATTCCCCATTCCTCCAATTTGTCACCAATTTTGCTGATAGACTCTATGAAATCTCTCCATCTTTTCATCTTATTTATTCATCTGAGCTGCACAAAATATTCATCTACACCTAAAATGTACTAAGAGCTAAAAGACAGAGGATTGAGCCCCTGCAGTGGAGGTATTAACAATCTAGTTATAATAATAAATAAGCAAACCACTAACTATAATATAGAGGGTTAAGTGTTAAAATAGGGGCACTTATTTCATATCTAGAGTACTGCAATAGCTTTCAAACAGGTTTAACTGCTTCTAGTCTCTTTCCTCTATTGGGACACTTTCAGATATGCCTTCCTAAAAAGCTACTTTGACCATATCTTTTTCTTGCTCAAGTATCTTTCATTCTTCCCAACTTCTTTCATGATAAAATAGTTATTCATTAGCTGTCGTGAAAATCCTACACAGTGAGCCACCAACTAGCCTTCAAGAATTATCTTTCATTAGTTCTGTACATGAACAATCCATTCCTTTCAAATCAGTTTCCTCATTGGACATGAACATCAATTTAATATTCCTCATGCCACTCCTTTCATACAGAAAAGACCATTCACACAAAAATCTATTCTATCTTTTAAGATTCAGATTAAATCTTATCTCTGTAAAGCAATCTTCAATGTTCCTAATAAAAAATAATGTCTCCCTTCTTCAAATTCCCAAAGCAAGTTTTGCCTGGATAGAACATTTCACAATCAGGGACTGCCTTATTTTGTTTTATTATATCCATTGTTGTCTTAAATTGTTCAGTCTTTCTCACTTAGCTGTACATAATTCATGTTTTCTCCCCAACCAAATTCCACACTTTGCACAAGCAGCTTTATCTTATACTTCTTTGTATCCAGCCATAGTACCTAGCACAGTCTTGTTCATGAGCAAGATTTGAAACAGGGGTGGGATTTTGGAAAGTTCAGTTTGGGTAAAGGGACACTGCCGATAGAAGAAACAGCACATGCAAAGGTAGGAAAGAATAATGTTTGTCCAAGATGTAGAAAGTTAATCAACTTGATGGAATGAAGTTCTCTCCACCCAAAGCAATACTGGAATGTCAGGAGGAAGGGTCAGAATAAGCTCCAGGGTAAGGTGTTTTGACTTTATCTGATAGATGATGAGGTAACCATGGACGGTTTTAGACTAGAATAAAAAACAGGGCACAGTTTTATGAAGTCTCATCAAATCAGCAGTGCACTAAATTAACAGGAAGGCCTGAACATCAGGTAAGTGGTTATTGCCCAAAAGTTATGTGTAAAGCCTCACCAACACAAAGTACCTTTCTTTCATTTCCTCTCCTAGAGAGAAGGCTACCATAATATTCTTGGGCAAACAAAGCATATTTTGATAGGCTCTCTGACACAATGTCTCTCTTGGTTCCACTTATCCTAAATTCACCATAAAGTAGATTCAGTTTCCTTATTTTCCTCTTAGCATCTTCACTGGGAAAAGCATGTTCTTATAAATGGTAACTACATTAGCAAATGACTCACCACAAGGGCTTCACTTAATCCTCAAGCTATTACAAGCTATATCTGAGATAGTTTTGCTTCTACTTTCTCTAGAGGAGCTTAGTAAATTCCTATTTATCCACAGAAGGAAGTGTTTGCTGCTCATGGTCAATCCTCAAAATAAGACTTGCTGATACCCAGGGCTCAGCCCTGCTACAGCAGAGTGTGGGATACATAGCTATCCATGCACTCAGTAACTAAACTTCTCATTATAGCCCTTGAGCAGAATCATGACTCTGATTTATCTGTTTTATCTATTACATATGCCAAGGTTTTCTTTCATTACGTAGATAATTTGTAGGAATTTGCATTTTTCTTCCAAGCATGTTCTAACATCCTTTGTCTTTATCACCTTCATCTGTGGATCAAGAGGGATTTACTAACTCTCCTAAACAGAGGATGGGAGTAGGGGCAAGAAGGGGCACAGACTGGAGTACTTTTTATTTGCCCATTTCTACTTATTTGATCAAATTCTTTATAGGCAGAGTGGGGTAATGGCCAAAAAAAGAAAGACATTAATGTTGAGGGAAGTAATTACAATTTATAAAAATATCATACAAGAACAAGGAAAAGATGTTCAGTGGTGAGTCTGCCTTCCTTTCTCATGATGCAGTAGGGTCTAAGTGGTTGTTTCACTCAGGGATATTTTTATTTGCTTTTCTTCTCTGATGGTTTTCTATGTGTGGGGGAGGGGAATGGGAAGCAAGTAGAATGAGACAGTCTTCAGAAAAATGAGGAGTTAAGAGGTACACATATTTCTTAAAGTCATCCAAATGCCCAAGACATGTGAGACTATGATAAACAAATCAAGAGTAGGATTAATATCTATGTGTACCTGAGTCTTTATAGAACTATAAAAGACCTGATTAGGATGACCCTTTACATCTAAACTGCATGAAAAAAAAATTTTATAAACTGTTAAGAGTGACAATATAACTGAATTAAATAAAACAAAGTTGAAACTTATGCTAAATATAATTTTAAAAGATTAAAAAAGACATATCTTTTGAGATTGCAGAAGACTATTTATAGGTCATAGAGAATATTTATGAGCAATAAATTAGAAAACCATACATTCTGTCCATTATGATATAATTATACTTATATTTAGGAAAATATATTATGAGATAAACCTAATTTATAAAAAAGATAACTTTGAATACAATTATTAATCTAACAAAAATATTCACAAAATAGGATATTTATAGGTGTCAAGCTCTCCTATTACATTTAAAATATGGATTTATAATCTAACTTTCCTAGGAATTTGTTAATTATATCAGTAATTCTATGATCAATAATTGCTTTCCTTAAGAAATTTATTAGAAAGCATCTGTAAATGGGAAGTTAAAGTAATGGCTGGTCCATGTGTCCTATTTTATATATTCTGTAGAAATTTTCTATATGAACATTACAGATCTTTCACACTCTACATAAAAGCTATTTCTCAAAGCATATGTTGGCTTTTATTGCACACAAAGCCTACTCCCACTCTCATAGGGTAAGCCTCATCTTCATTGTATTGAGAGGTACAGTAAAACAATAATATATTTTGGCTAGCAGAAGTTGTCTAAACAGCACAAACAGCTGCCCAGATGACATAAGAAGCCTTGCATGGAGCTAGCACTCTTTGTTAAAGCAAAGCAAACTGTCTCTTATTCCTCATAGCCAATGTTGTTGGCACTATTTCTATAGACATAAACAAAACTTGAATGTATTCTCTTAATTCCTCTTCCCCGCTTTTAAAAACCCAAAAGTGGATTTTGGAAAATGTGGGGTCTTCCTCCCCAAAGTAAGAGAAGTGCAGACAACAAAGGGTTAAAAGAACAAGCGGAGCCCTACCGTACCCAGAAATGACAGAAGGCTCTTCTCCTCTTCGGTGCTACTATCCAACCACTCGGCCACATCACCGGGGGAAAGGAGACTCATTCTCCAGCCAGAAAACTTTTCCATACAGAGCACAATTACTGAATGATGAAGTGGGAAAAGAAAGATACAGAGACTAAATTCTTGGGGGTGCAACACTTAAATTGCTAGCCAGGCTGTAATAATGAAAGAGAAAATGTGATCCTCCCTCCACTCTGAATTCTGTCTCTGTGACATCAATCTAATACAACAGGGTGGAGGGGGGAGGAAATAGAGAGGGTTAAAAGAGGGTGATAGAACAGAAGAGAAGAGAGATTTGTCCTGTCTCTTGGTGTTAAGCTTTAGCCTGAAAGAGAAAGCCAGTATAAAATTAAATAATGATTTGCGGTTTAATGACAGGAGAAAGCGAAGGAAAATAAAGAATAAAGAAACTCAAAGAAAAAGAAGCAGGTTTCTACACTGAAGCAGCTTAGATAACTGGACAGCACAATAGCTAATCAGTTAAGTAAAGCATATCATCAAACAAAAACAAAGGCAAAAGAACAAATTCAGCATTTTGTTTTGTTCCGACAAGAAAGGTTTTCAAATTTCCTTTCAGTCAGCGGAGAGAACTGCAGCCTCCTAACCCCTTCCTGCTTTAGCTATTTCAACAGCATCCCAGCCCCCTTTACGGAGATTTCCTGCAAGCCCAGGCAGGTTGATAAATCTGTGAATAGGAAGCTCTCATCCCTCCTTTCTTCTCCTCCTCCTCCATCCCTCCCCCCACCTCGCATGGCTACTGCATTGATCGACAATAATGGAATCTGTAACTGACTGCCAACAGCAACATTAAGGATTATTACAAGTCCACTTCATAAGAATTCCAGCCGGTGGTCGGAACTTAGGGACAACTCTGGGTTTCTAGTCAATAGCTCTGTCTTTCTTAGCAAGAAAGAAAAGAGGGAGGGAGAGAGAGAAAGAGGGAGGGAGGGAGGGAGGGAGGGAGGGAGGGAAACAGAGAAAGCTGAAATCTAAAAGAAGTAAGAGAAGTGGGCTTGTTGGGCTGAAGGTTCAGAGATTCACCAAGGATGCAAATGACTGTCCTTCAACCCTTTTTACACTTATACTGTCATTGTGAAGCAGTCATAACCAGATGGATTTTTAATGATTTACATTATGTATTTACATGGTTTAAGATTATTTCACAGGCTTACACCTAATTAATAGGCAGAGAAAACTCAAGCAGAAGAGGTATTTTCAGAGACACATAAATCACTCATATCCCTGTTCTCTGGAGATTGATTAGGTTTGTTGCCATAAGAAAACAGCACTCTTACAAAGACAGGGTGTTTTTTGTATTCACGAAACATTAGCTTTGTTCCCAATAATCTACTCTTTCTCTTCTAGTAGTTAGCCTTCAGTGAAAGAATTCTCACTGCTTAAGAGTTACTATCTCAATGTAGCCTGAATTCATATCCTTCTCTCCACGCTGACTTTACAATCCTTCATCTGGGCTCTGCTCACTTTGACTGTAAGTTTCCTGAGGACACAGCAGACACTGTTTTGTATTAATCTTTGTAACCCAGTGGCTAGAGCAGTGCCTGACACTTAGAAGGAGTTCAATAAATATTTACTGAAGTTTTGGTTGGCTGCTTTAAAAGTGTGAACAGCTTCAACATTGGCAGGAGGTATCAGGCTGAATATGTTAGGATCTCTTTTTAAGATTAGTCATTTTGACAGATAGTGACTTAAAAGCAGTTGTAGCAATAGCAGCAACTGATTGAGAAAATAGAAAATGTGAAAAAAAGGTATTATGAATTCATAATGTTTAAATAAATCTTTTATTACTAAAATAACTACAGGACAAATTCATCTGTTTTGTTCACCGGTGTATCCCCACTGTCTAGAGCACTATCTGGCCAGAGTGGGTACTCAAAATTTTTTTTATTGACTTTGGCATCTCCTGTGAGGTACCATTCTTTCTACCATATATACCTGAAAATAACAAACTGGTCCACTGAGATTTAGCTCAAATATTACCTCTCCATGTCTTCCCTGACACCTTAAGATAGAGTCAATGGCTTTCTCATCCATACTTCTTTGTTATTACTTCTATCACTTTATTGAAATTATTTGTTTACGTAGTGATTTCCTCCACTATACCTTGGGCCTATAGAAGGCAAAAACTGTGTTCTACTAATTAAAAAATGTTGTTAATGCCTAGCACATAGTGAATGATTAATGTTTATTGAATGATATCTTAGTGAAAGTGAGATTGTGATTCTATATACCAAAGGGAGATTAATGCTAAAGAATCTCATATATTCTTGATGTAAAGGGCCATACCATTAGTCTCAAATTCAACAGCCAAAACAAAACCTGGTTATAGAAAAAATAAATATTTATTTATTTTAGCAAAGACAAGGCAGTATAGGCAGAAAAATATCATCAAAATAATCCAGTACCATAAATTTGGCTTTTGTAAGTAGAGTTAGCAAATGAGGGACTCAAGGAAAAGTTCCAGACTGAAATTTTGTCATAATCCATAGGTGTCAGACTGTTTTCCCCTGCTTACAATCAGAACATAACATGAATTAGCCCTCGTTATGTAACTTTCCTTAAAGATAAAGCAATGAAGCTTACCTGAAGATGTAACCATTCTATAGTAGGCTATACATATGCTAAAATATGAGTCAAGGGCTTCAAAATATCATGAGAAGAACTCTTAGAAATAATGTTTGACTATAATCTTCTCAACAAATGACTAAATCCCATACATTTTGGTGGCTTATCATGTGCCTTATATGTAATAAGTACTTATTCAGTATTTATTTTATTCATTATTTTCCTAAAAACATTGAAAGTATCTGGAAAGTACTTGGTGGCAGGAATATGCTTAATATTCCTGATGTTTGTTACAGCTGCCTGTACTCACACATTCAGATGTACTCATTTGACAGCATTAGAGACAGTGGGTGCCAAGCTCTGTTCTAAGCCCTGGAATATAGTTGTGTACAAGAGACAAAAATCCCTGCCCTCATACAGTATATATTCTAGAGGGAAGAGATAAACAATACATAACATAAAAATGTAAAATGTATATTGTGTTAGACAGTGAATAGTGCCAAGGAGAAGAGTAAAGCAAGGAAGAGGGGGGTTGGTAATGTTGGAGAGGTCTACAATTTTAGAGGGTAGACAAGAAAGGCATTTCTGAGAGACATTTTGTTTTTTAAATTTTATTTTCTTTATTGATTTTATCTTTTAATTTTTTTTCCTTTATTGATTTTAGAGAGAGAGAAAGGGAGAGAGAGATAGAAACATCGATGAGAGAGAACATCGACTGGCTGCCTCCTGCATGCCCCCCACTGGGGATTGGGCCCACAACCTGGGCATGTACCCTGACTGGGAATTGAACCGGCCGACCCCTTGGTGCACGGGTTGACGCTCAACCACTGAACCACACTGCTGGGCCTGAGAGACTAACTTTTGAGTAAAGGGTTGCTGGGTTCTTAGGAAGAGAAAACAAACAAACAATAAAAAGGCCTAGAAGCAGCAATAGTCATGAGACCAGTCCAGGGCAGGTAGACTGAAATGAGCCGAGGGAAAAATAAAAGGAGGTGAGGTCTGTGAAATAATAGAAAGACAAACCATGTAAAGTTATCAGGTCTTAGCCTCTTACTTAGATGGCCAGCCTTGAGACAAGAGTGATTTATTAGGCCTTATTTGTTCTTTATATAAGAAGTGCTTTATTAAAATATAATTCACATACCATAAATTTGATCCTTTTAAAATGGTTTTAAATATATCCACATAGCTGTACAACCATCACTATCAATTGATCCCAGAACATTTTCATCACCTCAAAAAGAAACCTTGTACCCATTAGCAGTTACTCTCCATTCCTCCCAACCTCAAAGCCCTTAGCAACTACTAATCTAAGTTTTTTTCTTTATGAATTTGCCTATTCTGGACATTTCATATAACTGAAATCATGTAATATGTGACCTTTTGTACCTCATTTCTTTCATTTAGTTTTATCCATGTTGTAGCAAGTATCAGCACTTCATTCCTTTTTATGGCCAAATACTATTCCACTGATAGACATTTGGGTTATTCCCAATTTTTACTATTATGAATAATGCTGTTATGAACATTCATGCACAAATTTTCATATGGAAGCCTTACACTTTAAAAAGATATTCAAATGAGGTGTAATAAATAATCTGCTTTTAATCCACAGAATTTTAAAGTGCTACAGCAGAAGAGTTATTTTCCAATTTTACAAGCACCAAATTTTCCTTCTCATTCATCTGGGACTTCCATCCTTCTTGAAGAAACCAACACTACTGAGTCAATCTCTTTTCTCCTGCTCTATTTTTTTGTGTGTGTGTGTGTGTGTGTGCACACAAGAAAAGATTAATACTAGATACTCAGGAATGAACAAAGGCAGGTGATATATGACAATAGATCTTTTCCTAAACTGATAACTAAAGTTGGTGGAGATTTTGAAGGGGATAATTTCATATTTTGATACAGTTTCAAACTTATCATAAAGGTACAAGAAAAGTACAAGAAACTCATACATACACACACACCCTTTATCCAGATTCACCTGCTGTTTACATTTTGCTACCTTTGCTTAATCATTCTCTTTGTGTATATTATTATTATATATATGCATTTTTCTAAACCACTTGAGAAACCTGGAGACATTATGCCCATTACGGCCATCAGCTTTCAGAGTATATTTTCTAAAACAAAGGACAGTCTCATATATAACCAAGAACAATTATCAAAATCAAGAATTTTAACACTGATGTTGGTTGATATTTTAAGAATAAAATTAAATATGCCACTACGTGCAAAATCCACTAAACAAATTCTACTTCAATATCAAACAAAGTCCTTTATTTGAAAAACAAATTGTCTCCAAGCAATGTTGACTGAGAAATCGTAAGTACTAATTAACTGCAAGTATAATTCAAAGTAATAGTCTATATTATATTAAAATGTCTATTAAGTTTTTGAAGGATTACTATTGAATTTACTAACATTCAATATACTGTTATGATAAAGAATTTGAAGAAGGAATAACTAGTTTTCAAAAAGGCAATTAAAGGACAAGTAAAGTGAATGCATTTCCATCTTGATATATATTTTTTTAATATGTATAACCTTTTGCCTCAAAGAAGCTTAAAGTATATGTCACATTATAACTTTTCCTTATATTTTGATGAGGACATATTTAACTGTAATAGGAATAGAGTTAAATTCTATGAAATCTATAGTTCAGCATTTTAAATAGTACCCTAAATACGTATATAAACTTCAAACCACTTACATATAAATTATATAACAATGAATACACTCCCACATTGTTTTTACTTGCCAGAAATGACACCCTAATGATTAGAGCTGAAGAAACTAATGAAGCTAGGCTGAATTTTTATTCCCTTGTATTTAGGAAGCAACACTTTGGACATGTGAAGCCACCGAACAAGTATGTTAATATTATGAGGCATTCCTATTATATGATTATTTAAAATATATAATAGGGCTTTTGATATCCTCCAGTAAAAAGGGGTGAAGGACAACTTGATTCTACAGCTCATTCGGAAAAGTAAGTGCATAAGTAAAAAGCCAAACACATTTTGAAAGGAAGAACTAATTAGAGGGAATCTGCTTTATCAACAAGAGAAAGACATTAAAATCTGTGGTTATTAAAATATTGCGATATTGATGTAGGAATAGAACAGGCCCCTGGGACAGAAAAAGAATCCAAAAGAGGACATATAGACATTTAGCTGATAATAAAGGGTACTTTCAAACCAGTGTGGAAAGAATAGACAATTCAATAAAAGGTATTGAGACAACTGGCTATATAGCTGAAAATAAATCTCATTTCACAAAACCAAAAATAAATGTCAAAAAAGGGCCTAATCTTAAATTGAAAAAGGCCTTTCTAGGCATGACAAAAAAAGCCAGAAATTACAATTGAAGACAGGCAAGACTGAAAAACCTAAAATTTAAAGCTTAAAATAGCAAAAGAGTTACCCTAAACAAATTAGCAAGGCTATATTTAATAGCATCTATCAAAATATGAAATGCAAACTACCTTTTAATTCTATTTCTAGGAACCAATCCTACAGAAATATCAGCACAAACAACTGGACACAAATATATGTATGAAGATATTTAACACAAAGTTGGTAATGGCAAAAGCTAAAAATACTAAGTAAACACTAAGTGTTCACAAGGAGGGAAACAGATGAATCTACAATGAAATAAACAGCCTTTAAGGATCTACAGGAATAGATGTAATGAAATGAAAAGATGTCTTCAATACAAACATTTGAGGAAGAAGAGTGGCACAGGTTGTCAAGAACATTAAATGACAGGCATTTGGAAAGGTCTGTAATTGGAAGGCAGTTTTGAAAATGGGTAGAAAACTGTCATGATGGTGAGGATATGCAACATCTTTAAGGGCCTAGGGGCCTCCTTAGAGTTCAGATCATTCTTTGACAGCAAAATAACTTGAGAATAGGTAGGTCTTTAACTTTTAGTTCAGAATTTTTTTAAAAAGTCAGGACTATCATTCATCAGTTGATGATAAATATGAGGTGGGGTCACATGTACATCAACAGTTAATTTGGCATTAGGATTTGTTCAGCACCATTTCCACCAACACATTATTGCATTTTCCATTATTTTAATAAAAACGGGTGGTAGATCAAAAATGCTGTTTTCACAGAAAAGCACAGGCCTTATAATACTAATTTAATTGATATAAAGGTAAGAGTTGTTAACCATGCCAGAATTAGAATACCATTAACTTCAAGGAAATGGTCTACATTCAATTGTGTGTGGGGGGGGGGGGGAGGGAAAGGGGGAGCATAATCAAGAATCACATACAAAGGTTTGGTGTTTATGATATGGGTCTGTGTATATGTCCTTTTTTTTTTTTCTTTTTTTTTTTTGGTATGTGCCCCTAGCGGGATCCGAACCCGAGACTCTATGGTCCGCAGGCTGAAGCTCCAACCGCTGGGCCAAACCGGCCGGGGCGATGTCCTTGCATCACTTATCCTTGAGTGTAGGTGGGGCCTAGGACCTGTTAATATGATGGGATAGCCACTCCCTTGATTAGGTTGCATTATATGGCAAAGGTGATGATAGATCACTCTTGTGATTATGTTGTGTTATATCAGACTCCATCACAGCAGACTAGAGTAAGTTTGTTTCACTGCTCTGAAGAAGCTGAGCTGCCGTGTTCTGAGAGTGCTGATGAGTATTTGGGTAGTTTCTGATTTTTAGCTGTTGATGAACATTTTGTACAAGTCTTTTGGTGAAACTATGTATGCATTTCTATTGGGTACATACATTGGAATGGAATTTCTGGGTCATAGAGCATTGTTTAAGTTTAGCAGATATTGTCAAATAGATCTCTAAAGCCATTGTACAGATTTATACTCCCATCAGCAGTGTATAAAAATTCTGTTTGTTCTAGATCCTTATCAATATTTGGTATTTTCTGTTATCCTCATTTTAGACATTCTGATGGGTGTTTACTGAATTTGCATTTCTCTAATGACTAAAAAAACTGAGTACCTTTTTCAAGGGGTGGGAAACATCTAAGGTCTGAGAAATCGATATAACAGGCTAATTTTTAAGTTGATAATTTTGTATGGCCCATGACTGATGTTATAAATATCCAATGGCTGTTGGCAGAAAAAAGGTACCCCCACCCCTGACTGAATGGCCATTTGGATCACCCCTTTTGTTTGTTCTTTAAAATAATTTTTCTTTATTGATTTTAGAGAGAGAGGAAGGGAGAGGGAGAGAGAGATAGAAACATCGATGAGAGAGAACATTGACTGGCCACCTCCTGCATGACCCCTACTGGGGTTCAGGCCACAACCTGGGCATATGTCCTGACGGAGAATCAAACTTCTTGGTGCATGGGTCAATGCTCAACCACTGAGCTACACTAGCCAGGCCTGGATCACCCCTTTTGTAAAATGGGCATTCAAGTCTTGCCTTTTTCTCACTGATGTGTAGAAGTTCGTTACATATTATGATTGGACATTAAAACTTAAAATTTTCTCTTTCCAGGCTGTCAGAGATTATTATCAGACGATTATCAGAGAAAAATATAAAAGCAACATCTGGACTAAACATATAGAGCCTTAAAACAGCTTCTATTCTCTTGTAACACAGGTTTGATAAGAGAAAGAGAAAGAAAAAGTCTACCTTTAAATATTTATTTCAAAACCTAAGCAAAATGAAAATGGGTTTATAACTTCTGACACTGGGAGAAACCTACTGGGAAGCTGTCATAAATCACAGCACTTTATAGCAATAAAATCGTCACACCCTTGAAGCTCACTATTTCTTGTTAATTAAAATTTTATTGTCAGATACATTTTGCAGTTTGTTTACAGGAATATATGCTTCTGAAAAAACTGGTAAATAATTGGTTGGATTTTCCTTTTAAAAAGAATCAGAGGAAAGCCTGACTTCTGGTTTAAAACACTACCATTTAAAAACAAAACAAATAAACAAATACCCCTCCCCCGCAAAAAACTTTGAAATAAAGTGTGTTATCAAGGGTTGACCTAAACAGTTTTGAGGCACAGGGGACAACTAGATATACTTCCACTAATTTTCTGCCTTTTATATTATAATAAACTCCCCTGCAGAGTACCATTTAGTTTGACATAAGCTAAAAATAATGTTTCCAAGGGAGATTGGTTTTCATTCTTTGTAATGACACCAATAACTCCTAGGATTTCTTTATACCACGTTTTTGGTTTTGTTAATACAAATGGTTGACACTGGCTGAAAAAAAAAAAGCTACTTTTTGGAAAAATTTACCTTTAAAAGTTGATCATCAGTCAAATATTTATTGAGTGCTACATTTATAAGGCAAAGAAACAAGTAAAACTACTAAAATATATTTCAAAATTTTAGCAATTGTAGCTGTGCAAATATTTACAAGTAAAATGATGATATTCGTAAAATAAAGTGACATTTATTGTTTCAGGAAACTACCATGATATTTCACTGAACTTCAAGTGGAGGCAAAATGCTTCAAGGGAAATCTCAGGATGTATGTTAGCAAATTATATGGATGAGAAAGAATTTGGTTTATTAAAAATCTCCTTAAATTTCACCTGTGCAATAGAAACTCATAAAAATTGGACCAAATGCTGTTATGCAATTCCTCTACCATATGTAAAAAGTAATAAAATAATCCATTACCCTTTCTTTGTTTCTCACATTTTGAGAAAATTCTAATAAGAAACATTCTATAACCATACTGAGCAAACTCTTAGAAAGGAGCTTTTTACAACAAGCTGTTGGTACACAAAAGATAGTCATCCTTTTCTAGTAATACACTTACTACATCTTGTCCTGTCCTTTGACTGAACAAATCCAATTCTTTGTAGTCACACAGGCCAGATTGTGTGTGTGTGTGTGTGTGTGTGTGGTCTCTTCCCACACTTACTTTGACATATCATTCCTTTTTTAAAAAATGAAGTAAATTATTTCATTTATTTACCTTACACTATATTCTAGGTGTTCCTGGAAAAAGGCAGTTGTTGAAATAGGGTCCCAAACATTCTAACCTCTCCTGACTCAAGAGACCAGAAATCAAACCAACCACACATACCCATCTGAAGTATAATTTAGCAAAAAAAGTTACAAACCTGAATATTAAGAAGTAAAAGAATATCCAGTTTTTTCTAGTATTCATATCAACTAAAGGTAGTATCTATGAATAGTTAATTACACAACAGTGCTGTTAAGTTCTTTGAAGATACTCCACCATCTTTGGAATTAGATGCAAGACATGAGAGTTAGCAACCTGTCCAATAGGTAGGCTGTCCTAGGTGACACCTGCTTGATCCTGGCAGTTCAAGTTTCTTACTTTCTCAACAGTGTGCCATAGAAAGAGCACAGAATCAGGTAATTTTTACTCTTCAAAGAACAGGACTGCACTAACCTAAATTAAATTCAAGTTGCTGTTTCAGCAATTGATTTACTTATAAAATACTATAAACCTGAGAATCACAAAAATGTGAAGTTAGAGTCAAATTATTTATAAGAACTTCTCATTGGTGCCCTCTCCACGTATTAAGTTCATGGTGCTCCTAATTCAGCTGAATGGTAAGGTCTGAGTAGGGGCGAGGGGGCACCAAAGAAGATAGTCTTTCATTTGAATTTTAATGACTGACTCAGTAAGTCTCTCATACTTGTCAAGTATGTACAAAGAAAGTATTCTCAGTGGCAATGCTTAAGGCTTCCAAGCACAAGCTGAGATCATACCCATAATTAAATGTGGAATTTTGATAGACTGAATCCCCATCAGCACTTTAAAAAAAAAAAAAAAGACAACTACAAGGGTTCATATTGCTGAGTCATGACTAATTTTCTTTAATCACTGTTCACTAGGAAATGACAGGACATAATCAGTTTTTCTATTCTCTGCAATAAATATTTAGATGTTTTAAGAAAGTTTATGCAACTGAAGTGTAAGAATCTGGTAAATTTTATTTCACAATAGTCACCTGCTTCTTCACTAAAACTGCCATACAGGAAACGGAAAACAAGGACAACCACTAGAGGGCGTGAAAGAACAGACAGGAACAGAAAGAACAAAACCAGTCTGTAACTTTGTCTGTTTAGCGGCCTCTGAAGGTCAAGACTGGCACAGAAAGGCAACCACAACCATGTTGTCTACATAAAAGGATTCCCAGAGTTTTGAGTGAATTATCAGGTGATTTTTATGAGTAAATAATTAATCTGACAGCTCAGAGCATTTCACATGTCCAGCCTTAAGCCTCTGCCCCTGGCCAGTCTAGTCTTCATTTTTCTTTGAAGAGATTTCATTCTCATGGTTTTAACTAGGATGCAGAAGACAGAATTATACCCAAGAGGTAGAAAGAAATTATAGCAGGAAAAGAGATATAACAACTCTTTTGGGTGAGAATAAAGTTTTGATCAAATATAGCCAAACTATTACCACAGAAATGTCATAGCTATATTGCAGAACTAAATCTTTACCTTCTTTGAAAATTTATTGCATGTGGATATACATACATATGTATTTCATAAAAAAAATTTAATTTTTTAATTTATTGGTTATAGAGAGAGGATGAAGGTGGGGGGAGAGAAACAGAAAGGGAGAGGGAGAAAGAGGGAGAGAGAAACATCATTTTGTTGTTCCACTTATTTATGCATTCATTGGTTTTTTCCTTGTATGTGCCCTGACCTGGGATAGAACCTGCAATCCTGGCACATTGAGACTATGCTCTAACCAACTGAGCTAGCTGCCAGAGCATGAAAAATTTTTTTAAAGAAACTAATACCAAGGGAAAAATCATGAATAGTGAAAATGCGCCTACCCTCTAGAAAACACTGGTTATAAGGAAATTATTTCACATACATATGAGAGTTTCTTTTCTTATGCTACTCATTTCCCCTATCCACTCCACTCATTCCCATTTAAAATTTGTTTTTAGCCCTGGCCGGTTTGGCTCAGCGGTTAGAGTATCAGCCTGCGGACCAGAGAGTCCTGGGTTCGGTTCCCACTAAGGGCATGTACTTTGGTTGCGGTTTGTCCCTGGCCCCGGTTGGGGTCGTGTGGGTGGCAACCAGTCGATGTGTCTCTCTCACATCACTGTTTCTCTTTCTCTCTTTTCCTCCCTCTCTCCCTCCTGCTCTATCTGAAGATAAATGCAAAAAATGTCCTTAGGTGAGGATAAAATAAATAAATTAAATAAAATAAAATTTGTTTTTAGTCACAAAATGAGCACCTTATTATTGTTTTCCTCTGACAAAGAAAGAATAAACCTGGATAATCTGACATTTTTATTCAGGAGAGAAAAAGGAATATATGTTTCCTTCTAATATTTTGCTCTTTCTTTTTTTTTTTTTTTTTTTTAATCCTCACCCGAGGACATTTTTTCATTTTTTGTTCAGAGAGAGTGGGAGGGAGAGAGAGGAAGAGAGAGAGAGAGAAACATCGACGTGAAAGGGACACATCGAGTGGCTGCCACCCGCACGACCAGCCAGGGCCGGGGACAAACTGCAACCGAAGTACTTGCCCTTAGCGGGAACCGAACCCGGGTCTCTCTGGACCGCAGGCCGACGCTCTAACCGCTGAGCCAAACCGGCCAGGGCTATTTTGCTCTTTCTAATGCATGGTAGTAAGTTTTATAATGATTAGTTTGGTTAACAAAGTAGTTTCTTTCCATTTAGGTCAGTAAACTACCAGCAACAATAGATGAATGACTTCTGATTATTTCTGACATGGGGAAATACTCTCAGGTCAAAGGTCCCTATCTATCTATCTACCTACCTACCTACCTACCTACCTACCTACCTACCTACCTACCTATTTATCTATCTATCATATACACACATAAGATAATATACACACACTTATCATGACAGTCCTTTCCATACACAATGCAGGATAAAAGATGAGAAAAAAACCTCAATCCTGTGTAATACAACATGAACACTGTTAAATTGGACAGAGCATTATGTCCTCATTCTCATAGCCATCAGTCCTCTTATAAACAGTGTGCTTAAGTAATGGATTCTACAGTGAGACAAACAGTCTCTTGTTTCCTACTGGGTGGAGAATGCACTTTGTAATTTGGTTTCTGATAGCCGAGAGCAATAATGAAACTTACTGCTATTCCTTTATTCCTTACGACGTAACTACTCATCCCACACAGCCTTGTAAATCACAATTGCATTTACACAGACCCAGTCGAAAACTGGAATGAGCAGGTCAAGCTTTAATACAAAAGAACATTACTTCACTGTGCTTATAGCCAAGTCAAGCTAACTTGTTCCCAGGAGTTGTAAAGGGCCATGACAGATCCTTTTGACAGTGGCTATCTTTACTATTTAGCTCACTAGAATAGTGTGGCCTCTCTCAACTCCACAATGGTCTCTAGAAAAATGGAAAGGGCAGCAACCTCTTTAAGGAACTAAATGAAAATGTATGAAGACAGATGTTCACTGTGTGTTGTGACTCTCAAGATCCTCCACTTAAGTTATCCTCTGACACATAATTCATGAGGTGAAGTAACAGAGGACCCTTATAAGTGGAAAGAAACAGAGCTAGACCTTGGATAAGGAAGCAATGGGTCCAAACAGTGGGGATACTTTTAAAATTTATCTTATATTTTAAAAAAATCAACAGAGAAGGCAGTGAATGTGGGATGATATTTTGCTTTCAGTAAATAGATAAAAGTTACAAAAATGGATATTAAAAGGATTACTAAACTTAAATTATATGGAAAAATTCTTAGTCCCAAAGTCTTTAAAATAAATTAAAATAAATTTGAAGGAGTTTTAATTTCATATACAGATATTCAGAATATGCCACAGCTATGTAATTGTTTATATAAAAGCACCATACAAACTGTACATATTTTCCTTAACTGAAAGTGTTTTTGGCTTCTGTAAATATTTTGTTATATGTCTTTGGTTTTGACTAAGAGCATGGTATCAATATGCTTTGATGACGTTTGTTCCCCGATATTTCCTCTCCACAGATTTCAATCGAGGTTTATAAAGCATTTGGTCTATTTAGGCAATAATTCATGGTACCTGAGGCCTGCAGATACACTATAGATAAAAACAAAACTTAAATGTAACTGATTCCATGAATAAAACAGTGAACTGAAAATCAGGAGACCTCGATTTTCATTTTAATTCTGTTCCTAACTCTGTGATCTTGAGCAAGATTAAGTCCCTCAGACCTCAATGTTCTCACTGAAAATGGAGACAGGACTATAGATGACCTCTAAAGTCTCTTTCAGACTTAACTTTCAATGAGCCAATGAGATAAGATAACTTGTCATCTATTGGCAGAACATATTAAAAGCCTACCCTGGGCAGAAAGAACAAGCAAGGTTCTCATTTGAATGCTCTCACTGTTGTTTATGTATCCAACCTGTTGAACTTTCAAATGACACGGATGTTATGATATGCTACTAAGATTCAATCAAGGCTGTTAGAATCTTATTGATGGTCAGTATTTTTTGTCTCCCTCAGAGAGAAATGAGATATATCCATTTCCAGGTATCTTTATATTTCATAAAGAATTTGGGGGAAGATCCAGAATAAATTCATTTCAACTTATTAAAAGAACAAGTAAATGTTGTGGTGTTAATACTTTACAATGATCATTACTCTCGTAATTGGCCTGAGTTTCTCAGATGGCTGTTCTTGTGCTGGATTTTGTACAGGAACGCTGACAGCCTCCACACAATATTCATTTGTACCCATAGTAATGAAAACCAACCTATTTTTTAAAAGCCAATCATCACAAAGGTAAACAATCACTGCATTTGTGTAATTAAAAAAAAAAGCTACATTCCCTTTAAATACATCAAGACTTTTCATTTCAGTTTCAGACAGAATGGAGGAACTCTTACCTGGGGTCTGCATTCTGGGAAGTTTCTAGGTATTGCTAACATGATCTTTCCGGCATGCCAGTCAGAAACTCAAAACACTGTACACCGTGCTCGCCTGTGCGCGCTCTCTCTCTTTTGCTCTCGCTCTGTGCCTCAGACAGTTTGGAATGCAGAAAAGCCAGAGCCAATGCCAGTCAAACTCAATCCTTTTTTTTCCCCTCCCCTCCCAGTTCTTTTGCTAGAGAGCACTAAACAATAGCCACTCTTCCTCACTCACTGCGTCTCTTTCACAGCACTGGGTGCAGGCAATCTGCTTCAGAAGCAAGTGTTTTACCAAGCTGGTAATTCATTTTTTCTGTCCCAAGGGGCAGTAGGGTAGGTGAGTGCATCTATGTTTAAAGAAGTATTTTTTTAAGGAATCTATTTAAAAATCTGTCCTAGTTTACAAACAGAAAAATAAAACATATTTCAGAGATTTTTATTTTGAATGTTATTATGCTGAATTAAAATAGAACAAAGTACTAAAATCAGGTAAATATACCTGATGTATAGCTAGAGTGCACTGACACATACATTGCTATCTTAGACTCAGTAGATCACCTTAACTTATCACAGAGGAACTATTTTAAATTTAGAGAAGGAAATTTTTATTTTCCTAAAACCATTCATTCAGGTCTTAAGCTAGACTTCATTTTAAAAAGAAAGAATAATAAAAAATTAATTTTATAAACAGAGTGGCTCTAATTAAGTCATCTAGATGTGAAGATATTATATGTAATATCACTATTCTCAGTCATCATTTTAATTTGTTTCGAAATCAAACATATTTCTAGGGTTTGTTTTTATTCCTTCATTCCAAAAAAGGAAGGCAGGTCAATGATGTCATCTTCATTATGGGTACGATGACCTAACACATGCAGCTGCTCAGTTGCTGAGGTTAGCATGTGAGGACTGATCAGTTAAAAAACTCATAGTTTGGATCACTGAGCAGAGTACAGTATCAGTCTGTTTGTTACCTACCATTCAACAAACAGCTAATGGAACACATATATTCTCTCTCTCTATTTATGTAGATGTGTATATATGAATTACATGTAATAGACCTCACACTATCTAGATACACACACATATAGGTATATATGTGTGTATATATTATATATAATACGTGTGCGTGTATATGTGTGAATGTATGTATATCCTTTGGTACCTGTTTTTTCCTCCCTTGTTTCTCCCCAAGTCTCAATGAGAAAATTTAGTCTCCTTTAATTAAGCCATAATATGTTTTTGGTTATCTAGTCTCATCTTCCTTTAAGAATCAAAATGCTCTAACATTGCCCTTTCCTCTGCCCTTACTTTTAGTTTACTACTGCTACTTCAGATGAAATACTTCTTTAAACCCCATTGCTAATCTAGTATGAATCACAGGGAAAGAAAGGCATAAACAAAAGTTGTATAGAAAGGAACAAACTAAGGGTCTGACTATGAAGACTGACAGACCACAGATTCTCACCCTTCCCTATACCAACAAAACACCAATAATCCTACCCTCGTCTCACCAAAGGTAACACAAAGTTTTATCATTAATTTTCATTTATAATCGACCTTAAAATAGTGCAAAGCACACTGAAAGTATTTTTACTAGTTATTCTTCAGAATAATTCTAATAAATGGGTCATTATTTCCATAATTCTATCCAAGAGTTAGAACTAAGAACAGTGAGTCTAAGTTACAAGAGAGATTTCAGCCCAATAAAAGGAAGTCAGAGCCATTGGAAATAGCCTTCTGCAGCGGCTGCCTGCTGCAAGAGACCTTGATTACCCAGCTCTCCCCACACAGGCAGACTGTACATTTGATGAATATGCTGTGTGCAGCCATTCTCAAACTGTGCTGCTGAATAACAACTGGTGTTCTGACAAGAAAACAGAATAACAGTAGTCTTTCTCCAAATGACAGAAAAAGTTCATGTATATAATTTTCTCAAGTGTGGGCTTTTATTCTTAAATTATACTTAATTATTCTTAAGTATATTTTTAAATAAACCTTAAAGAAGCCCAGATGGTTCCAAATTCAGATCAATAATGACATTTTCAGATATCTGAAGATTAATTTTAACAATAATTTACTGTGTGTTATAAAAAGCACTTTTACTACCTGGAGTTCTAATACCTGAATAAATCTGGGAAGGACTATGGAGGACATCATTTTTCTTGAAGCCAAATATGATGGACTTTTAGATAGAGTGGAAGGGAAGAAGGGGGGGTGGAGAAAGAGAGAGAGAGAGAGAGAGAGAGAGAGAGAGAGAGAGAGAAAGAAAGCGAGCGAGCAAAAGAGAGAGAAACACTGATGCCAGAGACACACAACAATTGGTTGTCCCCTGCACGACCCTGATGGGCGCCAGGGATGGAACCTGCAACCCAGGTGCGTGCCCTTGATGGGGAATCAAACCAGCAACCCTTCGCTGTGAAGGCCGAGGCTCTAACCGCTGAGCAAAACCATCCAGGGAAAAACGAGACCCATTTAAAAATTATATTCAAGGCTGCCCTGGCCGGTTTTGCTCAGCAGTTAGAGTGTCAGCCCGCAGACCAATGAGTCGCGGGTTCAATTCTGGTCAAGGGCACGTACCTCAGTTGTGGTTCATCCCCGGCCCTGGTAGGGGTTGTGCAGGAGGCAACCAGTTGATGTGTCTCTCTCTCACATTGATGTCTTTCTCTCTTTCTCTTTCTCTCTCCCTCTTTCCCACTCTATTTGAAGATAAATGGAAAAATATCCTCTTGTGAGGATTTTAAAAAGTAATAAATAAATAAATAAATAAATAAATAAATAAATAAATAAATAAAATTATATTCAAGATTACAAGAGGGCAATCCTGTCCCATTTTATAACATTAGTCTTATTACATTTTCATTTCCAATATTACATTTCAAAATACTTTCCCCTTATTTTTTGGCAAGGGTTATTTTTGAAAGTTCCTATGGACATGAGATTTCTTTTTCTTTTCAAAAGTTGAGATAAATGAGCCTCCAATCTGTGAAAGCCAAGTTTAAAACATTATGGACATGAAAAAAAACCAACTCCATAAATCATAATTTTTAGTTCTAATAAATAAGAAAAATAACTTTCAAGAGGTTAAAACTTCCTCCTAAATTTTGGCATGTACAGTAAAAAAATTATTATAGTTACCAAAAATGTTCTATGTCATAAGAAGTGAATTAGATATTCTCCCAGAAAAGGCAAAAGCAATGATATAAAAGGCACACAACTAAGGAACAAGGCACATGATCAATTCATGATCAATTCCAAAACAACGATCCTACAAAGAAAACACAATGTAGTTCAGCAACACAAATAAATACTGCATTGAAGTACTGATTCACCATTTGCTTTGAAAGCAAGCCATTTTTTTCTGTTCTCACAAGGGATAACATCTTTTCTCTTGGCAATAAAACATGACATCTAAATTTATTACTCTGAAGCTAGCGACAAAAAATATTACTACCAGTGAAAAACTTGAAAATCCTCTATAAGAGATCTGTTTCAGTGAGAGTAGCAATGTAATTCCAATAAAAGCAAAGAATTTCCTTTTCAGCATATTCAAGAATTATGATTATGTGACATAGTATCCCTTAACATACCTTCAGTAGTAGTTACTATTAACAGATAAGTCTGCTCAGGATATGGTAAAATTAGTAAATGGCTTGGCTATTTGAACTGATTTAAAACTAAATAATACATTTAACATGCTAATCTTAACATGTCAATTGCATAGGAAATAAAAATAAGCGAAAAATAGCTATACTTCAGGGAAGTCTATCTAATATTTGATTGGTATTTCATGGGTGACAAAATAGAGAGATAAAAGAGATGAATGAATTAGCTAAGGAAATAGTCTTTGATGAGTAAGGGCAGACTCCCACTCCTACTCCTAGATCTCTCAGGAGGCCATTCAGAGAAGTAAGAACAGGTAAGATCTAGGTATAGGAGTTGAAGGTATTCCCCTTCCCCCTCACGTCAGGAAATAAAGACAAGTTTTTATCTCATTGGCAAAAGAAAGTCAGGTCACAAAACTGATTTTAAGAATATAGTTTTGCCCGGCCGGTGTGGCTCAGTGGTTTAGAGAGAGGGAGGAGGGAAGAGAGAGAGAGAGAAAGAGATATGAGAGAGAAACATCAATTGGTTGCCTCCCACACACACCTCAACTGGGGATCGAATCCATGAACAAGGTATGTGCCCCTGATCGGGAATGGAAGCTCCAACCAACTGAGCCACACTGGCCAGAGCTCATTTCTTCTCTATTTTGAATGAAACTTAAAAATTACCAAACTCTTGTAAAATGCTATTTTTATATATTCACTGATGCAACGCCTAAGGCAAGAGAAACAAAGGAAAAAATTAATACATGGGACCACATCAAACTAAAAAGCTTCTGCACAGCAAAAGAAACAAACATCAAAATGGAAAGGGAACCCACTATATGGGGGAGCATAATTGCCAACGATACATCAGATAAGGGGTTAATTTCCAAAATATATAGAGTACTCATCCAGCTCAACAAAAGGAAGACAAAGAACCCAGTTAAAAAATGGGCAGAGGACCTAAATAGACACCTCTCCAAACAGGACATACAAATGGCTGAGAGACATATGAAAAAATGCTCAATGTCACTAATCATCAGAGAGATGCACATTTAAATGACTATGAGGTATCACCTCACACATGCCAGAATGGCTGTCATCAACAAATCATCAAACAACAAGTGCTGGCGAGGGTGTGGAGAAAAGGGACTCTAGTACACTGCTGGTGGGAATGCAGACTGCTGCAGCCACTATGGAAAACAATATAGTGTTTCCTCAAAAAATTAAAAATTGAACTGCCATTAGACCCAGTGATTCCAATTCTTGGAATATATCCTAAGAAGCCTGAAACACCAATCAGAAAGAATATATGTACCCCTATGTTCATAGCAGCACTATTTACAATAGCTAAGATCTGGAAACAGTCCAAGTGTCCATCAGTGGACGAATGGATAAAAAAGCTGGGGTACATATACACAATGGAGTACTATGCAGCTGTAAGAAAGAAAGATCTCTTATCCTTTGAGACGACATGGAGGGACCTGGAGAGTATTATGCTAAGTGAAATAAGCCAGTCAGAGAAAGACAAATATCAGATGATCTCACTTATTTGTGGAATATAATGAACAAAATAAGGTGATGAACAAAATAGACCCAGAGACATAGAAGTAGGGTTCAGACTGATAAACTTCAGAGAGGGGGATGGGGGAAGGGAAGAGCTAAACCAAAGAATTATGCATATAAGCATAACCAATGGACACAGACAACGATGCTGGGGGATGGGAGGAGGGTGTCAATGGGGGAAAAAGGAGAAACAGCTGTAACAAAATAAATTAATTCAAAAAATAATAATAATTTTGAAAGGCAAATATATACTAAAGGACGACTTCTTGGAGTCTAATAATACCTCTTCTGAAAACCCATTCATGAATCTCAATAATTAACAAAGAATAAGAAGGAGTAAATGCTGCTAATACTAATTTATTCTTATTCCCTGACAGAACTGACACGATATACCTTTGTTTGATTTATGGTTCACCATTTCTAATGTGGAAAATGCATAAACCAGACTTTTAGATGGGCATGAGATTCCACAAGATAAATTTTCTTTAAATTGCTACATCAATAAAAAGTGACAATAGTACTGCAATGGACTAAATGTTGGTGTCCCTCCAAAATTCATGTGTTGAAACCCTAAACCCCTATATGATGACATTATGATGTGGGGCCTTTAGGATGTAATTAGGTCATGAGGGTGGAACCCTCATGAATGAGATTAGTGCCCTTATCAAAAGGAACCCACAGAGCTCTGGAGCTCTCTTTCTGTCCTATGAGGGTACAAGAAGTTGGCAATCTGCAACCAGGAAAAGGGCCCTCAGCAGGCACCAAATCTTGGGACTTCCATCCTCCAGAACTGTGAGAAATAAATGTTGTTTAAGGCCCCCAGCTTATGGTATTCTGTTATAGCAGCCTGAACTAAAACAAGTACTCTATGTGAATGTATTATTTAGGCATAAATACAACAGAGAAGTTAAATTCATTGCTAAGGCTTGTGAAAGATGATAAAAATATAAGTATAATTCTAATTTACTAATCAAAGTAACACATTTAATTATAAAAGCTCATCTTTTACCTATAACCCTATGCTATGTCTCCAATGTCAAGCATTATTAGAAAAGGCTGAATTTTCTCCTCACTTCTATTCTGCATGCAGTTTCTTTTTGAGAGGCTTATCTACCATTTAGGAACTGTTTAGCTTTTAGTGGCTACTCCAAGGCTAATTTTATTTAATTGTTATGTGCACTTCCAATGACATTCTGCTTTTAATTTATTTTTCTCTCTCTTTATTTTTGCTCACACCCAATGTATTATTTCACTGGCTCCCTCATTAGCTTATCTGGTTCCTAACATGATTAAATACTTCTCCACAATTCCTACTGTAAAAAAGTAATTACAAAATATTTATTTGAATATGTTTTTTACTCTTTAGACGTCACTCCACAGATTAAAGTGAGAGGGGAAAAAATCTAAAGGCCTTCAAGTAGAAAAAAATGAACTTATATAAAATAATAATCTTTCTTTATTAGATGTTTTCACCCTTTTCTACCGTGAGTTTTTCCTGTTACTTTCTGCTTTATGGAGTTAGAAAGAACAAGCCAAACTTAGACAAAATAAAATCTTGTAAGCAGAAGGAAAAAAATTAAATGGATGGTAATTTCCTGTTGTGCTATATTAAATACTAATTAAAATGAGAAAAAAAAGTTGCTGTGCACATTTCTGAAGACAACAGGAAAGAAAAACTGGTTGTAAATTTCAGAGAAAAGAAAGTAATCAAAACAATCCAGTGAACACAATAGCTTTATGAGAAATTTGGGAGCTTCCATTCTTAAGCATTGTTACTACAGAAATCAGAGGGCAGGTAGGTGGGTGCCCAGGGGGTCATAACAAAACACACTTCATCCCTGGAGGCAGCTCCAGTCTGTTTTGGACACAAACTCAACTAGATTTTCTGCCAAACTGATTTATAAATCAGTTTGAAATATAAACTAAAAGGGCTTTGGTAAAAGCTTAGTTAATCCTGAACAGGAGGGAGAGAGAGACAGACTGGGAGGGAGGAAGGGAGGGAGAATACACAACTAAATAATATTTAGCTAATTTGGCTCAATTTATCTGAATCATATAGTTTTCCTTTTGGAAAAGGTTCTATGGCAGCCAAGGGCCAAGATCAAGCCTCAAAAATAAATCTCAAGATGCTTTATAAACAACTCCACCCCTGTGCTTCTACCTCCATTGTGTAACAGAATGGTGAAGTATACTGTACTTTAGACGAAAGGAATTTGCCAAACTATGCAAGTAGAAATGGAAAAAATGAACAAGTAAAATCATGAGATATAGACACAGGATGCTTCCTAAGATTGTTACACCTCAAATTATGTATTGGGTTGATTTATTTTTTTTTTATCCTCATCCGAGGACATCTTTTCACCTTTTGTTCAGATAGAGTGGGAGGGAGAGAGAGGAAGAGAGAGAGAGAGAGAAACATCGACGTGAAAGGGACACATCGAGTGGCTGCCACCCGCACGACCAACCAGGGCTGGGGACAAACTGCAACCGAAGTACATGCCCTTAGCGGGAACCAAACCCGGGTCTCTCTGGACCGCAGGCCGACGCTCTAACCGCTGAGCCAAACCGGCCAGGGCTATTGGGTTGATTTAAACCTCTCCAAGCAAAATGAGAAATAGTAACATCTCCTCTTTTATCTCACTGATTCCACGATACACTGTTACAGGCACAGCATTTATGAGCCACAGAAAACTTGTTCCCCAGCATTATTTCAGCGAAGTTTTATTTAACAAAGAGCAAGGAGAAGAAAATATCCTTTTAACATTCCTGAAAAATCCAATAGAGGTTACTTTTATAATCTATTAGATTATAATCATCTAACATAAAAATGTCAAGAAGTGCTGTTTAGTCAGATTCAATTTCTCTTCTTTACTGCAGATAAATAAATACTAAGCTGTTTTAATGGTCAACTTAATATCCTGCTACAAATTAATGACTGTAGAGTGAGAAGAAAGTTAGCTAATTTTTAAGGCAGTATATTGTAGTAATGTGAAAGCCATGGGTTGGCATCAATATAATATACCCTTCCAGCTAATCCTCTCAGATTTTAGTTCAATGTTCTCCCTGATTTTGAAACACATCATGAAGAGCTGAAACGTACCTTCACTATAGGCAGGTTCCTTCTGCCCTTTCTCCATCTCTCTTCTTCCTTGTTACAGTAATTAGTATTATTTTTAAGAATATTAATATTATTATTATAATATTATTAAGAATATTAACTCATTCATTTGATTGAAAGTTAAAAGGTTAAAAAGCATTATATAATGAAAAGTTAATCTCTCTCCCGCTCTGATCCACCAGGCCTCCAGTTTTCTCCTCAGAAGTAACCACTGCTAAAGGCTTCTTTGATATAGTTCTAAACAGTTCTAGTGTTACACACAAATCATGGTATACTATACATATATATTTCCGCACCTGCGTTTTCCCTCTCCCCTTAATAATGTATCTTGGGCCCAGCCGGTGTGGCTCAGTAGATTGAGCGTCATCCCATGCCCTCTGTAGAAGCAATTTGGCATAAAGTGGACTACAGTGCTTGTTTCCTCCTAGTCTTCCCAAACATTTTTGTATTTGCTAATCTTGTAAGGTCAAATTGGTAGTTCATTATAGTTTTAATATGCTTTTGTTAATTATAAATGAGGTATACCTTCCTTTTCTTGTGTTTTAATGGCATTTTAATTTTTTTTTCTGTGAACTGTATATGCCTTTCCCTATTTTAAAGTTTTCACATGTCAATAAGTAATATATGCATATAGTTTAGAGTCTACTGATCTTACCTCTCATAGCTAATTCTTTTGGTAGTCACCACCAAGTCTTAAACAATATGACTGTACGGATATTTTTTAATTCTCCCATTTTAGACATTATCTATTGACTTTCCACTATGGAAAATGAGAATTCTACTCTTTATTCCCAATTACTAGCCCAGTTGGTGCATACGCACTTCTTGCTTTCTCACCATCCCTATACAGTTACACAGTAACTTTGGTAAGGACAAGCAATATTATGACTATGTATGTTGTTTAGAGTACACCACACAAATCCTTTCTGTAATATAGCACAGTGGTCAAGAGCATAGATCCCAAAGGCAGACTGCCTCAGTGCAAATCCTGTCTAATTATAGGCAAGTTACTTAACCTCTCCATGCCTCAGTTTCCTTATCTGTAAGACAGTACCTAGTGGGTTTACAAGGATTAATAAATTCATATAAAATGCTTGATATGTAGAAGGTGCCATATAAGCATTCTCTATATCCTGAACTACTTTTTTGTTTCTCCTGTAGCTATTGTCTGATTATTCATTTGCTTTGGTTTCTATGTGCTTATTGTTAATTCAATCCCAATTCATTTCTTGTTGTTTAAATATATCCAGTTATACCAGTTTTGTCTTCTTGCAGAAGTCTTCACTACTGCCCTCTGACTGCTCCACTCTGAACCGCTGTCTGCATTCTACAGCTGGTACAGAGCTGTTTAACTTGGCTCCTGCTATGGCATTCTCCTGAGGGCTGCCTCTGTCTCCCCTGTGTTAGATCTCCTATCCTATATCCCATGTCCTGCTCCTTCTTGGTGAAGAATATATTCCACTAGCTTCAGGAGAAATGATATGCAGGAGGTGATTTTTAAAAATGTTCCATGTCTGAAAATGTCTTTCTTTTATCTTCATGTGTAGTTAATGGCTTATTGCTAGATATAGAATTCTAAGTAGGAACTAATTTTCCTTCAGAAGTTGGAGGGCATGTCTTATTGTTTTCTAGCTTCTGAGTTGCTAGTGGGAAGTCTGAAGCCATTCTGATCTTTGATTCTTAGCTTGTACTCTGTTTTTCCTTTCTTTGGAAGTTTGTAATACTGTCTTTGTCACCAGAGACAGATTGACATTTCCTGAAAATGCCTTGTCATAGGCACTCAGTAAGCCATTTTAATCTGGAAACGCCTATCCTTCACTTGGAAATTTTATTGAATTATTTTGCTAATGATTTCCCCCCCTTGTTTTTCTATAATTCACTGTTTTGATATTGGACTTTCTAAACTGATAGTCCGGACGCTCTAACAGCTGAGCCAAACAGGCCAGGGCTCTGTTACATTTTTAAAAAAATACACAACAGCTCTTTGACCTTGTATAACATTCAGTTCTTGTCTCACATATGTAATATTTTCTCTCTCTGAGGAGAGTGATGATTCTTTTTCAAGTTTTCTATTCCCTGACTATCTCTGTTTCTCCAAGTTTCTTTTGTTTTGTTTTGGTTTGGTTTGGTTTGGTCTTTCTTCAGATGTCTGCTAGTCTTGGAAATGTCAGTGTCTTTAGGTCTTTCCTCTTGGGCTAGTGAAATACCCCAATGGTATTCTTCTGCTCTCCTGCCTGAAGGATAGAGGTAAGTGAGGGAAGACAGGTGGAGGAGTCTCATTCAGTGAGTGTGCAGATGTTAACTCCGATCCCTTGTATTGCGAAAGGGCCCTGTGCCCTCAGTTTTGCCTGGTATGCCCCAATCCAACACCCTTGGGGTTTTCTTCTTCAGAGAATTAACCTGCAGTCTTGTATTAGGGTATAAGTGGAGGTAGGATGAACAAATTGTTTAGTGGGATGGGGAAGAGAAGACCTAGGGATCTATCACCATGTGTTCCTGATACCATCGATTCCTGAGCCATTTGAAGACTTTGTGGTAAAATGCAGGTTGGTTCTTGGCTTTCTCAAGTCAGCCAGGTCATTTACCACACTCCATTTGCTTTCAAGTTATTATTATTATTTTGTGGTTGTTTCCTTCTTTCTTATTCTCCTTGTTCTTAAAGGACCAGATCTTTAAAAAAATTTCTTTACTATAGTTATAGTAGGGTTTCTGGAAGAAATACAATTAGATGCTTATGTTAAATCCACCAATTTTATCCCCATAAGTCCAGGCTACATCTAAAAACCATTCCTGATTGTTTATGCCATTCATTTCTCTTTCCTACCCAATTCTCTAACCACCACAAGTGGTTTACGAAAGAGGGGTGCCTGGCCTGGGCATCACATTTTAGAGGACTCTACTCTGGTGCTCCTGGGCACCATCCCCACAGAACTTAAATGTGTAAGGCTGGCTGCCCACATACATGTCTATGTGCCTCCTGTGATGTGGGGCCAAAAGTGAGAATTCTCTCTGGGCCTTCCAGACTGTCATAAAAATACACAGTCAGGGTTGAAGGATAGAACATACTTTGTTTATTTTTAAAAAGTTTGTTAGACTAACTTAAATATTAAGACATATGATATAGCTTGTAAATGTAGCAAGTAGCTAGTCCCTAGTTAAACCTTGACTTCCTTCATGGTTTCTCCTTCCCCCAAGTCCCCTGGCTTCACAGCAACCCAAACAATAACCTTTACAAATGACTTACATGATTCAGAAAAGAATCCATTATTTAAGACACTTTACTGCCATCTGTTGGAAATTTTCTGAAATAACTACAAATCAATGAAGACAAATGACAGGCACCCCTAGTTGTTGAGCAATGCATAATTTGCACAACCAGAGGGGCAGCATCACCTTGAACCAGTTTTCATAGAAGTGAACAAATCTCTACCGTGCCAGGAAGGTAACAGGAATTCAAACTCCCACTCACAAGTTAGAAAGAGTGGTGGTCTGGCACCCTAGAACTGAGAACTGCTTTCCTCATAGAAAAAATGTTCTCACTGACAATCTAAATCTAGCTCAGAGTAAAATAAAAACTGGCTTTAGTAGGTTAGCTTGAGGATTTAATTAAGTACTGATTTTTATTTTATTCATATTAGCTTTGAGTTCCAAATAACAAAGTTCCAAAAGAAATTTAGGAATGTGTTGAAAAGTAATTTTGGAATTCAATTGGCTAGTAAATAGAAACTGCTTCTTTCTAATGGGCAAACCTGATTAAATCAGGTTGGTAGTGAGGTCAGTTCTGTTCTAACGCTTGCTTTGAAAATGTAGATGTTCCATCACAACTGACATATTAGGAAACAACTTGCAATTACATCAATTTTTTATTAAGATTTCATCTGTGAGAAACAGCAGGTGAACAAAGAAAACTGCATCCAGCTGAACCAAGCCAAATATGGATACACAAAATGCTCACACACACATAGCTCAAACACATACTAGCGACCTCACTTCACTGCCTGTATTATGAGCCACACCCATTCACAAGTTCTATAACAATGTTCTATTCAATTTCCAAAAAACCCTCCCTCCATTACTTCACAATAAAACTTAAAACTACTCTGATGCCCACTACCACAAGTAAATTTCAAGATAAACTGCTATATTTATTATAGTATTTATGTATTCCTTAACCATTTAGCACATGTTAAAATGTACTACCATTTTTACTAAGTTCCTATCTTTATGCGTCATTGATCAAGTTTTTGAGTATTGTGTCCCTAATCCCTTTTCCCCCATAAGCCCTGTGATTTTTATTGTGCAATTTTGCACAGAACAGTGATTTTTAGGAACACATGCCACATTATAACAAAACTGACTGCATGGCTATTTTAACCTAGACTCAAACCCATTCTGATAGACTAATATCAGCAGTATTACCATGTGTATCTTACAGAATTTTACAAATTTCAAAGAATAAGTATATACTGGCTTATGGTTTTTAAGAAAACTCACAACTACCCAATGAAAAGCCTCAAGCAAGATTATTCAGGGTCTTTTACCTTAATTATCCATAATGTTTTTTTTGGTAATTCTTGAGCTCATTTGACCTTTCCTCAAATAACTTATGTATCACTGAAATCCAGGAATGATGAAATAAAAGTATAAAGGCTAGATATTATGTAGCCCTCTTAGCATAAGCTTGCTTAGAAAGTTGTGAAATTGTCTTAGTTTATTTTAGAGGGAAATAAGACGACATTTTTAGGACATTTCAAAGAAAACCAAATGCTGCCATTATCCATTGAGCTCTAACTTTCAGAGCTAGAAATACCAGATTGATTTTTTTCATAAATGTTTTGATCACTTGTATGTATAGTACCCTAAAGTTCACAATCTGCTTCTACTGGATATTATATATATATTAAATATATTTAATAGTCAATCTAAATATTGAGTGCTATCAGCAACAGGCATTATTATTTTTACTATTATTATTATTTTAATCCTCACCCGAGGATATTTTTCTATTTTATCTTCAGATAGAGTGGGAGGGAGGGAGAGCGAGAAGGAGAGAGAGAAAGAAACATTGACATGAGAGGGACACATCAACTGGTTGCTTCCCGCATAACCCCAACCAGGGCAGGGGACAAACCGCAACCAAGGTACGTGCCCTGGACCAGAATCGAACCTGCAACTCTTTGGTCCGTGGGCCAACGCTCTAATCCCTGAGCCAAACTGGCTAGGGTATCACAAGTATTATTTATCAGCATTTTAAATTCTATTATTTAAAAAATGGAAGGATATGTTTCTTGTAATATTAAGTCTTCATTCCTCATTTCTCCTTTCAATATTATTTCTACTCTGTATTTTTATAGAGTATTTAGCATCTTGAAATTGCTTCATAAGTTATCTAGATACTCCTAATAAATGTTTTGGGAATAAAGAGAGTCATCATTAGTTTATATATAAAGTTAGAATTGAGGTTACTTTAACAGAGAAGGTCAGGGTTAAAACCAAGATCTAAATAATGAATATCCTCTAAAAATTTTGCCTATAAGAGTTATCCTTTATAATAATTTTAGAAATGCCTTGGAGAAAATATTCTTCTTTAATATTTATTTTTTTCAATGTTTCCTCAAGTTTTTATCACAAAGGTCAATAAACTTAGGAAAATATAGCTACAAGGTTGACTTTTCCTCAGTTTTTCCAATTTGGTTTCCTTTTTATTTGGTGGTGGTCTTTTAAATTTTGTTTGACTTCTTAATTTACATAAACATGAAAATTTTGGATGGCTAACTTTGACTCTAAAAGACTTCTGATATATTCTTTCCTAAGAGTTGCTAGGATGTATCAAAGGCACACTATAATGCATATAAATGTTGCCCTTCACAAAAATGATGTCCACTGTTCAACTTTCTCCTTTCCCCTATTTCACAGTGCTCTTGGAAGGTATTTGATGGCTCTAGGAAAAAAAAGTTGAATTCATACAGATTACATTTACATTGAAAATTAATATTTACTAGTTCTAGTTCATGTGGTCAATTTACATACCTCCTAGTACTGAGTGAATTCAAAGACCCAACCACTTGAAGAAATAATTTCCTTTTGAAAACTCAGCAAATCATGCTTTGCATGGTTTAAATTAGAAAAAAAAAATGTTTTTCTTGATGAATAAATTAAAATCTGGATATTGTCACCAGGAGAAAATAGTACTTTCCATATTTTCCAAATCTGGGAATGGGCAGTTTAGATATGATGTTCATATGCCTTAAGAAGACATCTCATTTTCAGTGGGAAAAAAATGGTGTGTCAAAATCTGTGTGAAATGCCAGCATAAACATAAACACACATTTTAGTATCTTGGGTAACATGTAAACTGCTGAGTGCCAGAGTCTGAGAACTACTGAGATAGACATTCTTTGCTTAACCACTCCTCCTTCCCCCTATAAACTTTTCTGTTCTTGACATTTATTTAGTTTTGCATCAGTGTGAATTTGCTTATAGATAATTGTGAAATAAAGTTCTCCACAGATCCTGTACATTCATGGAGCTCCTTTCTGTTATGAATTCTCTGAGTAGAGTAAAAGGTGCATGTCTTTCATGAGTGGGCATTTCTTCCTAGCTGAGTGCCTTATACCTAAAATCAAAATGTATGCCATGGATTTACATCTGCAAAATCTGATCAGCCCTCCTTGGGGTTGCTCTCCTAGAGAACTACAAAGAGAATCCTGAGCTTGGAAAGTGTGAGAACCACACAAAAAGAGTAGGGCTTCCCCATACACACTTGACCTGGCTTACTTATTTGGAAATAAATTTCTGGAATTTTCCTTCTTCTTCTCTGGTCCATCCTTTGCTAGTGCTTCCTCATCTTCCTAACCTCTAGATCAGCGGTTCTCAACCTGTGGGTCGCGACCCCTTTGGGGGTCGAATGGCCCTTTCACAGGAGTTGCCTAAGACCATCGGAAAACATATTTCCAATGGCGATTCATAACAGTAGCAAAATTACAGTTATGAAGTAGCAACGAAAATAATTTTATGGTTGGGGGTTACCACAACATGAGGAACTGTATTAAAGGGTCGCAGCATTAGGAAGGTTGAGAACCACTGCTCTAGATGTTGCACCAGGGCCTACTCTTGGACTTCTCTCTTCTACCTCCACACATTTCCCTGGTGATTTCATTTAACACCTCAAGGCTTCAAACACCATCTATTTGCTAAAATCTTCCAATATTTATTTCTAGTCTATACCTCTCCCTTGATTTCCAGATTCACATATTTCCACTTGGGTGTCTAATTAGACCCTCAAACTTAACATGTCCAAAATTGAACTGGTTAATCCCACTTTCCAACTTGCTTCTCCCAAACTTCCCAATTTAAAAAAATAACAACTTCATCCTTCTTGCTGCTCTAGTCAAAATTCTTCATTTTTCTGTTTCTTACTTCCCACATCCAATCCAACAAGCGAATTCTGTTGGCTCTACCTTCGAATATATTCAGAATCCACTACTACCATTTTGGTCCAAGTTCTATCATCTCTTGTCTAGATCACTGCAATAGGATTCTAATTGGTGTCTGAACTCCCATTCTTGCATCCCTACTCTCAATATAGAAGCCAGTGACTCCCCATCTCACAGAATCAAAGTTAAAGCCCTCATGATGACCTACAAGACCTTCATGATCTGCTCAGTGATGTCATCCCCTACTACTCTTCCCTTATTCATTCCACTCCAGCCTCACTGGCATCTATGCTGCTCCTGGAATATTCCAAGCATATTTCTCCTTTAACACTAGCTGTTCCTCTGGGTGGAAACCCTCACCCCCAGGTATCCACATACCTTGCTCCCATACTTTTATCAGATCTTCACTCAAATGTCATTTAACAGTGAGGCAGTCTTTGGTCACCATAGCTAAAATCATACTTTTTTTTTATCCTCACCTGAGGACATTTTTGCATTTATATTCAGATAGAGTGGGAGGGAGAGAGGAAGGAAGAAAGAGAGAAATACCGATGTGAGAGAGACACATCGAGTGGTTGCCACCCACACAACCCCAACCGGGGCCAGGGACAAACTGCAACCGAGGTACGTGCCCTTAGCGGGAACTGAACCCGGGACTCTCTGGTCTGCAGACTGACGCTCTTAACCCCTGAGCCAAACAGGCAAGGGCTAAAATTATACATCTTGATACTTCCTATTTTCATGCCCTTCTTGTTTTTTTCTTTGTACTTATTACCATCTAGCACAGTATATATTTTACTTATTACTCTTGCTTATAGTCTGTCATTCCTCAATAGAATGTAAGCTTCACAAGGGGAGTTTTGTATACTCTTTCACTGGTGTATCATATGTGCCTAGAACAGTATCTGGCACATAGTTGTCACTCAGTAACTATTTGCTGCATAAACAAGTAGATTAAAAAAAAATTAAAAATCAATAAAAGCCACACAATATCATATTCCACAATAACAACATGTACTGTGAATATTCATCAATAGTCTATCTTCCTATTTACATTAGAATCTTCTAAAGGCAGAAATGTTATCTTACACCCTTATCATTCTTAGGGACTGGCACAGAATGTTACATAGACAGCAATTATTCAGTTCAATATTTGACAGCATGAAATTTTGCTTAAAGACAAATCACTAGGAGATAAAAATAGAACAAGAGAATAATGATCTAATTCAATGTTAGACTGGCATGTAAGAAAAAAATGGCTGTAAAAGTAGTCTTTTCCCCTCTAATATTTTTGAACAATAGCTTTCAGTACTAATTGAGGACATTCACTCCAAAAATGATCATGGACTGTCATGAGTCAAGACTTGTTGTCTAGGACAGAAGGTGGAGGATTGGCTCTGGACTAAGCACCCTGGCCACCTCATCTTAGTTTGTCTTTGGGACCAGTACCTGGAATGTTGGAGGTATTTAACAATTTACAATATAGTTGTTTTCTATAAAATTGTAATAATTCTTCAGACTATGAATACACTTCCTTTGTAGATCAAAGCTTGTCAAAGATTCCTAGAGAAGTGACAAAGATAGTCATCAACATAACACTGTGAATAAAGACAGCAAAGGAATTGAAAGAAGGTGACTGAGCCAATCCAATTTACACAGAATGCGTACATGAAATACAAACAGGCTATAAAATGGTTACACCCAGACAGGTTTGCCATACAATTTAGTCCAACACCTAAACTTGATTCACCACATACTAAAGAAGTACAATAGAAATAAAATGAGAGGGAAATCTGATTTCTCCAAGTATGACTCCTTGACGAAAAGTGTTTGCTAACCTAACTAATTTCTAGAAAAGCAACAATTGTTACAGGATAAAAAGAGAAATAAAGGATTCAAATTCTGACTAAGAATTCTGAGTTCCATTTAAATTATGAAGAGAAATTATGAAAAAGGCAAAAACAAACAAAAAACCCAAACGCTAATATTAAAAAACACAAGCAAAATCACAGAATTATCCATATTAACCAATATACAAACAATAAATGGTTCTGTTTTATCTACCTAGCAAATGTCTATGACTAAATGTCTAGGTTCACTAATCAAATAATAATACAATACAAAGCACTTCCTACTATACAAATCCTTTCATTATTTTATTTAATCTTAATTATGTTTCCTTAAAATTAGCTGACCTAATTATCTATATATCCATTGGTAAGCATGCAGACATGAAACAATACATTTGGTAGGAAACACAGAAAGAGCTGCTTTGAAAATGACATTAATTTCTTTAGTGTGTAACAACTTGTGGGGTTTTCTTGATTTCTCTCTTCTGTCACCCACTCTAACCAGAGTCCTGAATATAACTTACATGAGATATATAAATTTAGCTCAGCTAAATTAGCCTGATCTGACATTACATTATACAAGACAGAATTAGTAGCTGTGTGAACAGGACATAAAATACTCAGTATTAAGTTTCCATATAATACTGGCTCCCCAGTGAATCTCACTACTTCAATAAGATCACCTAATGGTCTTTCAAAATTTAAAGCCAAGCAGTAAACTCAGAAACAACACACTCCAACTTGTCTAGGGCTGCAGAGCAAACTTACAACGCTTAGATAAATTTTATCTCTGTAAAATAACTTTGCTGCCACTTGGTTATAAAAGAATAAAACTTTCTAATGACCTCTAACTCTTGGTTAACATTATCAACGCGCTTCCTTAACAGGAAATGTAGGCTGTTTTGTTTTATCGTAATACTCAATAACAAGTCTATAAATTACCAGACAAAAGGTAGGAATGTCTTTCCTTTTATTAGCTTACCCAGTTTAGCGGCGCCCTCTGGTGGGTACTCAGGAAACTGACCCTCAGAAGGGACACTGACAGTTCTCCTCAGGCATCTCCCTTTGGTAGAATCCGCCTGCTGCTCCTGTCCTCCCTCCCCGGGTATCTAGTTAACCAAAAGAAAAAGAGATGAAACTTAATAGTGAGCTTGCCATAACTACCTTGTGATTGAATAATGTTTTTAGTTAATAAAGATAGGAGTTTGTAATCATCAGAGCAAAATAGAATAAACGTAGAAATAAAGTACACAGTGTATACACAGTATTACCAACCCTTTTCAGGAAGCTGTTCTTTAAAAAGACAACCTAAAGATCAGGAAAGGTGAGTATGCAAATTAACTTAGTTGACGTATGTACAAATCATGTCCAGGTGTGCTGTTTTGGAAGTTCAAAAAACAAAACAAAACACCCACACAAATAAAAGATTCTTTTACATCAGAAACTGGTTCACAAGCTCCAACGCTGCCCAACACTCAATAAGGTAAATGGAAATAAAAGTCAACCAGAAAGATTTAGCTACATTATTTTCTTAAAAAAAAAAAAAAAAAGGTTTTGTTAGATAAAAGTAGTAAAATCACCCAATTTTTCTTCAATTTTAGAATTAAGCACTTATAGTTAATACATTTTCAGTGAGATTTTACTAGCAATTTTTATCAAAATTAAGACTAGTATTGGTAACATCTTAAATAGTCTGGCAAAATATATCAGTAGTTAATCAGTTTCTGATTTCTTATGTGGCTCCAGTATAGAAATTTCAACAATTTTTATAATAATGACTGGCATTGAGTTCTTACTATGTACAGGGCTAAGGAATTTATTTGAGTAACATTATGAGGGAGTCGTTATTACCCTATTTTTACAGAAGAGGAAAAATTTATTTTTACAAATGACTGCAGTGAAAACATATCAGATCAACTGATGCAGCAAAACGGAGATACACACAGGCTTGAGTGTACATGCTCAGTAATCCAACTCTTATGACTGGGTCAAGAGGGTGATAGCAAGGGAAGTTCTCTCTGTGTTACTGAGAATCTGAAGAGCAAAGTTCTAATGTCTTCATTATGGGCTGAAAATTATCACACTCTTTATAGGACCAAAAATTCACCATTCCCTCATTACCATAACTCTGCTTATTGCTTGTACATTGAGAAACCAAAAGGCAGAATTAACAATAGTAAAATTCTAAAAATATAAGAGGATACCAAATAACAACATCACCTGAACTCTTTCAAAAGCACTCTGTAATATAAAACTTCACAAATAGTAATCTAAGTCATCCAGCCCTTTCAGGATGAAAATTATATTACCTCTCCTTAAATAATTAAAAGAGTAGCACTGAGAGGTTAAATAACTTTCTTATAGTAAGAGGCAAAAATGTATCCTCTACCTGCCTTAAAAGTAGAAAAGAATAGAGGTAAATGGGGGTGGGGGTGGGATGGAGGGTGGATAGTTTGTATCTTTGAACAACAACAACAAAAAAGAACCTAAATAAACAACCATTTTCCTTAAAGTTCTAAAAATGTCTATTATCTGAAATAATGAAGGCCCAAGCCAGAGAAAAGGTAGTAGTTATTTTTGAGATTATAGGAGGAAATGACCTATGGATCTTTTCTGTGAAAATTTATAAAGGTTATTTTTTTTTTTTTTTAAAGTAAGAATTAGCTTCTATTATCATATACTTTCCCTCTACCATGTCTGAGGATAGGATAAATAAAATACATCAAACTTCTTATTTGGGCCTAAAATTCACTCACAATTATTCACTCACAACGTTTTCATGTAGACTTTTTGTTTCCCACTATTGTAACTTAAAATATAACCAAAGGTTTCATTCAAAGTATCACTTACAGAGTTGGTGTATTTCATCTCTGACTTGGGATATATGGGAGAATAGTGTTGACATTTATTCTAAATCTGCATTTCTTATGAATATTTTACTTTTCCACATTATAGATTGACTCTTACCTAAAATCTTTTTTAAAAGATACTGATCTACTTGAAAATTAGAGGGATCATATTTTAAGTATTTTCAAACTAAGATGGAGTTCACCAATCTTTGTATACAGCCAGAGAGAATCAGTTTTAGTAAGTCAATTTTAGAAAAGCAATTTTGTCCATTCTAATTGCCCTAATTTAATTTACTAGTTCACATTCATTGTTTACATACTGAATTATTCTTTAAATTTTGTATATCTTGTAGGTTCTATAACATGAAAGGAATTTTTTTAACCTGTTTGGCCTTGTACTATGCCCCTGAGTCTAATTTTTCCCCAAGTTAAAAAAACAAACAAAACAAAAATCAAGCACTTTAATTCATTCCACTTCAGATGAGGAAAATGGAACACAGTAAGGAGTAAATGGCTTCTCAGGCATCTAAGGTATGTTAATAACAAAGTTAAACGGAATCTCTGATTCCTAGTCCTCTTTGTTAGTTCCAAACCACCCATGACAATGAAAGAGCAACATGCACAAACAAATCAAGTTACTTGGAAAACATATACATATACCTCATATTTTCTATAAATTGCCTTTCTTTTTGTTTAGAATTATATAAAAAGTAACTTCAATTTCAATCTGTGTACATGTAGATTAAATAAAAGAGTCAAGTAAAGGAAACCAAGATTATGCTAACTAGCAAGAGAAAACTCTCCGTAAATTTTTCCCTAAAGAATGCTTGAATGACGTTCAAGTCTACTATATCTGGATACAGTGATGTAAGTGACAGGGGAAAGCATCCCTCTGCTTCAGCCAGAGCATGATTCTGAATTCATCAGTTGTATAGGGCTTCTACATAAGCTTTTATACAAAGAAAGAACTCTTCTGCTAAAAGTATCCAGCTTCAGACTTTATATTCTAGGAACATCACATTGCTTGTATTTCCCTAATACAGTCCCTATTTTGTAGTTCAGTGCCTTTGCTTAATTTGTTCTCTCAGCTTGAAATATTTCCCCCCACTTTCTTTTCTATTCTTTACCTAACAGGTAAAACTATTCATCCTAGAGCTTAGGACAGACATCGCCTCTTCCAGGAGTCTTCCC
Source organism: Tadarida brasiliensis (assembly GCA_030848825.1). NCBI lineage: Eukaryota > Metazoa > Chordata > Mammalia > Chiroptera > Molossidae > Tadarida > Tadarida brasiliensis. The sequence goes on from CM061275.1 coordinate 44,635,400, forward strand.
TTACTCTAAAGGAGGGAGATTAAGGTACATCTTCCTGAGGTTCCTCCAATAACAGAGCTTTCTCTGTCCCTATACTTACTACACTGAATTATAATTATTCCTTTGTGCAACTAATTCCATCCAAGTTAACAGTTTGTATCTTACCAGTCAATCCCCAAATCTTAAAATAGCTCCAACCACTCTGGCCGGTTTGGCTCAGTGGTTAGAGCGTCGGCCCATGGACCAGAGAGTCCTGGGTTCGGTTCCCGCTAAGGGGCATGTACCTTGGTTGCAGTTTGTCCCCGGCCCTGGTTGGGGTCGTGTGGGTGGCAACCACTCAGATGTGTCTCTCTCACATCTGTGTTTCTCTCTCTTCCTATCTCTCTCCCTCCTGCTCTATCTGAAGATAAATGCAAGAATGTCCTCAGGTGAGGATTTAAAAAATAAAATGAAAAAAATAGCTCCAACCCACAAATGAATTAATGAATATTTAATAGGTAGAGAGGGTGGCCATTTTAGCAAAGGAAGAAAACATAACATCAGTTAAGAAGTTTGTAAGCATATGACTTTTTAATTTTGTTTTGGAACAGGGAATAGGCCAATTTAGTTAGATCCTCTTAAAGGGGAGAAGTGGGAGTAGAAACACCAAAATATATTATGACCAAGTTGGGAGGGCTTTAATACCAGGCCATACATTATTCAGGAAGCAATGGGAAACCATTCAAGTTTTTATTTTATTTTTTAAAAAATTTTAATTGATTTTTAGAGAGAGGAAGGGAGAAGGAGAGAGAGATAGAAACGATTGGCCGACTCTTGCATGCCCCCCACTGGGGATCGGGCCCACAACTTGGGCATGTGCCCTGACTGGGAATCGAACTGGTGACCTCCTGGTGCATGGGTCGACACTCAACCACTGAGCCACACTGGCCGAGCAAAACCATTCAAGTTTTCAGATCGGAGGAATGGTCATCTTTTAATTGGTCTTTCTCCTTCCCATCTCTCCCCTTCCAATACATCCTACAGATTAATATTCATAACACATAACTTTGACAAAATCCCTTCCTTTCTTAGGCTTCCTTTGGTAATTGCCCATTACCAATAGCATCTCAATGACACAGACTACAGTCCTTAAGAATAAATGGATTTATTTCTTTTATTTTATCCAATTTATTTGTGTTATTTATCAAATGCCATTTTAAAATTATTTGTCTTATTTCCACAACTAAATTTGGTATGTGGGAGAGAAAAGAACTGTGTTTTATTCTTTATAACTGCTAACACATGAATGCACACACAGGGACACATTATGTATCTGCTGAATAACCTGAAAGTGGTTCTGAATGAAATATGCCATGGGTAGTTAGCCCAGGATAAGTAACAGTTGATTTTTGGCTGTTTGCACAAAAGTCTAACTGCTATTTTCATTAATATGTGTAAATACTGCTTTCCAAAAGCAATAAAAATATTTTTAATTCATTATTATTATCTTGCTGCCTGGGTACTAGTATCCTGCTTTAAAAATTCCAACTGCGAAAAGTAGAGTCTGAATGAAAAAAAAATGGAGCCACATTAACCCTTCCTAATGACTTGTTATTGCCAAAGGAACTCACATATTTAGCCTCTTTTATTTATTTATTTATTTTTTTGTATTTTTATACTGGCTGCACCTCAGAGGGGTTCATGATTGTCTTCTCTACCATTTCCCTCAACTCCTTAATCTCTAGTTTACTTGGTCTTATCTCCTGCAAGCAAAATTGAATTCAAATGGCCTCCTACACGCACTTTAAATGGGCATGGTGCCAAGCCAGCTGGGGCCTTTCCTGGCATCCGGGCAGGGAAGTATATCTCATAACACATAAGCAATGTCTATTTGGCACAATTTACATGAAGCAATTTACTAAACCAGTGAGTCATTTCTCAAGGTGATACTCCTGGCAGACTTCTCTTCTTTCAGTATTCTGCCTAGACCTACCCTTCTGCTACATTCCCAAATTGGTAATCGGTGTATTTAACACTCCTCCCATGTACATCCCCCACACAGACTTTTTCCCATTTCTGACAGGAAACGTGCAGAGTTAAGAGAGAGCATTAAAAGATCCCACACACTGAATGCACAAGTGATACTAAACTAATATAATCCTCCCACATTCTAGCAGTGCCTGGTGAAGGATTCAGTTTAAATCCTTACAGAATCCTCTTAATTGATCTTTGTAATACAGCAATAAACACCCCCATGATTCGTTAAGGTTTAAAACAGCCTTATTAGATCATTTTAACAGGAAATTCCTTAAATTCCTTGTTTCAAGGAATTCTACCTTGTTCAATGCAAACTTCCTGCTGATAGTGTGGGTGAAAGGTAGAGAGTGATAGCATATTCCGGTCCTTACAGACACACACACACACTAGAATTCTAATCATTTCTTGTAACGAAATTAACAGAATATTAAATTTATCATTCATGTAGCAGATACAACAATGGCTTAACTGCCCGGCCGGTGTGGCTCAGTGGTTGAGCGTCAACCCATGCACCAAGAGGTGGCCGGTTGGATTCCTGGTCAGGGCACATGCCCAGGTTGTGGGCCCGATCCCCAGTGGGGGGCATGGAGAAGGCGGCCAATCGATATTCTCTCTCATCGATGTTTCTTTTTATTTTTTATTTTTTTCCGTTATTAGTTTTAGAGAGAGAGGAAGTGAGAGGGAGAGATTGAAACATTGATGAGAAAGAACATCGATTGGCCGCCTCCTGCATGCCCCCCACTGGGGGTCGGGCCCACAACCTAGGCATGTGCTCTCACCGGGAATTCAACCGGCCACCTCTTGGTGCATGGGTCGATGTTCAACCACTGAACCACACCGGCTGGACTCTCATTGATATTTCTATCTCTCTCTCCCTCTCCCTTCCTCTCTCTCTAAAATCAATAAAGAAAAAAATCTTTAAAAAACAAAACAAACAAAACAATGGCTTAACTTTGTTACCCTGGAGACTTAATTCAGTTTTTCCAACTTAATAATAACTGTTTCCTGTCTCAGGCATTAAACAGTTTTTGTAAGCTGTTTCATGAACTTCTCATCCCTTGCCTGGTATACTGCAGTAATCTAACTTTCTATTTCCTTCCAGTACCGTTCATTCAATTTTCCACATGATCAACAGAGTTACTTTTTCAAGAAGCAAACCTGATGATGTCACTGGCCCGTTAAAATAAAATACCTTTCCATGGTCCAAATCATTTCCAGAATAAAGTCCAAATTTCTTAGCATGGCCTTCAAGGCACTTTCTCATTTAATTCTTGACAGCTATCACTTTTCCTCTTTCAAACTATTAATATATTCCAAGAATTCTGAACATTTTGCAATTTGCCAAAGAGAAAGAGGTGTCTTGACTCTGTATCCTTACACATACAAGAAGTATCCTTCCCTTCCTTTCCTCCAGGTTAGCTTCTATTTGTCCCTGGACATGATCTAATCATAAATTTCTCTGCAAAACCTTTTTTTGGCATTCTCCACTTCACACCATAACCCACTCCAGGCAATATCTCAGTTAATCTTTCCCTGTGGTTATATTATAATCTTAAGAAAAAATAATTTATTGAGGTGAAATTCACTTAACACAAAATTAACCATTTTAAAGTAAATTCATTCATGCCCTGGCCGGTTTGGCTCAGCGGTTAGAGCGTCGGCCTGCGGTCCAGAGAGGCCGGGGTTCAGTTCCCGCTAAGGGCACGTACTTCGGTTGCAGTTTGTCCCCGGCCCCTGGTTGGGTCGTGCGGGAGGCAGCCACTCGATGTGTCCCTTTCACGTCGATGTTTCTCTCTCTCTCTCTCTTCCTCTCCCTCCCTCCCACTCTATCTGAACAAAAAATGGAAAAATGTCCTCGGGTGAGGATAAAAATAAATAAATAAATAAAAATAAAGTAAATTAATTCAGTGACATTTAGTACATTCACAATGTGGTGCAAACACCACCTATATGGAGTTTCAAATGGTTATAACTTTCAATTTACCACAATATGTCCTCCCTAAACCTGCAACTTTGCAATCACGATACTGCACATGTAATAAATGGGTGCTCAATAAATACAGATGGGAGACAAAGAACCCAACTAAAAAATGGACAGAGGACCTAAATAGACACCTCTCCAAACAGGACATACAAATGGCCAAGAGACATATGAAAAAAATGCTCAATGTCACTAATCATTAGAGAGATGCAAATTAAAATGACTATGAGGTATCACCTCACACCTGCCAGAATGCCTGCCATCAACAAATCATCAAACAACAAGTGCTGGCGAGGGTGTGGAGAAAAGGGGACTCTAGTACACTGCTGGTGGGAATGCAGACTGCTGCAGCCACTATGGAAAACAATATGGTGTTTCCTCAAAAAATTAAAAATTGAACTGCCATTTGACCCAGTGATCCCACTTCTAGGAATATACCCTAAGAAGCCCGAAACCCAATCAGAAAGAATATATGTACCCCTATGTTCATAGCAGCACTATTTAAATTGCTAAGATCTGGAAATAGCCCAAGTGTCCATCAATAGATGAGTGGATAAAAAAGCTGTGGTACATATACACCAAGGAATACTATGCAGCTGTAAGAAAGAGAGATCTCTTATCCTTTGAGACGACATGGAGGAAACTGGAGAGTATTACCCTAAGCAGAACAAGCCAATCAGAGAAAGACAAATACCACATGATCTCACTTATTTGTGGAATATAGTGAACAAAACAAGCTGAGGAACAAAATAGACCCAGAGACATGGAAGTGGGGTGTAGACTGACAAACCTCAGAATAGGTGGATGGTGGGGGGTGGGGTGGGGAGAGATAAACCACAGAACTTATATGCATATATATGTAAACAAGGACATAGACAATAATGCTGGGGGGAGGGGCGGGATTGGGAGGAGGGTGTCAATGGGGGAAAAAGGAGAAACATCTGTAACAAAAATAAATAAATAAACATTAAAAATTCAGAAAAATAAAATAATAAATTTAGAAAATTATGTTTTATAGCAAAAAAAAAATACAAATGGAATCACCTATCAAGAATGGAAATGCATTTTATGGATTATTTTTATTCTCTTTTATTATCTAGTTTTAGAAAAGGACATGGAATTAAGTCTCATGGGAAGATTTATCACACACATACAAGATAAAAGGAAAGGTTCACCTCTCAAACTTATATTAAGAAAAGGGATCTTCAGGAATCAAAGTTTATAATTTGGCTTTTTCATAACTGATTCAACATATATTGAGAATTTACTTATATGTCAAGAACTATTGTAAGTACCGAGAGATACAGCATTGAACAAAACAGACAAATTCTCTGCCCTAAAGCCTACATTCCAGTAATGGAAGAAAGACAATAAACATAACAAATAAACTCTATAGCATTTTAGAAGGTGGCAAATGCTATGGGACAAAAAAAATTAGAGCCACGTAATTAGATCAGATGTTCTGAATGAAGATATGAGGAGGGGCTGCAATTTTAAATAGTTGGTCAGGGTAGGCCTTATTAAGTAGGTGACATATAAGCTAAGAGTTGAAGGAGATGAGAAAGTGAGTCATTCCAATATCTAAAGGGAAAAGCAAAGGCTAAGGCCTTGAGGCAGGAACATGCCTGATGTGCTCAAGAACAGTGCCCAAGCCAGAGTGGTTGGATCACAGTGAGCCTGTGGAATGTAGAAGGATGGAGCTGTCATTAATGAAGATGGAGATGATCTCTGGCAGGCTTGGGAGAGAAGATTAGGGGCTCAGTGTGGGGCATGCTGGAGATGACCATTACATATCCAAGTAGAGGTATGTAATGAGCAGATAGAAATATGAGTCTAGAGAATAGAGATGTGTAGGCTTGAGACATAAAATTAGGAATCATCAGCATTAGAGGGTGTTTAAAGTCATAAGATTGGAAGTGAGGTTGGAGGACTGAACACTCTGGCACTCCCCTGTAAAGATTTGGAGATAAGAGAAATCTGCAAAGATGACTCAAGGAAGTGCCAGAGAGGCAGAAGGAAAACTAAGAGTGCACAGTGTCATGGGAACCAAGTGAAGAGAGTGGTTCTAGAAGAAGAAATGAGCCATCAACTGTATTAAATGCCACTGACAAATTAAGTAAGATGAGAACTGACCACTGAATTTAGTAATTTGGCGGTCACCAGTGAACTCAACAAGAGCAATTCTGGCAGAGTGGTATGAATAAAAGTCTAATTGGAGTAGGTTTGAGAGAGATGAAAGGAGAGGAATTAGAAACAATGAGTTTACAAATTTCGAAAATTTTTGCTATTAAGGGAAGCAGAGAAAGGGATGGTGACTGGATGAAGAAATGACATTGATACAGGCTTATTTTTCCTTTTAAGATGGGAGAAATAATAGCATGCTGGTGGGAATGATTAGTGGGGAGCAAAAAATTGAAGATGTAAAAGGGTTAGGGGAGAAGTGCTAGAGTTACATCCTTGGAATGGGCACCCATGCAGGGGCTGACCGTTGGATTGTGGACAAACACGGTCAAAACACAGTCAAAGGAGGGAAGTCAGGGTATAAGGAAACTGGTGCTGGTGGATAGATAGACATGGTAATGGGAGTATGCAGAAGGTCTCTTCTGAGTGCTTGGTTCTTCTTAGTGAAGAAGCAAAGTAATCAGCTGTTAAGTGAGGGTAACAGAGAAGGGATCAGAACAGAGGAAGAGATGTTAAAAAAAAAAAAAAGATCTTAGAAATCACTTTGGATTGTGGTACTCAAAGTGTGGTCCAATGTCCTGTGCTGCTCTGCAATTGTTTGTTACTGATAGACAATGTAACAGTACAGATATTGAGAAGAAGTGTGCTGGTGTGATCCGTGGATTTGTCTCACTGTACAGCACACTTTCCAGGAGCATGTATAATTTTTGTAATTTTATTTCTTCTTTTCCTATGTTATGATCACTCTGTGTTTATTTATTGAATTTGTAATTTTATTTTTGTTAAATCTAATAGAAATTTTGGGTTTATATTTTTGTCTTTTTAAAATTTCGTTTGTCTTAGTTCATTCTATTGTATTTTATTATTCACAACAAAGTGGGGAGAAAAAACTGGTCCTTCACCACACATAGATTGAGAAGCACTCATTCAGCAGAGCTGGACAATAATTAGACTAGGAAAATGTTTTGTAATTGCCAAGCAGCATTAGGGGCTCACATGAGGCTTGCAGCCATTGTTTAAAGACCATCAGCATGGCGGAGTGATTTTCTCCAGACACATTATGCTGCATGGAAGTAGAGAGGGGAGATAAGGAGCAGGATTTAACTGAGCTATCTCACTGCCAAGTAAGTATGATGATGTGAGAGAAGGGCAAGGAAATAATGTGCAAGGGAGCGATGACAATGACTGACCATAAAATTCAGGCTGGATGAAGAGGGAGGAAGGATATCAGAGTTTTGAGGGGCAGACAAGGTGACAGGAGCAATGGACCATAGGTCACAAAAGGATTGAAAGATTTTTGGAATTAGAGATGAGCCAGAATGATAGAAGGTGATGGTCATAGAGCAACATGCATGCAATTGAGTATATGAAAAAGTTGTAGCAATGAGGCAGGGTAAAGGAAAAGATTCTTGAAGGAAAGGAGTTCAAAGAACTGACAGCCATGTGTTGAAAAAATCAAGTTTCTAGATACAGAATCACAATTTAAGGCTGTAATAGTGTTGGAGATAATGACAGTGAGCCAGAAGCAAATATCAACCAAAAAAAGGGGGGGGAGGGGATGACTGGGGATTGGAAGATAACTACAGTACGAGATTCAGAGTTTGGGCTTTTTAGGGGAAATGAGAGAGAACAGACAGGAAGCAGCCATGGAAGGAAAAGGACATCAACTATAGGCAGCATGGTCTGAGGGCCAAGGGAGAAAAACAGCCAGCACTTGACAGGACCTCACAGAAGACAGTGTCCTCAGTGAAGATACAGGTTCTCATGAGATTAAGAAATTAGTCTCATGAAGGAACAGCTGAGTTTGCTGCTGATGGACCATAAATTGCAGAGGGCATAGTGAAAGGGTTCCAAGAGGTAGGAAAGAATGAGTGAATGGCAGGCACAGAAAAGGAGATTTAGAGAGCCACAGTAGAGTGTGGGAGATGAGGGGTTCCTCAAGTGTCTAGGATTACCTACGATGACTAGCAGAAAGTACCTAAGATAACTGTTTTGGAAAATTATTCATCATGGACAGTTATTTTATAAGAAAAAAGGGGGCCCCAGGCCTGGATTACGCAACTGATTAGTAATATCTAACCAATAAATTATATCTTGAATCTAGATAAGGCATGTTTATGCTATCTATCCTTAGACTATTAAATTTTTTACAGTACTAAACTGAATAAAATGTAGGGAAGGGCATAAGGATGGCAAATGGTCTGTTCATATTGATCTTTATTAATAAATCTGATTTAAAAAACTGATGACAAAGTAGGCTTGTTAAAATGTGCATTTTGAATTATCTGTTTATTCAAACTGGATAACTAAAAATCTTCTATACTAATATTCACTCTACCAATTATGATTATGTATCTACTTAATATAAACACAGCCACATGTACTAGAATGCTCCAAAAAAAGGATGCCCTTTTAAAAACCATTTCAATAAAATTAATATTAAAATATTATTTTACTTACTAAATTGATATTCTATCTACAGGTTTCTAGTTATATATATGGCAATTAGTCTTTTTCCTTCATTGAATCAGATATTTTCTTCTCCTTCCCTTCCATTGTTCCTCTTCTTTGTCATGATTGTATTCATTTTTTTATGTTGTGGAGGTTGGGAATAGGATAGTTTAATATCCCTACCAAATCAGAATGATATCAACTATCTGATAAATCAATAAGCAAATAAATTATTTGGATGTGGAAGGATCTGTACACTGAACAATATGAGGAATAAAGCAGTCATAGTATACAATAAGTTCAAGAAGTGTGTTTTTTTTTTTTTTAATTTTTTTTATTTAGAGGGACAGAAAGTTTACCTAGAATTAGAACTAATTACATTATGTCTGCCTCTCCAGATCTACTCTCTGCCCTTCTCTCCCTTGCTGTGTGTTTCAGGAAGCAAACCTTTATAGAACACATCAAGAGCAATCTTTTCCTCTGACTTCAAGTTAAGTTTGGCCAGTAGGTAACACTGGCAAGAGAACTCAGAAGTCAGGAGAAGAGAGTTGGGATGTTTATGCTCCCTTGTGTCTTCCTTGCTGGCATTTTTCTATTGGTAGAGGCTGTATTCTTCTTTGTAGGGCCCTCTCATGCAGCTATAGTTCTCTGGGTTCCAGATACGTTGCTCCCTTCCCAAAACCTGGAGTGATAATTGCTTTCTGCTGTTGCTAGTTCATGGGTGTTTCACTGCCCCTTGGTGGGTCCCTTATGTGGTCAACGCCTCTGTAAACAGTCCCTTCATTAAATCTTTTCAATTAATCCAGTGACTGTCCAATTTGTTACTTATTAGGAGCTAGACTGACATAATTTCCTATAGGCCATATGGACCATTTCCGGGGCCCGGTCTACACAATCCAATTGTTCTCCTGCCAAATTGCTCAACTCATGTCTCCTTCACTGTTTCTTAGAGAAATACAGCCCTATCTTGTTGAAGAACTCACTTCTTCATGGCAGTCGCATATCATTATGACATTAGCAGCCCATTAGCCTTACTTATATTTTATCATTCATAAAACCTCCATTTTCAAAATGCAATAAAAACTAGATTATTTCAGGAATTTGGTCAGAAAAGAGAAGTAGCTTTTCTCAGTAATTCCATCTCACCTCCTTCTCCTTGTTGAGCAACACCAACTGGCTATCTGTGAGGATGCAATACTTCCGCTCCCATGTTGTTGTCTCCGTGTAGGGTGACTGGCCACAAGACAGACGATGCGTAGGTGGCCCTTTCACATCTGTATGACAAACGTGAACAACAAAAGTGACAAATCATTATCCTGCTTAGCAAACTAGTGTTTCAAATGTAAGATTCTTCAAAATCAAATTAAACAGAGATTGAGTCTAAACATGAATCTCAATGGTAAACTGAAAACTTCAACTTTCTCTTAAGAAAATAAAAACTGTTAATATACAGAAGTAAAAATTGGTCTACAGTCTACAGAAAAGAAGGCTGAAACACTCTAGGAAAAATTGTTAGCACAAATTGATACAGTAATCATCGCTGTATATGCACTAAAATAATGAAAGGTCAATTCAGAGCTAAACCAGTATTATTCAAAATAAAGAGGTGAGGGTGACTCACAGACAAGAACAAAAGATAGAGCCCCTGGTCTTTAGGAGGAAGATGATGTCGCACGCCCACTTTGAGAGTACTGTTGACCCAAAAGTGAGAGAGTGAAGTCACTGGCAGCCTAGACCTTTAAAATGGCTTTATTTCTAGTCACTCATAAGAGTTAGAAATGTCTAAACTATAGCATATTACCACTAGAGGCCAGTAATACCTTAAAATCATAGGAAGCAATTTCCTCAAGGAAAGATCTAAACATTACCATCATGTCTCTTAGAGGTGGAGGTATACAATGTCAAAGCTAAATGTCTCAACTCTTCTAAATGTCTCATTTCCCTATAAAATACCAAGTAGTTACTATTACTTTGTTACTTAAAATTTTTTTTAAATATAAACTATTCACTCATTTGGGCTGTTGTAAGCCTTAGAACATAACTTAATCATAAGGACACATTAGATCCATTAAATAAGACTTTTATCATGACAGTTCAATATATAGTAAAATTTCTTTAGCCATGAAGGACTAATACCTTTCAGGTATATTCTTGCAGGGATCATTTAAAATGCATCATTGATTACTGTTTAATTATTATGCTAGAGGAGTATCTCAAACTGAAGAAATTAGGAAACAAACACCCCGAGTGCATTTTAAATGAGCACGTTTTATCTATTAGATGAGTGTTTTTATTACTATTACTTTCTACAGACTTTTAGTCTTTTTATCACAAGATGACAGGTATTCCTGGTACTGACTGATTACAAGGAAATTAAAATGATATCCTAGGTGTTTTATACCATATGCATATCAAATATGCATATCTATAGACTGAGTTCTATAGAAAGTAAACAACAAGTCAGTAATTAAGGTAGTTAGGTATAAGTCTATCTTCTTACAGCCCCTTATGTGTCCAAAACTATCTTCAATGCTTCTTTGGGCTTAACTTACTATTCTTTCTAAAAGTCTACCTAAATGTGTTGCTCTACATGCTTGGAGGAGCTTATCAGCTAATCTCCAAAATAATTCAAAGTCAAAGAACCAATCATGTTACTATGGCTTGGCTGGACAAGTTCACTGTTTTCCTTTATTTTCCTGCTTCTATCTCCTCTGCACTGTGCAGAGGAGGACGTGCTGTATGTACAGCTTCTCCATTTCACACCAACTCTCCCCCACCCTCAACTCTACCCCTGTATTTAAGCATCTTAAATTATTTTAAAGTTTTCTTTATACTTCAGAATTTCCTAAAATTATCACAAAAAGCTTCAAAGGAAGTGACTCCTAATCCTTTTTGACACGATAGGAGATTCTTGCCTACAATTAAAAGCCATGTCAAAGCTGATTTTCTTAACATGGTTTGGACAAACAACAGTGTTAGATTTTTACCACAATGTAGGCCTATTTTCAGAGCAAATACTAAGACTACCTCAACAGAGAGGATACACCTACTTTATGTGGAAATGTGGTGGTTTTGTGGCCCAGACAAGTTTTCATTCAAATGACTAACCTTCTTATGTAAGTTAGCCATGGGTGACCTAAACTGCCCACTGTAATTTAATTTGAACAGTAATCTTATGATCTTTGCTAAGCAAGAAGATATTGACAGACTCTGTACAAAAAAATTAAAATACAGGATACTATATTTATAGCATTAACTCAGATTTCCTGACAAAATATAAATGTGTCATCCTGAGTAATTCTCTTAAAGACTCACAGTCTTGCATTCTCCCTTTCCCTAGCCTGAGCTTTGTTCCTAGTTTTTTCATGGTATTGTGAAATAGCATTTTGGGACCCAGAACTCCCCAGAGCTAAAGGTTTTATGAAGTAGGGAGCAATACTTCTATATTTTTTTTGTCGAAATTGTGAGCTTGATTAGCCATGCTATAAATTTTATAGTTTCACTTTTTTTTTTCTCTGCCCACTTTTTGATAATTTTATGAGATGCGTACAAAGGATGAAGAAAACAAGAAGAAGTTACAATGAGTGTTTTTGAGGGGGGTTCTTTTGAGCACTTCTGGATTAAGGTTTCAAAAAACATTTTAAATAACAAGATAAAATAGATTTTTTAAATAACCTATAGATTTAATTTATTCATTTTATCATGTCCTCATTTCTATGGCTAAATAAGGTTTAATAGTACATTTGAAAAGCCTGTGTACCAAGACTATATAACAGGACAAGTTTAGATTAATGCCCTATTTCACCTTACCAATTCTACCAATCAACCTCAATCTCTCTCTCTCTCTTTTGCTCTAGTGACATACTTCTAATTTTTGACTTCCAATTATACTTAGTGTCTAAAACGCACTAGGGAAAAGGAAAGCTAACTCAGAGTTACAAATAATAATGTTAATTAAAAATTTGGGAAAAAATTAGATTTACCCTGTCCCATTCCTACATGGAAACTAAGGACATTAGATGACGGCCTTATTACAAAAATTGAATAATTTTAGAAACATTAAAAAGGATCAGAGGTTACTGAATGGATTTCTTTGAAAAGTACTATTGTAAGACTGGGTATTATAATATATACACTAGTAATTTTCAATATATTTTTTTAAATCTCAGGATCCCTCTAGACTCTTAAAATTATTGAGGACTTCAAAGAGCTTTTGTTTATGTGGTATGTTATAGTTATCATATTAGAAATTTAAAAATATTTATTCATTTAACAAACCTAATGCATGTTAATATAAATAACACATTTTAATGAGATGTAAGTTTTCAAAAAAAAAAATAAGTTAGAGGAGCAACACTCTTAAGTTTTGCAAATCCCTTTAAAGTCTGACTGAATAGAAGACAGCTGGGTTCTTATATATGTTTCAACCTTCAATCTAATTTATGTTGTTTTGGTTGAAGTAGATGAAGAAAATCTTGGACTCACACAGACATGTAGTTGGAAAAGGGAAGAGTATTTTAATAGCATTTTTAGATAATTGTGGATCATCTTTTTTAAATACTATGCCAAAACCTGATGAGCAGTTGCTTAAGAGTGAGTAAAATATGGAATCTGACACCACATCTCAATGAACTTTTCATACTCTGTTAAATTAAAAATCATCGGTCTACTTTGCCCCTTTGAATGGACCTTTTACCCATATGCATCAGTTTGTAACATTATGCATTGATTATTTAGAAAACATTGGTTCCTTTAGTTTTGCAGATCTTCTAAAAGTTGACACTTCTATTATATAATATCAAAAAATCACATTCATTAAACTTTAGGAAAGTATTGATCTCATCAGAAAAATCTTTATTTACTAAGAAGTGGTGACAGATTCAAGTTTTCAAAAATACTCATTTTCATTTTTAGTCTTGAATTTTATCATTGGCAATAAATACTGCTATTTCTTCTCCCATTAAATGACACGTTGATGTCTTTCTTTTTCCAGAAAATGTCTACCAAACCAAGACTAAATAACTATAGTTTGTCTTTCAGTTGTTCTTTTGAGTAAAAATGGTGTTCCCTGAAAAACAAGTGGCAAGTTCAGCTTGCAACTCATTTTGCACAAATGTTTTCTGTGGTGATAACCATCATACTTCATGTGCAGCTGTATTTTAAAAAGATGTGAACTCTGGGACTGAGATTTAATAAAATTAAGGATTTTCAGTGAGTCCTCAAGTATATTCTTAGGTAAAACTGGCTCTTTGTTCCCTACTGTATGTGGCAGAGAAAAAGGCAATGATTATAGTTTGGTGCCACTGCCTTGATCCCTACTGCTATCAGTTTTACTCACAGTTAGTTTTGCATCATCAGTGCAAATGTCAACACAGCAAAAAATGGGGGACCAGTATGGGGGCAAGTTTTATTATGAACATAAATTTAACCTAGCAGATCAAGGGGACCTTTGGGTTCTAGGGTTCTACAGACCACACTTTAAAAACCACTGCTTAGACAAAAGGATGTCAATGAAGGATTCTAAGAAAATCTGGCAATTGTTTGTAAAATGAAGTAAGTAGGGAAAAGATCAGAGGTCTTATAAAATGAATAAGAGACTAATGTAATGGTCTGGTCAAGGAATGATTAGGGTCACAGATTGGTGACAGTAGACAGAAAGAAAGAGATGATGTGAGCCAGAGTTTGAAATAAGAATCAACAACACAGGTAACTCTCTAGTTGTTTGTGCTGGAAGCACAACACAAGAGATGAGAGAATAAAAGAGCAATTAATACAGAGAGATGTAAACTGATAAATGCTCATAAAGGAGGTTATATAAACCAATTCTCCTTTAGTTTTAGCAGGGAAGTCCAAATAGGAAGGAAGGAAGGAAGGAAGGAAGGAAGGGAGGGAGGGAGGGAGGGAGGGAGGGAGGAAACCTAAAAGGGAAACTTTTGAATTTGAACTGAATTTGAAAGATTGAATATAAGCCAGTATATCCAAATCATTTCTAAAGAGCATTCAGTATCCCTCAGAATCCGCTGGAGAGTGGTTCTGGGACTCCTACAGATAACTAAAATCTTTGGATGTTGGAGTCCCTTTTATACAATGGCACAGTAATTACATATAACCTATATTTGCATCTAAGCTACAGCTGGGAGGGCCTACACATCACTTCCTTCACGTGGATTCAGCATAGTGCTCAGTGAATGGCAAATTCAAGTTTTGCTTTTTGGAATATTCTGGGATTCTTTTTCCTGAATATTTTCTATTTGCAGTTGACTGACTCTGTAAATACAGCGGGGCCGACAGTACCAGCTCCTTTAGTCTATCTCTGAATCTACAAAACAAACTTCGGGCCTCTCAAATGCCAGTATAAATTTAGTAACTACTGGGCAGGAAACAACAACAATAGAACTTCTCTGTATGTAGTAATCCTTCTAATAACCCTTCCTTGTAACCAAAGAAGGGAGCATCAAGGCCTGTTGTATTACTTGACAAAGAAGATAAACAAAAATTATATGATAGAGCTGGAAATTCCATTAGGCATATCTATAAATATCCAAAAAGTTAACTTTCCTCTAACAGGGTTAGCATCTTGTCTCTTCCAGACTAAGAAAGCATCTCAAAAGACTGACAGTATGAGTAATTAAAGGGATCCAATCACAAGCAGAAATAGGAATAGAGTGGAAAAGAGTAAGTCTATGACCCAAATATGGAGAATGTCAAAGAAAAAAACTGCTGTGGGAAATTTTATTTTGGTATCTTACTGCTCCTTAGAAATTCATCTGCATTGCCTTTGAATCACATCATTTACAAGCCACATATTTTTAAAAATTCTAACATTATAAATTAAAAGCAATTGTTAAAATCCCAAACCTATTTACTGCCATCCAAAACAAGCTTTACAGAGGATTCTATAGAGAGATTCATTCCTCCAGCTAAAACACAAACTCTAATGTCTCATTCATTCTCAATAGCCTTTCACTGATTCTTAGTACCAACCTAAACAAAACATAGTTTTGGGAAATCTATCTATATCGGAGGGATTTTGATACATTTAAAAACACACATATTTCTAACAAGTAATTGTTGTAAACTGCAGGGGTCTGAACTGCTGCAGAAAGATCTATATTTGTGTGTGTGTTTATTCCCTGGTTTAGAAATAGCAAGTTCTCAGCATTCAAATTTCAATGATCAAATTTGTTTTGGTTCTGAATTTGGTTACAACTCAAAGTCAAGTATAAGCATTGCTTTATAAAATCTCAGAATTGAAATGCCTATTTTCTTATAGAAGTAAAAATACTTCTAAATAACTTTAAAACAGAGCTATAGTACTTTAGCTACGTTCAAGTCAATTTCCCCAAATACACAAAGGGCTATTTTCCTCTTCACCAAGATATTCAAAACGGTTTTAACAGAAGTTCAAGTTTAAATATAACTTATATTAATAGGCCAACTAAAAACCTATATTTTTTAAAGGAAGTTTTTTATTTTTCTGATAAATAAAAATCCTTGCTCTGCCACAGAGCTTCAAAAAATGTGGTATAGCCCTGGCTGGTTTGGCTCAGCAGTTAGAACATCGGCCCGTGGACCAAAGAGTTGCAGGTTCGATTCCAGTCAAGGGCACGTACCTCAGTTGTGGTTCGGTCCCCGGCCCAGGGAGGGGTTGTTCAGGAGGCAACCAATCAATGTGTCTCTCTCACATTGATGTTTCTCTCTCTCTCTCTCTCTCTCTCTCTCTCTCTCTCTACTTCCCACTTTATCTGAAGATAAATGGAAAAGTATCCTCAGGTGAGGATTAAAAAAAAAAGTGGTATATGCTTGGCTATCTTCCATCGGCAACTGCTACAAAAGAAGAAATGTTAGAGTTGTCACATGGAGATGATTCTTAATAATATCAATAACTGTAACAGGCTGCTCAGCAGCAGCCCACTAGGTATTAGCAATATATGACCAAATTATTTTCTAAAAGTGTTAATGCTGTCTGCACTAGACCTAGGGTAGATGCTATTAATTACCGCCCATCAATACAGTATATAATACTTTAAGTCATTCTCTTTCATTCTTAAAGTATAGAAAGAAAAAACCAAAACCAATCAGGACATTAAAATGAAGTTTAATTTTATTTACTTTACCCCTCATTATCTCCCCACCTCCACATTCTATTAATATGTCAGAAAATATCCTACTTCCAGAATAAACAAAAATTTTCTTAGATTTATCAATCATTGCCTGTGAACTCTGCTTTGTCCTGACATACAAAGAACCTCCGGCCTGGCAAGCACACGAATCAATGGCCCCAGTAGATTTAAATGTGGTCACACTCACCTTAGTGAGTAATAAGGGTTCTGGATAATAAATGATTCCATATGTTTAATATATAAAATCACAGGTCAGAAATGTTAGCCTTTATGAAAATATAAGTTTTAACCCTTATCATAAATTCATTATGAGATCGTAACTGTTATAAATTTATATTGTGTCTTTTAATCTTAGGTAACCATTTTAGTTTCCTTCTCAACTACAGAGGCTTCATTTCCAAGCTACTTGAACATTGGTGTCTAGTCAGTAAATCCCATATGCTTACCATCACCCTTTCTAAGAGTAAAAAAGGGCAGGTAGGAGGTTATGCGACACTTCTTTCTGGTAAGTAATTTCCTTTAGTCTAAAGTTTGTGAGAGTCCCTCTGCTGCCTCCCTCTCGTCTCAGCAGCACCCAGACCTAAGCATGGGGCTTCTAACTCTGTACTATCAAAGGGCCCAGTGAGTTATCTGATAACAGTGTAGTAAGTTCCTTGAAAACATGGCTTATCTACAGTAGACAATCAGATGTTTGATAAAAGGTAATACTTCTCTTTGCAAAAGAACCAAGAGTAGTTTGATGCTATTACATAAGTAATAAGATTACCTAAAAGTAATCTTTTAAGAAGATGGCCAGGATGGGAAACAGTTCCTATGACGGTTCCACTTGCTTCTCCCTTCCACATCATGTGTACACAGTTTGCACTACACCTGATCATGTGTGCCAAGAAATGGCAAGCAGAGATCATACTGTTTCCTTCTGCTTCTTAGACATGCAAGAAGGTATAAGTCCCATAATTCCCACACTGGGCCAAGCAGTGCTTAAGTAATTACACTAATTCGGTAACTGAATGGAATGTTATGAGTGATGTCAGTGTCAAGATGACAGATGGCAGTCAATCACAGCCTGCTCCTCAATCCTAATAGACTCCTTACATCTACAGTTTACACTCTAACCCAATCAGAAAAACATAAAATACTCAAAATAAAATAATTCATTTATATATTAATCTTTAAAAGGAAACAAAGGTCTATATGTAAGTTTTTCTTAAACAGTCAAGTATGGTACAAATTTAAGAAAAGTGTAAGAAAATGCTAGTCTGGCCCTTAAAACATAATCAAGGTGTTGCATAAATGATAAAAACTCAAGATCCTTTTCACGTTTCATGTTCCTGTTACTGGTAGAAAAATGAACTAGACTAAGAATTATCTCAAACACCATTTAATACTCATTCCTTTTGTTATATTTAGTACTTCTTCCTATATTAATATAGCCCTAAGCTTGCCTCTTTTTGAAGTGAATCTCATCACTCTCTTTTAGAAACAGCTGCTGTGGGGAAAGAATTAGAGCTTTTATAGGAATATGAATCTTTGAGGAGAAGGGGGAGAAAAAGCATAAATAGTTTACCACTTTTGAGAGATCAGTTTCTGAGGTTTTAGCGACTGGTTATACAGGTAATACTGCGACAGTATCTCTCTATCTAAGACAGCACAAGAAGGCAGACTGCATAAAATTCATCAAGAGTTTGGCAGCATTAAAAAATTTTAATAGCTCTACCTCTCTCCACAGTATCAACTGGAATAGACTACAGAGCTAAAGATGCATCCTTTTTGAATTGTAACCTGTTTGAATCACAAGACACTGAGTTGACAGTGAAAGCTATCAAGATAATACAGACTGCTCTCAAGAATCCTATCAGTCACTCACTAGTAAGTCACCAACCCAATTCAATCAGCTGTCATGAAACAACTTAGCTGACTTAACATTAGAAATGAAAAACCTTTCTTTTTATTTAAAAAACCACTGACCTCAAATGAGTAGGAGAGAACAAACACCTATAATGTGAAACTATAAAGCAGTAAAAGCAAGCAAGCACTTAGCCTTTTCTCTTCAATACAACCAACACAAATAGAACAGACATCCCTCTTATTCAAATCTAATTCAGTCCTGAAAATGTGCTGGATGGCAAATTTTCACATAACAGGATACCATATTCTGATTTTAAGTGGACAAAGAATAATGTAGTTTACATACATCTAAAACTCTCAATTAATTTCCCCAAGTACTATTAAGCATTTTTAAAACCAGAAACCATATCTACAATCCACCCAAAATTTCTAAATTAAAAATAAACATACAAAATCATTTATATTCGCCTGGCCGGTGTGGCTCAGTGGATTGAGTGTCATCTCATGGACTGAGAGGTCCCATTCCATTCCTGGTCAGGGCACATGCCCAAGTTCGGCTCAATCCCCAGTAGAAGGTACGCAGGAGGCAGCCAATCAGTGTTTCTCTCTCACATCCATGTTTATCTCTCTCTCTAAAAAAAAATCAATAAAAAAACAAAATCATTTATATTCAATGAACTTGTTAGTGGTTACATTTGTGCACAGTATCAGATACAAGTTCCATTTTTCTTATGCTGCAAACATGTACTATAAGGTAAATAAACAATAATCTGGTAGTATTTCATAATGATTCAAAGAGCACAACAAAATAAAATTAACAACGCTTTCTAAACTAATAACACTTTCACAATTTTATTTTTTCTCACAAACAGGTAAAAATCACATACATAGTACATGGGGACCCATGCACAGGCAAGTTTGTAGGTCTTTTGCCATTTTGTCTTGTCTCTCATTAGCCTTTATCGTTTCCATCTTTTCTCCTAAGGTAAGAGCTTTTCTAATCCTCCTAGGCTCACCTACTTTTCACAAGCTTTCCCATTATCTTAAAAGATATTCAGATTGCATGAAACCTTTAAACATGATTACGAAACACAATCCTGTTGGGAAAACAAATGATACAGGACCATAGTCTACTCCATATTCTCTTGCCCAGATTCATGTGTGACTTAATGATTTGGGCCATAACGATATTTTAATTTGGATAGTCAATTTTAGGTTAAAAATTTCCAAGTCACCGTGGCAAATATTTGGACTTTGAGAATTCAGATATCAAGGGATACATTAGCATTACAGACAGTAAAGAGAGAAGAATAAATATAGAAAAACAAACAATGATGAGTATCAAGTAGGAGAATAAATAAAAATATAGGTCAACAGGAAAAGAAATGCATAGAAGAGGAAGAGGAAGGTCCTTTGGGAAACAAATCAGAGTTTAAAGATATCTTCAAGACCCGTGAATCACATTCCCTCAATTCATAGATTAATAAAATGAGGCTCAGAGATATAAAATTACTTGCTCAAAATGACACACACAATTCAGTTATTTTAGAACTTAGTTATTCTGATATATAATCTAGGACTTTTTCTAGCATACTAATATAACTTCTCCTTTTTGTGTTTTGAATTCTGTAAGTATTTATTTACTGTACTCAAGCCTTATATAACAGTGAACAAGACAGACCTAGTCACTGAACTAATGGAACTTAAATTCAGAGGAGGGGTCAAATACTGCACAATTAGTATACAATTAATTTAAGCAATTATGATAAACACTGTAAAGATGCATATCAGGTGAAGTGAGATCATATAAAAAGAGCAATGGACTTGATCTGGGGCATTACTGCAGCTGGGAACAGTAGGTGAAAGGGAATATAAGTACAGGTGACCCTTTGCTTCAATGGAGTCAAACAACAGCGACTGAAAATATTTGAAAAAAATGTTGCTGATGTGTACCATGTAGTTAGGCCTACCATGGTGGCATCTGTAGTGAACATGTACGGATATTTTCTTGTCATTACTCCCTAAGCAATTCAGTATGAATTTCACAAGCTTTCCCATTATCTTAAAAGATATTCAGATTGCATGAAACCTTTAAACAACAAGATCAAAAAACACAATCCTGCTGGGAAAACAAATGATACAGGACGATAATCTACTCCATATTCTCAGATGAATGACACCACTATTACATAGCATTTACATTGTATTAGGTATTATAAGTAATCTAAAGATGATTTACAGTATTACAGTATACAGTATACATGTAAATACTATGCCATTTTATATAAAGAACTTGAGCATCAGGGGATTTTGGTATCTGCGGAGGGTCCTGGAACCAATCCCTAGTGGATACTGAGGTACAACTGTATTAGCATTTCAGGCAAATAAAATCGTGGGTCCAAAAGCCCTTGAAAAAGAGAATGGTTCTGCTCCTCCAACAATCTGAAAAGGAGGCCCCTATGTCTGATGCATAGGGAGCTAGGAGGTTAAGTGCGGAGATAGGAGGCTGGTGAAAGTCTGGGCCAAGATCAGCAGAGACCTATAAACAAGGCTAAGGATGTTGATCTTGATCTTAGGAAGGAAAGGAGGCCCCAGAAGGGTTTTAAACAGGTGAATGACACCAATGATTTGCATTTTTGTTGAGAGATGAATGGAGGTTTCATTTACTGAGATTAGGAATTCTGGAAGAAGATCAGGTTTGAAGGAGAAGCTGATGAACACAGTTTGGGTCACATGCAGTCAAAAGAAAAAAAAAATCAAGTTAAAAGTTGGATCTGTGTATCTAGGTCCAAGACCTTTAATCCTCATCTACAGAAGAACCTGGAACTGCTTCAAGGGTTCCACTAATGCCTTGTTAAAATTTCATTTTAGGAAATATATGGCAGGTACTAGGTTAAAATGGTAGATCAAATATTGTCACTCCATCTCAAACCCCCATTAAAACTACAGTAAAAATTATTTATATATATATGTGTGTGTGTATGTATATATATCTATATATACATGTGTGTGTATATATATATCTATATATATATCTATATATAGATATATATATAGAGAGAGAGAATCCCACAAGAATAGAGAAAACAGAAGTAGAGAAATATAAATAAAAATTTAAAAGCTAGAAAGAACATGTTCAAGTGGTAACTGACTTATCAGGACCAAGAAAATTAAATCCTAGGCTAAGAGTGAGAAAAGCTAAGAACCAACCTAATTTACAGCAAAAAAATATTCAAAAAGTTCAGGGATAGGCCAGCACTAGGTATCTCTCGATGGGAAGGAGGGGTGGTCTAACATAAGAACTGGGTACACTTGATTTAGAAATCAGTGAGTCCCAAGATCCTCTCTCCAACTTATTCCACAAGTAATTGTCTCTACCCAGCCTAGGTAAAAGAACGAAGGTTTGCTCACTTGGAAGGGTAAAATAAAGGTGGACTAAAGGATGGTTGTCACAACTGAGAAGAACATACTGAAAACACAAGGAATGCAAGAAATACAAAGAAGTGCTTTCCCCAAAGTTCCCTCACTCACCCCATCCCCCAGTGCCACCCTAATTTGACTGTCAGAACTGGCATATAGACTTTTTACCCTCAGGCAGGCGATTAGAACTCTGGGTAGCAGATCAGGTCAAGAGGAAAAAGCCAAAGATACTAAGAAAAGAGGTTCTCCCAACAAACAGCCCATCCAAATCACCTTAGAGTAAAGCCCTCAGTGGACAAACCCCAACCTCACACTCAGATCTGCCAAGAAGCTTTCTCAGTCTTCCATTCCTAATCTGGAGCAAACAAGGATAACCAAAGATTAGAAGAAAGCCTCTAGTATGAGAAAACAGAGATCAAAACAACAGAAAACAGCAATTTGAAGGAGACATAAATGACACTGGAAGAAGAACAATCATCATCATCCTCAAAGACATATGGAAAGAAATGACATCTGTGAAACAAAAACAGGATGCTTTTTATAAAAAGCAACATTCATAGAACTAAAAAGAGCTCTTGCATATTAAAAACAATAGCAGAGCCCTGGCCGGTTTGGCTCAGAGGTTAGAGCGTCGGTCTGCGGTCCAGAAAGACCCGGGTTCGGTTCCCGCTAAGGGCATGTACTTCGGTTGCAGTTTGTCCCCGGCCCTGGTTGGTGGTGTGGATGGCAGCCACTCGATGTGTCCCTTTCACGTCGATGTTTCTCTCTCTCTCTCTTCCTCTCTCCCTCCCACTCTATCTGAACAAAAAATGAAAAAAATGTCCTCGGGTGAGGATAAAAAAAAAAAAATAGCAGAAATAAAACCCAAAACTCAATAGTATGATTAGAAGATAAAGTTCAGAAAATATCCCAGAAAGTAGAATTAAATGACAAAGAGATGGAAATGAAAAAAGAAAAGAGGGGGAGGGGGACTGGGGGATTGGGTGAAAAAAGTGAAGGGACTAAGAAGCACAAATTGGTAGTTACAAAACAGTCACAGGGAAGGAAGCAAAGCATAGGATATACAGTCAATAATATTGCAATAACTATGTATGATGCCAATTAGGGTACTGGAAATATCAAGGGGAATACTGTGTAAAGTATATGATTATCTAACCACTAATCTGTATACCTGAAATCAATACAAAATAAAATTGAAAGAAAAAAAGAGAGAAGAAAACTGAGAAACCAATCCAGGAACTTCAAAATAAAAATAATAGAAGAAGAAATCCTTACTGAAATTTCACAGTACTGAAGGATATACATTTCCAGATTGAAACCCAATGAGAGCCCAGCAAAACTGATGAAAAGGATGCCCACCAAAACATATCACTGAGAAAAAGCAGTTTACATGCAAATCTCAGGAAAAAAATGGATTTGGACTTCTCAAATGCAACACATGTTTGGAAGACAATGGAGCAATGCCTTTAAAATTCCATAAGAAAATTATTTCTAACCTAGATTATTCACTTAGCCAAACTAACAATCAAGTATAAGGATAGAATAAAGATATTTTTAGATTTTCAAGGCCTCAAATTTTGCTTAACATGTACTGTTTCGCAGGAAGCTACAGTAGTATATCATCCTTCAAAATGAGGGAGTGTATTAGTCAGCTTGGGCAGCCATAATAAAATACCACAGACTGGGTGGCTTAAACAACAAAAATGTATTTCCCCACAGATCTAGAGGCTGGGAAGTCCAAGATCAAGATGCTGGCCAAATTGGTTCAGGTGAGAGCTCCCTTCCTGGCTTCCAGATGGCTGCCTTCACATCGTGGAAAGAAAGGGGTATCTTTTTCTCTTCTTATAAAGGCACCAGCTCTATCAGAGTAGGGCCCCATTCTGATGACTTCATTTAACTTTTATCACCTCCTCATAGGTCCTATCTCCAAAATACAATTACATTGGGGGTTAGGGCTCTAACATAAAATAATTTTGGGAGGGCCCTGGCTGGTTTGGCTCAGCGCTTAGAGCATCGGCCGGCGGACCTGAGAGTCCCGGGTTCGGTTCCCGCTAAGGGCACGTACCTCGGTTGCAGTTTGTCCCCAGCCCCGGTTGAGGTCATGTGGGTGGCAACCACTCGATGTGTCTCTCTCGCATCGATGGTTCTCTCTCTCTCTTCCTCCCTCACTCCCTCCTGCTCTATCTGAAGATAAATGCAAAAATGTCCTCGGGTGAGGATAATAATAATAATAATAATAATAATAATAATTTTGGGAGGACACATTCAATCCATAACAGGGAGTGAACTAAGAAAACAGAAAGCATACAATAAACAAACAAACAAACAACCAGCACTCCAACACAAGAGAGAAATGAAAAGTACTTCAAAATGATGATAAAGAGAAAAAGAAATAGGAGGTTGATAACTAGGTACAAGCAGTACCTGGTAACGGGTACAAACACCAGGTCCGAGTAGTCCTGATTGGAGCAGTGTGACTAAAGAAATTAACATACGGAAAGCTGTCATACCATGCTTCTGTGCCATCTTTTAAAACTACTGGAGGATGTGTCTGGATTAAACAAGCAGGTAATTAAAGAGAGTAAGACTTAAGATCCAGGAACAGGGCTTCCAACCTAACAGAAACGCAAAAGAAATCATAAAGATGACAGCAAAACAGACAAAAACTAAACCAAAAAAAAAACCTAAGACAATAGCTATTCAGAAAATAGTCCTAAATATAAGAAGACAAGGGAAACTCCATGGAAGATGTCACCAAGAAAAAAGAAAATTAAAACAAAATAAAGCATGATCTGATAGATTACCTGATATTACTGACCTTGAGTAAAATTGTACTGCAAGACTACAGGAAGGTATGGGAGGAAAAATAGGAACAAATGAAAAAAAAAAAAAACAAGGCAATTTTTAACCAAAAAAATAATATAGTAAGAAATGAAATGCATAATGGTATTCAGCCATGCCTAATCTACTTGAATACTGATCTTAAAAAATATGTAAGTATTGAATAATAATTTTAAATACATGCTTTTAACATTAAGTACTAATTTTTTAAAGATAAATTGAATACTGATTTTAAAAAATACTAATTGTTTATTGAATACTGACTGAACACTGAATACAATGAACATTAAAAAAGATATAACTATGTTGAGGAAGTTAGGATGGTTTTATATGACAGATAAATCCTCATCCACCATAATAGAAAATCAAAGAAAAGCTCCAAAATTTATGAATAAAAAAGAAGCAGCATATACATACTATTTAGAATTAAGAACATGTGTAAATGCCAGAATGAAAAGCTAGAAGAGTAAAAATCTTTTGCCTCAGGAAAAAAGGAGACAGGGTGAAGAAAGCCAATGTATTCTGTTTAAGGGCAAAGAACCCAGTCGAAAAATGGGCCAAAGACCTGAACAGCCACTTCATAAAAAAGAATATCCAAATGTCCAATTAACATGTGAAAAGGTACTCAACTTCATTAACCATCAGAGAAATGCAAGTTGAAACCACAGTGAGATATTATTAATACCCACCAGAAGAGCTAAAGTGAAAAAGATACTAAGTGTTGGAGAGTATGTGGAGCAAGTACAGGTGGAATGTAAATTAGTACAATCACTTTGGAAAACTGTTTGACAATATTTACTAAAACTGAACATATGCATATCCAGCAATTCTACTCCTAGGTATATACCCAACAGAAATGTGGACACATTTTCACCAAAAGACAGGTAACAAGAGTGCACATTGTAGTGCTATTCATAATAGTCAAAACTAGAAACAATTCCAAATGTCCACCAATAGTGAAATGGATACATAAATTGTGGTAATTCATAAAATGGAATATTATATACCAATGAGAATGAAAGAACAACTACATGTATTAACAAGTATGACACTCACAATATAATAGAGCAAAAGAAGTCAGACGTAAAAGATACGTAATTTTGCCCTGGCTGGTTTGGCTCAGCAGTGGAGCATCGGCCCGCGATTCTGGCCAAGGGCATGTACCTCGGTTGCGGTTCATCCCTGGCTCTGGTGGGGATCGTGAGGGAGGCAACCAGTCACTGTGTCCCTCTCACGTCGATGTTTCTCTCTCTCTCTCCCTTTCTCTCCCTCCCACTCTATCTGAAGATAAATGGAAAAAAAAAAGATACATAATTTTGCTTATATAAAGTTCAAAGATAGGTAAAATTCATTGATGATATAAAGGTCAGCATTGTAATTCCTCTTTGGACATAAGGTGGGCCTCTGGGATGCTAGTAATGTCCTATATCTCCTGCAAGTTACTCAAGTATATTGCCTTTATGCAAATCCATGAAGCTATACATCAAGTCATTGGATTTGTGTACTTTTCTCTCTGTATATTTCAATAAGAATTATAGTCAAAAGATTCAGTTCTACCACTAGTAAGTTGTGTGACCTTGGGTAAATTATTCAACCTAACTGAATCTCAATTTCTGTAGCTTTAAAGTAAGAATGACAAAGCACCTCTTCTCTTAGGGATTTTTGTTAGGTTCAAATTAGATAATACATGTCAAGTGCTTAACAAAGGGCCTCACACATATGGAGCACACAATAAAAGTTTGTTATTATTATTAACCATTTGAGAATTGAAAAGGAGGGGGAAATCATTATAAAGGCCCATTCTGAACAAATCTGACATATGAAACATGAATTTAGCTGTGTAATCAGATGAGCATTTCAAATCTGCCATTTGTAATTGCCATGATTTTTGGCAAATAATTTAACCTCTCTGGGACTTCATTTTCTCAATTATAAAAGGGAATAAGACCATGGGTGTGTGTGTGTGTGTGTGTGTGTGTGTGTGTGTGTGTGTGTGTGTGTGTGTGTGTAGAGAGAGAGAGAGAATTTTTAAAAAGATTAAAAGTAAAAGACAGTTCCAAAGAGCATTTGAAATTATGTAAGTCTATCTATACTTTGATGTGTGCTTATGTGTATGTGTGAATGCATGAGTTATTTAAAAATATGAAGGCAAGTACTAGAAAAAACCTCCAAATGAGTTGAAGGTGGATGCCTCTATGGAAGAGAAACTAGCTGAGCCAAAGGGTGGGAGGGTGGGGAGCTAACTGCTCTTTTTCATTTCAGTCCTTATAGTACATACTTGTAACTATGTACATCTACTTAAGATTAAATTTTAACATAACATTATTCACTTTAAAAATATATACCTATGCCCTGGCCGGTTTGGCTCAGTGGTTAGAGCATTGGCCCATGAACCAATGAGTTGCAGGCTCGATTCTGGTCAAGGACATGTACCTCGGTTGCGGTTTGTCCCCAGCTCTGGTTGGGGTTGTGTAAGAGATGGCCAGTCGATTTGTCTCTCTCACATTGATGTTTCTGTCTCTCTCTTTCTCTCTTTCTCCCCCCTTCCCTCCCACTCTATCTGAAGATAAATGGAAAAATATACTGTATATATGTAGCTAGGTGCTACCAAATTAGAAAGTGGTTCAAGTGATGCTCCAAACTAAGCTGATCAATATCAAGCTCATGGTCAAAAAAACAAAGTTTAAACCATTTCAGTACATCCATAATTCAACTTCTCTATCAAGGTGCAGAGTGTGGGTGGCATAGAAATGCTAACTTTGAGTCCACAGAAGCTTAACTCCCTCTATTATTAGTCAGAGAACCAGGTGTTACTAGGGAACCACCTATTTTTAACTAGTTCAAGTCTACTTAAGGACCCTAGGAATCAGGAAAGAAATGCTGGCCAAAAGGCTTTTACTCTCTTTTTTTCAAATCAATATCTAAGTGGCATTTGGAACATCAGGTTGAAACTTACAGTTCACATATGACTCTCTAAGGTTTTAATTTTCCCCAAAGGTAATATAGTACTTGAATATATAGGAAGGTGATACTAACTCATAGTGCCCTGGTACCTACTGATCTCTGTAGTCTTCTTATATAGGGCCGCTTAACATAACTCACTCATGATTTGCAGCACATATGGATTGTTTATAAAGATCTTTGAGAAGAGGCTATCAAAGCACAGAAATTTGGCAGAATGAGGCTAAGAGTCATGGCAGAACTCATGTCCCCAATTTAGGTTATTTGATTGAGTTAACATACGAGAGAGAACTGAGAACAATTTCTCAATTTCTGGCACATAGAAAAGTGCTCAGTAAAAGTTAGCTCTCGTTATCATTGCTATTGAGAGGCATCATGGTCAGAAGGTTAAGAGCACAGACTCTGGAGTCAAACTGCTTGAAAAGGAACCCCAGCTCTATCACTTACCACCTGCACAACTCCAGACAAGATACTTAACCTCTTGGTGCCTCAGTTTCCTCATTGTTATTATAGGAACAATGTAGTTTCTACCTCACAGGGATGTGATGAGCATTAAAAGAGAAATTTCAAGCACTTAGAATAGCACCTGACATATTGTAAGCCTTCAATAAATGTTACCTCTCATTATTCTTCTTACTTCACACATTTAAAATAATTAATTCATTTTTTATTTCAATTCAAAACTATTGATGCTAAAAATACTGCAATGAAATGTCAGAGAATAAAACTGATTTAAACTGTGAATGATCTTCAGGATTATATGATATATGTAAAAAAAAAATTTTCCTTGGAAATATTCTGGAAAAAAACCCAAACTACATGGGTTTGCTCTAACAAAAGAAAACTTACATCTGGTACCATTGAACAGGTTCTGATACACCACTGTGCCATGAATCTACACATATTTTTCTTTTTCTTTTTTAATCCTCGCCTGAGGCTACGTTTTTCATTGATTTTTAGAGATAGGTAGGTGTGGGGGAGGAGAGAGAAACACCAATGTGAGACAGAAATATCGAAATATCAATTGGTTGTCTCCCGTAGATGGCCTGATCCGGGATTGAACCTGCAACCTGGGTATGTGCCCTGACCGGGAGTGTAACCCACCACCTCAGTGTGCCGGATGATGCTCCAACCAACTGAGGCACACTGGCCAAGGAGAAAATAATCTTTTTCATGGCACTGTTTTAATCTAACCAATTCGTTCAAATACCTCCAGCTCTATAAACCTATTACCACTGCACAGCTGATGGCTAAACTTGAGAAGAGGAATTCACCCTCACCTGTTTTTCTAAAAGTTTCCATTAGTACCAAAATATGTACAGACTTCTCAAATGCAATTATAAGAATGTAAAACAATGAAAAATTTGGTGGTTGATGTTTTTGCTTTCTTAAAAAAGTTGAATCCAAACTCAAAGGATTAAGGAATGGAGAGTAAAGTTGTCACTGCTAAGTAAAATTAAAGCCTGAAAGAAAACTAAATCAATCTCTCTCTCTCTCTCTCTCTCTCTCTCTCTCTCTCTCTCTCTCTCTCTCTCGTCACTGCTAAGTAAAATTAAAGTCTGAAAGAAAACTAAATCTCTCTCTCTCCCTCATACACACACACACACACACACACACATTCTTAATCCTCAATTCCTATGGCTATTCAGGTGCTTTTCCAAAACTATCAGAATTCCTCTGTAGGTTCACAAACAAGAGATCCATTGTGTGGATCTGTAAATTACATGACATCACTGGAATACAAGCACCAATTGGTATCACAAACAGTTTAAGTTTCCAAGGATACCAGGAACTTTAAATACCCAGCAGTTATACAAACTCAGGAGCATGACCTTCCTAACAATATCAGAAGCCTGCCCACTTTCTCTCTATTTAAGTCACTATTTCCAACAGAGAAAGGACACTGATTTTGCTCCAATAATTCCTCCAAATAATATTCTCAGCAACATTCCTTAATCATTCAATTATTCATTTTTGTATTCTCAACTTAATAACAGCAAATAAAGAGAAGAATGTACATAGCCCTATTAATAAAGAGACTCTCAGAAGGCCAGCCTGGAGTCCTTTACTAAAAGTTCACATTAAAGATTTTTAAAATGCAACACACATCAACACTTCTGTTTTGTTTTTATCCTCTCCTGAGGACATTTTTGCATTTATCTGCAGATAGAGTGGGAGGGAGGAAGGGAGGGAGGAAGAGAGAGAGAGAACCATCGATGCGAGAGAGACACATCGAATGGTTGCCACCCACATGACCCCAACCAGGGCCGGAGACAAACTGCAA
This sequence comes from Tadarida brasiliensis, assembly GCA_030848825.1. Taxonomy (NCBI): domain Eukaryota; kingdom Metazoa; phylum Chordata; class Mammalia; order Chiroptera; family Molossidae; genus Tadarida; species Tadarida brasiliensis. The sequence continues at coordinate 44,665,485 of CM061275.1, forward strand.
CCGAGGTACATGCCCTTAGCGGGAACCAAACCCAGGACTCTCTGGTCTTCGGGCCAACACTCTAACTGCTGAGCCAAACTAGCCAGGGCTCAACACTTCTGATTAATCCTTACAATAATGTTCCTCTGTGTTATGGAGTACCTATTTAATAACATTAAAAAATAATTTCTTCCTATATGACTTTCCTAGAAAAGTTATTTTTCCTTATTTAATATTAGCCTTCAATTCACATATGAATTTAGTATGTGAACTTCTTTATTCTAGCTAGAATAACTACTTCAACACAGAAACACAGGCTAAGTGTGAGGTGATTATGATTAACTATATTATTGTTAAACGTCAAACAAGTTTATAATCCTTTATAAAGGTCTCCTTAAAAAGGTGATATTTAGGGCTAAATTGTTATAAAATGTCTCTTCTTCAGCTGTTCTCTAATACCTATTTATCCAGAGTTAGACCTAAATAGTTATATTTTCTTTGTCAACTTTATTTATGGAATGTTTTTGATTAATTATGTGTGCCATTGAGAGTTTTGACAGTTCCAGAGTGCTTATTTTTCTATTTAGAGGATAAATATTTTAAGCATGTATTTCTCAAAATACAGGCTGGAAACTGACAAGAAAAACAGGGAGAACTTACAGGCTGCAGTTTACCAAGAGCTGTTTGATGATGATGGCAGCATCAGGGAGCTCTGAGCTATATGAATGGAAAGCCACACCTTCCAGCTTTTCTCCTTGTATTACCTCATATTTGACAGTTAGAATGCCAAGATTACAGGGCGAAGAGAGTTCCTATTTAGTCATTCTTGCATTTTTTAAAATAACATTATTTGTTACACATTTTTTTGGATGAAGGTTGTGTTAGAATGGGGGGGGGGGACAGAGATAACAATTTGTCGTTCTACTTATCTATGCATTCATTGGTTGATTCTTATATGTGCCCTGTGGGAATTGAACCTGCAACTTTGGGGGTCAGGATGAAAATCTAGCTACCAACTGAGCTACCCGGCCAGGGCTCTTAGGATTTTTTTTTTTTAATTTTAGAAAGCCATTGTGGGCTTTATATAAGTCCCCTAGAGGCTCCAAAAGCAACAGATATTGCTTTGTCATCAGTCTCCTCGTGGCAGTAAGGAAGTGTAGAGAAAGGTATCAATTAAATGTAAAGCATTAGCACAATTTTGAAGCAAAAGAAAGTTTAAAATACAATTCTCAATAGCAATAATCAGAACAAAAAACCAGATCATAGGTTCTGTGCTTCCCAATTCACTGTCAAGTTGAATTTTGTGAGGGTGCATATCTTTATCAAGTCAACATTTACATGCAGGTACATGACTGCAAACTTCTTATAAATGATAATATGACTATTAGGAAACTAATACTTCAGATATTTTAGTGAATTTACTTATTTAGGACACAGAAAAACTTTGAGTTATGGAAATAAAGTAATGCAAAATTATTTTACTTATAAGCTAACATGTTTTTTTCTTCGAAAGGTTTAGTGTGAATCACACATCTAATTGATTTTAAAAGCAGAGAGCAAAAGTCAGTGTTAAACAATGAAAATAATTTTAAATAAATATACTGAAATATCTTAATTCTAATCAACTTCATCAAGAATAAGATGAATAATGAAAAAAAAAAGAATAAGATAAATAAAAAGGATCCCCAAATCATAAAAATCTACCATTACATTTCTCCCTTTCCTAAAACTAAAAAAAAAAAGCAAACATCCTTATTAAACCCATTTTCTAAAGAACAATTGTCTTTCATATGTCTTTCTTTGGTTTACTATCATGTCATCTTTCATATTCAGGTTTAAATTTCTACCTGTCAAATGATGTTTTATCATTTCATGACACAATTTGATTTGTACAATTTGGTACAATACTGAGCAGAATTCTTAATTAGAGCTCTATGAATGTTAACAAAAGTGAAGACTGTACAGGAATATAAAACTAGAAACATATACACACAAGATAAAAGACATCAAACTTTCTTGGATATCTGAGTGCACTAAAACAACGATTATGAAATTTATTTTTAAAATAGCAAAAATGACATCTATTAAGAAAGCAAAACAAACCTCACATTTCAGGCAATTTGTAAGATCACTAGGTCTAAAACAGATTTTTTCCAGTGACTCAAACTGCTAAGGCTGTTTGTAGCTGTACTCTAAAATCTAAAAAGCAATATAACAGTTTTAAAACAATACCTGCGACGTCAAATGTGTAATTTACTTGGGAAGACAGACAATTCTTTTATAATAGCTTTACTGAAATATAATTCACAGGGAATAAAATCTGCCCATTTAAGTGCACAATTCAATGGTCCGTAGTATATTTACAATCTGTTCAACTATCACCTGTGTTGATATTAGAACATTTTCACCCCTTCAAAAAGGAGTCTCATCATGCTTTAACTATCACCCTCATCCCCTTCAGCCCTAAGAAACCACTGATCTATTTTCTGTCTCCATATATTTCCCTATTCTAGATATTTCATATTAATGGAATCACATAATATGTGGGTTTTCATTGTATGGATATACCACATTGAGTTCTATTTATGTTAATATTACATTTGAGTTGTTTCTACCCTTTGGCTCTCATGAATAATGCTGCTATAAACATTTTCGTACAAGTTTTAATGTGGACATATGTTTTCATTTATCCTGAGTAATTACCTAGAAGTACAATTGTTGAGTCATATAGTTATTCTATGTTTAGCTGTTTGAGGAACTGTCAGATTGTTTTCCAAAGTAGCTGCACCATTTTACATTCCTACCAGCAGTGTATGAGGGTTCCAATTTCTGTACATACTCATCAGTATTTGTTACAATCTACTCTTCGATTCCAGCCAGCCTAATAAGTATGAAGTGGTATCTCATTGTGGGGTTTTGTCAACTTTAATGAAATATGATTGACTTATAAAATTATAATATATTTAAAGTGTACAACACGATTTGATATATGTATACATGGTGAAAGAATTCCCTCCACCAAGTTAATTAACATATCCATTACTTAACATATTTACTTTTTTATTTTGGAATGAGGACACTTAAGTTTTACTCTCTTAGAAAATTTCAATTATATAATACAGCATTATCCAGCATGGTCAGCATGCTATACATTATAGATACAAAGACCTTATTCATATTATAACTGAAAATTTGTACCAACCTCTATATCTTTTATCAACTTTTACCAACCTTGCTCTATATTTTTTACCAACTTTTACCAACCTCTCTCTATATCTCTCCAACCCAGCCCCTGGCAAACATAATTCTACTCTCTGTTTCTATGAGTTCAACTTTGTTCTTTTTTATTAGATTCCACATATAGGTGATAATATGCAGTGTTTGTCTTTCTTTGTCAGGCTTATTTCACATAGCATAATGTCCTTCAGGCTCACCCATATTGTTGTAAATGGTAGAATTTCCTTCTTTTTTCAAAGTTGAAATATATTCTATTTTACATATATATTTTTTTTCTTTATCCATTCATCCATAGACAGACATTTAAGTTGTTTCCAAACCTTTGCTACTGTGAACATAGAAGTACAGATATATCTTCAAGATAATGCTTTCATTTCATTTGGATATGCACCCGAGAAGTGAGACTGCTGGATCACACAGTAGTTCTATTTTTAATCTCTTGGGGAACCTTGTACTGTTTTCCATAGTGGCTGTACCAATTTATATTCCCATCAACAGTACAAAAGGGTTCCCTTTTCTCCACTTCCCCAGCAGCATTTTTTCTCTCTCTTTTTGATACTAGCCATAACAGGTGTGAGGTTATCTCATGGTTTTAATTTGACTTTTTCTGATTATTAGTGATACTGAGCACATTTTCATATACCATCTAGCCATTTGGAAAAATGTTTATTCAAATCCTTTGCCCAATTTGTAATTATTTGGGTTTTTTTGTTTGTTTGTTTGTTTGTCGTTGTTGTTTTGTATTGAGTTACATGAGTTCCTTAGATCTTTTGGATATTAACCCCTTATCAGATACTTGATTTTTCTCCCATTCTGTGGGGTTGTCTTTTTCATTTTTTCAATGGTATCTTTTAATGCATCAAAGTTTAAATTTTGATTAAGTTAAATTTTCTATTTTTCTTTTGCTGCTCAGGCTTTTGGTGTCATATCTAGAAATCCTTTGCTAAAGTCAAGGTCATGAAGATACACCTCCGTATTAATCCTTCAAAGAGTATTATAGTTATAGCACCTACATGAAGGTCTCTGATCCATTTGAGCTTATTATGTATCTAGTGTGGGAGGTAAGGGTTCAACTTCAATTTTTGCATGTGCCTATCAAGTTGCCCCAGCACCATTTTTGAAAATACTTTTTTTACCCCCATTAAATAATCTTAGAACCCTTATTGAAAATCAGTTGACTTTAAACACATGGTTTTATTTCTGGACTCTAAATTCTATTCCATTGATATATATATAATGTCTATACACAAGCAAGTACTACACTAACTTGTACTGTTGCTTTGTACTAAATTGTAAGATTGGGCAATGGGAGCCCTACTTTTTTTTGCTTTTTTCATTTTCAAGATTGTTTTGCATATTCTGGTTCCTTATAATTTCGTATGAATTTTAGAATTAGCTTATCATTTCAACAAAAAATGTCAGCTAGCATTCTGATAGGGGTTGAAGTAAATCTGTAAATTAGTTTAGGAAGTATTGCCATCTTAACAATAAAAGTCTTCCGATTCATAAACATGAGATTTAAAAAATTTATTTAAATCTTCTTTAATTTCTTCCAATTGTGCTTTGAAGTTTTCAGAATAAAAGTTCTGCCCTTCTTTTGTTCAATTCATTCCTAAGTATTTTATTCTTTTTGATGTCACTGTGAATGGAATTGCTTTCTGAATTTCATTTTGGATTACTCACTGCAAGTGTATAAACATATCATTGATTTCTGTATATTTATCTTGCACCCTGCAACCCTGTTGAATTCATATACTCAACCAAGTTTTAGTGGATTTCCAGGATATTACTAAACTTGAACATGTCATTTTCAAATAAAGATAGTTTTACTCCCTTTTTCCTCATATGGATGCCTTTTATTTCTTTCTGTTGCCTAACTATTCTGGCAGAACTTCCAGTAAAATGTTAAGATATGACGAGGTCATACTGGAGTAGGACTCATGTCCTTATGAGGAAAGGGAGATTCGGAGACACAGAAGACACACACAAAGAAGGCCATGTGATGATGGAGACACAGATTGTAGTAATGGAGCTAGAGGACAAGAAATGCCAAGAATTGCCAGCAAATAACTAAAGATAGGAGAGGCATAGAATAAATAGATTCTCCCTCTGAGCCTTCAAAAGAAACTAACCCTACTGACACCTAAATTTCAGAATTCTGGCCTCCTGAACTATAAGAGAATAATCTACACCTGAATTTTTATTATACCCATTGTAGAATATAATTTTTCACTTAATTTTATTTTCAAATCTTGAATTTATTTCAATTCCTCATAATTACTTTTAAAATGAAAATCATTCAGGCCAAGTCATAATCTCAAAGTGAATTGTAGGGAAATTATTTGAACAAAAAGCCTCCCAAGATTATTGTTCAGACTACACAAGTTTTCAAGTACTTTATTCTCTTCGATATCTTTTTTCTTTTATTAAAATTTTTTTTTAATTAGCACTGATTCTGGATCTCAATGAGAAATCAATTTGGCAAATTTGAAACTTTTATGTACATGTCTTTTCTGAACTGACCATTTAACTCTTTAAACCTCATAGAAATGTTTAGCTAAATCTAACTAATTCAAAATAGTCAAAATGTTGTATAAGATTTCATTTTACATACTGCCTCTACCTGCCACAAACTTTGAAAAGATTAGCTATACCATTAATGATAATGAAAGAACCAAAGAAAATAGTTATATTTTTATTTTCTCTACTAGAATCTAAGTATCTGAGGAAAAGAACCATCTCACCTTTTGCCATGGTAGCTACTTGATCACTGATTATTCAACTGAATTCATTAAAATATAATTCTACTGTGGCAGGAGAAGATGCTAAATGTTCTTTAAAGGTACATTTGAGCCCACATTTTATCATCATTATAATTAATCAACCATTCCTTGTTCCTACTTTCCTCCTTTTTGTTCTTTAAAAAGAATCAAAGCTACATTTTAATTAAAACTAAGTAGAAAAATGAGGAATTACTGTTCAGTCATTATCAATAATTTATACATACTGATTTTTACATGTATTTCTAATATAACGTGGCAGCAAGTATACATTTTTTTAAATGATAAAGAACACATAAAAGGAAATGTTCGAACAGAAGTGTCAATACCCCCACATTATACATTAATATAATTTTGGATTACTAGTTAAGCAAATTAGAAACCATACATATTTAATGTGCAAGTTAATGTCAATGCTGAGATGAATAAAGTTATACGCTTACATTGCACCTTTCTCCCACAGATCTCAAAGCATTTTCCAAAATTTTCTTTGCCATCTTACATAAAGTGAGCAGATGGCAAAATTCTTCTAGCTTTACGATGACAAGATTCAGACACAAAAAGGTTAAGCAGTTTCCCAAAGAGTCCAAGTGAGTCAGGAGCAAAACAGAAATAGAACCCCAGACTCTTGGCTCTTAATCTCACACTAAAGCTACTAGTCCTCAATTAACCCTTCACTTTTCTGATGTTAGGATTTAAAAATAACAGCATCAGCATACATAATCACATTTAAGCCTCACAGCATCCCAGTGAGGTTGGGACTATCATTACTCCCATATTACACATAAAGAAACAGAAGCATAGAGAATTTGAGTAAATTGATCACAGCTACACTGTTAGTAACTAGTAAAGTCAGGATTTGAACCAAAGTAATCAGACTCCATAGTCACAGACTTGAGGTACTATAAAACCAGATTTTGTACTGAAACCAGCAATTTGATCTAGGTAGAGTGACCACATGACTCACACTATACCTTGCTGTCCCAAAGTAATTAACAGCACACCTTTTCAACCTTTGCAAAGCTTCTCTGTTTAGATTATAAGGAGATCATTATATTAGGTATTTTTTTATCTTTTCTTGATTTTATTTTATTCATTTGTAAAATAAAGATATTTGATTAGAGGACTTCCAATGTTTTTTTAAATAAAATATAAGGACACAGATATGCAGAAAGGTTGTTGCTTATATAAGTATTCATTGTAGTCTTCACAGAATATAAATGTTTATAGAAAAATAAAAGTTTATTGAAAACAATAATGTTTGCCAATTCAATGACCTCCTTATATAAATCAACCCTCACTTGAACACTATCCCTCCCTGAACCTTTCTTGATCATTTTTGAATCCTGTATGAATGCAAAGTCACTGCAGAGTCAAACTGTTAACCTGGCAAAAGCAATAGGATTTTACAAAGCTGATGAGAGCTGTGTTGGAAAAGAACTCATATTTCATGTAACAGGTCTGATAAGTAAGGCTATAAAAGAATTATATCATTTAACAACTGTAGGAAACTGATGTAGATGACAGGTTAGGCAGTCTAAACAAAAAATATGAATAACAAAGGATTAACAAAGAGTCTTGAACCAGACAATGGCACAGACTCACTTCTTCATACTGCTGCCTGCTAAATGAAACTATAAACTTTGGAACTACAAAAGGTAGCCACAGATCTCTGAAAATGGAAAGAAGACTGACTTGCTAGGACCCATAGGTAGAACTGGAGGAACAACATAGAGGCAGGACATGTTACAACCTGGGCTTCAACAGAAGAAGGTGACTCAAAGCCTTGCCTCAAACCTTGCCCCAAGCAACAGAAAGTGGTCTGGGTAGGCTCATTCCTTTCAACACTAGGCAAGCTTAACAGCACTGGCCTGGGGGTATTGTGGGGAGTGAGCAAGCAGCCAAGGGAACTATTCATTACCTTTCTCCTTCAGACCTGAGACTACCCTACCCCACTGAGACATACCAAGTAGCCTAAGACAGGGGTGGGGGTATGAGGGTCCTGGAAAGAGGGACCCACCACAACAAGAACCCAGCCTGGGAAATTGTTCTCCATCTCCCAGAGGCAAGGGATCCTGTCACAGCAGCCCAGCCCAGAAAGCCTCTGTTCCCAAGGGCTGGAGACTCCTTTCTCGCTCCTAGAGACACAGATGGCCTGTTCTGGGGGAACTCATTCTGCTCCCTCAGCCATCACCAGCAGAAACGAGTAGGAGGCCCACAAACACCAAGCAGACCAAAATAGTACTGCAAAAAATCTGAAAATTAAATTGTCATAGGAACCATACCCCTCAACATTAGGCCTACAGCTACATACTAAACCTAAAAAGGTTGACAGCCTGCTAAAATAAAAGACTTAAACAGGACCTACAGTTTCTTAACATCACAGCCAAAATGTTCAAAATTCAATTAAAAAAACAATCCATCATATCAAGAAACAAGAATAGCACAACTTGAATGCAAAAAGACAATCAACTGAGATGACTCAGATGTTGAAATAATCTGAGAAGGAATTTAAAGCAGCCATCACAAAATGCTGCACAATCAATTGGAAATTATCTTGGAACAAATGAAAAAAGAATAGAATATCTTAGCAAAGAAATAGGAGTTATAAAAAAAAAACTGCATGAAAATTACAGAACTGAAAATACAACAGAAATACAATAGTAGAATGGAGATGACAGAAGACAGAATGAGCAAACGTGAGGACAGATCAACAGAATTTACTACAACAGAATTTACTGAATATGAACAACAGAGAGAAAACAAACTGAAAATAATAATAATAAAAAATAAGACCTGTAAATAGTATCAAAAGATGCATTACTCATATCAATGGAGTCCCAGGAGAGAAGAAATACAGTAGGGACAAAAGAGTATTTGAAAAAAATAATGCTGAAGACCTCCCAAAAGAGTAGGCAAAAAGACATACGCCTCCAGATTCAAGAAGCTGAATAAACCCAAAGAAATCGAAGACAAGACCCACCATAATTAAACTTCTGAAAACAAAAGACGAAAAATAAATCTTGAAAGCAGTCAGAAAAGACATGTTACCTCTAGACCTAGGGGAACACCAATCTAAATAATAGTAGATTTTTCATCTAAAACCATGAAGGGAAGTGGGACAAAATTTTTCAAATGCTCAAAGAAAACTGACAACTACAAATTCTATAGCTGGTGATATTATCCTTGTAGAATGAAGGGGAAATTAAGACATTCTCAGATGAAGGAAAACTGAAAGAATTTGTCACTAGCAGACTTACCTGCAAAAGGGAGTTCTTCACACAAAAAGAAAATGATAAAAGAAGAAATTTTAGAGCAATAGAAATGAAGAAAAAATAATGGAAAGAGCAGAAATATGAGGATATATTCTATCATCCTCCTGAGTTTATAAATATTTTATTAAAACAAAAATTATAATACCATCTGATACTCAAGACAATGATATATTAAAGTGGGAAAGGTAGACAGACTTAAATGGAAGTAAGGTTTCTACACTACAACCAAAGTAATCAAAGTTTGATACATGTAAACTGTGATGTGACATACAAATATTGTAATATGAGCAACTGCTAAGAAAACAAAGAAATACAGTAAAAACCAATCAAACAAACTATAAACAACAAAGATACAAACTTGTGGGTGAAAAAAGGCAGTTCTCTACCAGTGCTCTGAATAGTGCTCTCTGAGTGAGTGACCAGTTGAACAAGGAGAGAGCTATAGGTAAACACCATAGCAAGAGAACATAGAAAATTCATATGGAAAGAGCTTTCCAGATGAAGTGTTCCAATTATAGCATTTGCACATGCACCTCTCTGCATGTGCGTATGTGTATGGGGAGGAGGGTGAAATTCATCTATACTATTATTACCTGCACTGAACAGTTAGCAAATGAACAGTAAATAAAGTTGCCCAAGATACTACATTGATAAGTTGGTAGGTTGCTTGCCACCCTTTGCTCACTTTTTCCAGTGCAATGTTAGGTTATCCATCTCTGACAGAAAAAAGTATTAAATAAAGGTTACTGAATCTTACCCATGATCAAGGCCCAACTTCTTCTAGTTAAATTAATGTAAAGACAGACAGAGACAGACTGGTGAGGATTCAGTTCTAACTCGCAGGGTCACCCATCTCTCATTTCCAAATCCATAGCTGCCTTAAAAGAGGAAAGAGCTTCCTTCTGAAAATTTCCCCATATAGAAAGTGTTTCTCCCCATACCCAAAGTGAACTTATTACTTTCTTTCACAGTGCACTTATTATCAAATAACACATTTGAAAAGGTTAAAAAACTATAAAGAAATAAAAAATATACAAATACTTTGGCTGCTTATTTTATAACATAGCTCAGAGATCTTTTAATATCTGTACATCGAGAGCACTTCATTCTTTACTCAGCACTCTGCATCTTCTCCCAAGTACAGACACGATTTACATCAATAATACTCATTCAAATTCTAAATATGTAGCACTCCAGAAGAGCATGATTACCAAAATGTAAATATTCAGGTGTATTCATATATTCATCCTAAATTTTCATTTATTTATAAATTATTTATTCTTTCTTGTGCTTTATGTCCTGCACTTTTATTTTAAAACTGTATTGTTAAGCTAGAACAATGTAGAACTAGGATATAACAGAAGAGCTTCATTTTCCAGTAAATTAAAATAGGTATACATTTTTTTAAAAAGAGCCTTGAAAGAACTAACAAATTCTTCTAGTGATTTTATTTTTAAAATCACTCATTATATATTATATAATAATTGAGCAAAAAATGTAAAATATGCAATCATACACTATTTTTCAGAAAAAAATACTCCAAAGAAAGTTCACTTTTAGTTGTTTATTTTAATAATTAGTGCACAGTTGCAATTATAACCTAAATTTTGTTTAAAAGATTTAAAAATTTATTTTCATAAATTCCCATTTCATATTTTTTCAAGATAAATTCTCAATCATCCTCTACTACCCCCTCCCCCAATAGGCCCATGTATATGTTAATATGTTACTTGGTACAAAATTCAGGCAACTGTTTTAAATTATTTATTTTTAGTATTTTCCCAATACTATTTACTCTTGGATAAAAAGTCCTTTCACATCTGATGTTTGAACTAGTCTAATGCTGAAAAAGAAAACTGCCTAAAATAACAAAAATGGCTCTGTTGCCCAGCCAGTGTGGCTCAGTGGATTGAGCGTTGTCCCATGGACTGAGAGGTCCCGGTTCGATTCCCAGTAAGGGCACATGCCCGGGTTGCGAGCTCAATCCCCAGTAGGGGGAGTGCAGGAGGCAGACGACTGCTGTATCTCTCTCACATCGATGTTTCTTCCTCTCTCTCACAAAAAAATCAGTAAAAACATTTTTTTTTTTTAAATGGCTCTGTCATAGTGTTTAAATGAGCATTCCTCATTAGTTTAAAAACAATGCAACGAACACTAGGCTTTAGAAGAGGTGAGATTCACAAAGAAATATTAAGTTCCTTCTAGCTGAACAAAATGATACATTTAGAATTCTATAGAAAACAGAAACAGTAAAGCATTATTCAAAGGAATACAATATCAACCTAGGGACTAACAGCAATATCTGAGTCATAACTATCAATTTAATAAATTAGAATAAAGGCTAGAGAGGATCAATAAACCAGCTACAATCAATCATGATTTCTACTAGCAACAATCCATTCACTATGGACAATGGGTGTTCATAAAACACTGTTTAAAAGGTCACACCCTAAAATTAAGTCACAGGATAAAAACTCAACAAGTGGATATTAAATATAAAGTGAACAAATGTAGAAATGTGAGTTAAATATTTTCCTTTATCAAGGACTAAGCTAGGCACCAAAATGTTAAGAAATACTTATAAAAGTTTTTTAATTGAAAAAAATTTAATGCCATTTATCTGTTTTTAATAAACTAGGACAAGGCCTTTATTACTTTATTTTAAGGGTTGAACATCTCTGTCCAGCTCAAGGACCAATAATATTACAAGATGGCTTATTTTTTTAAAACTCCTAGTTTAGGGTGTTATCAAGTAAATAAAACTTAAATACTAGAATATCAGTGCCTACCCTCCATATACTAGAATCATCACATAATCTTAAAGCATGTCCCTTATTCTGAGATTCTGGCAAGTACTACTATGAAATGGATGAGTTCCATTAGGTAGAGTTCTCAGCAGTCCCTTAGAGAGTAATATCTAAATACTTTGAATTAAAAAAAGTTCTTTATAATTTGCTTAAAATATCATCACTAACAGGAAGGAATGTTAATTATGCCTTTTGTAATGAAAGCTTAAAGAATGGAATCACAAAGTACTCATGACAGCTATCGTTATTTAACCTATATTGTCAGTAATTTATTGTACATTTTTCTGCCAATAGTATAAAACCTTCACTAGTATTTATAGTACATCCGTAGTATATACAGATCTAAACATATACCAGGCATGGACTCTGCCTATCTTTAAAAAATAAACTTGGATCTGGGAATAAACCCACAAATGCTGACAACAACTCATATGTTCTAACCACCAGATACCACTTTTCTCCAGAACAACAAACCACACACATAGCATTCAAAATACCCTTTATTTTTACCAAGGTTATGGTTATACGCTGTGCTAAGTTATAGTTGAATTGGAATCCCATAGGTTTCTTTTTCTTTTTTAAATGTTTTCTTTATTGATTTTAGAGAGAGAGAGAGGGAGAGGGAGAGAGACAGAAATATCGATGAGTAAGAACATTGATTGGCCACCACATGCATGCCCCTCTCTGAGGATCGGGCCCACAACCTGGTATGTGTCCTGATGGGAATCAAACTGGTGACCTCTTGGTGTATGGATCACCCCTCAACCACTGAGCCACACTGGCCGGGCTGTATCCCATAAGTTTCAAACTGTTTTGATATTTTGGTGACAACATCTAAGAACGTAGACATAATATAGGATTTCTATTTTGTAAAGGCAAGTGAATAAACAATCATAAACAAATCTAAAAACTAAAGACTAAGAGAAAAAGAAATGAAGGATATCTCAATGAGAAATTTCACATAAGACAGGAAAAATGTCTGTGGTTTACTGACTAAAACTCAGTCACTAAAAACCTGTATACTCATGTGGATGAGGTTTCATAATCATAGATTCAGTCATTACTCATCTTACTCTTCTCTTTGCTTCCTCACAAAGATATACTGGCTTTGAGCATGAGAAATTGACTACAAACTTCTCAGGCAGATAAAAATATGACAATCATCCTGGCAATGAAGACAAATCAACATGTTCATTATAATCTTCCAGGGGGAAACTAAATCACACAGAACTAAAAACATATTTATATTGCTGTTTTCAGCACAGGGGTAGGGAATTGCTAATTACTGAAACTATTAGAATAAGACTAAAATATTATAAACACCTGATACAGATATTTCTTGAATGAACGAATACACAGATATAAAACACAAATAAAACAGCAAGACTGCTACATGTTTAGATAACAAATGGAAAACTAAATGTGTCTTAAGGTCTCAAAACACCAAATCATTATTCTGGATCCGGACACATCTTTTTAAGGTAAATATATTCAAGAGAAATGAAAACATATATCCATGTAAAAACTTGTTCATAAATTTTCATAGCAACATTGTTAATAATAGCCCAAAAGTAAGAACAACTCAATGTCCATCAACTTATGAACATACATATAAAAATGTGGTATAGCCATGTAATAGAGTATTATTTAGTCATAAAAAGAAATGAAGTTTTGATAGATGCTACAAACATGGATGAATCTTGAAAGCATTATGCTAAATAAAAGAGGCCATACACAAAGGGCACACATTGTATGATTCCACTATATGAAATCTATAGGCAAACCTATAAGTCTATGGAGACAGGAAACACATTAGTGGTTACCTATGGCTGGGCAGTGGTAGAGGTGGGGGGTAGTTGGGAAGTGACTGCTAATAGGTACTAAGTTCTTTCCTGGCATTATAAATTTGATTGCAGTGTGGCTGTACAACGCTGTGGATATACTCAAAACAACTAAATTGTACAAAAGGACAAATATTATAAGATTCCACTTATGTAAGATACCTGGAGTAGTCAAATTCATAGAGACAGAAAGTAGAATGGTGGTTCCGAGGCTGGGGGAGGAAAAAAATTAGGCAGCTATTGTTTAACGGTTACAGAGTCTCTGTTTGGAAAGATGAAAACATTCTGGAAATGGATGGTAGTGATGGTTGCACAACAATGTGAATGTACTTAATTCTACAGAACTCTACACTTAAAAATGGTAAATTTTATGGTTATGTATAATATGTTACCGCAATTCCAAAAAACCCAATTGAATTGTATACTTTAAATTTTCTTTCTTTCTTGATTTTAGAGAGAGAGGAAGCGGGAGGGAGGGAGAGAGACAGAAACATTGATGAGAGAGAACATCAATTGGCCACCTCCTGCTTGTCTCCCACTGGGCATTTGGCCCACAACCTGGGCATGTGCCCTGACTGGGAATCGAACTGGCGACCTCTTGGTGCATGGGTCAATGCTCAACCACTGAGCCACACCAGCCAGGCGAGTTGTATACTTTAAATAAGTAAATTATATGGTATGTGAATTATATCTCAATAACGCTGTTAAAGAAAAATAAGGCGTGGGTGTGTATATGTATAAAGTAAGAATATTAAACCACCACTATGGGTAAACTCTAAGTCTATAATCATGAAAGTTGAGTGGCTCAGCTAATAGCCTCTGGTTAGCCTGGAATAAGATGGCCAAATGTGCCAAGGTCAGGTTGCTAGTCTTGACACTCTCCTTGTCCTCATGTTATACACATACCCCCTCAACCCCAGTTGAGTGATTTCATCCACTCTTGTGTCTCCAACGTCCTTGCGCGGATGACTCCCAAAGCATATCAATAAATGGCAACTGATCTCTACTCCTGTACTCCTACTCCATTATTCCTTGGTGCTCATTGGGCAGAAACTCCCAGGTTCTTGAAACCCTCAAACATAATATGCTCAGAGATCCACAAAAATGGAGGGATAAGAACAGGGGTTTGGAGTAAGAGGAACCTGGGACTCACCACTGACTAGCTGGGTAGTCTTAGAGAAGTAACTGAACCTTTCTGAGTTTCTACTTCCTTACTGTTAAAACGAGAATAACTCTACCCTAACAGGATTATTCAGAGGATTAAACCAGATAAATGTGCATAAAGTGCCCAGAGGTTGAAAAACCAAGCTTAGAGAAATCACCACACCTGCCTTCCCATTTGAACTTGCTCTATCTCTTTATTCTCCAACTTAGGTAATAAAGATGTCACCATTTTCCAAATCTATAAACCTTGTTGTTATTGAGTCCTATTGGCCTTCTGTATCATTCAGCTTCTGTCAATCTACCTTCTGAAATGTCTTTTTATTTGATTTTCTATACTCATTTAATATCAATGCTCTTTAATGTAGGCTTTTAGCATATCTAACAAACTCTGGCACAATTTAATTGTATCTCTCCATCATCAGTCCATCATCTACGTTTTTTACTTTGTGAACTTCTCACCATTCCCTAGGTGTTTATCTGTTATTTATGTTTACATATCTGTTTCCTCACTATGTTGTAAACTATTAGAGGTTAGATAATGAGCTGTATTCATTTCTGTATCATCCTCAGTGGCTGATGACAAAGAAAAAATGGAGGGTGTCAATAAGGAGGGAACGATCCAGATCTAGTTACATTTAGAAATGAGAGCCCAATGTGAAAAGTTACAGGTTAATTTTTGCTCCAAAGTAAATGCCAGAGATGGCTACTGTTTGGTATAAGACACATTATAATGTGTCAATTATGAAATAAACTATTAATCACAATACTTAAAACAAAACCATTTCTCATTCGTTGTTGTTTTTATTTTTATTATTATTACTTTTTTAATGGTCACCCGGGGATATTTTTCTATTTATCTTCAGATACAATGGGAGGGAGAGAGAGAGAAACATCGATGTGAGAGGGACATATCGACTGGTTGCTCTCCCACACGACCCTGACCAGGGCCAGGGTGAACCGCAACCAAGGTACCTGCTCTTGGCCGGAATCGATCCGTGACTCACTGGTCTGCGGGCCGATGCTCTACCACTGAGCCAAACCGGCCAGGGCTGTTTTTATTTTTTTTTGCTTTGCTTTTTAAGATGACTGGAAAGCCATGAGCAACTGAGAACCAAGGAATTGCTAATCTTTATAGGCTTGAGGAGAGAAGAAATGACCCAGCTGCAAAATACATAAAAAAATATTAAGTGGATGACTAGAAACAGGTTTATGATATCATACCCCTAATCAAATTACATACTTATGAAGAGATAAATTCTATTCTAGGTTAGGGGTGGCTCAACACTCAAAATTATTAGGTGTAGTCTAGAAAAATTACTAAATGGTTGATGTCATCATTAATTACCATTGACCATACTGGGTCAAATCCTTTGCATCTAACATCTCAATAAAATATGTCTTCTGGGCCCTGGCTGATGTGTCTCAATTGGTTGGGCATCGTCCAGTGCACCAAAAGGTTGCCTGTTCAATTCCTGGTCATGGCACATGCCGGGGTTTCAAGCTCAATCCTCAGTATGAGGCATAAAGGAGGCAGCGGATCAATGTCTCTCACATCAATGTTTCTCCCTCTCCCTCTAAAAACCAATTTCAAAAATCTAAAAAAAAAAAAAAAAATGTGTTCTGGTTATCCGGGGGTTTGGTAATCAATGGCTCTCCAACTCAAATTTCTAGAAAATGAGCATGAAAAACGCTACTGGCAGCCAAGAGAAGGTGGGATAACAGCTGGATAATCTTTTTTGAAAAATGGTCTAGAATATTTTAAATAAATGAATCAATTCTCTAGGAATTTTTATTCCTTAGCATACTGATTCTCTCCTATAAATTTATCGATAAAAATGTAAACCAGTCAGTTATTTATAAAGGAAAGTCTTTGCATATAAACCACATATATTTTTCACTTTATTTGTGAGATTGCTCAGAAATTGCATAACCACATGGAAACAGTGAAATCTGATCTTGTATGCATGAGACAAAACAGACAAGAAAACTTTACTTGCAAGAATAGCTTCCTTGGAGTCTTTAATACAAATTCAACAAGGGAAGTAAACTAAAATATTAAAGTAAGTTTTGTTTATTAATTAAATCTAATAATTAGCTTGACTTTTATATTAATGGATTTACTTAAGTGAGGCAAAAATAAATACAAATTTTGTTAATGTTGGAATACTTTACTTAGCACATACTTATAAACTGAAAACCCAGAGAAAATAATTTAAAAAACATAAAAACCCAAAATGAAACAATAAGAAGCAGAAAAACAGTTATAATTAACAGTGAATACAAAATTTTAAATCATCTTTAAAAATCAATGAATAAAGGTACCATGGATGAATTCACTAGAGATGATTTCCAAATTGTTATTTATATTATTCTAAAATTCAGAAGAGGATTACATTATATTTAATGGACTAAAAAATAGTATCTAGTTTTGATCTAAAAAAAAGCACTCAATAATAGGATAAAAAATTACTGTGTAATCTTAGAGGCAGGAACATAGAGCTAACTTACAAAAATAAAAAATAAAAAATCCTAACAAAAGGATGTCTGAACAAAATTACCTTAAAATAATTATCATCCATACATGGGCTATCAATAGACATTCAACGCTAGTAAAATAATAGGAAAAAGAATGATAAAAAACATATCTCTCAATAAATGTCAATAAGGCACTTAAATACAACTCAATATTCAACTCTGATACTCTAAAACAGTTAACATAAAATTTCTTAATGTGAGAAAAAGATATTTAAATGTAGAGTAAAAATCATTTTTCTGTAATAATACTGGTTATTAACTCTAAAGGTTTAAATAATAATAGGTATCACCAGTGGTATGTTGCTAAAAATTTCAACAAATACCTCCTTAAAACACCACCACCACCACCACCCTTACATTTGCAACATTTCTGGGGTTTAAAAAGTCCCACTATGGTTAATTGGAAGCTATCAATGCAATCACTAGGATTGGGAGTAGATGCACTGACTCTGCAAGCTGGCTCCAGCACGCCACTGGTACTAACTTCTATTGAGCTCTTACTGTGAATTATGTAAAGAACTTGACACATACTATCTTATTTAATCCTTACAACTCCACATCTGTATTACTAGCTCTATTTTCAGACAGGTTATGTCTACTTCACAGCTAAAAAGAGGCAGAGCCGGAATTCAACCCCAGGTCTGCTAACTCCCACATAAGGACTAAGCAGCATATTACATAACTATCATCCATCTACCTACTTTGTAGCTAAAATTAAATTTAGAAACTTAAAATAATTTAACTGATATTAAAATTAAAATGCTTAGTTTGGCAACTAAGGATTATGACCTGCTTAAATGGTCTTCCTTATATTTTTGTCTGTAATAAAATTTACAGGCTCTCTGACTTCACAGGAAAAAAAACCTTACTGCTTTCAGAAAAAGAAAAATCTGTGAAATAAGACACATTCCAGGGAGCATTTTAAAACAGACATAGAGATATTCAGAGTATTTTAAACATATGTAGAAATCATGTAAAAAGGAATAATTTGGTACATTTGTTCTTAATACTACAAATAATCTGCTTAGTTCTGTACTTCATATTATACAACTAAATTAGTCCCAGAAAAACAATGAAATATAAGAATATACTTGTACTAACTGTGAAGATAAATTTCCTCAATAATGAAGAAACAAAGGGGAAATCAGAAACATGCTTTATAAGGTTTGAATCGTTCTATTAAACTGCTAGGATTTTATTTGAAAACAAGAATATTTGGGATAAATGCAAATAAATTTAAAACCTACAATGTAAAATAACTGAAAATAAATAAAATATTGCTACATATACTCATATTCCACTTACTAATCAAAAGAAATGAGATTCTACCTAAAAAATAATTTAACATTATATTATAAACCATTTTATGAAAAAATGTGTCACTTCACTAATAAATAAAATTAAAATATAATAGTAATATTATATGTGCCTTAAGCTAACAATTATAAAAACTTTTATCAACTAAGAACCTAACATGAGCTAGGCATCTTGTTTCATTTACTATTTACATCCCTAGAAGACAGTTATCACCCCACATTTTATTGATGAGAAAATGGCGGCTTAGAAAAGTTACAGGAAACTTTCTCAGTTGTATAACCAGACAGCAGCATGGGTAAAAACCCATTTGTCCACCTCCGAAGATCTTTTCCTTGCCCCCACCTATACTCTGAGTACAAGAAAACAAACAAACAAAGAAAATAAAACAAAACAGAATCTTTAAGTCCAAATTGGTACGCTCATGGAGGAAAATTGTACTCCTAAATTGTTATAGGCATTATTATTGTGTTATGTCTTTCTAGTGGAAAACTTTACAATATATAATAAACTACAAGATAGTCACATTCCAAAATATAATTCATTATTCCCAATGTGCCCCCAAAATAAGCCAGTAGGAAAAAAAAAAAAAAGAGATTTCCATAAGTGGAAATTATAATAGAAAAAAACTATAAACAACTAAAAATGCAACATTTAAATATTATAGATTGTCAGACAGTCCAACATCCTTGCCATTTTCATTCCTGGTCACTAGATGGGAATGTATATGAAATAGTCTTAAATGAAGAAAAGGAAAACAACTTAGCACTTATTTTACACTGACTACAACCATTCTAAAAAAGCACATATATGTACAATGAGAAAAACAAGATATAAATTTAAAGTGATGTAGTCTATTTTTTTCTGAAGCTACTCAACTTCACAATACATTTTTTAAAGTTTGAGCATATATGTGACTATGTCATGTGACATTTTATTTTATTTTAAATATGTTTTTGATTTTTTTTTTTTTTTGAGAGAAAGGGAGAGAGAGATAGAAACATCGATGTGAGACAGAAACATCAATCAGCTGCCTTTTGCATGCTCCCTACTGGGGATCGAGCCCGCAACCCAGGCATGTACCCTGACCGGGAATCGAACCGGGACCTCTCAGTGCATGGAACGATGCTCAATCCACTGAGCCACACCTGCCAGGCTCATGTGACATTGTAAATTTTATGCTATTATATTGCATTAATAACCTCATAATTGTTGAGACCTCTGTTACCTGTTGTTATGGACTGAACTGTGTCCCCTAAAGATCGTACATTGAAGCCCTAACCTCCAATGTGACTGTATTTGAACACAGGACCTTTAAAAAAGTAATTAAGGTTAAATGAGGTCATAATGAGATGGGGCCCTAATCCAACAGGACTGGTGTCTTTAACAGAAGAGGAAGAGACACTAGAGGCACCTATGTACAGAAGAAAGGCCAAGTGAGAACACAACAAGACAGACCCATCTGCAAACTGACAAAGCCTTAGGAGAAAGCAACTCCACCCACACCGTGATCTTAGACTTCCAGTCTGTAGAACTGTGAGAAAATAAATTTCTGTTTTTTAAGCTAAGTTGTCTGTGGTATTTTGTTATGGCAGCCCTAGCAGATAAATACGCCCAGAATACATTTATTGGAAAAAAAAAAAAAGAATTATATTGATATGTGGAATAATTTTAAATATAGAATTATACATAAATAGCCTAAAGTGTTAAAGTCCACTGCCTAAGTTTTAAAAAACTTAATTATTAACTTCAAAGTTGCTTAACAACAGAAAACATAAATGTCATAAGTGACAAAACATTGGATCAACAACTTCAGGACAGCTTAGATGCAACAGATGGGTGACAAGATGTTAGCTGGGTAGATGTATACAGAGATTCTTAAGAGAAATAGCAGGAAGAAAACATTTCTCTGAATTTGTAGAGACATCTCTTGTTAACTGATTATAATATAAAAAAAATAGAAGGTCCAATTATAGAAAAGATCTGAGTTGCTAGATAAATTCTTATACTAAATACACCTTACCACTGTTTATTATATGTACATCTTGTGAACCTAGACGACTTTATTTTTTTTTCTAAAATGGTTACTGATACCCTAGAATAAATAAGGAAGCTGCACATGAATGAATAATGTGCCATGTTCTCAGCACCAAGAACAGTGTCTAAGGAACTCAATAAGCAATTATTGAGTTAATGTATAAGGTCCTTTTCAATAAGATTTTGTAGTTGTTAAAAACTGAAAGAATACTTAAAAATTATTAAGAAAAAAATAAAGTATTCTAATTTCCAAGTTAGAGGGTCTTTAAAAACATAACTAACACTGAGGAAAGGATATTATTATTACTATGAAATTATACAGAGAAAGTATAAACTATAATCAGAAAGGAGAACTACCTAAGGTATATTTAATTTTCTTTCTATTTTATTTTTCGATTATAGTTTGCATTCAACACCACTTTCTTACTTTTTAAAGCTTTCATTCCTATCTATACAAACTAACAGAGGAAGAAAAATAATTTAGTAACAAAATCGCCTCCCAGTAATTTCTACTTTCTAAGTGTTACACACATTTTATTTATTTTTCTTTATTGATGTGAGAGAGACAGAGGAAGGGAGAGAGAGATAGAAACATCGATAAGAGAGAACATCGACTGGCTGACTCCTACATGCCCCCACTGGGGATCAGGCCCACAACCTGGGCATGTGCCCTGACTGGGAATCGAATCAGCGACCTCCTGGTGCATGGGTCGACGCTCAACCACTGAGCCACTCCAGCTGGGCATTACACACGTTTTACACACACACATCTTTACAATTTTATAGTTTTTCCTAAGTTTCACATAGCTAGTAAGTGGCAACTATGTAGACTATATGGAATTTTGTTGATCTGATATGCTATAATGTTTAGTTATTTCTCTCTTAATGGGTATTTCCATTTATTTTCCCTATTGCAAGCATGTTGGCTCCATGCTTAGCCACGGACCCTGTGCAGCTGGAATTACATTTAGCTATAAGAAGAATGTTTAATTTTTTAATATTATATCATTTGAACTACACATTATATCAGATGAAGAAATACATATTGTACAACTGAAGAACTGAACACAGAGTAGTAGTGAAGCCATTGAGGTTCTCCCTCTTAAATTGGTTAGGGACTCTGAGGATAGTATATTTCATTGCTTTAAGCTTGAGGCTCATTGTGTTCAGCTATGATGTAAGAAATTGTTATTTGTTTATGCTCAGAACATGCACATGCTCAGAACAAGTTCACAGAATTTAAGACTAAAACATTACAATTTATTTACATTCAGTAAATTATAACACACCTACCAGTTATCTTCTTTTTCCTTATTTAAAAATGTAACTGTAGCCCTGGCCGGTTTGGCTCAGCGGTTGGAGCATCGGCCTGCGGACCAGAGAGTCCTGGGTTCGGTTCCCGCTAGGGGCACGTAAAAAAAAAAGAGAGAGAGAGAGAGAAGCCCTGGCCAGTTTGGCTCAGCGGTTGGAACATCGGCCTGCGGACCAGCGAGTCCTGGGTTCGGTTCCTGCTAGGGGCACATAAAAAAAGAAAAAGAAAAAGAGAGAGAGAGAGAGAGAGAGAGAGAGAGAGAGAGAGAGAGAGAGAGAAGAGCTAAAAATGTAACTGTACCCACATAAGTTCACTTTCTTAATAAAAATAATACATATATATAGAACTGCTATGTGCCAAACACTGTTTTAAATGCTTTAAATACATACTACATTATTTAATGCCTCTCACATCTTGCAATTCATACAGAAGAAGGAAAGTAACAAACACTTGTGGGTTTCAAATTAATAAATATATTGATTTTCTTATCACAGTCTTAAAGACATCTATGTTCTAATATTTCCATACCTTACCACAATACTGTAATAGCAACTCTGGTAAGAACGCTTTTTATTCACATAGCATTTGTGAATAAATGTTATGTAAACTATAACTTACATAGCATTGTCAAATTTCATTTATCACTTGAAAAGAAGGAATTACTATTCCACAAAAGTGTAAAGAAAAATTCAGAGATTAAATTTCACATACAGTAACTGGCAAAGATGGAAGTAGAATTCAGGTCTCCTAGGCTACTCATACTCTTTCCCTTGTAGGGAAAGAGAAATGAAGAAAGATTCACAACTGAAGATGGTTAGAAAATCACTGACACAGACTCTATGCTGGGTAGAAGCTACTGCCCAAAGAGGAAAGGAGATCTCTTGACAAAAAGTAGCTACAATCTTTGTATTAAAAAGTACAGTTCAGCCCGGCCAGTGTGGCTCAGTGGTTGAGCATCGACCCATGCACCAAAAGGTCCCCGGTTCGATTCCCGGTCAGGGCTCATGCCCAGGTTGTGGGCCAAATCCCCAGTGGGGGGCATGCAGGAGGCGGCCAATGGATGTTCTCTCTCATCAATGTTTCTATCTCTCTCTCCCTCTCCCTTCCTTTCTCTCTAAAATCAATAAACAAAACAAAAAAAAATTAAATAATAAAAAAAAAGGTACAGTTCAATCTAAAGAGCTTGACTCTCCACTGGTGAAGCACTTAGGAAATATAGTAAATGCTTACTAAAAATTGCTGATCTAACTGGTAGGAATACTATATACTGTTTTTACTGAACTTAAAATCCCTTATAATATTACCTTAAACTCTGTAGAAGCTTCCACATGCATAATTATTCTATGATTAGAATGAATAAGATATTAGGAAGTAATAAATGCAGAATATTTTATATCTCCTTAGGTAGATCAAAATGTGTAAAAAGCAGCTACACATTCTCAAAACATCTCACACATGATTAACAGCTTGGCATACTTGCTAAAAACTGAAAGTTAACTACAAAAGTCCAAAAAAGTTTATAGACACAAATTATCTTTTAAAAACCTATAACTTTCACCCTGGCCAGTTTGGCTCAGCAGTTAGAGCATTGGCCCATGGACTGAAGGGGCAAGGGTTCGATTCCCGGCCAAGGGCACATGCCTCGGTTGTGGGTTTGACCCCTGGCCCCAGTGGGGGTCGTGTGGGAGGCAGCTGATTGATGTGTCTCTCTCACATCGATGTTTCTCTCTCTATCTCTCTCCCTTCTTCCCTTCCACTCTATCTAAACATTAATGGAAAAATATCCTTGGGTGAGGATTAAAAAAAAAAAATCTATAGATTTCTTTTATCAAATGCACACATGTTAACCATTGAGTGGCACTGATTCTGTGGCAGGGGAGGGGAGTGGGTAGAGGTGAGGTGGAAGAGGGCATGGAGGGGATAAATGGTGATGGCAAAAATAAATAAATAAAAATAAATAATAAATTAAAAAAAAAATTTTTCCTTTATTGATTTTAGAGTGAGAGGGAGAGACAGAAACATCAGTGAGTGAGAACATCGTATGGCCACCTCCTGCATGCCCCCCACTGGGGATAAGGCCCACAACCTGGGCATGTGCCCTGACCCGGAATCGAACTGGCAACCTCTTGGTGCATGGGTTGACGCTCAACCACTAAGCCACACAGGCCTGACTAAATAATAAATTTTTTAAAAGAATTTATTTTAAACTTTTAATTTCTTTTGATGTTCCTTTACATCAGCCTATGATTGAAACAGATATACTAGCATCCAAGGAAATGCAACAACTTAATCTTTCAAAAATTTTAATGGAAATGTTAATAGAGGCTCATCAAGAAAGATTTTACTCTTGGTAATTATTTGTAAGCCAGGGATAAAAAGAAAACAGAAATACTTAATAGTATCATTAAAATTCACTGAGTCAAGGAAAATCTAGAGAAGACAAGAGTTTAGGAGAAATACTGAATTACTGGCACATATATATTTGGAAAATTACTTAATTCTTCACTCTTTTGCATTCTCGAACTTTATTTTAAAAGAAATTAAATTGCACTCCAATAACAAAATTCCTTAATTCACATAATTTTAGAGTTTCAAGTTCTGCTGATGTGGTCAATCTCATAATAAAGATAAGCTGAAGTTTTCTAATAGTCACAGCTTGTCCAAAAATGATCTCAACTGGATGAAGATAGTATCAAAGTTTCAGTGAAAACATTTTCAAAAACAAAAACTGAACAAACATAGGTCCTAATAGAGAACTGAAATAGCTCATTAGATTAGGTCAGTCATTTCCAAGGCAATCAGATAAAAATGTAAGGATTTTATTTTATTTTTTTGGCTTTAACAATACTACCATCAACATAAAACCTTTTTAAATTTAAACAAGTCCTAATGAGGTTTTGATGATTCTATTTTCTGAAATGAATCAAACACAAATTTCAATTTTGCCATCTGAACACATATTCAAGACTTGCATCTTCCACTTCCAAATGCAAATTGTTTGGTTATGACATACGCAAATCACAATTCCAACTTTTTAAAACCAACCAAAACAATTCTGCTGTAAATAGTTCTCTCTAATAACATTTGTTAATTTTTATAAAGAGATAACAGTAAAAATTCTGTTTTTTAATTCCAAACTCTGTCATGAGGAAATTATTCAATTAGTTCTCACTCTAAATTGCATTTAACTTGGAACACTTAAGGGTTAAAAAATAAAACATTTTTAAATAGGCTCCAAAATAGCGTTCAAGAGTATAACATAATATAAAAATTCTTTAATTGAACTAAGTCCATATTTTACTATTATTTATTATTATTTATTGAAACAGAGGGTTTCTGAAGTAATGTTTATCACTTTTTAAAAAGGGTATTAATTAAATAAATTTGACTTACAATGAGCAAATAGTATGATTTAGCTTATTGTAAAACACAAATAATTAAAATTCAAATAGTAATTAAATCAGGCATCCCACTCTTTCCCCTTATGCATTACACTGTACCTTCTCTTACTGGCTCATTGGTTGATTCTCCTTTTAGACTCAGCATCCTGGAGAAGCCATTGGAAAGAGTAGAGAAAATGCCACGGATGAAATATCCCTGCTGCTCAGACTCCACTGACCTCACTGAAGTCGACCATGGTCTAACAAATCTGATACTGCAGCGGGGTTCTGGCTCTGAAATAGATCTGATGAATGGAACCCGAAGTGACCGGGTGTCGGCCAGGTTCAGCTTCTCTGTTGACGTTCCAAGGACCTCATCAGCAGAAGCAGGAGCATTATTTTCAACCACCTTTGGCAAGACCTTTGGTTGTGGTTCATCCAAATCTCCTGTATTATTTTGCATACTCTCTTTTTTGCCCCCTTTGCACCTAAAGCTGGGATGTGTTTGCCACCGATAAGCACTCAATGGCTTTCCTAAATTGAAAACATCATGTTCGTTTTTCTTCCTCTTGCTTTTCACTGGACCACACCATGGATAACTCTTTAAACTTGTTCCTATCTCTGAATTTGCATAAGCAGGTTCTGATAAAGATCTTCGATAGCTTGGAGGACAAGGTGATGCTTGTCTCTTAAAGATGCTCATCTTCCACGACTCCATTTTTAAACAACTTCTGTAAGCTGTAAGTTCCCTCTACTCTGCAGTCTTTGCAGTTGAACCACACTTGTCCGTGCAGTCCAAAACATTCAACTGCTTAAGTAGCTTTCTTTGTGTGGCTTTGAACCACAGCAGATGTTGCTGCTTAAGATCTGGTGTCATGTTATTCTATTACCCCATTTTCCCAGATCTTCAAAATTTCAGCAGCACCCAAAAATCTCTAGCCTGAAGCAAATTATCTTCAGAGTACAGCAAAAGTAAAGATTTCCAGATCATTTTGCTTCCTCCTGTAGGTTACATGTCTGTACTAGGTTTTCAGGAAATGATTTTTAAAAAAATAAGAAGTGAAATAAAAGTAACAAAAACCCACAGACACCTTTATGGACCAATAGTAGTTAAGTGTTCACCATGCAAATGATAGTAGGTTAAAAACAGAATGTGAAAGTATTCAGGCTGACATCCACACTTTCCGGAAGAAAAGAAAAAAAAAAAAAAAAACATAAAAGAAAACCTGCCTAAAAGCCAGCTCTTTAAGTGACAGCTTTTCAGAACAGTTTTTAAAGTCTGGATTTCAGAAATTTAATTTCAAGAAAAGCATTGCTATTTATAACACTTCTCTCCAAGTTAATATTGTTTTGCAATCAATAGGTAGTTTTGCTTGAGTAGGCACTGCAAAGTGGAGGAAAAAGGACAAAAAAATGCCAACATTTAAAGCCATTTTTATTGTAAATATATTGTGGAGAATTTAAAAAAAAACATAATGGATAAAAAGAGAACAGGGATAAAGGATATTTGCTAGGAAAGATAGCAAGGGGAAAAATGTCTTGAGGCAAGATCTTGTGGCATCTGGAACATAGGACCATACATACTTAAATGATTTCTAGAAGGGAAAAGTTTGCTTTGTAAATCGAATTGGGGTAAGTTGTCTGGAAAACTATTCCCTATTTATTTAACCAAAGAAATTCCTTTATTCCTCTTTATGCTGCTTACAATTTTAAAAAAGAGCTGACTATTTAAAATTTTGTTAAAGTAAGTACCTTCTATTGAACCAAGACCATGAATGCCAAGATTTTGGTTGGTTAATTTTTTTTCTACTGTCTGCTCATAAACTCCTGAAAATAGGGGTTTCAAATGGAAAGCCTGACAGACTTTAGACCACCAATAAAAGAGATATAACATGGCAATCAAATCTCTTTGCAAGTTAAATAAAAAATGATGATTTCATCTAGAAAACTTAAAAACTATCCATTTATTTGTATAATGTGTACAGTGAAAAAGTTCTCACAGTCTCACTTATTAATGTAGAAACAGTAAATTTAGCAATATACCTATTCTCAACATATTAAAATGTTCTAATTATTCTCATTATCATAAAGCAATAAACTCATTTTCATTTGCTTATATAGTCTCTAAACTTACACATTTCTATATTACATTAACGTTGAAGTACTTAGCTTTCCCAAAAGCACAATACATCAGCCCAGCTGGTATTGCTCAGTGGTTGAGCATCGACCCATGCACCAAGAGGTTGCCAGTTCCATTCCCAGTCAGGGCACACGCCCAGGCTGTGGGCCCAATCCCCAGTAGGGGGCATGCAGGAGTCGGCCAATTGATGTTCTCTCTCATTGATGTTTCTATCTCTCTCTCTCTCTCCTTTCCTCTCTGTCTAAAATCAATAAAGAAAAAAAAGAACTAAAAGAAAAGCATAATATATCAAATTAGAGTAACTTACAATCGTAATATTTTTCTTGTTAAAAAAAAACCAATATACATTAAGCTCTAGTCTCTATTATGGCACATTGAATCATCCACAAAAATTAATCTGTGATGTAAAATAAACCTAAATGAAAAATATAAGATAGTAAAGGTTGTTAAAGAATACAGAAGAGAATATTTTTGTGAACTGAGGGTAGGCAAAATTTCTCAGAACACAGAAAGCAATAACCATGATAGAAAAACATTAATATGAATTCATAAAAATTGAAAGTTTCTGCTCAACAGAAGGCGTTAAGAAAATCATAGTGGCTGTACCGGTTTACATCACCACTAACAGTGAATGAGAGTTCCTTTTTCTCCACAACCTCTCCAACACTTGTTATAGCTTGTCATGTTGACAACAGCCATTCTAACAGGTGTGAGGTGGTATCTTATTGTAGTTTTGATTTGCATTTCCCTAATAGCTAGTGAAGATGAGCATCTTTTCATTTATCTGTTGACCACTTGTATGTATTCTTGGGAGATGTGTCTGTTTAGGTCCCCTGCCACTATGGAAAATAGTATGGAAGTTCCTAAAAAAATTAAGAATAGGGTTAACATATGACCCAGCAACCTCTCTTCTGGGTATCTACCCCAAAAATTTGAAAACATTTATTGGCAAAGATATATGCACCCTTATGTTCACTGCAGCACTGTTCATGGTGGCCAAGACATGGAAACAACTAAAGTGTCCTTTGATAGATGATGGGATAAAGAAGATATGGTACATATATACAATGGAATACTACTCAGCCATAAGATTAAATATTGCCCTTTACAACGACATGGATGGATCTTGAGAATATCATACTAAGCAAAATTAATCAGAAAAAGTTAAGAACCATATGATTTCACTCATATGTAGGATATAAAACTGAAAGCAACACATAAACAAGAAAACAAACAAAAACTCATAGACACAGACAACAGTATGGTAGTTACCAGAGGGAATGGGGGGGATGCAGGCTAATAATGGGTAACTTGGGTGAAAAAAATTAGAAAAACAGTTGTCAGTGGTGGCAGGCAGTATTAACAAGAAAGAGTCACCAGGAAGCCTTCTGAATGATGGAAGCTTTCTAAGTCTTGGTAGGGATGTGAATATGAGTGTATTTGTCAAAACTCATCTAACTGTTCCCTTAAGATTTATGTATTTTGCCAAAATTAAATCTTACCTTAAAATACTGTAAGCAATACTGAATTCTAGTTAGTAGGTTTGCTTATCTGGTGTTATGGGTTAACAATTCTGGAACTATTTTCAGTATGTGTTAGGCTTAAGGAAAGGAAGTAGTACATCAAAGAGAATGAATAAATGAATACCAGTACTGGAATAAACTAACATTATATGCCTCCTGATATGATGAACTGTGATGAATACAACATCACTCACGATATTCCTGCCAAAAAAAAAAAAAAAGCATAACCTAATCTAATTACAAGCAATATCACAACCAAAATCTAACCTCTAATTAAAGATCTACAAAATAACTGTCCTCCTTGCTTCAAAAATGTCAAGGTCAAGAAAATAAAAGAGAGGCTATGGAACTGTTGCCATTCAAAGAAGAGTTAAGAGAGATAATTAAAAGCACTGCATAAACTGGACCCTGAACTGGGGGTAGGAGGAAACAGCCATAAAGGACATTATTGGGAAAAGTGATAAAATTTGAATATGAATTATGGATTATATAATAGAATCATATTAATGTTAAATTTCCTGATTTTAGTAATTTTACTGTGGTTATGAAAGAAAATATTCTTATTCTTAGGAAATTCACACATAAATATTTAGGAATATAGGGACATGATGTTTCCAACTTACTCTCAAAGGATTCAAGAAAAAACTATGCATGTAAAGGTAGATAAAATATGATAAAACAAATAGGGCAAAATATACACACACAATTGCTGAAACTAGGTAAAGAGTATATGGTAGTTTCTTGCACTTTTGAAAATTTTTCATAGGTTTAAAATTACATCAAAATAGAAGTACCCAAGTTATAAAAAAAAAAAAAAAAAAAAAAAAGGACACAGTAAATATTTTTAAATTTCACAACTACTTCATTTGGGTTTATAATATAGATATTTTTATTGTTAATATGGTATGGTATCTGTGTCAGAGTATCTTTTGGGTAATATAACAAAATATCTACTTCCACAGGTTTTATGGAAAAGGGAAGTTAATCAAGATCACCTATTAAAATACCTTAATGGAAAATTAAGTTAAATCTATAATTTTGAGAAAACTGCATAGGAAGGGTAGAACTTGAGCCCTATAATCCAGTGAAATTCAGAGGCTTAATGTTAAATGAGAAAATACTTTTACACACTAAACAGGTAAGGTTATGGGTAAAAATAGTTATTGTAGTTTCTAAACTCATCAACTCAATTCTTTTGAGAAACTACCACAGTTCTCCTTACCATAAACTTCCCTACTTGAGGTATATGGAACTTAAAAATATTAAGTAACACAGAAAAAGATTCAAGTGGAATCAGAAAGCAAAGAACGACAGAGTAAGGAAGTGACAGTCTCTAAGTACCAATAGTCAAAGAAATAAAGGGGAAGATTCATCTCTCTCACAGCTGGCTAAAGTCTGATTGGACAAATGCTTCCTCTCTCATTAGGAAAGCCTAGTATCGTTTGTGTTAGTTATTTCTCTAAGTTTTATCTTTAACCTGAATTTAAAATAATAACTTGGCAAACTTCACTTTCTGAATTTTCTTAATATGTACAGGGTGGGGCAAAGTAGGTTTACAGTTGTGAGTACTGGAAACAGAGTTTATTCTTGTATTATTAATAATTATTATATTATTTTCCATAAAAACAACTGTAAACCTACTATTGCCCCACCCTGTATAATGAATTTATGAATTTTTAAAGAAAATATCCACAGGATTTATAATTTCTTAAAATTAGAAGCAATGACACCAGTACCACTAAATTACTACATTCATTATGAAACCAACTATAAAAATTGGTTGATCAGGGAAGTGTCAGAACAAGAATGTTTCTGCCACCTCAAGTATCAAACTAATTACCTTAAAGTTTTCTTACTAATAATATGTAACATTTAAAACACAGCCTTAAGAACCATTCTTGTTGCTAAGTCAAAAGAAACATTTGAATTCCCTAAATAAATATGGAAATTCTTATATTCAGTTATATTTCAAATTATTGTTGAGCATCTACAATGTATCAGGTACTACATTAGAACTAGAGGAACAAAAAAGAACAGGAGAGACTGTCCCTGCCCTCTTGGAACTGCTAGTTGATCAGGAAAGGCTTACCTTGTGAAGGGGAATATACAGGGTGTTAGAGAAGTGAGTAGGAAGGGGATTTTTACCAAGTCTAAAGCATAACGGATAGAACCAATTTCTTTTGAGATTCTCTTGATCTTGAGATTCTATTGTTATAGTCAAGTCTGCTATAATGTGACATGCATTCCTAAAAAATCACCACACTGTATGGAATTGCATAATAAAATTACAGGGCTTATGGGAAAGATGGGGGTTTGGAGAGCAACACTCAGAAGCTTCAACACATAAGACAGGAAGTTAATAAAAACTAGAACATTTTACCTAAATGCCAAAATAAATGTGACGTTACCTTGAAAAAAGCCTACATTTGAAAAAAACCTGTGGAAGTGGGCATCAGGGTTGCAGCTTTGTTGTTTACAATGTAAAGTGGTGGAAGGAGTGTTACCTGAAATCCTACAAAGAGCTGTGACACCATTAGTGGATGGTGTGGCTCACAACACGAAGAGAACCAAGGTGGCTGGTAGATGGCTGAGATGTATGCCTTTTGAATATTTCCTACATGGCATGGTTATCTGTGCAGTTTTCTGCATTCAGCTAGTGTTTCTCAGATGAATGGCATGTAAGCAAACACAAAATTCACGTAATAAAAATAACTGTTCCCTAATATTAATCACATGATATAAATCCTCATTTTCAAAGCAACATACCAGCAGAACTGACTGTATTTTCTCTCTCTTGCAAGTAACTGCTATGGTAAACACCAGGTAAAAATCAACAGGAGATCTTGCCATTGGACATCACAATAAATGCAAAGGGGAAGGAAATAGCTCTTAACCTTAGTAAATTCAGTTAAAACTTTTTCTTTTCTTCTTCCTCTCTTTATCAGAACAATAAGAACAAAAGCAACACCTCTGCTTCCAGACTAGTGCTTCTCGCATTGTGCTGTGTGGATGAATTACCAGCAGATTGAATTAAAATGCAGTTTGCTTCAGTAAACATGGGTGAGGGCCAGAGTCCACATTTCTAACAAGCTTCTAGGTGGTGCCTATGTTGCAACCTTTTTGGTGTATGGGACAATGCTCCAACCAACTGAGCCACCCAGCAGAGGCATTACTTCCTATCTTATTTCATGTAACCCACACGCCCTTTTGTAACAGAAGATATGATATGTTACAATTAACAGTTCTGGAATTCTGTTACTATAACAAGAAAGTACATACTTCTTAGATCAACTCATGAAAAGCTTTACAAATAGTATTAATTTCTATAAACCAGCAGAACACATCTTTCAAAAATACGAAGTCTTTGTTTATACAAAGCTAAGTAATTAATAACAAAACATCCCCTTCCCATCTCCTATCATTGGAGCACATCTGCTTCCCGATGAAACACTTCCTGTGGCAAAAACTACCTCCCTTCTGAGTAGTAGAACTCAAAAGACACACCTGACACATACACAACTGCTTCTCATTTATCAGACAAAGATATGTCTAGAAGGGCTAAATAAAAATTATTTTTAATAGACAAGTGTTGGAATCAGTGATTTTTTAAAACAAGGAAACATTTTAAAAATAAAAACACAGAAGACTCCAAATGATATTATTAGAGTCTTTTTAAAAAAAATAAAATAAAAACTTCTGATTTTCCTCTAACCTCTCTGATCACACCTTCTCTGTCTCCTTTGAGGTTCATTCTTCTCTATCTAGTCTCTAAATGTTGGGAGTTTTTAAAACTGGGTCTTTGGTACCCCTTCTCCATATTCTTACCACACATATCATCATTCACAGTTACCATATCAACTTAGACCTCCAGTTCATACCTCCTCTCCTTTTAGCAACATACTCCTAAATTCCATTTGCCACTTTATGACCAACTCAAATTCAAACGTGTAAAATCTAATCCATGGCCCAGCTGGTATGGCTCAGTGTTTGAGCATCGACCCATGCACCAAGAGGTTGCCGGTTCCATTCCCAGTCAGGGCACATGTCCAGGCTGTGGGCCCAATCCCCAGTGGGGGGCATGCAGGAGGCGGCCAATTGATGTTCTCTCTCACTGATGTCTCTACCTCTCTCTCTCCCCCTTCCTCTCTCTCTAAAATCAATAAAGAACCCTGGCCAGTTTGGAAAACTCAGCGGTTAGAGTGTTGGCCCGTGGACCAGAGAGTCCTGGGTTCGGTTCCCGCTAAGGGCACGTACTTCTGTTGCAGTTTGTCCCTGGCCCCGGTTGGGGTCGTGTGAGTGGCAACCAGTCAATGTGTCTCTCTCATATCGATGTTTCTCTCTCTCTCTTCCCATCTCTCTCCCTCCTGCTCTATCTGAAGATAAATGCAAAGGAATGTCCTCGGGTGAGGATAAATAAATAAATAAATAAATAAATAAATAAATAAATAAATAAAATAAAAACAATAAAGAAAAATTATTTAAAACAAATGAACAAAAAAAACCTAACCCATGATTTTTCCATTGAAATATGGTCTTACTCCAATGTTCCTTATCCTAATGAAAGGCACCATTATCCATCCAGCTGTACAAGCCCCAAACCTTAGTCATCCTCCTCTCTTAACATTCAATATCCGATCAATGAGTCTTGCTGATTTTCCCTTCTAAGTATTATTTAATCTATCTACTTCTCACCATTTCCTCTAAGTCAACCTACTATCATTTCTCACCTGGATTACAACAGCTTCCTAAATTCATCTACTTATATCTCCTATGAACCTTGCAAACCAGAATAATCTTTTTAAAATATAAATTTACTGCATTTTCTTTAAAACTTTTCAATGACATCTCACTACTCTTATGAACACAACCCAAAATGACCCCAAATTCCTGAATGTATCCTGGTCCCTACCGACCCCACCCCTCAGCCTTCCTCTTAAAGAACTTGAATCATTTTGGTTACTCATACCAGCCACTCTCTTTCCCACCACAGGGCTCCTGCTCACACTGCTCCCTCTACCAGGAAGGATCTTCCACCCCTCATCATCTGCCCACTCATGCTTCAGATTTCAGTTCAAGTGCCACTTCCTGAGAAAGGCCTTTCATGCCCTCCCTGACTAGGTCAAATCTTCTTACTATGGGCCTTTACAGCCCATGTATCTCTCTATTACAGTTGTGGCTGTATTTGGCCATTTCCTTGTGAGATTATTAATCAATGCCTCTTTTACCCACAACATGTAATCTCCATGCCTGTTTTTATTATACTCTGAGGAGCTGTTTTCCCTGAACCAAGTGGTTATTGTTTCTTCAGAGGTATGGATGAAGAGAAGTGTTAAAGCAGGGGGAAAATGATGTGAAATTAGAAGAGGGCAAAAAGTGGCAAGAAATATCGCTTTAATAAAAAGAAAAAAGTTTTTTTGGTTTTATTTATTTATTTATGTTACAGATGTTTCTCCTTTTTCCCCCATTGACACCCTCCTCCCCATCCCTCCCCGCCCCATCCCCAGCTTTGTTGTCCATGTCCATTGGTTATGCGTACATGCATATAAGTTCTGTGGTTTATCTCTTCCCCCCACCCCCTCCTCTTCTGGGGATTGTCAGTCTATACAGTTGAACTCAACAGTACCATCAATCAACCAGGTATAATTTATATATATAGATAATATATATCTATTATTACTTCAACAACAGCAGAATACACATTTTTCTCAAACTCACATGTAACATTCACCAAGATAAGCCATATTTTGGGCCATAAACGCACCTTAACAAAATGAAAAGTCTAGACATCATACAATGTAAGCTCTCAAACCCCAGTAGAATTAAACTAGAAGTCAATAATGGAAAGAGCCCTGGCCAGTTTGGCTCAGCGGTTGGAGCATTGGCCTGCGGACAAGAGAATCCCAGGTTCAATTCCCACTAGGGGCACGTACAAAAAAAAATAATAAAAAAAATAATGGAAAGATATCTGAAAAATCCCAAAATACAAAGAGATTAAACAACACAAATTCCAAACACAGTAGTCAAAGAAGAAATCTCAATAGAATTTTTTTTTAATTTTGAACTAAATAGAAATAAAAATAAAACAAAATCTTTGTGATGCAACCAAAGAAGTTCTTAGAGGAACACTGAAAGCATATATTAGTAAAAAAGAAATAGCTAAAATCAATTATCTAAGTTTCCACGTAAAATACCAGAAAAAGAAGAAATTAAATCCAAAGTGATTATGGGTAAATATAATTCTTATTGCAACAATGAGACTCAAATACTTCCAAATTATGATATTTAAACAGTCAGACAGAAGACAGTCAGACATACTACAGTCAGTATGACTCAAGGAAAATGATAAAAATAAGGCAGATGAGGTAAGAAAGGCTACCTCTCAAAGAGATCTAAGTTCCAGAAAGAAAAGGTAACTTTGAGCCATGCCAATCCTAGCACTATGAGCCTCCACTAAGTTGTACTGGCAGGAATTGGAAAACCTTCTGAAGTATTTGATCCTTGGAAACACAGGATTGCCAGATTATCCCTATTCATGGGGCTGAAATCCCTAAATCTCAAAGGGCCTTTAACAACCAGTATTGACATGAATCAACCAAAAGTAAAGGATTTCACTTATATTTTTAAATTTGCATTTGAAAGTACAGCCACATCATTAGGCAAATATGGAATTCGTGATGACCGCCATATACTCAGTAAATTCTATTGAGTTATACTCTGGGTAATGGAAAGAAACCCAAGCTCCTCTTTATCAGATTCTTCCTTTATCCTCAGTGAATCAGCCACCTTCTGGGACAAGACAAAGAAATTGATACTCTGGATCAAAACAATGAAAATTTCATAAAAAATGAGGAGCCTCGGCTAGATGGTCCCTTTCCAACTCTGATCTCATTCTCTCAGTAAGTTCTTATAAGGGATTTTTAAAATCACATACATTTTGCCCTGGCCAGTTTGGCTCAGTGGTTAGAACACTGGCCCGCAGACCAAAAAGTCACATGTTCGATTCCTGGTCAAGGGCATGAACCTCCGTTGCAGGTTCAATCCCTGGCCCCAGTAGGGGTCGTGCAGGAGGCAGCCAATCCATGTGTCTCTCTCTCCCTCCCCCCTTTCCCCTTCCTACTCTATCTAAAAATCAATGGAAAGATATCCTTGGGTGAGGATTAAATAAAACAAATAAAATCACATACATTTCATGAAAGCCCCCCCCCAATTTGATATCCTACATGAGATTCTTCTTCAAGCTTCTCTTTTACACATTATTTTGCATTATTATAATTCTCCTAGGAATTACATCCTAAAATTCATTACGTTACTCTTAAATTCACAAATGGTAGCAACAGTCTAAGATTATTTGTCAATATAGAAACATAATTCGTACACTTAAATACTAAATCTCAATTTCATAATAGTTTTAAAACTACAATTATAGTGTTGTCAACAATTTTTGTCTATCATCTAAAAATTAACCCTTGCCACTTTTTTATTCTTCTTCTTTCATGGTCTGTTTCACACTTTAAAACAAACAAACAAACAAAAACACCTCAAACTGTATCTCTCAAACTATAGCTACAAGTACAATGGGCCATCTCCTATTAATGGAAGCCACTGGTAAACCTCAAGAATGTGAGTAATAACCTTAAATTTTATTTCTCTTAGTCATCCTTTCCCTCATACTATTAGCAACTACTATGAAGTTTTTCACCTCCCCTGCTTGGGATTATTTATTATACTGCTACCTCTCACCCATTTCCTAGTACTATATGTTCCTAGTTCCTACATGTGCCAGTTGGCATGAGCAATTTAGTAGATCACAGAGCTCACATGAGAGAATCATATAGATAGCAATCTGAAAATACTGTTTCTGTATTTGTTCAGTTACTTATTCTTGTTACAGTTCACTATATTATTTGTTGGGTAAGTTACTTTTTCATTCATTCAACAAATATTTATTAAATACCTACTACCTTGTGATGACTGAACTAGTTAAACATATTACTCTGCCAGTTTTCAGTGACTTCTACAATTTTACAGGGTCACTTTCACTTTAGACATCCTTTCCCAAAGTATAGAACATCCCAACATGTACCAGAATCCTAGAAATGTAGAAGAACTTCAGAAACTATCTACTATACTTCCTCATTTTATAGTTCATTATGAATATTTAGTGAGAAAGACTTTTAAGAAAACTGCTCAGATCAAAACATTCATTCAGCTCTGGCTGGTTTGGCTCAGTGGTTAGAGCATGGGCCCATGGACCAATGAGTCTGGAGTTCAGTTCCGGTCAAGGGCACGTACCTTGGTTGTGGTTTGTCATCGGCCCTGGTCAGGTCATGCAGGAGGCAACCAGTTGATGTGGCTCTATCACATCAATGTATATCTCTCTGTCTCTCTCCCTCCCTCCCTCCCACTCTATCTGAAAATAAGTAGAAAAATATCCTCAGGTGAGGAATTAAAAAAAAAAAAACAACACACAAAAAAATTCAATTACCTCAACAGATATTTTAAAAGCATTCACTGTATTTTCAGAGTTGTTCTAAGGACTGGGCATAAATAACAACGCACTCTATTTTCCCTCAATGACCTCACAGTCCAGTGAGGGGAAACAGACACTAATAGCTGCTAAGATGGGTTCATTAGTCCATAAATATAAATACATATGGAATATAATTGGGACAAAATGGAAATCATAGTCTACTCTGTGCGAAATGACGGGATGAGAGAGCTCTTTATTTTACAGGTTAATCCTTTGTTTTATATGTTGTAAATACCTTTTCTCATTTTTGGCTTGACTTTTCCCTCTTTTTTATAGTGCTACAGTTACTTTTTGACATGTTTTTAGTGAGTGTAAATGGTCCTGAAATTTGTAAAGCAATAGGTTTTTAGGCATATGTGATACCATTGGCAACTATTTACTTATTTTTTAAATCAACGAAAACAAGCACCACAAATAGAGAAACATTTTTGAAAATTAAAAAATCAATTTTATTCCTTAAATCAAAAACCTAGCCCTGGCTGGTTTGGCTCAGCGGTCAGAGTGTCGGCCTGTGGACCAGAGAGTCCCGGGTTCAGTTCCCGCTAAGGGCATGTGTCTCGGCTGCAGTTTGTCCCCGGCCCCGGTTGGGGTCATATGGGTGGCAACCACTCGATGTCTCTCTCTCATGTCGATGTTTCTCTTTCTCTCTTCCCCCCTCTCTCCCTCCCGCTCTATCTGAAGATAGATCGAAAATGTCCTCAGATGAGGATTAAAAAAAAAAAAAAAGCCTATAATATTCCTCAATCATGTTTCTTTCTTTTTTTTTTAATTCTCACAGCACTCTATGAGGTATTATTTCATTTTATAGATGAAAAAAATAAGGCTCATTCCCAAAGCCAGGTAATAAGTACTGACGCACCAATTATTAAGTGGTTTAAATTTAAACACAAGCTTATTAACTTGGAACCCTTGCAATTATCCACATTGCCTATTATTGAAAAGATCACTTACAATTAGATGTTCCAATGCAGTTAGTTAAATAGTAAATATTTACTGACCTTTTAACTATAGGAAAAGTAGTATATTGACTGATGGCTAATTAGAAGTGGTCTGGATTACAGAATATAAACTTCAAAATTTTTAAGAAGCATTACATAGCTGGCAGATGGGGGTAAAATACAACAGAAGATTATCAGTCAACATTTGTGAAGCAGAATCAATAAAGGTAATTGCCATATATCCACACTGATTTAAAATGTCATGGTAGAATAATCTGAAATTGTTGGGATACATTCCCATAAATGTGATCCTAATGTAAATATATTTTTCATTGCTTCCTGTTTAGCTACAGAAATTTGACCCAACTAAGGGCCTTTACTCCTGTGAAAAATAATTTCTCTGATTCTCAAGTTGTGACTCAGTCTTGCTGTGTCTATGTGCTTTTTGCCAGAGATCAGCTTCTCTATGGGAACTGGAAACGTGTGCATACTCAAGAAGTGATGCAAGGTCTGAACTTTCCCCAAGGGCAGTGCCAGCATCCTAGGACTTCAGATTCTGTACTTCTTCCCTCTCCAAAACCAGTCTCTTGGAGATGGAATGCAAAGGAAATAGTTGAGCAGCCTCACAGGGCTGGGAGTACTAAAACTTATACATTCATTTGCCTACTTCATTAAACATTCAAGGCAGAAGTGTACACCTCTAAATTCCTTACTGTTTTCACCTCCTATAGATTCATTTCTACTGATGGAAGATAAAGTTGTCCATTTATTGATTGACTGTTTAATCTAGATCAATATTCTCTACCTATCTATGTACCCATCCATCCATCCATCCATCCATCCATCCATCCATCCATCCATCCATCCATCCATCCATCCATCCAACTGAGTTATTGGTTTTGTTATTTAAGAAAAATGTTAAATCTAATTCACAACTTGCAGATGTGTCATCTACAGCACCTATCTTAAACATATCCAGATTGACTCTAAGAAACAGATCATGTACACTGAAAGACATAAGTATAATTTTAAACAGAATGAGATAAAAGTATATAAACAGAAGTGCTAATGCTTTTATAACCTGAACTCCAGAGGATTACCTTGTTTACCCTCAGGGGTGTACACACCACACTTTTGAGACAACTGGTACAGACTAGATTTGTTTTTTTATTGGGTCAGTTACTGATTTATAGTGAGAGTTAGAGACCACTGGGTTGTCACATATTCATGCCATTTATAAATTGAATATGGCTCTATATATAGTACAACAGAGATATTACGACCTTTGTTGAAAAATTAAAGAATTCCAAAGCTTCCAAGATAATGTATCAATTAAATTATTAATTAAATTCATACAAAGAAGCATGAACTTGAGACCAATGACTCAGGATGAATTCTCTGGTTCACTGACTACAGGTCTTTCCTTCTCCTGTATCTGGTATTTATACATATTACTAGTTCACAAAAATGACAGATAGATGTCAGTATTTCTATTAGTTCTCACAAAGTCACACAATCCTTATTTTCAAATTGACTACACTACTGGACCAAGATTTAGTTATATTCTTTTAAGACAATCAATTTTTATTAAAAAGATCTGGGGTATATATACCAGGGTACATAGAACTATAATTATGGCTATTACTGACTTTATTATATGCAATATAATAGTGGTTTTGGAGAATATTATGAAGCGTTCCCTTATAGTAACTAATGGCTGATAATGATGCAGTTGATATCTGTTTAATTGTTCCAGATTTTACAAAGGTAACATAAATCAACATTTGAAGTGGATAACAATAATTGCTATGGTTACTTTGCCTTTATCTTGGATGCTTCTAACTACCATATGGGTCTTTATTTTATAATTGGTGCCAGTGAATGTGGTTGCATATTAAGCAAACTTAGTGGTCCCATCTATGAATCACTGGATCGAAAAAAAAAAAACAGCTGAGGAACAGCACTCAATACACACAATAACTTTTAATGGTGGGGAGTATAAAATTGAAAAATTAGGTACTTTTAGTGAGCCCTGTAGTTCTTCACCCTAGAACAATGCTATTTAGTTCACACTTAATATTTCTAAATACTGAGTATAATTTACCTTCTAAATTATAATACTCCATAAATATTTATTGAATTAAACATAGAGTAAGAATGTAAGTTTAATAGTTTTATAATTTTTAGCCCTGGTGGGATTGGAGTGTCGTCCTGTACACCAAAAAGGTTGTGGGTTCTATTCCTGGTAAGGGCCCATACCTAGGTTGTGGGTTCAATCACTGGTTGGGTGAGTATGCGAGGCAACCAATCAATATTTTTCTCTCACATAGATGTTTCTCGCTTTCCTCCCTCCCTTCCTCTTTCTCTAAAGTCAATAAAGAATTTTACCATTTTTA
Organism: Tadarida brasiliensis; assembly: GCA_030848825.1. Taxonomy (NCBI): domain Eukaryota; kingdom Metazoa; phylum Chordata; class Mammalia; order Chiroptera; family Molossidae; genus Tadarida; species Tadarida brasiliensis. The sequence goes on from CM061275.1 coordinate 44,706,673, forward strand.
GGTTTTATTTAAATATGCATTTTTGATTGAAAATTTTAAAAAATTTTTTCTTTATTGATTTTAGAGAGAGAGGACAGGAGAGGGAGAGAGAGACAGAAACACCGATGAGAGGGAGCATCGATTGGCCACCTCCTGCATGCCCTTCACTGGGGATGTGGCCCACAACCTGGCTATGCGCCCTGACCGGGAATCAAACCGGTGACCTCCTGGCGCATGGGTCGATGCTCAACCACTGAGCAACACCGGCTGGGCTGATTGAAAATATTTTAAATAATCTGTGAAGTAAAATTACCTTAGTGGTAGACTTTTTTGGTAACATAATTAATATTGTGCTAAAAATGAAACTATAGTCATCCATTTCCTGCCATGACTATCAACTGATATTGAACCTGCCCTCCTGCTATAAACAACTAGAAAACCAGACAAAATATATGAAAGTTTTTTCAGATATTAGGAAACAGGAAGCACAAGACTGTGACCCTTAAGAGAAGAAAAACATATCAAATAAACCTTATGATAATTCTCGATTTTAAACTGGAGGCATTTCTGAATTTTGGCAAAGGGAAAGGGAACACAGGCAGAACACAATGGTCTCACTGAATTTCAGGAGACAGAAATGGAGTTCAGAGAGATTGAGGCTGACGGAATTTGCAGGGTAAAGTACCAGAGAAAAGGAAATTACACAAATCCAGAAATCTGCATGGGGATTCCTTTGAGTTATTGATTGCATAATTAAGCTGCATGTATGTAGAATTAAAGTTCATTATTGCTGGCAAACAAACAAAAAACCTACTGGTGCAAATCTTCACAACTCACTCAGGTCTGGAAGACATGTGAGATCCCTCAAGTCTAAGAAGAACACACCTTGTTTAATACCCTGGAAGACATTTGAGATCCCTCAAGTCTAAGAAGAAACCTTGTTTAATACCCAAAGCATTTACAGATATCGCCAAAAGGTTATACGTTGGTAGTAGGACAAAATTAGCCCAAGACTAAAAGCCTCTTTAGACCCATCCTAACACAGTGTTAAATCAAGCCTCAAAAGTAAAAAGTTGATTCTCAAGAAATGTAAACTCATTCATAATTCAAGGCAACAAAAAGCAAAAAAATCAACAATGTAAAATTCACAATGTCCAAAATCCAATAAAAAATTACCATTCACGTTAAGAAGTAGAAAAATGTGAAATGTAACCAGTAGGAAAATTAGTTACTAGATATAACACCAGAGATGACAGAGATGATGAAATAAAGACTATAAAACAGCTATTATAAATATGTTTTAGAATTTAAACAAAGACATGATAATAAAGAAGAGAAATGAAAGATAATTTTTAAAGAACCAAATGAAATTTATGGAACTGAAAAATATAAATATCTGAAATGAAAAAATTCTGCTTTGCAAAAAACACTGCTAAGAAAAAAGACAAACCACAAATTGGGGGGGGGGGGGATTTATAAAACACATATCTGATAAAGGACTTGTACTCAGGATATAAAAAGAACCCTTAAATACAACAGTAAGAAAATAAACAACCAAATTAAAATATGGACAAAAGATATAAACCAACACCTCATGAAAGAAAATACACAGATAACAAATATGAACATGAAAAGATAATGAACATCATCTGTCATTGGGGAAATTTTAATTAAAACAACAATATACCACTATACTCCTATTAAAATGGTTAAAATCTAAAAAACTGACAATATCAACTGCTGGTGAGACTGCAGAGAAACAAGAATTCTCAATTCATTGCTGGTAAAAATGAAAAATGGTACAGACGCTGTGAAATACACTTTTGCAATTTCTTACAAAGCTAAGCATAGTCATGCTTCTAGGTATTTACACAACTATTTGAAAACTTTTGTCCATACAAAAACCTGCATAGGGATGTTTATAGAAGCTTTATTTAAAATCACCAAAAAACTGGAAACAACCAAAATGTCCTTCAATAGATAGCTATTTGATAGGCTAATTCAACAAAAGAAAGGAATGAGCTATTAAGCTACACAAAGACATGGATGAATCTTAAAGGCATATTATTATGTTTCTGTTGTTAATCCTCACCAGAGGATATTTTTTCCATTTTTTTTTTTAAGAGAGAGTGGAAGGGAAGCAGGTGGGGGGGGGAGGGGGAGGGGAAGAGGGAGAAGGAGGGAGAGAGAGAGAGAGATAAGAAAGACACATAGATTGGTTACCTCCTGCAGGATCCCTGGTCAGGACTGGGGATCGAACCTGCATGCAACCCAGGTACATGCCTTTGACCGGGAATCGAACCTTTGACCCTCCAATGAGTAGGCTGATGTTCTAGGCACTGAGCCATGCAGGCCAGGTCTTAAATGCATATTATTAAGTGAACAAAGCCAGTTTGAGAATAGTATATAATCTATGATTTCAAATGTACGACATACTGCAAAAGGCAAAACTATAGAAATGGTAAATAGATCAGTAGTTGCTAGGGGATTGAGGGGGCAGGGATGCTGAATAGGTGAAGTATATGAAATATTTTAGGCAGCAGAACTCTTCCATATGATATTATAATAGTGAATGCATGATATTTGTCAAAACTCATAAAACTTTACAGCACAAAAGAATGCATGCTAAAGATACATATTAAAAATAAATCATTTAGGAAGTCAGGGGATCCCAGGATTAAAGCAGAATGTGATTTTTTTTTAATCTACTTCTAATACAAGTGTGTGAAACAATCTCACTAAAGTGGGTGGGGGGAAAAGTGCTCCCCTAAGTAACTTTGGATATTAGTGGAGTCTGTAAGACTAAAAGCAAAAGAAATTATATATAAGCACTATACTTTAGTTGATCAAGTTGTTTCCCACAGGGATCTGGATTAACAATTCTGAAACCCCTATACATGTATATTGGAACTGAACAATTAAGGAAATGGGTGACAGATTGTGAGAGACAGGTTTCTCATTGTTAGAGTAAGTGTTTGCCAATAAACCAGGGAAGAAAGGTAGAATAATCCATGTGGTAAGATTAGAGATATCAGTATAAACTTGTTTCAATTTATATAGACACAGATGGTTACATTTAGAAATATTTAGTAATATGTGTAGATATACAGGTCAATATACACACAACCCAAACAATATCATTATCATCAAAAACAAGGAAAGTCTGAGAAACTGTCATAGCAAAGAAGCACTTAAGGAGATATGAAGACTAAATGTAATGTAGTATACTGGATGGGATCCTGGAACAGAGAAAGTATATTAGGTAAAAACGAAGGAAGTCTGAATAACTAAAGTCTGACTTTAGTTATCAATGATGTATCAAGCAACATGGCCTCATTAATTGTGACAAATGTGCATTAGCAATGTAAGATGTTAATAGGAGAAAACAGATGTGGGGTATAGGAGAACTCTGTAGTATCTCTGTAATTCTTTTATAAATCTAAAACTATTCTATCATTAATATTTATTTAAAGAAATCATAAATACATCAATAACAAAAGCTGGTTTTCCAAAAGATTAAAATAGAAACACCTCTAATCAGATTAATGAAGAAAAAAGATCCAATATCACAAATGAAATGGGGACAGTGCTACAGTTTAAATACAATGAAAAGATAACAAAATATTATGCATAGCATTAAACATTTTAGATACTTCTAGTTGCAAAACTAATTAAACATGGGATTAAGATAGCAATGCGTGCCCTGGTTGTTTTGGCTCAGTGGTTAGAGCATCAGCCCTTGGACTGAAGGGTCCCAGGTTTGATTCCAGTCAAGGGCACATATCTGGGTTGCAGGTTTGATCCCTGGTCCTGGTTGGGGTCATGCAGGAGGCAATCAATCAATGCGTCTCTTTCACATCAATGTTTCTCTCTCCCTCCCTTCCATTCTATTTAAAAAATCAATGGAAAAATATCCTCCAATGAGGAGTAACAAAATAAACCAAAAAAATGATAGCAATGATGTCTTTTTTTTTAAATTTTTTTTTTAATCCTCACCCGAGGACATTTTTTGTTCAGATAGAGTGGGAGGGAGAGAGAGGAAGAGAGAGAGAGAGAGAGAGAGATACATCAACGTGAAAGGGACACATCAAGTGGCTGCCTCCTGCACGACTCAACCAGGGCTGGGGACAAACTACAACCGAGGTACGTGCCCTTAGCGGGAACCGAACCCAGGTCTCTCTGGATCGCAGGCCGATGCTCTAACCACTGAGCCAAACTGGCCAGAGTGCAATGATGTCTTCTTTTTCCTCTTCTTCCAATATCATGTTTTTGGTACCAGATAATTTTGCAAGAATGGGAAAGGAAAATATTTATAAAATTAATAATGTATTTTCTTGTTGTGTGTTATTACTACTTGGCTAAACTATATGCTTTATGAAAGAAGCTAAATAGCATTAAGATAACTCACAGAACACTTCAGTAAAATACATGGCTTTTATCTGATTGGTTATAAACATATGGAAAAATCATATATAATAGAATTTACTGTAGAGTATCTAGATTAATAAATATTTCATAATAAGCCTCTGAAAAATTCGAGTGAATGAATACGCCTTCTAGATGTGTTCTGAAAGGCTCTCTTACCACTACCCCCCACCTTGTTATTTATAACAAGCAATTTTGTAAATGCTGAATGTACAATAGCATATTTGGCTTTCTTTTTCACTCCCCCCCCCCAAATTGTGGTTATTTTCTGTGCCACATGAAAAAGAGATTGAGATTTATTGTCTACATTAGCTACACTGTCGGACTGTTTTTGTGTGCAGTAATGTGGTCATTGGTTGAAGCTGGTGTGAATAAAAGTGTAAGAATAGATCAGTTGCAGGAAGGGTGTTGTCTGAATACAATCTCACTCAAGATATGTGGTAACCATTTTTATCATTTCTGTATGCTCTGTGTCCTCTTGAGAGTGATAAAACTACAGCAGATTGCTGCCTATTTTGATAAAACTTGAATTATCACTTTAGTAAGACTTGCTTTTCTTTTCCCACCTCCAAAATTGTCTGAATCACTTGTTCTCAATTTTCTGTTTTAAAGCTCCTTCCTTCCTCCTCCCTCATTCCCCCTTCTCATTCATTACCTTCTCTTCCCCTCTCCCTTTCTTCCAACTCTGTCTTCCTCAAGTTGAAGGGGCAATATTCTACTATTTTTTTACCCAGAAAAGAAAAGTAGTATTGTAGAGAGAGTACAGTCTTTAGAATTAGACTGATGTGTCAATTTAGGATTTATCAAAGAAAAGTTACTGTTTTTATTTTATTTATATGTTTTTATTGATTTTAGAGAAGCGAGGGAGAGAGAGAGAGAGAGAAACATCGATAGGCTGCCTCCTGCACACCCCCTACTGAGGATGGAGCCCGAAACCTGGGCATGTGCCCTGACTGGGAATGGAACAGGCAACCTCTTGGTGCATGGGACAAGGCTCAACCAACTGAGCCACACTAGCCAGGGCAGTTACTGTGTTTTTAAAAGCCTCAATCACTGAGTCACTGGTGTGCTAGAGTCCACTCATACTGCTGCCAACTGTGCCCAGGTAACTATTCCCAAGACCCTCAGCCATAATGGGAGCATTTATACCACAGAAATAAGCAAATGCTATAAATCAGGACTTGGTTTTTCTTTTTGTTTGTTTTTTTTTTATACTCAAGGAGCTGTTAAACAATCACCAACACATCATTGGGCTCAGTTTCCATATTTCTCAAATAGAATAATGACAACCCTGCAAATTGTCGTAAGAATTTCAAATAATGTAAGTAAAACACTGAGCAAAATTCCAGACACTTAGTATGTGATAGGTAGCAATACTATTATGGTATTACAGAGTATGGCTATATGAAAGTAAAACATTTAAAAAAAACCATAGGCCATGAAATCAATTATGTAAAAGTATAGTAAAGTAGCCAAGTTTTATTTTAGTAGGGTTGTTGGGTCCTTTAGAATTCATAAATGGAAAATTAGCACAGTATTCCAAGCAATACCCCTCAATTAATGAGAACAATTTCTTCTCTAATGCATCTTCTCTAATGTTCTAGGTTCCCCTTAAAATATTATCTCCTCTGTTCAAGTTGTCAGCAACCAGTACATATCAGATAAATGCAGACTTTTCAAGTTAGTGCCTTGGAAAGAATTAGAAAGCCACCAGACCTATGAGGAAGTACCAGAACGGGGAAGTCATAAATAGAGATAATTTAGTAACTATAATTAGGCATATAAAGAAGTTTTAGGTGGCCACCTGTTCACCATTTCTGACAGCTGAACCAATATTTTGGCTTCCATTGGAAAAAGAAAAATTTAGATTAAGTGTGACAAAGCAATCACAAAAATTATTCTTATGTTCAACAACAGATTTTCTCTCTCACTGGAAATATATGAAAACAGAATAGATTCTTATCAGTATATTTAAATATATATATGTATGTATAAATGTGCAGTTTATATTTATACATTCATTGTCTGTATAACTAAATTTTAAGCTCCTTGTCTATTTCTGTTCATCATTATAACCTCAGGATATAGCATGGCCTCTGGCACATGGTAGGTGAGTGAATAAATGAAATATACAAATTACTACAAATTAAGCTTCAAGATATAGGAATCTACATTAGATGTAATTCAAGATAACAGCATAATTACTGAATCCTTTCCCCTCATCCACTTAGTCAGATTGTTTCACACACTTGTATTAGAGGTAGATTTTTTTTTTTTAAATCACATTCTGCTTTAATCCTGGGATCCCCTGACTTCCTAAATGATTTATTTTTAATATGTATCTTTAGCATGCATTCTTTTGTGCTGTAAAGTTGTATGGGTTTTGACAAATGTACAGTATCGTGCATTCACTATTATAATATCATATGAAAGAGTTCTGCTGCCTAAAATATTTTGTATACTTCACCTATTCAGCATCCCTGCCCCCTCAATCCCCTAGCAACTACTGATCTGTTTACCATTTCTATAGTTTTGCTTTTTGCAGTGTGTTGTACATTTGAAATCATAGATTATATATTATTTGAATCAAAAGGTCTTAAATGCATATTATTAAGTGACTCAAATGGAAAAAAATGATCAAATATAATAAAGTGCTCTCATTATAACTACTGTTGTTTGAAAGTGAAAGTTCAGAAATATCACATACCTTCTTACCATCTTTAGAATGGAAGAAAAGTACTAATTGAGCATGCATTTATTTATTTATTATTAATTTATTTTTTGTTAATCCTCACCTGAGGATAATTTTCCATTGATATTTCAGAGAAAGTATAAGGGAGAGAAAGAAAGAAACATCGATGTGAGAGAGACACATTGATTGGTTGCCTCCCGCACAACCCCGATGGGGGTCGAGGACTGAACCTGCAACCCAGGTACGTGCTCTGGACCGGGAATCAAACCTAGGACCCTTTGGTCTGTAGGCCAATGCTCTAATCACTAGGCAGGGCCATAAATTTATTTCTAATAAAGATCAAAGAGTAATAATGGGCTAGCAAAATAAATTGCATTAATTAAATAATTTAGTTATTATTAAATAATTATAGCTATTATTAATGTGTAATTCGTTTCAAAAGAATGCCAATGTTTAAAACACATAAAAATATAAAATATGATTTAAAAATTAAGAAATTAAATAAATATGTTTAGTAAAAAAGGGGCACATACATACATACATACATATGTAATTATATGTACTGAATATTTCTGAATGATACAACAGCAATAGTGATTAGCTCTGGGAGTGAAGCCTAAGAAACTGTGAAAGGGGTCCAGGGTAGGAAGTGGACTTCCCTTTCATTGTACAGCCTTGTAGGTCTTACATTTTCCATACTCACATACAACTTTTCCTAAAAAATTTAACAAAAAATTTTAAAGTTAAATGAGATTAATGGGGATAATTAACTAAACTAACTTAACTAAAAGGGAAAAAATACATGCTAAAATCAGGGAAGTAAAAGGAACTTAAGACCATTTTCTCTCATTTTATTAATGATAAAAATGAAACAAGTAAGAAAATATTGTTCCCCCGCCCTGGCCGGTTTGGCTCAGCGGTTAGAGCGTCGGCCTGTGGTACAGAGAGGCCCGGGTTCGGTTCCCGCTAAGGGCATGTACCTCGGTTGCAGTTTGTCCCCGGCCCCGGTTGGTCGTGCGGGTGGCAGCCACTCGATGTGTCCCTTTCATGTCGATGTTTCTCTCTCTCTCTCTCTCTCTCTCTCTCTCTCTCTCTCTCTTCCTCTCTCTCCCTCCCACTCTATCTGAACAAAAAAAGAAAAAAGAAAATACTATTCCCCCAAAGTTAGTAGTCAAGTCAGTCACATTAGTTCTAAAATCTAGAACCTCCTTACTATGAAAATGTGCCATGCAGTATAGACTCTTACTGTCTCACTTTAGCTATAGAAGTATCAATAGCTCCACAGAATAGTAAAACTTTCCTAAAAGCTTCTTGTGACTGTAGGTAAGCGATATACAGCAATCAGAATTTGACAATAATTTTTACTGATTTGAAAACAGGCAACTCAGAAGCTGAAATCTGGCAAGGATGATTATTTTTTAAAGCAAGCTCAGGAAGGAGCTGAATTTAGCTCATGAAGGAACTAGCTGCTGCCTGCAATTGTCCTTGGAAAGTAAATGCCAAAATCAAAAGGTTCATGCATGAACCCTTTGCACTGCTTAAATACAGAGGCAGAAGCAGGAAATTAATTAGCCTTTCATTTATTATCTGTTTAGGCCTTCTTGACTGACCTAATTATAACCCATCTCCAACACAACCTAATCATTTAGGGAATTTGGTCTATGAAGTTTAATTTCATCTAACTTATAGAATTCAAAACCTCAGTGCTAACCTGATAAGACGTCTCCTCCATTAACTTCTTTCCCCGTAATATTCTTACTTGAAAGCATATATGTTAGGGCATCATTCGGATTATGAGTGTTGGAAAAGTACATACACTTTTTGTCTCAGCAAAAATTGATGAAAAGTTTTTAGAATTTTGCAACTCAATATAGTGGAAACTGTATTATCAGGTAAACATTATCAGGCAAAGAAAAAGGAAGTATGAAAAATATTAGAAGAAAGAATACTGAAACCAACTCTCAAAGAGTTAGGACACAGAAAGATACAGACAGATAAGGGATTATGTATTTTAAAAAGCCTAGTAGGAGGCCCTGGCCGGTTTGGCTCAGCAGTTAGAGCACAGGCCTGCAGACCAATGAGTCATGGGTTCAATTCTGGTCAAGGGTATGTACCTTGGTTGCGGTTCGTCCCCAGGCCCTGGTCAGGCCATGCAGGAGGCAATCAGTCAATGTGTCACTCTCACGTCAATGTTTCTCTCTCTCTCCCTCCCTCCCACTCTGTCTGATGATAAATGAAAAAATATCCTCAGGTGAGGATTAAAAAAAAAGAGAGACTACTAGGAGGAGATACTATCTGACCAAAATCAAGCATTTAAAGAGAGGTCCAAGATATTTTTTTTAATATTTTTTCTTTATTGGTTTTAGAGAGAGAGGAAGGGAGAGGAGAAAGAGATAGAAACATCGATGAGAGAGAACACTGACTGGCCACCCCCCACCCCGCATGTTCCCCCCTGGGGACCAGGCCCACAACCTGGGCATGTGCCCTGACTGGGAATCAAACCGGCAACCTCTTGGTGCATGGGTCGACACTCAACCACTGAGCCACACCAGCTGGGTGAGAGGTCCAAGAATATTACTGGCATTTTCCAAGAGTAGAAAAAGATTATATGCTAATGTTTTTCTCTTATCATACTCATTTATTAGGGGACAAAGATTTCTCTTGAAACTTCTTGAAATAACAAGCAAAAGGAAGAGGTTGCATCAACTAAGTAAAATTTGTCCTAATGTTACCATCTCTTTTAAAACTAATTCCCATAGGGTATAAACTATAGTCACATATATGGGAATAAATGGAAGGGAGGGTAAAGAGAAAAGTCTTTCATTTTTTCTTTTTCTAAATATTAGACTTGATTACAATATAAAATATTTATATTTTAAGCTTGTTTGTCATAACTGATATCCTAGAAAGCTTTACTCAATAATCAAAATTCTCCTGAAATGTGGCAGGATAAAGACTCAATGACAATATGTTAGCTTTTCTTCTGAGTTTTAATGCCATGGTTTCAAGATACCTAAATTATATATTTTTTAAATGGATTTCCTCAATTACAGGATTTTAATCCCTCCTTCTTCTAGTCAAAAAGGAAAGAAGTTGTATGAAAGGTAAGGCTACTCTAATCTCGGTCAACCTCAGGGAGTGCCACCATGCTCCAAGGTTTATAGAAAGAGAACAGACTCCTTCTACAGTTGTTAGACTTCATCATGATCTCAGGGAGTCTTTTAAGGATTTACTCAAAACTATGGACCATCTGACCAGAAAGAACATACACACAAATTTCAAAGAGTAATTTCAAGGAGTACCCAAACCCCAGATTAAGATCTTATGCCCTAAAAAAGACTAACAGGTTTATATACTTTAAGCCAAGGCATATGCTATATTCAGATATATACTACAATGTGATGATGACCTTTTATATTTCATTCATTCTATGTATCCTATGATAAAGATCATTATCTAAAATTGAACTGTTAGAATTAATTTCCCCTTGACCTTTCCTCCAGGTCAGTGGTTCAAAATAGGGCTATGTACCCATAGGAGGCACTTTTGAAATTTATGAGGGTGTTTTTAGTTGCCACAGTAACTACAGGTTGCTATTGAGGTTTAGAGTTCTCTCCTCCTCCAACCCTGGGAAGGGAGGATGGAGAAAGATGTGAACATGTATGTTAAACATCTTAGAATGAAGGGATATTCCCACGCAATGAAGAATGTACTACCAGGCATTCATGTGGGTGAAATAATCTAAGCCTAAAACTTAAATCTGTTCTATACAAAAACATAAGGAATTTTTGCACATTTTTAACATATATTGAATTTCTAGGAATGAAATTATCAAATAAATAAAGACTATATTTTGTTGTTTACCTTTACTAAGGTTGTTTTACCTCTTTGGACAATCATGTCACCAATGACACTACTTGTGGTATTTTAACTAATGAAGCACAACTTTATCAATCTGCACTTGAATGTGCCATACTCACATGATGATTCTATATATAGGTGTAAGTACCTGACTACCTCATTAGGTCTTCTGGTGTAGTTACAATTGAATATTTACATAATGAAATACATATTATTTTATTCTAAATTACTTTCCTTAATGTCTCATTTATATTATGTAGGGTATTACAGTTACTTTTAATTTATATGTGAGGTTAATGTATAAATGTACATAATAAAGACAGATATAGATACATAGAGATACACACACCCATATATGAATTTTGTTTCAAGATAGGATAAAGATAACATCACAAAATATTTGCTATAACAAGTGAACAGTGAGTCTGAGAGGGTTGAGAATCACTGACTAGGGATAATAATATTAAATTTAAATGGAAAACCTGTCAGACTTCTTCATAAGCAGAATTTAATATTGTTAAATGATAGTTTGCAGGATTAATTTATATGTCAGAGGCTAGAGTTATAGTCATCTTCTCTTAGACCACCACCATGTCCAAAAGCTATCTAGGCCATAATCATAAACGCTCATTCTTCTCACCTCAACCCTTGACACACTATTACCTGGACCAATTTGTAGGTATAATGAATTTTATGAAATGGGATGGGAAAAAGACTTAACAAGCATAAAGAACTTGCAAATTCATTACAGACACATCTCTTTCATCTCCTATCAATTTTTCATTGACAACCTCTCCAAACATGAAACAGCTAATAATGGTTTCTTTTTTTAATTTTTCAATTACAGTTGACATTCAGTAGTTTCAGGTGTACAGCATAGTTCATTACAGCATTAGACATTTATATAACTTACAAAGTGGTCACCTAGCTTAGTCTAGTACCCATCTGGCACCATACATAGTTATTATAATATTAGCCAATAATAGTTTCAAAATTAGTTAGGCTTTGCCCAGGTTCAAGGCTTGGAAAGGACTCTCATGAAGGAATGGAAAGAGGAGAAGAACAAAGAAGGGGAAAGGAAAAGGAAAAGGTACAAGAAAAAGAACCTTGCTCAGGTTGTAAGGCAACATATAAAATATAACATGAAAAAAAGCTGTCCAGGAACATATAATATTTATATCCATATAAACTTCTTAATGGTTTGAAAAACAGTAGGCATAATAAATCCTTTTTTAAAGCCTTGAATGATAGAACCAAGTAAGACGGCAAATTTATGGGGATGATTACTCATACTCCCATCAGAGAGTGTGAATACAGAAAGCAATTAATACTCAGGAAGGTTACTGCTCCTAGTATTTCAGTCTCAAATCTCCCTCCTTAGGCCAAAACTTCATAAAACTTCTCCAAATGGGCAATCTGATTAAAGTAGCTATGTTTTCATTAAAATAGCTTATATTAAGTTCTATGTAAAGAACTTTTGCCACAGAAACTGTTCATAACCTATTCTCTCTAGTAGGATTTAATCTACACTAACCTGCTCATCTCAGCTCCAGAGGTACAACGTTGTCTCAATGGACAAAGTATGATTTACCCCCTTTTCAAATAGTCAATCCTTGTTTTTCTCAAAACTACTAACTGCTCAGACTTCAAGTCTGAATTTCCTAGACCAATATTTTAGGTAAATTACTCAAGTACCAATTATTATTTCCATTATTCTGTAGAAAAAGTTGCTCAGGTAATATAAGAGTCTGCAGTTTTTATTAATGTTTCCTTAGCCTCTATTCTGTGGACAGAAACCAGTTACCTATTACACTGCCTGAATTCCATGGTATTGATGCTTCTAAAAACAAAACCCATATGAATGTGAGAGTAAGAGTGAGCAGGAACAATGTTAAGATAGAGCAGATTATTTTAAAAGGTCTATGTTTTGGCCTGGCCGGTGTAGCTCAGTGGTTGAGTGTCAACCCATGTACCAAGAGGTTGCCAGTTTGATTCCCGGCCAGGGCACATGCCCAGGTTGTGGGCCCCATCCCCAGTGGGGGGGCATGCAGAAGGCGGCCAATCGATGTTCTCTCTCATCGATGTTTCTATATCTCTCTTCCTCTACCTTCCTCTCTCTCTAAAATCAATAAAGGAAAAAAAATTTTTTTTAATAAATAAATAAAAGTGAACACAGCCCTGGTCGGTTTGGCTCTGTGACTGGAGCTTTGGCCCTCAGGCCAAAGGGTCAAGGGTTCAATTTCTGGCCCTGGTTGGGGTTGTATGGGAGGCAACCAATTGATGTGCCTCTCTCACCTCCCTCTCTCTCTCTCTCTCTCTCTCTCTCTCTCTCTCTCTCTCTCTCTCTCTCTCCCCCTCCCTCCCTCCCATCTACCCTATCTAAAAATCAATGGAAAAATATTCTCGGATGAGGATTAACCAAAAAAAGTGAACACAGACCAACTCTAAGAAAAACTACCAAAGAACTCCCCTTGAAAAGTATGCTGTAAAAGAGAAGACACTATTTTAAATAGCTGTACATGTGAATGAATACTAAAAAATAGTTTAGCCCTGGCCGGTTTGGCTCAGCGGTTGGAGCGCTGGCCTGTGGACCAGAGAGTCCGGGGTTCGGTTCCCACTAGGGGCACGTAAAAAAAAAAAAATAGTTTAATCCCCCTAAGAAGTGTGCTTCTAATTAGATAGTCCCTTTTCTGATTATACATTTTATTGCAATGGAGGAATTCACTATGACTTAGCCCTTCCCACAAATAGCAGCTGTTAGATTTAACTTAGCTTCCTCTTCTTTGCTCCTACCAAAACACGTGTAAGCTATGTCTTCACATACTTCTAAGGAAAGACCACAGAATTTCTGTATTTCAATACAACTAGTTCCGGGGGCAATTTACTTTATCTTTTTCTATGTTAAAATAAAGAGAGGAAATCCTTTAATCTACTTTATAAATATTTAATTCTTTAGTCAACATTTTATTCCCTATAAAATGCAGGTCAAGAACCTACTTTCAAATGTCTTGGAATCTTTCATAGCAACCAAGTAACAACAGAGTATTGCCTATTTTTAATTTATCTATTCAGAAATAAGAAGCAGTTTAAACTAAACAAGAAAAGTCAAATCTAAAGTAAATCAGGGTGAAGAGGATGGGAAAGGACAAAGTCACACACTAAGGGTTTTAAGAATGAAAATAAATGTATTCACAATCACTTAGCCAAACTGCTAATCTATTTTAAATTTTCCTTTCTTCCATGACGTGTACTTCTTTAAAATTTAAAGTGGAATGTTAAGAAGGCAGCACTCTGGCAAGCATAAACATTTTAGTAATTTTTACAAGTTACTTTTTGAAAGGGCCCACCCACCTAACTCCACCCCATTTTAAAACTGTCCTGTCCCTTAATTTAATACTATAGCTTTCATTTTAAAGGTTGAAAGTACAATTTTAACTGTTCTCTACATTTGGAACTCAGTATATGGTTGCAAACCCTAAAAGGCTAACTTCAATAATAAATAGAATGGTTGGGAAAAGGCACAAATTTGAGAACTGTGAAGACTCATCAATTAATAGGTATGACAAAAGCAGTACCAATAAGACTTCTGCATGTCTCTTGGCTTTTCTTCCTTTAAGGGTAAAAGATAAAGATCATCTGCTGGATATGCTATTTAATGGTTAGCATCCTTATTAAATACTCAAGAAGGGAGGCAATCAGTATCAACTGTAATGATTAAAAAGAATCCCTTTAAAAAATGAACACATCCAAGTAAATTAACCCACTAAAAAAATCAAGCAAGCCCTTCTCTAAAAGATTTATAAAAATAAATGAACATTCACCAAAATAAAATCTTCTAATGAGAACTGTCACCCAAGATTCCTTGTGTTTTTTCTAAACTGTGAATACAACCCATCAATCATAGATGGAAGAAAAAATAACCACAATAGTTAAGTAAGACTTGGAGATATTCAACTGTAAGAATAGATACTAGTTGTTTTTTTAAATTAAGTATACACTGGATAAGAAAATAAAGGAAGTAGTCATAAAGATGTCAAAAAATTGACAAATAGCACATTGTTAAACGATGAGTAGACAACTGTGTATATATCAATGTTAAAAGTAATTTAAATGTTAAAGATTATATCTTCTATTGCTCTATTACTGCCCCAATAAAAGTAGAAAACTAAGGATCGTTTCATTGATCTTTCTTCATTGTCTTGGAAATCTTAAATATTAAATGAAAAATAGTTTTATAGTTAAAAGAATAAATTTATAGACCTACCATTAACTTCAATATTTTCATACATGTTCAAAAACATATTAAAAGACTTTGCTTTCCATATATGAGCGGTACAAACACTTGACAAGTACTCTCAAACATGACAAACTCTAAGAAAAGCAGTAATGAGAATGACTATAAAAGAGGTCATTCTGTGTGACCCACTGCCTACTTCTCATGTGATGGTGACAATCCCTCTGACTGCTGTAAGGTCACACATACGCTTGCAGGCAAAAATCTCAGAAATACAGAGCCTAGTGTGCATTGCAACTAGCCTCTACAGCTAGCAGTGCCATTGTTGAGACCCTGCAGGCCACATTAAGGATAGAACATACCACAATCCAAAATGTTTAAATGAAACATGAAAGTGGGTAGAAAATATCATACTCAAAATAGGAGTGACACCTCTCATAGATTACTAGTGAAACTTCTGGTTACAAATTGGTCTGGTAATGATATCTCTGATAAATTTTCTCCTCCTGGATACATCTATATCTATACATAATATATATGTTAGTATTTTGCCAGTAATAAGTCTACTTTCTGATCTGCAGTTTTCATTTGTTGGTTTGTGACAGGATCTAAAATCAGACTAAATCTTACCTATTTGTGTGCTATTTCTAATTTTGACTTCAATAAATGTTTTTGTTAAAACTGTAGAGAGTATTTAAGTTTAAAAGTGCACAAGATTTTATGAAGACAAGAACATATGCAAGTGGGTGCTTAAGGAATTTTCTGCCTATTTTGCCAGAAGTAGGATGCCATCTGCCTATGCCATGAATCAAGCTAACCCTCAGTCGTTTCTAAAGTTGACAGGAAAATCTGGTTGTTTAGCTAACACCGAAAACACACTCTAAATCCAAGATGAACTTTTATTTTTAAAAATTCTTAGTTAAAAACTTGTTTTCTCCTTTAAAAGCAGCTGTCTGTTTTTTATATCCATTTCTCTTACTACTTTAAAAAAGAAAAATTAAATTATGCAAACTTCTGATTTCAAAACAGTACTCTCAAATAAGGGAAAATCTATTATTTTGACTCATGGGTAAAATAAGTTCATCTTTTTTATATTGGAAATTATTTCCATTGTGTATAGTTACCAACAAATAAGACAAAAGAAAGGTACAGAAAATCATTTACATGACTGTTTCACAAAAGTCAACTTGAAAATATAAATCTTCATTCTTCCATTCTATTATTGCTTTATCTGTCTCTCTAAACTTCAAGTCTTCTGAGCAGAGATGAAGTCCACTGTCATTCTGTCATTGTGTTTCAACAGCTTAAGACACCAATAACTAGTGGTTTATGCACATAGTAACTTAGTGTGCACATTACTAAAAGCCTAAAGAAAACGCTAAAGATGAAAAATATCTTGCCCGATATTGGGGGGGGAAGTCTCACTGGATGTATCAATTAGGAGTTTTATTGTTTGTTTGATTGTTTTGAGTAACAACTGGAAATACCTTCCACAGAACAGAAGGTAGAGAGAATTGTAATAAAGCTATAAAAACCTACGTAAGTGATTGAAAATTTAATTTAAACTAAAAAGTGACCTCCACTGACTTTTATTTTTATTTTTTAAATTCATTTTCTTTCCCAGAAATAAGACCCGGCAGGTAATATACAGCATTGGAGAATCCAAGTGCTGATTTCTATGTCTATCAGTTGTCTTTTCTTCCTTTTATAGAGCATTTTAAAAACTTTTTTGAAATAGCTGCTGACTTATAGAAAGGTTGAAAGAACTGTAACAAGAATTCTCGTATACTCTTCACACAGATTTCCCAAATGCTAATATTTTACCACATATGCTTTATCATTCTTCTTTTTCTTTTACAATAGTATTAAAAAGAATAAAATACTTAGGAATAAACTTAACAAAAGAAGTGGAACACTTGTACATCAACAACTATAAAACACCAATATAAGAAATTAAAGATGACCTAAATAAATAGAAATTTATCCCATGTTCATGGATTGGAAGACTTAATATCATTACAATAGCAACACTCCCCAAATTGACCTACAGATTAAACAAATCTTTATAAACATCCCAGCTAACTTTATTTTTGCAGAAATTGATAAGCTGATTCTAAAACTCATATGGAATTACAAGGGATACAATATAGCTAAAGCAATCTAGAAAAAGAAGAACAAATTAGAACAAAAGAAGAACATTCGCACTTCCCAATTTCAAAACTTACTCAAAGCTACAACAATTAAGATTATGTGATACAGACATTAAATAGACATACAGATCAAGAGAAGAGAAGAAATAAACCCATACATTTATGAACAATTTTGACATGAGTACCAAGACAACTTAATGTAGAAAAAATAATCTTTTCAATAAATGGTGCTGGGATGACAGGATATCCACATGCAAAAGTACAGAGCTGGACCCTAACACCTCACATCATTCACAAAAACTGGCTCAAAATAGATCTTATATACCCTGGTCACTATTTCCTTATCAGTATACTGATATATGATTTTAAAATATTTTCTCACAATCTACAGGTTGTCCTTCTACTTTCTTGATATTGTGTGAAGCTAAAACTATAAATCTTTTGAAGCTAAAACCATAAATCTTTTAGAAGAAAACACATACATAATTCTGTATAACACTGCAGTAGGCTATAGTTTCTTTGTTATAACACAAAAAGCACACACACAAAAATAGGACTTCATCAAAATTTAAAATTTTTATGCTTCAAAAGACATCAAAAAAGTGAAAAGACAACCTGCAGAACGGGTGAAAATATTTTCAAATAATGTATCTGATAAGATCTAGTATCCAAAATATATAAAAAATTCTTACACATCAACAATGAACATTTTAAAAAATGGGCAAAGGATTTCAAGAGACATTTCTCCAAAGAAGATATAGGATGTCCTATAAGCACATGGAATGATATCATCATTTAGTCACTAAAGTAATTCAAATCCAAGCCACAAAAAGATGCCACTTCATATCCACTAGGATAGGTATAATAAAAAAGACAGACAGTAACAAGAAATTGAAGTAGATGTGAAAAAACTGGAATCTTTATTCATAGTTGGTGGGACTGTAAAATGGTACATTTTGGCAGATCCTGAAAAAGTTAAGCATAGAGTTATCACATCAACAAGAAATTTCACTCCTAGGCAAGACATATATACCCAAGAAAACTGAAACAAGTCAACAAACTTGTTCACGAATATTCATATCAGAATTATTCTTAACAGTCAAAAAGTGGAAACAACCTACATGTCCATCAACTGACGAATGTGATATATTCATACAATGGATTATTATTCAGTCGTAAAATGGAATGAAGTACTGATACATGCTATAATATGAATGAGCCTTGAAAACATTATGCTAAGTGAAATAAGCCAGTCAAAAAAGGCCACATTATGTGAATCCATATATATGAAATGTAAAGACTGGGCAATTAATTCCATAAACACAGAAAGTGAAACAGTTGCCAGGGATGGTGTGCGTGTGAGTGTGTGTGTGTGCGCGCGCACACAAATGGACAGTGGCTATTAATGCACAGAGGGTTTCTTTTTGGGTAATGAATGTTCTAGAATTAGACAGTAGTCATGGTTGCACAAGTTACTGTGCAATATACTAAAAACCACCTAATTCTGTATTTTATTTTATTTTATTTTTTATCCTCACCCGAGGACATTTTTGCATTTATCTTCAGATAGAGCGGGAGGGAGAGAGGGAGGAAAAGAGAGAGAAACATCGATGTGAGAGAGGCACACATCAACTGGTTGCCACCCACAAGACTCCAACTGGGGCTGGGGACAAACTGCAACCAAGGTACGTGCCCTTAGCAGGAACTGAACCCGGGACTCTCTGGTCCGCGGGCCGACGTTCTAACCGCTGAGCCAAACCAGCCAGGGCTAATTGTGTATTTTAAAAGGGAAAATTTTACAGTATGTGAATTATATCTCAATTTTTAAATTGTTTGAGAAAAACATGTTTGAGACCTTTGTGGGTGAAAAAAAAAACACAGAACAAAATAGCAGGGGGGACACTTGGTGCAACCCTCACCTGTGAGGAAGCAATCAGAGAGAATGTGGAGTTTATTATGTCCAATAGAACACCACAGTCAACAGCATCAAATTCTTTTTTTGGAACTGATTCTGAATAATGAACATGCTTAATACAATGAGTCTCATCCAGTTTAAGTTCTCTCTCTTACCAAAGAAGCCTGGTTACTACTCTATTCTCTTTCTTTAGTTGGGGCCAATACTGTACATAATTGAAAGTAATCAAGCTATCTTCTTTCAAAATTTCCATAAGCCAGGCTTTTCACTGTCTGACTGACCTTTTCTTCATTAGACAGTATTAGTAAATGTTTACTCAATAAATTTAATGTAAATGGGATCCCTTTATTACGACCCTGATCCTGATTTCATTTCTTATGAAGTAGCAATTTTATTAGTTTATTGTTTTATTACATTATTACATTCATATGCCTCTGCAGAAGTTCTACTATAGTTTTCAAAACTACAGAACAATCTTACCAGAAAATGACTGACAATTTAAAAGTTCTGATCATTTCAATTTTTGCTCTGAACACAGACATCCAAAGTAGCATTTTTTGGAATATATGCAAAAGGGCAAAAAAAAGAAAGAAAGATTTTCTTATTCTTCAATAATTGTCTAATAAGTGAAAGCATTTTAGAAAAGAGCAGGTAGATGTATAAATCAGTTCATTTAAAAACATTTTCCCTGAATCACTTTGTTTTGTCTAACTTTATTTTCTAGGGCATCTGAAAAGCACTAGGCTGCAAGGAGACTGTCTGGTCAGCCAAGACAAAGTCTTGGCACTACTTTGAAATAAGATATGCCAGGTCTACTCTCCCGTATTATGTGACTGGCCTACTTAGAGGAAATTATATATATATATATATATACACACACACACACACACACACACACACACACACACACGATAGTCAGAGAGACATCATCAATGTGGATGGTATGGTGTCATCTCATGAGCAATGTTTCTTGCAGCAATGATATGCATGCCAAATTTAAAAAACTAAAATATGAAGGATAAAGAACTCAAAAATAAAACCCATGATATCTGGAGTACACTAATTAGCACAATTTAGCTTAAAACATTAAACTTTCACTGTTTTAAAATTATATTTCCCAAGAATAATTTCTAAATTAAGTCTTCTGTTGTTTATATTCCAAACTTCAAGTTTTACCTTACTAGTTCCAGTACGATTAAGATTTTCTATGACTATATTTTGCCAATATAGAGCTCACAGAGTAAATATTATCCAGTAATCTGAATTTAAGATTTAGGATCTAGAAGTCATTTTGAAATATTTGTATTACAACACTTTTTAACACTTGAATGTTGTCCCATGTTCTAGGACCTCAGAAATATTAGAATGAAATTGATACCTATTAAATGAAGCATCAAGTACATTTTAAGGGATAAATCCATTCAAATATTTCCACGAAGAGCAACCTTGGGATTTAAATTATAAGGGGAGAAAACACTGAGGATTAAAGTAACAGGTACTAATACTGTGTGAAAGCTGCCATGATACTAGTGGTTCTTCTGCCAACTCCATCTACAATAAGAATCACTACAATTTATGGGGTATCTACAATGTGATAAATGCTACATATAAATGATCTAATTTAATCCTTAAAATAATATTATTTTCCCCATTTTACAAATGAGGAAAATAAGACTTATTCAACTACTTTGTCCAAGGACACACACAAGAAACGAGGCAGAGCAAGGTTTTCAATCCAAGTTGGTCTAATTCCAAACCTATCCCTGCACTATACTGTGATGCCCCACCCTGTTCTTCTAAAGCAGAGCTGTAAGCTCAAATGCCAACAGGAGTCTTGCAATCAAAATAAAATGTATGCAGTAAGTTAAACAAATAAAGAATAAGGTGGTTTTGCAACCAAGCATACACCTGCCTTTCTAACTTGGCCTCTTAATACATATTGTGCAAGCATAACAAAGCAGCCAAACAAAACATGTCCCTGGTCACTAATTTGCGGACCCATGTAAAAAAAAATTACCATTTAGAAATCATAAAAAAAATGAAAAACAATCCTAGTAAGAAAGCATTTTTTTAAATTAGTGGTTTTCATGAGATGTATAGGGCTGTCACCACTGAACAAGTAAACACACTATTTAAATGGTAACTCCTTCACTTTTAAACCTTATATATAATACAAACCTTGTAGCAATAATAAACTTTGTAGTAAAGCATCATTTGATATTTGCAGTTCCCTACTTTTATATAAACCATTCCAAAGATGCACTTGAAGGCTGAATGTATGCAAGTGTGAAAATAGCACTATGCTATCATGGTGGTTATTTTCTCAGAGAACTAAAAGATGTAATCAAATCCCTAATTAAGGCTTTGAGGGCACTACCTATTACCTGAACACCACCCTTACCCCAAACCAGCAACCCAGGGAGCAACAGATAATCCTCAGAGGCACCTCAACAACCTGTGGTCTTGCAAATTAGAACCAGGTATTTGTCATTCCTATAGGCCGACAGCCCTTCCATCAATCAAGCCCAACTCCTCACAAGAGCAAAAACTGGGTGGTAAAATGGCAGAGGGGTGACAGAAAGGAAAGGGCAGGATTGGGGGAATCCTGGGTAGATGGGCACCACTGTAAGCAAATAAATCCCAGGCTCTGGCTATGCAATGATCCAATGAAGCACCTGGCAATCTAGAATTTCTGGGAGGCTCCTTCCACAAGGCAGGACACTGAAAATATTTAGACATTGCCAGCCCAATTGCCTAAGCTAAAAAAAAAAATGAATTATCTGGAGCAAGAAGTACCACACTGCAAGTTCAAAATTATCAAGACTCAGGAAACAGACTACGGAAGATTCAATCCCACATGCAGAAAGAAGTCTGAGAAGTTAATAAAATGTTCAAAATAGGATTGTTATAAAAGTCAAGGCCCAACAAATACGTACTAACACTTTATACACACAAAGGAGGCTATTCATAATGTCAGGTATTCTAAGAAGCAATGATACTCATGAGTAGGTATTTCAGCTAAATAGAATTGCTGATTTATAGACTAAATACTACATTGGTCTAGGCATTCATGAAATGACACTACCAAAGCTCTTACATATAATCATATTTTTCATTCTGTTCTAATGTTATATTTTAATTAGTATCATCCATCTATACATCATTGTATTAGATTTTTAATGCTGACCTTTTTTGTGTGTTTTTAAGAGAATATTAGAAAATCTAATAATGTTTGATGCCTTTAGCTCACTTCTGTCTTTTCTACCTACTCAACAGGAACTGTTAAATGCCAAGTATTCAAAAATCCATCACTTAATCTTCTAAACAGAATTGCTGAGTGGCTCTAACAAAGTCTAATACTTTAGTCAACACTGATAATTTAGCCACACTAATTTCATGTATATTTCTTCCAAATAAAAAAGTATATATCTGAGCACAGCTGACATTCTGACAACAAAACACATACATCTCACCCTGGCCAGTTTGGCTCAGCAGTTAGAGCGTTGGCCCGCGGACCAGAGAGACCCAGGTTCGGTTACCACTGAGGGCACATACCTCGGATGCAGTTTGTCCCCGGCTCCGGTTGGGGTAATGTAGGTGGCAACCAATCGATGTGTCTCTCTCACATTGATGTCTCTCTCTCTCTCTCTCTTCCTCCCTCTGTCTGAAGATAAATGCAAAAATGTCCACGGGTAAACATAAAAAACAAAAAAACAAAAAACCATACCATCTCCCCTAATCCCATCCACAATTTACTGTTAAAACCACCAAAGTTTTACATTAACACTCATATCATAGTCTAAGTTTATTATTTACAAAGAATCCACTAAAATAACATATTACTTATGTGCATTCTAAAACTACTTGATATAATGAGAAGGGAAATGGGTAGAAATCACACAATTAATGCTTACTTAGAGATGAAGGATTTTTATAATTACAAAAATAAAATTAAATTTAGGTAAAGGAGAGAAAATTCTCAAAATAAATAATAACTTAAATCACTATTGTTCCTAAATCAATAGCTTGATTCCTTTGTGTTCACATATGTGCTTTCAGTAGCAAACGGGATAATTTGGTGACTCAATTCCAGTATTTAATCTGCCTCAAATGAAATAATTTTAAACTTCCAGTTAGAATTTTTGGGGCTGCAAATTTCTATAATAAAGAAGTAATTACAAGTTCCCAGCTGTGAAGTAAATATTACCTGAACAGAACTTCTTAAAATACACTTTGCAATTAAATACCTAGTAATCATTAAACAAGGCAAGAATTATAAGGTTTATGGGCGGGAGCAATCAAACACTATTTTACAACAGGTGTCTGGAAACTATGAACTCAACTGGCAGATTAGTAATTACTAGGAAAGACAAGGGAATCTCAGTTCTAAGGATCTCTGTAACAACTTACAGAGGTGTAATGGGACCTAACTAAATTGTTCTTTGCATAGAACAGAGGTACAATATCCTCACCAAAGTCCTGCAGAGTACACCCACAGTCTGTTGGAAGATGGCCATCAGTGGTAGTCAATCATGGGGGTTTTAAGTAACACTGAGAGAGGAAGTCCAACATATTAAGCATATTCTCTAAAGAGAAAGAAAAAACTAAGCTGGGAAGATGACAGTGATCCAACAAGATCTGTCTCCTGTGTTCCAAAAGATGTAGGCGGCTGCTTTAGAACTGACTAAAAAAATCCCCTGGAAGACAGTAACAGATTGTTTTAAAGGTAACATGTAAATTATAACAATAGGATGTCACCACATTTCTAATCCTTTTTTCCCCCTGGTTTATAAGGTACTGAGTAAGCAATGTTCTTCAAGAGGGGGAAAAACTTCCTAAAAATATCTTAAATTTTAAAAATAAAAGGTAAGTTTACTGGGAAATATGCATTACTTATAATTAAGAAATTCTGTTAGAAGACAAAGCAAGCAACCTGATAACTGACTAGAACCAAGCAGCTTACATTAGAATGGCATGTATGTCTAAAATGTTCTAATGACCTACAGGGCTAACTGAAGAATATTGAATCAAGATCCTGTTTCCTGGTACTATATCTAGATTATTTGTCTAAACCTTTGTTTATAGTTTGCAGAACTGGATTTTAGTGTAGAAAAAGATTGAACCAATAACAGAACCAAAATGAATGACTATTTCAACAATATAATCCATCAGTCACCAGCCTCAAAATCTGGAAGTTCCTGCTCCATTCTTTTAATGCCTTATAATTAATTAATTACTAAAAACTAGTAAGTCTTCTCTCAAAATGTTTCTTATCTAATTAGTATAGCCTCAAAATTTCTCCCTCAAATACTGATTGATTTTGTGGTAGGTTTAACATATGTCAACAGATTCTTTGCGGCTCTTCCTTCCAGGAGGTGAAGCTTAACTCTCCTCCCCTTGACTGTGAACTGAACTTACTGACTTGCTTCTCCTGAACATCCTATGAGAAAAATTGTAACATTGCAGTGAAGAAACCTGACATATATCATCTTAACAAGTGATCAAAATTAAATCATGGTGATATCATGTACCCCTTGATATAACACAATGAGAAGGGTTCTCCACATTTGCGGTAATCTTCACCAAAATGCATAAGCCCAGTCTAATAATGAGAAAACATCAGCAAATCCAAATTGAGGGATATTCTACAAAATATCTAATTAGTGCTCTTCAAAAGGACCAAGGTCATGAAAAACAAGGAAAGCCTGAGAAAGCATCAGAGGTTGGGGGAGACTAAGGAGATATGACAATTAAATACAACATGATATCCTGGATTGGATCCTACAACATAATAAGGGTGCTAGTGGGAAAACTGGTGAAATCTGAATGAAGTCTGTAGTTTAGTTAATAGTACTGTATGGATGTGAATGTCTTCATTTTGATCTAAAGTTATAGGGGAAGCTAGGAAAAGATATTTTGGAACTCAGTACACTATTTTTGCAACACTTATTGTAAATCTAAAATTATTTCAAAATAAAGGTTTTTGGTTTTTTTCCCAATTTCTTAACCATATCTTCCCTTACTTTTTGAGAGCTACCACCCTAGTTCATAGGCCTTACCACTATAACTGATTTTCTAGATTCCCATGTCTTTAGGATCTGCCCTCTCCTACATATCTGATATATATTGAAGGATCAATCTTAACAATTTATCTCTTCTTCCTTATCAAAAAATATAGACTTTCATAATCAAAACTACAAATGACTCCTTAGTGCCTCAATACCACTGCCTCTAAGCTTAAAGGGCATCGGCAAAATAGCCATCCACTGCTTACCTAACCTTATTTTTCTATAAGAGATGCTTATATTTTATTTTTTTCTTCATTGATTTTTAAAGAGAGAGGAAGGGAAAGGGAGGGGGGGGGAGAGAGAGAGAGAGAGAGAGAGAGAGAGAGAGAGAGAAACATCAATGAGAGAACATCAACTGGCTGCCTCCCGCACGCCCTGCACTGGGGACTGGGCCCACAACCTGGGCATGTGCCCTGCCCGGGAATTGAACCAGCAACCTCTTGGTGCATGGGTCAACACTCAACCATTGAGCCATACCAGCTGGGCACTTATATTTTATTTTTAATCATACACCAATGACAATTTAAACTTTTTAAATTCAGTAGCGCCCTGGCCGGTTTGGCTCAGCGGTTAGAGCGTCGGCCTGCGGTACAGAGAGACCCGGGTTCGGTTCCCGCTAAGGGCATGTACTTTGGCTGCAGTTTGTCCCCGGCCCTGGTTGGTCGTGCGGGTGGCAGCCACTCGATGTGTCCCTTTCACATCGATGTTTCTCTCTCTCTCTCTCTTCCTCTCTCTCCCTCCCACTCTATCTGGACAAAAATGGAAAAATGTCCTCGAGTGAGGATAAAAAATAAATAAATAAAAAATAAATAAATAAATTCAGTAGCAATACTGGGCATTCTGGGCAATAATGGGGAATTTAAAAGAAAGTATAAATTTTGCTTTTTGAAAATTTACAATCTAATTAGGTACATTATGGTTATTTATTTTGTATTTTTACCTGATTTCATATCAATTTACTGAACTTTTAAAAGTAATTTTAATAGGTTTTATTCAATTGTTTTATTTTTTCTAAATATTTAATCATATCTTCTATAAAACATAACTTTATATTTCCTCATATTTATATCTACTTCTGACAATGGTTAAGAATCTAAATTAGTTTTATTTTCATTTGCAAGTATTGATCAAATTCTCAACAATTACAAATGATGATGTTATAAAATGTCATGGTAAGACAGTGCTAACTAGAAGATGGTAACTGTTCATAAAATTCCTGAGTCTTATCAACACACCTTAAGAAGTCTCCCTATTCCAGTCAATTTTAATGGAAAAATCGTTTCTCACTACCTACCTTAACAATATTTTAATTATATCCAGCCAGTTATTTTATGGATATCAATGAACTGATTCTAAAGTTTAAGTGGAGAGACAATAATTGATTTAGAAATTACCAACACAATAGTGATGGATTAGAACAAAGTTGGAGGGCTGAAGCTACACAATTTCAAGGCTCCTTATAAAACTACAATAATCATGACAGTGTGGCATTGACAAAAGTATAGACAAATAGATCAAGAGAATAGAAAAGAAAGACCAGAAACAAACCCATATAACTTTGACAAAGGAGCAAAGGCAATACAATGGAGAAAAGATACCCTCTTCAACAAATAGTGCTGGAACAACTATACATCTACGTACAAAAAATAAATCTAGACAAAGACCTTACATTCTTCACAAAAATTAACTCAAAATGGATCACAGACCTAAATGTAAACGTGAAAATATAAAACCCCTAGAATATAATATAGAAGGAAATCTAGATGACCTTGGATATGGTGATGCCTTTTTAGATATAATACCAAAGATACACTGTGAAAAAAGTAATTGATAAGCTAAATTTCACTAAAATTAAAAACTTCTGCTCTGTGAAGACTGACAATATAAAGAGAATTAGAAGACAAGCCAATGACTAGGAGAAAATATTTGCAAGATACATCTGATAAAGGACTGCTATCCAAAATTTACAAAGAACTCTTAAAACTCAACAATAAGAAATAACTATGACCAAAAACCTGAAAAGACATCTCACCAAAGAAGATATACAGATGGTAAATAAGCATATGAAAAGATGTTTTACATCATACATCATCCGTAAAATACAAATTAAAACAAGGAGATACACACCTATTAGAATTGCCAAAATCCGGAACATGGACACCACCAAACACTGGTGAGGATGTGAAACAACAGAAACTCTCATTTACTGCTGGTGGGAATGCAAAATGGTACAGTCACTTTGGAAGATGGTTGGGCACTTTCTTACAAAACTGAATACTCTTACCACATGAGCCAGCAATTGTGCTCCTGGTATTTACCCAAAGGAGTTGAAAATTTATGTCCAAACAAAAACCTGCAACATGAATGTTTACAGCACCTTAATTCAGTCACACAATGGAATATTATTCAGCATTAAAAAGAAGTGAGCCATCAAGACATGAAGGAATATTAAATGGATATTATTAAGCGAAAGAAGCCAGTCTGAAAAGGCTACACACTATATATAATTCTAGTTATATGACATTCTGGGAAAGGCAAAACTATGGAAACAGTAAAAAGATTAGTAGCTATGGTACAGGAGGGAAATGAGTAGGCAGAACACAGGAATTTTAGGGCAATAAAAATACTCTGTATGATACTATAATGATTTATGTCAATATACGTTCCTCCAAACCCATAGATGTACAGCACCCAAAGTAGACCCTAAGGTAGTGATTACAATGTGCCAATGTATGTTCGTTGGTAAAAATGTGCTATTATGGTGAATGATAATGGAGGAGGCTATGCATGTGTGGAAGCATGGGAAATCTCTGTACCTCCCCCTCTTTTCGTTTGATCTTAAGAGCCAATTAAACCCATTTTGTCTTTGTAAGTGATCTGACCTCCCTTTACATTTTATCCTTTGTCTCTGTGCTACAGATGTAGGAAAGAGTATTGATGAGAGTCAAGCAAACTGGAGTATGGACCTGACTCTGCTATAACCACGTAACTTCTCTTGAGTTTCAGATTCTTCATCTCTAAAATGAAGTTTATGGACTAAATGACCTCCTGGTTCCTTCTAGCTCTAACTTTTTACAATTCTCAGTAACAGGGACAACTAAAATAAATGTGAAGGGATTCTGGGAAATGGTGATGAAGAATGGTACACATTAAATAGCTAAATAAAGCTTACAGGACTACAGCTACATCAATATGCCAAGGATAATGTCAAGCTTTTGTGCAGACATATGTTTTCTTTCTTTTGTATAGATACGTAGGTGTGGATTTGCTGGGTAATGTTAATTCTATAATTAACTTTTTAAAACTGCCAAACTAGCCTGGCCGGTGTGGCTCAGTGGATTGAGCTTCATCCCGTGGACTGAGAGATCCCAGTTCAATTCCTGGTCAGGGCACATGCCCAGGTTTCGGGCTCGATCCCCAGTAGGGGGAGTGCAGAAGGCAGCAGATCGATATATCCCTCATATCAATGTTTCTCTCTCTCTCTTCCTTTCTCTCTAAAAAAAAAAAAATCAATAAAAACATATTTTAAAAAATAAAACTGCCAAACTACTTTCCAAAATGGCCGTACCATTTTACATTCACACCAGTAATGCATGAAGGTTTCAATTTCACCATATCCTCAAAAACACTTGTAAATATATGTTTTTTATTTAAATATGTTTTTATTGATTTTAGAGAGGAAGGGAGAGGGAGAGAGAAACATCAATTGGCTGTCTCCTGCACACCCCCTACTAGGGATGGAGCCTGCAACCCAGGCATGTATCCTGATCAGGAATCAAATCAGCGACCTCTTTGTGCATGGGACAATGCCCAAACAACTGAGTCACACTGGCTAGGACATGATTTTTTTATCATAGCCATTCTAGGGGGTAACAAATTATATAATATTGCTGTTTTAATTTGCAGTTCCCTAATGATTAATGATTTTGAGCACCTTCATATGTGCTTCTTGTCCATATGTATATCTGTTTTTGGAGAAATGTTACACGTCCACTTCTTAAGTTATTGTGTGCTTCCACCGGGAGGCACATAGTATATAAATTGTCTTTCTTTTGGGGAGGTTATCAACTACTGGTAGACTCATAATCAATCAATTAATCAATTCAGGCATGTATTTTGAGTCTGTCATTCCTTCATTTATTAGCTGGAATACTTTGCCTGTCCTTATGGCATGCCAGTCATTTTAGTTGTGTAATGCTCTTTCGAAAGATACACGATCAAAAACTAGCCACACAGCTATTAAAGTTAATAAAAATAAAATAAAATTTTTAATTATTTAGTTACACTAGCCAAATTTCAAGTGCTTAATAGTCACTTGTGACTAGGAGCTACTATATTGAACAACATAGAAAGAGAACATTTCCATTGTTGCAAAAACTTTTACTGGACAGTGCCATTATATAGTACATTTTCAGGAAGGACTCAAGGGAACAATATTCCCTGGGTTCTAGCATATTCATGAAAGTATGTGCTGTTATACTTTAAGGTCAGTTTGTGTCGATACAGAATCTTTGGTTATACATGTTTTGTAGCTATTGGTGTTATTTCCTTGTTTGCTTCTTATATTTTGAGGCTCAGGGGAATATTTTATCTCATTTTGTTATAAATATCGTCTGTGAATTCCTGGCTTAGGTATCCTAGTTGTTCTGTTTTTATTGAGGAATTTTGGGAAATTATAATATGCAGCCTCAATCACCATTTTAAAAACATTTCTTAAAAAATATCTCAGAAAAAAATCTGTAAAACATAAAATATTTAAGGAACAAGGTTATGTAATGACCTAACAAAGAGTGAATTTACAATTCAGCTCTCCTAAAACAGGACAATACTTTTAAAAATGGAAAAATTACAAGCTGAACCATCTAAAGCAGAAACCAACACTAACAGAACTCACGATGTTTATATACGAGGGGTTGTGACAGTTTCCAAATCCAGTCCAGTAACAGTCATTTCTAGTCTAATTGTTTCCATTAGCTAATGAAGTAGTATAACCAATGTTCAGACAATATATAACTATCAAAGTGATCCTATTTGCATGTTAAATGTAATTTATTTTAAGTGCAACAGAAAATCACTCAGACTGCACTATTTGATCAAATCTGCCTTCCATTTAGGAAGGTGGGAGAAGGAAAGATGATGGTAAAGTGTTTTAAGTAGAATATAGGACAGTTTTGATTTCATATAAAGAGCATCCTTTTTATTTATTTTTAATTTTCATTGTTGACACTATTACAGATGTCCCCCATTTTCCTACCCCTACCCAGCCCGTGGGACACCCCCTTCCCTGGCCTTCACCACATTGTTGTTGGTGTCCATGGGCTATGCATATATGTTATTTGGCTAATCTTTTCAACTTCTTTTATCCAGTAGTCACCTTTTTAAAGTGACTACTTTGTTCTAATGTGGCTCATAGAAGCAACATGGTATCTCTCTCTAGTTGATACTCAAAAAGTTTGGCAAAAATGGAAATTAAGGCAAAATATGGAACAAGGCAAGACAATAAACACTATAAGGTAAATAACAGAAAATTAAGAAGAGATGACAAGCCGAAGGAAAGACTGCCATGGTTGAGGAGGCATTGGCAGAAATACTTAAGGAAAAAACTGAATTAAAAACAAAACAATTTTTAAATTTCTTGTATAGACAATGTGTACAACAATCAGAAACCAAAGGAAAAAAAACGACTTTATGAAACATGTTCCACTTAATCAGATTTTGGCATGCTCCTTAATATAAAAGGTTAAAACTCCTACAAGTGCCTAATATATTCCCTTGTACACAGCAAATATCCAAAAAATATCTAAGAATATAAACTCATTCTCTGTAATTTAGAAATATCTGAAAGGCTTCCTAATTTTCGTATCAATATCTAGTACATAAATTAGTGAATAGTTTAAATAGCTTATGTCCTAGTTCAACAGGACAGTTTTACACTGGTTTAGATCTTTCACTTGGCATAATAGTTTTTACCAGCTATATTTAATGGAAAGAAAGAAAGAAAGAAAGAAAGA
Source organism: Tadarida brasiliensis (assembly GCA_030848825.1). NCBI lineage: Eukaryota > Metazoa > Chordata > Mammalia > Chiroptera > Molossidae > Tadarida > Tadarida brasiliensis. The sequence continues at coordinate 44,738,008 of CM061275.1, forward strand.
AAGAAAGAAAGAAAGAAAGAAAGAAAGAAAGAGAGAGAGAGAGAGAGAGAGAGAGAGGGAGGGAGGGAGGGAGGGAGGGAGGGAGGGAGGGAGGGAGGGAGGGAGGGAGGGAGGGAGGGAGGGAAGGTGAAAGGAAGGGAAGAAAGAATGAAAGAGAGAATCTGTCACAGTAGTCCTGCTTATTTCCAGATCAGGGAAACAAAAAGGAAGTGGAAAATTATAGTAAAAGAAAATGCAGTTTGCAAAATTACCAAGGCAATCTCCAAGATTACCTAAATAAACCCACATACTTACACACATATTCATTTAAGTGTAGAGTAACAACTTTCAGTGGCCATGGACAACTCTCCAAATTCCTAAACTTTAACATAGTTAATATTAAAGAATAAAATAGATGAACCACATTAAGCCTGTTGATTATGTTTTTAATAAAATCACTGTGTTTAAATTCATCATTTAGGAGACAGGAATTAAATGGTTTTCCTTCAGACAACTTAAGGTATATATATGAAACTTGACCCTTATGGGTCAAAATTATAAGTGAAAGCAGTTTATCAAGACTTACCCTTTTCTGTCAAAATTTTTTTCCTCTAATCCCTTACTCATGGTTTTATATCCCTCTTTAAAAAAAAAAAATTTAAAAAAAAAGAGTAAAGAAGAAAAAAAAACCCATCAGAGAAACACCAGTTACTCCAACGTAGATGCTTATGGCAAACTAACAATTCATTCATTTTATAGCAAGGCTGAAAAATGAAATCCACATCACTCAGGAATAAAGGTGCTCAGTGAGGTGAGCTTTCTCTGGTTATACATGTATATACAACCTAATTCTGTCACTGCATCTCAGAGTACCAGGGAAAGAACACCTTGCTTGTATAATATCATCTGTTTGCCAAAGGGAACCTGTGTGTTCGTATGTATTTTAATGGTTGTTCATATTCACTTACCCATTTTACTCATATAAACAAACTTAAAATAAGTAGAGCCGAATGGAAGGTAAAAGTGAAGACAAAATATCCAACCCTCCTATTATAAAAGTTCAAAATAAAACAATTTGAGTCATCTACCATAAGCATCTACCTTTGGCATAACCAATTTAAAGAAAGATTTAATTATAGCTGTAGTCTACAACTTCATAAATAATCCAAGTAGTATAAAATAAACGACCCAATCTTAAAACAGCTGGAAATAGCCAAAGGCTACTGCTAAAAGGAAGCATTTTATACAATTAAGTAACTTTGGCATTCATACCATACCAAGCCTTTATATAGACATCCCCACCCACAGCTTAGCCTGACATCCACCATGCTGAGACCTGGTCAGTGTGAGAAAGTTACTGCCACCTATCACTGTGAAAATTAATAGCTTTATAATAGTTGAAGAAATAAAGGTATGGTACAGCAACCTTGCAGCAAATATAATTTGCTACCAAAAAAGCGTAGGCAAAATCCATTCATAACATTCTCTTCCCATGGCCACCTACAAGTTAATTCATTATTCAAATGCCAAAGACAGCAGCAGGCACACATACTCAGCCAATAAGTCACCATTATAAAAGCTGCATAAACATTTCCAGTTCAATCATCTAAGAATAATAGAGTAAGACAGGGAACATGTTTCCCAAGCATCTCAGCAATAAAACTTGCAGCTGCTTTAAAAGCAACATGATTACAGGCAAAAATGGGCCCAACAAATATTTTTGAGTGTCTTGAGGAATAATTTATATATCCCAAGTTTTCTCTAATTTTTTTTGAACATCAGAAAACAAAGAATGCAATCTGATTAGAACTGGTAAGCATTCAATAGCTAAATAAAGCTACACCACCATCAATTTACAAAAATAATGTCAGAACCCCCTTAGGACTCCACAGCTTGAGGTTGAAGAAAAAAATAAGAAAGAACATTTCTCTCTATAGTCAAAAATCAAAGGATAATCTGTATTATTTCCCAGAAGTACCTATTTAAAACCCTCTGAATACAAGTCCATGGCAATCATCCATGTTCTCCCCCACCACACACACACACACTTTTTTTTTTATTGTATTGTGTGTTCACCACCCAAAGTCAAGTCTCCTTCTGTCACCATTTACCCTATTATACTACCCCCACCCTGCTTTCCCTCTGGTAATTACCATACTGTTGTCTGTGTCTATGAGATTTTTTGTGTGTCATTTTTTTCTTAATCCCTTCATCATGTTCTTTCCAATAAGAAATGTAAAAGAAAGATCTTGCTAATGATTACTAAATTTATTGCTAGATGATTAAGTAATTTCTTGCCAATAAAATTAATTTATTGCAAATTTTCAATGATCAATAAAAATTTTCAGAATTACCTATTGTATCTCAGTGGAAACAAACACTATTATTTCCCATGCTATCGAAGAAAATGCTACTTTCCTATCCAATATACATATTCTTCTCTTCCTTCCTTAATAATGGAACCTCACTCTTTTGGGGCAGCAATACACCTAGTTTAGTTTCCCTTATAGCTGAATGTGACCACATGTCTAAATTCTAGCTAATGAGATTAAGTGGCAATGTTGTGTGGGACCTTCTGGGAAGGTTGCTTGTATGTGACTGACTCAACTGAAAGAATCTTTTGGCCCTTTCCCCTTCCTCTTTGTTGCTACCTGGAATATTAACACAGTGGCTGAGCTCCTGTAGTCACAGAGGCCTATAAGGTCACCTTAAAGACGGTTCTTGGAAGATGAAAAAATTTTAATTATTAAAATGGTTGATGGCCCTTCAAAGGGCCACAGCAAAATTTGTGTACATTTCATTCCCATTAAAGGTAAATAAGGTATCTAGACTATTTTACCATTACTTTAATTTACCACAAAGGAAAAATCTACCTTAAAAAAAACAAAAAAATAAAACTTGCCCTGGCCGGTCTGGCTCAGCAGTTGGAGTGTCAGTCCATAGCTGGAAGGGTCAAGGGTTCGATTCCTGGTCAAGGGCATGTACCTAGGTGGCAGGTTCTATCCCCAGCCCTGGTCAGGGTGGTCCGGGAGGCAACCTATAGATGTGTCTCTCTCATATCGATGTTTCTTTCTCTTTCTCTTTCTTTCTCTCTTTCTCTCTCTCTCTCTCTCTTCCCCTTCCTCCCTCCCTCCCACTCCATCTGAAAATCAATGGAAAAATATCCTCAAGTGACAATTAAAAAAATAATAATAATAATAATAATCAATGGAAAAATATCCTTGGGAGAAGATTAACTAAATAAAATTTTAAAACTTGTAATATAATTGTTAACTGTACATGATAATTTTCACATAAATTTCATGTGATTTAGTGAGCAGCACAGTACCACACCAAAAGAAATAACTTCCCTGTATTTTCCCCCCTATCATAGGCAACTTTTGTACTTGGTAAAAACTCAAGACTATTTTGTCTACAACCCTGTACCAAATTCTTCACAATGAAGAATGGAACAATAGTAAGGAGTTACTTTTAAAATTCAAAAGCTCTTATTATCACTCTGGATTTCTTTTTTTTTTTTTCTTCTTCTTCTATTTTTTTCTTTTTAGAGAGAGAGGAAGGGAGAGGGAGAGAGAGACAGAAACATCGATGAGAGAGAACATCAATTGGCCACCTCCCGCATGCCCCACACTGGGGATTTGGCCCACAACCTGGGCATGTGCCCTGACTGGGAATCAAAACAGTGACCTCTTGGTGCATGGGTCGATGCTCAACCACTGAGCCACACCAGCCAGGCTGGATTTCTATTTTTAAGTCAGAAGCAATATATATATATATATATATATATATATATATATATATATATATCAGAAAAGAGTCCAGTGAAAAGGTTTATAGATAATCAGATAATGACTAATTATAATACTAATCTATTCAATTTAGTCTGGATCATGTAAAAATCACCATTAGAACAAAAATTTAAGTGTTCAATTTTTCACAAATACGGTCCTCCAAGAAAAAAAAATTCCCTTAGTACCATCAGAAAGAGAAAAAAATCTGAATAGAAAATTTGTACTCATAAAGATTGACAATCTCCCAAAAGTCAGAATCCACTAGATATTTTTCTTAAAATCTATTCCCTAATAGCAATCTAGAAAAAAAACAAATATTAGAAACTTACATTTCTTGTATTAAGTATAAATCATAGAGTCTTCTGCTTATTACTGCCACTTTTATTGCCCTCATTTACCTCTTCTGCCCAGTAATCTCTCCTTTTTATATATTATATACCTCTAACATTAAGAAATTTAGTTTTCCTTTTTTCAAAATGTCCAATGAAGCCCTGACCGGTTTGGCTCAGCAGTTAGAGTTTTGGCCTGTAGACCAAAGAGTCACAGGTTCGATTCCAGCCAAGGGCACGTACCTTGGTTGCAGTTCGGTCCTGGCCCTGGCCATGGTAGTGCAGGAGGCAACCAATCAATGCGTCTCTCTCACACAGATGTTTCTCTCTCTCTCTCTCTCCCCCTCCCACCCCTCTTCCCTCCCTCCCTCCCTCCCTCCGTCCCACTCTATCTGAAGATAAATAGAAAAATAACCTCGAGTGAGGATTTAAAAACAAAAACAAAATGTCCAATGGAAAATGATTTGTGTTGCACAAAGAAAAGGTGTTATATAATCTTAAAATTATAAATAAATCAGCCAACCACTCTGGTTATATTTCTAATACATACTAAAAATAGCTAATACTTATATTAGCTAGGTGGCAGGTACTAAGTACTTTATATATATTAACTAATTTGATCCTTGAAAGAACTCTTTGAGATAAGACCTGCTATCATCAAATCTACGAGGGTGGCTGGGCGCTGTAATCTTAGAAGATATCAACAAAAATTTTTTATGTAACTTCATCTCTACTGTCATCTGGCTGACAGTAAGACATAGCAATCACAAAAATAAATCCTGATTACAGAGCACTTAAAATGGTAAAAAAACAAAAAAAACAAAAAAAAACAAAAAAAAATGGTTTGCAGCTCAGAATCTAATAGGGCATTTCCATTCCATTTTAGAAATGATGGAACTGATTAATAAAATGGTTATGCATTTTTTTTTCAGTTATATGGTTCACAGACATAATCATACCACGACTATCCACTCTGAAAAGAGACCAATTTAATTATGTCTATGATGCATTACAGAGAAAACACACATGATAAAATTAGTTCTAATTCTTGACACTATTCTGAAAAAGTATTTTGTAAAAAACTTTACATTTGTGATATATTCATATGAGGCATAAAAGAACCATCATTTTGATAGCAATATACAAGAGTATATGATGTTATCCATCTGACAATGTCAGGGAACTTCAGGATAATTAGCTCATGACTTTAAAATGATCATCAATTATTATCTCCCCTTTTATAAAGGTAGCCGAAAGATTTTCACATTCCAGATTCCCTGCCTGTGCAGTGAAATCCAGACATCAATTACCATTTTTCTATTCCTACAAGGATCTAAATTCTTAACTGATGTGTCTAAAAATATTTAACCTTAATTTTAACTTTATCATTCACATGGAATATTTGTTAAAAAACATAAGAGTGACAGAAAATTTAAATCATTAACCAGCTTTAGGAGGTAACATGTAAATTTCCTCTCAACTGAATCTTGCCAATAACTTTATTCTCTAGACTATACTTGGCAACTTAAAGACATAACAAATAGATAAAACACATGATACTAGACTGATACTGGTTTGGACAAATCAATTTTAAAGAAATCTTTGGGGTTAATTGGCTCACTATATGAGATGGAAATTTACTGAAATATAGAGAGTCAGCTGGGAAAAAAAGCAAATTAATATTAAATGTCATACAATGATTAGGTCTAACTGGTGGGAATTTTTTTTGCTTATCTAAATAGTTAATAAAATACAAATATATATTTTATAATTTTCAACAATGCATCTAGACTACTTCTATAATAATAAAAGGTATTTTTTTTTAAGATTTTTAAGGGATGGGACAGAAGGAAACAGAAGAGAAGGTAAGAAGGAAGGAAGGAGAAAGAGGAAGGATAGATAAAGGAAGAGAGGAAGGGGAAGGAAAAAGAAGAGAAGGGAAAAGAAGGAAGGATAGACGTAGCTTCAGAATTAGACAGACCTGGGTTCAAATCTCAACTGTACTATTTATGAGATGTATGAGCATGGGCAAGTTACTCTGTTCCTAGAGAATGTCACCTGAGTTATAAAATGTTTATAAGATTTAAATGAGAAAACTGCCTAATATATACTAGCTAACACACTAAAGAGTGATTAAATATCAGTCATCTTTTTCTTCCTTCTCCATAGCTAACAAAAGATAGGAAAACAAACCCGTCTGTTCTCCGTCACCTCTAGAAAGTGCAGAGTGGGAGAGAAGTGAGTGCATGTCCATTTCTGCAATGTCTTTGGTATCCAGAAGAGCAGAAATAGTGAATAAATATCGTACCCACTCCAGACACATTATATATTTATACTTCGTTTTTAAAAGTATTTAGTATGCCCTGGCTGGTTTTGCTTAGTGGTTAGAGCGCTGGCCTGCGGACCAGAGAGTCCCGGGTTCAGTTCCTGCTAAGGGCACGTACCTCGGTTGCAGTTTGTCCCCGACCTCGGTTGGGGTCGTGTGGGTGGCAACCACTCGATGTGTCTCTCTCACATCGATGTTTCTCTCTCTCTCTCTTCCTCCCTCTCTCCCTCCTGCTCTATCTGAAGATACATGCAAAAACTGTCCTCGGGTAAGGATAAAAATTTTTTTAAAAGTATTTAGTACTATTTTAACCAAACCATCCAAGTCTCAGCCATATTCTTTGGTCACATAAAAATCTTTACACAAAATCCTTAACTCTGCTGTTGACTATTATAAAAGTTAAAATATTTGATTATTTGAAAGCATCTGTCAGCATCTAAAGCTGACTCTCTTCTTAAAAGCACTGACAAGCCCTGGCCAGTCTGGCTCAGCAGTGAGAGCATCGGCCTGCGGTCCAGAGAGACCCGGGTTCGGTTCCTGCTAAGGGCACGTACCTCAGTCGCAGTTTGTCCCCGGCCCTGGTTGGGTCGTGCGGGAAGCAGCCACTCGATGTGTCCCTTTCACATCGATGTTTCTGTCTCTCTCTCTTCCTCTCTCTCCCTCCCACTCTATCTGAACAAAAAATGGAAAAAAATCCTCAGGTGAGGATAAAAAAAAAAAGCACTGACCAGATTTTTCATTCCGTGAAATAAAACTCCCAAACTTTCCAAAAAATCATTGAAGAGTTAACAGGTTAATAAATTAACCCCCAATATTATTCCCTACTATATATCTCAGATGATAGATGCCTAGCAATAGAATGTTGCTAGCATGAAGAGAAAAAGGGCAATGGGAGCGTATGTGTCTTAGAAGTGTTTCAGAAAAATCTGCTTAGCCAACAGGGAAAACTGTGCAACGTTCCATAGAAAAACAACAGAGGGAGACAGCAGAACTCACTTCAGATGCTCAATACCTAACCTCCTTAAGAATGCAGTAATTGAAAAAAAGACGGCAGAGGAAAAAATAACTTCTGGGGGCAGAATAGAACAGAGAGGAGGGGGAGGTTCTATCGTCCCTACAGTTATTTTAAAGTTCTTACTGAGAAAGGATCATAGATGTACATGAATCTCCTCTACAAAAGTTTATATTCATTGGATTCTTTTTTTAAAAAAAGAAAAAAAAAATCTTCAAACCAAGTCAGAAACATAAGAACCTGAGATTCTGAATAAAAGAAAAATAAATCCCTCCTTGAGGATTAACTGCAGCCTATTGTCTCAAATTTTGGGAAATCAGAGTTACAGCCCTTGTGGATTTAAACTCTTCAATGGTTCCCACTACATTCAGAAATAAATACAAATAAATGCTTGCCATAACCTCAAGGGAGGGGCCTTAAGATCTGGCTCCAACCTTCTTCTCCAATCTTATCCCCACTATGTGCCAGGCACAAAGCCTTTGATTTCTTCTTAGACTCTCCAGCTTCTCTTCACTATAGCTTTGCACATGTTATACAGCTGGACTTTTAGGTCTCAGTTTAAATAAATCTCCTCAAGGAAACCTTTCCTGACTGCCTTTCTCTTAATTCCTGAAGGGAAATGAGTAAAATGAAGGTAACTAACATTTACTGAGTATCTAAGAGGCACTGGGCAATCCTTCACATGATTTCCATTTAATCTTTACAATAAACCTCGAGAGATAGATAAGGAAATAGATTCAGAGATTAAATAGCTGGTCCAAGGTCACATAGGTAATATATAACAAAGCAAAGATTTAAGCCCAAATTTAATCCCAAACCCACCATCTTTCTGCTGCACTATATTGTCACTCTGTTTAAACAGATATGATCTTACTAGGAGGAAATGCTTAATTAAATTCACAGCTACAAAAAAGGACAGTAGTTTACATAAAGATCTATAAACTGACAGTCTGGATAATTAACTCTGTATTCAGAACTCTCACTTGGCATCTGTATTTCTTTTACATTAGCAATTAGCTAAATAGGATAATTAAAAGAACAATGACTATTTCTTCTAAGACTCAAAGGTATATTTAAAATGCTGCTATTCCTCTTCTATACTTTTTACATTTGGCCTAATAGGTAAATCAAGTAGCTAAATTACAGAATGTCTGAGTTTACCCTAAGGAATTCAACTAACAGATATTCGGGAATGGCATAAATTTTTTTGTGGTTTTTGTTTTCTTTTAATGAAGAGATAAGATTTTTAACATTCTACAAATAAGGTTAATAAATTGGGACAATATTGAAGCAATGTTAATTTGAAAAAGCAAATCATAAGTACTCGCATGTTTATATATATGCCTAACTTTCCCAACTAAGACCCTAATATTCTAGAGAGCAGAGTCTTTTACCTATACAAATCCATAATACCTTGCAATGGAAGGATTTAAAGTATTTTTAAATGCCAATTATTAGAAAAAAACAATTTTTTTATATCCCATTTAGTTTTAAAATATATGTCCACAAATTCTTTAGCATTCCTCTCATTAAAATATGAAGCCTAAAGTTCAGCACAGGGAATATAGTCAATAATATTGTAATAACTATGTATGGTGCCAAGTAGGTACTGGAAATATTGGGGAGATCACTTTGTAAATTACATAATTGTCTAACCACTATGCTGTATACCTGAAATTAATAGTATAATATTAAATGTCAACTATAATTGAAAAATAAAGTTTAAAAAAGAAATATGCTGTTTTTGTTCCAGCCCTATGTGTCACCTCACTACCATTAAAATATTTTACCTGTGAGGAATTCAATGGGGAAGTAAATTTAACCTTAGGGTAAGAAACAAACCAGAAAAAAACACGTAGCCTAATTCTCCTCCCCTTAAGGGTGGGCTGGCTCAGTGAATCCCTTCTAAGGAAAAGAATAAAGCAGAAGTAACAGTATATGATGTCCAAGATGGTCATAAAAAGGCACTGCAGCTTCCGCCTTGCTCCCTCTTTTGGATCACTCACTCGGGACACTAGCAGCCATGTCCTGAGAACACTAAAACAGTTCTACAGAGAGGTCCATGTAGCTAGGAACTACGGCTTCCTGCCAACAGTCAATGAGGAAATGAAGTCTAACAGTCATAAGAGTGAGCCGTCCTCCTGCCCCAAACAAGCCTTCAGATGATTGCAGCCTGGCTGACATCCCGACTACACTGGTATGACACCCTAAACCAGAACAATCCTGCTAACTGGCTCCTGAAATTCTGATCCACAGAATTGTGTGAGATAATAAATTTTCATTGTTGTTTTAAACTGCTGAGCTTTGGGGTGAGGTGGGGTTGTTATACAACAAAAGATAAAGAACTAAGAAATATCTCAACTATTAAATTCCTCACCTGTTTCTTATGGACATCTGCGCTGACCTTTTTCCTTTCCCAACACTCATCAGAATCTTGAGAAGCAACACAGCTATTTATTTAGAAGAGCACTCCCCCCATGATCCTGTCATACCTTTCCCTGATTTCACAGTCACTGATAAAGAACATAATTACCTGAAAATAAATGAAGTGCCCTTTAGATGTTGAGTACATTAAGAAAGATAAGAAGCTTTGCCTGACTTACCACCTAGGCTCTCCTGGGATTCCTAACTGGTGTGACTTATCTAAACCTCAGAGGGATTCCCCCTACTCTCTTTTTCTTTTTCTTTTTTTATCTTTATTGTTGAAAGCATTACAAATGTTCCTCCCTTTTCCCCCCACCTACTCTCTCTTTCACAGGAGTCCTGTGAACAGACTTTCATAGACAGCAGAGCAAGAATCCTACCCAGAATTTTTACAGAAACCCTAATATATTAACATGTCTAATTACATATAAAACACATTTTTAAAAATTTTTAGACAGGAAGTTAAACAGCAACTTAAATACCCCTCCCACCAAACATGCTCCTCCTCAAAAAAAAAAAAAAAAAAAAAAAAGAACAGGGAGCTATTTTCTGGTGGCACTTTTTGAGATTAAGAACAGTAAATAATCTTCTTGCATACATGCCACATTCAAATCTGTCCTGCTGTTCACAGAGTTGCTAGGTTTATTAGTGGCTGATACAATGTAACCAAAGTGGTCATGGAAAGGCAGATAATATTTAGTTTCATGCCATTTAGACTTACCCCCCCCCCTCCCCTCAAACACACCCCCAAGAAGTGAAGTTAAGTCCTTAGGCAAGTTTGCCAAGGGGCTGGAAATAAGGAGAGGAAGCGAAGGGATGCAGTAAAAGAAGGGTGACAGCAAAGCACTGAGTGAGCTCTAATAGACTCCAGATTATACTCTTAACTCATGGATTTCACTTCCCTGCCCCAAACCTCTTGTAAAAGTATCATTTAAATTTTGGAATTGCAAAAGGCAAATGAAAGCAACATAAAAGATGTACAAACCACAGTTATAGCCCTCATCCTCCAAACTTCACGAAAAACCCATCCTTCTCTGTTCAACTTTTAACTCAAAGTTAAACATCCAGAAAGATTTCTCCTCACTTTAAACAAGAATCATTCACCAATTCATCACTGGGGAAGTGCTTCTATAATACTATAGTACTAAACTGTTACTTGAAGTTATTATATACTTTCTCTTCTTTAAAGCATGTATTTATATTGTAAAAATAAAACAAGTTCCTAGCAAAAAATTTCAGAATATAAAAATTTACATTCTCCCACATCCAGACCTTACTTTTATTCACCCAAGCTAATGGTAATCCAGTATCTTGTGTATTGATTCAGTTAGAAATTATTTACTTTTCACATGCCTGTATTTTGTTTATTGTATTCTGAAGGAAGGAGCCATGCTTTATGTTTGTTTGTATTCCACCTAGCACCTTCATATAGAAGAAAATAAATATCTGTGAATTTAATTGTAACTATAAAGTACTTGCTCTTCATTTACTCTTGGAATTAACAATTCCAATAAACAAAGTTTGCTTGTTTGCACACATTTCATGGAATGCATAAATCTACAAAAATCATGCCATAATGCCAGTAAGATAACTGGAACAAAAAATATAAGCTATATGTCTAAATACAATAATAAAGTATTTATTTGATCCTTCTGGAAAAAAATCTTAAGTGTCACACATGGTACTTACCATAGTAACACAGCATATTTGGAGGTAAATTATCTGGTAATTTATGCTAGCCTCATTTAGGACCTATTCACTTTTAGATTAGAAGCAACACTAACAAGTTTGCTTATCTGATCTTCAAGCCTACAGAGAATGATAAAAACTGGTGTAGTACTATGACAGTAGGAAATTATTTTTTAAAGAGCCTCAAAATGAAGAAACAAAAACCAGAAAAGCAGATATAAAGACTCAAGAAAAGACTGCCCGGCCAGTGTGGTTCAGTGGTTGAGTGTTGACCCATGCACCAAGAGGTCACCGGTTCAATTCTTGGTCAGGGCACATGCCCAAGTTGTGGGCCAAATCCTCAGTGGGGGGCATGCAGGAGGTGGCCAACTGATGTTCTCTCTCATCAATGTTTCTACCTCTCCTTCTCCCTTCCTCTCTCTCTAAAATCAATAAAGAAAAAAAGTTTTTTAATTAAAAAAAGAAAAAGAAAAGGCTTGATGGGGATTTTAATATAGGGATGAACAGTCTTACCATGTCAAAACCCACTTGAGGACATTCTAGTAGCAAGCAATTGCTGATTTTTATAAAGATGGTAAAAAAAATTTTTAAAAAGATGTCAAAGTAATACAGCATAGTGATTAAGAGTTCAGGCTCTGTGGTCAGATTGCCCAGAATTCACTGTTGCATTCAGCCACTTATAAGTCATGTGACCTTGGAAAAATTAAAATTAGTTTAATTCCTGGGACTAACTCACCTAATCCTTAATCTAAACATACTAATATCTAATTTGTGGGCTGATGAGGAAATAAGACAATTAATATAAAATGTTCAGCTTAATACCAAGTTTCTGGAAAAAACATCACCACCACTACTCCCAATAATTACAAAGAGAATGTTAAATTAAGTTTGGTGTATACTTTCCAAAAGGACAAAAGCAGCTTGCCATAAAAAGGTCTTGGTACTTAATGGGTTACACTCTAATTATCTGGAAATTTAATTACACAAATTCACTTCATAACCTGACAAAAAAAATACTACTTGTAATTGGGTTTTAAATGTAAAAAACAAAGAAAGAAAGGGAGGAAGAAAAGATGAAGGGAAGGAAGGAATATATGACAAGAAAAGCAAAGTCAGAAGACCAAGATTAATATTTGATTATATCTGCCCAATAAAGTAAAGAAAAAAATCTTTAGCCTTGAGGGTTTTTTTTCCCCCAAAAGTAACATCCAAAGACTGAGACTAAATCATATATACTGGATGTGATATTTGGCTTCTTTATATTTTCCATATGATAAACCATTCAAGTCAATATACACTGTAGTCAAGATAGTATTCAAGATATGACTTTTACAAAATATACCAAAAAGGGTGGTGGGGGGGGGGTAAATTCTCTCTCACATAAAGAGGTGACGTGGTTGAAGTTACATTCCACTTCCTCTGTAACTCTTGAGTTTCTTTTATATCATGTATGTATCTCAAGTGAAGTTTCAAAAAGATGGGCTCTTCCCAAATAATCTAGCCTTGAAATTTTTAAAATCAGAGGAAGCACTGTCAATGATGCAAAGGAATACTGCGTCATGATTACTTACTATTTGGGATATTAAAAGTTAATGCTACCCTGGCCGGTTTGGCTCAGCAGTTGGAGCGTCCGCCCATGGACCAAAGAGTCTCGGGTTCGATTCCAGTCAAGGGCACATACCTTGGTTGCGGTTCATTCCCGGCCCTGGTTGGGTCATGCGGGAGGCAACCCATGGATGTCTGTCTCTCTCTCTCTTCATCTCTCTCCCTCCCATTCTATCTGAAGATAAATAGAAAAATATCCTCAGTGAGGATTAAGAAAATAAAAATAAATAAATAAGTTAATGCTGTTTTTATTATTCCCACAGGAAAAGGGGGGACTATCGCTTTCTTATGTCTTTAAATGCTTCCATTGCAAAAAAGAAAGTATTTTTCCTTGTTGCCTTTTTTTAAAGGATATTTTTCCATTTATCTTCAGATAGAGTGGAAGGGAGGGAGGGAGGGAGGGAGGGAGGGAAGGAGGAAGGAGGAGGGAGGGGGAGAGAGAGAGAGAAACATCAATGTGAGAGAGACACATCGATTGCCTCACGAAACCAAGGTACGTGCCCTTGACTGGAATCGAACCCTCGACTCTTTGGTCCAAGGGCCAATGCTCTAACTGCTGAGCCAAACCGGCCAGGGCTTGTTGCCTAATTTTTAAGAGGCTGTATATCTCACTAAAACTGAACAATAATTCAAAGCCAATAGAAAATACTGACCTTACATATACTACCACTAAATACTGGATAACAGTGATTGTTAGAAGGAAACTTACTTTAAAAAAATGAATAACTTTTGATAAGACTCTATCTTCAAACCACTATACCCTCCTATCTGTGACACATTCTGGAAATAAAATTAATCAAAGATGAATAGACTCAACTTATAATCTGTAGGTCAAAAAATGACTGAGGGAAAAAGAAGCTATAAAAATGAAGTACCAAAGAATGAAAAACAGTCTTAATCTTCTAGCTGCTCTAAGTGGATGTTTGCTTCTCTTGCACTGAAGGCCAGGCCTCAATCAACCCACTGAGTCAGTTTTACTCAGACAGTCATGAGGAGGCAGACTGCACATGACAGCATGCTGTGTAATGCATGACACATCCTAATTCTGAGCACAGACTTGAAGCATTAAACAAGGTTAATGAAAGTCATTTACAGGAACTGAATAAATGTAAGTGTTCCCTTCTTCTCTTCCCTCTCCCCATCATCTCCCATGGATCATAGAGAACAACTTTCAAAGGACAGTGCAAGTAGAAATCCCTTTAAAAGGCAGTTAGGTTGTAAAATACACTTACTCTTTTAGTTTTCCCACATTTTTATTTAATCAAACTTCAAAACCAAGTGAGAGAATTTTATTATACTATTCAACATAACTATGTGCATATGGCTAAAATATTTTTTAAATGAACAAAAAAAAGTAATTCTAAAAGAATGGTTTTCTTTCAATCATGCTCATTTAGAGTGTAAAACATCCCAGCTGTTCAATAATACTATGTAGCAATACTGTTGGACTATGGAATTTTGATTCTACCTTGATATGCCAATCTAGTCAACTAACTAGACCCATTTTTCTACTTACAACATTTATTTACAGTCGATAACCTTTTAAAATATATATCTTTGCATGTGTTTGAGACTTGTCACATCAACTAGACTATAGGTTATTTGAGAACAGGAACCATGTCTTCTACTTTCTAGTAGAGTACAAGTTAAGAGCACAGGATCTGAAGCCATACCACCTGGGTTCAGATGGAAGCCCCACCATCAGCTTTGTGACCCTGACCAAAGCCATTTACCTTCCCTATGCCTCAGTCTTCTCACCTGCAAAATGAGGATTATAGCACATGGTTGTTGTTAAAAAAAAAAAATCACATGAGTAATAAATTCTGAGTGCCTAAAAATGTGTCCGGCACATAGTAATCACTATAAAATTTTAGTTATTACAATTATCTAAATCCCCTACAATACATAGCACCAAGCCTTGCTCCTTTAGATGTTCAAGTATCTGCCAACTGGCTATAAACAATGTACCACTTTACCAACAATACAATATCCCTTATCACCATCATATAATTTATGAACAATGAAGTCCCCACTACTCAAGATACCTTCTTTAATTGGAAATATTCAAAATGTTTTTCTCAATTAGTCTAAACTGTAGCATCACATATGCCTACCTTTCAATCTAGTGCTAGAGTACTTTTCATATATAGTTTTTAACAGCAAACTATTAATACTATGATAGAAAATTTTAAACAAGTTATATTTTTTGCTGTAGTAGGGACTCTATCCTTGACTCAGTCCAATATTTTTGTGGCTCTAACTCACAAGACAATATAGTCCTAAGAACTTTTTTTTTTTTATCCTCACTCGAGGACATTTTTGCATTTATCTTCAGATATAGCGGGAGGGAGAAAGGGAGGAAGAGAGAGAGCGAAACATGGATGTGAGAGAGACACATCGAGTGGCTGCCACCCACATGACCCCAACCGGGGCCAAGGACAAACTGCAACCGAGGTACGTGCCCTTAGCGGGAACCAAACCCGGGACTCTCTGGTCCACGGGCCAACGCTCTAACCGCTGAGCCAAACCAGCCAGGGCTAGTCCTAAGAACTTAAACTCATGGGATGTTTGCACAGAATGACTAACAACAAAACTTGGCACTAGGGGTAGGGGAGATATGAGAAAAGTCATTTGGTAGGTAACAGAAATAGAAATCACAGCTTTTTAAACTCTTGAGTAAGATGATACTAGCATGAAAAGGATGCAGATGTGTATGCTGGGAGAGCTTGAGGAGGGGGAATTGGAAAATAACTACTAAAGCACAGAACATTGTCTTCAGTTGTTTGTTCTGCATCTGTTCAACAGTGCCAGACACTGTAGGAGAGAGCAGGAAACCTAGGGCAATTCCATTTTAAGCTGGTTAGAATATCACATACATTATCAGAATATAGGAAAGTTTACTGTTACTCTTTTGAAAAATAATTTAAGTTCTTCATTTCAAAGGCAAAGCAAATAAGATAATTTTAGAGAAAAAAAACGTGTAGTATTAAAACCACAATGAGATTCTACTTCACACACATTAGCAGGCTATTATATTTAAAAACAAAAACAAAACACACACACATAGAAATAACAAGTGTTCGCAAGGATGTGAAAAAATTGGAATTCTTGTGTATTGCTGGTGATAATATAAAATGGTACAGCCACTGTGGAAAACAGTATGGTGGTTCCTCAGAAATTTAAACATAAAATTAACACATGATCCAGCATTTCCACTTCTGTGTAGATACTTAAATGAATCGAATGAAAGGACTCAAACAAATATTTGTATACCAATGCTCATGACAGCATTATTCACAATAACCAAAAGGTAGAAGCAACCCAAGCGTCCATTAACAGAGAAATGGATTTAAAAAAAAAAAATTGTGCCCAGTCAGTGTGCCATTGACCCATGCACCAAGAGGTCACTGGTTCGATTCCCAGTCAAGCCACATGCCAGGGTTGTGGGCCCAATCCCTAGTGGGGGGCATGCAGGAGGTGGCCAACTGATGTTCTCTTTCATCAATGTTTCTATCTCTCTCTCTCCCTCTCCCTTCCTCTCTCTAAAATCAATAAAGAAAAAAAAAAAAAACGGTTTTAAATGTGGTCTATACACACACTAGAATATTATTGTTTTAAAAAGGAAGCACATTCTGAAACATGCTACACTTTGGATGAACCTTGAAGACATTATGTTACGTGCAAATAAGTCAGTAACAAAAGGACAAATATTATATGATTCCACTTATAAGAGGTACCTAAAATAGTCAAATTCATAAAGACAGAAAGTAGAATTGTGGTTGCTAGGATGGGGGGAGAAAGAATGGGGAATTATTATTTAATGGTTGAGGGTTTCAGTCTGAAAGGATGATAAAGTTATGGAGATGAATGGTGGTGATGATTGCACAACAAAGAGAATATACTTAATGCCATTAAAGTGTACACTTAAAAATCGGTTCAGGAGAGGGCATGCTCAGGCCTTGGGCTGAGCTGTGCCTTTCTGCACACCTAGCACTGTCTGCCCCACTTGTCTGAGGTTGTGTAAGTCAAAATAAAGCCGCTAGAAACTAAAACAAAAAAGTTAAAATGGTCAAATTTATGTTATGCATATTTTACCACTATATGTATATGTATATCTACATCTATATCTAAATATCTATCTATCTATCTATCTACCTATCTATCTATCTACCTACCTACCTACCTACCTACCTATCTATAGAGAAAGGCATGCAAACTGTTCCTTAGAAAACAGTTTGGCAATTTCTTATAAGTTAAACATACTCTTACCATATGACTCATATGATCCAATACTCATAAATAAAACAAAAACATATGCCCACACCTAAACCTACACACAAATTATTCTTAATTACCAAAAACAAAAAACAAATAAAATATCCACCATCTCATAAATGAACAAATAAACTGTGGTACATTCGTATAATAGAATATTACTCAGCAATGAAAAGGAACAATAAACTGACACATTAAACATTAAACTGACACATTAAACAATTAAAAAGAATTAAAATGGGGGACTCACCAAAGCATCATGCTAAATTAAAGTACCAGACATACAAAGTTACATATTCTATGAATGTATTTATATGACATTCAGGAAAAGTTAAAAGTGTAGGGACAGAACTCTGACCAGTAGTTGTCAAGGGCTGGGGAGTGAACATGGTGAACTGACTATAAAGGGAAATGAGGCTACCTTATGGGATGACAGAAATATTCTCTACCTTGATTGTGAAGGGCATTTAAATGACTGTCTATACTTATCAAAGTTGATGGAATTGTATATATAAAAGAGATAAAGTGCACTATATATAAATGATAAATCAATAAACAAAAACCTGGAATACAATGACTGACTTAAACATTTCTGCTTCCCTTACAAGTATTCTTTTTTTTTTAACTAATTTAATTTTTGTTGTTGTTTTTTATTGATTTTAGACAGAGAGGAAGGGAGGAGAGATAGAAAGAAACATCAATGAGAGAGAACATCAATTGGCTGCCTCCTGCATGCCCCCCACGGGGGATCAGACAGGTTGTGGGTCTGATCCCCCGTGGGGGGCATGCAGGAGGCAGCCAATTGATGTGCCCTGACCAGGAATCGAATTGGTGACCTCTTGGTGCATGGGTCGATGCTCAACCACTGAGCCACACCGGCTGGGCCCCTTATAAGTATTCTTAATAAGTACTCAATATGTAAGACAGCTGACTACAATTTTGTACTGTTTTGGTCAAATAGAACAGAGGTAAAAAATCATGTTTCTAGTTTTGGCCTCCAAGTTTGTATTTTATTTCCAAAGATAAGGGATTGAGTTCATCATGGTAATACACTAGAAATGATCAAAGAGTGAGGAATAAATTGAAATGGTTATCATAATATAAATAGTTTTTTGAGAACTTACCTTACAAATTACAGTAACCAGACACAGTGATAGTTTCCACCCAGTATGAACTCAACAGTACTCTACCATATATGCTGACTTAGCAAATGTCACATAAAACAGGATAAAAATGCATTCTATTGCATGTAAAATGTTTGTTCTCAAAGACCTTCTGCTTCTACTTAATAAAATCATTTTCTATTACTTCAATGCCGAGATAAAACAATAAACACAAGGTAAAACCTGTGTTAACCACTGTGATTGACCATAAACCCAGGTGGAATCAGGGGAAAGCATTGAGGTACTAAATTTTCTATAAGGATAATAAAATAACTCCATGCCTAGTTATTAGGTTCCTAACTGACCCAAGTTAATGAGTACATATTATTCATTACAAATGAAAAGATACCATCCCAATGCCTTATGGAAAAAACCTAGGGAAAAATTTCTAGATAAGGTGGTAAGAATATAATCCTCTCCCATCAGATACTTGTTTCCCTTGAAATATAAAACAAAAAATCTGAAACACGGTAAACATACTAAATATATAAAGCCACAGGAATAGACTAAAATGCTACAAAACTACTAAACAGGAAATAAGTTTGAAAGAAGCATTTGGATGACCAGAACTTCCTTAATGTACTTTTTCTAATTAATGTTTTGACACCAATTCCTCAGGATATTTCTATGACTGGTTGTTAGGAAGGAGCTAAGGAGGGTAGGAGATGACTTCTCAAACACTAAAGCATAATATTCTAAACTTAAGCTTTTATCTCTCTATAGCATTTCCTAAATACAGGATTAAAATGATGCTGTATTAATAGAAACAAATTTGTGGAAAAAGGAGATTCTACAACTAGAAATATTTTTTTTAAGTCGCCTCAATAAAAGTGATTTAAAAAAAAAGTCAACTAGGCTGATAAAAGCTGGTCATGAAATAAAAGAGAACCACCCCCAAAGTAGGGTGTATAATTCTGAGAGAAGCTATTGCCATCTCATCTAATAAATTATTATACATAAAATATAACATTTTCTAACTAAAGATTTTGTTGAAACTGTTGAAAGAAAACTTGTTTAATCAAATATCTACAAAATAAACATCCTAAGGAAAGAGGAAAGAGTAACCTAACAATAACATCACAAGTTACCCAGCTACTCATTTACAAAAACATTTGCCTGTTGTTCACTGAACTCTTATTTACAGATAATGTTCTCTTGTACACCAAGTTATAGTTCAGAATATGGTCTAGTTCTGACTGGTTTGCTCAGTGGTTACAGCGTCAGTCTAAGGACTGAAGGGTTGCAGGTTTGATTCCCAACCTGGTGGGTGTCATTCAGGAGGCAACCAATAGATACGTCTCTCACATCAATGTTTCTCTCTCCCTCCCTCCCTTCCCTTCCACTCTAAAAAAAAAAAAAAAAAAATCAATGGAAAAATGTGCTCAGGTGAGGATTATCACAAACAAAACAAAAAACATAGAATATGGTCTATAAATCAAATAACATTTTAGAAAACTTGTTTCTTTAAGGCAGGGTTTCTCAACCTATTAATAGGCACTACTGACATTTGAGGTAGGATGATTCTTGGCTGTAGGAGGCTGTCCTGTGCACTATAGAATGTTTAGGAGTACTCTGACCTCCACCCACTAGATACCAGTGGCTCCCCCACTTCACCCTGATGTAACAACCAAAAATATTTCCTGACACTGCCAAATGTCCCCAGTGGGGCAAAAATGTCCCAGTTTGAGAACCACTGATCTAAGGACTGAACAGCTTTGACAAAACTTTAGACTCTTCCTTCCTCCCTCTACTTATAACGTAATAAATATTATAGTAACTACCTCTCCCTCCAGTAGTTTTCAAAATTTATAGTGAAGGCCCTAGAGTGTCCAGGATATGCCTCAGGAACACCCAGGGGGAGTGACCAGGACAGATCCACTTCATTTTCTCAGGTTTTGAGTATTTCCTTTGGGGGGAAATTTTTGAAAATCCTGAAATATAAAAACATAACATATACTAAATTTCATACAGCATGGAATAAGAAACCTCCTTTTCCCCTCTCCTGTCATTGTATTTTAAATCAAGACCAATTTTGGAAAAAAAGGACATATGGAAGAACACTAAAAGTGAGAGAGTATAGCCCTGGCTGGTGTGGCTCAGTGGTTAGAGTGTCCACCCACAGACCAGGGTCTCAGGTTCCATTCTCAGTCAAGGGCACATACCTTGGTTGCAAGGTTGATCCTGGGCCCTGGTCAGGGCTCATGTGGGAGGCAATCAATACATGTGTCTATCTCACATTGATCTCTTTCTCTCTCTCTCCCCGCTCCAATCTCTCTAAAATAATTAATGGAAAAAATATCCTCAGGTGAGGATTAACAAACAAAAAAAGAGTGAGATAGTATAGCGAAGTAGGGACCAGGCGACAAGTTTAATGTGTAGCTTGCCCAATAGGAACTGAAAACTAGGCTTTAGAGCCTTACAGTACTTTCTACCCTGCTTAAAGAGAGTATTTGAATAAACATAAGTTTTCTAGCAACAGTTTTAGCAAAATCTTTAATTAGAAGACCAAAACCCTGAATTATAAAATTCAAGTCCAAGTTGCATCATCAGGAGAAACCAATAAATGAAATTATCACTACAATTATGTTAGCTTTGTTTTAAACCTTCAAAAATCTACCTGATTCTCCCCCTCCAATATCCTATGATAAAATTTTTTCCAGTTTTATTGAGATATAATTGGCATACATCACTGTATAAGTTTAAGGTATACAGCACATGAGTCTTAAAACGAAAATAGATATCCTTGTTCTTCCCTGCCTTCTAGAGCTCCTAATTTAATCATCTTAAACAGGAGAGCAGTAGGTATAACATGTTGAATCTTCTGTAAAAGGAGATCTCAAATTTTAATGTGCATCCAAATTACCTGGGTCCTTGTTAAAATGTAAATCCTAGGCATAGTTCCCACAGATTTTGATTGGTGGGAGATGGGGGTAGGAAGGGTCCAGGGATCTGCATTTTTTTTTCCTCTTTTTAATCCTCTGGAGGATATTTTTCCTTTTATCTTCCGATAGAGTGGGAAGGAGGGAGAAAGGGAGGGAGAGAGAAAGAAACATAGAGGGGAGAGAGACATATGAGTTGTTTGCCTCCTGCAGGACCCTGACCAGGGCCAGGGACTGAACCACAACCGAAGTATTATACATGCCCTTGACCAGAATCGAACTCTTTGGTTCTCAGGCTGACGCTCTAACCGCTGAGCCAAACTGGCCAGGGCGGCATCTGCATTTTTAACAAGCATTCCCAGTGATTCTTACATAGATAGTCTGAGGGACTCACTTAGTAACACAAGTCGACAGGTTGAATTTGGAATGTTATGTGTGATCATGAAATTCTAGTATTTTCTATCTACAGATTATATGCCATCCTTGATATTTATTACAACTAGCCTCTAGTCAATTTGACTAAGACCTAAAATAAAAATAAATTTTAAATAATATACAATTAAATGGTCCATAGTAGTGTATGAGCAAAGAAATGAAAATTAAATTATTATAGATTCATTTTATGATTAATAGCTAGATTATAAAATTTGATAAATCTGTATTGTTAATTCTTCCTTCATGCAAAAACTACACTTATTCTGGCCATAATTTTATATAAGATATACCAAAAAATAAATAAGTAAAACATTACTAGTTATAAAAATCCTAGCTCTCTGATATAGGTTTTTCATGCACCACAAAAGATACTTGCCTCTAACAAATAGTACAGGCAGTTCATGAATCATTTGTTTTGATTCATTTTCTGCCTGGATACACATTAAGATGACGTGCTAGGATGCAAACAGATAAATGACTTCTTGTGTCAATTTTGACATCTAATCATTTTTACTGCGTTCCTACTAGTCTTCATTCTCGAAGACCTGAAAATATTATTTAAGCAAATGCCATGCCAATTTCATTTTCTCCATTTCTGATTTAAGCATAGTTAAAGCAGACAGTATCATTTTCTTTTTTATTTAAAGTGCCTCTCAAAATACTCAATTTTTTTCAACTCCCATGTTGGCTTTACAAAACAAATGAACAATTCCATACTTGTCTATTTTTTCTTATACAGGACAAAAATAGAATTGCTCATAAAGCATACTAATGTTTTCACACTTGCCTAACATTCCAAAACCACTCAGTTGAACACATTTCATGAGTCTCAGGCTGGAGGCACATTCAGCCATTGATTTTTCTCAGCAGGTAACAGGAGTCAGCTTCATGGATTCCATGCTCTTTGGAGAAGATTCAAAGTGACCATTGTCTTCAAGGTACAGAATACCATAAATAAAAACAACGGAGTCCTGCCCTGGCCAGTTTGGCTCAAGTGGTAGAGCGTCGGCCCGCAGACCAATGAGTCTCAGGTTCTATTCCAGCTAAGGGCACATACACCTCGGCTGCGGTTCGTCCCAGGCCCCGGTTGGGGTGGTGTGGGAGGCAACCAGTCCATGTGTCCCTCTCACGTAGATGTTTCTCTTTCTCTCCCTCTCTCTCACTCCCCCTCTATCTGAAGATAAATAGAAAAATATCCTCAGGTGAGGATTTAAAATAAATAAATAAATAAAAACAAGGCAGTCCTAGAGCCAGGCTTAGTTTTTTAAAAACATCTATCTCCAAAAGTTTCCAAAGAAACGAAATGAAAAAACTGCATCAGGAAGGCTAAAACCAAAAATGACGTGAAGTTAATGAAAAATGCTAAAGATAAAAAAAACCAGGGCTGTGTTATTTGTTTGTTCTTTTGTTTTGTTTTAAGTTATGTGCAGAGAATTATGAACACAGCAGAGAGAATTCTAGAGTTCTGGGGGAAAGAGTTTAATGACAAGAAATGACAAAAAGAAAGCAGAACTATTTTATTTCTATTAGTAGAAAGTATATCGAACACTAGACTGGAGTCTCTAACTCTGAGCAAGTCACAACCTGCTTTGGACTCAGTTTCTTCATCTATAATTATTATCTATTTCACAAAGTTGCTATGAGTAACACTAAAGGAATTGTATATCATACATGCCCAAGAGCTACACAAATATAAATTTTTAATCCCTTAGTAAACAAAATACATTTTTAAAAAAGTAACATTAAGAGGAAATTGGAAAAAGAGGGAAAAAATTAACAAAACCTCTGAAGGTGACCTTATATAAAGAAAATATTGTGCTGATTTTCATAAAGCATTTAGAGGTAGGTCTCAGAAACTGGAAACCGGGAAGTCTGCTGACACTCGACTGAAAAACTTGAAAATGCATTATGAAACAAGTGATTTGTGAAAAGTTGGAGAAAAGTCCGGCCAGTGTGGCTCAGTGGCTGAGCATCGACCCATGCACTGAGAGGTCGCTAGTTCAATTCCCGGTCAGGACACATGCCAGGGTGGTGGGCCAGATCCCCAGTGGGGGGCATGCAGGAGATGGCCAGTCGATGTTCTCTCTCATTGATGTTTCTTCTCTCTCTCCCTCTCACTTCCTCTCTCTCTAAGATCAATAAAGAAAAAAATTTTTTAAAAGAGAAAAGTTGGAGAAAAGGGGGGACTCTCTGTAATACATTAAAAGAACTTGAAAGGATCATTATATTCCAAATCTTAATTGTGCTTTATTTTTATAAGATCTTGCTATTTCCTTCACTCAAGGTATATTTTAATTTTAAATATAAGTACATATATTTTAAGTGCAGGTTTACTAGTTACTTGAAAGACACATTTAAGGGCTTTTTTAACTAGAATATGAAAACATCATACAATGCTTAAACATAATGGGTTAGAGTTGAGTTCATTTTGAAAATTTAACCTGATTGAGATGGTATCCCAAAAAGCTACTAAGGTCAAAACATCAACAGTTATCAGTTATCAGTTACTTTATTACTTAAAGGTTTCCAGTTAACTCTGTTAATGAAAGTTAAGAGGATTATTTTGCTCTCTGAAAACACAAAAAGTTTGAGATCTAAAATTATAAAACTTTTAGAAGAAAACATTGGAAAATATTTTTGTGCTCTTTGGCTAGACAAAAATGTCTTAAATAAAATACCAAAAGGACAATCCACAAAAATAAGATAAAATATTGATAAATAAACTTCATCAAAATTAAGAACTTCTATTCTTTGAAGACACTGTTAAGAGCATGACAAGGAAAGTCACAGATGGGAAAAAACAATTGCAAATCACATATCTGATTAATGACCTGTATCCAGACTATATCAAGAATTCACATAACTCAGTAAGACAAATCCAATTAAAAGACAGATAATAGATTTGTTTTGACATTTCACTAAAGAAGATACATCGCCCTGACAGGTTTGGGTCGGCGGTTAGAGCGTCGGCCTGCAGTCCAGAGAGACCCGGGTTCGGATCCCACTAAGGGCACGTACCTCGGTTGCAGTTTGTCCCCAGGCCCAGTTGGGTCATGCGAGAGGCAGCCACTCGATGTGTCCCTTTCACATCGATGTTTCTCTCTCTCTATCTCTTCCTCTCTCTCCCTCCCAATCGATGTTTCTCTCTCTCTATCTCTTCCTCTCTCTCCCTCCCACTCTGTCTGAATAAAAAATGGAAAAATGTCCTCGGGTGAGGATTAAAAAAAAAAAAAAAGAAGATACATCAATTTCTGATACACACATTTAAAAGATGCTCAATATTGCCCTGGCTGGTTTCGCTAAGCGGTTAGAGCGTCAGCCTGTGGACCAGAGAGTGCCGGGTTCAGTTCCTGCTAAGGGCACATACCTCGGTTGCGGTTTGTCCCCAGCCCGGGTTGGGGTCGTGTGGGTGGCAAGCAGTCGATGTCTCTCTCTCTCACATCAATGTTTCTCTCTCTCTCTCTTCCTCCCTCTCTCCCTCCCATTCTTTCTGAAGATAAATGCAAAAAAATGTCCTCGGGTGAGGATTAAAAATAAAAATAAAAAAAGATGTTCAACATCATCAGTCATCAGAAAAATGCAAATTAAAACCAAAACCACAATAAATGTCACTACATACCTCTTAGAAAGACTAAAATAAAAAAGACTAATCATATCAAGTGTTGGTAAGGCAGTGAAACTGATAATGTGATACCCTGCTGGTGGTGTCATATAAGCACTCAGAAAAACAGTTTGGCAGTTTCTTAAGATGTTAAACACATACCTACCATATGACTCAGCTATTCTACTCTTTGGTGTTTGCGCAAGAGAAATAAAAACATAAGTCTATAGAAAGACTCATATGAAATGTTAGCATGACGCTTTATTTGTCACAGTCAAAAAGCTGAAAATAACCCAAATTTCATCAAAAGGTGAACTGATCAATAATTGTGGAACATCCGTTCAATGAAATACTACTCAGCAACACAAAGAAAGTAACTATTGATGCATACAATAACATGGAGGACTCTCCAAATGTGCTGAAAGAAGCCAGACTAAAAATAAGAATATATTATATGATTCCATTTATATTAAATTCTTGAAAATCCAAAAAGACAGAAAGCAGATCAGTGGCTGTCTGTCTGGGGATGGGATGAGATGGATGGGGTGGGAGGATTACAAAGGAATGCAAGGGAACTTTTTAGAGGAAATAGATGTTCATTTTCATGATTGTGTTGATGATTTCATGGTTATTTACATATTTCAGAACATATAAGATTATACTTTAAACATGTATAGTTTGGCCCAGCCGGTGTGACTCAGTGGATTGAGCATCGTCCCATGGACTGAGAGGTCCGGGTTTGATTCCCAGTCAGGGCACATGCCAGGGTTGTGGGCTCGATCCCCAGTGGGGGGTGTACAGGAGGCAGCTGATAGATGTTTCTATCTCTCTCTCTGCCTCTCTTAAAAAAAAAAAAAATCAATAAAAACATATTTTTTAAAAAAACGCTTAACATGTATAGTTTGTTGTATGTCAAATATATCATATTAAATTGTTTTTATAAGGATGTATGAATTTATCTGAATGTAAGACTATAACTCATTTTCCATTGCTAAACTGTCCATTGCTCAAAAGAATCACACAGATTCTAAAAAACCTTCAATCTATTAGTAGGAAAGAAGTTAAACTTCAGAACTGAATCACACAGGTTACGATGCTTTAAGTTTCTGAGTACTTGAAATACAAACCTTAGGACATGTTGAAATTATAAAGCATATGCACCACAAGGATAGCCAGGTTCAAGAAGAACTAAGATGGAAGTGGACCAGGACCATCAAGAAACCATATTCCTGGGCTTTTAGAAAAAAGTCATGTGAATTATATAAATATCGTAAAATGTCTGTTATATGGCCAACCTGAGATCAATGTTTGAGTTTACCTAATTCTATGAAAGTGGATTTCCTTTTTAGAGTTACTGACATTAAAGTGGAGAATCACTTCAAATATAAATTCTGGAACAAATAAAGCTATGCCCCAGATGAATATAATTCATGGTTCTTAAGACAATGTATTTTCTTAAATTTGGGTATTCTCATTGGCTTGATCAAACATAAATAATAGGCCTAGAAAGGCATACTTTAATAGAAAAAAACCCATTTTCATATTTTGAATTACCGCTAAAAAATTTTAGATCGTTAAGAGACTAAGTTTTTTTTTAAATATTCACTCCACTCACCCACATACAGCTTTCTCATGTTGTCTACAATTAATAAACTTGGACAACTCTATGAAGATGTTCAATAACATCATGACATCCAAAGCATATCCAGCAGATCAAATGTGATTATTTTATAGTTATGGTAGTATATAACTACATACTTAAACTGCAGCTTCAAGGTTCAAATTAACAAACATCACACTCGATGCTTTTTATAATAAGAGTTTGAATTTTTTTATCTGTGAGAAGCCAAATTATATAGTACTTAAGAGCACAGACTCAAGAGTGAACTGCCTGGATTCAAACCCTACAACAGCCACTTACTTAGGCAAGTCTCTGATTCTTTATTTATAAAATGAAGCTAATAACAGTATTTACCTCATAGGGTAGTTATGAAGATTAAATAAATTAATAGGCATAAAGCACCTAGAACTGTGCCTCGCTCATACTAAGCACCCGAAAAGTTTTACTTTATCATGTTGTTATTATAATTATGCTCATGATTGTCACTGTTATTAAATATCTAGGATAATTAACACTATCACTGACAATTTGAAAACTGCAAATATGTCTACTAAGAATATAAAAGAACTTGAACAGACATTTTGCAAAGAAAATATACATATGACCAATAACCACATGAAAAGATGTTCAACATTACTAATCATGAGAAAAACGGAAATCAAAACCACAGTGAGATACCACTCACACCTACTGGGATTGCTATAATAAAAAAGAATGAAAAATAACAAGTGTGGACAAGGATGTGGAGAAATTGGAACCCTGTGCATTGCTGGTAGGAATGTAAAAAGGTGCAGATGCTGTAAAAAAGTTTGGCGGTTTTTCAAAAGGTTAAATATAGAATTACCTTAAGAACTAGCAATTCCACTCCTAGTAGATACTCAAAAGAATTGAAAGCAAGGTCTAAAAGAGATATTTGTGCATCATTGTTCAGCAGCATTATTCATAATAACCAAAATGTGAAAACAACCCAGTGTCATTGATAAAATAATGGATAAACAAAATGTGGTATACAATACAATGGAATATTATTCAGTCATTAAAAATGTAATTTTGATACAAGCTCCTTGTGCTTAGTGAAATAAGCCAGAAACAGGACAAATATTGTATGATTACACTTGGCAAAACTTTGTAAAAGCATATAATTTTATATAACATGCTCACAGGTAAATGGAATAACATTACTGGCTATATAAGCGAGAGGAAAAGAAAAATTATCAGCCAGAGACACTGCAAAATAAAGCCTCTCTCAAGTTGACACTCTGGCGTGACTATCAAGGTGTACACCAAAAACACAACCTAAAAATCTCCTCTTAAACTAATTTAGGGTATACTTGCAAAAGAATGACTTAGGACTTTCTGACCTGAACAAAACAGCAAGAAATATGGTCATATCAAATCCTCTGGAGTATCTTTCTATATCAATAGGAATCATCACACATGATACTATTCTTTCTTAACCATATTATCAAGCCAGATTAAAAAATAAGCATATGAGCCCTGGCTGGTTTGGCTCAGCGGTTAGAGCGTCAGCCCGCGGTCCAGAGAGAACCGGGTTCGGTTCCCGCTAAGGGCATGTACCTCGGTTGCAGTTTGTCCCCGGCCCTGGTTGGTCGTGCGGGAGGCAGCCACTCGATGTGTCCCTTTCACGTCGATGTTTCTCTCTCTATCTCTTCCTCTCTCTCCCTCCCACTCTATCTGAACAAAAAATGGAAAAATGTCCTCGGGTGAGGATAAAAAAATAAATAAATAAAATAAGCATATGAAAAAAAAAAGCATATGTCTTCATTTCTATAAAAAGGAAAACTACCATGAAGCTTTTAAGAAATAAGAAAATACTAAGGTAGAGTAGAATAGTCATTTTTTAAGTATAGAAATATGTCTGTTGTTAGCATCTTTTTCAAGGCCTGTCCCTTGATTACAGACTAATCACCAACCACTTGGGCAAAACTGGACCATTTCTAAATAGGAACATGCACTAGATAGTCTTTGGGTTTCCTCACTCAGGGGCATTCTTGAAACTTACAAATACATAGAAAATTGTACATAGTCAAGCCTAAGAGAAATATGGGAGCAAACTATTTACACATTATATCTTGCACAATTTAATTCAAACAAAATTTCCTACAAACTTCCACTATATAACTGGATATCAGAGTCTTCATTTTACTCTCAAACTGCTCTATACCATTGTTAAAAATTAAACTCCTGCCCTGGCCAGGTGGCTCAATCTGTTGGAGCATCATCCCATACACCAAAATGTTGTGGGTTTGATTCCCAGTCTGGGCAAGTACGGGAGGCAACCAATCAATATTCCTCTCTCACATCAATGTTTCGCTCCCTTCCTCTCTCTCTCTTAAAAAAAATAATAAATAAAAAAATCAATGAACATATCCTCAGGTGAGGATTAAAAAAAAAAGTTAAACTACTTTGTTCCTTTCTAAGTTTGCTACTTTCTGACTTAGCAAGGCAAGCTTATGAGTATATATTACATACTAAACAAAACAACTAATTAATAAAAGAAAATGTGGGTATGATTCCAACTATATAGCTTCTGGAAAAGGCAAAACTATGGAAGTAGTAAAAATATCAGTGGTTGCCAGGGGTTAAAGGTTAGGGAGTATGGAGAGATGACTAGACAGAGCACAGAGGATTTTTAGGGCAGTGAAAATACTATGCATAAGATATTATAATGGTGGATACATGTCATCATATATTTGTCCAAACCCATAGAATGTACAACACCAAGAGTGAACCCTAATATAAACTAAACTATAGACTTTGGGTGATGGTGATAATGACTTCATCAACTGTAATAAATGTGCCACTCTGGTTAGGGATGTTGATAATGGGGGAGGCTATACATGTGTGGGGATAGGGAGCACATGGGAAATCTCTGTACCTTTCTCTGAATTCCACTGTGAATCTAAATCTGCACTTTAAAAAAACCCAAAAAACCGAGTCCTTAAAAAAGAAAATTTGGTCCTGGCCAGTTTTGCTCAGTGGTTAGAGCGTCGGACTGCGGACCAATGAGTCATAGGTTCGATTCCGGCCAAGGGCACATACCATGGTTGTGGTTCATCCCTGGCCCTGGCTGGGGTCGTGCAGGAGGCAACCAGTCAATGTGTCCCTCTCATATCAATGTTTCTCTCTCTCTCCCTCTCTTTCTCTCTCTCCCTCCCACTCTATCTGAACAAAAATGGAAAAATATTCTTAGGTGAGGATTAAAAAAAAAAATTTGGTTAATTGGTTAATGGTCTATATAAACTATGATTTTTTTGGAGTCCAATTCCTATTTCTGTCCTTTTTTCCCCTGAAGATTTTAAATCACTTTTATCATCAACATTAGTTCTTGTTATCATTCTTTGAATATGGTTTGTTTGACATTACAATAAAATTCCATACAACATACCTAAATTAATTCCATGCTAAAAACTCAGCCATTAACAAATTAACTATTTAAGGTATACACTTTGGTTTTCATTCAGCTAAAATTAAGTGAACCTATATTCAAATCATGTTCAGAAGAACTTTCATGAATGTCAATTCCTTCTTAATATTCTAAGAAACAAAGAGTAGAAAGAGGACACAAACAGCTGAGATAAGAACCACTAACTATGTTTTCCTTAGAGTATCTAAAACATTATGTGTCTGTGTCAGGTTATTTCAGTTGGAGAGTCTAACATGGTATAAATAAGGCCATGGTCATGGATCTGACCTTTAGCAGACCAACTGCTTTGACTCTATTCATGCCCTTCCCTCATTCACTTGGAAACATGCCTTTAATCAAAGGAGTACCACTGGAAAAACAACTCAAGTTTTTGAAGGGCAATCTTATAAGCATTAGAACTCTGAGGACATATAATATGTGCTAAATAATATTTAAGGCACCACATGAAATCTATGTAAATATACTTCAGTATGTTGAAAGTAGCAACAGAAGTAAGACTTAAAATTATGAGCCATACTTTCATATAGTTGTAGCAGGAATTGCTTTCCAAGAAAGTCACACCAATTTGGCACTAAGTTTCAGGCCTTTAAAAATACGCTTCTAGAAATTCAGCCTAAGAAAAAAGTCAGAAGTTCAATTCAAAGACTTGTGCACAGAGATAATTAGTAGATTTTTAATATAAAATTTTGAAAAATGTTAATGTCTAAAATAGGATAATGGTTAGATAAGTTATGTTAAATTAGAGTCATTACCAAATTATATTTTCCTATAGAAAGCCTCGATAATAAAGCAGTGTGATACTGGCAAACCAATAGAGCAAAGTAGAAAATCTTGAAATAAATCAAAATCCAAATGGTAATCTAGTAAAGAATAGGGGACTCATCTCATATCAGTGGGGAAAAATGAATTATTCCACAATGATACTAGGACAACTGGAAAGCTATCTTTCTAAAAATGAAATTGTATCTATATCTCATACCTTAAACCAGGATGAATTCCAAATGGATCAAATATTTAAATGCAAAAAATGAAAACAAAGTAGGACTAGACAAACCATGGGAGAATAATTTTCAACCTCAGAATAGAAAAGGCTAGTCTAACTATGACATAAAACCAAAAGCCATAAAAAAAAACAAAAAAATATACAATTCAACTGCATAAAAATAATTTACTCAGAGAGGGAAAAAATACACAAAAGAAAATACTGGCAAGTTATCACAGATAAAGGGTTCTTTATTTAATATACTAAGAGTTCCTACAAATCACTAAGAAAAAGATCCAACCACCTATTAAAAATGGGCAAAAAATATGTACAATTCAGAGAAAAGCATTTATTTATTTATTTTTATTACTCATCTGAGGATATTTTTCTATTTATCATCAGATAGAGTGGGAGAGTGGGAGGGAGGGAGGGAGAGAGAGGGGGAGAGAGAGAGAGAGAGACAGAGAGACAGAGAGACAGAGAGACAGAGAGAAACATCCATGTGATAGAACCACATCGACTGGTTGCCTCCCACAGGACCCAACCAGGGCCGGGGATAAACTGCAACCAAGGTACGTGCCCTTGACCATTATCAAACCAGCAACTCATTGGTCTGCAGGCTGATGCTCTAACCGCTGAGCCAAACCAGACAGGGCAGAAAAACAAATATTTAAAAGGCTCTGTAAGATATTCAGTCACACTTAATGTAAGAAATGTAAAAAAGACTATATTAAACTAACACTACTTTTTACCTTTTAGATTGCCAGATTCAAAAAGTCTTGTTAATTTCCTATGTGTGGGAAGATAGGCACTTGCTTGCACCCTGCTGGTGAAATATAAATAGGTACAAACCCTGAGAAGAGCAATTTGGGAATATCTTTCAAAATTACAAATATGTACATCTCTGACCTAGCAATTTTATTAATTTTTCTTATAGATACACTCACATACAAGCAAAATGGCTTATATTCAAGATTATTCACTGTAGTATCACTTGTACCAGAAAACTTGAGGAATGGTTAAATAAATTATGGTTCATCCAGGCATTATGCAGCCATAAGACTAAGGAACTGCTTTACAAATTGACAGGAAAATAATACCCAAGATTATTAATAAGTGTGTGTGGAGGGGGGATATGAAGGAGGAATAACACAAGGTGCAGATCATTTCCTATAATGGGATATCATTTGTGTAAAAAAGAAAAAAGCAGAGGCACTGTAAAATCATGCTAGTATTATTTCAGATAAAAAGCAATTAACAACTGGCTTCAGACTCCCAGAACACCCAACCAACCTCTTTTGCAAGCCTACACCAGTCACTTTATTAACCTCACAAAAAATATAGTACTTTTTTAAACTAAATTTCTTGGACCCCACTCTTGGCAGAGTTTTTGCTTATCTTGATCTGCGTCCGTATGCATGAAATAGGTACAGAAGAATAGGTAAGAATTTCAAACATTTATTGATTGTGTGGAGGGGACAATGATAGCCTGCCAGATGGCAAGTGAGGGGTGAGGAAGGAGGGATGAGAGAGACCTCATGGATACCCTTTTATACCTTTTGAATTTTGAAAAAATAAAATGTATTATCTATTTTTGAGATTAAATTTAAAAATAAAAATATATTTGAAAATATTTTTAATATTTTCAAAAACATAAGAAAATACACTGTTAGAAAAAAGGCAGGATGTAAAATACATATAGTATGATACCAAATATGTACAAAAAAAGTACTGTGCACAGAAAAGACTGGAATAAAATATTAAAAGAATAGTTAGCTCTGAGTGGTGGAATTACAGGTGATTTTAATTTTCTTTGGATTTTCCTATCACTCAAATTATATTCACAGATTATATTTATAATTAGAACAAAGGTATTAATTGTTTAATGATATGAATCAGAGAGATTAAAAATTAAAAGAGTAGGTAGAAAGTTATTAGGTATTATCCAGGGTTATAAACATCATAAATGAAACATTCAAATTTCCTTTAAAACATCACTTCCAATAGCAGAATACAGAATTTATGGATAAAGAATTTAGAAAAGCAAAGATTAAAATATATTATCTGTCCTCTAGTCTACCTCTTAAGGTTCACTACGAGATTATTCTCATCCTGCTAATTTCCCAATGTTTTTGTCCATTTTTGTTTTCTGTTACCAAGGTAATGGTACTTCCAGCATTTCCCTTAGACTGTGAAACTAATAATCTGGTATTTCTCACTGTGAAGTGTTCCTGACCTCCAGCTTTGAAAGGCCATCTCCCTAAGGGAAAGCAGTAAGATCTAGAAGCTAAAACAGGAATCTGAGGTTGAGTTCTAATCCTGACAAACTGTGGAATCTGTCTCCAATTTTGGGAATAAACTAAACTTCCTGAGCCAGTTTCCTTAATGAGGAAACTTAAAGGATTGTTTTGAAAAATATTTAGAACTACCAACTTTAAAGTTTCTTTTTTAACTTTTCGCACTATGCTTCTGAATTTTGTTTTCTTGCCTTATGTTAAATATTTTCCTCTCTAAATGTTCACTCACCCAAATGGTATCTGCAAGTCTTATCCCTCTCTTGGACTCAGGAGTTGGGTAGGGAGTACTTTCAGAAAGCCTACTGCAAATGACACCATGTGAATAGAATTTGAGCAATGTTGAAGACAATTTATGGAGAAATAAGAATACAATCAGGATCTAAATTGGATCCTTATGAGCAAAGTAGATGCAGACAACTAATTAATGTAACCAACACTTGGAAAGGGAAGGTAACTCCTAACATCTGAACCCTGCTGTCGAGATAAGGAAGATGATAACTTCTGTATGACCATCTAGCAAATGAAGTTTCGTCATGCCTTCAAGGGCTCAAGTTTAATTTCTTTTTCTTTTTACAGCATACCCAATACCACTGTACTGGGCCTCAGGACATCTTTCTATTTTTCCTACTATTTCTGTATCATGTACTTCTTGATGGCTGCCTTCTCACTAGAAAATAAGCTACATTAAATTTGTCAAGGATACTCTACCTACAGGTCTTAAGAAGCACTTGATAGCCTTTGGTAAGAAAGGTGTTTTTACAAACATCAGAGAGCAATTTTCCCTCTGCCAAGACCTGGTGAAGCAATTTCAGCAGTGCTCTCAGCACACTTCAAACTCCTCCTCCCTGTTAACAAGACCAAACACCTCTCTGGTTACTTAAAAGTTATTCCAATAGGGAGGAACAAGAGAGCAGACAGCTGAATTTTTTCTGGATTAACTCAGTCATTAGTTGAATGCTTTTTTGTGGTTCACCTACTTAAAAGGTGATCAAATCACGTTGTGCTACTGAAGAGAGCAACCTGCAAAGAACAATTACATAAACTCTGCTTCAACTTACCTCATCCTTCTTTCTAATGAAACAAAGCATTAGAAACCACTGCCCTACCATCATTTATTTCCTTAGTAATCTCAGTAAAGCCTACTTTCTTTGTCATGTGAATCCCTTTTCTTTTCCTTAGCAAATCAAGAAATGTACTGTTCATTCAACAGAAGGACACAACAGCACATCATTTTTTAAGTGCACTGAATTTTATTATCTGAAAAAGATCAAGGAAATCCTTATAAACAAACTATTCTCAAATAAATAGGGGCATTCTAGAACTTCGTATTTTTTACGTCAGAAAATTTGTATAGAACCTCAATTCCATACCTGCAATCCCTAAATCCAAAAAGCTCTGAAAACCATTTTTCATAACATCTTTAGTTACAGTAAAATCTGACCCGCGCTGACAACACTA
Source organism: Tadarida brasiliensis (assembly GCA_030848825.1). Taxonomy (NCBI): domain Eukaryota; kingdom Metazoa; phylum Chordata; class Mammalia; order Chiroptera; family Molossidae; genus Tadarida; species Tadarida brasiliensis. The sequence continues at coordinate 44,773,322 of CM061275.1, forward strand.
TTTATAGTCTTATACCACACTTAGTGAGTATTCATTTATTTAATTGCAGAAATATTACCATGACTGATTCCTGAATCTTGCTCCAGACCCCACTAGAGGGATAATGTCACTGTATATATACCATATTTTCTAAAAAAAAAAAACAAACAAAAAAAACTTTAAATTCTGAAACATTCTAGTCCAGACAGTTTTGGAAAAGAGACTGTGGATGTATAGTTTCATTCTTCAAAAATATTTTTATTCTTTGAAAATGAAATATCAATAAACCAACATGACAGAGGATAGAAAAATACTAAGATGCTATAAGGAAACTGTCCTTCATCTGTAAACATTAATAGAACACATGATTTAAATGAGATCTACAAATTATCTCTCAAAGGAAGAAAAAAAGGGCTAACTGAAATCAACATAATTCAAAATAAACAGTATATGCCTATGCATTATTGAAAGTTCTCTTATTTCAGTGAAGAACTGTCTACTCCTAATGTATATAAAATGTATTTGGAGATCATGGCAAACTATTTACACATTCACAGTCAATGCCACATTCTAAGTACTGAACTCAAGGCTTAAGAGCCCAAGAATCCCTCAAGTATCAATACTCATTTATAAAAGTTCAATTAACAGTATTTGAGGACATTAAGACATATAAGTAACATGAATATGTTTGGGGATACATTGGATACACATTCACTGATTTTCTTTTAGCAAGCAATTAGCTAGAGCACACAAAACTTTAGCCTTGTTTGAACAATATTCATTTACACATTAAAACAAAACAGAAATGGTGAGGTTCATATATAAGACATGTAAGAGTGAGTGATTTGCTAAGAATATTCAAAGTGAATTATATTAAGAACACTTTTGTATAAGTTCAGTTAGTCACATCTAATACACACTGGACCAAAATGAAACAACTTCCTGGACTTGTTACTGCTTGCTACATTTTAGGTAAATATAGAGACAAAGTCTCTAAAAGTGCAATAAAATATATCTCATCCTTTGCCTTAATTGGTGAAGCATAAGCAGTATTATTTACTACAACAGGTAAAACTTCTGACCCCAACAACTCATATCCAGCTCATGAGAAATACTTACCAAATTCCCACTATCATATTTCTAAAAGTATATGGTATTTGATGCAGTGTAACTAATTCCCTTTTCTTCTGCCTGCTGAAATAGTAGCAGCCTTTAGAAATTTTAATAAACAATAAGCTTTATACTAGCTTAATGGCAACCAATAATGTTGATATTATGTATTTTATTAGCTGAATATTTTAGACAAGTCCTGCTCATATTATTAAAATTAAAAACTGTATGATTTTGGTGATCGCTTTATTGCAATAACTATATTTCCCTTCCAACTAGCCAAGAGTACTTCTGTGCATATACTTGCAGACCTGTCTTACTGATGGGTGCATGTTCCAACACAGGCACTGCTACAGACTGTATCTCAATTTCTCCCAAAGGGTGTCCTACACTCGCTATCCATTCATGGTAAAGTAGTTAATGTTAATGTTCTCATTGTTTACCAGAAAGCACAGACAGTGAGGCTGCCTTTGCCTCTGCTCCCGTTTCCTTTTGCTAGCCTGCTGAGCTTTTTCAGCCAATTGACTTCACTTTGAGGCTATAAATATCTGAAAAATGTTCTGCATTTGATGCTCTTGGATTCTGCATCCATATTTAGCTGTTTGTGGCATGCCTCTGTTTAAGCTACTCTTCCACCCATACAATTGGTCAGGTTGCGATCTGGATGGTCAAAGGACAGATGGATCAACTTCAACAAACACTGATGTACTGTGAGCAAGGTACCAATCTGCTAGACACAGTGACAATGAAGGGGGTGGCAAGATAGGAATGCAAAGATAAACAAGACAGACTCCTTGGGGTCAAAAATTTTATAGTCTTAACAGGGCATGGGCACAACTTATTGTAATACTGAAATACAACAAATGAAACGTTTGACAACTAAAAGAAAATGAAGACTAAGACAGCATAAATGTTTCTCTTAGCTATGTCTCAAAGATGTGCATTTGTGTTCTAAATATAGATCCACCTATTATAAAGCTCTGAATACATTCCAAAAAAGTTTTCCAATCATGGCAATACACTATGCAAAACTCTGGAGAAAAAAATATATATATTGGCGTCAACTTCGCCAATAGCAAACTCAAAACAATGCCTAGTCTTCCAATTTTGTAAGGTAAACTAATAAAATACTGTTTTTAAAAGTTTCTGTTAAGGTCATCTTTGGGGGAGGGTACTTCTGTTATTTGTTTGCATATTGGTTTCAAACATAAGTGTTCTGCAGAACATGTGAACCATAGCCAGAAGCCAGCAGCACTTAATACAGCTCTTTATTTTGCACCCTATCCTAAAATCCACATGGCTATTTTAGGTTAGGTCTCAAAACTGAATGAGTTAGAATTGAGCGAGATCCCCATTTCCACCTTCCTATCTTGTGAAAACATTCCAAACAAATATACATCTGCCCTCAACATTCCTCATTTCAAAACTCAGTTCATTGACCTCTTGATAAAAGTGCTCCCCAGGATCCTCTGACAATCATGATTTAAATGCACTAAGGGCTTGCTTGATGCCTCACCCCAAGAGCCGGGCTGAAATTGGTAGGCCAAGTTGTAGGTAAAATAATAGGGCAGGCCATAGAATCAGACAACTCTAAAGCTAAAATGGACCATAGATACCAATTACTCCAGATTCCACATTTTACGTAGAAACTTAAGACCCACAGAGTTAAAATTACTTGCCCAAAGTTAGACAACCAATTTGTGGCAAAGCCAGAACGAAAAACCAACCTCCAGTTTTATACTCTAGACTAGGTTTTCCAGTTTCTGGATTTCTTTAAAAAAAAAAAAAAAACATTAGACCAGACTTATCAAAGTCTCTTTAAATGGTGTAGAAGAATCCAGATGTTCCAAAACAATCAGGATTTTGAATGCCAAACCAAACAAGTAAACAAAAACACCAAAATGAACTAGAGTTTTTCAAATTGATTTTCTACATTCTATTATTTTTACTTCAAAGCTTTTCAAAGAGTTATACAACAGGCAACTTAAAAACTACCTAAGAATACAGAAAAGCCAACAGTCATTCAGATAGTTTTGGAATATTTACATCAAACTAAAGACAACAAAGTAGTATCTAGGATGAGTTGCTTTAGAGGAAGGAAAGTAGCGGTTGTAAACAATAAATAAAAACAACTTCTGGTTAATTGATAAGATGAAAAAGTTACCAGGCGGTGGAAAGTCTGCAACTTGACACTGAAATGCACACTGTGTGTATGAGACAGAGACTATATATGTATGTGTATATGTACATACATATTTAAGAATACACACACACCCCTCACAAATCTAGGCCTAAGAATGGACTACAAAAACAAACACATATTTTTATGGGTTACATGAATGATAGCTAACCTAGGTCTAGAAAACCCAGACAGAATAGTTTTGGACACTGTAATACTGAATTATCATATATACCTATTCTTGCAGTAACATGGTCCTATCTCTAACTTCATATAAAAACAATGTGTCAAAGAAGTGGGTAAGGATAGGAAAAAGGCTAGAAGGGGAAAATGTTGTAACCACGATATATACTGTAATTCAAGCTCATTTTCAGATTCTCATCAACCTTTGCTATAAACTATTGGCTAAGTGGGATTAGCAGGTAGATGTAAAATCAGGCACTAAAGTTTTTAATCAGCTGAGGATGAACTGAGTGACTTTGCATCATCTCCCACTTCTTTGCTTCAATTCTTTCAGTTAATTAGAATAACATCAAGAAACACATAAATATTAAGCAAAATACAAAGCAGTACATAATATATCTTTAAGAATTGGTTATAGGAACAGTCAAATTTTTAGAACTGGAAGGGCCATTAAGAGATTATTTAATTGGATCCACTCACTTTACAGATGGGGAATCAGAGGTCAAAAAAGTGACCTAGATCTGCCCCAAATCACATAGACACTTAGTAGCAGAACTGAGACAAAAACTCAAATCTCTCGATTCCTAGTTCTGTGATCTTTCTCATAGTGAGAGACTTGATGTCTTGTAATCAGCTGAGCTATTCTAGAGAGACAACTTCTAAGTCTTGGTCACTCTTGAACAGAAAATACACACCCTGTTCAGAAAGATGAAGAAAGAAAACATAATGTACTTGTTCACTACAGGCTTAGATGCACACAACTGCAGTGTAACACCTTAACACTGTGTTGGATCCCAGGTGCTTCCAGTTTGCCATCTGAGACTCAGCCACATTACTAATGTCTTTTGTTCATGTGAGCTAAGTGATAAACATCCTGACCTTCCAATAAAAGCCACTGGTCAGTCCTGACCCTAACTGGAAAGCCACTGCTCAGTCCTGAATGCCAGGCTATACAAATCCCTGGGCTGTGAGTTTTCAAAACCAGCATGGTTTTAATGCTGCCACAAGGCTCACCCTAATAGGATCGCATCATTCAGTTTTAATTAAAGAGATGGTTACTAGGAATGCCGAAAGGGAAAGTTTTCGTGGGTTCATCACTTTTAACTTGCTGAGTAGCGACCCCAGCCACTTTCCAGAGAGAACCAGAAACAACCGTGCACACCCGCCCCCGTTAGTCTAAGCGGCTGTCTTGCAGAGTGAGGTTCAGAACGAGGGTGTAGATTAGTCGTTCCCCACCAAATGCATACTTATGCTAAGCTTTTTCAGAATATCTTGGTTCCCAGCCTCGCCTCAACCAAGAGACAGAAACGAAAGCCCGTGCACTTGATGTCACGGTGTGTTCTTCCATCAGACCGTCCCCAAGACCGGCTGACAGTTCCCTGGAAGTCACCCCTAAGAATAAAGTCTGCAGAGCCCAACACTTCCTCCAACTTACTGCAGGTTCCTGGAAAGGTCCAAAGACCACACTGAGTCACATCTCCCTACCCGAGGGCTCGTCTGGAGGAACTTGTCAGAAATGCCCCCCAGAAGCCAAAGGGACGTGGGAAACGGACCCAGAATGGATGGGGGCCGGGAACGGGGCTGAAACTAGCCGGGGGGGGGATGACCTGCAGCCAGAGCCCGGAGGAGAAACCCCCGCGTCCACGACGGCCCGGTCCTTACCGTACACCCGGACCCAGCTCTGCTGCTGGCACACCGACTCCAGCAGGATCCGGTCCAGCATGCCGCCAGCCACGGCCCCGCTGACGGGCACCACGGCGTCCAGCTCCTCCGGGGGCAGCGGCGAGTCGGACTCCAGCCCCGGGAACATCTCCGGCCAGGACAGCGCCTCCGCGGCTCCTCCGGACGCCGGGGAGAGCTCCATGGGGCCCCGGGGGACGCGGCGGCGGCGGGGCGGCGCTGCCCGCGGGGAGGGGCGGGAGACGGAGCGGCGCGCAGGGGCCGGGCGGCCGGCGGCGCGGACGCGGCTCACCTCCCTCCCCGCCGCCCACTGCCCGCGGCTCGGGCGCCGCAGCCCACCTGCAGCCGGCGGGCGGGCCCCCGGCCGGGGGGCGGCTCCAGCGTGGCCCCGGCGGGGGTGGGTCCGCGCTCAGGTGTGGGTCCCTCCCGGGAGCGGGCGAGCACAGAGCCGGGAGGGGCGGCTCGCCTGCCGGCCCCTCGGAGCCGCCTGCTCACACCCCGGCGGCGTCTCCCGCGGCTGCGGCGGGCGCGGGCTGGGGACGGAGCGCGGCCGGCAGGGCTGGGCTGGGGGCGTCGCCGCCAGGGGCCGCCCCCTCTGACCGGCTCCCGCCGCCGCTGTCGCCTCAGGGGCTCCGAGTGTCCGCGCCCTCAGCCTGAGGGGGGCCGGTGGCCCCGGGTTCTCGCCCTCCTGCCCTCGGCCCCCACCCCAGGAATGAGCCGGCCCGCCCCCCTAACTCTCAGGCCACCGGCTGCCGTCGCGGCTCCGGCTCCGGCTCCGCCGCAGATCCCACAAGCCCGGCAGCCGCGGCGGTGGCGGCGGCAAGCGGCATCCCAGGGTGATAGGCCGGAGCAATCGAGCGCCGAGCGCCGGGCCGCGTGTGCACTCGAGAAATGCCGCGGAGGAGGAACTGCCGCCGGAGGCAGGAGAAATCGCACACCGAAGTATTCATCCGGCCGGCCCCGCCTCCTTCCCAATTACTTTCTTCGCGGCCGCCCTGCGGTGCGTGGCTCCGGGCTCTCCAGCTGCTGCTGAAGCTCCGAGTGGAGGCGGCGTGGGGAGGCGGAGAGGAAAGGGGGTGCGGGAAATTCAAAAAGAAAGAAAAAGAGCTTCCCTCTCCCGTGTTCCCACCCTTTGCCTTTTATGTGTTTGTTTATGTAGTTACTTATTTGAACCGATATTTCTTGCTGGACGAAGGATTGGAGAGGCTGTTTTGTTTTACAGGCACCCTGGGGGGAACTCCTTCTTTCCCAGAGAGAGTTGGCAGCGGGGCCTGGGCCTGTGGGATCTGTGTGGGATCCGCGCTCTGTGTCCTGTCCGCGCTGAAGCTGGACTTGTCATCGGTTTAGAATAGCATGGTTGGGAAGTGTGGTGTGGATGGATGGACGGGCCTCGCAAGCACAGGGACTGCTCAAAAGCCCAGTCTTACCCAAACATGTTCCTCTTTTTTTGCCTTTGATCTTTGAGCAATATGTTGGCTTTTTTTCCTCTAATGATGTCACTTGCGTTTTATTTTTGGTCTATTTGTAGACTCTGTCTCCCTTGACCTTGGCTTTCATTTTATGCCCACCCAAGGCAGGCAGTATTCACCAGTTCAGGTTTAAGAGCTTGCTGGCGAAGTCAAAAATAGAAAAGTACCAACTTAGTGCCTTGCAGCATAGTAGGTCTTCAACAATGTTTTTGAACATGGCTACTCAAAACGGAGAAGGAATTCCACAAGTACATGTTGCTTTTTCTTTTGGGTTTTTGTTTTTATCACTTTTTTCTTTTTAATTTATTATCTTTCCCCCATTTCTCTCTACTTTGTACAGAGACTGGTCTACAAGGGGACATTTTCATTTTGTGATTTTGTGGTATTCTGGTGTGTTATTTGGGTTTATCAAGAGCTAAAAAGATGCATTTGTAATTTTCTTCAAATTCCTATTTACAGTAACAGTATTTCTAAGCAGGAAGTGACTTTAGAGATCATTTCACCCTGCCTTTTGTTTAACAGGTGAGGAAACAGGATCAGCCAGGTTACCTGACAAAACAACCACCAGCACAGATGGGCCTGCAATGTCTCAATGGCATTGTTCCCTCAAGAACCTTTTGTGGTTAAGCCAGTTGATCTGTGGCTTGGTGATATATTTGGAGTAGTCATTTCCAATGTCTAGAACACTGATTTCTTACTATCTGACTCCATAGTCAGACTTCCAAGTCTAAACCATTATATTTTTCAGTGCTTGACTGGACAAGGGAATGTGTTGAAGCTAGGAGGTTACAGGGCCCAGCATTGCACAGAGCCAGAGCATTTTTATTTATGCTAAATTACTATTGAAGTCATGGTAACAGAAGTCAGAGAGCAAGTGAATAATGGACATCGGGTGTACAAATTTGAACATCTCTTTATTAGTTAATATATAAGGAATTTACCCAAGCAGTTATCTCAAAACACCATTAGGAGTGGTATATGAAACAGAGGTTGGTTTGTTTGTTTGTTTGTTTGTTTGTTTGTTTGTTTTTTAAGCTTGCTCTCTCCATGGCATTACCCATTCTTGAGCTGAAGAAAAGTTTCTCCCAATCCCCAGTAATCCTACTTTCTTCATCCATATTCTCAAAGTCCTTGTCTCTGCTTCACCTCCCCATCCTGACTCCAGACTAGCTGCAGTGGTAATCTAGTTGCCTAAGTAGTAGTATGTCTGGAATTTACATAAATGTGTATAATTTAAAGAGAAAATACTTTAAGCACTGAACAATAATTCCATGAGATACACAAAACCAATATTTTTTACATCACCATTTAGCCAATGGGGAAAAAAAAATTCAGGCATAGAATTCTAGTACACAACCTGCCTAAACATAGCTAGTTAGTAGACAGTTGGACTTTTTTCTTTCTCCCTCTAAGTTTCCATTTAAATCCTTCTGGTCACCCTGGCAAGCCTCCTGCAGCATAGCTGTTAGTAGACAGTAGACCTGTCAAACAACTAGTCTCCTAATTTTTAAATTCACTGATGGATCTGAATGCCTTAAGGGTCTCCTTCACTCCTTGGAAGATATTGTTCTAACACTTGTGGAGCCTAAAGTAAATGTTGCATGGTTTTTTGCAAATTATTATCACTTAAGAAAAATAAAAACAAACAAAAGTGATAAACCAATTTGCATTGTTGGGAGGCAGTTCATTCTACTTAGATTTATACATGGTATCTCCCTGGTGTAATCCCAGATCTGATTGTGAAGATAAATCCTTGGCTGATAAAGTTTTCATTTACATTGTATTTGCAAACAGGCTTTTGTGTGTGAACTACAATAGAGCTAAAGTCTCATTTCTGGCTACCCTACACTCTCCTCCTTTTTCCTCCCTCTGGAGCTTCAGACACTAAGGTCTCAGAGGTGATCTACATAATTATTATCCTTAGAATTCAACCCCAAAACCCAGGACAAGTGGAAACTAAAAACTGGGGAAGGAGAAAAAATAATAATAATACATTCCCCAGGTAATTGTCTGAAAAACAAAGGCTGACTATAATCTGAGATTTCCAAAAAAAGACAGAGACCTTGGGTTCTGAGTATTCACCCTGCTGACCTTAAGGAGAGGTGAGGATTTGGAGTCTTGGCTGTCGCAGCCTGAAGAACAGGTATGGGTCCAATTTTCTCCTGTTTGTCTGTCAGAAAGCCCACACACAGAAGAGGATCCCTCATTACAAATGCTCTTAACTATTTTCTTATAGCCAGTCCCTTCGAGTGCTACCTAGATACCACCTCTAAGCAGCTAATCCCCCAAGCAGTAATGTAATTTTTAAATTGTGGTTCACCAGCCTCTCCCTTTCAATATTCCCTTTCCACTTGGACACAATGACACAGCATTCTGACTATACGGGAGTGGAAAAAAGTAGGTTTACAGTTGTTTGTATGGAAAAAGACATGCAGTTTATGATTATTACAATAGCCTTATTAATTCAAAAGAATGTCTACCCCCGTGTTTTATAACATTAACTGTGTCCAGTTCATCATAAGGGAAGAATTTAGACAATACTCAAGATTCTGTGTCTGTCTTCCTCCCGCCTCACTCTCCAATTTCCTGGTAATCTACTCACTGTCACGATTTCAGCTCTCACTTGGATAACATTGACTTTGAGATAGCCATTTCTAGCCTCATCCACAGTACTGAGGTCCAGTCAGGAGCTTGTAAATGTTGAACACTGCCACTACGATATGCTTCCTGTACTTTAGGAAAGTAAACTCTTTCCCCCTTTCCCTGCCCAAACACCCTTCCTTTCTTGAATTTCCTCTTGATATTAGTGGAACTAGACTTGCTTAAACATGGAGTTACCTTTGCATTCTTTCCTCCACCCTAGCTTGCTTTCCATTCCCACTGATACCATCTCAGCTCAGGCCTGGTTAGCTTTCACCAGGAGATGCCTTCGTTTTTTAGCTGCCCTCCTCCCCCTGAGGCCTTTCCACCTCCAGTGCATCCTACACTCTGCTGGAGGTGAGTTCTCCTAAAACAGTCCAGACCAGATCACATCCAAACTCAAAAACAGCTCCCTGCTGCCTCCTAAGTAAAATGCCTGTTCTACTGAGATGAAAAGGGCCTTCCAAACCACCACTGCCTCCTGACTCATTGCCTGTGCTCAGCCAACCCAAATGGCTCACTGGTCCCCAAATACATCCAGCACTTTCCTTGCCCCTTGCTTCTGCTTGTTTCCTATGTGAGGAATGTCCTTTCCTTCATCTCTGCCTGCCAAAAACCCACCAATCTTCAAACCCTCCCCCCATCCAACCTCCCACCAAATGCCACTGCCCCCCTCCAGCAAGTCATTTCCTATCCTCCAAGCTGGCAAGTTCCCACAGCATTTGCTGTCTTCTGAAACCGATCACAGTATATATTGTTGTAGTCCCTTGTGTGACTCTGATATCTACCGTTAGGTAATAAGCATCTTGAGGGCAGAGGCCTTGTGTTATCCACCATAATGTCTTTCACATATCAACCGCTCAATGAAACCAGAAGCCAGCAAACAATTAATGAAACTGAAAAAGAAAACTTGGTTGGCTTCTAGATGTTTGGGGCTTCAAGAAACACTAAAATAGTCAACTTAATAAACCCAGCCATGCAACCCCCATTCTCTTCCCTGCCCCTCCCCCATTTAAAAAAATAAACATACCTAGACCCAGGAAAATGACATGGCTTGCCCAAGTTCACACAAGGAGTGCCAGAGGAAGGATGAGAATTCAGATCTCCTGATTCTCAATTCATTAGTCCTATCACCAAATTGTTTCCTTCCTGCCCTTTTTCAGTTCTTCCCTAAATGGATATTTTTCTTGTTAATAAAGATTTCCTCAGTGATTTTATTCCTTTACATATTATTTAAGCTTAAAGCATTTATGCCACATTCCTGGCCCCACATATAATTTTAGCAAAATTATACTTTTTTTTTTTTTTTTAAACCAAAGGACCAAACAGAGACATCAGAGAAACATCTGGTCTGATTCATCAGGGTAGCAGCAACATTTCTATTTATACATGAGCACAGCCCTATCTTTGTAGCTCTCAGCTGTTCCTCACTGCTCAGTATGTCCCCCCTTTTCAACTCTATCTGTCCCTCATCAGGAGAGCATCCTGTATCCTGAGTCTTAAGCAGAATCTAATGCAATAAAAGAAAATACATTCCCTACTCCCTACTAGGGGTCTGTATTTACAAGGAACTATGTCCTTACTTTCTCAGTCTCTTTTGTTCAGGAACCAAGGACAGCAAGCCTCCAGTGGTTGGGTGGCTGCCGTTCATTCCACTGCATTCTGGGTAGAAAGAAGTTGGATAAAAACCAAAGCTGTGGCATGAGAGAAGTTTGGAAGCAGGTCAGGTAGAAAGGAATTTTAAACAGGGAAACTGAGGTTGATGTAGAAAACTTAGGGATATCTGGTTCTCCTCACAGCAACATTTGATAGTTATTTTAAAATAGAAACTGTTTGATCTTAGGTATTCATTGGTACCAAGAAGGACTTAGAAATCTTCTTGGATTATGTGAGTACCCAGGTCCCCGAAGAGAAGGCCCCTGCTTGTACCAACCAGTGACAATATTGTTTGGGAAAGCAGTGGACCGGGCAGGAGACAAACAGGCCTCCACCAGTCATTTCTTCTTGGCAAAAGCTCCTCCAAAATAATGACCTCACCTCAGCATTCAAGTACAGGAATGCAAAAAGAATAAAAACACTCAGATGGAACCACAAGAGCCCCTGACATCAGGGCCTAATTAAAACCTCCAGAGGTTCTAAGCACTGACAATAATAAGGTACCTCACCTCACCCCATGTAAAAAAAAAAAAAAAAAAAAAAATTGCAAAGTATTAGAAAAAGCAACAAAGTTCTGATTTTTTTTTTTTTGAGTGATGACCACTCAGAACTTGTTTTAGAAATGGCAAATATAAAACTCTTAAAATCTTTATGAATTTTTGTGTGCTCGTCCTTTGCCAGTGCTCTGAACACCACCATATCTTTTGAGTAATCCAGCCCTGCCTAGAATACACAGTACCAACCTTCTTTTAACTAACACAATCTGAAAGGGGTAATCTTTAGCAAATTAACTTCTGTGTACTTTTAGTAACTATAGAAACACCACATTATTCACTCTAACCAAAGAAAATGATCACTCCCTGAGTTTTGTGGTTCTAATGAGTTCTCAAAAGATGCAATAAAAAAATTTTAAAAAGCCAAATGATTCTAGAAGAGAGACTTTTAAAAGGATTCCACTGTCCTCATGTGACCCCGAGAACGATATTATCATAATTGGTCAGCATGTGGAGGCTACACTAGCCCATTTTCATTTGGCTTCTGGTATAATAAAGGTGTCAAGGTATCAGTTAAAAGGGCTGGAGCCTATTTAAGATTCTTATCAAAGACAAAAAATGTATCTAAAATATATCCCTAGTAAGCTGTCATCTAAATATGAATGAAGATGGTCATAGCAGCTCCTGAATGTCTCACTATTATTGATTAGGGTTGGTTGCTGGTATTGAGAATAAGAAATCTAGAAGGTGTTTTTTTTTTTTCTTTTTTCTTTTTAAAGGGGTAGGAGGCAGTCATTTTCCCATTGGTCTATAATAGGACATCATTAGCCGGTCAACCAGGGAGGAGCCAAAAGTTTAGAAGCTGGTAGTCAGAAAGTAGGATATTGGAATTTAAGATTACTGAGGTGTAATGTCTGAGTGATAACAAGATATAGAATGTGGTCCTGGGAAGTAGATAACTAGAGTGGAGGAGAAGGTCACCAGGGTTCAAGAAGTACCAAAAATTAGGAAGCTAAGTTATTGAACTCCTAGGATGGTGGTAGGAGGTGGGATAAAGAGAACTGTGGGTTAGGTTTCAAATTCTTTGGGGGAATGAAAGGAAGCAACCAGGAGGTTAGTTAGTGACTTGGGGGAGGAGAGGGAGGAGCGCATCCTTAAGAGAAGGTTGAACTTTTACATGAGAGTTAAAAAGTAATGGTCTAGAAGTAACCATGGGGATCAGCCAAATGCCAACCCCGGCACCCCAACTCCCTCAACAGTACAATAGAACAAAAGTGTATGAGACAGTGAACAGCCCCAACTAGTGGAATTTGCAAGGCAAATCCTAGCCTTGAAGGAGACACCTTAATTTAAGGCAAGAAGTGGAGAATACGCTTCCAAGAAGAAATATTAAGAATGTAGAATATTTCATTTACAATGAAGTAATGGTTCCAGATGGCTCAGTGGAAAAGATGATTAAGGGATTTGTAGTGACAGGCACAAGGGATGGAAAGAGGGGTATGGTAGTGATAAGCTGATGTGAGAAAGTACTAATTCCTTAAGGGGACAAGAGTAAAAGAGATGATAGATGATGAGAAACATTTCTCTTTTAATCATTGATATGAGAGAAATGGACTTCAACTATCATACTTTGGCACACACTTTTTGATATCCCTGTTGGATAAAGATTCTGTCAAAATACAGAGATGTGGTGAGGGCTGCCAAAGAGTTTTTGGAGAGGCCATAGGGACTTTGTTCTTATCTGAGCTATGTCTCTGTGTTCAGAGTGGTACCAACAAGCCTAGTTAGAACAAAGTTTCTATCTAAGTATGTGGCTCAGTAAAGGGGCCATTTCTCCATTTCATGAGAACTCAAATCTGTTGATCTCTTTATTTTATTCCTAGACTCTTTTGGTCCCATACCCTGCCTGGGACTAATAATTGCTTGTCTGAAGTACTCTCACACCAGTCTCTTCCATTCTCTTGCACCCTGTGCATCAACTCTGGATCATTCTCACAGTCTGCTGTTTTCTGTTCCTCCTTCTCAAACATCTGAAGCCTAGAGAAAAATCACATAATCTAGAATCTTGTGCTGTTACAGATTCAAGCTCAATGGGTCCTCAGAGTCTTCATCAATCCCTTCTTTTATCTTTGCTCAATTCCCTCTCTCATTCTTTCCAGTAAATAGACCTCATCGTTGTCTCTCTCCTCAAGACCTAGTCAACTTCCAACTCTCATTCTCAACAAAAGTTTCTGCCCCCTATTTCAAGAAAAAAAGTGAGGCCACTGAGCAAGATCCCCATTCAACATCCCCACCCTACCACCATCTCTTCCTTTACCTCAGAAATAAGCAATTTCTCCTCTTTTTCAAAAGCCAAGATCTCCCCCCTCTTCCAGGGCTTCACCGATTTTTTTCTCTTTTTTCTTTCAGTTATACTTTCAACATTGGCTCCTTCCCTCAATTTATATGTTCATTTTTCCCATCTAATAAAAAAGCCCCCAACCAATGAAGTGTACTTATGCTTGCAACTTTTTGTGTGTGTTGATGAATGGATAGATATGTGATAAATCAAATATAGCCAAATCCTCTTTGTAGAATTTATGAGACAGGTACAAAGATATTCACTATACAATTCTTTTAACTTTTTTATATGTTTAAAAATTGTTATAATAAAAATGTTGGGAGAGGGGCTTCCAACTCAGCATCCTCCCTAAGTCACCATCTAATCTTTCTTCTTCCTTTTCCATCTTTTTGAAAATCTAGACTATACTCACTGTCTTTACTACCTCCTTACCTCCCAGTCATTATTTTCTCTTCATATCTTTAAAAAAGACATAAAATGTTGTAAATACAGCTGAAGTCCCCTTTATATCCATCCAATCCCTTTGTCTCCCAACAACCAAGATGTCATGATTATGCTAATGTTGGTATGTATCTTTTCTACATGTGCACATGTGTGTATGAAAATCCTTTCATGATTTTTTTCTATTGGATTTTTGTTTGGTCTTCATGAAATTCTTATATATATATATAAAATGTCCTGAAGTTTACTTTTTGCATTTAGTATTGTGTTTTCAAGATTAATCTATGTTGATACTCATGGATCTAGTCCATTCATTTTAACCGCTATCTAGTTTTGCATCATATACATAGTCCACTATTAATTTACACATTCCACTATTGAGAGTTCTCCCCAGTTTTTTTAATGATTGCAAACAATAAAGCAGTGACCATCCTTAAGGCAATTCTCTTTGTCCAAATGTATAAGAGTTTCTCTAGACATATGTCCCGAAATTGAATTGCTATGTAGTAAGGGACACACTTAGTCCACTCTACAAAATATTGGCAAATTGCTTTTCATCATGCTTGTACAATTTACTTTCACAAGCAGAGTGTGAGAGTTTCTTATCTTTACATCCTTGCCAATATTTAGCATTATTAGATTTAAAAATTTGCCATTCTTATATATATGAAAAGTGATTCAATTTTACATTTTGCATTTTCTTCTAGAGGGGTTAAGCATCTTTTCATATGCTATTGCCAGTTTAGGATTCACTTCTCTGAATTGTCCGTTTACATTCATTGATAATTTTTTCCTATTTTCTCCTTTTTATGGATTTGTAGATGTTCCTTCTATGTATATGCTGTGCCCAGATCTTTTGTCAGTTATTTGAGTTGCAAATATTTTTTTCTACTCTTGTTGTTTTGTTTTATTTTTAAAACATTATTTATGGTATCTTTTCTGAAATAAAAAAAATAAAGTTAGCATCTTTTTTGTTTATAGTTTAAGTTTTTCATGCCTTAAAAAGCCTTTTCTACTCTGAAGTAATGAATATATTCTCCTTTATTATCTTCTGAAAGCTTTATTACTCTGCCTTTCACACTGAAGTCTTTCATCTACTTGATATTTATTTATGTGTACAGTGGGAAGGATCTAATTTTCTCCTTGGATAGCTAATTGATCCAGCACCATCTATTGAATAGTCCAAGTGTTCCTCATAGCTCTGTACTTTCATGTACATCATATCCCAAGTTCTCATACATATTCATCTCTGTCCTCTTCTATTCATCCATTTATCTACTTACGATCTAGTACCACACTGTGTTAGTTTCTCCTCTTTCTCATTTTTCTTTTTCAAAATTGTCTTGCCTATTCTTGGTCCTGAGGCCTTCCATGTGCATTTTAGACTCAGCTGGTTAAATTCCACAAAGCACCCTGTTTGAATTTTGACTGTAAATTGAACAAAATTGATACATTAAGGAGAATTGGCTGATACTCGTTTTTGAACATTGATTTTATGTTCATCAACCTTGAAGAACTCTCTTATAAGTACCGATTACATGTCAAAAGATTATCTTGATTGTTCTGTGTAGACAATCATATTATTTTCATATTATGATTATTTTTGTTTCTTCCTTTTTGATCCCCCCCCCCTTTTTTTTCTTATCTTACTACCTTGGTTAGGACCCTCAGGACAACGTGGAACAGATATAATAGCCATGTCTTGTTCTTGACTTTAGAGGAACTGTTTCATGATTTCAACATTAAGTATGATATCTGCTGTAGGTTTTTTGCTATCAAGGATTATTTTATCTATTCCTAGTTTGCTTAGAAGGATATTTTATTATTTTAAAAAATATTTGTATTGGTTTTTTTAGAGAGAGAAGAAGGGAGAGAGAGAAAAAAAACATTGATGTAAGAGAGAAACATCGATCAGTTGCCTCCTGTACACACCCCAACTGGGGACCAAACCCGCAACCTGGGCATGGGCCCTGACTGGGAATCAGATCGGCGACCTTTTGGTGCAGGAGACAAAACTCAACCAACCGAGCCACACTGGCCAGGGTACTAAGAAGGATATTTTAAAATCATCAAGTGAGTGTTTGATTTTATTAAATGCTTCTTTTTGTATTTATTGAAGTAATCATTTCGTTTTCTCCCTTAATTGGATAAGACTATGAATTACATGAATTGATTTCAAAAAATAAAGTATCATTTCACTTCTGAGATTAAACCCTCCTTGATCATATTGTATTTTAAATGAATTGTAAGTATTTAATTTAATTTTTGTGTATCTATATTTATATGTGACATTAGCCAATAATTTTCCCTTCTGGTGCTGTCCTTGTCTGGTTTAAGTATCCTTGGATAGTCAAGGGGGTTGCCTCCCTAATCAGTCTTCAATCTGTTATACTCTATGAGAGCAGCTCTCAAAATGGCATCTAAGCCCTGGCCAGTCTGGTTCAGCGGTTAGAGTGTCGGCCTGTGGTCTGGAGAGACCCGGGTTCGGTTCCCGCTAAGGGCATGTGCCTCGGTTGCAGTTTGTCCCCAGCCCTGGTTGGTTGTGTGGGTGGCAGCCACTCGATGTGTCCCTTTCATGTCGATGTTTCTCTCTCTCTCTCTCTTCCTCTCTCTCCCTCCCACTCTATCTGAGCAAAAAATGAAAAAATGTCCTCAGGTGAGGATAAAAAAAAATGGTATCTAAGTGGATAAATTTAAAGTATTTTCCTCAAGCCCTATGTTGCAACACCTCTGTTACATATAATGTAATTGATCTCTTCCTTCTTAAAATTTACTCTTTATTTTAATGACATCACATTCTCCTTGTTCTCTCATAAATCTTTAAGCACGCCTTCTCTACTTTCTTTTTTTACAACATGTTTTAATAAAGAGAAAGTGTGTGTGTATGAGAAATGGATAAATACATGATCGTTTATTCATACAAAATAATATTTTTCAACAATTAAAATACATGTACACATATGGCTTTATCTCATTCTCTACTTTCTTTATGGGCCTCTCTCCTTTCTGGAATCTCCCTTGACCAACACACTTCTCTCTACACATGTTCCTTAAGTGACCTGACGCACCCTCAATGTTTCAACTACCACCTGTACAGAGATGAATTCCAATACTGTACCTCTGTGACAGATCTCTCCCCGAAATTCTCGTTTATTTTGGCTCATTCTGGCTGTCCCAAAGGCACCTGGAACTTCACGTTTAGAATAGAACTAATCTTTTCCATTAAATTCGTTTCTCCTCCTGTAGATACAATCTTAGCTCATGACCCCTTTATCCATATTTGTCATCCAAGAGAGAATTCTTTGGTAGTCTTTCTCCTTCATTTCTCAGATCCAATAGATTACCATGCCCTGACAATTTAACTTCCCTAAACATTGCCTCATCTGTTCCCGCCTCTCCAACTGCACTACCCATGCCTCAGATGGGGCTTGCTTCATCTTTTCCCGGAGCTAGAACGCTGATTTGCTAACAAATCTTGTTTGTTTTGTCTACCTCAAATATTCGTATAACCACAGATGCCACTGCAATCCCTTTCTAATTGTTCTCTTTAAGTCCTGAAGTAATTTATTTAAATCTCCAATCTTGTCCACTTTTCTGCTTTAAAACCCTTTAGTATTTTGCCCTGGTCGGTGTGGCTCGGTTGGTGATAGAGTTGTCCTGTGCAAGAGGAGAGTCGCTGGTTCGATTCCCAGTCAGGGCACATACATACCCAGGTTGCAGGTTCAATCCCCGGTCTGGGCGCATACAGGAGGCAATCAAGTGATGTTTCTCTTTCACATCGATGTTTCTCTCTCTCCCTTTACTCTCCCCTCTCTCTAGAATCATGCTTGTAGTTCCCTCTGTAACCAATGCATTGTTTTCCTTCCATGCCTTTGTACATAATGGAATATTGCTTGGCTATAAAAAAAGAAAGAAATCTTACCCTTTGAGAGAGCATTGATAGACCTGCAGAGTATTGTGCTAAGTGAAATAAGCCAGTCAGAGAAAGACAAATACCATATGATTTCACTTATATGTGGAATCTAATGAACAAACTAAACTAACAAACAAAATGAAAACAGATTCATAGATATAGAGAACAGACTGATAGCTGTCAGAGGGAAGGGATAGGGAGACTGGGTGAAAAAGGTGAAGGGATTAAGCAAACACACACACACACACACACACACACACACACACACCCCTCATAGACAGACAACTGTATGGTGATTCCCAGAGGGAAAGGGGGGTGAGGGGATGTAGGAGAGGATAAAGGGGGTGATGAAAGGAGACTTGACTTGGGGTGGTGAACACACAATACAATATACTGATGGTGTATTATAGAATTATACCCCAGAAACCTATATAATTTTATTAACCAGTGGTCACCCCAATAACTTCAATTAAAAAACCAAACAAAAACACAAAAAAACAGTGACCTATCAGTGTGGTTAACATGGTATAGATTGGAGTATGAAACCACAGGGGAAAGTAGAAACAAGTAAATTGGGATAGAATAATGAAAGAGGATCCGAGTTAGAACACACACTGCCCATCATTCCTAACTAGGGTATTCTCTAATACTATGGTGAGATGTGATTAATATTTATCAGTGGAATCACAGTGTCAGTGGCTCCTGAATTATTTGTGAATTCAGATATCACCTTGAGGTTTATATACATTCATCTGGAAACCTCATCTCATATCTTATGGGAAAACCAATGCTCTCCCCAAACACACTGCAGTTTTTTGGGCTCCCCATTCTCTTGGTAACCTCAGGGTTTGATTTCTGGCTTCTGCTGAATTCCCATTCTTTACTCTGTGTCTTGCAGCTGTTCCTTTATCTTCATTTGGCACTGACCCGAGGGTGAGTACGAGCCCCTCCTTCTAGATTTCCCACCCCAAATTCACAAGAGGCAGCTGTGTGTGGTAGACTCTTCCTGAAGATTCGAAGGTGATGTCTGCCACATAGGGGGCTACATGTGAAATATGCAGCACTCTCCAGCAGCCAATTTAAAACGGAAAACTCGATTTCCTTGCTCTGCTGCCACCAACCCAAAGTTAGCCTTCTGATACTTTGCTCAGCCTTCTCTCCCACTCTTCCTCATTTTCTTCTCTTTTCTTCCTGTATTTCCCAATTTCTTATTGCAGAATGTCTGTGATCTTTTTGTTGTTTCTTTCCAACCCATACAGAGTCTCTGCTTCCCCTCCTCAGGTGTCTCTCAGATAGTATTCTAATCAAAGACGATTCCTTACTTGAAAAGAAATCTTGTGCCAGTTTGCAAAGTATTAATATTTTCTCATTCCTCAACTACATTTCTTTGTATAGCGTATGCATGTTTATGTGTCGTAACTAAAAATGCAATATTGCTCATTTTATTTTATTTATTTTTGTTACAGATGTTTCTCTTTTTTTCCACCATTGACACCCTCTTCCCAATCCCTCCCCCCCACGCAGCATATCCTTGTTTATGTCCTTGTCTACGCATATATGTGTATAAGTTCTGTGGTTTATCTCTTCCCTCTCCCCATATCCACCTCTTCTGAGATTTGTCAGTCTACACCCCACTTCCATGTCTCTGGGTCTATTTTGTTCCTCAGCTTGTTTTGTTCACTATACTTCACAAATAAGTGAGATCATGTGATACTTGTCTTTCTCTGACTGGCTTATTTTGCTTAGCATAATACTCTCCAGGTCCCTCCATGTCGTCTCAAAAGATAAGAGATCTTTCTTTCTTATAGCTGCATAGTATTCCATTGTATATATGTACCACAGCTTTTTTATCCACTCATCTATTGATGGACACTTGGGCTATTTCCGGATCTTAGCTATTGTAAATAGCGCTGCCATGAACACAGGAGTACATATATTCTTTCTGATTGGTGTTTCAGGCTTCTTAGGATATATTCCTAGATTCCTAGGAGTGGGATCACTGGGTCAAATGGCAGTTCAATTTTTAATTTTTTGAGGAAACACCATATCGTTTTCCATAGTGGGGGCAGCAGTCTGCATTCCCACCAGCAGTGTACTAGAGTCCCCTTTTCTCCATACCCTCGCCAGCACTTGTTGTTTGATGATTTGTTGATGACAGCAATTCTAGCAGGTGTGTCAATATTGCTCATTCTAATATACATGATTTTTTCTTCCCAACTAAATCTGTTGTAAAAAATCAATGTAAAAAAACAACTTTAGTTATTGCTAATGATTTGTACCTGAACCAAGTGGTACCAACCAACACAGATAGTCACCACCCTGGTGTGCAGTTTGGGACAAACCAAGGAGTAGTTGTTACAGAATTATGCATGAACAGGGCCTTAAAACTGTCTCAACTTAATGCCTTTAAATAAAATTCTTCATATTTGATATATGGCCGATCTGAATGGAATGTTTCTGAACAACAGCAAATATTGGTGGTTCCTAAACTTCCGGAATCCCAAAGAGATTTTTTCTTTTGGAAAGACTTGATTCTTTCCAGCAAATATGTGTCAAGAGCCTTCTGTGGGTCAGGCACCATGATAGACCTTAGGGACTGAGTGGAGAAGAGTTGAACTCCTTACTCCCATGGAGCATATATTCTAGCAGGGAACACACTCAATAGGAAGGAAATAGGTAGTTACAGATTGTGGTAAGTTCTATGAAGAAAGTTGACATGGTGAGTTGATAGAGAACAGGTGGGGGGAAGGGAGGTACTCCTGATGGAGTAGTTTGGAAAGTTCTCTTTGAGCCTTGACCTGTTATCTGAAAGCTAAGTGATGAGAAGGAGCCAGTCATGCCAAGAAAGGGGAAGACCAGTTAAGAGGCCATTGCAGTAGTCCTGGCAAGAGATAATGGCCCTTAGACTAGGATCGTGGCAGTGGAGAGAGAAGGAAGGAGATGGTTCAGATATATTTTAGAGGTACAACTACAGCAGTATTTGCTAATGGTATATCTATCTATAGATGGAGATAGATAGGTAGATAGGTAGATAGATAGATAGATAGATAGATAGATAGATAGATAGATAGATAGATAGATAGACAGACAGATAGCTGAGGGAGGAGGAGGAGGAGAAAGAGAAGAAGAAGAAAAGAATCAAGGATTACTACATAGTTCATTTTGACACAAAGATGGAGAAGATGACTAGAAGATAAACAGGCTTGACAGGGAAATGTGGTGCTCCATTTTGGACCTGTAAAATTGAGATGTGCCTGGCCAGCATGACACAGTGGTTGAGCATCAACCCATGCACCAAGAGGTCGCTGGTTCGATTCCTGGTCAGGGCACACGCCCAGGTTGTGGGCCAAATCCCCAGTAGGAGGCATGCAGGAGGTGGCCAATCTATGTTCTCTCTCATCGATGTTTCTATCTCTTTCCCTCTCCCTTCCTCTCTCTCTAAAATCAAGAAAGAAAAAGAAAATTAAAAAAAAATTGAGATACCTCTTAGACATCCAAATGGGGACATCAGATATATGAATCTGGATTTCTGGGAAAGGTTAAGGCTGAAAATATATATTTGGAGTAATCTGCACACAGATGCTATCTGAAGTCACAGAACTGAATGATCCCTCCTCGGGGAGAGTTATTCTTGGAGCAGAGGGCCCAGGATGAGCACTGAGCACGTTACACTTCAGAGATCAGACAGAGAAATGGGAGACAGAAAAGGAGAGGCCAGTGAGGCGGATGAAGCCAAGAGAGCACATACCTTGGTAGTAAAAGAAGAGGTGAGCCAGTTAAGTTAGGGAGACAGCCATGTCCACTGTATGCTGCACACTCTGTGCAAGGCTCTGCCCAATCTGTGAGCTTTCTAGCCTGAAGATACAGGTCAAGAAAGGTTTCTAACATCAAATCTTCAGGTTATACAACCTGTTATAACCTGGGTGTCTGAAGAGGCAGCATCTTGGGCATTTGCATGTGTTATGGTTCTTCCAGGGTTGTGATTGAACATCGTGGTGGTAATCAGTGAACAAGTTACCCCAGACTGCCTTTATGTGGACATATATTTGTTGACTGATTCTCACTAGATAATCCCAAAAGGTCTTTGTGATGAGAACAAAGTGTAAAATCATGATTATAAAATTAGTAGGGTGGCCCTGGCTGGTTTTGCTCAGCGGTTAGAGCATCGGCCCACGGACCAAAGAGTCGCGGGTTTGAATCCAGTCAAGGGCATGTACCTCGGTTGCAGTTCATCCCAGGCCCTGGTCGGGGTTGTGCGGGAGGCAACCGGTGGATGTGTCCCTCTGGAGTTGATGTTTTTCTCTCTCCCCCTCTCTCTCCCTCCCTTCCATTCCATCGGAAGATAAATAGAAAAATATCCTCAGGTGAGGATTAAAAAAAAAGATTAGTAGGGGTGTTTCACAATTTCCTGTAAGAACAGGATCATCTTTGTTAATCTGTGCCTCATTCCTTTTTGCAGAAGGCATTGATCACCACTAGGAATAAAGAGTGGTGCTTCTTTGTCATCTGGTTCCTTCTGGTTATTAAGTCCAGCTTCCAACTGAAAGTGGGAACATCAATGGAAAGACACACAACTTTTCATCTTATCTTATTATATACAGCACTAACATTCTAGAGAACGGTCCTTTGATGGCAAGTCCAGTGCCAATGTAGGGTACAGCCACTGTGATACAGGCTGTTTTGTTATAGTCAGTTTGCTGACACACGGCTTTGACACAGTCATTTTGATGCCAGGAACATCTTGATGTGGCTGCCTTGAAGTGGCTGTTTTGATATGGGAACATTTTGACTCTGCCTAAAAACAAACCAATAAACTTTCTCTTAAAGAAATTATTACCAAGTAATGTGCATTGACAGAGCTCCTCCCTGACTCCCTGAGCCCCACCTTATCCCCTAGACCCCAGAATAGAAGCCAGACTGCAGAGGTGGACAGTAGGACCCTTTAGAAGAATCCGGAACAGTGGACCCAGCTCATCAATAAAACCTGAAGAAAGAGAAAGGTAATTCTGCTCTCGAACCCACTTAGAAAGGTCAGTGCACCTCCACAACCCTGAGCGAGCTCAAGGAGCTCCGCTGCAAGAGAAACCCTCACCCTCTCCCAAGAGCTGAGCCTGACCAGGAATTTCTATTCTGGATTTTAAGCAGGAGAAAAACAAACAAAAGATAACATGTATACTTCCTGCATACATGGGAGATATGCAGGAGAACCAAGGAATTCCAACCAGGCATTGCTTTGACAGGACGTGTCCCACTGAATGAAGGACAGTATCATTCAGCAGGGAAGTTAAAAAGAACTACAGCTCTGCACACCCAAACAAGAGGCAGCCACCCAGGCTGCCCAGTAACAGATGTGGGCATGGAGGGATCAGATGGTTGGGTTGATCAGGGTTGATATTTTGTCATTCAGGTGCGACTGGACAATAGGGAAAGGAAAGCCAAATGCCTTGGGTCTCTTGTCCCACTCCTATTACCTGCGATCTGTCGGGAATCTATTATCAAGTGTCCTCTTAGTTGAATGGAGAATATAAACTGACTTCCTCTATGGCAAATTATTTTTCTTGCTAAGAGTTTTTTGTTTTGTTTTGTGTTTTGTTTTAAGTAACAATATAACTAAAACACTCTATGAAACAAGTTAAATCATTAATATGATTAATGGTATAATTTCTCCAGTACAAGGTGTTTATATCATTTAAGCTCGTGAACTAAAACCTTAAATATTTTCCAGAGATGAATCTGCCTGTTTCTGCCACCATTATCTCTTTAAAGAATTGGAATACTATTTAATTGAGCTTGAAGATGTACATGAGGAGTACTGAATGGTACGTAATGTGAAAATCTATACAGTGTGCATGATTTGTTTCCAGGACATAGGAATTTCCTCTCTCCCCAAACCCATTTACTTCATCTTCCATTGTAAGCATTTCCTATTTTGTTTTAACTTCAATCCTTTCTAAGTACTCTGATTTCAATTTAGGTTAGAAGATATGTATTAAATACTAGTACGTTCCAGTCATTTTGTTAGGCACTACAGTGAACCAAAATATAAATATGAATAAGAAATAGCCTCTGCTCTCAGGGA
The DNA here is from genome assembly GCA_030848825.1 of Tadarida brasiliensis. Taxonomy (NCBI): domain Eukaryota; kingdom Metazoa; phylum Chordata; class Mammalia; order Chiroptera; family Molossidae; genus Tadarida; species Tadarida brasiliensis. The sequence continues at coordinate 44,797,486 of CM061275.1, forward strand.
TATAATGGGTAGAGATTAGACTTGAATAAAAGCAATATATAAAGCAGATAGAGATATCACGAGGCACTCATATGCGTTTAAATATCATCTGATAAATTTCAGATGTCATAAACTGGCATAATCAAAATGATTTGGAACCAGGCTGGAGCAATTAAACCCTACTGGGAGAAGGAAACGGAAAATGGCATTTAATTATGGATATCCTACTCTGTGATAAGCACTGTGCTAAGTGTTTTACATATCTTGTCTCATTTAATCCCCCCAACAGCCCCATTTTACAAAGCAGGAAACAGCAGCGCAGCAACATTAAGTACCTAGCCCAAGGTCACACAGCTTAGATTTGGGGTGGAGGCCAAATTCAAACCTGGCAGAACCCACACTCATTTCAGCCCCCTCCAGGAAGCAGCAGGGTGGGGTATTACCGAGGTAAGAGTAGAGTTGGCAGCTCTTGACACTAATGTTTGAAAGAGTGACTTTGGGTTATTAAAACGACATAAACAGCCAGCAGGTAAAACAAAAGGTAGTCACAGCCAGTCTAGACCCATGACTGAGCAATTCAGTGGGCATATTGATCAAAATGGCTATTTGGTAAGTATAACTTTTTATAAACTTAGTTGGGTTGTCAATGAGAGTAACAAAAAACAGTAAAAACCTTTAAAAATGACTGCAACAATTCTTTAGCTTATTGAATCTAGATATTGGGGTGGGTATATTCAGGAAACTCCCTTCCTATCTGGGAGAGTAAACACACTCCAACTTCATAATAATAGCTAATTTTACCAGGTGTTTATTTATCAGATACTACAAAGTAGACTTTCCTTTCAGATGAGGAAATTAAGGCCCAGAGAGTATAAGTTGGGGACTTTATACCCAAAAGGTACCTTTTCCTTTAATAAGAAAAAGTATTAATAATAACCAACATTTATTGAATACTTACTAACTATGAGCTCTGTGCTGAATATATAGAGGTTAAGATCATGGATTTAGAAGCAGATTGAGAGGGTTCAAAGGTTGGTTTCACCACTTATTAGCTATTAACTTCACTAGATTACTTAAACTCCCTGGGCCTTAATTTCCTCATCTGAACGGAAAGTCTACTTCGTAGTATCTGATAAATAAACACCTGGTAAAATTAGCTATTATTATGAAGTTGGAGTGTGTTTAACTACTCTCTCAGATAGGAAAGGAGCTTCCTGAGTATACCCACCCATGGGTAAATCCAGGCCTCCTTCTCTGGGGCTCGTGGCAAGGGGGCGGGTCATGCACACAGGATACACAGGAACCAGCCAAGCTGCAGAGCATGGTGGCCATCGCTCCTGCTGGGAGGCCCTGTGTGATAAGGGGAAGTCTGCTGTAGAAGAGAGGTCCTCCAATGATGCCAAGCAGAAACTGAGCTGGCAGAGCCACAGATGCTGAACAAAACTCCAGGGCAGTCAGGTCCACTCTCCCTCATGTCTGGCTGCCCCCGCAACCCCCTTGGAGTGTCTCCTTTCACAACCCTATGAGGTGCATGTTATCATCCCCTTTACAGTCAAAAGGTTATCCTGCTTTAGATCACTTACCTGGTAGGTAGCCTAATCAGGACTGAACCCCAAGTTTTAATGACTCCAGAGCCTGGGTTTTTAATGATCAGACAATTCCACCTCTTATGCCAGTTATTCCAATGTTGTGATGTTAGGATCTAATGAAAACATGAGATTTGTGAAGTGTGCATATCCACTGTAAACACAGCACTTAAAATGAATCATTTATAAATATTAATTCTAAGAAATATTTATTTGTTCTAAGTCCAGTCAAGTAGTTGACATGTCTACCTATGTTTCAAACTTACTTGTGCAGTAAGATAAAGTACTTTCCCAGACAGGCTCCTGGGTCTCATAGAGGGAATTTGACTAAAAGTATAACATCATCGTGGGGGAGGTTCTCCAACTTGACTCCAGACCCAGCTGAGACCCTGTGACATGCTCCCTTCCATTCTCCCAAGCAGCTCTCTTTCAGGTTCTCCATTCTCCACGAATCTCCCGCCCACTTCCCCTTCACTCTCAGCAAATGACTCATCACTCACAGATAGGGAAAGGACGAGCCACCCATGATAACCACCACAAGTTCCCACCACCAATCCTGAAGTCTGGCCTTCCATCCTCCTTCTCTGTGGTTACCACAGAAGTGGTCCTCCTCTCTGCAGCTAAAGCCACTGCATGTCCTTTGGATCCCAAACCCTCCCATTTTCTTAGGAATCTTGCTCAATTGATTTCTCCCTCTCTCTTGGTTGTCCACCATTCCCTCCCCTACTAAATCTTTCCATACGTATTTAAACTGTTCATTTTTGCTTAATGAATAAAAACAAACACCTTCCCATGGCCCCTGCCCTTTCTCTCTCTTCCCCTTCTCAGTCACATGTCTTAAGGAATTGTCTACACTTGGTGTCACTACTTCTCTACAACCCACTCACTCATCACCTTACCATAGCTCAGCTAATGCCATCAACACTTCTCTCAACTTGCATCACCAAGGAACCAATGACCTCCCTACTGCTACTCACTCCGTTTATTTCTTCACCTCTCAGTGTTCAACACTATTATTCACTATCTCTTGAACTGCTCTCTTTGCTTGGCTGGATTAATTTTCTACCTCTATGGATGCACATTCTTCTTTTAAAGCTCCTCTCCCATTGGCCATCTCTTTCCCTTGGGGTTCTGTATTGGGGCCTCTTCATTTCTCAATCTACACACCTTTCTTGGGTGGCCCCATTCTATACCTTGGCTTTAGTTACCATCTATTTGCCTATGATCCCCAAATCCATAATTCTGACCTAGATCTGAGCTTTACACTTAAATATATCAGGATTGGGTAAAAAGAGGTGTACAGTTGTTTATATGGAAAATAATACAATAATTAATAAATAATAATATAAGAATAAATTCGGTGTTTCCCATACCCACAACTGTAAACCTACTTTTGCCCCACCCTGTGTATTAACCTGTCTCCTGAACATTTCCACTTAGATGTCCTAAAGACACTTCATGCTCTTTAAACTCAACTGCTCCAAACTCACCTGCTTTTTCCTCCCACCTGCACTTCCTCTGGGCTCCCTGTTCCAGTGAATGGTTCTACCATGCAACCAGTTGCCTAAGCCCAAAATGTGAGTGTCATTCTCAACTTCTTCTCCCTCATCTGTACTCTATTTCTAATCAAGTCTGGCAGTGATACCTTTAAATATCTCTGGAATCCATTCATTTATTTCTATTTCCACTACCTACCTCCTCTGACCAGGATTACAGCAAGCATCTTCTGACAGGTCTGCAGAGAGTGATCTCTCTAAAGTGCAAATCCCAAACTTCTTGGCATGGCATGGCTGGCCTCTTAGGATCTTGACATCTGTCACTAAATTCTCCTTTGCCAATCTCCCCACCTCTCCCCCAGTGTTCTATTCCAAACTTGTTGAACTGACACTGGATTCTCCGCTAGAAAACAGTCCTTAGTCTCAACGTCACTAACTCCTCCTCTGGGACATCTCTCCTTCTACTTATGTTGGATTAGGTTGAAGTACTTCTCCAGGCAGGCTTCTGAGTCTCACACAAAGCAGGGAATTTTGTTAAAGTGTATGTCACAGTGGTAGGTAGACTGGAGTCAATATATTTCTTAAATACTCTCTGCTTTCCTACACTTCCCTTAATCGTAGTACATTTGTCTGTTTTCTGTCTTGACACCCAAGGCAGTTGAAACCGTGGCAATCAAGTGCAATGGTTAAGAATTCAGGCTCTGGAACAAGATTACCTGAATTTAGATTCAGACTCTGCAATGTCCTACTTCTAGGACATTAGATGACTTGCTAACTGTGCCTCAGCTTTGTCCCCTGCAAAATGGAGATCATGAGAGTATCTATCAAATGGAGTTGTTGTGACGATTAAATGAGTCAAGCTAAGTGAGGCATTCTGAATGGTGTCTGACACATGGCAAGCATTCAAAAGAAGGCTGTTATTACTTTTGAAGGCAGGTACTGTATCATTTATCTCCACAGAGGTACTCACTAAATATTTTTGGAATGAGCAAACAAAGGAAATGTTTGTAGCTAAACCTGTCACCAAAATTCTTTTTTTTTTTGGTACGTGCCCTTAGCGGGAACCGAACCCGGGACTCTCTGGTCCACAGGCCGACGCTCCAACCGCTGAGCCAAACCAGCCAGGGCTGTCACCAAAATTCTTAACATTAACCCAAAGCTGAATATTAAACACACTACACTAAGCACCATGCATAGAAATCACACCAACATGGTCGCTGGGCACTTGGAACTTTTTGGAAATGAGGTCATTCTATTTCTACCCAAGCACTCAGGGAATTACACTCCCTTGAGGGGGGCTGTCGGAATCAAACAGGACACCTCAAGGTTCCCAAGGGTGTCGTGAATGACTCTGAGGTAATGTCTTCTTTGTGTGAACATGACTGTTAAAAGCAAGGAGACATTAAGGTAACTGTTTTAACATGTTTTTCAGTAATGTAAGACTCCTGGGCCCTCCATTCTCCCCGTGTCACAGACACCTGTAATCTCACTCATCTTGCTCAAGGAGAGGGTGGTGTTCCACAGTGCTTTTCCTTCCAGAGTCAGACAAACCAGGCTTTATTATTATTATTATTATTATTATTATTATTATTATTACTTTTAAAGCATTTCTTTATTTCATTACCTTTAACATTTGAAAAGGTTTTCCTGCTGAGAAACAACATACAATGGAAATTTTACACATATAACAAAAAGATATAAATATTGCTTTTAGATTAGCTTCTATCGTGGTGCCTAAAATATCAGGAAAGTGATGCCCTAATATAATTTAAATTGTATTAATTTTGCTATTTTTAGTTTTTTTTTTCAAGATTGAATGACTTTCATTTTAAGCTGATAAAAATGTCTAGTTCAATAATATGGAATAGCTAAAATCCTGCAGAGCCTTATTAATTTAGAGTCTATTAATACAGTAGTCGAGATCATTTGAACAGCAAGAGTGCTATTTACACAATTTATGGATAAACAATATTTGCAAGTAAGTTAAGTATAACCAAGATTTTATAGGGGCTGTTTACTAGTCTTTTCCCTATTTCTTTTTCTTTTTCTTTTTTATTGAATTTATTGGGGTGACATTGATTAATAATATTATATAGGTTTCAGGTGTACAATTCCATGATACAGCATCTGTATCTTGATTGTATTATGTGTTCACCACCCCAAGTCAAGTCTCCTTCCATTACCATTTCTCCCCCCAGCTAGGCTTTATTCAGTTCAAGCTTCACAGGCCTGTGTCATTTAGAAGTCACTTTGCAATCATGGCACTGGTGCTACCAGATGCCCAGTTTGGTCAGGGCAGAGGCAGAGCAGAATAGCATTGTTTAACACAAGTGGGTGTGTTTCCAAAGACACAGTCTGAGAGGGAACTGAGGCAACCTAGGAGAAGTTTCAGAGTAGTAGAAAAATCTGGACCAGACATATGTATGGCACCAAGCTGCCAATATATGTTTATAGATAAATGTGCGTGTGACTCCTATTACTGCTTGCCTCCCTCATTGGCCTCCTGCCTATTGTAGGGATAGACAGACACTGACATAGTATTTCTGTCTTTCAGAAAGATGACTGGCATCTAGGGAAATGACCTTGATAGACTGAACTATAAATACAATATTAATCAGAGCAGTTTACTCCTGAATTGTGTCCCCTTTCCCAATAGCCCAAAGCAACTCTAGGAGAGAGGCAAAAAAGCATAATCAGTAGCCATTTCATATGCATACGCAAGTAAAGGTCAAAGACTCCAACACAGTGGGAAAATAATAACCTGAGTCCTGCCTCCAGAGAAAGTTATTTCCCTAGATCATCTAAATCTGAATAGATCCCACGAGCGGTGCCTCTGTTCCTAATGGTCTCTGCCTTGGTGTCATAGAGCAAGATGACAAGGAAAACAGGTTAGGGGTTTAATCCACATATAACTCGTCACCTTTGCTCTCTGCAAGAGAGACAAGCGAGGTCTTGACTCCTGAGCCAGCCATCTTGCAAATGACTGTTGTTTAGAATGTCTGGGGCAGGGGGAGGGCTGAGAATGAGGACCAGCCTATTGTCATAGATGGGGAAGCGAAGCAGCAGCCTCAAGCCCAGCCTCTTGACAATAAGAATAGTACATTACATTAACTTGTTCTGAACTCTCATGAACAAATGAATGTTTGATTTCCACGAGACCAATACTCTAAACTTCCCCCAAATAAATGTCATCAAAAGGACATTCCACCCAGTGAAAAGAATATTTCCAGCAGAAAGGTTGAGCACAGAAAGGGGACCCCTGGCCCCTCCTTGCAGAAGAGCCTCTGTGGCCACTTAGCTGCTGTTTTACAAGTCAAAAGGTGACCTTTCAGGCCAGCTCTGCTCCCTCCACGTGACACTGGAGAATTGAGCTGCTCCCTCTCTGCCACTGTGACCTGCTGGGTAATAAAGTTTACTGGGCTTCCTTCCTTCCTTCCTTCCTTCCTTCCTTCCTTCCTTCCTTCCTTCCTTCCTTCCTTCCTTCCTTCCTTCCTTCCTTCCTCCCTTCCTCCCTCCCTCCCTCCCTCTCTCCCTCCCTCCATCCCTCTATCCCTCCATCCCTCTCTCTCTTTTTTTTGTTCTCTCTCTCTTTTAAAATCAGAACTACGCTGACAGTCTTCATGACGACAGGGAGGGCAAGGGCAAGTTAAAATCCACCCCCAGCTCTGTGGGGAATGAAGAAGCTGAGGCTCATTCCCGTCAGCAAGTATGAGTCAGACACACAGCGAGCAGCAAAACTGAGGAAGAAGATACCATTTTGTCGTCAACGTTCCCACCACCACCGCACAGAAATAAATAGTTTGAGAAAATGATCCAGGATAAAAGAGTGATCAGGCCGGAGTCAGGCTGAATAGAAGGTTCCCGCTGAATGCTGCTTCATTATGCAACTTTTCCTTTCACTGAGGGAGTCCAGCTCTTGGTGGAACCAATTGTGACGAGGAAGTGCTGACAGCCCTGGGAACCAGCAAAGCTGGCCTTTGATTTGTGGCTTTGAAGCCCAGTCCTATCACTGAATTGTTAGTTGAGTGTAAGCAGGTGAACTTGGCTCCTCCAGTCTCAGTTTTTAAGTCTGGAAACCAGGACCTGTAACCTTTACCATGAGATTAATGTTTATATAGAGGCATACTTCAGAGCTCTTGTGGGTTCGGTCCACTGCAATAAAGCAAATATTGCAATAAAGTGACTCTCACAAATGTTTTGGTTTGCATATAGATGGTAGAAGTTATGTTTACATCTCTCCACCCCCTGCAACGCACTGGCTAAGAGCTCCAGGCTCCTGCTAAGGCAATGCGCCACTGTCCATCGTGATAATCTACTGGGACTTCATCAGTCATGATGAGCTGTTCTCCTATTAACTACGAGATCCGGGAGATCGCAGACGGGCTGTGCCTGGAGGTAGAGGGGAAGATGGTCGGGGAAGATGGCCAGTAGGACAGAAGGTAACATTGATGACTCACTTATTGGTGGAAATGCCTCTGCTGAAGGGCCAAGGGTGAAGGATCTGTCACACAGTCATCACTGTTGTTGACATCATCATGAAGCATCATTTGCAGGAAACCAGCTTCACAAAAGAAGCCTACAAGAAGTACATCAAAGACGTACTTTTATGACAGGGGCTGCAAGACAAATCAGTCACTTTAGGAAGCTCCCGCTTCCCTTCCTTGTTTTCCCCAGAGGAGTGCCGTCTAGCCAGCCAGGGCAACTTCGAGGGGCTGCACCGAGCCCAAGGAGGAGGTGGGGGTGGGAGCAGTTCTTTATCCATATGAATCCACATGGCATGGTTGCTCTGCTGGACGACCGTGAGGACGGTGCGACCCCATGGATGATTTTCTCTAAGGATGGTTTAGAAATGGAAAAATGTTCACAAATCTGGCAATTTGAACCTATCACCTGTCATCAGAACTGGCTGCAGCATGTCATACACACCAGGACTAGGACAAAGGGGACTGATGTTATCTTGAGTTCTTCATTTCTTTTTATCTTGATTTATTTGGAGCAGAGGCATTGTTTTTAAGAAAAAACATGTCAGGTAGCTTGTCTAAAACTAAAATGCATTTAAAGTAAAAATAAAAAAGTTATGTTTACACTATATTGTACTCTGTTAAGTGTGCAATACCATTATGTCTAAAACCCAAATGTACATACCTTAGTACTTTATTGTTGTCCTGGCCGGTGAGGGTCAGTGGTTATAGTGTCTGCCCAAGCACGGAAGAGTCTCGGGTTCAATTTCCAGTTAAGGGCACGTATCTGGGTTGCAAATTCAATCCCCAGCACGGGTCAGGGTCATGCAGGAGGCAACCAGTCGATGTGTCTCTCTCACATCGATGTCTTTCTCTTTCTCTCTCTCACCCCCAGCCCCCCTCCCTCCCTTCCACTCTCTAAAAATCAATGGAAAAAATATCCTCGGGTAAGGATTAACAACAAAAAAAATACTGTATTGTTAAAAAATGGTAACTACCTTCTGAGTCGTCATCATTTTGCTGGTGCAGGGTCTTACCTTCAATCTGCAAAAAAATGCAGCATCTGCAAAGTGCAATCAGGTGGAGTGCAATAAAATGAAGTGTGTCTGTACAGGGCTCAAGTTGGAGATCCCATCGTGCCCCTTACCAGCCATCCCCACAAACCTCCCTGGAGATACTCTTCTTGTCATCCTGCTTATTTTACACAGAGGTTTGCCTTGCCATCTCCTCTCTGTTGGAAGGATGGTGATTAGCTTGATGTTTATAGAGCCCACACTAGGTGAGCATCAAGGTGCCTAATACATTCCGGACATAACTGTCCCGTAGCCAATTTTCTAGTGACACAGACTGGGATTTAACCTCACAGCTTCATTCTATACTATTTCTAATTTCTGTATGCTGAAGCTTTATCTGTTCAGTAAGCTACATGCAGTTCACTTGGAATATATTTTCAAAGAAGGACCTGCAGAAACCCTAACACAGTCTTTTTTGCTACATAGCAGCCATGGTGATTTTGTTAAAATTTGCTCAGAACCTCCTGTCGCTCTCTCTTTCACTCAGAGGAAAAGGCAAAGTCCTTATCAAGGCGTTTGGAGCACTGCTGGCTTCGAAACTGCCACCCGTCTGCCCTCTCCTCCCACACTCTGGGACTCCAGCCACAGTGCCTCTCTGCTGTTCTAGGCACATTCTCATCACATGTCCTTTGAATGGGCTCTTCTCTCTTTCAGAAAAGTTGCTGTGCATAGACATCCACATGGCTAACGCCATCGAGTCCCTAGTCAACTACCACCTTCTCGGTGGCATCTCATGACCACCCTGACCATCCTCTTTCACTTGCTGTCTCCCTCCTTCACCCTAACTCCCAGTTGCTCGTATTCTGATCTACTTTTTCTTTGTGCCCCAAACACTTATCACCTTTAATATATAATGTGGTATGTTTTGTTTATCTTCCCCAGCTCGAACATAAGCTCCACAAGGGCAGGAATCTGTATTTGTTTTAATTCCTCATGTAGCCCAAGCACTCAGAATACCAGCTGGCACATAGTAAATGTGCAATAAATATCTGTAGCATTCAACGAATGAAGATTTTTGAATCTTTAGAGAGAGAGTAAACCAGATAACTGATACACCTTGCAGAATGCTGCCTTAACAAAGTCCACTCATGCCCGGCCAGTGTGGCTCAGTGGTTGAGTGTCGACCCATGCACCAAGAGGTCGCTGGTTCAATTCCCGGTCAGGGCACATGCCCAGGTTGTGGGCCAAATCCCCAGTGGGGGGCATGCAAGAGGCAGCCAATCAATGTTCTTTCTCATCAATGTTTCCATCTCTCTCTCCCTCTCCCTTCCTCTCTCTCTAAAGTCAATAAAGAAAAAAAACAAAAAACAAAGTCCGCTCCTAATTGTGCTTGCCATTATGGACCCAATCACAGCTTAGATATTTTAAGAATTTTGCCAGATCCTACAAGTGCCATAGAATATAGTACTCTGGTTTTTCAGATCAAGAACTAAGAATGATCCAACTACTTCTATGCTGATAACCAACAGCTCTATCAAAATAGTTGCTAGGAAGTTCCCTTTAGCTGCATGCCTGTGTGTTATTACACAGGAAGTGGGTGAAACAGAATGTGGCTATTGTCCTGTGACCTCCAGCTTCTCCTAGGTGGGCAGGGGTCAAAAATCAAGCCGTTGGAGGGCCCTTCTCTGAAATGAGTTAGTAATAGAAACTCAGTTCATTGCAGAGAATGTGTTGAGAGAGAAAGAGAGAGACATTTCACTTCACAAATCTATTTTTATTTTATTGGGCTTTATCACAATTTCCCCGAAAACGGTTTGCCCAGCAGGGCAGAGCGATCAAGGACGTCACAACAGGGATCAGAGGCACCTACCCTCACCACTGGTGGAAATAGCCTGTGACACGTCCCCCCTCAAAGGACAATGCTCTTAATTAGCTGCACCATATTTGCCAGAGAACAAAAGCTCCCCACCCCTCACAGGAAAAGCTTTTCCAGGAGATATCTCACTGGGGAAGCGCCAGGCACACAACAGGGAGAAGAGAACATACAGGCTGTTCTGAGCTCTGCAAAGAGACACAAACTCTGGATTCTCCAGGGAGTCGCAGAGGTTAGCTGGCACATTTTTTCACCATGTGACAAACATGTGCTTCACATACCCTGAGGTGGCCAACTTCAGAGGGGCCCTTTGCTCCGCCCTCTCCCCCAGTCACTGGCTGGGCGTAGGAACCTTGGGGTTGGTCAGAGACGCTGGAATAATATTCAGAACTGAGCATCTGGGGAGCAGTAGGGAAGGAACTGGGAGTTTATTTCAGGTGACAGACATAGAGCAGGCTCCTATTTTTTCCTGAGACTATAATAATATTTCTGGAATGGGGATGCTTGAATCATATGTCTCTGCACATCACTGTGTGGGAAGACTCAGCTAGAAGCCCAACAATGGAAGAGACATGGTGCTTTCGGGGTGGGGGGTACTGAGGCGGGCGTGCAAAGGGGTGTGGAAGCATGCTGGGGTGGGAGGGTGGAGTGCGAGCAGAAAAGCAATGGAGGGGGAAAGGCCGACTCAGCCTGTTTGGGGAACAGAGAGAACGGGGGCTGAAAATTCTCCTCTCCACACCAGTTTTGCTCCCCCGTTCAATGTGGTATTTGAAAAACACAGAGGAAAAAAAATCTTGTTTAAGTGCCTCTTCCTGAGTAAGTCCACTGTCAGGAAAGGAAAATCCAAACACTCACATATTCTATTTTTGTGTCCAGAGGCTCCAGGCCCTGCACACAGACTCTTCCTTGCTCTGGAGGAAAGGAAACTGGGCGTGAGGCCTCCCGGTCCCAGAGGCCAGAACTAAGGACCCTGCGTTACTCCAAGGCCTGTTCTCCCCGCGGCCTCCCTTTTAGGAAATAGGGTCTGGATGCAGGATGCTGAGGGTGGAGCTGATTGAAAAGAACGAATGACAGAAAAAAAGAAAGAGGGAGAAAGAGAGAGAGAGAGAGAGAGAGAGAGAGAGAGAGAGAGAGAGAGAAAGGAAGGAGGGGAAAACAGGTGCTTCTCTGATGATTCTTTGGCAAACAATTCTAGAACCAGACTTTAATTGGAAGTTCAATCAGCTGTATTAATATTATGCTTCTTCTGCTCGTTAAAGTTTACGGCTGTCACGTGCCGCCCAGCTACCATGTAGATAAGGACGGGAGACCTGATTATGGGTTTTATGTTTTGATGTATGGGCCAAGTGAGAACCATAAATCAGTAATAAGAGTAATAGAACAGCAGTTACTAGGTAGATAAGGCCTCTCTTTGTATATTTTGCATAAATTGTGTGTGCTGATTCACAAGTTGGTTATTTCCCCTCTGCGTGGCCTTTAACCAGTTCACTGGGGTGCTGAGGGCATCTAACCTAGGAAACGGGCTTTGGACCACTCTTCCTCTCCATCCAGTGGGGCCCTGCCTCCCTCTCCACTCTGCCAGATATCGCCTTTATGAGGACCACAGGGTACCCTGAGAAGGGCCATCCAGCTTATGACAGTCACATCTTTTAGGCGACTCTTGCTCCTCTGCTATCTGGCATGTGAAACAGACCTTATATATTTAGAGACCTTCTTTAAAAGGGTTTCCCGGCAGCTGGTGATTGGGGATGGAGGAAGGAAAGGAGAGATTCAATTAAAGGGAAAGACTGATTCCTTTGGCTTTGCTGGTTTATTAATATGCCAAGGTAGCACTGACCCTGGCACAGGCAGATCCTCCTAAAAGGCAGCTCTGATCATGGTACCACTCCTGCTCATAACCCTTCAATGACTCCCCAGTGCCCTTTGGATAATGTCCAGATATCCCCATTAGGATTTACAAGGCTCCCCATGAGCTGGCCTCGGCTCCACACTGCTTAGCTCACTTCCCCCAGCACCCACCACTACTCCACCAGTTCTACTGAATTTCTTCCAGTTCCTCAAATATCTGCTTCCTTTCTTCCCCAACTTTCAAATGTGCCTTTTCTTGCTGCTCCTAACTTATCCTTTAAGTTCTTCCACTGAACATTTTTACCCTAGGGAAGCCTACCTTCACCACCCTGGCTCTGGGTTGGGTTTCTCTCTCCTGTGAGCTCCCACAAACCTCCTGCTTAACCTATCACTTACACACCACTTTGTAATTACCTGTTTGTTTGTTTGTCTGTCTGTCCCTCCTACTGGATTGTAAACACCTGAAGGCAGCGCTAAGGCATCTGTCTTGCCCATCGTTGTCTTCCCAGTGCATGACTAGTCCCTGGCACATGGTAATGCCCCATAAGTATTTGTTGAATAAATGGGCTCTGGGCCAATTTGACAATAAATCCAGTGGTTCTTCCCAGACTTGCATTTACCGTGTTCATTTCAGTTAAGTGCCTGCAGAGACACGAGGAAGGGCCCTGAATTGGAAAGACGTGCTATAGCTGGGCTGCCCTGACCTCCTTTGTCCTTGCCCTCTCTCATCCTACCTTTTCCACGATCCCTCCCAGGGATCCCCGCGTGCAGGCGTCCCAGTCAGCTCAGGGCCACTGGTGGAGATCCTTGTCCATGCACAGACTGGTGCCTGTCTGTGTCAGGGTTAGTAATTTCTTCTGTTATTAATTTGAAAATAGATTAACTATTAGTTATAACTATTTTCAAATGATTTCATATTTATGCCTTACCTTTCCCACATTTTTCTTGAAAGTAGGAAGAATGTCTTCTTTTATCAGTCCTTTTAATGCCGAATGCGGTACACAATGTGTAAGTATTCAATGAATAAGCATAGGATGACTTAAAGTCTCATTTGTCTTTGGAAACTGAATGTATAACAGTGCTTCTGTGGAAATGCATGCTAGATATAGTTGGTGATGTGGCAGTAGAACTACATTTCTTAAAGGAAACTGTGGGTCCAGGATGGGCTTGGAAACCATAGCCCAGAACTCTATGGGTGCCACAGCCCTGGTCAGTTGGCAGGAGCCGGAAGCCTACAGCCTGGGGAAAAATGTTGTTCCAGGGTGCCCTCTAGTGATCCAAGGCTCTACTAGGTCAGAAGCCAGGGCCAGAGGCTCTTGAACTTCAGCAGGAAGCAGGATCATGGGGGAAGGGGGGGCCTGATAAAACTGTAGATGCCAGGATGCCAAGCCAGCCAGGAGATCAATCCTTTTAATTGGCATCGTCACTGATCTGATAACGCAGTTCTTAGATCACACTTTGTGAAAGAGTGATGCTCGTCAAACAAACAAACAAAATAACAAAATAGCATTCCAGCTATGTAGTTTGAGAACACCCAATCTCATTCTGCTCGCAGGGATGGATCACAGACTCCTTGCTGACTGCTCAAGTGTGGACTTGAGTGACAGAGAGAGACACACAGAGATGGTCTAGGTCCTCTGGTAGGAAGTACAGTCCAGCACACATAAGAACAGTCAGCAGCATTAAAATGCTGGACCATTGAGCAAATGTTTTAGGGAGAATTGTGTCACCTCTTGATGTCTATGTCCTACTCCTCTTTTTGTGCCTTTCCTGACAATGGGCATCTGGTTTCTATTGAGCACTCACTCCACCGACAACACTGCGTCAAACTGTTTGTGTATATCACCTCTGGAAGTCACTGGAATCATCACAAGTGAAGCATTCCTTAGGCCATACAAGCAGGATTGCTGGACCACTGGCTCAAGCATCGGCAACAGCGAGAATTTGCTTTCGTGCATTCTGTACTTATGTTTTGTTAAGCAGACTCACTGGAAGATAAATAAAGCAACAACCGCATCGTTTTCTCTGTTGCCAAAAGAGTTAATTCCTGTTCAGAAACCCAATAGACAATGTCCATCAATGATTTAAAAAAAAATTCATCTCTGAATCCCCACCATACTTTTCTTCCTCCTTCTTGCTCGTTTCAGCGGAAGGCCTTTATTTTAATTAGGGGCTGTTAGCACATTCAAATGTTTGTTGAACCTTGCAAGGTGATAAATTACTCTGATTTGCAGTCTATACTCAGGTCTAATTATTTCCTTTTTCTCTTTCATGTACAAATAGCACCAAATGAATTCAGTTAAATGGTCAAATTGCACTGACTGAGTGTCTACTATGTGTCTGGACAGTATGCTGGGCTGTGGACATATAAAGGAGGCTAGGCAAGGCGAGCGCCCCCCCCACCGGGTCAGAGCCTACAGAGGACATTATCTCTGGTGCAATGTGATGAGTGCCCTCCCAGAAATATGAACCCAGGGCTAGGATAGTCCGGGACAATTACTTCCCTCCATGGGAACCGGTGAATAGAGAAATGTTATCACAGATACACTCTAATAGTCTAATAATTGATGAACATTAGCATGGGGATTGGGGAAAACCATGTCATTCATTTTCAAATTATCTTGGACAAAAGAGTTATCAAATCTCTCTTCTCACAAATAACAATGTTTTCTTTCATGCCTCCCCCCCCTAGGCCCCCACCCCTTGCCATAGCTTTAACACAAAGTATGAGGTGCTGGCCTGGTGCCATTCGATTTCTGTCTCGCTCATTTGCTTGTCCAGAAAACTGGAAGCATCGGCTCTCAGAGCCCTTAATGAGAAAGCTCGTTAAAAAGCCTTCTGAAATGGGGAAACAAATTACATGTAAAACACAGCCCACTCTTTTCCTCTTCATTTCCTTCTCCCCCTCCCAGGCAGCATGACAGATGACAAGGCCAAGTGAGTCATCAGGTCGGAGAAAGGCACTGCCGAACGGGTCTGTCTTTACCTCGCCACTTTGATGGACATTCATCTTGCTTCACTGCGGCGCTAAAATGTTGCCCAAACAGCAGGAGGGCCCTGTGCATGTAATAATGGCCTTGGTAAAGCCTTTGATTGTGTGTAGTTGGGTGGAATTTGAGCGCGTAATTGGTGAATGCACACATTGTTGGATTTCAGAGCCTCTCCCTAGAAAGCTTGTTTATTCCTGGGGAAGGAGGAAGTTTCTTTCCTTCCAGGTGCATCTGTGGTCACCTTAGGAAAGTTTCCTCAGGAGTATGACTTCAGGATGGTAGTGATCATATTCAGGGCTGGCCCTGCTACACAGTGTCTTATAAGGTGACTCGACTCCTCTCAAGCCTGAAATATCATGAGCCAGGACAGGCTTCCTGCTCCTAGCTCAAAAGGAAGTGATGGCGGTCATTGTCCACTGGGAGGAAGAGATGGGAGGTGTTTATGTTTTTTTCTTCTTCCTTCTCTTATCCTGGAGTTTGCAAAAGGAAGGCTACAAATACCAAACACAACTGGTAGCCAGGGCAATGTTTGTGGGGAAAAGGAAATCCTTCCCACCACCTTGCCCCTTGTTAAATAATTCTCTGGGGTTGAGGCACTTACAATTAAACACCTGTACTCTGGGGTGAGATAGAGACACTACGTCCTTTAAGTTGGAAGACTAGGGTTTAGGCCCTGCCTTCATCACTTGCTAGCTGTTTGTCTCTTGAGAATTTGCAAAACACCTCTAAATCGCAGTGACTACCATGTGCTAGGCTCTGTGCCAGGCACTGAGAATTAAAAAATAGAGAAGTCACTGGCTCCACCCTGAAGTTTTTCATAATCTCCTGGGAAGACAGAGGCATAAACAGTCACAACATAATGGGATGCGGGGATGCGTGCTTTACTAAAGCTATAGAGGAAGAGCCATGAAAACAAAAGGACAGCATTGTGTGTATTTTGGAGGTGGGGGAGGAGAGTGAGAAGATGAGAGGTGGTGAGACTATGGTTAGGAAAGGCCTCACAAATCAGAAGATTGAGAAGGAATTTGAAGGAAAAAAGAGAGTTCTTATAGAAAGAGAGAGAAAGTAGGGTGATAGAGAAAGAACTGTCAACAAAAATTCCCCAAAAGAATATTAGAAAGCAGAGGACTTTGAGAATTCAGTTTGCAAAACAGGGATATACAACTGAAAACTCGCCCAGCTGGTGTGGCTCAGTGGTTGAGCATTGATCCATGCACCAAGAGGTCGCTGGTTCGATTACCGGTCAGGGCACATGCCCAGGGTGTGGGCCTGATCCCCAGTTGAGGGCATGCAGGAGGTGGCCAGTCGATGTTCTCTCTCATCAATGTCTCTATCTCTCTCCCTCTCCCTTCCTCTCTCTCCAAAATCAATAAAGAAAAATTATTTTAAAAAAAAGAAACTGAAAATGCACTCCACCAAGACAAAGGGAAAGTTGCCTTTTATAAAGTTCCTGCCCAGGTTTCCAATTGGTCTGATTTTATGCAAATGAGGTTGCCAAATTTGTACAGCTCTGATTGGTCCAAATCATGCAGTTCTGATTGGTTGGTATTGGGTGTTCTCATTGGTCAGTATAGATGCAAATGAAGATATAGTCATGCAGTTCTGATGGGATGGAGCAGGTCTCTGTCTATTGGTCGAAGACAAAACCAGGGCTTCCCTGCAGTGGTTGATTTAGACTCCTAAACAAGTTGGGTATAGTGTGGGGAAGTCCAGAGTTTAGTCTGATGTTCTTCCCAGTGAACAGAGTAGATGAGGAACCCCTGCCAACAAATGACCGCTAGGACTGTTATTATTTATAACACTTGGGCCTTTGGTTAACCATGGGGAGTTCATCTCAGCAGATAAATTTCTTTTCAGGGTTTACATCAAATGAATCTTTCTTCTCAGGGTCCATAGAAGCCTGGCTGACAACATTAAAGGGGTGGCAGAGGATAAAGAAATTTTGGACAAGACTGAGAAGGAGTGGGCTGAAAAGTAGAATCATCACAGACTGGCTTCAAATGCTAGAGAAGCCAAGGACAACCGGGACTGACAAGCAGCCACGAGGCAAATGGGAGATCACTGGTGACTTCAGCAAGAAGTGGTATCCAGGGGGAAATCACAGAGAAGAGTGAATGGGAGGAAGCAAGGAAGCGAATGAGCATATTCTGAACCTTCAGTAGACTTGGCTGTGGGGAGGAGATGAATTAGGTGTTAGCTAGAGGGGGATGAGGGATTGAAGGAATATTTTTGTTGTTTTTGTTTATGATTGAAACTTGGGCATAGTTTTATACCACAGGGAAGGAGGCAGTGGAGTGGGAGGAGTTAATTTAATGTAAATCCTACCCTGTAGAGTCCTTTAGAAGATTAAATGAGAGCCCTTAGGCAAACCCATTTTGTAAAGAGATACACACATGTGACTATGGTTATCCTGCTGTTGAAATAAAACCTGCATGCATCACAAGGCATTTGAGCTCACTTATCCCTTGGCTTCTGAGATAGGCAAATCTCCCTCTCCATAGCTTTTTTGTGTGTGCTGCTTTCCTATTTCCTCTTGCCATCACTTTAGACGTAGAGCCCAAGAATGAACTGTGCCCTCCTTGACATTTCTTCCTGCCAAACAGCGCAACTAACCAGCTCCCCTGGATCACAACAGGAAGCTGGGGGTTGATAAGTGAGAAGCGATTAAGGGAGGGACACGAGCCTCCTCACTGTTAGGAGGTGGGACGCACACCCAGACCTCTTGGAACCTTGCTTTGTCAGTGTATTAGCTTTTCATCAGATAAGCCTGGAACCACATGGACTATGAAGTAGATTGTCCCCTCGCTGACACCAGTGGCCTCTTTGCCATCTCAATTCGTGAACTGCATGTCCCACAAGGGCAGAAATTTCTGTCCATATTGTTCACTGCTCTATCCCCAGTGACTAGAACAGTATCCGGCACATGGATGGTGTCTGGTAAATATATGTTAAGTGAATGAATTCACCCATTCATTTATCCTTCCCTCGACTCAATCAAAATGGGTATATATTATGGAAGAACTATCCAGCTCATCCTAGATAAACAGAGATAACTAATACTTGTTATCAGTTTTAAAATGTGTATTCTGTGCCAGGCACTTCATAAACATTAGTTTGTGTAATCACAGTCATTTTACAGTTGGAGAGACTGACATCAGACAATTGTCACTTGGTTGAGGATATACGGCTGGAAAGTGATGAAGCTGGAATTTCTCACTGCCTGATTCCAAAACATATGCTTTCTCCACATTGCCCCCTGCTTCTGCAGCCTCACCCCTCACCCTAACTCAAACCTTAACTTCAGTTATAACTGACCACTTGCAGGTCCTTGAACATGCCACATTCTCTCTCTTGCACTCCTTTGCCTGGGACAAACTGGGATGTGCCCTCTGTCTGGCTAATTCTTCCTCATCCTCCCTCTAGGAGGTTTTCTTGAAATGACGCTCTCCAAATGGAGTAGGTTGACTTTCTTTGTGCCCTCACATCCCCCTTTGCAGTCCTGTCACAGGACATATCCCAGGCATTTTAGATGCCTATTTGTGTGCCTCTCTATACTAGGTGGTGAGAGGTTCAAGGGCAGGGACTGTCTTCGTAAGAGTTGCCATTTACTGAGTGCTGCCATGTACTCACTGACCTTGTTTAATTCTCAGCTATCACCTGAGATGGGTAGTATTATGCTTGTTTTACAGATGAGATAATAGAAGCACAGAGAGGGTAAATAACTTTCCCAAGGTCACACTGAGTAAGTAGCTAAACCAGGAATTGAACATAGAAATATCTGATTCCAAGGCCCAAATTCTTTTCACGTCATCAGAACCATCCCCAGTTCTCAAAGCTTAGCTGCCGGGGTAAACAGATAAATACCACCTGAACAATGAGATTAGTGAGTTAATACAGGTTCACACAAAGTGGGAACCCATATGGGGAACATATGGAAGGGAAGAATTTGTTCTTTCTGGGGGTGGGGTGGGGCTAGAAAGGCGTCATAAAGTTGCCAGAATGCTTGGGACCTGGTAAACTGGTTCCGTAATGATGGCTGAAGGTGAAAAATAGATCCCTGCATCAAATACTGGGGGTTGGTTTTGGGGCCACAGCAGCCATTGCCGAGGTCACCACTGCTTCCAAATTGGTCCGTCCGGGTGCTAAGAATTTAGCCCAAGTGCCTGCATGTGCTGCTCAAGTCATAACTGGTAACCAGGCAACTCCGTCAGCAATTGTTTCATTAAAATCGTGTTTTTGTTTGTGTGTGTGTAAACTACTTTACACAATCATAGTTTTCATCTTACACACTATACTTAACATGTAAATGAAATCAGTGCATTTTCAAGCTCACAGACCCATGGAATAGGGTAGTAACTCCTAATTATGTGTTAGCATCTCTTCCTGCTCTTGTCCCATAATAACTGCACAGCATTGCTGGAGGCTGCTTTCTCTATAATCTCTTCTTCAAGGAATTCACCTATATTCTAGGCTTGAACTGTCAAATTCCTATAAAATTAATCTTAAAACTACAAGGAAAGCATAGCTTTGCAATGCACGGTACAATACCTTCTTTGTCCGCTCCGGAGAGCGTTTGTGAAGAAGGCACAGTGGGCGGCCGGATGCGGTCCTCGCTGGGGCTCTGGCATCAGGCAACGAGGAAGCTTCTGAACTGCTCCATTTCCTAGCTGTGTGGCCTTGGGCAAGTTATTTAATCTCCTTCCAGCCTACACTCCTGATCTATAAGAGAGGGAAAATAATAGTATCCTAGTAGGAGGATTATTGTGAGGACCAGTGAAATAATGCAAAAGCACATAGCGACTGGTTTGCTGGAAGTTGCCAGCAAGTGTTAATTGCGATGATAATTATTATTACTCTCATCTTTGGCAGGATGAAGAAATTTAGGTGACAGTGATCTGAAACCTTTGAAGTGCTATGAAAATGTGAAATATTATTATTGTACATACTGTTGAGCGAAATCCAGAGAGGTTGGTAGAAAGAGATGTGAATAAGAAATCAGAAAATAAATAAATAAATAAATAAATAAGAGCTAAAAAAAAAAGAAATCGGGAAAGCCAGATTCTAATGGTACACCTGTCACTAAACCGCGATGTGACCTTGGGCCAGGCTCTCTGTGAACCTGCACTTTCTACTTGTAAATGAAGCAGTATGATTAGATCATTGCTTTTTGGGGCATTTACAATAAGTTCTTTTTTTTAAATTGCAGTTTTATTAGATTATCTTGAAGCTTCACCCCAGCTCTGAAATTCTATATTGGAGCAAATAAGTTACGGAGCAAATCTCACACACTCCTTGGAATAGACTAGGTCAATGCATACTACACATATCAATGGCCAAAGCTCATCTCTGAGATTGATAAAAGTTAACCCCAACGGCAACAATCAGAAAGAGCAATCTGGGGGAATTCAATGAAAAGCTAAACTACTCCCACACACCTCAGAAATCTTGGAGGACAGCACTGTGGCAGAAATGATAACATACTGATAATAGCAATACTACCTTATCTGTAGTTTCGCTTTCTGTGGTTTGAGTCATCTGCCATCAACTGCAGCTCAAAAATGTTAATATAAAATTCCAGAAATAAACACTTCACAAGTTTTAAATGGCATGCCGTTCTGAGTATCGGAATGAAATATCCAGTTGTCTTGCTCTGTTCCGCCCATACATTACTCATCCCCTTGTCCTGTGTCTCCATGCTGTGTAGGTTCCCCCCTCCCATTAGCCACTTAGTAGCCATCTTGGTTATCAGATCAACTGTGTGGTATTGCAGTGCTGTGTTTAAGTCACCCTTATTTTACTACTAATGCCCCAAAGCATAAGCGTAGTGATGTTGGCCATTTGGATATGCCAACGAGATGCTGTAAGGTGCTTCCTTGAAGTGAAGAGGTATGAATGTATAGGAAAAACATAGGATATATAGGGTTGGGTATTATCTGTGGTTTCAGGCATCCACTGGGGGTCTTAGAATATATTCCCCACAAAGAAAGGGGCACTACTGCATTGAACTGGTCAGAAAAAATGATCAGATCATGCCTAGCAGGAAAGTGGGTGCAACACCCCTTAACATTTTTTGGGTGTGGCTTTGGATAGTAATGCTCTCCCACACAGCTTGCAGGGCTTGCTTCCTACCTTCCTGAGGTACTGAGTACCTGCTCTGTGCAGATGTGTGGTAAACTGGGCCACTGAGACACAGTCTGTTCTGCAGTTGCTGATCAACTATTGGATAAAGCATTTTTTTTCCATTTTTTTTTTGTTCAGATAGAGTGGGAGAGAGAGGGGGAGAGAGAGAGAGAGAGAGAGAGAGAGACACCGACACGAAAGGGACACATCGAGTGGCCACCACCCGCATGACCAACCAGGGCCGGGGACAAACTGCAACCGAGGTACATGCCCCCAGCGGGAACCGAACCCGGGTCTCTCTGGACCGCAGGCCGACGCTCTAACCGCTGAGCCAAACCGGCCAGGGCGGATAAAGCATTTTAACTGTGGGAAATACTCTTACACTTTCTGCATACTCCTGTATGGTGCTTACATTGTTCATATATGGTTTGTCTATTATTCTGTGAAAATATAGCTGTCTGTGTATTCAGCTCTGGGTTGCTTCTCCACCCTCAGCCCTCCAGCAGTTTCTGGATGTTAAATATTATCTCTTTGTGTGACTTGTACCAGAACAAAGAGTCATCTGTCACTCTTTTACTTCCTAATGAGCCCTCAGACTGGTTTGCAGGGCAGTCATTGATTCTTTTTCTTTTCTTCCCAGAAGACTGATCAATTCAGATTTAGCTGCTTGGTCTTATTCTTCTTTAGGATTCAAATTTTATTCTTTCTGTTCACTTTTCCACCTTTCTCCAATAAAACAAATAACCAGAAATGATAACAAAAACTAGACAGTATGGCCTGGCAGCAACACTTTGAGGGAGAGGCTAAACATTTCTTTTGCTACTATAGCAGCTACTATTAAATGCCTTGTCACTTACCTTTGAAGCTCTTTGGAAATGTGAAAGCTATTTTGCATATACTGTTAAGTGTTGAAAATCACCTCAATTACTTAAGATACTTTATCTCCCGCTAAAGTTGTTGTTAAAGGGACTTTAACTATTTTCCTCAGGTATTTGTTATAAATGTAGAATGCAGTATCAATAGATTTTTTTTTCCCCATATTCACTGATTCTCATATTCCCTGAGAATGACAAGGGCATTATGAAGACCACAATAGAAAAAATTTCCATAAAAATACTTAATCAAAAAGAAAAGACTTGATGCTTAAAGATCCTTCCAATTATTTGGAAGGTAACGAAGGGCTCATTCAACAATTCATCGGAGAAGCATGTATTAAATTCCTGAAAGTGTTGCATTGTGCAAAGTACTGCAAACATAAGAAGATTAAGAGATGGTTGCTGCTTTCAAGGAATTCCATTAAACATTGCTCACTTTATATCTTGTATAAATACCTAATATTTTATAAAACATTTTCTGCATATAACAACTCATTCTAACCTCAGCACAATCAATCCTGGTTTCACCCTTCATAAACTTGAGATTTCTTATTGCTCACTGTTATTTGGCAACCAGAATATTCATTTTGATGGTTATAATGTTAGTATTTCTCCATTATTGCTGGTTTGATTTCATGTGCCCAGTGACTAAGAGTTTACCAAGTGTCTTATTAGAAATAATTGTTTTTCCATCTTCCCACCTTCTAGTCCTTGTTCCTCATAGGCATGACTTTCCTCCTGAGAGGGACAGGGGCTAAAATTACTTCAAATTTCCTGTGAGTGCTCTTAAGATAACAGTGGGGTCCTGGTTCTTGGATTTCTTTCCCACCCAGGCCTGTGGGCAATAATCTCAGAAGTTCATTCTTCCTTCATATTTGTCCTCTATTTTTTCTTTATTCTACTCCTGATCACTCCTTCCAGGTCATTTGCTATTTTGCACTCTTGTTTCCATCAAAAAATAGAAACAGAATTTAGCAACTTGGGGATTCTCCTGCCCAAGGCTTTCACTTTATGGAGGAGGAAACGGGGGCTCATAGCCATCAGGTGTCAATGCCAAGATCACACAAATAGATGGTAGAGCTGGGCTGGAACCTGAGAGGCTAGACTCTGACCAGAGGTCTTTCAAAGACATCATGCTGCCTTTAAAGCTACCTTTCAAATGAAACATCCTTCCCAGGGTAACACGTGCTTCTCTTATATTGCCAGTATATAGATATTTGGTTACTGTTGCTACAGAGGTCAACCCAGTTTTATAATATTCCACAGATTATATTATGTTTTCAGTTTTTCCAGAGTGTACTCGGTCACCTAGGAATTATATGATCACTGAATCAATGATTGAGCATCCACCTTGTGCCAGGCATGACACAGAAGTCGGAACTGTGAAAACGACCAGGTTTTGGCCTCATTGGAAACATTCTTTGCATTTGTGTAGGCTCATTCCACAATGAGTTACTAGTAACCATATTGTTTTACTGTAAATGGTTAACTAGAATTGAACTCTAATACGACGCTGAATGCAGACATTAAAGCCTTTATCTATACATTTAGGATTTCGCATGTGCAGGTGACCCAAGAACCACTATTGCAAAGCCGCCAAATGCTACAAATATGCCAACAAACGGGTAATCTCTGGCGATCGATGTCCTTGGACGCGTTTTCTTTCCTTTCCAGGCGGCTCCAGCTCCAGGAAGCCTGCGGGACGAAGGGACGGGCGCCCGGGTCAGTGCTGCGCGCCCGGCGAGCGGGCTGGCCCAGGGCGCGGTCCCGGCCGCCGCCGCCAGGCTGCGTCGGGACGAGGCTCTGCACGCGTGGCCAGTCCCTCTTCCGGTCCCCCGGGTCCGACAGGGGCGGGGATGGCGCCGTCGCTCTTCCTGCCCCGCCGGGACCCCTCCCCTTCCGTGACTCCCAGCACTGGGCCATGGCAGCGACGATCTGGGGACGGTGCTTCCCTCGGGTGTGGCTCTGCAGGTGCGACCCCGACTCTTCCCTGAGCTCCAAAGGGCAGCTGCGCGGGTCACCCCGAGTAACCTAGTCCTTGTCCGTTTTGCAGGAGGGCCTGGCCCGGCGGCCGCCACTACCGCGCCGCGCGGTGCGCCGAGTTGAAGCGGCCCCTGGCCATTGAGGAGGTCGCCCCCCGCCCCGTCCGGCCTCACGAGGTAGGGTGACTGGCCTATCCCCGGGACCTCACGACACCTTCACTTTCCGCTCGGCCACCACACACCCTGGATTGAGTTCCCAAGCGCTCAGCTAGGGGGCGGCCGGGACACTGGAGCGCAACTTCGTCCTGGGCCCCGTGGGCCCTCTTGGTTCACAAAAAGGCCAAAAGGGCTCAAGAAAGAGGTTCCCACAAAACACGAATGGAGGCCTCTTTCTGAAGGCCTCAGAGCTGTTGCCTTAGAAACGGAGAATTCCGATTTGCATACCATTTTGCATAACCACCTGCAAGTTATTGATTTAACACAGATAAATGGACTCCAACCTTTGCTTTCTCCTCGGTGTCTGCATCTAATTACCCGCCTTCCCTCCTCCCCCAAACCAGCCGGCAACGTACCAGCGTTTCCGTGGAATGTGTGTACTGCAGTGGTTTGGGGTTTCGGGGTGTGGGCATTTCCAGTGAAATGGGGAAGTCACTTTGGCCTTGTGGGTTGACCACTCCGGTGACACGATGCGGCTGGCATGGAGAATGAGAAGCTCTGACAAGGTGCAGCAGGCAGTGAGCCCGACCACTGGTGACAGGAGAAATATGGCTCCTGCCCTGTGGTTAAATGGGTTACTTGGTTGAGCTCGTGATGGCAGCTAGGTGGCTTCCTGGGAGTTAATCCTTGACTCGTCCTTGAATCGAGATGGAGTGGCTTGAGGTCCTGTGTGTGCTGCACATGTTAAAAACCTATGTGTCCTGCACAGACGTGCGAAGGCTGAAGGCTGGACTCCTTTGTTCTGTTATTTGCCCAGACACTTCCCCCTAAGGGATTAGTTTTTGAGAGCTGGGGCTATGTGAGTTTACCCACCATTAAATCCCCACAATCTGGAATAGTGCCTGGCACTTGGCAGATGCTGAAAACATTGTTGAAAGAATGCATTTTTGTCGACAAAAATGTCTTCTCACCAATATGGCCACCTCTATACCAAAATGGAAATTTAAACAAAACAAATAAATGAATGTTACCCATAGTCTCTCAGCCTTCCTTTCCTCCGGTGATTCCCAGCCCTGCTGGGATGGGTTGGTCTGTGACAGTAGTGCTCTAACTTTAGCCTGCATCAGAATCACCTGGGGCTTGTTAAAACAGATTGCTGGGCTTTGTCCCCAGAGTTTCTGATTTAGTAGGTCAGGGTGGGGCCTGATAATTTGAATTTTTAACAAGCTCCCAGGTGATAGTAGTGCTGGTGGTCTGGGACCACAGTTGAGAAGGACTGACTTACAAGGTCTAGAGAGGAACTGCTGGCTGCACTGCTGCAGGCCTGCCCCAGCGTCAGCACTGTCATTAAAAAAAAAAAGGAAGCTGGTGATCTACGACTAGCCTCCAGGATGATTTCTGATTCCCAAGACAGCTGATCACGTTACTCTCCTGCTTAAAATCCTTTAATGGCTTCCCATTATTCCTACTTTGAAGACTAAGATGCTCAATAAAGCCTACAAACCCTTGGATGGTGTGGGCCCCACTCTCTAACCCCATCTCTTTCTTCTCTTTGTGCTGTAGGCTTGATGGTTTTTCTTTTGTCCCTACCACAGGGCCTTTGCACATGCCATTGCTTTGGACAGTGCCAGAATTCTCCCCCTACTTTGAATGGTTAACTCTTGGCTGTTCTTAGTTAAAGTGTTACTTTCTCATGGATTTCTCCTGACTCAGCCAGAAGGTCAAGTTCCCCCATTATGTGCTTTCATATTAGCATATATTTCTATTTTTAACATTTTGTGTAGGAGTTGTAATTTAATGCATAAATCCTCACAATTATTGGTTTAATATCTGTCTTCTCTACCGTACTTTTTGCTCCGTGAAGGCAGGAAACTTGTCCATTTTGCCTCATGATTGTACACTGGGATTTAGTTCAGTTCTTGGCATATAATAGGTATTCAGTAAATATTTTGGTATAATTGAATTATTATCTCCCCGGATATGTACCGCTCTATTTCCTTTACAGGTCAGAGTTGATGTCCATTTCTGTGGAGTTAACTTTGCTGATATTTTGGCTTGCCGTGGTCAGTATCAGGAAAGGCCCCATCTTCCCTTCACCCCTGGTGAGTATGAAGGCCCAAGTGACCGCTGCAGGGGAAGAAGACAGTTTCCAGAACGACGTGCTTCACCTCAGACTCTACCCTGGGGGTGCTTGCCCACTGTCAGTGACATCTCAGACATGTCAGCACCACCACTAATCAGAAGCACTAGATTGTGAGCCCCTTGGGGGAAATTTCTATCTTACCCTCATTATATTTCCTAGTTTAGCATGGTAACTAGCTCATAGTAGATGCTCAACAAATACTTTAAAAATGAATAAATGAACCAACGGATGTTCACATATCATTCATTATGTTCATCAGAATTCTGATCTCAATCACCACTGGTTCTAGTCATTTCCTTGTATTCCTTGACATTGCCTCAATTTTGTTTTTTCGCTTAAGGATCACAGTCATCTGTTTGCAGCTAAAACTCTTAGCCTTCACAAACACAGTCCCAAAGAAACCTAATATCAAAGGATCAGAAAGAAGAAAAAATTTATACATTTCTAGCAGCCCACTGTCTGATTTTCATTATGCCCAATCTGATTCCATTTAGATCCTGAATATGTGGATAAATGACTGATTTTTGTTGTTGAAATTAATTAAAACAGGTATAAGTATAGCTCAGCATGTATATGGTACATAGTCTATATTCTATACAGATGTATACTATTAAGGACATAGCAATTGCAAAATAGTTGCTATGTTTTGGCCTTAGGGTGTTTGGTTGTGTCTCAATAGTTGAAACCATTTGCTGAAATGCTAGATAGGGGGAAGATGTCACACTCAATTGAGCTATTCCTCTGGCAGCTCAAGTGGGAAATGTATGATCATTAAATTCAGAAATTTCGGACATGGAAGAGGAAAGGGCAGGCAACAGCAGTTCATCCATTTGAGCCAAGAACTGTATGGTTCATGTCCTTGAGGGACTCACAGTGCAGAAGAGGAGACATGGCAACAGATCAATACAGTACAATGAACGTCGTAACTGGGGTCTTGTAGGAGCCCAAGCCCCCAGTGATCAGGGTCAAAAGTACTTGTGTACCTGTGATTCTCTTCAGGAAGTGCTTTTTGCTCATTCTTGAAGTTTTCATTTGTGTCCTGGTAAGAATGGGGCTGCTATAGCTTTTCAGTTGTGATCATGAAAATCTTAAGTTTACTTTCCTGTGATTTGGGTATAATGCTCTTCTCCCTCTTCCCTGGGTGTATTTGGGCAGGGGAGGCACTGAAATTCTCTCAGTTCCAGAAAGCTGGTAGGATGGTCGGTGGATCAGATTTTCTCACCTCCACGGCACTGGGCTTTACAGATAACTTAATATTAAAACAATTTGTTTTAGGAATGGAGTTTTCTGGGACAGTATTGGAGACAGGCACAGATGTCAGCACAGTTAAAGAGGTAAACTTGTTGAAATCTAGGAAATTGATGTGTGTGCAGCTATGAGAAACATGCTAACTCATTTGTAGCCAAAGGGGCTTGTGTCTCTTGGCAAAGGCCAGGGCCAAAGGGAAACTGAGATGGAGGGGAAGAAACGAATTCCGAATTGGGGGAAGGAAGGTAGTAGAAGTGCCTGGCTTCATTAAACTTTCATTACTGATAAAAGATCTTTAGTTGCTAAGAGGACAGAAAATTCTCAAGTTTCAGCCTCTTGTGAAAGAAATTAACATTGGGATTCCAATTCATATCCAAATTCATATTCTAATCGATGCCTGTCTCATTGTCTCAAATGTGCTCAGATTGGCTTGGCATCCTGGTGGGGGTATTAAGAAAAAGGCTGGAAAGCAGGAGGGGAGTGGGAGCAGGGAGGAGGGGGTCAATGGGGAAAAAAGGGGGACATCTGTAATACTTTAAACAATAAAAAAAAAAAAAAGGCTGAATTGTTTACTAAACATTAACTCTAAATAGATAATCAGGACAAACCTGAGGGGTCTTATGGAATCAGAAAGATGCATTTGAACCTACCCTTTATGATATTTTCCCTTCAGGGAGATCGAGTTATTGGAGTGAGTGGCTTTAATGGTATGGCTGAAGAATGTGTCACTGACCAGAAGGTATCTCTACCTCTCAGTATTAATGCTTGTGCATTTTTTAAAAATGTCCTTTCTTTTCTTTAATTTTCACCTATCCCTCATTTCTCACCCCCCTCCCCCAACCCTTTTTCTTTGTATTTGGTCATATCTTGTTTCTCAGCCAAGCACTTCTTTCTTTCAAATGCTAAACCCCTTTTCGATGTTGGTGTGGCAGCCCTTGCACAGAACTTTGTGTGGAGTGGTTTAATGAAGAAGCATTTTGTTTTCTGAGTCCTGGAAGCAACTGGCTGACTGTCCAATTGGACCACAGTTAGGTAGTTTTGGTAGAAAAACTGGTTTGGGCCATTAAGCTGGATGTAATGGGTTTTTCTCCCACTCCAAGCTTGTGAAAGAGATAGCCCTGGGAAGGGAGCCAGCCAGGGTGGCCAGATCCGGTTGTGCAGGATGTGAATGGTGCCCCCTAGTGGAGAACAGTGCATATTCCCCCCCTCAGTGTTACAGAGGTAAAATTTGGGTAACATCCAATTCACCCATTATATAGTACAGTAGTCAGTGTTTCATTCTCCCCGAGTTAGTTGGTTCCTTCCTGAGCAGGTGCAGCCTTAGGATTTTTGAAGACAGATACACCCAAGTTTTAACTCTGCCACAGGTTGCTTGGTCTTAACTTGTACTGGGCTTGGTTCCTGACATGTGTTTTCCTTTGCAAATCAGTCACTCAATCATAATATTTATTGAGCAACCTTTACAGAATCAGATCAATTCCTAAGTCACTGTTATCTCTTTTATAGGCACTGTGGCAGATTCCAGAAAGGGTTCCCCTCCGAGAAGCTGCTACCCTGCCTGTGTCTTATGGTACTGCTATTATGGCCCTGGAGCATCGGGCATGTACCCAGCCTGGGTAAGGTCTGTGTAGACAACAGAGGGCTGGATAGGACCCTTCTCTGATATCAGAAGTGCCCAAGGCCTTGCACCTCTTCTCCCTTGCCCGACCTTTAGCTCATGTTCGGTCTGTCCAAGGGAAGGCCAAAGGAAGTAGTGGCCCAAGATTGGGGTCTGGTGATGGTGGGGATGTCCTTCTGTCTGAGAGGGAATGGTAGATTGTGAACCTGGCCAGTATGAATTTGGAGAAATATCCCTCTCAAACCTGACCACTCTGGATATCACCTCCTAGAAAACCTTTATGTTTCGAGAGTTGGTTTATTTAAACTCACTTCCCTCTGGTTTGAATGGAGGCCTGTGGTGTTTGTTTCTGTGAGGCTTGTTGGGTGGACCTAACCTCAGAGGTGCTGATGTTCCTCACTTTATCTGGGGTTTACCTGTTGCCTTCCGCTCTTTTCAGGAGCCTCAGATCGCCCCAGAGAGATGGCTTTAGTTGAGCAGTGCCCATTACCTGATTACCACCTTCTAAAATTCGGCAGTGTTTAGTATGAGAATGATTTAGGACAGAATTTCTGAAGCAGAATTGAGTAGTAGCTCACAGGAAGAGGCTACCTAGAGATATTGAGGACTATTTCTCCTGGAAAGTTTTCAAAACTGGACCAAATTAGCACTGATCTAGCCACCGCCCATCCCGGAGAACAGACACACATAAAGGGTTGAATGAAATGGTCTCCAACTTCTCCTCTTGCTTTAAAATGTCCTGGTTTCAAAGAACTTATATGCATGCGTGCATAACCAATGGACATAGACAACAATGCTGGGAGGGGGGGCAGGATTGGGAGGAGGGTGTCAATGGGGGAAAAAGGAGAAACATCTGTAACAAAAATTAAAAAAAAAGAAAATGTGATTCAATGCTTAAGGGACATATTGCATTATAAGTGTTTTGTTGTTCCTGTGATTAATATGCATTTTGGAAAATCACTCAGCCTTACTTTTCTCATCTGTATAGTGGGGATGATAACAGTGACTTTAAAGATATTATTGTGTATATTAGAAATAAAGTCTATAAAATGCCTCGGGGAAAAAAATAAAAAAATAAAATGTCCTGGTTTCATATTGTTCGTGAGCTCATGTTGCTGGATGCTTTTTGGTTTCTGAAGTAGTGTTCCTCTCCTTCTGGCCCAGAGAAACTGTTCTAGTGACGGCAGCAGCTGGAGCCACAGGCCTTGCGGTCATAGACGTGGCGACACATGTTCTTCAGGCCAAGGTATTGGTATGTTAGATTCTCCACTTGAACGAATTATACCACAAAACATGGTTTTCAGAAATGGAATATATCCATTGATTTAGTAAAAACCACGTGTGAGGCACTGGGGATGCGAAGTCACCTCGAGTAGGGCCTTGCCAACTGTTTGCTTGTGGACTAGTGAGGGGACCTAGGAATACATCACTGGTCCTTCCAGTTCCTGGAACCTGCAAGGTCTGCCTCGCTTCACAGCCTCGCAGATGCTATTCCCTCCACCAGTGATGCTCTGAGCTGTCCCCCTCCTCCCCGGCACTTCAAATTTAAACTCAGAGGCCACTTTTTAGGGAAGTATCCTTTGTCCCTCAGGAGGTGTTAATCCCCTCCCCCCACTATTTGTATAGGGTCTCATGGCATCCTATACATCTCATTCTTAGTACACACCTGACACATCTCAGTGTCCGCTTAGTCCTTGACTTGTGTCCTCATTAGATTAATGTCTCCCTCCCACTGGACTGGAATCCCCTGAAGGCAGGGACAGTGTCTGGTTGGTTCATTATTGCAGTTCCAGTGCCTGGCTTGGTGCCTAACCACAGTAGGCACTGAAGATCTATTTCTGGAATGAATGAATGGATGAACAAATGAAAGAAAGTGTCAGAGAAGGAGGGTTTCTTGGAGAAGGTGGACATTTAAGCTGAGTTTTTGAAGGACTGGTAGCAGTTGAGTAGAGGAAGAAGGGAAGTGAAGGCCATTTTAGTGGTGGGAGGACCTATTAGAAGACAGAAATAGTAACGAACAGGATGCATTATTATTATACATTGAGTGGGAAGGAGCAAACTAGGTTAATTTGTGGATTTGTCATTTATTGGGATTGAGAACACAGGAGGACATGATGAGTTCAGGTTTGGATGTTGTTGAGTGTGAGGTTCCCATGGAGATGCAATGGGGGTATCCAGAAGGTGCCAGGATATACAGGCTTGGAGATAATTGGACTGGTCTGGAATTTCCGCAGGTGGCATCTCTCCTTCTCACATGGAGTTCCTCTGGGAAGGACATGTGAGTTCTGAAAGCAATCTCAGATACCAGCAGGCTCCTCGTGGAACAGGAACACATTTCATGCCAAAAAACAAGGGCTTTTAGCACCTCTCTTAGCAGGGAGATCAAAATTAGTCTCATTGTCTAGAACCAGTGACTGTTTAACATTTCTAGGAAGATGAAATTGTACGATTTGTTTCAAATAGTTACAGGAGGTTAAGTAGAGAGAAAAATCCACTTCAACTCAATATTAAATTTAATCTAAGCTGTGTTTTCTTCAGCAGCAGAAATGGTTTTATGCAAAAGCAAACAAAAATAAAAATAAGAATATTGTCATCACGCCATTAACTCGGAACAGGTCATTTTGATAACACCTTCCGTTCACAGCACTTCCCATGGCTTTCACGGGGCCTCCACGGCTGTTATCTAACCCTCAAGCCTCACAAAGCCCCTGGGAGACAGGACTGCAAGGTGTTTATTATCCCTTTTTCACAGATAAAGCAAGTGAGGCACCAAGAGAGAGAGGGATTCATGGCAGGTCTCACCGGGACCTAGTGAGAGTCCTGGGATGGGAACCAGGTGCCTGACCTGGTCAGGTGTTGCCCCCTGTGGCACCGCGTGCTGATTGCCCTCCGTGACCTGCAGCTGTTTGAGGATAGCTTTCAGTTCCAAACAGTTATGGGTGAGTTTGGAATCTCTGAAGGGCACTAATGTTCTTGAGTGTTTCAGTACAAGTTCTGAAAGTCACCTTGGGGCAAAAGTGCTCGGGCTGGTGGGTGCTGACCAGTGATTACGCACCTCCAGGCAATGTTTGAGTGTTTGAAACTTTTCTGGAGACTTCCAAACCCCAGACCTCCTTACAGTGTGCCCTGCAGCCATCGATGCCGCCTTTGCCACGCCTTAGGCGTGGTTTTCTCCCAGGGTGATGGAGTGGAAAAGCATAGGCTTTGGTCAGGCAGCATTGGGTTTGAATACGTGTGCTGCTACCTGGATGATCCTGGATTAGTAACTTACCCTCTCTGGCTCTACGTCGCCATGTATAGAATGGAAGTAATTATGCTTCCCATAATGTTCTTATGAGGTTTCAATAGAATAATTGGTTGCATATGTGTAACAGTAGATTTAAGTTTTCCAGCACTTTGTTTTGCAAGTGCTTTACATACAGTAGTATTCCACTCAGTTCTCAAAATAAATCTGCATATGTGGATGAGGTAACTGAGGCTTAGAGAAGCAGGCAGGCAGTGTAGAGAGGTTAAAAGCATGAACTCTGGAGACAGAGTATCTAGGTTTGGTTTTCAGTTTGCCTCCCATTAGCTGGGTGACTTTGGGCAAGTTATTTACTTTTTTTTTTTTTTTTTGGTCTCAGTTTCTTTAACTCTAAAATGGGGATAATAATAGTGTGTATATCATCGGGCTATTGATATATTGCATTATTTATATACATAAAGCACTTAGAATAGTTCCTGCCACATAGTAAGTACTATGTAAGTGTCAGCTCTTACGAAGTAATTTGCCATAGGGAACATCGCTGGGTAGTAGCAGGGCCCAGGATTTGAACTTAGATCCGTCCGACTTCAAGAGCTTTCCACTGAATCTTGTTTTACCCTCTGGGAAGCCTTTCTTGGTCACCTGGATCTAGGTTGGACAGTTCTCGTTTGCACTTCTAGAACCTTCCGTACTTCCCCATCACACTGCTGTAGCTTGCTTTCTTGATTCCAAGCTTGGTATTTAGCTTGTATCCTTACTACTTGACTCGTAGTAGATGCTCAGTAAATGGTGGTTTTAATTTGCATCTGGGGAAGACTTACTAAGTGTCTCCCGAACCATCTCCTAGCTAGACTCATTGGGGTTTCAGGGTTCTTGGAAATGTGGACCCCACATCCAGTGGGGCATGGGGGGGCCAGAGTCATGGTGCTGTGTGTGGGGCCTGATGTGTCGGATTGCGGCTGGTGCTAGGTCAGCAAGGTCACATTGGTTCCGTGATTAGCACCCTTTGGTTACAGGATGGGTGGGTGGCGTGAGCCCCTCCTGGTGCATACTCTGGAACCTCAGAAGCTTTGTGTTCTTTATGCAGGTAATAGCTGCCGCCGGCAGTGACGAGAAGTGCAGGCTGGCCGTGGAGAGGGGCGCACAGGCCAGTGTGAACTACAGTCAGGGCAGCCTGAAGGAGGCAGTGACGAAGCTGGTGGGCAGTGTCGGGGTGAATGTGGCCATCGACACCGTGGGAGGAGACATCTTCCTGGAGGCTCTCCGCAGGTGCGTGGAGGGTCTTTCCAGGGGGGCGGATCGGGGGCTCTGCTGGAACCTGTCCGGCCTCTGCCTTCCGCCTGGCCTGGCTTCTCTTTCGTCCTCACTGCTCACTTCTCCTGCAGGCGTCGGCACCAACCAGAGCAGCTGAGTGGGGGCGTGGAAAGAACTAGAAGCAGAGGGGGAAATCAGGAAATGCTTAAATATAGCAACAACAAAATATCCAACTGGAAAATAGCCAAGAAATGACGGCAGGCTCTCTAGTTGGCAACATCAAATGCTTTAGAAATTATACATGTGTTCAGTTCAGCTGTGCCGGCCCCCACCGACCACTCTATGTCCACGGTGTGGGTAATTCTTGAGGAGATCACTGTTCAGATGTTAAATGTGCCCACTCTTTTGATCTTGCTGGTTTTTGAAGTAGCCAGCAGGGTACGTATCTCTTTGATTTTTTTTTTTTTTTTTAAATCACTGGTGATTTAGTGGGACTGCTGTCTTTATACCAATTCTCATTCTGGTTTCAACCAGGACTCTGGAGTGCTTTGTAATAGGATTTAGTTTCTTGTGTCAACGTGGCAAGCACAATTTTGCGGTTTATCTCAGTTTAAAGTAGAAAAAATAGAAGCAAAGAGAGCAGCTTGGCCAGGCCGGTGTGGCTCAGTGGTTGAGCATCGACCCATGCACCAAGAGGTCGCCAGTTCGATTCCCGGTCAGGGCACATGCCCAGGTTGTGGGCCAAATCCCCAGTGGGGGGCATGCAGGAGGCGGCCAGTCGATGTTCTGTCATTGATGTTTCTATCTCTCCCTCTCCCTTCCTCTCTCTCAAAAATCAATAAAGAAAAAAAAATTAAAAAAAAAAAAGAGTAGCTTGCCCACAGTGGGGGCCCCATTGGTGCTGTAGGCCCTGAGCATAAGCTCAGTGTGTCTGGGACTGTGCTGGGCCAAGGAGGGAGTGTGCTGAGTAAATGGAGCGGCAGGACAGAGCTGCTAGTACTCACCCCGCGCCTGCCTTCTGGATCATAGTGTTTGGACAACAGCTTCTCATTTCCCTTAAAAGAAGAGAAGCAAATCACCAAATCAGCATACACATATTTCATATCAAAGATGTTTACAAACTTTATTTTTGTAACTCAGCGCTTAGCATGCACTGTATGGTTCTTCTCATAATGGGCTGCAGGAAACTGGTATGAATTTTCATTGATTGTTCAAAAGTCTGTAGAGAAGCACATAATTTAAAGGAGTCCTAAGCAAAGGATGCTTCATTCAAGTGCCTGTCTTATTCCCGCTTCCTAAGTTCAAGGGCTTCAAATTCAGTTGTCTCTGAGTATGGCATATGGAATGACATTTGTTTACAGCAGGTTTCCTTCCACAAAGTCGTGGACTAGTTAAACAGGCAGTCTTGATTCTAAAGTGGGTCTGCTGATAAAACTGGCTGCTTCCTCTGGCCCCCTACTGTCTTGCTTATGGCTTATATTTATAGTTCCCTAGTGAAGAATGCACAGTGATACAAGATGGGTCACCCCTGCCAGCCTGTAGGCAGGAGGAGTTTCTAGCTGGAGGCTTAATACATGTTCCCCTTTAAAAACATTTGTGGTAAAATATACATAACCCAATACTTATCATTTTAACCATTTGTGAGTGTACAGGTCAGTGGCATTAAATATGCTCACAGTGTTGTGTAACCTTCCCCGACAAAATCTCTGTATCCATTCAACCATAACTGTCCCTTCCTCCCTCCCCACTCCCTGGGAACCTCTGTTTTACTTTTTGTCTCTATGAAGACATTGTTTTTTATATTTTTTATTCTACATTTTTTACTGTGGTAAAAAATTACATAACAGAAATTTGCTATGTTGACCATTTTAAGTGTACGGTTCAGTAGTGCTACGTAGATTCACGTTGTTGTGAAACGGATCTCCAGAACTTTTCCATCCTGCAAATCTGAAGCTCTGTGCCCCTTAAACAACAGGCCCCCACTTCCCCCTCCCCCAGCTCCTGGTAACCACCATTCTCCTTCTGTTCCTAAGAATTTGACTACTCTAGACACCTCATATAGATAGAATCGTGTAGTATTTGTCTTTTTGTAACTGGCTGTTTCACTTAGCATAATGTCCTTAAGGTTCATCCACGTCATAGCATGTGACAGAATTTCCTTCCATCGTCAAATATGTACACATGTTGTTAATCTGTTCATCAGTTGATGGACATCTGGGTTGCTTATACCTCTTGTTATTGTAGAGAACGCCGCTGTGAACACGGGAGTGCAAATATCTCTTTGAGACGCGGCTTCCAGTTCTTTGGGAAGTAGACCAGGAAGTGGGATGGCTGGATCATATGGAAATTCTATTTTGATTTTTTTTTTTAGGAACCTCCGTACTGTTTTCCATGGAAGTTGCACCATTTTACAATTCTACCAGCAGTGCCTGAGGGTTCCAATTTCTCTACACCCTGGCCACCACTTCTGTTCTTTTCCAATAGTTGCTAGCCTAATGGATGTGAGAGTTCACTGCATTGACATTTTTTGTCGTTCTCCTTCCCCCTCAGCCTGGCGTGGGAGGGCAGGATCGTGGTGGTGGGCTTCTCTGGAGGAAACATCGCTTCTGTGCCAGCCAACCTGCTGCTCCTGAAGAATGTCTCCGCCATGGGGGTGTACTGGGGCCGGTACCAAGGCCAGAACTTCCCCGTCTTCTCCAGGAGCCTGTCCTCGGCTCTTCAGTACTGCCAGGAGGGGCGCGTCCAGCCGCACATCGGAGCGGTTTTTAAGCTGGAGGAGGTGAGATGCTCTCACGGAGTGTGCTGGGGATGAGGCCAGGAGTAATCTCTGTCTAGCTGTCAAATAGCTTCTGTCTGGATATTATAAATCCTCCTTTTACGGAATGAGAAGGTGAACATGCAACACAGAATAATGGGGTCTCGCAGGCTGGGGGGCGGTGATAGGATTTCCCCCACTCCTCTGGGTTGTCCAGCCTGAACCCAGTGAGCCGCCTGGGAAGCTGGGTCTGCGAAGGCCACACAGGTGG
Organism: Tadarida brasiliensis; assembly: GCA_030848825.1. Lineage (NCBI taxonomy): Eukaryota > Metazoa > Chordata > Mammalia > Chiroptera > Molossidae > Tadarida > Tadarida brasiliensis. The sequence continues at coordinate 44,834,397 of CM061275.1, forward strand.
TGGACGTTGACGGCTCTCTCTCCACCAGTGGTGTCCCAGACAGAGGCGAGTGGTGGTACTTTAGGAAATAATTCACCCGTGTCGATATGAACTCTGAACTCCACAACATACATGCCTAAGAACGAAGCACTTACCTTGCCCTTTGACTTTCGGATACAGACACTTTAAAGTAGAACCAGATGATCGAAGCCGGAGTTCTGTGAACAGAGCACGAGACCACGCCTGGCATTGGAAGGCTGTAATTCACCCAGTAGTCACTGCAGTTAATTTTGTTGGCTCTTCACTCCTTTTTTTCATTCCCCCACAGTCCCCTTAACGTGGCTTAAACTTCCTCCAAAGCGTAATTGTGTGATGCATATGCAAAATCGTAAATGTGGCTGTTAGGCATTCACTGCGAAGTCTCTCTCTCTCTTTCGGCTTAATTTGTTTTAATGTTCAAAAACCTGTTTTGGTAACTCGAGTCAGCCATGATGTTTTGTGCATGTGCCGATCCGCGGCCTCAAGCTGTCAGGCCAGACTTCACTGCTCACCAGCCTTCCAGTTATGTGTTTCTCCCCACGATGAGGCTCGTTCTTCCCAAACGGTTTACTTTCCCATCCCTTTGGTATGTCAGTCCGGAAGGTGGCGCTCAGTGAGATGAAGGGAACCTGACTGGCCATCAGAAAAATGGTTGGGTTCTAATTCCAGCTTTGGATCCCTCTGTTTGCCCCGTTGTGGAAGTCCCCTCACCTTTCTGGCCTTCACGCAACATGTCTATAAAATTGAGGGGTAGGGCCCAGCCGGTGTTGCTCAGTGGTTGAGCGCCGACCCATGCACCAAGAGGTCGCCGGTTCGATTCCCAGTCAGGACACATGCCCAGGTTGGGGGCCAAATCCCCAGTGGGGGGCATGCAGGAGGCGGCCAATTGATGTTCTCTCTCATCTATGTTTCTATCTCTCCCTCTCCCTCTCTCTCAAAAATCAATAAAGAAAAATAAATAAATAAATAAATAAATAAATAAATAAATAAATAAGTAAATAAAATTGAGGGGTAGGACAATTGGGAGCCATAGCCGGGACTTGGGGGTGGGCAGGTGTAGACTTGAGCTTGCTGGCCTCTGGGACCCCATCAGTGCTGGGACTGGAGTAGCTGCACGTTTTTGCTTTTTTGTTTATACTTTTCTTTTAAGAAAAGGTTTCATGGTTTACAAGGTGAAAAGTACAAGTTTAGAGAATTCCTGGATCCCCTTCCAACTTGTGGCTTTTACCACAGGACTTGTAAACTGAAGTTTGCTTCGCCTGAGGCTCGGGTATACCTGTTGATAGAGGGTGAGGACAGGTGGGCAGCACAGACACGGAGACAGGTGCTGGTCTGAACTGTCCCTCCTCTGCATCGACATGTTCTGGGTGCTGCTCAGGCAGGAAAGAAAGCCAGAGCACCCACACTGAGGTTCTCTCTCCTCTTGAACACGAATTGATTATCTAATTGCTAACCTCCTGGCAGCTTCCATTTGCCCTTCTTTCCCAGGAGGGCTCTGCACATAGGGTTTTTATAGCTCTTCCCACTCTGCCGACCTTCGGGTTATCAGCTGGCTGTCGGAGGTCCTGCTCCCTAACAGTTTCAAGGACCTCATTCACACACCATCCATTTACTATTTCTTCTCTTTCTGTTTCTTTCAAACTATTTAGAGAAATAATAATAATAATAATAATAATAATAATAATAATAATAATGGCAGCTCCTGTACATTAGGTGCTTACCAGGGGTCAAGAACTGTGCTAAGTACTTTACATGCATTTTCTCATTTAACCTTCATAACAACCCTTTGAGGACCATTTTTATCATGTGTTATGTCAGACTGGGCAGTTAGACAGACATGAGCAGAGTAGGAATGATAGTCCAGGTACAGAAGGTCACAGGGTGGAAAGCCTAGCAATGGGAAAAACTGGAAAAACAAGTACTGTAGGGTGGGACCTCGCCCCTAGGCTGACCTTTCCTCCCCCAGCATATTACTGGTCATGCATTCCTTAAGACGAAGGACCCAGTTCGAGATCTCTCGTCTTTCCCCACCTCCTTCTTTCCCCAGGTGTGCTTTCTCTGACTTTCTTCTGCCTCGGTAACTTGTTTCCCGAGTCCATGCAGCCCAGCTGGCTCACTCCATCCACCTCTGTGACTTTCTAAATAAACTTTCACTTGTATTTGAGTTCTTGGCTCTGAATTCTTTCTTAGTCAAACTCAAGGACCGAGGTCTAACTTCGCAGGTAACATCTGGTGTGGCTGTTGACAGTTACAGATGAAGAAATCAAGGCTTGTGGAAGCTGAGACATTTGCCCAATAATGTGTAGTAAGTGACAGACCTGGAATCCAGTCCACGCTGGTCTGACATCAGAATCTGAGATCCTTATGGCCATGTCAAACTCTCCTCAAACAAGCCAGGAAGTTGCTTCTTAGCAACCTTATTGTAGCGTCTGAAGTTTATCTATCTTTCAGAGAATTATCTGTGTGAAAGAACTATCTTACAGTTCAAACGACCAGGAATCATGAATTTTCCTGAGTAGTAATATCAGCTTAACAATTACCCACAACCTTTGGACCAACTTTGAGTAGTAGTATCTACATATTTTGTTCTTTTAAGCTGAAGGTGATTACATGAATATATAATTAGTTTCACTTAATTTAAAGCCTGAGCAATATTTTTTTCAGGTAAATCAGTTAACCTATTTGCAAAATTTATTTATCAGAACCTGCTTGGGCTTGGAAAATGACCTGTGTTTTTGTGTATACTATTTCTGGCTGTATATATCTATATCTATATATCTATATCTATATCTATATATCTATATCTATATCTATATCTATATATCTATCTACATTGTACCAGAAATAATGGTGCCTCCTAGCTTTTATTTTCTTCTGAATATGTGGACTCACAGGTTTGACTTTGATAGTTGATATTAATATGATCACATAGGCACAGGGTATGAACTTCCCTAGTACTCCATGCTCCCCCTTCACCTGCTTGGAATTATTTGGTTGGTGCCTGTTATTCCTGTGGAACACACATTCCATGCCAGCAGGGCCATGTGCTGTCTGCACCTCGGAGTCTCCAGATTCTGGTGGGGACTCACATATCTGTTGAGTGATTGACTGAGAGTATGGAGATCCCGGCCCCACCACCACATAACCGACTACGGGCACATTACTTACATCTTTGTGCCTTATCTTCTTGTCTGTAATGGGAGCGGTAATATACTCTACCTACTAGGGTGGTTATGAGGATTAAATAAGATAATACATGTAAAAGCATATCGTTAAACACTTAGTATATTTTTAAAAGCAAAATCTATAGCCATTATGCAGAGTCGAGCTTTTCCGTTCCCCTGAACTCTGACGCTTCTGCACTGACATTTCAGAGGGCCGGATTTGAGAGACAGTCTTCAGATTTTGAATTTTAAATAGAATTTGTTGTTTTCTGAAGGGTTGCATCTGTGCCGCGATCATGAATTAGCCCCGTGAGCTGTTCAGAAGATGGCATTCTTTAGACGAGTGTGTCTGCTTTCTGTATGGAGCTGTCCACACACATCTTGACCTGACACAGTACTTAAACCTTGCAGATCTGAACTTGTTTATTCTGTAAAGACTGGCTGAGATCACCACCTGAACAGATTTAATGGCTAGAAATTGTTCAGTTGAAGTTTCCTGAGTGTGTCTGTGGAATTAATTTTAGCGTATTGTTGCAGACCCAGTTTATAAGCCTCCCCATCTCTGCCAGTCCTACCTGCCCCAGATCTTGTCCACTTGTCACACTTTCCCAGTGATGGCTCATGCCAGTGATCCCTGCCATCATGCACCCAGAGCCCGTCCCTAGGGCCATCTCCTAACACCCCGATTGTCTCATACTTTCCCAGGGTGAGGGCTGATCTTAGGCATGGCTTCCGTTTTGCTCATCAGGGCAGAAGCTGCTGTAACTCTGGTGCAGAGGTGAGCTGAAGGATATGTCGAAACTCTGGCTTTTGCACAAACTGGAACACGACCCAGGAGTGTGGGGAGTTCACTGCATGGGGCAAACGGCAGATAGACTGCTGCTGTTCCTCCTCCCCGTGGACTGTTCCGACGTGCAGTGGGTCCCACACGGCCTCTCTGGAGAGGTCCCACGTGAACAGCAACCAGTGCGAGTCCCCCTGAAGCTATGGCCAGTTCAGGATCAGTACCACACACTGTGTAGTTCCTCTCTGCTGCATTCACTCCGCTTTCCCCTCACCCTGGCCTCCCTGGATGGCAAGGAAGCGCTGGGACATCCGTTCTGATTAGACTCTGTTTTCTAAGGAACCCAGGTTGACACTTAGCTTTGAAAATTTATTTCTTTGTGTGTTTAATAATACATGGCTTGACTTTTTTTGAAGTCAGGTTTTCTTTATTTTTATTGTTGACACTATTACAGGTGTCACCATCCTTTTGACCCCCTAAAGTCAGGAATTTTGGGGTATAAATTACATATAGTAAAATTTGCTCTGATTTTCGACAAACTTATATAGTCATGTAACCACCTCACTACAATCAAGATACAGAATTTTTCATCACTCCAAAAAGGCTCCTGTGCCCTTCTGTAATCACCGCCTTCTATTCCACAGTCCCTGGCAACCACTGATCTATTTTCTTTCCCTATAATTTTGCTTTCTGCAGATTGTTATATAAATGGAATCATACAGTAGGTAGCCCTTTGAGTCTGGCCTCTTCGGCGTTGCATAATGCTTCTGAGTTCATCCATGGCTTTGCGTATGCCAGCAGTCTGTTCTTTCTTACTGCCGAATGGCATTTCATTGTGTGGACGTACGGAAACATGCTTCTTCGTTGATCAGTTCATGGGATATTTGATTATTTTCAGTTTTTGGCTGTTCTAAGTAAATCTTCTGTAAACATTCATGTTTGAGTTTTTTGTTTTTTTTTAAAATCCTCACTCGAGGATATTTTTCCATTTATCTTCAGATAGAGAGGGAGGGAGGGAAAGAGAGAGAGAGAGAAACATCGATGAGAGAGAGACACGTTGATTGGTTGCCTCCTGCATGACCCCGACGAGGACCGGGACCAAACTGCAACTGAGGTATGTGTCCTTGACCAGAGTTGAACCTGCAACTCTTTGGTCTGCGGGCCAACGCTCTAACCGCTGAGCCAAACCGGTTGAAAAAAAAGTGTTTTTTTTCAACTTTTAGGACTGGGATTTCTGGGTCATGTGCTAAGTGTTTGTTTAACTTTTTCTTTTCAAATTGACACAGACATTTATTTGGCTTTACTTACAGGGCAGGGTTTCCTCCGCCCCCAGTTCCCAGTGTTGGCTAGATAACATCATTAGACAGGAATGTCCATGCAAAGAACTCTATGTAGAATCCTACAAATAACGGAAGTCGATGTTAGAAGGAGCAAGCTTGACTATATCAGCAGCTCACTCTCTAGGCCACAGTGATTGAGAAGCAGTTTGGTGCAGTCTCTGCAGCCCATGGTTTTGAAGATGAGGCCATTCCTGTTGTGTCCCTACCAAAGTCCATAGCACATAGGTTTTCTGTGTGTGTGCGTGTGTGTGTGTGTGTGTGCGTGTGTGTGTGTTCTTGGTTAGAGACTGGTGCTCCAGCATCATTCTTTGTTTGAACACGTTAGGGTTTTGTTTGTACTGATTTGCAACTCTATGTTTAACTATCAATAACTACCAAACTGTTTATCAAAGTGGTTGTCTTATTTTGCATTCCTACTGACAAGATAAGTAAGTTTCCGTCACTGCATCTGCCAGAATTTATTGTTGTCAGTTGCTTTCTTTAATTATAGCCATTCTAATAGGTGTGGAGTAGTATCTGATTGTGGGTTTAATTTGCATTTCTCTAACAAATAACGATTTTGAGTATCCTTTCACATGCACGTTTGCCATCTGTATCTTTTTTGGTGAAATGCGTTGATTGACTTTTGAAAGAAGATGCAGATCAACTTGTATCAGAACAATGATATGATGAATATAATTCAACTATGACAGTGTCAGCAACTAAATGTTTTTACCTTTTAAAAACAATCTCATTCAGTCCCAGATACAGTCATTCATTCATGAGTTTATCTTATTCATCAAACATTCACTGGGAACATTATGTATGCCAATCAATAAAAAGTAAGACGTAAGGAATTTAGTTTTTAGTTGGAAAGATCTCAGGACAGTGCTGTGGTGGGGCAGAGCTGGTTTGAAATGGGAAGCATGAATTGACAGTGTATTTATTTATTTAATTAATTATTTATTTTTTTGCATTTATCTTCAGATAGAGTGGAAGGGAGAGAGGGAGTAAGAGAGAGAGAGAAACATCATTGTGAGAGAGACACATTGACTGGTTGCCACCCACATGACCCCAACTGGGGCCGGGGACAAACTGCAACCAAGGTATGTGCCCTTAGCGCGAACGGAACCTGGGTCTCTCTGTTCCACGGGCTGACACTCTAACTGCTGAGCCAAACCAGCCAGAGCTTGACAGAGTGTATTTAGGGAACCATAGGTTACTTTCTGATTGTTCCTGCTTAATGAGCTAATTAAAAATTCCAACAGCTGAACCCAAAACAAAAGCAATATCCTCACCCTGCTCCCCAATTCCAGGTTGCATATCTGCAGAGACAAATTTAATTAGGGCTTCATCACTGCAAGGCAGAGAACCAGGGTTCTGGGCACAGCCGGTGTCTGTCGAGGCATCAGTACGGAGCCTCCCTCTGAGCCGCAGCCTGTACAATACTAGAGGAAAACGTCCCCGGGCATCCATCCGAATTAGCTACCAGAAGACTCTGGTCTAAAGCCCTGCACTTTGTCTCTTAGTTTCTCACTCCAAACCTTATCACTCTTATTAAGCATCTAGTCCTTAACATCACCGTTGTCTGTTTCCCCAGCTCAGACAGAAACCACAGGGTGGGAAGGAACAGAGCTGGGTTATTTTTAGAAGCAGCTACAATCACAGCGGAAGTGGCAGCTGGACATAGAGAGAAGTGAGAGAATGTCAAAAACAGGAGGTAAAATAATGGATGTTCAAAATTATGAGATTCCCAAGTCACGGAACAAAAAGGTTATACTTTCCCCCAATATTACCATTTAAAGAAGTCAGGTACATAGGTGCTACATTTTAATAAAGATTTCTGTGTAACCTGATTAAAAATACGTGTTCACCTCTGAAGTGACAATTCTCTTTGTATATTAACATGTATTTGCAGAAGAGTCCTCATTGGTCTAGGATGCCAGGTGAAAAAAGTATCAATATCTTGACTTGCGCTTATTTCCCCGAGTATTTTTGTTGCTGGGCTCTGACAGGTCTCTGGGAACAAGTGACTTCTAACTGACAGGGAGAGTGAGTCACCGGGAGATGTATCTTTGAGGGATTGACAGGTGGGACGAGTGTTTCAAACATCTTCCTTAACCCTCTGCCACCTCCTCTGAAGGCGGCTCCGTCTGTAGGCTGCAAAGGGCCCTGGAAAGTGCAGAGCCCCGAAACACGTTTTTGGCACCAGCCGCAGAGATTGATTTGTTTCCCTGCTTTTTGACTTATTTATTTTTATTTGGCTTTTTGGGGGAGGATTTCAAGTGGAAAGTCTTTTTAATCATAATTCTCGTGTCAAAGCACATTTTCATCTTGGCGAGAGGCCCATCTTTTGCTTTTATGTCCGCGTATTTATGGATGTCTGTATTTATTTATTCCCTTTATCCTCCTTCCCCACACCTTTTCCTCCCCCGACTCAGTCTCAAGATGCATCAACAAATAACAGCCCAGGGTTGTGCTGTGGATCTTAGGCTGTTTCTGGATTTTCCACGCAGCGCTGTCTTTTAAAGAGCCACCTGTACTGCCGGTCCTGTGTCCGGTTCATGACTCCCCACTGCTGTGTGGTGGTCCATGGTGTGTGTTCACCACCGCGGACAGATCCCTTCCCTAGGATGGACGTCAGCGTGGTCCCTGCTACCGTAATCTGTTTGCCTTTTACATTTAGATGTAAGATCCATTTTGAGTTGATATTTGTGAAAGGTGTCAGGACAGTGTCTTGATTCATTTTTTGCACGTGGCTGTCCAGGGGTTCCTGCTAGTTCTTGAAAAGACTACCCTTTCTGCACTGACTTGCCCTGGCTCCCTCGTCAGACGATCAGCTGACTGCGTTGGTGTGGGCCTCTTTCGGGGCTCGCTGATCTGTTCCACTGATCTGTTTATTCTTTTACCAATATCACACTGTCTTGATTACTGTGGCTGCTTTTTAATTTATGTTTTATAACGTGTACTTCTAAAAATGAATTTGAGATAGATTGCAATTTCAGACACACTGGAAATAGGACACTTTAAATAAAAAGAGGAAAATTGTAAAATAGTAAATGACTGATTCTTCTACCAGGGGCTCCATCCCTTGAAAAGCTGGAACACACAGCTATTAGAGTGTGGACAGGCCTGATGACGTCTTACCTGCTGCCCTTTATCTGATGACATGGAAGATTAGCATTTAGACAGATAAATTCTGAGGTTGGATTACTCTGAAATATTATTGTTTTCCTTTGAGTTTGTGCTGATTATTTAGTTAGTATTACGTAGTTAGCTATGTACAGTTTATTGAAGACACATCTTAATACTTTAGCTGTTTTAAGAATTTAACCAGCAACAAATGTTTGTTGAAATATGCGTGTATGCAAACCTTTCTATATACATTGGGATTTTTTTTTTTTTTAGGTCAATGATGCCTTCCTTCACGTGATGCAGCGCAAATCCACGGGCAAGGTGCTCGTCTCCCTCAAATAAGCCCTCCCCTCAGCAGCAAACTCAGCATGTCTGAATCCAAACTCACCATCTTCCTGAAAACCTGATTTCCCTCCTGTATTTCTGAAGGTGTTACCACTTTCCTTATTAATTCAGGTTCAAAATCTTTGAGAGTCACCTCTGAATCTTTTCTCTTATTCCTCATAATTAGTGTGATCATATACTTTACTGTCCAAACTTGGACCTGTTTGAGAGGGAAAGGACGCTGTTGGGAATTACACCAGGAAAACAGGTGTCCTACGCAAACCGGGATGCGGGGTGTAGGGTCCCCCCATTCATAATGCATCAGGGGCCAGGTTCTGTCATCCCCACCAATACGACAGTGCTCACCTCCATATCCTCTCTTCCATTTGACTAATTATGTCTCATTTGCTAATTCAGTGTGATCTAACTGGCTTTCCTACCTTTAAACTCTACCCCACCCCCACACACTAATCTTTGTTATACATTATTGCCACGGTGACCTTCCCAAAGCACAGCTACGACTATGTCTCGTCTTAGAAAACCTACAGTGGCTCACCATTGTCTACATGGTGGCGTTCAGACTCCTTGAGCTAGCATTTCATTATACCAAGATTTTGCCCCTCTCTGCTTTCTAGCTTACGTTCAACAACTGCACTGGCCTGCCAGTGTGCACTGTGATTTCCTGCCTCCCCCTCTGCTCTGTGCTCAAGCAGTTTCCTCCCTTATCTCTGTCCAACATAAGGCTTCCTGACCTGCAAGACTGTCTACAATGAGCCTGTCCCCTCAGGAGGGTGGTCATCTCTGCTCTTCTCCTCTTACCCTCCCATAGCTTCTCCCCAGGACTCCTCACGCTTTGCCTTGCTCCAAAGGGAGCAGCGTGTCTACTGGAATAGACACAGGATTCTGAATCCAAGATTTGGAGGAGGTTCCTTCAGGTCTCTGAGCCTTCATTTTTGCACTGTTTTGTAGATACTGTATCATCTACCTCACAAGGTTGTGAGCACTACATGTAGTGATCAGGCAAAGTGATGAGCACATGCAGCAATGAGCAGATGCTAGTTACTTTCACTTCTTTCTTTTCTACCTTCCCAAGTTAGTGTAAGCTCCTCGAGGGCAGGTGCCACGTCCAATTCCCCTCACAGTACCTAGCACAGTGAGTCACCCTTGGTAAACACTCAATAAATTGAATTGAATTTGAATTGTCTGCATGTCTTAAATGGTAAGATTAAGTTAAGACTATGAAACAACCCAAATGTCCTTCGACAGGTGACTGGATAAACAAAATGTGGTATGTCCATACAATGGAGTCTTATTCAGCCTTAAAGAGGAAGGACATTCTGGCACGTGCCACAACATGGGTAAACCTTGAAGACATTATGCTAAGTGAAATAAACCAGTCACCAAAGGACAAACACTGTGTGATTCTACTTATATGAAGTATCTCAAGTAGTCAAATTCATAGAACAGAAAGTAGAATGGTGGTTGCCAGGGGCTGGGGGAGGAGGCAAAGGGGAATTTGTGTTTAATGGGTACAGTGTTTCAGTTTTGGAAGATGAGAAAGTTCTGGAGATGATGGTGGTGATGGTTGCACAACAGTGTGAGTGTGCTTAATGCCGTTGAATTATTTACTTAACGTGGCTCAGTTGGTTGAGCCTTGTCCCATGTACCAAGAGTTTGCTGGTTCGATTCCCAGTCAGGTCACGTGCCCAAGTTTCGGGCTCGGTCCCCAGTAGGGGACGTGCAGGAGGCAGCTGATGGAGGTTTCTCGCATCGATGTTTCCATCTCCCCCTCCCTCTTCCTCGCTCTCTAAAATCAATAAAAACATATTTAAAAAATGGTTAAAATGGTAAATTGTATGTTATGTATGTTTTGCCACAATATAAAATGTTTAAAAAAGAATACATTACACTCACATCTAAGTGAATCCATTCAGAGAAGAGGACAGAGTGTGTGGGTAGGAGGCCCGGCCAGGCTGAGGGAAGCTGAGTCTCTGCCCGAGTCCTGGGCTGTGGGGAGAGGTCCTGCAACTTTGCTGGGGGCTGAGCATTGTTCTCTGCTTCCACTTCATGACTGCTGATGCCTAAAAAGGAGGAGTGTGGGGTGGGGATGAAAACACCTGACACCACAGGGATGGGGGTACTCCTAGTTATTCTTGAAGGGGATCCTGTTCCAATAAACAGGGTGAGGGATTTGTTTTCTGATGAGTACCTCAGGCCATTTGGAAACACCCATCTTCTCAGAGTCTCTGCACCAAACAGGCTTGTGGAGGAACTGAATTGCCAAATAGGAGGTGATTATTTTGGGGGAAATAATGTGAAATGGAGAAATTAGCAGAGGGAAGGGGGAGGGGGCTGGCAGGGAAGCCATGCACCTGTCTGCTGTGGGCCTGTCTGGTGCTTCCACGAGGGTCAGGGCACGTGCTGCGGTCTCTTCCACATGCAGCTGGCACATGCGAGCCTTCTGGGGCTGCGCGCCCTGTGGTTCCATTGACTTTAATGACATGCGTCCCCTCCTGCCTTCCCCCAACCTTACTTCTCTGTAATGTGAGCTCTCTTTGTATTTAAATGAAAGTTGGTTTTCAAAAATACCAAGACACCAACTTTGAGGCTAATTTTCGAACTTCCTGACACCCCATGGGATAATTGCAGACATGCTGGATAGACCCCGGGAGAGAAGGTGAATGAAATCAGGACTGGGAAAGTGCACAAGCCCAGAGGGGAGCTACCTGTCCCACGGTTCGGAGCTGATCAGAAGGTGTCACTAGTAATACGGATTGATTGTCCCTAGCCCCCGGAAGTCAAAATGACTGAGATTGAAAGAGGCAGTCATTAAGGAGAGGGAGTTTCTTCAGGTTTAGCAAGTGCTGGTTAGAACCTCTAATGACCTGCTCTCCGCTTGCCTGTGTTCCTGCCTCACTGGAATAATTTGATTTGAAAGCATTTGACTCATATTTTAGTCATCATTCGGTTCTTCCACCAACTGAGCCATTAGTCTGAAAAAAGAATCAATGTAGCTCGAAGTGACAGCATTTATTCTGTATTCATGGACTGTCCCCAGCTCACCCTGGTAGGCTGGCTGCAGGCGAAGTCACTCCCACACACCTGCCCCCCTTCTGGGAACGGGGTCTGGCCACCTGCATGCTCCCCTCTCGCCACCAGAGTGAGGGTTTGTGCTGTTAGCTGGGGAAGCATCCTGTCTGCACCTCACCAGTATCTCTGTCCCTGCTCCCTCCTCGGCCACCTGCGTGGCTTTAGGGTGCTATCTTTTCTATTTGAGCTATGGCAAAGACAGCGAAAGATTTTGTCATTTGGCAAGTAAAGGAAAATAGAGATGTCTTCACATCATCACTTTTATTTAACAACACCAAAAACAGTCTAAGAAAAATTCATGTTATTCTTTCTGTTACTTTCCCTTCTAATACTGTATAAGTCCAAGAGCAGTGATTTTTTTCAAAGCTTTTATTATTTGTGAAAGTCACGGGGGGAGACCTAACAAACACGTGCGAGCATGTCTGATTGTTCGCTTCCATTTCGCTGCTTCCTCACCGCTCATCGCTAGATTGAAGAGCTGAGCTGGAAACATGCTTTTTTTTAACTTTATCATTGTCAAGGAACCATATACAAAGTAGTTTTGTTTTTCCTTTTTTGCTGTATTTAGAAACAGTTTCCTGAACGTTAGTGAATTGCATCATTATTTAAAAAGTGGTATTGTTAAAATAATTACAGCAATAGCACATGGAAATAATCAGAAAGGAGCTTACGATTAGAAAACGTTGTCCTGTTTTTCTTTCTCCTGTCTCATTCCCATTCTCCAGGGAAACCACTGTAAGCAGTTTGGTCTTAGTTTTGCAGACCTTATAAAACACACGCAAACACATATGCATACGCACAGAGATTGTGTGTGTGTGTGTTTTTTGAAATAAAGACATACATAGGTTTTAAAAATAACCGATCACAGTATGCGCAATGTTCTGTAATGCACTGTGTTAAACCAGTAATATGTCCTGGACATCATTCCATATTAGTAAATATAGTCTTATCTCATTGTTTTTGACAGCTGCTTAGTATTCCATACTGAGGGTGTTTACCATCCGTAACCATTTCCTTATTAGTGGGGTTATTCATTCATTTAACAAACATGTATTGATGTGCATGTATGTGCTAAGCTCAGCACAGCTCAGGGACTATGATGGTGAGCAAAAGTTTACAAATTTAATGGGGAGACAGATATTAATTAAATTCACAAAACCATGTGAAACCAGTTTTGTGTAAACTGTGAAGGGGGAATTTAACGCAGGGAGGCCGAGAAAGGTTTCCCTGAAGAGAGACCCTTGAATCTCTATCTGCAGATGGAGCCTTCTGAGAAGCTAATTCTGGGAATTTATATAGGAAAGAATATTCTAGAACACCAGGGCTAAAAAAAGCACGGTGAGTAAAAGGGACTGAAAGAAGACCCGGTGGGACTGGAGCTTGAGAACGAGATGAGTGTCATGAGATGGGGCGGGGGTGGGGACCAGACGGGACAGGGACTTGTGGGCCAGTTACGGATGTTTTGCCTTTTCCCTGAAAGCAATGTGATGCCACTGAAGTTTCTAAGCAGAGGGGGTTAGAGGTGGTGTGGCTGGAATGGCCTATTTGGAAGGATTTCTTCAGCTACATGTGGTGGGGAGAAAGGACTGGAGTCAATGAAAGTCCAGTGAGAGACGATGGTACCTTGGCCTAAGGGGTGATGGGGAAGGAGAGGAGTGCACAGGACGGTGGGCTCTGTCGGAGGTGAAAGCGAAAGGCGTGGTGTTGGCTTGGACCTGGGCCAGTTAGGGGAGGGGGAGGGAAACGTCAAGGTGACTCCTGGGTTCCCGGATAGGTATTTGAGAGGAAAAATGTCAAAAGAGAATTGGGTTTTGGCAGCAGAGGGGAATATGATGAGTACAGAAGAGGGTTTTGTACACATTGAGACGTCCAGGAGACATCAAGCATGCAGTTTTATATCCTTGTCTGGTGCTCAGAAGAAAGGTGCGGCCTGGAGACACAAACGGGAGTCATTTGCAAGGAGGGGACACTGATACCTGTGATGTGGCTGAGATGGGCCCTGGGGAGCATGTGGAGGGTCTAGACCACCCGTAGCCATCTTTTCTTCAATAGGACCACAGTCTATTTTGTGACTGTGCTGTGGACCTCGAAAGTAAATCACAAGTGCTTATAAGGAAGGTTGTACTGCTCAGTGAACAGAGCATCATTCTTGCGAGGGAGGGCCAGTGGCTGGGCCCTGATTCCAGCTGTCTGACCTTGGGCTAGACGCATCTTTACTTGTCTCGTGGGAAATATGAGGATGATAATATGTGTTTTCTACCTAGTATGGTTCACGTGAAGGTCAAATAAGATAATGTATGTGAAAGTATTTTGCAAATTCTCATTTTCATAATAGATTACAAGGTTGCTTAGTACCTGTGTGCTCAAATTCATTTGAATTGAAGCAAAATGTATATTTTTTTCAGCCTATGCTGGGCTGATATGCAACAAAATAGTGTTTGGTTTATTTTTAAATCCTCACCTAAGGATATTTTTCCATTTATCTTCAGATAGAGTGGGAGGGAGAGAGAGAGAGAGAGAAACATCAATGTGAGAGGGACACATCGACTGGTTGCCTCCCACACGACCCCAACCAGGGCCGGGACTGAATTGCAACTGAGGTACTCGCCCTTGACTGGAATTGAACCCCCAACTCTTTGGTCTGTGGGCCGATGCTGTAACCACTGAGCCAAACTGGCCAGGGCTAGTGTTTGATTTTGCAAAGTGCCTCTAATATCCCTACATTGTATTCCAGCTGAAGTCATTGTGCTCTTTCCTACAGAATAACGGACGAAGCGATGGGGGTCCAATGAGCCGACAGCTCAGAGATGTACAGAGCCAGACAAGGTCTGGAGAAGGATGTAAATCCACGCGGAGGGTAGAGAGAATTCTTTGTGAGGGATGATAAAAGAATTAGGGCTCTTCACTCCGGAAAGACGCGGGCTAAGGAGAGATTGTGATTGAAATTTATAAAATAATGAGAATCATAGGATAAAAATATGAACTTATTAAATCCCACAGCACAAGAATGATAAAGCCCAACTTTATCATTTTAAAGAAATAGTTTTAGGGCAAAGTAAAAATAGCACTTCTTTACCCAGGAATAGTAAGCATATGCAACTTACTACTCTCAAAGTTTGCAAGGACTGAAACCAAATATTCTAAGAGAAAGATTTATATTGTGGGAGGGTAGACTCCTAGGTGATTATAAAATGAAATTAAGACTGTTTGGGTGAACTTCCCTCATCTTGGAAGATGACCCCATAGGGGTGACCCATAAGCAAGCTTTCTTGTCTCTGTCCGGCATCCTTGACCACCAGGATTCCTGAGTGGGTGTGTTGGAGAGGACAGAGCACAGAGCTTGAGCTCAGAAGGCCAGGCTACAAGTTTGACCTCTCTGACCTTAGGGAGTCACCTCTTTTTTATGTACCTCAGTTTCTTTGTTTTTTTAAAAAAGGAAAAAAGTAACATCAACATTAGTATCTGCTCACTATTGTGAGACAGTCAAATGAAGTGGTGTTTCTGGAAGTGCTTTGTGGTTGATGAACAGATATTTTCTTTATGAGCCTAAGCGTTTCCACTTTTGGTTTAACGTTTTCAGTTCTATGCTCTCCAGGTGGGCTGACCTTCACCTTGCCCTTCCTGATCCTGGTCTCACTGGGGAGCAGTATTTGTCAACTCAGAAATGAAAACGGGGATGGAGGTCAAGGAATAATCTCTCGTCCTCCTGGGAGGTGGAGAATGTGCAGGTACCTCTTCTCTCGTCCCCATTCCCTCCCTGCGAAGGTCTGGTGCAGAACTCGGGTAAGGGGAACTTTGCAGGCATCTCTTCTCCTTTGGGTATTTTGCTGGTGAAATGCCCCCTAAAAGATGGGTCTCTGGTCTCTGAGCAACTTCGAGGTTCTTGTGGATCGTGGGGAAACTAAAGAAGGGGCCCGTACAGGGCTGGATGAGGAAAACCACAGGAACTGGTCTCTTAGGGCTTCTCACAGGTTTAGGATTTGAGGGAGAGGGAAAAATATGACTGAAATTTCCTTTCGAGATGGCCATTCACTGCGGCAGGAACGCTGATGGAGATTTGCAGAGAGTCTGTCTTGCCTGGAGGGTCCTCTGATTTCATGTTTCGCGTGGGAATCTAACTTGGGCAGAGGGGGGATGGGAGGGGGGTGGCAAGATCAGGATGAGAGACCTGACAACAAAGTACCTTCTTATTTTCTCCAGAGTGTTATAACCTGACGGCGAGATAACCAGAGACGCATGGCCGAATTGTAAAGGAGCACTTTATTTCGGGCTGCGGAGGGCATAGTTTCCCCTCAGGTCAACAGCCACGATTCTCCTTGCTCGTCCCATTTTAAAGACAGAAACTCCCTCCTCCTTTTGCCCCCCTCCCCTCAGGGAACCAGTACAATAGTGGGAGTGACAGAGACCACAGAAGTCAAAATTAGCATTATTTACCGACGGCCTAAGCACTTACAAGTACCTGCAAATACCTATACTCAGGAAACTGCAAATGCCTCCCAACTCATGGGGCAACTATAATCTTAGGCAAAATTCCTTTCCGTCTAGGGGTAATTAACCTATTGTTGGAAGAATATCGAGGAATGTCTATTGGTGACAAAATGGAGTCTTTTAGTCGCCTTAACCAAGGGGCCTACATAAAATGGAATCTAGTTGCCTTAGCCTTGGAGCCCACAACAAGAGCAAATAGAAACTGCTTCACCTGCTTCCAAGCACTGCACCAAGCAACCTCACCTGACCTCGTTTCCCAGGGGGTCTGCAAAGAGCACGGCCCCTGAGCCAGGCAGCCCTGGGTTTGAATTTAGGCTTTACCACTAGTTAGCTGTGTGGGCTCAGTCTCCATCCATAAAACGGTGACCACGGTGCCCCCCTGGAGCCTTGAGTTCAGTGAGGATCCAATGAGATCTCGTTTGTGGAGCACTGAGCATGGTACTTGGCAACTCATGGGCCCTAAATAAATGTCAGCTTTCTGTATGACAACTAGTCCCTCTGCTCTCAGGAGACCAATGGCGGGACTGCAAGCTCCGTGGAAGCAGAGACCAGAAGGCGCTTTGCTCACTTTGTGTCTGTGGTCCATGCACAACTCTCTGCACCAAGAGCCCGCCATTCCCTTTCTGCGTGAGTGGTGTCCATTCAGGGCCCCGCTGAAGGCTGGTCCCTCAGTGAAACCGGATGGTATTGATCTTGCTGTTCCAGGAACGCCAGAGCACACCCTCTGCCCTGAGGTAGCCATGGGTTTGCGTGGCAGTCTCAGAGCATCGGATGTGCATCTTATCCTTCAGCGATGGTCAGCACTGAGCGAACACTGGCAGTGACCAGGGCCCGGGTTAGAGACACAACCAGGGAGTGGATTCCTTAGACTTCGGACCTGTATCTGACACTTTCTCCCTGCAGGGAACCCCGTGTTGCCTTGAACTCTAGAGAAACCTGTTTTCTTGTGCTGCCTTGGGCACATGACTCCGTGGGATGCTCTGCAGAAGCTCTCACTTGGAGGACCTCCTGGGAGACACATTTCCTGGTACTTACAGCTTCCTCATTCCTGGTACCCGAGTCGATGGAAAGCCAGGCAGGGGGTTTGCATTACTGCTGATCTGTCTCCAAAAAACATCAAGCAGCATTCAGAATCTCTCTCTCCTAAGAACAGCGTCAATTGGTGCCGCTTTCCTGTGACACAGGGCGATTGCTTAAAAGAGTCCCCTGCCTCTCCTTTTGTTCTGAAATCGCAAAAGCCAGTGGTAGAAGCTGAAACAGGTCCCCTGAATGTCTTTCTCCTTTTCTTCTCTGAGGGAAGGGTCAAGGGCAAAGCCATTTTAAAGGCAGGTATGGGGAAGTGGTGCCAGCCCCCGCGTGCCTCCTGCCTTCGGTTTCTGCTGTGTCCCAGGTCGCCTTTCTGATGTAGATTCCAGGCCACCTTCTCCGTTCTGACAGGGACAGGAACCACTGTGACCCACCAGGGACCCCTCACTGCAGGTGCTCAGGCAGGTCAACAACCCAGCTGTTCCCATCGAACAATCCCTTTTGAATTCAGCTTGTAAAATTTCTCATATATTTTTTTCATTTTTAGCCTCTCCTTTTCTTCAAAGGTTTTTTTTTTCTTTTTTTTTTTTTTTTCAGTTAAAAATAACCACAAGGAGATCTTGTGACCCTCTTCTCACTGACCCAGATATAGGAAGAGCTGAAGGACTGACAGCAACTTCGCACCTGGGGAGACAGGCTGGTTTTCTGGAGCTGATTAGATAAATGTAATAATGTAATATGAATCCTAGTTCCCACACATAAAATCCTCTCCTTGCTTTTCCTTATCTAGCCAAACCCAACTCACCCTTCAGTGCATGGCAGAAAAAGCCACGGACTGGAGGATAAAAGGCTTGGGTTCCAATCCTGACTTGGAAATGTATAAGCTATCTGACCTTGGGCAAGTCACTTCATGTGTGTGAATCTTGGTTTCTTCACCTGTAAGACAGAGATGCTGATAATCTCATGGAGTGAGGGTGGAGGGTTTAGGGTCCAGGCCAGTGACTGGGATATAAAGAATGGGCTTCAAAGCAATCCTTATCAAACTCTAGAAAAACGATTGGAATAATCCTGGAATCATTAACCTCTCCTAGTTTGGTATTATTGGGTCTGTCTCCATCACACCATCTAGCAATGAGCCAGACCTTGCCTTTACTATGTGGCTTCAGTTTCCTCGCTTCCGCAGCTGGCGGGTAAGTTCTCTGCAGGGCGGTGCTGTGCCTCCTCTTCTTCTTTTGCCCTTGTTGCAGGAACAGGGACTTAATCCTTGAGAACTGATTGCAGGAGTACATTACCCGGTTATCCAAGTTCGGGCTCTGGAGCACAACACAGGTTCTTTCCTTCGTGTTTCTCTCTCCAGTTCCACCGATCGCTGCTCATGGTGAGATAGTAGGAAATCTTTCAGGCTTTCATTATCTTGTCAGTTTCTAGCTTCTCATCAAATATATTCTGTACGTGCCTTCAAAGATACTGCTGACCTGCTGGAAACACAACGTTTATTGGAATTGTTTGTTCACTGTGAAGATGGGGTTTCCCTGAATCAGCGTTGTTTTCTCCCTCAGGCAGGGTTGAGGACAGCCCACCGAGCTGCGTGTGGCCTGGTGAGGTGGCCCTGCCCCAGCCTGGGGAACGGAGGTCTGTAGGAGGCCTATGTCCTACCTGTTCTGCTGTAACAGGCTCTCAGAGGGGTTAATAGTGACCCAAAGGGCCTGTGCTCTTTGGAGAAGAGCAGTATTCCTGGGTGTCACATCACCTCCATGAATGGCCTGCTACGGGTTGAATCGTGTCCCCCAAAAGGTCTGCTGAAATCCTGGCCATTGGTACCTGTGACTATGACCTTATTTGGAAACAGGGTCTCCACAGATGTAATGAAGTTAAGCTGAGGTCTTACTGGATGAGGGGGGCCCTAATGCGATGACGTGTCTTTATAAGTAGAGGGAGATTTGGACACACACAGAGGGCAGACCTGACCATGGGAAGAATGAGGCAGGCATTGGAGTGATGTGGCCACAAGCCAAGGAATGCCAGGGATTGCCGGGAGCCACCAGAAGTTAGGAAGAGGCGGGGAGGGACTCTCCCAGAGAGCCTTCAGAGGGAGTATGGGCTGTTGACACCTTGATTTCAGACTTCCAGCTTCCAGACCTGTGAGAGATTCAATTCCTGTTTGTTTTTTTTTATCCTCACTCGAGGACATTTTTTGCATTTATCTTCAGATAGAGTGGGAGGGAGAGAGGGAGGAAGAGAGAGAGAGAAACATCGATGTGAGAGAGACACATTGAGTGGTCGCCACTCATACGACCCCAACTGGGGCTGGGGACAAACTGCAACCGAGGTACGTGCCCTTAGGGGGAACCGAACCCAGGACTCTCTGGTCCGCGGGCCGACGCTCTAACCGCTGAGCCAAACCAGCCAGGGCAAAATAGGTATAATTTTGATTCATTCACACTGGACAGCTGTTGTTCTGTTAGCTGTTGTCACTTTTTAAATTTGACGGTCTAAGGGAAAAGAGGTCAGTGTCCCTGACTAAATAGATAGATATTGCATATTTTAAAAATTCTTGGGGCAAACCAGTTGAAAATTGCTGGCTTAAGAGATGGCGCTTAAAAGTCTTTCAAGAAGAAACATTTGTACTTGTTTTCTGCTGTGGGTTTTCGTTCAGCAATGTCTAAACCAACACCTTCCATCTGCTGATAATATTGGAAAGTATGTGTCTACAAGACCCAAGAGGTATGTGTTTGGGAGCGTAACAGTTACTGCATTTTCCACTTGCTATTCAGTTGTTCAGTTACATACAGACAAGTTTAGTAACTTCCTCAGTTTACCCAAGATGTCTGAGCCAAGGAAATGCAGGCTTATGAATATACGGGTGTTTGCCCTTTTGCACGCTTTCCAGATGCGTTTCTCTTTAAGTTAGGGACTGTGTGGAAAATGAGACTGCTAGATTATCCCTGGATGGAGGTCACAAGTCCCATGTAAACTAAGGTCCAATAGTATCAACAACAGCCCGAATAACAGAACTGTTCTCAGATAAGAAAGCTTCTATTTTGAATATTCTTTCCTGTCCCTTTTTGCATTGATTTCTTTTCTTACCCCTCTCAAAATTCCTGTAGGCTGACCTCCCTCTCCTTATTGCTGACATCACAATTTGGCATTATTTACATCCTGCTTTTTATGGAGGTGTATTTGTATCTTCCACTTCATCTAAGTCGAGTGATTATTAATAAGATGGAGAGAAATCATGGGAAAAGATGGCAAAGACAGGTCATATTTAACTACTCTGCATAAACCCGAGGATGTGCTCTTTGCACACAAAGCAAGAATATGGTGATCATGAGTGTCTTCTTTAGTTATGACGAGTCAGGCCAGGTTGGAGCTATTCTTTATATTTACAGCACAATATTGTGGGATGATCTCTAAGAACCAGAGCCCGAAGTTCTGCTGTGTGACCTTGGGCAGGCTATTTAACCTCTCTGAATCTCTAATTATATCTAATATGATGGGTTGAATTAAAGTTCCTTTTAGGATAATCAGTTTTTGAACTCTGCTTTGGATTATTTTTGTAGTTGAAAGTAAAAGAACAGCATATTTTTCAAAAGTTCTTTTCAAAACAGTTCTATAATTCAGAAATTTTACCTAAATCAAGTCTTTTGCCCATTTAAGTTTGAAGCTGAGAGCTTCTCCCATTCCAGAATGATGAATACATCTGATATTTACCTTCTGATTCATACATATATCTACTTGACACAGTGCATCTTGGATTTCTTGTGATTGCCTCAGTGAACAAAAAATGTGTTGTCAATATAATTAAGTTATGCCCTGGCCGGTTTGGCTCAGCGGTTAGAGCGTCGGACTGCGGTACAGAGAGACCCGGGTTCGGTTTCCGCTAAGGGCATGTACCTCGGTTGCAGTTTGTCCCCGGCCCTGGTTGGTCGTGCGGGTGGCAGCCACTCGATGTGTCCCTTTCATGTCGATGTTTCTCTCTCTCTCTCTCTTCCTCTCTCTCCCTAAATCTCTCTAAAATCAATAAAAAGGAAAAAAATATTAAAAAAAAATATATATATATAATTAAGTTAATATTCAAGTACATTAATATACTTCACCTCATTTTAATTCAGAAAATGTGGCTGGCCAGTGACTACATAGTGACCTTTTCCATGTTTTAATTATGTAATTTTTTTTTTCTTTCTGTTGGTTATTTGGTCATTGATCACTAAGAGTTTATTTTTCAATTTCTGGCTCTGTTCCTGAAATACAGGGTTCGGTCAGTCCATTCCAACTTCTTTCTTCTTTTCCTCAGTTGGCATTTTCCCAGCTGATTTCGGGGTCACCGCTAGAGCATTTTCTGAGGCAGTCTAGGTTGAACAGCACCGTCAGCAACATCTCTGTGCGTGCTGATGCTGTGGGCCCTCCCTCTGCCCCACACGTCAGGGAAGCGCGTGAAGATGTGACCCACCTCTGACATCAATCTCAAAGGGGAGGGGGGCTGTGTGAAGTCTGGGCTGGAGGAGTGTTTTACATTTCTCTTTGGTGTGGCTTGTTTGTTTGTTCCAGATAAACACAAGCGCATCTGTAGAATTCTTGAGTGTATTTGGAACACAGAAGAAAAACGCAAATCTATTGAAGATTTAGCAGAGGGACTCAGAGGCATAAGAGTTCAGGGAAGTTACCAGTTGTCAACAATTTTTACATAATACAAACAGCTTTATTGTTTCTTCTGATTACATACATATTTTTTTCTTTGAAAATTAAAATATATATAAGAGTATAGAAAATAAAACAGAAGTCACCTTGAGATATCTAGTGAACCCTTTTCTAAACTTACACATCCTTTATGCGCACACCCCATTCCCATACCGATCATTTTATCTGGGATGGAATGTAATAAGTGCTGCTGTATTGTTTTAAGCCTTAAAAAGTTACTTCCACCCTCATCCCTTGTTCTTGTACATTCTTTTTCTGAAACAAAGGAAGTAGAATTATTTAACAGCCAGGTATATACCTTTTATCTACTTTTATCTATATAGATACATAAATGCTTGGATATAATCACATATTATTAGATATGCATGTATAGTTGCATATGCGATAATATTATACTTTTTTTTACTTGGTAATATGCCATAGCGACCCCAAATGGTAAAATATCATACTGTTTTTTGCTCAATAATATGGTGTAGAAACCCCTCAGCTGATGTAGCTGTAATTTATTATTTGTTATTAAATATCCTAATATTCCATGACAGAAATGGAAGTTTCTGGCCACTCCAACTGCATACTTTTTAAATGAACTAATATCCGCAATACTGATTAAAAATCTCTAAATTTTACTTCTTCAATTTCTAATCCTGTTTTTCTGGCCTGTTATTAACTTGCTGACATGATTGTTTAGAAAGTCAATATACCATTTACGTTCCCCTTGGAATTCTTATTTAGTCACATGAAGTGTTTCGTGTGGTTTCTTTCTGTAATCTCAGGTAGTGGCTTCTTTTACTCAGACCTTCTCAAGATGGTGGTCAGATCATGTTTCCAGCCCCAGGATCCACCCACAAAATCATTCCGTTTGGAAACTGTTCCAAAGCAGAAAGGTTCCGGGCAGCTGACGTGGCATCACAGTTCGCAGTGTCTGCCAGCTGTGAGTAACAGCAGGCTGTCATGCTGGGATAGAGCAGAAGCAGCAGCAGCAACTCCTGATTTAGGGACCAACGATGTAAGTACTTATTTTCACCATTAACCAATTAACCCAAACCAAACCCAAACTGAAGAATGCTAAGAGGGAATGCAATTCTCATTAGAAACTCTTCTAACAGATTCATTTGAGAAGCATTTGGTCTCAACCAGAGTAGAAAGGCATCAAGCCGGCACATGGTTCTCAGCAAAATGTAGAACCTCACAGGGTCTTGTTTGAAAAAACAAACTTCAACTGTGGCTCCTGACACTTTCAAACCCTAGCTCCTTGAAGCCCCTGCAGACCTGGCAGAGGCTGTCCCCTGACGCATGGGATGCATTGAGAATGTGCAAAAGGACATGTGATTTCAATTCACGCAAAAAGTTAAGAAGGTTTAATTATGGGAAGATGAAAGAAGGCTGAGCAGTTACAGTGTCTGGGGGAGAGGAGAGAGCCTGTTAAATCTTTCAAAGAGGATTCAAGTTGGTTAAAGCTGCCCGAGAGGCAATGTGGAAACTTCTGTTCTCAGGCGGCATAGATGTCTAGGGGTGTGGTGCCTGCCAACCCAAGGAGAAATGAAACCCTGGCACTGATCCCGTTAGCAAGTGGTGGCTCTACAGCTGCTGTTCCCAAGGCTTCCACCCTGGAAGTCACGTCAGGAGTCCTGGGATTTTCCGAGTTCATAAACTATGCGTTTTGGGTTGGTGATTTTTTCCCCCTTTCTGTTGATACCTTCTGCTCCGATGTTCAGCTCTGTATGAAACCTCACAAATGAGCAACAGCGATGAACCCTGATTGTGGTTAACCTACTAACAGATATTTTTTATTGTCATCTGTGTGCTGGGGCTACCTAAGTGAACAAGATGGGAGAGGTCCCCGGCCCTTCAGAGCTTGCTGCCCAGCAGGAAAAACAGATGTTCTGCTGAAAGGAGGAATGAATAGTGGGAGGGGAGTAGGAGACCTGAATTCGGGTCCTGGCCTTGATCCCATTTAACCAGATGGCACTCTGGGCTTCAGTTTATGTGCTATACAATGAATGGGTTGGAAAGGGTAACCCCTTCAGTAATTGATTCCTCACCTCGTGTGAGTTTTCCCCTTGCTGAACGGCTTTTCACACCGCATTGAATTTGTTCCACATCCCATTTGGAAACGGGTGCTTTACTGACGAAATGGACCTCACGTGTACCCACCAGGCTCTATCAAATTGTGACTTTTCTATACTAGAAACTTGAAGCCTCTTCCTGGGCGGGCCCACGAACAGTGTGATATGGGTAGGAGGAAAGGTTGCTTCTGAGAAAGATGTCTAAAGGGTAGCGACTCATCTTACATATCTGAGTTTCTATTTTCAAATGGTTATTGGTCGTAACAAATACCTTTCCGACGGCTGCCGATTGTTGAGGGGCAAAGACACAAAAGCCTGACGCTAAGGAAAATGAAATTGCCCGAAATAGGTATGACCCACAGGCTACAGCATGAAAGAAATTAAACGGAGTCAAAAATAAACCCGACTGTGTTTTCAAATAGCATGGTGCAGCCTCAGCTTCCCCAAACTCATCACCATCAGCTCAGTCATTCTGGGCTTTGGAAATTGTGGGAGTCTCATTAACATGTTTTAATAGAGTAATGGATACAATTAATTTCTTTAATATAATGAGTGTGCATACTATTTTCCCCAGCAGCCTGGCCTAGCCTAGCTCCCAAAATATCCACATGGGCATTCATACATCCCTCACTGCCTCCCTCCTTTCTCAAAGGCAGAAGTGTACTTCCTGACCCCTGAATAATCCCTTTTCTTGGGTTATGAACTCCATCCCCAACTGGCTTCCTGAGGGACCACATTCATCACTCATTTCCTTCATTGTCCTGTCTCTTCAGTCTCTCTTCTAACTGGCTTCCCACCATGGGCAGACATGTTCGAGTGTTTCCTATTTTATGCCAGTCAAGCAACCCATCAGCCGATGACCAAGCACTCATGGTCCCTCCTTACTGTCCTGTCCCTTTTCTGACCATTCCTTCAATCCTGTGGAATCCAGTGGACATTTTCAAGTTTTTATATAACTTGATTTCTTGCTGTATTTCTTTTCTTTACCTCCTCCTCTTCCTCGACACTCTCTCCTTCCTTGGCTTCCTTGATGTCGTTCTGACTCTGCCGTCTCAGTCTTCATGAACTTCTTCTCTGCCTTTGATCTTAAGCTATTATTTTCTTATTTTGAAGTCTGTGCTCTTCCTTGACAGTCTCATTCATACCCATGGTTTCAATGATGACTTGTGTGCTGATAATGCCTCAATCAAACCTGGTAACACCTACATACAAATATTCAGGAAAGAAGCAACCTATTAACAAATACCACTCACCACAAAGGTAAGTCCCAGGACATTTCTCTCCAGAGCTTCTATTCATTGCTGGAGACAACTCCAGTACCTTGTCCTGCAGGCCACTCAACTTACTGTGGCCCAACCTGAACGTACCTTCCCTCACAACATTTCAGTCTTGATCAGGGACATCACCATCTGCCATGGTCAGGGCACAGCGGCATAAATCCAATTAACCTCTAAATCCCATTCATTCTGCCTCTGTGGTTTTCTCTTGAACTTGACACCACCTTCTGCTCACCTTCCCCCCGCACCAGTGCTTTAGTTTGGCTTGCATTGACTTTATTTATTTATTAAAAATATTGTTTTTTCCTTTATTGATTTTAGAGGGAGAGGAAGTGAGAGGGAGAGAGAGAGAGAAACATCGATGAGAGAGAACATCGATTGGGTGCCTCCTGCATGCCCTCCATTGGGGATCGGGCCCACAACCTGACTGGGAATCGAACCGGTGACTTCTTGGTGCATGGGTCGACGCTCAACCACTGAGCCACACTGGCCAGACTGGCTTGCATTGACTTGAAAAGGGCGCCCCCTGCCTACAGTCTGGCACTCCCCAAGCCATTCTCTTCATTGTGACCTGTGTGCTTTTCTCAAATGTCAGCTTGATGTTGTCAGTTACCTGCTTTGAATCTTTTAGGAGCGTCTCATAGTCTTCAGCAAAAATCCCCCCAAATGGCCATCTGGCTTCCTTTCTCCCACTCCCCTGCATGAGTGTTCCCCTCCAGTCTGATTGAAGGTGGTGGGTCACCAGAGCCTGCCCAGCTGAATCTCCCCTTCATGCCTTGTACTTACTGATTCCTCTTCTGGAACCACTCCAGTTTCCCCAACTCACCGGTTAAGTCCTAATTCTCCAACAAGGTTCAAAGAGTTTTCTCTGCCTGAGTTGGCTGCCCTTCCCTAATCACACAATAATCTGTGTAACATTTATCATATTTTGTTAAAGTGATTAGTTTATTTTATTTACCTTTTAAGTTGATGGTGAAAACCTAAGAGGTAGAATTATGTGTTCATTTCCACATTCTAATGCCTACAACAGCACGAGGAACATAATAGTTATTCAATAAGCTACTATTGAATGACTGAATGGTGGGCAGATGGCTGATATTCTATCTCCGTCAAGCCAATGGAAAGCGCATGTCTTTCCCAGGAGTTCAAACTTAAGTTCTGGAAGCATGCGTCTTGGACACGTCCCTAACCATGTGCCAACTGCCCAGTTAATCCCCATGGTAAGGGAGCTGTAAGACTCCTACTGTCCAGGGATGACTTTTGTGTCCATTCTTAGAGCAAGGGATAGGGTCAGTCCCCTGCATGCTGTATAAACTGAGAGGGGCCAGGGAAGTTCATCAAAGGAAAACTAATGATTTATTACCATAAGTCAGAGGATGGAAATAGCACATGTCTGCATATTGGGTGCAAAAACTTAGGTATTGAGGAGAGCTGGGGCTACGCTCTGGTTTACTGGGCTGGCTGAGGCAGCTAGGACCATATCTCCAGTGTCAGCTCTCGTCACCTCTTTTGTCTTAGTCTGTTCAAGCTGCTATGACACAGTACCACGAACTGGCTGGCTTTTAAACAACAGACATTCGTTTCTCACAGTTTTGGAGACTGGGAAGTCCAAGATCAAGATGCTGGCAGATGTGGTGTCTGGTGAGGGCCGTCTTCTGAGTTGATAGACAGCCATCATCTCACTGTGTCCTCACATGGCAAAATGGATGAGAGAGCTCTCTCTGGGGTCTGTTTTACAAGGGCGCTGCTATTCACGAGGACTCTGCCCTCATGACCTAGTCACCTCCCAAAGGCTCCACCTCCTAATTCCTTCACCTTGGGGATTAGGTTTCCACGTATGAATTTTGGGGGACACCAACATTCAGTCTATAGCAACTGCTTTGCATTCTAGGCTCCACCCACACTGAACGTGACATCCACTGATAATGTGCCCAGTGCACAGGCCCTCCTTCACCCCTGAGCCCTATGGTATCCACCTTTCTGCTGGGGTCATGTTCTCTCTTGCTCTCCTACCCTCCTTCCAGGCTCTTGTATCCTGCAGTCTCAGTTGAGACATCTTCCTGCTGGGACACCTGTGAATGGGGTTGGCACCTTCACTGTGCGTCTCATCTGTTCCTCACTGCCCCCTTTCCTGGCACTGATCACTGCCCATTTACTAGCAAGAACATGTTTGAGTCTCCATGAGGCAGTAAACTCCAAGAGGATAAGGAACAAGCTCACCTTGGTCCCTTAGAGTGGCCTGCAGTCAACACCTAAAACGATGCTTGACACAGCAGGCAGTCAATAAATACATGAGTTACTCAGTTTCTCACCACTTCTTGGTTATCAAATAGGAGCAGGGACTGTTTTGGGTTCCTTCTGCATAGTCCTTTACGAGAGAAACTATGGAGAGTCAGCTCATCCAGGAGAAAATATTTTATTACAATTAATAATGAATTAATATTTGTCTAAAATATTATTTGCTGAACGAAAAATATTATTTTTATCCCTAAGTAAAGCTATATGCCCCAGTCAGGCTCATTTAGTGACATCATTCTCAATGAATGTCATTTGGACCAGCATTAGGACAAGGTGTCATAGTGTCGTAATGTCATGCAGCATAGAAGGTGTTACATCCTTAGCGAGGAAGGAACTATCCTTGGGAAGCTTGGATGACAATTACATCGTAGAAGCAGTGTTGGGAAAGGCAGTAGGTATTTACTCAGCATGCAGAGAATCCATAACACTCATTTATGGAAAGCTCCCCCCAAACAATGAACTCTGGCCACCTCCCTCGCAATGGCTGCAGACATTTATGCTTAGAAAAGAAACTTCTCCATCATCTCGTCGTGCCCTTCAGTGTCCTCCAGGAACTGAAGTTTGAACTTCATTTTCTGGCATCATAAGTGGCTCCTATGGAAATTGCCCTGATGTGCTAAATTCAGCATTAAAACAGCACTCCTAGGGATCTGAACTATATCTGCAGCCACTTATTCCAGACCGAGAGAACAGGGTGTGAGTGCCGCTGAAATGCGGGTATGCACCCACGCTGTGCACACACATGGGCTATTTCTGTCCCTGGAACAGCAGGCAGAGGAGTAACCAGCAAAGTGGTATGTGCCTTCATTGACTAACAAGTGGGACAAGAACATACAGAAATTGATCTTTGAGTTCTTATTTTTATGAATATATATATCAGGTTGAACGAACCTATTTACACTGACTGATGGCTCTGAAGGTTGTAATCACTGTATTCGCATTAAATGGATTTTAAAATAATTGCATTTTTGCATTAAGCACAGCACATGGCTATTACTAACCAGCGTGCTTTTCTGAACAAAGCTTTGACTAGAAGTCCTGTGGTTGATTTTCCTCCACTTGATGACCGATACTGACACTCTGTGAGTTTGGTGAGATCTCTTACCCTTTCAGGTCTCACTTTGATTGCCCCCAAGTGGACAAACTCTCTACTGATGCCACTGAGCTAAGGATGGGCATCTCTCTGGAGGACAGCTATGGATACAGTGGCTTACTATGATGAAAGAGAGGGCAGAATGAAAATGAAAAACAACTTCAGATTAGATTCTAAATTAATAATAAAAAATAGCTAAGATAAAAATTGAACATGAACTGCTATTATACATGCAAAATCAGAACATATACCCTGAACACCCTAGAAAGTAACTCTTCTGCCTTGCTTTTAAAAACAGCAACCATTTCTTGAACACGTCTGTGCAGGCACAGAGTGCTTTTCCTCGATCATGCATTCATCTCTTCATCAAATATTAATTGAGCATCTACTATATGCCATGAATGGTATATTATCTCGTTCATCCTACCGCAACCTTGTGAAGAAATCTATTATTATGTAGTCAATTACCAAATGAAGGCACTTAGCCTGACAGGTTAAGTAACCTTGAGGTCTCACAGCTGGTCAGTGAGACCTCAGATCTACCTCTGATCACAAAACCTGGGCTCTTAACCACTGTACTGTACCACACTCGTGAGCTTTGTGTCCAGGTTAGCTTGTCATACCTTCAGTGGAATGTAAGGAACCTGGAAGGGTGAAAGACAGACCTGTTGAAAATCCACTCCTCTATTTAACAGGCATTTTGGTGTTTTTTCAATACATCATTTCATTCATTCCTGTCACAGCCCTGTGAGGTCTTTCTTATTTTTAATTTTTAAAAAAATCTTTCCATTGATTTTCAGATAGAGTGGGAAGGAGGGCGGGGTGAGACGGAGAGAAACATCAATGTGAGAGAGACACATCGACTGGTTGCCTCCCACATGACCCCGACCAGGGCCGGGGATGGAACCGAAACTGAGGTACGTGGCCTTGTCCGGAATCGAACATGCAGCTCTTTGGTCCACGGGCCAACGCTCTAACCGCTGAGCCAAACCAGCCAGGGCTGTGAGGTCCTTTTTATATTTAAAGATAAGGGAACTGGGGCTTGTAGAGATTGAGTGATTTTTAAAATATATGTATTGATTAGAGAGAGAGAGAGAGAGAAACATCAACTTGTTGTCCCACTTATTCATGCATTCATCAGTTGCTTCTTGTATGTGTCCTGACTGGGGATCGAACCTGCAACCTTGGCCTATCGGGAGGACACTCTAACTAACTGAGCTACCCAGCCAGGGCCAAGATTGAGTGATTTTTCTCCCCCAAAGGCACATGGCTGGGAAATGGCACAGTTAAAGCTAAATCCAGGCTTTGATTCCCGTTTCCTCTCCTCCAGGCCTTCACTACTCCCCAGAATGACTGAGGGAAGCCAGTTCATAAGGGAACAGAAACAGGACTGTGGAGCCTGGAGAGAAGGAGGCTGCTGGGCGGCACGCTTTCTTCTATCCAAACAGTGTGGACGAGTGCGAGTCGCGCGCGTGTGTTGTGCATCAGGAAGAGCGTCTCGACTCTAAAGTAGTGGGGTGCGTTTCCATAAGGGGCCCGAGGACCTGCCTTCATGGGGAACAAACACTGTCAGGTGACCCTGAAGGAGAGAGCCTTACTAAGAGGACGCCGGCCCAGCGCTGGAGAGCTTGGAGAGCTGCGGTCTGCAATGCAAGAGCTGGGCGGGCGAGGGCCTGAACCTCTGTGCCGTGCACACCGCGGCACCCCCGGGGACGGATTCTTTCCGGCTCATCGGCTGTGTCTGAGTGTCTGCTCTTGTTCAGAATGAGTCTGTCAAACGTTTCCACCAACTGGCAAGGAGTCACTTCTGGGGAGCAGGGTATGTGTATATGAGTGTGTGTGTCTGTGTCTGTCCCATTGCAAGTATGAAATGTTTTTGACACATCATACTTCGTTGTAAAAATTAACACAAATTTGCATTTTCTTTCGTAATATCCAATAACATGATATTTATGTTTGTTTAAAATTAAAACAGCCCTGGCCAGTTTGACTCAGTGGTTAGAGTGTTGGCCCGCAGACCTACGGGTCGCAGGTTCGATTCCCGGTCAAGGGCACGTACCTGGGTTGCCGGTTCAATCCCTGCATTGGGCTGCATTTTCTCGAAGTTTCTAATTCTGATGTTCTGACCTTAACCCATTCTTTTGTTCCTATGTAGCCATGGGACACAGATGTTCTCTGTCCCCTGACCTCATGGCTCGAGGGGGCACTGGGTTGAGTGGAAAGAAGTGTGGCTGTCACAGCAGTCGCGGGTAATCAATTCATCCCTTTCTGATGACTTGCACAGAACACCTCCTACACACTTTATAGCATTTCCTGGGAGAGGATAACAGTTAACATTTATTAAGCATTTACTATACACCAAGTACTTTGCAGGTTTTTAGTTTAATTATACTCTTAGAATAACTCTGAGGTACGTTCTATTATTATCCCTATTGTACAGATGAAGAAAAGGAGACAGGATAACGTGCCCGACTTCATGCAGCCAGCAGAGTGGGGCTGAGATTCACACGCAGGCAGCCTCGTTCCGGGGCCACCGAGCGGTCCTGCTCCTCGGGGGAATGTATCCCACTGGCCTGGGGGGCTCGGAGAAGGCTCCATGCACATTATGGCCTTTTATTTCACGGAGTGGGTGTGTGAGTCACCTGTGCCCGTTGCAGCTTGACGTGAGGTCAGAAGTCACAGCAGCGTCCGTCTGCCACCCCACTCATCCTGGTTCAGGGGAGAGGCGGGCCAGCTCAGCCAGCCCAGGGTTGATAAGGAAGAATGGAGCCATTCTTCTTCCCGAGCCATGCGTTGCTTCTCCAGCTCTTGGCAGCAGAAACGGGTTCAGGGAGGGCAGGTGTGCCGGCAGCCGGGTCGATGGCATTTAAAGGAGCCCTTCTGTCAGGGCTCCTACATGGGATTCCTCAGTCTTACAGGAAACCCGCATTGTGCCCAAGCCTTCACTCCTGAGACTGTGCTGAGAGCAGCCATCCCAGGACTGGCACTGGTAGCTTATGGTGCCCGTGCCAGGCTAATTGTCTCTGGCCCTCAGACCATGTTTTCCTGGCACATGTCATTCCTGATAATTGGGCTGCTGAGTGGCACACACTGCTGTGCATTTGTCTGATACCCAGCTCCACTGAAGGAAGGGGTCACAGCCTGGGCGGCCAATCACTGGCCGAGGCCGCCAGCTCCGTCCCTCGGAGGCTGGCTCCAGGTGGCTTTGCTGGGGTCAAGGGGCTGCTCTGCACTGAACCTTTGCCCCTTGATTCATTCCTGGAGTCAGAGATACGAGCTGCCTGCTGACCAAAAAGAGCCTCCGTGATCAGTCGTTGTTGGAGATGCAGTGTGGACATTCTTCAGTCATTCCCACTTTGGCTAAGATTTTTAAAAAAAATTGTGATTGAATCTTTTTCTTTCCCTGTCCAATCGGAGTGTGTCTTTTAGGTATACGCAGTTTAACAAGGTGTGCAGGTCATTTATTTCTGATTTTGTCTAAGCCTTTCTCCCCACATGGCATTGCTTTGGTCAGTCCCTGCTCAATCCCCTTAACTCTCTGTTCGGCATTCTCTCCCACTTTTTCCAGAAAATTCCTATCAAAGTTTAACTATACTCAGGATGTGAAAACTACTGGATGCAACCATACAGTTAGGTTGTTGCTGCTAAAAATGTAAGGTGTTCATTCCTTCACAAATGAAATCTTTATTGAGTTCTTGTTATACGCCGGGCACTGTGCTAGGCACTGCAGGGGTAGCACAGAAGGCAGCTCCGATGTTCAGATCCCCACGGAGCGTCCAGTCCTGCTAGGTGCCCAATAACGGCGGCATTTCCAGCCCATTTGTGTCCCTGAGGACACGTTCCTAGTGAAAGCCCACTCCTGTGTTCCACGCTGGCCAACCCAGACCTTTCTAACGTTTCCCGGTCTCTTACCGAATGCCCACCCTGGTCTGGTGGGTAGAGATTAGCAGCGTTATTAGCAGGGGTGATACTTTTGTTAGACAGATGTCGAACCAGGGTAGTCACTCCGGCTTGAAATAGGGTCCTCATTGGTGGTCTGGCATTTGGAGAGGACACGGAGACTGGGAAAGGAAATTCACATAAATTAGCGAGTGACCGGGGCTCCAACTCTGGCACATGGCTGAAATGAAGAGCAAGAATCAGGCAAGACGACAAGACGCTTGGGGAAGGGAGACTGTGAAGACGGGAGCTGTTCCAGCATGAGGGAGCCCGGGGGATCACGCAAGGGCATTGCAAGCTGGACGTGGGTGGCAAGACTAATTTTAGCCCACCTCCTGGTGGGAATGAGCTGCTAATGTATTTGTCAAGCTGGGTACATTTGGTTAGAACCCAGGAGGAACCGAGCTGCCAGGGTGAAGGACTTAGCAACTGTAGATACGTGGCGCTGGGCAAGGCAGAGACCGATACATCCCAAACTTTTTGGAGAGGTGAGATCCCAACCACGATCTGCTTCGTTCCATGACCCCTGCAACTGTTGTACGCCATATGTCTGCACAATAATTCAAGCTAATGACAATTAATTTTGGTTGGTGAGTGTTTGAGGAGTGTCATAATAACTCTCGAGATAATTAGAGCTGCTTTGGGATGTCACAAAAAGAGTGTTTGGAATAACTGAGCGAGATGTTCAAACCAGAGATGCGCAATGAAGGCTGGCAACTGAATGACAGTCCTGTAGATGGAAGAACGCTGGGTCAGGAACTAGGACTTTGGGGCTGTAATCTGCATGCTGGTGAGCTGGCTCTTTGAACACAACCACTGCCACCTCGCTTTACAGGATGTGACAGTGTCTGTGTAAACACTCCCACCGTGGTGGGTTTCCAAGGACCACAGGCTTCTTTGGTGGCTTACTCAACTCCTGCATATGTAACAATCAGCCGTTTTAGGCCATGCAAGCTAACTCCTGCACACCAGCACAATCCTGACGGAGCTGCAGGTCAGCCTGGTGATCTTGGGTAAATCACGTCACTTCTCTGGATCTTAGTGTTATCATCAATAGTGAAGTTCCAGAGTTGATATTCCAATAGTGTCGTGGGTGTGATGGGCAGGACCGACACCCTGAGACTCAGAGAGGGCAGGTCACGGAGGCAGCCAGCGGCAGAGCCGCGAGTCACCGCCCCGAAGGCAGTGCTCTTCTGCCAGGCCGCCTGCGGGCGTTTTGGGTTTCCTCTCCCTGGTGCCTCTGTTCCTTGTTTGCTGTGGGGTTTGGATGCTTTCACATGTGAGGGAACCGGGCTCGGCCCACGACCAGGCAAACGGAAGCGCCAGCCTCTGCCAGGGTTCTGAGCAAATACGCCGAGTCAGGTCGCCCCGCATGCGGTGTCTGGGCTGTACTTTGCCCCAGTGAATCAGCTCCATGGAGGCTGGGCAGTTGCAAAGGTAACTGACTAGCTGCAGATGGGAGGGCCAGGTGAGACTTGGTAGATGTGGCACCTGGACTTTGACAGTCTCCCCGCGGAGAGGAGACACTCTTGGGCCAGGTTCCTGGAGCTGTGCTGAAGGAAGGTGGAAAGGCATCGGAGCAGGTGTGTGGAGCTGGCCCATGCTGTCCCTCTTACCTGTGCTTGCTGTGCTGTCGGGTTAGGAGAGGCTGCAGCGCCCTGCCTGGGGCCAGGGAGGGTCATTTATGTGCAAATGTGACTTGTCGCTGTAGATGGAACGCCTTCATTTTGACAATCTTAGTTGCTTTTGGGTTGGGGTCCTGGATTATAAACTGAGGTCTAACTTGCTGGAGTTGATATCTCTTGGCTAGAAAATGCTGGGGTTTTGGCCAAGAGGTTGAGTATTGTGACTCTGTAGCCAGGGAAGGCTGTCCAGTGGAAATATCTGGGGATGAGGCGAAAGAGACTATCTTACTTGTGTCCAAATGGTACTGCGTTCCATGGGCCTTCAGGAAAGACCCGTGCACCCTGTGTCTGGGACATCTGGCCTTTGCTGGCCTTTGCTGGAAAAAGCCTACATTTTTCAGGAAAGCGGGCTAGCATGGGAAAAAGGGTGTAGTTTTCCTGAGCTGCGATTGATCTCAAGGTGGAAGGCACTTCTGAGCCTCACTCTTCTGGTAGGTTCTGTGTGGAGCTCTCGGCTCAGAGTGGTGGACCCTGGCTCCATGGCATTTGAGCACAGTGATGCGTTGATTTCAACACATACCCTTTGACCTGTTGTTCTGATAAGAATTTTATGTGAGGCTGGGAGTTTCAGGAGTGGGAGCAAGTTAAGTGGATTCCATCAGAATCTTTCAACTGAGAACCGTTCCCAGTGGAGAAAATAACACAGGATCTGATGGAGCCCATGTCTTCTCCTGACACAGGGGCTCCCTGCGCAGGAATAAGGTCTGGTGGGAGCTCCTCCTCTGGGGGCAGCTGGATGCAGGCACTGCTCTGTGGTAGGGGCCGAGGAGCTTGGGAGGCAGCCTGTCTTTGGAGCTATTTCCCGTTTTGAAGACTAAGTGGGGAAAATCAGTTTGATTCTGGGGAGACGTCCAGGTTTTAAAATCTCCGGCCGAGGATGACCAAGACATGGCTCTCTAGTTGACCATGGAAGCGACCCCAGACTTTCGTCTCGTCGGCTGCCCCGGAGGAGAGGCGGCCGTGGCTGTATTACAGGGCTGAGTTCTAAAAGGTGGATTTAAAGATTCATAAAAGATGTCTTTTGAGGTCAGTTTAAGCTTCTTTTTGTTTAGGAAATGCTGTCAGCTGTTCTCACTACCCTAAGCTTTATGTCTAACACTAACTGTTATTTATTGACAATCACCAGAGACCCGACAGCGAATTGGACACTTCATAAGTCATCTCTAATTCTGACAGTAGCACTGAAAGCTAGCCATCACGATCCCCATCTTATGGATAAGGAAACTGAGGCTTGAAGAAATTAGCCCGATGACAAGTGGCAGAGTTAGGATTTGAACTCCGGTCTAGCTCCGCCTAAGGCCCACTGTATTGCCATGATCGCATAGGGCCTCCATAGTCGATGTTGAATAAATATTTGCTGGTGGAATACACGCACATTGATTTAATTGGAATACTTTGATGGTGTTTGGAAGCTTCAGCTATTACTGTTCTGTCTCCCATGCCTCCCACATCTTTTATTGCTCCAACTAATTATACTTTTTAATTTTTAAAGCCACATCAATATAGTTGTCTTGCCTGTTACTTATTTAATGCATCTGCTTGAGATCCCCCCCAGCCCCCGATATTTCTATATCAGTGCCCATGTGGTTTGTTTGAGATAGAAGATACCGAGGGCCATACATGCTTTTTACACAAAACCTCATCAACCCTCGTGTTTGGATATAAACCTAAAATAACGAGAAGGTTTTTGGTCTTTTTGTTTTTGCAGGAAGATAAAATAGCTACACAACTGATTGAAAACAAGAGAGAAATTCAGAAGGTCGGGGATGGAACCCTGGGTTCCCCAGCAGCTGCCGCAGCCCCGGGGCAGGCCCCCAGCACCGTCACAGGGTCCAGACCGGGACCATCGGAGAGATGGGTATCATCGGCCTGTTCCCCACTCTTGGCACAATGGAGAGAGGTTCCGTCAATGGCAAGACATCCGAGGGAGCCCCCACCCACAGAAGGACCCCAGGGCAGACCACCAGCAGCCTCATTACGTGCCCAGGCCTGGGGAATGGCATCAGCCCGTGTCCGGGGTTGACTATTACGAAGGGGGTTATCCCAGTCACTTGTATCCAAGGTATGGTTTTAGAGCTTGGAATGGACCCAACTCTCCTGAGCGTTTATGAACAGCGTGTGCTTTTCCTTCTTCCTTTTTCCTTTTATTTCTCCTTTTTTTTTTTCTTTTTCCTTCTCCACCCTACTACATTGATTTAGCCAAAACTTTTCTCTCCCAGATTGGATTTTGGTGACTGAAAGTAATATTTCCCCCTTCTGCACACCCTAGTGGGGCTTCTTAAAGAAGCCATCAGAATGTGATTGGGTGTTGAGGACGGGGGAGAGGGTAGACAGAATGAAAGAATGGTGAAATTCGAGAGAGCAGATGGAACCCTCTTATTCTGGGATTGCAAAAGGCAGTACATATATGTTGATGATGGAAAAGCTTTCCCTACAGATCTCTATGAAAACATCCTCATCGTCTCTGGACCACTCTGACCCAGGGTTAGCATGGTTTGCCTGCACCAAGAGAAGTCCTGGTACCTAGAACAGTGCCTAGAGTGTGATGGGCATCCAGAAAATATACGTATTGAATGAATGAATGAATGAATGAGAACTTGAAAAAGAAATCAACCTCAGAGAAAGCTGATATGAGCTTGCAGGCTCCAAGTTCAGAAGAAAGAGGTCTCAGTGAGGCAATTCTAGGTTGGAGAGTCTAGAATTCCTGCTCCTGGGTTCTGACCAATAGCCCTGGACTCAGCATTTTACAGAATGTTGGAAGCCCTCTGTATTTACTTTTGCTTTTCCAGGTGGGGTGATATTTACTTGCCTACAGATTCAGGGTTGAAATTATGACAAGTATTTTTTAAAATTTTGCCCCTATAAAATGCTAAATAATTATTAATTGATGAAAATACTACAATCCGACATGCCTTTCCCCAGTCTTTCTGTGTTGTTGAGTTCTCAAAGGAAGGTATGTAAAGGACAGAGGCAGTAAAAGCAATGAGAATTAAGATAGTCCAACCTGACTTTGCCATCTCATTTCCATCAGTAATAGGCGTGGGAACTACAATAGCATATTGGATACGTACACAGTCATCTCAGGAAGGGGTTTTCTAACATAATTATCTTGTGTGGTTGGATGTAGGTACTTGAAGAGTAAGAGGGATCATTGGGAAGGAGAACGAGACGCTTGGCTGTGGTTTTGCTATAAAAATCCCAGCCTTGTTCTGAAACCAAGATCATATCCTGCTCTGAATCCAGATGTTCTGTTTATAGGATCCAGAATGAACTGTGACCGTCAAGCAGACTCTCGACGGGGGTCACAGTTCTGTCCTCTGAAGTTACTTAGTTTGTTCTGTCTTCCATTGGTTTCTCTCTTTACCACACTTATCCTTGAATAGCTGACCATCTTTGTGATATTCTAGGCCAGGCACCGAGGATCCGTATCAGAGGTATCGTTCTCCAGCTCTAAGGGAAGACTATGCTTATGGGAGTTATTACTACTATGGACACCCACAGCAGCAACCAGAGGAAAGAGGTATGGAATACTCTCCCAAGAGCCGCTGGCATGGTGCGGCTGGTCTGATAGACAGGGCAGAGGCCAAGGGAACCATGCCCAGAGCCTCACCTTGGCATCCTGCCCTGCTGAGGTAGAAAGAACTCCCTCCCCTGCTCACTTCTTTCTTGGCCAGATGGTCACAGTCAAGACATTCCTGCTTGATGTCTCGAGGAGAAGAGAAAAGAGCAGTCCTTTTCTTTGTGCATGTAGATGATAGCACTGTAATGATCAATATATTGCTCATATTATTGATGGTCTGTACTTCGTCCACAGTTTTTCTTCTGTTTCTCATTATGGCCAAGATGATAGTCTCTGACTAAGTATCGGTGATGTCATCAAGTGTGTGTCTGGGCTATAAGGAGTCGGACCATCATTTACCCTGGGGGTGCAGACATGCACCAATAGGAATTTATACCCTACGCAATAGCAAGGTGTTAGGTACCTGCTCATGGCTGCTAGCAAAGAGAAATCGGTTTCAACATTGACCACACACACACACACACACACACACACACACACACACACGCAATCCTCGCTGTTGTGCAATAGCATCGAGCCATGCTCATTGGTTCAGGGAGGTCCGAGGGGCATCTCATGGACTTGCATCATTAGCTCTCACGCATCAGTTGTATTCAATGCGGCCAATGTGTTTCTGTACCTCCCGTGTTCCAGTAACAGCTTCACAGCTTGCAGGTGTCCTTCCGCACTTTCAGGAGCAGAAAGTGACCTGCTTTATTTTTATTTTTATTTTATTTTTCTGAGGGTGCAGTGCCAAGGCAAGCGAGTCCTTATATCCGGCATGAAGATTATCGAGATCAAAAGTACCCCAGTGAACATCACCGTGAAAACCAGAATAGTCCGTTTGGAATGAACAGTGAGACCCAGTTCCAGTAAGTGCGAAAGGAGAGGCCAGGTCAGCACGGTGCAGCCAAACCCAAAGGACGTTAGGAAAATCTCACTGCGTCTGGGGCTGGCCTTCATCCCCGGAAGCCTGTCCGCTTCTGTTGAGGGATGTGGGAGTTTTGTTCCGGGGATGGGGTGTAACCCAGGGTGGCCCAGGCCAGAGGGTAACAGGAGCCCTGGGAGAAGAGACTGGTCACTCTGAGACGTGGTTCCCAGACTGGGCTGGCCTGAGTCCTGTTACTTGAGGCCCATCCTAAAGGAAGGTCTCCTTCCACGTTGGCCTCGGAACCGATGTGGCCTTGCAAACGTTCTCCTGACTCGGTCCTGCCTGGGGCTGGGATGCTTGTCCTCTGCCCACTCCTGCACCTGAGAATGGGACATCCTTTGGGAAAAGGTGAGCCAGGGACGGGAACAGCCTTTTGTAGGAGCACCTGACCTGGTGCCCTTAGGCCTGGCACCTTTACCCTGGAACCCAGCAATCTGACTGCTCTGATTTAAGCCGTTCCAGGATGTCAGGCTGCAAGGACCACCCTTCTCTGCAGGGTTCGGGGCAGCCTCTAGTAACTGCACTGGGGAACCCAGGAGCCCCCATTTTCCTGGTATTCACAGATTGAGGTGGCGAATATAAGGACAGTGCTCCTCCCTGTGGCGCTAAGGCCGACCTGACCTGACACCTGTCACACTGCCACAGAACAGCCTCCAGCAGAGCAGCTCAGCCTTGCTGGCTTGCCCGGGCCCCCTCCACCTGCTCCTGTCGTTGCAGATCTCAAAGTGGGAACCCTTACAGAGACAGCCCTGCTGCTAACTCTGGACAGGAGAGGCCTGGGGACGTGTTTCCGGAGAGTCTGCTCACTGGGGCCCAGAAGAAGAAGGTAACCTGAAGTGACGGGGCTGGTGGCTGTGACTGTGCCTCGCAACCGACACGGTCAGCAGTGGCAGGGCAGGCCCTTGGGGGGTCTCTGGGCACCAGCAGACCTCTTGGCGGAGCCTCTACTCACCCTCCTCCTTCCCCGCCTTCCTGTTTCAGTCTTAAGGGCCTGGCACCCTGATCTGGCCCTTTTGCATTTTTGTCAAATTGGCTAAATCAGGAGATGTCACTCGAGTCACTCTGGGGTGCTGGGAAGGAGGAGAGGCTGCCACCAGGACCGCAGTGGACTAGCAGTTGGGTTCACTCGGTCATGGGAAGTTGCTGGAACCTTCTAGCTCAGGTCTGAAAAGCAGAGCTTGAAGCTGGTCTTGACTTTTTCGAAGACTCTCCTGTCTTGTAAACTCTTACTGTATATATATTGCCTGGACCATACAATGGAGCGCTTAACATTTTTAAAATAAACTTTTATTTGGAAACATTTTAGATTTATGGAAAAGATGCAAAGGCACTCTGGAGACAACCTCTTAATTTTTGACAGTTTTGTATACATTTTTCCCCCCTGATTGGATTTGTAGATTTTTGAGAACCGTTTCTTCTGAATGCCTAAAGCCCAACAGGCAGGGCACACACTATTCTGACAGCGGCCGCACTACAGCACTTTACAGTGTACAAAGAGCTTTTGCATCCAAAGTTTTATTTGTATCCCCCAGGAGGTAAGTTCCAGGAATCTCTTGTGTGCCTGTATCCCCAAGGAAAGCACAGTGCCTGGAGCATAGCAGGGGCTCATTAAATAGTTGGCGAATGAATGCATGATTAAGGACTTGAACTGTGCAGGGCAGATAGGAGTACCTATATTACAGACGAGGATGCCCAGCTCAGAGAGCCTCAGTCACTTGTCACTAGGTCATAGCAGCTGCGTATTGACACAGCTGGATTTGAATCCAGGCCTCCTGACCCTGCACTCTTTCCACTGGGCCAATGCATCCTTTAGCAAACACCTGTCAATTGAATTATCCATCCTTTCCCTTTTAACATCCACGTTCACTGTATTTATTCGAAAGCTTGGATTTTGCGGCTCCGAAGGAACACTCGGGGGGACCGTCTCTCTGACACCGCTCTGATTCTTCCTGTGTGTTTTCGTATTTCTCGTCCAGCTGTCACTGACCAACGAGTCCAACCTGCTCCAGCAGCGTGAGTCCGGTCTCAGCTCCAGTGGCTACGAGCTCAGTCAGTACATGGCAGACGCCCCCGAGCTGTACGACCCCACGGCTTCGGCAGCTTGGAGACCGGTTCAGGCTGGTGGGTACTGACGTGAGCAAAGGAGCTGGCTGAGGCTGAGGGGAAGAGGGCTGCGTGGCCCTCTTGGGAAGACACTGTTACCCCAGTTTTCAAGAGTGGATCATTGTTTGCCTCACTGGCTCACAAGTTGGCTCCGACTCCCGCCTTTTCTCTTGTACCAGAGATTGCATCATGGCTGATTCTCGGAAGGGAGCCCTACCCCTCGCCACCACCAGGCACTCCTGCGTGTTTTGAGTGGCAGGTGAAGGAAGTGAGGACTGGCGTCAGTGTGGTAAAGCAGAGGCAGGCCACAGGCATACTTGCTTAGTCTGGATGTGGCGGACTTGTCAACAGCCCCAGTCCTCACCATCACCGAGAGTCTGAGCCTCATGCTTTATTACCATTTGGACCAGCCTTCACATCCTTGCATTATATTCTGACGTGTTCTCAGGGGCTTTAATCTGCTGCTACTTCTGTAGCTCACCCAGAATCTTATCTTGGCCCCAGGTGGGATTTGACAGAAATGTGTGTGTGTGTGTGTGTGTGGCATTTTCTAAGTAAAGAAAAGCAGTGGCAGTCGAGCTGACACTGTCTACCTGTGTCCGTTGGTCAGAGGCCGTCTCCGCAGCTGGTCCCAAGGCACCCATGAAGTTCTATGTCCCCCACATGCCTGTGAGTTTCGGGCCAGGCGGTCAGCTGGTGTGTGTGTGTCCCAGCTCTCCCAGTGACGGGCAAACGGCCCTTGTTGAACTGCACAGCATGGAGGTGAGCAAGAGTCTGTGTCCCGGCGATGCCAGCACACTGTGCCCACTTCCCTCTGTCTGAGTCTGGGCAGCTCCAGGAATGGGGGGCTCTTGTGGGGAACTGGGCCATGCCCCCTGTGTGGAGGAATGGGGGGGCTCTTCTCTGAAAGAAGCGATGCTACACTTCTGTTTTCCCTGAGATGCTGCTGGCTCAGTTTCAGCCCCTGGAGAACTCCTTTTGTTCTTTCTCCACGAGTCACTGAGCCACACTTGGGGACCACGGCCACGACCGAAAGGGGCATTGGGTGGACATCGTCTTGAAGAGCAAATCTGATTTTTGTTCCAGGTTATTCTTAACGATTCTGAGGAACAAGAAGCGATGAGAGCTTTCTCAGGACCCCTGATCAGGTAAATTACCATATGAGCAGCTAAGTAAGGGCTTTTGAAACCTACAAAGTCTTCCTGCCCAGAATGGGATTTCAGGAGGATTTGTTCTTGGCTCCTTTGAAAGAAAATGTCTATCCCCATTGGAGTAGACTTTTCTGTGCTACCAGACAGAGCCAAATGTGGCCTGAGCCTTTTTGACAAGCAGTTCAATCGTTGAAAGGCAGAAAGAAAAATTAATGTGAAGGTTTAAAAATCTGAAATTAGTTCCATTTTGCAGAGGCAACATGGTAGGGGGTTTTCGTTCTGTGTACTTAGTAGACATTAGCGGGGACGTGCATTGCTGGGAACTCCTAGACAAGTGGGTCATAGTGGGAAAAAGTCTGCCTTTTTCTAGAGAGAGAACATGGTCAGTGTGAGTTCCTGGATGGTGTGCAAGTCTGCCCTCTGCAGGATTGAGCTGGAACTGCTTTTCAATGCCTGGTCCCTTCTGATAAATATTCACGGTGCCTTTTGCTGTAGAGAGTCCTGGACCTGGTCCCAGCCCCAGGCATCCTACTACCTAGAGATACCATGGCAGACGGGTCAGTTAACCCTCTCTAGCCTTAGTTTTCCCTTTAAGAAATTATGTAACACAGGCTGTGCCTACTCCAGCAACAGGCTGTGAGACGCAAATGAGATTAATGCACGTGGGAGCCCTTTAAATAGCGACACCATTATATAAATGTGTTCTTATCCTGGATCCCCCTCCAAGACATTCCCCAGCTAGTATTTTGACAGTTCTTTCAAGTAAAAATGACTGTGTCTATTTCTTACACTGAAGTATACAGATTTGGGTAGAGCCTGAGTTGGATATTTTGGACACTAGGGTACTGGTCCCAACTGGGCATTGATTTTATTGAATGGTCTCAAGCAAATAATACTGCCTGTTTATTGAATACTTAATATATGCTACACAATTAGCTAATTCTTTTTTTTTTTTTTTTTTTTTGGTAGGGAGGTAGATTTTAAAAATTAACCCTATTTTAGGAGAAAAAGCTGAGGCCCGGAGGAGATAAGAGAATTGTATAAGCTGAG
Organism: Tadarida brasiliensis; assembly: GCA_030848825.1. Classification (NCBI taxonomy): domain Eukaryota; kingdom Metazoa; phylum Chordata; class Mammalia; order Chiroptera; family Molossidae; genus Tadarida; species Tadarida brasiliensis. The sequence continues at coordinate 44,877,595 of CM061275.1, forward strand.
ATGTGGCAAGCTAGAGTTAAACCCAGGGCTGTCTGACTCCAAAGTCTGTTCTCTTGCCTGCTACCCTAGGCAGTCATTTCAGGTCTCGGGCCTCAGTCTCTTCATCTGTAAAATGGAGAGAGTGTACCTGAGAATCTGTGAAGTCCCTTCCTGTCCCACAAGGAAAGAACTACCCTGTAGCTACACACTCATTACCCTGCCCTGGTCCCGTCGTGGGTTGTTGGGCCCAGCCAGCGGCCTCGCGCTGAGGGAGGAGCCCCAGCTCCTGCACGGGTTAGAGTCTGGCCGCTCACCCTCCGCTCCCTGAAACCTCTCCGTAGGGAAGATGTACACAAGGTGGATATCATGACGTTTTGCCAGCAGAAAGCAGCTCAGAGCCGCAAACTGGAGACACCAGGGAGCCGAGACTCAGCTCTACTGTGGCAACTGTTGGTTCTGCTGTGTCGGCAGAATGGAGTGAGTGTCACCTCTCTGACGGGTGGGCAGGAGCAGGCTGGATTGAAATGTCAGCCTTCCTGGGACAAGTAAGATTTGGCTAATGGCATCATGATAAAAGGCAACACGTGGCCCCCCAGTTTGCTCAGATGTCAATGCCAGTTCGCCAACACTGCCCTTTCCTTGCCCTTCTCCACTGGCCTGGGTTATTGTGAAGTTGTTGGGTTACTGCACCAGCCAGATAACACACCTATGAGAGTGTGGCTGGTTCTGGCAAACTCTGTGGCACCTGAGTTTGAGATACAGCAATCGAGTGCTGGCCTCCCAGTGAAGAAGGCAGGCTCTTCCGTGCCTAATTCTTCAGCCTGGGCCGCCCTCGTGAGGATGAAGAGGGCTCTTCCTCCCTCAGGGTGACCCTCTTTGCCTTGCAGTCCATGGTGGGGTCTGACATTGCGGAGCTGTTGATGCAAGACTGCAAGAAGCTGGAGAAGTACAAGAGGCAGCCGCCTGTGGCCAACCTCATCAACTTGACCGATGACGACTGGCCAGTGCTCAGCTCGGGGACCCCCAACCTGCTCACCGGGGAGATTCCCCCCAGCATGGAGACGCCCGAGCAGATCGTGGAGAAATTCACCAAACTGCTCTACTATGGAAGGAAGAAGGCAAGTGCGCCCCCATCAGGCGTGTTTTAGAAAAGTAACCACTGGCGGCCCCCACCACTCAGCCCTCCTCCAATTAGATGAGGAGCATGTACTCATTTTATAGCACTTGAGTTCAGGAAGGTGCAAAGAAGAAAATAAAAACACCCATAGTCCTGTCATTAAAAGATAACATCTGTTAACATTTTGATATATTTACTTCTAGCATTTTTCTATGCATACATAGTCAAAATCAAGTTAAATCTTATATACAATTCTTTCTTTCTTTTTCTTTTTTTAAAGATTACATGGTGAAATACTCCCATGAAATTAAAATGCTCTATTTAAAAAAATGGTTGGACAGCCCTGGCTGGTTTGGCTCAGCAGTAGAGCGTCGGCCCGCGGACCAATGAGTCGCAGGTTCGATTCCAGCCAAGGGCACATACCTTGGTTGTGGTTCATCCCCAGCCCTGGTCGGGGTCGTGCAGGAGGCAACCAGTCGATGTGTCCCTCTCACGTCAACGTTTCTCTCTCTCTCCCTCTCTCTCCCTCCCACTCTATCTGAAGATAAATAGAAAACTATCCTCGGGTGAGGATAAAAAAAAAAATGGTTGGACAATATTCCATCATATGAGGGCATCACATTCTGTTTAAGCAGTGCATTGTTGACTTGCTGACTATGTAAGCTGCCTACGGTTTTGTCGCCCATTATAAATGATACAATTTGAACATCTTGTCAAACAAAACTTCGGTGGATCATTTTAGTATTATTTTTTAGGTTAGATTCCTAGAAGTGAAATTACTAGGTTGAAGGGCATACATTTTTTAAAAGTTCTTCATATATACACCAAAGTAGTTTCCGGAAAGTTTGTTTACAAGCTATGCCCCACCAGCTATATTGAAGGAGTGTGTGCCAATACTGAACACTTTATTTTTAAAAAAATGTTTTTTTCCTTTTTTAAAATTGATTTTAGAGAGAGAGGAAGGGAGAGGGAGAGAGAGATAGAAATGTCGATGAGAGAGAACATTGATTGGCTGCCTCCTGCATGCCCCCCACTGGGGATCTGGCCCACAACCTGGGCATGTGTCCCGACTGGGAATCAAACCAGCGACCTCTTGGTGCATGGGTCGATGCTCAACCACTGAGCCACACCGGCCAGGCCAGTACTGAACACTTTAATTCAGCTGATGAAGTGATGTTTTAATTTTTTGATATGTAAATTAGAGAACTTTATTTTTATATTATATATTATCATTTTTTATTGATGTCTATTTGACACATAAAATGGTAAGACATTTAAAGTGTACAATGTGCCCTGGCCGGTTTGGCTCAGCGGTTAGAGCGTCGGCCTGCGGTCCAGAGAGACCCGGGTTCGGTTCCCGCTAAGGGCGCGTACCTCGGTTGCAGTTTGTCCCTGGCTCCTGGTGGGTCGTGCGGGAGGCAGCCACTCGATGTGTCCCTTTCACGTCGATGTTTCTCTCTCTCTCTCTCTCTTCCTCTCTCTCCTTCCCCACTCTATCTGAACAAAAAGTGGAAAAATGTCCTCGGGTGAGGATAAAAAAGAAAAAATAAATAAAGTGTACAATGTGATGATTTGGTATATGTGTACATTATGAAAGGGTCCCCCCATCGATTAATTAACAAATCCATTGCCTCATATTTTTATGCTCTGTTTGATTTTGAAGTCGAACTCCCATTTCACAAAAGTCTTCAATTACCTTAAGTATTTGAATATATGATTACAATCAGTTTGATTTAAAAAAATCCAAAAGATAAAAAGGGATATAAGGGGGAAATGGTGCCCCCCACCCAGCTGCTTAATTTCTGTCTGAAATATCCAGAGATTTTTTTATGATGATTTCCTCCTTTTTAAATAGCATACTATTTCCTATTCTTCACCTTCTGTTTTTCATTTAACAAAATATCTTGGCAAATGTTTTCTGTCAAAGGACAGACAGTAAATATTTTAGGCTTGTGGGGACCCAGCTGTTCTGCTCCCGAGGAAGCTGCGGAGAACGTGGGAGTGGGCGTGGCCGTGGGAGTGGGCGTGGCCGTGCCCAGCGAAGCTCAGTGCTGGGACGGGAGATTTGAATCGTGTGTAATTGCCATGTGTCATGAAATAGTATTCTTTGTTTGATCCCCCCCCCCACTCATTTAAAGAAAACGTGAAAACTATTCTTAGCTTCTGAGTGGAACTTGTCCTTCAGGACACATTTAGTTGAGCTGCGCCTTATAATGTATAAATATCGTCCTCGTTAGGTCTTACGGCTGCACAGGTCTCTGTAGATGAATTATAATTAGTTAAACCCTTACAGACGGACATTCAGACCACGTTCGGTCTTTTGCTGTTGTAAACACCACCGCTCTGACGACCCCTCGTCGTTGTGCCCTGTGTGAGACGACACATGGGAGAAAGTTCTGGCAGCAGGCGTGTGGGGTGGAAGGGTGCATGGCCTGTGATTTCGGTGGGTAGTGACACATTGCCCTGTTAGAGGTGCAGTCCCCTGTCCCCGCAGCGCACGCGGCGGCTTGGCTCCGGGAATGTGGACGGGACCATGGGCGCGGAGGGCGATGCGCCATCTCCTCCTCGTACCGTGGGACCCGGTCCTCGGGGGAGGTGCTGCTCCCGCTGTCGGTGCTCAGGCTCGTGGAAGCATCGTGCAACTTTTGCCGGTGATAGGCGAACCGGAAGCTGTGTTTAGGGGGAGCGGATGAAATCGCACACTGGGTTCACCAAGTGGAGGCTGGAGAAAGGGACGGCGGAGAAACACGGGCCGGTGGAAGTCCATTCCACGCGTGAGGCTCTGAGTCTCTGCGGAAGCCCCACCTGCGCAGGGCCCAGTGGCACCGGCACGGAGGAGGGGGAGCGAGGCGACACTGAATTCACGTGATGCTTTGTTTTCAGGAAGCCTTGGAGTGGGCCATGAAGAACCATCTGTGGGGCCACGCTTTGTTCCTGTCCAGCAAGATGGACCCAAGGACCTACAACTGGGTCATGAGCGGGTGAGCTGGGGCCTTGCAATGGAAACCGCTGGAGCAGAGAGGCCTCCCCAAAATGTGTGTGTGGGTGGGTAGCGGGGAGAAGTGTAAGATGCATTGAGAAGCCCCACGCTCCAGGCCTCTTTCCAGTTTCTCTTTTCCGAGCCAGATGTATCCTTTCTCTTACCCACACTCTCATGATCTGGACACAGACACATTCTTTCTATCTGCGAAGCTGAATAGAACATTTTAGTAACATTTCCCAGAGTCAGGGTTTCCAAAAAGTAAGTGGGTTTCTACATTATGGGAGCCTTCTCTCTTTGGGAGGAGCTGTTCTAGGCAGTCCCATCAGGGAGGGAATAGAATGGTCCCTTACGGGAACAGACTGGACCTTCAGACCGAGGGTCAGTGCATGCCTACTGCTCAGCCTTGCAGTGGAGACATGGGTGCTGAGAAGAAGGTGGGGATACGAGGTAGCAGGCCGTGAGCCGTGGCAGGAAAGGGGTTTATGGGACTGGGAATTAGATCCGAAGACTTCATCCAGGGTGGTGGGGGATGACGAGGCTGAGGGGTATGTTTAGTCAGAAACCATGCTGGCACACCAAGATCGGGGTGCCAGGTGGCCCAGGACAGACGCCCAGAGCAGGACGAGATAGGAATGGAGGCGAGCACTCAGCCAGGTTCGGGATGAGGCAGATGGAACAGCAAAGGAGAATCAGGATGCGCTGGCGGCGGTAGGTGGAGGGGTGCTGGGGAGGGCTTCTGAGTAAGTCCTTTAGGCTGTGTTAGCATCCACGGGGCAGATGTGGGGCAGGACCGGCGGGGTGGGGCCCTCCCAAGGAAGCAGGCTTGGGTCAGACAGTGAGAAGGATGATACCCCACGATGTCCATCTTGTGACGTCGTTCAAAGCTGTGAAGCTGCCCTCTTAGCTCCACTTGTCCTTAAACAGACCTGTGTCCTGTGAGCAGAGTTGGCCAAGACGATGGACACGCTGCTCCAAGTTCAGTCTGTGGGGCTAATGCCTCCGTGCCCCCCTGGAGCCGGTTCTTCCCGAGGCCTCCCAGGAGGCTCTTCATCATGCTGACCCTCAGGCTCCCCAGGGCTGGTACCGCCACCGCGCACCTCGTTCCGTTCAGGGACCGGGATGGCGAAGGGCGCCAGAGCCCCACTGGGACACGTGCCCCGAGCCTGCGAGGCAAGGGCGCCTGTGAAGTAACAGGTGGGGTCCTGGGGATGATTCTCCTTCGGGTTTTGGAAACGAGTATCCCCACCCCACATTGTAGCACACATCTCAGCTTCAGATTTTTGCCTTGGGCCATTGGTTTTCCATGGTGCCCGGTGAGTTGTGGGAAGTATCTCTTTCTGAGGAGTATGCTCAAATCTCGAGTCAGCTATAGAACTGATTACTTCGCTGTCACACATATTCCTTGGTTTGTCCTCACCAGAACCATTGCTGGTCTGTTCTACGTCTCTCTGGTCAATGAAAATGGCTATTTTAGAGCTTAGTAAACATACTACTGACCCAGGCTGGGGATGAGCCAGAAAAGGGCGCTGAGAACTGTGGGCTTGGCGTGGAGGGCTGCTGCAGACGAGTAGGAGTTGAGGAGGCTGGAAAGGAGGGGCCCACAGGGAAGAGGTTTGGGTTCACTGCTGGGGCTCTCCAGGGCTCTTTGAGATGTTGGTGGGTCACCTCCGTGATGGAGGAAGTCCTCCAAAAGTGGGCTGTGACAAAGGCCCAACCAGAAAGCAAAGAGAAACTCTTGCTCTAAAAGCAGCTGCCCAGACCCAGGAGAAATATATACGAGGCCTGGCCTCTCTGGCAAGGGGCCGAAGGCTCTCTCGGCTTGGTCCCCTCTGACGGTCCCCTCTCTCTGCAGCTTCACCAGCACGCTGGCGCTCAACGACCCACTGCAGACCCTCTTCCAGCTCATGTCGGGGAGGATCCCACAAGCAGCCACGGTACCCTTTGTGACAGAACTCCAACACCCCAGCACCCCAAGGGCATAGCGGGTGGGGACCGCTCTGGAACTGAGGGCATGGCTCTGAAGATTACAAATCAAAACAACTGTTTGTTAGTCACCTGCCGTGGGCTAAGCACTTTGATGGTGCCTATTCTTTCACGTACCGCCCGGAGGCAGGAATTACTGTCCCTGTTTTGCAGACGTGAACACCAAGGTGCACAGGTGTAAAATGACCCACAGCCACAGAGCTAGTGAGCAGTGGGGTCAGGATGGGCCCAGGTCTGCCTGACTCCAAAGACCTTGCGCTTTTCCCAATAGCACGGCTGCTGCTTTGTTGTGAATGAGACAACCTGAGACTTCTCCAGGCTTCCCCAGGCTACTCTTCTTTCCCTCCTCTGCACCTTGACCCTTCAAAGCCGGACACCCCAGATTTGACGCGTTGTCTAGCATTGGATCCTGGCTCAGGAGATGTCTGAGGCCAGCTGGATAGTCTCCCCATTTTAAGAGACTTGGTCTTTTTGCTCCAAGTATTCCTTCCTTATCTCTGAAGTCCAGTATCTAGGATACATCTTGGTTGATGGTCTGGGTCAGTTTTTTTTCTTGGGACACAGCATGATCTTTTAATATGTGTATTCATATCTTACAGTTCAGAAAAATTTTCTTGAATTATATCTTTCATTATTTGTTTTGTTCCATTTCTTCTCTTTCTTTTCAGGAACTCCATTTATACACATTTCATATATATATTTCAAATATATATATATTTGAAATATATGTATATATGAAATATATAATTTTCTCTTTAATTAAAAAACCTTTTTATTTGTTTTATTTCTTTATTTATGCTTTCTTAATTTCCACGCTGCATGTCCCTTATTGTGTTTTCATCAGTGTTTTTTAGCTTTTATGTTCTTTTAGTGTTTGTCCTCATTTCTTTGATTTTTCTCCCATTTTTCTCCCTGATCTCTGCAGGTCACATTTATCTCCTCCTGTTCCCACCACCTCTTTCCTGAGCACTTAGAACTCAGCTTTAGGACCTTGCTTCACAGAAATTGTTCTATTATTTTACTTAAATTCATGATGAAATATTTGGTGACAATTCTTTGTTTTATGATAACATTTTTTTTCTGGTGAATGTTCTTTCTACCTTCCATTCATTTTTTTATGTTACTTCTCTCCCTTTATCTTTATAGCATATTTGTACAGACTCTGCTTGTTCCTTTACAGAGGTCGAGTCTTCTCTGGTCCAGGTATTCATGGGAGGTCTGTGCTGGGAGGGGCCAGGGCCACGCTCCAGGCCAGCTGGCATTTCCCGCCTGTCCTGGAGTTTCCTGTGGAGGTCTGCGTAGCGTAGCTTCTCCTCAGCCAGCGGAGATGGCTGTGGGATCCTCTCCCTTGGGTGCTTTCTCTGCGTCCCCCAAGGCTCCTCTGTTCATTCTCTATCACGTGGCAGCCTTTTCCTGTATTTCGAGGTTTGTGTTTCTGCTGACACCTAGCTTTAGTGAAAATGGACTTCACACTTGCTTTTTTATTTTTCTTATTGCTTGTGCACAATGCCACACAAAGAAAAGGGAAATGGTGGCTACTGTGCCCCACCGTCAAACCAGCGGGTTGCACTGGAACACAGAGGACCCTCACAATTCTGCTCAGTGCCTGCGCTCGGCAGTCAAATCACCTCCTGTCCTAGAAAGCAGGAAATGATGCAATCAGCGTGTGGTCCCTTGGGCCTCACGGCAGTGGGTAGCTAAATGTTCCCTACTTTTAGGTGAGAAAACTGACGTGCCGATGCTGTATTTGATCCCAGTGTCCGAGAGTTTCCTAGCATCGTAGCCTCCGGTAAAAGCTAGACTCGAGTTACTTGTAGTGAGCAGTGTAGTGGGAAAAAAGCGCAGCCACTGGAAAACGGACGTGGGCTTGTCACACAGCTGTAACCTAGACTCTGCTCCTCCCTGCTGTGTGACCTCGACCTTGTTCCTTCACCTCAGAGCCTCAGGTTCTCATGCTTTTGGGCGTTTGGATGCCTAACCAATAGAGCTATTGTAAAAGTGAAAGGAGAGAGGACATCTGAACACATCAACCAACCACCATGCCTGGCTGGTTGAGGTTAGGTAATGAGCATTTGTGTGCTCTGCATCTCTGTCTCCCTGTATCTCTCTCTCTGCATCTCTATCTCTCTGTATCTCTATCTCTCTGTATCTCTTTCTATCTCTCTCTGCATCTCTGTTACTCTGTATCTCTATCTCTCTGCATCTCTGTATCTCTATCTCTCTGTCTCTCTTATCTCTCTCTATCTCTCTGTCTCTGCATCCCTGTCTCTCTGTATCTCTCTCTATCTCTCTGCATCTCTATATCTCTCTTTATCTCTCTGTCTCTCTGTATCTCTCTCTCTCTGCATCTCTGTATCTGTCTCTCTCTCTCTCTCTCTCTGCATTTCTCTATCTCTCTCTCCATAGATCTGCTTTACAGTGGTTTTTAAAAATCACTTTTGGAGGAGATAGAAGAATGACTTCTAAGTTTTTGTTATTTTTAGAAAAAGCTTTTCTTTTGCTGGTTTCTTTAGTTCCAGCAAGAAAGGGCCTGGCTCACATAAGATGGGGATAATAATAGTACCCCAGGCCTGTGGCTGTCCCTAGGAGAAACGCCTAGCACAGGGTGTGGCTCGTGGTCAGAGTGCAGTAAGCGAGACCCGCTCTTAGTATTGTGACTTATTATTATCATCCTTCTCATTCACACTGCGTTACCCAGATACACAACGAATAACTATGAAACGGAGTCGGATAAAGCATCTTTTGTTCCTTGGGATAATTACAAAGACCAAGCAGTTGTGAATTGTTTTGACCTCCACATCTTAGCTATTATTGTCAGTCTCCTGCTCACCCACTCGAAGTAACAAATGGAAGACAGGGTGGTCTGCAAATCACCTCTTTTCTTTGCTGTGTGTGTGTGTGTGTGTGTGTGTGTGTGTGTGTATGTGTGTGTCTTTACACCTACATCTAATTTATAAAGTGCAAACCAAATGTCAAGCACTATGCTGTGTGCTTTACCTAACTATCTTATTTTATTATCAACAATGACCCTCTTAGGTAGAAATTGTGATCTCCATTTACGAGACGAAGAAACAATGGTTTAAACACATTAGGAAACTTGCTACAGGTCACACAGCTAGTAAGAGGCAAGAAGCCAGCTGAATCCAGGCCCCATATTTCTGTGACTGTATGTTGCTTCTTTATTGACGTGTTCTGCCCTGAAATTCCCCTTCATTCAGGAGAAGGGTGGCCCTAGGGCCAGATGGTAGGAAAAGCACCATTTGTGTGGGACGTGGCCCGACTTCCATGTCTTTGTTTATACTCTCCTGCCCCCTGGTGGAGATCATCTGCCCCTGCATTGTCACCAGAGGGAGGGGGCCGTAGCCCTTAGCTGGGAATGAATGGGGCTTGAGCGCTGACTGGGCCACTTGGCTTCGGTTTTGCATTCTCCAAGTGGAGATAGAAATTGGATTTCATAGGGTTGTCGTGAAGATCAAATAAGGCGATATATGCGAGAGGGCTTTGTGAAACCAGAAAACATTAGCCATCTTTAAGGTATTAAGGAGCCCAGTGTTCTCCTGACTTCTAACTGGCTAACGTGAGCCGAGGATGTTGGATCTTCCTTCTCCCATGGAAACATCAGGGTTTTATTTTCATTTTGTCCCTAGTTACTGGGAATGGGGGCACCAGCAAGACATTTGAAACTTGGTGACTTACAGTGTCACTTTATGTATCTGTCTTATCCCTATGGCTGTGGATGCGTATATATACATGTTTGTCTGCCTATCCATCGTTCTAGGGGTTTTGCTTTTTAAAATGGAGTTGATCAACGAGGCAGCATTGCAGGTGTGTAGTGGGCATTCCCGGAACTCCTCTAAACCAGGCCATAGTCAACGACCGTCTCTCCCTCCATGCTGGCCACTGCTACTTTATTCAGTAAACCTTCATTTTTTTTTCTGCTGCTTTTCAGTGTTGTGGGGACAAGCAGTGGGGAGACTGGAGGCCTCACTTGGCTGTGATTCTGTCGAATCAGGGTGGGGACCCAGAGCTGCATCAGCGTGCGATCGTCACCATGGGGGACACCCTGGGTAAGCAGAGGCCAGCTCCATCTCTCCCTCCCCTCTAGGGTAGCCCCGATCCAGCAGACCCTGTGCGGGGGTTCTCAGGTTCTGTGCTGGGCCCGGGCCCATACCTCCAGCTTGCCTCTGACCCAGGAGCCTCGGTGGTTTGGGGACAGAAACTCCAGGGAAAGGAGTGTCCTTCTTCCCTCCCAGTTTCCCAGAATTTCTGCAGCAAGCCAGTGCAGGCGAGGCTTGAGCCTGGGGCTCTGCTACTGTAGGGGGGCTCCTCTCAGCAGGGGATCCTCTCTCTGAGGTCAGACTTCCCCGAAGATGAGTTAGGACGGGGGCAGGTCGCCTCCTGTTGCGGTTAGTCCCGCAGTGACCCAGCTCAGCCAGAGAGGAAATTCTATTTTCCCTGAACTACCCTGGCTAGTCATGGAGTCTTTATTTCTAGTCTCTCTCTGGCAACATGGCCTTATAAACACTGAAGGGCTATTGAGCATTTCGGATCAGTGGCTCTCAGATCTGGTCAAGGGGCGGAACCATGGTCCTCTTTGTGGGACTCTGAAATATTGCTCTGTTCAACTTAAAATAGCTCTGTGTGAGGTTGTGCCCAGTCAGATGGCGGGCCACCCAGCAGCCGGGTACAAAGGGAAACTGACGCTGGTTGAGCTCTTCTTGGGTGCCAGGCGCTGTGCTGGGTGCTTTACCTGCTCGAATTAACTCAATCGTGAGGTAATGGGAATTGTATGGGAGGACATTTTAAACCTGGGAATAGTTTGGTAATCAACGTGATTTTTATGAGCACGGGGAAGCCTGCTATTGTTTGATTGTAGCAGGGAGTGCATTAGTGCCCCCAGAAGCCTGGTTTAAAAACTGTTCCTCCCAATGGCCCACTCCTTTGCGCAGGTGTAGACATGTCTACTCACTTATCCTCAGGAAGGACGAAAATGCTTAGAAAACTCCTAATAAAAAATCCATTGGGGGGAGGGGCTTGAAATAGTGCCTTATTCTGGCTGAAGAGAATTGAAATATAATGTCTGAGGCCAGAAATGTGGTGGGAGAGGGACTGAGTGGGGTTTGGGGTCTGTGAGGCTTCTCCCCTCTGACCTCTGAGCCCACTCGTCATCTGTGTCCATCCCACCCATGGATGGGCGCCTGCGTGGGTGTGTTCACGACAGGCTTGTCCTCCCGCAGCTGCGAAGGGGCTGGTGGAGGCGGCTCACTTCTGCTACCTCATGGCTCATGTGCCCTTCGGCCACTACACCGTGAAGACAGACCATCTGGCCCTGCTGGGCAGTAGCCACAGGTACGCGATCAGGGGCAAAGCAAAGGGGAAGGATGTTTTCTAGGGGATTGCTGTAGCCCTTGTGGGCTTGCATGGCTCCATTCTCCATTTTCTTGTGTGGATTTCAGCTACCACTGGTCCCTGCTCTGGGATTGCTTTCTACAGGGGTCTGGGCAAGGAGATGCCCAGCGGGTGCCACACCACATCACCAGGGGGCCTTTGGTGGGAGCTGATGCCCTTGGGTTGTATTGTGTGCCTGTGGCCACTTGGTGGCGCCCTGGCTCCATGACCAAGGACTGACTCTTATTAAATGTTAGTGTGAGCACCTTGCGGCTCTGTGTTAGGCAGCCCTGGGCAAAACTGCAAAGTGGAAGAAATGTATGTTGAGCTCCTACACCCCTACTCGCTTGGTGCATCAAAGTTCCACCTTTCACTCATTCTCTGTTGGCTCTCACATTAGGCTTCGCACACAGGAGGACTTTAATAAGCCCCCTAGACAATGAAGAAATGGACGAAAGACCAGTTTGCTCCCTGGTCCTTCACGTTCTGGACCTCTTTCTCCCTGTCCCTGTAACAATTAAGATCTCTGGAGCGCCTACGCTGTGCCAGTCATTTTATGTGCACTATTTCCTTCCATCATTACAAATCTACCCTATGGAGAAAATGTTATTTTATCTTTACTTTATAGAGGAGGGAAACCAAGGCACAGAGAGGTTAAGCAACTTGTCTAAGATAGCACAGCTGGTATGGGGTCAAGCTGGACTTGACTTTTAACTGCTGCACCAAACTGGCTACAACTACGGAAACACACGTCCTGCTGCCTGTTGTCAGGCCCTGGTCTGGTGGCGCATGGGTAGCTTGTCAGAGAAGCCCATCTGTGCCCAACGGGACAGTCAGAGTGTGCAGTGACCCAGCTATGTGTCCCTGCTATGTTTATGTCATACGAGGAAATGTCTGGGGATAGAGTCGTAACCCCAGGGGTGGCCCTGGTGACTGTGGCAAGCTGTTGAAGGAGCGATTTGGGGCGTGAGGGACTCTGATGGCCCCTGAGGTCACAGTCACCCAACCTGCTTCCCCACTGGCAGCATGAACACCCAGTGTAGGGCTGTCATTGAGTTTCGGCTCGGCAGTGCTCCCTGTCCTCTGCCGTGCGGCTGTGTTCAGCGCTCCTGGACTGTCACATGGCTCCCTCTCTCGTGCCCTTTGGCTCAGGCTGGGAGTGGCCTGTGACAGGTGCACGTCCTAGGCGTTCAGGGCACTCAGGTGAGCTTCCAGGGTGTTTCGGAGGAGGACCTGGTGCCCCGCCCAGGGGGAGGGAGAGCAGCCTGCCCCCACCCCGCGGTCCGCACCCTCCTCCTTCCCGAGGGCTGGTGCAGGGCTCTGTTCCTTCCCCTGGAACAGAGGTGGCGCAGGGGAGGAACAGCCTTCGCTCTGGGCCCAGGTCTCTGTCCCTCCAGGCCAGAAGCTCTGCCAGGGATGGGTGCAGCTGGTGTTCCCCTATCTACGAGGATTTAACCCCCCCAATCTCCTTTATACCTGGTTTCAGTCAAGAGTTTTTGAAATTTGCCACCACCGAGGCGATCCAGAGGACGGAAATCTTCGAGTACTGTCAGATGCTGGGCCGCCCCCAGTCCTTCATCCCGTCGTTCCAGGTAACAGCCCACGAGGCCGGCACCCGAGCCGTGGCAGAGGCCGCGGGCAGCTGGGTTTTCAGCTCCGCTCTGCGGCGCATACTGGCTGGGCTGAGTCTCCTCCCAACTTTTCCTCATTGGCGTGAGTGTGGGAAGGGCTAGGATTTCTTTCTAGATCCCTCAATGTCTGCATGTTAAAGATACGGAAGCAGAAAGCTGCGGGGGCCTCTGCTGGAGGTTCCGGCCTGGTTCCTGATGACGCGAATGCTGCCTGGGGTCCTGGCGGGGCGGCCAGCTGGAGGGGTGGGCTGCTCGCCCCGCGCCCTCTCCCGGGCGGACCTCCTTCTCTGGCCTCTGGGACTCTGTGTCTTCTAACTCTGGACTTCCTCCTTGCTCCTCCTTGGCCCTCACCTTCTTCTTGCCCCCAGGGCTTCAGCTGTGCGGGGTGGTTTGTCCTGCACAGGTGCTAGCCTGTCCTCCCAACTTCTCTACTTGATGTCCTGTTGTCACTTTCAGTTCATAAAGACTCCTTCAGTGCTGCTTCAGGTGACCCAGCGACAGTGACACACACATGCACACACGCACACATGCACAGATGCACATGCTCACACACGCACACACAGATGCACACATTTGCACACATGCACACATGCACACACACGCATGCATGCACATGCACACGCACAGATGCACACATGCACACACGCACACATGCGCACACATGTGCACACACACTACAACATGGAACACAAACACAAGCAAAACCTTGAAAATGAGTGAATTACTGTACACAGAAAAATGACCCTATTACCATCTTCTTTCAGAGTTTTCCCAAAGACTCGCTTGTCTAGAAAAGCCTCACTGACCAGCTCCTTGGGGTGCAGGCCTCCGTCTCCCTTTCTTTCCCTTCTGGAATCAGCCAGCTCTCACGGTCTCTGGGCTGGGAGCAAGGAGATTAGCTAGTTTTAGTGAACGTGCTCTCCATGCCTGGCCCTGGGTTACTATGCTTCTAGAGTATTATTTCTAATCCCCTGAGGCCGAGGTGACTACCCCCCTTTCACAGAAGGGGAAACTGAGGCTCAGAGCTACCGACTCACATCTCCTGCATATCGTTTGTTCTAAGTACTTTACATGGATGATCTCACTTAATAATTTCAACAGCCAGTGGGGAGTGTGAGCATCCCCGTTTGTGGTGAGGAAACAGGCACAGAGAGGTGGGTAACTAGCCAGCGTTCCTGGGTCTGTCCGACTTGCAAGCCTCATGCCCGTCTCTCCCTGTCCTGCGTGCATCTGTGAATGCTCCCCCGTGGCTGTCTGCACGCTCCCTGGGCTTCCAGGCCCCGCACCAGCGCTGTTCCTTCTGCTTCTATATGTCCCCCTGGTGCCTGGTCCTGTGTGCCACGGACACCAGGTTTCCCAGGGATAGGCTGCATTTCCGTCGTGACCAGGGCCTAGGGAGACTGAGTGGACGTGACTTCCATCCCTTTCTCTAGGAGCTGCAGTCTACGTTTGGACGTGGGCCCCTGCACAGACAGGATGCCCCAGATGGCACAGGGCCCTCGGAGATTTAGATGCCAGAGTGAGAGGAAGCTGGCAGTCAGCTGACTTCCAAGAAGTCTTATCTACATTTCTCTCTCTCTATCCCGGCCTGGGTGGACCCGTCATTGGTCCTGTTCCTCTTTGCAGGTATATAAACTCCTTTATGCTTCCCGGCTGGCAGATTACGGCCTTGCGTCCCAGGCCTTGCATTACTGTGAGGCCATTGGCACGGCCCTCCTCAGCCAAGGAGAGAGCAGTCACCCTGTGCTCCTGGGGGAACTCATCAAGGTGAGCTTCTCAAAGGGTTCTCTGCAGCTGCTTTATCTTCAGCATTCAGGGCAGGCGACTGCAAAGCAGCTTAGACCCCACATTTCATCTCCTTTGAGCCTGCTGTAAATAGGGGCCCATGGCTGTCTTTGACCATGCGTGCGTGCCCAGATGTGATAAGCCGAGGCCTGACACTGTGCAAGGAAGGAGCCTATGGGCGAGGGGCACGGGACGGGGGCACTGGGAGCCAGGTGTTTGCAATGCTAGACATTCATTCTTGCACCTGCTTTCCTGATATTGAAAACTGCATGTTCAGGTGAAACATCCTAATTATAAAAGCTGGGCTTAGAGAATATATTTTAGTGATTAAAACAGGAACTCCCCCTTATTAAAATGCTTTTAAATGCATGGAGTACTTTATCATGTGTGGGACACGGTTAAAAACAAAACAAAACAGATCAACTTTTAGTTCCTGGGGAAGAAAACAATCAGGCAAATAGCTGTTCCAATTAAATGAAGAAAAAGGCACGAGCTGGAGAGTAAAAAGGCAGCCGACCCTCAGTGTTCGCTTTGCTCCAGATGAGGCCCAAGTGTGGGGGTCTGTGACCGATAGAGTCGGTGGTGCTGAGCCCCCTTTCTCGGAGGTTTCCGCCAACAGGGTGATGTTGGTGGTGAGCTCAGGGACCCAGAGGGAGGAGCAGGAAAGTTTTGAAACAGTAACAGAATAGAGTCTTGCGATACAAAGTAGTCCCTGGACCAGCGCTGCACGGGCGTCACCTGGGAGCTTGTTAGGGATGCAGAATCTCAGGCTCCACCTAGACTTCTGGCATCAGAATTAGCATTTTAACAAGGTCCCAGGTGGTCCTATGAGCGCGGAAGCTTGAGAAGCGCTGGTGGGAAGAGGAGCTTTGCAGGGACATATAGGCGGGTGAGAGCTTCCCGCATTTCACTTAGTATTTAACCCCAGGATGGGGTAATTGCTTAGGTGTGTTGCCATTTTGGGAAGATATCTGCTGGATCCGCTCTCTCTGGATTCGCTCTCTCTGGATTACGCGCTGTAATCTAATTTACAAGTGGGTTAGGGCATGTTCTCCTCTTTCCTTATTGCATCTGTCCCCATTTTTTTCCCATCTCTTACTTCTCTCCCTCTGTCTCCTTCCCGTGCTTTCTGCCCCGACCTGTCTGGAAACCTGGCCCAGCTCGCAGAGAAACTGAAGCTGTCAGATCCTCTGGCGATGGAGAGACGCCGCGGGGGGAGGGACCTGGAGCCAGACTGGCTCCTGAGCCTGCGGAAACAGCAGGAGCTGGCGGTGAGTGAGGCAGCAGGGGTCGGGGCAGGCCGGGTCTCCCTCTGACCCCGGGACACACAGGACGCAGCACTGACCCTGGCAAGTCCCCGCCCCGAGGAGGGCCATGGGACCCCATCACCCAGGAGGCCCGGCCTGACCTGGGAAGGGGTGGCACTCAGCTTCCCGGCGCTGCCCCTCTCCTGGGCCCAGGCGTCTTCCTGTGTTCGCTGGTGACATGGTGGGGCTCTTTCCCAGATCATTCCTGCCACCCTCTCTGCAGTCCCAGAAAATACGTTCTACGACGATTACAGCTTCACCTCGCTGTTAGGAACAATGGGTCACAGTGTCACTCTCATGTAATGTAGGACATTTGCTTAAAAGACTTCCTGGGCCTTTCCTTTCTGTTCTGACAATCGCAAAAGCTGCTGGTAGTAATTCTAACCATCACTGGACAGGGTTTCCTCCCTGTTCTTTCCCCCACTCCCTCTGAGAAAGGATGGGGGATTTTTAAGGCACGCATGGCCCTTTCTCTCTCGACGTGTGGCCTGTGCTGGGCCGTGAGCGCCCTGCACGTGCCCCTCCCTGGGCCCTGGTCCCCTGGGCCCCTGGGCCCTGCCTGCTCTGAGCAGAGCTGGGAGGCAGGAAGGGCTGAGGCTGCAACCCCGCCTCCTGACATCCCCACCCGCCCCCAGCATTCTGCTGAGGTTCCCTCAACTTGTCATTCCCTCTGGTTTCGTTTTTGACTTCATTTTCTTTTTTTTAAATCCTCACCTGAGGATATTTTTTTCCCATTTATCTTCAGACAGAGTGAGGGGGGGGGAGAGAGAGAGAGAGAGAAATATTGATGTGAGAGAGACACATCGACTGGTTGCCTCCTGCACGACCCCCACCAGGGTCGGGGACCGGACTGAAACCTAGGTACGTGCCCTTGACTGGAATCAAACCCGGGACTCTTTGGTCCGTGGGCTGACGCTCTAACCGCTGAGTCAAACCAGCAAGGGCTTGACTTAATTTTTAAACATTGTTCCGTGTTCTCGTTTTTATTTGTGTTGCTTAAAGGAGTTTCTTTAATTTCAAATAGCAAAAGGCATCAGGAGACACTGGGGATCCCCATTCTGCTCGCTCAGATACGTCGGGAGCCCGAGGAGCAACAGGTACCTAGTCTGATGGGCCGTGCGCGCAGGTAGCTGACTGTGGGGTCTGGTGACAGGAGACACCATCACTTCAGACATGTCTGCCCCCTTCCTGGAGCGTCTTCCTGGCCCGTGCTGGTCTGACCCCAGGGTCCGGGCACCTTCTCTGCACAGCCCCTGCGGCCAGTCATCCTGACTCTTCTGAGTTCCCACATTGTGAGAGTTTCTGCTTCACATTCAGGTTAAAAACATTTTTTTAAAGTATGTTTTTACTGATTTCAGAGAGAGGAAGGGAGAGGGAGAGTTAGACACATTGGTGAGAGAGAGACATTGACCGGCTACCTCCTGCATGCCCCCCAGTGGGGACTGAGCCGGCAACCCGGGCACGTGCCCTGACCCGGAGTCTAACTGGTGACCTCCCAGGGCATGGCACGATGCTCAACCACTGAGCCACACAGCCGGGCCACGTTCAGGTTTTAATACTTGTTAAACCGTATTGTTATCTAATGTTTCGACTCTGTGGCTACCATCTCCCCAGCTGAATACATTTCCTGAGGCCAGAGATGGCGCATGACCTCTATTTCACCTTCGTGTCGGGGACATGGGAGCGCCCAGATTTCTGAGCTGTCAGTTGCCACACACATGTGAAGCGTGTTTCAGAGCGTTTCAGCACTTACCTCTCTCCCCTCAGATGCCTCCGAGCGCTGGGGCCGCAGACGTTGCCCCCAGTGAATTCCGTGCCCTTCCCCCAAACTGCACCCATTGTGGAGTCAGAACAAGGCCTCATCTCTCGATTTCCGGCCATTTCCAGCCTTTGGCTCTTCCTCCAGGGCCGCGAGGTGGGAGGCAGGCCGGGCAGGTCATGGCTTTGCTGCCATGTCACAGAATCTGTGAAGGGGAAGGGCTGGAGGACGGCCCGGCTGGGTGTCTCTGAACGGCCACTTCTGCAGGAAGCAGCTGTGTCTCCCGTCACTCGATCGAGCAGATGGGTCGCCGCCCACTGCAATCCTGTGACCTTGGCCCAGTCGGTACACGTCTCACCAGCAGAATGGCAGAGCCAGAATGAATACCACCAATTCCCAAGAGCAAAGCCATCATTTCTGTGGCCCGATTGACATGTTCACTGAAATCTTTCTAAGTTTTACATACCCAAGCCCACTAGGAAATCCTTGAAGGAGGAAGTTTATCCAAACATAACAAAGTGGGGCACTCTGTAAGATGGTAATTTCTGCCCTCCCAACCCACTGGTCTAAGGCTCAGAGATCATACAAGGTGGCGAGGGAAATGCTTGTACAAACTCTAAGTCACGAGCAGCGAGCGGTGTTATGCCACTGCTGTGTATAGTTGTCATTGCATTCATGGCTGCCGCGTCACGGGGCCTGTCCCGTGGCTGCTTTCCAGAGTGGGAAGGGATGTGCCTGGTGTGATTAGGCCCTGCAATGCGACATCTCAGGTCTCACTTCTTTCTCTTTGCCCTGTGTCCTTAGAAAACACTTTCTACCAGGATCTTTCGGGACATCAAGGTGACCCAGGAGCCACTGGGGACCCCTCAGCCCAGTGGCCAACCGTGGAGCCAGTGGGCCCGGCCTGGCCCAGCCCACAGCAGCCCCTTCCCCTCCAGCCGGGCTCCTACCCAGCGGGAGGAGATTTGGGACAGCCAGGAGTCCCGGTGCCTCTTTACGCGGTTCCCGAGACCCACGTGCCAGGGATCCGTGGCAGCGTGGCAGTGACAGAGGCTCCTGGAGGCAGGACCTGGGAGGAGACCCAGCAGACATACCTGCCGTCTGGTAAGACCTGTGCTGGGCTGGCAGCTGGGGGTGAGGAGTTCTGGAGGGAGGAGCAGATGGGGAGAGGCAGGGACCGGTGGGAGGTGACAAAGACCTGACTGGGGGTGTGCGCATAAAGGAGGGCTATGGGTGTCAGCCCTGGTGCCGGTGTTCTGCATCCATCTGGGGGGATTGCGCTCTCCCTCCCACTCAGCTCTCTGTGGGGACAAGCATGGCGAGACCAACTGCAGCCCCTCCTGCCCTCCCTTGGGGCCCCACAGTTTCTGGGAGAGAGGCTGCAGGGTAGAGAAGGGAAGAAAGTGCCACGCGCACCCTGAGCTGCAGTGAGGGTCGAGTTCTACTAAAGTCCAAGGGCTCCTGTCCTGGTCCCAAGTGTCTTAGGCCCATCAGGCCTTGGACGACAGGGCTGAGTGCGGGTGAGCAATGCCGAGTGTCTGCAGGGAAGTGCTGGAGGCCAGCCGGGAGGATGAGCTCTTAGACCTTCTAAGATAAGGGCCTGTCTAACACAGGACACTCAGAGGGTGGGACGGCCGGGGAGGACCCCTGTGTCCTGTGGCCCGACTTCTAGGATGCCTAAGGAACGGCCGTGGTGTTCAGGGTAGAGGAGGGTGAGCAGGAGGCCCTGGAGCGGCTGGAACTGAGGGCCGGCAAGTGGACCCCACGTTTACTGGGATCCACTCGGGGCTTTGGGCTCGGAGCCCCAGCTGCTTGGTGGTTGGGAAAGCCCACTGTCCCCATGCCCTTCCTCAGGACAGATAGGAAAGGCTCACCCACAAGTCACAGCTCTTGTTTCTTTTGGTGCCACAGGCGAGAACACAGTGTCTCCAGAACCCTTCCAGCCTCCTGAGGGTCCAAAGGTGGTTTCCAAACCACAGGTGAGAGGAGCAAGCGCCTCCAAGCTCAGGTTTTCCCAGCCCCCCGGTTTCTTAGCCACACGCAGACTCCCTGCTCCCAGCTCACCCTCCCCGTGGCACCTGGCGGCTCACTTCCTCCCACACCAAGTCCGGAGACGTGGGGAGGCTGCATTCCGGACACTCAGTCCCACCAGCCTGTGTCCCTGGGGCAGGCCAGCAGGTCAGCTCGTCTGACACATTCTGACCGTCACACCAAGCACTCCCACACCCGCCCCACCCTGGAGGACTCGGCCATTTCTCCCTTGATTTTCCTTTCTGCCTCGCGCTACTTCCAAGCAGGGCCCACAGCAGCTGTGCCTGCCCTGCTCAGCGAGGCTGCGAGGGCGCGGAGGGGCCGCGTCTAGAGGATCATTCCATCTAGTGGTCGACGCATGTTCCCTTCCCCCCACGACGGGCAGCCCTGGCCCCAGATTTAAGATGCTCTTCAGCTTTGCCTGGTTGGGGGGCCACGTTGCATAAGTTTTTCAAGTAGTGACCAGCTATGGGCCTTAAAAACTTTTATACTTGACTTTTTCCACTGGAAAAAGTAGTACATTATTATTATTTTTCCAATGGAAAAGTAGTACATTATTAATGATAGAAAACTTGAAAAATAAAGAATCAAACAAATATCACTCATAATCCCAAAGTCAAATATTTTGGTTATTTTCTTTCAATAGTTTTCCCATGTATATATGTATATATATTGGGGTCTGTACACACACACACACACACACACACACACAGAAATATGTTTTTAAATGGTTAAGAACATGTGTATATGAAGCTTTAGTTCCTATTTGTTATTTAACATTATAAAATGAGATGTTCCATGTCATTCATAAATATGATTTTTAATATTGGTTATGGTAAAATCTGTTGTGTGAAAGCACCATCATTCATTCATTCATTCATTCATTATTCATTCATTTGCTCATTTGTCCATAAGTACTGGGTTCCCACAAGGTTCACAGTTACAGGGGCTGAGGACGCACAGGGGACTGGACGGTCTACCCATGGTGCTTCCGTTTCTGGATGTGGCTGAAACTAAACAAGTGCACGCAGGAGGGATTTTGGTTCGTGGGGTGGCCGGGCAGGTGTCCCTGAGGAGGCCTTGAGCGAGGTCAGAATGGAGCGTTACATGAACCAGTATGTGAACTTAGGGAACAAGGGTTCAAGGCAGAGGGAGTAGCGAGAGAAAAGGCCCTGAAATGGGACTGACTCAGTGCAGTCAAGGAGGGGCGAGGCACCTGTGTCTAGGAACTGGCCGCTGGCGAGCGCCAAGCAAGGCCTGGGAAGGGGTGGTTTCAGTTTATTGTTAAACGTTTCGAGCGTGTTGCTTTTCTTTTTTTTCTTTCCTACGCTTTCTCTCTCTCTCCTCCCTCCCTCCCTCCCTCGCTCCCTTCCTCCCTTCCTCCCTCCTTCCCTCCCTCCTTCCCTTCCTTCCTCTCATGTATTAAACACAGTGATGAGCATCCTAGTATATAAGCCCTTACCTATTTCTTGAATTATTTAATTAGGAGAAATCCCTAGAAGCCCGCCTGAGTTTGAATCCTTAGCTGCCCTATTCTGCCTGTGTGGTCTTTAACAGGCTGCGTAACCTTCCTGAGCCTTAGTTTTCTCCTGTGCAAAATGGGAGGGTGATGGTACCTGCTTCACAGGACTGTTGTAAAGATTAAGTCACAATACCTACAGACACCAAATCAGCACGTTGTACACCTGACACTCAGACAGCGTGGCCTGTCAACGGTACCTTCAGAGAACGATGACGTGAGTCGCTGCGTACCGCACTAGAACAGTGGCTGGCACATGGCGGACACTGTACTCGTTCGGATACAATAGAAGCTTTTCTTGTGGATTGCCAAAGTGTTTTCCAAAGGTTGTACCAATTATGGGTATTTTGGACAGTGTGAGATATAACACGAAAGGACAAATGTCGTATGATTCCATTTATGTGGGACAACATGTCGAGTAGCGGTTACCGGGGGAGGGAAAGGGGGAGTTAGTGTTTAATGGACGCGGAGTTTCTGTTGGGGTTAACGGGAAGTTCTAGAAACGGGACGGCATTGTGAATATACCAACGCCACGGAATTGTCCACGGAAAAATGGTTAGATTGGTAAACTTTATGCTGTGTACGTTTACTGCACAAAATGAACATAAAGGGGTGCTTTGCTCCCCTCTGGTGCCCTTGCTCACGGTTGACCTTGAGCGACCTGCTGGGAAATGGCCCCTAGGGGGAGTAGCTTCGGAGGCGGTTACCCGGTCGGTCCTTCTGGGTCTGGGGCCCCTGCAGGGTGTTTCCTGGCCCTCTCCAGCATTCCACCCCCTGCTCCGGGCCTTGGTACAGTTCTGGAAAACTGATGTTTCTGGAGCCATAGCACAGCATCCAAACCCCCACAGATTTGGGGCTGCCGTGAGAACTGTGGCTGGGCTCTGGCTTTGCCCTGAGGGCTTCGGCGAGTCATTCCACATGGCTAAGCCCTGCTCAACATCAGTCAGGTATGACCCCGTAAGGAGCCCAGGGATGTGGTGAGCGGGTCAGGTCAGGTGACGCAGTCCAGTAAAGGTGCCCTGTAACCTGTCGAGAGCTACACACGTCAGTTCTTGTCTCTGCCTCCAGGTGCCACCGACCCCCCGAGCACGAAACATCTCCGAGAGCTCCGCCGTCTCAGCCAAGGAGGAGGAGGGGTCCTCGGATGAGACAGATCAAAAGTCTTCTGCAGACACCGCGCAGAGAGAAAAGGTAGATGGGGAGGGGACACACAGCGGGGGGGACGGGTCTCACCGACATCACACCGGGGCGGGCTGCTCTCAGAGTCCTCGGGGGAACAGCACCTACAGGCCATCGAACCCCCTTCCCCCAGGGCTCAGGCTTCGGCTGGTTCAGCTGGTTTCGCTCGAAGCCCACCCACAGCACGTCCCCCTCCGGAGACGAAGACTCTGACAGCCCCGACTCGGAGGTAAGTGGCGGGAGGTGAGCCACCTCAGGTCCTGCCTTCCTCGGCTTGGAGGGCCCAGGGCTGGCGCTGGACTCTCCCCATCTGGATGAAGCGGGGGTTTTACGAAGGGACAGAGACTGTGGGAAATAAATGAGGGGAAAGGCAGATGATGGGAGGCCAGCAACAATTTGGGTTTGTTGAGCAGGGCAGTGCACAAAGGAAATGGAGTTTGGGGGCGGGCACCCCACAGCAGGTTGAGGGCCGAGGCCCTTGTGGGTGCTGCGGGAACCCAAGCAGGCCCGCACGGACTTGTGGACCCAAGGCTGCCTTTCTTTCTCCACTGCGCAGGAGACCCCCAGAGGATCTTCTCCCCCCCAGGCTGGCTCGGGCCTCTCCCTGACACCCCTCCCAGAGCCCCAGTCTCTGCCGGGCACCAGCACCTTCTCCAGAGGTGCAGGTACGGCCAGCCTCATGTCCTCTGGGCCATCGGTGGTCTTCTCTGTGCTCCCCGCGGTTGGGAGTACCTTCTGGGAGTGGGGACTCTCAGCCCTGAGCAGTGGAAATAGCTCTGACTCACTGCCTCCTAGGTGGGGGTGAAGTCCCAGGACCAGCGCCCAGTGGGGGAATCGCCGAGGTCGCAGGAGGCCTATCGGGGCCCCAGGTGAGCAGCCCAGGGCTGTGTGTGTGAGGACGGAACTTCGGGGGGGCCCACTCATGGGGAACGTGTGGGACGCTTCTCTGTGAGTTTGCCGGGGTTGCCACAAGGGGTCACCGACTAGGAAACTGTAAACAACGGAAATGTGTCCTCACTGTTCTGGAGGCTAGAAAGCCGAGTCAAGGTGTCGCAGGGTTGGTTTCTCCTGAGGCCTCTCTCCCTGGCTTGTAGACAGCCGCCTTCTCCCCGAGTCTTCGCGTGGTCTTCCCTCTGTGTGTGTCTGTGTCCAAATTTTCCCTGCTTACAAGGACACCAGTCATGCTGGGTTAGGGCCCGCCCTAATGACCTCTTTAAAGACCCTATATCCAAACACATTCTGAAGTAGTGGGATTTGGATTTCAACATATGAAGTTTTGGGGGGACATGAGGCAGCCCATAACTGCTTCTTTAGGTGCAATCTACATCTTTCCCTGTGCCAGTAGTTCTCCAGTGAACTCAGCAGTGGCCACAACGAGCTCTTGCTATGTTGTCCACACCGGCATGATTTCATGCTGATTGCTAGAAGAACATCTGTATTTCTTGTGGCCTGGTTAGAGCACTCTAATAGTACTTTAGGCCTTTCAAAGAACAAGATATTACTTTTTGTGGTGCTGTCAGTATACCTTACTGTGGTTTTCTTCTCGTGTGCTCCAGGGATAGCCCACCTGAGTCCCCGCATTGCCACCCTAGACCCAGGGGTGGGCTGTTTCCACTTGAACCATGTGTTTGTGTTCTATTAAGAAACCCACCTGCATCTCTTGACCAATGTTGACACCCGGGAGCCCTTGGTCCTGGAATCTGATAGACGTTTTTGTCCTTTTCTGCCACAGGGTGTTTCCTCTGAGCGCTACTTCAGCCCCGGTGCCCTGCTGCCCCCACCCCCCATGACAGGGGCCGTTCCTCTGTACAACCCGTCTCAGGTCCCCCAGGTGAGGAAGCTCCGAGGGACGGGGGTTAGCCCAGGTTTGGGATGAAGGAGACCCGGGTTTATCGTCCTCGTTTACCACGTGCTGTGCACGAGTTCTTCAGCAATGACTTCACCTTTCGAAGCCTCAGTTTTCGCATCTGTGAAATAGGCTTAGCTGTAGCCGCCTCATCCGGCAGTTGTGAGGATTCCGTGGAGCACGTGTGTATGTGAAGAGCCTGGCGCAGCGGAGAGGGTCCATCAGTGTTGCAATGAGCAGTATTGCTCTTGCTTGACCTTTCCTAAGTCTCGAGACTCGAGGGACACAACTGGTGTTGATATCAGTGGAGGGCCTGCACTGTCGCTCTGTCCGGGGGCGAGGGGTCACTGCAGACCGTGAGAGAAGCTCTGCTCCCTGCTCCTCAGTGACCTGGGGCACGCGAGTGGCTCTCCTGTGACACTTGCCCCCTCTTTATAAAATCAGATCTAAGAGCCAAAGGTGCTGGGCGGAAGTGAATGATGGGGATATCACCCTGGGAATCTAAATGCAGCTGGAGTCTCCTGGACTCTTGGGGTGCCCTGGCTCCGACCAACTGTCAGCCTGGGGGGGGGTCACACTCGGGGCTCTAATCCAATGCATCGTTGATTCTTTTCCAGCTCCCCGCGGCCACTGGCCTGAGCCGGCCAAATCGCCTCGCCCAGCGCCGCTACCCAACCCAGCCGTGACGACTGCCCACCCACCCCAGGCGGGTCTCCTGGAGCTCAGTGTATGTGTGGCTCTCCTTTCTTAACCTCCGGCCCCTCTGCTGTGTTGGGGCCCCCAGGAGGGGCGTGTGGGCCTATTGCCTCCACTGGGCGCAGGGAAGGCAAGGGGACAGGGTCCCCCAGGACACAGCTCAGCCCAGTCTCTGAGCCGTGACTTCATCAGCTGGAGAAGCTGGGCTAACAGCGGACTGGAGGTGAGCAGGACTTCACGCGGCAACACCGACGGAGGCTTCGGAGTCTCAGGAAGGTCAGGGCCCAAGGACACTGCCGCTGGCATTCACGATGCACCACTGGGCTCTGCCGCAGGAAATTATTGGGAGGGGGGCGGTCCCTCAGAGCAATATCCTGGACTAGTTTGACTCCTTCCACATTGTAGATCAATCCCAGCTCTACTTAGCAAAAGTTTTTATACTAAAACTTGACTATTCTTGTCATAATTCCCTTTTCAGTGGCATTTCAGCAGTTTCCCCGTTGGTCCTCGTTCTGGGCACATTTTTATGTGGTTCAGATTCATTATATTTCTCTCACTTTCTTAGCTGGTCCTATTTTTTCACATTCTGGCATCTGGCTATCAAGTCAGATTGCTGTAGGCATCACATTGTCATGGTAACTACTGAACCTAACGATGCAGATGGATGGAACATCAGTCTAATAAATGATGGAAAACATTTTCTAAAATTTCACCCCTTCCCTAAGAGAATGAGAACGAGTGCGTGAATTGGTAATCCCCATCCCCCCTGCTTCAGGTCTGCACATTAATGTTCAGAGGGTCACTGGAGCCAGAGGGGAAAGGGGGACAGCTTGGAAATGTCCATTTTTTTTTCCTTTCAAACCCAAAATAGAAATGATTCTCGGTGTTTGTCAGATTTGGTGAAAATTGCTTCTCACAAAGAACATTTTTTTTGTATGTGTCATTGTTCATACAGATTTTGTACTCTGATGTACTACAGTTCTGATGTTGGTGGTGATTAAACCAGATAATTTTATAGCGAATGCTTGTCTGTGGCACGTTGAGCGCTCTCTTCCCCGAAGTCTCTCCTAATAACGGGTTCATTGTGTGACAGGGTGCCCAGAGCTGGAATGAGCCCGTTGTCAACGGAGAACTTAGACTTATCCTCTTAACTTCCAATTCTACTCCGATGTTATCATTTATTTCAGTTAAGAAAATATGAACCAAAGTTCCTGGGATACAAGGAATCACTTCATTAACTACATGGTGCATCGTCTGTTTTCCAAAAGGCCTATCCATCTCTCAGATTAAATTAGGAAATGCATCGTAGTGTTTTGCATCTAGAGGGCCCTCCGTAAATGCTGTCCCCCTTCCGTCCTCAAAGGGCTGCTCCTCCTTCAGGCGGGTGTGCTGACACCCAGTGGCGGTACCATGGTAGCAGTGGGTGAGTTCCGCAGGAGTCACACTGCACAGCTCACCTTGTAACCTCAGCCAGCTTCACCTAACTGTCCTGTGCCTCTCATCTATGACACGAGGATGATAGTTACAGTAGCATGTAATATTACAGCAATAACAATATTGCATAGAAACATTGCAAGAATTAAATGAGTCCAGCTTGTAGAAAAGTACCTGGTACATGCTAAGCACTATATAAGTGTTTTTCTTTTAAATTAATTATCAGTCTATAGTCTATAAGTACAGTCTTGACTGTCTGGTTGCCTACTGGATTAAACTGGATGTTTCCTTCTTGATATAGTTATATAATGGGAATAATAACTTAAAACTACCAATATGTGTCCCTGTTACTAAGCCAATTTCTCTTCCCAAACCATGCCAGTGCTGGGTCTCTCGGCGTAGACCCCTGGGACAAAGACGCAGGGGGAGGTCCTGCCCCACAGAAAGAAGCACTCGGAGGAGGAGAGCGAGGACGAAGAGGAAGGCAAAGAGGGCAGATGCCTGTGTCCTCACTTCCTCCCCCTGCTGGGATTACACGGAAAAGCAGAGACTGCAGTGTCAACAAAGCAAGCACTGAACTTAGTGACGTCCCAGGCAAAGGGACACGTCTGCTGAGGGGGAAACCAGGGCTTTCGACACCGGAAAGGGAGGCGGTCAGGGTATTTATGCTCATTCATGATCAAAGGCTTGTACTCCAGTGGGGTCATCTGCACGTGTGGTTGGTTGACGCAAGTCCTGTCGTTCCCTGGTCAGGAGAGAGCCCTCCGCTGGGTCCAGTAAGGGTCTGGCGAACTGGGGTCACTCAGAGGTCTCAGTTGTTTATTAGCTTCTCTTCGTGATGGGGATGCTGGTGAGGTGGCTGAAGGTCATGGTCGTTTTACAGCTTCAGCTGGTTAAAACCAGTTGTGCTAAAACAAAGCAAGCTCAGCTGTAAGAGAAAAACATTGTTTTCCCCCTTTGCAAGATGGAAGCTGGGGGAGTGGAGCAGGTCACGTCAGAAACATGCTGCTAGGAATGGGGAGCCGAGAGCACGGGGCTCCTGGCGCCTGGCCTCGCCCAGGGCTTGGGGGAGGCTGCAAGCCTTGGCGGAGAAGCTGGCTTTGCATTGGCACCTTGTCCAGTACGGCTTGGGACCCGGAGCAGCTTGGCCTTGGGAATGACCGTGGTCAGAGGCGGGGCCTCAGCTCCCTGCAGCCTGGTTTATGTGGACTCCTACAGGGATTGACTGCATGGTGTCCCCAAAGGACACAGGGACCAGTTGTGCTCCAGCAGACACCAGGTCAGAGTGGGGCCAGACCAGCCACCCAAAAAGAATAGGGCCCACTGTATTGGCCCATCACCGAGAGCCATTTTGGGGAAGGAAAAGAAATAGAAGTCTCTCTTTAAAAAAAGCAGTTACCAAAAGACACTGTTTAAAAGGGGAAGAGACAGATATTAATTGCAAGTTTGTTTTTATTCCTCCTACTCCTCACTGGGGTGCGATCTTGGAGGAAGAATAGCTTTAGGAAATAAAGTGACATTTTCCTTAAAAAATTGAGTGGTTACGTGCGCATTTGCGATCCTGCTATATACATATAATTTAATATTTATATGAAAACATTTAAACTTAATGTTCAGTAATTTGGAAGAGTACAAACCGTTAAATTCCATTTGAGTGTCTTTATCACGTATAACCATTCCAGCCTTCTGTCTAATCCCCGCCTATTGCTATGAAACTGCCAACAAGCCGAGATGCCTCAGTCACCTGTGCCGAACAGACTCCCCTCTCAGCCTTCGCTCGAGCCTCAGGGTGCTCCGATTCAAGGCCCCTGCTGGCGTTCTTTCTCCCCTAGAAATCTTCTTTCTCTTCCATCTCGTCCTCTGAGCAACCAAGAGGAAGAACAAGGGACTGCTCTTCGCCAAAATCCGAAAATTTTCTTCCCAAGAGGAAATCTGCAAAACACTCGGAGTCTCTCACGCACAGGATTTCTGGGACAATTTCCCTCTGCAGAGAGTGGAAGGGAAGTGCCTTTTCCCCTCTTGTGTTTGCCATCTTAACTGGGGCAGTTGTGCATGCCATGATTTGTAGGGTGTTGGTGCTTACCTGCGGCTGCCCCTGAGCACGGCCCCCAAGGCTGCCTGCTCCCGTGAAGTCATTGCACCAGGCACCATTCATTCAGGTCCTTCAGAAATGGTTTCTTAATGAGATCGCACGTTATTCTGAATGAGGACTAACAGCAGATTAAATGTTTCATTACAGTCTCACTAAGTAGGGGAGCCTGCTTTCCATACTTTCGTCCTTTTTGTATCTGTCTCCAGGTAATAATGGTACTTCGCTGAAACTAGGTCAACAGCAAGGTAGCTGGAGCTTGACTGACCTGTGCAGGCTGCTTGGTATTTTCATGTGAGATGCTTTCCTAGTCTTTAACCATCTTAGAGGGAGCCGATTAAGTATCCAATTTTTAAGGACTCTCAAGAGAGGGGGATTCCACGGCTTCCCGCAAAGCTTTGGCCTGGAGTTTCACACCCTTGAACACTGGGAAGCTATTCCTAGTACTTTATACCCCGATCACTCACGCGGCTCTAAGACTCTCAGCTGGTCCTCAGCGGAGTTGGAAACAGCTGCTCGCCACCACCTGTTCCCAGGGACTCGTGCACATTCTGCAAGGACATTCACTCAGCTTTTGAAATGAAGGCTTACGAAATGGGTTTATCTCGACTAGAGTTGGGGATCAAACCAACTACACGCTTCGAGTCTTTTGGTAGCTAGAGCGGCCGCACATTTGAGTTTCAATACTAATTTTTCTTGAGTATTTGCTTGGTGTCAGGCACTGTGGCATGCATTCTGTGAAGCATGTATTATTATTGCAACATTATAGATGAGGAATCTGAAAACTCAAGAGAGAGATTAAGCAATTTGTCCAAGGTCACACAGCTAGTAAGGATGGAGCTGGGATTGGAATCCAGGTAGTCTGACCTCTGAATCTGGGCTTTTAGCCATATTGTCCCTGGACATATGTACATTTATTCGTTCAGTAATTCATCAAATATTAATTGAATAACGTGTCAGGCATTGCACTGCATTCCCGACAAGATGATCTTGACATTTAAAATACTCAGAGTCGAGCGAGGGAGACAGACATATAAACACAGAAATTGCTGCCTCACTTTGGGCTAGAAAATTTTAGCTCAGTTTTAATGTTCCCTGGCTTGTGGAAATCAAAGGCCTCGACTTTGAAAACTTGTTTCTGAGTTCTAAGAGCCCATTCTGACACATAAAAGTCAATCACTGCTTCTTTTCCATGGTTCTTGTTCTACAGTCATGGTGTGTGGTCGGGAGGAGACCTCGTTGTCCTGGATGGAGTAGAAAGGATTTGAGTTTTGGGTTTCCAGATTTCATTTCCACCTCTTTGGGTAGTTGGATGGATTTCTATGAAGTAAGAACAAACCAGAGTCTTATGGTCACGACTTCTTCGGGTCATTTTTCAGCTTCTTTGCTTTGCAGGCAATGACAACAAACCATCAGTCATCCTGATAAGGCGCGTCAGTTAGTATCTTGAGTCAGGATGCAGTCGCACTTGCTTGGTGAACAGGTATATTACCGACAAGTTGCAGATACATTGACATTTGCTAAATCAAATTAGTTTTTAAATGCACTGGGGTAGCTTGCAGTGGAAAGTTAATTGATATTAAGCCCCTAACATAAAGAATTATTTGCAAAGAAAACGACCACTGCCATTTACCACTTTGTAGAGGCTGACTTTGTAGTCTCGGGGAAGACATTATAATAAAAATATTATTATAAATAAAAAATATTTCAGTTCTAGGCTCACATTTTCCACCAGCTACACTGGTGACTTTACGTACGTTAATTGGATTTCTCAGCATCCCAAAACTCCTTAGCTAAAAATCTGGAGTCATTCATTCAACAAACACGGATCTGGGACCTCCCATGGGATAGAGGGGTAAAAGCCAAGTCTAGCTCCCCAGGAGCTCACAGATGAGGTGGGAGACAAGAGACACGTATGTCCCAGGGTAACTGTTGCGCTAGGTGCTGCTGGCATGTGGCGGAGACCCCTGATTCCGCCTCCCAGGGAAGGAGCTGACTGGGAAGGTTCTGGAAGAATCTTTATCAGTGAAAAGACCATGGCCTGGAGAGGTTAATCAATTTTCCTAAATCCCTTTAATTAAAGTTCTGACATCCAGGCTGACGATCTTTTCCTTTGAATGTGAGAACATAATATAAAACGTAAAGCTTTTCATTATTACACGGAGGGTGTGTTTGTAGTAATGAAAACATCAATAATAATAACTAAAATCTTTGTGCTAGGCATTGTTACAAGAGCTTACATGTGTTTGTTTATTCGATTATCTTAACATACAGTGAAGGAATTAAGCGGAGAGTTCAAATAACTGGACCAAAATTTCACAGCTAATGATGGAGCTAAGAAAGCATTGTGCTATGTTCTTCCCATATTGTCTTCTTTAACCCTTAGAACAACTCAAAGAGGTGGCTTTATTAGCTCACTTCACTGATGAGGAGATGGAGGCCCAGAGAGTTTAAGTGACTTCCCTGAGATCACACAGTAAGTGGTGGAGCTGGGATTTGAACCTATGCCGTGGGGCCCCAGAGCCTAAATCCTTACCTCTTGTTTACTTAGTTTAAAGTAGTTGTACCTTGAAAGCTTGTTTGGTGAGTGGATAAAAAAAGTTGTGGTACATTTACACAATGGAATACTACGCAGGCATAAAAAAGAGGGAAATCTTACTGTTTACAACAGCTTAGATGGACCTGGAGATTATTACGCTAAGTGAAATAAGCCAGTTAGAGAAAGAAAAATACCATATGCTCTTATGTATATGTGGAATCTAATGAACAAAATAAACTGATGAACCAAAAGGAACAGAGGCATGGATACATGGAACAGTCTGACAGCTGTCAGAGAGGAGGGAGAAGGGGGGGATTGGATGAAAGAAAGCAAAGAACATACATGCATAACCATGGACGTAGACAGCAGTGTGGTGATGGACAGAGGGAAGGGGGCAGAGGGCTGGGTGGAGGGTGGGTAGAGGGGTGAAAACGGGGACCTCTGCAATAGTGTCAACAATAAAAATAAAGAAAAAAATCTAGATCACAGCATCAAAAAAAAAAAAGGATTTGTACCTATTCTGCACACCAAGCAGGACCGCTGAACCTTATTCCCAGTCTCATACGTTGTCTCAGCTCAAGAGGAGCTCTGTTCCTCCCTTTTCCATCTGCCACTGAGGGACGTCGCTCATTATCTTACGTGTTCATGCGTATGTCTGTTTTTGCCATTAGACTTCTTAGGGACAGGGACGATATAACTTACTCATCTTTATATTTCCAGGACCTTGCACAGTATCTATGCCTGATAGGGGGGAAATATTCAAAAGAGACCCAAATGAATGCTTTCCCATGACGAGAACCTCAAATCTGTTTGCAAGAAAATGTCCACAAATTGTTCCTGGCCTAGAGATTGCCATGCAGGCCATCTGATTGGCAGACTTTGATCTATCTCTGCATCTTTAGAAGCCGAGACAAGTCTTGGAATGTAGTAAATGCTCCAAAAAAAGTCTGCGAATGAATGAATGGCTCAGTAAGGGGGTCAAGGGACACACATGGGAGGGCCACCGCAGCTTTGGAGAAACTGTCCACGGGAGAGATGACAGGGATCTTCGGAAGACTGGGAGACACCAGGAGGCAGCCTTCCTGGCAGCTGATGGAAGGGAGGTGCCTGGCTTGAGGTCAAGGCAAGTTATGTCCGGCATTTACAACTCTTCCTTTGACCCTCAGGGGTGCTTATTTCTGGCAGAAGCATTTCTTGGTTTTAAAAGGTACTTCACCCCTTTACAACCTATATAATTGCTATTGGAACGCTTTGCCCCGGTAGTGTCTTAATTAGGTCAAATTTTATACCAAGGGCTTTAACTTAATGCTGCATTTGCAATTCTAAGGCCTCTACTCTCAACACTGCCAGGAAACCTTCCTGTTTTCTGGATGTGGTGACCCCTGACCCAGCGTCTGCTTCTGCCCTCCTCCAGGGGAGGAGCTGGGGAGGGGTCCAGGGGAGCTGGGCGAAGGGGATGTGTGCGCCAGGAGAATCACCTGCCAGGGGTGGGGAACATCTGGCCCACGGGCCGTATAAGGCCGTGAAAGCAACACCAGCTGACATCACACGCCTCACCAAATTAGTCTGACCAAATAGAGCAGGCTAATTTTTAAGTTGCTACTTTTGTATGGCCCGCGAACGATATTATAAATATCCAAATGGCCCTTGGCAGAAAAAAGGTTCCCCACCCCTGATTCTAAGTGCTTCTAGAAAGAAAACCCCGTCCCTAAGTTACCCTGCTCTGAGCACTGCTTGGATGTCGCTTGGATAATTGCAGGATCCAAGGCCGTTCGTGTTTAGTTAAAATTACATAGTTTTGCTCTCTGTGCTTTTTTTTTAAGCTGCCTTTTAATTATCTGCTTTTTATCAAGCAGAACACGCCCTGAGAGTTACACCCTGTCTTCACCACCACGCCACCCCAATAATGAGAAGTAAGCCATCTGCCAAGAAAACAAACACAATATAAAAATTACACAAACACCTAATCCCCAACCCAGAAGGAAAGGGGCAGCTGCCACCTGGTCCCCAACAGAACAGAGTTTGATATTTATCCAGCAGAGAGGGTCCCCGGCAGACCGTAATTCCTCTGTGAGGTGGGGGAGGCTGAGCCGAGGTCAGGCATGGAAATCGCCTGAACAGACCCTGGCTAAATGGGACACGCGGAAATCAATTCAGCTCAGTGTTGTTGTCCCCTGTCACAGGTGCATTCAGAGGCACCTGAGAAGGCCATCAATCTGTCACCAGAAAGGGGAGAGATGGGAAGTGGAGAAAGGAGGTAATTGAAATTGAATTTCACTGGGGGCTTTCCTCCAGCCTGAAGTGTAGCTAGAGAAATAGGAAGCAGCGCCATCCCCAGGGTAAGGGACATTGGGCTATTGCCACTGGCCTTGGGGAGCGGTGCCTGGGAGGAATGACAATCTGCTCTGGCTACAATGTTTCAGACAAACCTCTTGGGTCCTGGATTGGGATAAAAATTTTCTGTCCTTGCCAGAAAATGCACTTCCCAGGGCCTCAGTGGATTTAGGGCTTGCATTGATTTATATATAACTTGCATCTAATTCCTTAATCAAACGCTCTCCGAGTGAATAGAAATTCAGTGATTAGAAATTGTGCAATGCATGGAAGCTAGTCAATCTTCCGCTTTATTGACAAATTGCATGGTTAAAACAACTACGCCGGTCGACATGACAGTTCTTTCTAAGAAACAGGCAGTTTACGGAGCTGTGTAAATCAGAAGTGTCCTTAAACTGTGGTTGGGGAGACATGATTTGGCAAAATGTCTGCCAATAATGTGGAATATTACAGCAAATTGCCCGGTTTATACATTCAGGCGAAGCTTCGTTTCCCTTGCCATGTTTGAGAGCCAATAAAGCTTGCGCATGGAAGGGGAGCCGGCATTTCTGCCTCCGTGCAGCTGTTTATCAGCAGCTTTTTAACACACTTTCACATATTAATGAGGTGGCAGAGCAGTTCCCGAGTTAGAACAGTGGGATGTATCATTGTCTGCCTTCTCTGAGGCTACGCCTGCTGTCAGCAGGGTGTGTGCCGTGGGAAAGGGGAACGTGGTGGGCTCCGCAGGTGCCCGTGATCCCTCCATCCCCGTGCCCCCAGGCCCTCTCATGTCTGACCGTACCTGCATGGGCCCTGGCATTGCTATTCCCAGGCCTTGTCGCAACTTTTCTCCTTGTTGCTGATTTATGAGTCAGTGGGGCTTGGAGAGTCTTCTTTGCTTCTACTTTTCCTAAAATAGTCCCTGGTGTTCAGTAGGGCTTCATAAATGTTGAATGAATGAATGACTGAATGAATGAATGAGTGGGTAGGTAGATGGATGAAAGCACTTGTTCCCTCAGAGACTACCCTCCGACCTGTCACTGCAGCTTCAAGGAACAAAATAGGAATGTGGTGTGGCTTTCCTTGCATTTGCATACAGACAGGAAAATAGCCAATGAGATCTCTAAAGTAACAGCCATCAGAGACCTTACTGAGCATTTAACCCAGAGATTTCCAAACACAGGCCTGCAGCTAGGGCTAGAACACTCATTGCAAAGTTTTCACCAGTCTGCAATGGGATGAGAAAAATAAGAAGAATGTGGCGAGGCCCTGGCTGGGTAGTTCAGCATTGTCCTGATACGCCAGGGTTGTGGGTTCGATCCTCGGTCAAGGCACATACAAGAATCAACCAATGAATGCATAAATAATTGGAACAACAAATCGATCTCTCTCTCTCTCTCTCTCTCTCTCTCTCTCTCTCTCTCTCTCAAATAAATAAATAAATAAATAAATAAATAAATAAAGAAAGAAATAAAGAAATAAGTAAATAAGAACAAGGTAGTGAGTTTCCATGGAGCTACACGAATTCTCTGTTAGAATCCTGAGATTAGGTCCTTCTACTTTATTTGACATTAAAATACTCTTTCTTTTATAAATTGATGGTAGTAGATGATAACATTTAAAAAAAATGCCTTTACTTAGCAAAACAAATAGTTTCTGAGTCCCTCACATTTTTTTTTTTTTTTTGGTAGGGGGGGAAGTTTGATCATCCTGTGAAATCCCAACATCTGAAACCATTGCTTTAACTCGTCTGTTTCTTTTTGGGTGGGGGGCGGGGAAATCACTGAAATGACCTGCTGGCCTTAAGTGAGACACAGAGTTGCTTAAGAGAATCAGCTCATTTCAGCTGAAGAGAAGATGCGTCACGGTCCATGAGCACCTCTCTGTCTTGTCTCTTCGGAGCAGGGATCCAGGCTGGGCCACGGAAGCCTCGCAGTCATGCCATCACTGAGCTCTGGGGGAGTTCTCCCATCCAGGCCGGTCACGGCAGCAGGAGCGCAGAGGCTGGTTTACTGTCTGATGCGTTCTCTTCTGCAGATGGACTTGCTGTCTCGTCTTTAGGGAGGACACGCGCGCAGTGCTCCGAGCTGCGAGAATCCTAGCTGGTGTCCAATGTGGGGGACAGATCTCTGAATCCCACAGCTCTTACTCTGTGCCACACAGCGTGGTCCTTGGTTTTTACATTGTCTTCTGTTCTCTGTTTATTATTCACGAGTCTTATCACCCCCGAAGAATGGGAACACTGTTTGCATCCTGTTATTAATTGATAAACCTTTTTTTTTTTAACTTTGTAAACCCCATCTTTTCTGGAGGCTGTTGGCCGCTCTTCGTTCTGCGTGTCAGAAAGATCTGAGATTCTGTTGACCTGGTTTCCAGCCCTGGCTATGTGACTGATGGATGACAAGTGTGTAGTGAGCGCGGAATCTCACAGCACCCAGGTCCCTGTCGCTAAGAGAGAGACGGGTGCTGACCTGCTCATGGAGAGAAGTGTCCTGTGCCTTAACTGCCTAATGATGCCACAGCTCTTTGAGAAGACACACGGGAAGCGTTATCATTATGCCTAATACTAGTCTTTGGTTTAAAATTTTTCTTTTTCTCACAGAGGAGAGGCAGAAGGTTATTTAAAGAAACTGAATAGAAGGCTTGTTCTTAATTCATGACTGACTTTGATCAGAATGGCATGAGCAGTAGGAATGCAGTCTGAAAGTCCTGAAGGTAATTATTTCTTCTTCAGGGCATGAAGTCTCTTTTTCCTCCTCCCATCAGGGAAAAAAGAAAGAAAAAGCTAGGAAAACTAATGCTCTTAAAAAAAAAAATGATTTTGCCCTAGTTGGCATGGCTCAGTAGGTAGAGTGCCAGCCCATGCACCAAAGGGTCATGGGTTTGATTTCCAGTCAAGAACGTGTCCCTGGGTTGCAGGTTCGACCAGCCCTGGTCGGGGTCGTGTGGGAGGCAACCGATCAATGTGTCTCTCACATCGATGTTTCTCTCTCTCTCCCTCTTCCCCCTCCCTTTCACTCTTTCTAAAAATCAATGGAAAAAATATCCTCAGATGAGGATTAACAACAACAAAAGATGATTTTTATATGTCAGGTCTGCAAACAGTGTTTTCTAAGGCTGCAGCTGCCAAAGCGGCCCCACGGAGAGGACAGGAACCGGAGCTGCTCTGACCCCATCTCCAACATCCTGCTGTGGGAGGGGCCAGAAGCAGGAGCGGCTGCTGTAACTTTTTAAAGAGCCCCTTTAGTTTCTTAGAATGTTGAGAGTGAAAGGATGTCCAGTGTTCTTTCTACGTGTGACAGACGCTCGGGGTTCCCCAGTTGCACCAGTCTCCTGAGGCTGCTGTGACAAGTTACCACACACTCCGTAGCTTCAAACAACACAAAGTGATTATCCCGCACTTCTGGAGGCCAGAAATCTGAAGTGATTCTCAGGGGGCTAACATCAATGTCTCAGCAGGGTTGGCTCTTTGCGGAGGCTCCAGGGGAGGCTCCGATCCTCGCTTCTTCCAGCTCCTGGTGGCTGCTACGTCCCTTGGCTTATGGCCCCATGACTCCAGTCTCTGCTTCCATCATCTCATTGCCTTCTCCTCTTCCCTATCAAACTTCCCTCTGCCTCCTCTTATAAGAAGCCTTTTGATTGCATTGGACACCCCCCACCCATCCAGGATAATCCAGGGTAATCTCCCTATCTCAAGATCCAGGCCAAGGGAATAGCAAGTATAAAGGTCCTGAGGTAGCGCATGCATGGTGTGTGAGTGACACCCAAGAGGCCAGCATGCTGGGGGTGATGCAGGGGCAGGGGGCAGGAGGAGAAGATCCCAGAGAAGGGGGGCTGGTCATATAGAATGCAGAGGTCAAGGTAAGCACTTTGGCTTTTACTTCGAGTGAGAGGGAAACTCCTGATGGGTTTTGAGCAGAGTTTTGACTGACATGGTGGGATTGACATTTTCCAAGGACCACTCTGGCTGCTGACTGAAGACTAGAACCCAGGTGGGGGAAAGGAAGTGCTTGCAATAATCCAGGCACTAGATCGTGGTGGTTGGGCCAACACGGTAGCCATGGAGATGGTGGTGGGAAGGGGGAATTCTGGGTATATTTTCAGAGTTGAGCTATTATAATTTGCTGATGGACTGGCTGTGGGGTGTGAGGGGAAGAAAGGAGTAAAACCTGATTCCTAGGTATTTGGCTGTAGCCTCAGGAAAGTGGGGAAGAGCAGATGTGGGGAGAAGGTCGGGAGTTTGGTTTGGGCATCCTAGGTTTGAGATGTGTGTGAGGTCTGCAAGTGGAGATGTGCCGAGTCCATGAAGCGGGATTTGCAGTCCCGGGTTCGGCAGAGAGGTCAGGGAAAACAAGTGCTCGGAATCTACCATGCCTGCTTACATGTCGAGGGACAGAGGCCAAGCTCTAGCATCTAAGGTTTGCTCTGTGCTGGCTTCAGCCTCATCTCCCATTGAGCTTCTCACACAGCCAGTGCTGCAGTCATCGATCTTCTCAAAACCCTGTACCTGTCACACTTCACAGTCTCCACCGTGTCCATGCCTTCACCTGGAATTGCTCCCCTCTCTTGCCATCACAGCCACCCTGCTCATGCTTCAGGCCTGTGAGCCTCTTCTGATTGCTTTAGCTGAAATGTGTCAGGCTCTCCTCTGTGTTCCCAGGGAGACTATGTGTTTCCTGTTCCCTTACACCCGGCTACTTGCCTTCACGTCTACAACCCCACTAGACTGAGAGTTCCTTGAAGGCAGGGAAAGACCATGGTTCACTGATCTTTGAAAGATGTCTCCAAGAAGGACATAGACTTGGGTAGGATCCTGAAAATCCCAATCCTCAATCAGTCACTATTCACCACTACTGGTTTTGAGGTAGATGTGCACAGAGGACACGGCCAGATGACAGTCACGACTGATGACTCCAGGGTGTTGACCAAGACCCACACGTGGAGCCCGTGGCCTGGGAGCTGGCTTCACTAGGTGCGTCTCAGTCTCTTCTTTGCCTCCTGAAGAGATCAAGGACTGGACGAAACACTGGCTTCTTGGTCCCTTTTCTGAGGCCACAGCCAAATCTTGACCATTCTGAAGGGAGGAGGGCAAGGTCAACGGAGTCTAACAGGGAGATGGATGAGGGAGATACAGCCGAGAGCGGAGCTGGCCTCAGTCATACCCCCGAGAGACATGGGAGAAGGTGTTGGTAGGAAGCCAGAGGCTTAACTGATCGCACTAACCAAATATGAGGACACAGTTTGAAAAAGTCAGGGGCTAAATGCGGAGCAGAGAGATCAGGTCAGGGATGTAAGAGTGTCTAACTTCCTGCTCACTGCACAGAATACCCCACCCCTGCACAGAATACCCCACCCTGCACAGAACACCCCACCCTGCACACCCTGCACAGAACACCCACCCTGCACAGAACACCCCACCCTGTACAGAACACCCACCCTGCATAGAATACCTCACCCCTACACAGAACACCCACCCTGCACAGAACACCCCACCCTGCACAGAACACCCACCCTGCACAGAACACCCACCCTGCACAGAACACCCCACCCTGCACAGAACACCCACCCTGCACAGAACACCCCACCCTGTACAGAACACCCACCCTGCATAGAATACCTCACCCCTGCACAGAATACCCCACCCTGCACAGAACACCCCACCCTGCACAGAACACCCACCCTGCACAGAACACCCCACCCTGCACAGAACACCCACCCTGCACAGAACACCCCACCCTGCACAGAACACCCCACCCTGCACAGAATACCCCACCCTGCACAGAATACCCCACCCTGCACAGAACACCCCACCCTGCACAGAATACCCACCCTGCACAGAACACCCCACCCTGCACAGAATACCCCACCCTGCACAGAATACCCACCCTGCACAGAACACCCCACCCTGCACAGAATACCCCACCCTGTACAGAACACCCACCCTGCATAGAATACCTCACCCCTGCACAGAATACCCCACCCTGCACAGAACACCCACCCTGCACAGAATACCCACCCTGCACAGAATACCCACCCTGCACAGAACACCCCACACTGCACCGCGGTCTGCTGGTCTAAGCCACATTCCACATCCTTGGGAGTGAGGAGAGCCCTGACTCCCACACCAGACGGAGCCTGCACCTGCATTTAGCCCTGGTTTTGCTGAATATGGTTTCACTGCATTTGCCGAATTGGATAAATCCTCAAGAACACACACAAATACTCCCAATGGAAAAAGCGAGAGGTTACTCTGTGTCAGTGACAGCAAATGAGAGAAAAATCTGAGAGGGTTTCCCTGGCGTCCTAATAGCAGGCACTTTGTGGAGTAGTGGGTGGGAGCGAGGGCTCTGCAGCTGTGTGATCCTGGACAAGTTCCCCTTCCAGGGCCTCAGTTTCCTCGTCCATAAATGGGAGTAATGGTGTTTTTCACATCATAGATTTTTGTTGGCATTGATTAGAGTTAATACTTGTAAATACTTACAATCGTGTTGTTGGAGTCAGTTGTAGCTATTTTATAAAAATGGGTTAGCTATAGAATGGCAGAGAGCAGCTATGTCAGAAGACATCACTAGGTCTTTGCTCTAAGAAGGTGTGACATTTCCAAGGAAGAAAGATATAGACTTTATCACACTGTCAGTATCTTACCTGAATCGTTCTCCCTGCCTCTCCTGGCAGCAGAAATGGACCCTTCTCCTCCAGAGGGACAGTCTTCTCGGAGCTGGTTATGGGCTGTTATTTAGGCAGCTGCCTTTTGGCGTGATCCCAAGTGAAATGTTTGAACTGGCTCTTTCCTCGGGCTCAGAAATCACCTGGCGAATGTGAACTTTGATGGTCCCGGGATGCTCAGCTGGAATCTCTGGCTTGTGTCGCACCAAGCAGGTGGTTTGGGACAAAGGGCACAGCAGTTGGCAACAATGCTAGTTGGAAGGTTACCAAACCCGGGAAATTGTGTGTGTGTGTGTGTGTGTGTGTGTGTGTGTGTGTGTGTGTGAGTGTCTAGATGGGTAAAAGGGTTTTACCAGGAATCTTTGAAGTGGTGTTTTCTTCTCAACCTGCCTGGCTTTCCTTATTCAGAATCTCATCCTTGTCTTGGTAGCATTTGCTCTTTCTCCTTTCTATCAATGTTTATTTGTCTGACTTGTGAGCATTCTGGCCCGGGGATCCTTCATGCCTTGCTAATGGTTTGTGTGCCGTTTAAACCACATTTCCCCTCGTTTCTATGAAGATCATCCCTGAGACGTGGACTCTTCCTCATGAGAGGGACTCTCAGGTAAATAAAGACTTTTGTGTTGATTCCTGACTAATTCAACTTCCTGTTCCCCACATTCCAGTGTCATAAACTCCTGCCACTTTCTGAATTCCAAGAGGGGGATTTACTTTTGGAATCAGAAAAAACAAATCAGTGCTGGTCTTTTATTTCCCATGACAGATTTTACATGAGAACTTCACAAATGTTTCCCAAGGCCTGGCTGTAATACTGACGGGGCCTATAAACTATCTATCTCTAGCTCTGTGTCTATACACACAGCACAGATTAAAATCCAACAGAGGAGACACACAAATGCCAAACTGGGAGACCACCGTGGAGAAAACAGCGAGAAACGGTGCCCTGGGACCGTGTGACTTTGGCTCAGTTTGTTACAAAGAAACATCTCTTTCTTCTCACAGGGAAGAAAGAGTTCTGAGGCCACTGAAGTGGGTGAAGCCTCATTTCTCCCTCCTAGTGCACTCATTCAAAGGGCAGCCCACACGCTCTTCCCAGGGCACTGCCCAGGAGCCCTCTGGGATGCACTTGGTGGCTGCCCACAGGGTGGGTCCCATGCCATCTCCGAGCTCCTCCACCAGCCGTGTGCCTTTGGGTGAGAGAGTTTCTGAACTTCTATAACCCTCAGCTTCATTATCTGCAAAACAGAGATAGTAGCACCCACCTCGCGATGTGAGAATTACAACGAGACGTAGATGCACCTCATGTGGTCCATAGAAAATGAGCTATTAATGTAAATTCCCTCTGTTCTTATACCAAGATTTACTTTTGCTTCTCTTCTCTCTTCTCTTTTTAATTTCCTTTTCTTTTCTCTTGTAGTGGGGGCGAATGCCTGAATCATTTTAATTAGTCTTTCTGGATTCCGGGCACATGTGAGATTAACATCAGCCAGAACTCGAGCATCGTTGCCAAATCCGAAACTCCTTCTGCTGACACGTGGGCCACGTGGAGGGACTGTTCTCAGTGCTGGGTGATGCTAATTGCCATCTGATCTGAAGGCAGAGTTGCTTTCCTTGGCTTAATAATTTATATCTTCTCTGAATACACCGAGCTAAAGTTCAAAATTACACGAAGGGGCGATTTATCTAAACGCCAACAAAGCTAAACTGTAGTAAAATCACCCGAACCCCCTTTGCGTTCTGCCACTCACACGCCACCCGTAACGCCAGGTGGCTTTTGAGGGCGTGCACACACGAGGCAGCAAGAGCGTTAAGCTCCTGAGATGTTAGGGCTCCGTCAAGCCCGGCTCCGTGGGTGTCACCGGCTCTTGCTGGCTGAGAAGCCTGGCCGGGCTCATGGAAACAAGCACATTCCAGCAAGGACCTCACCGCGTGTTACCGCGCTGCATTTTCCATTTATCAAGCATTCACTGAGTACCTACTATGTAGCAGGTCCTCTGCTGGGCATAGTTACAAACTTGGAGATTGCTACTGGCAAGCTGCTCCGGGCCTGGTGCAGGGTGCATGCGTTAGAATCGATCTCACTTTTCCTCCCCCTCCCCACCCACGCTCCCCAAGTAGCAACAGAGTGACACCTCCTCTAGGGCGTTCCCATCTTCTATGCAGCCTTTGGAAGGGTGCGAGTTGGGGAGGGGGAGGAAATAAGTCTGGAATAACGGGAATAACCATTTAAAGCTATTACACTGTGCCAGGTATGGCACCAGACATTTCCTACGTATCTCATCTAACCGGTCCTTCCAGGAGGAAGGGAGATGGAGGATATTCTCTCGAACCAGAAGTCTCGTCCTCCTGGCTGGCTCCCTCACCCCCCGGCTGATGCACGGAGCCCTTCCCAGGCAGGTCTTCCCTCTGGCTAGGGTCACAATGAGCACTCCTGCTGCCTGGCTGGCACTCTAGCCATTTAGATTTTTCCTGCAGCACAAATCCGCATCTAACATCACACATTTTACTTGTTTCTGTTGCCTTTGTGTTAGTCTTCTCCATCTCCCCATAACAGGTGAGCTCCATGAGGTCTGGGAGTCTTGTCATCTGCACCCAGAACAGCACCTGGCCGGGAGCAGGGATCAATAATTATTTGTTGAACGGCTTAATGACCTGATGCTAGTAGGAAGAAGCGACTCTGTAGCCTGAGGACGGGCTGAGGGTGTTCCTACCGCAGCAGGGTTAGAGAAGGTACCATGCATTTGCTGATTCGTTCACCCACAGGTATTTGTTGGGTGGCACTGTGCTGGGCTTTGGGGTAACATATAACGAGACACGGTTCTGCTTCCAGAATGCAGTCGACTGGGGGAAGTGGACTCATAAATAATGCTAACTGTAATAATGATGATGGCTCAGTTAATGGAGCGTGTTATGTGCCAGGTGCTTTTCTAAGCACGTTTATGCGTATCAGCTCTTCTGATCTTACAGCCAAACGAGGTATTGCTTGTATGCTCATTTTGCAGATGAGGAAACTGAGGCACGAAGAGGCCACACATCTGATTCTGATACAGTGTGAGCAGTGTTCTGAGTGGGAACGGGGTGGGAACAGCCTGCGTTTTACCGGGGCACTCCCAGAGTGGGGAGGGGCAGGGCAGCTTGGAGAGGCCTGTGCGTCAGCATTGCTGGCTCGCCTGCTCCTGTCCGATTGGCAGACGCTTCTCCCCTCCCTCACTCCAAGTCCTGCTGCTGGGAACCTGGGCTCCCCTGAGCTTGGTCAATGCTCTCATTTCAACCCTCACGATGCCCTGCTATTCTGCCCCTGCGTCTGCAGACCCCTTCAGTTCTCTAATGCAGGCAGGGTGGCTCGGCTCAGATGTCCCAATTCCCCACTCTGTGCTCCCAAAGCTGTGACCTTAGACAGTTGCCCTGAGTCCTGCGGTCCTCTGCAGAGAGGGGAGAGACTGTGAACTGCCCCAGATCCCACTCTGCTCACTCTGCAGGGGTGCAGGTCTGCACCCACTGCAAGGGTCTTCTGGGAGTCTCCAAAGGGAGGAAGTTGAACACCTTCAAGCCTCGCACCTTGTCTGCTCTCCCTGCAGTCCCTCTGGGTCTTGGGTGGCCGCCTTTGTGCTTCAAAAGTCTAGGGGGTCACTTGTCTTCCTCGCCTAATGATGTGTTACAGAAAACAAGCTTCTATTACTTGCAAAAGTGTGATGGGAACATGAATATTAATAACTCCCAGGGGTTTCCTGCAAACATCCATCACCACGGCTTAGAAGGCTTGCTCTGACTTGCTTGGCATGGGGGTAACTGCTCAGCAGAGCAATAATAAAGCATTCATGAGCCCAGCTGAGGCGGAGCGCTTCCTGGGGCTTTGAACTCCAGCTCCTGCAGGGCTGAGGTGCGGACCCCACCTGGGCTCCAGCAGGAAGGTGTCTGACTTCCGTCAGGGACGGGGCTTGGCAGATGCGCCGAGACCCAGTGGAGCTGGGGCTGGGATTTCTCTAAAAAAGAAAGTTCTTGGTGACAGCATCCTGGTGAGCAGGTCCGTTCGATCTAAGACAAACCAGGTTGGAGTGATGTTGGGAACGGGAGCTGGAGAGCTTAGCACAGATTCCCAGAACTTCAGAGCTCAGAGATCGTCCTTCCGGGTAAACCGAGGGCACACGAGGAGGAAGAAAAACCAGTGGCAGGGCCAGGAGAAGAGAATCTGGAGATGACCACTTCCCGACGAGAATTCTAGGGACGGGAACATCAGGAAAATGTCACCTGTGTCCTTTATTGAGGGTTTTCATTGAAATCTACTGACATATTCTTCTCAGGGAAAGTCCTTTGTTTCTGGAAA
Source organism: Tadarida brasiliensis (assembly GCA_030848825.1). Lineage (NCBI taxonomy): Eukaryota > Metazoa > Chordata > Mammalia > Chiroptera > Molossidae > Tadarida > Tadarida brasiliensis. Next base: position 44,922,163 of record CM061275.1, read on the forward strand.
CCTCCAAGTATATGCCACTTTCTGCTCTGTGGGTCTCTGGCTACCCGCAGAGGATCTAACAGGGTTGACCAGGCTGGGGTAGAGCTCAAAGGGTTCCCATCTCAGGCGGTCCTGTCCTAGTCAAAAGTGCTCCCAGGACCTGGACGTTTCTGGCAAGACTATAGGCTGAAGAGAGTACTGGGATACTGGAGGCCCCGGGGCTGAGCGACACGACAGCCCTGTTTCCTGTGTCCGGTTACCCCAGGAACCCCACGTGGGATTCAACTTTGGGGGTTGAGCTCCTAGTTTGATGGCCGTTCAAGAACACGACAGCGTAGATGCCTAGCTGAACAGCTACTGCTGAATTAATTTTAATGTATATTGTGTGTGTGCTGTTTTCCCCTTCCTAGTTAGGATTTAAACATCATCCATCGCGCGAGCTCCCCAAAAATAAAATGAAAAATCTTTTCGATTTTCTAGAGAAAAATATCTTCTTAGGTAGTTTCAATGTAATCAAGCTAGCATCTCTCGCTGAACTTTAGGTCACTCATTAACTCCACGCTGTTAATGAAAACACTCATTTTCTTGGCACAGCATGCAAAACCTCTCCGCTGCACGACGGACAGTGATGGGGACATCTCTGCCTGTCTCCCTGCTGTCAGATGTTCCTGTAGCTGGAGTTCCAGTGTCTTGCATCAGAGCAGACCACATAGACGGAAGCCACAAAAACAGTCACGGCTTTCTCCCCAAAAGACTTTATGGCAGGAGGCCACGTCCCTGCAGAGTTCTGACTGGGGGTGCTCTGGGCCACGGTGGTGTCTGCCTAGCAATGCGTACTTGGGGGACAGCTGGGCGTCTTCATGGAAGTTAGAGTGAAAGAGCTGGAGCCAGAAGATCTGCAAAGTGATCCTGGCTCTGAGGTGTGCTCGCCGTGTCTTTGACTTTTCCGGGCTTCAGTTCCCACAGGTAAAATGAAAATAAAAATAACAGCTGCTCTTTCTACCTGATGGACTTGTCCCGAGGATAATATGAAACCCTTGCCTTGCTAAAGGGTTGTTGTTTTTTTGGCTGGTGTATAGAAACAGAGTCAGTCAAACTTTTTCTAAGGCTATCCAGAAACGTTCTTTGGCCTGTCCATAGCGTGGCTATGGGGTGTGTGCAAGGCAAGCGGGTCACGCGGGAAGGCAGCATTTCCAGCCAAAAAGGAGACAGTGGCATGGTGATTACACCAGATGATGGCTAACTGTTTTACATCCTCCACCACTGCTTTCTCCATTGATAAAGAACTCTGATTTTGTTTGCCTACCCATCCTCATTCATCATGTTTCAGGGGGACAGGCTTTAACCCAGACGCAAGTCTTGACTGGTCCAAGCCAGTGGTTCCTAAACTTCAACCAGCATCACCATCACCTGCAGGGCTTGTTAAATTACCAGCCGCTGGGCTCTGCCCCTAGAATTTCCGATGTAAGAGGTCTGGATGGGGTCAGAGAATTTGCATCAGGTGCTGCTGATACCGCTGGTCTGAAGACCGCACTTTGAGAGCCACTGTCTCAGCCAATCACGCTGGGAGGTCCCTTTCTCCCTGCCGGGTATTGGTTAGCTAGAGATACATGATGCGTTCTGGCCAATGAGATGTGGCAAGTCTCCCAGGGGCTTATGGGAAGGTTTTCTTACTCTTCAAAAGAGATGTGGAGGAGGGGTGTCTCTTTCTGTACCCGTGGACCTGGTTTCTGGATGGAGCCCCTGGGACTGCTGCAGGTATTTTGGGACCGTGAAGGGAACAACCCTAAAGACAAAGTGGACGCTCTTTGAATGGCCAGGCAAAAATGAGGAACAGCACCCGGATCCTTAGTGACGTTAGTGAGTAGCCAAATTAATGGGGGAGCTGCCCACCCATTGCTCGTTGAGCCATCTTGGAATTTTCTGTTACCTTCAGTCAAAGGGGACTTAATGGATAAAGTGACAACACTGAAATCCCCTTTCCCCCATGGGGACAGGGGGTAGGTTATGGGAGAGGAGCCCTGAGCCTTCCTAGAGGGAATGGAGATGCCTGGCACCAGAGACACGCTCAGCCATAAATCACATACTGACGTCATGGTCTAACTATCAGGACAAGAGTCCCGAAGGGACCAATTTTAGGAAGGGTGGGAGGTAGTGAGCAGTCTGGGTGGGAAGGGGAACCCAGGATTGGAAAAACAGCCGAAGGAAGGCAGCCTAAGGCGATCAGAACTGGAAAGTAGGGGGAAAAAAAGGACAAGGGGACTTGGGAGCTTGTGTGCTGATTGAGGCCTTATGCCCCCAAACGATACATTGTTTTCTGTTGTTTTGACACCGGGGAAGCTTTTCTCAGTTAAGGGACAACATGGGGTTCTGAAGGGTCTTTGCCCAGCGGTGTGTATGCCATCAGGGCAGCCACCGGCTTCACAATAATTACTAAGAATTCTCTTTTTTCTCAGGTTCCAGAGTTTGTTGCAAGTGTGTTTGTCTTCCGTTACCTGTGGGACCGACCTGTGACTTTCTGGTGTTTGTCCCATTTCTTTCTTCTTCCTGTCCTGAGTCTCTCCAGTGGGCCAACGCCAGCCACCCCAACCTGTAAACATTACATACGTGGTTCTGCCTCTCTGCCCGGTACCAGGCCCTGAGGGTCTCTGTTCTCAGTGGCGACGCAGCCGTGAAGACACGAGAGTCTTGTCGCTAAGTCGCACAGTCTAGGACCGGGCTGTCCAGTAGACACATCACAAGCCATGTGTCTGCTTTTAAGTTTTCTAATAATCGCATTAGAAAAGTAAAATGAAATAGTAATATTAATTTTTAATAACATATTTTATTTATCCCAGTGGTTCCCCACCAGAAGAGAATTTTGCGCCCCACCCCCAACCCCGCCGTGGGCATTTGCTAAGGTCTAGGAATGTCACTGGTCAACTTTTGGTTGTCACAACCAGAGGGTGCTAGTGGCATTTTGTGGTGACAGCCAGGGATGCAGCTAAACTGCCTGCAATACATGGGACAGCACCCCACCACAGAACTGCACGGCCCCAGATGTCACAGTGCCGAGGTTGAGAAATCCAGATCTAACCCAATATATCCGGAACACTTCATTCCAATACGTATTCAAGTGTTTAAAAGTCGTTAGTCCGATACTTTACGTTTTTTAAAATTCTAAGTTGTAAAAGCTGGTGTGTATCTCACACACCCCCTCTCGATGCGGGCCAGCCGTGTCTCAGCTGCTCGGCTGGCGTGAGGGGCTGCGGCTGCACCACAGGCGCAGAGAGGGCACACTGAGAGTCCAGAAGGTCTGTGACCGGGTGTCCCTGGCAGAGCCAACACTGTGCGATGCGCAGTCCCCCGGGGGAGATGCAGGGAGGAGGAGTTCCCACTACCTTCAAGAGAGCCACATGAAAAGGAATGGGGATAAAGGGAGTGCACAGGGCCTCTCTGATGATCAAACTAGGTAGGAATGCAGACGTAGCCAAACAACATCTCTCCAGCCCTGGCCGGGTGGCTCGGTTGGTTGGGCATCATCCTGTGCACCGACAGGTTGCCGGTTTGGTTCCCGGTCAGGGCACATGCCCGGGTTGTTCCTGTTCGGGAGGCAAGTTATCAATGTTTCTCTCCCTCCCTTTCTCTCTCTCAAAAATCAATAAAAACATATACTTTTTTTTTTTTTTTAAAAAAACAACCTCTTGCATTATTTCCCTGCAAAATGCCATCAAGCGGTTGTAGTTTCTCATTCCCACGATGAAGCAAAGGTCACCACACCCCAGTGGGGAGATGACTGAGACAGAGAGTTCTCTTTGAATGCAGCTCCGGGGCTGCCGGCATCGGTCACGAAGGCTTTTGTGCAGTTAAAACAACCAGGCAGCACCCTTTGCCTCCTCCAAAACACTCTATAACCTTTTTCCTTTTCAAACATGAGAAATAACGTTTTCCAGGTTAAAAAGAAGGGGATTGTGTAGTAATCAGAGCTCTAGGATCATCCAGACTGAACTTGGTGCCACAGACTGCACTTTGTGATCCCCATCTGAAGGCTCTGCGGCATTTGGCTAGTCTGGAGATGCAGGAGATGAGTCTGGAGATGGGGGAGATGAGTCTGGAGATGCGGCAGATGAGTCTGGAGATGGGGGAGATGAGTCTGGAGATGCGGCAGATGAGTCTGGAGATGGGGGAGATGAGTCTGGAGATGTGAGAGATGAGTCTGGAGATGCGGCAGATGAGTCTGGAGATGAGTCTGGAGATGCGAGAGATGAGTCTGGAGATGAGTCTGGAGATGAGTCTGGAGATGCGAGAGATGAGTCTGGAGATGAGTCTGGAGATGCGAGATGAGTCTGGAGATGCGGGAGATGAGTCTGGAGATGTGGGAGATGAGTCTGGAGATGAGTCTGGAGATGCGGCAGATGAGTCTGGAGATGAGTCTGGAGATGCGGGAGATGAGTCTGGAGATGAGTCTGGAGATGCGGGAGATGAGTCTGGAGATGCGGGAGATGAGTCTGCAGCGAGTAATGCACTGTGACACAGCCACTAGTGGGTTAGCGAGGGGGCCTCCCTGTCTCCCATGAGGAAAGGTGTCAGGGAGCTTAGCAGAGCCCTACAAGGGACAATGCTGGTGCAAAGCAAAGCGAGCTTTGGTGCGTTATCTGTGGGCCAGGGCCTGGGCCAGTGCCAGCAAGTGTGGACAGCACCTTCTGGAAGGACCTTCTGGAAGCCAGGCCCGCTCTGAAGCCACAGGGTCACCTTTGGTGCTGCCCATCCTTCCTGGGAGAATGCTGGCAATGCCCCCAAGGGGCCTGCTCATTCTGTCCCCGGTGAAGAATGCCCCCGTGATTCCGGAGCCCTCCGACACCCCGGCGTCGCTGGCAAAGCCAGGCTTTGCCTAAAATGAAGCAAGACCAAAAAGGAGCATTTTCTCGTTTTGACCGTGTCCATATGACACTTATTTTCACAGAATCCAAGGCTCAGAGAGGGACTCATGTAACTGACCTTTCTGGTTCCAGAACGGCGTTCACTCAGCTTTCCCACACACCCGAAAACCTACCCTGTTTTTTAAAGTTCAGGGAAGGACTTTATAAAAATCTTTTTGGAAACAAATTCAATTTTTCGTCAGCTCTCAATGAGCACACATCCAATACCGACTGTGCGAGGCACTGGGAGGCAAGAGACTGAAGGGGAGAAGATACAGACTCTGCTTTGAAGGAGCTCACGGGACAGGCGTGAGAAGACAGGGGTGCCGAGTGGGGATGATGGACAGCCGTTACAGCCCGTAGGAGAAGAGGAAACTGATCTGGGGCTGGGTGAGGGGAAAGGTGTCCCATAGGAGGTGACATTCAAGTTGGCCTTCCAGGGTTGGGTAGAGGGGGAGGGCCCGGTATGAGGAAACCCATTCATGCTCTCCCTTCCTCTGTCCCCCCTTTTCAAAGTCCAGTCACTACTCCAGTGAACGCAGGGCCCCCCAGCTGCCAGACGAGCCAGACTTAATCTCAGCCGCTAGAAACTCACAACAGACTAACGTACATTTCCGGAAAGCTGACCTTCCATAGAGATGTGACTCGATGCCTCACCTGCTCACTCATGTAGCAAATATTGATGGAGCGTCTGTTCTGGGCCAGGTTCTGCTCCTGATGCTAACGGCTCAGGGAAACAAGACAGATCCAGCCCTGGTCTTAGAGGGCGGGAGAAGCCAACAGTTACCAGTGTGGTCAGAGCATGAGAAGGGAGCCACAGGTGCCGTGGGAGTGCCCAGCAGGCGCTCAGCCTGGGCTGGAGAGAAGGCTGTCCTTGGGAAGCGGTGTTTAAGCCCAGAGGTGAGTGGGCACCGAGCGAGCCCGGTGAAGGCGGAGGGGGAGCGAGGGGAGAAGGACGTGCCTGTCGGAAGGAGGAGACTGAACAAAGGTCCAGCGTAGAGAAAATGTGGCGCTTTCGAGGACCAGAAAATTGTCCAAGGTGGCTGCAGCCAGGATGGAGATGAAACTGAAGAGTTTGGGCAGACCCTTCCTGGGCTGGAAGGTGACCATGAGTTTCTTTGGCCCAATGGTCAAAACAAATCAAAGCAAAAACAGACACCCTCTCAGCTCCCACTGGGTGTCAGAGGGGAGGCCCTTCCTTGCACAGACGCGGAGGGCTAGTTGAAGCCCACATGCACCTTGTCTACGTGGGACCCGCCCTGGTCCCTGCACCTGCCGCCTTCCCGCGGCCTCTCAGCACAGGACCCATGGACACCCACTGGCCACAAGCTCCATCCCATCGGCCCCTGGGTTAACTGGCTATGGAGGAACCTCATGAGACTGTGAGTTCCTCGTGTACCTGGCAGGCAGCGCACTCGGTGAGTGGGTGTCCCTGCTGAGCGCGCACAGATGCCTGGGACTTCACTCTGGCAGTGGGCTGAGTCCATTACCCGAGAGGGCTCCAAGCAGCAGCCTTTTTAAATGCCACCGAGTTAGTTCAGAATTGGGCTTCTGCCTCAGTTTCCCTGATTAATATTCCGGTTACCTGCTGAGGCTGAAGGTTTTCCCACTGAGACAGCGTCAAGGTGTTGAGGATGGCACACAGAATAAACACACACACAGCAGGAGACCTGGCCCATGATCACGTACATCTGAGTGCGTGTAATAACTCAGTGTGTTGGGTTAGCAGTAGTATTTTGAACATGTGAAAATTGTCTTTTTATTTCTTCAAAGGAAAGGGTGATTCTAATTATAAATATGACATTTAAGTAACTTCGTCCTTTAAAAAAATTGGTCTTTGTAGATGCCAACAATTGCTTCTTGCTTTGTCCCGTTGACAGAGAGCAGTTTTAACATTTGTTACATTTTTATGTCATGAACCCACATGAGGTACACAGTGGCACTGGTTGAGGAGATGCAATAGGGTCCAAAGTTCTTCACTCGACACTCAAAGCGTCTGGCTGCGTTCTGCTGTTCCCTTTCGCGTTCTCTGCCCTCTGGGTTTTCTCCTCCACGGGTTTGCAGGTCGTCCCCTCTGCCCAGAAAGTCCTTCCCCTGGTCTTTAGTGCCCACGTTCTCTTCCACGAAGACCTTTTCTCTTCCATTTGCTTCGCCTCTCCCTCCTCTGTCTGACTTCTTCCTCTCCCTCTCGTTCCTCATTGTCCATATTCTTTCTCGTCTTTCCCTGGGTCCCCTGCTCAGACTCATGTTCTCAGAAATCACCGGTGTATAGCTAACATCAATTTTGAAGACTAGCCTAGAAAGTCGATGACCAAATATCTTCCTGAATCTACAATTAAAACTTAGTTTTATATTAGGGGAATATGGAAAGTATGAAGTCCACAAGGGTCTCACTGCCTAGGGAGGAGGGTCAGGAGCACCGGCTTCAAACCTCGGCTTTGTGCTTTGTGACGATGGGCCAGTGACAGCCTCTCTGAGCCTCGGGTTCTCACCTGTGACATGGAAACGGTAACCCATCCCAGGCTTCCTGTCGCACAGTGAGCATTCCATGTAAAATGTTTAACACAGTTCTTTTTGCAGGTAATAAGCACTCAATACTTGGTAACTATTGTTACTATAATAACCATGGTAACGTTTTCAAACTCTTATTTACAATGTTATTTTTATTAAAAATACTTTGCAAATTCAAACCAACAATGTAGCAAAGTTTGGATCCATTCCGTCATCAAGCTGTGACTGCTTCTTCCCCCGGGATGGAGAAGTGACTTTCCTTACATCCCAGAAGCGTTGACAGGTGTCACCAGGAAACAGAACGAACATATTTGACCCTCGTGTTTGTGCCTGAAGATCGTGTCAAGCAGCTGAACACAGTCATTTGGGTGTGAAATCAGCAGAAGGTGAGTACTGAGGGTTCAGTCACTTGGTTCAGTAACAGGTGCTGTTTATAGCACCCAAGTTCTTTCCTGGAACCTCTTCGTATCTGTGACATGGGCCATGTGCTAAGAGTGCATGGGCGCCACACTTTGTCACAATATGGCACTTCCACGTTTTGTCACAACGTGACACAGTGTGACAGGGCCTTGGGTTGAGACAATGCAGAGGGACCCTCTGGGTTGAGCATGGACTCCTGCTCGCCACCCCCAACCTGCTGCCCTGTGCCACCGTGGCTGTCGGGAAACTGGCTCACATCCCATTAGGAAGAATTACGATGATCACTAATGGGTAGTTAGGGACAGCGTTCCAGTTTACAGGATTTCATGGGCCTTGGAAACTAGTGAGTAAATAAACGTTTATCAGCCAGTCACTTAGCGGATGCCACATGGAACAACGTTCCAGGCTTCCGAACGCATAGAAGCCATATATCATCGCAAGGCATAAAAGTGACGTGCGAATGGGCTGTAAAACGCAACAACTGTTTACCTCGGTGAAGGTTTTATTTACATGCCCTCCAGCAGACAGTTAAATGCGCTTCATACGGACTGAGAGGCTGGCTGCTGATCACCGCTGGAGGCAGAGCCCGCCTCCGGCGAGTGGGGCCGCTCTGGGTGGACGCCATCACAGTGGGATTTCTGGGGCCCAGGGAAGGCCTCTCGGGCTCCCCCCACAACTCATTTTGCCTGCTCCCTGCTTGAAATGTCTTGACACGAAAGCTTTATTTCTGTAATTACAGAAAATTCAATTTGACAAATTCAACATTGCATTCAAGATGAAATGCGCAAATAGCTGCCATTCTTTAGAGTGCTCCCAGATGTGGAATCGCCCTCATCCTCGGCTCTCCCGTAAGCAGAATCGGGTTGCCCCCAGTCAGGAGGAGGGACCTGGGACTTGGAGAAGTGCAGCGACTTGTCCGGGCACGTGCAGTTCATGGCCGAGCTGGGACGGGATCCTGGTGCTTCTGAGGGTTCCTCCTCGGTGATCTTTCCACCAGGGCAGGCTCTTGCATTGAAGACCCTCCGAGAGGAAGTCCGTGACTTAACTGACACCAGCCTGAGAGCCAGTTTGGAAATGGGAGCTGTGAATGAGGAGGCAGGTCGGCAGGCCCTGAAGTCCCCTCCTCCGCAGTGCTCTCTGCCCGCTCCCGGGTGGACCCTGCCCAAGGTGGCGTGGACCGTGATGTGCACACCCATCCCCTCAGCTTGCTGAGTTGATTCCATTCCACACTCGCCTTCCCTGCTGGGATTGCGGTCCTGTTCTGCTCCTCAGTCTCCTTGGCCGAAGTCCTGGAAAGCCGCTACTTCCTCGCGAGTCCTCTCCCCCGAGGGAGCTGAGGTCTGTTCTTTTTGCCTCTGTGCTCAGCGGGGGTTTGATTCCTTTGCACAATCTGCCAGAATCGGGTGCTGATTGTGTTTTTCCCCTCTGACTCCTGCTATTGCAGGAAACTGCCCATTCTTCACGGCACACATTTTATTGAGCACCTACTACATACAAGACACAATCCAGAGCTGATTCCCCTCGGCTCTCAAGGTAACCCCAACGAAACACGAGTTTGTCACGTGCCTGTGGGAACTGTACTTTGCGCTGCTGTGGACTAGCTCCCCAGATGCCTAAAGCTGGGTCTTTGTTCTCTACATTTCTCATCCACTGTCAACCACCGGCACTGACAGCTCAGTGGGGACACTGAGGCGGCTGGAGGTGAGGGTGCCTCATGGCTGGGGACAGAACATGGGTTCCAGGAGAACTTTAAGAGGACATGAGGGTTTCTTAATATGACCAAGGCCTGGCTGGTCCTAGCCCCAGGTGAGTCAGTCAGCAAGTGACTCTGCTGAGTGACAATCAATGGACCAAAGGGGAAGCGAGATTGTTCATAGAAAAGGGCAATGAAGAATGACCTTCAGCAGCATTGTTTAAGGCTATCCCCTTCACTAGCTGCCATTTTAGTTTCACATGCACCCGTGACAAGACGTGGGTGAATTTTATGTGCTTTCTATGTTATTTATTTCTTTGCTAGCTTCATTTCTAAAATCACCTTTTCTGAATGACAACTCAATCAGTTCCATAACGTGCAATTTTACACAGCGGGAACCTATTCCCGTGTAGTCGTTGGCGGCTTTCTGGATTAGCCTGCGTGCATCTCAACGCCAAACCGTTTTCATCTCCAGGTTCCTGAGGCGGAATGACACCGCGATGGACACGACTCTGACTTGAGGCGAAAGCATCTCCCCTCTTTTTCCATGTGCATCTCAGTCTGTCCCAGTCCGAGCTGCAAGCTCACGGTCAATTTCCCATCAGTTCAGGTGTGTTAAGGAATCATCACCTTGATCAGCTTCCACTTAGAAGCTAAGATGCTGGGATTTATGTTGTTTCCCAAGCTTTTGGGATCCTGCCAAAGTAAATGAAGGTAAAATGAACATGTATATTTTGGCCTCGTCTTCCAGGGCCGGATAAGGTGACGGACAGGGTTGTATGACTAGAGGAATTAAGAAAGAGGTGGGGAGCACATATTGGTTGATCCACAGAGTCTGTGGGTAATGAACTGGAAAAACAAAAAACAAAAAACACCCTGCTGATTGAAAATAGGAACCATTGAAAGCTTTGAAATCAACAGCTTCTTTTAGAATGTTAATCTTCCATGGTTTACTTTAGAGTGTACAGCAGCGGTCGGAGCCACAGGCCACATTGTCAATCAAAATGAGCGGGGTTTGCTCATGGCCTCTGTTGTTTCAGAGATGATATTAAACACTTGAAAAGGCTGCAATAACTCTTCCAGGGCACTGGAGTGGTCATCACGGAATAGTACTCCCCGGACTTCCATTGATTTAAAATTTGCATTTCTCGTTATTTGTAAATGACCCTCTAGGTTCAAAGTATGTTGTAATTTGTATTTTTGTCTAAACATGAATTGGAATTGCACTTGCTGGCTGGGGTGCTGGGGTGGGTTACATGGCTGATGGATGAATCTAACACCCTGCCCCCTGCCACCCAAGACAATGGGTTTTTCACTTGCTGTAGATGCACGTTATGGGGTAAATTATATGATATAGTGGTTCTTTGTGAATTGGGGGATTCACAAAGGTCTTAGAAAGAATTACTCATGAGTGTCAGGCTGTATTGTAGGTATATCTTATTGTAATAAAACTGAGTACAGTAATGCCATTTTTATCTGTGAATGACTTATCTAGACATTAAGAAATAACTTATTTTGTAATCAGTATGTAAAGAAAAAGCACTGCTGAGCAGACAAAATAGATGTTTTCACATCAATCCATACTGAAACTCATGCTCTTAGCTCAAAGGTGACCTCCTCAAATCTTTTATTTATTTATTTTATTACTATTATTTTTTAAATCCTCACCCAAGGATATTTTTCCATTGATTTTCTAGATAGAGTGGAAAAGAGGGAGGTAGAGAGAGAGAGCGAGAGAGAGAGAGAGCACGAAACATAGATGTGAGAGAGACACGTTGATTGGTTGCCTCCTGCATGACCCCAACTGGGGCCGGGTATTGAGCTTGCAACCCTAGTACATGCCCTTGACCGGAATCGCACCCACGACTCTTTGGTCCGTGGACCAATGCTCTAACCGCTGAGCCAAACCGGCCAGGGCTCAAATCTTTACCTAGTACTACCCTCTGCCCTTTTCTTGTTAGAGAAGGTGCAGAGTTGAAGTCATCATCCTGGGAAGCTCGTGACATCTACCTGTTTATGGTCTCTCACATGGGTTAGTTTATTTTAGTATTTCCCCCCTTTATGCCTAGGTCCCCCTCCCTATGTCTATTTTCTCCCTTCTTATATAATAAACGTGCATACCAATGTATTTAGAGTATGTCAGTGAAACGTATGACATTTAGATTTATATAAAGGTATTTCAGTATATGTCTTTTTTTTCCCTTTTTGCTCTTTCCACGCAGCATAGTTTTCCAGGATTTATCCGCATCTGTGAAGGTGCATCTGAGCAATTCTACTGCGTCCTCTTCCAGGGCACGTGTCCAGCATGTGTTGCTTACAGCCCCAGTGACGGGCACCACTGGTGGCTTGGTGCTTCGCGGCCGCAAACAACGCCGTGAGGGCTGTCCTTTCCTGCACCCCTGTATGTCCTGGTGAGTGTTCCCGGGGTGGTAGCCCTCGCATGGCATTGCGGGTTATAGGGCAACTGTACCCTCGCCTCACATGGTGCCGCCGACCAGCGCTCCAGAGTGACCGCTCCCCTTTCTCCTCGACAGGAGTGAGTAGATCCGCGGTCTCTCCACATCCTCATTAGCATACATTAGCATGTTTCTGGTTATTAATGATGTAGGGCATCTCTTCCTATGTTTGGATTTCTCCTGGGAATTGTCTAGTCATATTCTCGTCCATTTGACAGTGGGTTTGTCATTAGTTTGTCGGAGTTCCACGTAGAGTTTAGACATTCGTTTTCGTCGGTTCGAGTTGACGGGCAGGCGTGCGGCCAGATACTCCCTGGTCTCGAGAGAAATGTCCACGGACCTGAGATGGGTGTTGGTGAAAGAAACTAACCGCAACAGAGGCACCGTAGGGGCAAAATGCAGTAATGCTTTGTGACGACTTTTTTTTTTTTTTTTTATCCTCACCCGAGGACATTTTTTCATTTTTTGTTCAGATAGAGTGGGAGGGAGAGAGAGGAAGAGAGAGAGAGAGAAACATCGATGTGAAAGTGACACATCGAGTGGCTGCCACCCGCAGGACCAACCAGGGCCGGGGACAAACTGCAACCGAAGTACATGCCCTTAGCGGGAACCGAACCCGGGTCTCTCTGGACCGCAGGCCGATGCTCTAACCGCTGAGCCAAACTGGCCAGGGCTGTGATGACTTTTATAGTAATATTCCCAGTAAGTGAAACCTTGTATACTATGGAACTGACCATCTCTGAGCACCGATTCATCAGCCAATATTTACTGTCATTACCGCGGGCTGAGCACTGCCGCAGGGGCCGGAGGAACACAAAGAATGAGACACTTCACCCTCCAGACACATCCAACCTATTAGGAAGATACAACAGTCCGCAAAGAGGCCGATACCACACCACCAAATGTAACAGACCCCAGAAGAGAGTCCACAGAGAGGGCAAGGGAGCGTTCAGCTCTTTAAAGAGATTTAAAACACACGACTGTATCTTCAATAATACCATGAAAACCAGTGAGAGGGAGATTCACTTTTCATAACGAGGCCGCCAAAGTATTTAAATTCCAAAAAGCAAGGGACGTTCACATTAAAATGTTGGCATAAATGGCACCCCGCGAAGGGGATTTCCTCGGGGTTTGAAAGAATCATCGCGACTTTGGAGACAGCTTCCCACGCAGTCCGACTGTGAAGTCACAGGGTGAACAGGTCTCCAAATCTTCTGGTTTGCAGGTCTGTCCACTGGCAAACCACTGAACACGAAACGAGCTCAATGCATGTGTTGACACGAGAATGAGTTAATAGAAACCATTGCAAAACACTGTGGGAACCTTAAGTGCTGTGGAACTAGGTCAATAATGGACATTGGCTTTCCTCCAGGTGCTCCTGAAGGGAGAAGGAGTTCGATGACAGTTGAGTGACCATTTAACCTGCTAATCAGGCGGCTGGCGGGATGCCTGGTGACAAACGGAAGAAGAACATTTATAGAAGACAAAGATAGGGGCAGCAAACAGCTCAAACATCATGCTTTTCAACCTGGGCACTGCGGTACTTGGGGCAGGAGTAGTCTCTGCTGTGCAGGACCCTCAGTGTGCTGAGGGACTCACATCGCTGGCCCGTGCGGAACTACCTGCCAGTTTGCCCGCCTCTTCTCCAGCTTGCAAACATGGCAACAACCTCAACAAGAAATGCCAGCTGATGTCCAAATCCTGTGCCTCTCCTCTGGCTGAAAATCACGAGCCAGAGCACTAAGAGCCCTTAGGACACAATGTTGCCGGGGTGTTGGAGCCAGCAGAGTCTGAAGAGGCAATGAATGGGGAAGCAGAAAGTCTAAGTAGAATGAGAGCGATACTTTAGTATTTGCGTGGATTTCAGTCAAGTTAATCCATTCTGCACAGGCGACCAGACTGTTCTTCAGATTTTGCTTTCATGTCCTCATGGCTCTGCCCTCAAGCCGTCCGTGACTCCCCATGGCTTACCAATGTGGGCGACATCTCTAGGCCTGACATCTGCCTTCCTCCCAAGACTCATTTCCATCCTCTCCCCTCCATTTTCTTATGTGGACTCTTCTGGCTCCAGTTCATAGAACCTTGAATGATCCAGAATGGCCAAGATGGGCAATGAACTAATGTTGAACTGTTTTGTGATTGACATTTTTAAGGAGGAGTTTCCACTGGGGTCAACCCCAAGACATGGTGCTTTGTTGCTCTTGTATTGGTACTTGTTAGCAGGAGCACCCCCAAGTCACCGTTCACATCCCTTTGTAGGGGCCTAACCTAAAATCACCTCTCCAGTGTTCTGATCACAGTCCTCCTATCTGAACCATGGACATTTGTCCTATACCTGCCTAAGAGTCTTTGCTTCCATGTCCCCCCCTCCTTTCCTTCTGGTCCTCATCATTGTATGGGCTGTCATTTCCAGGGGACTCAGTTTCAGTGGTCAGGGCTTCAGCTGAATGCAAGATTTGTTACTACCTGAAAAGCTTGTTCATTTGAAACTTCAGGGTCTAGAAATGAATTGTTTTCTTTGTTATCCAGTTGGTATATTAAACCTCTATTTAACATTGTCTTAAAATTAAGACTATCTGTAATATTGAACAGAAGGAGTATCAGATGAATCCTAATATATTCTTAGAATCTCTAACTCATAAATAGGAGCTTGGCTTTTCATCCACGACAGAAATCTGGGGCTCATTCAGCTACGTCTTCTCTCCCTCCTCTTCCTAACCAGCGCTATTTCCTGATGACCTAACCTGAATAGTTCTGAAATGTCCTCACTCCTTTCAAGCCTACTGACAAGTCCTAGCTCAGGTTCTTACCATGTCTTACCTGGATTACTACAAATAACCAGTCCATGGTCTCTGCTTCTGGATAACCCCCCTAGACCCTCCCCAGAAAACCCTCTTACTTCAAATCCAACATTTATCATATTACTCCCAGGCTAGAACCCTTCAGTGTTTCCTCTTTTGTCCTGGGGCAATACCTAAAAGATGCTAGTCCTCTCAAGGTCTGGTACCTGCTCATCTTCCCAGTCTCATTCCGGCACCTTCTCCTTACCCTGTGCCCTCTGGTGGTGCTGAATGACCATAGTGACAAGATCACATTATATATTTTTTTCATGCCAAATTATGCTTTAAAAAAAAAAAGCTATTCTTTTGTAAATGATTACTTATCCTTCAAGACCCATCTCCGGAGTTACCTCTCCTCACAGCCTTTCCTGCTCTGCCTGTCTGGGCTGGATGTCTCATGCCCTGCGAGCTCCCTGTGCATTTCTCTGACTCAGCACGTACTGCCCTACATGGAAGTGATCTGTCCAGCCGCCTGGCTTCCTCTCTTGACTGTGACCTGGAAGCTAACATCTGTCTCTGATTCATCCTTATATCTGCAGCCCTCAGCCCAGTGCTTACTATTAAAGGTTCCAGGGACTTGGTCTTTTCTTGTCTTGGGCTACTGTCGAGGGAGAGGGGTGTGTGTATCACACGTGTACACACGGAGGCCGTGACGACAAGCAGGGTGACTTGAAGAAGCCCCTGGGCAAGTGGAACCATCTCAATCAGCCTGATGGTGAGGTGCCCGGGACCTCGATGATGGAGGACTTTACTCATTAATTCCATCAGCTAACATGTATTGAACACCCACAATGTGCCAGGCAATATGCTAAGTGCTTTGGGTGCATTAACACAATAATCTTCATGTCCACCCCATGAAGCAGATAATTGTCTTCATTTTATAGACGAGGAGACCAAGCCACACAGAAATGAAGCAACGTGCTCAATATCACCCATCTTGGCAGTGTCAAAGGCGGGCCAGTCCCAGTCTGATTTGGGAGCCCGCCATGCCATCCTGCCTGGCTGTCACGTCCAGAGCCGGGGCTGCTCCCCGCTGGAAGCCCAGGTCTGCGGGCGGTCCCTAGGGAGGACCAAGGGGCATCGCCCTTCGGGAGCTTCCAGGGCAGCCGAGCTGCAGCCAGAAGGGAAGTCTTCGTGGGAGCACGTGTGGAACTGTGGTCTGCAGAGGAAGAGCTGCCGTCGCCGGCCTGACACGCTCCCACTGCACCTCGCGTCCCGGTTGGAAGTTGGACAGGACCACGCGAGGCTGAGAGAGTGACCCGCACCCTGTGAGGAGCCTGGGAGTGGAAGCTGCCGGGGCTGGAGGAGGCAGAGGCTCAGTGCCAGGTCTGTGTCGACTCCAGTGCTCACTGCACCTCTGCAAGGTGGATGGTCGCCCTGTTCAGAGTCTCAGGCAGGTTCAGTAGCATGCCCAAGTGACAGCACCGGCCAGTCACTGAGCTGGGGTTTGAGTCCAGCTCTACTTGATTCTAAAGCTCATCTTTTTAACCCCTTCCCGCCACCTTTCCTATACAACCCTCCTTTCCCCTCCCCACACCTTAAAAAAAAATAGATTGCCATTCGAAATTATTGATGGAGAATTGCGGCCTGTCCAGTGGACTGCACAGCGGAAATATCTTCCCGGGATCTGGGGAGTATCAGACGTGCCTTATAAAAAACTGTAAAATTTACTTTTCAGCTCCTGGGTGCCTGCAGTAAGAATTCACTTCGAATTCTGTCTTTTTTCTTTTTTAAGTTTTTCCCATGCCTGGGAAGTTGGCGTGCGAGCAAAAGCAGAGACTGCAGAGCCCGAGCTGTCCCTGCGGGGGAAGGAGGGCTCCTGGGGGGCGCGGCACAGTGGGCTGGGGGTGCCGAGGCCTCAGAGCCCAGACACTGCACGTCAGCGAGGGCGGGAGACTGAGCCGGCAGCGGCGGGCAGCGGAGCGTGGCTGACTTGGACAGGATGTAGCCACTGCACGTTTCACGTGGGTTTTTCTGGAGTCGTGTGCGTGGTGGGTGGGGCGGGGGAGAGCCTGAGAGATCGGAGGCTCTGCAGGGATGGAGACAATGCGATGTGTAGCTGAAATTAGACGGTGGAGTGGGACAGGGAAGCCAGGGACAGATGGGAAAGGCACTCAGATGCTCCAGAGAAGGAGTAACAGCACCCGCCTGATGGTGGGAAGTGACCGAGAGTGCCGTGAGATCAGAAAGTAAAGCGTCCTGACAGCATCCTTCGGGGGAATCAGAAATGGGAACTCATTTGGGGAGAAAAAGAGCTTAATTTTAAACAGTTTTGTCATTTTGGATTTTCAGGGGGTGTTTTGAAAAGGATCCGGTTGGAAATGTTTCCGATGCAGAGACAATCCCTCGCCTTTCAGAGACGCCACACTTTGGGAGAGGTGCGTCTTTTACCCACCCATTCAGGGCTCCTGAAGGCAGAGATGAACGGCTTCATCACGCCCCCGGATGAAGCCAGCCTCGGGCTAATAAACCAGGTAATTATCTCCATCCTTCCTTTGACAGTACTGGTGTCGAGGCAGGAAAATGCCTCAGAGGTGGCTTCACAAGTCCCCAGGGAGACTCGGGATAAAGGCGCCGATTCTCAGAATCGGCCTCTGCGGCATCACACCAGGGCTCTGTAACGATGACCGAGGGCCACCTGGTGCCCCCAGAGGAAAGAATCATGGAGATGAAAAAGAGAAAGACACCTACGGCCAAGGTCGGCACCCCACCAAGTTGGGGTGCATGGTCCGGATCAGTAATTAGAAACACAGTGCAATAAATATTGAAGCAAACTTCTGCAGACATTCCAGAAGACAATGAAATTAGAAATAATAAGCAGATGGGCTTTTATTCAAAGAAGATCATGCCAGATGGACTCAGTACCTCTCTTTCTTTTTCTCTTTTTTTTTGGATAAAAGTGCAAAGTTGGTAGATGAAGGGAAAATGGCACCTTTGATGTCATATATTTGAAGATGGTTAAAATATTTGAGTCTTCCAAGAAGTCTGACTTTCAGAATTGGCTCAGAATGCCTGGAATAGAAGCACACACACCTGACAAAAAATAGTTGGATAAATGATGCTAATTGGGCAATAGAAAGTGCTGGAACACGGGGCTGCTGGGATAGGCTCAGGGGGAGTCCTCCAAGGGACCATTGAGCTCTGGAGCCTGAAGGGACCTCAGAGATCATTAGTCCCAACCCTCTCATTTAAGGAGAAGGAAACAATCAAAAGGAGACATCAACTTCACTCAACCAGGGCTGGAACAAGGTCACTTGACAATGAGTTCTGCTGTGTGAATGTGAGGTCTCCTCTTTACCAGCCTCTCCCTTGTCTAGGAAAGGAAATAAATGTGGTCAAGGTCAATTCTGAAAGGATTCTGAATACAGAGATGAAAGAATTGGACCCTGAGCTAACCGAGCCTGGGATATAGGTCATGTTCCCTGAAGAGGGTGGGCCTGAGACGCAGTGAAGGTGGCGGCTGAGACACGAGGGTGAAGCTCTCCTACAGGTCTTGCTCCCAGGGTCCCTGTGCAATTTTCAGGTCACTTTCTTTTTTTAAAAAAAATATATATATATATTTATTGATTTTTTAAGAGAGAGAGAGAGGGGAAGGGAGAGAGAGACAGAAACATTGATGAGAGAGACATCAATTGGCCACCTCCTGCACACCCCCCCCCCCCAATGGGGATCAAGCCCACAACCTGGGCAGGTGCCCTGACTGGGAATCGAACCGGGACCTCTCAGTCCAAGGGAGGATGCTCATTCCACTGAGCCACACCATCTGGGCTCAGGCCACTTTCAATGCTTAATTCATCATTGTTGTGGAGCAAATATTGCCCATTTGCAGGTGATAAAATTGCAAAACTTGGGGAGATTCAGTGACTTGTCCAACTAAGGTCAAATGGCAAGCATGTCATCGAGAAAGGACAAGTGCATGTGTCCTTGGATTCTAGTCAGGCTCAGCCTCACGCACATTTGGCCTTTGGTAAAGTTCTTACGGAGGTCTCGATTTCCCTTCTGCCCTGTTAGACCCTCACGCCCCAGAAGGCTCCCCTCTTCCTCTGCTGGGTCCTTATACAGACCCCCAGAGGCCCTGCATTCCAAACTTCTCAATCAGCCCTCAGGGATCCCCCAAGACCTTCTCTCACTCCTCATCTTCCTCAACACACCAGTCTCCTGTTGCTGCCGAGCTCCGAGCTCAGCCTTGTATCACCCCTAACAGCATAAACTCAGGTGAACGAGTGTTTACCACCGCCTGGACAGGCCCGGCTTTCCCTCCAGGACTCCCAAGCCCACTTCCTCATTAAAAAACAGAACAGAAATGCCGCCTGTTTGTGACAGTGTATCGTGACCTACAGCGAAGGAGCGCGTGCGCACACCGTCCAGTCTATGTAGGAAATAGTTGCTCAACGAGTATTTATTAAAAGGATTCTAGGTTGGAGACTTTTCTCAAGTCACCTCTCAATAGCTCCTCCTTTTCTATATAATTTATTTTCTATAATCCACATCTGAACACCCCTATTGAATATTGGTGTCCCCCAATATTCCTGGGTTGACAGTTTTATGAGTGTGGAACCCTCATGAATGACAGTAGGGACTTTCTTTTTTTTATCCTCACCTGAGGACATTTTCCCAGTTTTTTATTCAGATAGAGTGGGAGGGAGAGAGAGGAAGAGAGAGAGAGAAACATCGATGTGAAAGGGACACGTCGAGTGGCTGCCTCCCACACGACCCCAACCAGGGCCGGGGACGAATTGCAACCGAGGTACGTGCCCTTGACCAGAATCGAACCTGTGACTCATTGGTCCACGGGCCGACGCTCTAACCGCTGAGCCAAACCGGCCAGGGCAACACTAAGGACTTTCTAAGAGAGACCCTGGATTGCTTTCTTATCCCTTGGACCGTGTGAGGACACAGCACAAAGATGGCCATTTATGAACCAGAAGGTGGGTTCATTAGGCACTTCATCTTGGACTTCCCAGCCTCCAGAGCGGTGAGAAATACATTTCTGTTGTTCATAAGACTCCCAGTCTGTGGCATTTCGGTGTACCAGCCCGAGTGGACGCCAGCTGAGCACCGTGGTATTTCTCCTTTCCTTCCACTGGGGCACAGAAGCTAGAGAAACGCCCTTTGCCCTTCTCACGAAATGCGAGCAATGGGGAAGAGCAGTGTCTGGCAGTCACTAGACCTGTATGTTTTCTCACTTTGCCACCTGGGAGCCGGGGGCAAGTGTCATAATCTCCATGTGGTGGCCAGTCCCGGGCCTGTTGAGTTCAGGACACTGGGTCCTCCCTGAGGGCAGGAAATACAGCTTGTTTATCTGGAGTGCTGATGTAACAGGAACACATTCAGTGAACATTTGGGAACCCTAACTCTAAATGTTGCCAAAACACATCTTCACGTACAGCACGCCCATCACTGACAAATATCACTCAGCAGAGTACCAAATCTACGCCTTCCTTCACTTATCTAATCATCACGACCCCTCTGCAGTACAGCTCCTATTATCACCACTTTGCATAAGAAAACTGAGGTGTAGGGAGATTAAGTCATTTACCTAGTGGGTGGCAAAATTAAGACCTGAACTCAGGTCTATCTGCCTTTGTTTTTCCACTTCTCTGTATTCAGGATCTAAGCTCCTCGACTATTAATAGTACTTTACAGTTGCAAAGAGCTTTTGACTTTTTTTTTCTTTGTAATCCTCACCCAAGGATATGTCTTTTATTGATTTGAGAGAGAGAGAGGAAGAGAGAGAGAGAGAGAGAGAGAGAGAGAGATTGATTGCCTCCTGTTTGCACCCGGACTGGGAATCAAACCTGCAATCTAGTATGTGCCCTGACTGGGAATCGAACCAGCAACCTTTTGGTGTAAGGCATGATGCTCCAACTAAGTCACCTGGCCAGGGCAAGAACTTTTAACTTTTTAAATGTAACACCTCGGAGTCTTTCTTTGTTCTAAGACAGAATAAGAAGAAGCCACAGGTTCTGAATGAGAAGCGCTGATTGACTTGGGGAAAAGTCTCGTCCTTGAGATTTTTCTCCTGGACCGTCCCTCTGGGGGCCCCTCCCTCTCAGTACCTGACCTGGTTTACCTTGGCTGGTGGGCCGTTTCAGGGTTCGCCCCACTCCTGGACACAAATGCTCCACCTAACCCTCAGCTGGAGACGTCAAGGGGGTTAGCACGTCCCTGAGTCCCTGTGTGTGCTGGCCCTGGGGATGCCCCGTGAGCTGGATGTGCCTTTTCTGTGTCTTCTAGGAATGACAGTCTAGTGGGCGAGATGGAGAAGTTCCCGGACAGCCTCTATGAGGAGGTGGTGACAGAAGCCGTGTAAGCTCAGGAGGTCCCCGTAGGAACTGGGGAGCGCAGGCTGCAGAGAGCAGCCTCTGTGCAGGTGGGCAGGGGGCCTGGCGCAGGGCAGAGGGCGCCCAAACGAAGCCCGCAGGCATGGAGAGCACCGTAGGTTTCCAGACGGAATTGTCATCATTTTCTTTTTACCTAGAGCTGCCATATTCCAGGAAAAAATCCCCACCCCCACCATGCCCCCATTTTTACTCACCAAGGCCACTGTACTTCCTCTCTGGCTCTAAGATCAGACCTCCCCATCTTCTTCCCCTACCCCTGCTGGTAGCATTTGTTGGGGTCCAGGCCTCCCATGTGGCAACTCCTATAATGAGGTCTTTTAACACTTTAGTAACTGAAGGGGTTCATGCCTCATATAGAAATCAGCCTCAAAACAACTAATATCACATCTGGGAATTGTTGGTGCATTTACCTGGCATATGTTTTTATTCACTGGCAAATGGGTACTTTGAAGTAGGCTGTGAAACCCAGTTTACGTGCATGCGCACGTGTGTGTGTGTGTGTGTGTGTGTCTAAAACACATAAAGAACATCCCAAGTGGCTTTTACTCATTTAATTATCATGTTTCCTCTTAACCTTCCCATGGCTATTAGTAAGCAAATCATATATATATATATGATTATTTTTCTCTTAAGTCTTTCATTGCAATCCCCAGTTGAAAGTCTGTCTCTCTCCTATTTCTTTAATAGGTTTGATTAATGTCTTTAGTTTTTCTCATTGGATAGTTAGTGTTACTGCAGGAGAAGAAGCTGGGGCCCTGGAAGGAAGCCTGGGACGTGGGCTTCATCCCGTGGGAGACCTCCACACCCACTGGGAGCCAGCAGTAATGGGGCATCTCAATTGCACTGAACCTTCTGGTCTGTCCTGTTACTATCTTGGCAGCTAAAGGGTACAGACTGACAAACCTCAGAGGAGGGGGACGGGGGGCAGGGAAGAGATAAACCAAAGAACTTATATGCATGTGTGCATAACCAATGCACATAGACAACAGTGCTGGGGGGGGGGCGGTTGGGAGGAGGGTGTCAATGGGGGGAAAAAGGAGAAACATCTGTAACAAAAATTAATAAAAATCCCCTAAAACAATAGAAAAGAAAAAGAAGAAATCTTTCTATTTTCCCATATTATAGGAGAGGTCTCTCAAACGTCCTGCTTATTGTCTCCAAAGCAAAAATATTCCTCACGATGTAAAATATCGCATGCTCAACTTTTTCTAGTTTTCTTTTCATTTTTTCTCTCCTCGGGTTTTGCAAATTAACTCCGAAACTACCTTCTGCAGTGACGTGAGTCTGCCCAAGGGATATTTTCGACCCCGAGTAACAGTAACTCCCCTAAGAACAGAAGTTCCTTTTGCAGGCGAAATTATTGTTATTGGGACGCTGGACTGTCAGTCTTTCCCGCCAGACACAGAGACGCTAATCAGGGCTCTAGAAGGATGGGACCGGGGACTCACACTTCCACACTCGCTTCGGCTCGCGGTGCCAAGGCTTTGGCCGAACCTTGTTTTTGTAGGTCCTTCTGGAGATCAGGCCTGTAAGACACTTGGGCAGTCGACAGAAGCTGTCCTACCTGGTCTCACTGTAGTACCGCCACGTGCCACAGACCCACGCTTTGGTCCGTGACGGGCCGCCTAGACCGCCGTGGGCCCCCAAGATTATAATGGGGCTGAAACCTTCCTACCGCCAAGTGACTTCGTAGCTGTCATGATGGTGTAGTCCACGTAGGGTCATAGCTGCGGTAAAGTGGCACCCATCATAACACATAATGTAGCCACAGTAATGTCGTGGCCTGTTGTAGAGTTGTAGCCGTGGTAACTGCAGCTGAAGTAATGTCCTAGCGGAGGTAAGGTGTAGCTGTCATAACGTCACAGCTGTGGTAAGGTTGCAGCCATTGTAAAGTTGTAGCTATGGTAACATTGTAGCCATAGTAACGTCACAGCTGTGGTAAGGTCGCAGCTGCCCTAAGGTCGCAGCCATTCCGAAGTTGTAACATGACGCGTCACTCACAGTGATTCATACAGAAGCAGGATATAAAGAAAGAAAGGGTTTTGTATAGCTATACAACGTGTTTGTGTTTTAAGCTAAGTGTTATTACAAAAGAGTCTAAATGTATAAAAAATTTTAAAAGTTTATAAAGTAAAACAAGGTACAGTAAGCTAAGGTTCGTTTATTGTTGAAGAAAGAAGAAACATTGTTATAAACGCAGCGTGGTCTGAGTGCGCAGCGTGAGAAAGTCTGCAGCCGTGGACAGCAGTGTGCGGGCCCTCGTGCCCCCTCACCCTCACTCACCCCTCACCCAGAGCAACTCCCAGGGCCTCACATAGTTGTACCATTTTTTCTTTTATACTGTTTTTACTGTATCTTTTCTAGATAGATTTGGATACACAAATAGTTACCCCTGTGTTACAATTGCCTACAGTATCCGGCTCCGCTCATAGCCTGGGAGGAATAGGCTGGACCACAGGGCCCAGGTGTGCAGTGGGCTGGACCGTCCAGCTTCGTGTCAGTGCCCGCTGTGATGTTCACACAATGACAGAATCGCCTAACGACGCGTATCTCAGAACATATCCCCGTCGTTAAATGATGCATGGCTGGGCGTTTTTCACCAAATTACATTAGCATATAGAACTCCAATTATTGACTTCTTCACTTGTGGTTTCTGGGCAAAAGTCCAGCTTATAGAAGCAAGGAGGGCATACACACACTTGAGTTGAGAGCCATTTATTTATTTATTTTTCTTTATTTCAGAGGCAGCGGACGCGATCCAGAAATGCAGTCTGACTTTGCACTCTGCTTTTAGCCACCTGACGCCTCCATTAGGCCGCGCTCACGCCTTCCACGGCCCGGGCCATTTGTCACCCAGACTGGAGACGGAGGAACAGGCAGGGGATTGTTTGTCAGGGCAAGAGTATCTGCCCTTTGTTCAGTACCCACTGGGCATCGGGCAGTGGATGGCACTGTACTTACAGGATCTCCTCTGGCACATACCAGCCTCATTTTGCAGATGAGGAAATTGAGGCTCAGGGAGGTGAAGGGACATGTTCCAGGTCGTCTAGGAGTAAGCACAAGATCAGTGACTACTCACTTTGGAAAACAGTCTGGCAATTCCTCAAAAGGTTAAACCTAGAGTTACCACGTGACCCAGCAATGTGACTCCCAAGAGAGATGAAAACATAGGTCCATACAAAAACCTGTACACCCATGTTCATAGCAGCATTATTTATAATAGCCGCAAAGTAGAAATAACCGAAATATCCATGGACTAATGAGTGGATAAATGCAATAAGTCTATCCAAACAACGGGGTAGCAGGTGCAGTAAAGAGAAACGATGTGCTGGTTCATGCCGAGCCTGGATGAACCTGGCACACATGCTAAGGAAGAGAAGAAGTCAGTCACAAAAGAGCACCTACTGCATGATTCCATTTCTATGAATGCCCAGAACACAGAGAAAATGGATTAGTGGTTGCCCAGGGGATGGGCCGAGCTTAGGGGAAGTGGAGAGAGACAGCTAATGTTTACAGAGTTCCATTTTGGGGTGATGAAAAATAGCCCAGAAATGATTCTAGGTTAGGTTCTAAAAAAATAATTGCTTTTAAAATGGACTGTAATCATGGTCGTACAACTCTGTGACTATACTAAAAAAACCCATTGAATTGCGCACTCTAAATGGTGAACGGTATGGTATGTGAATTATATCTAAATAATGTTATAAAAAATTTTAGCAGCTACTGACCACTGCTCTGATAGAGGGAGTCGATGGCACTCAGACTGGAGAGTCGCCGAGAGGCTCGTGATGAGAGAACCCTGGTACCACGTGGCAGCAGCAGCGCCCGGCCTGTTCACGTTCACCACATGCCTGGCACTGTGCTGACACTCGCATGCATTTGCTAATTTCATCATCACACGAACGCCGTGAGCTCGGTGTTACTTTCTCGAAGAGGAAACAGGCTTAGAGAGGCTTAGTCATTTTCTCAAGGTCACGATTCTACTAAGTACGACAGCTGCCTCCTGCCGAACAGAAACCTGGAAAATGACTGTTTCTTTCTCCAAGTCCCAGCGTTGTGTAGCAGTGGCCAAGAGAGTAGACTCCGCCGCTAGATGGCTTGGACGTGCGTCCGAATTCTGCCTCCCGGGGCCGGTTTACATGCGAGCATGCTGCCTAGCCCTGTCTTCGGTCTCTTCACCTGTATAATGGGATCGTAAAAGTATGAAACTCATAGAGTTGAAGATTAAGTGAGACAATATGTGAAAAGCATGTAGGACAGTGCCTGGCACCTGGTAAGTGCTCAATACATGTAAACTGTTACTATATACAGTCAGTGGGGGATGGGAGTACAGGGAGGGGTAAGTCACAGGTGTGGGTCAGCTAGTCTGGTGGGGAAGACAGAGGTAGACACGATTGAAGTGAGGAGCTACGGTGAAAGCCGGCAGGAGGCAGAGTGACTCCCGACTAACGGGGGCCACTCACTCCTGTGGTCCTTGATCTCTGGTCTTTCAGGCTCTGGGATGGGCGTGTTTGTAGCTGCAGGCTTTTCCCCTTTCCCTCAAGGTTTCAGGCATCCACGAGAATTACGAAATCTGGTTAGAGTTTCATGATTGCGTTTTTTTCCTGACAAACTGGTAAGAATGGACCACTTGAAAGAACAGAAAAGACAGAGTAGAAAAAAATCTTTTACTTTGGGTGTGTTGAATAGTCAACATTAGTCGGCTCTTTCGGCTAAGGGGCTGGAGCCTGTGACAGCACAGGAGCTGAACAGTCAGGAAAAGACAGTGACTGAGGTGTGTTCATACTCCACGAGGGTGTTTTCTCATGTTCGAATTGTACTGAGGCTGGGAATGTGTTGGAGGTGAGCTATTTAGTGACAGTATGAACTGTAACATGTCTAAGGGAATGTGTCCATGTGTCCATGTTATGTAATAGGTAGAGCACCTTGTCAGGTATTCCTTCAGACCATCTATCCTTGCGAAGGACCCAGAGGACCTGGAGGGTGATCTGCTAGCCACCTGGCTGCACCTTAGTCACCTGGGGAACTTGTGAAACACACCGCTGCCCGGCTGGACCTCACCCCAGACCCGTCGAATCAGAATCTCTGGGGGCGGGGCCTGGGCATTAGCATTTTTCTTTTTAACTACTCCCCAGGTGATTCTCATGGGATCCAGGGGCAAGAAGCACCGGCTTAAGGCTTCTGTAGATGCGGAGGCATCTGCCAGAACCTTGGTGTGTAGTGGGCCGGACGTAAACCGCAAGTCTCGCCCGAATGAGTGAGGAAGTGTCAGCCACCCTTTAGGTTGCCAGGGTCATTTCCCAAGAGACCTCTCTGAGCTTGGGCTGAAGACGTCCCAGCACAGGGGCAGGGAGGATGCGGGATGGATGGCTGCAAAGGAAGGAGGTCAGCTTCAGTAACTGGAACAGGCACTGGTCTCTCAACTCCGTCATTGCTTTAATTTTGAGATTTCCCATAGTCTGAGACTGGGTAGCTAGGGGAGGGTGTGCGGGTAGGGAAGGGCACCCAGGAGTCCTGGAGCCGCAGACCTTGGCTCATGGAAGGTGCTGGGCTGGGTCAGCAGAGGGCTGGATTGCCCGCTGTGAAGGTTGCAGCGTCCTCTGAGAGCTGGCGTCCCCAGCAGTGCTGGCTGACTGCACCACACCTTGGGACTCACTGTCACTGTGCAGCAAGCCCATTAAGATGATCAAAGAGTTGCTGGAGAGTGGCAAGAGTCTCAGAGAGTTTGTGGAGTGTGACTGTGAGCACGAGAGCCCTTTCATCTTGCCCTGAACCAAACTGCGGAGGGACGAGTCACTTGTGTTTTCCACAGGACGAGGGCATCAGTCAGTCACATAGCTCTGAGCACTGTTCTAGTTAGCAGCAGCCCGGAAAAGGTACCTGATGTTTCTACGGGCAGCCTCTCTCCTCCAAGATCTAAATGCTCCACGAAGGATGTTGTTGGGTCCCATGCCGAGTTTGGGGAGACCGGGGAAAATGTAGGCCCAAGGAAGGAACATTGTCACTGCATTTGAATCAGGAGAATTGGATTATCCGCATGACCCCTTCTCTAAAATGCATTTGAGCGAACACTCTGTGCTTCCTGCTGTCTGTTTCCTTCTCCGGAATCTTTCCGCAACCTCTGACCACCCCACCCTCCTCTTTCTCTCCTTCTCTCCTACCTCCAATGAGTCCATCTCAACCTTATGCACTTGTTCGAATCTCACACACAGGCACATTTATTATTGACCAGCTTCTCTGCCTTAGACAGTATATCACAAATAGTCAAGACTATAGCTCTTGGAGGTAGTTTCACAGATTTAAGGTGAAGAAACAGTACCCGTATAGTTTTGGATTCAAGGAAGTCTGATCGCCAGCCAGTAAACACACACACACACACACACACACACACACACACACGACTGTTGGAGAGTGGAATTTTACTCACTGGAGCTGGCTTGGACTTCAGATATGAAATGTATGATTTATAGATTCTATTTCACTCTTACAGAAAACTCTGCTTAGCCTTATTGGAAGGTCGAATATGTTGGGCTCTTTTGCTAAGGTAGCTGTTAAAATTTATTTCACATTCAGGAAAGGGGTGCTTGTTATTCACCGTGTTCCCATTTTAATTATGATTTTTCCTGGCATCATTTTTAACTAGAATAACCTAAGGCCGGCAGGAAGTGGTTTTCCCTAATCAGTTCTTAAGCCCCCCGCCCCCCACTCAGCAGCACAGCTCCAGCCACGCAGATGAAATGAACTGGAGAACTGAGCAATTACCTGGTGAATCTGAGCAGTGTAGAGTCAGCAGTCAATTAGAGTAGTTCAATTACGAAAATTCTTTCTTCTCCCTTCTTTTGCTCTATAAATTACCACCCTAACTCGTGCCACTCCATCTGCCCTGGATTGAAGCTCCTCCTCCTCCTCTTCCTGCCTCTGCGACAGGGACACGGCGCCCTCTGTACCAGAGAACCTTGGCCTCTCTGCCCACCTGGCTCTCATCTCCACTCCTCTCCCTGCAGAGGCCTCACAGTCCTCCTCCCCCAGTTGAATGGGCTCAGAATTGAGCGCCCCCTAGTGTCAGGCTGACCCCTGCACGCTCACATCATTTCCCAGATGTGAGCACACATTTGGGCTTGGCTTCTAGAACTTCCCTCATACTGAGATTGTCTTTGCACACCTGTCAGCTCCTCGGATTCATTTACCAATGGGAACCCTGCTTCTTTTACCAGCTTCTGTCACGAGGGACCGAAGGACGGCTAACCCTAGCCCAGTGTGAGGAAGGGGCCTGCTCCCAGGGACAGGCCTCACATATGGACACCCAGCCCCACAGGCCTTCTGAGTCCAGCTGTGTCCCCCTGTCCATTGGGACCTCCAAGGCCTTCCTGTTCATCGCCATGCCAAGCACCTGCCCGCATCTGGATTAGCGATAGCCAATCCCATATTTGGCCAATTTCCCGCCATCAGCCACATCTTCCCCGTGGCTGCAAGGTACCTGGAAACCTTACAAAGCTACCTGGAGGTCCTTTGGCATGTCTTGCTAGACTGTGAGCTATTATACTAGATAATTATTCATTTATTAACATGTGTTCACTTAATGCATGTTTATTGAGCACCTAGTATGTGCCAGGCCCTCTACCAGCTGCTGGGCATTCAGTGTTAAACAATACTACTTCCCATCCTTTAGGAATATGTATCAGTTTCCTGGGGCTTCTGTAACGAAGTACCACACACTGAGTGGTTTAAACAACATAAATTTAGGTCTCACAGACCTAGTGGCTGGAACTCTGACATCAAGATGCCGGCAGGGTTGGTTCGTCCCGGGGCTGGGATGAAGAATCTGCTCCAGGTCCCTTTCCTAGGCTGGTGATGGCTGTCTTCTCCCAATGTCTTCGCAGCATCTTCCCTCCATGCATGTCTATGTCTGTGTCCAATCCCCCCTTTTTATAAGGACAGCGACTAGATGGCATAAGAGACCCACTCTGTTCCAGCACGAGTTCATCTTAACGAATTCCATCTGCAGTGACCTCATTTCCAAGTAAGGTCACACTCTGAGGTGCGGGGGGCTAGGACTTGAACATGTGACTTCACCCCATAACGGTATGCATCATTTTATGGGGCAGCAGACAGTCCATAAATGCTCACTGTCTGGCTACTGGGAAGAGTAGTTCCCTTTCCTTACTTCACTGTTCAGGGCAGACACACCTGCAAGACAGCCAATACTTATCAAGTGATAACTATGTACCAGAAACTGTATTTCTTGAGCACTTACTATATGCTGAACACTAGTTAGTGACTTACATGCATGGACACAACCCTACGGAGAAACGGAGGCCCAGAGAGCTTAAATCACAGCCCACCTTCACACGGTAAGGGGTCGACTGACCAGGTGTGTTTTGTAGGAACTGAATTACACCTCCTGTCCCCCAGCTCCTGCAACACAGGGCTCTGTGGTGTTAGATCCTGCTGGTTCCGGGGCATGGCCCGCACAGACTGCTGTGTGAGCAAGCCGCCTTGCTGCCGGTTCTAATCCCCGCAGTCAGAACCTCTGCCCCGTGTGCTCTTCAAACAGGCACCCGTCCGTGTCAGGTCCTGTGTATTGACTGCCTTTGCTGTAGTGCCTGTCAAATATGTCTGCTCATTGCTCACGGTCTGTCTCGTGATGGAGTGTAAGTCCCATGAAGGCAGGCTGGCATCCCTGTGCCTAGCCTTCCAGAAAGACCTTCGGGTAAATGCATTTTGCGACAGATAAAGCAGATTTCTTTGGGGAACTTCTCAAAAACATGATTTGATTTGTTTTAAAATAGCGCAGGGCACAGAATGACTCGGGGAACTCATATGTTAAATAATTGAGCAAAAACGAGACTTAAAGCATCGTCGCTGGTCCCCAGCACAGCTGTGGAGGACACTGGAGGCGTGACTCTCCGCACCAAAGTCCTATTACTGCAGTTATTGATAATTATCTTCCTGAGCGGAGCTCTAGCAGGGAGCCTCACGTTGCAGTTTCACTTGAAGTATTGACTTCCCACCCAGGGCCCCGTCAGCATTCTCTATCCTAACAGCAGCCGGCTCCCGCTGCCTTGTGAGAACAGGCTGCACATCTGAGGCAAACTTGATGGGCTGAGTGTGTGTGTGTGTGTGTGTGTGTGTGTGTGTGTGTGTGTGAGGGTAATTCACAGACACACTGCACTGCTGAGGTGTTGGAGCAGAGAGGGTGGGGCTGGCAGTTGGAAGGCCTGTATCCCCACCCAGGGCCACAGGCGGCTCCCAATTTGTGTTGAGACTGGTGTCTTCATTTGGAAGAAGGGGTAAATGATTCCTGCCCTGCCTGCTTCACAGACCATCGCAAGGCTCCATGAAGAAAGGGCACAGAGACGTGCTCTGGGCCCTGCACGGGGACACGGGCAGAACTACCTGCGAGCAGCGTGCCGGCCAAGAGCGTTGGTCGGACGGACATGGGCCAAGTCCCAACGCTGTGACTTATTAGCTGTGACCGTTGCTATTTACAAATCTCTGCACTTCAGTTTTGTCTTCTGTGAAGTGGGGACAACACCACCAGCCCGGCGTGTGCAGGAGGGTTGAAGGGAATGATATTTGAGAAGCTCTTGGCACCTGGTAGGTGCAGGAGTAATATTCTCCCCATTGATTTTCCTTTGTCACAGACAATGCCATTGTATCAGTTTTCTATTGTTGTCATGACACTTCCTCAAATTCAGTGGCTGAAACAATACACGTTTGTGATCTCATTGCTCTGTAGGCCAGAAGTCCGGTGGGTGGGGCTGTTTCTCTACATGTTGCTCAAGGCTGAAATGAGGGTGTGGGTGACAGGCTCTGGGCAACATCTGCTTCTAGGCTCATTCAAGTTGTTAGCAAACTGAGTTCCTTGTGGTTGTAGGACTGAGGTCCCTGTTTTCCCAGCTGGCTAGTTGCTGGGGGGTTGTCCTCAGCTTCTAGAGGCTGCCCACACTGCTTGGCACGGTGGCCCCTTCCTTCCAGTGTCTTCACGGCTGGTGGAGTCCCTCACATCACATCACTCTGACTTCCTCTTCTGCCTCCCTCTTCCCCCTTTAAGGGCCCATGTGATTATACATTGGGCCCACCCGCATAATCTGGGAGACTCTACAGCCCTATCTTAAGGTCAGTAACCTTAATTTCACCTGCCAGGCTCCTTTTGCTAGGTAACCATTTTGTGCCAATGTAACACACAGTGTCAGGGATGGGAACATGGACATCTCTGGGGGCCATTATTTTTCCTATCATAGCCATCTGTTGATATCCTATTGTTTCATATGTATTGACAATGTCTCGTTAACAAGATGTAAAATTCAAAGTACTTAGCTCAATGCCTGGCATCGAGTAAGCTCCTGACTAATACTAATTTCTGTTTCTGGCATTGATAAGCAGAGGACAATTAATCTCTTGTTTTGTCCATAGGTGCTAGCAAATCTACCTGGCGGAGAATCATCTACTTTGAAACCCATCTTCACTTTTCTCCAGGAAGGCTTTCTGACCCCAGCCCGTGCCCACCAGTCTGGTTCAGAGGCAAGTCCCGTGTAACTGAACCACAGTACTTACCTTGTTTATTTATCTATTAAAAATTTTTTTTGTTTCTTTATTGATTTTAGAGAGAGAAAGGGAGAGGGAGAGAGATAGAAACATCGATGAGAGAGAACATGGATTGGCTGCCTCCTGCATGCCCCCCACTTGGGATTTGGCCCACAACCTGGGCATGTGCCCTGACCGGGAATCGAACTGGTGGCCTCTTGGTGCATGGGTTGATGCTCAAGCACTGAGCCACACCGGCTGGACCATAGTACTTACTTTGTTTAGTTGTCCACATCTCTTCCACCAGACTTTGAGCTTTAAAAATTCTTTTTAAATTGATTTTTGAGAAGGTGGAAGGCAGGGGTTGGGGGGAACATTGATGTGAGAAACATACTTCGATCAGTTGTCTCCTGTACATGCCCCAACGAGGGATCAAACGCACAGCCTAGGTATATGCCCTGACCTGGAATCAAACTTGCGACCTTCTGGTGCATTGGATGATGCTCCAACCAACTGAACCACCTGGCCAGGGCCAGACTCTGAGCTTTTTTTTTTAAAAAAACTTTTTTTTATCCTCACCGAGGACTTTTTTTTTTTTTTTTTTCATTTATCTTCAGATAGAGCAGGAGGGAGAGAGGGAGGAAGAGAGAGAGAAACATCAATGTGAGAGAGACACATCAAGTGGCTGCCACCCACATGACCCCAACCTGGGCTGGGGACAAACCGCAACCGAGGTACGTGCCCTTAGCGGGAACCGAGCCCGGGTCTCTCTGGTCCGCGGGCTGATGCTCTAACCGCTGAGCCAAACCGGCCAGGGCCAGACTCTGAGCTTTTATTTATTTATTTATTTATTTATTTATTTATTTATTTATTTATTTATTTGTTCAGATAGAGTAGGAGGGAGAGAGAGAAACATCGACGTGAAAGGGCCACATCGAGTGGCTGCCACCCGTCATCGAGTGGCTGCCACCCGCACGACCAACCAGGGCCGGGGACAAATTGCAACCCAGGTACATGCCCTTAGCGGGAACCGAACCCGGGCCTCTCCGGACCGCAAGCTGACGCTCTAACCGCTGAGCCAAACTGGCCAGGGCCAGACTCTGAGCTTTTAAAGAACTGAAACTAATACTGTTTTCCACTGGTATCATTTAGTAGAGTGTCTCATAATAGTAGATGCTCAATAAATGTTAATTGAATAAATGAATGATGAGAAAATCTACTGCATGCTTAAAAAGAATCAATCAAATAATTACTGGTTGGAATGCATCCCTTAAATGACATACACATGAAAACATTTATTTGAGAAGGGGAAAATGTATGCATATAGATGCTGTATTTTCTAGACTTGTCTTCACACAGAAGTTCTTGAAAAATAAATATAGGTTGTGTTTGTGAGTTGTCTAGGCTCGGATCTGTAATTGCTGCTGACTTCCGGTAACTACTGCACTTGGAAATTTACTGAATTATATTGTCACTGTTTTTTTTCTCTGAATGTATCAGGGAACAAACACAGTATTGAAATAAAGCCACATCAGCTTGGCTTACTTCTCATTTGCTTACTTCCTGGGACTTATTATATGCAAGAGCAAAATTGGACCCTTGCATTATTTCTCTTGGAAATTCACAAACAGCTCTTCCTTCTGCCCCAACCCCATGTTGAATGCTCATTTTCCATCCCTTTTCTGAAGTGCCTAATAACACTGCAAGGAGGTAGTGGTCAATAATGATCAAATAAGATCAGTGTTCACGGGGTGGTATATTTACTGTTGCTATTTGTGCGCTTGTTTTCTGTATTTTTCTTTTTCTTTCTTTCTTAAATATGTTCTTATTGATTTTTTACAGAGAGAGAGGAAGGGAGAGAGAGACAGAAACATGGATGTGAGAGAGAAACATCGATCGGCTGCCTCCTGCACACCCCCTACGGGGATCGAGCCCACAACCTGGGCATGTGCCCTGTCCGGGAATCGAACCCAGACCTCTCAGTTCCTGGGACGACGCTCAGTCCACTGAGTCACACCAGCTGGCCTGTTTTCTGTATTTTTCATTTTGCCCGTCGAGGTTTGTCAATCTGCCTACGCTGACTTCAGATCAGCCGGGGGCTGGCTCCTCGTGCCTGGGCCGGGATCTCATCACAGCTGTTTTGAGCTCGGCTGGTCCTTTCGCAATAATTGTTCCCACTCAGGGACTTTGGTCTTTTGATATTTATTTTTAGGTTCAATATAGTCTCCATTATTGCAAAGGAACAGTTTTATTATCTGAAACAAGCAACCACAAATGAAAAATTGGGGCCAAATCACAGGCCTCAGGACCCAGATGAGGAATAAAGAAACATTCTTTATAGCCGGCATGCTTTCTTTGCAGTTTCCCTCTGTCTAGTGGGCTGGGGCACATTTTTTCCCCACCATCTCAGACCAGTGATTAGGCATCCCATTGTGTCTTGATGTTACAAATGTGCTGCCCTCTGTCGGAAGTCTGAGAGTCCTAATTTCCTTTAGATTCATTTCTCCATTTTGGAGTCAGAACCCAGCTCATGTGTGCGGTCCATGAGCCATTCGGGGGTTTTCGTGAAGGCTGTTCTCAGTGGCCACCTCGGGTGGACCTCTGTTGCAGAATGACTTTCAATCCAGCAAATACGTAGAGAGCACCCACGGTGTGTCAGGCATCACGAGAGAGGCACAGATGTCTAAGACATGGTTCCCGATTTCGAGAAGCATAGGATGTGGTAAAGGAGACAGACATACACAGATAAGTAGGAAGGAAAGCTGACTCCATCAAGTTCTACAACTCTGAAAAATTAAGTGCTATGTGGGCGGAGGCAGCCAAAGAGAGTTCAGACTTCGTACTGGAGCAACTGTTGGCTTAGTGCCTGAGTGTGTTAGGTTTTCCATATGTGTGGTACACATGATTTGGGGAAGGTGACGTAACTGGGACATGGTGAGGGGTTCA
Source organism: Tadarida brasiliensis (assembly GCA_030848825.1). Lineage (NCBI taxonomy): Eukaryota > Metazoa > Chordata > Mammalia > Chiroptera > Molossidae > Tadarida > Tadarida brasiliensis. Next base: position 44,956,777 of record CM061275.1, read on the forward strand.
GGAAGGCTGCCCAGAAAGGGAGGCAGCCAGAGCCTCACTGGCATCTCGCTGTCCTCCTCATGCCGTGGGCATTGCTACACCATGGTGGGTGACCCCGGCTGCAGCACAGTTGGGTGGCAGCGTGATCAGGAGCGTGGCGGAGGGTCCAGCAGGACCTCACTCGTTAACAAACACGACAGACAGATGTGCCAAGTGCTGGGGGAGGCTGCACATGCGTATGCGGTGGCCCAGTGCGCTGAGTATGGAGAGTGAGAACGAGGGACCCATCTGTCCCAGCCACCTCACTCCCTTGCCTATCCTAGAGTTCTTGCTCCAGTGTGACCCCTCTCAGGGAATTCACTCCTCCACAGAGTCTCTGAACAAAGCCAAGTTGTAGCTGCACTGAGCAAGCTCTGTTGTAAGGCCTCTGGCAGCCTTTCCCTCTGCTTAGAATGGTCCTCCCAGAAAGTGTGGTAGGTGGTTTGGGGAGGAGAGCTCGAGGGGAGAAGACAAGTGAGTATGTGACTGCAGTAGCCTCGGTGAAGGATATGAAGCCCTGAATGTAACAACTGGGAATGGAGAGAAAGAATCAGACGAGATGGGTGTTTAGGAAGTTCAGAATCCACACAGTTTGTTGACCAATTAGATATAGTGGGTGATGAAAAGGATTCTATGATAACCCTGAGGGTTTGGGCTTGGATTGGATTTTCTATAATTACCTGGATCCCTTAGAGAGGGCTGTCAATGCAAGCTACAAACCAACATTCCATGTAATTAACTTTTATTTTTAACATGGTCCAAATTATATTTTAACAGAGAAAAATGTGAATCGATTTAATGTCTAGGCAATGTTACCTTCCATTTTTGTTATTCATAGAATCATGTTAGTTTTTTAATACAGAAACAATTAAAAATGGTGCTGAATAGAATGAGTATGACGAACTGTGTGAGTATGAAGAGGATTACGATGGTGTTTTCTTTAACAGTAGTTATGGTTTAGAATTGGTGTGTTCTAATCTTTTATATGCACAATGCAGATTTTAAAAGAAAACACATTGTAATGACTAGAAAAATGTTCCTAGTGATTGGCTTAAAGACCTTGAATATATGCTGGAGTCCTGTTCCCCACCAGTGAGAAAAAGTGGGAGAGATTTCCAATATTGCTTATTTTGATTTTTCTGTGTTCAGAATGCTGGCATTTTTCTTGCTACTCCATAGACCCTGGGAAAAAAGGATTTTTTTTTAGTGTAGGTCTGCATCTTTTAGTTTTCAAAATAGTCTCTTGCCTGCAATAGTGACATGTCGTGAATAGCTTAGGTTCCAAGCACTGAATTGAGAAGCAGAACCAAGTTGTTTAGGGTTATGTGAATGATGCATAATGTCACATCTTGACTGCTAATGAAGCACAGAGGAGAGTCTTTCAGTTTGACAACTCATTAATTCTTAAGGAAAAAAATCAACATTTCTTTGGTAGTAAATGTTGGATCTGTCCACAAATATTTCTGTTTTTCTTCCCTCTAGGCACGTAGTAGGGTGGAATTTCCTGGTCTGTGGCATAAAAGAGTCGTCATGTGACTGTCTTCGGCGAATGAGATGTAAGTGGAAATGACCCGCACCGTCTCTGGGCGAAAGTTTTATGATTTGCCAGCGTCCTTTCTGTTGTCATGGTGACCAGTGGTGCTCCAGAGGCCGGAGGCTCTATTAGTTTTTGTTCCTGCGTGAGGCAATGTGGGAATGAGTCCTGAGCAGATTTACAACCTTTATTGTTTTAAGCAACTGAGATTTTAGGAGTATGTGTGTCGTAAAGCCTACCCTGACTCATACACATTTAATTCTTTATGAACACATTTTAAAATACTGCTTATATTTCCTGATTACCATATGTTCATTGTGGAGCATTTTGAAAATACAGAAAAGTATGAAAAAAAAAGAACATCCACTAAAATTACCTACATAAAAATGATTCCTGTTACTATTTTCATGTACAGTTGACCCTTGAACAACAAGGATTTGAACTACCCAGATCTATTTATATGTGAATTTTTTTCAAAGAATACTGTAAATGTATTTTATCTTTCTTATGATTTTCTTAATAACATTTTCTTTTCTCTAGCTTACTTTATTGTACAAATACAGTATATAATACATTTAACATACAAAACATGTGTTTAGTTACTGTTTATGTTATTGGTAGGGGTTCCAGTCAACAGTAGGCTATTAGTAGTTATATTTTTGGGGAGTCAAAAGTTATGTGTGGATTTTTAACTGTGTGGGCTTTGGTGTCCCTAACCCCCGTGTCGTTCAAGGGTTGACTGTATTTTATTTCTTTCTCTCATATATATTAACATTTAAAAATTGGGATCACATTATATATACAATATGACTTTCTTGCTTCACACTATATCAATAGTATTTAAAATATATAAATATATAAATTTGCTGCATAGTATTAATTAGTGAAGGAATGTTGTAATCTATTTTTACATCTATGTTTTAATTTCTATTATATAATTTATAACAAAGTACTATCTTACTTTTATACTTTTTCTGGTTGTAAATAACATCCAAAATGAAACATTCATATCCACCTTTGCTTGGATTGCTGCTATTTTCTTAGGGTAAATCCTAGAAGGGGAATTACAGGGTCAAAGAGTGTGCATATTTTTAAGACTTTTGCTGCACATTACTAAATTGCCCAGGAGAACGGTGGTACCAGTTGACACTCCAGCAATGAGAGATGGGCCATCTCACCATCCCTGCTGAGTATTAGAATTCCTTTTCATCTCTGTTAATTTGATGGGTGAAAATATTTCCTTGTTTTATATTCGCATTTCTTTGATTGCAAGTGACGTCAAACACGTATTTCATGTGTTTGTGAGCTTGTTTGCATTTTTCCTTGTGGGAGTTGTCTAAGTGGATTCTCAAGCCCCCAACACCAAACTGTTGAACAGGAAGCCATGCAGGAGGCCTCAGCATGGGTTTTTGAAGTGTGTGTTCAACAGGCTTCTCTTATTCCCACTCTTCTTCCTTGTGATTCTTTTCTCTCCAGTCATCTCTGTCCACAGCCTATGTCTCCTTCAAGCTTTGGTCTCTCTCCAAGCATTTTATTGTACCGGGCTGCAGTCATAGCTGAATCTGAAATTTTGGAGAGAAAGGGATGAATGTGATCAAAGTTAGTTTTGAGTGGAACAGCATTATTGTGGAAAAATTCATGAAGTATCTCCCTTGTGGAGGTCCCTCCCTACCAAGTACTCTGTCTGCATGGCAAAGAGGCGGTGGGCACATCCTTCGGAGGGTCAGTGATTCCGAGCACGGTCTGCTTCTCTGGCTTCAGGCTTGAATCTACCGTGGCTGGTGATAACGCTTAAATCACTCTTCCTGGGAGTGTTCTTATTTAGTTCATAGACATGGTCTTACTCCCGATTGCCTATTTGGTGCATTTAAGAAGGGAGAAGAAAGAATCTAAATTCCCCCAAAGTGAGTGTTACTTTTTAGCTAGCGTGAGATAAAAGACAGATTGAAATGGAGCCAGAGGGACCTGCCCTTCACCCTCCATCTTCATCGGAGTTGGACGCTCACATTGGTATGTCAGGCAGCAGCTGGCAGGCTCTTTTATCATCATTAATTGTCCGCTGAGTTGTCACAAGGAGAGACGAGAATTCAGGTTTAATTACATCTGTATCATGTCTGATAAAGTTCAGGAGATCCTGGGGGTGCAGGACAGCGTGGGCCAGCAGTGTGCCAAGGCTACCCTGAAGCAGCAGCCATGTGTGTTCTTGGGGGCAAAGGTGCATTGACTGCATTCCAAGGGAAGAAAGGCCTGTCGAGGCTGGGCCACTGCCGTGAGACATGGTGAAGAGGACGAGGGGGAAGGGAGGCGGCTAGCAGCCTTGAGCCGGGTAAGGGTAATTTGGTTTATCTGGGGCAGGTGTAGTGGGCCTTCCCAGGGAACAAGCAAAGATTCGTTCAGGGAGATTTGCTTGTTTTTATGGACAATAACCTACTGCCAGACAGGGAGCAAAGAAATCCATTTGGTTTTAGATAAAACAATAACACTCCCACTTCCATCGACTTTATGAAATCGGTCTCTTTGGCTGCCCTCTGGTTTTATGGGTGCAGAGAGAGGCCTTGTGACAGTGAAGCGGGCTTTGGCTAAATGGAGAACTCAAGTGCAGCTTAACGGAAATGGCAAGAGGCAGGGCGCACGGGCTGAGAGTATCGGGAGCTTATTTCGTCGCATCCTGAAAGAAGTCACTGAGAGCTGAGAGCCTTCACCACACTTATGACAATGGTCCTGCTGCCCAGCTTAGCCACACAGGTCTCCTTCTGATCTCCTCTCCTCCCCTGGATGTACATATACACATGTAACCATGGCAGGAACTCAGGTAGTCACTTCTCTTGGTCTCCACTGCCTTTCTCAGTCCACTCTGCGGGACTGGTGTCGCCTCTGTCCCCAGTGAAATACAGGCAGGCCCTGTGACTTTGCTGTCCAAGCCGGAGTAACACAGATTGTTCTCCCGTCACTTCAAGTCATGCAATGGCATCTTACTGTGGTAGTTAGTATACCTGGTCCCATGTCATAGTTACAACTGGAATTTTGTTTTAAAAGACAAAGTTCTTCCTTTCTGCCAGTTCAGGCTTCTTCCCTGCAGGAGGGTCTGGTCAGGGAAAGGGGGTGTCCCAGGCTCTCCTTTCCCCACTTTCCTCGCCCAGCACCCTCATCCTCCTTCCACATCCCACTAACCCTTGGGTTCCGACTCGGCAGTCACATCCTGGTTTACCCAGGCTGGGCCCTGCTGCCTCTTGCCTTGACCTAGTTGTTAATCATTTTCTTTTGTACCAGGATTCTCCAGAGAAACAGAACTGCTAGCCCCAAGGCAGTTAGGACACCAAATAATCCTATTGCTCTTATAATATCTAAATATTGAATATTTAAAAGATAAGCAGGCTTAAAATTTGTACTGGAGAGAAAATATTCCTTCAAGCCATTAAGGAGCATGAGGAACCCTAAACCTCTGAAATATAGTTGGAGAAGTTTGAAGAATTCATAAATCAAAAGATCCCGGGTTACATTCATAAATATGTAGAGCTTAGAATAATAAAATAAGGGCTAATTCAGAGGTGCATTTAGGAAGGTGACCAGAGAGAGCATAATTAAAGTAACTGGGTTCATAGCCAATTTGGAATTCTGTCTCCAGGAAAATGGTCACGGTGAGATATTCACAGACAACCCAGAGAAAATGAGCACGAAGAAGGAAATAGGCTGAGGTGGTGAAGAGGTCAGATTCTAGAGTGAAAGTGAATAGATTCTAATTCTGCCTAAATAATTTATGATCTGGGCAGCCTTAGGGTACATGTGGAACTTTTCTCTGCCTTAATTTTCTCACCTCTAAATTGGTACCTATCTCACAGGGAGGCTGTCAGGATGCCAGCAGTGACCTTGGTACACAGGAAGCGCTCAATAAATATATTATTATACCCAGATTTTTTTCTCGTAGATGTTCCGAGTCTGATACAGAGATGCACATTTCTAATAAAGAGAGGCTGTAAGACAAAAGCCATGGATCCAAGCCAATAGAAAGAGAGTGGGTCAGATTTTACGGCGGCTGCATTGGATTATGCAGGGTGGGCACAAGTCGGTTTACAGTTGTTCACAGGGAAAATAATACAACAAATAATAACAATAATGCAAGAATAAACTCTGTGTTCCACGTACTCACAGCTGTAAGCCTTCTTTTGCCCTACCCTGTGTAGTCACAAAACAAATAGACTCAGTTTCAGATATAAAAGAGACAAAAGTATGCGAAGAAAGTGTTTAATTCCACACACTGAGGGAGTGACTTTCAGTTTGTTCTATTTTTTTTTTAGTGTTTAGTTTACTAAATCTCTTTTTTTCCCAAAAGAGAGAAACAAATTTCAAAAAAGTTGTCTCATCCTCTGATTATATTGTTTTATAGCTATGACTTTTAATAAACTCCATTCTCTAGTCATGCAGATGTGACCCATATTAGTTAGAACTGATCCCATGTTGTAACTAGCACCCCTCCAAGTTGCAGAGCGAGTTCTACTAACAGAGGTTCACTCACTTGGACCACAGGCTGCTCTCCGGAAGAACCTTCCTGCAGTGTTGGCCCAGACCCATTACCCTGTGGCTCCTCTGTCGCCTAGGGTCTTTCTGGTGTCCTCCATTGGGTTTTCAGCTGCTCCGAGCTGATGAGCAAAGATACAGAACAAGTATGATTGTGTGGGATGTTTCCTATCCAGCTTATAAGTGGCAATCATCATTTACTCCCATGTTCCTTCGGCCCGAACTTGGCCCCATGGCCTCAACCGAAGGAAGCTAGAGAATGTAGGTTTCCTGTATTCCCATGTTGGGAAAAAGGGACTGGAAAGCATTTAGTTAGCCTCTGCTTCATGACTTTTGGTGATGTGAAATTAAATAAAAGTTTGTGTAAGGCTTTAGAGGGTGGGTTGCAACAAGGGATGTTGAGAGACTTGACCACTTGATCAAGGAAAAACATTATGTGCTTCAAAATGCATCAGTCTGCATAGCAGTGAGGACCTCTTTGAGCAGGATGGACCCCGACCCTCATCTCATTTCACTTGGTGTTAACTTGGTGTTCTGGGTCTCCCCTCTAGAATTTCTCTTAACATGCTTCACTGTTTACAGCTAAGTCTGGAATATCAAAATGTCCTTGATTCATCCATCAAAGAGAGACTGAGCATCTATTATGAAAAGACAATAAGAATAGATTTTGCATATATCTTCAGATAGTAAGTTGTCTTTATAAAGGGGTAGAAACTTTCAGTTCATGAAACAGTCTCTTCAATAATTGTAATTTATAGAAGCACAATGCAATGTCCTAAAGGAATAATCACGCCATATGACTGCTGGCTTCTCATCTGAGTGATCAGCCCCACGAGGGAATGGGCAAACAGGGCAGAGTGTTGATCAACTCTGAGAGGAAGAACTCAAGAACTGCCCTCACAAAGTTTTCCGGTGCCAGTTGGGTTACATGATTGCATGATGTATGATTTGGTACTGTTTTGGTCAAGATTGGATTGTCTGTGATTCTTAACATCTCCACTCCTTTGTTTCTCCATCTCAGTCAATGGTAAGCTAGACCAGGTCATCACTGTGGTTCACTTCAGCTCTCAGAGTGATCAGTAGTTCTTTTTGCCCTCTGGCTCACTTGAGGAACGGCTTTCCCTACTTCTTCTTCCTCTTCCTGGTGTGAGCCCAAGAGAAAGAAAAAGCAATTTAATTTTAATGTTATCTGAAGTCAGACATAATTAGGAAGACAAATCTGCTGGAAAAGAAAATATGTACTCCGAAGCCAAATACTGTGGTGCTGGCAGGCGGATCAAGCACCGACCTACTGCATTAACTGTGCTCTATGAGGCTTTCACTGAAGATAATAGTTATGTTCCAAGAGGGCATGATGTGACCCATGGTATTTCCAAATTCTCAAGAGTAACAAGCCATGAAAAAACAAGATTTATCTGTATGCATGAGTTCTCAAAACCATCCTTTGATTTTGCACGGTAGGAAGAGTATCGGAGCGGGGCCATGTTATCCAAGGGCCATCTAAGCTGTTGAAAATACAGATTTCTGAGCCCTACCCCACACTTATTAAGTTCAAGTTTCTGGGGGTAGAACCCAATACTCTGAATTTCTGACAAATTCCCCAGTTTGAGAGCTCATTAAAAGTTTGGCAACCATTAAACAAGTCATCAAATGACCGCCCTCATCTGTAGAAGGAGAATATTAATACTTACTCTGTTTGTCACACTGAGCTGTTATGCAGGTTATAAGAAAATCGTGGGTCCGAAGCCCTTTGCCAAGTGAAAATTCCCCTGCAAATATAAGCCTGTGTTGTTATTGTCAGGGGTGAAATCATAGACAACCATCTTTTGCTCTTGCATTTTCTTGAAAATGTCTCAGGTTCCCCGGCCCACAGGGGCTTGGGCACAGAGGTGTATCAGAGTGTGATGCATTTACGCTGGACCCCCTGCTTCGGTTGAGTTTACATCCACTGCAGCAGCTCCAAAGTGCACGTAGAGTTAACTCTAAGCAAGGTTCCATCTGCGCACGTACGGGTTTTAAAGGGGACAAGCACAATGTTCTCTTCTGTTGATCAGGGACACAAACAAAGCTATTAGCTCTAGGTCTAGGGAGAGGAGAAAAAAAAATCACTTTTCATATTGTGCAACCAACCTTAAATCAGGTCAATCTCTCCTTCATTGCTGGCTAATATCCAAGTCACAGTGAAAAGCTGATGTTTTTTGTTTAGAATGGATTTTTTCGCAGTGTTTATAAACCAAGACTCCTTGAAATTTTCATTAGGAGGATCATACAGTTCACCTCTTGTCCTGCCCTTTCTCCTTTCTCCTGGAATAGTTGAGTGATTTTGAAAATTCTCACTAGTTTAATTGATTAGTAAAGAGAGTTATTTTTGAAAGTCACCTTTGGCAAAGCAGAATGGAGATTGACATACAGTTGAGAATCTATGACCTTGGTTTATGCAGCACAGGGAATATGAACATGATCTTCATTATAGCTTTGAGTGAGTAAGAAAGGGAAGCAGATGCTCATTTGTGAACTCTGTGCCAGCACCTTGCCAGGCACATATGACCCGTCATGTCATTGAATCCTAATAATCTATAATCCTGTGACATAGATATTGTCACTATGTTTACAGGCAAGGAAGCTGAGGCTCCAAGTAGTTACCTTGGTGATAGGTGGTGGATCCGGGATTGTTTCTGTGTAACAAATCACCCAAAAACTTAATGACAAATCGATAATTGTCATTATTGCTCACAAGTCTACAGCCTGGGTAAGTTGACTGGTCAGCTGGGCAGTTCTGGGTCAGGTTCAGCTAATTTTGGTGGAGCTTGCTCATGCTTTTGCAATCAGTTTACCAGTTGGCTGGTGTGTGTGTGTGTGTGTGTGTGTGTGTGTGTGTGTCTCACATGTGTGGCAGTTGGTTGACTGTTGGCTAGGGCATGGGAGTGTGGAAGGTTATATTTCCGAGAACGGCCACCACAGCATACCCTATCTCTTGTGTCCTTTTTACAATGGACATTACAGTTTTCTCACCTATGACCCTAGCCCTTGAATCTGGGTAGACTGATCTGTGACTGCTTTAACCCACAGGATATGTCAGAAGTAATGCCAGGCCAATTTCCAGGCTTAGACCTTGAGAAACCAGAAGCTTCTATTTTCTTCCCTTTATGACTTTGCTGTTGGAACCCACCTCAATGCTGTGAGAAAGCTGAGCAGCCACTTGGAGAGGCCACATGGAGCTGTCCAGCGGACAGTCCCAGCTGAGGTCCCAGTTGACAACCAGCATCAACCAGCAGGTGTGAGTGAGTGAGACTTTGATGCTCCAGCTCCCAGGTGTCAAGTCACCCCAGCCTTCGAGCTGCCCGGCGGATGCCACGTGGAGCAGAGATGGACGGTCTCTGCCAGACCCTGCCCAAGGTGCTTATTTGTGAGGGAAAGAAATGATAATTGTGGATTTAAGCCACTGAGTTTGAGGCGGTTTGTTGTGCAGAAATAGATAAGTGGAATAGAGAGATATTGGGTTTCCTATCATTCATCAGGCTAGACCGGGCTTCTCTGCATGAGCGCTAGCAGAGTGGAGAGGGAGCGGGGGGGGGGGGAGGGAGAGACAGGAACAGGGACAGGGACAGGGACAGGGGGAGGAAGGAAGCAAGAAAGTCTCTTGAGGCCTAGGCTTAAAAGGGACACACCGTCACCCCACATCACAAGGCCAGCCTGGTTCAAGGAGGGGCAACGGCTGCCTTCTGATGGGCGGAGCTGAAAAGCCAGATTGAAAGGAGTCTACACAAAAGGAGGAGTGAAGAAGCCTTGTGGCCATTTTCGCAATCTACTGGGTCCTGCAGCCTCCTCAGGCTCGTGGACAACTGAGGTCAGTGAGGACAGTGAAGCAGCCCTTTCACAACCCAGGAATCTTTAATGATTGTGTTCATACAACAACATATAGAGAATAAAGCCTGATCTCCCGCAAGTGTGGCCTTATAGGATATCAGCTGCATGAAACAAAGCTGAGAACAGAGCTGTCGCCAAGTCCACACACATGACTCACAGGAAGGGCCTGAGCTGCCCATGGGCCCCCGTGGAGTATGGGGAATAGAGCGTGGACGGAATGGGAACAGTTTTATTCCCTTATGCTGCAGAATACACAGGGCATGTGTCAGACTCTGATTTACATGCATTCATTGATTTATTTGAGGAACAAGTGGAGTGCCTGTCAAGAGGGTGAAGCGATGATCTTTGGACTATTGTCAAGGCTCTCGCTGGGTCTGCGATCATGAACACCCACCTCTGAAGGTCGGTTATTTGGGGAGCACAAGAAGCTGGCTTCACTCTGGGACAAACGACACATTTGGGTCAGCTTTGGAGTAAGTTTAGTGGCTTCTGTTAGAGGTCTGACTTGCGGAAAGGTTCCGACGAGTCACCAACTTGCTGGGCAGGGGGACACCAGGACCAGGGTGAACAGGGAAGGGGACCTCTTTGACTTTTCCAGACCAACTAAATGAACCAGGTTCACTTCAGTTCAGTGCTGTCTAAATCAACAAATAGTTATTGAGCATCTGCCCCAGTCAGAGAGCTAAACTAAGATCTGGGCTTTGCTTCAGAGGTGTTACGGTCTCAAAGTCAGTCAGTAAGCCAGTTTTTACCACTCAGTGTGCTAAACACTGATTACGTCACAGAGGGTGTGAACAGGAAGCACTGGAGAGGAAACTGAATTTAGCCTGTGGGTCTGCCAGGGCTTCCTGGAAGCCTCCGGAGGAGAAGGGGTTGCCTAGGAGAGGTGGGGAAAGGTGTGTACAGGCAGGAGGAACAGCACGTGCAAAGACCCAGGAGCAAGAGGACAGCCAGAACAGAGTCTGGGTGTGTGTGGGAGGGTGGGGGCCTGAGGGAAGTGACATAGTTGCATTTGTTGTTAGGAATCAGGACCATGGAGAAGGGATTCACGGGGGAAAGCAGACAGGGGAACTCTGAGAGGTGGTTAAGGGCATCCAGGCCAGCAGTGATGAGGGCCCCAGCTCAGGGAGCGGTCATGGGACCGGAGAAGAGGACATTTTAAGGAAGTGCGGTCGCTGGATGTGGAGTAACTGGACGGGGCAGTGGAGGAGGTCAGGGTGATGCTCAGATTTTGAACAATGGGTGGCTGGCGCAGCCACGGTCTGACACAGGGCACACGGGAGGCCGGGCCGGCCAGGGCTGGGGCAAGGCTGTGTTTGGCTGAGGACGCGCTGTGTTGGAGGATCCATGGGACAGTAGCCTGGCAGAGTGCACCCTGAAGACTTCGAGACAGTTTTCTGGGTTGTTCCAATTCCTATCTCTGCCCGCTCCTGGCCTGCCTCCATCCATGCCTTCCCTATCCCCTGCAGAAACCCAGTCTCCAAACCCACACAGTGAAAACTGCATTTGAAACAGTATGTTCATCCGGAGTCTTGTGCCTGTCTACCATCTCCTAGGGGGCGCTGTGCCCCCCTTCAAGACCTTCGTGTGCATGGCTGGTGCCCTCGCCGTTCTGCAAATGACTGCAATGTTGTCAGACACTGGGGGGAACGCACTCGAGCTCGCTTTTACGTCTTCCTGCACAGTGGAGCGTGGGTCGGTCTGTGAACCATTCTGTTCCCAAACCCGAAAGGTATTATATACTTTTCCAGTTGAGCTCAGGAAAGTTACTTCCTTCGGCTTTATCAAGTTGTGCAATTTACAAAGAACAATTCTGATTTGTGTCTCACAACAATCTTCTCAGGTCTATGGGAAAGATATTATGAATTCCATTTTATTGGTGAAGAAATTGAGGCTCCGAAACCTCATGACTTACGCACTGTGGTAGATCTAAAACATGAACCAGGTCCCATCTCCAGGTCCAGTGTTCTCTCTGTCCCAGTGTCTTATCCTTCCTTTGGCAAGAACAGTTGATACATGGGTCAGCTCTGCAGCGCCTGGAATCAGCGCCTCTAACATGGTCTCATCTGGCTTAGCGACATCAGCCCTCCCCTTGGGGTGAGCCTTCTCCACTGTATCCTGGGTCTTTCACTGGGCAAAGGCTGTGCCTGGCTGTTGCATTTGTCACTGGGCCCTTTGCTGAGATTGTCTGGTTAGAGTGAAATCACTAAAGTTCTTTTGGGGGCCACTGATTTGTATTATATATGAGCGTTTTCTGCTTTTATGCATAGGTATTAATTTTCCTTGCCACATTCTATTTCTCAGTAGCTACTGAAACTCAAGTACCACCACTAAACCAAGGGCCACATTTCATGTCTGAGACTGACAAGTGGCCGTGCAGGGGGGCAGCCCTTCACTTACAGCCGGGTCAGCAGGGCCCGGGGTTGGCAGAGGGCAGGACAGAGGAAAAATATCCTGCCTGAAGTGCCTTGGTGTGCCACTAGCCCCCTGATAGTCACAACTGGTTTCCTTTCTGCGTCCATCAACATCCCACACAGCCCATTGGGCAACTTAGGAGTTTTCTATAAATGAGAAAGGTACCTTATTACGAGAGAACCATTAGGGGCTCACAGTGGTTCTCAGCCCCCCGAGTTCTCTGTGACCTTCGGCAGCACAGCTAGGCTTAAGGCAGCAGAGAGGGTCTGCAAGAGGAAGGTTCCCGTGGGTGAAAATCGCAAGCCTTGCCTGGGCCTGCTCTCCGGGAGTGCTGCCTCCTTCCTTAAAGCTTGACCAGGACTAGAACTCCGATTCGGTTATGCTCATGTCACATGTCGGTGTACCCAAGGAGAGACCAAAAGTTCAGGGGTGTTTGTGAGCGTGTACATGTGTTGGGAGAAGGAATGGAGGGTTGTACAGCAGGTAGGTGATTGATCGTCCCAGTTTGGCTGGGACAGAGGGGTTTCCTGGGACACAGGGCTTTCAGTGCTAAAACTCAGCCAGTCCCAGGACAACCAGCATGGTTGGTCACCTTAGCTTGGGGGAGGGGTCACAATTATTCCATCATTATTCTGAGAGGCAAAGCACTGTTATGGTTAATGGTTCAGGGCTGGAGTCAGACAACCTGAGTTCAAAGCCTAGGTCCACTGTACACTGTGAGACCCTGAGCCAGAGACCCTGTGCCTCAGTTTCTTCATCTGTAAAATGAGGACGTAAATGTGCCTACTCCACAGGGTAGTTGAGGATTAAATGACACACCAAATGTAAAGACCCGGCCTGTGGGCACTCTTGCCTGCGCCTGGTCTCCCCCAGGCCCCACGAGATCCCGGGTGTCAGCGTTCGGTACAGAGTGCTGTCCCATCTGCGTGGCAAGTTCTCGTGGGATGTTTGTTTTCTGGTTGGAAGGCTTTTTACAAGACAGAGAGCTCTGGGGCGTGGGGGCAGCCAGGGCTGCTCCACACTTAGCATCTTGCCAAGACAGAGCACAGCTTTGACAAATGTCATAACCTAAGGAAAGGGAGCTTGAGGTGTCAGCTGGCAGAAGACTCTGTCTCTGTTAGTTCTCCTCGCTCAAGATGGTGTGTGTGGGAGCAGAAGGTGGGGAGGGGGTTCTAATTCGGGGAGTACCAAACACTGGGGCCACTCCCACAAAGGCACCCTAGACTGTTGTCATCTGATAGCCACACTGATAACACAGTCTCTCTCTCTCTCTCTCTCTCTCTCTCTCTCTCTCTCTCTCTCTCTCACACACACACACACACACACACACACACACACTTTGTGCTGGTGCAACCATCCTCCAGAAGGCAGGGTGTGAGGCTTGCTGTCCCCAAATGGCCTGATTTCCCTTCTCATCCCCGTTAGATGGACTGGGGACCTTCTTCTCCAGATCTGTCCTCTTTCTGTCCCTGTCCTGTTCTGTGCCTGACTTTCCTCCCTTTGCCTTGAAGAGCGAGGACCCTGCTTTGTAGGATAACAAATAGAACTGTCAAACACATCAGTGCCGCCGCCTGCAAAGATAAATGGGGCGACATGTGGAGCAACCTCTGTGGATCCCGGGGCCCCAGCAGGAACTGACACGGTGACAGATGGGGGACGAGCGGCACTGACACAATCGGGTCGCGTGCATGTCGAGGGGGCAGGGCGGTGTCTGCTCCCTGCGGCTCCCTCCCTCTGCACGGCGGCGTGCAGGCTGGGTCGCTGGGATAGCGGAGCGATAGCAGGCCGCCCCCGCTCACCGGGCCTCGTGAATCCTGGGAGCAGCAGGGGCGAGGGAGCAGGCTGCGTGCAGGGCACTCTTCTCTCTCTGGGGTGACAGCAGTGACCTTGCCAAGAGAGCCAGTCCTGGCAAAGACCAGGGCAAGGTTTGTCTTTCAGCCTCCACCTCATCCTCCTCCAGGCCTGCCCTGTGTGAGCGCGCAGTCTCAGCCGTCCTTCCCTGCACCCCGGAGGCTCATCCCCCCGACTCTCACCCGGGAACCCCTCCCAGGCCTTCCCATCAGCCCATGCAGTGGACGGTTCCACTCCTTCCTCTGTATCAGAAGTCCCGTTTCATGGGAGCCGGTGGGCTGTCCTGCGGGGGGGCCCCGAACTGCCTCCTTGCTGCATGGGCGAGGTCAGCACGTCCCGGGGGCACGGGCAGGGCGTCCTGGGCCCTGACGGAGGGGCCCGATCGGAAACTGCACTCCCATGCCATCCCAATGCTTGGTCGCCTTTGGAGACGAGTTCCGGGTGGTAATCGTGCCCTTTCAGCTTCCTTTCTCGTTCTGCCTCAAGAAAGCTTTCCTTCACTCATAGATGCTGCTCCAGGGTCTTCCCTGGGTCTCCGCCTTCATATCCACGCGGATGGGCTTCCGAGGACCCGCACGATCGCCTCCACCCGTAAAACATGTAGTGAGGGTTCACTCTCGGGGTGGGGGGCAGAGAGGTGGCTGCAGATAAAAAGCCACAGCCTGTCACATCTGGGGACTCATAGCCTAATTAAGAAGAGAGCTGTGTGTGTCACTTCAACCTGTGGCCATGAATTTAGTTAAAGGGGCAGAGTGAGAGCTGGAGGAGGAAGAGGAATCTCGGCCTGCGAGGAACACCCATCCTCAAGGAAGAGGCGGGATTTGGCAGGATGAAGCGGACCTGAAATGGTGGGGAGCAGGAAGACCAGGGAGCCATGCGCCTCATGGCACACAACACATTGCCAAAATTTTATGGCACGTCAAAAATAAATCTTTTGCCCATCACACCAAAAAATAGGTATAATTTTGATTCATTCACAACCAGATGGCTATTGTTGTGTTGGCTGTTGTCATTTTTAAATTTGACAGTCTGAGGAAAAAGAGGTCAGTGCCCCTGAGTAAATAGCCAGGTACCGCACGTTTAAAAAATTCTGGCGGCTCACCGGTTACAAATCACCCATGGAGAGGGTGGAGTATAAATGCAGACAGATGGGAGATGCAGGGAGTTCTAGGATCTGGACTTGCTCAGATGGGATTGACACACTTGAGCAGTGTGTGTGTGTGTTTGTGTGTGTGTGTGTGTGTGTGTGTGTGTGTGAGAGAGAGAGAGAGAGAGAGAGAGAGGGAGAGAGAGAGAAAGAGAGAGAGAGAGAGAAAGAGAGAGAGAGACAGAGAGAGAGAAGAGAAGAGAAGAGAAGAGAAGAGAAGAGAGAAGAGAAGAGAAGAGAAGAGAAGAGAAGAGAAGAGAGAATATTTGGTTGGGAGAAAAGATTGAGCCCAACCTTAGGAGTTTGAATTTTGTTCTGTATTCAGCTTTGGGTTGGGGGAACATATCCTTCTTTGCTTTGCATTTTGTCTCTCGTTGCAGAATTCCCAATGGCATTGGATGCTACCCTTCATGAGTAAGGAAATCATCATCACACAGTTCTCTTGGATGCTTAGAAAACCTGGGGATGATGGGCAGTAGGGAAAGAAAGGATGGAGGCAGGCACCAGTATAGAGTACCTGAGAGTAGATTGAGTGAGCTTATGTCGGTCATAGTTTCCCTGTGTGAAGAAGGGATCCAGTATAATACCTGGCCTAACATGGGGATAATGATACTTCTCCCGTAGGGCTGTTGTGAGGATCGTGGGAGAAAATGTATGTAAAGTGTTTAGCACAGTACATCTCAGCAACTGGTGGCTGTTATTATGAGTATCCTCTGCCTCCAGACCCAATTTAGCAGGCACGAGCTCCCAGACAATGAATGGGCTGCCGGATGGAAGAGCACGTGGTTTGTCCACAGGAATGATGCTGCTGAGATGCTCAAAGTGGACATGCTGACGAGACTTAAGAAGATCAATACCACTTTTGGAGGAGATTATATGCTATACCAGGCAGCAAATAGACCATTGAAACTGGATTTGGAAAGCATTTATGGAGCCCATTAGAGATGGTTAAACATATCAACACAAAAATAAATCGTGCATTATACACATGTAGCCCACTAGCTTCTCTTTCTCGCTGTGTCTCTCTTTCCCTTCCCCACTCTCCTTCCCATTTTCAGGTGCAGGTGAGTAGGATTGATCACATAACTCTTTTGCGAGAACATGGCTGTGCAGCTCTAGCTGTGTAGTGTGTGGAATGTCAGGTGCTGAGTAGCAAGAAGCAATGTCTTCATTGACGGCGGGCAGTGGATGCGTTCTCCCTGGTTAGTACGCTGATGAGGGTTTTCCAGGGATAACTGAGACCTTTTGGTTAGCTCCTAACAGTTCCCAGTGAGCAAAGTGGCACAGCGGAGCAGTCATTTCGTGTTCTCTGGTGGCTGGAGATAATTAGATTACTTTGGGGAATGAGTAAGTGAGAAGTTAACTCAGTGGCACGGATCAGTGTGGTAACTTGATTTATTTCCTGTAAAGGTGAGCGCTCTAGAGTCTCGGCCGTACAAATGACTGTTTTGACTCCCTCCCCTTTGCCATTTATAATATGTTTTGGGTCATTTTGTGAGGCAGGCTGCCCAGTGGAGTGGGAAGAGCATATGGACTTTGGGATCAGCCAAATCCTGATTCAGTTTTTACTAGGGGTGTGACCTTGGGCAATTCACTTAACATGCCAGACCCCGATTCCTAGTCAGTAAAGGAGTGGTAATAATAGCGCTTTGAGAGGCGTATGAATCAAGTCTGTTCCTGAAAGCATTTAATAGCGCTCCTAACCCACATCGGAAACACAAATATTAGATTCCTTTTTGTCTCCCTCCCCACCATGTTATTTTAAAATGATTAATGTTCGTACTGAGGATAAACAGCCAGCACATGAATTAATTATGATTTTACTCATTTGTTAGGTCAGAAAGAACCTCTGCCTTGATAAAGTGCTTTAATGAAAATGTTGACTGAGCCTGTGCTTTTGGGTGAAGTGAAAGGCGCTTGAAACCCAAACACTCTTGTGGAAATCTTTATTAGCATTTTATTTCCTGGCCACCAGTGACCCGATTCAAAGCAAATGCTCCATCTTCAAACCAACCAATATATAAAGTTTAAATAGAATCTTGATTAGGGATTGTCTTTGCATTGTCTTCTGCTATGGCTTTATATACAGGGGACATTCTATAGCCCTTAGATAGAGTGTGGGAAGAAAACCATTCACCAACCAAACAGCATGTCGAGTTGGGAGGGCAATTAGTGCTTGGGTTATTTGGTGATAGGGACGGATCTAGCTTTTCATAGGTTTGCTGGTTTTGGATAGTAACAGACAGCCACCCACAACTGGTTCGGATTAGTTCAGCAGGGTGGGAGGAGGGGTGTGCTCTCAGTTCCTGCCAGAATGTTACAGCACTGGGGGACTTGTTACGGTTTGTTCCAAGCCTCCGTTCTGTATGTCACTTATCCACTGAATTGAACAAATTGAAAGTGATCACATTTAGAAACTATTGGTGGGAGGCTGGTGCTTCCTCCTCTTTAATAATATCTTGAGCGCTAACCAGGTTCCCTGATGTTCCTTCAATCCATCCTACCTCCCTCTGCACATGTGAACTTGGTTGGAGGTCGGCTTTATTGACGTTTCAGTGAGTATATTTGGCTCCCTGGAGCTTCTATCTAAATGAACACTGCATTGGTGTTTCATTTGAAACAATGATTTACTCTGCGTCCAGGTGAGAGAGGGGGGTGTGTGGCATTCAGGCATGAAGGAGGACATATGGAACACCTATCTTCTGGCCAATTTCTTGAATATATCATAGAAGGTTATTTTGATATTAGGATGGGGAACTTTAAGAATGTTCTATTCTGGAAAAGTAAAACAATAGATAAAGAGGGGAGAAATTCAGGAGGAATGCCCAGGTGAGACTACAGACAGATCCCCTACAATTCCATGCTCCCTCTTAGGGAAAAAAGACATAACCTATTTGGGCTTTGGAGACTGAGCTTAAAATTTCTGAGGTAAAGTCATAGAAACCAAAGTTCATTATCTTAAATACCAGTGGTTAGCCAGGGCAGAACTCCTTTCTTAACCTCAATGCCCTCCAGCCACTGTCCCATTTCTCTGATAGTCTTCTTATTCAAACCTTTCAAAAGAGCTGTCTGCGTACATTGTTTCCATGTCTTCACTTCCCAATCTCTCTCCAACCTGCTCAAGTCAAGCCTCTGGCCGTACCAGTTGATTGAACTTGATTTTGTCAAGATTCCTAATGACCTCCATGTTCCCAAATCCAGTGGGCGCTGTCTGTCCTCATCATGTTTGAACTTGCAACATCTCTGTGGCCTGCTGACCATTTCCTCTTCTCGAAACGCTCTCCTTTCATGGTTTCCATGAAAATTCTTTTTCCTGACTGTTCTGTCCTCACTGACCATGTCTCCCCAGTCTCCTTGGCTGGCTCTTTCTCTTCCACCTGTAACTGTTGATATTCTTCAGAGGTTGGACTGGGCTTCTCTTCCTTATGTCTCTAAAGTCTCTTCCTAGCTGATGTATTATATTTCAGTTCCATGTATTTAAATGCAATGTTTACACCAATGCCTCCAATATCTCTGTCTTCTATCTCTACTTCTCCTGTGAGTTCTAGACTTGTAAATCCAATTGTCTACTTGAAATCACCACTTGCAGACATTTCAAACTGAGTAAGTCCAGAAAGGTCCTCTTGGTACCTGTTTTCCAACTCCTCAACATCATATCCATCAACAGGTCCTATCAATTCAAATTCTACAATATACTTCGCTATGTCCACTGCCATTCTCAGTCATGGCCTACCTATATCAACTTCCATCTGGACTATTGCAACGGTCTCCTAATTGGTCTTTCTTCTTCCAGTCTTACTCTATATGACTGTCCATTCTATACATGGCAACTTCCCTGCTCAAAACCCTCCAAATTTTTGCATTGCCTCTAGAATAAAACCCAAGTCCCTGTCATGTCAACCAGGTCTTGCTTGCTCTGGCCCTTACCTCTCCAGTCTTTTCTTACCATACCTTCCTTAATCCCCATGCTTTAGTCACCCTGATCTTCTTTCATTCCCTTGAACACCCCATACTCCCTAACACATCAAGGGTTTTGCACATGCTGTCCCCTTTGCCCAGAATGGTAATTCACGTCTCTAACTTAATGGCATTTATTATGGGCCAGGCCAATTCTAAGTGCTTTCCATGGATTAACACATTCCATTCTCATTTTACCACACAAGATAGGAACTGTTATTCTTCTATTTAACAAACGAGGAAATTGACTCACATTTACTCAACTGAATGTTCTTTTTCCCTTTCATGTGATAGCCCCCTCTTGTTTTTTGTTCTTAGCTTAAATATCACTCTTCAAGAATGCTTTCCTTGACACCCTTATCTAAAGTGCTAATTTAAGTCTCAGTCTCTTTTTGACTTTTATAGCATGAATTATAACTTGCAGTTTCTTTGTTTACTTGTGTGTTTGTCTGTATGGACTGGGACTAGCAGGTCTTTCTCACTCACGGCTATATCCCCATGGCTCAGAACAGCACCTGACTCTTAATTCTTTGTTTAATGAATGAATAAGGGAATGCATGATCACCTTCTATGGAACTTAGTGAACTAGGGAGAGGGAAGGGAAACGGTTGGGTGGGTATGCTGTGTGGAGACACTAAATGAATCATAGACATGGTGTCCTGGTCTATATGACTTGTTCCATTCCATTCTATTCTTCCAACAATAAAACAAAATAAACAAATAAAAAAGAGTCATACCTTAAAGAGAAGACTGGTTATTCATATATCTGTTTCTTTGACCACAGACTAAGCCCTAAAGTTACAAATACCTATTGGGCACACATGCAGTGGGAGAAATGGCATGGACAAAACTGTGGAGGCAGGACTCAGGGCTTAAAGAAATGACTATGTCAGCCTGTCTAGGGTAGAGGGTTTGGGTGTGAGTGCAGTGAGGTGATTTCAGGAAATCGGGGTGTGGCCCTGAACCCCACCCTCGGGAGGGCGAATGTGAATCATTGAAGGTGAAAAGTCATCACAAGTCTTTGTCCAGGTAGTTTTGAAGTGACCGAGAATCACGAAACCCTCAGTATATTAGATGTTAAATTTGTGGTCTAAAGACCTGTTGCTATGCCCTCAGCTTGCACTGAGAGAAGATATAAACACGTATTTTCTCTGTGCCACTCACTGTCCCCTCTGTGAGGACCCCCAGCTGCAGTGCCAGTAAAGCTATGTTAGATAGAGTGAGCATATTATTATCTTGTAGATGATCGTGTTTCTGCGTTTGCTAGGGTTAGAAGGAATCTGGACATCAGATTTAAATGATTTAAATAATTATGTAGGCCCTGGCCGGTTTGGCTCAGCAGTTAGAGCGTTTGCCTGCCAACCAGAGAGACCTGGGTTCGGTTCCCGCTAGGGGCACGTACCTCAGTGGCAGTTTGTCCCCGGCCCCGGTTGGGGTCGTGTGGGTGGCAACCAGTCAATGTGTCTCTCTCACATAGATGTTTCTCTCTCTCTCTTCTTCCCTCTCTCCCTCCCGCTCTATCTGAAGATGAGTGCAAAAATGTCCTTGGATGAGGATTAAAAAAATAAAAATTATGTAAGTCTTTTCATCTTGCTATTATCTCTCTATCATCACTCCCTGGTTTCATATTACTCTTAGATGTTATTTCTTTATCTGAATGTTGTTATTTTTGTTTTTATTCTGTATTTTATATATTTTTCTAATTTCCCACAAATCCTTTTTGGTACACAGGATTTGCCCTTTGATTAATATATAGACAAAAGAAAGGTTTCATAGGCTTAGATATTTTTTTGGGTGTATTATTCTTTGCTAGTGTAAAGGTGACAGTATTGATTTGACATGGAATTGGTGTATGGGTAATTGATTGTATCTTTTCCTTTAAGCCAACTTCCTTTATCCTTGTGAGTCATTTGTTTCTCAAGAGGCAGAAGCAGGATTAATGGAGGGAAACACTGTGTAGCGATGACCCTGCCTTAAATTTCAGGGGGTCTGATGTAAAGAGGATGACAAGTTCCAGGGGAGTTGCTGTTCAACCTTAAAAAAATAATTAAGTGGTTATGGAGGGAGGCTAGGTCCCAGCCTGACTCTCTACATCCTGAATGGCACCTGTCCAGAGGTTTGGCATGCCCAGGTATTAGTATTTCCCTTTTCCTTATAACATTCCAATCCCCCCACCCCCTTTTTCCTTTCATTTCAAGGGAAGATTAAGTTATTTTCTGAGTAGTGATTCTCAGTGTGATCTAGGGATCCTTGGGAGATCCTGGAGACTTCTCATCAGGTTCATGAGATAGAAATTATGTTCAAAATAATATTAAGACATTTGCTTTCTCCACTTCCATATCCTTATGGTGGACAGCAGAGTTTTCCAGAGGCTATAGCACACACGGTATCACAAGAGATTTAATGGAGAAGCAGATACAGAATCTAGTTATTTTCTTTAAGCCAGGTATTCAAGATATTTGAGAAAATGTAAAGCAATGCCATTCTTTTCACTAAAATTGTTTTTGTTGGAAAAATAGAATTTAATAGTTATTCATGTTAACATGTGGTGGGTTTATTGCAGTTATTTTAAAATGAATGAATAAATAAATGTTTTAAACATTTCTATTTTTGAAATTTTGAAAATGGTAAATATCATTGTGAACAGTTCTTATGGAAAAGAAAAAAAAAGAGACTGTATTAGACAAAAACCCTTTGGGGTCTTTAATAATTTTTTGAGAATGTAAAGGGATCTGGGTACCTAAAAGTTTGACAATCATCACTTCAAAACCGCTAGCGAACCAGTGGTAACTTTTTCTTCGTGAAGGGGAGGGCGATTGAAGAATTAAGGGACGGATATGCAGGTGGGGTTGGCGAGGAACCTGGAGTGGTGAGGGGCTCACGTCAGACTAGGGCCCCTGGAAGGCAGAGGCTGTGACCCCCCCAAGCCAGCACACAGGACCAGCTCAACACAATTTGGATGTTGAATGAACTGATGAACGAATGGGAAAGCATAGTGAAAAGTGCCCTTGACACAGTGCACAAGACCTAATTAGGGCTCGTCCTGCGTCAGCAATCAAAGTGAGCTTCCATTCCTTCCATTTCAGCTCAGCCACTTATTCGGTGGTTATTACTGAGGACCAATTATGTGCAGGCTGCTAAGTGTAAGTCCCATTGCCTCTTCCATTTTCTCAGCGCTGCAAAGGAAGCTCCAACAATGTGTGAAAAGCCTTCTAGCAATGTCTTCCTCTGGATAATACAAGAACCCTCTCCCGTCTCTCTTGGATCCGCTAACACAGGAAGGAGGAGAACTCTCCTCAGGCAACACGCGTCTACTTCAAGTGCAGCCGCAGAAACTTAAGTGGCAGAGGGGTGACTGCTGGTGTTTTCCAGATAGCAATGGTCACCTTTGGAAATGAAGAAAATTGAAAGCGTGAAATCAACTAGCTCAATTTTATTTCCTAGATTTATTCAGTATTAGACGCCAACGGAATAATGTCAATTTAGGGAATTTGGAAATTCTACCAGTGTCTCTCTGCGCTAGAAAGATGATGATCAAAGGTCTTTTGTGTGAGAAACCTGAGTGATTTTGTGCAGCGACTGCAAGCTGGAAACTGTCATTGCTCTAAGTGGGCCATGGAGAGAATGAACACCCCTTTTCCTCCAGTCGTCTGTCCACAACGGATTCTGGCTGGCAAAGCCTTAGCTGTCAAAGCGCCATGTGCCGGTTTCTGGGAGCCTTATGCATAGGTTCCCACTTGTTTTGTCCGTTTTTATCAGGTTATATTGCAGTAACCAGCAACCCCTACATGTCAGTGGCTTACAAGAAAAGTTTATTTATTGATTGTATTTCATACGGACTTGTGGGTTGGAATGAACTGCTCCTCCTCCAGATCTCCTCCTTCAAGAATGTAGCTGAAGAAACAGCGGCCATTTGGATTACTGTTCTCCTGGAACACGAGAAAGAGACGTGGCTGAATGACACAAGGCTCTCGTGTCGAATGGCGCATATTTATGTCACTTTGGGTGCGCATTCAGTTGCCCAAAGCAAATCTCATGCAGCCTGCAGTCAGTGGGGGCAGGACATTGACCCCCTCATGGGGAGTTTCTGAAAATCACTTGGCCGTGGGCAGTGATGTCTACTTCTCTTACGGAAAGGGAGAGTGAACGATGGAGCCTGATACAATCTAGCACACCATCCTTTCACTGCAAGATATGTAAATGAATTGCATCTCTCTCCAGTCCATTTTACTTGATGACACCTAAGACAGAAAGAGGATCTCCCCGGAGTTCATGAACTTGTAAGATATGCGAGAGCACAGTCCTGGGACCTTTCCCCTTCTCAGCAGTAGCGCTGGGTCTTGGTCTTTCTGCAGTGAACTTGGAAAAATACAGGAAAATTAAAGAACATAGCCCTTCACCAAACAGAAACAAACTGAACACATAGGAAGTGCCTAGACATCAAAATGTGCTCATTATCTCCCTCCCCCCCAAATTCTCGAATCTCTCTGCTTCTGCTTCAATTTGGACCATTAACACTTTGCACCTGGACTGTTACAGTAGTCTCCTAACTGGTTTCTCTGCCTTCATGTCTACACCTCGATGAGAATCTGTTCTCCACTTGAGTGATCTTTCTAAAGTATAAACGAAACCATGTGACCGCCCTGTAAATATTATTCCCCAGGGCCTACCTCTTTGAGCCACAATTAAATTACCTGGAAAAATGGGATAATAGTATCTCCTTGTAGGGATGGTGTGAAGGGGAAAAGGAGATAATACATGTGAAGTTACAATGTTTCAATAAATGGCAGGTAATGGAGTATTATGATAAAATCCCAAATCCTTTAGCAAGCCTTGCTAGACCAGGTCCAGCTGCTAACAACCTCAGCAGCTGTATGTGGCCCCCCAGCCCCACCCCAGCATTCCGACCTGTACCCTATGCTTTGTCAAACTACACCCCGTCCTAGTCAGCCATCCTGTTCTTCAGCTCTGTGTCCTTGCCCAGGTACCCTCTCTGGAAAGCTTTTGCTCCCTCAGTCCACTTGGGTTCCACTGCTTAGAATAAAGACGCACCTCAGAAGTCACGCACAGTCTGATGTTGCTCTGACCCTCCAGGAGAATGAACTGTTCCCTCCACCAGCCCCCTGAATCACACCACTTCTAACACTGTATGGCCCTCTTTCGTTCTTAGGTTTGCCTTTCTGCTAGACCACGAGTCCTCTGAGGGCAAGGACTCTGTCTCAATTCTCCCTCTGTATAGACTGCATTGCTGGGCATGCAGTAGGTGCTCAACAAATGCTTTTTGAATGAATGAATGTGATACATGGAGAAAAGGAATGACATTGCAGGGAGGGGTTGAATAAAAGACAGCTTATGATCAAGCAAAGGCCACATTAGATTCTAGGATTTGAAGCCTGGCGTGAGAAAACAGGCAGGAGTTCTATATCCTCTACGCTGGGTAAGAGTGACTTTAGTATAAATATCATTAGGAAGATAAATTTGTCATGGAAAAAAAATCCCAGGTTAAAAAGACCTACAGATGGGCTTTCTCTTGATGTAGTAAGTAGGTCTTAATAGATGTGTTTCTTTTGTATCTTAAATCCTGAAACGTCACCCTGCTCCTGGGGATAGCTAGTCGCCTTAAGCTGAGTAGGCGTGCGAAGGTAAGATTAAACAAGTAATTCTATTTGCCTGCTGCACACACCATTGTTTAGCTAGAAAAATTAAATTCCTATTCAAGCCTCTTAGCGTGTTTAATAAATGCATCAGGTGCATGGAACCATGCGCGAGGCAGGAAGGAGTGAGCCATTCCCAGGGAGTGACATATTTATTAACCTCCCTGGGTAATGCAAGCCTTGAGCCTGGAATGCTGGTCGGGAAATAGGCGAACCTGGCCGACAAGGACCAATGAGAACTTCCCGCTGCACACCTGTTCTTCTGGGACGGGGCAGCGTGGAGGATGTTTCCATCTGAGGTCCAGGCAGACCGGGTCCAGAGGCTGTCGGGAAGGGTGTCACCTCGGACGTGTTACTTGTGAGCCTTTGCATCCCAGGCTTATCAGCAGTTGCCGTGGATGGAGGACGCTTATGTACTATGCAGTGTAATTGGCCCGCTTTCAGCTTGTTATTTTTATCTTTTTATTGTGTTAAAATCTACATAACATGAAGTTTGACCTTTTTAACCATTTTAAGTGTACAAGTCAGCGGCACTGGGTACATGCACGGTGCACGTGCTTTCGTCTTATGTCAGCCCTACGAGTAGGTGTTGTGATTCTCGTCTTTTCACGGATAAGGAGACTGAGACTCTGAGGTGTTAAGTAATAATGATTCTTATAAGATTCTTGGTACCTCCAGGTGCTAAATATGAGGTCACTTCTCTTTATTTTATTTTTAATTTTTTTCTTTATCAATTTTTAGAGAGAGAAGAAGGGAGAGGGGGAGAGAGATAGACACATGGATGAGAGAGAACATCGATTGGCTGCCTCCTGCATGCCCCCCACTGGGGATCGGGCCCACAACCTGGGCATGTGCCCCCACTGGGTATCGAACTGGCGACCTCTTGGTGCATGGGTTGACGCTCAACTACTGAGCCACATGGGCCGGGCGAGGTCGTTCTTCTTGTTTCCCTTTTAGGCCACAGGCCAGAAGATGCCATTTAAACCCCAAGAAAGGGAAAGAAGAGGATGAGGTCCTAGATGTGTTATTTCTCCTGACACCTCAGCCAGGGGAGGGGGTGAACATAGGCAGCGCCTACTCCCGCGTGCGCTGTCCCTGGCAGATGGGTGTCCAGGCTCCAGCTTTGGTGTGATCTCCCAGGCTGGGGGACTCCTGCCACAGCCCGGCGGGAGGGGGCGGAAATGAGTGAAGCCTGGCTTCAGACACGTTTGTATTGATTCCGTCAGTTTCTCGCCGCTTGCTGACAGAGATAGATGACTCATAGCGCAGCTGGGCACAGCACATTACGCCCCATCTTGGGGCTCCTAAATCATTTCAAAATTTTAAATTCCCTAATCAATATTTTATGGTGCGCCTAAGGCAGTGATGAGGCCTGCTTCTCTCCAGGGCGTGTGCTCACACACTGGGACCCAGTAGATGTGAGTGGCCGGGGGTCAGCCCTGTCTGGGGAGGACCGCAGGCTGCATTCTCCTGAGGACAGTCATTTAATGCAGGCTAGGACCAGAGGGCCCTTGGAAGTCATGTGGTCCCAGTAGATGCCTTAAAGGGGAAGCCACCCAAGGATCCAGAGATGATACTGTTGGTCCTTAGTCACCCGTAGCAAAACTGAGACCAGAACCCAGGTCTTCTGACTTCTAGTCCAAAGCTCTTTCCGTGAAACCATGCTGAGCAGATGCCTGGCACGTAGTAGATGCTCAACAAATATTAGTTCGGTGTTTAACAAACGTTAAAACTCGCAAAAAGCGAAAGTCTGGGCCAAGTAAGGCTTAGTAAGCACTTACTAAGCGCCAGCTTGTGTTCTAAGTTCTATTTTGAAACATTAGTCCACACTCACCATCCCAGAAACCAGGGACTGTCATTGTCCTCATGTTACACATGGCAGAAATGAGGCTCAGAGAGGTAACTGGCTTCCGAGGTCACAGAGCTGGTAAGTGAGAAGGACCCTGCATTGGAACCCAGGCGTTCGGCTGCCTAAATATTCTGCTACATTGGCTCCCCACAAATTGGGTTTGCTAATCTCCAGGCGTATTTCGCCCTGTGTCCTGTAGGCATCTGTGTTTCATCACATGGAGAAGAGAGGAAAAAGGAAACAGAGAGACTTCAGTTTTGCAACCAGCCAGTGAACGAGAAGGCGAGCGACCAGCTGTCCAGTCCGAGGCCTTCAGTGATGCTGGGTGGAGAGACGCTGCAGGTGTCGCCACCCCTGAGCGTTCAGAGGAAGCAGAGCTGGGTGGGAGGACGGGATCCTGGTGTTGACACTTGTAGCAGAAGTAGGTGCCCAACAAAGAAAATTCGATGATGCTGGCAATCAGCAGTGGGGAACGGGAAAGAATCCTGGCCCCTCCCACTGGCTCACAAAGCCTTTCCCACCATCTGGACCCGCCTGCCTTTTCCCCTTCTCTTCCTCTTGCCACTCGTCCCCAGTCCCTGGGCTCCAGGATTCCTGCCTTAGGACCTGCCTCACCACCTTGTTCCCTCGGCCCGAATTGCACATGGTTGTCCCATGCTGGCTCCTTCTTGTGACTGAAGTCGCAGTCGGAAATATCACCTGTTCCGAGAGGCTCTCCCTGCTCACCCAGGCTAAAGAGCTCCTTGAGAGCAAGGTCCTTCATCCTGACTGCCTGGGACAGCGCCTGCCACATGGCAGGTGAGGAGCAAACACTGGCTGAATGAGAGGTGGGACTAGGGATGGTTTGAAGGAGGCCCCTCAGGTGTCAGGCAGAGCACATGACAACCAGGAGTTGAGTGGAGAGGGAAATTACAAACAGCGCTGCCGGAGGGTCGGTGGCCTGTGAGTGACCATTGCCTGGGTTGGGGATCTCACGCCTCACCTACGAGGGGAGTTCGTGCTGCCTTTGGGCAGCTCTGACAGGGGCGGAGTTCTTCCTTATTTGGGCAGGAGCACTGACTCTTTGTACCTTAGCTGTTGGTCTTGGATCAAATCCCAGGGCCCCCTTGAAGTCAAGTTCCATCAGCAGAAAGTTCCCGAGGCACAGAGAGCCCCATGGTCACTGACTGTGCAGCCAGAAACCAGAGGGAGTAGCGGTCAGGTCCCAGCTGCAGGCATCTGAGGACACACAGCGGAGCAGTCTAGCTGCCAGGATTAGCCTGCTTCTCCGAGGGGCATGGCGGGAGCTCTGGGCCAGCATTCTCGCCGTCCTAGAGCAGGGGGAGGCTTGGCCAAGAGCAGGGAAGAGAAGCCCAGGCGTGGTTGTTTCCCTTTAAAGGGCCCTGTTACAAACGCAGGTGGAGGTCACGCTGTCTTCTACTTCCACGTTTGCAAAGCTTTTTCAGGCGTATTACTGGAGGTTCTCACCAGTCTTATGAGATATCTGAGACAGGTATCACTGCCTCTGGAGAAGAAAGGACTTGCCTAAGACACTCCGCCTGTGACTTCAGGTGTGTCTAGGATCACATAGACGGGTGCTTCTTTAACCTACGCGTGCCTGAGTCACCCGGGAGGTTTGCTGAAACAGATTCCCAGGGATACTGATCTGTAGGCTCGAGAATCTGCAGGTCTCACGAGTGCCCAGGTGATGCTGAGGCTGGGTAGCACCTGGACGGATGCCCCAGCCCTGGTGGCTGCAGCTGGCTGTCGCACACTGCCTCTCTCCGAAAGGCCGCAGGGAACTGTGGGAAGCACGTTGAAGATGGTGTCTCTTTCATCTCACAACCCCATGCAGAGGAGAAACGGAAGGTTCAGAGGTCAAGTCCTCATGAATACGCGGCTAAGTCTGAGTTCTGCTGAGAGGTGCCCTGGAGGGACCGGCTGGGTACTCCCGGGGCGTGCGGTACAGGAACCTCTGTGATTGTCCTTGAGAGTCTCCTTCTTCGTAGAGGGTAACTATTCCCACTTCACAGCGTCCATCTTGCCTACTCTGGGAGTTTACAAACTCTTTCATTTTCTCAAGTGCCTGGTTCTTGCACTGGAAAACCAGAGTTCTCAAGGTTATTATCCTTTTTTTTTTTCATCCTCACCTGAGGACATTTTTGCATTTATCTTCAGATAGAGCGGGAAGAAGAGAGGGAGGAAGAGAGAGAGAGAAACATCGATGTGAGAGAGACACATCGACTGATTGCCACCCACACAACCCCAACTGGGACTGGGGACGAACTGCAACCGAGGTATGTGCCCTTAGTGGGAACCGAACCCGGGACTCTCTGGTCCGCGGGCCAACGCTCTAACCGCTGAGCCAAACTGGCCAGGGCTCAAGGTTATTATCTTTATTATGAATTTAAAATGTTGAACTTGAAGGTTAAAGTGTTCTTCTTAGAAAACGCAATTCCTGTTCTCTGCCCCGCACCACACCCCAAAGCCACGGGTTATTTGGACTCTGAGGGCAGGGGGCTGGTGGCAACACGACCTATCGCATGACCAGGAGTGAAAAAAGACATGGAATAGTACTTCAAAATATTGTTTTGTTTGACTGTAGGCACGGTATGTATGCAACAAACAATGGTAGTATGGATTCAGCAAACTCTGGGCTAAAATTAGGGCTCATTTTGAGGTGCTCAGAGCCTTGAACGTTGACGGAACGAGGAGCAGTTGGAGACTCTGAGATGCCACACGCTAGGGATGCCACACACAGAAACATGGTGATGATCATGGTACTAACGCCTCACTTACAAGTATTTCTCCTGCAGGCTGGCTTATAACTTACTGTTTATTTTATTAAGCAATACTTTGTGTGAGGCACAGTGTTTGGACATGTTCCTATGTTAAATTGGCAGTTTATGACTTCCCCTCCTTCTCTGGTTCATCAGAAATAATCTTGTTTTTCGGGGGGCAGAGAAAGACAGAGAAACCCGAGGAGATAGGGATCCAGCAGGCGTATCCTAGCAACCAGATCAAAGCGCCACCAAGCCCTGGGTCCTCTCCATGTCCAGTGAAAGAGTATTCAGCCCTCACTCCCTTTGTACTGGTAGCATTGTAGGTGACGCTCGTCACAGCCACCACCTTTTACGGGATGACTGGGTGGCAGGCACCGTGCTAACCTCGAGTGCACATTCTCTTGTGGATTTCTTAGAATTCTGTGAGATCGATTTTAATTTTCTCATTTTACAGGTGAGGAAACAGGATCAGGGAGCTTAAGTGACTTCCTCAAGGCCCCTGTGTCACACAAGCTGGGTCAGAACCAGGACTGGAATCCGGCCTTTTAAACCCTATGTTACACATTTGTATTCGCGTCCAAAAGGCTGCTTCAGCGCCTGCTGGGAGCTGGTAGAAATGCAGAGTCTCAGGCTCCGTCCTGGATTTACTGACTAGCACCTGCATTTCCACGAGAGCATTATACACACATTAAAGCTGAGAAGCTCTACTTTGAATTACACTCCCTCGTCCCCTACCTTCTGACCTTCTGAAGGGTGTCCGCTCCATCCCCGAGTCTCTGCCTCCTGCCCTCTCCTCCGCCCCTGCTCTCCCAGGAAGATGTGTGCTGGGCTTTGTTTGGTTTTAAAGACCCTCTCTGTTCTGGGACGACAGTGGGCTTGCATGTACAGTGCTTGACTAGTTTTGCATGGCCCTCCCGTGCGTCACTTGAAGTTTCTCCAAGGAATGGCTTTTACTGGCGTGTTGGTGTGAAGGAACGAGGCAGCTTTTCCTCGGTGACATTCTGTCCCTGAAGATCTGGCTCGGGGCTCCGTATCTGCTGCTCCCCAACTGTGCTGATCAGATCGCTGTGATCTTGTTATTCTCCCAGAGCACACACAGAGCCCTTCGTCGATGTTTGAACCCTCCCCGACCTGGCTCCCCAGGGAGGTCATCACTCTCCTTTCGTGGGTGTTCCCTGTTGTCTACCTAAGGGACAGAAAGGTGCTCATTGGCTGCTGACTGACAAGAAGCAGCCTTACAACAGTTACTATTTTGTTGTTAATTCTCACCCAAGGATATTTTTTCCATTGACTTTTTTTTTTTTTTTTTTGAGAGATTGGAAGGGAGAGAGAGAGAGAGAGAGAGAGAGAGAGAGAGAGAGAGAGAGAGAGGAACATAGATGTGAGAGAGACACCTTAACTGGTTGCCTCCTGCACGTGCCCTGACCAGGGCTGGGGATCTAACCTGCAACCCAGGTACATGCCCTTGACCGAGAATCAAACCCACGACCCCTTCAGTGCGGGGGCTGATGCTCTAACCGCTCAGACACACTGGGGCCAGGGCAGCAGTTATTTTTATTGAACACCTTCTGTATGCAAGGCACTGTGCTAGTTTTTACGATTTCCATTTTACAGATGATGAAACGAATTCTTAGAAACGTTAAGTGACGTGCTCAAGGTCCCGCGGTTAGTAAGTGGCTGAGCTGGGGTACGGTTCAATGCTCGCCTGACTCCGAACGTCACGCTTTTCCCACATCACCTCCTTTTTTAGACAAGCTCACGGTTCCTAATCTCCCTTAGTCAAAGGGACAGATTCCCAGTTTTGAATCTCTGCAGACCTCTGTGCGGCGGCTCTGAAATGTCGGTGCACGTCAGACTCAGAGGGCGGACCTGCGGAAACACCGACTCGGCACGTAGGGGGCAGGGCTGGGCGTTCGGGTTGCTCACAGGTTTCCAGGTCTGCAGACCGCACTTTGCGAGCCTCTGCCCTGCTGCCCCGCGGAAGCAGGCAAGTGTGGGAAGTATGGTTCCCGTCCCCTCTGTCCCGTGGATGCTGGCAGGACAATGCTGCCGCAATGCCTGTGGCTTGCTGACTGCTTCCTGGACGTTACTTCGCAGGAGAGCAGAGGTTAGTTCTCTGCATCTGTTTCAGCTCAGTGTCTCCTCTTTTCTGGGTAGTGTTTCGGCTGGTCCACTGCCCTAAACTCACGAGGGTCATCTGCTAACAAGCTGATTTTAAAAGCATATAATAATGTGAGTAAAGGCCTGAAAACTGAACGCGTGTTGATTTATGGGCATTTCCCAGGAACTAGAAATCCAGTGCAGAGAGTAAAAAAGCCTTGGCCCATCCACCCAATTAGATGGCTCATCTGAAATTCATGAGATTTCAAAACTGGGATCCACCGTTTGCCTTGCCATAGAGCTCTTCCCTTATTGTGCGTAGCCAAATTCCAAAAAGGGTCAGCTTTGATTTCCTATCGCGGGGCACCCAGCAGGTTTGGGTAGATGACCAGGAGTCTGTCTACACGGAAAGCCAAGAGGCATTTGGGAAGAGAGAGTTAGGATGTATGGAGCACCAGGACTAGGGACTGGGAGCGTTGGGCTGTGGAGTTAGATAGAGCTGGTTATAAATGCTGGCTCTGCCGGTTAACAGCTGAGGGGCCATGAGTGTATTACTTAACCTGTCTGGGCCTCATTGTCTCCAGAATGAAGGCAGATATAAAAAATATTTAGCCAACAGATATGGCATGGGCATCCGCCAGTTAGAATGGATGGGAGCCAACTCAAGCAACACCAGCTGTACGTAAGCCAGAACTGGAGTGGATGCCCGGCCTGCTTTTCAAATATGATGTGGGTCCCATCTGTGGTTTATCTCTGTGCAGGGGAAATGGGTTTTACTAGAGTGAGGAGGTTAGTACACGTGTACGTGTGTGTGTGTGTGTGTGTGTGTGTGTGTGTGTGTGTAGTGGGGGGAGGCACAGGGGCACGTGCACTCAGAGAATCGCAGGAGTGAGGCCACACCTACTCTCTATCTGCTTCAGGGTCAGGAGAGACACCTCCTTCAGAGGCTCGGAGCATGACCAATCTGGCTGGTCCCACCCCTCTGTCACATTCTGGTAGCCAGTGATGTGAAGCCAAGAATGAGAGAGAGTCCCATTTGCTGATTCTTCTTCTTTTTTTAAAATTTTTATTTATTTATTTATTTTTATTTTTTTATTAATTTATTTTTGTTACAGATGTTTCTCCTTTTTTCCCTATTGACACCCTCCTCCCCATCCTCCCACCCAGTCCCCAGCTTTGTTGCTGATTCTTCTTTACTCTGCTATCTCTGGGGAGAGGCAGGGCCAGGAGGCTATTATCGCCTGAGATACTGAGAAGTAGAAAAGATTGTGGAAAGGCCTCTTCGCACCCAGACACAGTGGGAGGACCTGAACACGCCTTGCATAGTACAGCCATGGGCTGCTCGGATTTACCCTCTCTGGGGAAAGGGACACTACTCCTTTCCTTCTCAGTCATTGGCTTGAACTGGGAAGGAAGCGAGGTACTAGGTGTGCAACACCCCACACAGTGGGAACCTTTTATTTCCCATGAAAGGAAGCTCTGTGTCGGGCCATTGATCTCCCAGGCTCAGGGGGGCTCAGTCTACTGCCCCGGGGCCAAGGAGCTTTTACCTGGGATGCTGTGTGGACCTTGCTCATGGATCCCTGAGCAGGTGCTTAGGGGAAACCTGTATCCAATTCTAAGACAGCCAAGCTACTTATGATGCTGGGGGAGTAAGTAAAATACAAGCGCTGTTGAATTCTCACAAGCAGGGTGGAGGAGGTCTTCCTGCTTGGGCCCTCATGAGAGTTTCAGGGTTGGTGGCAGAGGGTACCCTCCATGGACACAGTGTGGACAGCTGCAGAGCCAGAGCAAGGCTGGCCTGTGAGGATGAGGGACGCTGACCATGGGGCAGATGCACCCCCAATGTCCTCCTCAAGGTCGGATGTGGTCTCAACCCCTCTTGCAGAGGCAGCCCCGACGGGGCGATTGGGAGGAGCAGCTCTGAGCTCCAGCTCTGGGGAAAACCAGTGCTTCCGGCTGCGGTGGCCCCTGGAGACCTGGGGGGGCAGGAGGAGATGCAGAGCCGGAGCCTCTTGTCCTGGTGCTCTTCTAGCTGCCGTTGCCCTGGAAACCACCACCGGCTAGTCTACACCTTCGGATTCAAACCCTCAGTTATCTCAGACACTACAGTCCATCTTACTCTTGGCTTCTTCTGCGAGTTGGCCACTTCCTCCTCCCTGAAACTCTTGTTTCTTGAATAATAGGATGTGCTCTTTTGATTACCCTCTTACCTGTAACATCCTTCCTTTGACGTCCCTTTCCGCCACCTGCACCTTTGTTCCTGGCGCCCACTCTCGTTCGCAGTCTAGGTAACGGAGTCCACGCTCGAGACGGCAGCCGCCCCTGGGCACGACGGGCCAGCCCTGCGTGTCTGTCTCTGCCAGGCACTCTTTCTTGAGCGTTGGGATGTCCTCAGGGTGCTTCCTCTCTGGCTCCCGCCCGGGTTGTTGTACTGATGGGTTCACTGCCTCCCATCCATGCTTCCCCCGCGGGCCAGCCCTCTCCTTCTGACTGGCCCATGAGATCTGTCCCTGGCCGAGTAGGGAAGGGCACTTGACACGTGGGGTCTGCTTCCTTGCCAGCCTGAGTTCTGGTTCCTCTCCGCCCATACCTGGCCTTACTGAACTTGTGTCAGTGTCTTAAATAGTGTGTGTGCTTCCACATCTCCGGGACTTCGGTCATGCTGTTGTCTTTTTCTGGAATCCTCCTCCTCTTCTCTCTGCTGGCGATTCCTCCGTCTGTTCAGACTTGGCTGCAGAAACACCTGCTCTGTGAAGTGGCGCCTGAGACCCAGGGCTGCGTGGACGTCTGGCCCGTGCGGTCACCCAGGGCCCGCGCTTCGACGGCCCCGCATTCGGGTTCATGCTCTGCGGTCCCTACCTTACACATTTCAGCCGTGTTTTAAACAAGGCCCTGCATTTTTATTTCACACCGAGGCCCATAAATTATGTATCTACTCCTGCTGACACCCCCACAGCAACCCAGATACAGCAGTCACGACACGACTAGGTTGTGTGGCTGTTGTTACTGTGTCTGTCCCACCCTCGGGCTGTGGACCCCCTGAGGGCAGGGGCTGTGTCTCCTCCCCAGCACCCAGGGCAGTGAGGTCACAGAGTGAGGATAATGAGTGCTGACTGCGAGATCAGTTCATGTCTACGGGCCCCTTTCCTTACTCCGTGAGAACTGCCTTTCCTCTTTAAAAACGTGGCCTCCCCATGTGGGAAGCAGGCACCAGAAACTCTGAGCTCCCGTTTTAATCCGTTTCTGAAAAACTCAGCTTTATGATCTCACCTAACTCCATTCACCTCGTGGGTCCTCCGTGAAATGAAGGGTATGACTGAACAGTCGGACACGGGAGGGCTGGCTGGGCCGCCACTGTCCGCACCCTCTGCCTCTGTCTCCTTCTCCAAGGTCTGTGTCTCTCCTGCAGGACGCTTAGGAATGCCCATCCTGTCTCCTCCACCCCCCACCTCCCCTCACTTCATCCCTCTTCTTCTTCAGGAGAAGCCAAACCAGACTTCATTCAGCCAGAGAAGAAATTGTTGACATTTGGAGGAAAAAAAAAAAAAAAAGAAAAGTCAAAGATCCTTCCAAATCCTGGTTTGAAGACTATGAGTGCTAGAAATGTTGACAGGTGTGTCAGGCTTCATTCTGACCTCCAGGCCCATTCTTTACTCTCTAAAAAGGAAGTCGCTCGCTGCAAGGGCCTTGTGGAGAGCAAGCTTGCTGTGCAACACTCTCCTGCCCCCTCCCCGGCCGGCACCCCTCCTGCTCTGCTGCCTAGTTCTCGGACTGATCCTCTCCCAGATACCCCAGGGCTGGGTGGTGGTGGTGTTGGGGGAGATAATGCATTGGGAAGGAGACCAAGGAGGAGGGGCGGGTAGACGGGGCCCTGGGACCCTTCACCCTGCTCTCCCACTGCTTTCCCATATCAGGATTCTGAATAGGATTTCACTGGAAGAAAGGGTTGTAATGCTGAAATATGCATGAGAGTCTCTGTCTGTGGACCTGGGGTCAGAGCTCAGGCTGGGGCCCTTGCAGGTACTGATTTTGTGGCATGACTCTTGTTAGTAAAAAAAGAATACAAATGATTAATACTCCGGCTCTTACGCTCAGCCACATTGTCGTGGAGAAGTGGGGTTTGTGGACTGGCCTCCTCACGGTTTCTCTCTGGCCCCAGGCTGGGCTTTGGCCTCCAACGGCTGACTTCTTTGTCCAGTGGGTGAGATAGAACTCCCCCTTCTCCCTTTGCCCTTCTCCCCTCCTGCCTTAGCAGTCCCAGGGTGATTTGAGCTGTGTATTCTCTGGTGAGGGAGGAGAGGTATTAACCATTTGCTCTCAAGTGTCCTTGGTTGGGGAAGACAAGGTCCTGTGAGTCATAAGCTGGCTGCAAGTGGCCCAAACTGTTCGGCCGTGTTTATTTTCTCATCTCAGCTTTTCTGTCCCAGGAATTTTCCTAGCTTCTTACTATCCTGTCACGGAAGGAGGGAGTGGGTTCTGAATGGGTGCGGGGAGAGAAGGATGCAGGGGGAACTTCAGGAAAGGGTTAAAAGAGATAGGGACTGATAGAAAAGGAAGAAAACGCAGCTTAGAGTAAGAGGGCTTGAACCCACGGGAGACCCCTGGTTCCAGGAAGCATCCCTGTGCGAACTTCATGGGACTTCAGCCTCAGAGGAGTGAGGTCTCCTGAGGTGGCCAGGGACGCCTCCTGGAGCAGGCAGGATGTGAGCTACCCTGGAGGACCAAAAGGTTTGCACAGACAGCTGGAGGGGGTTAGAGAGGACATTTCAGATACAGGACTAATATGGCTAAGTTGGCGTGTTTTCAGTCCTAGCCTCTTCTGCACCCTCCTACCTCCCGTACACTTGCCTCCCCCAAAGGGCTGCTGAGCCCATACGTGTTATAGGGACTTGGCAGGGACCCTGGTCCCCCCTCCTCCCAACAAGGCTGAAGCATATACTCCAAACTGGGACTGGCCCTTTCTGGGATTTGGAGGAAACACAACCAGGCCTCACCCGGCCTTGGAAGTCTCAGCAGTAGAAGGTGTATGTCACATTTCCAGTTCTGACACAGTCTGGTTGGAGTGGAAGTCAGAGCCTATTGACTTGAACAGCCCAGCCATTCCTGTCTTCGGATAGCAGTTAAAACATCTGAGCAGAGGGCGAGCTGTCCAAAGTCCCAACGGGAGTCCTCCGGAATGCCACACAAGAGCACGTTGTTACTGTGACGTGGCCCTGGGGGACTCTGTTCCTGCCCTGCACAGTGCAAAGGGAACCACCAGGGCCAGGCTGGGCTGGAAGCCATTCCTAAATGTCAGTGTCTGCGGATAGGGGTACGTCCCAGATTCCTAAAGAGGTGTCATTTCTTTGGGCTTCCCCCTGCCTTACGTCCTGTATCCCTTCTTTCCTTCTGAACCCCTTAGGAGGATGTAGAAAGAAAAGCTAATTTTTTTCTGATCGTCACAAACGGTACCCTGCCTGCTTTCCCATCCTCGTTCTGTCCCCTCCTCTGGTCCCCTTGCATAGCTCTTCTGTCCGATGGGAAGGGACAAGCCTCTCTGACTGCCAGGGTGTTTTCAGATGTGGCTGCTGATCTGTCCTTGGCTCCCGGGATGCTAACTTCTAACCACCTTTTAATGCCCCACCTTCTCTTATCCACCGTTTGAATCCCGTGACCTGTTTCCAGCCCCGTAGAAGAGGCTGTCTCACAGAATTAATTGCAAAGCAATGGAAAATGTAAATGTAGTAGAAAATATGATTAATCCCTCTTCTAAAACTAACGGAGGGTTAGAAGTGATTTACTCATTTGCAGCTCAATCCTTCTCTGATTAATGGCTGAGCGGGTATAGCTGCCTGGGCTTCCTGGTCAATACCAGGCAGCTGAACCTTCCCACCAATGTTCACATTTGAGGTTGGTTTTCCTAGAAATCAGGGAGTATGATTTATTTATTTTTTTACATAAATATACCAGAATTTTGTGAAATGAATACTTGCCCTCTTCAGACGTCCACTTGTATGTTTAGAGTCGATGATGCAAAGGCTCTCCATTAAAACTGCATCTGGTTCTGTTTATCAACAGCTGAAATATGTCAGAAAGCCCAACACGTCGCCATCGAAGTTATATTTGCAAGATTGCCTCTGACACCTGGAAGGGGCTTAAAAAGTCTGTCAGGTCACGAGTCCCAATTTTCAGCTTCAGAAAGTATCAGCCCCGTGTCCATACCCTCACGGCCAGGATGCTGCTACCATCTAAAAACATCGACCAGACTTCAGGACCAGTTTATACATCTTACAAGCAAACCTCATTCATCTCTCCCCTGTCACCCTCCTATTGACCCAAAAGGTTTCTTCCCACTTTACCGCAGTGACTTCCGACTGTTTCGTGCTTGGAGATGAAACTTGGCTCTCACTGAAGGTGTTCAGAGAACAGCTACAGGCTCTGAATAGGGTCCCTGGAGACGAGCTCCACCATGCTCTGAACAGTTAATTGTGGCATAAAAGAGACTGTGTTCCAAGGAGTCTGTTTTGAAGGAGGCAGCTGTCGGGCAGGGCGCAGAGAGGCATTTCCCCTGACTTCATGGACCTGTGAGGAAGGCAAGCCTCTAGAATACTACTACTGGCCATTTCCCTCCTCCCCACGCCTACCGCAGGGCAAAGAATACCCGAGTCTGACGGTGAGCTAGGGAGAAGGTCTGGGCATGGGGGGCTCAGCCCCTTCTGGGCCCCCTTCCCATCTGCCAGCCTGCAGATCCCTGGGCCCTGAACTGAGAGGCCTGGTCTGGAGGGTCTGCAAGGGTGGGTCTGATTACCTTGCAGGTGAAGTATGAGTAAGCCCTCCTGGCCATGGATCTAAGACCTCATAGTCAATAATGTTGGCGATATTTTGACTTCTATCTGTATGACTCCCGTGTATCTCGCTAATTTGGTTTTAATCTCCAGGTGGTGAAGAAGGAGGTGTTATTTATTAGCCTTCCAGAACACCATCCACTACGTTCATTTGGATGTATACATTTCGACTGCTTTATTATGAGACCAGCTTCCCTGCACTGCAGTTGTACCTGGCATAGTAAGGGGCCACGGGAGGGAAACTCTCCCTTTACTTTCTCTCTCTCTTTTTTCAATCCTCGCCCGAGGATATTTTTCTATTTCTCTTCAGATAGAGTGGGAGGGAGGGAGAGAGAGAAACATTGATGTGAGAGGGACACATCGACTGGTTGCCTCCTGCGCGACCCTGACCAGGGCCAGGGAGGAACCGCGACCGAGGTACGTGCCCTTGACCAGAATCGAACCTGCGACCCATTGGTCCGCGGGCTGACACTCTAACCACTGAGCAAAACCACCAGGGCATCCTCTCCCTTTACTTTCTTAGAAAATTGTTTCATAACATACGGGAAAAGAGGAAAATGCCCACTTCCTGCTTGTGGAGAGGGATTGTGAGCAACTCTTCCTGCCCCTTGTAAAAGGGTGATTTCCTCGTGATGGGTTATTTTTAGGATTTATGGAAATGAACAGCCTTTTCTGTGATTTTTATTTACGCCTGGAGTATAAGCTCCTACAGGGCGGGACTGTGTTCTTCGACTCGATCACTCCCTTTGCTGCTGAATGTATTGCTCTCTCTGTACCTCCTCCCCGAGGAATCCTCTGGACTCCAGCCTGTCCCAACCAGGTGTCAGGCCCTGGTCTGTCCTCAAGAAGCAAATGCCATCTGGTTTATAGCAATCACTTGGAATTCCCAGGCACTGAGAGCATGTTTGGCCCCAGTGTGTGTGTGTGTGTGTGTGTGTGTGTGTGTGTGTGTGTGTGTTGGGGAGTGGGGGGCGGGATCAGGCACTAGCAAAGGCTGATTTGATTGACATGCAGTATTATCTGATCCCTTCCTAGCTTGGGCCTGACAGTTTGTCCAGCCTTCTCTCTTGCCTTGGTGGTGGTGAGAATCCCTTCTTATCTAGTCCATTCGTATTTCCCTTTGGGCTTTCTCTATCCAGATCTGCACTTCTGAGGTGGTTTTTTTTTTTTTTTTGTCTCTGGTTCCATTGGTCTTTGGACGTGTGTTTGAACCTCCTCTTTTTGAGGGATTTGTCTTGGTGGCCCCTCAAATCTTGTCTCTAGTAGGAAGTGTCCTCTATAGACCCAATCCCAGCCCTGGACCCTTGGCTGGGGCCAGCTGTGCCCTCTCTGGGTGGTGGAAATCAGACAGGTGTCCGATGTCAACTCTGACTAGACCTGATGGACTCGGAGGAGTTTCTCCTTGAATAATAAGCAGTCCCTTCTTG
Organism: Tadarida brasiliensis; assembly: GCA_030848825.1. NCBI lineage: Eukaryota > Metazoa > Chordata > Mammalia > Chiroptera > Molossidae > Tadarida > Tadarida brasiliensis. Next base: position 44,996,700 of record CM061275.1, read on the forward strand.
TTAGCAGGGACAATTCCACAGTGGGTTTGGCAATGATAGTTTTAGTTCACATATATTTCTCCATACAAGCTTGCCTTTGCTTTTATTTTATTGAGAACAGAACAATAAGCCAGAAAGCAAATGAGTAGGAAAAGAGGCGGGATTGTCAAACAAATGGGAGACAACTTCTATAGGATTCTTTTTGCCCTACCGTCCTTGTATCTGTGCATGTGAAAATTAGGCCAAAACAGGCTTAAGGAGGGAAAAGGGATTTCAGTGAGAAGCCTTGCCTCTCTTGATGTTTTACTTTCTCCCTCCTCAAATACCAAAACCAGATCCATACGTCTGGGTGTTTAATTTCTGTTTCTAGGACACAGAAGGGAATCTAGAGTTTTTGGAGCTGTAAGAAATTAAAAGTGATTTGATTCAAACCCTTGTTCTGTACCTGAGATAACTAAGGACAAACTAGTGGGTGAGTCAGCCAAGGCTGCACAGTCCGTTGATGGCAGGTGTGAACTTGACTCCAGTCTCCTGACCAGCCAGCCAGTTCTCTGTCCATTTATGTCCCTTCGTGGCCGGAGGAGGGAAGGGAGGCTGGAGAAGTGGGTGAAATGGGGTCTCAACGTCCCAGCTCTCAGGTGGACACCACGGCTGCTGAGTGGAAGTGGAGAGACTGGGAAACGCGGGGCATTTGCCAATGTAGGGCACGGTGGTGTCCAGCGTCCAGCTAGGTCCGCCGGTGGAGAAAACGCAGGATTCCTATCTAGGTGTTCGCGCGATTTCTCCAATATGTGCAGCACGAGGTGTGTAAGTCATGTGTTTAAAGCAGTATCCAAAAACCTCACAGAAGCAGTTATGAAATATTTTGTTTTACTGGCAATGGGACAAAAAATAATTGGGCATTAAATCAAGGAAATGGGGAAAAGCGAGCTGCAAATCAAGGGAAATGGTGGAAAATTAGGTCTTAGTGGAGAGAGATGTGTACATATGAACTGCTTGATGTTTCAGGGAAAGAAATACAGTCCTGTAAATCTCCCCTTTAACCCTTTAAACCCCAGGGCCGAGCCCTGCTGGCCTGACCGCGGGGGTCCGGGGAGGCAGCCGCTCTTGGTGGGGAGAATGGGTTCCTCCTTGACCCGCACTGTGGGGACCGGGATGCGCTGGTGTAGACGGCGCTGTTTAAACAGTTTGAGATCCTATTTCTAGGACTGTTACAGTGTCTACATTTCTCTTGCTCTGACTGGCAGCGGGTGACTTCAGTCTGATGGCAGCTGAGAGCCTGGGAAAAGAGCCTATGAAGCTCTTCACTGGAGCACACGGAGAGGTACCTCATTAAATCCCGCAGAAAGTGTGCCTTATTATCCGACTGCTCTATACATAATTTCTATAAATTAAAAAATAAATAATAAACACCTTTTTAATTGCATAACCTCCCGTTCCCTTGTCAATTACAGTGAACTCTCAAAGCTGCTTAACTAAAAGAAGCCTCCCAGACATCAGCTCTCATTAGATGTGGTACGAGCCCTTACGCAGATTTTCCCGTAGCTGCGAGGATTAATCACAGCTAATCATCACGAAAGGATCACACCCATATAAATAATATAAAAATAGTAAAATGCCCATAGTGGAACTACTGAGAAAGAAGAAAACCACTTAGAAATGAAGAGCTCTGAGTTTCCACTTAGGGGTGAATGAAAGAGTCCCGATCTTCTCCGTTTCATTAGGGACTTCGGTCCAGAAAAGTGGTTAAGTGGCTGACCCTGGGATGAAGGTTGCCTTTTCTTTTTCTTTAATCCTCACCCAAGGATATTTTTTTTCCCATTTATCTTCAGATAGAGTGGGAGGGAGGGAGAGAGAGAGAGAAACATTGATTTGAGAGAGACACATTGATTGGTTGCCTCCTGCACGACCCTGACCAGGGCTGGGGACCGAACCGCAACCAAGGTGCGTGCCCTTGGCTCGAATCAAACCCAAGACTCTTTGGTCCTTGGGCCAACGCTCAAGGAAAACCGGCCAGGGCTGAAGGTTGCCTTTTAATCCCTTATTCTTGATGTTTATTTGTCAGGGAGCAGCCTTTAACCCAGATTGCCTACATGTGACCTAGGTCATTGAATCTTTGTAGAGACAGGGAATCCGCTGGCAGAAATGACTCAGAGCTTCAACAGAGTTTAGGTTGGACTCGAGAAAGAGCTTTTTAAGAGAAGGACAAATGATGACTTGATGACAGAGTAAGAATGAGTCTTTTTGCCTTGAAATCTTTAAAGGGAAAGTCGGTTCTCTCAAATGGGCAAGATGGCATCTGTGACTTCCCCTCTTCCTGGGTTCTGTCTATGTCATTCTAGGGCATGTGGTGGCACTTAGGCCAAGGCCACAGACAAGGTCATCCATCACAGAAACAGCTGAGAAATACTGTCCTTGACTAGTGTTCCGTGGCAGGATGTGGCACGTGGACACCCACGTGGCTGGCTGTGATGTGACAGTCTCAGCGAGAGGAGGGTGAGGGTGATGGGCCTGCCGGAAGGGAAAGCAGCCAGGTCAGGACAGAGCCCTGCTCCTTGCTCTCTGTTCCCAGTGGGGCTCCGGCACATGTGACCCAGTGGACAATCTCTAGTGCTGGGAACCAGCAGGATGCCTGACAGGTAGGGGCCATATCCTACCCTGCAGAAATTCCCATGAAATGCCAGGGAAGGGCGTCATTCACCCCCATCTTTTGGCTGAGACCCCTCTCTGGCCAGGGAGCACACACCATGCTTCAGTTTAAGGTCACCAGGCTGGTCCGATGGAGACTTTTAATCTGATCACATACCAGAGTATCCTTTTGATTCCATTTTATTTTATATTTTATGTTAATCCTCACCAAAGGATATTTTTCCATCGATTTTTAGACAGAGTAGAAGGGAGGGAGGGAGGGGGGAATTTTATATATATAAATTTTATATATATATATATATATATATATATATATATAGAGAGAGAGAGAGAGAGAGAGAGAGAGAGAGAGATTGATGTGAGAGAGACATATTGATTGGTTGCCTCCCACACGACCCTGACTGGGGCCAGAAATTGAACCTGCAACCCAGGTATGTGCCCCTGACCAGGAATCAATCCCGAGACCCTTTGGTCCTTGGGCTGATGCTCTAACCACTGAGCAAAACCAGCCAGGGCTTGGTTCCTCTTAACTGAGACACACTAGGAACAAGAGTATATGGCACAGGGTTAGACAAGAAGGGGTATTCGTCTTTCCACCTTGACTTCCAGGTTTCTTGGAGAGATGGGGGGTTTGAAGTCATCTGTGAAACTAGAAAGGCTCTTGGTCTGGGAAGAGGCCCTGGGACCAGAGGGAACAGCAGATGTGAAGAATGGATGGACCTCACTGTGCTGTCTTAGAACCGGGTGCTTGGTGACAGGACTGTTTGGCTGAAGGTCCTGGGAGCTGGTCTGCATCGCCCTGTCCGCGCTTGAGGCTGGCATTTGCGTTTTCCTTGTGTGGAGGAAAATGAAATGGAGCTTCTGTGAGATCTCACAGGTTAAACAGAGTGAGGTCTGAAATGCTTCTCTCCGGATCGCTGATGAAATTGTGCTCCTACTGAGACCGCACCGGCTCAGCAGTTGAGTTTACAGGGCTGTCGAATCAGCATCTTTCACTGACACTTGAAAGCTAAAATTTAAAAAGGTAAAGTCTTTGCCCCTGCATCCTGTTCCCTCAGGCCTGTGTGGTTGGTCTTCCAGCAATGGATCAAGACCGTCACTTCTGCCTGTGTTAGAGCTCACTGCTGCGCTGAGCAGCCGAGCCCAGGCCACTGTCCCCGTGTCCCCGTGATCACCTGGGGCTCCGGGCAGCCGCCCTAGGGCTTCTCCTAGCTCCTCTCAAGCTGGACTGCGTGTTGCTTTCCATTTTAACCTTCAGACAGCTCTTCCCTCCTCCTTCTTATCCCTTGTTTTGCCTTGGAATCGTGAGGCTGTCAGTCCTGAAGATGGCGAGGCGAGGTGTCTGTGGGCTAATGAGCAGCTGCGGGAAGATAATTAGTGCTGCCCCACCTTCCCTGCAGCCTTTCCCACCTCCTCCGAGCACAGCCCGCAACATCTGTGCTTCCCAGCAGCCGAGCTGTGAAACGCCCTGCCCGCTCTTCTCGGAACAACCGCCAGACGGACCGGCAGCCGCGTTCGGGGCAAAACCTACAAAACGCTACAAAAGACGAGCTGCCTTCTGACCAAGTCGCGGGTGTGGAGTGTGTCCACGAGAGAGGGCGGGAGAGCTGGGTTGAGGGCGTACCTGGTTCTGGTGCAGTGTGGACGGGAGGTCAGGGGCAGGGTGGGGACAAGAGGAGCAGGGAGCAGGCAGCTTCTAGTCCTTTCTGCGGGCTTTTGCACCAGCTCAGAACTGTTTGGACAATCCCCAGAGGACAGGGCGGGGCCATCTCAGACTTCTTAGGATCTCATCCGGGGCAACATGCAAAACAATGAACAGAGTGGCTCAGGCACCATTCAGAGTGGACAGTGGTAAGCACTTGGCGCAGCCGTTCTGGGGTGTCCGGGCTGCATATCAGACCTGGTCTCCTATTCCACCCTCTCTCTTCAACCTCAAACCTAAGAACATTTGTTGAGTACCTGTTTTATGCAGAAATGGGTCTAGGTGCTTTTGATGATCTTATGCACGAAGGGTATGACTCAAGCTGCTTTAACAAGAATGTTAATTGTTTTCTGGTTTATGAATGCTGATTTGCAGCTGTAAGACTTTAGCCCTACCTGTGTTTGTAAGATCCAGTCTCTCTGAAGTCTTGCCCGTCCTCATTCCCATCCGGGTATTCCTGGGCATTCCTCGGGGGTGTGTGGTAAATGATCAACAACGGGCCTCCTATGTTCTGCGGGTGCAGACCCCCGCTGGTATCTTTTACCTACAGCGCACTGGAGGGAGGGGACCCGGCTGCTGGCACCTCCATGGGACATTGCCGTCCTGACTGGGGTGCTGCCCTCTGACACTCTGACCTGTAAACTGTCCCGACATTACTATGCTAACAAAGAGCACCGGTCTTGTGCTTGGTCCTCTGTGCCCTGTCGGGTTCCGTGGGCACAGAGCATTTTGCAGAGCTGAGAAGAACAGCACCTTCCTAGAAATCAACTGAAGTCAGTTCTTAAAAGACTATTCTTTGGCCAAGTGCTTAAGACAAGACACAAACTATATTTCAGCCCGACCGAGCCATACGGGCAGGCAGATCACGGCAGCCTGCAGGAGAGGGCCTGGGGCTACTCCCCGCGTACAGTTCATCACCGACTACTCAGAGACGCACAGGAGAGGGACATCGGCGTCCACGGCCTCTCTCTACATAGTCTCAATAAATCCTTTAAAAAATCCTTAAAATGTCCGAGTTAAAAAACAACTCTTTAGATGCAGTTAAAATATAGGTACTGGAAGGAGAAGATACTACCTGACTACCAGGGGTTAGCCTCTGGCGCCTTGTTAAAGAGGGTTAATCCTTTCTGAATGTACCAAGCAGCTGCCTTCCTTATCTGATTGCACTTTCTTCCTCGATCTATGGATTTCTAAACTGGGGCCTGTCCTGAGAGCTCTTCGCGATAAGTGTCGCTGGAGAAATAAAGCAAACCCTGCCCCTCAAGCTGCTGATAGTCTAGAGGGAACTGGGCCAGCGGAGGCCATGGGGAGAGATGGCGGGTACGCAGGGATGCAGAGGTGCCGTAAGGGCACACGGAAGGGGTGCTGCAATCAGACTGGGAAGGGCTGGGCGAGCATGGAGTTACGGAAGACTTCAGAGTGGAGGTGACCCCAGAGCTGAGTCCCGAATACTCCGTGTTAATCAGGTGAAAGGGATTCTCATCGTGAACAGCCTGTACCCAAGTATGGAGGATGCAGAGCATGGTGTATCTGAAGAACTGTCATTAATCTGTTACAGTTCAAAAATCTGATGTGAGTGTATCAGGCCTGAGTTATGAGACTTGGAGAGAAGCCCGATCATGGAAGGTCTGTGGTTGAAGGATGTCATGCTAAGGAGACCATAGTTTGTCCAAAAAGCAACGGGAAACCACGGACTGATGTTAAGCGTGGGATTGATAGGATTAAAGTCACTGTTTAGAATGTTTGCTGAGCTCCAGGTTTGATAGTAGCTGCATCACTCAGCATCAGAGCTGCAACAGAACTCAGTCTTGAAGTCAGTGTTGGAGACTCAGATGAATATCTGTATTTCTTGGTGTCCTTTAGGGTTTTCCAAAGAGCACAGAAGAGAGGAGCCCTAAGTGGAAAGCTAGGAAATCCTGCAGGGTTGGCATCCAAGAGGATTTGGTTGATCGCTCTCAGTTGACATGTTTTAGACCAGCTCTAGCATGAAGAGCTTTTGATGTGCCCAGTTTTGACCAAGTGAGTGATGGAAGAAGTATGTCAATCAGCCCTGACTCTTTGTCCTTGGAAAGCTTGGCAGGAGACAATCTGTTGACATGAACTCAAGTCACCATTATGAGTGAGAAGATCAGGGGCTGCTGGTTGGCTTACGGTAGCCTCACCGGCTGTTCAAGTAGTACTGTTCTCAGCCTCACGGATTTCAAGAGTTTTTATTACCCAGCACACCATTATCCCGACAGAAATACTCCTTTTTTTTTCCACACTGTGTTATTTCTGAAAATTTGATGTATTCTTCCACCGCTATACCTGTCTGGAAGATGTTTTTCTAAGGACAGGCAGAAGAAAACCTTCATTGGCTGCTGAGAGCTGGATGCCGCTATTCACCATGCAATTACCATGGCAAGTCTTTCTAATTGCCACTTGCCTCCCTCCAAGCCCGCCTTTTCTTCAGACCTTGCAGAACTTCTGGTAATCGGGTTATTATCACACTGAGCTGCTAACCTGAGCCTTGACACTCCTCCTGGAGACCCGTGTCAGAAATAATTACAGCTGAAGAGAGGTGATTCCTCCTTCCTGACGAGCAGTTGCCGTGCTGGTACCCAGCATTGATTAACCATTTGGAACAAGGCGTTCCTGGGGCTCCAACACGCGTCTGTTTCGTCTTCTGTGCCTCGGAGGGTACATTGTTCTCCATTCCCTCGCCTCCCTGTGCCCTTGGGTCTGTGTGTTTTGAGAGGTTCCTTTCATGCTCCAGTGACTTATTTACTTCTAATGTTATTTTCTCCTTTCTCTTGTTTTTCAAACCATGTGCCGGTTCTGTGGGTGAAGTCGATAGAATTCTCCTCTAGGACTCGGACACCGTATGTGGTTGAGACAGGGCCATTTAGCATCCAGTAACCCAGGTCTTTAGCAGTAGAAGCAGGGGAGGACGTGGAGGGGGGTGAGGCTGGTCTGAACAGGAAGAAGGGTTGCTGCCTGCGCGGATGCCCGCTTCCCAGAGCATGCTTCTTTTCCCCTAGTCAACCCTTACCCTGCTCATTAGCCGTGGAGCCTGGGATGGCTATGTGGTGGGAGAGGGCGTGAAATTTATAAAGATATCTCTGGAAGGGGCCTGTTCAGCTGTCATTTCTGTCCGTGTGAAGGCACAGACCCTGCCCGACAACTCATCAGATGTCACCCCTGTTCTGGAGAGGTCCTCTTGCACACGGTTGTATATAGTCAAAAGAACTTTAGGAAGGTAGTATGAACACAGGGAAATTCCTCACTGGAATGCCATTTCCTTCCTCCCTGGAATTCGCTGAGCAGGGAAATTAAAATTAACTTAAAATACTTTCTTTCCTGGTCTGTTTTTCCTTCTTCAGAGTCATTAAAGTCGGAATCTCAGTCCCAAGGTTATTATAGGCACTTTTTTGGGGGCTATAATCTGATTGCTGTGCCTTATGGAGACTTTTCCATACTTCTGTCCTTGGATAGACACAGCTTCCTCGGCTCCGGCTCCTGACTTTGAAAAAGCACTGCCCCAACATCACGGGATTGGTGGCCACTGGAAGCCCAGGACCTTAGTGTAAGAGCCTGTGTGACACGTAGTTTATTTGTTCATTTATTCTTCCGTTCAATAAACAAATATTAAAACACTTCATCATACTGGGTGATAATCCGGGCATTATTGATATGTATTGATAATCTATTGTGTTCCGGGAGCTTGCACACACGTTATTGGAGTGTCCGGCTGTGTTTGTTGCACAGACATTAATATGGGCTTCGACCTCAAACAGGTCTGTTTGAAGTCCCGGTTCCATCAGGTGGTACACGCACGACTTTAGACACGCCCACGAAATTCTCTAAGCCTCAACTCGCTCACTTGTGAAAGGGGGATCATTGTCGTTCATATCGCCATTCTCTACAGAGAGCCCAATATTTTGGAGAATCTATGTCCTTGATTTCAGAACTTTAAGTCACACTTCCTGTTTGAAAGTTGAAGCCACTAAGGGGCAGAGACGTCATGGAATCGGGAGCACAGCCGGGTCCCCTGCCTCCTGGGCTAGGTCTCCTTTGTTAGCATGTCCCCTCACTTACAGCACAGTCTCCGTGGCCATCTAGAAGGAAGCTGTGGGAACAGTGGGCAAAGGTCCATCGCCCAGTGAGGCCAGAATTAGCCCTCCCTTTTCGAAGGGGGACCGCACAGTTTATATCTCAGGCTATTTCCATCTCCGCCCTCCATGCACTTTGGACCTTTCCTTCCTCATTAACACCTCGACCAGGAAGGACGGTGAAGGGAATTAAAACTCAAGCCGTGCAGTTTTGCTCCTCTCGCGGCAGCTTTTTGAGAAGGATCGGGCGGATGGGGGAGCTGACTTTTAGCGACATGGGGCTGTTTTTGACTATAGCAGTGGCTTTAAATCAGCTGGGCTGCCTTTCGTGCTGTCACCACGGATGAATGAGGGTTAACTGTCTGAGCCCCAGTGGACTGTGGCCACGGTGACCCCTGTCTGCCAAGCCCTCGCTGGCCCTCTTCGCCCCCACCCTCCCTGTTTGTGGCCCTGTACAGACACTCCGCTAGGGGCTCCCCATTTCACATTGGAGACAGGATGCTCTCCAAGGTCACTGCGACCTTGGCTGTATTTGTTAGGGCCACCGTGTTGCACATGTGACAGGAGGCCCAGATTAGTGCAGGGTGGTGGCCCTGGGCTGACTTGAACTGGAAAAAGCACTAAGCTGGAAACTGAAACATGTCAGACATCTCCTTTTATTCATGTTGAAGTTTAAAACCAAGTTCCCTCTCGAGCCATCACACTCTCCTCGGAGAGTACAAGCTCTGCTCTGCCCCAGGTCCTTGGGCCCCTGCTGCTTGTTGACTGCATTGCACTCAGCCCTGGGGGGTCGCCTGGCAGCCAGGCTACTGTTAGCCTGGTGAGTGGACCTCCTGTTGGTTTGTGATGTCGAAAGTGTCAGCCGAATACGGTCCCCAAATCATCATGCGCTTTTTGCCTACTCCACATCCCGTTCCTTCTGCCCAGTTTCTCACAGACCTTCAACACATCCTTCGTCTTGTGTTACCTCGAGGTTTCTCCTGGGACCTGACTTCCGGCAACCACGTGTGGGCTGAAATTGAAGGTGGACGTGACACTGGGCAGCCACTTGGGAACTGGGGGAGGTGACTTGGCTGAATGTCCTCGGTTTTCTCGCCCGCAGAAGCACGAGGCTGTTCTGAGGGACACCTATGGTCCCTTGGGCACTAGCTTTCTCTGTGCAAATGCTTGTTTCAGGAAGTTCCTCTTCAGAGTCGTGGAACCAGATGTCTACATATAGGCAGGAAATCGGGCCACCAGTATGTAGTCTGATATTTTCATTAATCATTTGATGTAAAATTCCATAGCTCACTTTTTTTCCGTTTAGAATCTTCTGTTAAAAGTCTTAGCAATGCTGTGAGAAGAGTGGTAGAAACTCTTGGAGCGTTTCACGGTATCATAAGAAAACTATTACAAACCTACATAAGGACTGGTGTTCACAGATTTCTCTGATGTGGCAAAGAGCAGCCTGCTTGCTTTTAGAGGCTCCAGGTAACGCTCCCCAGAATTTAGGGATAGTCTTTTCATGCTGTATGCTTGGAGTTGGAAATCATTGTTTTTGTAATTAAAAACTTCTTATAAGGTGTTTAAAAATGTTTGGTACAATTAAAATGCTTTTTTTCATAAGTAAGGAGATGAAACTCAGGAAATGTATATGTTAGAGGAGAAAGTGTACCAGACCAGTGTCAGCGGTCCTGGGTTCAAGTCCCAGCTCTGCCATAACGAAGCCCCTCCAGGGCAGGGCTCTTTCCCCAGCACCCAGACTAGCACTTGGGCTGACTCCCTGGGGCCCCAGGTGCTTCATGACTAGAATAAATATCTAATCATAAATAAAATAATAACAATTAATAAATAACTGGGTGACCTTCGGCACCTCATTTAACTTCTCTCTTGTGTCATTCACTCAGAACATTCAGGGCCAGGCTCTGGGTGAGACACAGGATAAAGTGTGTCTCTGCCCTTGAGGAGCGGGGAGTGTAGGAGGACATCACACGCCCTCTTACCCGACCTCTGGGCAGAATTAAAGGGACAGGACTCACCGTTACTGTGTGCCACTCATCGGGCTGTGCAGAAGCTCCAGGAGTACCCCTTCCTGGCACCCACACGTTTCTGGGAAAATTTTTCGGAGTGGGGGAACTTCCAGGGATTTTTACGTATTTATTTGTTTATTTTGTTAATCCTCACCTGAGGATATTTTTTCCATTTGCTTATTTTTTAGAGAGAGTGAAAGGGAGGGAGAGAGGGGGAGAGAAAGTGAGAGAGAAATGCCGATGTGAGAGACACACATTGATGGGTTGCCTCCCGCATGTGCCCCGACCGGGGCCAGGGATTGAACCTGCAACCTAGGTACATGGTCCCGATTGGGCATCCAACCCATGGTCCTTTGGTGCGTGGGCTGACACTCCATCCACTGAGCCACACCGGCCAGGGTGATTTTCACTTTAAAAAATATATATATATTTTTAAATCCTCACCAGAGGATATTTTTTTATCTTCAGAGAGAGAGAAAGAGAGAGAGAGAGAGAGAGAGAGAGAGAGAGAGAGAGAGAGAGAGAGAGAGAGAGAGAAACATCGATTGGTTGCCTCCTGCACGACCCCAGGGCCGGGGATGAACTGTAACCGAGGTACATGCACTTGACCGGAATCACACCTGTGACTCATTGGTCCGAGGGTCGATGCTCTAACTGCTGAGCCAAACTGGCCAGGGTTCGATTTTCACTTTTTAAAATCCCTCCTTATGTCTACCTTAACATTCTCCACCACCAAAAGGTAGAATTCATCCTGCTGGAAAGTCCTGAGCCTTTATTTCTTTGGAATTCCTCTGCACACAGCTATTTGCCACTGGGGTCCAAGACGCTGTGGTTTGATGGCATCGTTAGGAAGGGGCTGTGAACACAGCTGGCTTCGTGGGGATACATAACCTGGCAGGCTGTTTGGCATGCTGATCTTCTCCTGGTCCTCCCTTCCCCTTCAAAGACATTTGAGTCCTTTTATTTTCTTTCGTCCCTGGCTCCCACCAGCATTTGGAACTGAAGAACATTTTTAATAATTTGAGAAGGAGAGAATTTGGGAGCAGGAAGATGAGAGAGCCGAGCTGGTTGTCAGAACTACAGCTTCGGGTTGAGATTTGGGCGAGAAAAAGAACAGTGCTGTCTTGTGGGAGGAAGGGAGGAAGGTGTGGGTGAGGGGTGGGGGGAATCAGCCTGCTGGGTCTGGATGCTCCAGCGTGGAGGTCCTGGGAAGGGGCACCCGCAGCTAGTACCCTGTGAATTTGGGAATGGGGCTGGAGAAGGTCCTCTGGTGAGCAGTGAGGGTCCTCCTAGGTGATGGGGGGACCATGCATGGATGGAACCCACAGCTTTTTCTGGTAGAAGCATTTAGGTGTCTCTGCACCTCCAGAACCATAAATGTACTGGAAAAAAGAAGTTAGCAACAGGTCCCTCTCTTCGATTCTGGGAGACAGCCATGCTAGATAAGCTTAACAAATATATTTTAAACTCTGTTGGGTTTCTGATTACGAAAGTCATGCTTGTTCATTGTAGAAAATACAAAAAAGCATTTAGAAGAAAATAAAAGTCACCCAGGGAGCTGGTTAGCATGCTGGTGCGGGGCTTTGGGTCCACACACGTTTCTGACATCAGGGTCTTGGCACCTGTCTCATTTTGCAACTTGCTTTTTCTACTTAGCAATAAATTCTGACATTTTTATATGTCTTTAAATATGTGTCTTCAACACAATGTTTTTATTGCACCTAACCTACCTAACCCCAGAGGTGCACCCCTCTTTTGTCTTCCCTACCCCCTCTCCCTGGAGTCTGCCTGGCCCTGAATGAAGTCCCCACTGTAAATGCCCCTTGTTCTCCCCCTTATCCTGGCTCCAATCATATTGCATTATAATTGACCTTTTACTTGTCTGCAAAGTAAGGAGCCTCGAGGTCCTTGAGGGCAAAGATGGTATTTTATTTGTTTTACTGTTTCACCGACATCCGGTACGGGGGATACAGAGGTTTATTCGATCAGTGTCAGTGTACGACTGAATGAGTAGGCATCCCAACAGTGCATAGTCATGTCTCAAGCACTCAGACCCTGAGAGAACGGGCCGTGGGTGCGTATGGTTCCTCACGGGCAGAACAGCACAGAGAGTTTGATAAATAGTTGTATCTAAAACGCAGTTTCCAGGATTGCTCTCAGTCTTCGTCTTTCCGTCTGCGCGTGGAGCTGTTGATTCGTACTCTGTTGCTGGGCTCTTTATGTTCAGAGCTTTTTAGGTGTTTGTGTGTGCATTGTGGCTGTCCGCTATGACACCAGAGGGGACACCCCAGGCCTGGGAGCTTGAATGGAGACATTACTAGCCCAGGGCCACTATGACCTTTGCCCATGATTTGAGAGTGAGGACAAGGGCAGTGATGATGATGGAAAAACACAAAAACATTTTATCTGTGTCAAGATACAGAGTTGGGATCAGGGTTGGGGATGTGAGTGATGTCTTCATTCTGTACTCGTCACAAGGTACATCCCTTGCCCATAAGAAGCTTGATATGTTCCTGGTTCAAATCTCTAAACACTATTACGGTTGCCTTCGAAGGCTCCCCATGCTTCATCCAAGGCTCGTGCCATGGACACATTCAGATTCGGTTGTCCTTCCTCGAAGACCCCCTAGCAGCTTCCTGCTGCATTTGGATCTGAAGTCTTTATAATGACCCGCGAGGTCTTGCCACAGCCTGGGTCCTGCCTTCCTTCCATTCCAGACTCATCCCCTTTCTTTCTTACTCACCCGTTCCAGCCATTCCAGCCTTCTCTCTGTTTCTGACCTCTTTCCCACCTCAGTCTCCTCCCTGCACTTCCCTCTGCCCAGAGTCCTCCCCCTTTGCTTTCTGTATGACCCTGGGATGCCCTGACCCAGTGGGCCCTCCACGGTGCTCCATCTCTGTGTGCTTTTCCTTCACAGCATTTCTCACTGGCCGTAATTATGAAAGTATCCTTTGGGTTACTTTTTATTGCTACTCTTCACATGAATGACCTTGGGCAAATCAGGTAACCAACTTTCCCCTCAATATCCTCATTTGAAAATGGAGATCTTTTTCTTGAGACCAATGACTAATATGCTGGGTACTGTGCTAATTACTTGACATGGATTGACTCAGGCCTCCCGGCAGAGGGACACAGGGAGAGTACCCAAATGGCCCACGGTCTCACAGCTGGTTAATGGTGTAGACAGAATTTGAACCCACCCAGTCTGGCTCCAGAGTCCACGCTCTTGACTGCCTCACCAGGCTAAGTGCCGATGCTCATTAAATACATGAACACAAGGCTTCCCCCTGAGCCCTCCCACCTTTCCTCTGACAGCAGGAGCATTTGCCAGCTTTCCAGAGCCATCTAGAAGCCTGGATGCCCCCCACCTTGCCCCACTTACCCTCCTTGGAAAGAAATGTGGCTTCTCTGGCCCCCTGAAGGCTGGAAACCAAGCTCCAGCCCCCGGCGGCTGTGATGAGGTGAAGGCAGAGGCTCCCTCCTCTGCAGCGAGAGAGGTTTCAGCCACAAGCAGTGTGTGTGCTCCCGGCGCACCTGCTGCCTACAAGGAATTCGCTCCTGGCTGATTCTTCTTTTCTTTTCCTTGACAAAAGGCAAGAACTGTGCAGGGAGGAAAACCTTTACTCTGAAAAGAATTGTTAAGTGGGGTCCAGCCTACTGTTGCATGGATCAATTCAGAGAACCCAGGCACCTGGCAGCTGGGGCAGAGGGCTTGGCTCGGTAGGACCCCAGATCCGCAGCCCCACTTTCCTGAGTGGTCCTGCCGTGAGCTCTGACCTGAGTGTGAGAGGTGCTGCAGAGAGAGTGGATTTGCCTTCCGGCTGCCGATGACAGATGTCATCACACACGGGTCTGCATTCCATGTCCAATGCCTGCTTCTCCTCTTCCAAGCAGAGTAGATTGGGGGCCTTTAGGGATTCCTTTGAGCATCTTCCTAGCTGAGGAGCCGCAGCTTTGGGGTTTACCTGCAGTAGCTGGGCTCCTCCTCTGTCCTTCATTCTACCAGCCATGTCTGTGTACCAGGCGTGCAGCGGGGATCTCTAAATACATGCACAACCCTCAGTGACTCTCAGACAACCCTGAGCAAGTCTCCCCTGCAGGGAAAGGTCGTCAGAAAGAGAGGAGGAGGTGTGAGCAAAGGCACAAGGTCAGGAAGTTGTGTATGCGATTGGGAAATAGCGAGCTCATGTGTTTGATTCAAGATGGGATGCTAGTGAGGGGGTGCATGGGTTACTCTCTGGAGGCCCCAGTGCCTATTCTTCATCTAGTCCTCGACTTTTGGTCTCTGCTCTGTGCCCCAGGAGGCTGATGCCTATGGTTCCATCACAGGGACTCCCTTGCCCTGAGGTTCCCTGTTGGAATTGACCAATCGGAAGCATGGCAAGCCTGCTCCCCTCCCCCTCCAAGCTGGCTGAGGTTCCGGCAGAGCTACAGTCCCACAGTCCTCTAGTGCCCCTTCTTCTTTTCTTTAAAAAAATATATTTTTTTCTCTATTGATTTTAGAGAGAGGAAGGGAGAGGGAGAGAGAGATAGAAACATCGATGAGAGAGAACATCAATTGGCCGCCTCCTGCATGCCCCCACTGGGGATTGGGCCCACAACCTGGGCATGTGCCCTGACTGGGAATCGAACTGGCGACCTCTTGATGCATGGGTCGACACTCACCCACTGAGCCACACCGGCTGGCCCTCTAGTGCCCCTTCTGTCACAGGCCTGTCTTGCTTCTGCTGCAGCTCTCACAGGGGTCTGGCAATGTCGTCCCTCACCCTTGCTCTTTCAGGCCTAGTGGCAGTTCATGGCTTCCCATGGTCTTTGGGTCCTGCGGGATTCCCCTTCCCTTGCTGCTCCTGCAGACAGTCCCCCGCCTGAGCTCTCTGCTGTTGTCCTGCGTGCCACCTGCTCCTGGTGGAGCCCTGACCAGCACAGAGCGTGGGCTAGAAATGCACAGAGCTAGATTTTGGAGAGCAGCGAAGCCTATTTTTTTAATTCAGGAAACTTGGAAATCATTAAACGTTTCTGAACACAAGAAGGACTTGAGCCGAGGGTGAGGGAAGCAGTCAAAAGGAAGAGCAGCGCATGTGGGAGACGGGGACGAGATGGAAGCGATCGATGAGAAGTGGAGAAGGAGCCTTTGAAATCACGTCCCCACCTCCAGACCAGGCTGGCCGAGAGAAGGCTCACGCTCCGAGCAGACCTGGGAAGAGACCTTGTCCTGAGCTGAAAACGCCTCAAACCCTACTCTAAAAATGTGGTCATGCTTGTCCTCCTAGGAAGGGCTATGAAACATTCATCGGACACCTCTAAGCCCGTTGGAGCTCAGAAAATATCACGCAGAGATGCGCCCCTTCTGGAGGGAGGCTCCGCCGGCATCACCCGGTACACTTTTCTCACTGTGGAGTGAATCCACGTGGCCGTCCGGGGTTTGCTGGACAGCAATGAGATCGCAACTCTTTTTCTGTAGATGTGGTATTTCTTCAGAAATGAGTCAAGGCAACAAAATCCGTCATACAAGGACACGTTGAGGGCATGAGGGCTACCTCGTTCAGGGAACACGGAATTTATTCTGTGCACACCAGAGGGCAGTTCTGAGAGCCATGCGTGGAGGGGGAGGGGGCTTCCACGGGTCCCAGAGAAGAGCCTCCAACGATGGGTGGATTCGCTCTGCCCACTGGTGGGTGAGCCTCTCACAGAGTGGTGAGCACTTGCTTCTGAATGGGATTAAGTTGAGGCTAAATGCTTGGCTCGCTGACTCTAAAAAGACTTCCCGTGTTGAGCTCGAAATTGGGCTGAAGAAAGTCACATCGTGTTTCATTTCCCTCAGTTCCAGCCCAGTGATTCTGTGATTCTGTTATCGCCTAAACACAGAGGCAGCGGTGGGTTGATGGCTGCAAGGCTATCCCAGCAGCGGTCCAGGTTCTTGGCCTTTCATTACAGGTGTGTTCTGGAGGGACCTCCGGTGCAAAGAGCAAACACAACACTCTTCGTGGGTCAGAAGTCGAATCATCTTATTTGCTCTGATTCCTCAGCTGTGGTTGTCTTCATCTTCCATGAATACCCCGTTTCCTGGTAATTCAGACGACCCGTGCGAGTTTGATTGGTCAGCCACGTGGGGACTGTGTAGACGAGAGAACGAACGTGCTTTGATTCCCGGTGGTTCTACCAGCTGGGAGTTTCAAAGATGCCTTTTAAAATCTCAATTGAAGGTGGGATGAAGGAAACGGGCGGTGATGAAAGCGTGTCTGAACGTGGAACGGTGGCAGGTGAGGAGTGTCTTGCTAAATGAGGGCAGAGAAAAATCTCTTTCTTGGGGGTGGAGAGTGTTAAAGAGATAGATGTGTACCTAGAACCACAGTCTCTTGAAGGCATTCAGAGTCATTCTAGCTCAATTTTCCATTTGATAAATCATACATAATATTTATAAATTGGCTTCAAGTTTACAAACTGTTTTAAGTGCATTATCTTATTTTATCAGTGGGGCAGGTGTGGCAGATAATACTCTTCCCATTTTTCAGATGAGCAGACTGAGACTCAGAAAGACCAGGTTTCCTGTTCAAGGTCATGCAGATCATCCCTGGATGAGCTGGGCTTGGCACGGTAATCCCAAAGTCTTCCTATCACACCATGAGGGATTTAGATCGTAAACTATTTATTTACTGTGCCAGGTACTGGGCTAAGCACTTTATGTTAGCTCATTCAATCCTTACAATCCCCATTTTTCAGATGTGGAAACAAGGATGCTCCCTCTAGCCTCTGGCTGGACCAGAGCATCAACTGCAGCTGTCTCAAGGTTGTGACAGGCTCACCTTATCGCTAACACTCGGATGACAAGAAATGTCTGCAGCATTCTGCTTAGGTCCGTGTCTGTGTGCGCGCGGGGCATGTGTGTGCCAGGAGCCCTCCCTGCGCTCCACACTCTCTGTGACTGCCTGCTGGGCATCTCCACTTAGTTATACCCCAGAAACTGAAATGCCCCATTTCTCAAACTAAACTCATTGTCTTCTCGCTAGCACTCTTCCTCCTACTGCGTTCTGTCTTGGCCAGCGCCGTGCCTCAGGCTCAGCACATACACTAGGTGTTGGCGTTGAAAAACTAGATTCCACTTTGACAAAATTGCTCGTGGCCATTCTAGCCTCGCCATCGCCACCTTTGTGCCTTAGGGCAGGCCCCCACCACCTGGCGTTATCTGTAGGATGTCTAACAGAGCCTCTGTGCAACTTTTCTGCTCCTGCAGATACTCTCCAGTTACAGTTTCCAGAAACACAGACCTTACCCAATTGTTCTCTTTTACCGAAATCTTCATTGGCTTCCTGTTCTAGTCATTCATTCCTCGGACGCTAATTGAGCAACTGCTAAATGCCAACACTGTTCTAGGTGCTGGGCCAAGCAGGCAGAGCAGTGACAAAGCCTGTCCTCGTGCTACTTAAAAGCTGCACACGCTTTAGTCTAGCATTCCAGGTCACCTACAGTTGGCCCCGCTCCTCTTTCTGGCCTTCACTGTCCCACACACCTACTGGTGGAATCCACACTCCTTGTCCTCCGCTCATACTGAGTATTCTCAGTGTCCTTTACTGTGTGTCTAGCTGAGCGGTGACCTTGACCTGTCCAGATGTCTAGGGGCTAGCTCACCTGCATCTCTCCCTTGAATTCCTCCCAGATCATGGTCTTCCCTCAACGACTCTACTCAGGATTAATCGCACCCATACTGTGAGCAAAATGCTTTGTATGGTATGGTAATTGTCATAGTCCATGTTCTTTCTAGGAGTCTGTCTCCTCCTTAGACTGAGATCCTTGAGCTGAGGAATGTCTTATCGAGTCTGTATTCGCAGCGCTTTCTCAGTCCTGCCAGATAGTAGGTGCCTAATCAACATTAGCCACTTTGAATGGGGGGATGTTGAACTTCTTGATGATACTCCCCCATCCTGCCATCACCTACCTCCCCCTCTTCAAAGCTCCCGAACAAGCTCACACAAATGCATCGTGTACCCTGGTGTGCAGGCTTAGGAGGCACTTCTGAGCCTCTAGGTGGCAGTGTTACTGTGCGCACAGTGAGGCTGTTGAGCAGCAAGTCATGAAACTGTACCAGCCCCTTAGGGCACCTGCCTTCCTGTCCTCTCTCCCGCCCTCTCTCGCTTCCCTCCCTTTCTCCTCCCTTCTTCTTTCCCTCTTCTCCCCAACTCTCTCTCTCCATTTTTGTTCATCTAGTAAATCTCTTCACAGAGTCTTAGAAGCACCGAGGTATAATTGTAAGCCCCGAGGAGAACACACGAGGCCTCCTGGAGGCCCTGCCTCCTCCCTCACACACTTCGTGTGAATTTTAATATTTCTAATAAATTCCATTTGAATTTGGAGGTGTGGGTGGATTATGAACTTCAGAGATGGGGAGATAAGAGGCGGTTGTTTGGAGACGCAGCCAAGGCAATAATTCAACATGGCCTCAAACATGTCTGGTGTCTACATGCACTCCTGAACGTGTCGTGGGTGTCGCGGCCAAGCGGAGCGCTCGACTTTGCTAGGCAGATCTGAAAGGGACTTGTTGACCAGGTTCAGGGAGGGGACCGGGCTGTATCAGCACAGGGTGTTTCAATTCAACTCAGGACCGGGGTGCACTGGCCCAGTTTGCTGGGGCCCAACTCAGGAGCAGCCAGAGCAGGGGGGAGAGGGTGGGGGCCTAGCTGGGTGGAAGTAGCAGGCAGCTCCCCAGAGAGTGGGGGGGAGGGGGTGGGGGTCTAGCTGGGTGGAAGTAGCAGGCAGCTCCCCAGAGAGTGGGGGGGAGGGGGTGGGGGCCTAGCTGGGTGGAAGTAGCAGGCAGCTCCCCAGAGAGTGGGGGGGAGAGGGTGGGGGGCCTAGCTGGGTGGACGTAGCAGGCAGCTCCCCAGAGAGCAGGGGGGAGAGGGTGGGGGGCCTAGCTGGGTGGAAGTAGCAGGCAGCTCCCCAGAGAGCAGGGGGGAGGGGGTGGGGGCCTAGCTGGGTGGAAGTAGCAGGCAGCTCCCCAGAGAGTGGGGGCAGGGCGGCGGCTCTGTTCTCTGGTAACAAACTTAAACCTCTACCTGCCTGTTTTCCCACTGCCTTAACAATTCATCATTTCAAACAGGGGGGTCGTGGAGGAAGGAATAGGTAATTTACCCATGAAAATAATGTCATTTTGTCTCAGAGCAAACTGCCTTTCTGTACCTTGGCTCCTTTTGTGTGGCTCAGACGTGGGCATATCTGGGAGATCATTTGCCCAGGACTAATAGGAAGGCACACTGTGCTGGTTTGTTCCCAGATGTAACGGGACTTCTCTCGCCGGGAGAACAGCCGCCACCCAGCGCCACTGGCTTCTATTTTCTGTCACCAAGGAGATCTCAATCTCTCTTTCTCCCCCCACACACCCACCCCAAAACAAGAACCCCTGGATTTCCACTTATAATTTTCTCTTTGAAACAATTAAAAATCCATTCACATTCCTCCCAATCCCATTCTCGTATTCCTTTCCTGTGTTGGGTGTAAGGTCATTGGTTCAGGGGAGAGGTCCTTTTACATGGCTGCCGTTAATTAATTAATCCTGCCGTTAATTAATCCGACTCTTTCCTCAATATCTTTTGCTTTCTACACACGAGCTGTATTTTACACTCCTTTCGCCTTCAAATACCGTGTTTATTAGCTATAACTTGGAGGGAGGGGTACGGATTGATCATTGAGTACTTAATTCTACTATTGTTATGTATGATTAAAAAAAAATTTGGGCACAAGTTTAAAAGAAGTTTAGAGATTTATTTGATTTTTTCTGTCTCCTTATAAAAGCATGTTCCTTTTAAGAGATTTTTTTTCCTTTTTCTGTCCCCAATTCTTTGATCGGTGTCATTGATCGCCGCCACCTCTGTGTATCTGGAGGCCCACGTGTGAGGCACCGTGTCCTGCTGGACCTGGCTGCAGCCGCATGGCACTGCTGTCTGTTGGGGAGTGAACTTCTGCCCCTCCATGCTTTAAATATGGGGGAGAGCCCTGGCCGGTTTGGCTCAGTCGTTGGAGCGTCGGCCTATGGACCAAAGAGTTGCAGGTTTGGTTCCAGGCAAGGGCACGTGCCTCGGTTTTGGTTCGGTCTCGGTCCTGGTCAGGGTCGTGCAGGAGGCGGCCAGTCGATGTGTCTTTCTCGTATCGATATTTCTCTCTTTCTTTCCCTCCCACTCTATCTGAAGATAAATGGAAAAATATCCTTGGGTGAGGATTAAAATAAATAGATAGATAGATAGATAGATAGATAGATAGATAGATAGATAGATAAATAAATAAGGGGGAGAAGGCATAGAAGCTTCTGTCGGATGGACCTGGAATACAGTCAAAGTCTTGATAGTTCCCCAAGTTCCTAGGACAAAGCAGTAGCTTGCTTTTCCTTGCCTTGCCTTCCCCGGCGGTTTCACACTGCCTCTTTCCTGGGCTGTGGCTGGCACCCCGTGAGTCCCTGCCGAGTTCCCCCTCCTGTTGCGGGTCCTGTACTGTGCCCGGTGCTCGGGAGCCTTGGGAGCCAAGGAAATGAATTCTCTGCCCCCAGCGGAGCTGTGCGAAGCCCCCCGCCGCCCTCTCCCTCTGCTACGTGCATGTCTGCAATTTTCTCAAAACTTGGCTATCACGGCAAATGGAGGTCAGGAGAAGTGGTGGCCCCAAAGGGCTCCGGCAGCCTGAGGTGTGGCCGGGAAGAAGGACTGTGTGGCTTCGTGGTTGAGCGAGTGGACACATTCCTCGGTCAGAACTGGGTTCCAGTCCCCAGTCTACATTGTGTGGCCTCCTTTCTTCATGTGAACTAGGGATAATCGTAATACCTCAAAGGGTTCCTCTGAGGGTCAATGAGCTAATCCGTGTGAGACAGGCCAAATTCTAACAGACAGCCCGAGCATGCCAAGGGCTGTCTTCCGTAACCTACAGTGAAGATGATGCTTCTGAAGGCTGGAAGGTAACTCAGAGCACATCTCCCCACCCCTTCTCTCAAAGCTGAGCTCAGACACCCAGACAGCTGTCCACAGCCACCCAGCCAGTTGTCGACAGCAGCTTCTGTTCGAAGGCAGGTCTCCCGACTCCTAACCGAGCGAGCCTTCTCCCATAGTTGTAGCTCTCGGCCTTCCACTCTGATTTGATGAGGGTCGTGGGTGGTGACACCCTCGTTATGATTACATAGTCATATATTCAATAAATATTTATCAAGCAGATGTAGTGACAAGAATACACAGACCCTCTATTTAGTCATCCCATTGTGTCATAGGGGAAATAAAATATGCACCAGTAATTAAAATTCAGAGCACTGTAAGTGTTCATTAAATGAGAATGAAAAAAAAGTGCTATGGAGGGCAAAGAAAACAGACCACACTGAGCTGAATGATAAAGTAACACTCAGTGAGCACTTACTGGGCCCTTGTTATGTACTAGGCGCAATGGGGCATACAAGCTAGGTGTTTATTTAAAATTGAATTTATTGGGGTGACATTGGGGAATAAAATTATATAGGTTTCAGGTATACAATTCTGCAGTACATCACCGGTCTATTGTGAAACGTTTATTTTTATTTTATTTTCCCATACAAGCGTAAAGAGCAAGAACTGTCTCTCATTTATCTTTGAATAGGAAGCATCTGGCGTGGTGCCAGCATGTGGTAGGTGGACAACACATATTTGTGGGGGGAATGGGTGATCTGAGATCTCTGGCTTCTATCATTATCTGGGAGTCATCCTGAGGACCAGTGACAGCACCACCACCCCTGCTTCTCCTTCCTCTGTTGGTTTCTCCAGCTCTGTGCCTGGGGGTGCCCACAGCAGGACAGTGGCCCCCAGAAGTTAGCCCTGTGGTGGTCACTGTGACTGCTCTCAGGGACGACTCTGCTCATAGGTGTCTGACTTCTCCCGGGGGCCATTCTCTCCTCTCCGTCAGAGCCCTTGGTCCCGCACGCCGTGCCCCCAGCTCTCTGCACTGTGCCAATCTGATCAGTGATTCTGTTTTGCAGTGTTCTTGCCCAGCGCTCTGTTAGAAAGCAGGCTGAGGTGCGGTCTGATTTCTACCGGGTTCTGCTAGTTTGGCTGGAGGATTGCGAGGAACCGTGTGGGTAGATTTATTTCTCAAATAATCCTCCCTGGAAACCGGAGTTGGCTGTCTTTGTGGAATAAATGGATACCATCAGTGTTATTGATTTGACCTTTTCCCCCTCTCCAGGTGGACAGTATCTATGGCCTCACTGCTCCATTCTCTTGGGTGCAGTGAGACAATTCAGACACGTTCCCAGGAAACCCACGCTCTTCCCTTTGGCGTTTTGGAGAAAGAAAAACATTTTTGACATGAGCACAAAATAATGGGGTTGCAATGTCCCAGACACAATTCTGGTTGCATGGCCACTGGAGTCCACGGAAAACAATTTGGTGAACACAGTTGTAATGTGGGCTTTTATTTCTAATGGAGGTTCCTTCTGCGCTGGGAATCCAGCTGGCTAGGTTTTTCAGTGATTTGTGGGTGATACAGAAAGGGGAACATTCTCATTTTCCCCTCCTGCTACAGTGAGGGAAGGATACAGGCTCAGAGGACCTTCTTATTAACCTAGTACTTGGGTCACTGTGGTCAGCGACACTGTGTTCTTCATGTGGGAGGAGTGGGGAGGGAACAGTGCTCAGAAGTGGCAGGCTTAGGAGCATAATCAATTTTTAAAACAATAACCTTTATATTGTTTCATTTTTTATTATAAAAGTGTACATGTTCATTAGAGAAACATCCAGAAATCAGATAAATAAAATCAATACAGAATTATTAAAACACCACAATGTTAACAGCTTCCAGATATTTATCTTTTCAGACTTAGCATGGTCCCCTTTGAGGTCAGAGGACAGAGAAGGCATAACTGTTTCTCCACCATCGATGAAAAAAATCAGCGCTGTTTTATGTGAACCAGCATTAATCTTGAAAATATCTTGTATTGTATACTTTATTGTATTTACAAAACACACTTAAGTATATTGTCTTATTTAATCTGATAATGACCTTCTGATTTAGGTTATTTCCCTCATTTTATTGAAACACAAAAACAAAACCCTGAGACTCAGAAAGGTATAGTGACTTCTTCCAATTAAATATCAGGGGCTTGAACTGAGGTCTTTTGATTTCAGAACTGAAGTGCAACTTACTAGATTCCAGCCACCTCATTATTTTATGGAAACCCTGTCAATCAGTGATTGCTACAATAATGTTGTATAACAAACCACCGCAAAATTCGGTGGTTCACAACAGGTATTCATGCTATCAGCTGTGGGTCTTCCGATTGACTGTGGTTAGCTGATCTAGCCTGGCCTGGCCTGGGTGGCTCTGCTTCGGGCTTCAGGGAAGGATTTGGCTGAAGCCTGTGTCTTAGATTCATGTCTGTTCCAGGTGTATTTATTCTAAGGACCAGATAGAAAAGGATCCTTTTCTCAGAGCAGATCACTGAAATACAAGATCTACAATGAATCTCATAAGCCCATTTGAAGTCCCGGTTTCTACCATGCCTGGTGACATTCCATTAGCCAAAGCAAGTTACATGGCCAAGCCCATGCACTGAATTAGGATATACTACCCACAGTGGGAGGGGAAGGAGAGTGAATAATAATATAAGCCTTCACAGTGTGGCTTCTTACTCATTGTCCTCCTGCATGGAAAACATACTTACCCCCATCCCACTACTCTTAAATGTCTCATCCAGTCTAAAGGCTTGGAGTCTAAGATCTTGAAATGATACCAAATCCTGATATGGCTCCTATTGACTGAGACACTTATGAAATAAAAGACAAGTTATTTGTTTTCTAACCACTCAACATGCAATGTTAACAGAGGCAGAATAACTGCAATTAATACTTTCATTTGAAAAAGAGAAGAACGGGAGGTACCTTGCAGTCACTGATCCGCAACAGTTCTGAAATCCTGCTTTTCAAGTGTAGCCAGGTTTCCTTTTTGTGTAGGTGTGGAGTATTCTCATACTAACTAGCCCAGGGGTTGGCAGATGTGAAGCCAGATGTTAAATATTTTAGGCTTTGCAGGCCATGGGGTATCTGTTGCAACTTCTCAACTTTGTGTTGTAGCAAAAGCAGCATTGGCAATATGTACATGTATGGATGTGGTTGTGGTACAATAAAACTTTATTTACTAAAAGGGGTGGCAGGAAGAGTTTGGCCTGTGGACCATGGTTCACTGGCCCCTAGATTAGGCCCTAGCTCTGCTCCCTGGGAGTGACTCACCAGTTCATTGTTCTGTATGTCTTTTGACTCCAACTTCCAAGAGAACCTTCCTTTTTCATCATCAACCATGCATGGCCACTCTGAACAGAACTTTAGAGAATAAGCCTTTCTCTCTGGATCAGCAACTTTTCTAGCCCGTGTTCTGCTTATAGAAATTTTGGGGCCAGAGATCTTTTTATATCTCAAACAGTTAGTCTCAGGTTGATGGCATTTTATCAATACAGATGTCTCCAAAGTTTTGTGAGTTTCCTGTGTTTGATTTCAGTCAACTCTGTTAGTTACATCTATAATTCATTTTGAGACATGTCTCTCTCTTGGGACTTAATTTTGGCTACCTTGGGTTTATTAGGCCTCTGTGGGATCATACCTTTTATCTTTTTAGGAGTTCTTTGCTCAGCTGAAAATAACTGATAGGTATCACTTCAGTTCTTTCGTGCACATGCTTGACTTAGTCTTTGTCCTGAGGCTGATGAGAAGGTGAAAAATAGTTACACTTTTCAAACCTGCAGCTTCTGGAATTTCTAGGCTTTCTATGTTCTCTCAGTTTTGCTGGCAAACTGAGTTCCACTATAAACTCTATAACTTTGTCTTGCAATACCTTATCCAGCTAGTAACAACCAAATTACACTATCAACATTCTGCCTGGACACTTTCTTGGCCAATGCTTCAAATTCAGTAGACACATTTTCTGTCTTTCAGGTTAGAACAGATGAGTTTTTTTCCAAACCAAAAATGTTATAATTTAAAAAATACTTTTATTTATTTTTAAAACTAGTTGACATACAGTAGTATATTAGTTTTAGGTGTACACGTAGTGATTTGACATTTATATACCTTATAAAGAAATCACCACATTAAGTCTAGTAACCACCTGTCACCAACATAGTTATAGAATATTATTGATTCTATTCACTATACGGTAAATTACCTCTCTGTGACTTATTTTATAATTGGAAGTTTCTACTTCTTGATCCCCTTCCTGTTTTTTGCCCAAACTCACAGATGATTTTTGCCAAGTGCTTCACCACTAAATACATGATGGCATTTGCCGCTTTCTATAATAGTTTCTTCCTCGTCTGCTGCCTAATCACCAAACCAAAGTCACATACCTTAGGTGTTCATTGTGGCAGCGTTCCGCTTCTGATACCAATTTCTGTGTGCGTCAGCTGTAGCTACGATAGTGCTGCATAATAAACTCTCCCCAAACTCATGACTTATAACAGCAAGTACTTAGCTCACATTCACAGGTGTCCTGGTTGGTTGTCATTCAACTGATCAAGGCTGAGTTGAGCAAGTGACCCAGTTTTAAGATGCACATTTTCCTCGGTTGGGTCCAGGCTGTATTTAGATCTGTGCTTGCTTTCAGCCCAGGCAGAAGAGGGGCAGCAGCTGCCTGGAGAGAAGCCCTTTTTATTCTAGTGTGTCACTGGAGCTCTACTAGCCCAGCTGAAACACACAACACATTTAAAGCTTCTGCTTGCATCATAACCATCAACACTTCTCTGGATGAAGCAAATTACACGGCCAAGCCTAACGTCAGTGGAGCAGGGAAGTATATATACTCTGTCCACAGTGGGAAGGGTAAGGAATCATTTTTTGCTGAATAATAATTCAGATGATAACACGAATTTACTTTCGAGATATTGCTGTCAAAAGAGAAGGAAAAGAAATAGACATTTATTAAATGCCTTACTCAGGGCGTCTTTTTATTTTTTATTTTTATTGACATATAATATTCTATTAGTTTCAGGTGTACAATATAATGATTTGACATTTGTATACATTGCAAAATAATCACCACAGTAGTTCTAGTTACCATCAGTCACCATACAAATTTAATACAATATTATTGAGTATAGTCCCTATGTTGTACATTATCTCCCTATGGCTTATTGATTCTATAACTAGAAGTTTGAACCTATTGATCTCCTTCACTCATTTCCAAACCCCCTTCTCTCTGGCAATGACCAATCTGTTCTCTGTACCCATGAGTCTGTTTTTTGTTTGTTTGTTTTTCAGACTCTACATCTAAGTGAAGTCATACAGTATCTATCTTTCTTTGTCTTACTTATTTCACTTAGCGTGACACCCTCAAGGTCCATCCATGTTGTTGCAAATGGTAAGATTTCATTCTTTTTTATGGCTGAGTAGTATTTCATTATATATATATATATATATATATATATATATATATATATATATATATATATATATATATATATATACACACACACCAAATCTTTTTCCATACATCCACTGATGGACACTTAGATTGTTTCCATGTCTTGGCTATTGTAAATAATGCTGCAATAAACACGGGGGCGCACATATCTTTTTGAATTAGTATTTTGGATAAATATCCAGAAGAGGAATTGCTGGGTCACGTGGTAGTCCTATTTTTAATTTTTTGAGGAACCTCCATACTGTTATCCATAGTGGTCGCACCAATTTATATTCCCACAAAAGCTACACAAGGGTTCCCTTTCCCCACAACCTCACCACCACTTGTTATTCATTGCTTTTTGTAATAGCCATTCTAACAGGTGTGAGGTAATATCTCATTGTGAGTTTGATTTGCATTTCCCTGATGACGAGTGATGTTGAACATCTTTGCACGTGCCAGTTGGCCATCTATGTCTTTTTTTGAAAAATGTCTACTCAGATCCTCTGCCCACTTTTAAATCAGATTGTTTCTACTTTTTTTTGGTTTTGTTATTGAATTGTATAAGTTCTTTATATTTTAGCTCTTAACCCCTTATTGAGTAGATGATTTGCAAATATCTTTTCCCACTCAGTAGTCTGCCATTTCACTTTGTTGTTGGTTTCTTTCACTGTGTAGAAGCTTTTTAGTTTGATGTAGTCCTGTTTGCTTATTTTTGCTTTTGTTTCCTTTGCCTTTGGAGTCAGGTCCAAAAAAGTCATTGCTGAGATTGATATCAAGGAGCTTACCTCCTATATTTGCTTCAAGGAGTTTTGTGGTTTCTGCTCTTACATTCAGACTCATTTTGAGTTATTTTTTGTGTGTGGTATAAGATCATGGTCCAGCTTCATTCTTTTGCATGTGGTCATTCTGTTTTTCCAACACCATTTATTGAAGAGACTATCCTTTCCCCATTCTTGGCTCCTTTGTTGTAGACTGATTAACTATGTATGCATGGGGTTATTTCTGGGCTCGCTATTTTGTTCTATTAATCCATGTTTCTGTTTTTATGCCAACACCATATTGTTTTGATTACTCTGTAATATAGATTGAAATCAGGAAGCATGCTGCCCTCGGCCTTTTCTTCTTTCTCAAGATTGCTTTGGCTATTCGAGAAACCTACTTGGTTTTAGGATTGTTTGTTCTGTTTCTGTGAAGAATTCCACTGGAAGTTTGATAGGAATTGCACTAAATTTGTAGATTGCTTTGAGTAGTATGGAATATCTTTCCATTTCTTTGTGTCTTCTTGAATTTCTTTTATCAATGTCTTATAGTTTTCAGTATACAGGTCTTTCACCTCCTTGGCTAAATTTATTCTTAGGTGTTCTATTCCTTTTGATTCAATTGTAAATGAAATGGTTTTCTTTTTTTCTTCTCTTTTTGTTAGTTTGTTGTTAGTGTGTAAAAACACAACAGGTACTTGTATGTTGATTTTCTTCCCTGTAACTTTTCTGAATTTGCTTATTAGTTCTAATAGTTTTTTTTTCCTTCCTGGTGGAATGTTAAGGGTTTTTGACA
Organism: Tadarida brasiliensis; assembly: GCA_030848825.1. Lineage (NCBI taxonomy): Eukaryota > Metazoa > Chordata > Mammalia > Chiroptera > Molossidae > Tadarida > Tadarida brasiliensis. Next base: position 45,025,067 of record CM061275.1, read on the forward strand.
TATAAAATCATGTTTGCAAATAGTGACAGTTTTACTTCTTATTTTCCAATTTGGATAAAATGTATTTCTTTTTCCTGTCTAATTCTGCTGGCTGGGACTTCTAGTATTATGTTGACTAAAAGTGGTGAAGAGTGGGTTTCCTTGTCTTCTTCCTGATCTTAGAGAAACAGCTTTCAGTTTTTTCACCATGATGTTAGCTGTGGGTTGTCACATATGGCTTTTATTACTTGAGGTGTGTTTCATCTATACCTACTTGGTTGAGAGTTTTTTATCATAAATGGATATTGAACTTTGTAACATGCTTTTTCTGCATCCATTAAGATGATCAAACGATTTTTATTTTTCGTTTTGTTAATGTGGTGTATCACATTGATGAATTTGTGGATATTGAACCATCTTTGCATGCCTGGAAAAAATTCTACTTGATCATGGTGTAAGATTCTTTACATGTACTGTTTAATTCAGTTTGCTAATATTTTGTTGAGGATTTTTGTATTATGTTCATCAGGGATTTTGGCCTGTAATGTGTGTGTGCATGTGTGTGTGTGTGTGTGTGTGTGTGTGTGTGTGGTGTTCTTGTCTGGTTTTGGTGTCAAGGTAATGCTGTCCTCATAAAATGAATTTGGAAGTGTTCCTTTCTCTTCCTATTTTCTTTGAGGAGTTTGAAAAGAACAAGTATTCAATATTCTTTGAATGTTTGGTAAGGTTTTCCAATTTAGGCCTCACAACAACCCTATGACCAAGTTTTGACCAACGGGATACAAGTGATGTATGCCACTTCTGGGTTGCATCCTTAAAAGAAATTGGTGTGTGCCCTGGCTAGTTTGGCTTAGTGGTTAGAGCACCAGCCCATGGACCAAAGAGTCACGGGTTCCATTCTGGTCAAGGGCATGTACCTCGGTTGTGGTTTGTCCCTGGCCCTGGTTGGAGTCATGCGAGAGGCAACTAATCGATGTGTCTCTCTCACATTGATGTTTCTCTCTCTCTCTTTCTCTCCTCCCACTCTATCTGAAGATAAATGGAAAAATATCCTCGGGTAAGATTAAAAAAGAAATGGGTATGCTTTCCACCTCCTGGGGTATGGCTGGGATATGACAGGTAATCTTACAGACCCATTTGATTCTAAAAAGGGAAACACACATTGTGATGGCAGCCTGTTTCCCAATCCTGGACGATGATGGGGAAGAGAAACTTTGATCTTAAGTCACGTATTGTTTGTATCTTTGTTCCAGCACCTTACACTTTACACAATAGGGGGAATGATCCTGTTTAAACCACTGCATTTTTGTTTTTTGTTAAAGGAAATTAGTTTGTTTCTTAACAAATATAGATTACAATACTACTGTTCATGGTTGTTAAAGGGATTAAATGAGATAATGTGAAAAAAAAATCAGAACCTAGTCGAGTTTCTGAATGAATGGTACTTATAATGTGGACTATATTTATAATATATTTGGTGTACAATATAAACATAATATAATATATAAATACAATTATTGTAATATAATAATAACTATTATAATTACTACTGATCAAGCACTGGCCATATTGTTCAGTGCAGATGAGCTAGCTATAGCCAATTGTGGATCGAGTCCCCCAGGGGCTCCTCTTTCTCTGCCTCCATCTCCCTCAGTGTGGTCCTTGTCATCTTCTTCCGTGTGGCACACCTGGACTTCTACTAATTTGTCCATAAATAGTGCTGAGAATAGTGAAGAGTTAGTGGTGTTTAAGTGGGAGAACTCAGGCCTTGAGTGAAATAAATGTTGACTGTGTGGTTGGGGTATTTCATTGGTTTAGAAAATAAAATAGCAAAAGTGTTGGCTAGTTTGTCTCATTGGCACCTCATGTTCTGGATTTAAAAAATATGGTTTAATCCCTGCCAGATCCCTCTCAAATGCATGTGGGTGGTTCAAGGAAAATTCATCACCATTTCTGGAAAAACAGCCTTACATTTAATAGCCCATGGACAGAAGACCAATAATATTCTCTATGCAAAGGAAGAATAGTCTATTTTCCTTATATGTTTAGGGCTTGTAGAGAGGTATTGTGACCCCGACAAAAAGCGTGGCCCTAGTGCCTCAGAAAATCTGTCCTCCATTCCTGCAATAAGCAGGTGCTTTGTTGGGGATACAGGAGTGAGTGAGATGTGTTTTCTACCTACTAAGAGTTCACTGTCTAGTAGTTGTAAAAAGGCAGTAGATGTACTGCTTAAGAGAATGGATTCAGCAATCAGTTTGTTTGGATTCAAACCCTAGCATTGATACTTAGTGGCCTTGTGACCTTGGGGAATTGACTAACTGATTTGTGCCTCAGTGGCATCTTCTGTCACAGGCAGATAATACTGATGTACTTAATGCAGGGGAAGCACTCGGCACACTGTCGGACACACAGTAAGTACCTACTGTATGTTCGCCGCTGTTATCCACCAGACTGCCAGCTCTGTGAGGACAGGGGATCTTGTTTGCTCTGCTCACTGCTCTGTCTCTAACAGCCAGACTAGAGTCTGGAAACAATATATATTTATTGACTGACCTAGTATCTAGTTAATAAATATTTGTTGACTAAATCAATGATTGAGTGCAATGGCATTCAAGTATTTTGTTCCTTTTAGACCCTCCACCCTCCAAAAATAGAGTGATATTTATTGAGCACTTACTACGCTCCAGACTCAATGCTATTTTTTTCCCTACAGATAATTTCTCTCCTTTTCCAGATCTCCTCTCTCTATGAAAGGAAATAAATACTTATCAAATGGTTTCTGAATTCAACTTAGTGTCCTGGAAGCCATATGAGCTATTTTTTCAAGGACAGCTCAAGGGTTGGGAATTCCTGCGTGTTGCTTTGTTATACTTTGAAGTTCCATAAAGGTCTTCCACCTTGAAGACTTCCCTTTAGTGATTTGCATATTTTTGCCTGTACTTAGCATCTGTGATTAGACTACAGGCCATCACGACAAGCCTGTAACTTCCCAAATCATTCTTTCTTTCTTTTTTTATTTTTTGGATATTTTATAATTTCTTTTCTCTTAAGAATACTTTGTACATATTAACTAAAAACCACGTGTAACTAGACTGAGACTCAATGCTAGTTAATTTCATTGAACCCTCCACAAACTTTATGAGTTTGTTGTTACCATCATGCCCTTTTACAGATGTGGAAACTGAGGCTCAGAGAGATAAAGTAAGTGGCCTGAGATCACACAGATGCCAATTGGTAGACTCAGGATTTGAACACAGTGCTTTCTTGCTCAGATACTTATGCATTTGAGCCACTGCCTTCGGTCTCCTGAGTCCCTGTGGACGGCCAAGTTGATGGCTCCATCCGTGCTCTCACAGACGCACTGAGCTTGTTCCCTTGCACAGGGCCATCTGTGCAGAGAGCTGGGCGCTGTGGGAAAGAAAACACTCTGGACCTGCCTTTGGTGTCTCGGCTGCCGTGTGTCCTTCACACGGTTTGCCAGCCGAGAAGTGGCCAGCAAGCTGTGGCTCCCAGTGCTGAGCGGCTCATTGCCCTGGCTGCGCCTGTCTTCCTTCCTGCTCGGGAAACAGAAGAAACGGTCGAACTTGGAGCTAATGGGTCTGCTCCACTCATTATTTATCCAGGTCGGTCCTTTGTCACAGGAGCGCCTAAGTGTTCAGTGAAGAGGAAGGCATCTCATTAGAGCCTGGGAGGGTCTGAGGTGAGCAGATGGTTGCTGTTTTCCTTTTTTCCTGGACAGAAACACAAATGTCTTGTAGAATGTGGTGGAAGCTTCAATTCTGGGGACTCCAGCAAGCAAGTCAGACAATCGTTCTCCCTGTTGCCTTGCTTACCCTTTGTTAAACATAAAATAAATCCCTTCCTAGCCTCGTGTTGTAATGCAGGTGCTGCTGAGTCGGTATTTACATGCAGCGCAGTCCTAAAGGAACAGGAAAAAGCAGCAGCTCCTAGGTGCACCCTGACATGTACATTCCTGACCTGGAAGCTGCCCCAGCCCTGTGTGTCGGCAGAGTAGACGGGGTAGACGTGGGGCCTGCAGGTGACCCAGAACCTTCAATCACTGGCCAGGTGTATCTATACCTAACAACGTGTCGTACAGTACCAGAGAACTCTGGTTAATGAAATCTAGGTCTTTCTTCTCCAGGACCAATGGCTGGACAAACCATGGCTTCATTAGTTAATCATGAACTCCTGTTGAATGGAAAACAACAACAATCACAATAAGAGTAACCGCATGAAACGATAGGTAATGTTCACTAAGTCCTTCCGTAGGCCTGCATTGAGCTGAGCACTTGGCATGCGTTGTCTACTTTAGTCATCAGAACTATCTCAGGAGCTTTTCACGTAACAGAAAGGACGCACCCGCTCTGTGCTCTTCATTGTTCTGGGCATTTGGGCCAGGGGTACAGCAGGGGAGGACACACAGCAGGTGTGGCAAACGAGTTCCGTGGTGTGGACAAGGTGCTATGTGCTATGGAAAAGGAAGAGGAGAGCGGGAAGGGTATCTGAGTAAGCAGAGGGACAATTTGTAATCTTAAACAAGGTGGCCACGGAGGAGGTGATGCTGGATGAACAACTTGACAGAGGGGACGGTGTGAGCTGTCGGGAGCTGGAGAAGAGGCCCCAGGGAGGCTGGGGGCGAGAGCTTCCCAGGTATCGGGGGAAGGCAGGGGCAGGGAGGTGGCGTGGAGCGAATCGGGGAATCCAAGTAGGACATGACCTCAGGGAGTCAATGGAGGGGGCCAAGTGTAGGAGCCATCCAGGGGGTTTGAGGAAAAGAATGACAAGATCTGCCTTACTCTGGCTGCTGTGGTCGAATTAGTTTCTCATTCCTGTTTTATAGCCAAGGAAACTGGGATTTAGATGGGTTCACCCGCCCAAGGTGACAGAGCTGGTAAGTGGAAGGACAGGACAGACTTCCAGGTCTACCTGACTTCAAATCCCGTGCCTTTAACCACTACACTAGATTATCTGTATAACACGCTCAAAACCGTCCTTCCCTGCAAACAGACCACGTTCCTTTGCTGAGCCAGCCCCTCCCCGCCCTGCCCGACCAGGCTGGGATGCGGTAATTTTTGTTCAATCTTGTAAAAAGCTTTAATCTCTTGCTATCAAGGCATCCCCTTGCCTGGTTGTTTATTTGCAGATTCATCAAATACTTAAGAGAGAATTCCTGGAGATGCCATCTTTCTCTTGTTACCCCACCAAGGGAGTGGTGGGTGTGTGGAGGTTGTGTTTCGGTTCTGTGCCCGCTCTGGGACCAGAAGAACGATTCCAGGCATTGGGCGCTCTCAACACCATGTTCAGTGGCCCGGGGAGGTGATAGCAGAGGGATCATAGTCACTCAGTGGGGAGCCAGGGCTCTATTTCATTCCTTTTCCTGAAATGGGCACTTCCGTCTCAGTAGGGGCCCCTTTAATGAATCAATTAAGGAGGGTATTATTATTGGAAGCTGTTTTCAGGCCAATTAAGACCTTGCGACATGTCAGTTGGGATAATAAAAGTGAGTTAAAGCTCAATTTTTCTTTATTAGGGTGTTTATTAGAAGATTGAAATGTTCATTAGGGGGAGCAAAGCAATGCATTTGTCTTCTGCTCATCAGTCGCTCGATGGAACCTGTGTCGCTCAGGGTTAATGTGGTGGCCTTTCTCGTATAGTGAGCTGGGTTCTAACTCTGCTTCTGCTGTGGGTAAAAATACACGTGTGAGGTTCACGCCTCAGTTAGGGAATTTCCTTTCGCCTGATGTGGCCTTGGAAAACTTGACTGTGTCTGCTTGCTCAGGAGTAAGATAGCGTGTCAACATTTGGATTATTGATACTAATGCCAGACCTTTCGATTAGCGCAGGCACGAAGAATCATAATTTGTGCTTTATAATCATAATGTGTGCTTTATAATTTTTAAAGATTATAAAAGATTTTTAAAGATTATAAAAATGTCAAACTTATAGAAAAGTATAAGGAGTCAGTTACTAAAACCCACATATCCTTCTAGTTTTATCAAATTTTAATGTTTTCCTTATATTTACTTCCATTTTTTTTGTTTTATTAAAATATTATGGATTTAATTGAAGTCTATAAGGTAGTCCTTCCTGAACCCATTACCTGCTCCGACCCCATTCCCAAGAATTAGCTATCCTCCTGAATTTGGAATTTATCATCCCTTATAGGTTTTTATACCATTATTCTACATAATGTATGTATTTATAACAACAAAAGTATTGTTTTGCTTGATTTCAAACTTTGTATATATTTTAGCATATATGTGTATCATTCTGTCTCTTTTATTTATGCAATATTTTGTTTCTGAGATTAGTCCATGGGGAAATACATCGGTTTAGTTTATCTTCTTTGTTGTATGTGTGTGTCCCTCAATTAATTGATCTATTCTCCTGTTGATGAACTTTCAAGATATTTGCAATTTTTTTCTCATTACACGGAATACTGCAGGAAACATCCCTGTATGTCTTGCTCATAATTGCAAGAATTTCTCTAGGCCAGGGTTTCTCAAAGTTGAAATAAAAAAAGGAAGAGATTAATTTTGTATCAAAACTTAGTGCATGCATGCTTGCTTGCGCATGTACACAAGCCACAAATAAAAGTTCCATGAAACAATGCTCCTTATAGCCATGGGACACTCTGATGTATACTTTGATATCTATTTGGTTCTGTCCTGTCCTAGCCTATCTTTCCCTATCCTGTACTAGTCTATGTATATTTAAAAAAATTTTTTTTTAAATTGATTTTTTAGAGAGAGGAAGGGAGAGGGAGAGAGAGATAGAAACATCGATGAGAGAAGACAGCGATTGGCCTCCTCCTGCATGCCCCGCACTTGGGATTTGGCCCACAACCTGGGCATGTGCCCTGACCAGGAATTGAACTGGTGACCTCTTGGTGCATGGGTCGACACTCAACCACTGAGCCACACCAGCCGAGCTAGTCTATATTTTTAAAATAAAAACAACAACAACTTGGGTTGGGACTTGCTGAATTGATTCTATGACCCAGGAATGGGTCGCAGAATAGGGTTTGAAAAACACTGTTTCTAAGATGTATTATCAAGTGAGATAATTTGGCCATCTCAAATTTTTCTAGGTGTACTCTTTATTTTAAAAATTTTGCATAGTTTGCTTTAGGTATGTCTACTTTAAACAATAATAGTTACATTTAAAACAAATTTCAATATGCTATTCTCTGATGTTTTATTAAAAATGTAATCTTTATATTTACACAGTGATATATTTGGACTTATTTTGATATTTTTATTTTGTGTTTTTATCATCTTCCCCCCTTGCTTTCTTTTATTTATTTATTTCTTGTTGTCTTGTATGGATTGATAATTTTTCTGTGTTTCCATCATCAACCTTATATTTCTCCCATTGGTTTGGAAGATAAAAATTGTATTATTATTCCTTAATCGGCAGCTTCCCCTTCCCCTAAAAAGTACAAACTTTACTATAAATATTTGTAAATAATTTCAAGCTGTTAGGCATTTTTATTTTTCTTTCAAACATAATATGAACCTAGCACACTTTTTCATTGACTATGATGCTTGCATTCTATCTTTTTATAGTCTGAAGTTTAACTTTACCATTTTTTTAAACCATAAGAATGTTATCATTTCTTTGGCCATTAGTTAATTGAATTTACTGACAAATTATTTCTGTTCTCATTTTTTATTTCTTCCATTCCATGTTTTCCCTCTGTATTCACTTTTTTCCTTGCTGAAATGCATCCTTTCGTGCATCTTTCAGTAAGGATAGATGGACAATACAGGCAAAGCTCGGAGACATTGCCAACCGCAGCCATAAAGCTAGTGTCACAATAAAATAAGTTGGAATCTTTTTGCTGGTGGAGGGTCTTGCCTTCAATTGGTATAAAGAGCAACATCTGTGAAGCTCAATAAAGTGAAGTCCATTGCAGGTACATTCTATTCTTTGTCTTTTTGTGTCTGAAAATTACCTTTATTTTGTCCTTTGTCTGTTTTAACCGTCCATAGTTTTAGGTTGACATTTATTTTCCCTCAGTATTTCAAAGACAATGCTCCATTGTCGTTTGTCCACTTTGTTGCTGTTGAGAAGTCTGCTGTCAGAAATTCTAAGTGTCATTCCTTTGTAGGAATTGGGTTTTTTTTTTTGTTTTTTTTTTGGTAGCTCTGAAGTTTTTTCTCTCTTTTCTCCCTGATGTTCTGCAGATGTGGATTTACCTTTATTTTTCCTGCTCAGTAATCAGAGGACAGTCTTGATTTGATGACTCTTACATTATTTAATTTTGGAAAATTCTTAGTTTTTACCTCTTTTGGAAATCTCCATTCCATTTTCTATGTTTCTTAACTGCTTTTATTTTATTTCTATTTTTTATCTTTTTTTAATCCTCACCCAGGATATTTTTATATTAATCTTGAGATAGAGCTGGAGGGAGAGAGGGAGGAAGAGAGAGAGAGAGGGAAACATCGATGTGAGAGAGACATATCGATTGGTTGCCACCCGCACAACCCCAACTGGGGCTGGGGATGAACCGCAACCGAGGCATGTGCCCTTGGCTGGAATTGAACCCGGGACTCTTTGGTCCACGGGTGACACTCTTACCGCTGAGCCATACCAGCCAGGGCTTTATTTTTTATCTTTATTATTGAAAATATTACAGATGTTGCCCCCTTTCCCTGCACTGACCCCCTCCTCCCCACTTAAATGCTCTTAAATTTATATTTTTTGTTTTCTCTTTGATACTTTCTCAGTGAATTTCTCTGTACAAAAATTTTCAATACATGAATTACCTTTTTGAAAGTCCATTCTAGAGTTTATCCCATTATTTGAGATTTAAGTTCAATGACATCTCTTATTTATAATTTTTTGCAGCTTTATTGAAGTATGACAAATAAAAATTGTATGTATTTAGAGTGTGCATGGTGATTTGATATACCTGTACATTGTGAAAGGAAGTCATTACTACAATCAAGCTAACTGGTTCCTTTTCAATTCCATTTGGTTTCTGTAGTCTCATAATTGCTTGCTCTTTTTAAATGGAAGTCAGGACTTTATTGGTCTCTTTGAGTTGTCTAAACATAGCTCCTTTAAAATCTTTGTCAGATTGTTTCATAAAATTAATCTGGGATGAGTTTATGTTCCAATGAGTGATGCTGTTGACTGCTTTTCTTAGCATTAGATTTCTTCGTGTGTTTTGAAATTTTAGTTTTCTGACTAAATATTGGTGGTTTCATCTCTCTCTCGCTCCCCTTCTCCCTTTACTCATCTTGCCTGTCCGATGGTTTTGTCCTTTATCCTACCTTGCGTTGGCACCTCAGGTTAAAACCATCGGGGACTCTTGCTCTGAAGGGACATTGGTGATAATAGCACAGATCCACTCACCATGTCAGGAGCCACTAAATTCAATTCCTAATGGAGGGGCTGTGTCCGGGTCTTCTCGCCACTCTAGGCCCACAGCTTGCTAAAAGCTCTGGCCACGGGGAGGCTGAGCCAGCGATGCCTCCTCACCGCACTCCGGCACGAAGCAGGAAGCACCCTTGCATCCCTCTGTCTAGATGGCTGACATCCTGGCCACCATTCTTTGTATCCAGACTCAGAATCCAGCAGGCTGCAGCTTTAGCCTCACTCACAATTTTGTATTTCTCTTCTATTTCTGGTTCACAGAAACCTTAATCTCATTATTGATCTTGTCTCTGATTTTTTTTTAAAACTTTTTATTTTGATATTTTATCTTTCACTGGTAAGTGTGTGGAGCAGAGAGTGTTTTACAAAGTGTAAATTCCCTGTGCACGCTTGCCTAGGAGTGATTGGTTTTCCTTTAATGGTCTTCCTCTGTTTCCTCTTTTCCCAAGTTAATTTTTCAGAAGAGCTTCCAATATCTTCTCCTCTCATCAAAACTGAAAACCAGATCTATTTTCAAATTAGTTCTCCTTTTTTTGTCACCACAATAACTCTAGTTAATATCCACCACCACGCATAGTTATAATTTTTTTCTTGTGATCAGAACTTTGACTCTCCTAGCAACTCTCGTACACAATACAGTATTATTAACTCTAGTGACTGTGCTTTACGTTATGTCCCAGGACTTGTTTATTCTATAACTGGAAGTTTGTACCTGTGACCACCTTCACCCATTTCAACAACCCAACCTCAACCCCACCTCTGGTAACTGCCAATCTATTCTCTATATCTATGGGCTCTTTTTTAATTTAGATTTCACATGTAGGTGAGGTCATATGGTATTTTTGTATTTTACTTAGCATAATGCCCTCAGAATTCATCCATGTTGTTGCAAATGGCAGGATTTCATTCTTTTTGATGGCCAAATAAAATTCCGTTATATATCTACCTATCACATTTTCTTTATTCATTCCTTCATTGATGGACACTTAGGTGATTTACATATCTTGGCTGTTGTAAATAATGTTGCAGTGGACATGGGGTGCAGATATATTTTCAAGTAAATGTGTTTGTTTCCATCCAATAAATACCCAGAAGTGGGATGGCTGGATCATGTGAAAACTCTATTTTTAATTTTTGAGAACCTCCATACTGCTTTCCATAGTGGCTACACCAAGTTACAATCCCACTGACAGTACACATGTTCCCCTTTCTCCACATCCTCACCAACACTTGTTATTTCTTGTCTTTTTGATAATAGCCATTCTAACAGGTGTGAGGTTGTATCTCACTGTGGTTTTGATTTACATTTTCCTGAAGATTAGTGATGTTGAACACTTTTTTTATGTAGTTATATATATATATATATATATATATATATATATATATATATATATATATATATCTTCTTTGGGAAAATGTCTATTCAAATCCTTTCCCCCCTTTTTAATAAAATTGTTTATATTTTTTGCTATTGAGTTGTATGATTTAAAAATATATATATACTTTGGATATTAACCCTTTATCAGATATATGATTTGCAAATATTTTCTCTCACTTGGTAGGTTGCTTTTCCATTTTGTTGATTGTTTCCTTTGCTGTATAGAAGCTTTTCAGTTTGATGTAGTCCCACTTGCTTACTTCTGCTTTTGTTGCCTTTGCTTTTGTCAACTCTAAAAATATCACTGTCAAGACTGATGCCAAGGAGCTTATAGCTTATATTTTCTGCTAGCAGTTTTATGATTTCAGGTCTTATGTTAAAGTCTTTAATCCACTTTGAGTTGATGTTTGTATTTGGAGTAAGACAGGAGTCCAGTTTCATTCTTTTGCATAAAGCTGTCCAGTTTTCCCAATACCATTTATTGAAGAGACTGCTTTCCCCATTGTATATTGTTGCCTCCTTTGTCATAAGTTAATTTACCATATATGTGTGGGTGTACTTCTGAGCTGTCTTTTGTGTTTTGTTGATCTATGTGTCTGTTTTTATGCCAATACCATACTGTTTTGATTACTATGCTTTGTAATATTGTTTGAAATGAGGAAGTGTGATACTTCCAGTTTTATTCTTCTTTCTCAAGATTGCTTTGCCTGTTTGGGGTGTTTTGTGGTTCCACATAAATTTTAGGATTCAGATTAGTTCTTAGCACTTTAATTTCATGTTCATTCTTCTCTTTGGAATGCTGGTGAGGGCTCTATCCCACTTCTGAATGGTCTAGCCTGACAGCATCAGGGTTCTCTTGACTCATCTAGTTGGTTTAGGCATGTGAGCTCTGGAATTTGATTAAGGTCTGAATCTCTGGAGTAACTATTAAATGGCTGTGAGATCTTGGGTAAGTTACATTAATTAGATACCTTAGTTTCCTCATGTGTAAAACAGAAATACTAACTGAACTGATTTCAAGGGTTTATTGTAAGGATTAAATGAGATAATGCCTATAAAGTGTTTAGTTTCTTGACTTGATAAGCACTCACTAAAAATAAATAATGGCTATGATTATTTCCTTACATTTACAGATGACCCTGGACATAATCGATGAGGATGGGACAGTTGTTGGGGAATTTTTCTCAATAAAACACAGAGGACAATAACAGTATTGTGAGGGCACCAAAAGAGTGAAGAAAAATTAGAAAAGGAACCAGAAAGTTATAAAGGAATGTCCTCTGATGCATTTGTCTCCTAAATACATTATAGCTTTTAGTAACTCCCCTATGTGAGTGGCTCTTTCATATCCCACGTGTAAAACAGGAAGAAAACTAATGTTCTAGTTCTGTTGGACTGAAACCTGCTGCTTAAATCCAAAGGCAGCCGGGGTATAGTGGAAAGAGCACTATTCTGGGGGGGGGGGAATGCTCTGGGTTTGATCATGGCTCTACCTCCTTGGATTAGTCATGCCTCTCCTTTAAGCTTCTGGTTCCTTATCTGTAGAATATGAATGGTAATCCTGCTTCTTAGGGCCATGTTGAGGATGAAATGAGATGATGTGTGTGCGAATGCATGATACCCAACAAGTGCTCAGTGACTTTTAAAAAAGAGAACATCAAAAGGATTTAATGACAAATGTCAAAAACACTGCCTCTCTGGATCCCCACTTAAACCCACCTTTGTGTGACTCTCTGCAGGCTAGCTCCTCTCTGCGTTTCCCTACCTTCAAGGTTTCTTCAGGCAAGAAGCAATAGAGGGACACTGTGAGTTGGTAAAGGAGTCCTGTGGCAAAGGTGGTGTGGCCCCATTTCACATCTGCATGAGGAAAATGACTTCCAAGATGCATCAGGTTTTGTGTGTTCAGAGGTGGGAGTGACCTATAGATATTCTGAAGACTGAAGTCAGAGTGCTAGGGGTTGGGGTATGTAACTTATTCTACTTTCTTACTCTTTTTTTTCCCCCTATCCCAACGTTAAACTCTACTTGGGGGCTTCTCAATACTGTTCCTTAAAGGAGGCTTTTCCATCCCTTCCCATACTGTCTTCTACCTTAGCTGTCCCCAGTTTTCTCTTCCAAGTCTCCTTTTTCATTCCCTTTGTGTTGAAGCATTCACAGAGGGGTTGAGGAGCAAGGATAGACTCCCATCAGCACCCAGTAAGGGACTCTTTCATGGCCATTGTTGATTAGGGAGAGGTGCTAAGTTCTTATTTAAATCTTTTTTTCCCTTCTAGTTTACTCCTGGTTCAAGTGTGTACTCATTGCATTATACCTGTCTGGTGTTATTTCCAGTGGGTGTTTTGTAATCCTAATTCAACTCTAACCATAAGGGATGAATTGGTTCTTATAGTATCCTGACATCTCACTGGAAGATAAAGATCTTAATTCTCTAATTTATTAAACACATCCGCAAACCTAATAAACAAAACCAATCCATTCAAAGCTAGGCAAATCCCAGGTAGAACTGGGCTTGAACCCCAGCAGAGAGAGAAGCCCGTTGTTTGTTGAGGCTAGGGAAATGGATGGTAGATTTATTTCACACATTGGAGCACTGGCTGAACATTAGGACCACCCTCCAGAGCAGGGGAGTGGATAGAAGTCAGGGGAAAGGACAGAAAGGCAGGTAGTTAGAGCAACTCAAGTCGCTCTTCTTCTTTAAACCATCAAGCTGGTGGGCTTATTCTCGGAAACTCAGAAGGCTGTATGGGGACTGAGCGGGAGAAGGAATGGAACAGGACGTGATTTGCTCTATAATTTGAAAGAAAGCTAGAAGTGCTGGATGAGCCCTTTCTAATGTCCACAGTGTCTAATGTCCCTGTCCTTATTCCCACCCAACATCCCCCAAACTATTAAATTAATAACTCTGAAGTTTAATCTTAACCTCAGAGGATCCAAAACAGGACTATAATAACCATACTGTAGCATTCATTAAAAAAATAAAAAAAAATGTTTTTGTGTATTGAATTTTAGGGAGAGAGAAAGCAAGAAACATCAATTTGTTGTTCCACTTATTTATGCATCCATGGGTCGGCTTCTTGTATATGCTCAGGCCCAGGATCAAACTGGCAACGTTGGCATATGGGGAAGATGCTCTAACGTCTAACCAACTGAGCTGCTGGCTGGGCCTTGCTGCGGCGCTCCTCGATGAAGCTAGCCTGTGCAGCAGGCCGACTGCAGGGAAGCTTATCTTTACCTTTTTTTTCCTGCCAAAAGCTCTATGGTTTCCCTTTGGTTTCCGCATGGGAGAGGGCTCCAGGGTGTTAAAAGCTGCCCAGTGGCTGCAGGGAGAGGCTCGGGCAGAAGCCCTGACACCAGGGGGTGCAGAGGTTCCCTCAAAGCCTCCTGGGTGTGGAGGCCCCAGTGGTGCTTGAGCCCAGCCTGCGGATGTCAGTCAGGTGGGCTCCATCCTCTTGATGGGTTTCACCTGCTCATCCAGGAAGTGGCTGTCCCAGAAGTCACGGAGTCTGCGCGGGCAGAACCCACGCGTGCAGCTGCAGGAGGGCCTGGTTCAGGGTCCAGTCCAGGGTTTCACCCCCCCTTATTGTGGGGACGGCTTCTCCACATCCTGGAAGAAGATGCTGCCCTCACTGGTTTTGCATCTTCGAGAAACGCTGGGCTCCCCGCACTTCTCCTTGGCAAACTCACAGGCCGCGTGGCAGCCCGCAGAGAGCTGCGTGCAGGCGGCCGCAGCGGCAGGTGCCCAGGTGGTTGGCGGCGGCGTCACCTCCGCGGAACCCTTCTGACCAAGCCGGGAGCCACAGTGGTCTGCAGTCAGGAGCGAAGCTCAGAGAGGGTGCTGGCTGTCCCGGAGGCCAGGCTGGCTGAGAAGACGTTCTGAAGGCTGCGGCTGGAAAGGAGGTTAGAGGGTGGTCAGTGCTGGAAGAGGGGGCGACCCTGGGTCTGTTCCACCCAAACACTGTGGTAGTGGGAGACGGATCCACGGCACCGCCAGCCCAGTGCCTTATCCTAACCTTTTAGTAAGGAAACAGGGACGTTAAGCGAAGTGTGGGAGGCAGGGCTAAGACTAGGGATGGGGTCTGTTGGAAGAAGTTTCTGGGCTCAAGACTGAGCCACCCTGGCAGCAAACCGAAACCCACTGAACTCTCTCGTCCCTGTAAATGCTCTGTCTGACCCGAAACGCAGGGCATCCAGTCAGCCTACCCCAGCCGGCCCTGGGCCTTCTCCAACCCAGGCTGAGCAGGTGGCCCTGCCAGTGAGACCTTTTCTGTGTCTCTTCCTTGCTCTGTTCTCAGCGACAGAAGCTTCTTGCCTTCCGCCCCGTTTGGCAGTTCTCTGCAAGGAGACTGTTCACTTCATGAAGTGTCAAAGTTTGTTTCTATCACCTAAACTTTTTTCTTTAATCACTTTTTAACAGTTTTCGTCAACGAGGAACGGGATCGGAAGCTGACTGCTAATGGCCTGCGAGACCCTTGGAATTCACTTGTCCTATCGTCCTAACCGAGGGCCCAGAGTAAGTCACTCTGAGTTTGAGCTCTGTGCCTTTGCATGCGGCTCCAACCCAAACACACTTTATTAAGGGAAAAAAAAAAGAGATACCTATTCTTCCAGAAAGGGTTCTGGGGCCCTGGAAGGGTTCTGGGGATTGTTACAATTTCCAGAGAGGTTCCAGGATCATTAATTGGGAGTCCACGATGGGCGGCAGCTGCTGGGGAACTTACAAGGTGGGTCCACAGCGGAAACGGCTAGGGGCACTTGGGAAAATAAACGAAGGCAAGAAATCCAGACGGTTTTGACCATCAATCTAAGTGGGCACAGCAAGACTCTTAAAAGCCTTCAGGGTGTCTGCCACTATAAAAATATCTTTTAGTGAAAGGAGTCGTAGATCTATTGCTAATGGGAATCTCGGAAGCCAGAGATGCAAAACTGGTGGGCACGATCGATTAGCTAAAAGCAGTCAGAGCTCTTGAGGTCAGAGGGACCTAAAACGGAAGACTGGAAGGCTGACGCGACTCCTCCTACTCCCCTTCGTCCTCCTTTACCTGAGTTCTCATTCTGTTCATCCTCGCTGAATTACCTTTCCACTGCAGAGAGACCACAGGCTGTGAACAGAAGTCCAGCAAGTGGCCCTGAAGCTGGAACAGCTCCAAGGCCAGAAACCTAACACACCTGGGCCTCCCCATTGCGCCCTCCCAGGGGTCCATCATAAAACACTGGCCCAGAAACTGGTGTCGCATCAACCGGGACACTGAAAAAAAGACTGCCCTTGAAGGTTTTGTCACTTCCTTCCAAAATTAATTTGTAAAAAGCTCAATTTAATTGGCTTAAAGAAAAGCAAGTATTTCTTTAAATCAAGTATACACTCAGAAGTATAGAAACTAACTCAAGTTTTTCAAGTTCACATGATGTAAGATAATCTTCGGTACATAAGCCAGTTTAAGTTTGTTGGCTTAATTAAAACAGGCAAGTCTTTAGACGTATCAGAATTAAATATAATACTTTTATTCTAACTAGGTTTATTTTTTTTTTTTTAAACTCATTTTTTTTGAATTGCAATTTTTCAGCAAGAAAGATAACTTAAGATGATGGTTGGATTTTTATTGATTGCTTGCCTCTGGTACGTGCCCCAACTGGGAACCTCACCAACAACCTAGGTATGTGCCCTGACAGGGAATCGAACCCAAGACCTTTTGGTGCATGG
Source organism: Tadarida brasiliensis (assembly GCA_030848825.1). Taxonomy (NCBI): domain Eukaryota; kingdom Metazoa; phylum Chordata; class Mammalia; order Chiroptera; family Molossidae; genus Tadarida; species Tadarida brasiliensis. Next base: position 45,041,509 of record CM061275.1, read on the forward strand.
AAGGATGCTCCAACCAACAGCCACACTGGCCAGGGCAAGATGATGGTTGTTTAATGTCTCACGAATTTTCATGAGTAATCTGAACATAATTGTTAAAAACAAGTAAATTGATATAAGATAAAAATTTATAAATGAACTTTTAAAAAATAATTATGCTTTATGGTATGTCTGTTTAAAAATAGTTCCTCCCTGGCCGGTTTGGCTCAGTGGTTAGAGCGTCGGCCTGTGGTCCAGAGAGACCTGGGTTCGGTTCCTGCTAGGGGCACGTACCTCAGTTGCAATTTGTCCCCGGCCCTGGTTGGTTGTGCGGGAGGCAGCCACTCGATGTGTCCCTTTCACATCGATGTTTCTCTCTCTCTCTCTCTCTCTCTCTCTCCCCCTCCCACTCTATCTGAACAAAAAATGAAAAAATGTCCTCGAGTGAGGATTTAGAAAAAAAAAAAAGTTCCAAAATCTTTTGGGAACTTGAAATCTTAAAGTTATACTGGATATTCATTTACTATCTAGACCAGCGGTTCTCAACCTGTGGGTCACGACCCCTTTGGAGGTCAAACGACCCTTCCACAGGGGTCACCTAAGACATAACAGTAGCAAAATTACAGTTATGAAGTAGCAACGAAAATAATTTTATGGTTGAGGGTCGCCACAACATGAGGAACTATATTAAAGGGTTGCGGCATTAGGAAGGTTGAGAACCACTGATCTAGACCATCTCAAAATAAGATAAAATACTGAAATATTATTAAACATAAGGTTTTCCACTTTTGGCTATTTGGGTATTTGGATCTATTAATACAAATATTTTGTACCACACTGAAAAGTTAACTATGAGGAAGAATATACTTCTAGAAATTGTGAAATGTATTTGTAAACTTGCCAATCCACAAAATGCTAGTGTAACAGACAAATTTCACAATTGTTTCTTTCTTAGTTTTCTCTAAGAATTAAGAATTCTAGGGGTTAAGAATTCTCATTAATATATGTATCTAAACAACTAGAAACAAAAGGGTAACATCTCTATGCAAAGAATATAGGATGTATTTTTGTTAAGAAGAGTTGAGATATTGGAGATATGTTTTTCTTACGGGAAAAGGAGTGATTTTTGTCCTAAACTAAAAATTTTGATCCAAATGAGAATGAGGGAAAAAATGTAAGACAAAACCTGAATGGACATGAAAAAGTTTGCAGAAGGTTTGTGGAAAAGGAATCTTGGAAAGGAATTTTTTTGAGCTAAAGCTGGCTAAGATTGGGATAGATATATTTATGTTTAATAAAGCTTTAATATCAAAAGTACACAGTGCAAAATTCAAATCTGGTTCTCTCTGTTAAAAGGACAAAGGTTTCTTAGACTGTTGGTCTGCACTTGATAAGAGACTGAAAGTTTTTTTTTTTTTAACCTTTTGGGTTATCTACCTGCAAAGGAAGGATTTTGTGTCTTACTAAAGTAATATACTGTGCTTCACACTGTCTTTATCAGGTCTTTGATTACTTAGGAAACCTTGTCTTCTCAGTGTTAAAAGAGCTAAGTTTTGTTCACAACTGTGCAACCCGTATTTGTCTTTAAAATCTTCTATTGTCACTTTGGTTAAGTAGATAATTATTTCTTTTTTTGTTTGTTTGTTTTTTTTTTATCCTCACCCGAGGACACTCTTTCATTTTTTGTTCAGACAGAGTAGGAGGGAGCGAGAGGAAGAGAGAGAGAGAGAAACATCGACGTGAAAGGGACACATCGAGTGGCTGCCACCCGCACGACCAACCAGGGCCGGGGACAAACTGCAACCGAGGCACATGCCCTTAGCGGGAACCGAACCCGGGTCTCTCTGGACCACAGGCCGACGCTCTAACCACTGAGCCAAACCGGCCAGGGCGATAATTATTTCTTAATGATCTTTGATCCTGTTTAGTCAAATGTTCAAACCTTTTGACATTTTGACAACTTTCCCAAATCAAATTCTTTTTTAAAATTTAGGCATAATTTACGTATAACATTATATTAGTTTCAGATGTACAGTGTAATGATTCAATATTTATATATATTGTGATATGGTTACCATGATAAGTCTAGTTAACATTCATCACCATACAATAGTTACACATTTTTTTTTTCTTGTGATGGGAACTTTTACGATTTTCTCTCTTAGCAACTTTAAATTATAAATGCATTATTATTAACTTAGTTGCCATGCTATACATGACATCCCCATGGCTTATTTATTTTATAACTGCTCTGCTCTCTGTATCTATGAGCTTGGTTTCTTTGTTTGTTTTTTTATTTTCAGATTCCATATATAAGAGAGATCATATGGTATTTGTCTTTCTCTGTCTGACTTTATTTCACTTGGCATAAGGCCCTTGAAGTCCATTGATGTTGTTACAAATGGCAAGATTTTATTCTTTTTTATGGCTGAATAATATTCCTCTGTGTGTGTGTGTGTGTGTGTGTGTGTGTGTATGTGTGTGGACTCTTAGACTATTTCCATGTCTTGGCTACTGTAAATAACACTGCAGTAAAAATTGGGGTGCACATGTCTTTTTGAGTTAGTGTTTTCGTTTTCTTTGGATAAATATCCCAAAGTAGAATTGCTGGACCATATAGTAGGTCTATTTTAAGTTTTTGAGGAACCTCCTTCCTGTTCCCATAGTGGCTGCACCAATTTACATTCCCACCAACAGTGCACAAGGGTTCCTTTTTCTCCACATCCTCACCAACACTTGGTTATTTCTTGCCTTTTTGATAATAGCCATTCTAACAGATGTGAGACGATATCTCATTGTGGTTTTGATTTGCATTTACCTAATTGTTGGTGATGTTGAGCACCTTTTTATGTGCCTGATGGGCATCTGTATGTCTTCCTTGGAAAGATATCTATTCAGGTCCTCCTCCTCTTTTTCAATCAGATTTTTTGTTTTTTGTTTTTGTTTGTTTTGGTATTTATTTATCTACTTACTATTGAGTTATATGAGTTCTTTATATATTTTGGATATTAGCCCCTTATCAGATATGATTTGCAAATGTCTTCTCCCTTTCAGTGGGTCGCCCATTATTTTGAGTTACATTCTTTTGCATATGGCTGAGTTCTTCTCCTCTTCTTCTGAAACAGTTCTTCATTGTTTCCAGCTCTACTCACCTATCTCAGCTGCTAATCCTATTTCTTTATGAGGAAGCAGAAAAAACGTCTACCACTTTTTCTTGGCCCAGCACAAGGCTGAACGTCCAGGATTGTATCACCCTCAACGAGAGCAGAGCACAAGGCCAGCTTGTTGGGAGCTGTGGAGAGCGCCCTCAGCTCCACGAAATCCATCTGGGCTCCATCAGGCTGGCCGCGCAGCCTTCGAACAGGAAGCCTGGCCCCTCCTCCACTCCCCCCCACTGCCTTACAGACGTGCTGGACCTTCTGCCCCCTCTCACCCCATGGCTCTCGCTCTGAACTCCGTCGCACAGAGTCTACAGCATGTGGGTCTGTCCTTATTAAACGCTGCCTGCTGGTGTGTTATCTCTTCTCCCCGAAAATGGCTTCACATGGAGCCCAGAGGACTTGCTGTCACCACTTTGGTGTTTGACCAGAGGTTCGGTGCAGCAGGTAGGCCACCGTGCTTGCTGGTGCAACGGACTTCCCGCCCGTGCCTCCTCCTTTCTCCCATCCACCTCCTCCTGTCCGTCTCAGCCTGCTGGTTCAGTGCTCGCTCCCAGCGGTGCTGTTTCGACCCAAGTTGGAGAGATTTGACCTGAGGATCATAAAGACCTAGCTGAGGGGAAAACTTGACCTAGAAAACATTAATGACCAGCCGAGTCACCGTCACACAACATTGCATTGTGGAGGCATGAGGGATGAGGGCCCGTTTTGGGGGACTTGCAGAAATGATCTCTCTCTTTTGGAAGGCACTGTGGGCAGGAGGCTGAGTGAGCTGAGGAGGTGCCCTGGGTTGGGGGCAAACGGGCCCTTCAGAGACTCTGAGAGGCCAGAGAAAACTGTGCAGAGGCACGGAAGGCTGAGACCAGGCCTTCGCCCCAGACTGGAGTTCCCCAAGTCTGGAGTCTCGGAGGAAAGGCTGTGCCAGCGGCTCTGCAGAGGGAGCAAGGATGCTAACGAAGCGCCAACTGGCCGCTTTCACAGAGCCTCCTGGGCACCGCGCCACCATCTCGCTTTCTTTCCTACCCATTTATTTATTTATATTCTTAATTAATGGAAATTTCAACTCCCATTAGATCAGGAGGAGTCAGTAATAAACAGCCGGGGCATTAGGCAGGCAGCGCGACTGGGGAAGGGCAGAGGCTCCTCGTTCTGTTCCTGGATTCCAGGCACGTGGCCGGCCGGCTGGGGAGGGAGCCCGGCGCGCTGCTTCTGTGCAGGGGAGCCTGGGGCCCAGGTCGGTGGGCCCCCACGTCCGTGAGCTTCTCCTTCATCAGGCAGCATCACGACGTTTGCTCTTTCATTCTGTTGGAATTCGGCAACACAAGTTTGAATGCTACCTGGCTGTGTAATCGTGGGCATGCTAGTTAACATTTCTGTGTCTCGTTCTTGTCTGTTAAAAAAAGGGAATAGGACCTACCTCAGAGGGTAGCCATGGGTCTTAAATAAGGTAATGTGTGCGAAGTGCTTGGCACGGTGCCTGGTTCTCATCGAATGCTCGCTGGATGCTGGCTGCCCTCAGCATCGTCCGCTCATGTGCACACACTAACATTGCTCCTCCCGCAGGTGCCTCCAGCAGCTGGGGGGAGCTCTGGTTCTGGCACCTGGCTTGGGCATGGCACTGTGAGTTGGGTGCTGGTGGGGTTTTTGAGTGCATAGTCTTGCCTCCTGGCCTCACTCATGAAGCCTGAAAACCTCTGCATGGGTGTGAGCCAGGGCTCAGATGTTAGCGTGGGACTAGGCACAGCCAAAAAGCCGCTGATGGCCTGTGGTAGAGTGATAAGAGCTGGAAGAGGTCACCGATACCCCGTAGCATGAGGAAAGCGCCCCCCTCGGCTTTGCAGGAAGGCTTCAGTGGGCTCTCAGATGGCCAGGCTGAGAGCGGGGTGCTTGGAGTGACAATGTGATGTCACACCTTCTGGGTTTGGCTCCTGGTTCTACAACCTAGTACCACGCTCTTAAACCTTCTAAGCCTCTGTTTCCTGACATGAAAAACGAACAGGAAAATAACAGTGTTCTCCTCGAGCTATTGAGAAAATGATGTGCGATAACATATCAAGTGATTAATAGAACGCCTGACAAGTTCTCAGACACCGTTAGCTGTTATGATTAGATCGGTTTTATTTATACCTGTGTTTTCAATGCCTATTAGTGTCTACTTATAGTAAGTGCTCAAGAAATAGTTATTAAATGATCAAATGGAGAACATGACACATGGGACAGTTCAGCAGCCTTTTTGGGCTTTTTAGCCCGGATGGAGGGTCCTATTAGATGGCTTTGCCGCCTCCAGATCTAAGTGCAGGGATTCTGTGCCAGGGTCCCAGACGCCCGCTGGGCCTGAGAACAGTGTGCTGTTTCCACCGGAAGGACGCACCTTCCTTTCCTTTTTCTTGAAAGATGACATTACGTATTGGCAAAGGACAAAGTAGCCAAGGTCCTGGGTGTCACTGGAGAGAAAAATTTAAACTGCTGTGTTTGAGTCTTAATTTACTAGCGCCTTTTTGGGTAAGAAGGACCTACTGGTATCTTGGAGAGGGTATTGGATTTCTTTTCTAAAAGGAAGGGGCAGCTCAGAGGTGAGGCAGACACTCGTCAGCTTTGAGGGAGAACTGAGCACAATTGGGGAAGAATTATTATTCCATCTGGAAAATGCGCTCTCTCTCGTCACCTTGGCTACCTCATTCCCTCCGCGGCTCACCTAATCTGCAGAGGACAAGGCAGGAGTAGAAAAGGTCCCTGGAAGGGCAGAGCAGATAGATATGAGGGAAGGGGTGAGTCCACACCAAGAAAGATGAAATATTTCGCTCTGAAAGCAGCAGACGAGAAGGGTGAGCACTCCTTTGAGGCGCTGAGTGTAATGAATGGGGAGCAGCCAGCCGACGGCAGCTCCCTCTCGCCCTTTCCCCTAATCGGGGGAAGAAGCAGCACTTGACAAAATTAAAAAGGAACAAATTTGGAGCCCATGAAAGGAAATGCTCTCCACACAATGTATTATTAACCTGTGAAGGAACCTCACCTGCTCGCTGTGCGCTGGGGCAGCTCCACTGGTTAAGGCTGCAGTTCCCAAGCTCCTTCATCCTCTACTGCCAGGCACGAAGTAATCGCCAGGCTGGAAAACGGCGCAGCCCCGGGGGTGCAAAACCTGGGAGGTGAGATGGGCATTTCGATGGAGAGGAAGGATATTAGTACTGCCAGAGGCGGTGGAAACCAGCCACGCACAGCCCCGGCTTCCGGCTCCTCGGCCAGTGCCTTCTCCGGTACAGCCCGTGGGCCCAGGAGCCCGAGCCCCGCGCTGGCTGCTTCTGCCTCGCTCTTCGCCCGCTCTGTGCCCACTGCGCGGTGAGTGGGCAGTTGCCCCAGTGGAAGGGTGTGGTTGGAATCATCAGGACAAAGTTGGTTTGGGGAGCTGCTCAGTGCTATGTTATTCTGGGCAGGAATTCTGACCTGCTTTATGTCTGTGTGATCTCAAGCCACCCGCAAAGAATAAAACACTGGTGTAGACTAGAATAAAGGAAAGCTCGTTTTTGGGGGAGGAGGTTAGTCTTGCCAATTCAAATGCCGCCTTCACTTCCTAGGTGTATGACCTTGGGCACCTTGCTTAGTCTCTCTGAATCTCAGTTTCATTACGGTGTTATTACCTTCTTCATAGATGTGTGAGGGTTACATGAGTCAATACTGAAAAGCATTGAGCATGGAATGGCATACAGTCACCATTCAAAAACTGACAGCTAGAATAATTATTAGATCTAGAATTAGCATGAGCTGACCCATCAGGAGAATACTTTGCTTTAATCTTTTAGATTTATTATCTGTCTATCCACCCATCATCCATCCATCCATCCATCCATCCATCCATCCATCCATCCATCCATCCTTTTACCTTCTCATTTACTCAGTAAATACTTTTTGAGCACCCAGTATGCACCGTCTTAGGTACCAGATATACAGTGGAGAATGAAATATAGTTCCTGTCCTGTTGGAGGTCACAATTAAGTGGAGACAATCATGCAAAAAGAGAAACATCTGCCCTGCTGTGTGACTCGTGATGCAGCAGAGGTGGAACTCTGAAGAACTGTGGCATCAGGGGAGGAGCTTTTGTCTATTCATTAAATATCTATTAAGCGCCAACTCTGTGTTAAGCACCAGGACAGGCATTCATCAAGTTACTTGTCAGGTAAATCCCACCTTATGAAAAGTGACATCTTGGAAAGGCTTCTCTACTTGGTGGGAATCCTAGAAAACATTGCAAGAATCTGACACTGTCCTCAAACATAGCTCCAAGTGATTCTATCGCCAGAGAATGTTCCTGATCACTCATAAGTGGTCCAAGATGGCTTTTTTCTTTTGTCTTGGTGAAAGAAGCTGGTCAAGAAGCTCCAGAAAAATGATCAAGGAAGACCCTGGAAGGTAGCCAGAGTTCTTCTAAGAATGTGTAGGCCCTGGGCCCTCTTACGTTTGAGGTCTTATCAAACATCCCAAGCATGGCATACAATGTGAAATGCCTCCGTATTCCCTAGATTTATCTTTTTATTTTATTGCTGGAAAATTATTTTCTAATTTTGGTTTTAAAATTATTTGTGATGAGTGATTTTTGGAAATTACATGATTATTCAAGAATTCTCATGGGATGAGAAAACTTAAATGGTTTTCCAATATAATGACTTTTTTTTATGAATACTAAATTAGACAATTAATGAAGTTGACATCATATTACATCTTGCAGACATTCAATTAAACACTAAATAATCTCAGTTTTACACTCCCTTTTTGCATATGGAGCCACTTTCTTTTATTTTGGTTTTTAGATCTAAGATGTTTCTATAGGCCTCTGAGAAGCTCTTTCTCTGGCAGCTTGGTCCTCTGGATGGAAGAGCCCTGGGGCCGCAGCAGGGTCTCCCCCAGGCCAGCCCCTACCCCATGCCTCAACCCTGAGGACCCCTGAGGGTGATCTGATGAGATGGAACCCTTGAGGCCACCATTAGTGAGCCACATCGAGTAGATTTAGTTCCCATGGCTGGGTAGTGACCTGTGAGACACTCGGAGGGGGCCTCTCCCCAGCTCTGAAAGGAAGCTTTCTTCTCTTTTCTCTTGGCACATCTTCCTTCCTATCTGCCTTCCCCTGTTCTGCTCTTTAAAAAACCTCTCTTCCTTTCCTTCTCTCTTGTCCCGAGCCTTGTCCACCAGTGGAGTAGCCCATGGCTCCTGTGGGCCTGGCCCCTCTGCTGGTGCACTGGAGGCATTTCTGACCCCAGTGGGAGCACCATGGAAGGAGTGATGGCTACAAAGCCAGCACTCGCAGAATTAAAGACAGTTATGGAGACAGTTTGATTAAAGCTGGAAACACAAGGTGCTCACCATGTATTTCTTTACAGAACCGATGTCCTAATGTCTTTGCAGAGGAGCCAGTGTGGAATGAGCTGCCGAACGTTCATCCTTGGTAAAGTTTTACTGAGCGGAGAGACTGCTGGAGGTGTCTCATTAGGCTGTCTGAAAAGCTTCCTCTGCTCTGCCGCTCCTGTTCTGTACAGAACGTCCTTCCCCTCGCACCTCCTGGCATCCCTCACATCTCAGCTGCAAGTCACCTCTCCGTGAACCCATCCTGACCTCCCTGGGATGATCTGAGTGCTCTTTCTTTGGTGCTCCCACTGACCTTCACAGCGTTCACACATCTGTGAGAGCAATGCCCATCTTCTGTCACGATGGTTTGTTTAATGGGCACATCTGACTCCCACTGTAGACTCTTTGTGGACAAAGGCTCTGAGCACAGAGATCGGCACACAGTAGGGTCTAAAGGGATGAGATCACTGGCTGGAAACCCTGGATCCTTCTTATCGCACTGATTTTGAGTAATTTTCAACGTTGTCTAGCCAAGTCAGGAAAGACTGCTTTCTCGGTCCTTCTTTAAGAAGAAGCCTTGATAAACATCCACCTCTGTGCAGGGTTCCTTCCTCCAGATGTCTCCAAACCACGAGTCATCAGCTCCAGGACCTACCACCACCATAGATTAAAAAAAAAAAAAACTGGGATAAAGAAGTGAAGGTGCAAATAGTAATAAATACCTCTAGCCATAAAAGTGAAATAAATCAGTGTCACGTCTCTATGGCCAGAGATGCTTAATAGGCAGAGATCACTGCCAGGCTGTAAAAAATGTGGTTAGCAGGCCGTGAGGGCAAATTTAAGCTGCTGGAATGAATAGCCCAATGACTTTTCTCATCTTAGAATGAAATAACTTTTTCTTTGACGTTAGATGCATCCATGGGATTTGATTCTGAAAGTGCTGGTCTTGCTTCCAGGACCTAGAGAGCGTGAGCTGTTCAGGGTCACTGACCACTTTCAGCTGGGGTTGGGGATATGTGTCCAGTTTCTCCCATTAGCCCAGGAGTCCCCGGAAGTCCATTACTATCCCCTTAATGGCCTCATCTCATTTACTCTCGTCTGGTTAGAATAGGATAAAGCACCTGCTGACACCCCTGCCTACCTTCCCAATCTTCTTTTCAAACTCCTTTCCAGGCATTTCTCCCTCAGGTCCTCTGCTCAGGCCTCGCTAGGTTTCTCGGACCATACCTGGACGCTCCCTGTGTCGTCTTGCCCACTCACTTCTGGGTGTGCCTTTCTTTTAGCCTTGGATTCCCTATTTCTCGCCTTGTGCATGGGACCTGCTCTTTAGAGGTCATCTCAAGAGGCACTTGAATGTATTTCAATGCTCCTCAGGCTGGGAACCCTCCATTTCTTGGAGGAACTGGGTTTCTCTTTAATCTTTGATGCTATGTGGCCTTACATGTCCCTTCATTATGGCTCTGACCACATTCTGTCATCATTTATTTCTCAATGATGATAATGATTAATCAATCCATCAGCAAATCCTGTCAGCACTACTTTCAAAATACGTATCCAAAATTTGACCATTTCCCATCACATCCACCTCTACCTCTCCAGCTCATGCTTACTGACCTCCCTGTGACCTGGTCTCCTTGCCTCCCTGTTTGCCTCCCTACAGTGTACCTCCTCATAGGAGCCAGACTGATCCTTATGAAAGATGAATTACATTGTATCTTCCCTGCTCAGAACCTTTGGTGCTCCCTGTGTGTATTAGTTCAGGTGTTTTAGAGAAACAGAACCAATAAGATGTGTGTATATATAGTGAAGGAGGTTGATTATAAAGGATTGGCTTACATGATCAGGGGTACTGGCCAGTCAAAGTCTGCAGTGTGAGCCAGCAGCTTGGAGATGGAAGAGAGCTACTGGTACAGATCCAGTCCCAAGCCTGCAGCCTTGAGACCCAGGACAGCCAAGAGGACCATGAAGTCCAAGGGCAGTCTGCTGGGAACTACCTCCTATTCAGAGAGGCTGATCTTCCTGTTCTATGCAGGCCTTCAACTGATTGGATGAGGCCCACCCACATTATAAAGGGCAGTCTGCTTACTCAGAGCTCACTGATTTAGATTTTAATTTCATCTAGAAACCCCCTCCAAGTTGACACATAATTGAACCATCAGGCCATATCACTCAGTCCTCATCATGTTCCCACCCAGCCCTGAGCGAACAACCTCTGGCTATTTCTCTTCTACTCTGTCCCTGTATCCCAGCTGCTGTGGCCTCCTTGCTGTTCTTTTTAAAGTATGGATGGCACACTTCTGCTTCAGGACTCTTCTCTCTGTTCTCAGAGCACTTAGAGGAATGGGCTTCTCCCAGATGTTTGCATGTCTCTCTCCTTTTCTTCCCAGATGCCTGTATTCAAATGACACCTCCTCACAGAGGCCTTCCCTGATCTATTTCTTCTCTCATATTATTCCCCTGGCCCATGTCACCCTCTAGTCCCTTACCCTGCTTTATATTTCCTCATGATTTTTACCCAATACTGGATCATACATTTATTTATTCATTTTCTAGAATAAATAGATAATCTAGAATGCAAGCTCCATGGGGCAGGGACTTCATTTGTTTTGGCCACTGTTCTATCCTTAACACGTAAACCAGAGTCTGGCACATTGGCACATTAGAGGTGTTCAACAAACATTTGTTGAATAAATGAATATACTGAAAATATATTAATAGCTAACATATATTATTGTTTACTATCCCCTTTTATGTTGATAAAAACCTATGGGTAGACTCTGATCTTATACTAGACGACAAGGTTCATGAAGGCTGGGACTTCGTTGGTGTTGTTCAGTTCCATATCCCTAGCACCTAGAACAAATAATACATACTCAAAGATGGTTTCCTCAATGAATGCATGAACAGGACGACATTTTACAGACCAGGAGATTGAGGCACAGAGAGATGAAGTATCTCGTCCAAGTCACTTTGTATGTAAGTTCAAGAGTCAGGATTTCAACCTGGATGATCTAACCCCACAACCCATCCTTTAATGATGTCTGTTTCCCAACTTGACTGAGATCTCTGTAAGGATGGTGGCTATGACCTGTGTATCTTTATTTGTCCAGTTCCTGGCATAATGGTGGCACTAAATAAATGTTTATGAATACAATGTATCCTATATCTTTCATTTTTCAAGCTCTCCTGTGGTGACTGTCCCTGAGGGCTCAGAGGTCAGACTGCCTATTGGATGACATTGTACTTAGCCTCTCAGTGAAGGCATAGGGTGAAGAACTTGGACATTGCCGTGAAACAGACCCAGATACTTTATTTCTAGTGCTGTGACCTTGGCCTCAACTTTTTGATCTGTGCAGTGGGGATAATAGTAATGTCTACTCCCAAGGATTTCTTTTTTAAGGTTAATTAAAATAATGGTTGTAAGTGTGGCACACTTGAATTGCTTAACAAGTGCTAGCCATTATTACTTGATGACTTCCTTTCTCTGAGCTTCTGCAACATGTCTCTTGTTATTTGTACTTGGTATGTCCCTTCTCAGATATCACAGTGCATCGTTTACCTCGTGGTGAGCCTGAGGGACATGGAGTGAGGAGAGACCACGCCTTACACTTTTGTGTTCTTGCATAGGGTGAGTGGTGCTTTGTGCCTCATGGTGAGCCTGAGGGACATGGAGTGAGGAGAGACCACGCCTTACACTTTTGTGTTCTTGCATAGGGTGAGTGGTGCTTTGTGCCTCATGGTTACTCAGTACTTAAGTGAATAGATTTATTCCTGCAGCTCCCAAAAGAGAGGTCTGTGTCACCAGATCTCTATGATGATTCCATGAAGGTCTGAGGTAGGTTTCAGCTGATGGACTTGGGAATCTTTGTCTATACCAGTATTCTAGGGAATCTGGGTTGGGTGACAGTGGTTTTAGGTGGCCTGAAAACAGAATAAAATTGTGTCCCTCAGAATACTCCTCAAGCTCCTATCTTGTTACTTATGAGAAGAATCATAGTAATGTAAATGTCAAACAAAAATATTGAAAACTTCTGCTGTGCCCTTGGTCCCCAAGCTCTTGAAGTTCAAGCAGCATTCCAAAGGACTTTAGACCCTAACATAAGCAGAGGGATGTGGATAAGGGAAAAGGGAGTAATAGGAAGAATATTCAATATGACTGTCGGGGATGGAGACCTTAGAATAGATATGAATGACATGAGAAGCCAACTCATGTTTATCTAAGGGGAGGAAGAGCAACTAGGCAGAAGGAATAGCAAATGTAAAGGACCTGAGGCATCAAGTGTTGTGTTTGAAGAAGCAAAGAGGCCAGTGTGATAGGAGCACTGTGAGAAAAGGGAGAGGGGTTGGAGAGCAGAAGCTAAGGAATTAGGGGGCCAGATCATTCGAGCTTTGTGGACTGTGGACTATGGTCAAGACTTTGGATTGTCCTGTGATTGATATAGGAGCCACTGGAGAGTTCTGAGCAGGGGAAAGACATGCTTTACATTTCTAAGGATGCTTTGTGGGAAGTGACTTACAGGGAGACAAGGCTGAAAATAGGAAGACCAGTTAGGAAGCTATTAAATAGTCCAGGTGAGAAAGTATGGTGGCTTGATAGAAGTGGAGGTAATGAGAGGTGGTTTGTTTTGAAATATATTTTGAAGCTAGATCCCATAGGACTTTTGCATGGACTTGAAGTGTTTGAAGTGGCATACAGGATAAAAAGTGAATTTTTCTTTTCTTTTTTTTTACTGGAGCAGATAATTGAATGATTTAACTTAATGAAAGGGAGAGGACATAGAAAAAAGCTTTGGGAAATCAATCAACTTCAGATATTAAATTTAGATATCCCAGTAGATATATGGACTAGGAAGTTGTGTAGAGAAGCCCAAAGACAGAGCTAATGATATACACTTTGGAACTATCAGCAAAATATGGGATTCAAAGCCATTTGAGTGGGTGATATTATCTAGGGAATGAAGATGAAGGAAGAATGGAGAGACAAAACTTCAGTTCTGGGGCACCTCAGCATTTAGAGGTTGGGAAGACGAGGAGACAGCAAAGGAGACTGAGAAGAGGCAATGATGTTGGAAGAAAACAGGAAGAATGTAGTGTCCTTGAAGTCAAGTTACAAGACCATTTTAAGGAGGGAGTGATTGATCACTTGTATCAATGTCTCCAGGAGGTCAAGTAAGGTGAGCATTGAGAATTGACTGTTGGGGTCAATATAAGATACATATAAGAATGTTCATAGAAGCACTGTTTATTTTTAGCAAAATATTGGAAGCATTCCCAAATGTCTATCAACAGGGGAGTGGGTAAATCCATTGTAGTATGTTTGTACATTGGAATTCTGTTGAGCTGAAGAAATGAATGAGCTAGAATCACATGGATGAATTCTGCAAACGTGGTAGTAAGGGAGAAAGTTGAAGAATATGTGCAGTTGAATATCATTTATAAAGTTTAAAACATGCAAAAACAATCTTATATTGTTGAGAGGAATCTACATAGTAGAAGTATAAAGAAAATGAAACATACTGAATTCAGGATACTGGTTACTTTAAGAGTGGGGAGAAAGGAAGCGATTTGGGAGGGATACACAGGAGATAGTTGACAATATCGGCAATACAGTTGACCTTGAACAACACAGGGGTTAGGGGTGTTGACCCTCTCAAGCAGTTGAATATCCACGTATAACTTTGGACTCCCCAAGACTTAACTACTAATAGCTATTGTTGACTGGAAGCCTTATGGATAACATAACCAGTAGATTAACACATAATTTCTGTGTTATGTGTATTATATACTGTATTCTCACAATAAAGTAGGCAAGAAAAAAGAAAATTTTATTAAGAAAACCCATAAAGAGAAAGTCCATTTACTGTATTTATTGAAAAAAAAAAAAATCCACGTATAAGTGGACCCGTGCAGTTCAAACCTGTGTTGTTCAAGGGTCAACTTTTTTTAAAACTTGGTAGTAGATACACAAATTATACTGAATTATTTATACTTTTTGTGTAGTCTAGATATTGCCTAAGCAAGTCTAAATGAAAAGAAAGACAATGTAAGATATTGAGTTTGTCAGTGTGGAAGTCATTTGCGACCTGGACAAAAGCATAGCGAGGTGTCTCTGGAGCTAGCAGATTGAGGTAGGGTCAAGAGGGAAAGAGAGAGGAAGTGAAAGTGATGAATAAAGACAACGCTTTAGAGAAGTTCTCACAGTAAGGGTAGCTGGAGGAGGAAGTCAGATGCAGGAGGGTTAGATTGACAGAGTGACGCCAGTGGAAAGTTCCCCAAGGCCAAGCAGGGTAAGAAATGAAAGTACAGTTTGTTTAGTTTCTTATCCTCAGCAGGTATCCAACCCCCCTCATTTCCCTTTGGTCTTTTGGCATTTGACTACTGGCGTTCATTAGCATCTTCACCAGAGGAGGAAGAACTCAGATCAGTCCCTTTGGATACTGATGAAAATAATTTAGTAGAAGCCTCAGTGGGGGAGGAGCTGGAAACAACTCATTCAAGTGAGGTTTGGGATTACTTGTGGATTAATATACAGGGGGCTTTGCATAAAAACATCGCACAGAACGCGCACATAATTCCAGGTGTGTTAGAGTGTATGCTTTCTGGAATTAGGAAGGTTGTTCAAAAGGGTGTGTAATGGCCACTTATAACTATAACTTTCAAGAAAACTTCCTGAAGGTGGATTCAGGGATGTTTTTAATGTCATCGTTATTCTGCATATAAGGTCTGGTGCCACTAGGAGATAGGCACTGGGCTGTTATGGTGGCCATTGCTATTTTTATAGTATTTGGTGTGGATTTTTAACGACCCTTCCACCCTATCTCCTGGGCTCATTCAGACCAACAGTGTCCATTAGCAACATAATGACAAGAGTGATAAAATATAAATTATACTGAATATAATCTACAGAGAACCTATTGTGTGCCATGTCCTGTTGTAGGTATCCTGGCCGATGTGTGTTAAACTCTGACAACTTCCATGCAGAGTAGCTCGTATTCTCCCCATTTTACAGAGGAGGAAACAGAAGCAGAATGGAGTTCCATGGATAAGTTCCAGAACTGAGATTGGAACTCAGGACGTCGAATCGCAAAGCCTCTCTCTGTCCACTTCTCTGTGCAGTCTCTGAGCATGGCTGTGACTAGACCCCAGACACAGAGTCAGTCTCACCTTGGACTACAGTCTCTGACTGGAAAGGCCAGCCTTCTCCTTGCTCTGTAGTGTTTCGTGTTGCTGGCGAACACGAGACAATGTGGGTGGGAGTGAGCGACTGCCGTAGGAAATACACCCTCCGTCAGTTGGAAGTTTTTAAGATCTGCAGTGATTTGGGAATGAAACGGTGACCTCACCTTTTGAGGTCTTGTACTTCGGAGAACATCCTGTGTTTCTAGAACATCCACAGTGACTGTGGTTGTTCTGTATTATTTAAATGAGCAAGTGTCCTAGTTTCAGGGGGGAAGAGATTTGTTTTTTCATCAAATTTACTGCACATCTGTTTAAAGAATGTGGCAACAGTATGCATAAATCTCCAATCAAAATATTACAGAACAAACCAATTTTATGATATTAAAAATGTATGGCCAGACACAATGTGCTGAAAATACGAAATTACCACGTGGTGCCTTTTCAGCTCTGCTTATATTGGACTGTTTGGCCCCAAATTAAATCTTGTATAAAAATATACCAGACAAAGGAAGTTCAACTTGGCCAGAAACAATTAAACTGATGTTATAAAAGTCTGTATAATGTGCCGACACTGCAAATATATTTTTTATAACAATAGAATTTTTATATCTTAGATTTTGAAACATTCAAATGATATATGCCATTACATGTAATGATGTTTTATGGATATTGGATAATATCATAATACAGAAGAATTTTAAAACTCCTTTAGTAGAAAATCTTCAAATGTTTTATAAGCAACGAGGAGTCTCCCTTTGGAGATTTCTGGAGTTAACTGGCACTTTGTTTCTTTTGGGTAAGATCAGCAAATTGATGAAGAGCCAACTGGACTGTTATCTAAGCAGGCTGATACCTTCAGGTTTCAAAATAGGAACATCATCTTCATCTTCTTCCAGGGAACATCACCACCACTATGGGCATTACACCAGCATTGAGCTTCATGACCTCCATCTAGTTACAAGTACATTATTAATCATTTTTTAACATTTCATCCTCAGAGTGGCCCTACGGGGGTGATCCTTATTAGCCCATTTTATGGATAGAGAAATTGAGGTCTGGAAACATTAATTAATTTGCTCTAGGTCACATAGCCAAGATCCTTGTCCTTGAGAACCTTGCATATCTGTAACATTTGACAATTTACAGCATTGTTTTAGCTGTATCATCTTGGTTCTCAGCTCTTCTACAGATGAGATGGGCTAGTCAGAAAAGCCAAGTGACCCTCTCAAGGTCACCAGTGGTAGAGCCTGGCCTTTGGATTAATGACTAGTGTTTTTCACCAAACTTCACAGAACACTTCACCTTGAAAGGAGAGCCCTTTATTCACTGGGTCTGTGATGCAACTCCAGAGGAGATGTGAATGACAGAGATGGGTGTGGGGAGTGCAAAGAGTTCAGAGAAAAACACTTGTTTTTCTCATAGAGATTATATCTGCTCCTTAGAGAGACTGCAAGAAGAAACTCAAAGTGTGGATTTCACATAAACCCTCTGTGAGAAGTTGGAAAAACCCAGAAGCTCTCTTTTGGGATGACAGTTTGTATCACGGTTCCCTGGGGTGTGTGGGAGAAGGGGCGTCTCCCCTCTTTGGTGGCTTGGTGGCAGCTCGGGTGGTACAGGCAGAGGGAGACTCGGCGAGCTGTGCGCTGGAAACAGTTCTATCTCTGGGCGAGGTATCAGCACGTGGTGCATCGGGGCAACATTGCTGACCTGACTGGAGCGGGACAGGAGACAGCACCGGCTGTGGCATGGGGTGGAGGGTACTTTATAGTATCCCTGGGTTCTTCCCGAAAAAGCTGGGAAGACTTTGGAGAGGCATGGCCCTGAGTTGGCTTTACAACTGTACTCAAGGCCACATTTGGTATGGTTCATCAGATATATGTGTATCTATCTTAACCTTTGGAGGAAGAGGAAAGTATGGGACTTTGGGGACATGGATGGGAAGTAAGATGGGGTGGCTGTCCACTGGGGGTCCTGGAACATATCTCCCATGGATAAGGGGGGACTGCTGTACAGCATATCAGGACAAGAATGATTCAATAATGGATCATGGAGTATTAGATGTATATGGAATGGGGGGAGTTGAGAGATGAGAGAGGCCAATGGACCGGAAGTCCCAGTGAGAGGGGAGAACTGGTGTGATGAGAGGAACTGAGTGAGGGAACTGGAAGGATTGGGTGTGGTATGGCCCCTAGAGCACACTTTTTGGAGATAAAGGGTTTCTGGTGAAGTCAAGAAGCTGGATAGAGAAGTTCTTTGGAGGTTAGAAAGTCAAAGAATTCAGGAGGCAGGGTGTTTGGGACCAATCAGGATGGTGGCCAGCTTGGCAGAGAACTTGAGGATTTCAGTGGACGAAGAACAGTGTCTGTGAGGGCAGTAGGTGACAGAGCTGAGGCTGGCCCGGTGTGCCGCAGGGAAGGGGAGCGGGGTGTGTTCCTGTAAGAGGGCGGAGTAATGATCTGGGAGTTGCAGGTTAGAGGATTCGCACTTGACTCCCAGTCCTTGATGACTTGGGGTTCTGGGCGAATGGGAAGCCTCCGCTGGAGATGGCTGCAGGGGAGTCTGCTTCTCAGGGGACAACCATGTCCAGATAAGGGAGTTAAGGGACATTCAGTGGGGAATTTAAGGATGCAAGGGACTTTGTTAATCAAGGGGTAGAGAACCCAGAGAACACAGGGCACGGATTTAGGAGAAATGTGAGTGCCTGAAGTTGGACCAGGGGAGAAGAATCACCAAGCTCTTTGGGGACAAGGGAAAAGAAGATGATAAACCACCAGAAGGGGCTCAACTTAGGAAGGTAGAGTCATGTGGCTGCACGTTGATCAAGGCAAGAGGTCCCGACAGTCTCCTGCTGTGGGTGGGGTGCTGCTTGGCCCCATAGGACTCACCTGCAGCCCGAAAGGGAGACCCCACCTGTGAGTGACAATAGTGTGGAGAGGCACCTAGGCTGGCGTGCTCCGGGTGCAGAGACACAGCTGGGTGGCGCCATGCTCTGAGCAGTTGAGGCTGGATAGCAGGTTCTGAGGGGGGGGGCCGGGCTCTGAAAGGGTGCAATACAAAACAACCTGTGTGGTCTCCATGAGTCACACCCCTCACACGGCTCCACCCGCCCTTCGTCCTAGAGTGGGAGTGCTGTAACAGTTGACAAGACCCCCAGCAGCTGGCTATTGCCTCCGTCTGGAGACTTCTGCCTTGCCACTTCCTTCACAAACCATGTTCCCACCATCCTGAGATGCTCATAATTTCCTGAACACTTTTTTTTTTTTTTTTTTTGCAGCACATGACTGGAATTCTTTCCTTTCTACACACTTTCCTCTGCTTCTGCAGCCTCCACTTTGAGGGTGTAACTCAGGAGTCTCCTCCCCCAGGAGGCCCTCCTGACCCCCTTATGTTGGATTAGATGCCTCATTTCTCATGGAACTTCTATCACTGTCAATGCCCTCTTCTATCAATAATCTGTCATTAAACTTGCCACATGATAGGGTCCCCTTTGCATAGAAAGCCTCCCGAGCAGCACTCGACTTGGAGAAACTTTCCAGCAAGACTCGTCTCATTCACCTTCACTGTCAGATTCTTTCATGACACCTGCTCACAGAAGGCTCTTGATAAATATTCAGAGGATGATTGAGATACCAGGAGCTGAACTAGGTCAGCGCTGTGGGGAATGACATGAAGGCAGGATTCCAGAGGCCTTGGGACAGAGAACTGACAAGAATCTGCACCCTTTCTAGCGCATGTTGTGGGTAGGATTGCCATCCATCAGCTGAAACACGGGACACAGATGGAGGCACAACGTTGGGAAGAGAACCGATGAGTTCAGGACTGAGGCTCCGTTCAGACACACAGATGTCAAAGAGGAGAATGAAAATGGTCACCTGGGGGGGAAGGTGATAAATTCAAAGTTGTGAAAATCAAGGGGGAAGAGAGAGATTAAAGCAAGTGGCTGTCAAGGTTGTAATGGAAGGACAAC
Organism: Tadarida brasiliensis; assembly: GCA_030848825.1. NCBI lineage: Eukaryota > Metazoa > Chordata > Mammalia > Chiroptera > Molossidae > Tadarida > Tadarida brasiliensis. Next base: position 45,061,123 of record CM061275.1, read on the forward strand.
CACTGGGGACTCACCCTCTTTCCACAGGCATTTAGTGGAAAAGAAATAATAATAATAACAGTAATAATAATAATTACTACTACTACCACTACCCTCTTTAATGCATGAATACCGCAGATTTGATCAGGCTATGGTTTTTTTTTTTTTTTTTTTATCCTCACCCGAGGACATTTTTGCATTTATCTTCAGATAGAGCAGGAGGGAGAGAGGGAGGGAAAGAGAGAGAGAAACATCGACATGAGAGAGACACATTGACTGGCTGCCACCTATATGACCTCAACCGGGGCTGGGGACAAACTGCAACTGAGGTACGTGCCCTTAGCAGGAACCGAACCTGGGACTCTCCAGTCCGTGGGCTGACGCTCTAACCGCTGAGCCAAACCGGCCAGGGCTAGGCTATGTTTTTTTATTAAACATAAAGCATAGTGCCCAGCCGGTGTGGCTCAGAGGTTGAGTGTCAACCCATGCACAAGAGGTCGCCGGTTCGATTCTTGGTCAGGGCACATGCCCAGGTTGTGGGCCCAATCCCCAGTGGGGGGGCATGCAGGAGGTGGCCAGTCGATGTTCTCTCAAATCAATGTTTCTGTCTCTCTCCCTAAAAATCAATAATAAAAAAAAGTAAACATAAAGCATAGTAATCTCTGGTACCTCCTCTCAGCCTCCTAACATCTTATGAAGTAGGTAGGGTAGATACTATTCCCATCTTGCAGATGAGAATGGGGCGCAGTCTCAGTAGGGGCAGAACAGGGTCCTCTCCCAGTTTCTGACTGTTACTTGTTCGACTGGGACCACAGGCTTCCCATCATAGTGAGAGACACACCCTAAATGAGAGATTAGGCTTCTTGAGGGTGTAGGAAGCCTCTACTTCGTTATAATTTCTGACGATAAACTGCTGTTGGAAGTGAGACCTACGTGTCTGTGGTTCTTGGGTCTCTGCGGCTCTTATCACGGAGACGTCACTCTGGCAGTCTGCCACTCTGGTGGCATGTGGCCATTTGTAACTGCAAAGTTACAATTTGGCCACCAGCTTCACAATTTCATCCTTGAATTCCTTCAGACCCTTGGGTGGGTGCCATCTACTCCTGGTAATTTATTTGTTTCTAAATTTGTCAATTAGGTCTGAAGTATCTAGCGTTTTACCCCCAACCCCCAGTCCCTGTGTTCTGAGAGATAATTTGTGGCTAAGAATTTCTTCAGCATATTTCTCAGTAAGCACTTTAGAAGTATAGTTGGGGTTTATGTGGGATCAAGACTGAATATCTATGGGCTCAAGACTCAGAATATTTTTATCTGTTGCAATTTATATCCAGAAAGGAAGCAGGGAAAAATATTCCTCTTCTCCCATCAAGGGTTGTGGTTGAGGTTGAAGATTGTTTAGAAATAATTGTGATTTCTTACTCAGGTGATTCTTACCACCCTCCCTTCCCACCCCCGACCTTGACTCATTAGCCCTGTTACCCCCATCCTTCTACTGAAACTGTTATGAAAAAGTCTGCAAATGTTCTCCTGAATATCAAATCTAAATGGCAACTCTTTTGTTCTACTGGAATTTTCTGTGACATTTGATACAATGTTACAGGTCCAAATCCTAGGAATCACCCTTGATTCTTCTTTTCCTCATTTCCTTTATGTTGAGGAGGATCATGTGGTTTTTCCTTTTTAGCTTCTTTATATGGTGAGTCGCACTGGTTGATTTTCTAGTATTAAATCAACATTGCATTCCAGGGATAAATTCTACTTGTTTACAATGTGTTATCCTTTCTATATAGTGTTGATTTGTTAAAATTTGTTTAGAAATTTCACATCCATGTTTATGAAGGATATTGGTCTGTTATTTTCTTCCCTAGTAATGTCTTTTTCTGTTTTGGCTATCAGGATAACATTGGTCTCATTGTCTGAGTTGAGAAGTAGTTCTTCTTCCACAATTTTTGGGGAGAAATTTGGTATAGACTTGGGGTTATTTCTTTCTTTAACACTTGTTAGAATCCACCAATGGAGCCATCTGGGCTGGAATTTTCCTTGCGAGAAGGTTTTTAAGTACAGATTCAATTTCTTTGATAGAAATAGGTCTAGTCAGGCCATATATTTACTCTTCAGTGAGATCGATAGTTTGTCTTTCAAACTATTTGTCCATTTCATCTAAGTTGTTGAGTTTATAGGCATGAAGTTCCTCATAATAATCTCTTTTAATGTCGGTATAATCTATAATGATGTCAACTTTCATACCCCATATTGGCAATTTATCTCTTTTTTGTTTTCCTGATCAGTGTTTATAGATGTTTATCCATTTTATTTTCAAAGAACCAGGTTTTTTTTTTTTTTTTTTTTTTTTTAATTTCATTACTTTTTTTTCTATTGTTTTCCTATTTTCTGTTTCATTGATTCTTGTTTTGACCTTTATTATTTCCTTTCTTCTGCTTACTTTGGGCTTAATTTGCTCTTCTTTTCTAGTTTATTATGTTTGAAACAGAGATCACTGATTTGAAACTTTTCTTTTTTCGAATGTGGGTATTTAGTGCTATAAATAGCCTTTTAAGTTCTATGTTAGCATTCCCCCAGCTTCTGGCATGTTGTGTTTTCATTTTATTTCGATTCAAAGTACTTTTCTGTTTCCCTTTTTGATTTTTTTTGTGACCCATGGGCTACTTAGGACTGTGTCATTTAGTATAAAAATGTTTGGGGATATACATACACACACACACACACACACACACACACACACACACACACATCTCTTTTTATTATTGATTTGTAGTTTAATTAATTCCATTGTCATCACGGAACATACTTTATATGATTTGAACCCATGTAAATTTACTGAGACTTGTTTTACAGCCCAGAATACTTTTAAATTCGGAGGGATTCAGTTTGGGGGATCACGTGTGTGATGGACAGTCACAGTGCTCTTGTTAGCAAAGCACTGCTTTTCAGTAGGCAGCATCCAAACGGCCCCCTCAGGCAGCTCCTTCCTCGCTTCACTTCCCAGCCCCTTGCATGGCTCGGTGCAGAGAGGCCCTCCCAGGGGCAGAGGCTCAGGGGAGGGGGGTCTGCGTGGCCTCGATTGGTCGGTGCATTTTAAGACCCAGGTATGTTCCATACAGGATAAGGATCAGTGTGAATCCAAGGGCTGAGGTGAAGCTAAACAACTCAATGAGGTGACAGTTTAGGAAAGCCGGAATCCTTTTTACTGGAGAAAACAAAAACAAAAACAAAAGCACCAGACCGGGAAACATGATTGCAACGTCTGTACTGGTGACAGGCATTTCTATTGAGAAAAGTGGATGAAAGCAAAGTTAGTGAGTAGCCGGTGAGAAATCCTTAAGCCTTTTAAAAATTCCACCGCCAGACAAATGTGCTTGGGCGTCTTCTGATTCGTAGTGAAAATAAAGCTATTATACCATGTCTCCCTGCCTGGCCTGTCCTCTTTGGATATCTTGTACCAGGATGTTTGGCCCTGCCAAAGTTGGGGCCCCTCCATGGGTGTCCCCAGACCACTGCCGCCCAAACGCATTCCTCCCCTCACTTGGAGTGACTGCCACACAGCTGTGCCCTCTGTGAGCCAAGGTTAACTGGGCAGGAACCCTCGAATCTAATGTAGTATCTTACGGATAATTAGAGCAAGGGCAGGAGCGAAGAGGATCTGTTGGGGATGTTTGGGGCTAACAGGATTGTATAGAGGACCACTGGTCTGCTCACTGAAGCCGACTTTAGTTATAAGTGGGACATTTCAGTGACACTTTAGTTTTTGGTGGGAGTGGGAAGCTACGTGATGATTTTGGAATCTGGGTCTCAGACACACGGATGTGAGCTTCTGGGCAGCAGAAGTCAGGTTAGGGAAGACAGGTGTCGGGGAGGAGACACCGAAGCAGCCTTAATCCCTTACAATTCCTACATTACAGTGTTTCAGCCAATATTTTGCAAAAGGATTTTCTGGATGAACTTCAAACTGCGGAGGTTCATTTGGTGGCTCAAAGAGCTGTGCAAAAAAAAAAAAAATTTTTTTTTAAAGGAAATGAACATTTTTTTCAGCTGACATTTAAACCTCTATTCTCTTTTACTAGTCTGTCATATTGCTTCATATGTTTTGGTCCGACACGCTTCCCAGAAGATTATTTATAGGACTGTAGGACTGCAAAATGGAGCCCTGGTATATGTCCCTTTCTGCTTATATAAAGCTTCTAATAATAGGACTCAGAAACCTGACCAGCTTCTGTCTGTCTTAGGGATTTGGTAGCTTCCATGAAAGTAGCAATTTAAAAGACTTGTAGAGTTTAAAGAAGAATAACCGTATTGAGAACTCTTTCCCCTGTATCTCCTGTTCTTGACTACAGTCAGACACTAACCCCAGGGTTGTTTGAGATAGTCTTAGTTCTATTCAATCCTATTGCTCACAAAAGTACATTGGAATTTTTTGGGCCACATCACCAGATTTTGGTATCTGTATACATAGTCTGCAAAATAGAGTTCTTTTTTTTTTTTTTATCCTCACCCAAGGACACTCCTGTACCTATCTTCCGATAAAGCAGGAGGGAGAGAGGGAGGAGGAGAGAGAGAGAGAAACATTGATGTGCGAGAGACACATGGAGTGGCCCCACCCACACGATCCCATCCGGGGCTGGGGACAAACTGCAACCGAGGTACGTGCCCTTAGTGGGAACCAAACCCAGGACTCTCTGGTCCGCGGGCAGACGCTCTAACCGCTGAGCCAAACCAGCCAGGGCCAAAATAGAGTTCTTCAATGCACTTACTTGAGGTGCTCTTGGGGGTCTAAATCAGTGGTCAGCAAACTACAGCTTAATCATACTTTTTAGTTTATGAACATTATTCTCATGAGTCTGAGAAGGGCCCTCTTATTTTATGTTATTTTATTTTGCAATATTATCCCCGTCTGTAACTTCCATGCCCTTTCTTCCCATAGTGCTCATTTTCCACATTTCATGCTCCCGTTGATGGACAACCAGATTCAGGCCCAGGCGCACACCTACTAGGTTGCCCCCATCGCCACACACCCCAGAAACTGCCATTTGCAGAGACTACAAATAACCACCCCAGCGAATACCTTGGACACATTCTCTTTTGGACCTGTGTGAACATTTCTTTTAGATATGTAATCGAGGAACAGGCCTGCTAGATAAAAAGGTTGTATGCATTTAGTTTAAGTAGTTCAAGCCTGTTTCCTCTGAAAATAGCATGGGTTTGTATTCCCACCAGCCATGCAGGGAATTCCAGTATACCCACATTCCCTGCCCCCATTAGCCAGTTTTCCAATTTTTGCTAGTCTAATTGGTACAGAGTGAAATCTCTGTTATCTTAATTTGCATTTTTCTGACTGCTGATGAGTTTGAACATCTCTTGATAGGCTTCTCAGATTTTGGATTTCCTCTATTATGAATTGTCTATTTATACTGCATGCCCATTTTTCTAAGGGAGATGTTTCTCTTCTTGGTGTTAATTTGCAGTTCTAGGTTCTAGATATTAATTTATTATAGCTTTAAGCATTAAAAATATCTATCTTATAACTAACTGTGTCTATGGTGTCATTCAGTGCACAGAAATAATACATTTTGTTGCCATGATTCATTGACTTATTGTTTTAGGATTTAGACTTAGAAATTACATTTAAAAAGTTTTATACTCTTCCATCACAAAGATATTTCTTGTACTTCTTTTACGTGATATTAGAGATTCAGTTATATTTTCTCTAGTGAATCAATTCCTGTCAAATGACTAAATAATTCTCTTCATTGGTTGAGAGTACTACATCACTGTATATTATATTCCTATTAATATAATATCATAGATCTCTGATTATTCGCTTCAGTTCCTTTGGTCTATTTCCTGTTTTTGTGTTAATACCAGAGTACTTTAAAAAAAAACTATAACAGTATTTTGCAGGGCAAGTGTTTCTTATTTAGTCTTCTTTTTAATGATGACACCTATTGGCAGAGATATTTTTTCATATACGTGTTAGAGTATATTTATTATATTTCACAAAATTTGATCCAAGATTTTAAGTCAGTTGCTTTAGTTTACATATTAATCCAAAGGTAATCAACACCTTTAGACTATTTAATCATCCTATCTAAGAGCATAGAATCTATTCATTACTTTGAATTATCCTCTTCTATGTCTTTTGAGTTTTACATTTTCTTTATAGAACTCTTGTGTATAAGAGGTGTTGTGTAACTTCTAAATACTTTGCAGTTGTTTGTTGATATTGTGATTGGTATTTTCCTCTTTTTTAAATGACATTTTGTAGTTGGGTTTACTGCTATAGACAAATTATTTTGCTTTTTGTATATTGATCTTATATCTAGCACCTATTGTGTTGCTTCTTCTAGGTGGATTATCATAACTACCTAAAATACAATTTAAATGCTTGTCTTACAATCTTTATACCTATTATTTTCTTTCACTTTCCATATAACATTGACCTCATACACTAAGTTAAAATAGTGGTGATGATGGAATGCATCATTATAGGTGCAAACCTTATCAACTATTCTCTCTGCATCAATTGACATTATTATATAATTATATATTATATAATTGATTGATTACTTTTAGTAATTTATATATAATTATAAGTTATGGTAAATTATGTTGTTAGATTTTTAAAATTTAATCCTCGCCCAAAGATATGTTTATTGATTTTTAGAGAGGAAGAGAGAGAGAGAGAAATACCGATGTGAGAGAGAAATGTTAATCGGTTGCCACTTGTATGTGCCTGGTCCAGGACCAAATTCGCAACCTAAGTACAGTATGTGCCCTGACCAGGAATCAAGCCCGCAACCTTTTAGTGTTTTGGTGTATGGGACAATGCTCTAACCAACTGAGCCACCTGGCCAGAGCTTATGTTGTTAGATTTTTTTTTCTTTCTTTTTTTTTATCCTCACCTGAGGACATTTTTTTGCATTTATCTTCAGACAGAGTGGGAGTGAGAGAGGGGGGGAAAGAGAGAGAGAAACATTGATGTGAGAGACACATCGAGTGGTTGCCACCCACACTGGGGCCAGGGACAAACTGCAACAGAGGTATGTGCCCTTAGCAGGAACCGAACCCTGGACTCTATGGTCCGCGGGCCGACGCTCCATCCGCTGAGCCAAACCGGCCAGGGCTATGTTGTTAGATTTTTGATGCATTCCTGAATACTTCACTTGAGCTTGACACACACACACACACACACACACACACACACACACACATCATTGTTGATTGTTAGCTACTATTTCACTTAATATCTTTGCATCTAAATTTATAAGTGAAATGGCTCCAAAATTTTCTTATGTTGTGTTTATCTGGGTTCAGGATCAAGGTATTTTTTTTTCATAAAATGAGCTGGGTGGGTTTCCTTCTTTATTTTTTTAGAAGCAGTGTTTAAAATTGGAATTCTTTATTCTTTAAGAATTTCATTGAACTCTCCCATAAACTAGCGGGCTAATTGAGGGCAGGAAAGTCATTGAATTTCCTTTCTAGCTCTTTTAAATATGTATTGGTCTCTTTAAGCTCCCAAAATCTTTTTGTTATAATTTTGGCTTTAAAATTTATTTGTCTCATTAATTTTATCAGTGTTTTCAAATACATTCACTTACAGTTTTTTCTTTCCTTAATTCCTTCCTTCCTTCTATTCCTCCTTCCTTCTTCCCTGTGGAACGCATGCAGCTTTTCTCTTGATCAGTCTTGCCAGAGAGCTTTACTTTTTATTTTTATTAGGAAAAAAGCAAAACATCATTTATATTTGGTAACCTTCTGTTGTTGTGTGGTCTCTACTGCATTGTTTTTGCCTTCCTGTTATTATTTCCTGACTCATTATTTCTTTGATCTTGCTCAAGGTTCTTTTCCCATTTTATTTAGTTGCACGCTTTGCTAATTTATTTCTAACTTTCCTTGTTTCCTGATAATTTATTTAAAACTATAAACTCTAAGTACAGCCTTACTAATGTCCTGTAAATTTTGACAGGTGGTATTTTAATCATCATTCAGTCCTAAATATTTCTAAATTTTCTTTATCATTTCCTGTTTAACCCAAGAACTGTTTAATAAAATGTGATTTCACTCCCCAGTGTTATTTAAGTTATTCTTTTGTAGATACTTTTTAATTCTATTTCATTATTGTTGAAGAACATGCTCTCTTTGATAGTGTTCTTTAGTAATTTATTGAGATTGCCTTAATGGTCTAATATGTGGTCTATTGTTGGAACTGAGGTGTGATAAGAAATGTATTCTCTGTTTACTGCGGTAGAGTTCCCATATATATTCTTTTAAAAATTATTTATTTTTATTTACTTTTATTTTTTAAACTTTTTATCGAATTTATTGGGGTGACATTGGTTAATGAAATTATATAGGTTAGGTTTCAGGTGTACAATTCTGTAATACATCATCTGTACACTGTATTGTATGTTCACTATCCCAAGTCAAGTCTTCCATCACCACTTATCGCTGCATTATCCTCTTATACCTCCCCCAACCCCCCTTTTCTGCTAATCATCATACTATATTCTTTATATACTTGCTAGAACTTACTAATCATGTTATTTAGCTTTTTCATATCTCTGCTGTTCTCTTCTATTTGATTTCTAGTAAATCCACCCAAACTATAATTGTTGATTAATCTCTTTCTTCCTATAATTTATATATTTGAAGCTGTATTAGATACAGATATGTTTATGTTGGCTATACCTTCTCTTTATTTTCTTCCCCCTTTTATGAATAGGTGATGTCCTTTGTTCCTTTCAAATTGTTAGCTTTAAATTTTATCTTGTCCAGACGTTAAGATTTCTACTAAGCTTTCTTTTGGTTCATATTTTACTAATACATCTTTCCTACCCTTTAATTTCTAACCTATCTTGTGTTTTTAAGTCTGTATCTTGCAGTCAGTATATTGATGGATTAAAAAATCCGAGAGGTTCTATATTTTAATTAATGAGTTAATTTATATTTATTCTAAGTACTGTTATGTTAGAACTTATTTCTGCATCTTATTTACTTTTCCATTTACTGTACTTTTGTTTTCTTTTTCTTCATTCCTGCTTTTCACTAGATATATTGATGTACTTCTAATTTTGACTTTGTGATGGTTGCTCTTAAGACCCAAACTTGTATTTATCTAATGATTTTTAAAGCCTTTCTCCCTCCACCCCTCCCTCCCTTCCCCCCTTTCTTGTTTTCGCGCTCTCTCTCTTCTCTCTCTCTCTCTCTCTCTCTCTCTCTCTCTCTCTCTCTCTCTCTCTCTCTCTCTCCTTTCCCTCTAATAACACAAATACACTGGTATTTTCTTACGTCCTTTAGAGTCATCACCCCCTACCTGTAGGCTGTTGTTAGGATCAGTTGTGGTGAGTATGTGTGAACACCTGGCACAATGCAGGACACAGAATAGGTGTGGGACAACGGGATTGTCCTTTCCCCTCTCAAAGAATACATTTCTCTACTATCATTCCAAGTCAGTCACTACACGTTTCTCTGTTAAAACAATCAGTATCAATTAATGCATCTATTGAACTCCTCCTGTAAGGTATTATACACATAGAAAACAGCACGTGTGAATGCCATCTGAACAACGGTACCTCGATGCTGTTATTAAGTAGGACGGATGGCCATGTTGGGGTAGTCCAGATGACTTGACATATTTAGAACATGATGGTGAAGACCTGGAAGACAGCGAGACATGGAGCTTTAACGCCCCTTTCCCGTGGCTCCTGGCTCTTCTCCCCTCCTAAAATCTCTCCTCCTAAAATCTCTCCTCCTAAAATCTCCCCTCCTAAAATCTCTCCTCCTAAAATCTCTCATAATGGCATCCAATGAGAGTTGAGCTTTACAGTCAAATTACTGAGCTATGTGTTATCTATTTTAATAAATGCATCTTCTATGGATGATGTCTGCAATAAGTTTCTTCTGCTTGCAGTAAAGGAATCTAATTGATACAGGCATTCTGGTACCCTGTGTCGGGTTTTATAACACAAACTGTTTTCAGATTTCTAACACAAGTTAGAATCCTCACTCACACTCATTACAAAAGCTCCTGGGAGGTTTTTCAGTAACAAGGTGCTAATTTAGTAATAAGGTGTTAATTTAGTAATAACTATGAGCATTTGTGAATATGTATTCTGTTATGGACATTTTATAAACAGGCATTTAATTTTTTTTTTTTTTACAATTCTGAAAGGTAGATGCATAATTCCAATAATCCAGATAGGGAAGTGGAGGACCAGAGAGGTTAATGAACTTACCCAAAGTCAGTTAACTGTATGCGACGGAGCTAGGATTTGAACCTGTTTGCTGACTCTGTACATTTCTTCTTCTTACTGAACCACAACTACTTCAGCGTGGCTTCAGAACTCTTAAATCCTGGAAAACAGCACACACCTCCAAATCTTCCTTATTTTATTTCAGCCCATTGTAGGGGGCTCACTTATACCATTTATCTGGGACACATATATGGCTAAAAGGTCAGCATCCTTCTAACTCATTTCACTTGTGATCCAAAATCATATTGAAACTGATCTCTGGAGACAAGAAACACTGGTGGGTTATTGCATTCCTTGGCTTCTTGATTAGAAATATTAATTTTGTCCATAGCTCCTCATCTGATTTTCTTTCTCAAGTGCTGAGGTAGTGAACTGGGCTGGGGGATGGGAAGGAACGAGGCAGGGGAGGCAGGCCTAGCTTTAATTTTGTCTGTGAAAGCACCTGCTAGCTTAGGAAGTGCAGGCTGCCTTGCTGAGTTCTGCTGCCAGCACTGCCTCTGGGGATAGGGTGGGTGATGCCTGGGGCCATCCCTTGATTGCAGGGGAGGGAATGCTGGAGCAATGATGACAAGAGGCCTCTGTTTTTCTCGTTATTACCAATAGTTTCAAAAGGTAGATGCAAAAAGAGACTATACTAGGGACAAGGAGACAACACAGCCTGGAGCCCAGGCCCTGTGCCTCAGGACATCCCCACCTATCCCCGTGAGGCTGGTGTTTTCTGTCGCCGCCTCTTGCAGACCTCTTCCTTATGAGGCTCAGAATGTCCCAAGAACAGAGGAATGCAGTACATATTCCTGAGAGTCAGAGTGATAGGTGGGAATGTGGCCAAGTGCCCCACACCATTCATTCATCATTCCCTGAAACAGGCTGCTGCTGTCCAAGGTTCCCGTGGGCCACCTTGTCCCAGCCAGTTTCTCAGCATTCCGACCTCCTTCAGGGAGCTGGTGGTGGTACCTCAGCTGACCTTTCTGAGAAGTGGATCAACTTTGTCAGAAGACCTGCTTAGGGTTTTATTTTGTGCTTCATGTACGCAGCAAGCTTATTTTATTTTCATAATAACCCTTTACTTAAAGGGAAGTTTAATTTGCCCTATTTTACAGAATCAATAACTGAGGTCAAGGAAGTTACATACATTCCCTAAGACCTGACAACTAGTAAGTGGTAAGAGTGGGATTCAAACTCATGTGTGGCTCCTTGTCATCTTCCAGGTGACATTGATGTCTCTCACTTGTGCTCTTCACCCTGGTTGAAAGGATAACCTCTCCTTAACACTTCAGAAATGTGAGCAATAACGATATTGATGAACAAGGATGGTGATCATTCTGGAAGAATGAATGAAACTTCCGCAGGAAGCTCTTGGATTTCATTAGAATTTCATCTTGTCTGAGTCACAGAAATTAACGAGCTATTGGATCTGGACCTGGTGCTTCTTGATAAAAGGACTTCTTTTTATGCTTTAGCATTTAAAAGGATTTGTTATAATTTCATGCTTAAATAACACTCAATAAGGGCCTGTGCTTGTCTAGCATAATTGGAAGAAGCAAAGGAAAAGGGAAACATTTACTTCCAAACAAATGGTCTGAATGCATCTTGGGAGAAATTTGAAGATGGAGAAACCCCCAAATAGAACAAACACCAGGGTTTTTAAAAATTTTTTTCCCCCTTTATTGATTTGGAGAGGGAGAGGAAGAGAGAGATAGAAACATCGATGAGAGAGAACATCGATTGGCCGCCTCCTGCATGTCCCCCACTGGGGATTTGGCCCACAACCTGGGCATGTGCCCTGACTGGTAATCGAACTGGCGACCTCTTGGTGTATGGGTCGACGCTCAACCACTCAGACACACCGGCAGGCAAACACCAGGGGTTCCATCATCCTCTCACAGGCCAGAGATGGCTTTAAGAGCACAGAGACCCACAGGGCGGGGCTGAGGTGTGTGGGCGTGGAGGTGTGTGGCGGCAGGGGGTTGGAAGCTGGGGCAGGGTTGCCTCGGTTAAGCAGTGCTGCTATTCATCAAACAGCTTACTCCAGCTGCCCGAGGACAGACAGGGAGAGCACACAGGAGCAGGCTTCCCTCCCTCCTCCGACTCTCAGGGATGATTTGTTGATTTGCCCTTTTGCCTTTAACGTCTCCATCCTCTGGCCTCTGAGACCACAGAAGTCTCAGTACCCAAGGCTATGGGAGTTGGCTAAAATAATGAAAGATGGGAGAGGGCGGAGCCTATGCAGTAGTGAAAGGGCTGCTCTTCTTGCTCTCTGGATCAGCCCAGGGTCCCGAGTCCTTTCCTTCCATGTCCTAGGTGCTTTTCCTGCAGGTCTTAGCGGCACCTGCCTTCCACACAGCACCTCTTGGTCCCGCTCCTCTGAGGCCCCGCCCCTCTGAGGTCCCACCCCTCTGAGGTTACGCCCCTCTGAGGCCACGCCCCTCTCCACTCCACCTGCGCCCAGTCCAGCCTCCAGCCAGCTCCTTTCTTCCACAGTAAAATTTTGCTCTTTGTACATTTGCATTTCTGCTGACTGCAAGGATCAGTTTAATTTCATGGGTGTCATTTCCTTCAAGAAATCTCTCTCTGAGCAGCGGCCCATCGAATCCCCGATAAAACATATTTTCCTACGGTAATGATTTTATGGGCCCATAAGTCATGAATTTATTATGATCTCAGCCCCTGCTGCTGATTGCTGTAAAATGCAAAGTAATTAACAGTGAGCGGTAGCGGCTCTTCCCACCTGGTAACGTGCTCCTTCGTTGGCTGATGGGTTTGATTAAAGTAATGACTAGAAAGTGAAGCCTGGCTGTAAAATATTAGCATGATTAATGCTGTATCCTAAATAAGAAACAAAACTAACGGGCACGGTCTGAGAAATCACACACACACACACACACACACACACTCACACACACTCCTTCATCTTCTATTCTCTCCGCCCCTTAGGCAATTGTTCTGGCTCATTTAGGCTATGTCTTCCTTCCCATTAAATAATGTATGGATTCCGAGGCCAGGGGCTAGCTAGCAGAGCGTGTTCCACAGTTTCCATAACATCTTAAGTGCTGGTGTTAATTTCCCCCCCTTCCCTCTTAGATGGCAGAATGGAGCGTGGATGGCAGTAGACTCTGAGCAAGAGTCTAGACAGCTGTTAAAAAAGGGTCCCCTTCATCTCTACACGGGGTATGGGTCTTCATGGTCCACGTGGGCGTGAGTGAAAGGGGCTTTGGTGACTTTGCTCCTCCTTGACCCACTGGAACCAGGAGAACGCCGTGGGGACATGCCTCACCAGAGAGCTACGATTGGTTACTGACCTTCAACGTCACTTTTCACAATCTTAGGAAAACCTTGTCTCTAGTGTTGAGCTGGTCTGGGGACAGATAGGAGCTCATACAAATGCTTACTGTGGTGCCTCCACCCTTAATCATCCTTATTCAGTTCCACGTCCAGAAGTCGAAGTGTCTTGCCTCTCCATTCTGAGACCACCCCCATTCCGGAGAGCCCGGAGAAGGTAAGCAGGCACAGAGTTCCCGAAGTAGCTGTGGGGAGCCAGAGAGGGCAGTGGGCTGGAGGTCAGCTGGAGGCGGTGACCCACTGAGGGAGGTCATGGAGATATGGGAGAGGTGTGCCTTTGTCCTCCTCCAGTGGCCCCGGATGTAATTTCACACTTACCTCTGTAGGCTGGGAGAGAAAGAGACAAAGAGAGGGAAACCAGGACATGTAGGAGTTTGTGTGCAGGTGGGGAGTCCTCAAGCATTTGGCTCTGGAAAGATTAGGCGGGTCTTTCTTAGGAGAGGGTTGTTTGGTCAAGGCTTGTAAGATTGGATCTTTGGGAAGACAAGAGCCCATTTCCTTAGTTCATTATTGGACACCTGCTGTACGCCAGGTGTGAGAATACCCTTTTGGCCATTAAGAAACTCCCAGGCTAGAAACTCAACTAAAAGGGAAGATGATAAAGAACTTGCTGGCAAGGGACTAGAGTAGGAGACATGGGAACATTGGGAAGGGACTCTTGGCCATCATGGCCTTTGGGAGGGGGGTGCATGAGGTGCTAGAGAGAGAATTCCACACAACCACATAGGAAAAGGGGTGGTTCACAAATGTGGTCCACTTTGTGAATCGGGAAGGGAAGAGACCATCTCTTATGGGAGCAATGGGCATCACCGTTCTGGCTCCCGGCATGGAGACCAGGGAGAACTGTGCCATGGATTTACATCTCTCGTTGCTTCAGGAGAGCTCAGCGCATTCCAGAATACAAAGAGACCCCTGTGGAGGAAGAGGTGTGGAATAGGTGTGTAAGGGGTCATCTTGATCATCTTAAGGACTCAGGGACCTAATTACGAAGATAGAAATGATTGGTCCAAAGCCACCCTTGGTAAGGGGCAAACATGAGATTGGACCCCAGACCCCATTAACCAGTCAGTGCCCATTTGCTTAAAGGGTTGTGCTTCACATGCCAAGTTCCTGGAGGCCATGCTTCCGAACGAACAGGCCACCTGGTTGTGTTCAGGCAAACCACAAACAATTTCAACTTTCGCAGCTTAGTATCAGTCCCACGTGCCTCCCCGTGGACGTCTTTGGCAGAAAGGCAGGTGCTTCTCAAGCGGAAGGTCTTCCTGCATCGTCCTAATTGAGGATGAAGCAGTGATGAGGCGAGGTTGTGTGCCAGGTTGAGAGCAAACAGATCTATAAAAATACCTTTTCTTTTCCTCCTCCTTTCCCTTCTTAATAAGTAAATAAATAACTAAAAACCCTTGTTGCGCGATGTTTCCGAGGAAATACAACAAACACGTGCCTTTCTGCCTTTTACTCCTCCAGCCCTGGCTTCTCACAGGGGTAGACGAAAGGGAAGTTCTTGGGATCGAGGTGCTGGCACCAGGAAGATAAACGCAAAGCCTCCCTCTCTCCATCGCCGAGCAGGTCAAAAAATGATTGCATGGGGCGTGGAGGATTTATGTCTGCCGCGAGTCAGTCAGAGTGTCGGGGTAAATCAAGGCTGACATTTTTAGCATCTGGGAAAAAAAAGCAATTGCATTTTATGTCTACATTTTGCTCGGCTAATCAAGGTGCGGAAGAGACAGTCTGCCTGGGGAAACTTTTCCACTTTTTATTATTGAGGTAGCGTTTGGTTTTCCCCATGGAAACATGGAGCAAGTCTATAAAGGCTTCAGTTTAGAGGCAGGAAGAAAGGAAAAGGCCATTCCTGTCAGGTTTTATTTGGAGAGATAAGTTGGCAAAATGTACCCTCAGCGGGGGGAGGGTTTCTGGGAAGGGCTGGACCTGGGGCTGTCTGAGCAGTCTCAGAAGCAAGGCAGGGGATGGTCATCTTGGCAGATAATTTTTTCTCTCCATACGTCTCCAGCAGGACCTGTGATGTAACTGAACCATTAGGGAAAAACTTGTTGGATGCTCTTGACTCAATTGGCCGGCTACTAATGAACTACTTATCAGTCCTTTCACTGAAGCAACCAGTGCAATAACTAAGTAGATCAGTTAAAACCACTGAACCGGTTGATGAATATTGACATAGTCCAAGATCAAGCCACAGCTAATGTGTGCAAGGGGAAAAGAAAAATGAACAAATTAACTAGTAATATTTCTTTTTAGCTTTCCAAGGCTAATTATTGGTTTATCTGAGTGCTTTGCCTTAGTAAATGAGACCGTATTTGGATTTCAATAGTTTTCTATTTTGCACCAGGGACTAGATTCAACAAATATACTTTCATGTGTTAATGGATAGTAATCATGATAGTTGATTTTTTTTTTGAGGGGGAGGGGATTTAAATCTCATTAAATCTCCAATGCTTCAGGAGATAGTTATGGTCCTTGTTTTAGAAATGGGGAAACTGAGGCTTAAAGAGGTTGACTAATCTACTCCAGGTTATACCCAGCTCTTCCTAGCTGGTAAGAGCTAGAGAAGTTCTTTGGAGAGAGGCAGTCTGCCTCCACGACCTCACCCCACTCTTCTGTGCATCCTGTTTTTGATTTCTGAAGATGTCCCGAGCATCAAAGCAGAGATGCAGTTATTCTAACTAACGTTGGGACCAAGAGGTTCAACAGAACCAGATTTCATGAATGAGTAGGTTTTCCTTTTCATGGCCCTGAAAAAGCTTGGGGACCAGCCACAGGTCCTGAAAGGGTGTATTTACAGTGAGAAAAATAGCTAAAATATATTGCTTACTTGCCATGTGCCGGACACCATGTTAAGCTCTTTATATGTGTTTACTCATTGAAGCCTCACGTAGCCCTAAAACGTGGGCCTATTATGAACCCATGTTTCAGATGATGAAACCGAGGGCCTGAGAAGTTCAGAAACTTTCTCATGCGTCTAACGAAGAGGTGACAGGTGAGGAAGTCAGGCGAATTGGCATCAGACACCAACTCTGCTGGGTAGAGCTAGAAGGATGTGCCAGGACATGCTTTGGTGAGACAATAGCATTGGCTGTGGTTAGTTGTTTGCCTTCCTTCTTGTGCGTGTCCCCAAATAATTGCTTTGAGATATCTGACTAAGAGATTTCCAAGTTTTCTTTTAAAATTTTTAAACTCTTCCTTTATTATCACATATTTAGTTTAGAAAGAATAGGGAAGAATTAAATATTATCTGCAATTTCAATCATTGCCTCCCTGCCTAGGGCCCTAAGACCCCTAGAAGTCCTTTAAGGGTGTAGTGGGGACCTTAAAATTATCTTCACTTTATCAAAAAGCCGAACTAAAATTAATTTGCTGAAAATAAGAAATGAGAGTGTAACTCGAACTCCATGTTCATGGAATGTTATTAACTCAGCAAGGTAATGTGGATTATTGCATACTGATTGTTCTTTGATGAATAAAGATTGGGAAATGGAATGTTCTTTAATAAAGATGATCAATTAGTCAAAAACATATTAAAATAGAAAACCATATAGGGCAA
This sequence comes from Tadarida brasiliensis, assembly GCA_030848825.1. Classification (NCBI taxonomy): domain Eukaryota; kingdom Metazoa; phylum Chordata; class Mammalia; order Chiroptera; family Molossidae; genus Tadarida; species Tadarida brasiliensis. Next base: position 45,078,265 of record CM061275.1, read on the forward strand.
AGAATAAAGGGGGTCTTGATGACAGAAAGCCTAGGAGTCCCCGACACAAAGATGTTTTTCTTTTTGTTCCCTGTAGCTCGGCTATTTGTTGGAAATGTTAGCAAAATACCTTTCAAAGCCCAAGGAGATAATTTATGTAAAGTGTTATGCAAATACTAGTTTTGTTGTTGTTAATATTAACAGTAATCGCTGTGGAAACGGTCTTGCTGTGGAGCAGGTGATTTCAGGTAGCAATTGTATTAAGAACCTTAATTTTAAACTTTTCATTTCCTGAGGTTAGATTCGTTCTCTTCTTCACCAAATCTTAAATTAGCATAGGCGCGCCCTGAATGCTGTGCGCTCCGTGTGCACGTGTGTGCGTGTGCACTGTGTGTCACACGTGTGTGCGTGTGCGGTGCACACCCCCAAGGCTGTGTGAGTGCCCTGTTGCCTCATTTCTCTGTCGTGTGCAGCTGCACTGTACAGAGCTCTTCGGAGAACTTGTTTGAAAGGGTGATGAAGCATTTGGGTTGGGGTGTGGGTTTTTACTCCCACATTTTTGCCATTAATTAGACAAACCTCACCACCAGCTCTCTCCTGCCTCCGTGGAGGCTGAAGGGTGTGTGAGAAGCTGGATTTGAAAATCTGGCTGTCAGTGTCCTGGGCCTGTGCCTGCCCACGCAAGGTGGTTTGAATGTCACGAAGAGGTTGTGAAATCGGGTGTCCCAACACATACAACTCATGCCCAAACTGGACTGGACTTAATTCTTCCTTTTTAACTCGTTGTTTTGAAGTTCTTTGGAGACAGTTTGAGTAACACAATTAATTGGGCTGAGATTAGCACATAATCAAATCACATCTGCTTAGAAAAATATCGGAGCCCTCTTTATTAAAGTAGAATAAAGTGTGAATTGATCTGTAGCAACTTAGCTCTCTATTCCTGGTGAAAAAATAACGGATGTCAAGTGGACTAAGATCAGTACCTGCTCTAATCTTGAATTGTTGTCAGTTACCTCTTAGTGTGCCTTTGTACTTCCTTTCCCTTGTATCAGAGAAAGCCCTCAGCGTCCACTCAGGGCTCCTGAGGCTTCCAGGCTGTCCCTGGCTTCCCTGCCTTCTCCACCCTTCCCTCCCACTGCTACTGCGCTCGGCCCGAGTCTAGGCTCTCAGTGGCTGTGCCACGGGGCCCCCTGAACGCCAAGTCACTCTCAGGGCCCCTCTCTTAGGCTGGAGCTCTCCTCTGCTTCTGTCTTCTGCACGTAACGATCTTTCTTCTCTGGCTGTGGCTTGGGCACCACGGGCCCCTTCCTAGCCTGGAAGCAGCCGGCCACCCTCCCCCCACCTGGCGCACACACGAGCAGGTGTCCTAACCCCAGAGGGCCCCTTTCCAGGCACGGCTGTGCAATTCCTTTCCTGCACTGAACCTCCTATTGACCACTTTTACGTAGACTAGGCCTCTTCTCAATATCCCTTTCCACACTGTGCCCAATAATTTGCCAGGGACTTAAAATAATTCCACCCCATCTTATTTCTGTTACTTAGATGGAACAGAATGGTTAAAACCGCAGTGTACCGTGGGTTTTGCAAAGAGGAAGCACAGCCTTGACCTTCAGAGGCTACAGCAGTCGTTGGCTGGCTCAGCGTTGAGCTGGGTGGGACATGGGGTTGATTTGAATTAGTATTTTTCTTCATGCCAGTCTCTACTGATGTAGGGAGCTAAAACATACAGGGAATGCAATGCTGGGTGACAAGGTGGGCTGGCAGAGCGTCCACACCCACGTCCCAGCCTGGAAAAGGGGGACGGTTGTAGGCTTTAGTGTGTCGCATGAGTTCAAATCCTGACTCACTGATTTATGAGCTGTGTGTCCCTAAGTCTGTGTTCTGACCCATTACCTGGGAGTGAGGATACCTTCCTCACAGGGTGTTGAGGAATAAATGAGATAAAATGTTTAAAGCATCGAGCAGAATGCACAGTAGGCCCATGGATGTCGTGTGCTATGGCAGATTCAGAGAGGCGGGTATCCTTGGGGAATGTAAAACTGAAGTTATCCGCACAGTCGTGCCTCAGGTGAGTTCTGACCACGGGTGAAGATCACGAGCACAGGACTGCCAGGGAGGATGTTCCTAAGGAAACCACAGCCCTTACGATAAGCTGAGCCCGGCCCTTGCTGTGGACACTCAGGGGACTTTGCCCACGAGGTGGCAGGCAGCAGGGGCGATGGAGCCGCCCCAGCTTAGTTCTCAGCCTCCAGGCAGTGCCGCTGGGGGAAAAAGACATGACTCGAATCCTGAGGAGCTGGGAGAAGGGAACAGAAGACACGTTTCTAGAAAGAACTGAGAGTCAGAAAGGGTCTTAGAAGAACCCCAGATGAGCAACTTCATAGAAAATCAAGTGTAAAGGTCTGAAGACTGAAACATGGGGAAAAAGAGGGGTGAAAACCAGGGAGACTAGAAGGAAATTATTGGTACCTGTTGGAACTTTGGCGAAAGTCAGTAATGTAACAGGACTCCATGAAGAGTCTTACCCTAAGTTATGATATCAGTTGCAGAAGTATAGGTGTACGTGTGCATGTACCATAAGTGCACAGCAATCACGCACGCGTGCACACACGCACGAGGCTAGGATGGTAATCACCCCTCTTAACAAAGACCAGCTCCTCCAAATGTGTCCTGGGTCTCATTCTTTCTTACCTTTGTAAGGTCTTCATTTTTCTCCTCTCTTCTGCATCATCAATTTCTCCCTTTCTTAGAGCGTCATTTCTAACGATTCGCACATTGTCGTCTTTTCCAAGTTAAAATCAAATCCTCTCATGATACCGTCTTCGCTCCAGCCAATGCCTTCATTCTCTGCGACCTTTCAAAATCCAAGTTCTTCTAAAACTTGTCCAATTGCTTTCATTTTCTCACCTCTTGTTATTCATTATTGGGTTTGCTCCTTTGCCCCGAAGGTGGCTCAAGGTCACAGGCAGCCTCTTCACTGTGCTGTGCGAGGTCAGCCCCAGCCTTCGTCTGTCACCCAGCCCTCCTCTCCAGGGCTGGCCACGCTCTTCTCCGCAGTCTGTCCTGGCTTCTGTGACTCCACACATTTCCCGGTGTTCTTTTCCCTCTAATTGTAGCTCTCTGTGTGCACCGTGCTCGAGGGCTCAGTTCTGGGCCCTCTCCTCTCCCTGCACTTATTTCCTTCATGATCTCCTCTGTCCCTGTAGCTCTGAATGCCATCGACATGCTGATGACTACAAATTTACGTCTCCAGTCCCCAAATCTCTGAGAGTCAGACTCATATATCCACCTGGCCACTTGACATCTCTACTTGGATGTCTCACAGGCATCTCAAAAGAAACGTGTAAAAATGGAAATTTTCACTTTCCTCCCAACCCCGGTCCTTGCCCAGAATATCTTATCTCCATAAATGAGGCCACCACGCATGCAATTGCTCAAGCTGAAAGCTCTCAATTCACGAACAGGCTCCGTTATAGCGGTTGCATTCCTTTGTTCAATTAGCAGTTAGAGTCACTTGTTATTGGAGGTAGTTATGTGCTATAAAGTCACCAAGAACACTGATTTAGGGAACACTAAACCATTGCTCCCGGGGAAATACCGGGTGAGGTTTCCGTGAGCCTCTGGTCGCGGCATTTATGCCAACTGCTCAGTACATTTTATGTTTGTTTCCGCTTGAAGACGTCTTCTTGGATATATGTTGTTGAATCATTCACACTGAGCTCAACGGCTCTGTTACTCGTCTGTGGGGAGGTCCCTCGGACACACGGACTCTCCCTGGAGGACGCACCACAGCCTTCTCGCACTTGGCACTACGCCCTCGAGCACGGCACGCGGGGCCCGTTTCAGACGGCAAGAGCACCGAAAGCACACAGATTCCGAAAAAGGTGGAGACAGGGGAGAGGACAGCTGTTTACAGAGAGAACTGAAACAGGAGGCAGGGCGTCGCCTCCCTGCAGCTCAGCCAGGAGCACGAGCGTCAGGCAGCTCCGGTTTTCACCTGTCCGCGTGTGTACGTGTTAGTGAGTGATGGCCACAGTCCACAGGTATTGATTTGGGGGTAAAATTTAGCTAGTAGGCAAATTCACGAATGTGGAATCCGAAAATGATCAGGATCAATGGTGTTAATGCTTATGGATCCGATGCTGTGCTAGTGGTTACCCTCATGAGCAAAACACGCGAGGTCTCTTCTCGTGGGCGGTACACACATCCTAACCCCTGCGTGTATTCGGAAGTCAGCTACTTTTCTCAAATTCTTCCCCCAAATACCCTCGTTTTTACCACCAATAGTTCTTATTTGGGCAGGTGCTATTAGGTGACCTCCTTCCAACCCATTCTCCAGAGGTAGCCAGAGTGATCCCTTCAAACAGGAATTATGCCACTTTCTGCTGTTTGTCCCTTCATGGCTTCCCACCCAAATACCTGTCATGGTGGCAGTCTCGTTTACCTCCTATTGGTCTGTTTCTCAGAGAACCTTGTCTGATCCAGAGATATAGCAGAGAACAAAACAGCCTCTGACCTAATGGAGCTTAAATATTAGGTTCTGCAGAGGGCTATTATGTCTTCAGTTGTTTAAAGTTTTTTTTTTTTTTCCTCACCCAAGGACATTTTTGCATTTATCTTCAGACAGAGCAGAAGGGAGAGAGGGAGGAAGAGAGAAAGAGAAACATCTATGTGTCATCGAGTGGTTGCCACCCACAAAACCCCAACCAGGGCCGGGGACAAACGCAACCGAGGTATGTGTCCCTAGTGGGAACTGAACCCGGGCCCCTCTGGTCCGCAGGCCGACGCTCCAACCGCTGAGCCAAACCAGCCAGGGCAGTTGTTTAAAGTTTATTAAAACTTTTTTTTTTAAAGGGTAGACTTAAAACAATTTTTTTTCTTTATTGATATTTTAGAGAGAGAGGAAGGAAGAGGGAGAGAGAGATAGAAACATCGATGAGAGAGAACATCGACTGGCTGCCTCCTGCACGCCCCCCAATGGGGACTGGGCTCACAACCTGGGCATGTGCCCTGACCAGGAATCGAACCAGCAACCTCTTGGTGCATGGGTTGATGTACAACCACTGAGCCACACCGGCTGGGCTGAGACATTTTTTACGACACAGCATATGGTCTATTTTGATGAACATACCATGCACTTAAAAGAGTATGAATCGGCAGTTGTAGGTCAAGGTGGCTGAAAGTGTGGTTTAGATCATCTATGTCTCTACTGATTTTTGTGTATGTCTGCCTAAGAGTTCTATTAACTGTTGAGAGGTGGATGTTAAAATCTCCTACTATGTTGTGACATTGTCTGTTCCTCTTTTAATTCTGTAAATTTTGGTTTACGTGTTTTGTAGCTCAGCTATTGTTTAGGCACAAGGTATGTTGATGTTTGATGTCTTTTTTGATGAATTGACCCACTTACCACTTTGCAATTCTCTTTACCTTTTTTTTTAAATCCTTACCTCAGGATATGTTTTTATTGATTTGAGAGAGAGAGAGAGAGAGAGAGAGAGAGAGAGAGAGAGAGAGAGAGAGAGAAATGGAAACATCACATTGACATGAGAGAGAAGCATTGATTTGGTTGCCTCCCGTACACGCCCTGACTGGGGATCGAACCCACAACCTTTTGGTGTATCAGACGACGCTCCAAGCAACTGAGACACCAGCCAGGGCTGAAATGTTCTTTATTTTTAATGTTATTTTTTATCATGAAATTTATATTATCTGATATTAAAATACCTATTCTATCCTTCTTACTTTTTACTATTTGCCTAATACTATATATTTTCATTCATTTATTTTATTTTATGCCCATTTCTTTCTATTTATAAAAGAATCTCTTATAGACAGCATGTATTTAGGTCTTGCTTTTTTTTTTAAAAAAAATCATTCTTAAAATCTGTGACTTATATTGGATTGTTTAGTCCATTGACATCTAACGTAATTATTTATATGTTTGGATTTTGGTCTGCCTTTTATTATTTGTTTTCTCTTTATACACTGTGTTTTGTGTTCTTTTGTTTCTCTGTTCCTGCTTTGTTTTGGATTAAATAATTTTTAGATTTCACCTTAATTTATCTATTAAATTACTTGTTTTGCATTTATTAGTGGTTGTTCTAGGGACTACCATATAAATCCTTAACTTTTCACAATCAAGTAAGAGTTAACATTATACGAATTTATATAAAATGTAGAAACTCACCTGGCTGGTGTGGCTCAGTGGATTGAGCATCTTCCTATGGACTGAGAGGTCCTGGTTCGATTCCTGGTCAGGGCACATGCCTCGGTTGTAGGTTCGATCCCTAGTAGGGGGCGTGCAGGGGGCAGCTGATTGATGTTTCTCTCTCACATCGATGTTGCTATCTCTCTCTCCCTTCTTCTCTCTCTCTCTAAAAAAAAAAAAAAAAAAAAAAAATCAATAAAAGCATTAAAAAAATAAGACGTAGAAACTTTGCAGCTATATAGGTTCATTTACCTCCCAACCCCAGCCAGGCCTTCATGTTATATGTATTAAATCTACATAAACCCTAAATGACTATATGTTGTAATTACATAACTCTATAGTTTATACTTTTTAAAGCAGTTATGTATTTTATAGCAACTAAAAGGAAAAATAGTATTTTATATTTACTCATATATTTGCTATTTCCAATGTCTTCATTTCTTCCGAAGGATCTGAATTTTTATCTCGTATCATTTTCTTTCAGCCTGAAGAGCTTCTTGTAGCATTTATTGTGGAGTAAATATGCTGGTGATGGAAAACGCCTTCATTTTGCCTCATTTTAAAGGATATTTTTGCTGGAAACAGAATACTGGATTAAAGTTTTTATTTTAGCACTTTAAAGATGTTATCTTTGGGTATGCAAGGTTTCCAATAAGAAGGCTATGGTACTTCTTACTTTTCTTTCTTCTATATGTAATGTGTTTGTTTCTGTCTGCTTGCAAAGTTTCCTCATTATTTTGGGAGATTTGATTACAGCATGCCTAGGCATGGTTTTCTTCAGTTATCTTAGTTAAGGCCTTGTGATCCTTGAATCTGTTTATCATCAAACTTGGGAAACTTTGGTCATTATTTCTTGAAATGCTGTTTTCTGCCTCCTCGTCTCTCCCTTTTTCCCCTGGCACTCCAATCATGCATATGTTCGATGTTCTGATATTTTGCCAAGCTCTGAGATTCTGTCCATTTCTAAATCACGCCCCCCTTCAGCTTATCCGTTCTTCAGATTCCCTCTTTCCTCTGTCATCTCGTTCTGCTCTGAAGCCTAGCCTGTGAATTTTAAATTTCAGAATCTGTATTTTTCAGGTCCAGAATTTCCAGTTTTAAAAAAGTCTCTCTGCTGAGAGGTCCTATCTGTGTTCACTGTGAGCAAACTTTACCTGGTACCACTGAGCAGGGCCACTTTGAAATCCTCCTTTGCCAATTTCAACATTTGGGTCGACTTATTAATCTTTGTTGATAACTTTTTTCCTTTTTTTTTTTTAATTTTCGTGGTTCTTAGAACGTCAAATAATGTTCACTTTACCTGCAACATATGTTTGTTTTGTGGTGGACACTCCAAAACCAGTTATATACTTCTGAAGGATGTCAACTTTTTGTTCTACCGGCCAATTTGGTTGCATGTAAACTGAAAATTCGGTCTTTTGGCCAAATACCAGGGGCAGTGCTTTTATCCTTAGCTGAACTGCTGTCCCGTCCATCTGGCACTGTGTAGTTCCAGGCTGATCTGAGATTTGGGTAGGGTAGAGTCTATGTACAGAATTTGGGGCTCCATGTATCTGGCACTCTGTTGTTCCTGGGATTCCCTTTTTGCCAGTGTCTGTGTTTGTGCCAAACTCTGGCCCCTGGTTCTTCAGGCCGGGAAGATCATGCTTTTCCCTTTTGATTAAGTTAAACCACCTTATAAAATTCTGGTTCATTCTTGAAGTCGTAGAAACGGGAAACTCACTCCATGCAGTTTCCTTCTCCGGAGTCTTGCCACCCCTCCAGCATCGGCCTGCGTTTGATTTCCACTCTTCAGCGTCTTCAGGTTATTTTTATATTTTCCTGTTTAGAGTTTATAGTTAGTATCTCAGGGAAGGTTGGTAGGACAGGAGCATCGTGTGTACGGGGCCACACTGGAAGTGACACTTAGCATCACCTTTACTTTTGGGCAGACATAGCTCCAGGCCCTCGCGACATGGGTGCTTCTCAGGAGAGGTGGGAACGAGGGACTAGTCAGGGGTCCAGGCAGTGAGGGTCCACCTCAGAGGGACAGAAGGCGTTGCCTGGAACCTGGTGCTGACCTTCATGTGGCAGTTTATAGAAACTGATGGCGAGGGCAGTGTCTCTTCTTTCTGTGTGTGGTGATGGCTGGTAGCAGGAGAAAGAAAATGCTCGGGCTTGGTCATCAGGGTGACGCTGACCCACCCTGTGCTGTACTCGCTTGATCTGTGACCGTGGGTACAAGTTATATAAAGGTGTCTGAAGTTCTCAGGGGAAAGTGGATGTAGTGACCACTGCCCTCCCTGCCTGGTGGTTGTGAAGACTCAATAGGATGAAATGCTTCAGGGCCCCTGGTACCTACAGGACACAACCCTGTTCCTCCTCCTCTCTGTACTTCGGGAAACAACCTGGTTTGCCCTGAAGTACACGTTTCCCCATGTGATCTCGGGGAGCACTGAAGTTAAGCCGGGAACACTGATGTTGAAAAGGGATATCAGGATTTCACTGGAGTGTAGACTAAATTTCTTTTATTTTTTTCTATTATATAGTTGATGAGCGTGGACTTGGAAGGCAGAGACCCGAGTTTGAATCCCAGCTTTGCCAAGTGCACATGGTCTAACTTGGGCCCCACGGTCTAACTCTGAGCCTCAGTTTTATGTCTATGAAATAGGAATAATACAACTTACCACATAGGGTTTTATGACGATTGCATGAGCTCACGTGTGTAAGGCCCTGAAAGCATGCGCCAGGGCCTGGTACGCAGAAGCGTCAGCAGATGTTAGCTGATGTTGCTATCACCGTTATCATTTGTTTAATAAATGGGCTAACAGAAAACCCCTGCTTTTGAAAACGGTGAGAAAGTCTCCGGAGAGAAGGATTAGCCAAAGGAAATTGTGGGTTGGGGTAGGAGCAAGTCTGTTTTCATAAGCAGTGCAAAGAGGGGGTGCATTTTGATACTTCAGCTAAACTATCCTCGGGAGAGAAATTAACGTGGAAAAACCCTGCGGGGTTTTACCCATGGAGTAAGTCAGGCCCACTCCGGGCCTCTGCCTCAAGGGTCACATATGAGGTTGAATATTGAATATCCATTCATAGTTAGGTCCTTTGGGGCCCTGTGGAGCCTTCTCGGGGCACAGTCAGTCATTTTTCTCTCTCTACTTACATTCCCGGCTCGATGGGAGAAAGCAGGATTCTACAGTCTGGGGTTCCCGAGCAGAACCACAGCCCAGTCGTGGAGCACTTGCAGGTTCAGAGGACGGAGGGTGGTCACGGTGTCCCGGGGGATCTCTTTGCAACCCTCCGCCAGAACTGGGCCTTGAAGGAGGCACAGCACATTTTCAGGTCGTCAAGAAAGCGGGTGTTTTCTAATCTGCATGGCACACAGGTGGTGAGAGAAATGGAGAGGGGTCAGGAGAGAAGAAGGACACCAGAGGACGAGACGGCGCTGCAACCAGGACACATTCTCTGTATCCTTGGCAGGGGGAGCACGGAGCAGACAGCAGTGGAGGCGGGCTGACTGCAGCCCCCAGGGCTTGTGGGGTCAGCTGTCCCGTCTTCCGAAGCACGAGGAGTAGTTGGCATATGGCAAGCCTGACGGTAACGCAATGACCCCCGTAGCCTCTGGACTGCCGTGTGATTTATAGATCTATTTGACATACTGGAAATATGCATCTAGCCCCGGGGCCTCTGGACCTCCTCCAAACCACTACCTGGCGTTTAATGTAAAGCCAGAGATTCCCTTATGAAGGAGGTCAGGTCAAAAGGTTGGAGCTTTGGATCAGAAACTGGGGACCTAACCATGAACTTCCTCTACATTCTTGAGGCAAACCCTCTTCCCATGTCATGCCTCAGCATCACTGCTTTATAATTGTCCTCCTTGGTCCCAAGCCCTCACAGGTGAGGATGGGCGCAGGGCTGTTGGGAGAGGATCTGACCTTTCTATCTTCCTTCCTTCCCGCAGACACCTTAACCAACTGGATGATAGAAAAACTTAGTGCCACTGTGGACCTCTGTCTCCTCTTCTGCCTCCTGTCTTACCAAAGGACACCAGTGTCCCCTTAGCACCTTGCTTAGCTCCCTCCTCGCCCTCCCGCACTGCTGCCCTCTGGTACCCATTTACTCTTATGGAGTCCGCCTAACATATTTCTGAAAGATATCTCCTTTCCCAGACCCCACCGCCTCTGCGTGATTCAGACCACGGGCATTTCTTCCTAGGCAAAAATAGTTTCCTAATTCTTTTTCTTGTCTCCAACCTTGCCCCCTTACCTCCACCTCTCCCAGCCCAAGAGATCTTTCTAAACCTTGTCCTGTTGGGTCCTGCTTAAAACCTTTCAGGCCTCCCCTGATGTCACCAGGTTAAAATCCAAACACCTTAGATGTGAAAGGGCCCGTGGATTGGGCCCCAGCTGGTGCCCAGGCCTCCCCTCTCATCGTGTCCTGCTCCCCGCTCCAAGCGCACATGGGACTCCGGTCTTTAGCAACCGCTCACAGAGCTCTGTCTTGTGTCCCGATGGTCCGTCTGTCTGGAGCACTCTCCTCCGGTCTCTCCTACAGCACTTCCCTTACCCTGGAGGGTTCCCTTTAGGCATGACTTCCACAGGGATGCTTTCCATGAACTTTCCAGGCCTAGACGGAGTCCCCTCTATATCCCGTGTTTATGTCCCATGTGTCTCCTGGTGTGTAGTCCTTCATCACTACGGCACGTGCTTTTGGACTCGTCTGAGTTCTGCAACAAACCCCTGGGAAGGCGGGGCGGTCTGCCACGCTCCCCTGCGCATGTCTGCCGCTGAGACCCGCGCCTAATGCAGAATAGGGGCCCAGTATATACTTGTTACATAAGTGAGTAGAAAGAGTAACACAAATATAAGCTCTATTTCTCTGAGTGAGGGAAATTTGTTATTACTTTAAAGAAACACCAAACAGGGATGTTTCATTGCAGAAGGTCACTGGCGTCCTATCCTAGGCCATGTGCCCTGCTCCAGGGATAGGAGGCAGACGACTATGGTCACGCACCCCTGAAAACGTGAGCTGGAAGGCTTGCCTCAATATTGACTGGGTTAGTTTGCGGGGGTCCAACCTTGCAGGCAGAAAACAGCTTTTGAGAAAATGTGAGGCCGAACAGTTCCTCGTTTGCTTATCTGGTAGTCCTGAGTGGGAGAGGGTCTGGGAGAAATGGGCCCCTTCTGTGGGCCAGGGTGACCCTTCTATGTCTCTGGGCGACTGTGCTCAGAAAGGGCCTGACTGATCCTAATTGTCCTGACGGTGCACAGGGAGCGTGTGCTGAGCCTCCGAGCAAGCCTGCAGCTTGGTCCCCTTTGCTCCTGGACGGCGAGGCGGGGCGGCTCCTGACAGGCGGCAGCATGGGCCTCACCCGCGGTGTCTGAGTGCTGCCCTGCTGCTGGGAGGACACGAACAGCATGGAGGACAGGCTCTCGGGGAAGACAGGAGCTGGGACAGAAAACTTTTTATTCTGTCACCTGATGTAAAATCAAGGGGACATGGAGAAAGCACAGGAACTAGATTAAAGGAAATGTCTGTGGCTCTATTGTGTACTTTATAGCTGGTCTAACTGTGGCAACAATATTAAGGATTTTTATAACACTTTTCCCCTCTAGGACACAGAGCGTTTTACTGTCTATTAACAGGCTTTCAATTGAATGGATTCTCCCAGGACCTCAGTTCTGGTATCACTTACTTGTTTTGTAGCATTAGGGGTGTGTGTGTGTGTGTGTGTGTGTGTGTGTGTGTGTGTGTGTGTTTTAAATTATAGTGCATGGAAAAATGTGTTGAAAAATAGTCTGTACTGACATGAACAGAGGGCTAGATAGGGATGTGTTTGTGTATGTGTTAAATTCAACTATTAAATATTAGATAGAATAGGAGGATTTATAATGAGCAGAAGGAGCTAAAGAAATAAGAACCAATTTTGCACAAATCATTACAATTCAGTTGTGGCACTGTTGGGAAATGAAGGCCAGTTCATACTCTGAAAACAGTAAATAATTGGAAGAAAGGATTCCTCATGCACAAAGGCCATTTTTCTTTTTTCTCCCTAGAAGAAAATCTTTCCCTATCCTTGGAAGTCATCACTGAATGGGTAAATACAATACATGTAAAATGGACTCAGAATGAGGCCATCAAAATGACTGAACCTTTGCTTCTGGGTTTTCGAAACTGAAAGAAAGCTTGCCTCTCCTTACACTTCTGTAACAGTGTGATTTACAAATAGTGGGAACCAAGATGGAAAAAAAAAAGAGCAATCAGCACTCACAGTGTGTCAATGAATTGTTTACTGAAGAAAAAAAGAAAACAATTAATGACATGGTAAATGTGAATATATATTTAGGTGAAGAGCTAAGGAAGATTGATGAGAATGACGTGAAATTGTGGCATTGAAAGGCAAATAGATGGTCTATGACAAATAGTCATTCAACATTTAGAGGGAGGTTCATCTAAATGAGAATTTTATAGCAGTTTTAGTTATGGTGGATGACTTTTGCTTCTAGTCAATATGGAATAACAGAGGCTGGATTTATCCACTCTTATGGATGACTTGTATGAAACAATGGTTTGTAAGATGTTTGACATCAAACAAAAATGATAGTGATCCCTGAGAGAGAGGAAACAAGTCATGTGAGTCCTATGATTATCCCAGCCTACTATCAAGAGAGATTTTCCAGACCATGGTATAGGGAGGGCAATGCAGGACAATCTTGGTGGTCCCCCTGTTTTAAGCATACAGAGCTGGGAGTCCAAGGAGGCCAATGTAGCTGGATTATGCAGGGCGGAGTGCTCTGAGAAAGCTACATAGAGAGCTGTGGAGATCTGTAGAGAATCCCCCTTTAGTCTTCAGCTGAGTACTTATCAATGCATGCTTATAAGGAAACTACCCGAAGCTGGGAAAGGAATAACTTGATAAGATCAGAAGGAACAATCTCCAAAGCTCACACAAGACGGAATATATTCTGTTCCTACCAAAGAGAAAAATCTCTTAATTCATGGGACATCAGGTAGAGTAGTTAGAAGGGTCCTGCCCTTGCTGTGGGTTGAAATTAGTCCTACACTAAGTACCACTCTGGTCCTCCCTAGCAAAGCTTAAAAGAATTACCAGAAATGATCAAATTGTTTCCAAGTAAATTAATGGTGAAGCAGAACAAAACTCAAGAGGTACAGAATATCCAGCACCCAATAAGATATTCACAATGTATGGCATCAAATAAAAAATTACTAGGCATGCAAAGAAGCAAGAAAATATATTATCTATAATAAAGAGAGAAAGCCATCAAAATCAGTCCAGAAATGGCACAGATGACAAAATTACAAGACAAAGACATTCCATATGCTCAAGAAGGCAAGAAAAAATTGAGCATATTAAGGATTGTATTATGGAAAAACAAAAAACAAAAACAAAACCTCTAGAGATAAAAACTTCAGTTTCTGAGATGAAAAAATACACTAGAGTCCTGGCTGGGTAGCTCAGTTTGTTACAGCATTGTCCAGATATGCCAAAGTTGCAGGTTTGATCCTTGGTGAGGGCACACACAAGAATCAACCAGTGGATGCATAAATAAAGTGGAACAACAAATTGATGTCTCTCTCTCTCTCTCTGTGTCTCATTCTCTCTCCCTTCTTTCTCTAAAATTAATCAATAAACAAGAAAAGAAAAATGCTCTAGATAGGATTAATGGCATGTTAAACACAGAAGAAAAACTTGTGGAACATGAGAACACAGATTAGAAACTATCCAAAATAAAACACACAAAGATAGAAGACTGGGAAATAATGAACACAGCATCTAACTATGCTGTATTTCCAGTAGCCTAGGATACATGTAACTGGAATCCTTAAGATGAGAGCAGAACACCAAAAAATTTGAAAGCATAATGGCCAAACATTGTCTAAATTTGATGAAAACTATATATCCATAATTTCAAGGCTCAACAAATGCCCAAGGAACATGAAGAAAATGACAATAAAGCACATCATAATCAAATTGTGTGACACCCAGTGATAAAGAGGAACATTCTAAAGCAGCCAGAGCAAAAAGATACAGTATATATAGAGGGACAAAGTTAAGTATGGCAATAGATTTCTCATCAGATACAATGCAAGAGAAGAGAGTGGAGCAACATTTAAAATAGTGATGGAAAACTATCAACTTAGAATTTTATACCCAGCGAAAATATGTTTCAAAAGTTAAGGTTAAATAAGAATTTTTGAAATGTACAAAAACTGAAGAAACTTGGTACCAACATCTTTTTACTACAAGAAAGGAAATCCTTCAGGCAGAAGGAACATGATTTAATGAAAATATAAATCTGAACAAAGGAATGAAAACCACTGGACATGGTAACTATGTGGGTAAATATAATACTTTGAATATTTATTTTAATTTCTAAAAAAAGATTATTTAAAACAAAAATAATGTAGGAGTTTATAACATGTATAGAAGCAAAATGTGTGACAATAATATCACAAAGGCTAGGAGAGAAGAAATGACATTTAATGGTTGTTAGTTTCTTGTACCATAAATAAAGTGTCATAATATCATCACTTGAAGGTAGATTGTGATAAGTTAAAGATGCATATTATGTAACCCTTATCACCACCACTGAAATAGTACTACAAAGAATTCTAGCTAAACATCCAACAAGGTAGTTAATATGGAGTCATAAAAAATACTCAACTAATCCCAAAGTAGAGAGGATTGTTATTAATGTTGTCTTCATTGTGGTGATGGTTTAATGAGGTGATATGTATGACAAAGCTTATCACATTATACACTTTAAACACGTGTATATTATTATATGTCAATTTAACTTTTGTGAAGCTGTTAAAAAAGATAAGATGGGTTTAATGACCGAACATATCTAAAATAAAGTATTTATTTTGAAACAATAGAGTGTTCCATAGTTCATATTAATGTGCCAGAAATACAACTGTACACTTTTGGAGAATGAATTAGAATTGTAGAAGCATGGCATTTATAAGCGCTAGATAGTATCTTAGAAACCACCTGACCTTCCTACCTTATTTCATTTATATGGAAATGAAGGTCCAGATAAATGACGAGTTGCTCCAACTTATTATCAATCACCCAAGAGGAGAATGAACAACAATAAAAAAGAAGCCAATACTTATTCAATTGGCTTATCTTTCCATGAAACTTCCCAGGTGCAGGTTTCCATGTGTTGTAGGCATAACCACATTCATCACCATGTGTCTCCAAACAGGGAGAGGACAGTGTTTTGACTAAGATGCTGGCCACTCAAGCTGAGAGTGGGACACAGCTAGAGTGCCTGGGAATAGCGACAGCTGAATCATATAGTTAAATCCAAGGCAGCTGCCTTGTTACCAGAAATCATGATCTTCTTGAATTCTTTAAGTAAGCAGTGGCTTCAAAGACCTCGGGCATTAAACTTCAAAAAAGCACATTCGGGGAATTAATCAATCTAATAAATATGGTGCAGAGGGAAGAAGTATTAAAATCTATAACTGGATGGAATTTTGAACATCTGAATAGACACTATAATTAAAGCATAGTGGATTACAATTGCTCTGGAAAAGAAGATTGGAGATTGCTTGCTCTTTGCAAAGTGGATTTACAAAGGGTGGCTTAAAAACCTATGAGCAAAGAAAAATCTGACTTGGAAAGGAAAGGGACAGGAGGGAATCAAATGAGAATATGCAACGCAAGTCAAGGCAGCCAAAGAGCAGGGTGAATTAATGTGAGCAAATGAGAATGAGAAAGCCTTTTCTGAATAACCAAGAAAAAAACGGAGGCAAGGGAGAAGAGAGGCTGGCTGATGGATGAAGATGATTATAAGATTAGAGATGACTTAGAAGGTTGCTGAGGTATAGCTCCATTCCCCTGTGCCCCCTCTGCCAATTCCACTTTAATAAGAGAAATGAAGAAAATAAAGTCGGACAATTAACAGGCAATGAAGACTCCTCCAAGGGAGTGTTTGATAAAATGCAAGCAAGGAACATGTTATAACATTGGCTTTCCATTAGGAAATAGCCCTGATAATCAAAACCGGAAGGCAGTTCAGTATGGGGCTCGCCTTAAGAGGGTTTTTGGTGTTTGTGTAGAATTTAAATAGACTAGGAAGTAAATGATGAGAGAATCTGCCTTTGGAAAAGCTAGAAACACCTTTGTGATAAATGTCTGCCAAAATGATGTCAGTGTTTAGTAGAAGAGTAGAATTGATTTGGACATAGAGAAAATATAAAAGTATGAAAAATACTTCTATAATTTTTAAACAGCTCAAGTGTTTAGGTATTTAAATTAAGTTGGTCAGGTCATGCTTTAATTCTTTTAAGCAAAATTAAAAAGAAATGGACTATGTGGTATGAATAGGAGAAATAAAATGATCTGTTATAACCTGCTTTTCTAATAGAGCTGTGAAAATAAGTCCTGGTTGTCATTTCCCAGGCTTGGGGCTTTAAGGAATTTGTACAGCAAGCCCAGGTCTTTCTCCACATCTTAGGGCAGTAGCTGTCTTCCTACTTCACTTAATATCAGGGCTCTGTGAGTCCCCCTTACCCTGAAACACTTCCCTTCTCCATCTGCAAGGAAGCTTGGGATTCTTCAGGTTCAGCCCTTCGTTGGATGAAATCAACCTTTCAGGCTAAATGCAGTTATATTATCTGGGAGAGATAAAATACATTGCCCTTAAATACTACTTAATAGAGGGATTGATTTGGATTGATTTTCTTGAAGAATAACTAAGAGATGTAAAGGCTTAAAGAAATAATGAGAGCTGACATTTACTGAGTGCCAGGTACCAGGCTAAGCGATTCACATACTATTATCTCATTAATCTTCTGTCCAATCCTTTGAAAAAGGTACAATATGAGCCCATTTCTTTCTGATAAGAAAACAAAGGCACAAAGAGATTTAGACGCTTGTCTAGGATCAAGTAAATGATGGTGAGCAGAGCTGGTATTTAGAAGGATGCAGAGGACAGAGCGCTATAGAGAAGAGAGGGAACCTGCCGGCAAAGGAGGATTTCTAAACACCCCAATTCCCCACCTCTTACGGGAAGCATCCTCTGACTTTCCTATACTGGGGTAGAGATCTTTATGTTCCCATTTTATTGTTAGATCATGTGTACCTAAAATTCTATGATTCTACAATCCCATTAGAGAACAGGGTCCTAGGAGAATGAATTAGAAGATTGGGTGAATTTTGATGGGAAGTTGGGAGGAGATTGAGAAGGCGACTTAAGAGGCTGGGACGCGGTCCCTGTAATGGGACAGACTGGGAAGTTCAGAGCAGCTCAAGAGCTCCACTTGGTGGTCTCAATCCTTCAGGCTTTCTGGCCCTGAAATTCACTACTGCTTTCTAAATGAAACCCCCTCCCATAAACACAGGAAAGACTGTTATCGTACACATTTACCTGGAACACACTAATGCATTATCTCTAAGCCTTTATGTATTTGTAAAGCTTTTTTCTTGCTGGGGTCCGAGGAGAAAGCAGGCTCTGGATATCCATGTTAAGAACCAGAATAGGTTTGGATGGGCAAGACTGGGGACTCAGGTTGGTCAAGGGGGCTAACGGTGAGCTAGGCATAAAGAAGGGGCTTGAGGGGAGACCTATGTGGGTATACTGATGATTCATTTCTTCCCTGCTTGTGGTAGTTTAGCCGGAAGGTGAGTCAGCTACCTGAGTTAGCTCGTTGGAAGGACAGATTGATATCACTGGCTGATCTCTTCAGTCCTAAAGGTCTGATTATCATGCAGTCCACTAGATGTTTCTCACCCCCCCCCTTTTCTATATATTTTTAGAACATTATGGGATTGGTTGTTTCTATGGCAGCCCTTCCATGGTGTATCCACCTGTGCTCCACCCAGAAGCCTCTCCTTGGAAAGCAAAACGATGGGAACCTGTGCACTTTGCTGCTTTGCTGATGAGCTTCCCAGAGAAATCTGATTTTATTTTTTGTGGCACAGGTCCTTTGCAGGTGTGGACAGTGAAGGACCAGGTGAGCAGTGCTGGGAGGATGCTCGCGGGAACAGCGTGTGCAGTGGGGAGGGAGCTCAGGCACCGTTTGGAGATGCCTGCAGTTATCAGCTATCAGAACAGGGATCAGTCCTGGATTCTGAGAGGTAGCTTGGATGTTTCCCAGGAAAAATGATCAGTGAGTAGCCAGGAGATAGAACTCAAGCCAGTGCCAGGACAACAGGAGTCCGGACACCAGGGGTAAAGCACCTGGGATCTGAATTCTGAGGGACGGCCTTGTGTTAGATGGAAGCCTGTTGGGGTACTTATTTCTGGGGCCTTTGGTGGCTAGACCTAGAAGGGTGGGGGTCCTCCTGTAGGGATTCCTCTTCCCAGCTTGACTCTTCTGCTTCAACACAAGGCCCTTCCGATGTTTCTGCGACAGAAGTAGTGATCCAGATACGTAAGCCCCGAGGAAAATAATAGCATTGGTTTATTGAGTTAGCGATTCCTTTACTCATCCATCTAGTGAATGCTTATTAAACCATACGGATCATGGCGCTCTGGATACGATGGTGGACGAGTTCGATGTATCGCCTGCCCTCCAAGCACCTCACAGTGAAGAGGGCAGGGCAGAAACCAGCTGCAGTGCTCAGTGTGATCGTGGGTTGTGGCAGGGTATACATGGCTGCTGTGGGACCCGAGGCAAGAGCATCCGACTCTGACCTGGAGGGTCAGAAAGGTTCCAGGGGTTGTCAGCCTTGGGCTCTGGGACTCCTCACGGTGGCCTCACTTCTTCACTCCTCCTGGCACTGAATTATCTTTTTTTAAAAAATATGTTTTTATTGATTTTTTAGAGAGAACGGAGAGGAGAGAGAGATAGAAACATCGATGTGAGAGAGATACATGCCTCCTGCATGCCTCCCACTGGGGATCGAGCCTGCAACCCAGGCATGTGCCCTGACCGGGTGTCGAACCGGGACCTCTCAGTCCATGGGGTGACACTCAGTCCACGGAGCCACACCAGCGGGCTGGCACTGCATTCTCTACCACTTTCTATAGGAAACCCCTACTGCAAACACGGGCAAGAGTCTGTTATCATCACACACATTTACCTGGACACACTAGTGTGTCTCTGAGGCATTTGTAAACCGTTCGTCTCTAACTGTGGAATGCAGGATTATTTCCCTTTCAAAGGCGTTTCAGGCTTCAGCGGAGGGCTTGAATGGTACTGTTTCTATATTTTTAAAATATTGTGAGAGCAGGCAAGCAGGCTGCATGGAAAGTGTGCGAATGAACTATGATTTTAAAGGACTCAATCAGAACGATTTCTTCTGTATATCTAATACACCCTCAAAATTAAGAGACAAATTATAAACTGGAAAACATATTCGCAGCCCGTGTAATAGATAAAGAACTCTCTCTTCGATGCATAAAGACACTTAGAAGTCGTTAAGGTCTAAGATGAACAGCCATGTGGGAGCACGGGCCCCGGGCTTGCAAAGGCCATGTGGTTCTGTTCATTGATCCTCTTTTAACTCACACAACTGTTGCACCTGAGGAAAATTCAGAATTACTACAGAAAATTTGCAAGAAAGTTCACCAGACACGTTATCGCGATAGATGTAGTGTTATTGTGCTTCTTGATCATCGGCTTAATTTGCACAAGGACTGTACAGTAATTAGTATTACTTTTAGCTAGCCAGATTTTTACTTCTTTTTCTCACTTTTAGTATTTCTTGGTAATTCTAATTATTGTCAAAGATGTCAATTTTCCCTCCACACCCTCATGTTCACACACACACACACACACACACACACACACACGCACACACACACGCACACACACACACAGGAAAAGTGGGAAATGTCCTGGACCAGGTTCCCATCCCTCTGCTGTCTCTGCCCATCTCCCACGACAGAAGCTCCCTCAGGTTTTCTAGGAGCTGTTATTTGTTGAGCAATAGAAAGTTTCCAGCGAAAGACCCCCAGTCAGAGAACTCTGCGCCTTGAGGGGGTGGCCAGCCTTTCCAGGGGAAGGTGGCAGCAGTGTGGGCGGTATTTGATCAAGGGGCACAATGGTCAGTGATGGTGACTTGGCGGAAGGGAGAGGAAGGGATAGAAGGACCGAACTGTGTAGTCCCAGGGTCTAAGGATGAGAAGGGATCTGGGAGGAGCAGTGGGGATGGGGTCGAGGGCCCGCCGTGCAGGAAACCAGCAACTCCCGACTCCCCCTTGCAAACTGCAGAGGAGAGCACCCTAGGGCGCAGCCCAGACATGTGCACCCACAACTGGCAGGTGAGCACAGAAACAGCAGTCAGAGCCCGCTCTCTGCCGCGTGCCGTCGCCTCTGACTGCTGTCCCTCCCATCCCTGGGACAGTGTCAGCTCTGAGCCCCCCAAGACTTAGCGAGGTTTTCAGGATCCCCAGAGGCCCCCTCCACCTCTGCCCTGTGCATTGCTTAGTTGATATATGAAATTCCTTTCATGGGAGATAAAATCCTTAATTCTACAATTAAAGATAAGAGGCTTAAACTCACCTAGGGGAACTAATGCGTTATTATGAAGGTGTTTTTGTCAAATTGTAAAAGGCTTAAGGTTACGGAATCCTCTTTTGTTTTGATGGAAGCCATGAGAAGGCAGAGGACTAAGAAATCAAGATTGGGCAGATGATGGTGGACAGAATCACCCCCGGGGGACTACTACCCTGAAATCTTAATTTCTCATGAGTCTTTAAGAAATGAAAATGCCTGGAGCCCAGCATCCCTCTGGCTCCTAGTCTAGAAATGATGTAGTGAGCATAAGCCAGAGAAGAGACATCGACATGGCAGGTGACAGGATAGACTTTCTAACAACAAGCCCTTGTCCCCCGGGCCTCCCGGGATCCACCGACTCTTTCCTTGGTAACTGGAAGCTGTTAAGATCAGGAGATGGCAAGCTTGTGAGGTTCTCCTGCTTTGTGGTTCTTCTCAGCACAGTTCTTGGCTTCTGTGTTTTCTCCTGAAGACGGCTGGAGGGCGCGCATGCAGAGGCCTCGGGTGGGGGACCAGCTGTGAGATGTAATGACCACAATCCGATTTCTGTGACTTACGTTGTCATCCACACAGCCCCTCATTATTTTATGGCCCACTCTTGACATTTTATAGTCTTGTAATTACACGGGGCCTGAGGCACCGAGGATGGGTGAGAAAATGCCTTTTTTGTTATTTCAGTCTATGCAATGGTTTGTACCAACATTATTAAGTACAAGTGGCCAGGCCCAAGCAACAGGAATTGGAAGGTGGAAAAGGTTAATGAGAGACTCATAAAGAAGCTGGTGGACGCTTTGCAAACATTGCTTCACACTGAGGTTGTTTAGAAGTTTGGAACCTAGATGAGTCCCTGGAGGGAAGAGGGGATATTACAGGAGCAGATATTTTATTTATTGTCTTCTGCCCAAACAGTAAGTAATAAACAGATGAAACCACAAGGTTAGAGAATTGTATTACCTTTTGGCTTTGGCCAAGTAAAACTTTAATTTTCCAGCTAGAGATAACAGACAACTCCTATTACTCTGAGGCAGGGGAAGAGCTACTGTGAAATCTTCACATAAGGGGATTTGTTCTGGGCTTTAGTGGCTCCTGGGGAAAATGCACGGGGGCTGGATGATCTAGGAGAGAGGGCCATGGATTAGGGTAAGCTCCCTCCAAGAGGCAGGCCAGCCAGCTTTACAGTGATTTCAGAATGTGAACTGGGCTTCTTGATTCTAGTGGTAGATCATGGCTTGTTTCTCCTTCCCAGCAATTCATGTCCAGCCCCTAACCTCACATTAAATTTCGAAAGACAAATAGTCAGTGGTTGATTCTTCCTAGTATTCATGTCCTGCAGGGTCTGGGGTCTGCTGTTTCTGGCTACAATATGTGTATAAATCAGGTTAGATTAAACTCTGCTGCAGTAACAGGCAACCCCGAGATCCCTGTGGCTTAGCAACAAAAGTTTATTTCTTGCTCCTGAAAAACCCACTGTGGTTCCCAGCAAATACCTAGGAAACTGCATCCATCCACCCATACAGCCACCCATCCACCCACCCATCTGTCCGTCCGTCCATCCATCCGTCTGTCCATCCATCCAGACTGCTCCAGTATTCTGGCCCTATTATCTCAACCCATAGCCTCCAATCTTTTCACCAAAGGGAAAAATGGATGCTGGAGAATCTCACTAATATTTTTTGCTGACTCATCCTTAACCACTTGTCACATGAATTTGCACACTGCAGGGTGGCTGAAGGCTGTAATCTTCCGTATGCCTTGGAAGGAAATGAGAACTGCGTATTGGCAAGGACTGGTGTTGCTACCGTAGTGTTCTTCCCATGGGCGATAATTCTGAAAATGAATGCTATATGTTGCCTGTACTATTATCCTGTTTGTCCGAGTAGGACGTTGTGATTCAGAATAGTTGAGGGCTTGCTGTTAGGCCACTGGGTCAACATTCACGGCAGGTCTGCTGGACTCTCCTGCACGGGGTGTTTGATTTTCACCTCAGGTAGGAAGGGTTGTTTTCATTATGTGCATTATCATTATTTATGCAAACCAAGGTTTTTAAAATGGGTTTTATATACTTATTGAGTCCCTTTAATCTCCATTACTCAGGCCCAGCCACTATATATGTATATATGGTGTTCTTAAAAAGGGTGCATTCATTTGAATGGCCTATGCTGTTTCAACCCTGACAAACCATCTCTCTCACCACTTAGTGACCTAGTGGTATCTGGAAGGACCTTGTAAGCGTAGTGAGGGGAGAGGGAAACAATTACTAGGCACATGTCATCACTTTGTGCAGTTCAGGCAGAATCGCCCATTTTTCCTGCAGCAGTCTGGCACGTGTGTGTCTGTGTCTGTTTCCCTTTCGATAATGTCCCCGATTGCTCCAATGTTGTTTTTCTCTGCTGGTCATGGTTAACGAATGTCTTGCAGACTCAGTTTTGCCATCTATGAAATGAAGCCGAGGAGAGCATCCCTGTACCACGAAGGGAAGTCTCGGTGTTTAATTACTTCAAAGGGCCATCTGAAAAGAGACCCGTGATTTCCCTGGAGGCTAGAGCTTTGCAGGTATCAACTTGTCATCCTTCTTTTACTCGTGACAGGTTTATAGCCTGTGGGACTCACTTGGTACCTGTCACTTACCTTCCTCTTGATCCCTTTCTTTAGAGCTTTATCTGTCATTGCATCTCAGGATCAAAAGAGTGTATAAAATCAAGCTCACGGGGATGGTTCTGACGGTGCCCTGTTTTCTCTGGGTCATCGTAGGTGCTAGACTGCCTCTGTCACAGCGGGGGGCATTTTAGGAGAGGCTGAAGTCTGGTTTGCTTATGGTCACCCAATCCACATTATTTAATTGGCCCCCACTGTATTAAGAAATGTGAATACAAGTGCTTTTCTTGGCAGAGAGGACCATATCTGATTTGTCTATCTTTCCTAGCTACTGGCTTTCTGGTCCAGACTTTCGAAAATAACATCCTCCCTTACTCTCGGCTTATTTTTTTCTTAACCCTTTATACTACCTGACATTTCATGTCCCGGCACACCTCCTTTTATTGAGCTTTGCTTCATTGTGTTTTACAGATATGGCGTTTTTTATAAATGGAAGGTTTGTGGACACCCTGTGGCAACCCTGTATCGACGCCATTTTTCCAACAATTTGCTCACTATGTGTCTTTGTGTCACAGTTTGGTAATTTTTGCAATGTTTCAAACATCATTATATTTGTTATGGTGATATGTGATCAGCAATCTCTGATGTTACTGTTGTAGTCATTTTGGGGCACCACGAACCTTGCCCTTATAAGACAGCCTACTTAACTGGTAAGTGTTGTGTGTTCTGACTGCTCCATCCACCGGCCGTTCTCCCATTTCTCTCTCTCTCTCTCTCTCTCTCTCTCTCTCTCTCTCTCTCTCTCTCTCTCTCTCTCTCTCTCTCTCCTTGGGTCTCCCTAGTCCCATAGAACCAACAATATTTAACTTAGGCCAGTTAATAACCCTACAATGACCTGTAAGTGCCCCAGTGAAAGGAAGAGTTGCATGTCTGTCTCTTACTTGAAATCAAAAGCTAGAAATGATGTCGCTCAGTGAGGAAGGCCTGTCGAAAGCTGAGATGGACCGAAAACTAGGCCCCTTGTGCCGAACAGTTAGCCAAGTTGTGAACGCAGAGTCTTATTATTTAGGAAATCTATGTTGTAAGGCGATCTCTGCCATAAATAGCGATTCCCCTGATGGAGCTGGGCAGAGTAAATTGAAAACCTTCTGGGAAGGGTTCACTATTCTAGATGCCATTAAGAACATTTATGATTCATGGGAAGAAGTCAAAATACCAGCATTAACAGGAGTTTGGAAGAAGTTGTTTCCAACCCTCATGGGTGAC
This sequence comes from Tadarida brasiliensis, assembly GCA_030848825.1. NCBI lineage: Eukaryota > Metazoa > Chordata > Mammalia > Chiroptera > Molossidae > Tadarida > Tadarida brasiliensis. The sequence continues at coordinate 45,102,770 of CM061275.1, forward strand.
TTTGAAGGCTTCAAGACTTCAGTGGAGGAAGTCACTGTCGATGTGGTGGGAAGAGCAAGAGAATTGGAGTTAGAAGTGGAGCCTCAAGGTGTGACTGAATCACTGCAGGCTCGTGGTCAAACCTGAATGGACGAGGAGCGGCCTCTGAGGATGAGCAAGGAAAGTGGTTCCTTGAGATGGAATCTACTCCTGGTGAAGATACCGTGAAGATTGTTGAAATGACGACAAAGGATTTAGAATAGTACATAAACGTAGTTGATAAAGTAGCAGCAGGGTCTAAGAGAAATGACTCCAATTTTGAAATAAGTTCTAGGGTGAGTAAAATACTATCAAACAGCATCACATGCTACAGAGACGTCACCTGTGAACGGAAGAGTCAATGAGCGCAGTGAACTTCATTGTTGTCATATGTTAAGACATTGCCACCGCCACCCCAGCCTTCTGCAGCCACCACTCTGATCAGCCAGCAGCCGTCAACACCGAGGCAAACCCTCCACCATCCAAAGGATTATGACTTGCTTAAGGTTCAGATGATGTTTAACGTTTTTGAGCAACACAGTATTTTCTAATCAAGTTACGCACATTGATTTTTAGACATAATGCTATTGCACACTTAATAGACTAATATAGTATAAACGTAACTTTTATATGCACTGGGAAACCAAATGATTCACGTGACTTGCTTTATTGCAATGTTTGCTTTATTGTGGTAGTCTGGAACCAAACCCACACTATCTCTGAGGTGTGCCTGTCTTTGCTTATTATTTACTGTCAATATCTCCCCCACCCCATCCAACAACATAGACAAGAGGCATATACGCGTTATGAGAGCAGGGCCTCTGTTTAATTTACTGTTCATTTCTCAGCGCTGGACAGTGCCAGGAACATAGCAAGGCACATTCATTGAGTGACTAAGTTGGTAGGTACTCTTGAGCCCTGCCTCTTATGTGTGTCTGTCCCATGAATGTGTGTTTCTGAGCTGTGTATGCAGCGAGCAGAGGCTGTATTAAAAAGCAACACAAGCACCTTCCCTTTAAGTAATAATGCAGTTAGGGGCCGAGGCTAAGCTGCAGGACGAAGCGCCATGGCTCTCATTGTATTCTCTCTGTGTTCTTTGTACGGTGCCTTCTAACCCCCCTGTGCAGTACTTGCGGGCAGGCTGGTCTTCTTTATTCTCTTTCTACACTGAGACTCTTCACTCCAGCCGTTAGCAGCTGTGCTATTTCACCTCCGAGACGCCTGGCGCCCAGCATGTGGTGACGTGATCCTTGCGCTAGCTTGTCAATATCCATTTGGAACATTTGTCTTCTGGACTAGCTCCTCTCAGCCTGCCCCGACGATTCTTTAATCCCGTAAATCATTTTAATCTGAGATGCTCTGCAGATGAAAGTTATGCCACACATGCCATATAAATTAATGTTATGATGCGAAGACCGTTCCATTTGTCTAGGGATTTGCGATGATTTACTTTTTATGGGTAAAGTTTTATTCAACTCTTAACAGTGAAACATAAAACTGTTACAATTGTAATGAAACCTATAAAAACACAGAGGGTCCACTCCGGTAAAACGTCCCGGAGGGAGATGATGATACCTCTGAGAACAAATTGAGGAAAGCTTTGATTAGTCACTCTCAAGGGTCTTCTCAGCATATTTTGGATGACCCCACGCCAGGACCTTGAACCAGTATTCTTTATAAGTTCAGTATACAGACTCTAATCCACATAAAAATTGGAATTCTGAGTGTTTACAGAGAGCCTTAAAAGATCCTCAAAGAAAGATGGACTTATTTCTAACCCTGAGCAGGTTGGGTGTTTCAGTTATAGTTGCGGTAGGAAAGAGATGGCCCAATTGCATTGGAATGACTTTGGGATATTTTTATTAAAGAACTATTTTCAAAGGTGTGGATTTAGAAAAACTGTAAGTGATAGTGCAGTACCCTGGAGTTAGCAACTAGTTAGTGGGGCTCTAGACACCTCGGTCTGAAGGAGTGGGGACACCAAGTTGTTCCTGGAACCCTGGGACAAACAGGGCTTCTGGAGTGTCATTTGACTATAGCTGAGATCTCTGGAAGCACAGCCAGCCCAAAGCATCCCTTCAGGAAGGGAACTGCGGGAATTCCTCCCTCCCTCCAGTCTCCTATCATTGCTCCTGATGGGCCAGACTCAGCGGAAGCCAGAGGACAAGGGGACCAGGGACGTAGTCTACATAGATTAGACTTGTGGGAAACAGAGCCATGGGGAGCATGCCCACATTTTGTTGGGGGGCATCTTTATGACTTGTCCTTTGGAAGTTTTGTGTAAGAAGCCTTTCCCTACACCTAGGCCACATAGATATTCTCCTACAGTTTATTTTCCTTCTGCTTAATGTTCTACAAATACTGTTTATTTTTAGATCTTTAATGCATCCACTTTCCAGCTTACTAGGAGATTCTGTAGAGATCCAGTTTTATTTTTCTCCATGCAGTATGCTCGTGTCCCAGCCTCATCCACGGAATAACCGTTCTTCCCACATTGACTGAGTTCTCACACACGCGTGGCTCCCTCTGCACTGCGTGGTTCTCGCTGGAACGATGCCCTTGTGTTGTCCACGGTTGGTTCTCGCTCAATATCACCTTGTTTGCATTACCGTGGCCTCATGACTGTTTTTAATATCTGTGATAATAACCCCCTGCTTCTATCCTTTAAACTTCCTCTTTTTTTAAGGTTGACTAAAATATTTGTGAATCTTTTGTTTTCTATATAAGATTCTAAGTGAGTTTATTGAGTTCCTCAACATTCCAACTGGTATTTTGAATGAGATTGCAATGAATTTATAGATTAATTTGGGAGAGGACTGACATCTTTATGATATTAAAATCCTATTGATTTTTATAAATTGATCTTATTTTCTTCTAACTTGCTGAATTATTTTTTTCATCTGTCTTTAAGTAATGACAGTTTTATCTCTTTCTTGGAAAACAGTATTTCTCTTATTTCTTCTTTTCTTTCTTTATAGTTTTGGCTTGGGCTGCCAGGACTGTGTCAAAAAGTCGTAGAACTAGTGATGACTTACTTTTCTTGCTCCCAATTTTATAGGGAAAGCACCTAAAATTATCCACTGCATATAACATTCCTAGAGGTTCTTGTGCTGTTACCTTTATAAATTAATTCCTGATTTGATAAGATTTTTTTTAAGTCATCATAAACAGGTGTTGAAACTGGTCAAATACTGTTTCTACATCAATTGAGAGAATCCCACTTTTATTCTTAAGTCTATTACTATTGTGAATTACATTTATAGATATCTCCGATCTTTGAAACCACTGGTTCAATGCTGGAGCAATCTATACATAATCATTTCCTTTATTTTTCTTATGTAAAATTAAAAATGAAAAGGACAGAGAATGGTATAATCATCTCCTATATACCCACCACCTAAAACTCATGGCCCATCTGGCTTCATCCTTTGCCCTTTTTCCCCATCCCTTAGACTAGATCATTTGAAGCAAGTTACAGACATTTTATTAGTTCATCTAAAAATGCTTCCATGTGTATCTTTTAAAGAACACATTTTAAAAACCACATAATTACCATTTCATTATGATGTATTTATGTTTAATTTACCTAAAATTATATTTAGATTTTCATCCACATTTAACATGATTAATTTCTTAAATTATTTTTAGTTGGTTTTGAAGAAAAGAATGATTATTGTGGCCTCATGAAATTAGCCAGGTGGTTTTCCTCTTTCTCTTCTCTTGAAAAATTTTTATAATTTAGGAAATAACTAATCCTTGGAGATTTGGCAGATTTTCTTTGTAAAACATGCTGAACATGGGGATTAATTTTTCCTCCTGTATTTTATTCACATGTATATTTCCTTTATGTTCCTGTGATTGTTTTACCAGAGGTCTTTTTCTCTTGCTAATCCGTCCAAAGAACCAGCTTGAACAGTGAACAATAAGCATTACCAAGATATTTAGCTACCTTTACGTGTATCTCTTGCAACATTTCTAACTTTTTTGTTCTAATATATCCTGCAAGAGTGTTTTTACTGGGGATTTTTGTATGTCAAACCTCCTGAGGTCTTGCATAGTTGAAAATATTTTTTATTATATATAGTTATATATTTAAATTATATATAATAAATTACACATGTAAATCATACGTATAGATATATATTTAAACTCCACTATCATCTTGCTTTCAGTGTTCTTGAAAATCCTAGTGTTAGCCTGGCTCTTGTCAATCACGGGGGATCTTTTTTCCCTTCCATTTTGTAAACTTGCAGTATTTTTTTTTCTTTTTTAAAAATTGGAGAGAGAGAGAGAGAGAGAGAGAAGGAGAGAAAGAGAAAGAGAGAAGGAGAGAGAGGAAGAAACATCCATTTGTTGCTCTATTGATGCATTCAAAGGTTGTTTCTTATATGTGCCCTGATTGGAGATTGAACCCGCAACCTTGGCGTATCGGGACAACACTCTAACCTATTGAGCTACCTGGATAGGGCCTGCTTTATTCTTTAGTTTTATAATAATATGAATATGTGTGGATTTTTTTCTTTTCTGTCTTATTTGGTCCTCTAAGAGTCTTTCATTATGAAGGACTCTATCATTTGATAATCCTGGAACATTTATCTTTATTATTTCTTTAAATATTTCTTCTTTCCATTTCTCCAGTCCATTCTCTCTGGGAGCCTATTAACCGGTTGCCAGTACTTCTAATTCGATCCTCAGTATTTCTTAGCTTTTAAATTTTTCTCTGGTTATATTTTATCTCTGTTCCTTCCTGTTGCTTTCAGGAAGAATTTCTCATTCTGATCCTCCAATTCACTAATTCTTTCTTTAGCTCTAATCCATCTTACTGTTTACGCCATTTCAACTACATATGTTTTTTACGTCTGATATTTCACTTAGTTCTTTTTAAGATTTTATATTCTTGCTTTACTTGACTAATATCTTCCTATATCTCTTTAAGCATAGTTAACATATTAATATTATATTCTTATCTCATTGTTCAAATAGTTCTGCTTCAGATAGCATATGATGTTCTTTCTGTTTTGTCTTTCTTTACTAGACTCTAATTACTTGGGTGTATAAGTTCATGCTTTACTGTGGATATCAGCTACTCTACCTGGTAATTTTGTGTGTATGTGTGCAAGGCCAAATGTCACTCTCTAGACTCTATTTACAGGTGTTTTAAAAAAGGAGGGAAGTGTTGAACCCTGGGACAGAGTGCTACAGGCACCATAAAGCACTTTGTTTCATTCCCCGTCCTACCTCTGCCCTGGGCAACCCCCATCGTCAGGGGTTCTCCTGTAAGTTGAATTACTGGGGAGCAGCACTGATATGAGTCAGTCTCCACAGGTTGTAATTCCCCCAGACGTGGGCGTTTGGAGGAGGAGTAAGTGGGGGTCAGGATGTGGAAGGCTAGGGCTCTTGCTCATAATTATGCAGGTGGCCCCTACTCATAGGAGAGGGGTGGCGGGCACTGCCATTCACCTCGACTCCTGAGTTGTGTACCCTGGTGTGAGGCCCTGCGTATGTGGAGGCAGGTGCCTTTTCCTAAGGCATATACTGTCATCATATGTGCTACAACGGCCTTGCAGGAGTGTCTGCTCGCTGACCCCGATTCAGCCTGCTCTCAGTCCAGCGTGCATCCACACTGCCTTGATTTTAGCCCAGAGCAGTGATCCGGGATGTGACAGGACTTTGGTAGGGAAGAGGCTGGTGACCATTTTCTCAAAAGATGAAGGGAAAGCCAAGTGCGGTCATGAAGAGCTTTTTCCCCATCTACCTTCTCAGTGCTATCTCTGTCTGTTGTTTCAGAATGAAACTTCCAGGTCAAAACCTCTTGCAGGCTCTTCATGAGATCCACATGCTTTTCTGTTAGCTCCAAAGATTCCTACTTCCCTCTGATTCTTCACGTTCTTCGGATTTGAGAAAGGATCAGCAGGTGCTAGGGCGTCATCTTCACAGCATCTGGGAACCTACATGTACATCTTTGAAACTATTATTTTATGTGACTTTTACTTTGAAGTATTTTTGTGGGGGGGATCTGTTTCTTAAAGACATTTGAGACGATGAAAAGATCAATGGGGTGTCTCCAAATGTGGGCCGTTTGGTGGGTTAGGCTTCTCCAAAGTAGTGGAGCCAATAGTGCGTCTGTAGAGGAAGAGATTTATTATGAGGAACTGGCCCATGTCATTATGGAGACTGAGAAGTCCCACAATTTGCTGTCTGCAAGCTAGAGACCTAGGAGGGCCGGTGCCCTAACTCCACTCTGATCTCAATAGCCTGAGAACGGGGAGTTGATGGTGTAAATCCCAGTGCGGGGGCAAGGAGGAGCCATGTCCCAGGTGCAGCAGGTAAGCAAGGAGCAAAGGGGTGAATTACTGCATCCTCCACCTTTTTGTCCCGTTCAGCCCCTCAGTGGATTGATGATGCCCACCCGCACTGGGACGGGCCATCTGCTTTACTCGTCCCATCTGGAAACACCCTCTCAGACACACCCAGAAATAGCGTTCCATCTGCACACCTCTTGGTCCAGTCAAGCAGACATATACATTAGCCATCGCAGTTGGGAATCCTGGTATTATTGGGGACACTGAGTAAAGAAGAAAGGACATGGACTGCCCGATGACGGGACTCATGAGACCACGATTCCATCCTCATTCAGTCAAGGACCCTCTCTGTCATCAGAGTTCCTTGCCTTCACATTGGGAACAAGGGCACACACGCTGCTTGCCCCCACGGTCGTTGTGCTTCTCAAATGGGATAACATCTGTGGACGGCGCTCCGCACGCCACTACACGGGGCGAGAGAAAGCAGCAACATAAACACGGACCAGAGAGCATCTGAAATGATATTAGGTCCCAGGAGACAGGATGTTTTTTGGCTGGGAAGGAGGTAATTCCTGCCCTCAGTGACCTCCGTGGGTTTCAGACAGATCTTCAAAGCCGATCAGGGGTCTGCAGCACCGACTGGTGAAAACAGTCCACGTTCTCCGGCCTCCCTGAGCTGGCAAGGTCGGCATCAAGGACAGAAGCTTTCAATTGCATTGAACATGGCCTGGACAGTCTCCAAGTGGGTAATTACTTTATGCTTACTTCCAATTTCCCCTTCAGCTTTTAAGGGGTACGGCGTCCCTCACTTCCTGGGCCGAGGGGCTGCTCTGTTGCTGGGCATCTGCTGAACAGCTGCCCCATCACCACTCAGCAGACACGCGTCTTAGTGATGCCGTCGGGACTCCGACTGGGCAGGACGGTCACACATGCCTTTGATTAGTGTGCCGGACAAATGTGGCCTCCTTCTGAGTGGACGGGAGGGCACTGAGCACATTTTTCCTCACTCACCTCGGAGGCAGGCGTCAAGTGAGCGGATTCTGTGAGCACTGCTCTAACAGGAGTCGAATTAAGAAAAGTATTTAATTTTATCATGATCAATAACCACAGCAGTTGCTCTTCGATTATGAAAAATATATGCTCCTGAAAAGTGAGGTGGAAAACAATATTTCACCTAAGGAATTGTGTCTTCTGAACATGGTACGTTGCAAAACTGAGAGTGTTTGTAGACAGAAAACTACCTCCCCGCTGTGGGGGTGAAGGCAGCGTCTGGGCAACCAGGGGCTTCCCGGGGCTCAGGTCAGACGCGTGTTCTGAATGGTCTCAGATGTGTGCATCCAGGTCCCTCTCGCCCACCTTCACTTTCCCCAGGGCCTGGTTAACGCGGTGGTTTTGGTGGAGGCACTTGACCGCTCCGAGCACCAGCTTCTCTCATCCATCAAAGAAGGATAACCTTGGTGGAAGAAAGGAGACAGTATTGCTGGCTCATGGAAAGAGCTCAATAAATGTTAGTAATTATTGCTACTATTTAGATTACTTTTCTTTCAGCTCTTAGTTTAAATATCACTTTAATACCACTAACTTCTGGCCCTGTGCCGAAACTAGGTTACATGAATGGCTGTATGCTTCCATAGAACCTTCCCTAGAAAAATAAATAGCATTTTTGAGTATATACCAGGTTTTCTGTATTATTTTAATTGTTCTCCATGTATATACTATGATCCCATTTTACAAATAAAGGAACTTAGGTGCAGAGAATTCATATAACTTGTAAGGGTTGGCATTTGAATGTAGTTATTTTACTCCAAAGCTTATGTTCTTAACTGTAACACTTACCATGTTTTATTGATTATTTGTCTTTTCTCTGCTAGCCGGTAAGCTCTGTGTGTCCACCAGCCCCTCGTTCTTTCCAAACCACCACTGACTAATGCTTCTCTCTCTCTCTCTCCAACACACACCGATGTCCACAACTTTCTTACTCGTTTCTCCTCAGTTTCACCTCAACAATAACATCTTTCTCTGTGTTCTTGATTTCTAGTCTAATCTCCATTTCAAGGTCATTACTATAATACTGCCCTTGCTGACGACTAGACTTGCCCTCATCCTTCTGACCATCTGCTATACCGTGTGTTATCAGTCAGGGGCTTGGATTGCAAGGCATAGAAACTGTCTCTGATCATTTTAAGCAGAAAGGGCATACACTGGAAGGATGTGAAAGGCTCAGAGAACTGATGAGACCAGGACCAGGCTTAGAAAATTAGAAGGAACCAAGGATCCCATTCCCCCACTGCAGCCCCCAGCAGTCCACACCGTTTTGCCTTATGTGATCAGGAGACAAAGTCCTGAAGTCCGACTGGCTGAGCACAGGGCCCACTGCCTAATTCCTAGGATGGTGAAGTATGAGAGGAACCAGGATTGGGCTGTTTTCAGCTTCCATAATGGAAGATGAGACTGGAAGGCACTGGGATCACTCATGTTCGAGACCACATACACACAGGCGGAAGGATATGTCTTCACAAGGCAAGAGGATAGATGCTTGGTAGCCAAAAACTATGCTCACCATTGCCAAGTTCTTTAATTTCCCACTCCCAATTTCCTAAGAATGGACAGTCTCTCAGAATACAGCCCTGGTCCACTAACATACCACGTGACTTCACTTAAGAAGCTTCCCGTGCTGAATCCTTTGTGTCTTTTTGATTCCTATAGCACATGTCCCTTTGGAGGCCTGCCTGTTCCCTGGGTTGGGCACAGGTCTTAACAAGTGGGGCAAAGAATGCACCGTGGACAGTCACAATGACCCCCATCTATTTACAGCTTGGTGTCTTGGCTCTGGGTAAGCATCCCTTTCCCAGCTTGCTCCTCTGGACATCTTTCCAAATCTGCTCCTGTGGTCTGGATCCTTGACCATGCAAAGGCATGTGCCTCCCTTCCTATGTCCTCCCATTGTTTTAATTATTTTTCCAGGTTACTGAAAAATAATTGACACACCTCACTGTATAAGCGTAAGGCATACAGCATGATGGTTTGATTTGCATATAGTGATGATTACCACAGTAGCTTCAGCTAGCATCCATCTCCTCATATCGATACAATAAGAAGAAAAGGAAAACGAGAACAAAATTCTCCCGATGAGAACCCTTAGGAGTTACTCTCTTAATGACTTTCCTATATATTGTACAGCAGTTACCTATAGTCATGATGTTGTACCTCACATCCCTAGTACTCATTTATCTTAGGACTGGATGTTTGTATCTTTTGATCACTTTCTTCCATTTTCCTCTCCCTCTACTTTCCACCTCTGGTAGCCACAGTCTGATCTCTCTCTCTCTCTCTCTCTCTCTCTCTCTCTCTCTCTCTCTCTCTCTTTCTCTCTATCTTTCTCGATTCCCCATATAAGTGAGATCATACAGTATTTATCTTCCTCTGTCTGACTTATTTTACTTAGCATAATGCCTTCAAGGTCTATCCATGTCACAAATGGTAGGACTTACTTGATTATTATGGCTGAATAATGTATATGTATATATCACCTCTTACTTCTTTATCCATTTATCCATCAGTGGACAGTTAGGTTGCTTCCATGTCTTGGCTCTCGTTAATAATGCTGCTGTGAACATGGGTGTGTAGATATCTTTTTGAGTTAGTTTTTTTATTTCCTTTAAAAAATGTGCTGATTTTCCTTTCTTTCATTTCTATAGCCTACACTCCTCAGGAATCCCTGACTGTCAACCTGCTTCTAGCTATTAGTCTTTGCTTCTGCATGCTGTCACGGTGACTCTTTTTACTCCCCCTGGCTTTGAGGTTCTAAGCCTAGTTCATGAATCTTCTGTTGCTTCACTGTGGCCAACCAGCTCTCCTGGATTCTGCATCTAAGTCCATGCCCATGGCCTGAGTCTAGACATTGTTACTGCTGGTTCAATACTTTTGGAGTTTCCAGAAATCATGGTGGCAGGAGCAATAAATGCAATATGACCTTTGTGACTAGTTAAAAGAGAGGCCCAGGATTTGTTACATTCTTAAATCCCAGCTACCTCTCTGTCCCAAATTCTAATAAATGGCCTACTCTACCTTTTCTTGAAGGACTGTTATGCAGACTGAATCTCAATTCTAGTGTAAAGCTTTTGACTGTTCCCCTTTGTGCCAGTCCTGCTTTGGTAATACTTAGTGCTGTGGTCCTTTCCGTGACTGTAAACACGTCTTATGCTAGAGTCCTGACATTGACCTTGAGCCCTGTTGGCTGGGACACATTGCTCTGGTGCCACCTGCTTGTTTGCTGACGCCAAAGGCCAAGCACATCTTTAAAATGCTCCAGGGGGAAAGTGGCTACAACTGTGAACAGCTTGATAAGAATACAGCCAAGCAGCCTTGGATGTTGTGAAGTAGCAGAGCTCGCTGAACAGCATTAGTTGGAACTCTAATACCGAGGTCTGTTTCTGTGTTGGCTTCTGAGCCCCTGGTCCAGTGTTCACAGCTCAGCTTGGCCGTTACCTTTGTGATTAGACTCTCAGTATTTCTCTCATGTACCTTGGGATCAGATGTAACACTTCACGGGCTTCATTTTCCTTCCTTTCTCCATTCCTCTACCGTAGGATGCGCTTGAATATGTCTTTACCTTCCCTGTGAGTGTTCTTCATTAGTCTACCTGGAAGAAACCAGCCCCATCACAGTGGAAGGTTCAGATGTCCCTACTGTATCTGCCCTGTTTTGCTGAAGAGAGCCAGGATCTCTGACACAGACCCTGTTCCAAAAAAGGCCACTTATGCGTATTCACTCTTCTATACCTCCTCCACTCTCCTTAGGCTTCCCACACTAGCAGTCTTCTTGCCCTCTTACCAAATGGTCTTGCCTCTTGCTTTTCTGAGACTGTAGAAACCAGCAGGTAGTTGCTTCTCCTCTGCCTGCTCCCTCAAAGTCTGCCTTCATTCAGCACCTGTGTTGGAGGAGGAGGATTCCCCTTAGGAGCGAGGCTTGTTCCTGGTCGCAATAGGTAGTCCTGGAGCATATCTCCTCGTTCAGAATGGTGCTTTGTCAGGTGTTCTGCATTTTCCTGGGCAGTCTCAGTCTCTCTTCTTCTCTGTGGGATTCTTCCCATCTGCCTTTAAACCAGCTTGATCTATGGCCTCCAAAAGAATGGTCTTATGTTCTCTCCTTGCCAAACTTCTTGACTCTGTGGGCTGAACCCATGGACTGGGCGTCCTCACTACTATTTCACCTCAAATGCCCTGCAATCTGGCTTCTATTGTCACCAAATTCTGAAGTTCCTCTCTCACAATTCACTGTTAACCTCCTACCTGCCAAACATAAAGGCACATTCTCAGATTTTACGTCCTTTGTCTTCTCAGCAACATGAGCACTGTTAAAATAGTTGATCTTAACATTTCTGATTAGAGTTATTCTTTTCTATATGACCACGTTATTTTTATTGAATGTTTGAATGCTGTTTGGCTTCTCCTATGTGTTTCTCTATTCTTGCGAGCTAGATGTAAGTTCCTGGAGCTTGGGAGCTGTATGTTATAGATGATAGATAGACATTGTTGTGCCAGGAGCATTTAGCAATATGCTATGTACCTAATAGGTGTATAATAAGTATTTTCTAAATGAAGAAATAGCACTATTCAGAGTGAATTATTTATTCATTCACTTATTCATTTATGAACAAATACTTCTTATGTACTATATACTGATGCGGTTGTGTGCTGTGGTGTAGTCATTCACAAGACATGCATAGTTCCTGCTTTCAGAGGACTCATCGTCCAGTCGGAGATGCACACATGTAAATACACAATTGTGATACATAACGATAAGTGCTCTGTTGGGGAAGCACTTAACTGGAGGGCTGAGGGTCAGGGAAGGTTTCCTGGAAAAAAATAATGTGTAAGCTAAGAGTTGGACAAAAGGAGGGAAAAGGAAGCAAGCGTTCCTGACAAATGGACTCTTGTGTTCAAAGGCTAAAGAACATGACTCTTGAGGAACAGACTGAAAGAAAATCAGAGCCATGGAGCATAAAGAATGAGGGAGATGAAGCTGTCTGGGCTGGGCTCTGTTGGGCAATTCTGCTCCATGTGGGCCTGCTGGATCTAATATGACTTCGTTACTCATATAGTCAGTGCACACAATTGCAGTGTTTTCACCAGTGTACTTGGCTTGAAGAGCTGGAGACCATCTGGTCTTCTTTCTCTTGTCTCATGGGGCCTCTCCAAAGTGCTAACCTAGGCTTCTTACAGAAGGACAGTCTCAGAGTAATTGGGTTTTTAATATATGGTGCTTGGTTTCCAAGAGGTAAGAAGCAGAAGCTGCAAATACTCTTAAAATCTGAACCCATAAGACCTAGAACCTAATTTCTGATCCATGCTCTTGTTCAAAGCAAGTCGCAAATCCAGCTTAGATTTCACCACTTAGTATGTGGAATAGCATGTGTGTACAGGACAGGAAGAGTTGTGGGATTATCTTTGGAGACTGTCTACCTCACTCTTCCCTCTGACCACAACAATTTACATCCCTCCCATGTGAAAACTGCTATATCCCCTTTCCAAAGCCACCAAACTCTCTTCCAATTATGGCATCAGGCTTAACGCCAGCATCTCATGATCTGTACCAAGTCCAGATGTGGCTGAGGCATCTCAAGTGCTTCTCTTCTCAATATAGAGAAGGAGTTACCTTCTCCTCTTCCCCTCACACCCCCCCTTAAACAACGAGACAGTGAGAATAACTGTAATAAACACTATATTTAAAAAGGGGGAATGGAAGCCACATAGCAGTCCGTGGTCCATAGCAATTCTAAAATGCAGTTGGGCATGTGTCCACTGCAACCCCTGCTCTGGGGACCACGGGACATTTCATGATGAAGACCTAGTCTGCTCCTTGAGGTTGGTGCTTCAGATCTGGTTATGTCCTGTGGGAGCTGGACTGTGTTCTCTGAGATATCCTTTTTCCTCAGGAAATGGTCTGAATTTCCAGCTGTGTAGCATTCTCAGACGTCTTTATGTCCATAGAAGTTTTATGTGCACTCTTTCTGTGAATTTTAGTCCAAATTTGTGGTGCTTTTATTAGTAACATTATCTTAAGACCTTTATAAGTTTTCTATGAATCTTACTGGGAATTTATTCCATTCTACAAAGCCACAGCTACAGATCTCTTTGAGACAGGCCTTTTTCTACTGTGAGCTGCAAGTCGGGAGATTTCACACAATGCCTGAGAGATCCTAGAAGCTTTTCCCTCTCTCTCTCTTTTTGGTTTAGCTGAGGGTGTCTAAGAGACACCACCATAAATCTTTCTGAAGTCTTAACGAGAGGTCTTGTAGCTCCACCATTAATTTGATCTTTACCTTGAGGCCACGCTGTACTGGCGATGCCCTGGGTTTGGTCTTTGCCCTGAGACTAGCTGGAAAATCTGAGAATTAAAAGTACACCAGTAGGGTAAATATCTCTGTTCTCTGAAATGACCCAGAAGCAACAATGAGCACCCCTAGTACCCAGTCTGTGTCCTATAAAGACTATTCTCAACTCAGAGGAACCAGGACTTCTTGGAGAGATGGTTGATTCCAAGTTTAGAGCAAAAAGTGTGCAATGATTTTGAGTATCATGTTGGGGCAAACAACTGGACAGCTATCAAAGACAAATGGGGCAGGTTGGTGAGGCTGCGGAGAAATCGGAACTCTGTACATTGCTGATAGGAATGCAAAATGGTTCAACTGCTGTAAAAACAATTTGGCAGTTCCTCAAAAAGTTAAACATAGCATTACCATGTGACCCAGAAATTTCACTCCTAGGTATATATCCAAAGGAATAGAAAATAGGGCCTCAAAGACACATATGCTGATGTTCATTGCATCATTATTCGCAACAGCCAGAAGGTGTGGAAACAACTCAAGTACCCACTGGCAGATGAATGGATAGACACAATGTGGCTTGTACATACAGTTACATATTATGCAGCTATACAAAGTAGTGAGTATCAATGATGCCTGCTGTACAACATAGAGAATCTTGAAAACACTGTTAAGTGAACTAAACCAGACACGAAGCACAGATATTGTATAATTCCACTTATATGAAATATCTGTAACTGAATAATTCGTAGAGACATAAAGTAGATTAGTAGTTACCAGAGGCTGGGGTGGGAATAGGGAATTATTGTTTAATGGGTGCAGAGTTTCTCTTTGGGGTAATGAAAAAGTTTTGGAAATAGTGGTGATGACTACACAACATCGCAAATGTAATTAGTGCCACTGAATTGTATAGTTAAAATGGTTAAGATGACATATTTTATGTTATATATATTTTACCGTGATAAAAAAATCTAATGGTCATATCGTAAGTACAGTGCAGACAACTTGAAGAAACTCCCACCTGGCTCACATTGGGACAAGTTGATCATTAAAAGGATTAATAACTACATTTAGTTGAGACATATCAAACATATAAAAACTCATGACTTCAAACGGATATTTAAAAAAAATTGGTCACCATTGCGTCTTTCTAGGGGACAACTTTCTAGCAATGACTCTGAAGATTGGCAAATAATGGAGGAAGAATTAAGCAGTCACCCTGCTCTTCCTGAAAGAATTATGTTTAGGAAAATCAATGGCTGATTAGGAGAGGTTCTTCTTTACAGAATTCCAGCTAACAGATGCTAGGATAATCATGGAAATGGAAAATTCCCATTTACAACCCCAATGAAACAAGAGATCGTTAATGAAGAACGTTGTCACGGAGGGATCCATGGATCCCATGGATCAATCATTATGCGCTCAAAATGGGGCCCCAGACACCTGTGCCTTGTGATACAGTAGGGTGTGCCCAGCAGCATCTAGGAATGGCTTTCTTAAAAACAGCAGAGCAACCTGAATCTAATCAGACCTTTAGTTTTAACCTCCAGTTTACAGACAATGGGGAAAATAGAAGAACACATTCAGTGACTCCATATAGGACATTTTAGAGAACAAATGGTCCAGTTTTACTGTTCCGGAAAAGAAGGATGAGAGAGGAAGGAAAGGCAGGGAGGAAGGCTATGGAACAAAGCTAACAACCAAATGCAAGGTGTGAGCCTTGTAGATGCTGGAGAGAGCAACCGGTTGTAAACGGGCGTCTTTGAGACAGTCAGGGAAATTTGAATATGTTCTTATTATTTGATGGTAATAATCAATACTTATCATTGTTTTAGGTTTCATAATGGCATAGTGATTATATATGCACAGATAAATAGCTAATCTTATCAGTTAGGAATCCATACTAAATGCTTTTTTAGTAGAGTGGCGTGATGTCTTGCTTTTGCTTTAAAGTATTCCAGGAAAAAACCAAAAAGCAGCCAATTTGGGGAGAAAGATGAAACCAGATTGGTAAAACGTTGATGGTTATTGAAGGAGAATGGTGTGGATTCATCAGGGTTCATTATATTATGCTCTTTATCTTTGTGCGTTTAAACACAGTAAAAAGATTTTAAAGTTGCATTTGCATTTGTTGAATAAGAAAATACAATCTAAAAATAGAGGGCTGCACTCCCACTTTGCCTGGGTTTTAAGACCTTGTAAAGGTAACTGGGAGCGGCATCAGCCCATGCCAGAGCAGAAAGGAGCCGAGGCACATGGGGGCTGTGCTCGGGAACGGAAATATTTTGAGCTGCAGCTTTGAGGAGCTGAGATCGAATCGAATTAAAAGACGTGGCCTGCATGCAAACAGTCGGATGGTCTCCGCGAGGGACTTTATGTTCCTTTTGTGCTTCTGGCCTGCCAGCCCCGCCTTTGTGCCAACAGCTCTGTCTCTCACAAGCTGGAGGCCAATTCTTCATTCAGTGAGTTAATTTTAAATGAAATGAAAGCCCAAGTCATAATGTTTGATTCACTACACAGGCAACAGGCACGGTCTGCCTCATTAATGATTAACACGGCCGCTGGTAATGTCTTGCAGCTGGTTGACCAGTTTGATGATGCCAAAACTTGGCTACCTCTTCCTCCTGCTCTGACTAACGTGGGAATAGCTTTCCTCACAGTGGCTCAAGCTTGGTGCTTTGTGGATACCTTACCCACCAATCCACAGGGGTTATCAAGAAGGAGGAGTGACGTCTGTTGTACCGGGACCAACTCAGATGCAAAGGCTCTAATGGTTTTGCTGGGCCAGACCCACAGCACGCAGGACCCAGAACGCATTTATCTGGTGTTGAAAGAAATAGGATGTTAGCTACCCCAATGGGCAAGGCAAAGTCTTAGAAAGTTAGGGGCCACCAATATAGAGACCGGACCCGGAAGGAGTTGCAGGAGGTCCCAGATAGGCAAGAAGAGAATTAAGAACCAACGCTTCCAAAAGGTGCATGTAGGAGTCTAACACCGAAGGTCATGGAGCAAGTTGGGGCAGACCAAAGTTTTGAAATCCAGGCTCAAGTGAGTTGAATTCTACAAAGAGGCCGCCTCCACACAGTGTGATGTGAATATCAGATTGCTCTACCCACATTCTGCAGAGGCCCAGGTCTGAGAAAACCTGAGTGGGGAAGTGCCTGTTTCTGCGACTGGCCAATCATGGCATTGAAAGGCAGGCAGAGTGGGATAGAGGTGACAGGGAGGCTTTGAAGTCAATAGCTTGAGTTGAAATCTTAGGCATTCTATTTATTATCTCTGTGACTTTGGACAAGATGCTTCATCTATGGAGATTCATTTTCCTCGTGTATAAAACAGAGCATTCATAGGATCAAGTAACTAATGCAGATAAGAAATGGTAGCTGTTATTCATATATGGAGAGTCTCAGATATGAGCACTGTTTTTCTTTGTCAGGTGTGTATGTTTATGCATACCTCATCTCTTATTTACTTGGGAAAAGTTCCTGTGATGTGAATGTTGTTAGCTCTATATTATAGGTGAGGAAACCGAGGCTCGGGACCTGCCCTGGTCATTGCCTGGAAGTAGCAGGGTGGGGACCAAGCCAGCTCTGCCTCCTGAACCTCTTGCTGCCCACTCTGCCACAGTCCATCAGCTTCTTAGCCTCCCCTAGTCTCAGTTTACTTCTTGCTCTAGCATCCCCGGGGATCGTGACTAGCTCCCCTGGACTGCTTGGCAGAACAGCGGATAATTGACCGAAGCGTACCTTGGCTTGCTCTTGGAAGGTCCCACGTCAGTGAGAACAGAGCCCCAACAGAGCAGCGCCTCTGTGCTGGCTGCTTGCCTTTCTTGATGGCCCTAATTAAGATGATGCTATGGATATTCTAGGCTGTGAAGACTGATTTGGGTTAAGTACTTGTACACTTAATTTGCTTTTCCCTGATGTATGCTGTGACTGTCTCTGTGCCCGTTCTGTGACCCAAGATGCTCATTTTTCAGCATTAGAGGTAGCAAGGACATAAGAGGAGAGTTTTAGGAATTACACCGTGTCCCATCCCCACCTTGGCCTCCAGTTCACGCAGGCACACAGACACGTACACGCGCGTGTGCAAGCCTCTGCACACTCGTGTTGGAAGGAAGCCTCCCGGTGCCAGAACAGACACTGTTTCACTTGGAAGAAGTGTTTCCTTCCTCCCCTTCTAAAACCTTGTCAGGGTAAGAAAAACGGAAGCTGTGACTTTTCAATGCCATCTGGTGAGTTAGATTGAGCATCGGCGCTGGGGTGTATGTCTGTTGTGCTGAAACAGACTTCTCTAGGGTCCAATAGCTGACATTCCTTGGGCTCTCAGGGTGACCGCCATCGCTGTCACCTTTTGAAGGCACTCTCCCTGTGTGAGTCATGCGCATCTCAGTCCCAGACCACCTGCCCAGGGTCTTGGCGAAGGCCTTGTTCAGTTAATGAAGAGCTGAATCGCTCTGCCTGCCAGCGTGGGCCACAGCCTCTGACTCCTTTTCATCCAGCCCCGTCAGTGTTCCTTCATTTTCACAGCAGCACCAGTAGAACCAGCTAATTGCAAGGCCCTGCTATGAAACCTATTATAAAAGTGAAAACTGAGGCTGGAGGAAGGCTTCCTGTCTGCTCCCTCCTGCAAGGCCGAAGCCTCCTCTACAGCAGTCAGAGCAGAAGGCTGAAAGGCACAAGTCCCAGCCCAGGGGGAGACAGCAACATCTGCCAGTGAGGTCGAAAGGTGGCAGCGAGTGGTCACCTCACTGGTCCCGGTGCCCTGGAGCTGGGGAAGACCAAAGGCTGCGTCAGACCAGGCCTCCATCTCCATCACTGGCCCTTGGCACTTCGGGTGATTCTGCAAACTCTCACTCAGCTGTGCTTCTCTGTCCCTCCTCCAGCCCTGTCACGGGCCAGCGCTGCACACTCAGGGCTCCTGCTCATGACTCCCTGACGCAGCCTGCGGGCAGTGGCTGAGCCCAGGCTCAAATCCATTGCTGTGAGGGAGGCCTTAGATCATGTGTGGACTTGGGTGGGCTGAACTACATTTCCCAGAATTCCCCTTTCTGGATGTTTCCTGGTAGGGTGGGCCACAAGAGAGGTTCCTGTGCGAGAACTGGGGGACAAAAGGGAAGCAGCAGCCGTTTTGTGGCGCCCACGCATTGTCACTGATCGGCTGACTCACCAGGTCAGTACGAAGCAGCATCGGCCTGCAGTGTTCTGCCTTCTGGATCTGCCAGGCTCCCTGATTCTTAGGGTCCATGCCTGCGTTGGCGCCTTGGTCAGGGACCCTGGCTTCAGGACAGCCACACCTCCAGGGCAGAGACAAGAGCTGACATGCCGTTCAGTCCGTCCTTGGGGGCCTGTGGTTCCTGCGTGTTCTTCCTTCCCCCTGCTTTCCCAGCTGCCTCCCTGTGGACCCCACGCTCCAAAACCAGCTGCACAGATGTACAGAAGAAACCACTTAGCCAGATCTCACAAGTGCAGAAAATCGTGTCCTGTGACAGATCTGTCTGTCCACCCATCTGTCAGCCTGCCTGCCTGTCTGTCTATGTATTTATCAAGCCTCCCAGCGGTTCTTGGACTGACTGCTGCCTGAGCAGACTGAAGTAGAGCAGCGCACCCAAGCATCCCCTGACTGCTGCCCGGGGGCCTGCGAGTGGGGCACTCATGGCTGGGCTCATCCAGACACGTTTCCCCGTTTCCTCTTCTGGGCCCTGATCCCCACCCCTTACATACTCCACACACAGAGGAAGTCGTGCTTGCTGTGTGGGTCACTGTGTTAGTACTGCCAAGGCCTCTTCCTGCTACCTATCAAGTGACCCCCCTGCTGTGCACACTTTCCTCCTCCTCATCCCTGCTCCCCGTCCTGCGCTCGAATCTTTGGGAAAATTGAGACTCAGGTCCTGACTTGTCTTAAGCCTAATAGAACAACCTCTTTGCAGGAGCAGGTGGGCGGGGGGGGGGGGGGTCAAGGAAAGGACCTAGCTGGGCAGCGAGGGCAGCAGATCCTCACGGCACCCCCTCTGGTGCGGGGCAGACAGATGAAGGAGAGAGCTTAATTTATTTTCTCTTACTGCCCCGTGGGAACATCATGGATCTGTTGCTCAGTCCAAGATCAGAGAAAGTTCCAAACAAGAAGCCAGTTTGGTCGAACTGTTTTCTGTCCCCCTGCTAACTACTGGGAGGGAGCTGGGAGGTGAAGACTGGCAGGCCTTCCCCCACCTCAGGCAGCAGACACTGGGCCCCTCCTACTCCCATCACTAAAGATAGAGCCTGGAAACTCTGACACCTCAGACCGATTTGCCCTAAGTCCCTTGTCATAGGGTGTGTAGAGTGTTTTGCTTTATGAGGTTTGATGGGTAGGTTGATGCTTCCTGGTAATTTCTCAGCACAAAATACTGACAGCTTGAATGAAACCCAAGGGTTACTATTTTTTCCTCTAATTCTTAGTTATTGTTTTTGCACCAGCCTCATTACTTCTCCTAGGTGGGATCGGCAGCAGAAACAGAAGGGGTGTAGTACCACCAAGGGGACTACTCCTCCAGTGTTTGTGGCAGGTGTCTCTGCTAGGCTTTTCCTAAGAGCCACATCCAGGTGTATCCAATTAGCCAAGAGGGCCACAAGGTCATTGGCATGAGGTCTGCATGTGGTTTGAGCTCCTAGACAAACAGTGCTCGTGCTTTTCAGGCAATTCCAAGTTGTTTCTTCCGTGGTCTTTCCCTCTTGTCCTTGTCTCCTGTTTTCTACTCATAGCTCCGTGGTACTTGGCTTCACATCAGAATCCACACCATCGCATACATCGAGGGGCTTTGAAGGGGCGGGGGAGAGAGCAGAGAGCTCCCTGGGAAAGATTTGGGTGCTGCGGTGCCCAGGGGTCTGTTAATCAGAAGACTCAGGGCAGGAAGGGGACTTGGAAGTACAGCAGCCGATTCTGAAGGACTTTCCATCTGAAAGGTCGGCAATGATGAGAATGGTGCTGTTGATGATGACGACCATGGTGACAATAATACCCATTTGGGTCTGACAGGCTGTGATGTTCCCATGTGACTTCCCCAGACCCAGCTACACTCGAGATGCATCCATTTGATCTCTGCATTAATAAAACTGCTGGTTTAATTCATGGATCCACACCCCGTATGAAAAACCAGTGGCTGAAGCTTGTCGGTGCTGAGTATCACTGAGTGAAGCCACACTCTGCATTCAAAGGATGCTGCTCCCGGCCGGTGTGGCTCAGTGGTTGAGCATCGACCATGCACCAAGAGGTTGTCAGTTCGATTCCCGGTCAGGGCACATGCCCAGGTTGTGGGCTCGATCCCCAGTGGGGGGCATGCAGGAGGCAGCCTATTCTCATCGATATTTTAATCTCTCCCTTTCCCTTCCTCTCTCTCTAAAAAATCAATAAAAAAGTATTTTAAAAAACAAACAAACAAACAAACAAAACAAAACAAAAGGATTCTGCTCCTAGTATCCTTCAGGGGAGATCCAGTCATTGCCCTGCTCCCTCCACTCACCCGCCCTTCCTTTCCCATCCCTTCCTCCTCGCTGCCGTGGGGTTCGGGGTCTGTGCAGAGGTTTATTTTCCTTGCCAACAGCCCGTGGGCTTGAAAACACAGGCTCACTTTCCTTTGGCTGAGTTTAAAGGACATCTTCATCTGACTTCCTTAGGGACTTGATACAGCTTTCTGTAACATTTTCTTCTCTTTTCCCCGTCTCTGCCTGTGTCTTTTCTCTTTCCTACATCTGTCTTTCCTTCTGGTTCGTTCCCTTCCCACCTGCCCTCTTACTCCTGCAATCTGCACAGAATAACACACAACTCGGTGCACGCAGAAAGGCAGCGAACGGCTCTGCAGTGGGCAGGGCAGTGGGCGCAGACCCCGTGCTCACACGCTCCGTACCCCTGGCTGCTGCAGCCGGGCTGTGAAACCCCTTAAAGGCGCAGTGAGTGGCAGCAGGCGCGGGGCTGTAGGAGGTTTGTTGGAGCCGTGTTAGACTGGGCTGCCTGGAGAGACATTATCAGATCTGCACGAAAGCTTGGACACTGGCGGGCATGGATGCCTGGGTGCAGGATGGGGTGATTACCTGACCAGCCCTTTAGTACCGGAGTAAAACGGACTTTATAGCAGACCGCAGGGCGTCCACAAAACAACTCGTTTGCATTTCCCCATTCTAAGCGCGTTTGTTCTTCCTCCAAGCTGCTCGGCATGCTTTCTGCTCCCCACACAGTGTGCAGTCGATCCTGTGCTTTCTTCTGCACCCCGAGATGAGTGAGAATGGGTGTGGCAGATGCCAGACACTCTGGATCAGGATCTAAGCACTCAGGTGCAGTTCCCACGGATTCGAATCCAGGTCAATCCTACGTCCTCTTAGAGGAATAGAAGTGATCGTCAGCCTCATTCTGTTGATGGGCAAAATTACCAATGGGAGACAGGGACATTTGCAGAGTGCCTCTCTGGCAGAGGTCTCTTCCAAGGCCCTGGGCGTGACCCCATAACAGATGCGTATGAGTCAACGCTTAGGAAAGTATTTTGTTGTTACCACAATTGGTTACGATTGCTGTCTCTTTCGACTCCAGGTCCCCCTCTGTGTCTCTTCCCCTCGTTCAGGAAAGTGTTGGAAGTCCGTGGGCAGTATGGAGGGCACCGAGGGAGCAGCTGAGGCGTTTGGGTTTGGTGGAGAAGTACGTCACTTCCATGTGTAGTCACTGCCGCCTGTCCCAGTGTAGGAGTGGCTTCCAGGAACATTTCCGTCACCTGCTGGTGCCGAAGCTGTAGGGCTGGAAGTCACATCATGACATGAAGATGCGTGCCAGGGACGGGGTACACGTGGGCAGCGGAGGAGAACCGAGTTTGGGATGTCGCGTTACCAACGAGTGTGTGGGAAATGCTTTTAGATCTTACAGCTCACACATGAAGGAAACGAGACGGAAATGTCCCCAGATTTGTCAACAAGCATAAAAATTTACACGACACTGCTAATTATAAGCCATGAAGCTGAAAGAAACCTCTCTAAATGATCAATAATAAAAAACAAATGCTCATCAATTATGGAGAGAAAAGGCTCAATTGTCTTTCTCTTCTCTCTATGGAGACGAGCTGCCATGCCGAGACGTGGGTAGGCGTTTAATAACGCATGACGGAAGCATGGAGACGGAGCAGGAGATTACTCAAAGCATTAGGTGATTTTGAAAAATTTAAAAAACGCTTGATGTTTGTGGTGTTCAAACATGTCAGCTTTCTAAATATGCAATTTTTCTGCGGTTCATTTTCTCTTCCTAAACAAATGTTCACTTGGATGCTTACGTTTCAATTTGTCATTGTGTGTTCTTTTTTAAGAGCGGAATTCCCGAGTCGGGTACCCTTCAGGCTTGGTGAGTCCCGAGTCTGCCCTGCGCGTTTGACTTGCTTCTGGGGCCGTTCGCTCTGGCGGCTCTTCTGCTTTCTGGGCAGGTCTCTGTCGCCCGACTGTGCGTCCGGCATCTAAGCTACAAGCAGAGCCAATGCATGAACCCCCCCAACACGTGTTGAAACTCTCATGCACGGAACTAAACTCCCTGGAGTATCTTTGCCTTTCCTAGGGCCTTTTCTTTTCATTCAGGGTGAAAGCCTGTGAGGTTGATTGGGAAGATTCCTGGGACAGTCTGATTGTAGCTGAAACTCGGGCACTACCTAATTGAGTAAATTTGGCCAATTCGATATTCTTTTTAGACCCCAATTTCCTCTCCCTTCTGGCATAATTATGATTGCCCAGTCCGTCTTTCAGGGGTATGGAGAGTACCCCTGGGATTCAACGAGAGGTTCCAGTTGTCTGGAAAGTACAGAGTGCTTTGCAAACAGAAGGGATTAGGTTTCATTTAGAAAGTCAGGGCAACCATCTTCCAACCTGAGATTTTAGATACGTAGCTTGGGATGCCAAGAGAGTCGATATTCTCTCTGCATTTCTGCTTCTCACAATCACGACCACTTTGTGTTTCGTATGTCTGGTGCAAAAAGCCATGGCACCTTGACTGGATCACGTGTGATGGGCAAA
Organism: Tadarida brasiliensis; assembly: GCA_030848825.1. NCBI lineage: Eukaryota > Metazoa > Chordata > Mammalia > Chiroptera > Molossidae > Tadarida > Tadarida brasiliensis. The sequence goes on from CM061275.1 coordinate 45,126,430, forward strand.
CAACCATTTCTCTTACACGTCAGGGTTCTCAGAGGATCTGGTGTGCAAGGGGGCTCAAGTCAATTCACGTCCTCCGGGGCTGCTCCTCCAAGGGGAGTTTCTCCCCTGTGCACTGAAATCTCTGAGGCTTCTCATGGACTTGAGAGTGTCTTGTCTTTTCTGGGATATGTCACCCAGCGCTTTCCAAGTGCGTGTCTAGGCAATCAGGGTCAATACATCGTTTAGGGTAAGCATATGAGACAGCGATTGACAGCCCAAATGAGCATAGGCTCTGGCTCCCAGCATTAGTTTCGGTATTAGGAGTCACGTCTGTGAGCAGAGATCAATGACCGAGGAAGAGAGCATCTCGAGAGGAGATGTAGCCTAGAGTACTGAGTTTGTCACAGCTGGCCTCCACGTTCAAGCTGGCCTCAGGACTCAGGCTTCAAAGTCAGTTCCAATTAAACAGTTACTTGCTGGGTTCCTGTTTGTTCCAGACATTGTTGTACACGATAAGAAATGAGGAATCAAGCTTGTCCCTCCCTGCAATGAGGGTAAGTAGGTTTAAGACACATATACAGCCCTGGCTGGTGTGGCTCAATGGTTAGAGCACTGGCCCACCCACAGAAGTGTCACAGGTTTGATTTCTGGTCAAGGGCGTGTACCTAGGTTGCAGATTCCATCCCCTGCCCTGGTCGGGGTGCCTGCAGGAGGCAACCAATCGAAGTTTCTCTCTCACATCGATGTTTCTCTCTCTCTCTCTCTCTCCCTTTCCCACCCTCCCTTCCACTCTCTCTAAAAACCAATTTCCTCAGGTGAGGATTAACAACAACAAAAAGCCACAGATACAGCACGTTCATGCCTGCCGGGCCACAGCTGCCACAGCAATAGAACAAAAGTTTGATCCAAGGAGGGAGAGAGAATGTGCTCTCAGTTTGACCGCTGTTTTTCTTTATTTGCACAGTGGGGCAAGGCTGAGTGAAAATGGACTTAGGTTGAGGTTAACCTTCAAGGGAGAAACTCCCCTCGAAGGAGCAGCCCTGGAGAACATGACTTGACCTCACCTGCCCCTTACACAGCAAATCCTCCAGGAAACTTCGCCAAGGTAACCTTTGCACAGGTTAGTCTACACGTGACCGTCTGTTTCTCCTCCGGAATGATCAGGCACTTCTTTCCCACAATGTGTTAGTCACGGTTCTGCGTCCTGCTTAGACAAAAGAATACTCACTTCCTGACTTCAAGGGGAGCGTGGTCTAATCCTGTGGCCTTCCGTGCGTGCGACAGTGCTGCTGGCTGTCGTGGCAGGGTGTGTATGCGTCAGGAAGGATCTGTGCTTGTCTGGGGCCACTTTCCCGCCCCGTTCTTCTGTGATCACTCGCTCTTGGTTGCAGGGCAGTGAAACAGCTCTGGGCGTGCGCCTGTGGACATGGCCCGCCACAGCCTCACCCACGTGGCACTGAACACACAACGTGGCTTCATCTGTTGTGGCCCAGCCATCTGCCAAGCCAGCCTCACAGCGTCTTTCCATTCCTGGAGCTCTGTCCTGACACGTGGAGGGGCAGCAGAATGTGGAGACACATATAAGGAGATATCTGAGTGAAGAGTCGTGGACGTGGAGTTCGAAAATCTGGATTCTAGTCCATCTCAGCCACAGGGAGCTGTTTGTTTCCAGTCCTCCCTCAGCTCTGCCTACTCAGGTGTGTGTGTGTGTGTGTGTGTGTGTACGTGTGTGTGTGTTCCTAGACATTATTACCTCTACCTGCGGGTTGACGGCTGAGCTCTGCCTGGAACCTCCCCGTGGCAGGGCACAGTGTCCACACAACAGTAATGAGGAGCAGCCAGAATGGACCAAACGGTCGGCCAAGGGGAAGTCACGGGAATCGGGAGTGAGGAGACGGGGCCAGACAGGAAGGTGAACGGAGGAGGCGCCGGGCACCATGAAGGACCGCTGCTCAGGCAGCCTGTCCCAGTTCACCGCCCTTACAGCCCCTCACTCTCCTGCGTTCATTCCGAGGGAGGAAAGCAGGCTTTCCGTGTTGGTTATTTAAATAGCTTACTTTAAGAAGGAGGCTGCAGTTCATGAAGAGTCAACATCAGAGGATTGCCTCGACTTTCATCATGTAATCAAGACAGGACGTCGTCTAACGGCTTCATTATGCATCAACAGCGGCCCGAGTGAAATGCTCGCTTTTTAATGGCTTTATCCAGTGAAAATAAGATCTGTTGTTCCTATTATGCCCCTTAAAATAAAAGCCCTTCAAATTATCCTTCTAAGAACATTTTTCATCTAACCGGCTTCGTGAAGTTAGAGGACGGACTTTCAAATTCATGTAACCCAGCCTAAAACAGTGTCTTATGGCTTAACGTATCGATGAAAGGGTTAAGTTTTAGGACCCGTCTCCCATGTACTGTAAATATGGAAACAAGGGCAGCGAGAACAACTTCTCTCACATTTAGGATGATCCGTGGCTCATACCTTCGTTCCAGCTCAGGAGTTCATTTCGTAACAAAGGGCTGAGGAATTCTCTGCTTGAGGCGCATACATCACGACAATCTCAGACCCAAACGACGGCCCAGCTCCATCAGGAATAACAAACGTCCAGGCTGTTTCAGACCAGAATTTATCTGTTCCCAGAGTTCGTCACGTGATCCCCCACCACTGCTCATTCTCTGAAAATAATTTCTCTCCATGTCCACAGGCTTCCAGCTCTCATCACCTGCAACAGTAAAGAATAGTCACCTCACCTCACATAATTTATCTCTGTGTCCACAAATCTCTCCAGGTCTCCACAAACAAAGCAGAATGCAAAATACAGAGCGCAACTGTTCAGCAGCACACGGGCCCATCTCCAAGTGCACAATAGGAAATGTGAATAGAGGAGAAAATTGTGGGCTTGGGACTTCTAGCCAGTGGCTCTGGTTTTACTCCTGCCTCACTCTAAGCTCAGTGGGCTTCTGCCTGCACATGGATTCTCTTTGCTTCTAATATGAAGCAATAGTCCAGTGCAGTTTGCTCTCAAATCAGACTCCGGTATCCTTTCTCAGCTCTCTTGGGAAATGCCATAAGAGGAACGAAAGAGCTAGAATCACGTGTTAGCCTAGAAATAGGAAACAGAGCTTAGACCTTGAAAGAAGAACATGTCCAACAACCATCTCCATATGTGTTTACTGCAGAGTCCATGGTGGTTTGGGTTAGTACCAAAGGAAAGGAAAGAGATAAAAGGCCAAGAAATCAGGGGCATCATGGCCTGAGCCAAGAGGATTATGTGTTTTCTTGCAAATACGCTCAGCTAAATAGTATGTTAGGAAAATCTAGAGGGTGAAATTACAGCGAAAAATTCACCACAAGTACCATCAAACTCAGTAAAGTAAGTCCCCCGGAAGAAGCCAGTAGAATGCTGCTCTTATGTTCAGGGGAAACAAATCAAATGCAGCCAGGGAATACCAGACAAATAACATGACCATTATTTGGAATTTTGTTCGGGAATAGCCAATCACTCACCCAATTCCTGCCTCTTCTATTCCTTCTCCAGGTTCAAGCCAGTTACGTCATAATGAAGGAGTGGCCGTTGACCTCGGACTCTCTCCCGACCCTTCCCCAGCACTCCCCACCCTTCCACTGCTCCTTCTCCATCAGCCAGAGAATTCAGTCACCCCTTGCTTTCAATATCATCCTTACAAGCATTCCAGAACTGCTCACTGTTTTATAATCATACGTCTCTCCCACATACTTGACTACGTATCATAGTCATCTTTGCAACACTGTGCCCACCACGTGTAGCTGGTTCCGTGTTGATTTGCTGAATACATAGATTTGGAACCTAGAGGAAAATTTTGTTTTCAAATATTCTGGGAAAGAGTGTGTGTGTGTGTAATCCCTGAGCTATCTTAAATAAATTAAAATCTATAGGTTGATCATCATCTATACACTATATTAGGGCTTTTGCGTTTTTTAAAATTTATTTATTATAACCTTGTTGCATTTAAACTTAATTAAGAACAATTTTCCATCTAGAAAAGTGGAACTCATAAGCACATAGAATAGTGACTGTCAGAGGTTCGGGGATGGGAGAAATGGGAGATGTTGATCAAAGGCTACAAACTTCCAGTGATAAGATGAATGAATTCCGGGGATCAAATGTACAACATGGTGACTATAGTTAATAATAATAATGTAGTAGATACTTGAGAGTTGCTGAAAGAGTAGATCTGAAGTGTTCTCATTTCAAAAAAGAAATGGTAACTGTGTAAGGTAATGGAGATGTTGATCATTTCACAACGTAGAAGTTCACCATATCATTACATTTGCATCTTAAACGTATGCAATGTTATAGATGAATTATATTTCAATAAAGCTGGAAAAAGAGCAAGGATATATTGTACCTGGAAGTACACGTTTCCTCTGTGAGTCGCACTGGCTCTTCTCAAGGTGTTTGGAATTCTCTCTTGTAGCCTGCAGTGGGCCATTTACTAAATCATGCTATTTGCTGACAACCCCCAACTTTTCCTTAGAAACGTATTGCATTTCCTTTTTGTAAGGGGCTTCTGTAAAATTCGGGAACTTCTGAAAACCTACGAGACTGTCCATGTCTTTACTTACAAGTGTCAGTAAGTGAGGAACCGCGGACTTTATTTGCATAATGAATGTTCATTGAGGCAAAGGGACTCTCTTGTGCCCAGTTATCTGCCAACGTGCCCCAGTCCTTTCTCTTTGCATGAAGCCCTGTCCTTGCTTGTCTAAAGGTGGTAAGATTCTAGGCTCAGGAAGACCTCACGTCTCCAGTGAAGCTCAGTGACCTTTCCATCGCTCCCGTTCCTTAAGTGTCCGAGGACCGTTTTCTGTTCCTTCTTTTACTTCAGGTGCTCTAGAGAAAGTGAAGCAAACCCTCCACCATCCCTCTCTTTGACAGAGTGACCTGCTGTCTCCCGCTGCATATCTCGCTGAAATTAAGGGGTTATAAATGTGCCTCTAAGTGCTGGCTGCTGTGCTTTTATGATGAGTGAGAAATTAATTTCTTATCTGGTGGTGCTGGACTATCCTTTTCCCCACATGCCAGGTCTCAGAAAAAGCCTATAATTCTCCCAGACTGCTGTGCTCCTAAGTTAACTTTTTCTTTTTGTCTTTCCCCTTTCCTTTCTCTTTTTGGCTTTGTGGTTGACCTTGAATAGAATGCTTTCTCTGATGTCCAAGGGCTCCTCACACAAGTTGCCAGTGGCCATTGGATGACTTGAGATCCCTAGTTCTTACTCCATTGTTTCCACCTCTCTCATCTCCAATCTATAAAATATGTGTTGATTGTTTTTTAACAGGATGAGGTGGATGGTGATGTAGGAATGGGTGCTGACGCATGCGGTTAGCTGTTGGGAAGTTGCTTGTTATTTGTCCAGTCCAGGTTGTCCTCACTGCTGAGAGGGAAGTGTATCACACTCAGCGCATACACGAGAGAAGAGGAAGACTCTCACATCAACCACGTAAAGTCTCTCCTGGAAGGAGACGAGCACATAAACCCGAAGCAAACAAAAGGGAGGAAATAACGAAGATAAAATCAGAAATGAAATGGAAAACAGAATAATCATAGAAAAAATAAACTACACAAAGAACTGGTTCTTTGAAAAGATCAATAAAATTGACACACCTCTAGGAATATTGACAAAAGAGAAAAACTACGGAAGATACAAATTACCAATATCAAGAGTGAAGCAATTCTAAATGATCTCTTCTAGAAAATAGAAGTGGAGGGAGCATTTCCTAATTCATTTTATCAGCATTACCCTGATACCAAAATCAAAAAAAGACAGTACAAAAAAAGAAAATTTCAGACAAACATCCTTCATGCAGATATCCTTGATCAAATATTAGCAAATAGGATTTAGCAAGAAATAGAGAGAATCATGCACTGTGAAGTTCATGCCAGGGATGTAAGACTGGTTTAATATGAAAATATCAGTCAGCGAATGTAATATCATATTTTGCTTACCACGTCCTTCCTTCCTTCCTGATGTTCTAAGATTTCTTTCTGACTTCTTTATTTTATTTTCTTTTCTTTTATTGATTCCAGAGAGAGAGGAAGGGAGAGGGAGAGAGAGAGAGAGAAACATTGATGAGAGAGAACATCGATTGGCCACCTCCTGCATGCCCCCCACTGATTGAGCCCACAACCTGGGCATGTGTCCTGACCAGGAATCCAACCGGTGACCTCCTAGTGCATGGGTCAATGCTCAACCACCGAGGTACACCAGCTGGGCTCTTTCTGACTTCTTTTGTGTCTAGAGTACTTCTTTAGCTATTATTTTTTAGAATAGATGTGTTGGTGATGAATATTAGCTCTCCTTCATCTGAAAATGCCATGATTTTTCCTTTATTCCTAAAGGATATTTTCACTGGATATAGGATTCAGCACTTCCTTCTCACTGCCTGGTTTTTGACGATACATATACAATTTTTCCAATGTTTTTTCCTGACTGTGGGCAAGGCGTCACCATTCTCCGGCCGCTCTCAAGATTACTTCTTTTGTTTCCACAGTTTGACTATGATGTATCTTGGTGTAGATTTCTTTAGGTTTATCCTAGTTGAGATTTACTTAGATTCTTTTTTAAAAAATTGCGGTGAAATATTGTATAACATAAAGTCTGTCATTTTAAGCAATTTTTAAGTATACAATTCAGTGGCATTAATGACATTCACAGTGTTGTACAACCATGATCACTGTTTCCGAATGTTTTTTGTTAACCCAAACAGAAACTGCATTCATTAAGCATAAACTTCCCCGCTCGCCCTCCTCTGGCAGCCTCTAATCTAATCTCCTTTCAGTCCCTGTGAATTTGTCCATTCCAGTTATTTAACATCAATGGAATCATACAATATTTGCCCTTTTATGTCTGGTTTAGTTCACTTAGCACGAGGTTTTCAAGACTCATTCATATTGTAGCAGAATTTGATTCACTCTTTTTGGCTGAATAATAGTCCATTGTATGGCTATTCCATATTTTATTCACTCATCTGGTGATGGCCACTTGGGATGTTTCCATCTTTTAGCTATTCTAACATAATACTTGGGGCTCCAGTTTTACCTGGTGTGTCTGGCACAGAGTGATGACTGTCTAAAATGTTTCTGTATTTACAGGCTTCCCCTCCCGTGGTCCTTTGTTTGGAGAGAACTGACTTTTGTCTCCATTGTTGACCTTTCCAGGTCCCCAGCTTCTTCAGCTCCAAGTCTGAGATGAGATACATAGGGGAAAAAAAGAAACCAAGAAACTCAGCAATATGTCATTCTTTGGGTCCTATAGTCCCCATTTTTCTGCCTTCTTCTATTCGCCTTTCAGTCTTCCTGTGTTTATTTTACATATAATTCCTATAGTTTTTAGTTGTACTTAGAGTAATAGGGTACAGTACATCTTTTGTATCTTACCAGAACTGTCCATGTACTTTAAACAAAACTTAAACCTTCCATATACTTTAAAGTATTATCCTTTTTGACTCCTTTTCCTGACTAGTAGCTGCTCCTTATTAAATCAGTGTTTTTAAAACCACAGGCCGTGACCCATTAGTGAGTCATAAAATCAATCACATAGGTCATGACCAGAATTTAAAAAAAGAAATAAAACATAATAGAGTGGGAAATAAAGTACATCATATGCAGTAACAGCAAGAATTGTTAGGTAACATTTTTGATAGTTGCGTGTGTGCGTGTGTGTACGTGTGAATACTGGGTTGCAGAGTAAAATGTATTTCTTAGTCGTGGGTTACAGCCAGCAGTTTGAAAGCCACGCTCCTAGATGGCAAAGAAATGGTGAGAGGGAGACAAGGCGAGCTGTCGAGCTTGGGTTAGATGAAGCCCCTCCATGCACTTTACTAGCTGGTTCAGGGACTTGTGCGTCTGCTGGGTGAAGATCGGACCAAAGGCTCACGTTTGCTGTTTCAATGTGCTTTCTGCCCTAGAAGGGCTTGCTTGTAGGTTTCCAGTGGGGAGAGAACTGCGTGTCACTACTGGCCCTGAACCTGGGGGGTTCCTGCCAGCTCCTGAGCTTGGCAGCAAGTGCCTTCTTATAGGGAATGTTTGGAGACTTCTTCGTACTTTGGACAGGGACTTCTCCAAGAAGGGTCTCTTAGGAAGAGAAAGTAGATTCATGCCATCCTCACCTCATCCCCAAATACGTGCACGTCTGAACCAGAAGCAAGGTCTTGCTGGGTACCTCCTCCTCTGTCGGTACTGAGTGACTGAGGCGGTGGGGGGAGACAGGAGACCAGAACTCTGGTCGGGAATCCCAGGGCTGTCTCTTGGGCGGGGATGGCAAAAATAAGAGGTTTGAAGACAAAATCAAGCTGAACTGCAGGACCTGTATTACCGGAGGTTAAGCACAGGAGGACGGGTGTATATCAGGTGAACCTTAAATGGCCGGCACACCTTAAATGGCCTGGAATTCTCCATATCACCTCGCCAATGGAAACTCATGCCAATGATGAACTCCTGTGATCTCATGCCAGATGGAGTGTGTGCCCTGGAGAAGGATTCTGAGATTGAATCCTGATTGCCTTTTCTGGGTCAGGCTCAGTGCTAGGCACTTTCACACGAGAACTATATTGACCCCTTGAAAAACCCTGTGGACCAACCAGTATTACCAGCCCCAGGTCACAGGTGAGGGTGACGAGGCTCAGAGACGCCAAGTGACGCGTCCAGAGTTACCGAGTTTGTCAGTGGCGCAGTCAGGATTTAGACCCAGGTGAACTGAGCCCAGGTCCAGCATGCTTTCACTTGCCTGACAGTTGCTTTTAGGAAATGAGGTTACGAGAGACTGTGACCAACCTCTTTGAGAATTAGGAGGCCCAACTATTTCATAAAAGTCTACAAGACCTACTGATGATACATAGGCCAGTGAAACGGTTTCATGACACAGGACACTTTCTGCAGCCTGACTTATTGAAAGAAAATGTATCTTCTCCCCTAAAACAAATTTTACTGGGTAAAGAAATCACCATGAAATCCACCAAGGCATCAAACAGAGGATGAAATACGACAGGAGGCATACGCTGCTTTATCTAACACTGAATGGTGCATTTTCAGGGACAGCTGTAAATTAAATAACGGAATGCACATTGGAAACTGTTTAAACCTTGAACAAATATTTGGGAAGTGATGCTATTATGGAAACTTACTGCCAGTGATAGAAGAACCAGTGGAGATAAATTCTGGCGACTCCTTGCTGTCATTTTATCAATGGAGTAGAAAGTACTCCAATGAGAGGTTCATGATGAGAACTCGTTCCGGCGGCCCTCTCTTAACATCCAGCCTAGGTGGCGTGGTCTAAAGCCAAACATCAGCCTGCTGCTACCATTTCTGTTCTCCTCTGGAGTTACGCAACCAAAGAAAATCCGAACGGACACCTCAGCAATCCCTACCTCAGCATCCGAAACAGCGAACTGGCTCGAGAGCAGATTAGCAGGGACAGAGCTAAGGTGGAAAGTGCAGACTGAGCAATAGGTAGAAACCTTAATAATTGACTAGATGCCGGCCCCGCGTAACTACAAAGGGTTCTTTGGGGACAGTGTTTTATAAAGCAACACAATTGCTTGAATCAGCTAGACTGGCTCTCTTAGCTGAGCTGGGGATGGGGGTTCTGGAAAGACCTGAACATCTCAATCAGCTGCATTCTTCCCTATGCAGAGGTTTAATTAAAAGAAGAAGAAAAATCATATGCTGTAACCTTATGTAGGAAAAATGCTTTTTTAAAAAAAAAATTAAAAAACACACACCATTATCCCAATGACACCTGGATCATCAGAGCAAAGAAGGATTTAGAATCTAATTGCCTGCAAGGTGTTTACATATGTGATCATAGAAGCTCGGAGAGCAAATCAGGACAGACCTAGGCACTCTTTTATTTAACCTGCACTCAGTCTTGTCTTTCCGGTTCCTCAGATGCAAATATAATATCATTATAGAGGTAACTCAATTTACATAGATGTATTCCTGAGAACCAGATGTGCGGTGTGAAAACCAAATTGTGTGGATCAAATTATGTCTCATCTCCTAAGGGAACTTGTTACTTAAGCATCTGTGATGCTCGCTCTGACTTCACGGATTGGCATTTGTAGGCCAGCTGGTTACCTCTGCTAAGATGGTGTGACTGTGTTGTGGTCAGTGTCCTGGTAGGCTGTGTCTGACACGGGGCAAACATAAATGTCAGGGACTTCATACAGCAAAGATTTATTTCATGTTTCCATCAGAAGCGGACGCAGGTCAGCAGGCCTCCTGTGCTGCTGTATTCCAGGGACCCAGGGACTCGGGGACTCAGGCTGTTTCTTGCAACTCCGACGTTTCAGGGTCACGTGACCACACACAGATGCACGGAGGCAGGAAAGGCAGTCAAGTGAGTTCCCAGGAAGTCGAAAACTGTTTCGTGAGCACAGTCTGCCACCCTGGTCTATTTATCACTGTGCGATTGCTTCTGTGGGTTTGGGAAGCATTCATGAGACTTTCTGGAATAGCCAATTGATTTTCAGAGGTCTTGGTACATTATTCATTCAGCAATACTTTTTGTGTACAAATATAGCTCTTCATAAATATAATGATAAAGGCAGTCTCGCCTGGCCGGTGTGGCTCAGTGGTTGAGCATCGACCCATGCACTAAGAGGTCGCCAGGTTTGATTCCCGGTCAGGGCACACACCCAGGTTGTGGGCCAAATCCCCAGTGGGGGGCATGCAGGAGGCGGCCAGTTGATGTTCTCTCTCATCGATATTTCTATCTCTCTCTCTCCCTCTCCCTTCCTTTCTTTCTAAAATCAATAAAGGAAAAAAAATTAAAAGGCAGTCTCATAAAAGGATACATTGGTCATCAGATTCAGGAACCAGAGGAAGAAAATCCTCGTGGAAGGATTGCAGGCCCTCAGGGTCTTCGCACACCACGATGCTCTCTGTACGCTATCGTGGGTCCTCCGGTGCCGGCTTTACAGTTTCCTTTGCCTTGACTTCCTAGTGACCTCCTGGATATCGTCTCAGATTGCTCCTCTGACTCTGACCCTCCTGTTTACTCGTGCTTGGTCTGCGTGTTCCTGATCTGCTCTCCAGTCTCACCCACAGCTCCCGATCCTTGCCTTCTGCATCCTTGGTTTGTAACTTGCTTGTGTGGCCTTCCAGCATCTGACCATTGTCCCTCTTCTGCCCACATCACTGTTCTCATGTAGCTTATGCTTCTAGAGACCCTCCAGTTTGCTCAAGGACATCACTCCGGCGAGTGTCCCCGTCATCAATTTCCTTGTCTACATGGAGTACTCTCTGCTGCACTGTTTCTCTCGTCCTAAAAGAAAGAAAACCTGTCTTGACCTCCATTCCCATTCTAGTTAACTCTCTATTTTCTCCTCATTACTTCCGAACCTCTTCAATGTCTTCACTTTCTCTCCTCCTATTCTCACCGGAGTCCTCCCTGTCAGGCCTTTACCACCAATCTCCTCCTGAAGCTGTACTTGTCAAGGTCACCCCTGGATTTCCGTGTTGCCAAGTCACATGGTCGCTCTCAGTCTTCATCTCACTTAACATCTCAGTGGCACTTGACACACAGCTGTTCACTCTCTTCTCTGTGAAACTCTTTCTCTTCTTGGCTCTCAAGATACCACACTTGCCTAGTTTTCCTCCTCTCTTTGTAAACGCTCCTTCTCAGTCATTCTGTGCCCCCCTCCCCTCCACCGCCCAGTTTCCCCTCATTTCCTCATCTTCTAAATATTGGACTACCCCAACACTCAGCCCTTGGACCTATTCTTTTTTTCTAGCTGTAATCACTCCACGGGTGATCGAGTCCAGATTTGTAGCTTTAAATAGCATCTCTGTGCTCATATCATCCAGACTCTCATCTCCAACCCAGATGTCCCTGTTCCAGACCCATATATCCTGCTGCCTGCTTGGCATCTCTACGTGGGTGTCTGATGGAGATTGCAAAGTTAACATCACCAAAGCTAAGCTCGGATCCTTCTCCAAACCAGCTTGTCGTACACTCTTCTCTATTCCAGTTAATGTAACTTCATTCTTTAAATTGCTCGGATATATAAAAAGAAGGATACTCATCCTTCTCTTTCTCTCACCACATTCATCTAATCCCTCAAAAAGTCCTGACAAATTCTTCCCAAAGGTGACCATTTCTCATCGCCCCCATCACGTCTGACCTGTGTTATTGCAGTAACTACCTAACTGGTGTCTTACTTCTGTCTTTGTCTTTCCTGCCTCCCCCAAACCTGTCCTTATCAAAGCAGCCAGAGGGACTCTATGGAAATATAAATCAGATGCTATCACTCTCCTGCTGATGAACTCTCTCTGGATGCCCATCCCATCACTAAAACCCCGAGTCACTCCACTTACCCGCGGGGTGGCTGGCTCCTTGCCACTTCTCTCCCCACTTCAGCTACCGTGCCTCCCTGTGGCCCTGGAACACCCTGGCAGCCTTCCCCTCTAGGCCTCGACCACACTGTGTCCTCTGCCTGACACGTTATTTTCCCAGCTATTCACACGTCTCACTTCATAGTTTTACTCTAATGCACCATTTCTGGGGCCTTCCCTGATCACTTTATCTAAAATTGCATTTCGCCTAACAGTTGCTATCCCTTTACCATGACTTATTTCCCCCTTACCATCGTCACTTTCTAATTACTTACCATATTTTGAAACTTTATCTTCCTCATTGCAATATAAGCTCCATGTGGGCAAGCTATTGGACTGCTTTGCTCACTGCTATATCTCTTGTGGCTCAAACAATGCCTGACAAGTAGTAAGTACTCAAGACGTATTTGTTGAATGAAAGAGTGAGTGAGTGACAGGACTGTGTTCCAAAGTTCATGTGAAATTCTGCTATTTAGAACACTGTTCACAGCTTCCCGCAGAAACAATGCTATTCATGGTAGGCAAGTCCTGTAACATTTGCTCAAACTCTAAGTGCCACAATATGACCCAAACCAAGGGCATTGCAACGTCCATGAGCTAGCTGTTGCTAACGAGACACTTGGAAACAGTTGGTCACCATGTGACACTGTGAGGGGCTCTAAAACAGGAATGACAGACTTCAGTGAGACACTCAGAAGAAGGAGGAATGATTTGGAATTGGAGTTCATTTTACCGAAAAAAATAGCATTTGACCTGGGTCTATGAGAATGAATGCAAGTTTGCCACAGAGAGAAAAGGGGGAAATATGAATAGGCAGAAGGAATAGCATATCAGATGGTACAAGTATGAAAGTGCCTGGTGTATTCCTGGAAAGGACAAAGCATTTTCTGTGACTGGAATATTGTGAGAGCTAGTGGGCCAGGGTTGTGGAAGGTGCTGGGAGCCGAGTTAGGGAGCGGAGATGGATTCCCTTAGTGCTCAGAACTCAATGGAGCCCTGGAGATGGGTAAAGATGCCAACGCTCATTTCTTCTCTTAGAAATTTTCTTAACACTTGTGGCTGGTTAGTTGCTGTAGTTCTCATTTTTTAGTTTTTGTTTCTAAGCAATTCAAAAAATTGATTGGAATGCTTCAAAGTTTAGGTAATGTGTTTCCTAATCTCTAAAATCTCATATGCTTCTAATTCATTGTGCTAAATAATACACTCCTTTATGCCTTATTTTTAGAATGTTTGACCTCTGAGAGCCCTAGCTGAACTTTACTAAGTTTCATCCAGACATTACCCTGACGACATCCACATCCACACTGGCTAAATACTGCCATGTTATCTTTCTAGCCACAGCCGCTCATTAAAGTCAAATTTGATCTTTGGGAAGAGACTGGTGACCGAGCTAAAGACACAGGAGATTTACTTATCAAACATGTAAGTGCCAGAACTCTGGTAGAGATAGCTAAGGGAAAAGATGGGATAAAGAATCAAAATTCTCTTGAGCCTCAATCCTGAACACTGAGTCTGTACCAAGATGAAAAAAAAAATTAAATATAGAAAAGATTAATGTCCTGAGTTTAGGTTCAAAAATTTAATTATGGGACTCAGGATCAGGGAGGCTTGAGCTGGCTGCTGACATGAAGCTAAGTACCGCGTGCTATCTGAAGGCTCTGCGTGAATTACATTCAGTCTTCACATCCCTGTGACATAGGGGCGATTATTCTCCTCATTCTACTGATGGGGAAACAGGTACCCCAATCTCCCCCGCGTCTTATATTCACAGAATGGTAGAACTGGGATTTGAACTCATATTGGTAACCACTGTGCTTTATAACTCATGACAACAGTTCACATGAAGACAATTTTTTTTTCTTTTTTTAGTGAGAATTTTAGAATATTAATGCTTGAATGGAACTGAGAGATCAGGTTGTTCATGGCTTTGTAGGGCTTTCTGGGCAAAGCGTTATAGACCCCCTCTGAGAGCAGTGGGGGCACGGAGTGGGCAGGATCAGATGGCACAGGGCACAACCAGCTTCCATGGTTCTGTTTTGCTGTTGAGGACCCACATGTAGTTTATTTTAAAATAAGAGTTCACACAGCTTAAAACCAAAACCAAAACCATTGATCTTGTAGCCTAAGCTCTTGTTTTGTAGATAAGGACACCATGGCCAGAGTAACGAGTGTAATAGGAGCCCTCAGTGAATTGGGGCTTCGGGGACATAAAACCCATCCTCCCACTTACTGTATGATTCCAGCCAGTGTGGTTCAGTGGACTGAGAGGTCCTGGTTCGATTCCTGGGCAGGGCACATGTCCGGTTTGCTGGCTTGATCCCCAGTGGGGGGTGTGCAGGAGGCAGCTGATCGATGTTTCTCTCTCACATCCATGTTTCTCTCTCTCCCTTCCTCTCTCTCTAAAAAATCAATTAAAAAATATATTTAACCTTTAACCTTTGGCATTTTGATGATGATGTGTCTTGATGTGGACCTCTTTGGGTTCCTCTTGTTTGGGACTCTCTGTGCTTCCTGGACTTGTATGCCTGTTTCCTTCACCAAGTTAGGGAAGTTTTCTGTCATTATTTAAAGACAAAGAGAGAATCTTAAAAGCAGCAAGAGAAAAGCTGTTTGTTACCTACAAAGGAGCTCCCATGAGACTGTCAGCTGATTTCTCAAGAGAAACTTTGCAAAAAGGAGTGGCAAGAGATACTCAAGGTGATGAAAAGCAATGACCTACAACCAAGATTACTCTATCCTGCAAAGCTATCATTTAGAATCGATGGACATATAAACAGTTTCCCAGACAAGAAAAAGCTAAAGGAGTTAATCACCACCAAAGCAGTATTATATGAAACGTTGACGGGTCTTCTTGAAGGAGAAGAAGAACAAAAATATGAACAATAAAATGGCAATAAATACATATCTATCAACAACTGAATCTACAAACAAAATGAGCAAGCAGAACAGAAACAGACTCACAGATAGATACAAAGAACTTTTTGTTGCTTGCCTAATGGGAGGGGCCTGGGAGGATGGGTGAAAAAGAAGAAGGAATTAAGAAGTACAAATCGGTTGTTAGACTGATGACCCTCAAAGGGAACGGGGGAGGGAGGGCAGGATGAGATAAACCAAAGAACTTCTATGCATATATGCATAACCAATGGACACCAACAATAGTGTGGGGAAGGCAGGAGGGGGGCAGGATTGGGGAGGTGGGGGGTCAATGGGGAAAAAAAGGGGGGACATTTGTAACACATTCAACGATAAAGATAAATTAAAAAACATATTTTAAAAAAAGAAGGTCAGGTATCACACCTACTGGGGGGTGAGTGTTCCACCTTGCTTCACATTTGATGTACTGTACTTAATTCAGGGGCTACATTTTAATTGAGATACAAAGTGGCCCTGAGGAAGGCAGGCAGGATGCTGTGGGGTCTGGAAACACATGGAAAATGACTGAAGTATTAAGGACGTAGAGTCTGCAAGAGAGATTAGGGAGAAGCTTGATAGTTACTTCAAATATAGTCATTTTGTTCAAGAAGGAAAAATTTGGGGCCTCAAAATAAACATTAAAAATATGGTCTCAAAATAAACATTAAAGAGAGCTTCAGTTATAGAATTCCTAACATGAAAAAGGCATCTCCGAGGCAGTAGGTCCCTGTCAGGAGACAGAGTCGAGCCAGGTGGTGAGCATTGTGGGGTTGCAGTCGCAGTGGCTCCTCCAGGGGCTGGACGATTTGACAACTTAGCTCCTCCTAAGATCCCTTTGAACAGTAAGAATATATGAGTCTAAGAGGTCCTCAGTCCAAAGGGTAAGCCATTAAATCTTTACACTCCATTTGATGTTACAAATACCATTTTAGATTATATTCTTTATCCAAGGTCATTTACCATAACCCTTTATATAAATCAATAGATGATATGATTTTAGCAATTCCCAGCTGATCTAACAATATATCAATTCCAAACATAGAATACACATTAGATTTGGTTCACAGATCAAAGAGATTTAGAACTCTGAGCTATGAGGTCCTTCGAGATTGTCTGGTCAAATCCTTTTATTGTAGAGATGACAAAATTGAAGCTAGGAGGCATGGACCATGCCTGCTCCTGGCTTTCCTAGCTCCTCACAGGGGCATAAGGGATGCCCTTCCCCTACAGGCTCAACTCTGTTCATTTCTGAGCCAGTCCTGTCTAGGACAGGACATTTAGCATCAGTCCTTGGGTCATATAAGAAGAGTCCTAGAATTTGTTGAATAATGATAACTATAATTTATTAAGTGCCAACTCTGTATCAAGCATTATGATGGATGTTTTGCAAGCAATGGGAAACTTAAATCTACAAAAACGGGATTATTATCCATGAGGCAAGTGAGGCTTAGAGAAGTCATATGATTTACCCAAGGTTACACAGCTAGTAAGGTGACAGAGTTCAGATTCCCACTTCCAAAGATTTGACCCCAAAGCCTGTGCTCTTAGCTACTTTACGTTGCCATTCAGTCATAGCCTGTACATATACGTCTTACCTGGACCATTGTCTTTATTCATCAAATTGGATCTTTCTAGTCTAAGCATTTGGATTTTATTGTGTGTGATTTCACTACTCCTTTTGAGTACAGGGTATGAAACCTGTCCCTCAAGGTCAGTCTAGGTAGTCAGGCCATCACCATACCTTTGAGGTTGTGATTTCTAAGCAGTTTTCACCCTGAGTTAGAACAGGTGAAGTAACTTACTTATGGATACAGTATAAATGAGAGATTTGGGTCTTGAGCCCCAGAATTGTAATATCCAGCAGAGTGCATGTTTCTCTATATTTCATTCTATTTTCCCCATAAAGCTGTAAATAAGATATATACTTTTTATTTTTTAATGAAAGCTTCACAGACGAATATGAAATAAAAAGCCATGAGGTGTGTTTCATGGTCTTCTGCTGCTATCACTGTCAAAGCATCCAGCACAATGAGGGTTTCTAATCCCCAACAGACAACCCAACATTTTCCTCCTTATACAATGTCAACCTGCAGGGTCAAGCATTCCTCATGCATGAAGGATTTTTAAGGTATTTATTCTGGGCCATTTGGTGTATTCTATTTGTTGTGAACACTGAATGGTGTATATATTGGGTATCCTTTGTCTGCCATATCACCTTCTCTTGAATCATTTTTATAGAAGGTTTCATTTTTATCTAAGTTTATTTATATTTAGAAACGATTTAAAACTTAATTGTAGAGTGTTGATGTTTCCAGCTCTAACTGTGGGTTTGTCTGTCTCTCCCTTCAGTTATTCCTTCATGAATTGAAGCTCCGTTAAGAGGTGCATGCACATTTGGGATTGTTCTGTCCTGTTGAGGAAGTTATTATCATTGAAAAAATGTTCCTCTCAATTCATAATAGCCCTTGTTCTGCCTATGTTGGAAGTGAGTTTCTTGTAGACAGCATATCACTGGATAATTTTTTAAACCCACTCTGTCCATTTCTGCCTTTTATTCGTGTTTTTGGACCATCTACATTTAAAGTAATTATTTATATCTTAGACTAAGTTTGTTCTCTGATTGTATTCTTGTTTGTTTTCTTTGTTTCTTGTTGTGCAGTAGAATGCTTTATATTCAATTAGGTCGAGTTTGTTGATAGTTTAATTAATTCAAGTATTCCTTGACTTATATTTTTTCTGTGCTCTCTAGTGTCTCTTCCCTATTTTCTTTTGCATTTCCAATGTTGGAGTCACAACATTCCTGAAAGACTGCTGATGTTTTTAATTAAGATTGCATGTATCTATATATAAAATACAGGACAACTGATATTTTCATGGTTTAGAGTATCGTTATCTATAAATATGATATACATTTTTATTTCTGTAGTTCTCTTTCAGTTTTGGTTTATACTTTCTTCATGAAAACATTACCCATGTTTTGATGTATTTATTTCTGGGTACCTTTTATTTTTGTGTGGCACTTAAAATGATATATTTAAACATATTATTTATTTATTTTATAGAAGTACAGAATTTGTGTATGTATTTTAGTCTAGCCACCTCCAGATTTTCTTATTAAGTCTAGTAATTTGTCTGCAAAATCATTTGGGTTTTCTATGTAGATAATCATGTCATCTGTGAATAATGACAGTATTGTTTCTATTATTCCAATCTTTGTGGCTTTTATTCTCTTGAATACTACTGTCTGGTTAGACTCTCCTCCAGTGTTGAATAGGAGTTATTTTTATTAGAAAACCTTATCCTGTTGATTTTACAAAAAATAATTCTAACAATTCCCTATTGAGGTGATGTTTCTTTCAGGTTTTTGGTAAGATGACATTTACTAAGTTTAGGAAGGTATTTTTTGCATATGTCTATTTTCAGAATCCAGTTCATACTAATCCCAGAAAATGAACTGAGAGTCTACGGTATGTTAGACGTTCGTCCAGAGATTGGAGATATCGCACAGAATAAAACAAATAAACATCCCTGCCCTTATATATCTTATATTTTATTGTTCCTTGAATATTTGGTAGAATTTACCTAGAAATCAGTTTGAGATCAATACTTTTTTTGTGGAACATTTTAAAATTATTGGCCCAATGTCTTTTATGATAATTGTTTTTTTGTATGTGTGTTTTTTAGAGCCAGTTTTTATAAGTTAAAAATTTACAGGAATTAGTAAATTTCTACATTTTAACATATACTGGTATAAAATTAGCAATAATAATCTATATCTTTTATCTCTTGGCTCTATCAATCGTCATGTTCCTTTTTTATTTCAAATATTAATTCCTTTCTATATATTTTTGTATTGATTTTTGAAGTTTTATTTTGTGCATTTTTGCATAGAAAACGATTTTCATCATTAAAATTCAGGAGGTAGAGAATTATATACAGTAGAAATATCTTCTTTTTCTCTTCCTGCCATTAAGTTGCCACTAATAAGTCATGTTATCAATTTCTTATACAGCTTTCTAGGTAAGAATTCACAATTTATAAGTAAATAAAAAGCATATATATATATATATATATAAATAGTTTTACATTTTCCTAAATGATAGCATACTACACGTGCTTTTGTTCTCCTAACCTTTGGCACTTAATCTATGTGTTGGAGATTTTTTTTATTATCAGGAAGTAATGTTTTTTCCTTCTCTTTTATAGATGCATAATATAATCCTGTATGGTTGCATGTAATTTGTTTTTCCTATTTTTTATCAAAGGACATATGATTCAATGTTTAGATATTAGAATCAACACTACAACAAGTAACTTTGTATATGCATTGTTTTGCACATATGCAGATGTGTCTTAGAATAAATTCCTCAAAGTGACATTATTGGATTAAAGGGTGTGTAGAATATATTTTATTTTATTCATTTTGGGTGGGCTAGATGTATATATGTTATAACATTTAAAAGAAACAAAGGGGTAAATGGTCAAACTAAGTCTTCCTCATCCCTTTCCCCAAGTTCCTCTTTGAGAGGCAATAAGATTCATCTTTAGAGATATCCTGTGCATGTCCAAGTATCCATGCACACACGGTAAACATTCTCTTCTGTCTCAGATTGTGCATCAATGTGTGGGTATCAGGAAGGTTTTGCTAATTTCTTGGCTATAAAATGTTCACTAGACTTAGTGAATCCACTTATTTTAGAAACATAATTTTTTTTTTTTGTCCCAGTTCTCAGACTTGGGTTTACACCAGCATTCTTTGGACCTCGTTGGGACAAATGATACCTCCCCATTGACTTTTACTATGCCCATTTGTGGGTTAGAGAGAAGAGTGTCTATTTTTATGAATTTTCCTCATCCAAACATTTCAGACGTGATCCAATATGCCTTGTTTGCCATCTTACACCTCCTTGTTCAGTATCAGCTTGAGGATCCCTTTCATTTTTCTTCAGCACTGAGCCTTCATTTCTTTTGAGTAATGATGTTACTTTGTTACTTCCTAGTTTTGATGAGTCATGTTCTTTGGTAGTTTACCAAAAAGGGGTATATAGCAGGAAAAAGTTTTGGATTATCCATGTCTGAAAATATCTATATTCCCCACTTCCCCCCATTTAACTGGTATTTGGTTGGTATAGAACTCGAATTTAGAAAATATTTTCCTTCAGAATTTTTAAGTCGTTGCTTAATGGTCTGCTAGTTTTTCGTATTGGTGTAGAAATATCTGAAGCCTTTGTGCTCCCAGATTCTTCCTGTGTCACCTGTTTCTTTCCCTCTGGGAGTTTTGGGAACTGGTTTTTGTCTTCAGTAGCCTGAAATTTTACAGTAACATGCTTAACCTTAGGCTTATTTCCATCCACTGTGCTGTGCCCTTTTAATCTAGAAAATCAAATCTCTAATTCCTGATAAATCTCCTTGAATTATTTCATGGCTGATAAAGTCTTTTATTTTATCTGTTCTCTCTTTTTTGAATGCTGGACATATTGAAATGGTTCTCTTATTTTATTTTTTTCCCCCACAGTGATAAATGTATTTTCTTTTTATTTTATTGTGAAATTTCTAAAATTTATTTAGCCATCCTCCTCCTTGATCTTTTTTTTTTTTTTTAATTCCTCACCTGAGGATATTTTTCTACTTATTATTAGATAGAGTGGGAGGGAGGGAGAGAGAGAGACAGAGAGAAACACTGATATGATAGAGCCACATCGACTGGTTGCCTCCTACACCACCCAACCAGGGCTGGGGACGAACCGCAACCAAGGTATGTGCCCTTGATCAGAATTGAACCCGCGACTCATTGGTCCATGGGCCAGTGCTCTAACCGCTGAGCCAAACCGGCCAGGGCCTCCTCCTTGATCTTTTAATTTCTGCTATCATGCATTCAGTTGTGTCCCCTACATGTTCCTTTACTTTTAACATTATGTTATTACTTTATGAAAGCCTTGTCTTTATATCTCTGAGGATTTTTAAAAATTTTTATTGAATTTATTGGGGTATCATTGGTTAATAAAATTTTAGGTTTCAGGGGTACAATTTTATAATACATCGTTTGTATATTGTATTGTGGGTTCACCACTCAAGTCAAGTCTCCTTCCATCACCTACCCCCCTTTAGCACTCCCCTCCTTTCCCTCTGGTAATCACCATACTGTTGTCTGTGTCTATGAGTTCTTTTTCTTTGCTTAATCCCTTCACCTTTTTCATCCAGCCCCCACTACTCCCTTTCTTCTGACAGCTGTCAGTCTGTTCTCTGTATTTTTGTTTGATAGCTTATTTTGTTTATTAGATTCCACATATAAGTGAAATCATATTAATGATAACTTTCTCTGAAGGAGGTTTGTGGAATAAATATGCCCTTACTCTTCCAGCTTTACATGGATATCCCCTTAAAATGTTTAATAGTTTAGAAATTAATCAAAATGAAGTAATCCATTTGGGAACAGGAACTATGGGAGAAGCCGAAGGGCTAAACTTTGTTGGATTGTTTTAATATGTGTTTTCCTCTTCCTTGGAGTCACTTACACCCTCTCCGCTAACACGAAAGTAGTTGGTAACATTTTGACCACCGTGCCTGGAGCCTGGCTAAGTCAGATCATCATGGTTCACTTTGGCACACTTGGCCAACTTTCAGCCAGAATTCACGCTTGTCCTTCCTTATGGCTGTGTGGTCATGGCAAAGCAGCGGGGGTCCTAGCTCCCTGCTCCCAGGGAGACCATGTGGCTGGTTCTCACCAAGGGAACATAAACAGAAATAAAGATGCATGTCAAGGCCAAGGACATTGAGAAGAGGTGTGACTTCTGTGCCTTCTACCTTCCCATCTGCCAGAATAGAGCAGATGGCTTCGGGGCCCTAGAGGAATGACACAAGATGTTCCAAGGCACTTGGGTCTTTCAATCACCAAGTGGAGAAAAGCAGCTTATGGACCAGGGACACCTACATTACAATGCTATTTAAGTAAGACATAAACTTTTATTTTGTAAGGGTGCTGGTATTTTGAAATTGGTTTGTTATAGCAGTGTGTAGTACCCTAACTTACTTAATCTAGGTATTCATCCTGAAAGACCTATTCCCCCTCTTTTTTTTGGTGGTCATAAATACTAGGAAATCACACTGTATTTTCCGCTGTGCATGCTGCTAAGCATCACCTTTAATGCTCATCCAATTCTGAGTCCTTGAATGAGGTCGTCTCCTGACTCATGGCTTTGTATAATGACATGTACTTTCGTAAAGTTTTATTTTACTTCATTTTGCCTGGGAGCTGTTTTTCTAATATGGTAATCAAGAAAGCACATTTCTATGCAGTTGACAACATTTCTATATAAGGGCAGAAATGCATCTTATCTTCCTCTTGAGACATTTTACAGAATGCTTCTTTAAAACCTCAGAACTTCTGGTATTGTGTCTGCTCTCTTTTCCTGTACCAAAGTTCTTTTTATTTAATATCTTCCAAAGACCTGATACGTAGTCTGGGGCTGCACTTTTGAACCCTGCAATGTTCGCTTCCAAGGGTTTTGATGAAATGTGGCATTCTCACTTTCTTCCCTGTTCTGAAGGGAGAGCACAGTGGATCCCTGGCAGGGGTCTCTCCGTCCACATAGCAACAGTTAGCACGGCAGGTTTAGCAGAGGATAATCTATTAGTAAGTGGTGGACTCCTGCTATACTTGGATATAAACAAAGGGTGTAATTGAGTTGATCAGACTCCAGCCTCACACGTTAGTGCCAGTAGGGACAGAGCGGAGTTAAAAACCTCACTGGTTGTTTTGAGGTGTGTGTTTGGGGGCATTGGACTCTGTTTCTCTGACATTCATAATCTTTTTACAATCTCGTCTCATACATCGGGCTGAGTGTCCTGGGAGACGAAGAGGAGAGTGGGTTGGGTGACAGCTGCCAGGAGTTTTCTTAGGTGTCTGAATGCAGTGGCTGGGTAGGCATGGGTTACTGTTCCTGGCACTGAGACTTAGCAGGTGCAAACAGACAAAAGCGGGGAATTTGTCCTGAGACTGACAGAGGGCACCCGCAGAGCGTGGCACAAACAGACGTACAAGGCTCGTGGTTCTGTTGTGCCCTGGCAGTTGTCCTGGTGGGTCTCCCCGAAGCAGCTAAAAGGACCTGCGAGCTCCCTGGAAGCAGTGCAGAGGAAGCCCATGCTCTGTCCTGCCTCCTCCGGGTTCACCAAGGGGCCACTCACTCTTCCCTTTACAGTTTCAAGTGTTTGATGCAAGAATTGCTCATCTTGAAGCATTTCCCACTGGTTTGACAAGGCACGGGGGTTAATTAAAGCTGCAGTAAGAGACAGGCTGTTTGGCATTTCCTTACAGCTGGGCTGGGAGGCCACAGTCCTGGGGGTTTGAGCACAGACTTGGAGGGCCTCCCAACTAGAATGGAATCAAAGGCTTCTGTGGTCTTACGTTTGTTTACTTTTCTAGCCCTCTGGTTGTTAGGGAGGCAAGAGGCACTGAATGGCCATGACCCAGAGTCAGGTTAGCACTGGGAGGCGTTATATGCAAGTGAGATCAGCAACATCCTAGCTGTTTACCCTGAAACCCACAGAGGGTGAGGGCTGGGCCAGCTGTCTGAGACATTCCCCCGAAACCCCCAGTGCAGCTGGCTTCTCCCCTCCCTGTGCCAAGCAGGCCTATAATTATTAGATGACACTGCTCTGGGCCATGTGACAAGCATACTATGGGCAAATAATACAGTAAAGAAGAATGGAAAAGGAACTGCATTTTCTTTTCTTTCACTCTCTTTGCAGAAATCCTGCTAGTGTTATGCTAAAATCTGCCTATTGATTGGGGTATAAATAGCCCCCTTTTTTCGAATCCAGATGCATCCTCGCGCCCCTGTGTACAGGGTTAGTGATTCTCTGTTGTGTCTTGGTAGTAATAAGAAGATTCCACTGGAAAGAATGCAGGCAAATCAGCCCAGCTGAGATTACATAAAAGGAGAGGGGAAATTGAGGAAAGTATGTAATAAACCGCAATATCTAGTTGAGTGTGATTTTTAACAAAAGGCTCTTGCATTTAGCTCAATGACTTCAGATCTTTAGATAGTAGCTAAATGCATTTTATTCAAACTTTTCCAGTCCTAGGCAGGAGCCATTTCAGTAGCAAGGCAACTCTCTGGAAAGGCATAAGCCCCTAAAATCAGAGGCTTAAGGGTGGATTTCAGCTTCTTGGTGATTTGTACTTAGAACTTCAGAGGCTGGAGCCCTGCTAATGAGCAGCGGCACGCCTTATGAGGGAAATTCCACTTCCCAGATCTAGGAGAGAGACCTTCTTGTCTTGAAAAAGCTGGTGAATCTCTGATTCATCCCTGTATTTTTACTATTCCATGGCTCCATTATTCTCGGACTCCAATGCCTGCTAATTTATTTTGTATTTATCTCAGCCCCTGCTCTGTTTCAACAATGCTACCCATATCACTTTTCCTCCAACCCTTAGATAGTTCAGCCTTGTAGAGAAGTATTTCCTGAGCATGTTCTCATCCGATCTATGAGATGCTGCACAATAAAAGACTTCATGGTCAATTTAGATGGAGAATGATGCATACTGCACACCTCTCATGGAAATCCATAATGCACTTTTTAGTAGGCACCAAAGGAAAGTTATTTGCTTTTGTTTATATGAGTATATGTATACGTTAATATCAAAGTACCAATTAGCCTTCTGAGAATTACTAGTTTTCAGAATTTGCTTTGGCCATTGCTACTATAATGCCCGCAGGCTGAAAAATCTGTCTAGACCCCTAGACAGGCAGGTTACTGAGAAATGGCAGTGGATACTTTTTAAATTAAAATATAGTTGACATACAATATTATATGGAAAGGCTTGTGTCTTGGTAGTAATAAGAAGATTTGATGGCACTGGCAATTCATGCAAGTAGAAATGAAAGGAATCAAATGTTCAGTAAAGCATGGACCAGCTAACATAAACTAGATTGGCTGCTGTCCATACCGAGAGGTGCTGAAACAGGGATACCCTTGGTCCTGTTAAAAATAGATCCCTGGCAGAGCCCTTAAAAAAGAACTGCTCTGAGAGTGAATTCTCGGTGCCGCATGGGATGCCTAGATGTAAACCCTGTGTAGTACAACTGCATAAGAGACAACATGGGGGAAAGAGACACATACTACCCAGGGAATTAACAGACATGGGGTTTGATCTCACTGCTCCCACGAATTGGATGTGTGAGCCTTGGCAAGCCATTAATCTCCCCATACCTTATTTGTCAAGTATGATGGTTGGACAGGATGCAGGTTCATTCCCAGTTCTAAAAGTCCTCCTGTATAATGACTCTTCATGTTGGTCTTTATGTGTGCACAGAAGAAATCAAACCAATGCATATTTGCCCCAGGTCACCTGGCTTCTCTGGTCCCCTTTGATTCTTGGGAGGTGATATACTTCTGAACTATCTGTGTTGCACTAATTGGTTAGGGTATTCCATCCCGAGTCAGTAACAAACCACAATGTTAGGAAAGGAGAAAGCACCGCAGACAGGTATGTTACATGCATCTTGTCTTTTTAGTCACCTCAGCTGAGAAGAAAGTCCTCCCTTTGCATTCCAAAAGGAGGCAGCTTTTAACCACATGTTTAACAAACATTTAATTAATAAATGCCTATTGTGTTATGTATCAGGCTCTGTCTAGGCACTTGGGATACTGTGTGTGTGTGTGTGTGTGTGTGTAAGACAAACACAAAAGACAAGATTTCCCATTCTTGAGCTTATATTTTAGAGGAGGGAGACAGATAAGAAACAGTATACTCAATAAATCAGTAAAGTATGTGGCAAACAGTAAGTTATATAGTATGTTAGAAGATGACAAATTCTATGGACAAGGGTAACGGCATGGGAGGTTGTAATTATAAATAGGGGAGTTAGGGGTAAGCAACATTGAGAAAGGGACCTTTGAGCTTAGACCTGAAGGAAATGAAGGAGGGAAGCACACACCAATCAGGAAGAAGAAGACACAGGCAGAGGGACCGATCAGTGCAGAGGCAAGAGTGTGCCTGACAAGGTCACTGGGGAAGCTGGAGTGGTGGAGTAAGCGGTGTGTTGCCAAGGGGGAGTCTGAGCTGCTTCGTCTGGCTGGAAGAAGCACCACTAACGCTACTGGAGAATCTTCCGTGCCCAACAGCAGCAGAGCCTGGCCTCAGACTTCTTTCCCTTGTGGGAAGCCTCGTAGGAGCCCCTGAGGAGTGGGGCTCCCTGCCTGGCCTGTGATTCTCAGTTAGCATCTGCAAATCAGAATATCCTCTCCCCAGCAATAAAGCATCCAGCCTTTGCATCTGTAACAGCCTCCCCTATAATTTATACATTTTGTGGTGAGTTTAAATGCTGACTCTATCATTATCTGAGTTTATTATTGTTGCCATTTGCATATGTTTGGTGGGGGGTGGGTAGGATGGCAGGAAACCTCTGGACAGATTCCAAGTTGGAAGCCTGCATGTCTGTCCTCACCCTTGCTTCTCCCCCAGTCCTCTGCCCTCCTCAGGGCCAGGGCCAAGGCCAGCTGTACATAAAGCTATGAAGAAGGTACGCATTCTCAGGAGCCCCGTTGCCCTCTCTTGTGTCTGCCTCCTTGGTTGTGCCTTCCACGCCTCTCTCCCAGCATTCCTGACTTCTGAGTGCTCAGTACAGTTCAGCAAACCTGCCTCCCTCCCCACTCCATGAGCCATCGATACTGAGTCAACCAGCAACTGATAACAGAAGCCTAGTGGTTATCACTGATGGGGCGGGGGCAGAATTCTGCTTTTTGACAGAGAATTAAATAATTTCATTTAGCCATTTCATATGTCATCAAATTGAAACAAAGAGGGTATGGGGTTTGGGGAGCCTTCTCAGCATCCTGAAACTTCAACATTATTACCAAATGGTAGGCAGCCACCTATTAGGAGAGCCAGCCTTGACCCCTGCCACCAGCTTACCCCCATGTCACTCTACCCAAGACCTGATTTCCCTAAATCGCCTTTCTGTACAGAAGTTCACTGCTTTTTTTCCCCTACCTCTCCCTTTCTCCCCATCTCTCTGCCTAGGAAACCTTCTCTAGAGAGTAAGCCATAAAGGGAGATGTTTCTGTGAGCCTTGGAATTGCTCTTGGGGGGCCAGGAAGCAGCTCAAGCCATAAAGGAGGAGTAGGAAGAATTGTTGCCAGTGGCCAGCAACTTGGTTTATTTCACAACTGTGTTGTCCGTGCTGCTTCCATTATGAATTAGTTAGCACAGGTGCCCGCATTCGATGTCAGCTGAACACTCGTCATGATGGACAGTCCCAACGGATCACAGCCAGACCACTTTGCTGTTTGCCTTTGTCTGCGGGGCTGCAGTCTATGAGTGCGGAGCCAGAACCACACATTTATTTATTTATTTTAAAACATTTATTTTTAATTGATTTTTTAGAGAGAGAGAGAGATAGAAACATCGATGGGAGAGAAACATCGATTGGCTGCCTCCTGCACGCCCCCTACTGGGGATCCAGCCCACAACCCGGGCATGTGCCTTGACCGGGAATCGAACTGAGAATCGAACTGGGACCTCTCGTTCCGTGGGACGATGTTCAATCCACTGAGCCACACTGGCTGGGCGGAGCCACACATTTTAAAGACTCAGAGTGAACAGGCCTGTTTGTCTCACTCTTCTCCCCAAATTTTTACCCTTTTCGATATTTTATGCAATCAGCAATGGATCTAATCTACATTTCTTTGAAAATAGGCACTGCCAGCCTACAGAGAATATTAAACTGAATGGAGGAAGGACAAATATTAGCTATGCAAAACCTTGGAAGAGCTAAAATGAGTAAGGGTATAAAAATGACCCATTTATGATCTTCCCCCCCTTTCCATGCCATCACCATCACTGCTACCATCATCATTGTCGGCATCGTCATAAGTTAATACAATAACCTCCAGTCATTAAATACGTAGTATTTGTCACTCTCATAAGTATTTCATAAGAAGAGACTCTTTAAACTATCTCAATCACCTTAAAAAGGCAGTTATTACCCCCATTTTTCACAGATGGAAAAGCTGAGGGTTTGAGGGAGTTAGTAATTTGCCCTAAGTCTGAGCCAACCAAAACAGGCAAAGGCTTCTATAATCAAATAAAGATAATAGTAAAGGTGTGTATGTATAAATAAAAGTAGGTTTTTAGGCAGTAATTCACCTTAGACAAGATTCTGAAGAGCTTCTTTAGAAAGGAGGTTTTCCTGGTGTCTTGAGATTCTGTCACATGGTGACTGCTCGGGCACACATGTCCTGATCACATACGCCAGCTGTGCAGCACCCTCAGCCTGCCCTCTCTTCTCCTCTTCATTGGGTACCCTTCTCTGTATCCCAATAGTGACATCTGGCTGGCTCCTGGGTGGGTGCCTATGAACAAAGGGTGCAAAGACTTCTTTGTTAGTGAGTCTAAATACCACGTCCTCTGAGAAGCCTCCTTATCACCAAGGCACGGAGCTCCTTCCTCTGTGTGTGAAAACCACGTTGTTTCTAGTTCAATTAAAAATACTGTTCATATTATTAACAGTGTGTCCCATGCAATGCTCACAAAGCCCCTCCTTACAAGTACCAGGCTTTGTTCTAAGACTTTAGCATTTATGAACTTGTCCAATTTCCCCAATAACCCTGCAAGGTCTGTGCTGTTGCTATCCCAGGATACAGGTAGGTGCAGAGGGAGCAGTGCATCGCTCAAGGTCATCTAGTTAGGAAGTGGCAGTGCCAGGACCATGGACCTAGTCAGTGTGCTGCCAGCACCTGGCCTTGCTCACCTCCCCTTCCCGTGGTGGCCTTTACCTGTTCATGTTCGCGGGTTAGGCTGTGACCCGAGGGCAGGGAGTGTATCTTGTGTATCCTGTTGTCCTCAGCTCTGGACACACGGCCTGGCACCTGGCAGGCACTCGGAAATTATTGGTCGAGGGGGTGAATGAAAGAAGGGTGGGGGAGGACTGAGAGGCAGCCAGGGCAAACCACCCATGTGTGTCTCTTAGCTTTAAGGCACTCGATTGCTGCCTGGACACTGACTCAGGATGGGGCAGTGAAGGTGGGAGGTCTCACAGAACACGCTTTGTTTCTGACACTGTCCCTTCTTGTCTCTCTTCCATTTGCTCCTAAAAACCTGCCCTGATTTTCCTCACATGGGTCGCGTTGATCTCACTCTCATCTGTCCTCTTAGCTATCCCTCCACTGTGGCACCTGTCTCACCTCGTCACAACAGTATCCGAGTCTGTTGCCCCTGCCTCCCTGCCACCCTGGCAGTGAACTCCTTGAGCGAATGACCTTGCCTTCTTCATCTTGTGCCAGTGTCTGGAGCAGGCCTTGACCACTAGGGGCGCTCCAGGCATGCTTCTTTAAAAAAAAATGTTTTTATTGATTTTAGAGAGAGAGAAAGGGTAAGGGAGGGAGAGAGGGAAACATTGATGTGAGAGAGAAACATTGATGGGCTGCCTCCCGCACGCCCCCTACTGGGGATTGAGCCTGCAGCGGGGCAGGTGTCCTGACCCAGAATCAAACTGGAGACCTTTTTGTGCACAGGACGCTGCCCAACAAACTGAGCCGCACGGCCAGGGCCAGGCACGTGTCTTGAATGAGAGCATGCTTAGCCATTGCTGGACCTGTGGTCCATACAGGTGGACAAAGAACGTACAGGAACGTGGTGTTCCATATTTAAAGAAAAAGAAGCTAATTTTTGGCTCAAGGGGACTAAGAATCATTTAGAACTTGTTTCTCATTCTCTTTCCTCCAGCTCTTGTCATTCGATAAGCGATACAGACAAATTCGTCTCCCAGGATTGGTGAAAAGAGGCTGAAAAGGTGGTTGGACTGGGTGGGGGGTAGGGAGTTAGAGGAAACATAAAACAATAAAGATGATTTAATTTATATCTGATCGCAGCAACCAGCTGGCTAGACCATCAATTATTACACCCTGGAAGTTATTAAAGCGTGCCTCTGTCACAGGCACCTTATTAGCTAGGGATTTATGGAGCTCGGAGCCACAGCAGGAAATACTGATATTTCACTCAAAACCTCACCTGCGATGTCCGGGCGGTCTGTCGCAGCCCTGTCTCTTCTCGTGTATCCTCATTCTCAGGCCCCATAGCCTCACTCTCGATTCCCAGAGGGTTTTGCTCCTCAAGTATGCGTGCTGGGAATGACCTTGTACTTTGATTCACGTTGTGTCTGTTTCACATCTGTGGCTCCAACATTCCTGCTATCCAGGTACAAGGTGTTCTGGGCTCATTCGAATATTCCCAGAGTTTTCTGTGTCATCGATCACCTCCTTTGATCTTTTCAGGAGAAAAAACTGGACGTTGTATTTTATTTTTACAGGTCTCACGCTGTGGCAGGAGTCCCAGAACCGGAGCCCTTAGCCTCCCTGGCCACACTCTCCCTCCCCTCCTGGGGCCCCGGTGCACGTGGCTTGGTCCTCACCTGAGGACGCGTCCAGCTTTCTTACTCCGGTGATGTAATGGGTTTAATATAAGTAAGAAAGTTGCCTTGACATTAGAAGCACATTTCTTTTTAATACAATTGGATGCTTTACTCATCCCCAGAAGCAATTTCTTTCTAATTATAACCAATTATTATGTGTGATATCAGAGAAACCCACCAAATTGCATTTTAAAATGTGAAATCTGTGCAAGGAAGGATAATGATATAGAGCCATTTATGTCAACTCAAGACAGTTGTTGGATGTTTCCTTTGAAGATAACGTTTTTTAAGAACTAAGAGTGTTTCCACATTTTGATCCCTTGAAGTACCAAAGTGACAACACAGGCAGGAGGAGATGACACAAGGAAAGTGGCAATTTCGTTATTTACCCAGCAATGCAGAGGTAGGTGTTATTAATGAGCCGCTAGATCACACTTGACATTTTACAAAGTGACTTAAATCACACCTGTGCGTGCAGCTACACGCACGCACGCACACGCACACACACACACACACACACACACACACTCTCCATGTGGAAGAGAATGAGAGAAGAGGACAGAACTGGGTCTCTTCCTCAGGGGCACAGTCCACTGGAAAGAAGATGGAATAGGAAAAGTACAAGCATGCGATGGAGAAATCAGGAATTCAGCCCATGAGTGACGAGAGTCGGCCGGGCTGGGTTTATATGCATGCACATAAATCACTCTGTTTACTCGTGCCCATGCATTTATACCGTTTTACAAGTCCTCAGCGAGTCTTGGTTGCCATTGGTGCTGGGATCTGAAGGCTGAGGGACTCACGCTGTGAATGGGAATAGTGTCCCAGCAGGTCCAGACATCCTCGTGTTCACTGGGCTGCTCATCTCATCATGTCTCGAATAGCAGCTAGGTGAGGTGGATGGTGGATTTGGCTCTTTATTTCTTTCCAGCGTCATTGAGGTATAATTGGCAGATAAAGTTTGTGCATATTTAAGGTGTACAGCATGATCATTTGCTCGATGTCGTATACGCTGTGAAATGATTACCTCAATCAAGCTAACTGACCCATGCATCACCTCCCATACTTTCATCTTTGGTGACAGCACTTAAGAGCTAGTCTCTTACCAAATTTCAAGTATACATTGTGGAATTATCTATATTCGCCATGCTGTGCACTAGATCCCCAGAACTTACTCATAACTGAAAGTTTGTAGCTTTTGACCATCTCCCTGTTTCACCCCACCCCTAGCGCCTGGCAGCCAGCATTCTATTCTGTTTCTGGGAGTTTCTGTTTTCAGATTCCACATTTAAGTGAGATCACACAGTACTTGTCTTTCTGTATCTGGCTTATTTCACTTGGTATAATGTCCTCCAGGTTCATCCATGTTGCAAGTAGCAGGATTTTCTTCCTTTTTATGGCTGAACAATGTCCCATTATTCAAGAAATATTCACTGGGTGCCTAATAGGTGCCAGACCCCCCTTCACACTTTGGACATGCCCCAGGATATGAGACAAAGTCCCCACCCTCATGGAGCTGAAGCTATTGTCAGGAAGACAGAATCCACGGCCGTCGCGGTCTGCGGACGAGGAGGAGCTGCTGCCTCTAGGGGGCGTGGGGCCCCTGTGGTCCACGGGTTCCTGGCATTCAGCTGAGATGCTGGGGTGTTCTACTACCTACTGACTTCTCTTGTTTCGGTTCCCTGCCCAGCCTCCGGGAGGTTTTAAATGGATTTCCTCTGAGCTACCACTTGACTATTAGGGATTAAGCACCTCCTGGTTTTCCACAGTTAGAACAGGTGTGCTTTCAGGCTCCCAGCCCCCATCCAGCCAGACACAGTCTTGGGCTATTAGAGGGCGAAATAAATGGGGCTTTGTGACCAGGACAGATGTGTGGGAAGACACATTTAGACAAAGTAGGGGTACTGCAGATCACACGTGAGGGACGTCAGAAGTGTGGCCGCTGGAGGAGGAGGAAGGGCAACTAATCGGAGAGAGTGATTATGGAATCTAATTAGCTTCTCATTTTCATTTGCAGAAGGAACATTCAATTCACTTAACACCACTCCACAGATCCTTCTGCTCTCATCTGTGCCCAGGGGAAAACCAATCCCGGTGTGACAGGGCGTGTGGACAGCAGCAGCAGCAGCAGCAGGGAGGACATGCAGCTGGCAGGGGGAGGCCTGGGTCCCAATCTTGCCTCCGCCTCTACTGGCCCTCTGACCTTGGGCACAGTGCCTCACCCTCGGGGACCCCGGGCCCATCTGCTAAGTATGGAGATTGGATTACAACCTTTTAAAGGTCTCTCTGACTCCTAAACGCTGTCTGTGTATTTCAGTGCACATCTCCATACTACGGCTTAGAATGGTGTACAGTTACGATTTTGGAATTACTCACTATAGTTTTGTTTGATAAAAGTTTGAGTTTGGGAATCAGATAAGCCTGCGTGGTGACCCTACCCACTTAACTTTAGGCCAGTTACTTAACCTTTTAGTTCTCAATCTATAAAACCAGGACAATAATAATTGTATTTATTTTATAGAATTCTTTTGTGTATTAAGTGGGGCTATGCACTTAAAATGCTTTGTCCAGTGTTTGGGGCATAGAAAGACTCAATAAATGTTTAGCTGCTATTAGCTAGTGATCCAGTTTACCGCAGAGTTTTAGAATAACTTGGATATTTTATCTACATTTTTAAAAAATCTGGGGTAGTCCTTTTTTTGGAAACACATGCCTGATGACATGGCTGGGGAGGTTTAATGGTGGGTCAGCTAAGTAATGGTGTGAGACTGAAATAGCTCCATGGAAATAAAGCATTTAATGGGGGGAATAAATGAAGTTGCCACCCAGAACTAACAGCCAGAGTCTTGGCCGGGCTGTAATTAATGAATGCAATGGCCAAGATTTATAAGGATATTTTAAGAAGTAAGTGCACTGCACGGAGCCCTGGGTTTTACGCCTGGGCTGAAATAAGATCAATGGGAAATCCATTAGGCCTAAGATTTAATGGGTGAGGATGAGGCTTTGTCCCCAGCGTTGGGGCTCTGTGCATGGTGGCTACCAGGGATGTCTGCTGGCATGGAGGCCCAGGGGATGTGGAGAAAGTTGTTGATCACTTGGAGCCAGAGGAGAAAGAATGATGGCCTACACCTCTTTCCCTGCTAGAAAAGGCAGAGAAGAGACTCCCTACCCTAAATCTTTTTAGGGAACCTTCTCTTTTAATGAGATAGTCCAGCCAGCAGGCCACAGGAAGTTCCCCCATCCTTCCTTCTGGAGGAAGTCTTTGGACAGAACTGCACTGGGCATGGAGCACGCCCTCTCCCAGAAGCATGGTCACCCCGAGGGTGCAGGTGCTGGGTGCTGGGTGCTGGAGAGAGCAGTCAGCAAGCTGCAGGCCTCTGCACATGGCTTTGCACTGGACAGGACACCTGGTACTGGTCCAAAGTGCATTCCAGGTTACCCATTTGCACCCCGGGGCCCCACAGTATGCTGGGATTTGCTTTGTGACTTGCCTCATTTTCATCAGTATCAGAGAGAGGTGAGTCATAAGGTCCTTCTAAGACTGTTCTGTGGTGGGATGTGGGGGTAAAAAGCACATATATGTTTTCAGTTCACCTTCCACTTGGTGCTCAAGGAGGACTGAAGAATCAGAGCATGGCTTGTTGAGTCTCCCTGGACTTGACCTCTAGACTAGGCCGGAGAGACGACTAGCTCAGGCTCCCCCTGGGGAAGGCGGTTTTCCATCTTCCCTGGGTCCAAGAGTAACGCGTTTATGCTGCACCAGCTTTGTTCATGTTGTTCTTCCTGCCTGGATGTCCTGCTCCCAGGAGCTCAGCTTAGCTCCTTTAAGGGTCTCCTTGACTAGCAGTGACCTTGGCTATATACCCACCTGGTGCAGCTTGTTTCATCGGTCATGGATTTCACACCTGGCTTCCTCCGTGTCACTTGCTGTACTTCGTGTAGCTACTTGGCCCTTTCTTTTTCATAGTTCACTTATTCTTTAATACTGCCTCTTAGTAATTCTTTCTTTGTGAAATACTTATCAATTACTTACATGTTTTGATCACAGATCTTTAGGTCTTTGTTTTGGGGTGTAATTCTATAGTTCTTTCTCAGTAATGATTTGCAACATGGGCAGAGCACCTGGTGGTGATATCTGTCCCTCCATCAGCCAGTGTGTTTATGTGCATCAGTACTGCATACATGTGTTTATGTGCATGAGTACCCCATGCATGTGTTTGTGTGCATGAGTACCCCATGCATGTGTTTGTGTGCATGAGTACCCCATGCATGTGTTTGTGTGCATGCATCCTCCGTGCATGTGTTTGTGTGCATGAGCACCCTGTGCATGTGTTTGTGTACATGAGTACCCTGTGCATGTGTTTGTGTGCATGCATCCTCTGTGCATGTGTTTGTGTGCATGAGTACCCTGTGCATGTGTTTGTGTGCATGAGTCTTCCGTGCATGCGTTTGTGTGCATGAGTACCCCATGCATGTGTTTGTGTGCATGAGTCCTCCGTGCATGTGTTTGGAATTTGACATTTTAAAATAATTATAAAATCATTATCATTCACTGTATGTTTATCAGGTACTGGGCTGAACACTGCAAAAATGATCTCATTTTATCATATATCACATCCATATTATGCCCTTTTTATGTAAGGAAACAAAGTGTTAGGAGTGTTGGGAGCCTGCTTAAGGTCACATGGTTAGTAAGCATACCCATTGTACTAGGCGCCCGTCTTCCAGTCACAGCACCATGGTTCATAATCAAAATTTAACTTGGTCCCCTCAACAGTACTATAATGTAATTATTATCAGCCTTCCTTTACAGATGAAGTATAATGGAGGTCTGGGGAAGTTCGGTGACTTGCCTAAGGTGATCCAAGTAGAAAATAGAAAAATAAGACTTGAAAATGGTTCTTTTGAGTCTAAATTCAGGACTAATCGACTACATCTAGCCCAGGAGACTGAGGCTCCTGTGTGTTTTTCTCATCTTCTATGACCTATAGTCTCTGGCTTCCTATCAGTTTCAGTTCCATTTCTTCCTCGTGCTGAAACACCACAGATGAAGGCAGCAGAGGCTTTGTGGATCCCATGAAAAGTCATGAAGAAAGTGCAGCCCTATCCCAGAGATAATGTTATCTCAACCTGTTTTTTCCGCTTGGTACCAAGAAGACAACTCTACCCCATTGTCTCAATAAATTTATGTCTCAATAAATACAAGGAACAGATAATCTTTGTAAAATCAAGTTATGTTTCTGTTTGATAGGTTAGGACATTACACAATGAGCCAGTCATTCACTTTGATGAACAGTATTCATCACAGATCTACTGAACACCTGAGAAATATTAGGTACCACAGGATGTGGGCACAAAGAAATAACTAGAAAACACACACACACACACACACACACACACACACACACACACACACACAGTGCTGAGGATCCTGGAATAACCAAGACACAGACTTGTCTTATTGAATCATAATCAGAGATGGGGGAGGGGATTGAGGGAGATAGACACGTGCTACAGTTATTACATAATGTATGCAGTGTATATACACACATACACCTTCGTAAGTTGTATCTGAAGGGAAAGTCACTCTGTTAATTCATCCATCTCTTCCCAGTACACATAGACACTTTCCCCAAGTATTTTGAGACTGAAGGAATAAAACCATGAAAACAGAGAAGAGAATTATGAGACTTCTTTAGAGTGGTGTGGAGAAAGGGGATCAGAAAAAGGCTTTGCGGATGAGGTGATGTTTAAACCGAGTCTCTAAAAATGCAAGGAAGGGCAAGAAGAGGGAGAATGTGGGGTTCTGAAAGAATATGACTTGCAGGAGATGTGACTGGGAAGGGAGTTGGGGCCAGGTTATGAAGGACCTTGGATGTCATGCTACAGAATTCAATTTTGCTTTTTAAGTGATGGAAACCAGAAAGTGTGTTAGGTTTGGGGGTGGGGGTGACAGGACGGGGTGTCCATTTAGAGGAGGAGAGAGACTTGCAGGCAGGTCTCCGTGAGGACATGGGCCAGGTCTGCTTCACTGCAGTCTTGCGGAGGGCAGCACAGGATGGCCTGGACAGATGAAACATGATTGATAAAGATGCCATTAACTCAGATGAGAAATGTGGAATGAAGAGGCGTTATGGGGATGAGAGCGAGGGGAAAGTGGAGTGGAGAATGAATTTCAAATGTGTCGTGTTGAATTCGAGATGACTTTGGAACATCCAAGGGGGATGTATTCAGGAGATAAGTGTGACACAGCACTGGATTTTTGGAGAGAGTGGGATCTAGGAATTTATATTTAGAAATTATCAACATGTAGAATTCATGCGATGTGGGTATGAACGAAGTCACTTTTGGAGAGCATTAACAGGGCTTATGAAATGCCTTCTGGAATTAACCATCTCATTGATGAAGCAGTCTAGAGTATTGAGACTCCTTTGTCTAGAAAGCATCTTTTCTGATATTTGAAAGATCCATTTAATCTATGACTCAGTGAGAGAGAAAATCTTGAGATGATTTTCATGAACTTTAAAGGGAATTTCTGATTCATTTCTTCATCCCACTAATCCCATTCAGGCCAAGCCCCTGGAATATGATAGTGAATATACTAGGTGCTTTAAGGTTTACCAAAGGAGTGAACTATCTCTCAAGGAACTTCCAACATCTTAGAGAATAGTAAGCAGGAGTATTAATGACTGTAACACAAGGTGGAATACAGGAAGTACCATTCACATTGACTGAATGAATGAAAGATGGAGGAAGCAGTATGTGTGCCGAGGTCAAGATGTGCTACGGAGAAGGTGGTCTTGAAGAATAAACACATTTATGATCATCAAAGACAGTAGAATTAACGTGACAGAGAGGGTTAAGTTTGGCTAATTTGTAGGAGAATGTTGGAAGGTAAACCTGAGAAGACGGATTAAGCCTTGAGTGCCAGGGTGAAGAGATTGTATTTGATTTCATAGTTCGAAGAGCTCAAGCTCTCTTTCAACAATATTTCAGAGGTCAATACTAGGCCTTCCCCTGTTTCAGAACAAATGGGTATTAGAAGAACTGTGATCCTTTTTCAAGGAGAAAGTTAATTGATTGGTATTACAGAGTCATCGCAGATGGTCAACCCCAAATTGAAAATCCACTTCTGAAGACAGATACTGTTTGTTTAGAACGAAGCCACAGCCCCAATTCCCATTCCCTTAGGTCCAGATCTATATTTTCTTAGACACAGCTCCCTTGAGGGGACTGCTCTTGTTTTTCTCCAGAGTCATTTGTTATCTTAAATATTGGCATCTATGAGATAAGAGTTTTCTAAATCACATTTACAGAATGCTTGTAAACACTCCTCATGTTCAGACCAGGTTTCTTCATTGACCTTGTGCCATTGATGTGCTCCACACTACTTCACTGCATTAAATCCCTGAAGCTTTACCATGGAAACATACTCCCGGGTCATAACTCTTTCCCCTGCCTGGGCGGGGGCCCCAAACGTTTATGTGGCAGCTCTCTTAACCAGTCCAAAGGGATCCTCTCAGTAAAACCTGAGCTGCCATAGGGATACAATATTTCTTTTCCTAATTGCTCATAATTTCATCCTATTTCTTCTAGCAGCAATTTAAGATGACATTACACTCCCTTTTATGTCAGTTGATGATGCATAATTCTCTCCTGGAACAGTCAACGGCTGTATTTACAAACACATTAAAAAACATTGATGTGTATTCAGGCCAGAGCCTCTCTCACACCAGTATTTTATGTGTGCCTCAGCTGGTGGAATGTTGACAAGGGGTTCATCCCTATAAAAAGACTCTCCCACCCTTGCAGACAGAATGTGCAACTGAAGGCCTGAGAAAAATCATCTGTACTGGTTGTTCTCTGTCAGTACCATCCCCACTGACTCCCACTCCAGCCCCAGGCCCATTTTGCATCCTTCTCTGCTTTGCTCTGTACTTGGAGGCTGTCTGCTGCAGACTGCATCACCTGAACCCCTTTGCCCGTTGGACCCCAATTGGGTTGAGCCAGTGGGAGGCACCAGCAGGAGACCGGAGGATGGAAGGAGAGAGGTGATGGTATTTCTTTCTTGCTCTCTTCTTGCTTTTGCATGGTAAAATATAGCTCTACCGTGCTGTGACAATAGCTTTCACGGGGTTCTGGTGACACTAATTCTGCCCCTTGCCCCTCCTGCCCTGGACGTATAACAGCTTTCATCAGTTGCCAGTGTCTGGGTGCCGCAGTATCGTCACTCATCACTCAGCAGGTAACCCCTTCATAAAGGTCTCTTCATGGGAGCTGGTGGGGGTCTATTGCATTTCCCACCAGGATTTGGATGGAAACACCAGATATTGCAGTTTCCAAATAAATTATTTGGTCAATGAGCCATCGGTCCACCTTGTCCATAACCTACCTGGACCTTTCTTTCGTGGTCATTAAGGGGCCAGCGATGAAAATTTCATCACAAATAATGAATCAGTTATAGCAAATCGAAGCTTACTTCTGGAGGAAAAAATGAGTCTAGAATCTTCTACTTGGAATGGAGACTTGTATGTACAGTTTTTTATATGCATAACTTATGGGAGCACAGAAGATGATGAAATGTTGATGTGAATAACATTTTGATGAAAAAGGTCAGAGGAAGAGGCATGGTGGGTCAGCTCCCTGCAACTCAGCAGTGTGATGTTTTTAAGGGAGCAAAGAAGAGGTGGGAGAGGAGGAACATTAAAAATGCTAAGAGCTTGTCCTACATAGACTGGTTCCTGTTAAAGGGTTGCTACTACTGCTCTGTGCAATTGGGATGGGACAGGATATCAGAAATTATACGTGGTACTAAGTGCTCTTTTGTAGAAACTCAGCTTGCCCAGCAGGACCGTTCTGGAGACCCAGCGTCAATCTCAGTTCCAACTCTGTGAGGCCCTCCCCACGTCTTTGTGCCCCAATTTTCCAGACGAGGATAATTATAATCATTTTAGCTCTTTCGCAGGCTTGCTGTGACTATGAAATTTAATTATAAATTTGAAAGCACTGGGGTATACATACATGTTACCTACTACCCAAATGAGATATTTTTATCTTATCAGTAGAAATGAAGGCTAAATTTTTTTGTTTTTATGTAAAAAATGTGTATGATTTGGAAGCCAACCTTGTTTCCTAAGGCTGTGTTTGGTGAGGCTCACTAGGACCCAGAGCTCAGGTGTGTGAGAGCATTTTGCCTGAATGATGTCCGATACACAGAGCAGCCTCCGTACCTATCTGTGGGCTGGGTTTATTTTTCCTAGATGAGTTGGGGTATAATTGACATTTTCGTGACTGCAATGGCACAGACCAAATGACCTAGGTGACTTTTCCCATAACCTCTTACTTTCCCTCGGATCACAGCTAAATTTGTGGGCAGGTTCTCGTTATTCAGAATAAGGACTAAGAGGAATGGACAGTTCCCACTGTGTTTCCATAACGATTAACGGTGCAGAATATGCTAGAAACTATTGTGTTCAGTGACTCGGTAGAGCAAGTAATGAGGCAGTATGCAGAAAATTCTGAATTTGGTAGAAATAATAGCAGGCTTTTAAAAAAGAAAAATGAATATAATTGAGGGAATCTCTTCCTACCAAAAATGGGAAGAGGGAATCTTTACCATGAGGCAGACATTATAGTCATTGAAATACCATGAACTATGGCATCAGAAAATCTTCATCCCTAGTTGCTTGACCTTGGAGCACCTGTTTGTAACCTCTCTGAGTCTCGATCTCCCATTTGTAAAATGGATGTAAATGGCAATGTCATTACCAAAATATACACATATATAATGTATTTATGTTTTAGTGTGTGCGCATGCGGGCGCACGCGCACGCGCGCGCGCGCACACACACACACACACACATACACACACACACACACACACACACATATGGTACTGAGCACAGTGCCTGGCATAGAAAAGGTCCTTAAGAGCAATTATTATCAATGAAAACCATAATCTGACTTCAGTTTGCTATCTCTTCCCCAGGGTGTATTGATTATGATAGGCTACGCTACGTTAAAGTAACAGATAAACTCTGATACTGTGGCTTAACATGAAAAAGCTTTATTCACAGTTCACGGTCTGACATGGATTAGGTGGCTCCCCTTCAGGAGGTGACTCGGGGATCTGGATTCTCCCATCACGTAGTTATACCCATTGGTTGTCATGGTTTCAATGGAAGGAGAAGCAAAGGATGCAAGACGTTGGCATGATGCTTTAAGGGCCAGGACTGCCTTCCATCTCTTCTATCTCCCTTCCATTGGCCGAAACTTAGTCACATGGCCTCTAATCGAATCGCAAAGTGCTGGAAAATTTAATTTTTATATATCCTCAAGAAAATAAAGTGATGTATCTCTGGTACATATAACAGGTGTAAGACTCACTGATCTTAAGGGAATGGGTTGATTAAAATGCTTCTTTTGTATATTTGATAGCTTTCCTAATGTTTTATATTGCAGTGTGTCAGGACCTTGGTTTGCAGATCCCACAGTCCCAGGAAAAGATCAAGCGTGTCCTAGTTTGCCATGAAAAGTGTGGCCCAATGGGAGCTGGGGCCTGACCCCCTTCCACCCCTGCCCTGGACAGGCAGCGGCGGGAGGGGTGAGGTTACGGAGAGCGGAGAGCATGCGGCCAGCGGTTGTTTGGCTGCAGGGACCTGCCAGGAAGAGCAGTGATGTAAAAGCTGCTCTGGGCTTTAGCAGATGAAGCAAGAGGCCCGGAGGAGCGTGAGAAGAAGAAGAAGATGAGTTGTCTCAGGGATCTGGGGTTCCCACGGTGGAGGGAGCGCGGGCAGCTGTTCGTTACCGTGTTGGGGATGGGGCAGTAAGACAAGGCACCACCTGAGTCATCACTAGGAGTAAATTCTCAAGAAATAATCATTATAAAAGATAGGAGAGAGGCCTTTAACTTGGAAAAAAAAAGTTTTAATTGTTCTGGACCTTTTAAAAAATGATGTTGGCCCAATTATCTTTTACTTTTTTTTTTTTTTTTTTTTTTTTTTTACCAACAACATTTACATTTGAGATGTTACTCGTGGTAGGACCCAGACTTTATATTTGACATCTTATTAATGATACAATTTTTGTGTAAAATGCATGGACATTTGGGGCCTCAGACGTATAAGCCTTGTTCACTCCTGTCTATGTTTCCGCTGATTCCCATTCTTACACTCCTTGTGTATTCAAATCCTTTCTTTCTTGAGCCCCTAGTGCAAGTAATACCTCCTCCATGAAGCCTTCCCTGGGGACTTCTACCCACACGGTCTATCGCTAATGGATTCTGAAGGCACATAGTGTCCATGATTATTGGACATTTAATCACATTCCACCTTGTAACATTTCTTGGTTCGTTTCATGTTGTTTAATTCTAGAATTTTTATTGAGCTTCCATTCTGATCGTGCCTGGGCTCTGCAGCCTGAGGCCCAGTGCCAAGCATACAGCAGGTGCTCCATAAATGCATATTGTGTCGATGAGAGTGTGTCATGGCCCAGAAAAGTTAAGGGTAGAAGTCGAATTATGTGGCAAGAAATGAAAACAGGCCACTAAACACAGTTGTCTTTGTGGGCGTTCAGGCTCGGGGTGCGGTGCTGGGGCATCTCGGTCGGTGCTTCCCAGCATCCTTGACGGAGCTGTCCACAGAGGCACCATCCTCTTTCCTTTTGCTCAGCGAAGCGGCAGGGAATTAAGCTGGAGCCTCACCAGGCAAATCGAGAAAACCCAGTTGTCAGTCTCCCATGGGAAGGATGAATCATGCTCACGTACTTGGTGAGTTTAGGGGGAGTGAACTCTGTAGACATATACAATTTTTCCCGTGGTAGTTGTGATTGTTCTGGGGACAACTATACATATAAACAGATCTGCACTCTCACAGGCAATGGGGTTTTCTAGGGACCTGCTGGAAGTTGGAGGGCGAGAGCTTGCAGAGCGGGCAGCTGTGATCTGCCTGCCTCTCAGCCCCGTGTCTCTGTTGCCCACTGGGTTTAAGTCCTGCAGCTGACTGTCAGGGCCCACGGCAGTCTCAGTGACTCACTCACTCCTCAGGGCAGTGGCTCCCTTCAGACTCTCATCACCACCAGAGGGAACAGCCTGACCAGTCACCTGAAGCTTTAGACGCCTCCGCTTTTACTTTGATTGAATAAAAATAGAAGCATCGTGAGCATCCGCTGCATGCCGGTTCTGGGGGAAGGAAGCGGACGCGGGCCCCAGTGAAAGGCGCATCAGGGAACATTAGTGAAATCGCAGTGCAGAGAGCAGAGCTTAGCCTCAGGATCCCAGGGCTTTGGGTGCTATTTGCTGTTCATATTGAGCTATTATTTCTTGAGCTCTTACTAT
Organism: Tadarida brasiliensis; assembly: GCA_030848825.1. Taxonomy (NCBI): domain Eukaryota; kingdom Metazoa; phylum Chordata; class Mammalia; order Chiroptera; family Molossidae; genus Tadarida; species Tadarida brasiliensis. The sequence continues at coordinate 45,169,434 of CM061275.1, forward strand.
GCATCAGGTACTATACTGAAATTTTAGCTGTTTGTTATCTCATTTAGTACTTTATTTATTACTAAATTGATTTATTACTGAACTATCTCAGTTAGTCTGTACAATATTCCGTCTCTTACTCATTTAACAAATAGGCACTGAGCACCTACTCTGTGCCTGGAAATGTTCTAGGTCCAGGGAGTACAACAGTGTACATTATGGACAAAATTCCCCCTCATAGGGACCTTACATTCTGGTAGCTGAAACAGATAATAAGCAAAATCAATAAGTAAAGTAATCAGTGTGTTAGCTGGTATTCAGGTTTGTGGGGGAAAATAGGTCAGGAAGGAGGACAGGGTGGTTGGGAAGGCCTCAGGGAGTAAAGACCAGGAGGAGGGAAGGGAGTGGGCCATGTAAGTATCTGCAGGAAAATATTGGAGAGAGAGAAAGCAGAAAGTACAAAGCCCCGGAGGACAGCCAGGGGACATCTGTGGCTGTTGTGGAGAAAGCAGGGAGTGGAGTCCTGGGAGGCAAGGGCATGAGCCTTGCAGGTTACTGTGAGGGGTCTGCATTTACAGGGACTGGGATGGGGAGCCACTGGGGTTTGAGCAGAGATGACACATGGTGTGACTCACAGGTTGATGGCTTGACCAAGGGTGTGCTGGGCAGAGACACAACAGGAAACTAACGAAATCGTCTGCATAAGAGGTTTTCATGGCTTGACAAGGGTTCTAGAAGTGGACTTGATGAAAACAGGCTGGGTTTAGAATATATTTTAAAGGTAGAGCCCACAGGATTACCCGGTATGTTGGACATGGGGTATAAAAGAAATATGGTAACAAGGCCTTAGGTTTGATCATTTGGAAGAATGAAGATGCCAGTTAATGAGATCAGAAAGAGGATGGGAAGAGCAGCCACAGCAGGAAATACTATGAGTTCCATTCTAGAAATGTTCAGTTTTGGATGCTAGTGAGGTGTCCAAGCAGAGATGTGGAGTAGGAGATGGACTAGTATGGAGTAGGGGGATAAGGTTTGCCTTAGAAATATGAATTTTAGCATCAAAATATGAATTTTAGCACCATAAGCATATGGATGGTGTTTAAAGCCCTGAGTTTGAATAACCAAAGAAATAATAATAATAGTAAATAATAATAATAATAATAATAATAATAATAATAATGCGAAGGCTTAGGGCAGTTAAATAACTTACCCAAGATCATATAGCAATGACAGATCAGAGGCTCAAATCCTAGTCCATCTGGTCTCTGAGCCTGTGCCCTTCACCAGCTTAGTCTTCTGCCTTCCTTGATGGCTGTTAGTGAATTGTTTCCCTGGACTTGACCAGTTGGAGAGTGGGGGCTGATGGAAGGAAAGAATGATCCATTGGAATCTGGAAGAGTTCAACATTGAGAAGCCAAAAAAGCACCTGCTTCTTCCCCAGTTCCCCAGAACACATGGGCAATAATATCATTTTGAAATATGCATTTTAAAAATACTTACAGTGAGACTGTATTAACAACCCCCTCTCCTTACCCATCCCCTCGTCCATGCCCTTTGCCATGGAACATTCCCGTTTCACCTACTATGGAGGCAGACCGTATCTTCCCCCCTTTCCCCCAGGTCCACCAGTGTGACCTGTTTTGGCCAATGGGATACCAGCAGGCGCGAGTGAGCAAAGGCTGGAGAAGCTCTCCTGTGACGGGTTGCTCTCCAGCCTGTGCTCATAGATCCTGCCTCAGGGGACCCTCACAGCAATTTTGTGAGATAGAAATTATTACCCCCTTTATGCCTTTTGGGGAAACTGAAGCTCAGAGGAGTCTCCTGACTTGCCCGAAGGTATGTGGCTAGTGATGGTCGAGGAGGAATGCAAGCAGGATCAGCTTCTAAGTCTCCTGCCCTCTTGAATCTCCTTCTTTGCCTTTTCTTTGCCAATCAGAGAGCTCCGAGCCAGCCACTGGGGAAGACAGTTGTGCTCCTGAGATCCTGGAAGCAGCATCTTCCTTGTTAATTTGGAACTCTCTGAACTAATTCTTGGTGTACTTTATTGGCTCTTGGTAAATCCACCTATGCACACACACGTGTGCATACACGCACATGTGTTTACTCACTCAGAGGGTGATCTAAATCCCACTCTTCATCTATGGCTTAGTAGAATCTGTTCAGAGTAATGACAGGCTGGAGAAGATGTCTTGGCACTAACCTCAGGGGAGCCCCATTCTTGAAACCCCCTGATTGGAAGCTTTCTCTCAGCTCCCATGCCTCTGCTCCTACCCATCCCATAGACCTTGCATCAAAGTCCAGAGACATCTCTGTTTCCAAGTAGTTCTCCCCGGGAACATGCTGAATTCTGGGAAGAAACTGATGTAAGAGGCACAGTGGTTTGTCCAACTCATGATTCTGAAAATTAAAGCCACCTTCGAATTTCCTGCCAAGGAAGGTGTGACTAACAGGTTAGCAATCCAGGCAGCTTCTGTTTCTCTTTGTGTTCACAGGGTGCTCCAGATCAGCATATGAACTGTCCGGAACTTCTGGCAAAAAGATTGGTGATTGTAGTTGATGTTAACCGTAGGATGTCAGCTCTCTGTGGCTGTGGCAGAGGGTGTGAGATGAGGGGCATCTCCATAGCCTAGAACACAAAAGGCACCCTCATCCTCACCTTTCAGCCCTAGTTCCCACGTACCTTCAAGGCAAAGCCCCCATCCAGCCAGGTGAGCCTCCCCACTACCTCCCCCTCCCACCACACCTAGTACTTCCCCACTGTTGTGATTTTGTTCACACAATTCTTCTGCCCCAATGTCCTTTGCCAGCCATCCCAAGTAATGAACACCTGGAATGTGCCAAGCGGTGTTGAAGGATCTGTGCAAATCACCCAATGAAATGAGCAGACAAAAACCCTCCCTTCAGGCAGCGTGTGCTTCTGTGAGTAGAGATTGAATATACACAAGTAATAGCTCAATGGCATCAGATGTCAAGAAGAGTTACAGAGGAAGGTAACCCAGAGATGGGTATCAGAGTGTCTTGGGGGAAGAGGGTGCAGCGTTCAATAGGCTGGTCAGGGGAGAAGATGCCATTGGAGCAATGACCTCAAGGAGGTAAGCGTGAGCCATGCAGCTACCTGGGGGACTTCAAGAGTGTGCCAGGTGTGTTTGGAGACGATTAAGAGGCTCAGTGTGATTGAAATGGAGTGAAGGGGGGTTGGAGAAAAGTCGTAGTAGATGAGGTCATGTCAGAGAATTAACGGAAGGCCAGACCACCTGAGCCTTGCAGGACACTGCAGAGTGAGATGAGAAGACAGAGGAGTGACACAGTCTGACCTGTTCCATTGGACCTTCCTGACCGCTGTGTGGACCGGGGTTTGCAGCGGGCCAAGCCCAGTGGCCGGAGGAGGCGCGTCCTGGAAAGGCCTGGCCTCTTTCTCCCGGGATGCTCGGGTGTGGTCCACACGGTACTCAAGGCAGAACTTTCCAACAGTAGCGAATGAAGAGAAAACTATCTGGACAAAAGAAAGTGGCTCCACGCAAGGGCTGCAGTGACTTATAGCTTCTCAGTGCTCAGAGTAGTTCAGAAGTTCTGTTTGCCTTAAAAGGTCCCCCAAAACTTGGGGTCCCAAACCTTTTTACTTACTGTTTACTATCTTGAAGGTGTGTGTGTGTCTGTGTGTGTATGTGTGTGTGTATGAATGTGTGTGTGTTGTTAGGCCTCAAGACTGGCCATTCTTGACCTGCCACCAATTCTAAATAGTCAGATAAAGAGGCAGATGGATGAAGCGCCAGGAGAGGGACATGCTTTCTCAGGAAGTAATTGTCCGTCAGTGGATCAATGACCCTTAGGAGTAGAAGCCAGATCTTAGTCTCAGTCAGTTGAGAGGCTTAGAGAAAGGGGAACCTCCCTGGGAGCTATTCAGCTTCCAGCCCAGGATTTTTCACCTCTGAATTGAGATCTATTAGTGGGTTATGAGACCAATTTAATGGGTTGCAACTGGCATTTTAAAAAGGGAATAAAATAGACTATAAAATACCAAAATGCCCTCACGAATGATGACTTTACTTTTGGGAAACTTTGTTTCAGCGTTGTGTATTTATGGATGTGTATATCTTAGGTAACAATGTCAAACTCGTTTTTCATTATTAATAGATTGAAAATATATTTCCAAACCAGGAAACCACTATTAAAGACATTTTGGGGGCCACGGTAATCTAACTGAGAGGGAGATGCTTTGCTCCTTGATCCCCCTCCCCAAATCCTAAGCACACGGACTCATGGGCTTTGCAGAAGGTAGCCAGTCACATGGACCACACTCTCCCATGAATATCTGAAAGGGAATGACTGTTCTCTAGCTCACACACATGTGCCAGCACAGACTCACACCTTCTCTTGGAACAGTTTCCCTCCATCCGGCAGATATTTCCAAGCCCCGGTGGATTCTCAGAACTCAGCGCTCATCCAAGGATGACGTTCAAGAAGAGGGTGCTGTCAGTTTCTTGCCCGGAGCTGCCTGTGAAGCGTCACTGCAGAGGCCTCCGCGCCCCCTCCTGCCCGGAACGGCTGCGGCTGGAGCCAGCCAGGAGCCCTTATTAAGCGCGCACTTCTAAGCAAGGAACATTGACTTCCTCTTAATTGAGGCATAATAATTAGAGCATTAGCACATTAGGAGGGTGAGACAGCATGTTTAGCTTTTGTGATTAATTATCTGAGGATTGTAATAGTTGTTAAGACATTAATTACGCCGGCGTGTTTGCTGCTGCAGGTGGCACGGGCGAGGCTTGGCAGTGGTACGTTGGACCGTGTCTAAGGAGGTGGCGTGATGGGTGGCACGGGGGGCCGGGTCACATCCCCGCCGGAGGGAGCCCGCTGCTTTCCTTCCTGGTCTCGTGTGGACTCGGGATGGAGGAGAACTAGCTTGTCTTTTGATGTTGAGTCGATGCAAGGAAGACACTGAGCTCACCAAGCTCGTAGCGTTTTCCATCCTAGCGGTCAGTGAAAATGTAAAACGTGTCATGCCCTCAGCAAACACCGGCTTGTGGCCCTTTCCTCAGGCCTCCCCACGAGGGCGAGTCTATCTGTGGGGTGGGTGCGAGACCAGCATGAGGGAGGTGAGAGAACAGTGAGGCGCAGCCTGGACATCTGAGTGGGGTGGGAGCTCGCAGTGAGGCCCGAGTCCCGGGGCAGAAGCCTGGGGAGAAGGCGCCCTGCTTTCTGTTGTCGATGACACGGGGCTGTGGCCCCCTGTGTGGGAAAGGCGTGGACGCACGCTGGGTGTCAGAGCACGATGGGGGCAGACTATCCATGGGACCAAGTGGTAGAATTATCACTGAGGAAGAAAAGCAGCGTAGGGGACCCTAACCCAGAGAGTTCATTCTATCATTGGTTAGTCTGTCTGTAGAGACGTCCTGGGGAAGTGGTTACTTCTTGCTGAGAGTGGAGGTCAGGGAGAGAAGCCCAAGAGATGCACGGGGTACACATTGTGGCTAAATGTTGACTAGTCATGAGTTCAAGTCCATCGAGCCAAACAGTGCCATGAATGAACCTCAGGGTTACAAGTCCAAATGACAAATTTTGTTTTAAAACTTTAGTTATTCCAAACATTTTATTATGGAAAGTTTCAGGAGCCATGTTTTCAGTTTGACATGGTGCAGAAGCAACGCTGGGAGCTCTGGGAGCCGCTGGGGGGCGCCAGCTCCCGGTTCGTCTGCGACCATCCGAAGCCTGGGTCAGGCTCGGCTCGGTGCGTGGAGGAGTCGGAAGCACGGCCTGCGAGGAAGTGAATCGCTACATCGCCAGTACACTTCTTCAGTATGGTTTTGCTTAGCATTATAAGTGGCAGATTCTTTAAAAACAGCCAAGATTAGAACTATTTTATGTGCTCTCTATCACTCCGCCTTGGACGGTTCACCTCGTAATAAACATCCGTGGTCGCGAAAGGGTGCAGCGCGCTTCCTAAAGCTGTCTGGAGAACACTCTCCTATTAACTCTCTATTAATTTTCCCATTTATTTAGCAATTAGACAGTTCTAAATAATTAGTTTTGTTCTCGAAATGAACGGCTTTCACAATCACCATTAATTTTTGAAGCATTTTACCCTTGTAGTAATAATGTCCATGTGGACGGTAGCAGACTGGTAGGGTTTCAACACACGAAGCACGTGGGGAGAGCTTTCACGCCAAGGCCCGTGTGCAGTGCTTTCCTACACCTGCAAGTCAGTATGCAGACATTCACGGTAAGTCCACGCGACACGGGTTGTTTTGTTTGGCTGGTTTTACTGATGGGGTTACCTTGACTAGGAAAGCTGGCGACCTAGGTGATTGTACAGTCGTCTGTCACACATAGGTTCTGGGGTTCTGGGCATGATGCTGAAGTGGGCCTTTGGTTGTTTAGTCTTTCGATGGCCACCGCTCAAACAGAAGAGCAGATTTGGGCCAAGCACCAAGGCCGAGGGCTGATGTGGGGGCATCCCAACCTCGTCTGTGGAAATGCAGCTTCCGCTTCTGCGCAGGGTGAATTACCGTCCTCGAGACACGGGGCACTGTCTTCTGGGCAAGAAGGAGAGGGCCTAATGTCAGCGGAGGGAACTGCTATCCTGTAGCACATGGCAAGTCAGGGTCCAATCTGGACACAGGCCACTCACCCCCACCAACACCTTCCACAGGGACAAGAGAAAGCCTCTTCATCCAGCCTAGCCTGGCCTGGGGAAGGGAGCCGAGGAGGGCATCCATCAGCCTGGAACCCATGGGAATCACCAGCCTTTACGGCCCGAAGAAGGCCCGCAGCCTGGAGATGTGAGGAGGAGTGGAGTGGGACCCTCTTTCCTTTTATCGCCTACCTCCTCAGCTCCCTTTAAAAATGTGCACTTCCAAACCCAGAGTGAGTCTTTCTGAGGCTGTTCATCTTGGGGTTTCTTAGGGTCTGCCCTGCCCGCTGGGTCAGAGAGAGACCTTCTAGACAGCAGCGTGGACCACTGACCCGCTGCGGAGGCCCGACGAGCTTCAGATCCTACGGAGCAGACGGGCTTTCCCAGCTCCGAGCGCCCCTCACGCCCTGTTCTCTTTCTCGCTGCCCGACCTGCTCCGAGCTGTGCTTGTATCCCACTAGACCACCACTGGAGCTCGGAAGGTGGAAGTTATTATTATTAAATACATTTCAGGTCTTCCACACATATCTGAGTACAGCAAACATTAAAATTTAATGCCTCTAATAATAAAACCCAGACTAATGATGCTGTTATTACTAATTGTAATTTATTGAAAACTGGGAGCATGTTAAGTGCTCTGAAGAACATAAAGGTTAAAAAATAGCCTTCCTTGACTAGGTGAGGGAGATGAATGGTTCCCCCACTCCTGAGATCACCTGCACACTGACGCTTACTTACGGAGCTAGCATCAGGAACACCTTCTTCCTGGGCAGAGGCCAAGTCTGCCCTCTCACTGGGGTGGGGGTGGAGGGGAGAAAGAAGGAAATCTTGGAACCATTTAAAGGGGGTGATGATAAGCATTTCCTTCCATGGTCTACGAGGTTATGATTCACGTGGCTTGTCCAACTGTCATTCCTTATTAGTTATTTTTCATGTATGCTGTCTGTCTCCGTACTAGGAAATAAATCCCTAGAGATTTAGACCATTTACTATCTCCCAGTGACTGTTATAATGAGTGTCTTAATTTGCATGATTGTAAGAGCTCTTAAAATGGAATTGTGTGTGTGTGTGTGCACATTCACGCACACACATGTCTTTTCACCCCTGTTAAATTGCAAACTCTTTGAAGTTCAAGACAGTGTATTCTTTATCTTTGTATCACTGTTCTTGGCAGGACGCTGTCCTCCCTATCAACAAATATTAATTGGCTAAATGTTAAGGTATGTTAACTCTCCTTATAGCTCTGATTGTCTTATACATTAATTAGACATGTGATTCTCCATTCATTCATTCATTCATTCATTCATCAGATATGGGTATTTTGCATTATACTAAGCACTACTCTAAGTGCCAAGGATACAGAGGTAAATCACGCAAATCTGTGCCCTCTTGAAATGTATTTTCTAATAGGATAGACAGTAAGTGAACATGTTAATAGGCATGATAACAGTAAGTGCTGTTAGGTAAATTATGGGTACAGAGCAAGTGGGGGGAGGGGGCTACTTCAAAGAGGGTCATGTGAGAAAATCTCTCCAACGGAAGTCCCGAGCATTATCTGCAGGTGCCCTGGGAGCTGCTTCTGAGGCCGAAATCGCTTAGCTGGCTACATTCGCTTTATCAAAGGTATTCACTCATGGAATAACTCCTTTATCATTTGTTGAGCCCATGAGTGTGGGGCTGTGAACTTGGCTCTGAGGATCCAGAGATGATTATGGCAAAATCCTGCCTGGAGGAATGTAAGTCTAGTGGTGGACAGTGACGTGGCGACGGATTAGGGCTCACTGGTGTTGCTCAGCCTGGCCTCGGTGACCGGCTGTGGAACTGCGCTGAACGGAGGCTGGAATGGGCTTGCGGTGGCACAGGGAAAGCGGGCAGACGGGCAGACAGGCAGAGTGGCGGCAAATGAGCACCTCCATGCCCTAAACCGGGCCTGGCCAGGGGCTGTCCGCAGCCTGGCCCTTTATCTGGGTTCGTCTCCTGGGGCGTGAGTTGCTGCGGTCCTGACAGCAGCCGCGGGGGGCTGCCTGCTCGGAAGACATTCTGATTTAGCGAGCTTTGTGCTCGTGACATATTTCTGACAGGAGGAACCAGATTTTATACCCTTTATATTTTTTGCAGAGCCTGTTAGAGCACTTAGTATCTGTATGTCAAACAGCCACATATATACACCTACTGTATATATTGACTTGAGGTCTAGAACCAAAGAAAGAAAAGGATTTTTGGTTTCTAAAGGGACGTACTCTCTGTCCCCTAAAAGAAGATGTGCCACAGGAATGTCAAAGGACAGTTTCAACAGAGAAACACAGGATTGTGTGTTCTTCCTGGGTATTGCACATCAATTGCTGCTTTGCCTGAAAGATCGTGTTCCCTGGGACCAGCGAGTGACAACCTTAATACTGTTGGTCCCTGTGCCACAGAGTGAATTGAGTCCCCCGCCCTCAGCCCCTATAGCAGGGTGATTGTGTCCAGAACACCAAGTGCAGGATATGGGCGTTAATTAGGGCTAACGGCCTGTAATTGGAGTAGCCTTTATCCTCCTTCCATTCTCAAGTCTGAGGCTGTCAGAAGGCTTGTTTTCGCTGACGCGCCATAATTAACGCAGAGCCCCATGTGAAAGGCAGATGACACTGAAGCTGAAAAAGAGCTCAGAACTACCCCAGGGTGTGTGTGTGCAGAGCTGTGGGGAGCAGGGGTGGGAAAGGAGGAGGCTGGCATTTAGGTTGACTTCCAGATTCTTTCCCTTTCAAAGAGGGAGTCTGGGGGTCAACACTGCCATCTCCCTTTCATATTCCTGAAAGGAGTCCTCTAAAATACTGAAACATTCACTGATGGAGGGGTTCAGAATCCCAGGCTCCGGACACAGCAGGAACCACACCTGGCAGGTCTCCGATCCTCCGCTTTCCTTCTTCCTTGCTCATAAGGGAGGATCTTCTCTCCCAGGCCACTGACATCTTTTTCAGGGGGTGAAAGTGCTGGGACCTGGGAGGGCTGGTAAGTGGAATAATAGGTGCGAAGCCCTTAGACCACCTTGCGAGGAAATTCAAGGTGTTTCTCTTATTACTGCTGGTCTTCCAATGTCCTGAACTCTGAGAACCCATTTACGTGACTACTTCTTGAAGGGGCTAGTAGAAAAGCAAGACTAGTATATTTCTTCACTTGGCAGCTCCCACACAGCAAAGGACCCTAAGTGCACTTACAATCACTATCATATTCTCACTTTCTCCCTCGGTTCTGCTTAGGACACAATGAGTGAAACCCCTGCGGTTTATCTCCTACGAAGACTGGATTTCATGAACCTTCCAGCAGGTGGTTTGTAGTACTCTGGCACACACGCATAAATATTTACTTAATTCTGTGCCGTTGGACAACTGGGAGAAATGTAAGGTGGGGGAGTGCCTCTGCCACCTCCCAACTCCAGGTCCCCAATTAAGGGAGAGGGACACCAGGAACAGAACACTATTGAATGGTCTAGTTCTCTATGTCAGACAAAGAGTCATTGGCTTAATTTCCATCCTGAGTTATTTATTGGAAGGGGATCCCTAAATATATGCAATTTTTCTCTTCCCATCAAGGGGAGGGGCTAGAGGGGTGTCACAGGATGCTAGGTGTAAAGAGAAAAAAGACAATGATTGCTACCTTGAGTGGGAGGTGATGGGCACATTGGGGACATTATCTCATTTCACTTGCTGTGGTAAGGCGCTCCCATGACTTGGCAACCTCAACCCATGCATGATACTCTGGTGACGATGGGAATGGCACCCAGATTATTCACAGCCAGCTGCAGTGGGCGGATGCTGGAGGCACCCCAGGCAGACATCAGCTGCTCTGATTCTGTAGTGTGTTTTTATGCCCTAGTGGGTTTTTAAAGAATCCTTTCTCTCGGGCAGTAATTTACTGAGCCATTAAGATGCATCGTCGGTGGATTCCTCCGGATCATTTGGATTTTTAGTTTGATGCTTGGCCATATCGGCAAAATTGGGGCTAAATCATTATCCCTATCTCGGAGCAATCTGCACCTGGGTTATTTGAGAGACACTGTTTTCTGATTCTTCAAACCTCCACTGACAGTGATTTACCGCAGCCGAAATACTTGCGAGTGAAAGAAATATGAGCCAAGGCCACCCGATGTAAACATCTCCAAGTTACTTGAGGAAGTCACCGGGTAGCTGTGACCTTTGGGCTGACCGAGTACATCAGGTTGAGGACCGGTGTGTAGCTGGCATACACTGTCTGACCTTGCCCTCCTGAGCCTCTCCTGAGGGGCGTGCACCCGATGTGTGGGCGGTTTCATTGCTTGAATATCACATGTACATGCAGCCCAGTGCTCTGGTTTTGACATCGGCACCGAAGAGTTTTGAAGAAAAGATGGTGTTGCTCTCCATCTACTGAATCTTAAAAGGCTGGGGATATATAGCTTAAATATATCAAATTTTAATTTAAAAGAAGGCTGGATATAAAGCCCCAGATCTCTCTGCACTTTCTCTGTAATAAATCTTTAATGGGCTAACTTCTTCACTATTTTGGGGCCAACTTTTCTAACATGTTAGAATTTACAGAAGCATGAGAAAACAGACTGCTTTTAAGAAACCTCAAATTTCAGACAGTGAAAGACTAGGAAAGAATGCAGAAAGTGATGAGCAGATAGGGCTGCAAACAGGCCAATTGTGAAATGCATTGAATATCATGCTATCGTTATCTGGGAAAGAGCACCAAAGACATGGGTTAAAGTCTCAGCTCTATTGTTTAATCATCCACGTGACTCTGGAAAAGTCACATCGGTCCCCTATTCAGATGGGGAGAAGACCTCATTGGAGAGACCCAGATTCTTTCCATATTTCTGCTCTGCCATCTTCAGACCATGAGGTTAGCTCCTCTCATGGTTGCAAGGGGGCTGCTGCAGCTCCTAGCATCACATAGTCACACATCAATGCCTGAAGGGCCTACGTATTTCACAGATCCTAAGTTGTCATTGCTATAAGATACACCAGAATTTTATATACCACCACAAAAGAAACACCACCACCAATTAGATTACGACAAGTTATTTATTGTCATGCATCCTGAGTTATTCAATCAATGAAATGCAATATGCATTTTCCTTGTGTCTCTAAGAATGTCTCTAAAGATTTTTGCCTTACCATTTCCCCTCTGCCAGCAGACTTCCTACATGCCAGCCATTAAGCTGGTCTCTCGAGGTCCCACCGCCTTATCTCGTGTCAGCCCTTCTATTTTCTTGTTTCCTGGGCCCTTGGGTATTTGTAGCTGCTGCTGCAGCACCCCGGGCCAGTCCCAGGCAAGCCCACACACTTTGCTAAGTCTCTGGCCCCTCCCACCACTTCTGCACTCAGCGGAGGCACCATGCCAGCAGTTACTCCTCATTGAGCCAACTCTTACCAATGGAAGACGGAGAATGGGAAGGAACTTGTCAATCAATTGCTTCTCCATTCCCCTGTATGATGGCCACTCCAGAAGCACAGGTTTTGATGTAGCTTGTCCAGAGACATCTCAAGTGGCTCAGTCACTTGGTGTCTCTTTGTGAAATGGTGGCCAGCCTGGATAAGCATCGACTTTTAGTTACTTCCCATTTTTCCTGGCCTCACTTCCTTTCCTTCACTCTTTGTGCCCTGGCTCACCTCTCAATAACATATTCGCTTGTAAGCCTTGCCCATACCTTGTTTTCTAGGGAAACTTGCTGACACGTCCACCACAGTGACCTCACACCAATCAGGGTCAGTTCTAGTCACTTGGGGAGGAGTGGACTTCAGAAGAAAACGAGGGCTCTGCCAGTATGGAGGAGAAATGACAGGCTATTGGGTGGATAGTCACCAGTGTTTGGTTAGAACTGGCCCCGCTCCACTGGGTGATCATGAGTTTAGTGAGATAATAGGGTGTGAAAGTGCTCAGTCAACCATAAAATAACAAAAATGTAGAGTTGTCATTAGACTTATGACTATTCACAAGTTCAAGAATCTTACTATTAATTCACTCATTTAACAAGAGTTATTTAAGGAGCATTACTATTTGCCAGTCATTTGCTAGACTAGACAATGTACTAGTTCCTGCCCAAAAGAGTTTCCTTATAGGGAAACAAGAAAATCATTACATGTGATTACAGTATTCTGGAGGAAAGTAGAGCGTGTACTGTGAGAGCCCCGCTTTGGGAGGCCATGCAACGCTTTGCAGGCAGAATGATCTGTAAGCTAAGACCTGGAGGATGGCTAGGGGATAGGCGGTTGGGGAGGTGTGCTAGGTAGGAAGAAAATATCTACAAAGGTGAGCGGTGAGTGAGGACTTGGTGTTCTTTTTGGCCAGGATGGTAAAGGCCGCTTCATGGGGCTCCACCAAGTTTGCATTGAATCATGAAGGCAACAAGGAGCCACTGAAATGTGCAAGAAGGATAGTTTTAGAAACATCTCCTCAGTGGAGGTAGAATGAGCGGACTTTTTTGGGGGAAGGAGAGGCAGAACGGGAAGCAAGTGTGGAAGGTGAAGAATCACGATGGAAAATGGCATTTCCTTTCATTGATTTATTAATAATTCCATTTTGAGGAGTTTTCCTGAGTCTGACTATTCTTCATAATTTAAGATTTCATGAATATTATAGACTCCACATATGTCTGTAATGTCCCCACATATGTCTCCTGAAGGAGAGGTTAGCATTTGCAAGTAAAGGGTGGAAGGGATCTTGGTGGCCTTTACCCTGCCATCATCTGCTTAGTGGCTCTCACTTAACTTTTGTCTGTGCTGTTAGTTCTGAATATATCCTGGGGTACTAATGAGTACAAGGTCAATCATGTGACTCTCCAGGGGACCAATTACCCCAGCACAGAGAAGAACCACAGACTGAACCTCTGTACGTGGCTGGTCATCTGCAGCCTGGAGCCACTGGTTATACAGTGTGCATGGGGTACAATCCACTGCTTCACTTACTCTCTTTTTTGATTTATTCCTTTATTTGTTTATTCCTTCCTTCCTATCTTAGCCAGCTTGGGCTGCCATTAAAACAAAAATACTATCGGCTGGTGGCTTACACACTGACATTTATTTTCTTAGAGTTCAGGAGGCTGGAAGTCCAAGATCAAGGTGAAGGTGCATTTGGTTCCTGGTGAAGGAGAATTCTTTTCCTGACTTGCAGGCAGCTGCCTTCTTGGCCTTGTAGGGAAAGAGAGTGAGCAAGCTCTCTGTTATCCCCTCTTACAGGGATGACTAATCATATCATAAAGGTCCCACCTTCATGACTTCATCTAGCCCTCATTATCTCCCTGTGGCCCCATTTGCAAATACCTAATTTGGGGTTTAGGGCTCCAATGTATGAATTTAGAGGGACATAAACATTCAGTACATACCACTTCTTTTTCTGACCTTTCTTCCTTTTTTTTTTTTTTTTTCCCATTTAACTTGCATTTACTGAATATCATCTACAGATGAACTCCACTGTTAGGTGCTGTTGGTACAAAAATAGCCAATATAGGCCTGGATTCAAGGAGGTCTAGTAAGGGAAGAGAGGTGAGAAAGATGCCAGTGAGGGGTGAGCGTACTATGAGAGAGGTGCACGTGGTGTGCTACGAAAGTACACAGGAGAAGGTGAAACTGCATGAATATGACTTTGTGGTGTGGAGCAAAGAGAAAGAGGAGGAAAGGGGTAGGTGGTGGCATGTGGAGGAGAGAGCATTAGGAACCTGAAGGAGAAGAGCAGTCTTGAAGCAGAGGAGACCTCAACCTGGCCGGGGTATTGGAGGTGGGGCTGGGCTTGGTACTCCGTGTGGAAGCATCGCACAGGAAGGGTGGTAAGATCTGTGATGCATGATGTGTGCAGGGAATAGCAAGCTTACCACGAATGGAGAGTCCTGGGGGACTGCGGGGAGAATCAACAGATGGGGCTGGGAAGGTGGGCAAGAAGCAGGTGATGAGTGTCCTTCTGTGAAGGTATGAAGTTTGAATTTATCTTGGGGATGTAAGAGGTTCTGAAGGTTTTAACAGAAAAGGGACAAACAGATTTGGATCTTTGGAAGGTGAATTGTGGCACGTGGAGGGTAGAGAGGCAAGGGCGGAAGTACGCTGGTGTTGATCTGAGTCCACTCTCCACGTTGTTTGTCCTCTGAATGGAGATCAGTAGCATCACTGGCTTTACCCATGTAGGATGTTACATGGGTGAGATGGAGAAGAAGAGCATACTGGGGTTTGGAATATAGACCATATAGACCATGTTCAAGAGAATATGTTCACCTCTGTGGGAGATAGGTTCCAGAAAACTTGGTGACTAAAGAAATTTATGAATTCTAGAAAGATAAATCATAACCCACTTTTAACTACACATTTGATATAGAATATACCCCTCCCTTTAGTTGCCAAGATAAAGAGTATCGACCATTGTGAAATAATGCTGCATGTGCTGGGTTTGAAAAGGGCCTCATCTCCCTTTGTCAGAGAGGACGTGGTGTGTTACCATTCAGGGGTGGAGAACCTTTTTTCTGCCAAGGGGTATTTGGATATTTATAACATCATTCTCGGGCCATACAACATTATCAACTTAAAAATTAGCCTGCTCTATTTGGTCAGGCTCATTTGGTGAGGTGTGTGATGCTAGCTGGTATTGATTTCATGGGCCTTCTATGGCCCGCGGGCCGCACATTCCCCACCCCTGAGGGATGGTGACTAACATCAGGTCAGAACTGGGAGAAGGGGTTATAGCTTTCTAAAAACGTTTTTCCTTTGACTTTGACTTGTGGAATCTAGAAATAAATGAGAATGTTATTAGATTTTCTAAATTTCCCAAGGAGCCTTCATTTTGGATTGGTAAAATTAACTTAACTCAAAGCTTCCTCTCTTCTTTAGGAGAACATTTTGCTCAGTGGGATTTACTGCCCTACAGATAGATAAAATGCTTATCAATGATACTTCTTATTTTGTTCGGAAAACTGAAGACCGTGCTGTTCACTCACTCCTCCCCCCCAATAGAGGAAGGACATTTAATCTGCATGTCACTTTCTCCTGCCAGAGGTCAGTAAACCCCAGTATTTTTAGCTCCTTCTGAAAGTCCATTAGTAATGTTGCTTTTTTTTTTCTTGAGACTTTTCCTGCCTTATGCACTGACATCAGCAGATTTCTGGTTTTCTACCTGGACCCGTGGGACAGTTTCTGGGGAGGTTCCTCTTTCATTCTTTCCTGTTTATCAACATTGTCTAGGTTTTCTTAAGTCTCTATCTTTCTGCTTTTACTCATTAAGGTTTATCCTCATTTTTGTCCTTTCTGAATGTTTGAATTGTTCCTAGATTGTATGTCATTCCAAATCGCCACCCACATACTTCGCAGGTTCAAGGTCCCGCACCTGTGTTCTCTTCACTGATTGCGGCCACCTCCCCGGGGTGGGCGTGCGAACTGTGTGGGATGGGCGCTGCTGGGACACAGACTTTGCAGGCCACAGTGATCACGTGTATTCATAGGAGCTGTAACTCGGAGGGCACAGCAGCATTGTCCACTTTAAATCCACGCAAATTACAGGGTGAGAACAACGTTTGGTGTTAATGTCGTAATAGTTTGTTTATTTAATACTCGAGGGGAACTTAAGAACATACTGAATAAAAAATGGGGGTGTCCATCGTATTTGCTTCATCAGATGAAAGTTAAGGTTCCCTGCTTGTGGCGTGAAATCAGAGAAAAACAGTATGATTCTCACTCTTCTCGTTCTGCCCTTCCTGAGTTTTTGGCCACGATGATGATACCCATGAGGTCCCAATGTGACGCATGTGTACAGGCCTGCAAGCGCAAAGCCCTAGTTACACACCGATCGAGTGAACGAAGGCTGAGTGTTATCACACGTAAAGCACTGACTCCAGTCTTTCGCCGAGGACGCTGACTGTGTGAGGCGGGAATCGCTATGGAGGGTTACCCCCGGCACTGAGAGAAGGTTTCCAGGCAGTCCCGAAAATATGTATTTCTCATCTAGACGCAAAGACTTAAAACAAGGCCAGACAAGGCAAGAGTACTGTCTGGTGGAGCAGGAGCAGGTGTTTGATGGATCATCCAGGCAGTCACATGACCTGGTAGCCTGCCTGGCAGATGTCTGCACAGGAACTGTCGGAGGTAGAAGTAGAGACAGAAGAGGGAGAGGAAGCGGGCCCGCACTCCTGCTGCCTGATGGTGGTGCTGCCTTCAGATGGGGGGCTGTCGGGCGCCAGTTCCAGCACCATCGGGCTGCTCTTCTTCCAAGACTGTTATTTCATTCAAAGCATACGATGGCTTTTCAGGTGATTCACCGATATACAAATATTAGGGTGCGCATTTGTTCCAAAGAAATAGTAAGAATTATTTCCTTTGTAAAATTGTTCAAGTTAACTCTCTTTTGGGGGAAGTGACATTGACATAACGTGAGATTTAGAAGCTGTAAGTGTTCGTTTTGCTAAATTTTAACTAATTAATATATACGACGGTATGATAAAGATATAGAACATTTCCTCTCCCGGAAAGTTCTCTCCTGGCAATTTTAGTCAATTAGCACATCCAGGAGGCAACCAGCGTACTGATCTGTGTCACTGGAGTTTGGTCTCATCCGTTCTTGAATATCAGCTAAATGGAATCATACACTATGGACTCTTTTCTGTCTGGCTTCTTTTGCACAAGGCGATATTTTTAAGATTTACCCATGTTGTGGGTTTCAGTAGTTATTTTTTTTTAATTAATGAGTAGTATTCCATTATATAGATAAATTATGATATATTCATTTATTAATTTTTTATTATGAATAAAGCTGCTATGAACATTCTCATACAAGTATTTTGGGGTGGGAGTGTTTTCATCTATTTTGATTACATATGTAGGAATAGAATGACTGGACATAGCGTAGGTCCGTGTGTAAGTTTGCAGGGAACTTCCAGACCCTTCTCGCAAGTGGTCGCCTATTTCGTACTTCTGTCAGCAGTAACGTATCGAACGCCACTTGTTCCGCATTCTCAGCAACATTTGGTTTTGTCTACTTTTTAGTTTTAGCTCTTTCAGTTGCTTTGAAATAGTAAGCGGTATTTCATTGTCCTTTTAACTTACGGTTCCCTGATGAATAATGGTTTTGAATACCTATTTATGCACTTATATGTTATTGATGTGTTATACTAAGTGCTCATGTCTTTTTGTGTGAAATGTCTGTCCATGTCTGCAGTCTACTTTGTAATTGGGTTGTTTGTTCTTTTATTAGTTTATAGGAATTCTTTGTATATTCTGGATACAAATTCTCTGTCAGATATATGTACTGCAAATATTTTCTTTCAGATTATGACATGCCTTTTATTTTTCTTAATAGTTCCTGTATGTGATTCTTTATAGTTCTAGTGCATTATTTTGTCCGCTGTAAGAAATTTTTGTCAATCCCAAGTTTGTGAAGACATTCTCTTATGTTTACCTCTAGAAGATTCTATCTATATTTCTTCTTAAATTATATTTTTTATGTATAGTAGGAGGTAGGGGTTGAAATTTTAGTTTTTTAAAATATGTTATCCAGTTGTTACACCCATATTTGCCGAGAAGACTTTCCTTTCCCCTACTGAATTATCTTGGCACCTTTGTGAAAATCAATTATGTGGTCATATTTCTAAAATAATTTTCGACTCTATTCTTATCTCAATACCACAATGCTTTATAGATTTTTGTAAATTCAGTGTAAGCCTTTAACTTTGTTTTACTTTTTCAGACTTTCTTAGTATATTCTAGGTACCTTGAATTCACATAAACATTTTGGAATTTTTTTGTCATTTTCTACAAAGAAAGACTATTTGCAGTATTATTTGGGATGCTGCCGAATGTGATATCTTAACAATATAGGATCTCCCGATAGTCTTCCTTAATTTCTCTCAGCAGTGCTAATAGATTTCAGTGTGGAGGTCTTACCCGCTTTTGTTAAACTTACTCTCAAAGATATTTTTTAATAGCTATTGAAGTATAACTTACATACTATGAAAGTCATCCACTGCAAGTGTACAATTCAGTGCTTTTGATAAATTTATGCCTAAATAAATAAAAGATGATGTAAACATCATCGCAATCCAGTGTTAGAGCATTTCCATCACTCAGAAAACTTTTCTCATGTTCATTTATAGTTAATCCCCTTTACCTTTCCAACTCTAGGCTACTACTGATTTACTTTATATCTCTATAAATTTGTCTTTTTAGATATTTAATATAAATGAATCATACAATGAGTATGCTTTTGTAGCTGGCTTTTTTCATTAACATAATGTTTTTGAGGTTTATCTTTAACGTGTGTCAGTGGTTTGTTTCTTTCAATGGCTGAATAGAATTCCTTTGTATGGATATACCACAATGTGTTCATTCACTAGTTGATGGACATTTTTGCTTACTGATGTTGATCTGTTGAACACAGTTCTCAGTTTACAATGATAATCCAACTGAAAATTGTTTCTTTTTTTTCCTGTGTTTACCTTTGATCAGTTTCTATTGCTATATCAAGTTTACTAATCTTTTCTTCTATTGAATCTAATCTACTTTAATATCATCCAGTATACTTTTCATCTCACACATTGTAGTTTAGCTCTAGTACAGTTTGGGTCCTTTTAATGTCTCTTCCTTGTTTCTATTTAACACTTGTAATTTTTCCTCTAACTGCATGAACAACTGGCATATAATTCTAATAACTGTTAATATCCTTGTGTACTAATTCTATCATTCATGACATTTATGTCTCTATTTCCATTGCTTGATTTTTCTCCCTCATTATGAGCTTTATTTTTCAGATTCTTTATATGTCTCAGAACTTTTGGTTAGCTAACCATTTTGAATTTTACTGTGTTGGAATGCTGGATATTTTCATTTTCTGTAAATATTATTGAGCTGTGTTCTGGGATGTAGTGAGAAGTTACTTGAAAACCACTTGGTCTTCCTGAGGCATACTTTTAAGCACTGTTAGAAGGCACCAAAAAGCTCTTATCTAGAGATGACTTTCTCTTACTACTACAGCAATGCCCTTGTGAATTATGAGATTTTTCTACTCTGATTGTGGGAATTTGAACTACTTCTGGCCATGTGTAAACTCTGAGAATTTTTTCCCCTTTTCTCTTTGAGTGGTTGTTTCCCAAGTCTTGGGCCATTTCTTTACAAACATGCTGTCATTAGTATTCCGCTGAAGACTCGAGGCAGACCCTCTGCCGTTCTTTTTCCATGAGTAATTCTCTTTTTCAGTACATTACCATTTGAACTCTGGTCACCATGGCCTTCCCAGTCTCCCATCTATACCTCCTCAACTCAAGGAAATTACTGGGCTTGGGCAAGGTTCCCCCGCCCTTGCCCTGCATCTTGGAAGCTCTCTTCAGGTAGTAAGGTGAAACAGTTCTAGTTCTCACTTGTTTCCTTTTCTCATGGATCATTGTCTTCTACTGTCTGATATCCGTTGTCTTAAAAATTATTGTTTTATACATTGTGTGCATTTTTTAGTTGTTCAAATGAGAGGGTGAATGCAGTCCCTGTTGCTCCATATTGGCTCACATGGAAGTATATTTTGATGTAATTTCAAATGCATAGAAATTTTTCAAGAATGTTATAAGGTGTCCTCATATACCTTTTATTCATTTCCACCAAGTGTTTGCTTTTCTTTATTGATTTTTTTAGAGAGAGAGAAGAAGGGAGAGGGAGAGATAGAAACTTCGATGAGAGAGAATATCGATCGGCCGCCTCCTACATGCCCCACACTGGGGATTTAGCTCACAACCTGGGCATGTGCCCTGACTGGGAATTGAACCAGCGACCTCTTGGTGCATGGGTCGAGGCTCAACCACTGAGCCACACCGGCCAGGCAGGTGTTTATATTTTAACCATTTCCTTGTGCATGCCCTCTCTCTCTCTCTCTCTCTCTCTCTCTCTCTTTGGAGAAATTTTTGAGAGCAAGATCTAGACATCATGTCACTTTATACTTAAATATGTCTGTGCATACACTAAGAAGAACAAGTGCATTCTCTCACATAACCAGATTAGAGTTATAACCAGGAAATTTGCTATTAATACAATATTGTCATCTTATTATTATTTTTTTAATCAATTGTCCCAACGATGTCCTGAATAGCAATTGATTGTTCCTAGTCAAGGATCAAATCCAAATTCCTGCAGTAAATTTAGTTGTCACTTATCTTTAGTGTTTAATTCGGAACAGTTCTTCAGCCTTTCTTTGTGCTTCTTGACCTTGCTATTTCTGAAGACGGTAAGCCATCTGCTTTGTAGACTCTCCCTTAATTTTTATTTGTCTGATGTTTCCTTATGATTAGATTCAGGATATGCACTTTTGGCAAGAATCCTACTGAAGTGATCGTGTATTCTCCTCAGTGAATCTTATTAGGAGTCACATAATGTCAGTTTGCTCCCAAATTGGCTGTGTTAGCTTTGATGACTTAGATAAAATGATGTTTTCTAAGTTTCTCTACTTAAAAAACTCCCCCTTTGTAATTAATAAGTAACTTGGCTGAAATATTTCAAAACTATATGAATATACAGCTGTCATCAAACTGTTACCTACCAGTTTTAGCATCTAATGATTTTCTAACTCTATCGGTCTTTTTATATTTATTATTAATTGGCTTCTACTATAAGGAAAAACTTACCTTGCTCCCTGTTTATGTATTTTTATGATGGTAGACTCATGAATTTTTAAATTTTGTTAATGAATGATAGTACAGTATCATAATTTATTTTGATACTCAAATTGTCTTAGAATTTTAAAAAACTATTAAAATCCATAGAAATATTTATTATCATAATCTGTTGGCTTCTGTTTGTCTTCATATTTCGTCTTCTCCTCCCCTAAATTTCTCCCCACCTCCCTGCTTCTAGTAACACTTTATTTATGATTCAAGGTACACAGCTTAGGTTTTCTCTTGCTTATGAAGCATTTCTTCTGGGATCAGATTTGACCAGTTGAGAATCATTTTATCTGCTCCTGTGATCTTTTGATGTGTGTTCATGTTTCCTTGAGCATTCTCTTAGTTTCTGGCCTAAAGAGATACTGCAGGCTTTGTTTGCATGTCCTTGCCCTAGCCCTGGAATCTTATTTTTCCAAGGGGTCTTGGGGTCAAAGTAAGGATAATAATATTTAGAAACCGAGATGTAGGCACAATGTGTGCTTATTGTTACTGGTTTGTCACCACTTCTAAACACCCCCCCCCCTAAGAAAACATAGCTTGGAATTCAATCTCAATCTCTCTCTCTCTCTCTCTCTCTCTCTCTCTCTCTCTCTCTCTCTTTCTCCTCCTCTCTCCCTCCCTCCGTCCTCTCCCTCTCTCCCTCCTTCCCTTTCCCCCCACTCCCTTTCCCTCTCCTCTGTCTTTGCTTCCTTATAAGCCCAGATCTGTCTCATCAACTCAAGATGACCAATAGTTTCTGTCTGGATTCTCCCAAAACCAGAGAACTCTCCAGGCAATTGGCTGAAGCATTAATGGGGTTTACCTCATTTGTTTCCATTTTCTCTGGGATCCCTTTTACTCACGGATTCATTTCTGATGTCTTGAAACCCTTTGTTTCCTGTGTCTCCCAAGCTTTCAGTTGTTTCTGGTGGGAGGGTAAACCTGGTCCCTGTTGTTCTATCTTGGTTGAAATTAGGGACCTAAATGTCTTTAAAATTGTTGAGTAAGGAGGAAAATGGTACAGTAAAGAGATCCAAAAGTCCAGCCCTCCAAAACAAATCAATGAAAGAACTTTCAGAAACCATCTGAACCCACATTTTAGGAACTCTGGAAATTGATGGAAAGCTTGTAGCAATGAGGGAATATTTACTCAGGAAACCAGATCACGTCACCCTGGACTCATCCCACACTCTTCAGCTCAGTGGTGGACTTGAAAACAACAGTGTGTATTCTGGTACTGGAACGAGAGGGAGCAAAATGGACTTCATTAGCAAAAACGTGTACTAGTTTGACTTGCCTGGTGCCTTCCTGGTAGACCAGCTTAACGGCTTGCCTTTATCTTGCCGAACACAGAACTATCCCAGGGCTGTAGCAGCTACCCAGAGGCATTTTTCAAAAACTTTTATAGCCAAAGGTATTAGTTGCTGCTGCCAGCAGCAATGGATAACAGTTAAGGCAAACAATAGATCATAAAAACCTTGGGGAGCAACTTGACTGGGGAATGAGATTTGGGGTAATAAGAACTCTGACATATCTTGGAAATATGCATGGCCAGGACTGTGAGTACACTCAGGAAAGACCCAAGGAGGTCCTAAGCTCTCAGCTCTGTCTGATCTACTGGCTCTGGACGAGCAGGAAGTGAACATGATTCTGGGCATGGCCTTTAATCTAGGCCAAGGGTCTGCAAACTTTGGCTCATGGGCTTAACCTGACCTGCGATCTCTTTTTGTATGGCCCACAAGCTAAACATTGTTTTTACATTTTTAAACGATAAAAGGAGGAAGAGGGTAAGGAGAAGGAAAAGGAGGAGGAGGAAGAGAAAGAGAAGAAACAAAAATGACGATAGATAGCCGACAATCCCTAAAATATTTATTATCTGATTCTTTACAGAAAATATTGCGACTTCTGCTAAGGGCTTGGTCCTTGCTTCTAAAGTACATTTTTTTTGAGTAACAAATAAATCAAGAGGTGCTCAAATGATGTCATCCCTCCCTGGCTGGGCTCGGTTGGAACTTCAACATCTCCCAATACTGCGTGGCCTTTGGTTCGTCCATTCCCCGTTTCCCCCCTGTACTAGCCGCTCTCTGATAGGCTTCGTGGGATTTCCCCTGTGCAAGCTCAGTTCTGCCTCCACTAGGAACAGCAGGTGACCTTCCCTGCAACCTTGAGGCCCTAATATGTGTGCCGTTTGTTGCTTTGATAGGACCTGACCCGCGGATTCCAGCTGCCTCCGCTGCCGTGAACTCTGATCACAGCCCCTCAGCAGGAAGGCCTTTGTTCTGCTTGGACGCTCCCTCCCTGTGCGTGTTATCCGACAGCTGTTGTGAACACGGGCTCAGCTCGAGCGTCCCCTTCTCTCAGTCCTCTTGTCTGTGCCTGTGCACCGTCGCCTCATATATTTTGTCCAGTTCCCTAGTTCTTTCGGATGGGATGGCAAGTCAATTCTAGTCACTCTGACTTGGCCTAAAGTGAGGGTCCATTTTTTAACTCTTATTTTTCATGCAGGTACAAGAGATGAAGACTTGGGCCTAAAAAAGGCAAATAGCTGGGATTAACAGCACCCCTTCCCCCAACACACACGTGCATATATAAAGTAGGAAGGCTTAAAATGCTATAACCTCAGTGAAAATGTACATTACAAAAGCAATCTCCCTGGGATCACAGAGAAGTGACAGGGACATCTGTATGTCTCAGCCTAGCTTCTGGGTGGGAAAAAGTATTTCCTGGTTCATTTTAAGCATAGGCCTGTAAATTACAGGCACAGATTTACACTGGATTCTTGTCTTGAAAGAGGCCAAATTAAGAAATTAGCATAACATCCAGTCCCATGCTGGTGACTCTCTGGAGATGATTGGCAGAATCAAATATAAAACCATTGTTGAGGAAGAAATCCTCAACCTTGGCGGCACTGTATTTCCACAGATAAAAGTCTACTGGAGATTAAATCAAAATTCAAATTCTGTGGTCCAGGGAAACACTGTACCATACGCGTGTCAGCAGATACAAGAAACATCAGGGGATTGGGTTGTTAAGCATTTCAGGTTATCGAACAATCTGATTGGTATGTCTACAATGATTAAATGAATGAAAGAAAAAGAACTAAAAAACAGAAGCAAGATGCTATAAAAAGACTAAGCAGTTTCCAAAAGGAATTAGTTAAAAGTTACAGATAAAAATAGTTATAGAAGGTAAAACTTAATAGTTTGATTAAAGAGGCATACCCTTCCTAGCCTAAGAGATAAATATTGAAATGCAAAAATGCTTCTCAGTGTGCTAATCTATTTGAAAAATATGGAAGAGAGGTCAGGAGATGTAGAGAAGAGACTATTTTGTTAAATAGTATAGATCTAACACTCCTGAAAGTCAATAAAATACAATAAGTGAATTAAAAAGTGGTAAATCTAAAAGAACAAACAGTTTTGTGGAGGAGATGGTTGGTGAAGAGAAATAACAAAAAAATTTAAACGAATAAAAGAAGATGACGAAGTATTAACCAATGTAGCCCACTGGAGAAAGGCAATGTGTGACTAATGCAATGGAGTAAGTCAAAAAGAAGAAGGACTGTTGACACCAGAGGACCTCAGAGGGTCTTTGGACCTGGAGGCATCACGTACTTTTGAACCTGAGTGTGATGTGGGGCCATACCCAGGAGAAGACTTCAATGTAGAATGTCTGGACTCAGGAATACAAAGTGCTGCTGAGGTTGGATGTGAGTGTTTTACAGGACACCTGGTTATTCAGGGAAAGTCTGTGTAGTGAATGAGGGTCCTACCTCAGCTACCAAAGTGCTAGCAGTTAGCTCCTCATACACTGTGTAGAAATACAGGGCACGTGCCTAGTGCATATGGCCCCTGGCCCTCAGCTGTTTGGCCAATGGAGAGTCCTGGATGTACCCCTGAGCCTCATCAACTAATACCCTCAGTTGTTTCCGCCTCCCTTGAAATGATGGTTGAGCGTTAGCACATCCTCCAACATGCAGGGGTCAGCAACCCCAGCCCTCAGTCAGGCTCACAGAAGCTCTCCACGGAGGCTCCAGGGAGCTGTCTGTGCGTCTGGTGTTGGCTTTGGATCAGCATGTTCCTAGGGGTGAGGCAGTTGGGCAGCCTACTGGAGCTGTTCCATAGAAGTTGAGCCCTGGTGAGCAGAAGGAAAAGAAACATCAGTTTTATGGATAAAATTACTCTGAACCACCTTATAACATTTTTTTTTTTTTTGACATTTGCTGTAGTTCTGTTTTTGTTGTTGTTCTTTCTGGAAGTGGAATTTCTGGTTATAAGATAGATGTATGTTTACTTTTATAATAAAAGTAGGGATCTTTTCCCTAACTGGTTGTACCATTCAGTATTCCCACCACAAAATGTAAGAGTTTTAGGTTGCCACCACTCAGTGGGGTCTGTCTGTTTAATTTTTAACAATTCTGGTAGTTGCATGCTTTCATTTCATGATGATTTAAATTGCATTTCTTTGTGGACTAATGATCTCGAGCACTTTTCCGCGTGTTCCATGTGTTTCTTCTTGACGAATATCCAGGGTTTCACCAGCTTCGCTGGTCTTTTCCAACACTAACTTTTGGCCTTGTCATTTTTTCATATTGTTTATGTTTTGTTTTCTGTTCTTATTTTTATGGTTTCCTTCTATCTTAACCTTATGACCAATTTTCCCCTTCACTATATTGTTGTATATGTAGAAGTAGATATACCTCAAACTTATTTTATAATAATTAAATGGGAAAATGTTTTCTGGCCCATAATACTGAATAAGTGGCATTCGTTCTCATGACCAGAGACTTCTCTGGGACTTCCTGTGAGGCTTCTCGAAGTTTTTAGTTATCAGTGATTGATATTATGTATTTTCTCACTGTATTTCTATAGGAGACATTTTAATCAGGTGGAGACCAACAGCTTAATGGTTTAAGGTCTTTGTTGGATAAAATGACTAACGTCTATACGATTGTATTACATTCGAAATGGAAACAAACAGGGACTCCCTGTCGCTGAGTGAAGCGATCTTGTCCTAACCTGGAGTGTCACTGGCTCGCTGTCTGAGGAGGACGTTTTCACACACCTGTGCTGAGTCAGCAGCCCAGTGGCGTTCATGTGCTTTGAATGAGATCAGATTGGGTTCAAAGAGAGGTAGGGATTTATGGAAGGTCAAGAATAGGGAGGTGGGATGGAATTACTTCCGGTTGAAATCCAGCTGTGTGACAGACCCATGCTAGGTCCTTTATGGACTTTATCTCTGATACTCCTAATATTAAGTGACACCAATGATCATTTCCATTTTAGAGAAGAGTATATTCAAGGTTATAGTGAGGTATAAGATGGGATTCAAACTGAAGACTGTAAGACCCCAAAACCCATTTCTTAACACTGGATAAAGCCCCCCAAGGTAAGACGGAGAGCCACACTCTCCTCCAGCATCCGTGGGGCGCCAACCCGGGTACTCATGAGCAAACTTGCTAGCACTCCTCTGCAGCCCAGGCTTTAAAATCCGCTGCAATGAAAAGAGCGAAGAAAGCTCTGCATAAACGCCAAGATTTCTCTTCTGGAGGAGGCGCAGGAGAGGAGTACACAGTAAAACAGCTGTAGACTTTCCAAGGTATGTTTCTTTGGAAGGTAATGAGGGCTGAGGGAGTTTTAAAATCCCCAGGAAAGTAAAAGCTGACCCTGCTTTATGCACACGTGAAGATAATATTTGTGTATCGCGTTTCTCTTGGCATGCTGCTGAAGCTTTGCTCCTGCTTGGGAACCACACACGCTAAACTTCAAGGTCTGGGATACAAGACCTCGTAAAAACAACTCTTAAGCATCCTAACATTCTCTTAAAAGAAGCATTTGTCTCTGTCAATATGCAGTCCAGAGTGATTTAATTCTCAAAGGACACTCCTGTGAACACGGGCTAAGTGGGTTATCAGTCCCTCTGATCTGTCCCAGTTCAAGTGAACATAGCTACAGGAGCACAGACACTGCCCGGCTGGGGTGGCTCAGTTAGTTGAATGTCGACCTGTCCACCAAGAGGTCATTGGTTCGATTCCAGCCAGGGCACATGCCCAAGTTGGGGCTCGATGCCCAGTAGGGAGTGAGCGGGAGGCAACCAGTCAGTGTTTCTCTTTCATCGGTATTTCTAGCTCTCCCTCTCCATTTCTCTCTCTCTCTCTCTCTAAAATAATCAATAAAAACATATTAAAAAAATAACACAGACACATATTAAAAAAATAAAAACACAGACACTGCCCCCCGGGGGTGGGGTTGGTGGCAAGTGGCTTCCAGCCCAGCGGTGGCATGTCCTCTTACTCCACTGTCCCTGGTGGCATGAAAGGCAGGAAAATGGCAGAGGACAGCCACTTGTCACCACCTCACATGCTGAGTCTTCCCTTATTTTGAATCACATGCTGTCTTTCTCAATGCACACCGACTCCTCGGTGGTTTTGTCTATTCATTTCTCTCTCCCTCCTGCCCCTTGCCTCCTCCTTCTTCTTCTTTTTCTTCTAGGCTACCTTTGGTTATTTTGATGAGAGTTCTCAATAAATGACATTAGATATTTCTCAACTATGTTGATTATAATCTTACTCTAGAACCAACTACTGAAGACCCCAGAGGCTGGAAATTCTACAGAAGCTGCTTTAGCAGAGAATGAGACGCAACTACCATTCATTCATTCAACAACATTTCATTCTGCATCAGGCACTATTCTAGCTTCCAGAACAGAGCAATAAAAATAAGAAGAAAGAAAAACCGTGTACAGTCGACCCTTGAACAATGCAGGAGTTAGGGACGCTGATCCCCCTCCAAGCACCCGAAAACCCCTGTATAACTTGTGACTTCCTCAAAACTGAACCACTAAAAGCCTACTGTGAAGGCTTACTGATAATATAAACAGCCAATGAACATATATTTTGTTCTTTTTTTTTTTTAAATCCTCACCCAAGGATATTTTTCCATTTATCTTCAGGTAGAGTGGGAGGAGGAGTAGAGAGAGAGAAAGGGGGAGGGAGAGAGAGAGAAACATCAACGTGAGAGAGACACAGCGACTGGTTGCCTCCCGCACGACCCTAACCAGGGCTGGGGACGAACTGCAACCGAGGCACGTGCCCTTGACTGGAATCAAACCTGAGACTCTTTGGTCCGCGGGCCGACCCTCTAACCACTGAGTCAAACCAGCCAGGGCTGAACACGTATTTTGTATGTTATATTCTTACAATAAAACGAGCTAGAGAAAAAGAGGTTGAGAAAACCACAAGGGAGAGAGAACACATTTAAAGCGCTGTGCGTATTTATGGAGGAACTCTGCGTGAGCGGACCCACACAGTTCAAGCTCGAGGTGTTCGAGGGTCAGCCGTGCACACTCTCAGACCTCTCATGCCCGGCAGGGGATGAAGAGATGTATATGATTTGAAGAGTAAATTATACACCATGTTAGAGGTGGTGAGTGCTGTGGGAGACGGAGGAGGCCGAGGAGGATGGGAATGCTGCATGGTCCCCATCACAGAGGGAGTGTCAGGGTGGGTCTGGCTGAGCAGCATTGGAGCAAAACCGGATAGAAGAGGAGGCGAGGGAGCCGCTGTGTTCCTCCCTGGGACGTTGTCAGAGGGCACAGCAGGTGAGAGGCCCTGAGATGGCGGTCCCCGTGCAGAGTGTGACGGAGAGCAAGGCAGGCAGACAGCTGGCGCGGCCTGAGCCGGTCTGAGTTCCCGAGTGAAATTGCTATTGAGCTTTTACGTGTAGTATCTGAGATGTTCAGTAATCATCTGCTGATCCTAAAGACAGATTTATTGAGTCCAAAGAGATTCTTAGGTGAGCGCTTACAAGGTCGGGAAGAACACGGGCTGCCTGGACCTAAAGGAGCAGTTGTTGTAATATCACGGGAGGTGTGGCAGGGGATGTATCAGGCCCACCGCCGGCAATTTATCAAATGTTTGCACATCAACACATCGAAGCCAGCGCTCAGAAAGTCAGGGGCCTGCCCCTGCAAAGACCTGCTGTGTTTTTTGTAAACAGAAAGCCTAAGTGAGCAGGTTGCACATAATAACGTTTTGGTAAGATGGCTTTCTTAGGACTGTCTGGGTTCTCTGTTGTACTGCAGCAGGGCAGAGACGGGCAGCCTTTTTGTTTTTGCCATCTATTTCAGTTGGTGTTTAGTTTGATCAGGTTGCAATATGCAAGTGGGCCGTGTTGGCTTGAGGGAGGCTGGGCTTCAATGGGAATGGAAATACGGGTTTCAGAAGCCCTCTCCCGCAGCCCCAGCTGCTGCGTTCTCTGGAGGGGTGAGAGAGGGCTCTGCCCTCAAGCTGGGGCAGGCACCCGAACAGGAGACGGGGCAGTGCTCCTGCCTGTGACTTTCCTCTGCCACACATCCATTTTACCTTTGTACTCAATTTGTAAACAAATTAAAGGACCCTTCTCCTAAAAGTAACCGCAGAGACTCTTCTTGACCGTATCTGTGTATATTTTTATGTACTGGTAAAGCTTTTAAATGGGCACAAAAGAACAGAATGTGCTCATTTCTGTGTTTGATATCTGAAAACCCAATAGATGCTACTCTTTTTTTAAAATATTTTTTCTTTATTGATTTTAGAGAGAGAGGAAGGGAGAGGGAGAGACAGATAGAAACATCGATGAGAGAGAACATCGATTGGCCGCCTCCTGCACGCCCCCCACTGGGGATCGGGCCCACAACCTGGGCATGTGCCCTGACTGTGAATCGAACCGGCGACCTCTTGGTGCATGGGTTGATGCTCAACCAATGAGCCACACCGGCCGGGCTAGATGCTACTCTTAAGAGCCTAAATTAAATATGCCAGGTGGCACCCAGTAAGTTTAAATTCTAAAGTATGACTTCGGCCTGTTTCATGTGGGAGCCTCCGCAGCCCCCAGTCCACTAGCAGCTCACCCCTTTGGACCCAGCTCAGAAACAAGAGCCAGAAACGTTACCTTTATCAGGCTGATCAAGCCAGACCACTGCTGAAATAACCAGAAGTTAGCCTCTGACTGCCCGTGTCTACTTCTCCAGAAGGACGGAGCCCCTCAGTTGCCATGGGCGATGGCCTTGTGCCTTCCAGGCCAGGGTCAGGCTTGAGAGACCCTGAGACGTGGACATTCACACGGGGCCCGTGGACGGCAGTTCTGCAAGCCTGAGCTATACCACAGTGAGCCTCTAATTACACTCCGACTCGATGCGATTGCTGACATTTGGCACTTGTCAAAATGCAATTTACCCTTTTCTTTTCTTTTAATTCTTTTTGTGCAGACGATTAAACGAAGTCTTCCCTGTTTATTTGGTGCAGTGAAGTATGGCAGATAAAATGGGGGAAGGGGAGATTTTCACCTTTAACAAGATAAATTTTTAAATGTTTTTATATATCTGGAATTGTGAAATTGGTTTTGCTGAAACAGAATTTCACCCCTGAGATACTGTTTGAATATGGGTGTCAATGAAGTACTTGAAATTATTTAAGCGCACACACACATACACTTAAACCAAAACACATTGCAACCAGGCTGCCTACAATACCAGAAACATCAGTGGGGAGAAGCAGGCACACTACTACACTTACAAGGTCACGAATACATTTTCGATATTTCCTATCCTCTTTGCTCTCTTCCTTCTTAAACCTTACTCTCAGCAAATACCTCCAACCTTATTTTTTAAAAATTTTTTCCCTTATTAATTTTAGAGAGAGGTAGAAACATTGATGAGAGAGAACATCGACTGGCCGCCTCCTGCATGCCCCCCACTGGGGATTTGGCCCACAGCCTGGGCATGTGCCCTGACCGGGAATCGAACCAGTGACCTCTTGGTGCATGGGTCAACGCTCAACCACTGAGCCACGCCAGCCAGGCCCTCCAACCGTATTGAGACAGACACAGCCCTCTGACCTTAGCTTCCTCTGCCCTGCGCCCACGGGCCTCGCTCCTTCTCACAGCTCGCTGTACGACTCCTACCCCTCGCTCCCAGACGTCTCCTACTCCCCACGGAAGTGGCAGATTCTCCTATTTGACGACATCTCTTCTTCTGCCTTTACATGAGAGCAGGAGTTCTCTGTGTTCCTCCCGACTTTACACTCAGGAGTGGCACTTCCTGAAACCAGGGAAGCGGTCCGTAAATCTTTGGGAGGGGAGAGAAAGGTAGTTCTCCCCTGCCGTACAGCAAAAATAATTCCCTGCGTCTGCTTCCAGAGGTAGCGAGAGACACAGGGAGAAACTCCCCTCCGTTCTCTGCCGCTGTCCTAACCCTCTTCCTGAAGAACAAACCTTCCTAATGCCTAGACCTCGAAGTGGTACATGCATCTCCGTGACCCACCTGCTCCTGTCCTCAATCTCCCCCTCTCTCCACCGAGGGCATGTCCCTGAGGAAGGGGTGGGAACATAACCTATTGAAGTAATTTACTTTGCTGTCCCAATAAGTACATCAGAGCCCTCGTGGGTGTCAGAATTTTCAAAAGAGGAAGCTTGTTCGTTTACATGATATTGTCACCTCGAGACTGTCATGAAAAACTGCTGGTGAATTTTAAGAGAATTCGGGCAGTTGGGAAAGGTTGAGGCCCTGATTCCCTTTCTGAGAGACAGTCCCTTAGAACTGCTTCTTTGTGAACCTGCCTTCTGTCCCTTCAATACATTCTAAACGCGGTCTCCGGGTCTCATCATGGCTATTTTCAAACGTCCACTTTGGGATGTCTCTCTCGCAGCTGAGGCGTTTCTGAGTGACAGTTCCCATCAGGTCCGCAGGTGTGTCTGACCGACCGCCCTGATTGTCCCACATCAGTGCCAGGAGGCCAGACCAGGCTCTGTGACCGGGGTGGCAGGCAGCCCTGGCCGATGGCAGAGTTCTATTTTACTCAGCAGGCTCTTATCTAAGGGCCACTCCAGGGGCAAAGGAAAAGGGGACCAAAGTGTAGCTTGGCAAATCCTGTTATTTGATAGAGAACCATTTTCGATGATTTGGAATCAGGGTCAGATACACTTACCCTGAGGGGCCTGCCTCGGTACTTCTCTAGACAGTGGGAACAGTCACAGAACAAGGCCGGGGGGGCAGGAAATGGAGGCCCTTTCCCAGTCCTGAACTTCTCTGTTTCTTCGCCAGATTGATTTC
This sequence comes from Tadarida brasiliensis, assembly GCA_030848825.1. Taxonomy (NCBI): domain Eukaryota; kingdom Metazoa; phylum Chordata; class Mammalia; order Chiroptera; family Molossidae; genus Tadarida; species Tadarida brasiliensis. The sequence continues at coordinate 45,201,740 of CM061275.1, forward strand.
TTTCATTAGGGGAAGTTACTTCCATCTCCATACCATTCCAGCCTCAGGAGGTAGCAGACTGATTCAGTGGTCTTAATTTAGGAACACGCTGAATTTTCAGGAATTTATTGTTTAATATTTGAATGCCCATACGTGACGTTTGGATTAATCGACTTGATTTCGGTACAAGTCTTTTTGTGAATTATGCCTCAGGTTGAGTTTGAAACATTGTTTCCAATTAGTGGGGCCACGGTCTTGGACACCGAGCCTAGAGGTGACAGATTTGAACACCAATTTCAGCACCATCCCCATTCGAAACCTAGAGTAACTTCCCATTTTCTATTCTCTCTGCCTCAATCTCCTTAGTCTCACATCAGGAACCTAGATCAAAGATTTCCTGACCATTTTCTGACCTTACTTCTCTTGACTCTCTGGCCAGTGGCCTCAGTAGAGGCGTTGGAAGTATGGGGGAATGTTAATAGTTACTATTGCCTGGGGGCAGGGCCAGCATTTGGTGGGTGGAGTTTAGGGATGCTGGAAGTCTTGTGAGCGTGGCAGTCCCATAAATGAATTGTTTTCTTGCTCTCAAAGCCAGAAGAGCACTCAGTGATAATAGGGTTTGTCCCATTACCCTCTCCCTCCCGCAGCCCTGTAATGGTCTCTGTGTCCTTGCTCCCATTCTTTGTCCTCATCTGTATTATATTTACCCTCTTTTCTTTCCACACTTACATCTGTCTCATCTGAGCTATCTACTCGTGGACTGTCGGCCTCTCTGAATCCGTCCTTAAAGGCTCCGCTTTGTGTCCCCATCTGAGAGCTTTCCCGACCATGCCACCGAGCAACCCCTTCCCGCTGAGAATCCCTTCCCGTCTGTTTCATGTGTCGCCCTCAGGGGAACGGAGCACGTGCTCTCCGGGTTTGGTTTTAAACTTCTGATGTGCGCCTACTCGTATCCCCCGGCGCCCATGAGAGTCTCCTGTCTTACCTTTCCATCTTTGATCTCATCCATTTCTCTAGCTCTCCGCTCCAGCCAAGTAGGGTTACTTTCTTTCTCCCAAACCTGCTGCGTGTCCACCACAGCGCATCTCCTGCTCTCCTGGACACACCAAGAGCCCTCCCTGGCGGTTAGGCGTGGGGTGGGACTGAGGTCTGGCCAAAGGGATGTGGGCAAAAGGAAGGAGAGCCCTTCTAGGCCTGACCTGTGGCACTCTCCACCTGCCATCAGCCCCGCCCACTCTTGCTCTTCCCCACCCACCAGCTCCAGGGCCTGGACTCCACGGACCTAGAGGAGGACAGAGCCACAGCTGAAAGGACGTGGGTCCTTAAACGACCTATGCACTGGGAGCATCTGAGGTAGACCGCATATGAACAAGAAATTAAGTTTAATTTTGTTTAGCCACTGAGATGGTTGCGTTTTGTTACAGTAGTAAGTATTCCTAACACACATCCATGCACGTCCTCATCTGCATGAACTTCTTTTTTTTTTTTTTTTATCCTCACCCGAGGACATTTTTCCATTTTTTGTTCAGATAGAGTGGGAGGGCGAGAGAGGAAGAGGGAGAGAAAGAGAGAGAAACATCGACGTGAAAGGGACACATCGAGTGGTTGCCTCCCGCTTGACCAGCCAGGGCCGGGGACAAATTGCAACCGAGGTGCGCGCCCCTAGTGGGAACTGAACCCGGGTCTCTCTGGACCGCAGGCCGACGCTCTAACTGCTGAGCCAAACCGGCCAGGGCTGCATGAACTTCTTTATAGGGCTCCCATCGCCCGGAATGAGTTTCCTCCCAACATGTTGAAAGTTGATGCTTCATCTAATACCCAGATCAATTCCCACCTCCTCCTTGAAGCCCTCTACGATTTCACCAATCCAGAGGGACGGCTTCCTCCCCAAATTCTTGAAAATCTCGTCTACTGCTTTGCCGCTCAGTGAGCAAATATATTGCACATGTTTTTATGTAGCTTTTGTGGATGTGTTCTCTCCTCTGGTAAATTTTAAGATCTTTCTTTTTTTTAGCACCTTTGTCTTTTTCTTCACAATATTAGGGATATTGTAGGTGCTCAGGAAATAAGTGTAAAATGAATGAATTAATTTACTCTGGCCCCGTTTTACTTCTCTCTCTCTCTCTCTCTTTTTTTTGCATATTGACACAACCTACACTATACTATTTGCTCCTTCCATGGATGCTTTTGATGCCCGCTCCTGTTTCTGTCTGTTTTTCAGTTAGACATGCTGTTGCAAGAAAATGATGCCTTCCCACCATCCCCTCCCTCTCACCCTGTCTGCTTTGGTGCTGCTTATTTGTGTTTAACACATACTAGTTGAATACATCAATCTGAATTCAGGAAAGAAGATAGGTAAAACATCCTAAACCTCCTGTTTTTAGAGATATCAAAACACTGTATTGGATTTCCTTCTTTTCCTTGTTATCGTGGGAGTAATCACGGGGCCGGCTGACTTGTAAATGAGGTCAATCATTACTGTATTGACTTCTGTCTAATAGAAAAAATTCTTCGGTCTGTTTACTGCAGTGTGATCATTGCTTTTGCCGGTTTCATCTTTGAGTTAACGTATCCTCAGACACACATTATTTTTAAAACGTGTGGGGCAACCTTGTGAGACTTTGCTTATAGGGATGTGTTTGAAAAAAAAGCCCACGGAGGCAGAGGCCTTGCCAAGAAATCAAAGTGGTTAAAAAACAAACTCGTAAAAGTGGACAACAGATTGGTGGTTACCAGAGGGGGAGGGGTGAGGAGAGGGAGAAATGGGTAAAGGGGTCGATTACACGGTGACAGATGGAGAATAGGCCTTTGGTGGCGAGCACACTGCAGTGTGTACAGATGTCTCATTCTAATGTTGCACACCTGGAACTTATATGTTATCAACCAACATAACTGCAATTAAAAAGTATTTCAACTCCCTCCTTGGCAAAAAAAAAAAAAAAAAAATTAGTTTAAAGAAATTAAAGTTATCGACTCTGCTCTTTTTTCTGCCCCACTGAACCTTGAGACCCCATTCAGCAATCACTAGTGACTGTGAGGAGGAGATACACAGGCCAAATGTCAGGAGACCTGACCTCTTATTCCAATAGCTTGATCCTCAGCAACACACTTCTTTCCATACCACTCTATCCCCAGGAAAGTGGGGCAATATATTTCTCACTTCCTGTTTGCTATCTTATTAGAGTCAATGAGGCAATATTAATAACCACAGAAGTGATTTCCGAGTAATGGGCAGATAATAGACAAAAATTATTCTCATAATATATTGGTGTGACAGTCTTTTTGAATCAATCTCAAACAGATGGCTCCAGCCTCTAACTAGTCTCAGTTACTCAGGTGTATCAGATGCGTAATAACAGGTCTGCACCCTTTGCTTAGGTCCCTGGGTTTCAACCCTGGAGGGGGCAGATGTTGGGAAGGAAGGGAGAGGCCAGTGACTGGGAAATTCCTAAGCAGCAAGGGGACAAGCTCCTTCAGTGAGGAGGTGAGCAAGGCGCGAGGCCAGGCCCGCAGTGACGGGTCCCGTCAGGAGGAGTCGTGGAGGAAGGAGACCTTTTGCGGGCAGAGGAGAGCAGCAGTGATGGGTAGGAAACATCCCGTGGTTCAGGGCAAGGCAATACCAAGTTATTAACTAATTAGGGTTTTAATTTAATTACTGCCAGTGCTTTCTCATAAATGTCTCATCCACTAATTATTGACTATGTCTACTCAACTTAAGTGCCTGCCAATTAAAGCCCAGGATCAGACTCGTTTTATGTCGACTGAGTCTACTGCGACGTCCGCACAGGGGACATGTTCGGCGCGCTTCATAGAGGACTGCTATTTGGCTCTCATTTCTGTGTAGTCCATTCTATTTTGTTTCCGATTTTCCGGGATGTGTTTTCACAGATGCATTTAGGTATTCATTCCCTTATTCATTCAATAAGTATGCATTAGGTGCCCAGTAGTATTCACAGAGCTGAAGGTCTAGACAGAGTTTATACACAGCTGACATTCTTGTGGGAAGCAGCGTCCTAAGTAAAGTGAGGGAGGAAGCCGTGCAAATCTCCAGAGGGACAGAATTCTAGACGAAATAACTGCCTGACCCCAGAGGCAGGTGTGTGCCTACCGTGCGGGGGGTGCACGAGGAGGCCAGTGTGAAGGAGCGACCAGCCAGCAGGAGTGGGTTGTAATCCCTCCCTTCCCCAGCCCTGCCAGCACTGCCCGGACTGAGGCTCTCCTCACCTCTCCGGGGTCCCAGCTGACCTCCACGCCTCCCATCCACTGTCTCGACTCCCTCAGGGTCCACTAGCCTGCAGTCTGATCATGTCACTCCTTCGCCATGAGCTCCACAGGGCCCCTGTCACATACAGAATGCTGTCTGTTTGCTCAGGAGACCAGGCGTTGCTGTTCGCCATCTGGTCCTGCCCGGCCTCCAGCATGAGGATGTCCTGTGCCCATCTTCCACTATCTTTCGTACCCGAGCTCATTCTATTCCGGCAATACTTCTTATCCTGCAGTCACACCCGGTTTCAGGCTGGTGCCCTGGCCACTTCCTCGGCCTGACCAACCCTTCCTCCTTCTTTTCTCTGTCTGGAATATTCCGACCGGGTTTGTAAAACAGCTCCGTGACACACATCCTCTGCGGTGCCTTTTTTGGTGTCCCCAGGATAGGTTGGATGCCCTTCCTCGGTGTCCCTGGTGCCTGCATAGACATCCTGTCCTCATCACGACATCATCAGTCTTTCCATGTGCTTCAGCCTCTGTTTCTCCTTGCCGAGCCTTCATTGCCTTACCTGTAAGATGGGGGTAGTGACAGTACCTATCTCAGAAGGTCATTTGGAGGATTAAATTAGGTAATCTCCGAAATGAACTTAGGACAGTGACTGGTGCATAGAAAACATATTCATTAATAGCTACACTGATAATTCTGTCAATAATATAACGTACTAATTATATACAATTAACATTATTGATAATTATTATAGTATAAGAAACTTATTGATAAAAGTAATGAGCACGTTCCTGATGCAGCCCCGCCCCCAAGCAGGGCCTCCCTAGTGAGCTGGCCATTAGGCCGTTTTAGGGCACTATCGAGCACTATCACAAAGTTGACATGCCTGAAATGACGCGAGCTTTTCTACTTCCTAACGTGAGCCACGGACAGTGTGAGCCGTGGGAAAACACGGACAACGATTTGAGATGAAACATTCAGGAGGCCTCAGCCCCTGGCGGTAGCAATCAGCTCTTGGCCGGTAATGAGAAAGACCCTGATTTTCAAATCATGTTGCCCAGTCCCTGAGAACAACATTGCAAGAAGTTAAACAGATATCAAAACAGACTGAAATGCCTGACCCTGAGGGGCTTGGTGTCCCAAGAATAAAGGCAAAGTCGTGCAGCAGAAAATGTGCGGGGCCGGACCCAGTGGGGACGGGAACAGTCACCGAACAGCTGTAAGTATTGTACATGCACCTGCCCACTTCGTGCTCACAGTTCCGTGAACTGAACACATCATCCCATTTGCTGATGGGGCACAGAGGGTCCTGCACGTCGCCCAGCGTCGCGGAGCTCACTGCGTGACCCCGAGCGGACCGGGTTGGCGGCCAGCTGCTTCCTATTTGCTTGCTTGCCTGTGGGGTCAGATCCTTCAAGTGTCAGGTTAAGTGACTTCCTCAGGAAACTGCCTGGATGTCCACTGTTGTAACTGCATCCTGGGCCTTGAGCTGTTATCATTCTGTAATTAAGGGTGGCCAACTCTTTTCCCGCTCGGTTTGGAAAGCCCAGAAGGGCAGGTCGGGGCTGTGACTTTCTGGTCCACGCCTTGGGTACCAAGAACTAGCAGAGCTCCTGGCGCCCAGCAGGTGCTCGGGAAACGCTAGTGCGCTTCGCTTTCCCGTCTTTGAGAGGAGATGTCTGGGGCATGTAAGCGGTACAGTTCTTGCCAATTCTGTGTTCCTGGCGATCAGGTTCAGGCCTCGTGAAGGCAGAGACCTGAGTAGGACTCTGTGTTCCCAGCACGTGGGTGCTGTAGGGAGGGCGTGTCTACAGATGCTGCGGGTTTGGGTTCTTATCAGAAATTCCAGCCAGGACTTTGCACTTCTAAGTAGGCACCAGCAGAGGCTCCTCACCCTCTCACTCACTCCTTCCTGTGGGACCCCCTTGTCATCCACATCTGTACAGGAAGCGGGGTGCAGTCCTCCTACGGGGACACGCACACAGCCCATGTCAGCGCAGAGAGTGTCACTAGGACTCGGCACAAAGACACAGTTGAGAGAACCGAAATAGTAAATACAGGGGATTTCTAATGCTGAAAACACTTGTTCTTAATTGTCAGAGACACGATTCTTGGTTTCTGGTTCCGGCCCATGACTGGCCCCTCAGGAGACCAGGCAGGGCTGTTTACTCTCTGGTCCTACGGCTGCCTGGGTCCCAGTTCCGGCTCTTGGAACCTCAGCTGCTCATCTCCAAGATGGGAGTAATGGTATCAATTAGGTTGAAACATATCAAATAGCTGTTTTAGTCAAAAAGGTCAAATATTGACAATTTCACGTAGCCCAACTTAATACATCATAGGATTGTTCTGGGCGTGATGAATAATGCATGTGGGACACTTATCATAGTGCCTGTCACAGGAGTGCTCGATGCAGGCAAGCTATGATGATCCTAACGATTTCTATCCAAGACAGTGACTGAGGTCGGATTGGACTTCTGCCCTTAGTTTAATTTTTCTAAGTGGCACCGACCAAATGCCCAGCTTTATCTGACCACTGTTGAAAGGTAAAGAGGAAGCAGGCAACCTCTGAAGCCCACTCCGCCCGGTACGTCACCTCGAATATGATATTGGAGAAGAATGACAAGGTCCTCATGTCCCAAGTGGACATGTTAAATCTCAAAGCCCTCTGTGCTGAGAGAAACCTATTCCCTGAGCCTCTGGTGCACTGTGTGGTCACCTCAGAGGCACTTGCTCCCACTGACACCTGGTGCTGCTGTGACCCTGGTTGAGTAACAATATTTGATTGACAGATAATTCATTTTCAAACAAATACACGTTGAGTGTTGGCTACGTTTTAGACAATGACATCATGCTTTCACAAACAAAAACGTGTCCTCAGTGCCATATTGTCTGTCATTTCACAATTATTTACTTAGTGTCTTCTAGATGCCAAGGATTATGTTAGACGATGGATGAAATGGTGACCAAATCAAATACAGCCCCTAAGAGTTTACAGTCTACTAGGAGAGATAGGCATTAAATGTATAATCTTTTCCAAAGAAATATAAAACTGCAATGTGGGAAGTATTATGAATGAGAATATATGGTATTATATGACTTCAAGAAATACAGAGCTTTGACCTAGTCTGGGGAAGTAGGGCAGACCTGCCAACTAGCTCACACCACACCTTTGAGAGAATTAGATATAGGTGTCCTAGGAAATGCAATTCTGTGCCAGAATCTAGGGACTGGCTAGTGGAGTGTGTGGGTGGCTTCCACCCATCACTTGCCCCTCAGCTAGATGCTCTCAGGTAGGGTGCAACTGGCTAAATGGACATAGCAGCTTTGGCTTGGGTTGTGGGGGGCTTCCTTGAGGAGAGGGTGTTGGAACTCCTGTTATCCGAGGAGAGAAACTAACTACATATTTGAAGGTGTGTGTTTGTTTTCGGTAGAGCTGGGAATTGGAGTAGTGCCCCAGACAAAGAGAGCTGTGTGTGCAAAGGCTCTGTGGCATGAAGAGACAGGACCACTTGAAAAACAGGAAATGTTCACTGGAACTAGAAGTCAGAGAGCAAAGTGGGAAGTACGGCTGGAGGAATAAGCAGAGGTCAGGACTTGTGGACCTTGGAAGGGATGTTGGTCTCCACCGTGAAAGCAGTGAAGAGCCACCTAACTGTTTGAAGTGCACACCAGTGAGGGAGTTAAGTTTTTGTTTGTCAAAATCACTTGGGATGTTAGGAGGAAACTGGATTGGAGAGAGGTGGCGGCAGTGAGTACAGGGAGACCAGCTGGGAGGACGTCCAAGATGGGAAATGATCATACTTTTGTAATAGTGAGGCATCCAGGGATGTGGAGAAAATGGTACATATTCAATAAGTATTAGGGGGTTAACTTGATAGAAATTGCTGATGGATTGAATACTGGGAACGAGGCGAGGACTCAGTCAAGGAGAATGCCCATTTTTGGCCCGTGAAACAGCGTGAGTAGTGAAGCCGTTCCCTGAGAGAGAGAACCCCAGCAGAGGGTCGTGTTGGGAAGAGGAGAGGCTCAGCTGGGGTGTCATCTGTGGCTTCCAAGTGGAGTTATCAGCTAGGAGTGGGATTCCTATATCAGCAAATCAGAGGAGAGGTCTGTGTCAAAGACAGAGAGCTATGAGGGGTCTGAACCAGGATGGCGATTAAAACTATAGTGTGATTGAGAGGACCAAGGAAGAAAATATCAATGAGACAGGGAGGCTTAGGAATGAGCCTTTAGGCAATCCAAATTTACTGGCCAGATGTAGGAAGATAAACCTTCAACGTTGTTTTTACATTTATTATTCCAGAAACTAAAGCTCAGAGGAGTTGAGTCATTTGCCCAATACAGAGGGCTAGCAAATGGGAAAGGGGGAATCTGAACCTGGAGCTTTGATATTCCAGAGCGCTCACCACCACTATGTCACGTTTTTCAGGTTTTAAACAATTAGGTTTTGAAAACTTTGAAGAATATTGCCATTATTTCATTTAGCATTGAATAACTATTTTCTTCAATACAACTTAAAACACACACACACACACACACACACACACACACACACAGAGCCTAAAAGGTCCACACTGTAAGGATGAGGAGGGAAAGGCATAATCCGTGCTATAATAAAAACCAGAAACTCTACCCGTCCTTGGGAGCCTGGACTTCACCAACTTGACATAATTAGGTGTTCACTTAACACTCAGTAATGAACTGACTTTTACACCAGCTATTTAGACAGGAAAACCTAGAGTCAGATGCAGCAGACCCCTCCAGGCGCTTTCACAAGAGCTGCCTTGGTGGCTGGGCTCCTGGCTGGCTCCCCTGAATTGGTAACCGCACTCTCACACCTCCCGGAACCTGAAGCTCGCCTCTCTGCTGTCTCAGGGCACAAAGCTGAGAAAGGAGTCCCGGCCGGTCCTGGGAAGCAGGTGCCAAGCTTCTGCTGGGTCTGCTGTGGGCAGTCACTTGTCCTTTGGCTAAAGCAGGTTCCCCAGTGGTAGATGGCATGACAGTAAGTCCAAAGGTTGTGTGAAATCACCTGGAACTTAGAAAAATTTGGACTGGGTATGCCCTGTCCTGAGATGACTGGGTGGCATTGGTTGTGCCTTGTAGATTTCTTCTGACTTCTTCTTCTTCTTTATAATGAAAGGCCAGGAGATGATTCAACACTGAAAGGGAAACAACACTGAAGGGGAAACCAGAAAGAGGAGCTTCAGTGGCATGGTTCCATAGGATCACAGGCCAGAGGGCTGAACACTTCACTTTAATGCATTTAGGGCAGGAAAGTAACTCAGCAATACAAATGCCAAACAAACTCAAACAAGTTATTCTCATCCACCCACCCACCCACCCACCCAGTTAAACAAACAGGGTTTCTAAATGTCTTAGCTAGGAATGGAGAACTTGAAGAGTGTCAGGTCGGCAGAATTTGTAGCTGCAAAGATATTGGTTGTCACTTCATGCTCTTTCCTTCGCAGCAAGTTCTGGGAGGAATTTCTTCTCCTTCCAAGAGCTTGTTGAGAACCTGAAGCTGCCCCCGCCTAAGGGCACCACCTTTCATCTGATAATGGTGACTGTGTCTGGTTGACCACAAAAGCATTAAATTATAGCTCACAGAGGTGACAAGATACCTCAAAACATGGATGTGACTAGGAAAATTGGGCTTTTCATAGGTTTTAGATTCTTGTGACCTCTCTCAGTTTTGCTAATATGATGGTGTGGGTGGGACGGAGAAATGAAGAAAGTGCTGTGCAGGGAGTTCGAGGACTTTAAGTTTCAGTTTAGTCCTACCATTTGCCAGCTCTGTGACCATGGCCAAGTCATTTAATGTAATTATCCGAACACATCGTGAGTGTGACAGGGGACGTTGGCCATAGCCAAATAATGAGGTCTTTCAGACGCTTGGTAAGGCACTTGGACTCTGTTCTAAGGGCAGTGGAGAGCCAGAGGCTGCTCGTCAGCAGGAGAGTGACATGATGAGCTGCGCGTATCAGAAAGATCTCCTCCGTTTCAGTGTGTAAGGCAGGGACAGATGCAGGAAATTGATCAGGAAACTTCTGCAACTGTCTAAGCAAGAAATGTGAAGGCATTGACTAGAGAAGCATAACAAACATGGAAAGATGGTGGGAGATATGAAGCATATTAAGAAAGTAGAAAAGCTGTAGTGTGAGTTGGATACGAGCATAAGGGAGGAGTAGAGGATGACACAGATTTCTGGTGTGGGTTACTTAATAGATATGGCTGTCTTCACTGAGCTAATAAATAATGGGAAAGAACCAGATTTTATGTTTGATGATGAGGACTTTGGTCTGGGGAATACTCAGTTTGAGGTGTGTATAGAGAACACCAGAGGCAACTGTATGGTGCACAGCTTGGATCCGAATTGGGAGACAGTCTGAGTAAGAACTAAAGATTTTGAAGGCATTTATTTATACCTGGCAGATGGAATTGTGAACATGGAAACCTCATGCAGAGAGGGTATGCGGAATGAAAAGATCAGAGGACTGAGAGTGGGACCCTCTGGGAACATTAAGCATTTAAGAGGCAGATGGTGGATGAGGAGCTCTGAAGTACAAGAAGCTATCAAAGTAGGTGAAGCTGCTGAGTGTAAGAATGCAGAATGTGGGTGTTTAGATTGGTCTCTGCTGAGGATGTGCGGTAAGGGAGATACCTAAGAACCAAGGTGGAAGGAGTTCAAGTTGCAGCCATAAAGATATATTGATTGATGAACCTTAGAATACAGGTTACATATAAAAGAATGACAGTCCACAGAAGAAATAGGTCATAAATAATCCCAGAGAAAAAAGAACTTCCAGGAAAGCATGGCCAATAGTATCAAAGTCGCTGAGAAGTCAGCTATGATAGGAACTCAAAAATGGATGCCTGAGATAACATTGATAAGATGGAATGAGAGATATGTGGAGATATTTTATAAGTACACTTATGAGGGAAAAAATAGAGATGGTGCTGATTACTTATGAAAGAAGGGAGAAGTGTTTCTATTTTAAGATAGAAGAGACTTGAACCTACTCATATTCTCATATGCTAATAAGAACTAGCTAGTGACAGAGAAGGTAGAATATCGATGGGGTCAGAGTCCTTAGGTTGGAACCTTGTTTAGGGAGGAAAGATACACTTTAAACGGATTTCCTTCTCCCTTTAAGACCAATGGGAGGGAGATGAGAATGGTATGGATTGAATGATCTACAACAGAGTGAGTAGGAATTCATGGACATTTTCACTCCGTGACCATTATTTTCCTTATGATGTGGGAAGCAAAGTCATTTAGATGGTGTGGGGGGAAATGGTGGATTAGGAGTTCAAGGAGTGTAATAGTTTGTGGTAGCTGTGAATTAGACAGACGCAGGCCAGGGAAATGTACAAAGATTACAGAACATCAGGAAAGATTCAGCTGAAGTTGAAGACCTTTTCTCAGTGGTGGCATCAGCCCAGAGAATGGTGGATTTTCCCCTTTAGCACACAGCTGCTGAAATGTAAATCGCGCACAACATAGATGTTTTGACTGATCTATGTTGGGAATTTGCTTTAAGGTGGATAGCTAAAGAACCAAGATCATTCTTTAGTTGAAAGCCAGAAAGATGCCGTTGGTGAACCAGAGAATACAGGTTGTATGTAAAAGGATGACGATCTGTAGGACTGGTAGACCTGGGGGAAAGTCAGGTATCAAGAGATAGGATATTCCCTGTGAGGTTGGAGAATAAGGATAATGGGAATAAGAAAATGAGAGAGCTGGGTATTCAGAAAGTAGAAGCAGAAAAGACGGAATTTAAATTTTGGCATAGAGCAGAGCTGGGTTGTAGTAAGGCTGGGCAGTAGAAATGGGTTGCTAAGTAGGGTAGAGGAGAGGGCTCTTGGAGCTAAAGGGATCAAGGATTCACCTGGATTATTGAATCGATTGGCCACAAATGAAGGAGTATTAGATCATGGAGTGGCATGGAGTGAAGAGAAAGGTGACTGAGATGCTATTAGGAGATGGGGGTTTTACCTACAAATAACTAAATTATGGTGTTGGAGTGTTATGGGACCCCATGAACATCATCCTTTGTTTTTTGTTTTTTCTTTATTGATTTTAGAGAGAGAAGAAGGGAGAGGGAAAGAGAGATAAAAACATCCATGAGAGAACATTAATTGGCTGCCTCCTGCATGCCCCCTACTGGGGATTTGGCCCACAACTTGGGCATGTGCCCTAACCAGGAATTGAACCAGCGACCTCTTGGTGCATGGGTCCAGGCTCAACCACTGAGCAACACTGGCCGGGCCATCCTTTGTTTAATGTAAGTTTGAAACAAATTAAGAAAGAGACAAAAATGAAAACAGATGGGGATCAAAAAGGCGATCTTTATTGCAGATAAAATTAATTATGGATAATGTGACATCTGCAGACAAGTGTCCTGTCTAATACTGAACCCCGTACTTAGCCACCCTGGCATAGGCAGCTCTAGAACCCTGCAGACTCCTCCTGGAGTGAGAGGCAGACCCCTTTCAGATGGTCAGAAAACAGGGAAGAAGATATGCTTTTTGAAGGGAGATCAACTTCTCAAAGGAGAAGGACAGAAAGAGACTGAACCATGTATACCCAGCTTCTTAGCCAGACTCATATGTCATTCTGGCCACCAATCTCAGGATGAGGTGGGGGGAGGAAGAACCTAGGAGAATAAAACTAATGACTCTTCTCCTTCTACAAGAAGGAAGGATAAGGATTAGAAACAAATATCGTCTTCCTTCTTCTGCCTGGATCCAGTCAGAAAACAAATCATTCTAGTTGTTCCAAGTAGAAAGACTTTTTCTTAAGGTTGAGATATATTTGCAAACAGCAAACATGTGCAGAATAGGATTCTTGGAAATGTAGTAGCAAATGCCTCTGCCATGTAAAAGGAGGTTATAATGATGGTGAGTTATAACAGATCAATTCAGAACACTCCCCCTACGACACAGCAACAAGAGAGTGATGCAGATGATGGGGTGGTTGATGGATATGTCAAAAGAAGGTCCTGTGGTGAGGTAGGACACTGAAGTGGTGGAGGGGAGGTAGGAGAAGACCCCTTCTCATGCTGCCATTGTCACATGTGGTGGAAGAGAAGGGGTGTCTTCTGTTTTGAATGAGTTGAAAGTGAAAATGTGGCTTTCAGAGACAGCCTTATTTCTATTTAGAAAGAAAAACAAAAGTAAAGGTGAAAAAAGTCAGTTTTTCATTTTCTAAGGAATATGGGTTCCAGTGCGCACATCAGAAAGAGTTGGGAGGGAGGATAGTGCAGAGACTATATTTGAATAATAATAATAAGAAGAAGGCAGAGAGTGGATTGAGATAATAGTGTGTTTAGCCTCTACCAGAAGACTGGAGTTGGGGGGGGGCGGTCAAGATTGGTCCAACTTGACCCTAGCCAACAAGTGGACGCTCACGATGCATCAATCTGACTCTAAATCACTTTCGTCAGGGATATCTCGGTTGTAATAAATAGAAACCCTCTTAAGCTACTTTGAAGAAAGGGATCAGAGAAAACTTATAAAACTCAGGGGCAAAAAGAAAAGCTAGGTCTTAGGAAACAAAAATGGAAGCCTAGCCCCTTTCATCCATCTCTCTGTAACAAGTCTTTCCCTCCTCACTTTTCTCAGTACGTCTGCTTCATTCTTTCTCTGTGGAGACAAGTTGTATCTGCCTTGGAAGGTATGAGGTGGAAGTAGCTTCCGTGGTGATCGCTCCTACTTAGCTTCTCAGGTCTCATGCCCAATCAGCATCCTTTAACTAGATTCTCTATGTCTCAACTTCAAACTCCTGGGAGAGATCATCTGACACACTCACCTCAGGTCAATAATCTTTTCAAGATTCAGTTCTCTGTGTCCTGGGAGAGAGAAAGGGTCACCCGACTCTAACATGGAAGATTGTCCACACTTCAACGGGACCCATGGGCAGTGGATAGTTCTCAGAGAAGAAAGCATGGGCTAGACATGCATCTCAGGAGTTCCTGCAACATAGGCAACGTCTAAAAGAAAAGGTTAGGTCCTGGGACAGGAAGGACGCAGGAAAAAGCGAGACAAGAGGAGAGGTCTAAGAACCTATCTATTCCATTATCTCTAAATCCTAGGGTGAATTTATGTCTTCTCTATCCAGCGTTATTGTGAGAATCACATGAGAAAAGCTATACAGAAGGGGGATATAAATATACGGTATCTCTTGAGGCTGGATCAGGTTATTCTCAATCCAGAACATTTGAAATCCTCTAGCTGTGTTTTTGCGTTTCCGGTCTCTTTCTTGGCCTCAATCATTGGGAATCTTGGGGAGTCACATTTTTTTTTTTAACCTCCAATTAGTTTGTGTGTGTGTGTGTGTGTGTGTGTGTGTGTGTGTGTGTGTCTTTATCTCTGTGATAAATCTGTCTTGATTTTTACATTCTAGCTTTGTGTGTGTTTCCAGGCTCAAATCAGATTATTCTTTAGGGCCATTGACTAAGACCTGTACTGTACTCTGGTGTGGTAGGACCCTTCCTTTCTCTGCCACCAGGTAGAAGAAGTGATGCTCAGCACCCCGTGGGCCTCATGGTGGACCTTATGCTAGTATCCTGTAGTCTTAACCATTAGTGATTTTCGAGGTAAGGACACTGATGATCCCATGCTCCCTCACCGCCCCAGGCCCGCCAGAGCCCCCATGGTGATCAGCATCCTGCCCTATTCCTGAACAAGCTCCTCCTGCCCTCTCCACACTGCATGTTTTAGAGCCCAGGTGGAAGTTTAAGCAACTCTTTTCATGAAAAATGGAGAGGCATCCTGAGACAGTGCAGGGGGCGGGGACCAGGAATTGGGCCCTTATCTCACTCGTCCTCATATAATCCAAGGAGTGGGGGAGCTCTGCTCATCATTTAGGCCTGGGGAGGGGGAGGCACGTCAGTACACCCCCTGTCGGCACCCCTCTGTCCCTCAATCTCCTCTTGTCTGCTTTATGCACCGCTCTTCAAGCTTTTCTCCCCGAATGTGGGGTTGCCAAACTGCTCTTTCAGAAAGCTCACGACAGAGGGGCCTAGAGCCTCTGTCTGCCCGACTTTGGAAACATTGGTGTTCCAGATTTCAGGTGGATAAGAAGTCGATTCTTTCCTCTGCCCTGGGGTTTGCTGACTCCGAGCAGAGAGACGGGCTCTCTGAACAGAGCAGTGATGAGATGCTTTGATTCCGTGTCCATCGCTCCACTCCTGGGGACTGAATCCGTGTCTTCCTGCGTTTCCAAAATGCAAACATTTCTTGGTGCGGTGAGTTGAAGACATACCATGTAGTTCCTGAAAGAGAAAAGCATAGTCTACCTGCTGACATGACTAAGCCTGTATCTGGAGAAATAAAAACCCTGAAAGCATTGCGGAAGGAGTATTTGACTCCTTCTGAGCCTATTTTTATGACAAGAGCCATCACATTGGTGGGAAATGGCATCTGAGTCACGAGCAATGAAAATGCCACTCCCACGTTGACTCCTTTCGATCACTAAATTTCTCCTCTGAGAGAAGGAAGTTTGATCTGCCACATTAGGGTTTATATTTTTAAATATATTTCCTGTGTCTGTGTGACTATCATCGAATATCTCAACCTGCACCAGCAGGTGTCTTCCTGTGCAGAGCCCACCGTGTGGCGTTGTAGCACAAAGGGTAGGGTGGTTCCGTGGCACCATTTCCAGCCCTCATGAAGGACGCCATCGCGAGGTCCTGAGAAAAGCCCGATCCTCCAACATGACCCTCAATAATGTAGTTCCTCTCACATTCTGTCTCTGTCTGCTCTGTGGATAAACGCTCCTTCATTCTGCTGGAGTGATTAATGGATGGATGGAAGAGATAAGGAGAGAAGAAAGGAGGGAGGGAAGGGGAACGAAAATGAAAGTTAAAGATCTCAGGATGGGAGCTAATTTGTCAAGAGGAATTACATTCCAATCGAAGGAAATCCAAACCAGTTTAAAGTAATGAACCAAAACGAAATTCACTCTCAAATACCATAGTCATATGCCTCATCACAGAGAGAAAGTGTTAGGACCTGAACATTTTATGGGAAGACAGGTATTTGATAAGGGTCAAGTCCCTGCCCTCAGCTCTGTTCAACAATATTGGGGTTGAAAAATAAAATGGGTACCTCAGTTCTGGTCCTACAGGAATGTAATTCTAGAGACCAGATTTATGAAGGGACCAGAGAACACAGCACAGTGGGTCATATTAGGCATTATGTTATCAGGGGTCAAAATGGGGAGAGGATGCAACTCAGGTACAAGGGGCCCATTGGTTCTTCTGCCTCAGTGTGGAGGGTCACTCATCGGAGACATACATTTCTTGGTTCAGCTGTGGGTTCATTGATTCCTTCTCCCGTGGTCCAGCAGTTTTATTTTTGATATGTCCACTCCTGCTGCTGTTACAGAGAAGGTAGGCAAGACCCATGGTAATTCCTCCTCCGTAAGCTCCATTCTTTGCAAGAACACTGGGTTTCGACCACTTTCTCTTTTACTAACTTGCTTCCTATGGACCGTCAGCTGTTTCAACTTCTTGTTCTTTTTTTGTTCTCGACTGGTTCACTCCAGGGCTTACAATCAGCAAGATCACACTGAAAGGAAGAGTGCGAGGGAGAAAGGGAGGGAGATGAAGTTCAATGCCTTTGCTCCTACGCTCCTGAACACAGTTCCAGGGAGTTTTGAATATTCCGAACAGTGTGTAATGGTAATTGATAACGGCGAAACTGAATAGTAGCTTTAAGTGGATGTCAATAGAAGGAGACGATACTATCTGCTCCCTATTCAGTTTCTAATTCTCCATCAATCCTGCCTCAAAGCTGCTGTCTTCTCCAGGTGATGTTTAAGCCTGTCCCTCTCCTCCCCTCACGCACCTTATGAAAAATGGCTTTGCCATCTGCAGCTGTCAGGAGGCTGTGGAGTACGGAGTACGGCTCAATGAATATACAAATGTGCAGCTGGACCACAGCCCCTTCCAGAAGGTGGCTGGAATTTAAATCACAGTGAGCGCGCACTTCTCAAGTAACGGGCTGCTCTAGGGGAACCGCAGTGCAGGAGGGACCAGGGGAAGGTGGAAGGATGAGGAAGGTCTCCGTGGAATCAGGCCCCGTGATGCGTGGAGAGACAGAGCCAAGAGTCATGCTCCGAGAAACCAAATTTCTTGTGCCCTTGCCAATCGCAGAACAAAGCTGAACGCAGCGTGGGGTTTATTGAGCATTAGTATGTTTGTTTCCCTGGGAGCTGCTGGGAATCTCTTAGGATCAATCTCTCTCTGTCTCTGTCTCTCTCTCTTTCTCTCTTTTTTCAGCACCTTCCATTTGCCAGGTACTGTGCAGGGTCCTGGAGCTACAGATTTTGTTTTTGAACCAAACAAAACCACTGCCCTAAGTTTAGTGGTAGAGGGACATGGGGCTGGCGGTGGTGATGCGGAAACAGACTTGATAATAGTGATGACTATAACAAATCAAAATGCGGTGTGATAGTTGTAATAGAAACAGGGACCAGGATCTGTGAGCTCGCAAGAGCAGAACAGGTAAGCCTATTTGGGGTTGGTTTCTCAGAGGTGACATTTGAATGGAATCTTCCAGCATGAGTGCAAAGCTCCTGAGGGAGATCAAGATGAGGTAGGGTGATAGGGGATACAAGGCTGGAGGCATGGAAGGGTATGTCCCATCGTTATGAGGAAGGCAAAATGCATCCACAGTGAACATGGATATTTAACCAAGGAGGTATCCAAGCAAAGTGCCGAAGGTGTGGCCTGATTGCATTGCTGCTTGTAGCTAAATGGGAGGAGAGAGATGAATCCAGGATGCGATGATTTGGGAAATGCTGAGGCTTTCCAGATTGCAAAAGACACTGAAATTTGGCGATTCACTGACTGTCAGGAAAGTGTGCTCCGGAGAGAAAGCCAAGGATGTGGCTAGATAACCTTTTGCTTGGGCCTCTGAAGGTCAGAGAATCTAGTGACATAAAGGCCTCTTTGAAGAGATTAGTCATATGAATCCCCTATCCATCTCAGGAGAAGCCAGGAATATAAATGAGGTCATCCAGCAAAGATTTGTGAAGGAGTCTCTTGTTTAATGGAGTGAATTCTCCTGACCCACACAGGAGACACAACATTTTTGAGAATTTTATACCAGTAGAAACACTGATATCTTGGATTGCAAAGAACAGAGGCTGTCGGATCTCCAAAATTCTACAGGCAAGAAACTGGCTGATAAATTACTCATCTGTAAACATGTGCAACCTATCATGACAATGGAAGTATGACTCGGAGGGCAGACCTGAGAGCCCTAGTGGATTTTGTCCCTGTCTTGGAAACCAAACGGAGGTTTCCTGGCTGGATTTCAAAATTGCTCAGTAATGGTCATTCTTATTTTTTTTTCTTCTTCTTCTTACTTTCCTCCCCTTTTTTGGCATGTAAATGTCTCTATCTATTATGCTGTCTCTTTCCCACCATTCTTTTGGGAGCAGATAACTTGGTTCTTGTGTGTTACAGGTTCATTATGGATGGATGGATACCTAGACTTGCACCCATACTTGATTAAGATAATTCAGAATCAGATTTTGGTTTCATTGATTTTTTTTTTTCTTGTTTTCAATTTCATTGATTTCTATTCTAAATTTTTTATTTGTTTTTTTTTTTTTTTTCCTTCTGCTTGCTTTAGGCTTGAAAGGCTCTTCTTTCTCTGGTTTCCTAAGGTAGAAGCTCAGATCATTAACTTAAGATCTTTCTTCTTTTCTAATATATACACTTAGTGCTACACATTTTCCTCTACTCACTGCTTTCTCTGCATCTCACGAATTTTCGTATCTCGTTTTTTCATTCTCATTTAGTTTAAAATATTTCTAGTTAATCTTGATATTTCTTCTTTGACCCATGTGTTAGGTAAGAGTGTGTGGTTAAATTTCCAAATATTTGAGGTTTTCCAACTGTCTTTGTGTTACGGGTTTCTAGTTATATTTCATTACAATATGAGAACATAATTTATAAGATTTTTATTCACTTAAGTGTGTTAAGGCATGCTTTATGGCCCAGAATGTAGTCAGTCTGGGTGAATGTTCCAAGTGGGTGTGCGCAAAATGTATATTCCCTTGTTGTTGAATGGCATGTTCTATAAATGGCAATTATGAAGTTAATTTATAGTGTTTAGGTCCACTTT
Source organism: Tadarida brasiliensis (assembly GCA_030848825.1). NCBI lineage: Eukaryota > Metazoa > Chordata > Mammalia > Chiroptera > Molossidae > Tadarida > Tadarida brasiliensis. The sequence continues at coordinate 45,221,073 of CM061275.1, forward strand.
GTCTTTACTGATTACCTGCTTGCTTGATCTTTCAGTTACTGGAAGAGGGGTGTGAAAGTCTTCAGCTAAAGCAGCGTATTTGCCTGCTTCTCCTGTGTTCCATCAGCTTTTATACTCCGCGGCTCCCTGTACACACATTCAGAACCACGCTGTCTTCTTAGAGAACTGACCTTTCAAAAATAATTTTTCTTGTTCTGAAGACTGGTTTGATTGATATTAAAATAACTACTCCAGCTTTTTAAAAATTATTAGTGTTACCATGGTATACATATATTTTCCATTTCTTTTTTTCTATTTGAGTATTTATATTTAAAATGAGTTTCTTGTCCTGGACAATAATGTGGTGAACGCCTGGGGGTGTGGGAGTAGGGTAGAGGCGGTCAATAGGGGAAAAAGGGAGTAGACATCTGTAATACTTTCAACAATAAAGATAAATTAAATAAATAAATGAATGAATGAATAAATAAATAAATAAACAAATAAATAAAATGGGTTTCTTATAGAAAACATGTAGTTATTCAGTTGGGTCTCATTTTTTTAAATCCCTTCTGACAAGCTCTGTCTTTTAATTGATACATTTAGTCCATTCACACTTAAAGTCATGATTGATGAAGTTGAATTACTATCTACCATATTTGTAACTATTTTCTATAAGTTGCATTTGTTTCTGTTTTTTTTTTCCTCTACAACTGCTTTTTATGTTTTAACTGAGCTTTCAAAATGATTACATTATATCTCAGCCGTATTAATTATACTTATTTTTTAAATTAGTGGTTGCCCTAGACTTTGCAATATACATTAGCTAATCTAAGTCTGTGTTCAAATAGCACTATGCTATTTTACATGTAGTAGAGATATCTTAAGACAGAATACTCCCCATTCCTCCCTTCCATCCATATGACTCTGCTGTCATTCATTTCACTTACCCATACGCCATAATCACCCAATATGTTGTTAGCATTGTTACTTTGAACAGTTAACTTTTAGATCGATTAAGAACAAAAAAGTAAAACTTTGTCTTACCTTTATTCTCTTTCTGATACTCTTCATTGCTTTATGCAGATTTGTGTTTTTGAAGTGTAGCATTTTCCTTCTCCTTGAAGAACTTTTCAACTTCCTTGCAGATTAGGAATGCTGAGGGTTAATTTCTTCAGTGTTTGTTTAAGAAAGTTTGTATTTCTCCTTCACTGTTGAAGGATAATTCCTCTGGCTTTGAATTTTAGATTTGTGTCTTTTTCTTTCAACATTTTAAATATTTCAATGTATTCCCTTCTTGCTTGCATGGTTTCTGATGAGAAGTCCACTGTAGTCTTAGGTAAGGTGACATTTCCTCTGATTTTTCTCTTTGTGTTTGATTTGCAGAAGTTAGGCTATGACATGCTTATGTGAGAGATTTCTGTTTTTGTTGTTCTTATTTATCCTGCTTGGTATCTTCTGAGATCACTGAATCTGCGGTTTTGGGTCTTTATTTTGGGCAGTTCATTATTTCTTCAAACATTTCTTCTCTTTTTCCTCTTTCTTTACCTTCTGGTATTTTCATTATGCATATGCTACACCTTTTGAAATTGTCCCATGTTTTTTGGATGTTCTATTATAGTTTTTTGTTGTTCTCTCTCTCTCTTCTCTTTGAATTTTAGTTTGGGAAGTTTCTATTAACCTATCTGCAACCTCACTGATTTTTTTCTTAAATTGTATACTGTCTATTGATAAGCCCCTCAAAGGCATTCTTCATGTTACACTGTTTTTTATTTCTCATGTTTCCTCTTGATTCTTAGTGTTTCCATCGCTGTGCTTACATTACTTATCTGTTCTTGCATATTATTTACTTTTACATTTGAATCCTTAACATATTAATCATAGTTTTTTGAAATTCCCTAATAGTTCTGACATCTGTGTCATATCTGAGTTTGGTTCTGATGCTTGCTTTGTCTCTTCAAAGTCTCCCTCCCTCCCCCTCTCTCTCCCTACTTCCTTTCCTCCCTCCCTCCCTCTCTCTCCCTCTCCTCCTCTTTCACTCCTTCCCTCCCTCTCCGTCTCTGACTCCCCCTCTCTCCCTCCCTCCCTCCCTCCCTTTCCCTCTCTCTCCCTCCTTCCCTCCCTCCTGCCTTATAATTGTTTGCTATATTAAGTAACCAGCACGGAGGTATATAGGCCATTAGTGTAAGCATTTATATTAATGTGGCTATAAATTTGTGTTCAATGTTGGCTGTAGCTATAGGTGCCTTGAAACTTCCAGTTCCTCAGTGTCTTTGTTACAGTCTTTTCTCTTGCTTTCGGGATACCCTACGTACTCCTCTTCAGATACCCTCGCAATTCCTTCAGCTACAATCCATTATTCTATGGAGCCCCACTGCTGTGCTGGTCAGATGTGGGGGAGAGAAACATTTTATAATCCTATGATTAAATCTATACTTTTTTTACTAGGCTTGTAATTCCAGGCTGTGGTTCTCACACGTGGTATGTTTTTTTCACCCCTAAAGTGAGACAGGAAGACTAGAAGGGGCTGGAGTGGGAGGAATGATCTTCCCCAGCTGGGATAGGACCTTGATAAAGTCTTTGTCCATGGAGGGTAGGCCTTCATTATGGAGAATGCTCTGGCTGCATTTCATAGTGATCCTTCTCTCCTCCCCAATGCCGCCAGAGCCAAGGGTATTTTTCTTGGCTATTCTCTGCAAAAAACTAGCGAGATGCTTGGAGGTAAAATTCACGGCCGTGTGGTAAACTCCTTCTGCTATGAGCTTTGCGATGTTCTTACCTTCTTGCTAGTCCACACTCAACTGTGAAGAAGTCATCAACATTTCCATTTCAATGTTCCTATTAGTTGTTTCAACAGCGTCTGCTTCAGATAAACACATCTTGGACATGTCTCTCTGAACGAGCCTGTCTATCCAGATTGTGGGTGAACCCTACACGCTCAGTTCTCTGACGGTTTCAAGAAAAGTCATTGATTTTCAGTTTGGGCAGCATGTTCTTGTCTAGGAACAAGTATGGCAGCTCCTCAACATTTTGCATGTTGGAGGTAAAGTGGGAAGTTTTCACTGTTATTTTTGCTACCAGGAGCGTTCCACTCTCAGACTAGGTAGGCATCTTGGTTGGAGGGGGGTGAGGGAGAAGCTGCTAATTTATATTTTTCGATGGTCCAATTGGCTTGTGCATCTAGTGTGCCAAAAAGAATAAAAAACCGGGATCTGATCATTCATTCCCCTCTATAAGCATTGATTTGAACCTGATTTACCTTCAGAGCGACTATACACACCCTGGAAGAAGACATGTTTTTGCTTTGCCTCCCTGGAAGTCAGCTCTGCAGCAATCCCAGCTCCTTGGAGTGCAGCTGAACACTTGCAAATAAGCCAAATAGTCCTCTGAACCGTTCGTCTAAATGCCACCAAATGCAGGTGCTAAGTGTCTTAAAACATAATTTTGATACAAGCAGAACTATAGGGAATGCATATATAAATTATGAAGCATAATGATGTAATCATCAACTATGAGTCTACCACCTGTCATGAAAGCTAGGATGTTACCAATACTTTCAAAGCTATCTCTCACCTGCAGGCCAGCTAACCTTCTGGAGATAACTACTCTCCTTGACTCAGGGCATGTAATCCATCTGTTCTTTGAAAAAACATTTTCTTACATATAGATCCCTAATTACACAATCTAAAATGTTGTTTAGATTTTAGTTTATGAAAAATAAAGTATCATGCTGTATGTAGTCTTCTGGACTTGCTTTTTTTTCCCATTTAATTAGCTACATACGTTCTCTGTGCCCAGTGTCCTCCTTTGCAAAATGGAGGTAATAATAGTACCTATCTCACTGTATTTTTATAAGAATTAAATAAATATTTGTAAATCACTTGGAACAGTATCTGGCATATAGATCATGCTTTATATATTTGTTAAATAAAATATATGCATGTTTATTCATTTATGTTCTTGATATATTTAGAGTTCATTCATTTCTACTGCTATATAATACTATATTTTATGAATACCATAATTTATTCATCTGTTCTCTTATTGATTGACATTTACATGATACCCAGTTTTCTGCTATTAGAAATAAGACTGACTTGAACACCTGTGTCGTGTGTTGCCATACCCCTGTGTGAGAGCTTCTCTAGGGCCTGGACCAACAGTAGCTTTGCCCTGCCGCAGGGCTTGGGCGTGCTCCGTTTCACAAACTAACACGAAAGAGGTTGCTCACCTTCCCACCTCTATTAGCTGAACAGAAGCGCTCTTGCTGTTCACTCCTTGCTATCACTTTGTATTATCAAATTAATAGATTTTGCACTCTAGGTGGGGTAAAATATGGTTAATTTTGTGCATTTTCAGAATTTCTAATGCCATTGAGCATTTTCAAATGTGTGTCCTTTACATTTCTTCTATTGCAGAGTAACTGCAATACTGTTCCAAGTGATTTACAAATATTTATTTAATTCTTATAAAAATACAGTAAGATAGGTAATATTATTACCTCCATTTTGCAACAGAGTAACTGTTTATGTCATTTGCCACTTTTTAATTTGGTTATTATATGTGTGTGTGTGTGTGTCTGTGTGTGTATTTGTGCTTTATTAATCTTCATGCTATCTTTTGTCTTTTAAATATGCTGCAATAACCTCACACTCCATGCTTTGTCTATTTGCTTACTTTGTGGTTTACTTGAAATAGAAGGTTTTGATTGTAAAGTGATCTAATTAATATTTTTCTTATGCTTTAGTGTTCTTTGTGTCTTTCTAAAGAAACTCTTTAGCCATGTTACAAATGTATTCTCCTATATTCTAAAATGTTTAAAGTTTTGGGTTTCACATTGAAGTCTTTGTAATTCACCTTATATATGGTATGAGGTACGGATCAAATTGTATTTTTTGGTAGGTGAATATGCACGTGTCCTAATATCCCCAAATCTCTATATCTGTTGAATCATCCATTCTTTCCACATTGATTTGTAGTGCTACCTAAGTCATACATAAAGCCTCCATGTTTGCATGGGTCGGTCTGAGTTCTACATTCTGTTCTCCGGTTGAATGATCAGTTTCAGCACCAGTACCAGGCCAGCTCAATTTCACAGCTTCATCTTTGATATTTACATGTTTCTCTGCTACTGGAGTGTTCTGGCTATTCTTCCGTCTTTGTTCTTCTATATAGATTACAGAATAGGCTTTCTAAGAACGCCAATATTTTATTGGAATTACATTTAATATAAAGATTAATTTGGGGGAGAATTACTATATTATACTATCGAGATTCCTGTCCAAGGACCTGGTATATATTTTAAAAATCCTGGATGTCATCTTCTGGGGAGAAACTCTGACTCACACCACTCTAGTTCCTCTCCATGGACCTCAGTCGTGCCTGGAAGTCTTCGTGTGACTTAGCACACAGTGCGATCACTTTGTGCTCATTTTATAACTCCGAACAAAGGTTAAATTATGCTGTATGTATTTTTTGTTAAGGAACTAGTTAATTACATAATGCCTTTAAGAAAAAATTCTGCTCAAGATAACTAAAACAAGAAAGAAACCTATTAATTTTTTTTCCTGGAAGATTTAGAAATCTCCTGTAGTAATTCTAAATAATCATTTTATTATGCACTTTTTTCCAACCGCCTTTCCATTATTTAGTTTTCGAAAGATAACAAACTACCTTAATATTTAGTGCCTTTAGCTACCAACTGGGTTTTTGGTTCACAACTCGGACCAGGATCAGCTGGGAATCTTTGCAGGGCTCAACTGGCGTTACTCCTGCTGTAGCTTCAGCTGGCAGCTAGTGCCTCACTGACACTGCCTGGCAGTCAGCGGGCGCTGGCTGAGGTAGCAGGCCATTTGTCTCCTGTCATCAGCCGATTAGCTGACCTTGTTCATGTGGCGATGGGTTTAGGGTTCCCAAGGGCTCTTGAAAATCAGGTTCAGAACACACACGGCATCACTTTTAGTCAAAGGAAGTCACGTGGCCGGCCGGGTGGATTCAAGGGTCAGGGAAATAGACCTCTTTTTATGGGAGGAGCTGCAAAGTCCAGTGGCCAACCTAGGCGTGCCTCTGCTGTGTCAGAGCAGACAAGCCTCCTGTCTAACCTCGGGCTCTGCCGTCGATCATGTCGGTCTTCACCTGGACTCTGTCATACTGCCTCGGCCACTGCCCTCCCACCTGGGCCATGGTGGAGCCTTGAGGATACTTTTGGGGGTAGATCTAGGGGGTGTGCTCTGTGTGTAAGCTCATTCCTCTGCACAGGTGCAGCATGCCATATGGCATGGATGAGGGGTAATGGGGGGGTAGTGCGAGAACGTAACCTCAACATATCCAGGCCCTCTTGCATTCTGCCTCCTCGGATTGCTCTCCCTCCTTCCCCCTCTGGGTAGCACCACATGGTGGGAAATTGCAACTTGTCACTTCTTTGGGTGTGATAGCAAAATCTTGGTTCCTTGAATAGAACAGTTTAATGTTAATTTTCAGTTGAAGAGGAAGCGTGTGTGTGTGTGTATGTATGGATGGATGTGTGTGTGCACGCGCATGTGTGTGTAGTGTTTGTTGGGATGGGGGGGTTGCTGTTACTGAGACTGGCTTCAAATGCAATCATGCTGCATCTTTGGTAGAAGGAATATTCACCCCAAATCTTCCCAGGTCTTCTCCCCACACCATCGGCTCCATCGGAAGGTCGCCATCCTTTGCTCATCACTGGCCTTGACTCTCTTTCCTCTGCTACAGCTGAGATGCAGAGAGAGCCTCTGCGAATGTTCTCAGGACATCCACTCCCACAATGCACTTCTCATTTTCTGTTATTACAATGAGCAAACTCTGCCTCATTTCCTTATTTCTCTCCTTTCCCTTCTACCTTGAACCTCACTTTCCTTTCTCTTTCTCACTCTACATACACTGTGATCTTTTTTCTTCTATGACATACTTCTAAATAAACAAACAATGAAGGGGAGACAGAAGAAATGGCAAAATACTCAGCAATGTTTTTGACAAATGTTTTTTCCTTGTCAGAGTATTAAGAATCTAGCTCTAGGAAATTCTGTTGTAGATAATGTGCAAAGTAAGTTACACAGGTATGATCCCCGGGACTAGAAATTTAGTTCTTCTAAGGTACGTGTTCCTTGTAACTCTCCTAAGTTCAGAGTAACTCACGAGCAGTCATTTTATTATATTGAACCCTATGAAATTGCCAATGCTCAACCATTGTTGACCTACAAAAATGGCAATTTCCTATGGTTCAAACTATATTTTATGTTAGCCTACTAATAATGTTTTTTAGACAATTTTCTGGTGAGGTATTAGTCCATCGAGTCGAGATTAAGTCAGGAAAGAAAGAGTATCATTCTTTTCCCTATGTTGCCTCTACTATTGTAATAACTTCCTATATGGTTTCTTTGCCCCCATCAAAACCCCCTGTTCTCCCTCGAATCAAGTCACTGCCCTTATTAAATGCATCAATGTCTCCTTAGGATAAAATGCTAATTATTTAGCCTTCATACAGGTCTTTTCCTGTATGAGGTCCCAGCTGACTTCTCCACCCTCTCATACTACCGCCCTGACCCTTGTGGCGTCAGCACGCAGTCTCCGGGACTGGAGGAGACGGGCCACCCCACGCTGCCCGTGTCTGTGAGTGTGTGTATTTCCTTCCGCCCAGAATGCTCCTTCTCCACTGGAGAAATCCCCACACACCCTGGGAGGCCTCGCTTCTGACATCACTTCTTTCTCTCTATCCTTCCTTGACCTACCCCTGGGGGATTCATTGCTCCTTTCCCTGGATTTCCACTGTGAGGTACAATGATAATTGTTACGCCATTTTCCCATTATATTACACATATTTGTGAAGATGTACCCTTTGATAGTTCTGAGTCCTCTAAAGACTTGGCCTGTGTCTTAATCCCTTTGTATCCCTAGCATTGCCTGGCCCCTGGCAAATGCCCCATAAGTGCTGGTAAGAGGCATTCTGCAATTCAGGATGAAAGAAGGAAATTCAGAAGCAGGCAGTGTTGCTAATATTAAAGTTAAGGAGCTTGCAAACATTCCATCTAAATTTGGAGAGAGAGAAAATATTCCCAGGCCGTCTTTGTTTTCCCTAAAGCCACTACCTGTCCGAGCTGTGATTAGTTATTTTAGAAAAGATTAATATATCTTTAATCCAGCTACATCACATATTTCTCACTTATTTTAAGCAGCAGAGGACACCTTTCAGATTTAATGGTGAAACATGCAATAACTTCTGTTTAAGTATCACTTTATAACCGGTGAATTTTTGTTTCCTCCATTAATCAAATGTAAGTTAATCCTCACAGTACCTCAAGGGAATGCAGCTGGCCAGGAATATCCTGTGGGCTTTTATTTTTTTTTGAAGCGATGAAACTTCTGCTTAGTTCTGAGAGACTGAGATTTTAAAATTCAGATTCGAATTCCATTGAGTTTGGAGCTGACTCGAAATGCCAGAGCCCGCGTGTTAGGGCCCTTTTGCTTTCTCTGACTTCTCATCCTTAGCAAGTGCCTTGAGAAAGTCAGGCGTGTTTCACAGTCGGAAGAGTTCGGCCACAGGAGGGACAGGCGCTGACGTCCTGGGCCAGTCTCCCACGGACCTGCAGAGAGCAGTTAATAACCCTGGGTGGGACCCGAGATCCCGAGGAGCGGGGGTCCCCCTGGGGGCGGCTGCAGGGTTCTGATTGCAGCTTTGCCCGGGAAGGCTGGGAGGCGGGCTGGGTGTGGGCACACAGGGAGAACAGCATGGTGGTTACAGGCGGAGCTGCAAACAACAGAAGCCGTGGCAGCAGGGCTGACTGGGGCGCCATTGCCAGCAGGTCTGAGCTCACGTGCCTCCTGCTTCCCACTCAGCAGTGGCTCCCAGGCAGCGAGCCTCCCCGAAAGCGATCTGTGTGATGGCTCATTTTGTGCTGTGCTTCTCCAGTCTGCCTGATCGGTTTTCATGGAGGGCGGATATGAGCTCCAACATCCAGACCATGATTCTGGGACCATTCGAAGGTGGGGGTGAGGAACAGACTTTGCCCCACCCTACCCAGTATCCATCCTCACTTGTCACTTACTGTAAGTCCTCTGGACTCTTTTGGGGAAGGAGGGAGGGGAAGAGAGTGGGTGTTGGAAGTTATACTGATGGCAGGGCTTTCTAAAGGGTAGAGATTTAGACCAACTGGTGCATTGGGCTCCACGGGGGGATCCGGATATCATATAAGATGACCCACAACTTCCAGGGTCCTGCTGTGTTTTTTTAAAATTCACTTAAGCAAAACAAACAAACAAAAGCATGTAGGAGTTTTAAAAAAATCTAAATCCATTGATTCCAATGTGTCAAAATATGAATTAATATATTTTTATACCTTGAATTAATTATATCACATTTCCATTGATAAGGAAATTTAGCATTGGGCAGTTGGGTATGAACTCAGTCAATTCAGTTGTTCCCCTTCTACCTCTCTCCTGTGGGGCTTCTAAGTTCCCTGGGGCTTACGTAACATCAGCGTGGTTAGGGTGGGGTCTGGTCTTTGCTGCGTTTTCCCCTGGCATCCATGGGGACATTTGTATCTCCATGTGGTCTGGAGTGAGACTTCTACTCAGATCATTCAGCCCCCTCCTCGTGGAAAGTGGGAGGCTGCTTAGACCCTCCAGTCCTCCAGACGCTACTTCCTCAGGTCTCCTGAGTACCTGGGGAAATTCCATATGCCTCCTGAAAGGCATTTCAAGGATGGGGAGGCTCAAGGGCTGCATCCGGACCTTCCTTTCTCTACTACCTTGATGCCTCCATCTCCTATGGACACGGAGTTGCTGATACCTTGGTGCTTTCCTGGGCCTATCTGGCCTGTAAGGCAAAGGCCCTCTCTGATCTTAGAGTTCCAGACTTTCCTAACACTCGGCCGCGGTAGAGGACAGAGCTATTTTTGAGAGAAGTCTTCGTGTCGAGGTTCCTTTCTTTCCCTTTTTGATGACCTTACCTCACCTCTGCTAATGGACTTTTCACGGAGTCGGGGTAGGGCAGGCTGAGCCTTCATCTGTTCTTCCCAAGCCTGTGTTTACAAGAGACGAGTTTCAGTCTCAGAGTCTTTTAAAACTTTGGAACATAAAAAAGCCTTTTTTCTCAAATAGTTGTCTCGGGCAATCATTTCAAAACAGACTTTTGAGACTCAAAAGCTATACAGTACTTTAGTGTTTCTGTTGTAACAATCTTCCCTTGAGGTAGATGGATATTTCTACTAAATGGGGCAGGGGAGAGCGGTACAGCCATTGGAAGTGGCGGAGGAACCACAGTTAATACCTCCGATTGTTATCTTGCCACATTTATAGTATGTTCTTTCTCTGTGTTCATGGTGGATACCATGAAAATTCACTCTTAGTGATTCCACGTCTGAGACGATCTAGCAAGCATTGTACGTTTGTAGTAACCTTGGGGGAGCAAGATCATGGGGGATCAGTTTCCTCGTGAGAAGATGGAGTCCCTGTTTCAAGCTATGGGATGTGGCTACTGCTTGTTTGGATGGATTTGACATGGTATTGGACTCCTTAACTTAGTTCCAAAGAGGACACCAGAAAATCTCTAGTATGGCTTCAAGAAGAACTGTTTCCAACCTGCCCATCGTTAGAGCTGCACCAGACCACGATCTGGAGCCTATGCCTTGGGGATGGTGTTCAGGCCACTGCTTCCATTCTCACTTCCTCCTGGTAAATACATAGTTCTCAGAGGACTTTACGTGAAAAGTGATCTACCCACTAAGGAGAATTGGGAAGAGTCATTTCCTATATGCATTTGTTTTGCTTCCTGTGCTAGGAAGTAATGAGAAGGAAGGTGATAAGTGAAGCCAATGGCCAGGGAAGAGGATGCAGAATGAGAAGAGTGGAGAACCAAGGATACGATGCCAGTGCCAACACTATTTAAAAGGAAGGAAGATCCAGAAGCGTCCACGAGGGGAACCCAGGTGGTTCCCTCTGGCTTTGAATGTCTTTGATTGAAGCAAATATTTAAGTGTTGGCTTTCTCATAGGGATGCTTTTGTGAAGTCTTCAGAGACCACTGCCCCATTACTGGGACCTCTCTTGATATCCCTGATATCAGTGATGGCTCTTTGGCTGGTCACCCGTGAGGCCAGGTTACATGGGGTTCTGTCTGCACCACATCTCCTGAATCACTCTGGAAGACCGGGGATGGGAACTTTGGAGAACCCTGGGAAAGGAGGTGAGGACAAAGCTGACCTCTGCTCCCTTGGCAAGGTGTCCCAGGAGGTCAGAGAATGTGTCCTGATGTGGGAAAAGTCACAGGACGGTGCTGGACCTCAACTCGCAGGGAGAAGAGCACATGAGCAGGGTTGCTGGTGGATTCCTCTGGGATTTCACCAACTCTGAGATCAGTGGAATTGCAAACATCTAGCAGTTGGACCAAGCTACAAGGGCCATTCCCCTGGGCAGGGACCTCCTTTTCTCGTGGGGAAGGAGGAGCAGACACCCTGAGCACTGATGGAGCAGTGCCCTGACGGAGGAGAGCAGAGATGCAGGTGGTGTGGTGGGGACTAGGCCTTGGTAGAGGGAGGCTGGAGCCTGGAGACCATCACCCTTCTTTTACTGCTTCCAATGAGTTTCTCTCACACTGGAGGGAGGTGGCCTTTGCTAGGCCACCAGCGGTGACATCAGAACATTTTGAGCCAAAGGAATTCTTGGTGTAGCTTTGAGTCAACTCCCTGAGTCTGAAATGGACTGAGAAATCAAGGTGATAGTTCTTATGGAACCAATTGCTTTCATAGCTCCACAAACCATAAATCACTAAGCAAGAGAGCAAAACAAACCAGGATCTCGTGACGTCGTCATAGCCCCGGTTCCCGGCCTCAGCGTGTGTCTGTTGTTTTGTTGTTGCTGTGATTATCATCATTATCTCCCTCCGCTTTCTCCGAACGCGTGACTCCACCACCTGAATTTTTAAAAACCCCAATACAACGAATAGATATGAAACAGTTACAGCTTTTAACCGACACATATAATTAAACATACAAAACATTCGCGCACACCAGTTTGCCAAGACCGTTGTCGTGATGCTAATTATCACCCAGCTCTCTCTCTCTCTCTCTCTCTCTCTCTCTCTCTCTCTCGCTCTCTCTCTCTCTCTCTCTCTCTCTCGATGTCCCTCCAGCAGCGTGCTCCGCTCGCATTGCCTGGCGCGCTCTCCCCCTTCTCCTCTCGCTCTGCCCACGGCCACGGCAGCGCGCAGGGCGTGCACACCTTCCCGGTGATCTGCTGCCTTTGAGCATCTACACCATTGCTTCGAACGTGAGCGTGCCATCAAGCATCAGTTTCGTGTGTGTCCGTCCTGCACCCTCAGTGAAGTTCCCGAAGGGCAAAGGCACTCTGGTCTGTCGAGTGCCTAGAACGGTGCTGAGCAAACTGTGGGTGCCTCCTGGGAACTCATGGGGTGCCGGACTGAACGCCAGGTGGCGGCGCTTTGATTTGGCTCCTTTCAGGTCTATTTGACTACAGTTCACATCCACTGGTATTCAGATCCCATTTTACAACCACGTTCTTCTGATCTGGGTGCGAAGAGGGCGCTGGAACAGCTCTGGACTTCCATCCCCGTTCACATGAGAAGCCTCTGACAGTGGACAGAGACAGCTGTATGAGGAGTTTCTGCCCCAGGCATCTGGACACTCCCAGCGTTTCTAGTCCACTTCTCCCTCACCTGCGACTACGATGGCTGAAGTCCCCCACTAGGGTGTCATTCCTTTTATTTCTCTTCCGCTCTGGAGTATTATTATTATTATTATTTTTATCCTCACCTGAGGACATTCTTGCATTTATCTTCAGATAGAGCGGGAGGGAGAGAGGGAGGAAGAGAGAGAGAGAAACATCAATGTGAGAGAGACACATCGAGTGGCTGCCACCCATATGACCCCAACCAGGGCCGGGGACAAACTGCAACGGAGGTACATGCCCTTAGCGGGAACCGAACCCCGGACTCTCTGGTCTGTGGGCCAACGCTCTAACCGCTGAGCCAAACCGGCCAGGGCTGGAGTATTATTTTTTAAAAATATAAATACCTCTAGATAGGTAACATAGTAAGCAGTCATTAGCCCTGTGGTGTACATAAGCATAAGTACCAAATTAAATCGGGATATTTAAGATGGGAACTTAGGTAGAGATTACATGTTTATTTAAATACCTATGGTCCAAGGACCCAGTCCACGTGGGGCTGGCAGTGAGGGAGGTGGTTGGTGACAATGTGGCCACACCGTACCTGGGGGTAGTCAGTGTGTGAGGGAGGAGGGAGGTTAGTGAGCCCCACCTGTGGGCATACGCGCAGGGACCAGACATCACATGCAGTTTTCAGCGACAGACTAAGGGGAGCCATCCTGCAGCCTAGAGACGAAGGCTTTCTTACGATTTGTGACTTCAATGTATTTATTGTCACTGTTCATTTCGGGGCTGTTCTCTTTCTGTAGTTACTAAGAGCAAAACCCTTAAAACCAAAAGGGCCTTCCTGGTGATGGGGGGAAGCGGGAGAGGAGCGAGCTGGGCAGACGGACTGGCCACCGCGCAGACCTCGGGGAGGACAGCGACCTTGGCCATCCATGCGGCGGGAGGAGAAAGGGCATCAGAGCGGGAAGGCACTCACCTGCCAAAACAAGGACTCGGGGGTTAGTACTAGGCAGGCCCATTAGGTGGCAGAAAGCAAAGCCCAGGCTGGAGCACAGCCCTGTTGGGGAGCAGGTACTGAAGGGAACAGCGGGAGGGGAGGAGTCTAGCTGGGAGACAGGGCAGAAAGGAGAGCTAGCCCGACCGAGGGGAGGCCTCCCCTCCAGCAAAGCTCAAAGGAGTCACCTTCCAGCGTGGGAACAGAGCGCTCTTGGTTTTCATTCCTGGCATGTACTTTTTTCTTCTTGAAGTGAGTTGAGATCACATTTCAGCAAGTGTCCTCCTGCGGAGAAAGGTCTTTGTGTTAAAAATAAAGTTCACTGGAGACACACTTGATATTTCCAGTGGCATTTCTACCTGTCCAGCCCGGGGAGGTCTCCGCCGCAGTGTCCGTCACTGCCTCCGCCACACTGTCTCCTGCAATTCGAGTGGCCGGGTTTAATCTATAAAGTTTTAACAGTGTGGCGCCTGATTGTTTCCGAGGTCACCCCTGACACGGGGCATCCCGGCTGGATGGAACCACATTCCCAGTGCTGCTTTGAACTTGAGAAGAACAGAGCGGGAGTGTTTTTGATGTGGGGTAAAAGGACACCAGGAGGGGAGGGGGGGGAGGTGAAGAGGTATTTTTCAACACCCTTTTCTTTTCCCGGTGCTCAAATCCCTGCTGGGCTGTGAGCACAGTGCTTATTCTGAGGCAGTGAGGTTGGAGACCTGGTCTCTCGTGTCTCTGGTTGCCTGAAATCAGACCAGGTGCGGCTGGCTGGAGGCGCGTTTTCCGTGTATCTGTCAGTTGCCACGAATCCTCTGTGGCAACGTTTGGTGACGTCATCCTCTTTGAACCTGGGTTGCATCGGTGTTTCAGGCCTCCATGTTGAAAGAAAATAGTAGCCAATAACTTTTAAGATGCTTACTTTCCAAATTTTGCAACGGACTTTGGATTTTTACATCCAAAGGTGATACGTTAGCAGAGACTGTGAAAGGGAACCTGAGTGCAGTGCAATGACATTATGTTAAAATCGAATGATGCGACGGTGTTCCCCTTCCTTCCTCCTGGAGGTGTCTGTGAGAGGGGCTTGTAGATGGCTGGCCTGGTTGGACGGAGGGCAGATTTGGACACAGTGGGGACCCCTTGAAGGACACAAGTGCTCAGCTGCTCTACTTCTTAGGATGGGAACTGAACTCTTGTACGATCTGCCTGAAAAGGTAGCAAAATAACTCGACGGAGGGGCCACGTTACACAATAAATCCTGCCTGGTGCAAGGTAGGCTGTGCAGGAGGGAGCGAGCCCTGCAGAGGGCTGGAGAGACAGGCCAATTTAGCAGACGGAGCCACGGCAGATTTGATGAAGACGCTCTCAGAACTGTCGCGGTTGCCTTTGAACCCTCTGGAAAAATAACCCGAAGCACCAAGAGAAATGAAGGTTCCCTCCGGAGACTAAGTGAAGAAATCCTCAAAATGATGGTTTTATTTCTCACGGTGGAAAAGAGAGAGAAGAGAAAAGAAAGGAGTGGTTTTGCTTTCCCCTGCTCAGAATTTTGAATAATGAGACCCACAGGCAGAAGGGAGAGAGCTGGGAGAGAGCTGGTACCCGGGATGGACACGAGAAGGAAATCAGACGGACCAGCATCTGCAGCTCTACTTTTCCACACGAGTGCAAATGCAGCCCAGGGCCATCACTCAGTCAGAGTGGCCTCGGCACGCCCCCTTTGGCGGCTGCCCCCTCACTGCCTCTCTCCAGCACACCCCCTGGAAAAACAGGTGTATAACGTGTGACTAGAAATGTGACCTGCTACTTTGACGCTATGCCATTTATTTTTTTTGTTGCAGTGTTTACTTTAAACGAGTTCTGTGTTTTTCATCTGGGCATTACAGCTCCATACTCTCAAATTTTAACACAGACTCACTTAGCAAACACGAATTGAGCAAGAACCATATCGCTCTATTCAAACCAGCTTGTAAGTTCTTCTCACTAAGGTCTGAATGGTCACTTGCTTAAAACGCCACCTCTTCTGGAGACGTCTGGGTTTTCAGAGACTTGGGGGACTTAAGTTATGGATGGGAAGTTACATTACAGTCTGAGAGAAGAGAGATTTCCAAAGGCGATGTCTGCTGGGGAGGCTGTTGGAGATCAGGATTCTGCCCTCACTTCTCATAGTGACAGGAGGGGGACAATACTTGGCCCCCTTCCTTCAGAAAGGTGACCTCTGCCTGCTCCCCACGGGAGGAGTGGGAGGATAATGAGGCCGCGCTGTGGCAGGGAAAGCAAATCACTTGTCCGGGACGGACTGTTTGGGTTTCTCTTTTTAAATCATTGCTTCATTAGTGCATCCTGTCTGCCTCCCTGATCTTATATTTCAGTGTCTGGCAGGTTAATCAGGAGGCTGTCGCTAAATCATCTATTGTTCATGGGACAATGGCCGCCCTCAGGTGCACTGCTAGGCGCAGAGCTCTTTAGTGACCCTGGTCACTGTCTGCGTGGGTTGTGGTGTCCTGGAGTCCTGCCTCTGCCAGTTACCGTGAACACTTCCTTCGGTTTTGTTCTCAGAATGTCACAGTGACCGGCTTGCAGGTGGTATCCTGCTGGAGATGCTGGCACAGATTTTCAGCCATTATGCTGCCTGTGCTGATTTTGTGCATTATTTGTCACCAGTGATAGTTCCTCTCATTTTTCTCTCCCCACATGCGGGGGGCTCCTTCTGAATCACTCAGGCTCAGGGACCAGAGAAAGAAGCACCCCCTTGAAGGCGAATCCTAGGACTGCTAGGTTTCTTTGGATTCAAATTCTGCCGCAAACAGCCTGAGCCCTGTGGGTCTTGCTGACTCCTTCTTCACTCTTTTCCCAGGCTCGTGTCCCCTCCCCACTCTTCCCTGCTTCGTGCCGAAACAGGCATCGCTTTTCGAGTCCTTCTCCTTTGCAGACCTTGCTCCACCGATGTCAGCCCTCGGGCCGCCACATTCGGGGACCGCCGATGAACAGCCCCGCGGTCCTCACCTTTCTTGCTGCAATTCTTCAGGGACAAGCTGCTCTCGTGTTGAAATAAATGAGTTTTGCAGGTGCTGCGAACAGCGTCTGTTGCCTGTCAGTGGCGATATGAGTGTGGACTGAAGTTGAGAAGGACTTGTTTAGACTTGGGGGGAGGTCTTGATGCTCTGTGAGAAATGAATATGATTTCCTGGGAGAAACAGGCGGACACAGTAAGCTCTTCGAAAAGTCCAGAGAGAACTCTCTGGAGCCGGGTGGAAAGGGAGTTCTTCTATTGCAGGGAATGAAACGTGGGTAGGACGGCGAGGAGGCCATGGACAAGCGCAGGAAGAGATGCGCTCACATAGTTAACAGTTAAAACTGTGAATTAGTCCGGAAAAGTGAAACAGGTAGGCTGGCCCGTTCATTCTCCCACCCAAAGGCGAGGAGCGCAGCCCACACTCACCGGGCACCTGTTTTCGACCGGGCAGTGTTCTAAGGAGAATACGTGCTTTGTTTCGTTTGATGCTCCTGGCTTCGCTGCGGTGGATGACAGTGGCATCTCCACTTGGGGAAATGAAGTCCCTTCTCTAAACTTAAAGCAGATGAGTTTTGAAATCAGACTCTGAACCTGGACAGTGTGGTTCCAGACTCACTCACATTTAACCCGTCTGCTAATTCCGTTTACTGGCCGTATTTCTCTCCGTGCCCTTCATAACACGAGCATACAGTGTACTCCGAGAGTATTTGCTGAAAGAAAATAGTTGCTCAAGAGAAAAACACAAGGAAACCTCATTAGAGGAGGCGGTGAAGGATACGAGATGCCGTCAGTGGTGACTTTGTCTCCCGAGGACCGTGGTCTCAACTGGGTGGGGCGCTGGGGCAGGGATTTCCCACAGCACAGTGGAAGGGGTCGAGGTGCCTCCTTCCTGTCCCCAAAAGTCAAAAGCTCAGAGTTAGGACACAGCTTCTCCACGCTAGCCACTGCACACTCGACACTATTAATCCGAGCCACGCCGTCCATAGTCACCCGCCACACTGGTCTGGTCTGCATTGCTTGGAATGGGTTCCTCGTTTTGCCTACAGGACAAACTCTTAGTTATTGTTGAAGGGCTACCCCTTCCCGACTTCTGTTTTACCCTCTTGACCCAGCAGTAGCTGTCTTTCAATTTGGGTGATTATTTATGTCCAATGTCACCATGCGTCAATATAGCTCCATTCACCGTCTGTCTGCCCCGCCCAGCTCCTTTGCAGGCAGCCCTGTGTCACTCACCTAGGCCTCCAGGACACGAGCACAGCGCCAGGTGCAGACCTGGGTGCTCATCACTACGGCGGCAGAAGGCATGTCCTGCTTGCTGCACTTTGCTCTGGTCACGTGTTCCAGAAGCGCACTGGGGGTGCTGGGGTGCTCGGGGCCAGCCCCACTGCAGGGAACGGGTTCTCTGCACCTCTCCTGTTAACTGGCCCTCAGCCCCTTGCTCCATGGGGGGGGGGTCAACTTGATTTAAAGGTTCAGGATTGAGGAAGAGGATGTCATGAACTTGACTAAATGATT